>CM033443.1:36063455-38943826 GCA_019425775.1 Rafetus swinhoei | reverse complement strand
GAAGGAAACTAGAGTCATGATTAGACCTGATGCATCTGTACTTAGTGGGGGAAAATTGAGCAAAATCAACAGAAGCAAAAGCAGCAAACCTGCAAAACCCTGTGGTTTTACTGCTGAAGTTCTTCACGCTAAAATCTTTGGTCCCAACTGGATGCCAAACACCGTTCAAGACATTATAGGACGAGAGTCCTACCCAGTAATTTGTGCCAACCCATGGATCGGCTGAGAAACAGGAAGTTTGGAGGGGAAGCCCCCAGGCACAAAGTTGAGTGTAACAGAGAGGGATGACTGAAGAAACGCCGAATGACTGGGCTGAGCCAGGAGTGGATCCTGAAAATGCAACTCTGCTGGAAGGAATCCCCTTTGGCAGAGGTTGGATTGAGGGGCTCTGTCCGGGAGAAACGTCCTCCTACCTGTTTATCCGGTGTAAGAGTGACCGAGTGCCCCTTTCCTTCCTAGGACTGTTCTTTGCGACCAAAACGCATTACCAGGCCTTCGTATTGGTTTTGTAAGTCGATGGCGTGAATACGTAAACGGCTGGGGGGAAACGTTACCGTGTGTGCGACAAGCCAGCCGAGAAAGAAACAGGAAGACGTGCGGTTGTTCTGAGGCTGTTGCGCATTGATAGCGACTGAGGACAGTGCTGGACCGAGCCATAGTTGCGCCCCAGGCAGTGGGCACGCGGCGCATGAGCGACCCAGCCCCGGGCGCGCGGCACCCCTTACCGCTTCAATCAGGTGCCCCCCATAGGTTGGCACCCCAGGAAGCTGCCCGGATAGCGCCCCCCTTAATCCGGCCCTGACTGAGACTGGGACTGTGGAGCTGTTGCCTGAATAAAAAGCCTGTTGCTGCTCAAAGAAGCTGGGGTACGTCTGGTTGGCACTACCACCGCGACCCCCTCGGCTGGGGCCTAGGGCTGGCTCGGTTTGCAGCCATGGGGAACCCCCAAAGGACTGGCAGCACCGCCCCAACATTCAGATGCTTCTCCCAGCCTGGAATGGAGCAGCCCAGCCCAGCCGCCCGGCTCTGGGGGATCAGGCCCCAAAGGCCAGGCTGGGCCCCAGGACCCTTGGAATCATGCCAGGTGTGACCCCACAACAGCCTCTCCTGCTAGCAGAGGAAGAGCCCGAGGGTGTTTAGGGAAAGTGGATCCGCTGGGTGCTACTCTCCGCCCTGCTGCTGACTCATTGTATGACTCTGGGCAAGTCAGTGCCCTGGGCCGTGCCTCAGTTTCCCCATCTCTCCAGTGGAGTGGACTGTGACTCGCAGGGGAGCGCTCAGCTGCCGGGACGCCGGCCGGTTACCTTTCTCGAACCATGGCAGGTAGAAGGGGCAGGAAACGTTGACGACGCTGCCCGGGCTGCCATCCGGCCAGCAGGCGTACATGTCGAAGCTCCGGTTGCAGTAGAGCCCTTGGATGGATAAAGGCGAAGCTCAGGTGGAGGGAGACCCGCAGTGGGCCGCATCCCCGTTGTCTCTTCTCACAGGCTGAGCCGGGGGGTTGCGCCCTAAGCTGAGCCCGTTCCTCATCCTTCCCCCCGCCCGCCGCCTCAGAGGGCACCGGGGGCTGGGCCGCTCTGCCTGCAGCCCCACGCAAGCCGCTCTGCAGACAGCTCTCCCCCTCTGCCAGCCGCCTGGGACTCAGTTGGACCCTCACATCCCTGGGCTCCTCGCCTGCCCCCAGGGGCTGCTGCCGGCCTGTGGGCCGTTCCCTTCTCGCAGCCAGCGACCGTGCGCTCTCCCTGGTGGCCTCCCTGCTTGGACCGCCAGCTGCTCGGGGCAGGGGCTGTCTGCCCCTGGCACCGGGGGACTCTGACCTGACTGGAGCCCCAAGGCACAATGCACAGGCAAAAGCCCCCAGTTCCCAGCAAGGACAAACTCCCAGAGCCCTGGCCACCCTCGCACTCAGCCGGGGCCTGGGAGCTGCCGTGGGCCAGTCTGAGTGTCGCTGGGGCCCCGCACGGCGCTTTGCTTCCCCTCGGCACCCAGGGCTCCAAGGGCCCATGCTGTGGGGAGCAGGCCACCTGCCGGCCACGTGCGGCTCTGCCCATGGGTGGGTCTCATCTCCTCCCTGCCTTGGATGAGGCCGGCTCTGCGTCCCCCCCTTGGACCCGCTGCCGGTTGCCATGGTGCCCTGTGAGTCCACGGTGGCTATGCAGTCGGGCCGAGCAGATGCTGCCCGGGATGGGCCCGATTGGGAGCCGCCATTAGCTAGCGAGGGCGGCTCGACCCACGTCCATAACGTCAGCCGCAGGCCCTGCCGCAGCAACCGGCGCCCTTGGCTCAGGCAGCAGGCGGGGGAGAGGAACGGCCACGGGGCAGGCCTGGGGGTTCTGCCAGGCAGCACTGGGGGGGGGGATTCGTGAGCTGGGGGGGAGCCTCTGGCAGTGGTGGGAGGTGGGGGACAAGTGGCAGGGGCTCTCATGTCATGAGACATCCCAGCACCTGGCCCTCCTCCCAGGGCAGCGCTGGCCCCGGAGGTTTCTCTCGCTGCCCTTGGGAAGCATAGGCAGCTCCCAGTGTCCTGGCCCCAGCCAGCCCGGGGCGGGCTCCAGCCTGATTTCGCCGTGGCCACTGTCGCTGGTCTCAGCCAAGCGCTCCCTGGTGCCGAGAGCAGCGCCCAGCCCCGTGGGAAGGGAGCGGCCCCTGTGGGAACGTGGCCAGAGGCAGGAAATCCACTGCCCTTAAACATGGCCTCCAAACTGCCCCCCGGCGCGGCCCCCGGGCTGCCCTACCTGCTGGGTAGGGCTCATTTGCCAGCTTCTTCAGGCACTCGTCCCGGTACCTCATCCACGCCTCGAAGGTCTTCTCCAGGACCTTGGCGCCACAGTGCTGGGAGGACAGAGCCCAGGTTAGCGCCTCAGGCAGCCCGGCCTTCACCCACTGCCCTGCCCTTGTCTGGGAGGAGAGCCACGTCACGCTCCCCGGCTGGGCCCGGAGATCCCCGGGATTCACTGGCTGTGAGCCGGGCGAGGGCTGTTTGAGCTGGGCGGCGGTGAAGCATCTTCCGGAGCAGAGCAGTGACTGAGGGCAGCGTCACCAGCGCCCGGGCCAGCAGGAACCGGCTGTGCCCGTCTTGTCCGAGCTGCGCTGCGCAGGGCGGCCATGGAACGGCCCCGCCCTCGTTCCCTTTCGAGTTTACCGCGATCCTCGGGAAACGGTTTCCCCCATTGCTAAACGGTTACTCGGGACGGGCTGGAAAGAGGGGCCCTGGGATCCTGGGTTTGGGGCCCCCTTCCACGCTGATGATGTGGCAGGTGCGCCCTTACCTGCATGCAGGGCAGGAGGCACATGCAGGCCAGGAGAACCAGCCCGCGGCAGAACATGTCCCTCGCGGCTATTCGCAGGAGCCTGGGGCCGAGAGACCCGCCGCTGTCCCCGGAGCAAGGCTGCTGAGCTGAGCGGGGCCGCTGGGCGCCTGCAGGAGAGAGGGGCGGGGGGGAGTGGTCGCTTCGCAGCAGCCCAGGAGCGCACTAAGCTTGCTGGTTGCAGCGTGGCCGCAGCGGACTTCACCTCGGACCGTCTCCCCGTGTGCCGGCTGGAGCGGAGCGGAGGTGCCCCAGCGCGCGTACAGGCCGGTTAGCCGCCGCCGCAGAGACACTGAGCCCAGCCGCATCACGAGCGCCAAAGCAGCGCCCCAGCCAGCCCACGTGGGCATCGCTCAGAGCCAGTCTCTCACACGCCCGGGCACAGCGCCCGAGTCCGGCCGGCAGCAGGGGCAGAGTCTCCCCAGGTGGGACACGGGCGCTGAAGCCCGGACCCCAGCTATCCGGCAGCCTAGCCTGGGAGGGCTGCTCTCCTCCTGCCATGTTGTAGGGACAGGACAGTTCCCCACCCTCTGGCACAGGCTGGGGCAATTCACTGGGCCACCCATCCCGTCTGCCCCTGCCCTGCCTCTGCCCCTGCACCTGCCAGCCCTGGTGCAACATGAGCCCCCTAGAGTCACTGCTACCAGCAGGATCTGGGACCCATCTGCACCACGCACCAAATTCTCCCCTCCCTTTGCCAGCCCAGAGGCTCCAGGGCCCCAGGGGCCGGAACGCTCCAGCCCTGCCTGGCCAGGCCCTGGCAGCTGCAGGCCCTGAGGGTCTGTCTGGGATTGGACTAGAAGGGTTAAATGGCGAAGGCACAAGCAGCTTTCCCACTCTGCTCTGAAGATCAGCGGCACTTCGCCTCTCCTGCCGCAGCCCCGGGGCGGTTTGAGGCCCCCTGGGACGCTGGCGCGGGAAGAAGCCAGGCACAGCATGGCTGGGGCGAGGCGAGCCAGGGGCGTGCACTCAGCCCCCTGCCGAAGCAACCCCCTTGGCCATCCCCAGCGCACGGAGCAGCGAACCGGGGCGTCCTGCAAACTGGTTCTGGGGAGGGGCAGGACCGACCAGAGTGTGCAGCCAGGCTGGGCCCCTTCCCCCCCGAGCTGTGGAGCGAGCCGCGGCCCCCCTGCCTGCCCCTATTCCTAGTGGGCAATGCACCTCACTCCCCTGCCATGTGGCCCACCAGCAGGGCAGGCCAGGGAGTAGGGTCGCAGCAGAGAGCCAGAAAGGGCCTGGCGGGTCCCAGCCGCTCCATGTCCTCCGGCTGCCAGCCGCCCGGCGACGGCCAGGCCAGCACAGGGAGCGCTGCCCGCCCTCCAGCGCCCGGTCGACTGCACGCCTAGCAAACGGTCTCTGCTGCCCAGCCTGGGGCGTTGCCTTCCTAATCCCAGCCCCTCCTCCGGTTACCTGCGATCCTGTGCGCCCGCCCCCCGGCTGTCACTCAGCCATGCCGCACGGGGTGTGGGAACCCTCGCTCACTTCCCCCCGTAACGGGTGACTGGCACTTGTGCTCAGCCCGGCCCAGTGTGAACTCCCGCCCCTGGTGCGGGGCCACTGCGGCCTGGTAGATCCCAGCGGCCCAGGCCCCATTCATCACTGGCAGGGTGGGAAGGAATCAACGGCCCCCCCTGCACAGAGGTGCCCAGGCTTCAGCTGGGAGCAACCAGGCAACAACCCAGGGCACTTCCTCTGCCAGGCCCCAGCACCTGTCCGGCTCCCGCCGTCACGGCCCCCGGGGCAAAGTCTCGGGGAGCAGCGGGGATGGCTGTCTCCGTGCCGCAGCTGCACTGGGCTGCAGGGGGTGCAGCTGCTCCCTGTGATGGGGCCAGACCTGGCCATAGGCCTCATCTGACACCAGCAAACCTGCTGCTGCCCAGCAGACGAACTAGGGGTGGGAAGGCAAGAGAGGCGTTAACCCAGGAGGTCTTTGCTGGTCTCCAGGCGCCATCCCCCGGGGCTCTCTGCCGGCACGATAGACACCCCTGCAGCTGGGAGAAGACACCGGCTCCCTTAGGTAGGGGCTACCTGTACTTTGCCACGCCCTGTGGCGAGCGACCCCTTTCTGTTGAGCGCTGCAGCACGAGTTACAGCCGCTCACTTGCCCTCAGCCAGCTTTCCTGGCGGTGCCTGGCGATGGCCTGGCTAGCCCAGGGACTGCTCCCACCCTTATGTGTCACAATCCCTCGCTCTGAGCAGCTGTAGCCCCAAGCACTGTCCGAAGCAGGGTCAGCACTATCGTGCCTGGCTCACAGACTGGGAAACTGAGGCACATCTAGCGGGCACAGTCGGCGTTAAAGCCCGGCGTCGCAGGCCAGTGTGCTGTCCATAGGCCGCTCTGCTTCCAGGGCTGTGTCGCCTGGACATGGCCGTCCACTGGACATTCCCGGCATTGGCCCGCCATCACCCAGGGAGCGGCCCTGTGGGAGCAGCCGGGCGCCTGGGCTGTGGAAAGCTGGGCCAGTCGCCACAGAGAAGCCCTTGCCCTGGCCAATCTGAATGTGGGCCAGGGCAGCCGGAGGGCGGCTGGGGGTATCTCAGGTCCTTGGTGCACAGAGCGCTGGCAGCTGGCTGCAGGGAACACATCAGTCCAGTGCAGGACAAGAGCAGTCTCCGGCCTGTGGTGGCCAAGCTGCCCTGTGCCAAGGGGCTGGCCTGGGTGTTTCCGCAGGAGACGCAAGGTGGGGAGGAAGAGCAGGCTGAGGAGAGAGAGGCAGATTCCCTGTCCTGGGCAGAAGAGGCCCTGGGCTTGTGGTGGCCGAAGCCACATGTGGCAGTGATGGGCGTTAGGGGACAAACGGCCGGTCTGTCGGACCTGCCTCCCTGCAGTGGGGAAGGCCGGCTGCAGCCGTGTGTGCTGCCACGAGCCCGCCCCACGGACCCACAGGGCTTCCCAGCCACATGCCTGAGGGGAGCTGCTCCCCCGCCGGGGGTGGGAGACCTGTGCCCTGATGCACACGACTCTGGAACCGGACACGTGTCTACCTCTGCGGCACACGGGCTGGCTCACCAGAGCAGAGGACGTTCTCCCCCCTGTGTCCCCGTCCCCCCCGCCCGGCGCCATGCGCAGTGCCCTCTGTCACCCTGGCAAGTGTCCTCCCCCCCCCACCTGGCGCCATGCGCAGTGCCCTCTGTCACCCCGGCAAGTGTCCGTCCACCGTCCCCCCCGCCTGGCGCCATGTGCAGTGCCCCCTGTCACCCTGGCAAGTGTCCTCCCGCCTGGCGCCATGCGCAGTGCCCTCTGTCACCCTGGCAAGTGTCCTCCCCCCCCCCGCCTGGCGCCATGCGCAGTGCCCTCTGTCACCCTGGCAAGTGTCCTCCCCCCCCCCGCCTGGCGCCATGTGCAGTGCCCCTGTCACCCCGGCAAGTGTCTGTCCACCGTCCCCCCCGCCTGGCGCCATGCGCAGTGCCCCCTGTCACCCCGGCAAGTGTCCGTCCACCGTCCCCCCCCGCCTGGCGCCAAGCGCAGTGCCCTCTGTCACCCCGGCAAGTGTCCGTCCACCGTCCCCCCCGCCTGGCGCCAAGCGCAGTGCCCCCTGTCACCCCGGCAAGTGTCCATCCACCTTCCCTTCATGCCTGCAGCCCCTGCCTCTCAGGCCCTTTAATGAGAATCAGCGCTAGACTTCTCAGCCCCCAGGCCTGCCAAGGCCAGACTCACAGCCCCATTCGGGCTGCTTTGGGCTGCTCCAGGGCTGCAGAGCAGCCTTACATCCAGCAGGACTGTCCCATGGGGCGGGGCAAGGAGGGGCAATATTCTTCCCATGTGTCCTTCCGAAGGAGGCGAGGCATGGGGACGGCGCGTGGCCAGGCTGCTGCTGTGTTCCCAGATTTGGCAGCCCTGGTTTGGCGTTCACGCTCCTGCAGACACTCCTGAGTCTGGTCTTGGTCTCCCGCAGCCCCCAAACACCTTTTCAGCCCTTAGCACATGGGGGATGATGGTTGCTCGGCAGCTGTTTGGGTAAAGCCTTCAGTCCAGGCTAGGAGGTTCCTCTCCGGCTTCCTGCAGCCACGTTTCTTTCTGATGATTCCTAGGCTACTTCCCTGCCCAAAGGACCCCGAAGCGCACTGCCAGCGCTGCAGCACTGAAGGCAGCCACCCGGGCAACAGCCAGCCACAGCAGTGGGGTCAGCAGGGCCCTCCCGTGGCCGGGTTTATGAAGGGTTCAGCCTGGATGATCACAGTGGTTCTTTCTGGCATTAAAACTTGCCCTGCCCAGTGGGTGGGAGGGGAAATTTGGCCAAGGACCCCGGGGCGAGCCCCTAGCCTGGCAGCACATGGATCTCTGGTGTCTTCAGAACCAACGGACCCTAGCCCTGAGCTCATCCCTTGCAGGGGATCAGCTGGCAACGTGCGATTAGCAACAGGGCTCTCCAGTGAGCTTGGACATTGCACACTGGCTGCTTCCGGTGCCGAGCCAGCCCCTCCCCTTGTCCCGCACCACGCCTTCCCGGGGGCGACAGCCAGCCCCGGGGCACCGCGACCGGATCCCTCCCCATTGTCGTGTTCCGGTACCAGAGGTGGACTGGCTGCAGAGCTGGGCGTACTCCCCGACGTGTTCATAAGAACGGCCAGACTGGGTCAGACCAAAGGTCCATCTAGCCCAGTGACCTGTCTGCCGACAATAGCCAGTGCCAGGTGCCCCAGAAGGAAGGACCACAACAGGGAATCCTCACGTGATCCCTCCCGTCTCCCACCTCCAGAGAAACAGAGGCTAGGGACACCATCCCTACCCATCCTGGCTAACAGCCATTGATGGACCTAACCTCCATGAATCTCTCTAGCTCTTTTCTGAACCCTGTTAAAGTCCTAGTCTTCACCACATCCTCTGGCAAGGAGTTCCACAGGTTGATTATGCGCTGAGTGAAGAAAAACTTCCTTTTGTTTGTTTTAAACCTGCTGCCTATTCATTTCATTGGACCATCCCTAGTTCTTATATTGTGGGAATAAGTAAATAACTTTTCCTTATTCACTTTTTTCCACACCTGTGATGATTTTATAGACCTCTATCACTATGAGATCCTTCAGCGCTCTGGCTGCGGTTAGGGTAGCATGCCATCCAGGGGGGCTCCAACTTTTTTTCTGGGACCCCTTTGAAAATAGTTTAGCCTGTGAGGCCCCCCCAAAGTGATGATCACCCTCCCCCCACCCTGCCACCCTGAATTCCGCCTTCAGTGCGGCACCGGGCCAGCAGCTGCGGCTCTGTGGCTGCCCAGCTCTGCCGGCCGTGCAGAAGTAAGGGGACAAGGCCGTGACCCCCATACTAGGAGCGTGAGCCCCTTTGGGGTCAGGGCCGCCAGCTGGAGGAGTGCTGCATTGCAACCGCCGGGTGCCTGGAGCTGCCCTTATCCGGGCTGCCCTGCCAGCGCCAGGTCCCCGTGTTTGCCTTTTCCCCTCCCTGCCACCCCGCCTGGGGGGGGAGGTTTTATCTGGCTGGCCAGCGGGGTGTCCCCTCTTCTGCCCACGGGGGCCCGGCTAGCCTTGCCTTGCCCTCGGCGCAGAGAAACCGGCGCATCGGCGCTTACGGGCGCTCTTGGCCGGGTCCCACACGGGAAATAGCAGTTTTCGGGGCACGGGGCCCGCCCCTCACGCCCCCCACCCCCAGCGAGCAGGGGCCGGATTGAAGAGGGAATCTGCGGGCGGCAAGTCGAGCCCGGGACGAGGATGAAAAGCGATCGCCGAGGGCGCCTCTGAGGAAGCGAGATTGCAGGAAACGCAGCGGCTGGGCGGAGGCAGGAGCCGCGGGCTTTGAACACGTGCGGCGCTTAGGCAGGAGCCGGAGCAGGAGGGCGCGTTGGAGTCCCCCCCCGAAACAGGGATGCCCAGCCCCACTGCAGCGTAACTCCGGGTGCCCGGGTCCCTGCCCCTCTCCCCCCCCCCGGCCCCTCCACGAGGAGCGGCGCTGAGCCCCCGGGCCCCGGCCCGATTCTGAAAGCAGGTTGAGTTCCACTTACCTTCCCCAAGGCCCGCGCCCTCCCGGCTCAGCCCCGGCTGCTGGGGGCAGGCAGCCTGGGTCTCGCCAGACGAGGCGGCCGGCTGCGCTCGGAGCCCTCTGCCTTGGACACCAACACCCCGCTCCGGAGCGGACCGCAGCCTGCCCAGCCGGGCGCAGGGAGGGGCCGCTGCTCCGCTCCCAGGGCCGGCACCTGGGGACCGCCGCCGGGAGAGACTGCTGCCAGGCGAGTTATCCGCAGCCGGCGTCGACAGGGACAGGGTACCTGCCTCCTGGGAGCACCGTGCCTCGAACTGCCGGGCTGTGTGAGCGTCTGTGTGTGTCTGTGTCCGTGTGAGTGTGTGTGTCTGTGTCGTGTGTGAGAGAGCGAGCGAGAGGGGGTGTGTGTGTGAGAGAGAGAGAGCGAGAGGGTGTGTGTCAGTGTGTGAGAGAGAGTGAGCGAGAGGGTGTCTGTGTGTGTGTGAGCGAGAGGGTGTGTGTCAGTGTGTCTGTGTGTGTGTTTGTGTGTGTGAAAGAGAGTGAGAGGGTGTGTGTCAGTGTGTCTGTGTGTGTGTGTGAGAGAGCGAGAGGGTGTGTGTGTGTGAGAGCGAGAGGGTCTGTGTGTGTGTGTGTGAGAGAGAGCGAGAGGGTGTCTGTGTGTGTCTGTGTGTGTGTGTGTGTGTGTGCGCGTCTGAGAGCTGTCACCATGCCACTGTCTCTAACAGTCCCGCTCCCACTCCCCTCCCAGCCTCGCTGCACAGGGAGCTCCGCTCAGACCCACGTTCCTTCCGTCCAGCCTGGCCCCTGGCGGCTGCTTCCAGCTGGGCCACAGGGGCAGAGCTGTCCTGGGTGCTCACCCTCCCCTCTCCTCTGCCACTTCCTGGCCTTTGGGCTCCTGAGCCACAGGCCGCTGCCTGCCAGGAAGGGCAGGCACCAGTGGGCACCCCAGTCGAGTCCCCGGGGGGGAGGAGAGCCTGGAATGGGCAGGGGATTTTTACCTCACAGTCCCCGGGGTTTTCTGTTGGGGCAGAGGAAGGCTTTCGCCTTACCAAGAGGCGAACTGGGGCGGCTGTGTGTGTGTGTGTGGGGGGGGCGCCACTAGGACCCAGAGAAGTGAGACCTTTCAAAGTTTTGGCCCAAGCGAGGGGGCAGGGGGCATCATTCGAGCTCCCCGCCTCAGGTGCCAAAACGCTGTGGGCCGGCCCGGGACTGCTGCTGTCACAAGCAGCAGGAGGGTGACGTGTGACCCACCAAGGGGGGCAAAGGGGCTGTTTAAAACCCTGGCATCGTTGGCTCTTTTTGGCAGCCTGTTTCGCTGCGAGGGTCCAGAGCACTTTCCAGTCTACGGAGAGCTCAGAGCTCTCACGTCCCGAAGGCAGGCCCTGGCCCACGCTCCTCAAGCAATGAGAAGAAAAAGGGTTGAAAGCAAGAAGCACACTCCGAAAACCTGGCAGCCCTTCACGCATCTGGAGGAAGCAAAAAAGTGTGTGAGGTGGATGGAGGGGGGATTCCTCTTGGCAGGGCCCCTCTGAACCCTGCCAAGGGCCCTACAGCGCCCCAGCTCCCCTAATAACTGGGAGGCCCCCCCAGGACAAATGCCTGGCACTGGGGAAGTAAATCAAGGCAGGCCCCGTCCTGCAGACATGTCTGCTCCTGCACAAGCGAGTCAGCCCGGGCCCTGCAGGGACTGTTTGCAGGAGCTGGGCCAAACCAGAGGTTTCCGAAGCGGGACTCACACGTGCAGCAAGCCCTCTCCCCGCTCCGCTTGCCTGGCTCGGGCGGCTGTGTGAGCGCCTTCCTGGATGGGCGGGGGCTGGTTCGGGAACGCGGCCAGGCCGCAGTGCTGAGGGGCGCCCTGCTCGCCGGCCGTCGGCAGCAACAGGGAGCCTGGCTGTGCGGAGCGGGGCCGTGGGTCTGCTCTGTGAGGCGGAGCAGAATGAGGACGTGCCAAAGAGGCCTGAGGTCTTCCCAAGGAGCCCAAGAGGAAAGGACCAGGGCAGCCGGACCAGGGCCATCCCACCCATAGGACGGCTCGGGGTGGCTGCCTCAGGCCCCGCACTTTGGGGGGCCTCCCAGCAGCTACCTCAAGTGTCCTATGGGCAGGGTCCAGGGAATTCCCAAGGGGCCTGATGTGGGGGGGCAGCAGGGGTGCCTCCACTCACTGTGGCGGTGGGAGCCGGAGTGACCAGGCAGCCTGCTCCGTGCTGCCGCACCGCCCTCTCCCAGCCCGCTGTGCTCCCCCGCGGCAGCAGGAAGCAGGACGCCCCGGCCCCTGGACGCCCGCTTCCCGTCGCCATGGAGCAGTGGGCTGGGGGAGGGCAGCCGGGGACCCCTGCTGCTGCCGTGCTCCAGGCCCCCCGGTAATCTCCTGGCTCTCGTTGCTCGGGGGAGGGGCAAGAGGGTGGAGCAGGGGCGGGGCTTGGGGAAGGGGTGGAGCAAAGGTGGAGGCAGGGCCTGCGGTGGGGGGGGTTGCCATGGGCCCCCTAGGGACAACCCTGAGCCTGCCCCTTTAAGATCCAGGAGTCCTAGGGTCAGCCAGCCCTGCCCTGCTACACCCGCCTCAGGTGTGGGATTTAAAAGGCGCCTGAGCGGGAGCCTAGTGCTGCAGATGGGAGGAGTGGGAGTGGGAGTGCGGGGCAGGCACATGCTGGGAGGAAGCAGGTGAGTCCTGCAGGGACTAAAGGGCCTTCCTGAATTGCACCCGGCGCTGGGCAGGAGCCGCGAGGCCTCTTGTTTCAGGGGGAGAGAGCGAGAGAGAGAGACCTTGTACTGGGATGGGGCCTTGGAGGACTAACGGAATTGGACTGCAGAAGGGAGAGTGTTTTAATAGGCATTGGACTGTGATGCAGAGTTCTTAAAGGGGCCTGACCAGAAGGGGAAACTGAGGCAAGGTCCAGCACAGCCACCTGAGGGGACATTTGGGAAGTGAACAGCCTGGGTACAAGGAAACTCCAAAGACCAGCATGATCAAAATTGCAGGAGACAGACAACACCTCCAGGCTGAGAGAAGTAGCCGATTCCAGTGCCCCAGGGTGGGTAAAATTGTGTTCCTGACCACTGGTGCTTATTAATTCTCCTGTGAACAAACAGCCAGCCTGCTAGCTTCAGTGACCCAGCTACACATGGCCAGTGGCATTTTGTTCCTCTCTGCTCTTGAGCTATGCTGCTTTCCTCCACTTAAGTCATTGCATAGTGTTGCTGTGAGCTGAGAACAGCCGCTGCCTCCCACCCCAGAAGCAGCTGCATTTCTGTAGTAAAAGAGTCCCTGCATCTGTCTGGTGCACATCATAATGAGGTCTGCAAGAGGCTTTTAAGAAGCCATTTATTTCAACAGGCGAAACATGGAAACTTTTATACTTGTACGGCTTTAAACAGGTTAAGGAATTGCAATCAATTAGTAAACAGCATTGTGTGTGTAAACAGAAGAGTGCGGGGCTGTTTATCTCAAATAAAAACCCCAACGGAGATTTTTAAAGAATTAAGCAAACCCACCCAGCCCAGAATAATAAAATAAGAGCTAGATTTGTGTCTGCTCTGGAGCACAGAGGATTCCAGCTGTGCGTCATTTGGGGGCCTTGGTTTTCAGTCTGGAAAAATCTTGCCCTCTGGCTTGCCCTTGTCGGCAGGAGGAAGGATGGTGCTTTTGCGTCTGACCTGGGTTCTGTTCCTGGGCTGGGCTGGGCTCGGCTCCCTAGCCTAGCTGGTGCCTTGGCATGCAAGCGGATTACACCGCTTTCCCAGGGCTTGCTCGGTGCAGTGGGAAAGGCTGCTAAAAATAAGGCGCTTATGCAGGATTTAAAGAGCTGAGCTTGAGACAATTCCCTGGCAGATTTCAGAGGGACGTTCACCGGCTCTGAGACTCCCAAATCGCCCCTGGCTGTCCCGGGCCATCCGAACCTCCCACCAACCCAAACATTCTCGGTTCCAACAGCCCCGTGCCCAGAGCACTGCTGAAAGAATCTCTCCCCTAGGATCTCCAACAGTGCACAAGCCCCTCGAGTAGGGGCCACGCGACGGACAATCTGGGACCGATTCCCTTCCAGTTGGCTGGGCTGGGCAACGCAGCGTCCTGAGACCGGAAGAGACGCCCTTGTCTGCCAGGAATACACCTTGGTCATCTCGCCAACGGTGCCAGGGAGGCAGGCGAGAACTCGCGGGACACAGGGCAGCAGCGTGTGGCTGCCTCCGGCTAAGATCTCAGCTGCAGCCTGCAGCCAGGGCTGCTGGGAGTGGAGGTACAGCAGGTGCTGCGGCACCCCCTGACTTGAAGTGGTTTCCAGCAGACACAGGGCCCCGGCTTGCAGTGGGGTTCCCAGACTCTCAGCTCCCCTCCCCCCGGACCAGTCCCAGCACCCCTGCTTGTGGCTGATACAAGGGCACCGCAGCGCCGTCCCAAAGTAAAACGGGGGCACGCTGCAGCAGAGAGCAGTGGTGCACACAGATGGGCCCAATCCTGCATGCAGATGGGCCCGATCCAGGCTCACATGTAAACCTAGAGGGACAGGGAAGCGGGTTCTGAGCCCAAGTGCTCAGCTTACAGGGAACACTGCCTACAACCCTTCCTTAGTGTGGCTGTTCATTGCTGGCAGCCGGGGGACGCAGGACCATGCTCTGGAGATGCGGCCTCCCCCGCTCTGCAGTCTATGAGCAAGAGAGGGGTGGGCTGCGGTGGCCTTTGTCCCGGGGGTGGGGTGTCTAGTATTGCACCATGGGAGGAAAAGAACTGATGTAACCGATGCCCAGTGCCAGCCACGCTGTCGTCCACGTCCCTGCCCCCCTCTGCTCTGCCGCATGCCGCCAGCCTCGCTGTTTTGTTCAAAGCCGTGGCAGCCCCAGAGATGCTGCACAGAGGCTCATCCCAGAGGCCGCTTGGGGCTGCAGGCTCCTGTTCTGGGCGGCTTTGATCTCTTGCTACTTTGCCCTGAGCATCCCCTGACTTTATTGCTGCTTCTGGCCCAGCTCCCTCCACCCCTGGCCAGGGGCGCTGTGCCTCACCTGCCCGCCAGGGGTCGCTCTACAGCACTAAATGCAAACCTGTCTCTGGGGCTCGGTTATGCGGGAGGGAGGCCTCCCCCCTCAAGCCCCTTTCCTCCAGATTGTTTGCAGCTCCTCCTGCCTTGACCTTGCGATAGCTCTCTCCTGGACGGGGAAAGCCCCCTGCCCTCTAGAGGAGCGGGGTGCTGCGGGTGGGGGTGCTGCAGTCTGAGTTAGCAGTGAATCCAAGTCACTCCTGGCCAACAACAAGAGCAGGGCTGGAATTCAGGCGCTAGCCTCAGGGAAGTCCAGCGACACATTGTCTCCTTCCACTCCACAGCTCCTTTTCATAGCCACAGTGCTCCCCCATTTCTTCCCCTAGCCACTGCTCAGGCTTCCTGTGAGCTTATGAACAGCAGCCGCCCTCCAGCGAAGGGATCCCTCCACGGGCGGGGCTCGCGCTTCTGAAAAGCACTTAGTCAATAGGGCGCCTTGGAGCCAAGCAGGCTCACGGCATAGTGGGGGGCGTTAGGAGGAGCATGGCCAGCAGATCCAGAGAAGTCATTATTCCCCTTTATTCGGCACTGGGGAGGCCACAGCTGGAGTGTTGTGTCCAGTTCTGGGAAAGGATGTGGACGCATTGCAGAGTCCAGCGGAGAGCAACAAAAAACAGGGGCCTGGAGCACATGACCTACGAGGAGAGGCTGAGGGATTCGGGCTCCTTTAGTCTGCAGGAGAGAAGAGTGAGGGGGGATTTGTTGGCAGCCTGCAACTCCCCGAAGGGAGGTTCCCTTCCCAAGAGGCTGGAGAGAGGCTGTTCTCAGTGATGGCAGAACGAGGAGCATGGGCAGTTGATGAAGGCACAGCTGGGGGAGGCAAGCCCAGCCCCGCGTCCGGCCCTGCTCCCATGGGAAGGTGAGGCAGCGGCCATGCACGCGCTCCCCTTCCCAGCCATGGGGAGGGCAGAGGGTGTGTGGCATGGCCCCAGCCTCAGAGGAAGGTGCGCCGTGCGACCTAGCACAGCCCAGCCTCTCCGGAGCACCGGGGGAGGAAGAAGGGCGCTCCACCTGATGCCCATGATGAGGAGCGCCAGCCTCAAGTTGCCATGGGGGAGGTCTAGGTTGGATAGTAGGACAAACAATTTCCCTAGGCGGGTGGGGAAGCGCTGGGATGGGGTCCCTAGGGAGGGGTGGAATCTCCATCCCTAGAGGTGTTTAAGAGCCGGTGTGATACAGCCCTGGCTGGGCTGGTTGAGTTGGGGCTGGTCCTGCTTTGGGCAGGGCTGGACTCGATGCCTCCGGAGGGCTCTGCCCGCCCCAGGGCTCTGTGAGCTGTGTGAAACGTGGTGGGTCGCTCAGGAACAAGGATGAAGGACAATCCCCATGTTCCAAGGAAGAGCTCACCGCGCACCGCCAAGCCGGACGAACGGCGCCACGCTTCCAAGCACGCCGCTCCTCTCTCATCTGGACTGCCTGGCCCTCTGGCGACGTCGCCACGTTCCCCTGCCCGGCTCCGACCAGGGGGCCAGGACCCCTGCTGGCTGCTTTCCCCATCACCCTTTATTCCCCGGGCCGAGTGCCAGCCTCTGGGTGCCTGGCAGCATCAGCCTCCTGCTCTTTGATGGAGCCTGGCAGGGAGATGCTGTGCAGTGAGGGATGTCAGGACCGCATGTGTCATTGCAACTGGCAATCACATAGCTCTGGGGGTTGATATCAACTGTCCTTGCTCTTGTTTTCCTCTCCTGCACCTGCTTCTTTTGGCCAGACTATGCCCTGCTATTAAGCACCCCAGAGCCATACAATCACCCCTCCCGTGGTACTGTGGAGGTGGAATTCCTCCAGCCAGGGCCCCTTTCGTGATGAGGGGTTAGTGACTGATGGTTACGGAGCGCAAGCACGGTGCTTGGCCGAGGGACTGTGGCAGCCGGGACCGGCCTATGCACTATGCATGTATGTTGCTTGTTTGTTAAACGGTATGAAACGTGCTTATCAAACAGTTCTGAGCTCTGGCAGGACTAAAACATGGTCGTAACAGTACAAGAGCCTGTAGCACTCTCGCTAAGCCTGCTGTGTTCCCGACTGGTGGGGTGGCTTGTCTGTACAGAGGATAAAACCCTACTGCTGCTGCAAGTTCATGAAGCTGCTTCGCTTGATCAAGCGGGGGCGACTCACGCTTTTTAGAGCTGGTCATGGGTTCAGCTGTCAATTATGATCCACAAGGGGCCGGTTCCTGTTGACAGTTGCACCCTGGTGGCCTTATTGCCTTCCAGGAGAACAGATTTTTGTGCAAGAATAGATTTTGGTCCCTTGTGCTTTTCCCACCTGGATAAGTAGAATCTCACTCGCTTTCCTCCCCTAAACTCTGAGCACTTCAAGGGGAAAACAAGCAAAGTTTGCTTCCTCCTTCATTCTACAGCAGCGCTAACCGGCATCACTACAGCCCCCTCAGTTGGACTGTGCTTTTGAAAGATCCTTAATGGTTCTTTTAAGATGCTGATTTTCAATGAAGTCTTTTTGTGGGGGGGAGGGGGCGGGAGGGGACAGAGGAAATGGCAAAGAATAGCTCTGTTTTGTCAACTCCTAATCCCGAAAGGATTTGGATTAAGCGATTTAGGGTTTGTACAGTGATTTGGAAGAGATCACATAGTAGCAAAGTTATAAAATATAACTATGCAATTTTATGCAATGTTATTTACTAGAAGATTTACCGGGCGTTACTGGGGTCTTTCGGGGCAGGGGACTGGCAGTGGAGGGGGTGCAGGAGTCAGGGCAGGGGCTTGGGGATGTGGGAGGCTCAGGGCAGAAGGCCAGGGACGTGTGTGGGGGGGAGTCAGGGTTGGGGGGGGATGGGAACGGTAGGGGGCTGGCGCACACACAGCTCATGCTTAAAAAACCTCACGTCAGAGCTACCGATCAGCCGTTCTGGAACAGACACTTAGTCGTGCCGTGAGTGCTGGGGGGCCAACTAGCAGTATCATTTCATCCTGCAATCCGCTGGCATTAGCTTCAGCCTCTACTCGGGGGCCAAGTTATCCCTTTGGCTCAGCTCACTTGTGGGCCTCCTACTGGGAACTGCTGGAGCGCCTGTAGCGCCCACCTACAGCCGCAGGAGCCCTGGCCTGTGTCTGGTTCCCCATGGCCCTGACTGGCCACCGTGGCAGGTCGGAAAGCAGCAAGCCCCCTGACCCAGGCTCGCCTGCCTGTTGAGACCTTGCAAAACATGAGCTTCCTCATTGCTCGTTATTAATTAGAGACCAAGCCTGTGGAGCTGCCAGTTGCATGTGTCTGACCTTTGCTTTGGAATCGATGCCACGCTAGCGCAAGGCTGTGCTCCGGCGCCAGGCGGAAGGTGCTGGCGGGGCTGAGCCGGCCCGTGCTGGCTCCCAACACACCGCTGCAATCTCCGAGGCCGGGCCTGGCTGCGTCAGGCGGGGGGACGCCCCACAAACAGTCCCAGGCAGGGGAGTGGCTAGAATCCAGGGCCTGGCGGAGAGGCTGGTCCTTTTGCTGACAGGAATGGTGCTGCCTTAGCAATGCCTGAGCAGTCCTGAGAGGGACCCAGAGACCAGGCTCGCCTGCAGCCTTAAAAGGCGTCCCTGAGGGAAGCACATTGGAGGGGCAGTGAGGGAGCTGTTTGCCTGGCCAGCCCCTGTGCTTGCCTGAGCTGCAGGTGAACGGGAGGGCTGGAGAAGAGATCTGCTTCAGAGAGAGGAATTTCCTTTTCTTTTCCCCGCGTGATCTGTGGGAGAAGCGGACGCTCCTGCGCTGAATGCTCTAGTGTTCTGGAGACACGGGAGGGTCAATCTACCTTCTTCCACCAGCAGCAGGCCTCCTACCGCCCCTTGCCCCTGCCCAAAGTCCTTTGGCAAACAGGGACTGAGCGACCCAATTTCCTCTCCAGCCCTTCCAGCCCTTTCCCCACACACGTGCTCCTGTAACCCTCGCTCCCACTTGACTGGAATGTACTTCCCCACCGTTGTTCATAGATGAGGGTTCTTGTCATCATGGGGCTTAATCATCTCTCTGGGATTCTGATTTAAATTCGGTCTCTTGAACATTAATGACAGGGCAGGAAACTAAGTGGGTCATTAATAAACTATCAGCTTCATTTGGGATTAGTTTGCTTATGGCTCAGCAAGGAGGAATCTAATCAACAAGTGCCCGGGAGAGTTTGTGAGGGCACCGAGAGAAAAGGAAAGAGGGGTGGCTTTTCCAGGTAGCCTTTTTCAGCCCCCGCTCAATGAAATCCCTTGGCAATAATGGCTCTTTCTGTTATTGCAGACAGTTTCCATCTCCAGCTTGAATCTAGGGTTGCCAGGTGTCCGGTTTTCACCCGGACAGTCCGTTATTCCTGGCCCCTGTCTGGTAAATAACCAGATGGAAGGCCGGTGGGGACACTGTTCCCCTGCCGCATCTGGTGTGGGCTGGGGGGGAAGCGAGGAGCGCAGGGATTCTTAAAGGCACAGCGACCTTTTTTGGTCTCCCGTTTGTTGGGGGTTTTTTTGCTCAACAATTTTTGTTTCCCAGTTTTGTTGGTTTTTTTGCTCAACAAGTTTGGTCTCCCATTTTTTTTTCTCAACCAAGTTTTTTTCCTGCCATGTTCGGGATTTTTGGTGAAAGCATCTGGCAAGCCTACTTGAATCCAAGCATATCTACCCTGTCTTTCTGAGCTCTCTTAGCCAGGATCCCTTGACTATTGTACTCTGAGACACGCTAGTGGTGAATGTGGTAGCTCCTGCAGGCAGCGGGCGGATAGTTCTGTCCAGGGGGCGGCCCTGCATGGTGCTCAGTTCCCCTCTCCGGTGTGGGGTCTCAGCACTGCCCCACGTCCCGCCTTGCCCAGCCCCGGGCTGTTCCTTTGTTCCCAGCTCTGGCGCAGGGTTTGGAACCCTTTGTCTGAATGTGTTTCTCAAGACTGGCTCCTGGCCCTGGGCCAGCTGCCGTCAGCTGTCTGTTTTGGCCCGGTCCGCGTGCTCATTCCATCCCGCCCCTCTGGGGCTGCTGCTCCTTCTCCTGGGCCGCACGCCATTCTACAGAGCCTCTGCTCCCTCCCGGGCTGGCACACAGATCTGGCAATGCCCCTCGGCATGGACGGCGGGTGAAGGCCCAGCAGGGAAAGGCAACCGAAGCCCCGCCCTTTTACCCAAAGCCACACCCCTTCCCTGAGACCACGCCCCTTCATAACCGTCCCCCACTAGCCAAGCCCCACCCAACCCCAGCTGAAGGCCGGGGCTGTTGTGTGGCACAGCCCCAGCCCCTCCCCCTCCCTGTCCGCCGGGCCCCCACACAGCAGACCCAGCCCCAGTGTAGGCAGCTTTGGGAAGGCAATGCCTTCCCTTGCCTACGTTACCTGCCGCCATGCCCCTCGGTGAGATCTTGCATGTCCCTGCTGTCACAGTCCTGGGCTCCCTCAAAGCTCCGCAGGGGCTCTGCAGGGGCAAAACCCACATGTGGGTGTCCTTCTCAGTGTTAACAGCAGAGGAGCCAGCGCACAGGCAGAGCCCTGGGCATTTCTGCCACCCAGTCGTGGGTGTGGAGCGCGGAGCAGAAGAGCAAGGCCGTTCCTGCAGCCGCATGGGGAAGGAGGGTGGGCCCAGAACTCAAGCCATGGTTTACAGGAGCAGCTGACAACCAAGCCCCACTTCAAGAGTGTCCGGTGTGCTGGCTTCATTGGGCGGGTCCCAGTCTCTTTGGGGATGTGCTCTAGCCCTGTCAGGACAGAAGTCTCTTGTCACTAAGCGGCTGGCCCCTTCTAGGGAGGTGGGTGCCGCCCCCCTTCTGACACGGCCGACTCTCCAGGGGAGGAAAATGAAGACGGTCTCGTGATCAGTAGGCCAGGCCTTTGCCTTATCTAGCCCACAGGCCAGGAGAGTAAGGGGAGGTGGCAGGTGGCCATGGGGAGCACAGGCTCTCCTAGGGAGGAGCAAGGAGCAGCCCAGAGGAGGCTGAGGGGAGAGATGGCAGGGTGCCTGGGGTGGGGGAAAGCTGAGCCCAGGGGGCCAGGAGAATTCAAGGCAAGAGGATAGACAGAAGGAGAGGCAGGGTGCAGTTTGAGCCCGGTGCAAAGGCTGTTTGTTCTGGACTTGGCTTGGGGAGCGCTGGGTCTCTGGAAGGGGTGGTCTTTTGTTAAGGACTTAGCTAGAGAGCCTGTCACCGCAGCAGCCAAACCACACAGTGGAGTTTATTGAGGAGCCCTGAGAAGGGGAAACTGAGGCAGGACTGCTGTAGCACCACCCCATGTCCCAAGGGGAGCTCTGCAGGTGGCAGCCTAACAACACCTGTCATGGATAGAGACATGGGAAACCTTGATTAGTAGAGCCCTGCAAATCCACAGAGATCCACTTTATACCAGTGGGTATCGGCATTTGCAGATGTGAATGCGGATATCTCTGGCCCATTTTTGTGGATACAGAGGCAGATGTGGATACAAATTTTGTGTCTAGAACCCTGCCAATTTGCAGATATCTAGTTTATATCCACAGGCATCCCTGGATCATTTTTGCAGCTGCAGATATCAATTTCGTATCTGCGCAGGGCTTTACTGTTTAGAAGGACCAAAGACTGAGAGAGGTCTGGAGACTCAGTTACTGGCGGGGGAGCAGGTGGGTCTTAACCATGCTGGGCCTGGCTTGTGAACTCAGAGTCTTGCAGGCAAGTCTGGAAGGCAGAGGCTTTAGGGCTGCAACCCAGGCCCCAGCCTAAGGGGAGCCCTACAAAAGTGCCCCCTTAGCCCGAGGCCCTGGGCTGCAACCCCTAAAGCCCCTGAATTCTGGCCTTGCCTGGCGGTATGTGGTTGGGGGGGGGTTACACACTGTCATCCCTGCCCCCAGGCTGGACCTGCAAGCACCAGGAAGCGCCATCTGTGAGCTTTCCTTACCTGCAGGCTCCACCCCCACAGCTCCCATTGGCCGGGAATTGCAGCCAATAGGAGCTGTGAGGGGCAGTGCCTGCAGGCAAGCACTGGCAGTGTGCAGAATCACGTGCCCCCCCCGGGGCCTGTGCCACCAAAGGGGAAGTGCCCAAGGTAAGCGCCCCACCGTCTCAGCCCAGAGCCCTCTCCTGCACCCCAGCTCTCTCCCAGATGCTGCATCCCCACCTCCTGCCCTGAGCCCCTCCTGTACCCCTATCCCCACCTTCTGCCCTGAGCCCCCTCTTGCACCCCAACTCCCTTCCAGACCCTGCATCCCACCTCCTGCCCTGAGCCCCTCCTGCACCCCAAGTCCCTTCCAGAACCTGCATCCCACCTTCTGCCCTGAGCCCCCTCTTGCACCCCAACTCCCTTCCAGACCCTGCATCCCACCTTCTGCCCTGAGCCCCCTCTTGCACCCCAACTCCCTTCCAGACCATGCATCCCACCTCCTGCCCTGAGCCCCTCCTGCACCCCAAGTCCTTTCTAGACCCTGCACCCCTCCTACTGCCCTAAGCTGCCTCCTGCACTCCAAACCCCTCTGCCCCATCTCAGAGCCCCCTCCTGCACTCCAAATGCCTCATCCCCAAGCCCTCCCCACAGCCTGCACCTCTAGTCAGAGTCCGCACCCGCTCCCTGCTTCAACCTACACCCCCTGCCACACTGTGAACCCCTCATTTTGGCCCCATCCCTGAGCTTAGGGGGCCCCACAAAATCTGATAGGTCCAGATCCCCAGCAGAGTTAATTTGGCCCTACCGGCAGGGCTCTCCCAGCCCCAGGAGCACTGGTGTCAGCGGGAAGAGACGGGTTTTGTTCACACTGTACTGCTTCGCCCGGGGTTCCCTTGTAAGGCAGCTCGGCCAGCAGGGGCAGGCCAGCACTGAGGCCCTGGCCTCCAGACCGTGCCCACGTGGGGCTGGCAGGCCCATCCGGCCAGCCAGGAGAAGCCCCTGGCCGGTCCCTTTGGACCGGGACGTGAGGAGGAGCACACAGGTGAGGTACAGGCTGTTCGAAGAGCGGCACCGGTCTCCATAGCAACCGCCGCCACCGGTGGTGACTCAATCAGATCCCAATCAATGGAGCTCTGCAGCGCAGCACCTCGGGGTGGAACACGTCAGAGCCAGCCCGAGCCGCGTTGACTTACAGCCGCTCCCCGCCCTGCCCCCCCGAATCAAGGCAGGCCTAAGCACCCGCTCCCTGTGTGCCCGAGAGAGACGGGCACCTGCACTGACGCCCAGAGCCTCAAACCTAGCTAGGCTCCTAATTCCCAATGGACTCTAGTGACCACATAAGAAGGGTTGCCGTGGCAACCCCCTGCACCCTCCATCCAGGCACAAGAGCGCTTACTAGTGCAGGACACCCACCACTCTCGAGGCCCCTCCGTGCAACACTGACTCACAATGCAGTGGGGTAGCGCTCCTGCAACACCTACTTCCAGGCTGGGAGAGGGGTTGGCTGCGGAGTGGGGGAGCTCTGGGTGGGGTTGCTGAACACACTAGCAGTGTGGACGGGCCTGGATGGAGCGTCTCCTTGTGCTGCACCTGCTCTCTGCATCTTAAAGCAGATGCCCCTGACACAGGGCAGCAATCTCCCACCACCTGAGGAGAGGCACCATACTGCCAGCCCTGAACGACAGCGCCTTACGATGGTCCCAGACTCCCAGAGTTTGGAGGTGATGCAAAGGTGTTATCTGGACATCCAGCCGGCATTGCTTGTTACACAACGTTCCCTCACTCGCCTGCTTGGCCATCTCTCTCATTTGTCATGTTTCTGTCATTCCTGGCAGACCTTGGAGTACCCTGTATCCCTCTTTCATCAAACGTTCCCTCTACTCTTTTCCACTCGTGCAGATTTTTTTCCATCCATGTGCGGAATATTTTTTTATGTGCACTGAAGCATATGCCAATATGCACCACCAGTAGAAACCAAAAACCTAGCTATGGGCACTCTGCTAATCAGCTGGGCAGCATTTGACTCTCTCCTGAGTGGCCGCACAAGCACACAGCTTAGAGGGAACCACGGTCTCATCCCTTCACTGGTGTTGGGGGTTTCTGAACCTCTGGTCAACTACTCTATGCAGCATCCAGGGAAAAATGGACCCATCATGGATGTGGCATCTCTGCGACAGGTTTTCTAAGCTGGCTGGTATAACAGAGAGTAGATTCTTTTAGAATTAATTCAAGGAACTTATGGTCTGACTCAGCTGTAGAAAGATCACACGCATATACACATCCTGGAGAAAGCTCTCAAAGCCGAGGCAATGGCATCTGATTCCTTTCCTTTGCTGGGGTGAACGACTTTGATGTGTCAGAGTGGTTAGCTTCTTTGGCGGCAGTGACGCATGCACCTCATTGGACGCTCAGCTCTTTGTTAGGCTCAGTGGAGGCAAACACTGGACCTAGGTCCTTTGTAATAAGCACAAGAACCTGGAGGACATCCCCCTCTAGGTCTTCTTGTTCCCATAATATAAGAACTAGGGGTCGTCAAATGAAATTAATAGGCAGCAGGTTTAAAACAAATGAAGGGAAGTTTTTCTTCACACAGCATATTGTCAACCTGTGGAACTCCTTGCTAGAGGATGTTGTGATGGCTAGGACTTTAACAAGGTTCAAAAAAGAACTAGATAAATTCATGGAGGTTAGGTCCATCAATGGCTGTTTACCAGGATGGGCAGGAATGGTGACCCTAGCCTCTGGTTGTCTGGAAATGGATGATAGGAGAGGGATCATGTGATGATTGTTGTGTTCCCTCTCTCTGGGGCATTTGGTATTGGCCACTGTCGGCAGACAGACAACTGGGCTAGATGGACCTTTGGTCTAACTCAGTATGGCTATTTTATGCCTTTGGAGCAATCAAAGAGACCAGTCCCCAGACAGTCCATCCCAGCTTTTAGACTGAACCTATTTCCTGTGGAAACTGGATTTTAGGACTTGGTCAGTGCTGTGCGAATATTCACCCAGGGCTGACATGGTCAATAAAGTCCATCATTACAGTCTGGACCTTGTTATTAGAGATGAGCAAAGAGAGGGGAAATTGTCTGTGAATATTCATTTGCGCTTAAAATAACACTTTGACATGACGGCGTTCATGCCCTTTTCAGCTAGAATGCAACAAGCACTCAAGGTTTATTATTGTTCAGTATTTATATTGCCCTCATGCCAAATGTTCTCCATTAGCAATGGATTGCACCAGGAGCTGTACCAACACATGCATGGAATAGTCCCTTTCCCCAGAGAGCCTTACGACATTCACTAGTGCGAATACTCCACTTCGATGAGGCTGAATTTTATCCCACAATCTGGAATGTGCTTTTTTCTGGGTTTATATATGCTCCTGAGAAGGAGGTGGGCGAGGCCTCTAATATCTCAGTGCTTGACTTTAAGAGCTCCCAGGAACCTCAGACCCCTTGTCTGCAGCAGGCCCAACGGGGCTGGGGCAGCCCCCTGCCCACGGTGGGCAGAGAGCTGCTTCAGCCCCCCATTTTGGTTAACCGGAATGCATCACCCATTAAGGGCAATACTTACCAGTTCATTGGTTAACCATTCGCATCGCTAGTTCTAACTAGTTTAATCAAGAAAGGCTTGTGCATACGGAGCCAGTAATGACCCCCTGACTTACCAGTCTTATCTAGGACAAAGGCCTAGCTGGCTTTAGACAAGACTGAGAAAGGGGTCAACCCCAAACTGGCTGTTACCAAGGATTTGGGCCAATGTGACCTCACTCGTTAGTTGCACTACTAGAGGGCCAGGCCTCCTAGGGATGCTGAGCCGATCCTTCCCGATCATGCTGAAGCAAGCCAGCGTGAGGGGCCTGCGCCTTAGGAACGAGTCTTTCATGAGCATTCTGGCCAAATACAGACTCTGAGGGTATATTAGCTGTTTATTATCTACGCTTTTGGTCGTGCGTAGAGCAATTGTATAAACACCATTCAGCCTTTGGATTTGAGTGTAAATCGGTGGTGGTATCCTGCATTAACCGTTACATCGACCGACTCCCAATGCCTCTGGATGCCCAGCTCAAAGCTTTGTGCCCTTCCTCCTTTGAATGGCCAAATCCCAACAGTGGCCTAATCTCCCCTGAGTCCTTACGTCTCATCTGACTCGCTCTGGGCTTCCTTGTGTGCTGAGATTAGTTTGAAAGGATCAGAGCGGCTAGACGGGGTCAGACCAAAGGCCCATCTAGCCCAGTGTCCTGTCTGCTGACAGTGGCCAGTGCCAGGAGGAAACAGAACAGGGGACCAAAGGGAGGGAACAGAACAGGGGACCATCAAGTGACTCCTCCCCTGTCACCCATTCCCAGCCTCTGGCAAACAGAGGCTAGGGACGCCATCCCCACCCAGCCTCTATCTGAAGGAACATGGACCGGATGGTCTGTGCTGAAAGTGTTCAGAAGTGAGAATCGCTCCGCTTAGTGGCCCAGTAGTGCGAAACCCCACAATGCTTTTAAATCTGCCTGAATATTCATCTGGCATGAGAAATACCCACTCCCAAGGAGTGAAACATGGCAGGTCTGGGCCTTTCCTCGATCCCACTCACTGTACAGATCCTGAGCACTGCGGCTTGCCAGTGACTAGTAAATCCGGCATTGTCGCTCCTTGTGGAGGAACAAGCAACACTTGCCGTGAGCATCACGCTTCCTTTTCCTCGACATTCTATTAGCTGCTACATCAAAGGTCACAGTCATTTCATTAGCTTTCGAGCAGCTTCCCCTGGTGCCCTTTGATAAATGATCCTTCTCAATGTACTAGGCAATTACTGAATTAAACCGGTTAGCCAGAGAAACTCCTGGAGTGCTTTTCTTGGGTGAAAGTGTTTGGACTGAGTAGCCCACTGGACTGGGACCCTGTGCCCAACCCCCCAGTGTATGTTTCTCACTCCCATGGATAGGCTGAGTAATACGATCCAGAATTCAGCTACAGGAAGTCCCCAGCGTACGGACGGGTGGTGTCCCAAAAGAGCGGTTGTCAGTCAGTTGTTTGGAACTTGGAACACATTTTCCCATGGGAACCATGTTATAAATGGTAGTTAGGGTCCCTGGCTAGTGCACAAAAGGCTATTTAACCCATAATGTAGCTGAAATACCGTCTATTTGCAATGAAAAATAGTAGAAATAGGGGTGTTTTTAAACCTCGAGTGCTGGTGCTTGAGGAAAGGCAGGTTTAATTAGAGGAGGATGAAGAGGCAGGCAGAGATCCAGAAAGGATGGGCATCCCCTGGCTGCCACCTTTGTTCCTGTGGCCAGCCCTATCCCCCCGCCACTCCCCCACACTGGAGGCTGCATCCAGCCCCTGCTCCCCCGAGGCTGCAGGTAAGTGTATGTGCAGGTGTTTGCGAGTGGGGAAAGCCTGTCTTGTATTTTCCATGGCAGTAATGTATGCTCCCTGTCTGCCCTGCAGGGGGAGTTGCTGCATGCTGCCTCTGTTCAAGGCAAAGGACCATCTTCTCCAGCTGAACAGCTGGCTGGAACCGCTGGGTTCTAATCATGGGTCATTTGAGGATGGGGTAGGAAGCTGTGTCTTTTATTCAGCATCCGTCCATCATGGGGCTGGATGCAGTTGTTTCCATGCATTGGACACGCTATCCACCTGTCCCCTCTCCATAGCCATTTTTTACCCTGGGTTGTAGTTCATTCGGCATTTATTCACACCGTCTCCTGTTGCTCTTTGGGGACGCACAGGTTTGTTCTCTATCCCGCAGTTGCAAGGATAAACCTTATGCACTAGCCCGATAGCACCTTTCCTCTGAGGCGCTCGCAGGGCTTTGCCGGCACTTCTTTACTGAGCCTCAGCGAGGTTGGTAAGTGTCGTTTGAAAGATAAGGAACCTGGGGAGCTGAGGTGCTTTGCCAATTGAGAGAACTTAGGGATCCTCGCTCCTCGTCTCTTGCTTGAAGTATGGCGCCTTGCTGTCTGCTCTGTCAGCATCTGCCCCGTAATGTGGCACGTGAGCCATGCTGCTGGAAGCATTAGAGGTCTGCTGATGGGAAAGCACTGATGCTTTTCCCCTTGTAATCTCCTGGAGGGAATCCAAGGTGTCTGGGACAGTAATAGCTCCCAGTTAGTCGTATGTACCTAGTATTGTCATGTGCCTGACACCTAGGCATTGGGTGCATGCCACAGGCCACTCGGCGCGGCGCGCGGTCCTCACTGTGCAATGAAATTTCCCACAAACATCGTTTTGGCTCCTGTAATCAAAGGGACGGAGTTTGTCCTGGCTCCGGGTCACCTGCCCCTCATCCTTCACAGCCGCCCGGTGTTGTGGTAGAATGGCAGAGTTAGGTCCCCTCAGCCTCCAAAGTCAGACTGGACCATCACGATCATCTCTCTTCTAAAATCCCCAGAGTGGCTGCCCATAAAGTGTTCTACTAACTGCAGCCTTCTGTAATCGACATTCGTTTTCCCACACTGCTGCATTGCCTGAGCCTCATGGGAGCTGTTGTTTAGGGGCCTCATGACCTCCATTATCACTTATAGCCCAGGCTCTTTGGGTAGACTACATCTCCCACAATGCAATGTGGCCTCCCATTTGATTGTACCATAGGATGCTCTCCTGTCTTGGGCTATATAGTCATCATGGGAAATGTAATCCAGTCAGGGCACTCAAGTTACATCTCGAATAAGCCTGCGCAGCATCAAGGGAAATTCAGCTTAATGTCTTGAACCAGCCCAAGTGTGTTTGTTCAGCAAACCGAAGTGAAATATTTCAATGTGGCAACAGCACAATGTTTCATTTCTGTTGGAAATGCCAGAAAAAGTTTTGCTCTTTTCTACATTGAATTTTTTCTAAATGTTTTGACCAGAGAAATGTTGCTGTTCACTTTTCATCCTAATTCAGAGTGAAAAAGAAAAGTTGGAAGTTTTGAAGCTTCCAGGGGGATACAAATACCAATCTTTGGTGTGTAGTTTTTGGTTTTTTTCTGAGCTGCACTGATAACCCTTTGGGACAAAAAAGCTGTTGTGATTGCATTCCAGGTGGCTGCTCCCCACTGCTTCCCGCCTGCTGGGTCCAGCCTGTCAGTCCTGGCCACCATCCCCGTATGCTGTGAGTGCCCCTCTCCTGTGAAGGGTGCCCGGTGACAAAGCTATTTGATGTCTCTGTTGTGGTGTCCTCAGGGGAAATGTTTCCTGCGTTACTAATGCTCGCACGCCGATTCTTTCCTTACACCCATGCTACTCCAGTTGATGTCAATAGGGTTGAGGCTCTTGTAGGGAAAGGAGATGGCGGGAGTGGAGCCATGGGCTTGCGTGTCCTGCTTTCTAAGAAGCAGTGGGAGCAGGTGGCTGAGGGAGCGCCTCATTTGCCTTTAGAATCAAGTTTGGCGTACTCAGAGCTTTCCATGTCTGAGTGCACTTGCCCTACACTTTTGCACTACAGCCCTTCTCAGCCCACTCAGAGCCCTCGCTTCCCATGGCTTGGGCAGTGGGGACTGGAGGGAGGGAATGGAGGACGGACGGTGCTGCAGAAGAGAGGCGATCCACAAGTGGGGGGCTGTTTGCAGTGCAGATCAAGGGACTGATTTATTCCCCTGAGTGGCTCCCGTGGAGCTACGGTAGGGCCCCCATCTTGGACACCAAGAGGCACTGGCCAGTGGGGACTAGTGCGTGCTGTTATCTCTGGCTGCCATGCCTCTCCCTTGTTCTCAATTCCCCTCTTGTCACTGCACTGGAGATGCGAGTGGTATCTTCCCACGGTACCACTCTGCGCTGGTAGGCTGCCCCACTGAGAGTTACCAGACACCCACTGGCTAGGTTTGTACATTAGCCTGCGTTCTGGTGTTAATGAGAAGCTCTGCTGTTTCAGGCAGACTCTTCCTTTTGTCTTTTGTTACTCCTGGGAGACTTGTGCTTAAAAGCTGCCTCAGATGAAGAGCTGTTCCTCCCGGGTACAACACAAAGAGTCCGGACTGTTCAGCATTTGCTATTGTTCTTTTGTCATGGATTTCCGCGTCTGCCCAAACTCTTAATAGTTTTAAAGCTATAATAGGAAGCTGAAAGCCTGGTTGAAAATACCCTTTTGATTTTGTGTTCCTTAGCCAGAGCTGCTGTCGCATAACGCTGCCTCTCTCTATAAAAGGTCAATTAATTGGTATAAAAATCAGAGGCCTCTCCATTCAGGCTGGGTATGGGTTATGCAAAGTTCAGATCATGTGGTTTTCGTCTCTCTCAGGAGAGACGGCAGGTGTGTTTTGAAATGCACATAGTGAACTGGATTGGGGGAAGAGGACAATTTAAAACAACCCTTTTCTCTGCTTTTCTGCTCAGGAAACACTTGTCAGGAGGGGTTTAAATACACTGAAAGTAAATGCCCACATGGAACCCGAGGGTGGCCAATGTAGCCGCTAGCCATGGTGAGGGCTTTCCTCATGGTTACCTGTCTTCCGCCATGGCGCCTTCATGGGTTTTTTTTCTTTTAAAAATACGTATATGAGCTGTTGAAAGGAGCCAGCCTGAGGGAACAAAGCAGGGACCCGGGTCTGACAGGCCAGGTGTTGGTTGACACTTAGCTGAAGATGAAGGAGATGATTGACGACATGCTTCCCTTTACCAGCTTCAGTCTGGACAGCACATGGTTCAGGATCAGGACCGCACAAACCCATCCTGGGGTCCCTGGCGTTAGTGGAGGTGGTAGCCATCAATGGTGAAGCTTGTCCCTTCCAGTCTACCTGCATGGGCGGCGGGTGAAGGTCCACCTGGGGAAAGCAGCCAAAGCCCTGCCCCTTCTGCCCAAAGCCACACCCCTTCCCCCGAGACCATGCCCCTTCATTCAACAACCTCTCCCCTCCGCCAAGCCCCACCCAACCCCAACTGAGGGCCAGGGCTGCTGTGCAGCATGGCCCCAGCCCCCTCCCCAGCCACTGGGCTGCCACGTAGCATGGCCCCAGCCTCCCGCGGGTGGCTTGGCAGTGTGGGCAGTTTTGGGAAGGCAATGTATTCCCTTGTCTACATTACCCACCACTTGTGTCCACCTGTCCCCTGCTTCTCTTTCCTGCCCCCCCCCCCCCAATAAATAGTGCCCAGGAAGGCAGGCAAGCTCCTCCCAGCTCATTCACCGATCAAAACACATTTCAGTGATTTCAACTTCAAACATCTCCCAGTTCCCGACTCCTCCTGGGGTCTCTCACCAGGAGCCTTGTAGACCCTTTGGCTCAGGCACTTAAACACCCAGTGTGGCGCCCTCTGTCTCCCAGCTTCCGCTGACTGGCGGAAACAATTGTACGCGAGAGGCCGGGCTGCGCTTTGGTTACTGCGGACAGTGTGTCCGCTCTGCAACAGCCTACGCGGCCCTGAACACACAAGGCCAGTCGCCCTTACCAGACCGAAGATTCTTTAGGGGCTTGACGGTGCAGTGTCCTGACGCTTCCGCAGCTTGGTGCACCGGGAGTAGGTAGTCGCTTTGAGTGGGGTGGGGGTAAGACCGTTATGCCTGCAGGTTGGTTCTGTCCCTCTCCCCATGTCTGGAAAGCTTACCTGTTGGTTTAGACTTAAAATCATAATAAAATCCCACCTTTCCAAGGGCCTAGGCTGGTGTTTCTCAACTTTGGGGGAACAGCTTGCCACCTTCCTAAACTGTCAGGGAGGTCTCAGGGACAGAGACTGGTGCCGGTCCACAGAACTCAGCCGGCCATCTACGGATGCTGCTTTTCACCCTGTCACTGTTCTATCAGCCCACGCCAAAAGCAGGTGTCTTTTGCAGCCTGCTGGGAAGGACACCAGATCGGGGCTATTTCAGAGCCGGGGGGCAGAAAGTCATAGAGGGTTGGATTTTGTGTCGTAGCTCTTGCTTGATACCTGTAAGAGCTTTAGTTATTAATAGAAATCCACCAACTTTAGTTATTAATAGAAATCCACCAGGCTTTAGTTATTAATAGAAATCCACCAACTTTCCAAAAAGATGGCAGGAAGCTAAAGTGGGACGAGCCCTTTGCTCTGACTCATTCTGATCACAAAACCTTTCTCTGTGGAATTGGCGGTGGGAAGGCTGAAATATTCTTCTCCTGCCAATGTAATAGACTCTTCCCGGCCAGAGCGCCATCGCCCCCATGCGCTGGCTGTGGGTGACTCAGATCTTCGCAAACACAGCCCCTGTTGGAAAAATGCAGCCATCCCCACAGGCAACTTTTGCTGGGAGACTCCAGGGACGGCACGCATGTCGAGATTCAGGGCTCCAGCCCTGTAACTGGCAGGTCTCTTTCCACACTTCCTGTCCTCCTTTGCTGAGAGGAGACAGACTCTCCCTCCTGCACTCAGTCTGGTGTGAGACGCCCAAGACCCGAGGATGTTTCCTCTCTTCCATCCATCCTGCCTTGCAGCAGGTGTGCGGAAGCCCTAGAAAAGCGGCAGTGTGGAGTCTCTCTCTGTTGTTGCAGTGGGTTTTTTTATCAAATGGGCATTGCTTAATCAGAGGATGGGGATTTTCCTAGCCGCCAGGCCTGAAAGCTCAAACTGGGCTCTGAGAGTCAAGCTGGGCTCTTTCCTTCTTGTGCATCCCCAGGGACAAAGCTTGTGCAAAACAAACAGTGCTCTGTGATGACCCCTTGGTTGGGATGGGTTGGTAGAGGAGCGCTGCCTAGTGGTTATAGCTTAGGCTAATGATATGAAGGGGGGTTGTTGGTAGAGGAGTCTGGTCCCTTCCACTCCACCAGGCTTGATCCAGGGCCCTTTAATGGCTATCAGTGCTCTGATAGCCAGGAAGGGTTAAGACAACCCTCTCTGGCTTCTTCCTGCAATTATCCCTGGATTGCCATCTGGGCATGAGGGGTGTCTACTCTGCACAAGGCACCTCCTGGTGGCAACTGTCTCCTCTTAGGGTGAGGCCTGAGCCAGCCCAGTCCGGTCCTAATGTGATAGTCACACACAAAAGACTAACACATTTCTTAGGGCACAAGCTTTCAGGGGTAAAACCCACTTCATCGGATGAATTGGAGTGGAAATTACAGCGGCAGGGTCTACAGACAAGTACAACCGAAGGAAAAAGCTGCTTATCAAGTATCAGGCCAGTCCTGATATCCAGGTAGGGTGGATGTGGCGCAGAGACTGGCCGGTTTGGCCAATACACACGGCAGAGGAGCATTGCTGACACATGATGACATGGATCATGTTAGTGGCTGTGCAGGGGGGATGAGCCCCTGGGAGTGTGGCTGAGTGGGTAGGTCCTGTGATGGTGTCGCTTGTGTGGACAGAGCTGGCAGTGGGATTTGTTGTAGGGATAGGTTCTTAGGAGAGTGTGTCTGAGGTGTGGTGTGTGGCTGCTTGTGAGTATTTGCTTCAGGTTGGCGGGGGGCGGGGGGGAATTGTCTGTAGGTGAGGACTGGCCTGATGCCAAGGCCTGTGAGAGGGAGGGATCATTTTCCAGGGGAGGCTGTAGGTTGTCATTGATGCCCTGGAGGGGATTCTAGCTGTGGGCTGTGCGTGCTAGCCAGTGGTGTTCTGTTATTTTCCTTGTTGGCCCTGTCCTGAAGTGGGTGACTTCTGGGTACTCATCTGGCTGTGCCAATCTGTCTCCTCACTTCCCCAGGTGCGTATTTCAGTTTGAAGAATGCCTGATAAAGATCTTGTAGGTGTTTGTCTCTGTTTGGGGAATTGGAGCAGGTACAGTTGCAAACTGGGGCTGTATCTTTATCAAGCACTTTTAAAACATTCAGAGTGGGGGCTGCAGCATTTAGTGCATAAATACAGGATCCAAGTTTTCCATCAGTGGCAGATGATTTGGGGTCCTTTCATTTTCGGGTGTCTATTAACCAGAGACAACTTGGGTCCAATTTGTTTGCAGTGCCTGTTGTTTTCATCTGATGTAAAGTAGTGGGCACTCCGCATTTCTGAGTTTCAGGCCTAGAGCATCTTAAATTGGGCACCCAAAAATTGGGAGGCCACTAAAGAAAAACTAGAGTTTTTTAAGTTCTTACTCCTAACTTTAGAGTGGATTAACAGTGCTGAGTTTTAACACCATTGGGCAGGTAGTCGGAAGGAAAAGTGTTTCATTGTTCCTCCCTCCACACCACAAATAATTGACGGTCTAATCTCCCTTCCCTTCCTGACATGCAATGTCTTAGATGGATTTGGAAATGTCCTTGCTTGAGATGTTTTATCATCCCAAATAATTTCTCTTGCTTGTTCACTCAGAGCTCAAACAGCAACTGATGAGATATTGATCATTCAGCTTGATGTGTGGACTGCTTGTTATTCTGGCTGTCATAGTCTGCTCTCAAAGCTTTTTCAAATGCCTGTACAGTAACTGTGAGTTGCTGTGCGTGTAATTGCTCGAGCCAAGTAATTCCTGGACCTATTTCCCTCAATGATTAAAGAGCTAAGACCTCCACAAGTTTCCAAACATAAGCAGTACTTTTGGATTCAGTAAATGATCTACAGCAGTTTATCTTCTTGCCAACGGAGCTCACCCAGCACGCTTATTTGCATATAGAAGCAGCAGTTATTTTCCCACTTGAGGCTTTAAACTGAGGGAAACTTTTTTAAGCAGCAGCAAGGAGGCTGGGATGAGAAGGGCAGCTCTTGGCCTTCTATGACATGTGAACACCAAGCCATTCAAGACGGAGCCCCGTGCGGAGACAGATCGTCAGCTGCAAATAGGAGTTTCTGATTGTGTGACTAGGAGCACTGACCTTGACAACTCGGCTGAGACTTTATGCAGAAACGAAGTTTTCCTGGTGTTTAGTTGGAGAGGTCAGAGCCAGATGTAGAACTAGCCCAGAGTCTCTTACTTGCAAAATCAGGGTGATCCTGGGGCTCAGTTCAGAAGGAGTAGGAATTGCATGTTAGAAAGTGGGTGTAAAAGGCTCTAAGATGCTGTAATTTACATACTGACCAGCCAGAAGAACATTTCATTTATACTTCTTCCACCCACCTGCTTTTCTGGACACACTTCTTTCTTCTGGCCCCTCTGCCATGAACATGGGCCAAACTGGACAGTCTCTACGACAAAGGAGAAATGGACACAAGTCAGAGCTCAGAAATGGTAACACACAGAAACCTGTGGGGGAACATTTTAACCTGCCTGGGCACTCATTAATGTGTTTAAAAGTCACCATTTTTCTGCAAAGGAATTTCACCAACCAGTTACAGAGACAGAGTGTGAAATTGACATTCATCTGCAAATCTGACACTGTTACCATGGGCTTGAACAAAGCCATTAACTGGATTCACATTATAAAGTCATTCTTCCTGGCATTTAACATCTAATTTACAACAAAAGCTAAGAATGGGACATTTATACCTCAATTAGTCTCATTAGCACCAGTCCTACAATTGATAGGAACCTTTTTTTTTTCTATTATTCCTTACCAGCAAATCTGAGGAAGTGGGTTTTGCTCATGAAAGCTCATGGTACTATCTATATATTTGTTAGCCTCTAAGGTGCCACAGGAGGACTCGTTATCATTTGAGAGGGCCAGCTCTTTGTCAGCCATGGATGGCTTTTTACTCCGGGTACCTGAAAAGTGATTTGAAAAGAAAAAAAAGATGGGTTTGAGCTCCTTTTTGCTTTTTCATGGCATAAAATGACAGCCTGAAACTTTTGTATGTCCCTTCCTCCCAAAGAGGAAAGTGGTAATACATCTGTCTTTATTTTCTTTTATCCTAGGAATGTTAGAAATGCCTTGTCTGTTCTTTCCTGTTTTTCTATAGAACTTCCTGGATGCCTCAGGGGTGGACTGAGATCTTTCTCCGCCCTGAATTGACAGGGTGGGGAGTAAGTTTCAAATCTTGAACAAAGAGACTTTCTCAGCCCCCTGTTTGAGTTAAATAGACCTGTAAAGGAACCTTTTACATGATCAGAATCAAAATTCCTTGCTTTCGCAATTAATCAGATTTCACGGGCCCAGTGTGTAATAAACCGCTAGTTCTCCAGTCCTTTATAAGATTAAGGCCTGAATTTGTAATTTAAGAGAAGCTTTATTTACCTTTTTTTTTTACAACAGACAGATGAAACAAATGCAGTAACTCAATTAGGCTCTCCTTTGTTAATTATTTATTAATAATAAAGAATATGCATTATAGTAGTGCCTTGGAGTCTCCCTCCTGTGCCAGACCCCCCTTGTGCTAGATGCTGTGCAAACACAAAACAAAAGCGAGCCCCTGCCCCAAAGCGCTTACCGTCTCAACAGAAAATGAGGGATAAAGGTGGAGCCAGACCCAACAGATGGAGAAGCACAGGGAGGCTATGAAACAATATGGAATCCTCCTAAAGAAGCAGAAATGGCATAAGTAGGGTGAGCAGATGTCCCGTTTTGAAAGGGACAGTTCTGTATTTAAGCCCTCCGGAACATGTCCTGGCTTTTTCTTAAAAATGGGCAAATTGTCTTAAATTGTCTGTCTTCCATCAGCAGTACTGGCAGGTCACTCCTGGTGTGGCTGGGTCCCTGCTTGCCAGCTGCCTGCCCATCGGAGGGATGATGGGGGTGGTTGTGCAAGGCTGGGGGCAGGGTGAAGATGTGGCACATGGGGCTGGTCCATCAGCGCAGCCTCTGCTGTGCCACTTCTCAGCCAGCAGGGCCCTGGCCTGGATCCATTTCCGGCCAGCACTGGCTGTCTGCTGCGAGCCGCAAGGGTTGGTGAGTGTGAGCAGGTGCTAGGCAGTGGCCAGTTCCATGTCGCCTCTGTTGCCCACCCATCGGCCCTTTATATGCTCCCCACCCGCACTGTCCTCCCACCGACCGTCCTCTTCTCCCCTCACCATCCTCCCACCTCACTGTTCTCTTCTCCCCAAACTGTCCCCCCACTCACTGCCCTCCCCCCTCACTGTCCTCTTCTCCCCACACTGTCCTCTTCCCTCCACTATCCTCACCATCCTCTCACCGTCCTCCCCACATCCTCTTTCCCCTCACCATCCTCTCCCCACTGTCTTCTCACCATCCTCTCTCCTCTCAGCGTCCTCTCCCCTCCACCATCCTCTCTCCCTCTTCCCCTCTCCCGGTCCTCTATCCCTCTCCCCATCCTCCCCCTGCTGTGCGCTTTCACTCCCCAGCCCCTCTGCTCCTCCAGTGCTGAAAGGCTGCTTCTGGCTGCATTCTGGGGTGAACGCTGGCAGAAATTGGGGGAGGAGGCTTGCGACCCTGTGTGCCTCCTCCCCACGTGTTCCCTGGGGAAGGTGTGGTGCCAGGTAGCAGGGGAGGCCGGTCCATCATGGGGCCCAGCCAGGCATGGAGGGTGGAGAGCACCAGTCTGAGGTTTGAGTTTGTCATTCCCCCCGCCCTGTGTGAGAGGCGTATGGGAGTGTGTGGGGGTCCCCTCGCCCTGTCGGGGAGGTCGGGGGGTCAGAGAGGATCTGTGCCCTCTCCTTGTGTGAGCCCTAAGGCCTTAAAGAGAAGAAGGAAAATCAAAAGAATCTGACTCCGCAGTATTTCTTAGCAGGGGCTCAGTCAACTTGAACCTTGGTGCTGCAGCGTTCTGACTGATTGCGGTTGAACTTGCTTGAATCTGGATAATTGTGCCAGGTGTCCCGTATTCAGCATGGAGAAATCTAGGCACCCTAGGTATAAGCTAATTAAGGCTTTTCCTTTGCTGGTCTCCTTTAAAGACACCAGCCAGGAAATGCTCCTAGCCAGACTCTGCTAAAGGCTGAGCCACCAGAGAGCTCCCCATCTGCTGCCCAGACGTGCTCTGTGCAAACGGGCATCGCCTTCATTACTGCAACCAGGGCCCTTGCGGCCCTCAGACAGCAGCCCGCCAAGAGCCAGGTGTAGCCTGTCGCAGCTGGAGGATGCTCTTGGCAGGTCACTGGGGGCGAATGTCTGTGTGGCTGGGAGTCCGTGAGGGTTGCCAGTGTTGGCTGGGCATATTCCTGGAGACTTAATCACGTGACATCATCTGTCATTAAAGATTAATGTGTTTGTCTTCACAGGGAGCAACCTCGGGACCGAATGCTCGACGGAGCCATGCGCTGTTGCCTAGTAATGATAGTGCACTGCTTAGGGTGGACTGTCGGGTGTGTTTCCATGAGGTGTGACAGGTACAACACTTCTGTTAGCAAGCCCCTTGCTGTGCCTCGCTCCTGTTCCCTGGACCACATGTGCTGCCGCCGCTGTGGTTTCCCTCGGTACCCTTCACGTTCTTTCATCCAGCTCCCACGCACACCCAGCTTGCTTGGTGTGCTTCGTTCTGGGGTTTCAAGGATCCAAATATCCATTTGAATGATCTCTTGGGGGCAGCCCCGCTGTGGCTTCAGCCCACGTGTGGTTGCTGGAAAAGGGCTCCTGTAAGGCACAGCGAGCCGTCTCCTCTGCTTCACACCACAACTAGGGCTCTTTCCGCCAAAGTGGCTTGCCAGCCCCCTTGTACATCAAGAGCCGCCTTCTGAATAGCCCGGCGGTGGAATGTAGCCTGATCCTGTGGCAGCCGCAGGCTGAGAGCTACCGAGCAAAAGGGGTTTTGCTCCCCCAGAAGAAACCATGAAGCAACAATTTCCAATGGGACATTTTATTTGATAATAGGGAGAACGCTCCCCCAACAGGGAACTCGCAAGAGACAAAGGTTATAGTGAAACCATGTCACACCAGCTTTCCCATTAAAAAGCCCAACAGCCATGCTCGGATTTGTTGGGAAAACTGGGCGCCTCCCACCCGAAAGATATTGGAGAGAGCTCAAGAGAGAAGCCCAGAAGCCCAGGGGGGCTGAGTTAGGAGGAAGGATGAGCACTAATTATGGATAGGCTGGAAAAGGGACAGCTCAGAATAAAAACACCCGCAAGTGTGTAAATGCCAAGGGTGGGGAGCAGCTCCTCAGGAGTGAAGACAGCCATGCTGAGATGAAACGTAGGCTGAATGTCAGGGAAAACAGAGAGAGAAAGAGCTCGGTTGGACCGTGTTGGCTGTTTGGACAGCACAGCAATGAAAGAGGTATAAATGTACCGACACAGTTGGGGAAAAATGTCTCCAGCTTCATCACCTCAGATAATTAAGAGTGTCCCGGGCAGAGCAATGGGGGGGAAGGCTGGGAGGGGCCCCCCTGACCCAGGAGATCTAACAGGCGTGTTTTCTTTAATTTCTGCTAGTCCTCGGAACATGCCCGAGGGAGGAAATGCACACTGCTTTGTTGTCTCCGTCTCCGGATATTAGAGACACAACGTGAGTGAGGTAATAGCTTTTACTGAACCAATGTCCTTTGGCGAGCGAGACGTGTTTGAACTTTCACAGAGCTTCTTCAGGTCTGGGAAATCTAGTGAGGAAATAGCAGATCAAGAATAATTAGTGAAGGGATGGCAGACTAGAGCCGGGTCTGGGCATACCCACAACCATACTCGCTGTTGTTCTCTACCTGTGGCACACAGAAGAGTTGTATTTCTGCAGGGGCTCTCTGTGTTCCTCAGTCTCTCACTGCTGATAACAGTTTGTGATGCTCTCTGGCATAGAAAGTATTAGGACATGTCTACACCTTCAATATGTTGCATGTTTGCGAGTCCATGCTGTGTTCCACAACTGCGGTGCAAGTCGTGTGCCACCTCCTAGCTTTGCAGTGACACACCAGAGCATTGTTGGGAATACGTGCTCAGCGCTTCGGTCCAACCTCCCAGGCAGAGCCGGTCTTAGGGGTGGGCCGCAACCTCCCGAATCCTCCCCCCAGGTTTCCCCGACCTTTTTTTTTTCCTCGACAAATTTTTGTCCTGTATTTTTTTTTAAACCAACCCTGTGGGCGAGCTTGGCTGACACCTGGGGCTGCCAGTTGGTTAGGACTGGCCCTGCTCCCAGGATTCATTGTCTCACTGCTGTGCTGTATGGTTCCTGGGATTTCTCTCACTTCACATTCTGGGATTTCGACCGGAAGGTAATAGAATTCGATGGTTTGGGGTCAAGCAGAATCATTCCCAAGATTCCTTGTTTCATCCCATCCTCCTCCTTGCTGGAGATCCAGAACCATGTTCGAAGCCCTGTCAGGCAGTGTGGAAGAAGCAGGGATGAGTGCTGCAAACCTCCCCCCGGTGAATATAAACAGACCATTATCATCTAAAGCCAAGCGTGATTTAGAACCAGGGTGACATGGGCAGCTGAAGAAGATGAGGAGGCTGAGAACCATCAGTCACTTCTACTTCATTTCCTGGAGCAGCTTTGCTTGGTGGGGCACCCCTTCCGGGCTCAGCCAGCTAGCACCGACCAGCACGACAGGAGAGTGCTGCAGACCGGGGCTGGGTTGAGTGGAGGTCGTACAGGATCTCTGTGACTGTCCGGCTCGCAGCTCACCGGGAGTTCTGGGAAGCCCACAGCTGGGGTTTGTGGATTAGTCAGGGAGTGAACAACAACCTCTGGTACACTGGTGGCACACCTCGCAAAGCTGTGGTCAGGCTCCTGCTAGTAAAAGCAGACCGTGGCATCTCTCGGTACAGTCCAATTGGGCTTCGAGGGGCTATAGTCTAGCCAGAGCTGCTTTGCCTTGCTGGAGGGTATCAACTTTGTGCCTCTTGCAGAGCATTTGCCATGACACCTGCTTGTATACCAGTGCTCAGTTACTGCCAGGCACATGCACACTAAAGCTCCTGTCCCCAGAAGTCTATAAAGTCCAGAATCTCTGAGCCGTCCCCTGATGCAGCAGCCCCATACATGACTGGGGTAGCAGTCAGGAGTATGACACACAGAGATGTGGATGCCCAGGAGCCTGACCACCCCTGGCTGCTCATCACATTTTAAATGCTGAGGTGATACCCCGTCAGGATGGTATCCTGCCCGAATGGTAGAAGGCACACAGGCAGGCCACCTCGATGGCCAGCAAAGCAGGGTGGGATATTGGCAAAAGGACTTGGCAGATGTCCTACGCTTGTGATGGACTGTGGACAAGCCACACCGACTTGGCTGTCGGAAAAGCATCGAAATAAACTTGCTTCCCAAGTGGGGTCGAGAATATGAATGAGAAGCCAGATGATTCACAACAAACCCTTTTGTGGGTGGACGTCCGATGTCTTCACATGAAACATCTCAAATTGACCTGGAATAAATCGGACGTGTAAAGGAGCTAATCCAAGGAGAGTATATGAGTTTCCCAGCAATGCTCAGGATATACCAGGAGATAAGGAAAATCCCTTCGCAGCTTGCTCTTTGTCATAGAAGATTTTGCTTTTAAGTGTATATTTGTAATGCAATGCTTTGTAAATGTGTAATGCACTAATTACTCTAGGTACAGCCAAAGGCAAGCTTTGGGCACATGGCAGGAGTGAATACTTTTGAGTCTGCCCTGTATAAAGATTTCTAAATTAGTTTGTCATTTTATAGATGCTAAGAAGTCAGACTAATGGATAAGTCAGTCCATTGGGGGGAGGGGGAACGTGTGGAACAGGGGAGAGGCTGCAGATGAAGACTTAGGTTCACTGGCAGGACTCTGACAGCCCCCGGTGCTAGACCTAAAAGGGGTGCAGCAGGTGGGGTTAAAGCGTGTTGGCAGAGCTATGTGGGGAAGGTTTGCCCATGTAGCTCTAGCCAGCGCTGTATTAATGTTTCACTTTCATAACCATGAAAATTAACACTATAACATGAAAAGAGACACCTGAACAGGAAAATGTTTCTTTCATGAGATGCTAAAGTGATGGCTGTTGTTACTAATGAGCTGTTCTCTCCTGCCAAACCATGCACTCCATGCTGTGATATTCACAGCGGGGGCTGCTAATTAATTAATAACCAGCGGTTCCAGCTAAGAAGAGGGGCTGCCACCTCCATGAGAGATCGCTCTCCTGGGAAAGGCTTTTCAAAATCCACCCTCTGTGCCAATTTTACTCAAACAACAACAACAAAACAAGGGGAGCTCCTTTGTAAATGAAGGCTCTCCGCAGCCTCATGCAGAGAACACTGCATCAGTTACATGTAGTTCATGCTTTGGAGCATTTTTCCATGAGTATGAAATACTCATTTTCAATGAGAGTGATCAATTATTAATTCATGAATATCTTAGGCATCATTTACCAGCCTCTCATTTTGCCTCCTTCTCTACCATACATAGTTTCTTCCTGGGACCCCTTTCTGTACCGCCCTAAAAAGGGATTATTACTCATCCGTGTTAGCTGTTACTGTCACAAAATTTGCTGTTTAACTCAGGACACATCACTTAAGATGTGCAGAGAACACATTACCAGCCCCTGCTGTATCCAGGGACCTGGAAATATCGTGGCTGTGGAATTTGCCATACAGTTCATCCCCTGACACAGAAATGTGTGGCAGAATCCGAGCTTTCATTGAAAAAATGTATTTCTAGCTTCTATAGCTGCAGAAAAAAACTCAAAAGCATGAATCGCGTGTAACTGATGCAGAGTTTTCAGCGTGAGTCTGCAGAGAGCTTGCAAGAGTACCTCTGAAAGTCATGAATTGCATCATTCACCTCAATCAGAGCATTTCCATGACTGGGGATGCTGGCATTGTTTTCCCAGAAGTCAGCATTTTTGCTGAGAATTTGCCATTTTCTTCAGCCAAGCACCTGGCATTCTGTTTTGTCTCCCTCCCCTGCTGGGACCTGCCTACAGCTGCCTCTTGCTTCCCAGATTTCCCCACCAGGGGAGTAAACTAGATGCTCCAGTCAGGCAATAGAAGTCTTGGGAGCCAAAGCTGGACTCTAGGTTACTGCCCGGGAGCCAGCAGATTACATTAGTGAGTTGTGTGAAAATAGCTGAGACCTGGGGTGCATCTATACAGCACCTGAAACTCGAAATAAGATACACAATTTGTGCTATGCAAATTGCGTATCTTATTTCAAATCTGTTTTGAAGTAGCTTATTTTTAAATCTGGCACGTCTATACAGCACCAAATTTTGAAATAACGTGCTATTTTGAGACATCCCTTAACCCTCGTGGAATATTCAAAAAATATTTTGAAATAATGGGCGGCTTGTGTAGCTGCAGGGTAGCTATTTCGGGATACCTCTAGTATCCCGAAATAGCCGTGCAGTGTAGACATACCCCTGGAGAGGCAGGGAGATGAACTGCCTCGCCAGATGCAAACTCGGTCCTTACCAGGCACACACAGGTAGAAGGAAATTCTGAGGCGGCATGCCCAGACAATGCCATGGGAGCTAAGGTACAGGGAACACAGCTAGGACAATGGGAGAGCATCATGAGAAACTCAGCCCTTCAAAAAGAATCAGTGTCAGACTAGCCATTGCCCTATTTGTTGTGTACGTATTGCATGGCGATAAAGAGGATGGGAATTATTACCTGAGTGTAGGATAAATTAACTTGGACACAGAATTTACTGACATCGAATCTGTGGGTCCCAATGTGCCATGGGGCATATGGGGCCCTGTCTCTAATCACAACTGGAGTGTGCCCCAGGGATCTCTTGATGCTGGCTGGCAGAGGACATAAGGGTTACAGGAATCCTCTGGGTCTGATATTTATATACTAGCTCACTGAAGAGGGTCGTATGAGGTCTCTAAAGAAAGTCTGCATCACAGTGGTCATCATGATTCCTGTGAGATTTATATACAGGAAATAGGGGACAAGTTATGTGTGCCTTTACCAAACATTATGTTCTCTAGGTCTGTGAGGGTGCATCTACACTGCACCCGTAGATCAAAACAAGCTACACAATTTGAGCTATGCAAATTGCAAAGCTTATTTTGAGTCAATTTTGAAATAGCTTATTTTGTAATTTGGTACTGTCTACGCAACGCCAAATTTCAAAATAACCCACTATTCGGAAACGTCCCTTACTCCTTGTGGAAGGAGGTTTATAGGAACGTCGGAATAGCGAGTCCGTGATAGTTTGAAATAACGGGCATGCTGTGAAGATGCGGGATAGCTATTTCAGGATACTGGCGGTATCCCGAAATAGCGCTGCAGTGTAAACGTAGCCTGAGTGAAGATAGGTCACCAAAAGGTAATCTGCATGCTTCCGAGGGGCAGCTGGGAAGAGATGCTTCTTTCACTCCCCTTGGCTGGTCAGGGTGGGCCCATAATAGGCCCCCACTCACAAGGCTGAGCTGAATGGGAAAGAAGGATTGCGAAATCTCCAAAGAGAAGAAATTAATAGGGGGAGGCAAACAGCAGGTGTTATCCTGTTCCGGGGTGTTGCAATGAACTTCTGAATCTGGGTCTGTCTGTGTGAGGACAAGCTGTCAGCAGGTTTGGATCTGACGTGGACGAGTCTTAACCGAGCTGGTTGAACGTGCTGGGGAAAGGACTTGGGTAAGCTGCCAGTTTGGTAGGAGATGGGGAAAGGCTCATTAGTTAAGTGTAGTTGCTAGAACATTCTGTGGATTGTGTGGTCTGTGTAGCCATTTGTTCCTGTCTCTCACGCTGGTCGTTGTCTGAATTGCGATCCATGCAATTTCCTTTTGTTTTATAACTGAACCCAAGTGCCGTCCGCAATCCAGGCACGACGGACAAATGTAAAGCTGGTGAGCTTTGGCATACTGCTCCCTTGGGAATAGAGGGACTGGCATTTCTGTGGGTATCCAGCGATCGGGGGCTGCTCACCACAAGTATTGGGGGTGCATCTGTGGTCAGCTTGCAAGGACTATCACAGCTCAGAGGAGGGGCCGTGAGTGGCTGACAGGCGGGTGGCATTCGGGGCTAACCCCCAGCTGGCACTGGTAAGACTGGCAGGTAGTAAGAAGGTGACTCGCAGCCCTGGGTGGGTGCCCTGAGACGCATCCCATGCAGTGATTTGTTTTTTGTACTTTAAATAGATGCGCGCGCACACACACCGCACATACGTGGTGGAGATATTCATGTGATAAAGTGTAGAGCCCTGTGATAAAAAATGCATAGCATAGATCTGCAGCTTATCTGTAATGAACCCTGGACTTCCCCACCTGCCCTCTGCCCACTAAACCACAGCCTCACAGAAAAAGTTTCCTTTTTCCCTCTCTCACCTTCACTTTCATTCACCTGCCCGAGGCTGGCCAGTCCTCAATGACCTGACCCAGGGCCAAGCAAAATCAAGGGCCAGCTCTGATGATCCATCTCTTACCCCCTGTTCTCAGCCTGCTATTGGATTGTGCCCCTTAACAATAGCCCTTGTTCTTGTGTCCAAGGGTTTGGCCAGAGAGCAGAGCCATAACTAGGCATTTTAGCACCCTCTACTGTAGTGGTGGGGAATCTATGGCCCAGGGGCCAGATGTGGCCCCCGGCTTCCCTGGATGTGGACACTGAAGCTCAGGGCTCCCTCCCCCCCCCAAAGCACTGTGGAGCCCTGCACTGGCGTTCCAGCCCCCCCTGCCATCTCCCTGCACGGCTAGAGCACACACAGTCTACTACGCTGCACCTCCCCCCCAGGATCTGGTGTGTGAGGGGACCGTGGGGAGTCTCTTTCTCCTTCTTGGTCAGGGGACACATCAGTGAGGGTTTAAAAAAAAAAGCAAAAAAAACCTTCTCACTTGTGTGCAGCCTCTTGACTGATTTTTCTGTAGGTCAGCAGCTCCTGACCCAAAAAAGGTTCCTCACTCCTGGTTTAGGGTAAGAATTTGCATGTAACAAGCTTCTTAGTGGATTAAGAGTAGCTGGTGTTTTTTATTTATTTTGGCTTAGTAACTCATTATGATCTGTTTAAACTTGCAGCCACTTAAATCCTATTTTATAAAAGACCTGCCCTTCGCTTTCTGCCACTTGTTTATTATCAAGTGTAAATAATTGTTAGCTGGGGGGAGCAACCTCTGTTCAGATCTCCCTTTCATTGATAAAGGGAGTTGACCTTATCAACTTTCTCTGTGTAAAACTTTCACACGCGGTAAGATGGATTTATTTGGAGTTTCAGTTCCTTTTGGGGGTTGGTTTCCGGGGTGTGGAGCCCTTAGAACTGAGTCCTCCTGGAGGTGAACTCGTTCAGTGTCTGTGTTGCGCTGCAGCAGGGGTGGGCGGCCGTAACTGGAACTCTGTACTTTGGCTGGGGGGAGACCAGAGCTTCTGGCTCAGCAGGAGAGGGTGGTGGGGAGCCCCAGGGGGCAGGAAAGTGGGTGTCAGTGGCATGATCAGCATACTGGGGGACAACCCCACTGAGAGTTTTGTCACAATACTTTGCCCTTCTCTAGCTCTTCCATCACTTTACAAACATTGCTTAATTATGCCTCCAAACATCTTGGTAATCAATATGTGGAACAATTCAACCCGCAAAATCCTACAGGCTTTTCTGCTTACAGATGCAACGAATTCGGGAAAGAAGTGGTTAATGTGCATGATCTGCGGCTCAGCAAAAGAGTTAAACTGACAGTGCGAAGATGTGCTGTCAAATAGCCTGCATGGAACACATGGCATCTAAAATTTAATGGATTCATCTGCTAGTACAGGGTCACCATGACCGCTACGCCTGACAGAAGGTCCCTGTATTGAAACATCTCACTACATCCATTAATAGGATTCCTTCTTTTTTTTTTGCTCCTCCTGACACACAAATAATCAGCCTGCAACACTAGCCTGTCTTCGCATTGATTGTGTCTCACTTTGTGGTGTGGCATCCATATCTCGCAACGTCATGTCATATCGGTCTGAAACAGTGTCAGTGTGAAAATTCATGAGAGCTTTGTAATGCGGTGCTTGTGACGCAAAGTCCAAACAACACAAGACCTGAAATGATCCAAGGGCGACTGAGGGACTGGATGGCCGGGAGGGTGGGACTGTGTAGAATGTTTACTTTTTAGGTCACTAGTCTCAAGCCAGACCAAGTCAGGAGTGACTGAAGTTCACAAGGATTCAACAGCCTAGGCACGGCAGGAGTCGGCGGGTCTCAGCTCGGCTCTTTGCACATCACATGGAGCCCCCGCACGGCTGGCACTGGTTCGCGCTTGTAGGGAGGGCGAGGGGTCTGAGTGTGGCAGGGTTGCCAGGTGCCCGGGAAAACAATCGGACAGTACCGGACGGACATTTCCGGTGTCGGGTATTTTCTGACTTTTTACCGGCCTGTCGGGCCCACACTGGCAACGCGGCCGGGCCCGTGGCCTGGGCAGGCTGGAGGCGGCAGCCAGCCCCGAGCGCAGGGGAGGGGCTCCGCGTGGGGGAGCCCGGCTCAGCGCATGGTCCCAGGCTCCTGGGCCTGCTCCCTGCCTTGGGGTGGGGGGCAGGGCCCCCCCCTGCGGCTCGCTGGGGGCGAGCTGACCCGAGCGCTGGCTGCCAAGCCTCCTTCGCCCCCGGGCCGGGCCCGAGACAGCCCCTGGCCACCTTCTGCCCCTCCCCCCACCGCACGGCCAGCAGCGCCCTCGGCCCCGCCTGTCGCCGCAGCCCTTCGCTTTCGAGCGCGGTTTGGGCCGCGCGCCCCGCCGTAGGCGGTTGCCATGGGGACCGGCGGCGCGGCCTAACGCCGAGACAGGCGCGCGGGCGGGGAGTTGCTGCGTGGCTGGCGCGCGGGGCGCTCACCATGTCGTTCCGGGACCTCAGGAGTGAGGAGAAGTCGCTCGGGCGCCGCGGGAGGGAGCCGCGGGGGCGCGCGCGGGACCAGGGCCCGGGGCTGGTTCTGTGGGGACGGGGCGCGCGGCCGGGGCGGTGTCCGCTCCCCGCCGCCCTAAACCCGCAACGCCCCCATCGCTACCCCGCCCATCCCCAACGCCCCCATCGCTACCCCGCCCATCCCCAACGCCCCCATCGCTACCCCGCCCATCCCCAACGCCCCATCGCTACCCCCGCCCATCCCCAACGCCCCCCCCATCGCTACCCCGCCCATCCCCAACGCCCCCTCGCTACCCCGCCCATCCCCAACGCCCCCATCGCTACCCCCGCCCATCCCCCAACGCCCCCTCGCTACCCCGCCCATCCCCAACGCCCCCTCGCTACCCCCGCCCATCCCCAACGCCCCCATCGCTACCCCGCCCATCCCCCCCCCCCCCCCCCGCCCCCATCGCTACCCCCCGCCCATCCCCAACACCCCGCCCATCCCCAACGCCCCCATCGCTACCCCGCCCATCCCCAACGCCCCATCGCTACCCCCCATCGCTACCCGCCCATCCCCAACATCCCCATCGCTACCCCCGCCATCCCCAACGCCCCCATCGCTACCCCGCCCATCCCCAACATCCCCCATCGCTACCCCCGCCATCCCCAACGCCTCTCGCTACTCCCGCCCATCCCCAACGCCCCCATCGCTACCCCGCCCATCCCCAACGCCCCCATCGCTACCCCCCATCGCTACCCCGCCATCCCCAACGCCCATCGCTACCCCCATCGCTACCCCGCCCATCCCCAACGCCCCATCGCTACTCCCGCCCATCCCCAATGCCCCCATCGCTACTCCCCGCCATCCCCAACGCCCCATCGCTACCCCGCCCATCCCCAACGCCCATCGCTACTCCCACCCATCCCCAACATCCCCATCGCTACCCCTGCCCATCGCTACCCGCCCATCCCCAACATCCCCATCGCTACCCCGCCCATCCCCCAACATCCCCATCGCTACCCCGCCATCCCCATCGCTACCCCCATCGCTACCCCGCCCATCCCCAACGCCCATCGCTACCCCGCCAACGCCCCATCGCTACCCCGCCCATCCCCAACGTCTCCCATCGCTACCCCCGCCCATCCCCAACGCCCCCATCGCTACCCCGCCCATCCCCTAACGCCCGTCGCTACCCCGCCGATCCCCAACGTCCCCTCTGCCGCTACCCCGCCTTCCCCCAACGTCTCCCCATCGCTACCCCCGCCTTCCCCAACGCCCCATCGCTACCCGCCGCCCATCCTCCAACGCCCCCATCGCTTCCCGCCCATCCCCAACGCCCCGCCGCTACCCCCCGCCCATCCCCAATGTCCCCCGTCGCTACCCCTGCCGATCCCCCAATGTCTCCCCATCGCTACCCCCGCCTTCCCAACGCCCCATCGCTACCCGCCGCCCATCCCCAACGCCCCCCATCGCTACCCCGCCCATCCCCAACGTCCCCCATCGCTACCCCCGCCCATCCCCCCAATGCCCCCATCGCTACCCCCGCCCTTCCCACCAACATCCCCATAGCTACCCCCGCCCATCCCCAATGTCCCCATCGCTACCTCCCGCCCATCCCCAACGTCCCCATCGCTACCTGCCGCCCTAAACCTGCAACGTCCCCCATCGCTACCCGCCCGCCCATCCCCCCAATGTCCCCCATCGCTACCTGCCTGCCCCATCCCCAATGTCCCCATTGCTACCGGGCCCCCATCTCCCCAATGTCTCCCCATCGCTACCCGTCCTCCCCAAACCCGCAGTGTCCCCATCACTGGCCGCTGCCCCAGACCTGCAACGCCCCCATCGCTACCCGCCTGCCCATCCCCCAACGTCCCTCCATTGCTACCCGTCCGCCCATCCCCAACTTCCTCCCCATCGCTACCCGCCGCCCCAAACCCGCAACGTCCCCCCATTGCTGCCCGCCCGCCCATTCCCCGCCAGCATCCCCATTGCTGCACGCCCACCCCATGTCAGCACACTGGTGCTGCCTACACACCTGCCGCATTGCTGCCCTGTCACTACAAACTTGCCCCATTGCCACTCCATTGCTACACTCCCACCCCATCACCCTCTGTACCATCTCTATCCACGTCTCCCATCCTCACCCTATTGCTACACACCCCTCCCATGACCGCACCAATGTTCCCTCGAATTTTTCCCATCCATGTGTGGAATAAATTTTGTATGTGCACTGAGGCAAGTGCAGATGTGCACCACCAGTGTGCACATACTGCTGGCTGTGGGTGCTCTGCTAATCAGCTGGGAGGCATTTGAATCTCTCACAGGAAACACTGGTCAGCACCCCAACACCATCTACACACCATCCCTATCTCCACATCATCGCCAGAAACCCGCCCCATTGTTCTGCCATCCCCACCCTATAATAACCTTGAGAGTGTGACCTGCACTTCACACACAGAACTCTTTTTTGGTCAAATCCCTATAATTACAACACTTTGAAATGAAGTTTATGATTTTTAAAATCCTATGACCATATAATTGACCAAAATGAACTGTGACTTTGGTAGGGCCCTAATTATACTGTGTCTTGTTATTATTAAAGATGTTAAGTATTGGGTAATTGACTAATCGAATAGTCGATGCATTTTGCATTTGCATCAGCTGGGGACTCCCGGTTTCCACGCACCGCTGCTGCTTTGAAATGCTGCTAGGAGCCTGATGCTGGGCTCCCCACTGTGTTTCAAAGTGAGCCCGGGATCACTTGGGGAGTCCCCAGCTGATCCTGGGCTCCAGCGTGCAGCCTGGGGAGACCCCAGTTGGCTCTGGGCTACACGTGGCTTTTCAAAGCTGAAGCTCCATGTAGAGCCTAGGGTCTGGCCCCAAGCTTCAAGCAGCACTGCTGCTTTGAAGTACCCCTTCTCCCCCCTCGACCCCCCGCCTTGCTGCCTCTGTCTGATAGAGGCAGCAAGGGGGGAAGCGTCTAGTCAACTATCCTGTTGACTATTTGATAAGCATTTGCTTATCTGATAGTCGACTGGTCCTTCACATCCCTAGTTATTATCAGGCTAAAGCTCATCGCTACATGATGCAGCATTCTCTTCCTGTTTAGTCTGGTTATGCTGTATCTTGTGCCATGACATATCGTCATGTGGCATCATGCTCTCTCATGCCATGGTCATGTGAAAGCCTGCTGTCGCCACATAGCAGCATCACAGTACATTTTGGCATTACAGCACCTAGCCCACTCAGTTGCATCATGGTGGCTTGGTGTCATTCCTCTGTATTGCACTGTTATGGGTATATTCACATAGCATGTGGTATCATGCCATAGCATAGCTTTATCATACACAGTTTTGTCTCAAATCCTAATTCTGTCACATGCTGACAACATTGTGTCTTGCAGCTTGAAAATCTCACCATGCTGCACCATAGTGACATCACATACTATCCTCACATTGTTTGCACCACTACAACAAATTTGTATATGTCAAAAAGTCCCCACACCGTAATTCCACATCTGGCTGTGATGACATATTGTTACACCCAACTAGGAGTCTGTTTGAAACCCTTAGCTGATTTTATTTAAAGGGTGTATTTGTAAAGGTAAATAATTTTAACTTATCAGTTATTAGGAACATTTCTCATTGAGATGTCACCTTTGCCTGTTAGAATTTCCTGGTAAATTTGTATTTACTTTTTTCTTTGATCACTTCCTGAATTCTGTGTAGATTCAGTCTAGTGTGTTTATTGGTGAACATAAACAGTGCATTGTGGGACCTGAGCATCTTTGCTGACTATAGTGAAAAGAATGAATTATTTTTGTTGCATGTCTTTTAGATTTTACTGAGATGATGAGGGCTCTGGGATATCCGCGACTCATCTCTATGGAGAATTTCCGCACTCCAAACTTCATGCTGGTTTCAGAGGTGCTTCTTTGGCTGTGCAAAAGGTTGGTGCTTTATTTCAGTGCAAGAAAGAATGTCAAGTCAGTGACTGGACCTGACATTAAAGAGCTATTTGGAGTTGATGTTTCAGAGTGGAGTTGTATTGAGTGGCTTAAAGAGGAACTTGGTGAAATTGAAGTTTAGTTGTTTTGAGAGCTCTACTGTTCTGAGTGCCATATAGGACCATATAGTGCTTAAAGTTGACATTTTAAGGGGATGGAGCCAGGCTGTTCTCAGTGGTAGCAGATGACAGAATGAAGAGCAATGGTCTCAAGTTGCAGTGGGGGAGGTCTAGGTTGGATATTAGGAAGAACTGTTACACTAGGGCTGCATCTAGACTGGCAAGTTTTTGCGCAAAAGCGGCTGCTTTTGCGCAAAAACTTGCCAGCTGTCTACACTGGCCGCTTGAATTTGCGCAAGAACACTGACGATCTAATGTATGATTGTCAGTGTTCTTGCGCAAATACAATGACTCTCCCGCTCGGGAAAAAGCCCTCTTGCGCAAATGCTTTTGCACAAGAGGGCCAGTGTAGACAACTGAGAACCGTTTTGCGCAAAAAAGCTCCGATGGCAAAAATGGCGATCGGGCTTTTTATAAAAATCGCATCTAGATTGGCCACGGATGCTTTTGCGCAAAGCGCTTTTGCGCAAAAGCATCCGTGCCAATCTAGACGCTCTTTTCCACAAATGCTTTTAATGGAAAAACTTTTCCGTTAAAAGCATTTGCGGAAAATCATGCCAGTCTAGACGCAGCCTAGGAGTGTATTGAAGCACTAGAATGGGTTCCCCTGGGAGGTGGTGGAATCTCTATCCTTAGAGATTTTTAAGGCCCTGCTCGACAAAGCTAGGATGATTTAGTTGGAGTTGGTCCTGCTGTGAGCAGGGGGTTTCACTTGATACTCCTGAGGTCTCTTCCAACACTACTGTTCTATGATTCTATGACTAACTGAGACTATCTTTAAACATAGTCTTGTCTAGAAGTATTGTTTGTAAAGGGAAGTGGGGTCTTCTCCATCTCTTCCTTGGGCTGAGTTCAGCCCCACTGGCTCTTTAAATGGATTTCTGCATCTAAGGCGTAGTGCAGACTTTACAGACAAACTCATACTGTAAAAGGAAAAATCACAAATCACGTTCAACATGCAAGAGGAGATCAGTGTTTGAAATGTGCAGTAATGGTTTTTCCTTAATATTACATTCTGTTTCCTCTGATTGATTCCATTGCCCCAATGTCACAATGAAAGGTAGTGGAACATGGAACCCATTGGGGAGCATGGGCCTCGTCTAGTACCATTTTACTATAGATTTATGTCAGTGTAATGCACTTGGTTTCAAACGCTTGTGGAACTGCAGTGGTGGATCAAGTTGTTTCTCTATGTGTGTATTTAATTATATCATCAAAATCAAAAAGTACTAAATGTTCTTTTGTGTGTGTGCATGTGTGTATATACAAAAAGACAATTTCTTTTTCAGTGAATGATACCTTACAGTATCGCAATGGGCAGAAATTTAACAAAGACCATAGTTGCTGCTTGCTTACTCTTTTGCATTTCATTTTGTTCATGGTTAGTTTCAAGAATCTTTAGCTCTCTGGCTATGGTGCACTAGCTCAGTGCTGCAATTTTTGGGCTGAAAGTATTGCAAGGACAGTTTAAAACTAATAAACAAGCTTTGATTTTTATACTTATATTACGTTAATATTAGTATCAGGCCTTGGGAATCCTTAACAATGCTTCACTTTCCCCAAAGTTTGGTTTCTAAATTACTTGGGTTTTTCCGCTTCAAATTTAAAAACAAAAGTCACAAAAAGTCACGGAGAACAAAGCAGTGAGCAAGACATATTGTTACACAAAGAGGTATTACTTTTCCAAAAAGGTGTATGAGTATTCATCCAATTAAGCTGAACAGTATAAAGTGTATATTAGAAGGTGATTGGAAGTACTCTGCTTTTAAGTGAAGTGCCTCATTTACATCCCAGGAAGCTAGGAAATTAACCGATATTGTACCAGGTACCCAGTAAAACAGCTTACCCTGGTTCCAGGACTCTTATAATTGTATTGTACGGTAGAGAGGTTAAACATCACTTGTTTTGAATTTCAAATGACATTTTAAAGTGGAGATTCTATCTGGACATTAATGATCCCATGGCACTTTTCCATAAAAGTTAGGAGGTAGGGGATTTCCGTAATTGTTTTTTCTCCAGTGTACTGATACCTAATGTACTGTGGACAAGTTGGTTGGTGACTTCCACTCCAGAGATGGCTGTGTTCTAGTGCTGCTGTTTGTAAAGTGCTTTGAGATCCTCAAAACGAAAGGTGCTATACAAATATTCATTTATTATTAGTGAAACAAAAAAGCTTATTTTAGCAACAGTATTAACTATAACCAGGGCCCTGTGTTTTCCTATGTTTTATGGATAGAGACTTTGCTGCAGAACATGCCAATTGCTGTGAATATGCTGTAAAATCTAAACTTTCATATAAAACATTGTCTAGCTTTGTAAAGATAACTCTTCAGTTTGGTTCATATATGGAATTAATCTTCCTTAGCTTAAAATGATAGCTGTGAGAGATCTCAACTGTCCTTGTTCATTTCAAAGAGGGTGTTTACTTTCATGATGATATTTTAAATGTCAGTGTTGTTTGTTTTATTAACTGTTTCACTGCTCCTCATTTTATCAGATCTCTGAAAGATTAGGGATGTTCAGTTAATCAAAGGCTTTTTTAAAAGTCATAGTCAGGTCTGATTAAGATGAGTTTGGTTTATCTGTGTGGCTTGCAATTTGAAAATCTGACATAGTAAATTATTTCTCTTCATAAATATTCCATTGTTTAAAGCCTGAATCCAAGCTTTAAAATTGATTTGTGTGAGTCAGCTAGGTCTGGCGGCTCTTGCAGACTGAGCCAAAAACAGTTTCAGAACCTGAACTTAACAATTTATTTTGCAAAGATGGCTCAAGATTTATGGCTCATGCAATTTTTATGACATTCTAAATTTATACATTCCAGATCCTAGATACTGAACTAGTGTTTCTTCACCTATATCGCAGCTGAACATTTGGTTTGCAGGATCTTCACGATGCCTGAGTTTGTTGCCTAAATGAATATTGGCTTTTATCTGTTTAATACTTCATGCATGTTGCTTGTCTGACTCAATGAATATTCTCATTGGTAGGTATGAACCACAGACCGATGTGCCTTCTGATGTTGAGACAGAGCAAGACCGGATTTTCTTCATTAAGGCAGTAGCTCAGTTTATGGTGAGTCTGCTTAGGCAATCTCATTTGGGGTTTGATCTAAAGCACACTGAAGCCTAATGCTTTTTCTTTTGACTTCCTCTGGTTTCCCCTGTAATATGTGGCTAAGTATGTATTATATTCCTGTACTTGCTGTTAGATTTCAAAACAGTTTTTATCATTTCTGTAATGTTTTGAAATGGCCATATGCAACTTATTATAGAGAAGGACATCTTTGGTAGACCTAAATTTGATTTTCAGGGTAGAATAAAAAAACAGCGAGAGCCAGAAAGATTTATTTACAGTTGATATTTGACCAAATCTTGGCTCCAGTGAAGGCCCTGATCTTGCAAAGACTTAAACACAGATTTAACTTTTACATGATGCTTGTAGTCCCGTTGCAGTCCCTGGATGAAACTCGATGGCAATGTTGCTATTGACATGAATTAAGCCAGCCAATGACTTGGATGGGACTGCTTGCATCACACAAAGTGAAGCATGTGAGAAAGTCTTGATAGGATTGGAGTTTTAACAGCTACTTAGCATTAAGCCCATAAAGCCATCTTTATGGGCCTATCCATTTTTCACACTACAAAAACCTAACATGCAGAAATCAGGTGTTCTTAACAAAAATAACAAAGTGGCTTTTTGGATGAACTCTGTAACAGATATGACTATCTCTCTCCTAAAATTGTATGCCTGATTCTGTGAAAGGGTAACAACTTATATACCAAGAAAATAAGAAAGCTATGTGGGCCTAACAATGTTTTAGTTCTGGTCTGTAATCAATATCTATATCCTAGTGTGTGATCCTGTTTGTGGTTATTGTCTGAATGCATACGTTTTATCGGATGCAAAGCTTTGTGGTTATTGCTTATTGGATACAACTAGAAGGACATTAGACACTAAATAAAGATTGTCTCTTAAAATATAAGATGCTCAGCCACTCTAGATAGGCAAATGCTTGTCGGATAGTCAACAGGATAGTCGACTAGTTGCGCTCCCCCCCAGCCCCTTGCTGCCTCTATCAGATAGAGGCAGCAAGTGGGGGGAAGTGGAGGGGGTCAGCGCCACTTGAAGCCTGGGGCCAGATCCTGGGCTCCAAGCGGCGCTGCTGCTTTGAAACGCCATGTGTAGTCCAGGGCCAGCTGGGGTGTCCCCAGGCTGCACGCCGCCGCATTTCAAAACGGCAGTACCACGTGGATCCCAGAGTCAGTGGGGCAGTCCTCCACTGACCCCAGGCTCTATGTGGGGCTGCTGCTTTGGGAGCCCGGTGTCAGGCTCCTCGTGGCATTTCAAAGCGGCAGCACCGCATGGAACCTGGGATCATCTGGGGACTCCCGCGCTCACCCTGGGTTCCATGAAGTACTGCCACTTTGAAACGGTGTGAGGAGCCTGACGCTGGGATCCCCATGGTGTTTCAAAGTGGCAGCACCGCATGGAGCCCAAGGTCAGCTGACCCTGAGCTCACGCAACGCTTTCGCCTTTGAAGTGTAGCACCCACAATAACATTCCTGAGGTCCTGGCAGGTGACAATGTGCCTTGACCTTTAGTAGATTTGGAGGTTTTTCAATGGTACTTATCACCACAGTATCTGAGTGCCTCAAACATTTGGGTCGTTCGCCAGGTGATCTTTATACTATGGCACAATTACTCTTCTCTGCTTTGCTTCAGTGCAGTTCTCTTTCCTTGTTGGGATCACACATCTTGCATTCAGTTATGTTGTTGAGTGTGGATTGTAATGATCATAGGCAATATGGATGTGAATGTTTAACTGGTTAACCTGTGGGGGCTGGAGCAGCTTCCTGCCTGCTGCAGGCAGGTGGCTGCCTCAGTCCCACAGGGGGCCTGCCACAGACGGGCTGCTCCAGCGTCCTGGCAAAAGCAGCCTCTGTAGTGGGCCCGATTGCCCCGTAGATAGGGGATGCTCTGGCAGGGATCCAGGATCAGGAAAAGCTATGGAATGCAGATGATTTTGTTGTGCCAGTTGTGTTTTCCTGCCCACATGGGCTGTGACTGTGTATGTATTTGATGGAGAGTGAGAGAACAGTTGCCAAGTGAAAAAGATGTTTTTCCTTTTACTAGACATTCATTTTTCCCCCATGTGCTTTGAATGGACTGAAATTGGAATTCCTGTTCAGAGCAGTGCTCTTTGTAATGTGATACTCTTGCTCCCTTATGGAATAGGTGTTAAAGGGACACTGTCAACTTAATCACATTTCTGTCTGAAAAGTTCATACCTGCTGTTATTATGAATAACTCCTGTGACTACTGTAGCTGAAAGAAGGGGAAAACGGCTACGTTTTTTTTTTCTTTTCTTTCTGGTGCATTTGAAGATACTCTGTGCCTAGTAATTTTTTGCTACTCCAGTTGGTGAGCACCCATAATTGAAGGCACTAAAAATCCTTCTGGAAGTGGTGGCCTTATTTGTCCGTCATTTTCTCAAGTTCCCTTGCACAGTCAGTCTGTCAGTTTCCTCTTTTTTTTTATGGGCCTTTCACAGTAAAGGTGAGGGAAACATTTAGAAAAATAAAGAAATTGGCAGGGCACTCAGGCAGGTATGGTCCTGAAAATGCTTTTTGTGTGTTTTAAAAAATTGACTAGATTTCAAGCTGATGCTCTTCCTTTAAGAGCTGGGGCAGAGTGCAAATGCTGGACTAGATCCAGCAACCCATTCCCAGGAAAAAATCCTTTTTCTTTTAAAGAGGTTTTTGCCCGAATGAGGATTGTGCAGTCAGGCCTGATACTAGTCCAACTTAAACTGTAGCACTTAAACAAATTGGAAATGTTGGATTAAAAAAATAAAATAACTATTTGAACAATTTCTTTCTTGTTTCCCATTGGATTTTACCTATGGTAGGCACAATTTGAGATATAAAAATCACAAAAGAATAGTACATGCTTCAGCACACTTACCTTAGAGCCAACTGGTGAAAGCGAATTTTACTACCCATGGACACTTGTTAGACTTGAATGGGAAACATCTTTCTACCACCTAGTATTCTTAAAGGAGGTACATTTTGTAATGGTCTAGCTGCAAAGATAGAAGAACCTTAAGCCACCTAGCTATTTACAGTTGGTTTACTTTTATTTCTGGAGAGGAACAAAGTTTTAGCCAATAATGACTTTTTGTTGGATTTGCAAGAGCGAATGGCAGTTTTAATGGCTGTTTTGCACAAACTCCTCCTGTCTGTGCGTCTGTAACATCAGCCCACAGGAAATTCATAAATCAAGTATATATATCTCCTTCTCTGTGCCACTGGGGCACAATTCTCCAAGGCACTGCATCCCTTTAGTTTTGGTATTTTGAAATAAAGATCAACGGTATATAAAGCCATTATTTGAATCTTGTACTTTATTTCCGTACCCGTCTGTATAAATATCTGTGTATGTGGGAGGGTGGGGGAAGAGAAGAAAGGGACACACATTTATAAAATATCAAAATAGGGAATAATTTAACAGAGAAACTATCAATCTGAAAATAAAAATGGTTGGAAAGGAGACAGTTCATTAGGGTAATTACTCTAATTACTCTAATTCACTGAGATTGAAATTAGTCTTGATCATGGGTCAGCCCCAGGCCTATACACTTAAGTCCCAATTAACCTTACAGGAGATGTGAGTGGTACACAGGCGTTTTGTTGGCCCTCTGCACAGGGATGAATTTCACCTTCAGAGAATTAGGGGTGGTTTGAGCTTTTTCATGTATATGTGTCTAAAAATGTAATGACTCACAAAAAGCGTGTGTATGTCATCCTTGTCTGAAAACCCCATGTTCCTGAGCAGAAAATTTCAATTACGTATAGAAGAGCATGGTGGTTCCAAAATAAGCACTTTTAGGAAGATGTCTGATGAGAGAATTGACAACCTATCTTCCATATGAGACTGAAATATTTCTTTGTGTCTTCTTCCAACAGGCTACCAAAGCTCATATAAAGCTCAACACAAAAAAGCTTTACCAAGCAGACGGCTATGCAGTGAAGGAGCTGTTAAAAATAACTTCTGTTCTTTACAATGCAATGAAAACCAAAGGAATGGAGACCACCGCAGTGACTGAAGAAGAAAGCAGCAAATTCAAGTTTGACCTTGGTTCAAAAGTAAGGAAAATATGATTTTTTTTTGTAGTCATAGAAATCAAATCCATTTGCCTCATAAGCCTATACACAGAATGTACTTGATGGTATGCTCTTTTCAAACTCTTCCTTTCTGGATGTATCTCCTGCGACACATATGAGAAAAACTTGGCTCATAATGGTATTGAAGTTTAGTACAGAATCAGTCACCTCTGCTTCGGAGCAAGCCTGGAATAGGAAGGAGTGTGGTAAGGGAGAACTGAAGTGTTTTGGCGTAATTGTGTTTGAGAAGCGTGGGGAGTACTTACTGCAAGATGGGTCTGGATCAGTGCCCGTTGAAGTCAATCAGAGTCTTTCCCTTAAGTTTATTGGGCAGTGCACCAGGACCTACAGAAGCACTTAAAATGGAAATTGCTCCACAAATAACATTGCCGTGTGTAGCTACACATAACTCTGCACGATGTGGCCAGCGGTGTGTAGTGTAGACGTAGCCTAGGAGAGATTCAGGCACTGTGCTCGTCACACGTATGGTTTTAATTTGAAAGGGGACAACACCTGTCACAACTTTTGTCCGTGATGGCAAAGAGATTCTTCTGTTGTTTGATTTTTGATGCTGTTTTTCTAGATTGCTGATTTGAAGGCAGCCAGGCAACTTGCTTCAGAAATCACATCCCGAGGAGCATCGCTGTATGATTTACTTGGCAAAGAGGTGGAGTTGAGGGTAAGTATGTTCGGCAGGAAGGGAACTTGGGCTTGTCATATGCTGCAGATGTAGAGAGGAAAACAAGTATGGATGAGTGATTCCAACAGCTGCAATGAATGTATCCGATGTAGATTCCACGTGTGAGTGGAGCGAGGTCAGATGGGTTACCCAGCGTCTCATTCATATTATTATTTCTCATAAGTACAAAAGAATAACCATTTGCATTTAGAGGTGATTTGAAATTCTTTGTAAAGAACTGCTTGAGAGCTTGTCAGTAACAGCGCGTATATACACTTTGTCATGTTCCTGTACCAGATACAGACTGGCTACTGGAGCTTGCTTATACACACCAGCTGTGTTCATTATAAGATCCTTTACTGCTCTGCCATGTCTGTTCAGCATTCCATTACATCTCCCTCTTTAAGATCTACATTCCTACCCTATGCAGTATGTACACTATCGCACTGTCTTTGAGGTTCAGCATGTGTCAGTCTGCTAAGAGTCCCTGAATTGTACTGGTTTCCTAATTACATGACCCAAAGCATGACAACTTGGTCATCAGGCTGTCTATTAGTTGCAACAGTTGTCTGTGGTCAGTTCAGAATCTTTGAGTCATCTTGTTCTGCATCTGCTGTCTGTGGGCAATGCAGTTTGCTAGTAATATGGTCAAAATCGTATTTTGTTCAGAATGACTTCAGTTCTGCTGCAGTGAATTGTAGTCTGTTGTCCATCACTAGTTGTTCTGGAATACTGAAGTGAGCAAAAGTACACTTCAGTTTTTCAGTAATACTTCAGTATTATGTCTTTTAAAGAAATGATTTCTGGATACCTGGAAAAACAGTCCATGATGGCCAGGTAATGATGTCTCCTGAATTTGCACAAATGTTTAGCTAGTCTCTTCCAAGGTCTGTCTGATAGGGGTGGTGTTATGAAAGGTTCTTTGTGATGCATTGGTCAGTCTTGCAGTGTTCACACACATACTTTACTCTTTATGTCCATGCTGATGCCTGGCCACCATAATGACTGCTTGGCCCATTCATGGCATTTAGTTAATTCTTGATGTCCTTCATGGATGAGGGTTAGGATTTTGTCTCTCATTTTGTTTGGAATTGTGCTGCAATTGCCTTTAATCATGAGTCTTTTGACTTGTGTATTTATCCAGGCACTGCAAAGTAGTCTCTTGTCACTTTTTTAGTGTCCTTTAGCTATTTGGGCCTCTCTAAAGTAACTTAGTATGTCCTGAAGTTGCATAGCTGTCACAATGGGTTTTTTTTGTAGTGGTGTGTATGCATCCACTGCATCCGCATGCATCTTAATGTCATCTTTAATTTCATGGGTTGTTGATTGCGATTCTAGTGTACATATGGAGGCGTGGGTTCATACCCCATGCCATGTTATCTTCTGGTATCCGAATACGACTGGCTACAAATGTGTTTACTAGATGTGTTAACCTTCACGGTTACACACAGCCTCCTTCCCCCCCCCATGCTGTATCAGAGGCAGCAGAGCGAGGTGGGGGGCAGATGGGAGCTGGTGCTTGTGGGGAGCCAGCCTTTTAAGTACTGGCCTCTGCCTTCCCCCTCCCCCTACTGCTGCCTCTTAAAAACCGGCTCCCTGCACACACCAGTTCCCGTGGAGCTCCTCCCCCCCCACCGCGTGTAAATGTATTTTAACATCCCTAGTACCAACTCCTCTAGGCCCAGGTTTTCGACTTCATCCTCCTCCACCTGTAGCTGCCAAGCCTGGCACCAACTTGGCTTCTTCAGATGAGGACTCTAGGAGGAAGTGCAGCAGATGCCCATTCATATATCATTTTCCTCAGCTGAAGAGACAGTGATGCATGAATAACCCTCTGACAGAGGTTGTGTGGCACGAGTCGGAATGCATGGTAGCCGAGGAAGTCTAGGGGAAGAATTGCTGTAAGAAGTAATAACACAGCATTGCATTGGAGGATAAAAATATTTTCAGGAGCTGTAGTGAAGCTATGCAAATTTCTACCATTTTTCAAAGAGTCTTTAATTTCCATGGTCTGGTAGCACTTTATAGACTAACAAAACATGTAGATGGTATCATGAGCTTTCATGGGCACAGCCCACTTCTTCAGATGACTGGAGTTATGACTAGGGGATAAGAAAACTCGAAATAAATTGTAGCATTGCATTCTGCGTGACTGAGGTTGTATGTAATATGTTGTTGTTTGCTGATAATGTCAGCTCAAGCGCGTTTGCGGAAGCAGTCGATGTAGAAGTCCAGATTTTCATTACGTCCATTGGTGGGGGTCCACATAGAAGCCTTCTTCTTGTGGGATTGCCGGGGGGGAGCAGTGAGGTCAGTATGTTGTATATCGGTGTGTTGGAAATATTCCTTCAGGCGGAGGCGGCGAAAATAGGATTCCAGATCCCCACCTAACTTAATCAAGATGGTGGACCCTTTATCACTGAAGGTGCTAACAGCTTTCTGAATGGTATCCTTCCTGCCTTACCAATCTATCCACTGACTTTGATCTTTATCTACTCAGGTTTAGCACCCTTTTTCCTGATACTTTATGTATAGAGGTAGGGGGGTGGGCGACAGAGCATCTTTCTCTTCTTCCCCCTTCCCTTCTCCTATTTATTTCAAGTTTTCTTATCCCCTAGTCATAACTTCGGTCATCTGAAGAAGTGAGCTGTGCCCACGAAAGCTCATGATACCATCTACATGTTTTGTTAGTCTATAAAGTGCTACCAGACCATTTGCTTGCTGTTTTTTTCTGTAACAGACTAACTCGGCTACGCCCTGTGAATTTCCATGTGAACATGCTGCAAAACAGAACTCATTTTAATCCCAAAAATGTTAATGAAACAAAACAATTTTTTTACGTATCTCCTTTCCCTTTGTGTATTTGTCTAATCCCTTGGCTACGGAAGCATATTTCACAAGGCACCTGGTTAATGAATTGGTGACCGGGTTTGGTCTGCATACACACATCTCCGCACAACTCAAGCCAGTTTAAAAGTCAAGAATATGTCAATTTTAGGGAGATTTGAAAAGAGCACTTGGTTGTTGCTTTGAAATTGGGCATCATTTAACCATTTTGGCCAAATTACAGCTTTTAGGCGTCCATTTGACTTCAGGGTTGGGCACTTAATGAGGAACATGTCCAAGAGCAGAGTGGTGAATGTGTGAAGTAAAAATCAGGGATGAGTGAGTGTTCCAGTGCAACCACTTCTCCTTGGGCCCATCAAGAGCTCTCTTCATTGGAAGCCTCTTTAAAGGTGCAATTTCCAGAAGGGTGTGAATTATTACATCCTGTAGAGACCATATGTTCCCAATGGCATAATGATTCATTGCTCTAGCTGAGACTAGTCAATTTAATATAAATGCAGGGCTTATGCTCTGCACAGATGTCTAACAGATTGAACATGTCCTTAAGAAATCCTGTCAGGTGAGAAATGACCTGTACCTCATTAGCAATGAGTTTACATCCTAAAGGCATGATGCTTCACAGTGACAGCCAGTGAAAACTTCCCAGTAGCACTAGAAAAGCCCTTGTGTGTTTTGTTACTAATGATTTGGACAGGTTCCGACCTTTTGAGGAATCCTTCCAAACTAAGGAGCGCTGCTTCCATCCAAAGTCTTGTACATATATGCATGGCTCGTTTTAGACTCTTTGACATTGAATATAGCAAAGCAAATATTTTCCCAATTAGAAGCTGACTTCTGTTGATACAAACTGACGTGGCCAACTTACCATTGGATTTCCTTGTTTTTGCCATCTTTTCTTTTGCTCCAATTATACACTTGGTTGGGTGCTGTATTTTGTATTTCAAAGTGCATGGTATTTTTTTACTTTCTTTTATAAAGGCTGTGGGTATTAAAATTAGGTGTGAAGGCACTAAAAACAAAATACAGCATTTGTTACTTTCGTTAGAGCTGCAGAATGCCTGGGATACATTCAGGGAATGTTTACAGAATGCCAGTGCATTTTGACTTCCTGGGATGTCCTATTCATTTGAGTGGTCAGCACCATTTTAACTTCTGTGGGATAAAAGCAGCATCACAGCAGCTGGTTATTATATGGAGTCCCTTCTTCTTTAAAGAGAATATATTTTGTAATTTAAAGAATATCTAGAATTACAGTAAGAAGAATCTTGATTGTCTGGATTAAAATCTTAATGTTAAGATTCAGAAAAATTGCGCAAATCTACATATTTTTGCATGAAGGGAGAATCACAATTGACATCTCTTATCTTAAAAACACCAGTCCTGATTTTAGGACAGAGTGAGGCATTTTTTGACACATCTAATGAACTAACCCAAGGGGTACAAGGCTGCCACTTAGAAACTGTTTGAAGAGTATCCTACAGTTCTTAAACCTGCAGCAAGGAAAGTACCTTTTAATTTACCTTTGCTCTTGAGCCCCAGTAAATGCAGTTCAACCAGACATGACTGGCAAGAGGGTCTCTGCCAATGAAGCTCTCACGTGTGCTGTGCAGTACTGGGGGAAAGCGATACTGTCGTAGCATAGGCTCGTCTGCTAGGACCGTGTCAACTGCAGAGCTAGGTAACTGTTAAATAGATGTGAGCCCTGGGCCACCGTTAACTATGGGAGGGGATTCAGCACTAACAGGGGAACAGCTGAAGAGCCTGCTTTGGAGAGAGGCTAACTCAAGTGAAAAATGGAATTGCCTAGACGTTGGTAGTACGTGGCTGCATGTGTTTGGAGTGATTGTAGATGAGCTAAGGGTGGGGTGTGCGTGTCCTGTGAAAATGAAATGTGTGATAAGCAAGTAATTTTGTTACAAAATGCATTTACGCATTGCCTCTTACAGTTTGTTCTTCAGATCCCATTCTGGTTGGTCTTAGATCATATATGTGTGATCTAAGGTTAGAACTAGAAGGGGATGTTAGAATGCATAGGTTCTGTATTGGATTCTGCTTACTGTGTCTACTTGGCCCTGTCACCTACCACTCTGTGCCTCGTTTTACTTCCATGCAAAACAATAGTAATAATACTGATCTGTTTTATGCGGGTATGTTGAGGATTAATGGCTGACTTTTGGTAAAACACTTGGAGATCCCCAGATGATGTATTATGGATGTACAAAGTATTATTATTTGTACTTATCTTGGCTATTTTATTTTTGCTGCTTTTGGGACATTTTAGAAATTCTTTTAGTACAACTATAGTGTCTTGAATTTTAATGCACAACAGCCAGATTTGTATGAGTAACTGCACAGACTGCTAGAAGATTAAACTTCCTTTTTCACAATTCAATCTTTCAAGATCTTGACCAAACAAAATACAGTCATGTAAAGCTAATGACCAGACATTTAGTACCTGGGCAAAATGAGGCTATACCTTCAGTGTGCATTTGTTTTCAGTATGTGTATGGAGCTGGGGAGGGGGGTGCCTATTGATAGACTGAGGTGCCCTAATGGCTTTGGCTGTTTAGGATGCTGGGCCACAATGTGTTTCAGAAACAGGTGCCCTTCAGTTTCATGTAACAGCTAACCACACAATAGCATTTTGGAGACTGCCATTGTTTCCATGCACAGAAGGAGCATTGCGGTAACAGTGCCTGTGGCAGGAGAAGTGATGAAATTATGCAGCAAATTAGAGGGTGCTGAATGCAGGGGTGAGTAGCTCCTTTTGGAATATAATGAGCTCCCTTGGTGGACATGCTTGCTGTAGTCAGTGGAGTAAGGAAAGCCCCAGCTTCTCATGGGTTGGGCCCCTGAGCTGCCAAAAGGAGAAGTCCAGGCTCTTTGTAGCATCTCATTTGAACAGACTGACTTCAAGAGCGCTTGCCATCTCGACATCTGTCAGAAGTCCTGTGGATGTGCTAGCAGGAGCCTGTCAAGAAACCACCTTGCTTAGACATGCTGAATTATTACACACAACAGGATAACAAAACAAAAAAGCCAAAAATAAACCACTTCCATGCTGATGGCAGGCCAAAATTGCCAGCCATACAAGGCTTTCATTTTAGCCACATCTCAATTAGTTATAAACAATTTATAAAGCCAGAAAAGGTGAAAATAATCTTTCTTCTAATACATGTATGGCTATGAAGAGAAGAGGTGCTGGAGATTGGGTGTGTGTGTGTGTGTGTGTGTTCCCACCTCTAACACTTACTCCCCCTGTGAGCTTGGGCAAACCATTTAGTTTCTTTGAGCCTCCCCTGGTGTGAGTATAATAACTACCATGCATCCCAGGGGTGCTGGGAACTTTAATCCATTAATGTTTTTAAAGTGCTTTGAAATCTTTGGATGGAAAGTGCTAAATAAGTGCAAAGTGTTGCTAAAATAATACTGAATGCACACAGTGGGGGCCTAATCCAAAAATGGTTGGAGTCCGTGGGTGTCGGTCTGCTGACTTTAGCATGGCAAGAACCCAATCATCCGCCCATAAAAATCAGTGGAAGTTAGAGCATGCTGCAGCATTGAAAGGGCATCAGTGATGGTGACTATGGTTGCCACCAATGTTCCCTTAGTCGGGTCTCAAACCCAGTGACTTTCATTGAACCAGACTTTGTACCAGGTATTAGTTATCTTTGTGGGAGTTAGGTGAAAACATGAGGCTTCGGGGATATGGGGCAACGTCCCCTTCTGAAGGATTCCTGTGAGGCCTTAATTGGGGAGAACGCCACCTGCATGTCTTAGGAGACTTTTTGGCCCCCTTCTCTCATACCTTTTGGCTGATGAGTTCTTTTTTGCCCCTATTGATTGGTGCTCTTGTGTTTTGGTGTCAGTCTCTGCAATAGCTAGAGATTGGGTTTTTTGAAGTGAAATCTTAAAGTTTCCCCAAGTTTCCCCAGTCCTACAATGTATGTAAGCTATATTATAAATTCAAAAATTAATAACTTTTTCAGTTAGTCTTCAATCCACTAAATGTCTGTTCCGGCTCTACATCCCACTCATGAGAGTCCAGTAAACCAAGAATTTATTTCTCTCTTGGCTGCATTGGCTGCAAAGTGACCAAGAGAAAAAGAAAAATAAATTTGACCTCTGGCAAACACTTGTGTTCTGATTTTAGGATGTCATAATTCAGGCACCATTTCTACTTCACTTCAAATTCTGCAGAAATATTCTATCTAGTCCCAGTTTTGAAGCAAAAATATTTCTGGTAGATTTTTAGCGTGGGAGGCCAGAATCTACCATGTAATAAAAACTCACTTGCAACTTGTAGGCAGACAGTTATTGTACCATAATCTTACATTCTTATGAATACCTAGTCCAGCACTCTCTGCTCCTGCAATGTCCGAGAACCAGCAGCATCGGTGGTCCAGCATGATTTTAGTTAGCCTGATGTCCACTTATACCATGGGTGTGGCCAAATTTCCTGCAGTCCTATAAAGTTTGTTTACAGCCATCAGTCCTGGCTCTCCATGTTCTGTGCTGTTATTTAGCTCTAATTTACCCCTCAGTGTCTTCTAAAAACCTAGCAAGCAGTGAAAGAGTCGGTAATGCTGCTAGACAATATTGATCTCCTGTGGGTTGGCAAATTCTCTGGTTCGGCACCAGTCAGGTCCCAGGGGTGCTAGACTAGAGAAGTTCAACCTATATATTCAAATTCCATATGGACAGCATTTTAACTCTTGATGAGTTTCAGAGCAACCTTTTATTTAATGCTTTGGCTAGTTGGCTAGGAAATGCAACTCCCTGACCTCCTCCTCTCTTGGGAGCAGACAAGTAAGACGCATTTCTGTTGCTGATTGGGGACTAGTTGCAGCAGCACATCTGTCAGTTTTGTCAGCTAGCTGAGACATCTGAATGCTTATAGTCTAATATTATAGATTTATCTTGAAAACTCATCTAGCTTGGATAGAAAGAGAATTTTACAAAGATTCTGCAATTAAACATGTGCTGTCTTACTTTTAACGGGAGCTGTCTTCACAGTCATCTGTTGTCTTCCACAATATTTGTCTAAAGCTGTATGACTGTGCACAAGATTCCTAATAGCACTAAATAATATACCCTGTCTTGTACCTATTGGATGAGGTTTCTTTTGCTTATTATCCAGTTTTCCAAATCAGACCACAGGTGTAAAACAAGGCTGTGTCAAAATTGTGAGTAAATTGTGACAAAACATGTTCACACAAACTGCTTTTGACTTCCTCATGCAAAGAGCTGTACAATCTTCCTGTTGCTTGAATATTGTGTCCGCTCCACCTGCTGCAGGAGAAGCGTTGCTGAGAATGAAAACTGTGATCAGTCTGATGATCTGTTCTCAAGTCTGAGGCCTGAATCAACTAGTGAGAGAGAAAAAAATTAAACTGTGCCTGTGTGAGCTATTGTCCCATGCACAATATCTGCTTACGTTCCTACCATAGCTCCACACTGTGCTTCTGAATGCTTTGAGTCTGAACGGCACTCTAGAAAAATCCATTATTTTTTATCATCCGCTATTCTGAGGGGATCTTAAGCTTTCATAAAACTCTCTCTTGTTATATTAACCGAGAAAAGAAAATGCTATTTCTAATATTAACCAGAGGTCTTAGAATAGGAGGAATTATTGAAAGCAATTTTGTTTCATTGTCTAGCTGGGTGGTTTGTCTTCGTAAGGTTCCCCAGACATTTCTCCTCATTTAAAGTCACCCTCTGCTTGTAATTCCAAAGAGGAACCTCTGCCCAGTGACTTTAGCATGTGTACTCAGTAGGGAATTCAGACATTATAACAGATATGTCTTTCCATGGGCTAGAAGAAATAATGCTCTGCCCTTCTGTCACCCCATGGAACAGACCAAGCAGATGGCAGCCTGCTAAAGAAACTTTAGTCATGACAAGGATCAGAGAGGGAGCCATGTGAATCTGTATCCACAAAACAATGAGTTCTGTGGCCTCTTAGGGTATGTCTAGACTACATGCCTCTGTCGGCAGAGGCATGTAAAATAGGCTACCCGACATAGTCAGTGAAGCGGGGATTTAAATATCCCTGGCTTCATTAAAATAAAAATGGCCGCGCTGTGCTGGCTCAGCTGATTGTCGGCACAGCGCGGCAGTCAAGACGCGGATCGGTCGACAGGGGAAGCCTTTGTCGACCGCTTCCTTATGCCTCGTGGAACAAGGTTTACAGTTACGCGGTGGCCATTTTTATTTTAATGAAGCCAGGGATATTTAAATCCCTGCTTCATTGACTATGTCGGGTAGCCTATTTTACATGCCTCTGCCGACAGAGGCATGTAGTCTAGACATACCCTTAGAGACCAACAGATCTAGTTGGGCATCTGTTTTCATGGGCAAAAACACTTGCACCTGCCAAAGGGGTTTTTGTCCACAAAAGCTCATGCCCAAATAGATCTGTTAGTCTCTAACATGTCACAGGACTCCTATTTTTGTAGTCATGACAGTAAAGTCAAAACCCTGTAAAATTCTGGAGCCTGAGCGTGGCTTGCAGAGCATTGGTAGTATGTATAAACTATGAACATCTCCCTCTTGTCAGGTTTGTGAAGGTACCTCTAGGAACCCTGCTGAGATTTTGGCGCTGAAGGCAATTGTACTCTCCCAGTGAAATTGACTGGCTCTGGAAATATAGGCTGCGATTGGGTGCTGCACACAGGAGGATGCAGTAGAACTTCATAGGCTTGTCACTAGTGATGTAAAATTCTGTTTAATTGGTTAATTGCTCGGTGGGGGGGAGGGAGGGCGGGTTGCTCCAGCCTGGCTGGGCTGGAGCGGCCTAGCTGAAGCGTCCCCTGCCTGTGACGTGCCCCGGGCCCACGGGGATAGGAAGCTGCTCCTGCCCCTACCGGTTAACCTTTCACATCCCTACTTGTCACACATTTGTTTAAATTCTCTTCTCCTATTTGTCTGCCAGTCTAATCATTCTGTTCCCCAGTTATGTTGGTATCCAGGAGGGAATCTCCCCTTTGGAAGCATCAGTTTGCACCAGTGGTCCCCAAACATTTTGTGGCATGCCACCTGTCCCTGTACTGGAAATTGTCTGTGCCTCCCTGGGAGCCAGGGGTTGTGGTCAGGGCCAAGGGCTGGGTGTTGCTTGCGGCGACTGAGGCTGGGGCTGGGAATCATGGCCAGAGCCAGGACTGGGATTGGGGCTTTGGCCAGGGCTGCAGCTGGGGGTGGAGTGGGAGCAAAGCTGGGTGCGGAGCCCCCGTACTCCATGGAGGCTGACTTGGGCCCCACCCTCTTACGTGTCTGGACATTCTAGGGTGCGTGTCCCTCAGTTTGGGGGACCATTGGTTTACACAGTCCCTTACCTAGCTCAGCAGGCCTGATTCTTTTTCATTCTATCTGCAGAGTCTTTCATGAGACAGCCCCAACCAAGCCTTCCAATCCTAGATCCATCCCAGAATCTCTTGTCCTGGCTGCCGTGTGGTTTAGTGCTGACAGCGTGAGTGAGTGGAAAGCTTCACATGACTCAGTGGGAAAGTATTGCTGGGGGCGCACTAGAAAAGCGGGAGAGAGAGGAGGGCTGCTGTCTGAGAAGGTGGTATGGTTCATGTTAGTTTGGAGGCAGATTATGGATCTCTTCTGGACCCTTGACTAGCCTGATATTCAGTATTTTGAGAGCTTCCTCCAACCCTGGACCCTGCCTTGGACATGGGAATAAAGCTAGGCTGCTCTTTCTCCCATTTTCTAGGGTGTATCCTTCTGAGACTGCTGGCAGGCGCTCTCATAGGACCCAGTGTGAATCTCACAGCCATGCACTGTTGTGCTAAAACACAGACAATGAGATTATAAAGGAAAACTAGATTGGGCCAGACGTTTTCACTTTAAGGCCAGAAAAGGCCATTATGGTAAGCTAATCTGACCAGTTCTCACACTGCTGTTACTTTGGTTGTTTTTACGTGTTCCTTAGTGCCAGAGAGCCCTTTTAGCTGCTTACTCAGGAAGATGACAATAGCATTTCTTTTCCTTCATTCTCACCCTGCGTTTGGACTTGCAGGAACTAACACAAGCTTTTTAGAACTGTTTGCTATTGGTGAATAATTGAGTAGTTGGCATTCTAAAAATAAAAGGCAGATGTTCTCCAACAGCCTTCAGGGAGCAGGCAAAGCTGCTGAGTGACATGAAGCCAGAATATCAATTATAAACATCCTCTGGAGAACACAGCACAGGCTCATTCTCAGGTGTGGCTAAGCTCTGCTTCATCCAGGACCCAATGGTGGCATCATGCCATTTCGACCCTTCTCTGTTTTAGCACTGTCTGCTTTCTCCCAGCTGTACACCTTTTGTATGGGGGGGAGGGGTGGGAGCTGAGAGAGGAAATGGTATAAAACTCTCACTTCAGTACTATGGCTTTCAGGGACTTTCCTTAAACTAAGCGAGGGGGCTGGGGCTGAGGGGAGGAAGGGATTCCCCATTGGCTGGATCTGTTGGCTTTACTGCCCCTTGTCCTGAAGTCTGTAATGTGTCAATGAATTGGCCATTTCAAGACTAAGAGCAGGTTTGTTGCTTTTAGCATTTGCAGAGAAAATGGAATGGTTATTAGCTGTCCTGTTTGGTCTAATAGCTGGCTAATGTTGGGCTGTCACTGCTTTATGACTTTTGCTTGTATTGCACCTTTTAGGCAGAAGGATCCCACAGTGCGTTTCCTGCATTTTAGTGTGCATTGCTTCCACGCACCACTGAAATGCAGCCAGCTCTAGGGAGAAAGGCAGCAAACTGGTGAACACTGCATACCACACTACATAACAGTTTAGACAGAAAGTGGAGCATCTTGTATCTAGTTTAACTTTAGGGGAGATTTTAGGTAGACAAGAGTTAATTATACTGTGGCCAGGGTTAGCAACCTGACTTCTGCAAAAAGTGCCCCAAGTGGTCAGGACCTTAGTACTTTGTCTCTTGCAGAAGGCTTGCTGCTGATTTGATTCTTGTGGACATGGCCTCAGCTCTCACCCTGATACGATGTGGAGATCAACTGTGGCTGAGTTTCCGACTGGCTTTCTTGACCATTGGAAACATCTGTCAGTGTGATGCAAGTTTGAGATTGGTACACTCTGGACACACTGGAATTTTAATAGCTTCATGATCAACAATATTCTCTGAAGCAACTGAAATGCAGGAGTTTTGCAGTGATAAAATTAAAACAGAATTGTGCCTAAATTTGTCTGCATGCCAGGTGTCTATACTTGGAGCATAGCAACCAGACACAGCTTGTTCTAGATCCCAAAGTGAGAATTTAGACCTTTGGCTGAAACACTTTCTCATTTGTTAGGCCATTTGTACTTGGGCAAGAGCAATTCTTCTACCTTGGCAGATTTCTGATCACTTACGTCCTGTTTCTGCTGTGAGTCTGTCAGATTCATCTATGCTGCTAGAAAGGTGAATGCAGTCCCTCTTTGTGCCAGCGAGGGCTTTGTGTGGGGTTCCATCACAAAGGAGGGCAGGCAGTATTTTCACTGCCCCCCTTTTCTGCAGCTGCGAGCAAGAAAAGGCAGCTCTCCTCTTCACCGGGGCTCAGAGCATCCCTGTTGCTTGGCCAGGCTTCCCTCTTAATCCAAATGACCCCTTCTGGGGACTCCGGGGTGGTGCTGGTGGAAACTGAGCCTGTGCTTCTGACTGTACCAGTTCCCTGTATTTACGAATGGTAGTGTTTACTGCGAATCTCAGTAGATTGAAAGTCATGTATCGGGCCCATAGAAATCATCACATTGGCCCCAAGCATCATGAATTTAAAAAAAAACCCATGGGATATTTTTTTATTCTATGTCTTGACTTTTTAGCTTCCATCTGTCCCCAGTCAGTGTGTGTGAGAATATCAGATTAAAAAGTGAATCGTTAATGTCCACAAAATGCATACTTCTCTCTGGCAGCTTAGAGACGCCATTTAGCCTCCTCATTCTTAAGATAGGGAGCTACCCTCCATTTCCTGTTACCATCTTGACTTTCCCCCCTGCTACTTCATTTCCTTTGCTAAAAGAAGAGCTGGATGATAAATAGTTTGAGAGCATCTGACCTAATTAATGCACCATGATTTACACTCCCCCATAGAACTTATATTACTTGGTAGGGTTGATGATTACAGCTAGACATAATAAAGAACTTCTCTCATCACTCATATCAGCAGTAATGTCATAGACACATTAGATACATTTTTAAAAATAATACGTATTGGCTTAGCCTTGTGCAAGGAATAAATTCTCTGACTCCCACCCATTTCTCTGCCCGAGAGTGGGCAGCACTGCCCACCTCTTCTACTCTGCCTCTTGCGCTCCAGAACCTCATTCCCCTCCTCCTGCCTCCTCCCTTCTCATCCCATCCCTGCCTCCCCACACTCTGTACCATAGAATCAGAGAATGCAAGGGCTGGAAGAGTCCTCAGGAGTCATCGAGTCCAGCTCCCTGTCCAAAGCAGGACCAACCCTAACTCATACCTGCTGTCCTGGCTCTGACTCCCTGGACTCCAGAGCCCACCCCCTTCTCCTCCATTTCCCTGCAATCCATGGTGCTCCTGCCCTCTCCCCATCTCCCTTTTGCCGTGTCTCTGCTGCTCCTCACAGCCCATGTGCCCCGCTTATTCCCCTGAACCACAGAGTGGTGCCCATTTTGCCTATAAGCATTGCTTGGTGGAGGTCTCAAGCAAACACAAGGCAAATGGCAGCATCTTTCTGGCTTCATTCAGCCTCTTTGACAGTTGTAGGACATAATGGCCATTTTGAAGGGAACATTTGTGGGTTGGCATCTTTCATCATGTTTCCATTGGATAAGTTGAAACCCCCTCAGAATCGCTGGAATCCCAATCGGATGGCAATGGCTGGCAGTCCTGCCATTGCTAGCCTGTGCACCCTGTCTGCTCTGCTATTGTCGATTGGTAAAGTGCCTCCCAGGTCTCTATCAGCCTTGTGTTCAGAGCACATGCACGGTTGAGGTCTGGTGAGCTGCAATACCTAAGCTTAACCAAGCTGAATCAAAAGGCCTGGTTAAAGCATAAAGAGCCTCATTCTCAGCTCTGCTGTTGCCTTTTTACACCACCCTGAAAGACTGATAAAGTCTAGAATTGAGCAGAAATAGGCTTCTGGGCAGGGGACCTCCCAGCCCTCCAGCTCAGGGAAGTTCTCAGCTCAGTATAGAGCTAGTCCAAAGGCTTTGCCCTGGTCCTGCTTCTGATCTGTGGAACAAGGTAAATGGAGACAAGCGTGTCTGGGATATGGCTGAAACACACTGCACTACTGCTGTTTGCTGTGGAGCCACCAGAAGCAGAACATAAAATGGAGCAGGCCTGGGATTATCCTAATCTATGTGTGAGTGTCATGCAGACCATGTGCAACCCCAGAATATGGGGAACCCAAAAGTGGCTTAGTCAGCTCTCTTGGGATGCCTGTTCCAACTACAGTAGTAGAATAAGAATCTGGCCCATGGAGTTTGAAATCTTTCCCAACTTTATTCATAAATTATAGCCAAAATACTTTGAATTAAAATTTCTGCCTTCACCAGATAGTTCCAAAGTTGAGTCAAAGCAAAGAGGACTAAAGGCACCTGTAAATGGTGTCTCGTGGTTTTTGTAGTGTTCTTTTTAATGATTGTCAGCTTTAGTTAATCAAAATTACTTTTACACTTGGCTTCCCTGATTTCCAATTAGTGTTTATTTATTGAGCAGCACCACCACCATTGAGCTTTTGGGCACTTGAACAGGGAGCATGGGTAACCGGCAAACAATCAATCTGCTCATGAATACCCCTCTGGTTCAGAATGTTTGTGTTTTCTTTTCATTAACAGTTCTACTAATCAGATACATGTCTAAATTGTTCCCATCTCAGCTTAATAATTTTTTCTATAATTCTCATCCCTCTTGAGAGCTTTCCTTTTAAGAGTTCATTTAAAAGAAAACTCTTGTGTATTTTGAAATATACCCTGATCAGCACATCTAATTGCAAAGAGCAAATCACTTTAAAAGAACATGTTCAAAGCCTGATTTTTAGCCTGGCCTACCTTTTTGTAAGCACGAATAAATGTTGGCACAGCTGATGTCATTGTGGTGTGTGACTACTTGGGATGTACACAGAATTGGGCAATAACATTAGTTGTGCCTGCAGACAATTAAAAGTGCAGTTACATGCATCTGCAAATTACCAGCACAAGAAGGTAGCTTGTGTTTTAAGACTCTGGCCCTAAATGTCATAAACACCAAGTAATAAAGAAACAATTAACCATAAAAGAAGCAGCTGCCATCATGATTTGGAGGAGGACTAAAAGAAAGTACAAGCTGTCTGTGTGCATGGGAAAACGGGCTGGCACAGGAGTTATAGTCACGTAAAAAGCTTTGCTTAATTTCATAATAGCTTAATAATGTTAAATTAGCCTGTTTGGTTTGTTAAATGAAATTTACCTTACAGCAGTTCAGGCAGTCCCAGACAAATCAGTCAGATCTTCTCTCCTTTCAGACCTAGTTTGCACCACCAAGCTAGATCTTTCTCCTCAAAGCTAAGTTCTTGTGCAAGACTGTATAGCTCTTGGGAGTTAAGTGGCACTGTGGCAAGTATATAGATTGTTTTGAAAATCTATTTTTAAAAATACATCAGTGGGTTTGTCATTTAGCAAATATAATTGCTGGACATTTCTGATAAGATTTGCCCCCTCCCAATCTTCAAGCACTTATATAACTAACTTTACTGCTGCGAGTAAATCCCAATTGAAGACAATGGCACTAGTAGTGGTAGTAAAATAAAGCAATTACACAAGAGTATGTGGGATCTGGGCTCTTGGTTTCTTTTTTCCCTGATAAGCTGTGAAAGTCCACTTGAATTCTCAGGTCTTCCTTCCTTTCTCCTCTAAATGACTTTTTAAACAACTTCAGTGATGCTCTTGTTTCCAGACCTGCAGTCAGATCTGCAAGTGCAGACTCCATTCAGCATGAGAGGCTGTGTGCATGGCTCTGACTGCAGGATTGAGCCTTACTGCAGAAATTTGCATGGATTTCTTCAGTGAAGGGATGAGTGAAACTTCATGCAGCCACGGGCATTAAGGGGAGACAGGAGAGAAGAGCACGTTACGTTTTCATAGATGTTTGAAACCTGCCACCACCAGCAACACTGCACAAGTAAGGATAGCATGGCATCAGTGGCTCCTGGCTCTTACCATTAGGCATGACAGCCTACCACCTGGTCCCTATGTGTGCTCCCTTGAATGAAAAAAGACGAAAGACAAAACCACTGTATTACATACGGGCAAACACATTTCACAAAGCAGTCACTCACTCCATATCTGACCTGTCAGTCCTCACCCTCAATAGAAACCTTCACGACACCTTCAAAAGATGACCCTAGGAGCTTAAATGTCTAACTTTGATAGACACTACAAATCCTGGATGCAAAAAAGACACTGGACACTGACTCATTACAACAATGTGTAACCCACAAACCCTCCTTTGTCCTCTGACCACAGAGATGTGACCTCTGCACGTAACCTTGAATGGTTTCTTTCAACTCCTCAAGCTTCACAATTTGTTCCACCTTGCATTGAGCTGTTACTCTTAGATTGCCTTTCCCAGACCTGAAGAATAGCTTCCTGTAGCTTGAAAACTTGTTTCCTTTCACCGGCGGAAGTGGATCTAATGAAAGCGAATACCTCCCCCACCGTCTCTCTCAACTCTCTTGGGACCAGCATACATCTGCCCGTACAGATGAGCACTGAACCCTCCTCCACCCGCAAACTGACCAGACTCACAAGGCTTTCAGCAGCCTCTGCTGTTCACCTCAGAGCACCATTTTTGGTGAGGGCTGTTGAATTCCAGTCAGCATCTCTTCTCCCTCTGGCATGGGCCTTAGCTGAATTAGGAAGGGGGAACTGGACAGAACATGACATCTACTGATTGCTCCTGCTAGCCAGGTTAGTGGTAGTGGCTCTGATTGCTCCTTAGGCCTAGTCTGCGCTTAAAACTTAGAGGTAGCTACAGGTGGGGCAAAAGAAGAATCCTTCCCTCAGGGTGGCCACTGTCACTTGGGAAGGTAGAGTTCCTACAGTGGCGGAAACCTTCTTGTGTCACTGTAATCTGCGTCTACGCTATGGAGCATTTGGTGTCATAGCGCCACACACTGGCGACGCAGCTTCAGCCCCAGTGGCACAGACAAGCCCTTAGTCTGGTTAACCGAGGCATTTGGCTCGTAGTGCTGAAGTAGATATGACGTATGATCATCGTTTGTGAGCCTTTCAGTTTTTATTCAAGATAATGAAATTAACCTTCGGGGGTACATTTTGAGCAAGATTTGTGGAACCTGTGCAATTTCCTTTCATATTAATGACAAGGCTGAAATTGTGCACTTAAAGGTGTGCCCAAGTTAGGGCAGTAAGTCTTATCCCACTTTGAAATGATGTCTGCATTGCTAATTCTTAACACTGGCCTCCATTAACTCTGTCATTTTTCAGTGCTTCCCATGCTATGATGCTTTCTGAGCAATGAGGCATCCATATTAAATCCCACTCCATTTACTATGCACACGCCTTTGTCAGAGTTGCTTGACCGGCTCCAGTTCTGTGACTGTTAATGCCTTTGCAGGCTGCTTGAATACATTGGTGGGTTTTTATTTCCTAGGAGTTGAGAACGGAATCCATTGCAAGACCTCTGGAGATAAACGAGACTGAAAAGGTGATGAAAATTGCCATCAAAGATGTTCTGGTAAGCAGATTGCTGTTCATTAATTTGCTTTATTATTAATTTTTATTGTACAGAATTTCCATTCCAGCTGTCATTTGTGTAGGTAGAACAAGATTCATTTTTACCAGTGAATAGGGATTGGAAAACATATGTATGTATGGCTTGTATTCCCCTCCAAGAGCAGTGTCAACAAGTAATATTGAACTGCAGTTGATAGCTCAGATAATCCACCACATCTTTGCTCCTGGCAAATGCATAAATACAAGTTCTCCAACAGGGAGGTTCATTTGTGTTCACCTCTCCCTCCACGTAAATAAAATGTGACCCTTGATAACGTATTTTTCCTTGGGAAATCTGTTGGTTTTAAGACAAACTCAACCCTTGAATCGAAACAGGTGACTTTGTGTAGGCCCAGGTAGATGTGTGCTGTTGACTCCTGGCTGGTTTTCAAAAGCCACAGTCTGTTTATAATGCTGCACTGTGCCAGCAGAAGCTCCCATCATTTGCTCAAATTTACAGAAGTGCCTTAAAGGCAGTGGGCAAATCAATGCTTCCGGGATCTGGGGGATCTTTCAGCCCCTTTAGCAAAGCACTGCCTATACTCACTCTTCCCCTGAAGTAGCATCTTGTCTGCCACTGTGGAAGAGAGCAGGTCTCTTTCCCACACCCTTTGGACTTTGTATACCTTTGGATACTGGCTAAACAAGGATGGGATTGTGCTGCATAAGGCAAGCATGCATGCTTGGCTGGCTATCGTCTATTGATAGCGTAATGAAAACCAGAGCGCGTGTGTTAAAATACATGATCTTTGCCGAAAGTCTGAGAAGCCTTTTGAATAACTGTCTTTTGGGAAGAAGAGGTCTGGCAGATCTCTTCAGTTGTCCCCTTCGGTTTTCCATCCTCCGTGGACATTTTTCCCTGTCCGGGTTGGCCGATGAAGTGTCCACAGAAGCCTGGCAGTGCTATTCCAATCCTCCACTGGAAAGAGTCACTAGACCAGCGGTCTCCCACCTTTTTAACCACCAGGTCACTTTTTGAATTTCAGTGCAATGTAAGATCTACCTCAAACCCAGATACCCTTGCCCCACTTCCTTCCTGCCCCTTCTCTGAGGCCCTGCCCCTCCTGCACCCCTTCTCCGAGGCCTCACCCTGCTCACTCCATCCCCCCGCCTCCAAATCCTCCCTCACTTTCACCAGGCTGGAGTAGGGCGTTGGGATGCAGGCTCTGGTCTTGGACAAAGGGGTTTGGAGTGGGAGATTGGGGTCCAGGAGGGATTTCAGGGTGCAGACTCTCAGAAAGTGTTTGGCTGCAGGGGGACTCATGTGTGGGGCAGGAGGTTGGGTGTAGGAGGAGGTTCAGAGCTGGGACAGGGGTTCAGGAAGCAGACTCTGGCTGGGCACCGTTTAACTGAGACGGCTTCTTGGTGGTGGAGCAGTGGGGTTAAGGCAGGCTCACTCCTGCCCTGGCACCACTCCTGGAAGCAGCTGGCATGTACAGCAATGGCTCCATGTGCTGCCCCTCATCTACAGGCACTGAGCCCACAGCTTCTACTGGCCACGGTTCTCCATTATTGATCAATAGGAGCTGCAGGAGTGGTGTCTGTAGGCAAGGAGAACAGCAGTTACCACAGGGATAATGACTTCAGCTACGACTGGTTCGGTACTTTAGAACTCACGACTCAAAGAATTAAATGTAAGTGTAAGAGAGAAATCAAAATGATGAAATGCACAGACCAGTCAAAAACAAAACATAACCCACTTTGCAAGCAGTGAAAGAGGTAACAACCCCCCACATGTGTGTTGGGTCAGGAGATGAGAGGGAAGGACAGACTGTGTTTGTGAGAGTGACAGACACACACACACTGTGTGAGAGTGACAGAGATTTGCATTGCCAAGCTCCCTCCATCCCCTTCTCTCTGTGTGGAGACAGAGTACAGAAGTGGGGGGAGGACGGACACCCTGACATCAGCACCCTCCCCCTCGCCTCCTTCCCACACCGTGCACAGCAAGCAGGAGGATCCCAGGGGGCAGCTCCAAGGCAGAGGGCAGGAGGAGCATGACAGTGGGTATAGGGGCAATTGAAGTGCCAGCGCTTGATAGCTTCCCAGCCAAACCAGTCAGGATCCCCTGTCAGAGGCTCCAAGATCTACCGGTAGATCCCGATCTACTGATTGGTGACCACTGCACTAGACCATGACACAGAGCACTCCCGCCCCATCCAAATGCTGAGTGTCCCACCTCTGCCACTCCCTTGTGTCTCTGAATGGCCAGGGGAGATAGCTGAGCGGGGCAGGTCTCTTATGGTAGGTCTGCCCTGCAGCATAAGCTTGTACTTGATCCCCGGCACAAGGCTAACTCCCCTTGCATCTATACACTGCAGTTGTCCTGACCCAGGGTCCTCGGGCCCTTCAGGGCCGGAGGGACCCAGGATCTGAGCCCTATTGCATTGCAGTGCAGCCACAGCCCTGCTTGATTCAACCCCAAGTCAGTAGGTAGTATCCCACAATTCCAGAGGACAACTTCCTTAGTCCTCTCTCTCCCAGCTGTCTGCAACCTCCTCTGTTGAAAACAGAAGCCCCTTTCCCCTTGGCAAATGGCAGCAGCTCAGGTCAGCGTTAAGCCATTCTGTTCTGGTCAGCAATCTGCAAGCACACTCGCAGAGTAGCCTCCTGCGTTTGCCTTTTGTAAGCCAGCTGCTTCCTGGTAATGCACAGGGCAGGCAGTAAAGCTTTCCCATGTTTCCTAGGGCTGGAACGGCGCTGGGGGGGTCTTTGGGAGATGGTTATTTTAACTTGAGTCTGTGCACTGCCATGCAGATGCCAGAGCCTCTGGTTCGAGCACTGAACAGAATAATCTTCATTTAGGGTTACAATACAGTGTAGATGCTTAGGTCCAGCCGCTCAGGGGTCCCTACCATTGATCAGCTGACTGGAGTCTCACTAACTGACTTATGTTGCAGGGTGGACACACACATTTTAAATTCTCCCACGCTGCTCCACTTGAAAGAGAAGAGGTCTGTTTCCAAGCTGGCGGTGGTGCTGATCCTACATTGTAACTGGGGGAGCACTTAGCTTTAGATCGGTAGGATTTCAAAGTGACCGAACCTGAGGGTTTTAACAAGAATGGTATTAAATGGCCTCAAACTGAGATCCTGAATGGCAAGTGTCAGCTCTAAATGAGAATTGCTGAGGGACAAGCCACTGTCTGTGGGGTCTACTGGCCATGAGAAGAAGATCCTACACTCAGCTCGGTGGCAGTTCTGTTTGTCTGTCTGTAACATGTTTAGTGGCAAAAGAGTTGGCACTGGCTGAAAAGAGGATGTTGTCAGGACACCTAAGACCACACTGGGTTAGGACAATCTATCAAGTAGTCTCCACCCGGAGGGTCCCATGAACCCTGGCCATGATGAAGTGACCGTCGTGTAGGCCAGTCATGTCAAACATGCAACCCATGGGCTGCATGCAGCCCGATCGAATTTTTTTGCGGCCCGCGACAACATCTTTATAAATTATCTAAGTGCAGCTTGTGCGGTTACGTTGTTTATAACAGGGGTGGCCAACCCGTGGCTCTCAAGCCGCATGCGGCTCTTTGATTAAAGAAATGCAGCTCTTGCTGGTTCTGAGCCACGCGCCCGGACTGCTCACAGCTGGCCGCTCTGCGCACACGTCCCAGCGCTTGGAGGGAGAAGTGCGTGGTGGCGGCTCCGGGACCCAGGCATTAGGTTAGAGCGGGGGGGGGCGGGGGAGGTGCCTGGCTCTGGGGAGGAGAGGAATTGGGTTAGAGCTAGGAGGTGGAGGCTGGGAGTGCCTGGCTCTGGGGGAGTGGGGAGGCATTGGGTTAGAGTGGGGATGCCTGGCTCTGGGGAGAGAAGGGGGATTGGGTTAGCGCAGAGGAGGGGGCTGGCAGTGCCTGGCTCTGGAGGAGGGGTGAGACATTCGGTTGGGGGTGGGGCTGGGAGTGCCTGGCTCTGAGGAGCGGAGGGGATTGGGTTAGAATGGGGGCTGGGGTGCCTGGCTCTGGGGCGGGCCGGGGGGGTGGAATTGGGTTAGAGCAGCGAGGCTGAGTGCCTAGCTCTGCAGGAGGAGGGGAGAGCATTGGGTTAGAGCAAGGGGGTTAAAGCACCTTAAACTCAAAGTCTTCATGGATGCAAATAACACATTTACACATCAAATTATTGTATTATATTCAAACAAGACCTGAAAAATATTATAAAATATACCTAAAACATAATCTATAATAATAAATAATTACGACTTTCCAATAGAAGTACATTTTCTTTGGGGGCCCTGAAAGCTCTCACTTTTTGTTAGTGCGGCCCTCAGTAGGCTTCGAGTTTGACATGCCTGGTGTAGGCAGACATTGCCCATGCTGCTCTGGGGTTACACCCATCCAGAAGCATAGCTGCCCTGCCAGCTGCGGTGCAAAGGACTCAAGGCCAAACAAATTAAATTATTGAACTGCCAACTGTATCCAACACCTATGTGTATAATGAGAGGAAGCAGAGCTCCAGGTTTAACTACCGTGCCAAATCAATAGCTACACTAGGTGATCCCTCCATTTGCTTTTCCTGCTGTTTGCAGTCTCTGTGCATCCCATGTGCTGTTAATATGGATTGATATCTGGGGCAGTGACTCTTATAAGCCAGTCTCAGCATAGTAGAGTGGATAGTTCATGGCAAATATCAATAATGCAATCCCACCTCAGCTGGTTAGTTCCAGACCAATTAATGAAATGATCTAGTGTAGCTGAACAGCATATAACCTTCACTGCTGGCATTTCAGCAAACACATCGTTCTTTCTCAATTAAGCCACTCTCTCAAACGATCCAAGTTTCAAAGGTGTAAATGCTTTGAACATACCCAGCACATTTTAACATGCTTGAAGGGGATTTTTTTTTTTACTTTCTCTTTTCCTGATTGCAGTCGAGTACATAGCACTATTCTGATTGTAGTTTATTTTGGAAAAGATGGCCATGGCAGGGCTATGAAAAACCAAAGAGCTCAAGACCGATTATGTTCTTTTTAGCTGTGGTAGTTGTCAGGAAGTAGCAGTGATCCTGTCGATCACTGCCAGCTTCTAGCAAACAGGGGTTAGAGACCTCATCCCTCCCCTTCCTGGCCAACAGCCATTGATCTTCCATGAATTTAGTTAGTTCCTGGGTGTGGGCCATGCAAGAGAGAGAAGATTCTCTACTTGCTCCTACCCTCTGCACCTGGGCCCAAGAATCTGAATGCCTGGTAGTGATTTACAGCATCAGCCCTTTCATTTTTATGGCTCATTATACTTCATATTAGAAGACTTAATAGGGTGGGTTAGGAGTTGGGGAGGGAGCTGGGCCAGAGGTGGGGCGTGGAGTGGAATATGACAGCTATTCAAAAGTGCATTGCAGTACCGTGCAATGGTTTAGGACAGGAACTGAAGAACACACTAGCCAGTTGTAAATGCAGAATGCATGCATGCATGTTTGATCCCAAGACGATGGCATTGGCTTACTTTCATGCCGTGTCAGTGCTCAGCTGTGCAGAATAATGACCTTTCTGATGCTCTCAGTGAGACCTATGGCGTATGATTGTAATAAGAATGTGACACACAGGAGACCTGGTGGGAGATTGATCTTTGCCTGAGCCCGATCACAAGACATGGCTCAAGGTTACAAAACTCTGTGATGACACAAGGTGCAAGATAATGCACAATTGGACCCGGAGTCTGAAAGATGATTGGAGCTACACTGCTGCAAGCCACGGCTCAGCCACTCATTCTCTCTTCCAGGAGCAAGTCCAGAAGACGAGGGACATGTTGAATAACGTGGCCTCGGATGAAGCCAACTTGGAAGCCAAGATTGAAAAGAGAAAACTGGAACTGGAAAGAAACCAGAAGCGACTACAAACCCTACAGAGTGTCCGGTAAAGACTGTACCATTTATCCCTGCAGAATTGATAAAAATGGTAGCAAAGCATATTCGTAATGCCCAGTGTAATGGGGATTGACTAAGCTGTTAGGACTCCAAGAAACATGCCTCTGCTCACCTGAGGAAGAGGGTTTTGCCCATGAAAGCTCATGATGCTGTAGTTATATTTATATTTGTTAGTCTCTAAGGCGCTACAGGACTACTTGTTGTTTTTCCAATAAATATGATAGCCTCTGAGGAGTGCAACAAATATGATGATTTGCCATTGCAAAAATGCCCAAGCTAGGCTGTAATTATTAGTTTTCCAGTCATTGGGTTTGGAAACTAACTAACATTTTGTCACTGTTAAGGTAGCCAAAATGTTACTTTATTTCTAAATTGTCACTTCAGGTTTTCAAAATGATCAGCCTTTAAAAAAGTCATTAAACACAAATGGTATCTCTGTGCATGGAAGCTCCCAGGAGAAATAATGGTGAAACGTTCTGCTCACGCACCCCAGTTGTTGATTTCTAAGATGTCTCCAACTTTACCAGCTGCTGGTGGGTAGTAGATGAAGAAACGGGTCATGAAGCATCTCTAGCTGGAGAAGGGTCGTGTGGAGAGTGTCCTGGTCTGTCGTGCAATCAAGGCTCATATAATGAGGCCTCAGATTTGGTTTCTAGCTTCAGTCACTTTGAGATCTTGTGTTGAGCATAAGCACTTCCTTCATCTGTGAGCTCACTGATGAGATAAAATAAGGAAGTTGGGGTGGAGGAAGTGCCTGTGTTGTTTGTATGTAAATCTTGTGGTTAAAAACCCTGACTTTACCAGATGGAGGTGTCTGGGGTGGGCGTGGGCAGCCGAGCAGAACGGGTGCGTGTGGTACAAAAGCATCCTTCTAGCACAGGTTTGCCTGAAGGCTCATTGCTGGTGGAGGACAGGCACTCAGCCAGCCACATTATTAGGACAATTCTGTTGCAGAGAATTAACATATCTTGGCACGCACAGATAGCAAGCCTGCTGGGGCCTGGATGATGCCCGCTTTGAGGCATGGAGCACTGATTACCTGGAAAACAAATTTCTTGCTAGTGTTGTCCTCACTGCCAGGGTAAAATGCCACCCTTCTGCTTATGTGGGCGGGTGTGGTGGAAGGCTGCCTGCCATTCTCCTTTGTCCCTGCACACCTGTGCAGTCCAGGGTAGAATTTTGCCCAGTGGTTCTAACATCTTGTAAATAATGTGGAGCATTGAGGGTGCATCTACACAGCCTCCTTAGCTCGAAATAAGCTACACAATTTACGCTATGCAAATCGCATAGCTTCTTTGGAGTGTATTTCGAAATAACTCGCTATTCCGAAATGCCCCTTCACCCTTGTGGAACGAGGGTTACCGGGACGTCGGAATAAGTCACCCATTATTTCAAAATCTATTTTGAAGTAACGGGCTGCTTCAATAGACGCGGAATAGCTATTTTGGGATACTTCCGGTATCCCAAAATAGCTCCGCAGTGTAGACGTACCATAGGGGCTAATAGTGTAGAAATACAGAGGGACCTGAGAAAATAAACGTACACAATGCAACGTTCTGCAGCTTCCAGTCATTTTCCTTTCTGTGGGCTCTCCAGACCGGCCTTTATGGATGAGTACGAGAAGATTGAGGAGGAGCTGCAGAAACAGTACAGCAGTTATTTGGAGAAATTCCGTAATCTGGCCTATCTGGAACAGCAACTGGATGATCATCACAGGCTGGAGCAGGAGAGGTTTGAGGTGAGAAAGTTTTGTATTTCTGGACAATACAGTTGTTTAACTAAATGTGTTTTTTATCGTCTGCCCCATGATGCATACCACTGTCTATTACCTAGCAATAGCCAAAAGCACTTTCCTTGCCTCCTGCCGCTTCCCGCAGCAACATGCTGTCCCTGAATGCAGACCCTCAGAACTGTGTCTCCAGTGATAAGGTCATTGGCTTCGTGTTGTCTAGTTTTGAGTTGAGGGATCTCGAGCAGACAAGAGAACACACTTTAGCTCCTGAGTCAATGGAGTTAAGCTGTTTTAAAATATGCATAAATTAGATCAGCAGCAGGCAACTGCTGCCTTTTCCAATCACTGCAACTCTTCCCCTTGTGTCTTTTATTTCTCCTTTTGTCTCCCACATATTTGCCATGGTTCATGGAAAACTAATTTTCAGCAGTTCTGAACTCCCACTGTCTAGTTCTTTTAAAGCCAATGGGCGCAGCTTGCAGCTTGACAGTAGGTGTATTTACACTTAGGAGGTACTTTCTATATCCTTAGGGCATCTGTACATGGCACACCAGGTTATTCTCCAGCTCACCAGCTTGTTTCATAAAGGTAACATCTTGTGTGGACGCTGCCACAGTGCACTAGAAGTGCCAGAGTGTGGCTGAGCATATTCCACTTTGCAAGCTCACTTTCCTGGGCGCTGTTCGTGTCCACACAGCATGTTGGTGTGCAGCCAGCTGGTGCGCTGTAGAGTCACACCCTGGCTTGCAGTGCAGAAACCTGTCATGTAGACAGACGCTTACTGTTTTCTCAGCGCTTTGTCAGTGAGTGTGTCTAAGACCTTGTCTACACTGGCAAGTCACAGGGCAGTAAATCAGCTCCCAGGAGTCCATACCGGTAAGGCACTTAGTGCGCACTAACTCCACAGTTGCTGCATTCTAGGTAAACCACCTTGACAAGAGGCATAGAGCTTGCTGCACAGTGGTTACAGCCCTGGGGTACTGGTGTGGATAGACACCCTGGTGTACTACAGCTCTGTGACTGGCCCACAATGCCTGTTCTTGCCTCTCTGGTTATTGGCTTGAACTCTACTGCCCTGCCTTCAGGTGACCAGCTCTCAGACCCGCCCTTTACATTCCTTGGGAATGTTGAAAGTCCCTTTCTCGTTTGCTTGGCAATGTGTGGAGTGCTGTCAGAGTTTCCGACAAGAAAGGTGGGAGGAACGCCCAGCGCCCCTTATTCCACGCCATAGTGGCGCCACTCCAGGGGTTGCCAGAGCTGCTCCCCTACAGTTGCTGCTAGGGCAGGGGTGGGGAACCTTTTTTGGGTCATGGGCCGCTAACCCACATTAAAACCAGTCAAGGGTTTGATTGCACACATGTGAGAAGCAAAAAACACCCAAACCCACACCCACGCTCCAGCCCTATGGCGGGGCAATGGGGGGGAGGGGAAGGGCGCACTGGATCCAGTCCTGAGGTTCCTCACCCCTGTGCTAGGGGAGTAACGTCTAACACTGGTGTACATGGCGAGCCTGCACACCTAATGTGGAATGTGTTTTCTGGACTTCATTATTGTATCCTTTTCAGAATCAAAAGAAGAAAAATGACTGAAGTGCTAGATAATTGCATTGAATCCCTTGCAATCCCCGTTCCCTTAAACTGTCTCAACTTCTTCCTAAACACTGCATTGATTTTCCAGCCTTATTTGCCTTTTGTTCTTCCAGACAGAACTTAACGATCTTTTGGAGGAGAGATGCTAGTCAGTTCTCTTGTTATGTTTGCCTGCAGTTTTTGTTAAATTGCTTGCTAGCAAAAAGAGCAACTGTTGTATAATTAGATTAACTCAGCACCCCCAGGAGCCATTCAATATTGAGAACTGTTTCCTACCTAACCTTCCTTGAACAAACGAATGGTTTGTAGGGTGAAATCTCACTCCAGTCTAGGCACTGGTTGAATAATGAGACAGTAATTTCTAGTGCAGTTAGACACAAAGCAGTTACGTGTACTGTACTGATGTTTCCTAATTAGAAAAGTGTTTTAAAGATTGCACCCAAGTGCAGGTTTTTTAATTAAAGTGGCACTGAGCAGATGACACGCACCATCCCATTCAAACCACAGTGCTGTTTTCGACTCATTTCAAAAGGATGCAGTTTTATAAAGAGGAGTATGTTGTAGCTTTAATTATACTAGTCCCCAGCCTCCTGTTCATCTTCCCCCCGACAGCGTCTGTAATAACATCCAGTAGCGCTGGCAGTTTAACTTGATTGCACCAGTAATCGTCCCCGCCGTGTAAGAACGTGTTTCTCAAGTGCAAATCCTGGGGATTGAACTTCCCAAAGCATTTAAAAACTCATCGTCTGGATCCTGAAACTTTTGTTCTGACTTGAGCAAATAGTTTAGTTCGCTGGCAGTTATGAATTGGCACCTACCTGCCTGAGTGGCTACCCCACTGTTTATAGTGCGCTAGTGTGAGTATGTCTGTACCGCTGGAATCACATCCCTAGCTCCAAGTCTGGCTAAACCCAGAGTGCGTCTCATTTTGTCTTTTATAGAAGAGGGGTTTTACTGACCTTGGTAAAGTGTTTGAGATCAATGGTAGAAAACCCTGCAAGTGCCAAGCTTTAATAAAAGCTTCTAATCATATACAGTTGAACCTGAGATCACTCTTATTAGGCAACCTCTTATTAATAGACTAGGAAACCACAAATATCTGGAGTACATTTCTGCTCCACCACTGTTCATTAAACCATTGATTCTTCATCAGTGCTCACTTAAAATACATTCCACTATTTCCAGTGCAGCTGTCCCTGTAGTCTGAGTGCTAGCTCTGGCCTTGAGTCAGTGCTGTTCATTTTGTGCTTTTGATACATTTTGCACTGACCTACCTGTCCTATTAGAAAGATTTAATCTGGAAATCCCCATCACACAGGCTCCTTATTATAGCAGCCAGACGCAAGGCTAATATGAAAAGCATTTGGTCATTGTCTTCAATTCTCTAGCTAAGCACATTTAAATCACGCGTATTTAGTAGCATTCTTACAGGCACCAGGAGACCACTCCAGTCCAGTGTAGCTGAATGTTACTAAATATCCGATTTAAACATAGGCACAGAATCTTAATTATGAATGGTTTCTATTTTGGCAGTGCTTAGTCTGGTGTGCGAGTACGATGGCCTTGGAGTTCAGCTCCTCATTTTCTTGTCCCATGGGAAAGATATTTCAGGAGTTTAACCCTTTACCATACAGGTCAGCACACAATAAACCATGAATACATGCTGCAAATGTCTGAATGAAGCAAGGTCTTACAGTCAATTCCATGGCAGTTCTCTATGTCTGTCTGTAACATGATCGCTTTTGAACACCATGTTGGATCAATTCCAGAATTCCGTGCCCTGAAAGCATCTGAAACCCTGAGCCCTGCACCCCAAGAGGTCTGTATCCCAGAGCCCCGAGCCCTGAACCTGTATTTGAAAATATAGAAAACCTCCAACTGAAATCAATGGTAGGCTAATATTGATTAACAGCTCAATTAAAACTGCGATTAATCACGATTCATTTTTAATTGCTTGACAGCCCTAATTTAAAGTGACTCAAGGATGGCAGGGTAGGACAGAGAGAGGAGCACTGGTTTGGGGGAGCAGACAGAGGAGGGAACCAAGACTGATGGAGCTGGTAGGAGGACTCTCATACGCACTGTACATCAGAGAGCCCCCAAAAGAGCTTTGAATTACATCAGAAATGGAGAGGCAACTCGTAAAGGTCATGGCCGCCTTGCTGGGGTGATTGAATCCTGTCTGCACATGACTGAAGTTTACAAAGCAGAGATTTAGAAAGAGTGCAACAGCCAAGGGCGGAGTTTTGTAGCATATGGATACTTCCACAGCGGCAGGAACAAGCTGGAGATGTATCCTGGCAGGGATTCAGGTGATGCTACAGACAGAAATGGTGGAAGGGAAAGGACGATTACAAGATTTCTGCCTAGAGGTAAAAGTCTGAATACAGGAGAATGATACCGAAGTCAGAGATGTAGGATCCAGAAGTAAGACTTCGGTGTCTGAAGCACTCACTCCTGGGGTAGTCAGAAGCTAACAAAGTCAAGATAGGCAGAGGTAGGTAAGAAAGGAGCTAGAAAAGAACTCAGGTTGAAAATAGCAGTGGGTGCCCCAGTTAGAGTAGCGATGGAGACAAGGGTCCAGGATGAAGAATCTTCCTCTTGGAAGGGAGTAGGGCTGGAGGTTTGTGGTTTCACAGTGCACCCTTCCCTTGCTTTTCTGGGTTTAACTCAGAACCTTGAGGTTTTTGATGTTCAGGCTGAGGTGTTAAAATATCTAAGTTAATAGGAAAACCTGCCATTTTCATGACCTTTTGTAACAAGGAACCCATGTAGACAGTGTCCTGATGAGCCTAGCTATACAGCACATTTCAAACTAAGTGTTCATAGAATATAGGAGCTGCTATTCCAGATCAAAGCATTTGTTCATCTGGTCCAGTGCCCATCCTTCCACAGAGGTGCAGTAGAGGAAGATGCACTCAGAGCTTGCTCCTGTACCAAACCTGAGAAGTTCTGGGAGAGGGCAGGATTCCATAGTGGCTGAGAGGAGAGGAATCTGCCAAGTGGCAGCTGAACTGTTCTATGGTTCCTGCAGCTGTAGAGCTTGGGGAAAGTTGTGTGGGAGGCACCAATGGCTGGTGGATCTGTGTAGCAGCAGACTCACTGGCTCCACCCCTGTTTCTCTGCTGCCAACCCATACACCCCACTGTACAGGGATGCAGATGGATTTAGTCCCTGCAGCTCTGTACTCTGCAGTATCCAGGGTGCAAACCCCTTCATAGCTCACCAAATCCAGTTCCCCTCCTCCCATTGCAGCAGAACCACTCGGATTTCACGATATCCAGGGCCCTCCCGTGCTGTGGAAGGGGTGGGAGTTGGAGGGCATGTTTGTCTCTTGGTCAATTGTGCAATGCTGCGTAGGGATAAGAGATGGGGGAGAATTTATCCTGACCCCCGCAAACAATTAGTTTGCTTCTTTGAAGCATGAGATTGAATTACCCTTATCATTAACTTTGCTTGCAGAGCTGCAGATTCTGTTAGTAGTAATACAGTTATCCAGCCGTTTTTAAAAACCCAGCCACAGATTGACTTTTTGACTTCCTGCATCAGTAGCATCCATACACTAATTAAAACAGTATGTCCACTTAGTAAGTTCCAGATATACTGCCCTTTCACTTCATGAAGTATCTTGTTCTTGATACTGTTACAGAATAAGTATGATGAAAGGGCTGATTGGTTTTCAGTCTGCTCTTACTTTCCCTATATTTACTGATTTGTGCACACTATTAATATTCTTTTAAAGTACTATTAATATGTGAATTGTGAAACAGAAATCAGGCTAGCCTAGAATTCATTAAAACTAAAGAACAACCATATGTAATTTCAAGAAGCATCGATCAAGCAGATCAAAAATTCTGAGTCACGGAAGTCATTATGGAATCAGAAATCACTCAGTGAAACCATTGTAGCATAAGTGATATAAAAACCAAGAAAACTCATTAAAAGAAAAAGTCTTAGTTAAGTCTTACATACTTCTGGTCGCCCTGGTTGATGGAACTATATGGCACAGAATGACAGCAATAGGTTGTGTTATAATGATGTATTTGGCATCTGAATCTTTGCATACTCTGGCACTTTATTTGGCAAAATTGTTGTCAGTTAGGGGTGTGAAAAATTATGGTTTAATTATGCCAGTGAGAGAGCTCATAGAGCAGCTACTCAGGAGACCTAACAGTGATACAGCACCATTGATACAGCACCAGTGGTACAGCTGTGCCTCTGTAAGGTCCTACCAAAGTGGCTATAAATAGTAACATTTCATTTTATTTCATTTCACATAGACTTTTTACAGGTGTGAGTCCATAAAAGAAAACAGGGACTTGAGTTTCTAGTGGCTAAATAATCCTCAGATTATTGGTTGTATAGAAATAACAATTTTTAGATTATAATTCTTTTGTGAATGTGAACTACCAGTTTAAGTTCTTATGTACAAGCTGTTCTCTGAGTCCTGTTTTGCAAACATATGGTACGTTGTTTATTAGTATGAATTACCATACTTTGTTTTGTATTTTTCTGAAGAATGCATGAAGATCCTCATGGTCCTTTAATGAGTCTTTCTAACATCCAGACACCAGTGGGCCAGATTCTGAGTCATGCACTTTCAAAGCCACCAGAGTGAGGTCAGGCACTGGGTTTAAGGAGAGAAAAAAATCCTGAGGGGGAATAGTCCCCCATCTCTGCCCAGGAGCGGTTACACAGAGCCTCTGTGACTGTTGAGCTCCACACACACACATGTTGATTCAAAGGTGTAGCCAGATGTTTGACTGTAGTTGCGATTCATTCTTAAAAATGTTCAAAGACTCAGTGTCACGGTGTGGGTACACCCAGTCCCCTCAGCAGCAGGGCACTAGAACTCGAAGGCCTACCAAAGAGTGCTCTACCCCATGTGTGTCTCGATCCTTGTGGCTCAGGGCCAATAACTACACCCCGTCCCCAATGAGTCAGCCAGCTCAGATAATGACCAAATTGGATAATTAGGAGAATGGGTGGGGCTTGGGCTGTCAGTTCCAGGGGTGGTGGGGTTTGGGTTGTCCGTCCCAGGCAGTGGGGCTGACAGCCTGAGCTCTGCCACCCTCTCCGGTCAGTACAGATAATGGAAGCTCAGATAAACCAGTTCTACTGTACCTGCAAGAGTGAATAACCCTGACTCCAGGTAGAGTGTTTTAAATGTATGTGCTGTCTCTGACACAAAGACTTAATAATGTTAACGTTAAATGCTAGCTGTGGTGGTGAATGTTTCATGGGGCTATGGGAAGCACAGCTGTGACTAGTAATTTCCCATCAATATTAATTTGGATGATAACATTTCTTTAAACAGTGCAAACTGACCTGAGGTTTACACTTCAGAATCATAACTTCATTCATATAAATGTCACACATCAAGCCAATATAACTTGAAAACTAGCACAGTAATGCTGTAATACATCAAGGGAACAGCAAATGAGCTGTTATTGAGTTATTACAATTCATACCTTCCCCGGAACTGGAGGGAAAAGAAAGTAAATAAGCAGGTAAGTTGTAGTAAGCTATTGTGAAGGTTCCTGATCTATCCTATTATTTCAGACAGTAGGTCAGACCAGCGGGGTTGCACTGACTTGAGGAATGACTTTTAAAGAGCTGTGGTCCCATGTGTGACAAGACTGTTAGGTGCTTGTGAAAATATCGGTCTTGGGGTTTTACTTTTCCTTTGCTAGCTGTGGTTGGGTGCCGGGTCTTGGCCCTGAGAGTTTCTCAGTCCCTGGCAACGCAAGAGATCATTTCTTCCTCTGGGCTCACCACCTGCATTGGATGCCTAGTGCAAAAAATACTTATTTTCTGTCATAGGCAATACTGGCCAGATGCTTTCCCTTGCAACCTGAGGAAATACCTGTATTTGGACCTCTGTGGCCCAGTCAGAACATACCAGCAGGAGCTTTTGATTGTCTCGCTCCACGCCAACTAGCATTGAGACATGGAGGCGCATCTTCAGTCCAGAGGGCAATAGAGAATCTTTAGATCAGCCTGAGCTACTGCAGCAGCAGCACAAATCCTCAGCCAAAGAAGCTATGGGCACGGCCTTAGAGCTGCTGTCTGCCCCAGCCACTCAGTAGAATGAGCCCATGCTCAGCGCACGCCAGGGAGTGGAGAGGCAGTAGGACTGTAGGCCCGTTCTAAAGGAAAAGCAGCGGCTGTGTGGGTGCAGGTCCTGTATTATCTGAGTTCTGAAAAGAGGCACATTTGCTGAGCTGGCTGCACAGTTAATTCGCGTGTCAGACAGTCTATGACTGCCATTTTTTGCCCTGTTTTTAAGAGCTCCTTTATTGTGAAATGTCGTAGGCACATCATCAGTAGAGTCCAAAATCTGATCTTGGATTTGTGTGGGTGAGCTGGGGTTGTGGTCTGGACTGTATAAATTCCTCCATGAAACATACTGAAATGAAGCAGGATTACACAGATTGAGATGATTCAGTGTGCTTCACTCCACATAAGAACTCTATAAATGTGGTGTAAGTAAATAGTTTCTACAAATAGAATCAGTTCTACACTATTTTCTGTGGCAGGGCAAGATGCTCTCCGGTTGGTAGACATGTAACTCAATGTCCTGTGTGGGTCATTAGCAGTGGGGATCACACCTGGCCCCTCTGCATCTCAAAACATGAGCTACTTTGGCTGCGGTTAAAAGTCCAAGTCTGCTCATTCATTGGCTGTACAGACTCAATCTCTCTGGCCTGGCTGGTAGTGTAAGCGAGGGTTAAGTTTAACACTGAGCTCCAGTGCTCACATTTACATTGGGCATCCTTTTTGGGTTGCTTGAATTTGTTTTCAAATGTCTTGTCTCATGGCTCCACATTTTAAACATGAATTTATCTAAATGCAGTCTGACAATCACACGGTCATATGCACTAGTGCTTTTCCATTTTCTGTCTCTCTGCTTTTGTCCTGGGGGGAGGGAGAATAAACGCCAATTAATGCAGCCACCGAGCGGTTACTCTAAATGCACAAAGGTGTGGAAATTCATAGGTATGGGTTCCCTCAATAATTATAACTTGGATGCAGTACATGGACTATGAATACTAAGGGCCGAATCTTGATTCCCACCATATAGGAGAAACAGAACTTAGGTGTGGTTTGGAAGTGAAATAGCTGTGTAAATCCTCAATGTACTGATACATCTTGCATAAAATGCAAACAAGAAATAATCAGCTGCCCCCAGGAAATAACAGCAATAAATAAAAGAAGAGAAATAAGAGTAGGGAAATCTCAGCTGCTTCAAAAACAAGGAAGAGAAGTAAAGAAGAAAGCAATGTAAAGATGTATAATTTGTAATGGCAAGTTCATCAAAACCCAGTAGTGATCCCTGAGTTGGTAGAGCTTGTTAAAGTAGATAAAGCTGTCCAGAACTGTACTGGCAGCCTTCTTTTCAGGAGCCTTCACATCTTGGGTGTAAAATTCTCTTTGACATTTAATTTAAATTACCGTGCATCCTAACATACGGCCCTGGAATAAACACTCGATAGCAGCAGAGAATGAGAAGGGTTGAAGTGGATTTGTTTGGTTTTATAGAAAACCAATCTGAACAGCTAAATACCTTGAAGAGCAACAGTTGTTAATCACAGACCAGGCAGGGGCAGGTGAAGGTGGAGCAAACCATGCAGAAAGCATCTGAATGATGTTGAAAAGTACTCTGGAAACATGACCCAAGGAAAATATTTACTTACTTCCTAAAAATGAAAGGGGAGAAGAGAAGAAAGCAAACAGGCTTATTATGAGATACTAAAAATGGCAGCTCTGTTTATAGGTTTAGTCATAACATCAATCCATAGGGTAAGAACAGGTGGGTGGGTTTTTTTTGTTTTGTTTTGTTTTTTTTAAACAAAGTGTGGATTTGTCCCCTCCTAGTTACTGGCTCTTCCTACTTCAATCCCTACTAGGGATGTTCACCGGTAACAGGTACCCGGAAAGCATCACCCTTAATGGACAATGCTTACCAGGTAACGATTAACCGGTACCTGGGGAGTATAGAAGCGATAGCCCCCGTGTGGGGCTGCCGCTTCCTGCCCCACGTGGAGCTGTCGTTTCCGGTCGCATGCAGGCTGGAAGCTGGCAGAAACAAAAGTTGTCCTGAATACATTCCAAGAACTTACTGGAGATTTTGTGTTTTGCGGTATTATTTTTCCAACAAATTTCTGGGTAGTTGAAGTCCTCCATTATTATCAGGTCTTGTGTTTTGATATGCTTCTGTTATTTTTTTAGAAATGCCTCATACACTTCCTCTTCCTGATATGGTAGATCTCAACAATAACGTCGTGTCTGTTGTTCCCCTTTGATCTTTACTAATTGCCATTCAACTTGTTTGCCTCTCACCTCTTTCTACACTTGCAAGAAGTGTATATATTCTTGAGGTATAATGTAGTACCTCCTTCCTTTCTTCCCTGCCTGGCCTTCCTGAACAGGCTGTATCCCTCTGGACCAATATTCCAGTCATGAGATTTAGCCCACTAAATCTCTGTGATTCCAGTTAAGTCATAATTTAGCTTATATGCTAATATTTCCAGTTTGCGATAGACATCTGAAATATTCAGTAGATTCCTCTGACCCCATCGCAATTTTCCGTGTCCCCACCAATATCTACTCCTCTGGTTTTTAGTGCTTATTTGTGGGCTTTTATCATCTGCCTCCTTAACCTAGTTTAAATCTCTCCTTGCTAGCTTGGTAAATCACTGCAGAGAGATGCTTTTCCTGTTCTTGGCCAGGCAGATCCCCTCTCTTCCCAACAGAACTCCTTCCCAGAATAGCGTCCTGTGGCCAAGGAATCCAAAGCTTGTCCTTCCTCCCCTCCCCCTGCCACACCTGCACAGCCATGCATTCCTCCTTAGGATGTGCACATCCCTGCTTTGGCCTTTTCCCTGAACTAAGAGGGTTGTTGAGAACACAACCTGTACCCCTGACTCCTTCACCCTTGCTCCCAAAGCTCTGTACTCACTGATGATTTGCTCAGGTGTGTACGTAACAGCATCATTAGTGTTCACTTGGCTGAACAGCATGGGGTAGTGTTCAGAGGAACGGATGAGCCTCAGCTCCATTTCCATAGCACTTCAGATGCAGGCTCCGGGTAGGCAGCACACCTCCTGGGACATCATGTCAGATCGGCAGATAGATGCCTCTGTCTTCCTCAGAAGGGAGACCAACCACCAGCCCTCTATGCCTCCTCCTCTTGGGGGTGGTAGACATGAGCCTCCCAGGCTTGGGGTCACGTGGCTCCTCCTCCTCAGCTTTTGGGATCTGCTTCTCACCTCCTGTTGCCAGTACAGCATAGCAGTTCTTGGCCATGATGGACAGGGGCGCTGGATGGGGTGTGGGGCACTGTTTACTGCCTGAGGTGGCCAGCACCTAGACTTCTCCCCAAAGAGCAGCTGTTTCACCTTTCTCCTTTGACGCCACTGTAGACCTCTGTAGTCAGCTCTTCTCCTCTGTCCCAGATGTGTCCATGTGCATCCAGCAGATGAACTCCTTGGATGCCATGCAGATAAGTTACCTCCTGCTGCTCTCTGACCTGCTTCCTGAGGGATTCTACCAATAGACTCATCTCGAGCCCTCTCTCTCAGCTGCCTCTAATCACTGGATTATTCATTTAAAAACTGCATGTTCCTTCTTGGCTCTGCTCAGACTCCTCTTGTCAGGAATCAGGGGATGCCTCCTGTTCTCCATCATTCCTCTGGGGTCACCATTCATACCCCTTGAGAATTCAGGAGTATCTTCTTCAGGCACTCATAGGGCCTTTCTTGTGTCTCCTTGGCACCAGTGCAGTGAGTTATCTGTTCTCAGCCTTGGCTGCTGGGCACTCAAGAGCAAACGCAGCAGTTTTCCAGCTCTTTGTCTCCCCGCTCCGGTTCACTCACTTCTAACCATGTCTCATATCACTGCAAAAGTCAAGCAGTATCTTTCTTCCCCATGTCAGTCTCTGTGTCGCAGACTGTGACTTCCTCCTTCACTCATCAGTGTTAGTGCCCATGGTGCTTGATAATGATCGTTGTTCACACAACACTACAATCTCGTGGCAAGTGTGTGGAAGCAGTAAAAATAAAAGAAAGTACTATTCTGGCAAATGGTCGCTTGTCTTGTGAAGTGGCCATTACATTGGCATTGCCTCCTGTTGAACTAAACATATACCCACGTATGTGGCCAGGGAGCCCTCCGAAAAAAGAAGACCCCACAAGAGAGGGTGAACTATAAAACATCATATAAATTGACATCCCAGAGCATGTTCCATTTGACTCAAAGTCAAGTGAAAAGATTTACCTGTGTTCTCCACTGAACTATCTCAACTGACATTCCTCAGAGCCCTCTGCTTATTCAGCCATACTATTTAGTTTTGCATCATCATGATGAGAAAAAAAAATCCAACCTTTCCATCTGCAAGTGATCTGAGCTTGGGAGAAAAATGCCCGAAAGCTGCCTTATCAATAACCTGGTGTTTAAACTCAGAATGGTCCCACTGGGTTTGGGATACATTTGAATTCTCCCTTTCTGGGTCTGTGACACTTTCTTCCCCATCCATCACAAGTCTGCTTTGTAACTCGTTTGTGTAAAGTCTGGAAAGCAAGGTGTATCTCTGCAAATCACCTCGTGTCACTAATTCCAGCTAGGCCTGTAATTCTGGACTTGGCAGAATGTGTAACTCACATCCCAGTCAGTTTTTCTGAACAAAACAGCTTCCTTTGAAGGTATAGATTTTCAGCCAGAGCTGGTAGGGGATACATGAGCACCAGTCTCCCTGATTCTGAACAGAGCTTAAGGGCAGATTGGTACATTGACTCAAGATGTAGATTGATGTCCATGGCACAGTACCCACTGAAACGTCAATTAAACAGATGTAAGAAATGTTCCAAGGTGTTGGACACTTTCTTAGGAAGGACAGCAAATCAAATTTATCCTTAAAGACATTTTGTTTATACCAGTGGTGAACTATTCCCCACACCTCTGATCATGCCGGCGTTATGATAAAAGTTCATCAACGTATGGTGGTAGATAAGTTCACAAAATGCCATTGGGATGAGTGGTTCTGCAGAATAAAGGATAACTGCTAATTAACAAGGACAATGAGATGATTGTTTAAGAACTTGAAAGTGAGGGAGAAGGAGAGGAAGAAGATGGTTTTATAATTGATTATGATGATGACTGCAATCTCACTCAGCATGTTCTCCTCCTTTGTAAAGATGGCCTCTTCAAGAAAATAAGAAAAGCAAAAGCTGGTCATTTTCAGATGCTCCTCCGCTTAGAGTGGTGTTGATCTACAACTTAGAAATTTAAAATCCTGGTTAATTGGTTAACCGGTTAAACATTGTTTAACCTGTTCACCGATTAAAGGGGGGGCTGGTTGGAGCAGGCCCTGCCTATGATGGGCCTCATGGGGCTAGAGCATCTCCCTGTTCGCGGTGGGTGGGGAGAAACTGGTAAGCCTCGCCCATTAAGGGTGAGGCTTACTGGTTAACCATTCATATCCCTACTACAAATGTATGTTGAATGTTTATAATAATCCTTACTGATGGATCCAGAGAACCTGCTGGAACAACTTGCATAAGCTTTGGAGAGGTTACTGTTACAGAGCTTTGCATTTGTGGCAGATGCTCATTCATTTGAAATCACATTCTCTAAACTACAAGAGTTTAACTTAATTTCAGGGATTTTTTTTTTCTGTACATAAACTCATCAGGAAGCCATGTCGTTGTGATAGCAGTGTTTTGACTGCTGATGCCTCTTTAGCGTTCATGAGATATACTCTCTGGTGTATTTTTTACCTAAAAGTCCTGACTAATTCTACCAAGCAGTATTAAGCTGATTTGCTGATTGTTCCGCTGTATCTACACAATGCAGCAACATTTGATATGGAAACAGAGCTTTTTTCAGTTACAGTTTCAACAAACATTTTCAGGAAAGTGAAAGCTGTTACAAATTGTCTTGCATGAGAGAGGAAAGCACAGTAGTAATGCAGAAATGCCATGCTGTATACAAGCAGTGCCTAGCTTTCTATTTCCTGAGGCGATATGACCTGATGAGAATATGATTTAAAATATTTTTAAAAGCCTAGAAGTCATGATAAAAGAACATGCTGTCAAATGCTCATCCATCTCCAGAGTGGCAGTTAATTAATGGCCATTATTTAACTACGTGAGCTGTACAAATTTTAACCTGCTACCTCATGTCTGGTAATGCTAGCACTCCCCTGAAAAGACTGTTCCTTCAGCTAGTGCCCCTGTCCACAGAATACTGGGCTCCCCATATTTGTTTCCTCTGTGCATTTGACTGGAAATCATCCTTTCTCAAACTGTCATAAGCATGCTCATTTGGGGCTTCTCATCTTGTAATGTGAAAGTAACAGACGCTACTGAAAGAAGCAAAATGACAGCTGAAGGAGGAGTATGCAAATCTCCTATCAGTAATCTGTTAGCTCACCACAGAGCTTCGATTTGTTAGTAATTTGTCACCTCATTCCCTATGATTAATGGATTCATCTTCACACTCTAAATCCATCTTAGTTTCCTTGCTTTTATTTGACTTAGTATTTATAATGTAAATGTTGTGCTCTAATGGAATAATCTCAATCCCTCAGAGCACAATAGATGCTGTGGGGTTGAGGGGTTTATTTTTTTCTAGAGGTGCTGAACATCTGCAGCTGCTGTTAATTTGTATAAGACTTATGGTGGCTGGCCATCTCTGAGAACTAACCCATTACAGTTCCTTTCAAACCCAGAGGCAGCGTACATCCTTAATATTGCATTCTCTTGCATGTTACCTAAACGTACGTAGCACATTCTGCAGTCAGGTGCCACCCGGTTTTCCTTTTTCATCTCAGTGCTGCTTCTGTCACCCTTGCTGAATGAGTGGCAGCACTCTATTATGAAAGAAATCTCATCCTGTGCATATGTTATGGGATGATCTTTATTGCTTTGTTCTATACAAAGCAATAAACAGCTGCTGGGATTGATTAATAGCCGAAGTGGAGCTGAGGCATTTAAATCCCTCTTCAAAGCTGTTTATTTTGAGTATACTACAAAGCAGGAGAGATTATTGCCATTCTTCAGCTAATCATAAGAAGAAACAGGAATAATTGTGTTCCTGTGTAGAGGTTAGCAAGTGCACAGGTAGGGAAACACACATCCCTCGGACAGTAGGGGGATAATGAGGAAATCCGAGGGAGTAATGAAAGGGAGTGGCCTGTTCCTAGGCATATAGAAATTCTAGGCACTTGCCCTAACAACTAAGTTAAGAAAGCAGGTTCTGTTCCTCTACTTCAGGAGGCAATAAGGAGCCTGTGGGGTGGCTGTGGTTCCCTGGCGGGCCACTGGACACTTTATTTACCTGTGCATCTGCAGGTACAGCCGCTCCCCACTCCCAGTGACTGTGGATCTCTGTTCCCAGCCAATAGGAGCTGGACTGGGACGTGGATTCCTGCAGCTCTCATTGGTCAGGAACAGCGATCCACAGCCAACAGGAGCTATGATATGATAGAGGTCTATAAAACCATGAGTGGGGTGGAGAAAGTGAATAAGGAAAAGTTATTTATTTGTTCCCATAATATAAGAACTAGGGGCCACCGAATGAAATTAATGGGCAGGTTTAAAACAAATAAAAGGAAGTTCTTCACACAGCTCATAGTCAACCTGTGGAACCCCTTGCCTGAGGAGGTTGTGAAGGCTAGGACTGTAACAGGGTTTAAAAGAGAACTAGATAAATTCATGAAGATTAGGATGGGTAAGGAATGGTGTCCCTAGCCTCTGTTTGTCAGAGGGTGGAGATGGATGGCAGGAGAGAGATCACTTGGTCATTACCTGTTTGATTCACTCCCTCTGGGACACCTGGCATTGGCCACTGTCGGCAGACAGGACACTGGGCTGGATGGACCTTTGGTCTGACCCATTATGGCCGTTCTTATGTTATTATGAGCTGCAGGACACACAGGTAAATGAAGTGTCTGGTGGCCCGCTAGGGGCTAACCCTGGTTATTGCCCACCCCTGCTCTGCTATCTCTCCAACTCTTGCCCAGTCTTGTCCCCTTCCTCATCCCCATCCTCCCTGATGTCCCCATATCTCTTTCTCTCCCTCCCACTGCGGGGGAGGGGAAACTTGTCCTCTGGCCAGCTGTCCGGTTCCTGCAGACCAAACTCTCGGGGATGTGATCCAAAGGTACAAAGTTTAAGTGTTCCAAGCGTTCAACAGTCACGTCAGTCCCCCCGCCCCTTTGCAAAATCATGAGATATTTTTTGCGGGGGACAATGTGGGATTCTTTTTATTTTCCTTCTTGTTACTGACCTTTTCGGTCGCACTTGCTTTTCATGCTCATGCTTGTCTTTGCACACGCGAGAGCTAGACACCTCATTTGTAAGAAATTTCTTTTAATGAAAGCTGAGCTGCTCCTGCAATCAGTTGCTTCCAGCAGCTGAGGCGTTAAGAAAAATGCCATGAGATTTGTGCTAAAATCACAAGAACTGGCTGGCTAGACCTCTTCTGTAGCCACCAATTTTAAGCATGGGCTTCTGGAGGGTAGCTCCATCAGATGGCCTCAGTCTTCTCTCTGAGTCATGCTGCTCCTCGAGCATTCACGAGGCATAAGGGAGCGGTCGACAAAGGCTTCCCTTGTGGACCAATCTGCGTCTAGACTGCCGCCGCCTGTTCTGTCCCTTGTTGTGGGCTGGGATAAGAAAATGGCCAGCTGAAACTGACAGGCTCCTGGAGTAGAAAGCCACTGTTGGTAAAGCAGCCAAAGACCAAAGTAGCTGTTACTCATTTTCTGCCTGTGACCTGCTTGGTAATTGCAAAAGACAATAAAATATTTGTTATCTGGCATGTGGAGGAGACGGGGGGAGGGTGCTAGTCAGTCAGATATACTGGTTCACTAAGAGTTAACCAGAGTAAGTGGGGAAGGGGATGAAGGTGCTAGCTGTGGGGTTTCTGGGAGCTGTGAAGCCAGCACTCGGGTGGGGTGGGGTAGTGCATGGCCCTACCCTGTGGCTGTTCCTCTGCCTAAGAACTTCAGGTACATGTCGCCGCTTCCAGGGAGCCATGCAGACCCAGGCAGGGAGCCTGCTTGCCTCACGCCAGCCACATTATAAAACCGGACTCCTTACGGTCAGAAATGCCCGTTTGTAGAGCTTTCCAGTCAAGTGCTGCCTAAAACAGCCTTTGCTGTACCAGGCTGAGCATCAGATGCCAATATTTGGAAACCTCTTATTGCAGTGATTGAACTTGCTTTCAAATGAAAATGAGAGGCCCAGGTGGAGCCGACCTGCTAAAAAAGCAGGTGCCTAGAGTTGAACTCTGTTTTATAAAACCAGGAATACACCATTTACAGTTCAACATGGAGGGAGATGCTTCCTAAAATGTGCCTGCCAGCGTGGTGCTTGTTTTGGAGAAGCAAACCATGCCCCAGACCCAGCAAACTTAAACGCTCTCGGCTGGACTTCTTTCAAGCATGTATCAAGCCCAGATGCCTGGTGGTATTCTCTCTTTTGGAGGCTACAGACACTTGATTACAGCCACAGCTGTGGAATCAAACTGAGTCCTTCAGACTTACCTGTAACAAATCCAATTCTGTACAGAGCTGCAAAGGAATCTTGTGTGTGTGTGTCTGTGTGTGTGCTTGATGTGCTCACTAGGATTGCGGGAGACGAGATGCGGTGGGATATGAAAGCAGTAAATGCTGAGATCCCCAGGGAGAGAAGGTGGCTCGCACAGTCCCATCGCTTGCAGGCTTTACTAGTAATGATTCTAAAACCAGAAACTTAGAACTAGAAAATGTGAAGGGATAGAAGCAGACAGTTGCGTCCAGTTCTAGAAAAATGGGCTAAAGCTAGATGTCTCAGAGAATCCTGATTATACCAAGTAAGATTTGTATTGACTAGACAAGCACCACTGAGAAATACAGAGGCTGATCTGGGGCATGATTCAGGTTACAAACCAGAAGGATTAGCACATGCAGTCCAGTGCTGGGAAGTCCCCAGAGCTGTTGTCCATAAAAAGACACTAGTTTTGTTGTCGCAAGCCTCAGTCCATGCACACATTAGTTTAGCACTTGGGAGACCCAGCTTCAGTTCTCTGCAGTTTCACAGACTTTCTGTGTGAGCTTTGCAAGTCACTTATTCTCTGGGCTCAGTTCCCAATCGTAACAGGGACAGTAGCACTGCCCTGCCTCATGGGATGTTGTGGGGCTCAATACACTAAAGCAGTGGTCACCAATCAGTAGATCGGGATCTACCGGTAGATCTTGGAGCCTCTGACAGGTGACCCTGGCTGGTTTGGCCAGGAAGCTATCAAGTGCTGGGACTTCAGTTGCCCCTCCCCCCACTGTCCTGCTGCTCCTGCTCTCTGCCTTGGAGCTGCCCCACAGGGAGCCTCCTGCTTGCTGTGCATGGTGTGGGAGGGAGAAGAGGGGGGTGCTGATGTCAGGGTGTCCCGCCTCCCCCCACTCCTATACCCTGTCTCCACACAGAAGAGAAGGGGGTGGAGGGAGCTTGGCAATTTAAATCTCTGGCACACTCACATATTGTGTGTGTCTCTGTCATTCTCACAAACACACACTGTCCTTCCCTCTCATCTCCTGACCCAACACGTACATGGGGGGTTGTTGTTACTTCTGTTACTGCTTGCAAAGTGGGTTAGTTTTGGGTTTTGGCTGGTCTGTGCATTGCATAATTTTCATTTCTCTTGCACTTAAATTTAATTCTTTGAGTAGTGAGTTCTAAAATGCCTAACCGGTCGTGGCTGGAGTCATTATCCCCATGGTAATTGTTGCTCGTGGAAGTGGCTGGCATGTCCCTGCAGCCCCTGAGAGAGGCAGAGCAGGGGGTCTCCACATGTGTTCTTACCTACAGACACTGCTGCTACAGCTCCCATTGATCAGTAATGGGGGACGGTGGCCAGTAGAAGCGGGGCAAAGGTATTTGGGTTTGAGGTAGATCTTACATTGCACCTAAATTGAAAAAGTGATCTTGTGGTTAAAAAGGTTGGAGACCACTGCACTAAAGCATGTGATTTTGCCCAGAGACTTTGGTGATGTGGGTCATAGAGATAGACGGTCGACAGCTGTTAAAGGACATACGCAGAGAGAAAGGACTGGAGGTGCTTGCTCTGTTTCCAGCTTCAGTTCTGGTCCAATGTGCCAACAGTGAGAAAGTATTTTGGGATGAAGATGTTGCTTCAGAGCTTCTATAGCACGTACAAAGAAAAGGCCTCTGGCGGGGGGGAGGGCATGGATGGATAGATGATGTGATGTATCCCATCAGTGTAGGATCTAAGGCATGCTACAGTTTTGTGGCCCCCCCCCCCCCCCCCTCCCCGGTAAATTTCCTTTTTAAGATTTTGTTGGTGGAGTAAAAATATAAGTCAAACTCAGGCCACTTATTACCTACCAAGTGTTACTTAGAAATATAAATTATTCCAATTTTCTGAAAGTTGCCTCCCTCTTGGTGATTTTTTGTTTAAATACTGCTCTGCGGGTGTTAATAGAATTTTGTCAGATACTTAGTTCGTAATCAAAATGAAATTCATCTCCTTGACTCCAGCATGATTTTACCTAATGGATTGTAATCTTCATGTAAATTGCCCTGTCACATTACTTTAACTAGTCTTCTCAACTAACTCCCAAATTGTAGACAGACTTCTACTGAGCATGAAGAAAAACAGTCTTGTTTTCTGGAATAACTGAAAGTTGGTTGTGCATAGAGCAGTGATTGAAAGACGTTCCAAAAATGGCTTTGTTCTCAGGTCCAAAATGTGCCCCACAAAATGCTGACTGAATTGTACTAATATTTATGATTATTTATTATTAAGCAAAAATAAAAATCTAATAAAAATGACGTGATAAATCAACAAAGTGAACAAAGGAGGTGGGCCAGATGGAAAAAGAGTAATGTGACTAGAAACATTTATGGTCAAATTCCCTCCATCCTTTCTTTTTTAAAATATTTATGGTCATGTTTTTAAAAGAGGATCACACACAAAGATATACAGGGACCCAGTAATAACAGGACACAAGTTGTGACAGGCCATATTTTAAGAGTGGAGGCTCTTCTCCCCTAGCTGGTATAAATTGATTTACCTCCATCAAAATCAGTGGAGCTATACAGGAGATTCATGTGATTGGTGAAATTGCTATTCATGATTTTGCGTATTCACAGGTCTCCACCCTCCCCCCCCCCCCCACATTACACCCCATCTCCGGGTCTGGGAGGGGAGGAATATGCAGCCTGGGGGGAGGGTTGTTTCCCGACTGCAGCAGCGGTCATGGTCTCTCTCCCCTGCACTCACCTCTGTGGCGGGGAACCGCAGTGAGCTCATCTCAGGGGCCGAGAGCTGCTGCCCCCAGTTTTTTGTGGATTTCACCATTGGCGGTGGTGCAAGGAACACATCTACCGCAAATGGCGTGGGTTTACTGTACTGATTTATACATACCCGCTGACGGGCTGAAAACAGCTGCTTTAATGTTCTTTCTTTATTAGACTTGTTACATATTGAATCATTTTTTTAAAATATGTAAATGTTGACTAGTATTTTCAATACCAGACTGTCAGTGAAGGGAAATGTTCCCTTTCAGTATTAGTACAAATCAGGAGATAAATCAAAGATAGAAATGAACCTACACACATTTGTATTGCCAATCCTATACTCCTGGACATCTGAACATTTAAATTGCTTCGTAATGTAAGATGTGAGTCTCATTGGAAAGGACATGTTCAGAGTAGATTCAAACAACAAAATGTACAGGCTGTCATTTAGGAAATGCCTGAAGGGGGAAATGATTTAAAAAATAAACAAGTTGGGAGCGTATAGAATCAGGATTAGAAGATAAATGAAGAAAGAACTGGCTTATGTCCCCAGACTGTTCCCCAAAGACATTTTATTTAGATTTTGCTGCCTAATTGTGTCTTAAGAACCATAACCCTTTGATTTGAACATGACCTTCATGGGGGGATTGATAAATGAATTGTGATCTCCTCCGCATGCCTACTTGCAAGCCCAGGATAAAGCAGCGCCTTTGTCCCAGTGAAGACAGATTCATCTAACTGCTTGTCAGCATAGGCATGAAAAGCCAGCTTGATGGACCTTGAACTTCAGATACGTATAAGTGTTCCCGGAGTTGCTGTCACAACCTACAGACACTTATTATAAAGGGGCTCTGTGTATACCTCTGCTGAAACAACTGTACAGGAAGCAGAGCAGTATGTAGTTTTATATAGTTTACAGAGGTCTGTATTATCTGCACTGCACCTGTTCTGACTACTTGACACTTGCATATTGCAGGAAACCCTGGAGGGTCTGGAACAGACTTGCTGGGATCCCTGGGTGGGAACCAGGTGTACGGCAGCTACTGGAGCCTCAAAGGCCTGGAGGGACTTGCAGGCCCTCCTCAGCTGCCTTATAAATTAGGGATGGGCAAACTATGGCCCCTGGGCCGCATCCACTCCATCAGACCGTTGAATCCATCCCTTGAGCTCGCGACAGGGAGCAGGGTCAGGGGCTTGCCCGCTCCATGTGTTCCATGTCTCTGGAAGAAGCAGCATATCCCTCCTCTGGCTCTGACGCGTAAGGGCGACCACGGGGCTCCATACACTGCCCTCACGCCAGCAGCCGGTTCTGCAACTCCCATTGGCCAGGAACCACAGCCAGATCAGAGTTTGTGAGCACCCATAGCTCTCCTTGAAGTCGCTGGGAAGTGCCTGGGCTTGGCAGCTTTGCAAACTGAGCCATAAATGGCTTGTCCAAAGTCACACGGCAGAACCAGCCTGATGCTCAGCCTCCTTCTCTGATTGTTAGATGACAGCCTCTCTACTCACTGGCTTTTACCAAGACTGCTGCATTTGTTGTTTGAGAGCTGTTTTCTTTAGGAAATGTGGTACAAACGGTCAGTGAAAAATCACTATGCAGATGCTAAACTTGTATAGCTTTTCAGATCCCTTCCCATTCACACTGTCTCCGGAGTTTGCAGACAATATTTGGGTCTTGTGTCGAGCGATAGGTTAGTTTGTGTGATAGTGTGTTGCCGAACTCCTCTAAATACTGTGTCTTATTCCTGGTTTCTAAAGACCTTCTCAAACAGATGTGGGCTGCGAGGCCATCTGTTGTGCCAATTAAAGCGGGCACGGGATACACAGAAATGTCTATATTATGATCCATCGTGCCATGTTCAGTGGGGGAAAAAATACATCTGGCTTGAAATCTGCCTGCTTCAAAAGTCCTCAGATGGATGTAATTCTGGCTGATTTGGGCAGACTCTATGTGGTTGGCATGCACATGTCCAACTGAAGTGTGTGAGATGATTTGTATATGTGCTAATAGGGCAAGAAAAACATTCCTATGTCATCTCTTTGTTGTTACTGAATATGTATAGAGCACTTGGAAGGTATATGGCACATTAGAAAACACGATAAGATAAATGCCCAGAAGAGGTGACAGGCACATAAATGAGACTAGTTCAGCATAGGCCAGAGGACCTGGACACATTGTTAGTGTCTTAGATAATATGTGTACATATTTACTGTACTTTTCTATCGAATATCTACTTTGTTTTTGTAAAAGGATCAATATGGTTATAGTTTAAGAAGCAGATCATGTCACTGTATCGAAAAATACACAGACCATATAGGACAGAAAACGAGAGATTTTCCCCAGATCTTTTCCTCTCAGTGACGGTTGCCCTCTCTGAAGCAGGCAGAGATTTCAATCCCCAGTCTGCGGATCCTCTGGGGCCATTCAGAGCTGGGGTCCAGGCCCTGAAGGCACAGCCCTAATTTTGTACTAATTGGCATTAACACAACATGGTTGTTCCACAGTTCATACCACTACTTTAATTAGTTAGAATCAGCCTGTAGAAGAAAGATTGTGTGCTAGCTTGTCTCAGTTTTTCACTGTCATTCCTGCTCCCTGGGTAAACTGAGCATGGAGCTAAAATACTGAGTCTGCTTTTACTGCTAATTGAGACGTTCAGTCAGTCACTCATGTCTGCTCAACCAGGGCCAGGCCAGATCCTTTGCTAGAGAACTGTCATCACCACAACTGCTGTTGTCCTATGTGTGAAATTATCTCTTATTGAAGACCATAGCATTGCAGTCTCAGTGGGTTTTAAAGAGCAGTCCATGCCATTATGTTTTATCATGTCTTTTCATATAGCTCCTGCCATTTCAGAAGTACCGAATCTCATGAAAATGGCGAGGATAATACTGAAAGGAACATTGCAGATTAGCAAGGCCTCATTTCTACTGAACTAAAAAATGTACAAATACACATGCAGGGTAGAGATTGCTTTTATTAGAGTGTTTGAAAGCATTTGGAACTCTCTGATGTTAAGGGGGGGAGAATTTTAGAGAAAATCTGATTAGACCATAAAACAGGTTTGTTAATTTGGAGAAGGGAATGTAATTAGGTGGAGAGAGCCGTATAAATCTGCAGCTGTGATGTCCAGATCTATGGCTTGCGTGAACGCTTCTGTGACTTACGCTAGAGCTCAGCAAGTCTTCCACTGAATTTCCTATGGTGGAGCTCCATAGAGGTGATGTAGTCAGAGAATTGCAGCTACATGTTACTGACAGTTCACTTGCCATGCCCAGAGTCCTTCTCATTTCCAATTCAGCCCTTCCCTCCAGCCCCTAGCTACTTCATTTCCCATTGTCGCTTGTTTTACTGAGCCAGCCGGGATCCCTGGAAGAAGCACCAGTATGCCATGTAGATGCAAACAGGCTGAGTCTGCTCCTACCTGGAGCAACCTCCTTCACCTCAAACCCCTCATCCCTAACCCCACCCCAGAGCCCACACCCCCTGCCAGAGCCCTCACACTCCTCACCCCAACCCTCTGCCCCTGCCCTGATCCTCCCTCCTGCCCACCAAACCCCTTGGTTGCAGCCCAGAGACCCCTCCTGAACCCCAAACCCCTCATCCCTGGCACCACCCAGAACCTGCCCATCTAGGCAGAGCCCTCACCCCAAAAGCAGTTTCCTGAATGGAGTGTTTAGCATGGATTGAGTTCAGGGGAACTAAGTTGTTATGAAAATGCGCTGGTCCCTGTCCCCTCTGTGCTCTGGCAGCCTTCGTTTCATTCTTTCACAGGTCCCCTCCGAATGTTTAGCTACCTCTATTAGTTTTAACCTCCTGGTGCAGAATAGTAATGACACGACCATCTCTTGTTTTACATTCTTGGGAGGAGAAGCCTCCGTTTCCATCGTGCAGTAAGATTCCTTTTATTATTTTTTCTCAGAACCTTGTGCACATTCCCAGAAGGAGATGGGCAGGTTTCTAAGTGTTCTATTATCCATCATCAAATTAATTCCCATCAGAGTAGATGCTTGGTGCAGTTGAAAAAATGAGCAATGTGCAGTACTCCGACCGGTGTATCACCCTCACATGCAGCACACACGGGAGTAAGCTGCCACCAGTCAGTAGGAACTTGGGCTCTTTGTTTTGTTTTTGTGACTGTAATTGTAAATCTAAAAAGACGGATAGAAAATCCTCATTATGGGCTATAATATTCCCCCCCTCCCCACTTGCTCACTCTCCACACACACTCTCTCGCTGATTCTTTCTCTCATTCACACTTGAAATCTCTAATGAAGCTTTCCCTCTATTCCATAACCCCCCTCATTCTCTCAGTTTCTAACACTTGGCCGTTTGGCTCATGATAGATTGTACCCAGCTCCCCAGACTCTGACATTTTGCATCTTGCCTTATAGACTCCTAGCAGACTGCTGATACGCAGGCTAATTTGTCATTCTGTTCCTTCTAGGCATAGCCCAGACCATGAAAGGTAATTGTGTTCTGGCTCGTGTGGAATAGCAGGAAGTTACGGTAGAACAGTCAGAAGTGTCCTTAGATGACAGCTAACACTTTAGAGGCCAGCGATAGCTTGGTTCGTTATCTGCTGTATGGTAGCTGGGTTGGTCCCAGGATATTAGCGAGAGATTGATATTACCTCACCTGCCTTGTCTCTCTGAGTTATTATCATTTTGGGGTTTGGTTTTTTAAAAGTCTCTGGTACAGACTAAGGGTGTTCTCTGTAGATTACGACTGCGATTAGTTAAAGGCCTCTGTTTGAGCCGGCGGTGGGGACGTCCAGAACTGTCAGGCAATCAGAAATGATTGGGAATGTCACCTCTGCACAACATGAAGTTTACATAAAGAGTCTCCCAGCCCAGAGGGCAGACTTTGAAGATTACTGGCTGGTTCCCCATAGTTAGGACAGCTGGTGGCTTCCTTACACTCATCCAACTGTCTTAGCAGGACTGAGACTCCATTCTGGCGGTTTCGCTTCATCCCAAAAGAGGCTGCATCCCACTGGTGCTAAAGATGCTGGAACTAGGACCCTCCCGACTTGAAGTGGTTTCTCTTATATACACGTCTTGCGGTTTGGTTCTATGGATCTCAGCACCCTTGTGATAACAATTCCTCCAGTTCCCCTGGCTGGAGAATGCCTGAACTGTTATTCCTCAGGAAGGGAAACCGGAAAGAGAAAGGTGTGTTGTAGAAAACTCAGGGGCATGAAAACACACCCAAGAAATGAAGTGCTGCCTCTGCTGGGGATCTCCGACTGCCTTGGCTGTAGAAACAAACGACTAAATGTGTGTGTCTCTCCAAAGTGATCAGTGTTTCAGGTACTTTGGAATGTACCGTAGGGCTTGCTAGAGGAGGGGGTAAAGTACACTTGAACCTCAGTAAACTGGGTGTCCCTGAGCCGGGAATACCCATGGTTTGGACCCTGGCAGGGGGTGGAGGAAGCAGCTCTATATGCTGCCACTCTCCTTCCCCCCAGCTGGGGGAATGGCAGTGCAGTGAAGCTCTGGTCTGGAGGCTTTTCCCCCACCACTCCCATAGCATCGGGGCGCTGCCTGGGTGTGGTGGGGGGCACAGAGCCACATGTGCCCCTGGGAGCGAGGCACCAGATAAGCGCCCCACCCCAATCCTCCTTACACCCAGATCCCACACTCCCACCCCCTGCACTCTCCTGCACCCTCCCTCCCAGATCCTACCTCCCACCCCCAGCATGTTCCTGCAGCCTCCCTCACTCCCAGATCCTGCACTTCCACCCCCAGCACATTTCATTGTGGAAAACACCCACGGTCCATAAAATTCCAAAATTCCATAATCCAGTATAGCCTATTTCCGCAGGTTGCCGGATTACAGAGGTTCAAGTGTATATTGAACTGCAGACAAATGCTAAAAGCCCAACCTCACATAGAAACTCAATGGCAGCTGCTGTGAGCAGCTCGAGTGCTTTTTTTTTTTTAACTTTCAGAACTCCTGTGCTCTAACTTGTGTTGCCTTGGAGACTCTTGGGCGTCCAGCTGGGCGACGGCTAACTATGGAACAGGGGCTAGGAACAGTAGGACAAATCTGATGAGTTCTGTGTGTGGGCGGCTGGAGGATTCTGGGACTTAAGCATGTGCTCAGCCTGGCTATCTGATGCACAGTAAATGTAAAGAACTGTGTTCAGTGAACAAGAAAACAGATGTCTCCTAGCTGAATCATGTTATAATAATTAAGCTTCAACCCACTGAAAAGATGAGTATGGAGCGTGGAGTATGGAGTGGTGTTTCAGTTGCCTACACTGGAATTTTCAGCGCTCAAGATACTTATTCCAAAAGAAGCCTCTAAATCGGCAGGTTTTCTTGCACAGAATCTCAGATTTACTCGTACCAGATGGGCGCAGTAGTTAGCCTTTTTGCACGTGTGTGTGCAGGCAGGGCAGTTAGAGCCTTCGCTGCTGGATTTGCAGATGTGTAGGCAAGGATTTGCACACACCAAAACATGGGCTTGAAAATTGGCATTCACAGAGTTGGAGCCCCTGTTGGTATTGGCCCAGTGACTTCACTTGTTTCAATTATTGGCAAGGTCGGTACCTGGCTGTTTTTTCCTGTCCCACAGAGTGTATTGTGCTCCGTTCAGACTTGGCGCTGTGACCTTTATTCTCTTGCTGTACCCCAGGAGCGCATAATGCCCACCGAGGGTTAGCAGTATTGTATCCACGATTCTAAGTGATCATTACCAGCTTTGCGTGGAGCTGTTAGCTCTCCTAGCCATAATGCCTTCTAAAAACTCTGAAAACTTCCATGTGGCCATTTCCATGGGCGTCTGAAACATACCATTGGTTCCGTGTGATTTGGTTCTTTTTGTGAGGAAGCAAAGCAGAAGCGTGCAGGGGTCCCTGCCTTGTGCTGCCTGGCTAGGAGAACAGTTGCAGTTCTGTGTTCTCCCTGTTTTAGGGGATTATTTCTTCCTGGCACCTCCAGGGACAGGGACCATTGTCCATTGACCCTCCATAACCCAGCTTGTACTGCACTCCGTTCCCACAGTTGGGCTGTGCCTAGCAAATGAATTTGAGTCATTGGCCTGTGTCATGCCTCCCAAGGCACCCCCCTCTAAACCTCAGTGGCTCCTGGCGTGGCAGTGGCAACAAGCTGGGAGCTGCAGGGAGGGGCCGCTGCTTTAGCTCCGTGAGGAAAGGAGGCAGTAAAAGCAGTGGCTCTCCCTGCAGCTCCCAGCTGTTTGCTGCTGCCACTCCCCAGGGTCACAGATCCCACCTTGCTGGCTCCAGGGGGGCTGATGGAGTGTGACAGAGCAGGGCCAGCAAGCCCTGGAAAAAATCTGGGAGGGCGTGTGACCCCATGTGCCCCCCAGTATGCTGCCTCTGGCTTCTGCCCAGCAGGGAAGGGACTCTTGGGGGCTCAGCCCCATGGGGCATGCCTGCCAGAACTCAGAGCTTCAGGCCTGCCAGGCGTGCCTGCTGGGGCTTGGGGCTGCGGCGGGAGTAGGGAACTGATTTGAACTATACTTATCTGCTGGTGTATGGTGTGATTCCTCAAGGGGTTTCCTGTAGCGTTTTGCCCATTGATCAAACCCTTTTAAGTGTAGATAATGCCTCGCGGGTGCGGGCCGAACACCCACATTCCATGAGGGGCACACACAGCTAGCCCTCCCTGCCAAGGACAGCTTATGCCTTGTCTGGTAATCTGGCGCTGCCCCCGAGGGGCTAAGGTGCTTCTTCTAGTCCAGTGGTTCCCAGCGTGTGGTCTGCGGACCCCTGGTGATCCGCGATGGTACTGTAGGGGGTCCGGGGAAAGTATAAAATAGAAATTAAAATAAATGTACAGTGTATAAAAACACTTATGCACTTTAATAAAAAGTCATATATTGTGTAATTATAAATATATATTGAATATTTAGTTCTGTGATCATGTTACGTGAATACATCAAATGATTATCAAGTAATGGAATGTTTGAAAACAGCTGTATTTGCAGGTGTGTCCATAACGTTGTAATGGATTAATAGGGGTCCATACGCACTGCTCTAGTCCAGTAGCTCATCCACCTTCCCAGCAGTTTTCACAAGCACTGGCTAGGAGTCCTCCTTTGCTGCTCCCTGAGATTTGGAGAGAGGAAGTGCTCTTCCCTTTAATACCTGTGCCACAGCCATTAAAGTTACACCGTTCTCACTGAAAGTGTAGAGAGGGTTGTATTACAAACCATGCAACCAAAGTGTGTCCTTTTCAGATGTATACTTGCAGTGCATTTAGAAATAGAGCAGGTTTAATATGTTGGTGTTCTAGTCATTAAGCGCTTACTGTGTAGCTCGCATATGTTCTAGGAGGGACAATTTCCTCCTGAGATCAGTGGCCCTTTCATCTTCCCTTCTAATCTTGCTCCCTGTGTCACGCTCTTTTTTCATGCTACATATGAATACTTAATATGCAGCTTGACAGAGCATAGGCTTCCATCAAAGCACTTGTTGTGTTTATTATTTTTAATTGCATGCACGCTAGCTCTCCTGCTAAAGGCGGGTGGGTTCCTGCCTGGAAAATCAAAGCCCCAGAAAAGACAGAACCCAGTCCAAGAGTACATTAAAGCTGTTGTCTGCCTTTCTTGCTTTTGTGGGGCTGTCTCAGAGACTGCACATCCATTATATTTTTGGCAGGAGGAATAGCTAAATCATTGGATTAATTGTTGGCAAACTGATGAGGGTTGTGTGACGCTGTGTCTTATTTTATTTACCTTATCCTAGCTAATGCATCATGTTTCTAAGATGCCTTTCATCACTGAGGCTGCTCTAACTTCCCCCAGCTGGTCAGAGCCTTACAAGGGCCATTCCGTCAGCCAGGGATCACTATAGCAGCAGAAAGCGACAAGGAGTCTGTGCAGATCCAGACTAACAGGGCTACTCTGATACTTTATAGCTGCAGAGCACTCCAGGCCTGGCCCCTCCTACAGGGCTTACCTCTGACATGGCTCCACCACCATATAGGCCAGTGGAAGATGACATACAGTTGTTACACTGGGTCCGCCCTATCCAGAGAGTCTCCCATGCCTTCAGGTGCCCAGTTAGGGTCGTTTTATGGCTCCTTAACATTGTCAGAGTGGCAAAAAGGAGCTAGAGCATGGAGCAGGAGCTGACTCCTGGCTTTTTTTCACCTCTCATTTTACTTTCCATATATTTTTTTTAATAAAAGGGGCTGATGTTAGTCCGTTACCACCACTACCAGGCTTTTAGGGAACTCTTAGCCACCTTGACAAGTTTATCCAGTCTGGTTTAGCTCTACTCTCTCTGTCTGCTGCACTCTGAACCTACCTCATCTAAACTTACACTCATTTGTAACCCTCTTACCTAAAGTTCTGCACTGTCCATCTCGCTGTCCTGCTCTGACGTGTACAGTGATTTACTCACGAGCTAATTGATCCTTACAGAATAAGCTTGTATTCTTTCACCCCCACTTGTGTCAATGAACCCCACCATACTGGCATGCACTTTAGTGGCTTGGGTCTGTTGTAGTCCCAAAGCATGGCAAACTTCATAAATCCAACTGCACTCTTTGCCCTCTGCTGCCTGCAGCCGTTTTGTGATGAACTCAGGCTAAAGGGTCTGTTAACTGCTCTCTGAAGCAGTTGTCTTTCTGTGGTACTTGCTCTGTGCATGTGCCCTCATCCTCGATGCTTTTTGCAAGGGCAGGTGTGTTTCCTTCCTCAGAATGCTGGGCTGGGAGGAATGTACCACTTCCCGGGCCTAACTATTGCTACCCTTGAAAACACCAGTGCTCCAGCTAAATTTCCTGTATTCCAGCTTTCCCCGCTCTCCTAAATCTCAGATAGCACACAACACTTCTGCGTTTACTGTGTAATAGAGCCATTCCTAGCTAGCCATTTACACCTGCCTTTAGGGTTGTGCAGTGCCCAAAGGCCTCGTTATAGTTGCTTCTGTGTTGTTTTTGCTCATTAGACTCAGGCCTTTTAATGAATTGTGAATCACTGGTTTTGTGGGGAATCCTGCTTCCCAGAAACTCATCACTGTCCATCAGTTCAGCAGCCACTGTTCTAGTCACCTGTCCTTTGCCCTCACGCCCCATTGTACCATACTTACCTTCGAGCTTTTTCCTTTCTGCAGGAAGAGCCTTTCACATAGTAAGGGCACTAACTGCGCATGGGGTTGAGAGAGTTGGGTTCATTTTCAGTGAGGTGAGTGAAGGCTTTGTCACGGGACGCTGGCTGACTCGCTGTGCACTGCTTCCGCTGTGTCTTCCTTCCATCCTTGCCCTGGGATCAAAGCAGTCGTGAACTCCCCAATTTATATGAAGACCATTTCTTTCTGAAACACTTCTCAGGCTGAAATTCTCTAGTCTCAGTCTGCTCCTGTGTGCCCATATCTGCTAAGACAGAAGCATCTTATTAGCCACTTGGCCTGGGAATATGGCAGCTGTTCTGATTCTGAGATATTCACTCTTTGCAGGAAGCAGAGAACACCCTACGCCTGATGCAGAACAGGCTGAAGGAGGAGGAAAAACGCCTGCTCAAGACTGGAAGTAAGTTGTATTTTTTAACTGAGTGGGTTAGAAGAATAAACTGTACGTTGCCAGCTGCATCACACACTAAGATCCTGTGGAAGCTGAGGGGAATTTCATCAGCTGCCTACTGGGTGGGCTGAAGAATAGAAAAAGTGAAACCCCATTAGCTTAAAAGAGACTACCAAAGCCACTGACCTCCCCTGTGTGCGACTGCAGCCTAGAAATCCGACCTGCAGCGCTGAGGATAGTTGTCACCTAGTAACATGCTCTGCAACAGCATGAAGGAGGCCCTCTGGGCCTCATTCCCAATCCCCAGTTGTTATTCTCCAGCCAGCAGGGACTGGGTGTGCTACAGAGGCTCTGTGCAGCCCTCCTGCGGGGAGGCGTTGCTGAAGAAAGATCAGTGTTTTGACATGGGTTAAACTCCAATCCAGGTAGGTATTTAAGCATATGTGTAACTTTCTGCCCACTGGTTTATGGATCTAGGACAGGGATGGGCAATAATTTTTGATGTTGGAATATGGTCGAGGCCACACACTTCCATGATATCAGTGGAAGTGCAGGGTGTGGGATGGAGGCTGGGTACAGAAGGGAGCTTGGGGTAATGCATTGGGGAGCAGGAGGGAGAGCGGGGTCTGGAAGGGAGTTTGGGTGAAGGAGGAAGTTGTGACCTGGGGCATGGGACCAGCCAACTACTCGTTAGATGATGTAAAGTAACTTTAATTCACAGATGTGGCTGAGTGGACAAATAAGGTTCTGCGGGTTTCTGACCACTGAGAGCTGTTGCATATATGGATGCAGGAAGGGGGCAGAGCGTTTGGGTATTTGAAGCAGAGGGGGGCAGAGGGTTGGGGAAGAGAGGAGCTGGAGTGGCAGAGGCAGGCTCTGGCCAATAGACTTTCCTGGGTTACTCCTGACCAGCAGCCCACCACGTTTCTCAGACAGACTGGGAGCCTGCCCTGCACATGCGTGACTAACTATGAGCTGGAGGTGGGTGTGGGTGTGGGCGTGCTTTGTGTGCTGCCTGTTATTCAAACAGGCAGCTCCCATTGGCCAGTTTCTGGCCAGAAACCGGCCAGTGGGATTGTGCTGGGGGTGGGAGCAGCGCCTGAAGCCTTCCCCTCCTCCCTACCAGGCTCACAGTTTTTAAAGAGAAACGGCCCATCAGCCACTTCTCTGAGCGGCATGTGGGTGGGACGAGGCAAGCAGGGAGCCTGGCTAGGGCTCCCCAGTGTCCACGGGCCAGATCCAGTGGCTTGGCGGGCTATATGCGGCCCACGGACCATATTTTGCCCAGGCCTGATCTATGTGGTTACTTAATGTTACATACCTGCTTGTGTACTTTGCCGAATTGGAGTTTCAGTTCTGATTTCATTAGTTTGCATGACACTTAAATGTTGTGGAATTTGGTTGTGGATTAATATTAATGCTTTATGGCAGGGGTGGGCAATAATTTTTGGTGGGAGGAGCCACTCCTAGATTTTGGAAAGTAGCCAAGGGCCGCACATTTTGTGGAGGAGGTGCGGGGTCTAGGATGGAGGCTGGGTGCAGAAGGGCGCATGGGGTAAGAGAGTGGGGTGCAGGAGACGGTGTGAGGTCTGGGAGAGAGTTTGGACGAGAGAGGGAGTTGTGACCTGGGGCAGGAGGGTGCAAAGTCTGAGGGGAATTGTGACCTGGGAGAAGGAGAAAAGGGGGTGCAGACTGCAGAGGGTTTGGGTGGTGACCTGGGGCAGGGTCTGGACAGGTGTTTGGGTGCAGGAGAGGACTCTGTTCTGGGGAAGGGGTACAGGAGGGGGTACAGGGTCTAGGAGGGGGTCGTGACCTGGGGCAGGGGTGTGTAGAGGGTTTGGATGGTGACCTGGGGGAGGGAGTTGGGGTTCGGGAGGGGCAGGAGTGCCAGCGGCAGGCTCTGACTGGGAGGCACTTACCTAAGCCAGTGGCCCTGCAGCACCTCCAAGGCAGGCTGGGCTCCTTGCCTGCTGCAGCCCCAAATCACTTAGAGCTGCAGGCTGCTCCCTCCACCTGGCTCTCTGCTCCAGGAGGGGGAAGAGGCTTGCGCTGCCCGCATTCCCCAGGTCAATCTCTCAGTTCCTATTGGCCGGTTGTTTCCAGCTGATAGGAGCTGAGGATTGGGCTGGGGGTGGGAGATCACACAAGCCTCCCCCTCCCTGCAGAGCAGAGAGCTGCCAGACTGCGCTTTAATCTGTGGCAGCTGCGTTCCCAAGGATCCCGGCAGGGTGGTCGGTGGGCCGGATCCGGTGGCTTGGTAGGGCGGATCTGGCCCGCGGGCTGTATTTTGCCCAGCCCTGCTTTATGGCATATGGTTGAAGTAATAACCTTTCCTCAGTAAATCATGAGTGCGTGACTAATGACATGGTCTGCTCTCAGCTACATCTATGCATCTTCCTTGATTTTAGTGGGGCTACAGGGGTGGGAGTAAAGTCAGAACCTGGGCCTAGCTTGTTAAATTTTACTTTTATTAAATAGAAAACTAGCAGAGGATCAGAAAGGAATATTTTCCTCCTGAGGTTTTGTCAGCAATGTGAACATGTAAGATTTTGCTCCTTCAGTAATTAGTCATCAGTTGAACCCTCTTGCATAAATTACCATCACAACTTTAAATTGCAGTATATGCATTGGCAAATAGCAGGAAAAATAGATGAGGATTAATCCTCTGGCTCAGATTAATAAAAATCCATTAAAACTAAAATTGACAGAAAGTGTAAAAGTTGCATTTGTCGAATTTAATTTTCAGCAGTTGTTCTCCCAGCCCGCAAGAGAGAAAGAGAATTAATTCATTCATTCTCTCCACTGCTACCACCTCCATATAGCATATACTTCAAGCTGTACATTTTTTCTATACACTCTTTAGCACTGGAAGTACAGGATATAACATATTAGAATAACGTATAATCTTTTTGACAGTTCTTCTGAGAATACATTAAGATGAAATTTGATAAAGATAAGTGCAAAGGCCTTCTCTTAGGGAAGGAAAGCCAAATCATAAAATGGGTGCTACTTGGGAAGGTGGTAGAATTGCTGAAAAGGATCTGAGAATTATAGTGGATCACAAATTGAGTATTTGTCAACAAAGTGATGTAGTTGCAAAGAAGGCTATCATTCTGAGATATATTACCTGGCAATGTTGTATGGACAAGATGCAGAGAGAACATTTCTAGACACCATTAATGATTGCTTCTTGGAACCCACAGGAGAGAGAGTACATGATATAGTCCTAAGTGGTACACAGAATTTGATCCAAGAGGTGAATATAGTTGAATCCATCGGTAATAGCAGACAGAATGTAATTAAATGTAACATCCTTGTAGGGAGAGATATCAAAGAAACCCACCACAGCAGCATGTAACTTCAAACTACACACAATGAGGAAGCTAGTTAAATGTAAATTAAAAGGAACAGTCACAAGAGTGAAAAGCCTGCAAGTAGCATGGAAACTTTTTAAAAATACCATACTAGAGGTGCAAACTAAATGTATACCCCAGGTTTTTTTAAAAATAGGCCAAACCATCACCACTATAGCTGACAACAAAGTAAGAGATGGCACAGACAAAAAGACATCCCAGGGTGTCCAACCAGTTCTGAACTAGCCACACTCACCCGGCCAAATAGCCGCACATGACTAGAGGCTAGCAGTTGGACACCACGGCGTTAAACTTTGGAAGTAAAATCCTACTGGGGAAAATAGAGAGGAGGATAAACTCTGTCAAGTCAAGCAAGCCAAAAAAGTTTTTGAAGATCAACTAGGAAAAGACACAAACTAACAGCAAAAAAATTACTTCTTATCCTAACTTCATTGGACACAGAGAACAACTGATCACTATCCTCTTTATAAAGCCCTTCGCACAGCTGAAGACTGTTATCGGATCCCTGGCGATCACTGCAGACGAGAGGCTGGGGAAAACAGTTGTCCAGGTGCATATATATCCTTGCAAAACAGTCATGAAAATGTACAAACCCAAGGACCACGTCCGTTTGCCAGCTCTCATACACCATAATGTTAGAACTAAGGGTGTTTTGCTTGCCTGTCAAAAAATCAGCCTGGCAAAATAATTTTAGCATCAGGCTGATCATGCTGATATTGTCCAGATGCCTGTCTGGATGGATAAAGAATATAGTCTGTCTAATCCTGTGCTCCTCCATGACTTGGACACTCATTCATTTTACAGACTGAGCGGTCTAATGGCAAAACTAGACACTGTCTCAGTTCTTTGTGTATATATAACCAGTATCTGTCCTAAGTTCTAGCCGTGGCTTTTAGAGTGCCCATCAGTGTAGTACGTCACACGGTATTTGAAATGTCTTTATGCTGTTGTTCTCAACTCATCCACGCTCTGAATTTCAATAAATGGGCACTTGCCTTCTCTCTTCAACCCCTGCTTGCTACAAAACAAGTACAGTGGGCCTGAAATAATCCTGTTACATAATCGTCTCTCAGCAGGGATCTTTGTGTGGAAATCAAAGTTGCCAGTCAATGTAAGTATCATCACTCTTGTAATAACAACCATCATCTTTATAGCACCTGGTTTCCAATACTTTCATCTTGTAAACCAATAAAACTCCAGTCTGTATCTGGAGCTCAGGCAGTATTAAGTGACTTATAGCAGTATTTGGTATAACTTAGTATAGCCCTGATTTTTCACTACAGTATTTTTGTGGAGGTGCATGTCACAACTTTGTGAAAAATTGGAGTTATTGTGTTAAATTATGTCCTAGTCAGAGATCATGTTGGTACAGTAACTCCTCACTTCAAGTCGTCCCGATTAACATTGTATCATTACTAGCTTGAGGATCTGTTAGAGAACATATTCATTTACAGTCAAGCAATGTTCCATTATAAGGTTGTTTGTCTGCCCCTCTTCACCCGCCCTCCCAGCGTTCTAGCTGGGGAGCATGGGCTTACAGCGCCCCATCCCTGCCCTGCAGTCCAGATGGGAGCGGACAAGCCCCTGATCCCGATACCTGGCAGGCGCATTGGGCAGGCAGAGCATGGCAACTCTCCTCCCCACCCTCCCAGAATGATCCCACTATGCCCCTGCCTAAACCAGTCATCATTGGTGAGCGCAGTATGAAATTGTTTGTTTAAAAATATTTAAAATGTATACTGCATACGTGTATAATGTCTTTTGTCTGGCGAAAAACGTTCCCTGGAACCTAAACCAGTATATTAATTAATTCTTGTGGGGAAATTGGATTCGCTTAACATTGTTTCACTGAAAGTAGCATTTTTCAGGAACATAACTACAACGTTAAGCGAGGGTTACCGTACTGGGTTATACAGAAGAACTTTGTGAAAATCACAGGAATTTCAGGAGAAGTTAGTTCCTTCTCACTGTCCTCAACAAAGGGTCCTGAAGAAATGCTGAGGGTAACAGCCCACCCAGGGGGCTCATCACAAAGTATAAATACTGAGGATATGATTTCTGCAGCGTTAAACTTGAAACTAAAATATAATCTAACTGCAACTCCTGCTGCATCTCCTGAAAAGAAACGTACTGTTGATTTTCAATCCCCTCTAAAATAGGGTTTAATTGACGTTGTAGAGACTTGGTAGGGTAAATCTTATCACTCGAATATTGATTAAAAAAGGATATAGCTTGTTCAGAAAAGACAGGCAGGGGAACAAAGGGAGGAGGGGTTGCATGCTATATAAAGGGTCTGTATATTTGTTCTGGGATCCAGGAGGTCGGAAGCACCCACTTGAGTGTCTCTGGGTAAACAAAAAAGAGTTAACAAATAGGGGTGATGTCATGATGGAGGTCTGTTCTATGCCACCAAATTAGGAAGAGGAGTGAGGCATTTCTAAAACAAATAGCAGAAACATCCAAAGCCACAAGACCTGAGGGACTTTTCTGTGGAAAAATAATATGTCAAAACACAAAATCTCCAGTAAGTTCTTAGAATGTATCAGGGACAACTTTTTTGTTTCAAACAGTGGGGAAGTAATCAGGCCCGGCTAATGGGAGTGGCAGGAAGCGGCATGGACCTGGACACCGCTTCCTGCAGTTCCCATTGGCTGGAAATGGCAATCCACAGCCAATGGGGACTGTGATCACTGGTACCTGCGGCCATGCAGGTAAAGGTAGCAGCAGGGACTGCCAAGAGCTAAGCCTGGTGGACTGGATCCAGCCCGTGTGCCGGTGTTTGCCGGTGTTTGCCGGTGTTTGCACTGGTATGAAGTGTGTGGCAAATCTGCTCGGGTTTTACAAAAGCTGGTGCATGTCCACTTTCCATTGATAAAGTGGTGATCCAATTAATAAACTAGGCGGTATATTACTGAGGTACTGTACTAGGAGCTGGGGGGGTGGGGGTGGGATTTGGCTGGGGCCTTACTCTGAGAGATTCCTGAGTGGCTCAGGGAGCATTTGTGCTGAGACATCGGGATGGAGTGGGGCTGGAGCACCCCCCAGGAAAAATTAAATGTCAACACCAATAGTTAAGGACACCTACCACCTTACAGCAGACACTAAACCCTCACAAGACCAGGCAGTTTGTGAGCAAACACAGTGCAGACAAATGAAAAGAAAGAAATGCCATACCTTGTGTTCATGTATTTTAGCAACTACAGATGAATTGGAATCATGTAGTGGTACTTTTATAGATGAATAGATATTAAAGCCAGAAGGGACTGTTGTTTATGATTGTTTAGTCTGACCTCCTGCACAATGTAGACCAGCGAATTGTACCCAATAGTTCCTGCATCAAATCCACAAGTTCTTGTTGAGCTGAGATGATCTTTGAGAAAATCTTCATGTGATGAGAATCCCCGCTTGCCTTAATAATTACCCTCACTGTTAAACATTTGTGCTGTTTTTCTAATCTGAACTCGGTACTTATTACAGCAGTAGGCAATATAAAACTACCTAGGAGAGCTAGACAGGTGGATGGATACTTTATGATCCTTAACTTCTGAGGATAGGACAGGGAGCAATGGGCTTTAATTTGCAGCAGAGGAGGTTTAGGTTGGACATTAGGAAAAACTTCCTAACAGTCAGGGTGGTTAAACACTGGAATAACTTGCCTAGGGAGGTTGTGGAATCTCCATCATTGGAGATTTTTAACAGCAGGTTAGACAAACACCTATCAGGGATGGTCTAGATTTTTGGTGCTTGGTCCTGCAGTGAGGGCACAGGGGACTGGACTTGATGACCTTCAAGGTCCCTTCCAGTTCTAGTGTTCTGTGATTCTATGACCATAATTCAAAATATACCAGTCTGGGTTATGTGGTATAGTTTGTGAAAACGGCATCGTATGGCCTGAATTTTTTCAGGTGTTGCTCACCTTAATTCCCATTGAAGTTAGAAGAAGTTGCAGGTTCTCAGCCCCGTGGGAATCTCAGCCCTCAATGCTGGCAATGAAATCTTTCAGAGCAGTAGGGAGAGAGACTGAAATGTTCTGTGCCACAAACAAGGTTCTGCTGTATATGGCCAAGCATTCCAGTCCTCCGAGGTATGAGTCGTGTACACACTTAGGTATCTAAGTTTAATGACTTTAATGAGAGTATAGACCTGCATGAATCTTTACAGGATGGGGGCATCACAGCTGGAAGCGGGGCTGCTAACTCCTTTAGATTTCTTTAGTAGTTAAAACAAGTGCCAACATACAAGGGCCTTTCTTGGTCTGAACAGTACTAGGGGATGTGTAGGCTTGATGGAGCACATACATGTATTCAAGATGAGGTGATCTGCTGACTGCTCCCTTGAGCTCCTAGGAAGCTACCAGTGATGATCTAGGCTGGACATCCCTGTATTACTGCATGTTCCATCATTAAAAGCCAAATTATCTTTTTTTCAGCCCATGTGCCAGTTGTATTACAACATGTACCACACTCCTTATGTTAACGACTGGGTGAACCTGAGCTAGTGTGGTGTATTGCATCCACTGCTTTCCCCCAGCACCAAACAATGAAGTCTAAACTTTCCCATTAATGGATATCTCCGAACCAGTTCACTGCAATTTGCACTAAGTTATGGAACCTCCTGGATTTAAGCCCTGTAGCCAGTTTCTTCCTAAAAATGCTATTAATTTAATCTGGGATTGAATTTTGTCCTCCTTTTGGATGTCAGGCATCTTGTTCTGTCACCCAGACAGCTTGGGGTACCAGCGCATGTGGAACAGGCGATAAAAAAGGTCACCATTTGCAAGGGTCGCAGAAGTGTGCTGCCTCTGTCCCATAAGGAATGCTTACAAAGCTGGCTTCCACCATGTATTTTAAAAATGTAATTTGCAATAATAAGGCACGTCTCTGCTTTTGATTCCTTTGTATCACAGTCGAGTACAAGTTCTGGTTTGTTGTTAATAACTCCGGGGATTATGTGCAAAAGACAGAGCGGAGGTGTGATAGTTGATTTCATTTTGGCGAGGATGAGCTGCACGGCAGAGATGCTAGTGGAAGTTTTTTAATTAAAGGAAAAACATGCTGGGCTTGCTTTCGGAGGGGTGGGCAAAAGCTTTGGAGGCACCGGCTCCACGCTGGGTTCCTCCTTTGTAAGCCCCATTTTCCTGTTCATCAGGCACTTGCTCAAATACAGGGAGAGAGCTCCTCTGCCAGGACCCTTTGGTTTTAGCATGCCCCTCAGTTTGCTGGGCTAGCCCACGTGTGCCAGTCAGACAGTTACCAGAAACATGTCGCCAGCCTGCTAGGTACTTAGGGAACAGTTGTTTCCGAGCTGCAGCTCAGTGAGCGTTCCTCTGGCGGATGGGTTCACCTTTCATTGCTATTGGAATCGGCGGTGAGATTTTTAAAGACACAAATGAAAGCCACTGCTCCCCTCCCACTGACTTTCAGTGCCTAGCAGACTTTGAAAAATTCAGCGGTGTATGATCCAAACCACATTCGGACTGGCTGGTTGGGCCGTTCGTAAGCCACACGCTAACTGGCTGTCCCTGGCAGAACACTGCGATTTCATCACTGAAAACATTTTAAAGACCCCGGCGCCCAGTTAAGTGGGTGGGGGAGGAAAAGTGAATGGGGGACAAGGCTAAGAGAGCCAGCGCGTGCGTGGGGGGGTTGAGGAGGCTAAGGACGGCAGCCAGCACTGAAGAAAGGAAGGAGCTGGAGGTGAAAAAAGCAAGATTTAAACTCTTTCCACCCCACAAAGAACTTATTTTGTCAGAAGCAGCTTAGAGACCTCTAGCCATTTACTATCTCTGCAGTCGCTATCTTAGCTGTTCCTACAGCAGCATTCAGCCTGAGGTTCAAAGACCAACCCACTTCCTAGCAGAAAACCTCTAGGAAATGATTGATTTCATTTCTACAAATGAAAATGAGTTGGGAGAGGCGGTTAGGCCACCCGCCAGTGCTGGAGAAAGAGGGGGGCATACTCAGGGCAAATAGGGTTTGGTAGCCCAGAAAAGGTGGATGGTTTGAAAATAGTGTTTCTGAATGCACGAGACAGTACGTGGGGAGAGGTTGAAATCACGTTTTCCTGTTTTGCTCTCCTTCCCCCAGGAGCTGGTTTTTCCTACAGGAAGGATACATGGTATACATTGCCACAGACCGTTTAAAAGGCTTTTCAACCAATGAAATATAAAATGAAGGTGCCAGGCAGGGCATCAGCGGGTTGTTTCTTTGCTTTTTTGTTGGCTGTGGCCCAGAGGCACTTGAAGAGCTAACACTGGAGGTGTCACTGCACCCAGAGGTACCTCTGGCTAGAGTTCGCCCTTCTAGTCAAGCGCTTGTGTGCAAGGTCAGATTAGCCCGTTTCCCCAAACCGGCACAGGATTGCTCAGTGCAGTCCCCGCTGAGAGGAGTGCTGGATGTGAAGCCTGGGGTGTGCTGATGGAGGTCCCAGTGGTGGGGCTTTGGTAGAACATACACGGGGACTGTCTGGAGTGCCCTTGGCTCTGGCCAGCGCTGCTAGCCTTCGGGGCACCGGGTTAACACAGTGTTTTCAGAACTTGAAAGATAAAAATTGCCTCTTGAAAAAGCAAACAAGAAGCAAACAACTGGCCTTTAATAGCAGCTGCGTGAGCCGGTCGCATCCTGTCTTGTATGTAGAGCACCAGATTCCGCGGCCCTTCCTTCATTCATACCGAGCCCTCACTGAGGGGGTTGTGTGAGCCGGTCGCATCCTGTCTTGTATGTAGAGCACCAGATTCCGCGGCCCTTCCTTCATTCATACCGAGCCCTCACTGAGGGGGTTGCGTGAGCAAGGACTGAATAAAATCGGACTCGTGAATATTGAATCGCTGGAAATGGTATTTGGTGCATGCTGAGTAATAGACCGGGCAGTAAATGATTGCCTCGCATGGCTGGTACAGAAGATATTGGTAGTCAGTTCCATAACCTCACCAGACTATGTCTCAGGTACCTCTCTTCCTTTGTTTTCTCAGTCACTTGGTATTGTGATCATACGACTGTGAAAAAAACAGGCTAGCATTTATCTGTAATTAGTCGCTGTAAGGGAATGTCAGCTTACCGCTAATCATAATTAAAGGAAGATGTATCCATTTTCTAGAATGACATTTTGGTAATTAAATCTACCTGGAAAAGGATTGCTTATCTTCCCCCAAGTGAATCTTTTGTGTTTGTTTCTAAAGTGCACAGTGCACAGGGTAAAGCCCCTTTTTTGCACGCGCCGGGGGCTGGCAGCAGCCATAGACTGAGAAGGTTAGCGTAATCAGTATCCTCTTCGGCCTGCACGTAACCTTTGTTGAGAAAAGAACAGTTTTAAAATACAGGGCCAGATGATCAGCTGGTGTCAATGGTAGAGCTCCATTTAAGTCAGCAGAGCCATATCAGTTTATACCAGCTAAGGGTTTGGCCATGAATTGCAATGAACAAGGAGACAAACTGGGGGGAGGAGAGGGGAGCTCCTGGCCCCTGGAAGAGGTGGGGTCCTCTGGCAGAAGGGGCAGGGCTGGGGCTTGGCCTTCCCCAGCCACCACTTCCATGCCACCTGTGATCTGACTGATTTAAAGGGCCTGGAGCTTTGGCTGCTGCCGTTGCCACTGTAGCAGTAGCGGTGGCCAGGAGCCCAGGGCAGCTGCCCCCTTTATCCCTCCCTCCCCTGTTGGAGCGCCTGGCTACACCACAATTAAACTGCCCCTTAGCCCAAGCTCTGCAAGCCCGCCAGTTTTTAATTGCAGTGTAGACATATCTCCTGAGGCCCCCGAGTGCCAGGAATCCCTGAGCAAGCAGAGAGCACTAGCATGGCCTTGCACCCAAAGGCTGCATTGCATCTGATTACATTAACTCCCTGCTGTGGTGGTTTTGTTTAACAGATAATGATGACTCAGACATAGAGATCCAAGAGGACGAAGGCTCTGATAGCGAAGTGGAAGACAGGCAGCTAATAAAGCAGCGCACAGCCATGGAGATCCTGATGCAAGGTACCGTCACCTCCCCTGAACTCCCCCTCTTCCACGGGACGTACTAACTTCTCCTCCCGGCTGCTCAGCGCAGTTTTTGTGGGCCACTTGGCTGCTAGGTTCACGAGCTTGCACTGGCTCAGTCCCCTGGAGCTGACGGGTATTGTGGTGCTTCCAAAAAGAGGGTTCATTCAAGGGAGCCAAGGCTAGAGAAATTGCACTGCAAAGATCAGTGTGTTTTTACCTTGTCTGGCTTCAGAAATAGCTTTGGATCAACCCCAGGCCTGTGGTCCTGGTGCCTGCCTGGGGAGCTCTTCCCATCCTTGTGCTATAGATGGAGAGCGAATTCACCTGTCCCCCCACCACCCTGCCGAGGTGCTGCTTCAAAACTTGCCGTTCGCTGTATTCTCCTGAACTACCCAGGGAATGGGCCCAAGAGGCTTGAACTGTTTCCTTTATGGAAGGGCTGGTTGGCTCCCATGATAGTAACAACGTAGGATTTGGAGATTCTCACCCTTATGACACTAGTTCCAGCAGCAGTAACAGGAGCTGCCAGCTGAGTGAAGTGAGTTGGTGCTCCCAGTTCAGTTCCTACCGTACAAACGTCTACATTAAAAATACAAAGCACCCACTTGTCACCCTGGGGCCGTTTCAGCAGTAGACAGATAGTTACAAGAGCCAGAGACATTGAATGGTCCCCTCACCGGCAGCGATGGGCCTCCTGGCTGGGGGCGAAGGAGCAATGTGGGGTCACTCAGACACCTGTGCGCCCGCTGGAACCTGCTCCGTGGAGAAAGTGGCATGTCCACACCTAATTCTGTTCTGTTCATTTCCCTAGAGTTCCTTTGGGTTTAGGCTGGCGAGTGTGGGAGCGGAGCCAGAGCCTGGATCTCAGCCAGGCACATTGCAGACATTTGTATCCCAAAGCATTTTCATTCTGAATAATGGGCTATGAGTTAAGATATCCTCACCCTGTCGGCAGCCGCCAGAAACACTCATCTTCACACGTAATTGTTACATCAGAATTTCTCAGCAAGAACCCAGCCTGTGTCTTCATGGGTTTGGGGCCAGGGGGATGGTTAGCCCTAAACTGTACATGGGCTCGCTCTTGGTCACTAAATACAAGACTTACTTCCACCCCGGATGATTACCGTGATGGTCCTCTCAGAGGGCAAGAATATTACCAGTGAGACAAAACAAAGCATGACCTAGCTGGCTGTTGTCAAATGTTGGCTCTTAGCAGCAGCTTTGGGAGGAAGAAGCAGTGTCTGAAAGCAGTGGCTTCGGCTCTCAGTAGGATTTTTCTAGGAAAAGCTTTGCTACGGCAGATAACTGTGGCTGCAGGCTTATTATTATGAGCAGTATGATGGTTATGCTTCATGCAGGCAATTCCCAATTTCCTGATACATCTTCGCTGCCAGAATGCCTAGATAGCTTGCCACACCTTCATGCCATGTCCCCACACTTCTTGGACTTCTGCAGGCCCAGAATCCACTTCTGAAAGTTTCCGTAAGTTATTTTCCAGTCAAGAGTGGTCATCTCTCTCAGCCTGCGCCCTCTCCGGATCTTCCGGTCCCTCACAGTGCTTTCCTCGCTAGCCTGTCCTCTGCTTGTCTGCACAGCTGCATTGCACCGTCTCTAGCTCTGCCACATGGTACCAAGAAGCAAGTTATCAGCAACTAAGGACACTGCTTGTAATTGACCTAAAACATCCAGGGACCTGCTCAAATCTCACGATGAGCAGCATCTGACTGCCCGAGTGTACCTGTTGTTGTCACTCTGCTGTTCACCTCCAAGGGCTCAGAGGTGCTTTTCACACACCCAGCACCAAATTTGCTGGTAGTTGAAGCTGCTAAGTCAGCCATTATGCAGTGCCGTCATATCTCTCAGCAACCTTATTCTGGGGGCAAACGAAGTCCCGTTATCCACATGGCTTGGGGAATATCCCAAAGTTCAGAAGCTCTTGCTCTCTATTCTGGGAATTAGAGAGATCCCCTCTCTGGCAGTATCACCTCTGAGTTTGTATTTGGGCTGATGCTCGACAGCCCAGGTTTGGTTTCTCATGTGGGAGGATGGGCTTTATTCATGCAAAGTTGAAGAATAAGACATCTAGATTTCCTAGAGCATATTAACACTCCAGCAGCTGCGTGTGGGATTGCTGTGATAATGGGGTGCTGGCTGACAAGCGAACAAGTGTTTGGAGAAAATCTATTCTTGTGAAAGCTGCATTGTTTAACTGAGGCCTAGCAAGGGTGAGTAAGGAAATATTGCAGTAGAAGCAAAATGCATCTTAGGGGATCACGTGGAACCAAGTCTGTAACAGTCGACCCTACAAGACAGGTTCTGGCTGGCGGTGCAGGCGGGGTCAGGGAGCCTAGTCCTAGTGTCCATGTGTCCCCACTGTCTGACTTGCCGGTAACTGTTCTCTATGCCTGTGGTGGTGGCTGCACTGCACAGGTCACACGTAGCCCCCTCCCCAGTAGATGTCACAGGAGGGCCTGCATGTTGTGCAGCACGTAACAAAAGCACGCTGCACTTGGACACTGCTTTTGTGGCATGCCTGAGCAACGAGAGGTGGGAAGGGGCGTCTCCACCCTGTCCCAGATTTGCACGTAAACGTGTTCAGGAAGATGGTGCACAAAAGGCTCAACTCCAAAGCCCTACAGCTGGCTTGAACCAAGCCCTGGGCAGAGGTGCAGGGAGGCAATGGGGAGAAACCCTCTGCCCCATGGGGCAGGCAACAGTGGTTAGAGCTACTCTGTGGAGGCTCTTTTAGCCTATCTCTTGCAGTGCCATTCATGGGCACTTTTGTAACCCTAGGAAGAGGAGCTGCATAGAAGCAGGACCTTTGGGCCCATGCTGCGCATCCCCTGCACAGAAAGAGCCTCCCACACCGAACTACATCACTTGGGACCTTCAGAATCATTCCTTGCAGCATGAGGCCCGCAGATTGGAGGGTGGGGGGGGAGACATGACATGGCTTTGGTCTCAGATGAGCAGGGAGATGGACTGACTGTTCTCTGGAATCCCTTCCTCCAGAATTCCCCCTTTCACTCCCATTTTCCCCAGTCTAGACCTCAGCTGCTGAATTGCTAGCCTGCTCCCTTCTTTTCCAGTCTTACCAACGTGTGCAGAAACTGCAGATGGGCCATTCATGTGATGGGGGGAATTCAATAAGGAATGCACAACAGCTGCCGGGTCCTTGTTGAGATTCTCACAGGTTCCCTGGATTTTCCCCTGCTTTTCAAAATATGAAAAAAATTGGGTAATTAATAATCCAGTTCTTGGTAACCGTCTGGGTTTTCTAGAAATATCCTGCTCTGAAACCAAAGCCACGCCCTCCCAAGGGAGAATCTGGACATGCGTGAGCATTAGCAACACGTGCGGATCAAAGAGTTCTCCTTGTACAACCGCACTACACTGTGGCCACTTTCCTGAAGTTCACTCCTGTGCAGAAGATCAACACATAAGAGTGACACCTTGGCCATCTTGTCCAGTGTCCTGTCTTTGACAGAGGCCGGTGCCAGCGCTTCAGGGCGAGCACACAGAACAGGGCAGTGTGGAGTGATCCACCCATCTTCCACTTGTAGCACCTGATAGTCAGAGGGTTAAGCTTTGGGATTTCTCCGGGCACAGGGTTGCATCCCTGACCATCTTGGCTAATAGCCACGGGCAGACCTGTCCTCCAGGAGTTTATCCTCTTTGGAGCTCAGCATCCTCGGGCACTCTGTGCGCTGCGTGGAAGGTACTTTTGTTTGCATTAAACCTGCAGCCTGTTCACCTCATCGTGTGAGCCTTGTTTTGGGCACTGTGGGAAGGCTCAGGAATACGTCGCTATTCCCTTTTTTCCACGCCATTTGTGAATTTCCAGACCCCTTCGGCATCTCTGTTCTCAAATGCACAGTCCCAGGCTTTTGAGTCTCGCCTCATGGAAACCGTTCCATGCCCTGGATCATCTCTGTTGCCCTTCTCCAAACCTTTTCCAGTTCCATTACATCCCTTTTGAGATGGAGTGAATAGAAGTGGACGCAGTATTCGAGCTGAGGGCTCGCCATGGATTTATATAGTAGCATTATGATATTGCCTGTCATATGTTCCTTGACTACTGCTTCCCGTTGAATGGACATGTTTAGAGAACTATCCCTGCAGACGCCAAGACCTCTCTCTTGGGTGGTGACAGCTGGTTTAGAATTCATCACCGTACGTGTATAGCTGGGACTCTGTTTCTAACGTGCATTACTGTGCAACATTGAATTGCTTCTGCCATTTTGTGTCACAGTCACCCAGTTTTGTGAGACCCCTGTGTAACTCCTTGAAATCTGCTTGGGATGTAAATGCCATATAGCGCTCTAGGGCCCAGTCCTGCAGCTTGCTCCCTGTGAGCAGACCCCTTTTACCTGCAGGTAGCCTATTGCAGGATAGCATCTTCCTCCTTAATATTCCCAAGCCATCCTCACAGGGTTGGTGTGTGCAGACGTAGACCCCTAGAACAGAATGTACTATGAAAATGCACCAGGGCAGAACCGCCGCCCTGTCTTGGGGTGACGTGAGCAAGCAGCCTGCGTGAGAGACAAAATGGCCCGTCACTCGGACTCTGCTGAGCCTCATCTTGCTGTTTTTACATGTCCAGGGAGAGGGTGACAATTACTGTTTTTATAGCCACAGAACCTAAGTGTTCTACGCGAGACACAGAGAGAGCTCCTTGGAGCCTTTCCAGTCAGCTCCCTTGGCAAACGCAGCCTGAGGCTGGTGGTTTAAATGGCAGTGTTTGCAGAGAGGCCAGAAGGGCCCCATAAATATTTGATAAAGCAGTTTGTTAAAGTCCACAGTATGGAGCCAGTGGACCTGTTCCAGCTGATCACATATTTACATATTCATCCCTGTATTTACTGAGGACTCGGGAGGCTCCTTCATTCAAGGGCACCTAATCCTGTTTGTACCCAGTGCCTAGAAAACACAAATGTGTGCTGTCAATCACAACAGCCCAGTTCTCCCGAGGGCCAGAAACACGAGCACTAGAGACTGAGGCTGGGACTTCAAAGGGCGCCAGGGAGTGAAGTGGGCAGCTTCCCTGTTAGAGTGATTTGGGCACCTACCGTCAACTTCTCTACAAAGCACAGCCTAGATCCTGGGCAAGTCCTTCAAAACAGAAGTGGTTTTGAGCCCTAGAAACACCCCCCTCCCACACACACACACACACACCTGACCCTGGTAGTGCCGGTTGTTCTGTTTGCCCCTTGTGTATCTTGCTGCTCTTTGGCCTCCCATCCCATGGCCATGGACATAGGCCTCGATCACAGGGAGTCTCACTGGCTGCTGTGGGCTTTGTGCTGTGCCTGTGCAAGGCCTGGAGATCCTGCCTGACTCCGAACAGCTGTTTGGCTCTTGCCTAAGAGGCAGAACCCCTTCAGCTGGTTCTTAGTGGATGAAGCACAGGATAGCTCTGTCCTGTCACACCAGTGTTCAGAGCAGCCTAGAGCCGGCATTGACCTCTGGGACTCGGTCACCCTAAGTTGCCCCTAATGAACATCTTCAATGCAGTTTTACTCTGAAAATGGATTCTGAGGATGGGCAACAGGGGAGGGGTCACTTGATATTTGCCCTGTTCTGTTCATTCCCTCTGGGACGCCTGCCACTGGTGGAAGAGGATACGGGGCTAGAAGGACCTTTGGTCTGACCCATTACGGCCTATGTTCTTCTGACTTGGCAGCCAGGGATTCCTTGCCGTTGTCTCTCTGGTTTTAGAGCCAAGGGATTTAGCCTGTGGTGTTGGTACACAGTGCAGAGAACACGAAAACATGCTGTAAATCAAACCGCCCCGGTCTATTAGCTACGATGTAGGATGCCTGTCTCACAGCAAACCCTGCCGATGCCCCCGGGGATCTGAGAGCTGGGTTGGATTCTTCTCTCCATCTTGCACGTCATCACCAGTAATAAGGGTTCTGCAGGACAAATTCTGCCTTCAATGTCTGATTCCAGTGTCTTCAAACTCCACCCCCAGGGGCACTGTGTAGTAATTTGGGGTTCAGCAGAGTTGCCCATTGTCACGTTTGTGTCCTTGAAGCCCCAGGTGTGACTCTGATTACCCCTAGGGAGTATCCTGTACAGCAGAGCTCCCCCAACTGTGGGGCACCTCTGGGGGGCATGGAGAAAAATTTGGGAGGCCTGGCAGGACCTGGGCCAGCCCCCATCGAGTGACATGGAGAGAATGCCACCCAGTCCTACTCCTCCCCCAACTCTGCTCCTAGCTTCACCTCCAGCCTCAGCCCCAGACCAGGGCTCCGCTCCTGCTCCCAGCCCCATCCCTAGCCAGGGTTCCAGCCCCCTTTCCCCTGTCTGTGTCTCCCCCCCCCCCCCCTCCAAGCCACAGCCCCGCTCCCAGCCCTGGCTCTGGGGGACCAGAGAAGGGGCACAGGGGATGGGGGGCATGACCCTGAAAAGTCTGGAGACCACTTCTGTAGGGGAAGGAGATGCCATTTTGATACATTCACCCATCATAGAAGCCCCCTTTAAAATGTGAACTTTGCAACTCCCTGTCCTTAATAGACTGTTGGAGAAGAATTAGGAGCCCTCTAAAGCAGTGGTTTTCATCCACTAATATTACATCTAGGATTTCCAAAGGGGCCTGCACCACCATTTGAATTTTTTTTAGGGATCCGCAAATGAACAAAGGCTGAAACCCGCTTCTCCAGGTTTAATTGTACAACTGGCCACTGGAGACTGATCTACTGATTCGAGCAGTAATGAAGTGCAGGTGGCAAGAGGCCAAGTGTCTTTGAGGAGACTCGCTGACAGTGAATGTGCTGTGCCCTAGAAAAGAGCTGCATGTTGAAATCAGACACAGATCAACTCTCCTGAAATAGGGATTTAATTTTCTCCTTTCAGCCATCACTCTACTCTCCAGTAGAATCATGTTCGGGTCCGTCCCCTGGGCCTCTTGCGCCCTGTATCAGCCAAGTTAAATCCAAGACAACATGTGAGACGCATGTTGCAGGTCTCAGAACCCCACCCAGCCACTCCTGTAACAGGCCCATAATCTTTGGCTGCATTACTAAAGTCCTCAAATCATGATTTAAAGACATCAAGTTCCAGAGAGTCCGCCAGGAACGCTTGTTCAGATCAGCAAGGGACCATGCTGCAGAGGAAGGGAAAACCCCCGAGGGTCCCTGCCAGTCTGACCTGGGGGGGAAATTCCTTCCTGATCTCAAATATGGTGATCAGATAGACCCAGAGCCTGTGGGCAAAACCCACCGGCCAGACACCTGGGAAAGAACACTCCATAGTAACTCAGGGCCCTCCCCATCGAGTGTCCCATCTCCTAGCAGTCACATGCCAGCATAAGCAACTGTTCTCCCTCCCCTTCCACAAACTTCTAAAGCTCAGGGTTGAAACAAGTGACGTTTTTTGCCCCCACTAGTGCCTGTGGAAGGCTGTTCTAGAACTTCGCTCCCCGGGTGGCTAGAACCCTTCTCGTTCCCAGCCTGCACTTGTTGATGGCCATTTTATACCCATCGGTTCTCAGGCGTGGGAGTTAATACATGTCCACTGCTGGCTTGTGGCCCCCAAGGTCAGCTGTGCACAGCTAGTACACTGCCAGCTGCAGCAAGCCTCACAGAGGGAAAACTGCAGAGGCTTGCTGGGTGAAACCCTGGAAACGCATTCATTGCTGATCTTCTCTAGCTCAGCGGCTCCATGCTTCACAGAGCAAGTCAATCGGAATCCAGCATAACAGCTTGTTCATTACTAGCATTATGCCCAATTATCACCTTGTACAAGCTGTCCCCGCTGAACTCACGTCTGTGAGGAAACACAGCAAAGTTCCCTTCGCTTGGAAGCCCTGTGAACCTCTGTGGCAGGAGTAAAGCAGCGAGCACTAAACTCCGCAGCAGGCCCTGAAAGCCCAAGCGAAGCTGAGTTGAACTGAGTAACTGCAAGTGCCATGTGCCGCCATCCGTGCCAGCTCTCCTCGGCTGCAGACACACACCTTCTATTTGCAGGCTTTCCTCTACTAGCCTCCCCCTGCCCCCCCAGAGGCTCACACACGCAGTTGAGTTATAGCTGAATTTTCAAATATTCTGCCTTCGCTGTCGAGACTCTTCTAGTAACCCAGAAACCAGACACAAATCAACACTCCTTGGGTAGGGATTTAATTTTCTCTTTTCAGCCATCACTCTGCTCTCCAGTAGAATCATGTTCGGGTCCGTCCCCTGGGCCTCTTGCGCCCTGTATCAGCCGAGTTAAATCCGAGACAGTGTATGAGATTACAGACTGTAGGTAATCATGCTGCTAGTCTGACCTCTTGTATGCTGCAGGCCTCAGAACCTCACCCAGCCACTCCTGTAATAGGCCCATAATCTTTGGCTGAGTTACTGAAGTCCTCAAATCATGATTTAAAGACATCAAGTTGCAGAGAGCCCGCCAGGAACGCTTGTTCAGACCAGCAAGGGACCCACGCCCTGTGCTGCAGAGGAAGGTGAAACCCGCGAGGGGTGTCTTGTGTCCCTCGCCCTCCCTGCTTCAGGCTCAGACAGTCCCCCGGGGGCTGTGTCACGGGCCTGATTGTCATCCCACCCCAGCAGTGCAAGTCCCTTGACTTCATGGAGCTACTGCTGGTTTACGTGGCTGAAAGGAAGAGCAAAAATCACCCCCCACCCCCCAGGCTTTCCCTCTGTTCTCTGCCCCCGGCGCCCTTGGGCTAGGTGACCGCGACTGGCCATCAGTTTAGAATACACTTGGGAGAACAAGTCTGAGGTGGCTCTTGCAGAGCCACAGAGGTTAGCTTGGGTCATGTTACACAGACTGTGTCTGTCCCCCACTCTTCTCCACTGACTCCCCCTCCACTGCCCATGGCTGGAGTTTGAACTCCAGGTGGTTGTGGCCTCATTTAGTCTTCGCCTGACGTACTGTATGTCGCTAGTTAGCAGAGAGAGGCCCTCGTGCTGCCCTCACCCTGTTTAAACACTGTCCTGCACGCGGAGGGGCGATTCCGTCCTCCTCTCAGCGCAGCCCAGCCTGAGGACTGCTGCTCGGTTTGTAAATCTGCCAGGAAGAGGAGCCAGGTGGCGTGGAGCCTTTGCATCCCGCAGCGCCTGCTCGGTCCGACCGGCCTGAACCGGTGCTGAGGCCCTCTTCAGGCCACAGAACCTCCTCGGGCATGGCCAGCCCGACACCTCTCGTTCCAGTCACCTCGGTCTCAAGACCAATTGGGATCCCTCCAGATCACGGGCCACCTCCTCTGCCTCGCCCAAGAAAAGCACAGAGAGGCACAGAGCGGTTCCACTGCGCAGGACGGCCGTGGCATCTCTGACCCACCTCTGGTACCAAGTGGGGAGAGCAGAAACCCCGTTGTGCTGACCCAGTTCCTGCCTCGGCATCCGTGGAGTCCAGTTCCAACAAGGGCAGTCCTGGTCCCCACTGTGTCAGCTGCATCTGTGTAGCAGGCTCTTGTGGATTGCCTCTGCCTTTCCATGCCATCCTCACCGCTGGTCCAGGACTTTCCCAGGTTTGTGCCCCTGGCAGCCCTTCCGGTGGAGTGACCCCGGGCTCCATTGCCCCTTTAAAACAGGCAGAGGCGGCAGTTTCAAAGGGGAACCTGCCGCACACCTAGTCAGCTATGCAGCAGCTTCCCTTTGAAACTGCCGCCTCTGCGCCTTTCAAAGGGGCAGCCCTGGAGCCCAGGATCAGCTGGGGAGTCCCCAGCTGATCCTGGGTTCTGGAGAAATGATGCAGGGAGTCTGGGGTCAGCTGGGGAGTCCCCAGCTGATCTCGGGCTCCACGGCTGCCCCTTTGAAAGGCGCACAGGCGGCATTTTAAAGGGGCCGCCACTGCACAGCTCATAGAGGCAGCAAAGGGGGGGAAGGGATATCGACTAGTCAAAATACTATCCAATAAGCATTTTTAGTGTGTTTGAGACAGTTAGCCCATCTAGTCTAACCTTCAGTACGTCACAAGCCATTACATTCCCAGGGCCAGTAATTTGTGTTTCACTAAAGCATATAGTCCAGAGAGGCAGTTGGAAAATCTACCACCTCGCTTGGTCGCTTGTTCCAGGGGTTAATCACCCTCGTGGTGAAATTTGCACCTGATTTGTAAGTTGGATTTCTCTGGCTTTAGCGTCCAGCCTTTGGCTCTTGCTCTGCCTTTCTCTGGAGGCTGAAGAGCCGTTAATGACCAGGATTTCCTCCCCTGGCAGATACTTGCACTGCAATCAAGTACCTCTCAGTCTTCTTTTTGATCAGCTAAACCGATTGTGCTGTGTGTTACTTGAGTGGCTCCTTGCTGGCAAGTCTGTCAGCAGGCGGGAGATTACTGTGGCGGTCGTTGTGTATGGCAGGAACAGCCATTCTCTCACTGGCTGTGCGGCCCGGCCTGTGGCACTGGCATACTGGTAGAAGGTAGCCATGGAAACTCAGGGCCTGAGTCGCCGCCATAACGTCCCTTTGGTGGCATCACTCCAGATTCTCACCAGTGTGGGAGAAAAGCCAGACTCTGCCGCCAAGGCTCACTACAGACATACGTGTGCGCACTGCCTGGCTCGGTGCTGTGACCTAGGCCAAAGCATGCTCCTTGCATGTCCATCTCCTCAGTGGTGCTGTGCCACGTGCTCTGTGTAGCTGTGAACAGCTGGAGCATCATTTTGTCTTCAAAGCTCTGGGCACACCGGATGCTCTATCTCAGCACCAGTGCGTGCGCGGGCACTTAGCAAATGCAGGGGCCACTGGAGCTGAAAACAGCAACGAAAGCCAGGACGAGGCGTTAGACTGGTGCTGATGGCCCCCTCAGCTGGCCGGTTGCAGATGGCAGATTTCCAAGAGTCCCGGTAGCACACCGGGGTCTAAACCAAGGAGCATCCCAATGAGGGCTATGGTGTAAAAATCTAGAGCTAGAGAAAAAATGTGTCTGAAGCCATCAAGGGGCGTGCGGTGGTGGTGGTGGAGCGGGTGGGGTAGGACTTTATTAACCGGAAGGCCTGGGCTAAGGCTACCACCATAAATCCAGCCAACAAGATGAGTAAGCAGATAATCCCCCCACACCTTTTTCAGAGCCCCATGGCATTGAAGGAGCATTGGGGTCCAACCCTGCTGTCATTCGCCTTGATGAGGGCACACGATTATGTCCCTGGAGAGCAAACCAGGAGCTTTATCTCCCCAGAGCGGGTTCGTTCACGGAGCGGCTGCTCAGTTGCTCTTTTAACCAAGTAGAGGAACGAGCATTTTTCTCATCTTGTTTCTCTCTCGGCTGCCCAGGGAGACCCAACAAGCGGATCGTGGGGACAATGCAAGGAGGAGACACAGAGGATGATGTAAGTAGGAAGGATCTGTGGGCTGTCGGGCATCTCTGAGGGCGCTTTGCAGCAACAGACCTGCCCCCCAGCACTAGCTGGCAGTGTCCGCCAACACACCAGCATTCGCCGCCCATTCCCCTTCCCAGCCTCAGCCCCACCCCTCCCTCTCCTGCCCTGATTTCTTTCTTTATCCCCTGTAGCCTGTTCCTTCCCCCATTGGCTTCTAGCCCGCTCCTTCCCCATTCACCTCGTTAGCCCGCTCCTCCTCCATTCACATCGTTAGCCCGCTCCTTCCCCCGTTCACTTCTAGCTTGCTCCTTCCCCATTCACATCGTTAGCCCGCTCCTTCCCCCGTTCACTTCTAGCCCGCTCCTTCCCCATTCACCTCGTTAGCCCGCTCCTTCCCCCGTTCACTTCTAGCCCGCTCCTTCCCCCGTTCACTTCTAGCCCGCTCCTTCCCCATTCACCTCGTTAGCCCGCTCCTTCCCCATTCACCTCGTTAGCCCGCTCCTTCCCCCATTCACCTCGTTAGCCCGCTCCTTCCCCCGTTCACTTCTAGCTTGCTCCTTCCCCATTCACCTCGTTAGCCCGCTCCTTCCCCATTCACCTCGTTAGCCCGCTCCTTCCCCATTCACCTCATTGGCCCGCTCCTTCCCCATTCACCTCGTTAGCCCGCTCCTTCCCCATTCACCTCATTGGCCCGCTCCTTCCCCCGTGCCCTACCTCCGGTACCTCCTTAGCAATGGCAGACTTCTGCCTGTGCTAGAACCCCTGGCCCCTCCCACTCCTCTGTCCAGCCATGGAGCCTGAGATGGCACCAGGGTGTGCGGAGAGAAGGGCTGCCCCGTCCGGGAGGGTTTGCTAGCTTTGGGATGCTCAGATACTGAGGCCCTCGCTGGGCAGGCCAGCTCCCAGTGTCCTGTGCTCAGGGCCGGCATGAGTTCCAGCCACTAGCTTCACTTCCAGGCCTTGCTCTGCCATTCGTCTCCAGCTTGAATTGCTTGGAGTTTGTGTTTCTGCCTCGTGCGTCCACTTTGCGCTAGGGCTGGAGAGCCCCACGTCCCTGTGCAGGCTGACGGGGGCACGTTCCCTGCCCGGCCCCACCTGGCTGCGGAGAACAAACCCCGCTGTGGCAGCAGTAGCCAGGGTGGGGGGCGGGTACCTCCAGGCGCAAGGCGTGGATACCTTGCCTCCCTCAGGGGCTGGCTCACAGCCCTGTCAGGAAGGAGCTTGGTGAGGTTCCTCCAGGCCTCCCGTGGGGACCAGCCCCTGCAGCGGGGTGAAGGGTTCTGATCACTGTGTGACTGTCAAGGGTCTAGGCATTGGCCCCGGGCCGGAGGCGGGTCGCCATGATTGCTAGCCTAGCGTCCAGCCAGACTCAGTGGCCAGGAAGGAGGCAGGGCAGGGATCTGCCTTGTTAATTCCCAGAGCTGCCTCCCAGGTGGGTCTGGGCCAGGCAGAGGTCAGGAGGAGCTGCCGGCCATCTCTGCTGTGAGCATACTGGCAGGACGGGTCTCCCACGACACGCGGGGCGCGGGCCATGGCCTTGGTGGGGAGGAAGAGCTGCCCAGCCACAGACCTGGGTTCAGACCCCACAGGCCCTCCCAGTGAGCAGGGGGCCCCTCCCGACAGGAAGGCACCTTGTGTCTTTGTTCACTGCCTGCCCCAGCCTGTGCTGCCAAAGCCAGACTATGGGTCCCAGGGGCTTTGGATAGGACCAGGACAGCGATGCTGCCAGGCCCTGCATGGCTGCTCTCTCCACTCCCCGTGGGCCTTCTCCCGCCTGGCTAGTGGTGGCCAAGCCAGGCTGCTTGAGGCTATTGCCAGCTCTTCCTACTGGCCCTGTCGGGTCCCAGCACGACTTCCAGCAGCCCCCCGTGTGCAGCTCCAGGGGCGCCAGTGACTCTCAGAAGCAGCTGCTTCAGCTCCTCAGCAGGGAGCAGGGCTCAGCCCCATGGCATGCCCCGTGCCCTGGCAGGGCCAGGCCCTCGGCAAGACAGGTCAGAGAGAGCAGGGGACCCCAGGGAGAGAAGGGCTAGACCCACCCGGGGAGCAGGGCAGGTGGGGGGCCGAGCCCAGCAAAGGGCAGAGAGTGGCAGCTGGGCAGAGCCATACGTGGCAGCCATACGTGCTGTGCCCGGTGGCCTCCCAGCCTGCTCTGCTTGTGTAGCTGTTAGGGTAGGGCCTAGCAGACAGGTGGGGGCAGGCGTGCAGTGGGCTGCTGCAGGGGTACAGAAGGAAGGGGGGTTCCAAGAAGCTGCCTGGGCCACAGGCCAGCACATTGGCAGTGGGAGGCAAAGTGGGGCCAGGGCAGTTTTCCTTACCCCCACCTGGCCTCCCTCGGCCAGACTGGGGCCCACCTTGGTGGGCATGCTGTTTGGCCATGTTCCCAGCACCCGTCCTGTAGCGTGCAGCTTTGCGGCCCGGTCCAGACCCTCCGGCCCCCAGCCATCAGCAGCACCGGCTGCTGTCTCCTCCCCTCACTCTGCTCGGGTGCGCTCTCTTCTTTGTAATGTCTCCATTCTCCATCTCGCCTTGTTCTCTCCACTCGCGCTCGCCAAGGGGGGAGCAGCCCAAGCCCCACCAGGTAAACACAAGACCTCCAGCTCCAAGGCACAGGTGGGTTTGTCCCCTGCGGTTCATTTCCACCCCCAGGGCTCTCAGCCTCTCTCCATGGGCCTGCTATCCCCTAGATTCACTGGGCCTGGAAAGGTGGTTTCCTGCCTGGCAAAGGGGGAGCCAGCTGGGTAGTGTTGTTAGTGCCCACCGGAGGGAGGGCTGCCAGCTCCCAGTGCCTCCAGGCTGGGCCGCTGGCTCCGTGGTGTGGCCACATACAGAATCCCTCTTCCTGCTCGTGAGGCCAGGTCCACAAGGGGATCCTGCCCACCGGGTGCTCCTTGGCACAGCTCAGCGGGGGCTAAGCTCAGCCCGGGAACCCGCCTGCACTTCCTGGGGCGCAGGACGCCCTGGCAGGTTTCTGGGCAGGCAGAAGCCACGGACATTGAGGCTAGTGCTGGGCTGAGAAGGGACGGACCACGTGGCCCCTGCTTTCTTCCAGGAGTCGGAGGATAGCGAGGTTGGCCTGGACGATGACGAAGACGACGATGAGGATGACCTGGAAGATGACAGTGTGGAGATCGCTCCCAGCAAGGCCAGTCGCCGGGCCAGGAGGCCAGAGCCGCTGGAGGAGAGCGATAATGACTTCTGACTCGGGCCCAGGTGGGAGCTACCCACCAGCCGTGTCGGGGGGGGCGTGGAGCACACCCTGCTCGGCCGGCGAGGGTTACACAGCACTGGCGTTCAGAGCAGCTCCTAGTAAAGCTGGGTGCCTAGCGATAACTCAAGGTGATGTGCCGCTAAATATTCGCTCGTTTCACCTGCGGGAAGGTGGCCCCAGACGCCCTCGCTGCCCACACTGACTGTGTTTACACCAGTCCTGCTGCCGGCACCGTGGCCAGCTGTGCTGAATGGAGCGGCTCTGTCTCGGGGCGCAGGCAGTGCGGGAGGGGCCCGGCCCGGCATGTCACCTGGCAGGGGCAGCGGCCTCCGCTGCTGAGTTATGAGCCCAGCTGGGTGAGGCACATGCCAGCCCGACGGGGCAAACGGCCATGGGAACCTTCTGCCCTTTTGGAAGCTGGCGACCCCCAGCTGGTGGAGCTGAGACAGGCCGTTGGGAGTGGGGGGGGTCCCATTCCAGGCTGGGAACCTGGGTGCCAGCTGGTGGAGCTGAGACGGGCTGTACGGGGTTGGGGGGGGTCCCATTCCAGGCTGGGAACCTGGGTGCCAGTTGGTGGAGCTGAGACAGACCGTACGGGGGTGGGGGGTCCCATTCCAGTCTGGGAACCTGGGTGCCAGCTGGTGGAGCTGAGACAGGCCGTACGGGGGAGGGGAGGGGGGGAGTCGTCGTGTCCCATTCCAGGCTGGGAACCTGGGTGCCAGCTGATGGAGCTGAGACAGGCTGTTCGGGGTGGGGGGGGGGTCCCATTCCAGGCTGGGAACCTGGGTGCAGCCCTTCACAAACAAACCCCGTGGGGCACTTGGGCTGGTCACAGCGATGGCTAGAACCAGCTTGGCTCTGCTGCTTCGCTGTCCCTCTCTCCGACCTGCGTGTCTTTCCAGCTGGCTGGGCCGTCCAGCCCGACTCCCACATGCCTCCAACCGCGCTGACCTGACCTGGCTGGGGACAGGGACACATCTGGGGAGCCACCCAAGTTCCAAGTCTTGGGCAGGGCGGGTTAGCCCAAGCTGCTACATTTTTTAAGCCCGCCCCCTGGCTTGGCACCAGGAAGGCTGAGCAGGGCCCCCAGCGCACAGGCAGCCAGCCCGCTGCTGGTACGAGTGCATTAAATGAGCTGGGCGCCACCGCTCCAGGAGAGGGTTTGGCAGGGCTGGTGCTGCCACCCAGCTCCACGCTGCCCCACTGCACCCACACCCAAAGCCCCTCCCAGCTGGAGCCTTTGCACTGGGGCAGCAGCTTGGCACAGGCTGCGCCCAGCTGGGAGCACAGCCCCGATGTGGCGTCCACACCTCAGAGATGGAACTGACTGTCGCTTCCCCCGGAAAGTCCCAAACGGCAGCTGCTGAGGGCAGGGGAGAATGTCAGGCCGGCACTGCTTTATTCCAGAGTCTTTATTCCAGAGCTTGGCACCCCCTCCCGGCCGCAGCCAGCCCCTGCAGAGGGGGCTGTGGTAGAGCCAGTCTGTCGTTGCGCCGGCAGGAGAGCCGCTGTCCCTGTGTGAGCGACAGTGCATGCAGAGGAAGGCCCTGCGGCTTGGCTCTTCCCCGGGTACCAGCATCACCCTCCCCCTCTCAAACAGCACCGAGTGCCCACAGCAACGGGCACGGCCGGGCGCCACAGCCCCTCAACGCCCTTTAGGCACCTGAACTCCATGAGCAGCTTGCCAGATCTCTCCCCTCACGCCTGACCTTGCAGCTCAGCCCTGGCAGCTGGGCCACACGGCGGGTCACTCGCCCTGGGCCCGTTCAGAGCGGGCAGCTGAGCGGTGCCAGCCTGGCCTAGGGCAGCAGACATGGACCCCCCCCCCCCCCACGTCCCTCCCAGCCACAGGGGATGCCTCAGAGCGCTGCGTGGCGGACTCTGGGACTTGGAGCGGCCTGACTCCTACTGGAAATAGAGAACTGGGCAGGGGCCAAGCACACTCCCTGCCACCTGCAGCACCGCAGAGCAGCCCGCCTCCGCCTCCCCTTCGCCCACAGGCTGGCTGGCCTTTGGTGGGCTCAGCCACCTCACGCCTGCCGGGGGCTGGGGCACTGGGTCGCTGTTGGGTGCAGCAGGTTGTTGGGTGCAGCATGTGCTTGGTGGCTTGTTCATTGTGCAGGCCCTGCAGTACTCACAGGCACTGTGTCCTCATTGTCCCCAGCCATGTGGGGAATACATTTTGTTAGGTGCACCAAGGCCCAAGAGGATGTGCACCACCCACAGAAACACGTGCTGCTGGCGCTTTAGCTTGGCAGCATTGTTTTCCTGTTAGGGACCCCTAAAGCAGGACACACAGACAGTCCTGGAGCTTGCTCCAGGGGACGTGACAAACCTTGGGAGCAGAGATTTGGGTGGGCCGGCCGTGTGGACCCCCTGGGGATTACCTAGCGCGAAGGCCTGCAGGGCTGGGCAGGCGTGAGGGGGAAGATGCTGGCTGGCGAGTTTCCGTGCAGTCCGGGCATAGCAGACTACGTGCTGGGCCCCTGTGCTGGGTGCGCTGAGTGCCCCGTGCTCGCAGCCCTGCTCACCACACTGGGCCCCAGGCACCCCCCGGCTGGCGGTGGGACTTTCTGTCCCCGGGGGCAGGTTACAGGCTTAGCACTTGTGCCCTGCACCTGGCCTCCCGCCCACTTGCACCCGTCCCACGGGCCCCTCCCAGGCCCTGCCGCGAGCTCGCTCCTCAGCTGGCTGCATCCTTTCCCTGCTCTGCTGAGAGGTGCGTCCTTCACCGGCAGGAGCAGCCATGGCAGCAGCTTTTGTTGCTGGAGCAAGGCCTCCGTCACCCCCACCCCCCGTGGCGCTCTGAGCGACTCAGCGTCGCAGGGCCAGTCCCTGCGCAGTGGCCTCCGCTGGCCACAAGGGTGGAGCTGCCACGCTCCGACATGGGGCAGTGAGCCGAGACAGGGCCGTGCCCACCCGGCGCTGTCCTTGGAGCCAGTCTCTGCCCCGTCCCTGCCTCTGCTCGCTCGCCTGGCGCTTCCCGGGGCCACGGCCCTACATCTCCACGACGCAGCAGGGGGCGTTGGTTCGGATGGCGTCGGCGATCACCTTGGCGCCAGATTGGCCGATGCGATTGCCCTGCAGACTGGGAGAGCACACGGGACAGGCATGAGCGCAGCGGTGCTGCAGAGCAGGCTGCCCGGGTCCTGCCCCACTGCACACGGGGGCTGTGGGACACCGTCCCCAGCTCACACTGCACCATAACCTGGGCTGGTGCCTGCTGGGGCCAGTCTCCCAGCCGTGCTCAGGCACATACCTGGCTTGCAGGCTGTGGCTTGAGTCACATCCACGCTGCAGGTTAATGGGGCTTGGTTCAGATGCCCTCCCCCCCCCCGCAGGGTCCTAGGCCCCCGATCCTGAGCACAATCTGAGTGGGACAGAAGGGGGCTTGGGCCCACACCTCCGTCAGCCTGGGCTGTGTGCAGTGTAGATGTGCCCAGGAGCTGGGAAACACACACACACGTTTTCATATCCGTGGTGCACGCAAGCTCACACCACACGGGCCAAGCAGCTCCCTCCTCCAAGCCACGCCCCCACTGGACACCAGCCCGCCCCACGCCTGGCTTTGGCTGGGCCCAGGCAGGACAGCTTAGCAAAGCGGGGTCTGGCCACACGCATGTGAAGGACCGATGGCTGGGGCTCCCCGGGGCAGGGGAGGTCATCCAGTCCTGCAGGGACACTAGCACGGCTGCCATGGTCCCAGAGGCAGGGGAGGTCACGCTCCTCCCCCACGACTCCGTCCCTCTGCCAGCCACACTCACACGCGACTTGACACCTGGCAGCAACTCACTTGACGTAGGTGAGGCCGTGGTTGCCGGTCAGAGCCGTGGCGATGCAGATAGCCCCGTCCATGCCTAAGGAGTTCTCCTGGAGGCTGGCGAGGGAGACAAAGGCTTGTTAAGAAGTGAGGCCGGGAGAAAGCCTGGGACACGTGCCCCTTTTTCTGTCCCAGTGAGGTCTGGGTGGAGAACTCAGCGTGGGAGGGAGCGTGCCTGGCAGATGGGGGCCAGGAGAGCGAGAAAACAAACGCGTTAGCCTCTGGCCCGGTGGCATAGGCTGGTGGCTGTTCTAACAGGCTGTTCGTATTTGCAGGTCCCCAAAGGAAACCTGCCGACCACATTTCTGTCAGGCTGACTACGAAGCAAATCCAACACCCTCATCCCCCTCCGTGCTGCAGACTGCTCAGGTTGGACTGATTTCAATCAAAGCGTCAGTTCTAAGCTTGTTTTGCAGTTGTGCATTTTAGTTCCTTTCCTACAGGAAGTTTTGAGTTGCATTGATTGGTACCATTACAACTGTCTGAATGTGCTAGAGTCATAAGAAAAAAACTATCCCTGTTTTGCAACTAAAACAAATTGATTTATAAAACCTCAGAACTATTCTCCCTAGGTAGTGAACTGAACTGATTGTTTCGGGTCAGTCCTACAAGATTTTAGAACTAGTGGAGCTTGTAATTCTTAGTTGGAGATTGGAAAAGAAATACGACCTTTCCCGCTTTTCTAATGCCAAACATTTCTTCGCTTGAATAAACTAATCACTGAACTAGCTGAATAAATGGAAAGGAGGAAAGTGTTCTCTCTGCACCTGAAAAAAGGTGACTCTTCTCCAAAGCTGCTTTAGCACTGCCACAGCCTCTGGTTTCGGCTGCTTAGCCACGGGCTTCCCCCAGGTCAGTGCCTTGGCTTTCTTACAGCCTTCGGCAGCAAACACATATGGCTTCGGCTATTTTTTTTAATGTAAAATTATTTTAACAGAATAGAGTACGTTTAGGCCTTAACACTGGCAATTTCAAATTTAATTTTAAACAGGCTTATTGGTAAAAATAAGCCTGGTTTGAATTCATTTCTTTTATCTTTTACACCCTCTATTTTTATCCATTTTATCCATTCTGGGCCTTGCGTATTGGCTCAAATTTCTTCCTTCATAGTGGGCTGCCGGTGCTGCCTGATTCGCTGCATGTCACACGAGAGGGATAGTAACAGTGACATCACAATCCAGTGATTGTAAGGTCACAGGGCTCCTTTGATGACAGCTCTATCTCTAGCTGGCAGGTCAGAGGCCACCAAGTTGAGGCAAAAGCTGCTGTTCACATGCAGCAAAGAAACGGGACAGTGTGGAAGCGTTTGGTGACTCATAGAGCAGGCTGGTGAAGGCGCCTCTCGCTAAGATTTCTGCCACCAGACACCCCGTTATCAGTTCGAGCTGTGACCGTTTGGGTTGAAATTTCCCATGGGAGGCGCCTGCCTCAGGCTGAACTTGTTGGGCACCGTTCAGCAAAGGCCGTTCAGCCATTTCCGAAACAGATCTAGGGGATTAGAGGGAAAACTGTGCACAGAATGAACGGGTCCGGTGGGGGGAACAGCATTAGTGCCTGGATCGCACGCATGCGCCCAAGGGAGCCGAGTGAAGACTGCCCAGGGAACCTTCCCTCCGGCACTGCCTGCCTTTGCCATCTTACGGCAGGGACTCACTTCAGAACGCGGAGGCTGCGGTTGACCTTCAGGGCGCTGGCCATGGCTTTGGCTCCAGCCACACCGATGGAGTTCCCTCGCAAGCTGCCGGGGACGCAGGAGACAAAGAAAGGCCATTAGGACAAAGGGCGCCCACGGCGACCGCCGAAGGAAGGTTAAGGTGTGGGGGAGGAGGAGACCGAGCACATGCCAGCTGGCCTGGGGCTCAGACATGCTGGAACTGAGGACTCCCAAAGGGTTCCAGCCTCCTGCCTGGCGGGGCTCCCGAGCGGACGATTGTTTCCCGCAGGGGCCCGGGGAGAGGTGCGGCGCAGGGGCGCCAGGGGGACTTACTCCAGAGTGGTGAGCGTTTTGTTCACAAGTAAGGCCTCTGCCAGGGCTTTGGCCCCGCTCACACCGATGGAAGCCACCTGGAGGCTGCAAGAGAACAAGGCCTGTTCAGGGTGAGCTGCCCTGAGCGCCCAGGCTGCCGGGGATGGCGGCCAAAGCCGGTCCCCGCCTGGCACGTTCCCCCCCGCAGAGCAGCACGGCAGCTCCCAGGGACGGGGCCTGCAGCGAGGGCACCCAGCCAGCCAGGGGCTGAGTTCTGAGCTGGGTACCCGCAGCACGTTCTCCACCGAGCGACTCGCCAGTAAACAGGCAGAGGCTGCGGGGCAGCCCAGCTCTGCGAGCTGTACAACCGTCACGGCCGCCAGGCAGGACGTGGGGCTGAAGCCGAGTGCAGTGGGTACCTACCGCCATGGCCTGGCAGCGAAGGGCCTGTTCCCTCTGAGTACCAGCCTGCCGGAGCCCCCTTGCAGCAGCCACAGGGGCTGGCACGTCACCTGGGTCACTCGGCTTGTGACAGGCCAACAGCAACCGGAGACGCATCCCCCAGGAGACCTGGCCACACAGCCACCTCCAGGCAGTCGCTCCCATCCATGCCCTGTGGCCACCAGGCTCCTCGCAAATCACCTCGCCCCCGCCCACTCCTTACTGCCCGGCTCCCATGTCGCTCTGGCCTCCACCGGCCGTGCACCCCCAGGTGGCAGGGGAGCAGGGGGCACGGCCCCATCACTTTGTACCAGCCGCAAAGGCAAGTGGGGGGACAGAGAGCAGGGTGGGGAGCGGGGGGGCTTGGGGAGAAAGGGGTGGCCCCCCCCACTTTTAGGGAGCCGCTGCCGCTCCTGCTGGCCACCCGAGCCCGGCGCTCACTAGTGGGACACCTACCAGAGGGTGGTGAGGGTGGCGTTCACCTTCAGAGCAGCAGCCAGGGCGGCCATGCCTTCGTCGCCAATCGCGTTCTCCTGCAAACTGAAATGGCATGTGCCTGTGACAGCCCCGTCCCCGTCCCGCCCTGGACAGCGCCCTCAGCCCCGCAGGGGAACTGGCCACGCAGGGACAGGTGCTCCGGGAGGGCGGTTAATGGCTCCCGACGCAAGCCGGCTCCCTGATCAGGGCACCCTGAAATCCTGCAGCTGCCAGGCAACACGTGGAGCCCCCAGCACCACGGGGATGGGGAGCTCTCAGAGCCCGGGGAGCTGCCCAGGGACGGAGCCCAGCTGCTTGGAAATAAGGCGAAGCAACTCCGAGGTCCGAGCCACTGGAACTACTGACCAGGGGCCGCAGTAGAGTCTCTGTCACCCGCCAGTCCGTGCCCAGATCAGCTGTCTTGCTAAAAGATCGGCTCTAGGAATTAGGGGGGGCAGGTGCCCGGCCTGTGGGATCCAGGAGGTCGGCCTGGGCTCCCTCCCTTCTGGCCTTCGAAGTGGAGTCAATGCAGCCCCGAAGGCAGTGACCCTCGCTCAGTACAGGGAAAGTCAGGCAACAAAATTACCCAACGCAGGGTGACCAGCCATCCCGGGGGGGGGGGCCCTCTGTGTTCATAATCCCCCCTGCCCCCCCCGGCTGCAGCGCTGTGGCTTTATGGCCCTCTCCTTCTGCCACCGCCCACAGGACGCCCCCCGGCCGAACCCCTGAGCAGGCCGAGTGGCCATCGGGTCAGCGAGCGGTGTATTGGGGAGATGCTCCAGCAGGGGGGAGGAGCTGGCTGGGGGAGGGCGCAGGCTCCTGCAGGATGAGCTCATCTGGGGGGTGCTCGGCGGGGTCCCCGGCTGGCTCAAGCTGGTCAGAGCCCAGTGGCTGGGGGCAGTGCGCTGGGCGCCTTTCCCGGATGGAAACGGTTTTTGCTGGGGGGAGCGAAGGTGCAAGAGCCCCTAGAGACTCTCCCTCACCAGACAGCGGGGCCCGGAAGGCCTGGCCCAGGCCGCAGCTCCGGCACGCCCGCCACATGCCGGCCCTGCCGGGGACAGCCAGCCAGGCAGGACACGGTCCCTGGGGAGGGGGCCCGCCAGCACCAACTGCTTCTGCCCGCCTAGCCCCCTGGGGCCCCAGTGCAGCCGGCCAGGCAGACTCACTCGAGGCTGGTCAGGCTGGTGTTGGAGTGTAGTGCTTGGGCCAGCGCCTGGGCCGCCTTCGCCTGGATGAAGTTCCACTGCAGGCTGTGCAAAGAGAACCGGGTGCAGAGGGTTAAACCCTGGGGGCTCCGCGAACAGGGGAAGCCCAGCCCAGGGGAGGGGTCCTTGCCATGGGGGGGACCCGCTGGAAGAGGGGATGTCACAAGGGGAGTCCAGCGAGATTTAGCTGCATCCCGCCCAATGAAATCTCCTGTGCGATTGGTACCAGACACGTGTCCTGCACATGCTGCCCGGGACTCTGCTAACCAGCTGCTGCCTGCACCCCAGAGGGGGTGGCATTGTAGTGGCAGGTGTGATCGCCAGGGGGCTAACAGCGGCGGTAGATCCGCGTAGCTGAGGCTTGCAAACCCCTCCACCCCACAGCTGTAAAAATCCACCAGGGACGCAGGAGCGACGAATCGCTGAGGAACGGGGCCTCTAGCTCGCCAGCCTGCAGAAGGGAGGAGGCTGATGGGCTGGTGAAAGCTGCAGGGCTGGAGGGAGAAGCGTCACCGCCGGGGCAGCAGCTCCCTGCGTTTGGCTCTGCAGGCCTGGTGCCGTTGGCAAAGGCTGGGCTGGCGACGCCTAGTCCACAGGCCACTGAGAAGGCATCAGACGGTAGCCAGGTGGGCGAGGCCCAGGCCGTGTCCTTTGGCTGGCTGGCTGGTGGGTGAAATAGATGAGCTTTCATGCTCTTCTCCAGGTCTGGGCAAGGACACAGGCTGGGCGCACACAGCAAACTGACCGGGGTAGAACCACGTCACCCAGGCATGGCAAAGCCCACGCCCGTCACCAGGGCCGGCTCTAGGTTTTTTTGCCGCCCCCAAGCTAAACGTTTTTTGGCTGCCCTCCTCCCCACATTTTTTTGTTGGCTTTGACACAGGTTTGCACTTTGCAATGGGGTGTTTTCGTTTTTGTCCTGGCATTTTAGCCCTATAAATAGCAAATATAATTTTAATTATTTTTTTCCATTAAGGCAAAGGTGCTTCAAGTAAACGCCCCCCTCCCCTTTCACTCGCTGCTGGGTCACAACAGCCTTTTCCCTGCCCTGTCCAGCCCCTCCCTATGGACAAGCACCCCTCACTCCCAACCCACAGGGGGAGCAGGGTGCAGGGACAGCGCAGAGCCAGAGGGGCATGGGGAACAGGGAGAGCAGGGTTCACCGTGGGGAATGGGAGGCGCAGAGCCAGAAGGGTGTGGGGATTGGGGGAAGCAGGGTGCGGGGTGCAGGGGAGGCACGGAGAAAGGGACGCGGGGAACGGGAGGGTCAGAGGGATCGGGGTCCAGGGACAGTGCGGGGAATGGGGGGCACAGGCCCAGACGGGTGCAGGGAAAAGGGGCTGCGGGGTACAGAGAGGGCATGGGGACCAGGGTGCAGGGGTGGTGCAGGGAACAGGGAGAGCAGGGGGACCAGGGAGCAGGGTGCGGGGCACGGGCGGCGCGGAGCCAGAGGGGCAGGGCAGGGTGGGCGCAGCGAGCTGGGCGGCCGACAGGAAGGGAGTCTCTCACCAGCGAAGGGGGCTGGGGCCGCGGCAGGACTGGAGCCAGCAGGGCAGAGCCTGGCCGCGCCGCGCTCCGCAGCCAGCTCCCAGGGAATGCAGCCAGAGCCGAGCTCCTGTGGCTCTTTAAAATCGGCTGGGGGGGGGGGGGCGGGCATTGCTGGGGGCGGCTGCTTCCTGGAAACGCCGCCCCTGGAAATGTGCCGCCCCAAGCACGTGCTTGATTTGCCGGTGCCTAGAGCCGGCCCTGGCCGTCACCCACATTCCCGACAGCCTAACCCCGGTGCAGACAGCGCTACCTCGGCAGACCCTCTCCCATCAGCCCAGCTGCGCCCTCGGGGGGGATTAAGCGCGCCCAGGGGCGTTCTCCTGACAGCACAGGGGCACGGTCGCTGCAGCGTGCCAAGGCGCAGCGTTTTAAATGCAGGCCTGCCCGGCGCGGCACCACGGCATGGATTGTTCGGCGTAGTGGTTCCCAGAGCCCGACCCAGGTGAAGTGACCTGATAACAGCGCTCAGCCCCAGCCCGTGAAGGGAGCCCCTGGGTTACAGATTATTGGCAGGGACCCTGACTCCGGGGTCTGTTGAGTAGCGGGCCCAGTCCCCGGCTCGCCTTTGGAAGTGGCTGTGGCGTTTCGTTGAGGGCGAGGTCTGAGAGCTGCGGCACGGTGTGTGCTGCTGGGAGGGCGCGGGGCCTGTCTGTCTCCAGGAGAGCTCGCTGGGGAGCCTGGCACTGGCCGGTCTCCCCCGCTTAGCACTTAGTGCAGAATTCAGCGCGTGGGAGGGGGCGCTCACTCCACTGGCCAAGCTAGGCAGACGCGGGACCCCTGGATTTTGAAAGGCATGTTGTGTGGGGCGGGGGTACCGACCAGTGCAACAGCAGGGATACATCTGGGGTAACTGACCATTGCAGCAGCAGGGATATGTCGGGGTAACAGCATGGCAGCAGCAGGGATATGTCTGGGGTACCACCATTGCAGCAGCAGGGATATGTCGGGGGTACCGACCATGGCAGCAGCAGGGATATGTCGGGGTATCAACCAGTGCAGCAACAGGGATATGTCTGGGGAGGGGGTACCGACCATTGCAGCAGCAGGGATATGGCTGGGGGAGGTACCAACCATTGCAGCAACAGGGATATGTCGGGGGGAGGAGGGGTACCGACCATGGCAGCAACAAGGATATGTCGGGGGTACTGACCATGGCAGCAACAGGGATATGTCTGGGGGGGGTACCGACCATTGCAGCAGCAGGGATATGTCGGGGGGGGGGGGTTCATAGGAACAGCAGAACGGCCAGCCTGGGTCAGAGCAATGGTCCATGCGGCCCAGTGTCCTGTCTGCCGACAGTGGCCCGGGCCAGATGCTGCGAAGGGAACGAAGGGAACAGGCAATAATCGTGATCTCTCCCCTGTCGTCCAGCCCCAGTATCTGGCAATTGCAGGTTAAGAGACACCCAGGGCATGGGGCTGCATCCCTGCCCATTTCGGCTACCAGCCATTGATGGGCCTGTCCTCCGGGAACGTACCTAGCTCTATCCTGAGCCCAGTTAGCCTGTGTGTGGCCATCCCAACCCCCTGGCAAGGCGGGTTCCCCAGGCTGACTGGGGGTTGTCTCAAGAGGTGCTTCCTTTTGTCTCAAACCTGCCGCCTGTTCCTTTCATGGGTGACCCCTGGTTTTGGCGTCGTGTGGAGAGTCACCTGGTACAGGCTGGTGTCCTGACAGGTTAACTGGTACCACAGCTAGCAGTTTCGCAGGGTCGCATTTGAGTTCCGTCAGAACTCTTCCGGCTACCAGCTGGTCCTGGCAACTTTACTCTTCAGTTACAGGTTTGTTCTGAAGTGTCCTCAATGGCACCTCCCTTGGGGCCACTCCTCAGACGTGTCACCCACAAGGAACTGCTCAGGCGCAGGGCGCTCCCTCATGTCCTCTGCGGTGAAGGCCGATGCAACGAAGTCATGTAGCTTCTCCACAACAGTCTCCTTTTCCTTCACTGCTCCTGTAGGACCTAGATGGTCCGGCGGCCTCGTGGATTGTTCAGCTCCCTACTTCTGACGCACGCAGGTTTTTTGGTGTTAGTATTTGTGCCTTTTGCCAGTTGCTCCTCAAACTGGTTTTTGGGCTGCCTGATTAAACTCGGGCAAGTCAAATCTGAGTCTCTATTTTTCTCAGTAGAATTTGACTTCCCATTTGTAAAGGATATCGCCTCTAATCACCACTCTTACTCTGTTTAGCCACAGTGGCAACATTTTGGTCCTTTTGCCATTTTGTTGGTTTTAAGTTTGGGACAGACATTTGGTTTGCACCTCTATTATGATGGCTTTTTAAAAGTTTCCATGCAGTTTGCAGGCATTTCACTCTTGTGACTGTTCCTTTAACTTCCATTTGATTTGCTTCCTCTCTTCCATACAGTTCCCCTTTTTGAAGTTCAGAACTACTGTGGAGGGTTTCTTTGGTATTCCCCCCACCACAAGAATGCTAAATACAATCACATTACGGCCCCTACCACCGAGCAGTTCAGCTGTATTCCCCCGTTGGACCAGATTTTGTGCTCCACTTAGGAGTAAATCAAGAATTGCTTCTCCCCTTGTAGGTTCCAGGATTAGCTGTTCCAAGAAGAGTCGTTAATGGATTTATAGCTCATTACAAAAATCTGTAACCCAGTAATTCCCCCATTTTTGTCCTTTGATTGCAACAGTGATAACGGGCCACTTTCCCTTTCATGGTCTCGGAATACAAATGGTAACTACTTACGCTAAACGATCTGTCCCACCTCATTAGCTGTGACACTGTGCAGCTCTCCCAGCCCTGTAGACCAGCTCTGGGTGGCTTCAAGGCTTGTCACTCTCACTACCAGAAGTTGGACCAATTAAAGCGACCACCTCCCCCACCCTGTCTCTGTAATCTTCTGGGACCGATGCTGCAAAATCAGAAAAGAACAGCCCGGAGAAGGCAGCTAAAGAGAAGGAACCAAAAATCAAGGCCAAGGTGAAACTCACTGCAGGGACATGAGCGCCTGATTCTCCTTCATTGCCAGCGCAATGGCCATGACTCCTTCATCATGCAGCAGATTCGCCGCGAGGCTGGAGACAGAGTGCAGAGAAAAGAGTTAATCACAGTGGGATGTCTCACACCTGCCTCTGGCAGTGAGACAAGAGAAAAGGGAGGGAGGGAGTTAAAAGGCAATTAACAGGAAACATTGGTTTTTACAGTGTAATGGGTGGTTAATCAATGGAACTCACTGCTGCAGGATATGGAAGCAAACAGCTTCAAAAATTTTAAAACAATGAAACAATTCTAGGAACAAGATGAGTGCCTGCACTGACACTAGCACGTGCCTGAGGGTTGTGCTAGTGCCGAACGCACGGCGTAAGCTGGGGGAGAGGAAAGCCAGCTGACTTACTCTAGGTTCCTCAGTGTGCGGTTAGTGCACAGAGCATTGGCAATCTCTGGTGCCCCCTCCTGGCCGATGGAATTCTCCCGCAGGCTAGGGAAAGACAAGAGCCAGGACAGGAGTCCCTCCTCTTAGTTGAGGAGTGGGAACAGGACACCCCTCCAGCACCTCCAAATACCCCCTCCCAGGTCACACACACCCTTCCAGCACCCCCAAATTCTGCCTCCCAGTTCACACACACACCTCCAACACCCCCAAATACCTCTTCTCAGTACACATACCCCTCCAGGACCCCAAACACACCTTCCAGCACCCTCAAAGTACACTCTCCTGTCCCACTATACACACACACCCAAATAACCCCCAATACCTTCCCTTATCCCAGTGCACATACATACCCCATCACACCCCTCAAATACCCCCTCCAGCAATACCCCTCCCAGTACACCCCCAAATAACCCCTCCCCAGCAGTGTCTGCTTTTGGGGAACCTGCCGTATGACCAGCCTAGCCAAGGAGACATTCCTCACCTGTGGCTGGCAGGGGGCCGCTGCTGTGGCAGGGCTAGGACAGGCCCAGCTGAGCTGGTACATTCCACGGGGAAATCTGACCCGAGTTAGATGAGAAGCTGGACTCTGAAGCAGCGACAGCCACCAAGCTGGGACCCAGACCAGCGAGCGGGGGGCAGATGCCTCCCCCGGGGCCTGTCCCCACCGGTCGAGTCTCCCAGGAGTGGTCGGGCGGGGGCCGCGTCAGTAGCAAGGCCCTCACGCCGAAGCTGGTGCAAAGCCACAACCTCCCAGCCCAGATGGCGCAGCACCAAATGGCGCCGTTTTGTGGCAGCAGCACTGGCTAGAGGCCCAGCCCTCAGGGGCCCGGTGGGGCGGGGGGACACCGAAGGCAGGACTTACTTGAGGCTGACGAGGCCCCGGTTGGCACGCAGGGCTCCAATCAGCGCGGTGACCCCGGCGTTGCTGATGGAATTGCTCTGGAGGCTATGACACAAACAGACACCGTGGGGTCACAATGGGAAGGACGCCGGGGGGCACTCGGACCAGCCCAGCCCGGGGGGTCACTGTGACTGCCTGGCGTGTGTAAGAGCTGAATGCACCATGGCAAAACGGGCCAGCCTGCAGGACCTCCTGGGTGGGTGGGCGGAGCCCGCTGAGACAAAAAGCCCCGCCCTCCGTGGGGGTGGGGCCACAAAGCAGGAATCAGCTGCCAGTAACGATGGAGCAGGAGTGAGGGTCACAGGTTCGGAAGGCGGCAGCTGGGGACACCAAGCAGAGAGCCCCGGACGGAGCCCAAAGGGCCAGTGGACGCCTCTCAGAGGAGCTGTGCTGAGATGGGAGGCAGGAAGAGGCTAAAATCCAAGCACCAGAAATGCAGGGCACACACCTGTCCAGCTTCCTCTCCTGGGGCTGGTGGGTACCCCATCAAGGCTGCGCCAGGAGGCAGCTGGGAAGGGGGCAGGGCCATGTGTGTGGGGTGCACAAAGGAAAAGCTCAGGAAATCCAGCCAGAGCCCCAACAGGCAGACGGGGGGGCAGGGGGAGGGGTTCTCCCTGAGCACTGGAGGGAGGTGGGTGAGGGCCTGTGAGGCGCTGGGGCACGTGCTCTCAGTGAAAGGTGCCAGACCGAGAAGATGGAAGGCCCCTGTTTGCCCCAGGACAGGTGAGAGCAGCTTGCGCCCTGCCCCCCGCGCCAGGTTACCCTGCCCCCCGGCCTGCACTGGAAGGGAGGCGTCTGTGGGGCTGGAGGGCTGGTCAGTCTGCAGCCCCTCTGCTAAGACCCACGAGGGAGTGGATGGCGACTCACAGGCCGCCAAGCCTCAAGCAGGGCAATAACTTTGGGCTCCGCAGGCGAGGGTGGCTTGCAAGTGGGGAAGCAGCCCTTCTCCCCACTATGCCCTTCTCTCCCCGGTGTCTTGTTTGATGAATCTTCCTGCTTGACCCTCCTCTGAAGCTACCAAGATACCTTGAAGGAGATTCCCAGGGATGCCTCCCAGAATGGACTCCCTGCCGGAAATGCTGCTGTGCAGTAGCAGAGCCTCACGTCCCTGGTCATTGCCCTCAGCCCTGCACATCGTCAATGGGAACTTTCCCTACCAGCCCCTCCTGCTTTCCATGGACATGAGTTGGGGGGACAGACAAGGATGGGGCAGGAGGCATCTGGATCGCATCACGCTGCTCTTCTGTCTTCTGCACACGTGCCCCTCGGAGTGAAGGACAATGCTTGGGACTTACTCCAGGGTGGTGAGACTGTGGTTCACTTGCAGCGCTCCGGCCAGGGCTATGGAGCCGGTGTCCCCCACACAGTTACTGGAGAGTCTGCAGCCAAGGAAAGGAAGATCAGCTGCCGGCAGGTGCAAAATCGCAGCCAGTGTCCTAGCAGCAGCAGATCCCGATCGCCCCGGCCCTCCCCGTACACCCTTTGTGGGGGGCCGTTCGGTGTCCTCCCAGTGGGGAAAGCGAGTGTCTGGCTGTGACGTCCCACGGCTGAGTGGTATGTCTGGGGGCACGGCTGCGGTGCGATGAATGCTCCCTGCAGCCCGCAGCTGGACGTCCAGCCCACGGTATTAACATCACAGTGATGTTGGACTGTGCCCGTCCAATGGGCATGCGGAGGGCCCCCTTCACACAGATCCCCCCTTCCCCGCCGGGGGCCTGGCTCTCACAGGCCCACTGAGGCACGCGGGGGGATGGGGCAGGCCCTGGGTTCTCTGGAGTAAGGAGGCTACTCACCTGACCCTGGAATACTAGAAATCCTAGTCCTTCCAGGAGCTGTGACCCGGCCCCGCCAGCATGACCCCACCCCTGCTGGCAAGACGGGGCGTGTGAGGTCACACTGCCCGGGCGGGGCCATTTTTAAAAGCATCTCCCATCAAGTATTGGAGCAAACCACGCCTGGGTTAGGCCCAGTACCAGACAGGCACCCCTCTGCGGGGGGGGGCAGATCTTCCGCGCCGTGGGCCCCATAGAGATCCCCCCGGAGCTGCAATAAAGGCAGCTGCCCCTCCGCAGCGGGAGCCCCGCTGACACGCAGGAAGCCAGGCTCAGGCCGCAGAGCCACACCCAGATGCCCTGCACCCGTGCACATCCCAGACACGCAGCCTCAGGGAAGCCACGGCAGTCGGCCCCTGGCCTCCCGATGGACAATGCCCAGGGCACCCCGCCGGGGACTCTCATAGGGTTTCCTGTCCCGACTGGCTGTTCCCAGGACCCCAGCCGCACGCAAAGCACAGGCCTTGCACCCCAGGGAGTGAGGTCGGTGTCACTCCAACGTCCCTGCGGATCCGCCAGAGGGCACGTTGCACGGAAACGCTGCCGAGGACAAAGTGCTCCCCCTGCTCACGGAAAGCTCCCTGCCCCCCTCCGGCACGTACAGCAGCCTCCGAGCCCGGGGCACATGGGGCAGCTTCTGCCATTCTGAGCCACCAGCCTGTTCCTCCAGGAGAAACCCCGCTGGTGTCAACAGGACCACCTCGGGCAAGATCTGCCCTTTGTGCATGTCACAGTAGGGTGGGACAGTCCCCGGGGGGGCTCGGGAGTGACCCCCCCCCGACCTCCTTCCCCGCTGAGCATGTGACCGCCCCATCAGCCCTTACATCAGCTCCCGGAGATTCCTGTTCTGCTTCAGCGCCTCTGCGATGTGCCGCGCACCGGGGGGCCCAATGGCGTTCTTCTGCAGGCTGTGCGGAGACACAACCACCCCTGAGTTGAGACGGGGTCAGCCGGCGCCCATAACACGCTCCCTGGCTTCTCCCTGAGCGCCCCTGCCTCTGGCTGGCGGGCACCGCGGCCCGGCCCCCCTTCATGCAGCCAGCTCTGGGCACCCCTCCTCCTCGTCTCCTGTCATGCTCTAGCCCCGGTGCTCCACGTCTCAGCAGCTGGCTGCCCCGGACAGGGGGGTCCATCGGCGCGGAGGCCGGCTGGCTGACGTTAGGAGCCGTTACCATGTCGACAGCTCAGGCCTCGCCCGACATCACTCTCTGGGACGCGCCTCTTGGGCGTGGCCTTGGAACCCCAGCAAGCGGGGCCGCGAGACGTCCAGCCCCCGCGCAGAGGCAGGCCCGAGTCCTGCTGTGTAGACAGCACCCAAAGGCGAGCGAAGCTACTTCTACTTCAGCCACGTGACTGATGTTGCTAAAGTTGCAAAGCGTCATTCGACTTCAGCCCTGCGTGTAGACCTGCCCTCAGCGTCCGAGCAGACGCGGAAGAGGGTCAGACTGGGGGGCAAGGACACAGCTCCTTCGGCCTGTGCTTTCAGCTGAAGGGGTTAGCAGCAGACTGCCCCGACTGCGGCGCTGCCTTGGCGGGAGGCTGTGCACAGGAGCAGACAGGACACCACCAGGGCGCAGAATCACTCACTGCAGAGTCACCAGCTTGTGGTTGGTCAACAGGGCCTCCGCCAGGAATTTAACACCTTCTTCCTTGATCACGTTGTTCTGGAGGCTGCAGAGATAAAACACCGCAATTACTGGGAACGAGAGCAGGAGGCGGGCACAGGCCGGACCAGTGTCTCGCATTAGACGTGCCGGCTCCTGGAAGGCAGAGGCAACAGTGTAAAACAACCCCCCTGCACCTGAGCTTCCTGGGTGGTTCTTGTCTCCCCTCTGGCTCTGCCTTTTGGGGCTGTCTCCTGCCCCCGTTAACAGCCTGCCTCTTTTGGGAACCTCTTGCCCTTTCCCTGTGTAAAGGGCCAGGTTGTGTTACACCCCCCAGTCTCCTCCACACGCCTACCAGCCCTTGCAGGGCTCAGGCTGCCCCAGATCCAGCAGTGCCCCCATGGAAACGCCGACATTCTCCGTCCGTCACTGATCTGACCCTTCCCGGGGCCGATTCACAGAGAAGAGGGGTGGTGGAGAAAACCCAAGAGACCATGCAGATGCTGACGTGCCCCTCCCCGCGGGAGAGCCTCCAAGTAGCACTCAGCAAAGGCCACCGGCGATCTCTGCCCTTCCAACCCAGTGCGGGACGGGGTGTTTCTAACGGTGGGAGAGGCCTTTTGACAGGACGCCATGAACCACAGCATCACTGCAAAGGGCAAGCTGCCTCGGGGAGCACGTCCCCCACCGCTGGGCACCGGGAGAGAACTGACTAGCATGTTCCCGGCCCCGTCTCTTGGGTCCCCGGTCAAATGAAGATGGACTGTCAGGAGTTGTCTGACTGCCTGTCCTGGGATACAGGCAGCGGGTTACTGCCCACGATCCTTCTACTCGAGTTGTTTGAGCATCGGCTGCCTAAGGAGATGAAGCCGGATCAGCCCCCCTCGGCCGTCTCTCCCACCTGGAATTGGGCCCATAAGCAATCTGCTGTCAGGAGAAGGGAAACCCACACCACTTACGTGAGAGACAGCAGGACTTGGTTGATTTTCAGCGCATCGGCCAGGGCCTTGGCCCCCTTGGGCCCGATGGCGTTACTGCGAAGGCTGGTGGGGGACCGGTGGGGACAAGGAGAGACAGAAACGCTAATGTTAGAAAAATCAAGACAAGAACAACATTGGTCTGACAAGAGAGCGTTACGGGCGAACGTTCATTGTGAACCTTGATCCTCCCCACTCCTGGGGCGCAGCCTCTGGAACCGGAAGGCAGGTGCCTTTCAAGAGGCTTCCTAGATCCGCCTGGGAGGACAAAGCCAACTGCCCCCCGGGCCACAGACTGACAGCGAAGGCCAGAGGGGCCCCACCCCTGTGGTCATCTAGCGACCTCCTGCAGAGCACAGGCCAGAGTCCCTCGCTGACCCAGAGCTCAGCTTGTAAAAACCAGCCTGCCTTGGCTGAAAACTTGCCCGTGAGGGAGAATCCACCCACCCCTTGGCAGGTCGTTCCAATGGTTAATTACCCCCATCGTTACAGTTTGTACCGTATTTCCCCTCCGATCGTGTCGTGCTTTCCACTTCCAGCTGGGGGACCTTGCTAGCGCTTTGTCTGCTCCACTCAGGAGCCGACTGTCAGCTCAGTTTCCCAGGTCAGTATTTACTGCCTGACCAGGTCACCCCTTTGCCTTCTCCTCGTTAAGCTAATCAGAGCCAGGAGCTTCGTCTGTCCCAGGGAGGCAGTTTTGCCAGGCCTATAATCCTCTTTGTGGCTCATCTCTGAGCCCTCTCCAACTTATCCCCACCCTTCTTGGGCTGGGGAGCCCAGAGCTGGGCTCTCTTCGAGCACTGGGCGCACCAGTGGCCTGTTTGTGTCTACAGACCCATTAGCCCTTCCGGCCATGGCAGCTGACCACCCACCATGTGACCCAGGCTGTGTCAGGGTCACTGCTCCCAGGCTGGATCCTCCTGCTGGTAGAGCACCCTGCGCCCTGTGTGCCTCGGCGTGGAACTTTGCAGGGAACAGCTGAGGCCACGTCACCCACATTTGGGATTCCCTGGCTATTCTGGAAAATCGGGTGCATCCCAGCGGCCCTCGAGCTGGGATTGGAGCAGCGAGGGTTCTTCACACCAAGGAAGGAACCAGCCAGCCCCTGACATTGGCTCCATAAGTAACTTGTTGGGGTCCCTCATTTTGACTCTGTCACGGGTCGTTCTCCATGTCGGGGACAGGGCAGATGACAAGGCGTCCCCGGCACATGTAATACACTAGCCGATTGCAAGACGTTCCAGGCTGCCACAGTGCATTCCTACATCACCAGGGCCTGCTCGCGTGGCCACTGAAGGCAACTGCAAGATGCGCATTGCCTTCCCCGGACAGTGGGTCAGGCCGCCAGCGAACCAGGAATGAATCTTGCCCACGTGACCCAGAGGTCTTTGGGGTGGACTCTGCTCTGTCTGTCACACTTACTATGGGATGCTTTGGGGGACCGCAGAGCGGCTCTGATGGGAACGTGCAGAGGCCACGCTACGAAGACTCTTGAAATCTGGTCTGCTCGCTCATTTGGACACGAGGGAAGCAGGGAAGGGATTTTGCCCGTGGGTTTTCCCACCAGCGGCCATGGCATGAGCCTCACTCACTGCACGTCAGCCGCTCAGGCAGCTTTGGGGTTGGAATCGTTGAAATCTGGTGACAGCAGATCTGAGAAAGCAGAAAGGGGCCTGCGGATGGACATTTCCATCTGGAACCCTACAACAGGGACATTCCTCCCCTTTGGGAAGTGACCACGCATGGTAGCAGCCATCTTCCAGTGCAGAGAAATTTGGGTCAGCGGGCGTCACCCATTTGGTTTCAGCTATTTTCGGGAAGGAAACCGCGGCCGGCGTGCGAGTGCTCTACAGGCGCCCACGGGTGCCCACAGGCCACACAGTGTCAGCTGAGAAACACCCCAAAACTTACTCGAGTACCATCAAGCTCCTGTTGACCATCAGGGATCGGGCGAGGGCTTTGGCCCCTTTGTTACCGATCTGGTTCTCAGCCAGGCTGCCCAGGAAGAGAAACCAGAGTTAGCCGTGAGCCAAAGAGCAAACTGAGTCCCTGGCCTGTTGCCTCCCTCCAAGCCCCCGCTGGACACAGACACCACCAGGGATGCAGGGGAGGAATCTGCATGGATGGGGAGTGCGGTTCCACCAGGGCACGCGTCTGGAGTGACCATATGACGTGTGACAAGTACAACTCCACTCAGTCCTTGTTGAGTCCTTTGCAGCCTGAGGGCTTAGCCAGGCAGAGTGCTCACTGCTCAGAGACCTGCCTGGACGGGAATCCCACAGCCCAACCTGTCCACAGCTGCTCTGCTGGGCCCGAGGAGGGCAGTGGGAAGGTGCCGCACCACGCCGGGACCGGCAGTGACTCATGTCACAGGCTCAGACACAGCCACTACTTAGGCCCGACTGCATCATTCCAAAGAGTCCATCACGAGCCACCAGTCTGACCTCCTGCCCGTCGCAGGCCACAGACCCTCCTCTTCCCCCGCCGGCGACAGACCCCTCGGCTCAGGCTGTATCACCGAGGTCCTCAACAATCGCCCCCCGACACCAGGCCCCTCGCCCCCCAGACACCAGGCCCCTCGCCCTGCGACACCAGGACCCTCACCCCCCAGACACCAGGACCCTCGCCCCCCAGACACCAGGACCCTCACCCTGTGACATCAGGACCCTCGCTCCCCAGAGGCACCAGGACCCTCGCCCCCAGACACCAGGACCCTCACCCTCCAGAGGCACCAGGCCCCTCGCCCCCAGACACTAGGACCCTCGCCCTCGCGACTGCCGGCCAGTACCTCATCTTTTGAATCTGACAATCCTTCACGCTCAGCACGCTCCCCAGCAGCTCCATCACATTGTCCTTAAACTTGTTGTTGTCCAGCCTGGCCAGCAGGGGAAAGCAGAAGAGGTGGCTGAGAACAAGGCGCGTCGCTCATGGGCAGCGCAGGAGAAAACGTTCCTTACGAGCGGCCTGCGTGAGAGCTCACAGAAGAACCAGCGCGGCCCTGAGCGGTGGCGTGTCCATGCTCAGGAGTTCACAGAGCGGCCTCCACCAGGGGCAGTACGCCCCTGGAGATGCTACCTCCACCCACCCCCCAGCAACAAGTGCCAGGGCACTGCTGCCCCTGGCTGAGAACGCGCGCGAGGGGGCTGCTCTCCCCGGAATAACCTCGTCACACCAGCCTCCCGGGATTCCTCCAGGAGGCACCGCTCTTCCTCTTCACTTGCACCAACACCACATTTCAGTGCCCTGGGCTCCTCCCGGGAAGGCACTATCAGAGCGCAAAGCCTGTTCCAGTACAGCGAGACTGGTCTCTGTGCGGCCTCCTGGACAAGTCGTGGAGGCATGGCACCAGGTTAACGCTCCCACGGGCCAGGTATGCCCAACACTACCAGGCACTGTGCTGGAGCCAGGCCAGTCCTGGCCAGCTGGACGTACTAAGTCTGACATTAGGGACAGAGACTGGGGAGGTCTATCCAAGGCGGGGCTAACCCAGCCTCCCCCGGTAGATCGCTCCAGGGTCTGCGAGTGGAAGGCAAAATCTTCTACCCATGAGCTGCCCCAGCCAGCCCAGCAATACCCGACCGTCTTTCAAGGCCTGTCCAATTGGCCAGTGGGAAAGGAGAGGGGGACCCAAGTCCACGCCCTAGGGGAGAAGTGTAATACAATGCTGAGTCCTGCCAGGAGGGCAGGGGTGGGGACTAGATGCCCTCTCCAGGTCCCTGCCAGTCCCGAGTCTATGCTCTCACCCCTCAGCCCATCACATTGACACCGTTATGATAACGTCGGCAGAGAGGCCAAGCACTGTAAAGTGAAAGCGACTGACTTAGCCGCTGCTCCTCAGATGTGAAGGTACCAGCATGAGAGTACCCCAAGTAAACCCACCTTCTCCTCTCTACTAGCCCAGAAAGCAAAAACCCCAGCTCCAGACTCTCTAGTCTCTTGAGAGGCCCCCACAAATCAATACTAGCAGATCTCAGACCTTTTTTATACTTACCTGGAAGGTTGAATTAAGATACGCAACTCCAGCTACCTTCATTGCATAGCTGGAGTCGACATTCCCTAATTCGACTTTCCACAGCGGGAGGTTGACGGGAGCAAACATTCCCGCCGACTTCCCTTCCTCCTTGCGAATCGAGGAGCACGGCATCAATGGGGGCGCCTTCAGCATTCGATTGAGCAGGTCTTTACTAGACCCGCTAAATCAAACTTGGGAAAATCAACCACCACAGCATCAATCTTCCTGGTAGTGGAGACATGTCCTCAGAAAGCTCATCAGCCACTGATACAGAGGGAAGAGCAATCACAGCGTGATGTTTGGCGTCTCATCACTGCCACTTTCCCTTCTCCAGCCCTCTCACCCAGAGAGCACAAGGTACTTTGAATCTATTGAGCTTACAGACCAAAAGGAACCATCACGACCCTCTAGTCCGACCTCCTGCACATTATAGAACACAGCCCCTCACCCACCCACTCCTGCAGGAGACCCTGGATTAATCAACCCTCCCACTATGCCTGTGAAACAGGTAGTATACTGTCCCCTTTACAAGTGGAGAAACTGAGGCACAGAGCTGGACTGACTTGCCCAAGGTCAGTGGCAGAGGCGAAAATAGAACTGTAGAATCACTGGACTGGGAGGGACCTTGATAGGCCTTCTACTGCCATCCCCGAGACTAGAAGCCCCAAGAGTTTTGACTTTCAGCCCCCAGCTCTGAACACGACACACATTGCGTGACTATCCCACGGCCAACCTCCGAGTAGATTTCACTTTGCAGGACAGCCATCCACTCAGCCTTCAAACTGCTGCCGCTTTCCACTGTGCATCCCAGGTGCGTGGACACACTCCGCTTGCCTCCCCAAGACGTTAGTCTGACTTACCGGAGGTTGCTGCAGAAGAGGAGCTGGGAGAGCAGACTTTTGCAGATATTGTAGGTGAGGCAGTTGGAGAGGTTGGTCTCCTCCATGCACACCTCTGAGACCTGCAGGAGATAAGCCAAGGCCGAGCAATTCACTGGGGTTAGCATCCCGGCTAAGCTCTCGGTTTTCAGCGCTTCCTCCACAGACTTGGCCAGCTCCATGTGCTGCACTTCGTACAGGCACTGCATGATGTTCACGGTCCTGGAGGAGATGACGTAGTCGGTGTTCAGGCAGCTCTGCAGGAAGCTGACCACGTGGCCACGGAAACTGGTGTGCTCATCCTTCACCACGAGCCACCCGGCCAGCAATCGGTTCACCTGTGGCGAGAGAAGGCCAGAGAGAAAGCGCACGAAGAGATCCAGCTGCCCGTGCTCCACCTGCAGCGATCTCTGGACAGCGTTCTTAAAGTGATTGAGGAAGCCAAACTTGGGCCAGGACATGCCGCTCTCTGTGAAGAGGTCAAACATGGCTCGCTTGGCCGACACGTAGTAATAAGTGGCGGCCAAAAACTCCTGGAGGGTCAAGTGGGAGAAGTAGTAGACGGAGGAGAACTGCGTCTCTTCCTTGAGTAACATCCGATTGCCCGGGCTGCTTTGTAGTGACAAGAGGTCTAGGCCATAGGCTTTCATGTCCTGTTCGGAAAACACGTACTTTCTCTTGAGCAGACCATAAAATGCCAAGCGACCCAAGTTACCAACAAGTTTCTTGCTGCTGTTTGTAGCTTGCTCTATCCTGGGAGTCTCTTTCTGCTTCTCCTGCCAATCATTGCTCAGTGCCATTTTAAAGTAATAGGAGTAGACTTCGGACAAGGTCTTAGGAGCAGCTGGCATTTCCTGGGATTGATCAGTGCTGTTCTTTAGGAAATAGCCCAGGGAGAAGCCCGATATCCAGCAAAAGGCAGGAACCGTACACATTGTGTACAAAGATCTGTTCGCCTTGAGATGAGCCAAGACTTGACTGGATAAGTTTTTGTTCTCAAGGAACATCTGGTCCAAGAAGTCCTTGATCTCCACCGCTCCAAAACCTCGTATTTCTGTCATCCGGTCAACAAGGCCACCTGGAATCTGGCTGGCAGCTGTGGGCCGTGAAGTGACCCAAATAGAAGCTTCCTGGAACAGGTTGCCACGGATAATATTGGTGATCAAACTATCGACTTGAATCTCCTTTTTGGGATCCGTGCAAACGACTGTGTTGGAAAAATCTAAAGGAGTCTTAAACTCGTCCAAGCCGTCCAGAATCAGTAACGTCCGGACCGTGCCACTAAAAATGAAGCTGGGTTCTGTGATGTGAGGGAACACCGACCGGATGAGCCGCTCAGCAGAGAGTTTCTCGTAAGCGTTCAGTTCCCGGAAGGCGAGAGGCAGCACAAAGACGATATCCTGATTGAGCTCCCCTTTGGCCCACATGCAGACAAACAGTTTCACCAAGGTGCTTTTGCCAATCCCGGCCACGCCCACGGTCACAGAGATGCGGGGAGGAATGCTGACCTTAGTCAGCGGCAGGAAGAGTTTCTCCAGGGGGATTTGCTTGGAGACATTTCTCATGCCTTTGGTGGCCTCAATCTGCACAACGTCGTGCTCTTTCTGCTGAATATCGGTCAAGCCTTCCACCAGCAGAAGGTTGGTGAGCCTCTTCAGCCGGCCAGGTTCCACGCCCGCTCCGTAGCGATTCTGGAGACTCTCCAAATGCCTTTGCACCATCGGGTCTGTGGATAGAGAAGCAAAACTGGTCAAGAGAGAGACAACAACCACCAGCATCAACAACGGGCACAGCCGGACTTTTTCTCGTTTTTGCTTGAGTTTCTGGAGGCCGGGAAAGTGAGTATGAAAACCTGCTACCAAGGGGGAGGGTGGTAGGGGATGCGGACGGGACGGCGAGGGTGCAGTCTCCTGCCCTGATGTGCAGTCAGACACGCCACCAGCTGCCCAAAAGGAGGGGCTGGAACTGCTCTGGCGGCTGGCTGTGCCCACTTGGTCGAATAACATTTTGACTGAACGTCAGGACAGGAGATGGCACCTACTACTGACTCACCGCACTTAGAGCTGGAGTCGCCTACCGCAGCCCCCAAGCATGACTGTCCCCCCGGCAGGTGCGGTCGGACTTCGTCCAGGCTAGTTTTACACATTTCCTAATGAAGCTGAAAAAGCCCGAAGTGGCAAATCAGTGTCCATTAGCGAGACGTTCATTCTCCGGGGAAGGGCTCCTGTAGCCACGCTAGCCCCTCGCTCCGCTGGCCAGTCACTCACAGCGTCACCTGCGTGAGACGTGGGCCGGTGCACATTCAGCTCCCAACCTCTTGGCGCAAGGTCCCCACTCAGTTTCCTCCCCAGACATACGCCGCTCAGAGGCGTCCACATGACCCTGGGTTTGTAGGAGTGCAGTTCCACTAGCAGGGCTGGGCCCAGGGGTGGGTACGCTGGAACGCCGGACACAGTCTCCCACTCCCTTAGAAGTGTGACCGAGCCTACAGACGGACGTGCTCACTGAAGTAGAGGGGAATTAACATACCTCATCGTACACCCTCTCCTCTTAGCTGCTTCCTTGCTAGACTCTCTTGGCCAAATTCAGAGGGGACATGTAAGGAGGGGGTTGCAAACGACAGGGCAGCGAATGGATGGCTCAGTCGTTTGAAGGCCTTGTCTACACTGGAAAGGGTTGACCAGTTATGGCAAAGGCTAGATGGACACACATCAGATGTTGGGAAGGGTAACACACATAAACTGGTAGGGGAACATTTTAACCTCTCTTCAGTAATGGATTTAAAAGTAGCCGTCCTTCTACAACAGAATTTTATCACCCGATTACAGAGGGAGACAGCTGAACTAGAGTTCATTTACAAGCTCAACACTATCTTTTAGGCTAGAATAAAGATCTTAACTGGTCAATGCATTACAAAGGCAGTTTCCTCAGCTTTGATATTCAAATCTCCACATCAAATGCTATGAACGAGACACAAGTAGACACAAGTCTACCCTGATTAATTAGGTTCATTAACATTGGTCCTAAAATTGACAGGTAATTGCTGTTGCTGTTATATAGACCCCGGATTCTGTAATCTCCACTCCAGCTCATCTGATGAAGTGGGTTTTACCCATGAAAGCTCATGACCTAAGACATCTATTAGTCTCTAAGGTGCCGTGGGACAGCTCGTTGTTTTACCAGTGATAGCAATGCTCTTGTCCGTGCGGATGCTCTGATTGTGGAAGACAAGTGGCTTTTCTAGATTTGACTTCAACTCCTTCCCAAGCAAGGAACGTGAAACGGACAAAAGCCGTCCTTTTATTGCATTCAGACCTATGCTCGGGTGATACCGGTTAACAGTTTAAATTCATATGCGTGTGGACCATAAGGGAGTTTAGATGGCACCTAGTCCGTGGTGATGAAACATGCACGGGGCTGGAAGAAGATGCACCTTGCACCAGATAAGACTTTCCCAGACTTGTTTAGCCTCAGCTGACAATGACTCGTTTGCCATCACATGGTTCACGGGAGCAGCCCCATGTGTGCACTGCACGCCCCATGCTGGATTTCGGTCAGGAAGCCTGGGGTTGGGGGCTGCGGTGCTCAGGACACGGCTGTTATTTTTTCACTCTAGCACAAGCCTTCTTGTTTGGAGGCCGCGTGAGGCTGCCTTTCACTCGCGGCCCCTTCCCCGGCATGTTCCCGAGGGCTGCTCTATCCGCTATCAGCCAGGCAGCAGACCCTGGTCGCATTGTTCAAGCTCTCCCACAGGAAGCTGCGTTTCAGGGTGGCCATTATTAAGCAGCCTTTCATACTTATTTCCTGCAGTGCCGCTGAGGCGGCTGGAGAAACAAGGAGACAAACTGGTGTGTGCGCCAGGAGGCCATGGGTTCACACTAGAGTGCAGCTGGTCTAAATTACATCTCAGGCAAATCACTTCCTCGCAGGGCTTGGGGAGATCGTGGAACCTGGGACTGGGGGTATCTCAGTGTCCCTGGTTGGCTGCCTTCATCCAAGGGGGTCCCCAGGGTGCCCCTGGCTCAGTGGATGCTACAGGTACACCCTCCCGTGCTGACGGGTGGGACCACACGCAGACTTTTCACAGCACACCTGCTCTCAGACAGGAGACAGAGAAGAGCATCTCCTACCGTAGACGGTGATGTGGAGATACAGCTGGGAGTTGGTTGTCTCTAGGTAGGTCTGCAGGGACTGGGAGGCATGGCTGCCCTTCCCAGCCAGGAGATCCATCACTGCCTTGACCTGCTCCGACAGGGAGCTCGCCTCCTGCACCTGTCCTGCCTCCTCAGCGCTCAGCAGGTCCAGCTTCCGCATGTAGCAGATGATTTCCCCCAGGAGCTGCGGCGAGATGCACCTCACCAGCTGCTTCCGGTAGCGGTTGATCCAAACCCCTGTGAGGGAGAGAAGCGGGGAGCAATGAGCATGAGGAGTCCCTGACGGGAACCGGACCTGCCGCGTGCTCCGGACATGTTGCTCAGAAGGGTGAGAGGCAAGTTTCTCGGAGATCACGCGGCTGGGGCAAGGCCGTCTCTGTACAGACTATAACGGACAGAACGTGCTGCCCGGGAAGGGAATACACAGGGAGATAAAACTGGGCCTGACAGGCTCTGTCCAAACCAGGCACTAGGCTGAAGCCATCGAGCGCCAGCAGGAGAACCCCAAACCAAATCCAGGACCAGCTGAGCTACCACGCTCCTGTCCCATTATTTCTGCTTCCTCCATTAGAAGACACATTCCAGGGACAAATGCATGGGAGACAATCCAGCCCTTCTCTGGAAGGGAGAAAGGTTGAGCGGAAAATCTTGAGAGATGCAGATTCTGCCCATCGGATCTGGGCAAATCAGTTTCAGCCAACGTCAGCTTTCACCAAATACTCACATCACACTCAAGCCATTTCTGGGCACGTGTGCATGGCTTGGATTGGGCCAAAAGCCAACATACCAGTGCGTAATGTGTGCGGGGAGAGCCCCGGCACATCAGTTATGACAGTAAATAGATTGCATATGCCCTACCCCCTTTCATTCCAAAGAGAGCACCGCAAGGAGCATTCTGGAAAGATTTCCTCCCCAGTGACGAAGTGAAGCACCAGAAATCTTGCTAGGAAGTCTCGTCTGTTTGGGATTTCCAACTCCATTTAAAAAAACTGATCAACTGGAGACACGTCGCCCAGTCTGAATGACACCCCCATAGACGTAGTGGGTAGTCCTGCCTAGCTTTACCGTTGCCTAGAGACGAGGGAGGGGCAAGAGCGTATTGGACAGGTGGCAAGAGGCAATTGGGGCTCCTCTTCAGGTCTGGGAAAGGTAGGACATCCCAGGCCCAGCGGTCACCACATTTCCGGTTGGTTAAGCTGGACAGTCAGTGTGTCTTCACCTCTCTGGCCGCACTTTGAACGCCTCCTCCTTATTTCAGCTGGACGTGGGGTTAGGAACATGGGGCTCATTGGGCATTTGGCTAGGGGAGGAAATGGCACCCACGCTAAGTCCCTTGGGACCAGCCTAATAGAAAGGGGTTCTGCAGCTGCCAGCGTCAACACGAGAAGACTTTAAAGCAGTGTCCTCGTGTCCTTCGTGGCCATTAACCCCACTCCCCCGGGCTAAGCACTGCCCGATACCATGCAGGCCAGAGCGGAACAGAGGCTGCGACTCTGGTCCAGCCTGGGAGGGGTTCAAAATCGTTACGTTGTGGCTCACCACGGCAATCCCCAGCAGCTGCCACCAGCGCTGCCCCCCGGCTCGGCCTGGGCTGCGAGAGATCCCGAATCATTACGCGCGCTCGCCTTTCGCCCCTGCTCACCTTCCATCGGGGGCTTTCCACTGGCATTAGAGGCCTCGGGATTGGGCCTTCCTTCCGTCTGCAGCGTGACTGCTGGCGGGCAGACGCCTCTGCCTGCCCATTGACTCTGCCCGGCGTTGTCCTCTCAGGCCGGGCCCCAGCAAGGGCACATCACGCAAAGCTCCCTCTGCGGCCGCTAGCCCTTCTCCATGGCTCTGAGGGAGGGAGAAGAAAGGCATCAGCAGCAGGGCGGTGGCCATCACCGCTCCAAACCCGGCCCCCCGGGGCTTTTCCTCACAGCCTGCTGGGAAACCACGAGGGGACAACCCAAGAAACCTGGGAAACATTTAACAACCCCAGAGGTTGCCCTGTCATGGTGCACGAGCCGCTTCTGGCGGAGACCAGCCACTTCGGGCTGAGACCAGCTACTTCTCGCTGAGACCAGCTTGTGCAGCCTAGAACCAGTGAGGCTGCTCTTGCAAGTGCCATGTTCTGCTGAAAGCTTACACTGGATCCCCCACGCCAGCTTTCGGTGCCTATACCATCGCCCCAGTGCCAAGACTACAGTGCCTGTCTTGGCCAGACCTTGGGCAAGGCGATGGTGTTGCCAGTCCAGTTCCCAATGCCGTCTGCAGAATGCCCGCCCGCCTGCCCCCTCTCCACGCAGTGCTATGTAACCCTAGCTCCCTAGGCACTGTGGCCTGAGGAAAGCAAACCAATCCCTTGTTCCTTCATGGGGATTTGCCTCTTTTATGGAAAAGATGCAAAGCCAAAAAACTTAAACCGAGCTGCAAAGGGCCTCGTTCCGTTTTGAGCGGGTCAAATCAAAGCCTGCTGTCCCCTCTTTGTGGATTAGCCGCCAGCCCCGTCAGAGCTCTGTACTCGTTCTGTTTTCAACTCCACGACTGACTCATGCTCCTGCTAGCGCACACCTTCCCCTTTCAGTGCTACAGCATCGCCGCCGCGTCGCTTGGCTTTGTGTAAAACTCAGTAACTTCCTGTGCAGCGGGAGGTGGGAGGAAAGGGTCACTTAGCAGAGAGAAACGTCTGATTTGAGACACCAAAAGAAAACCTTTAGGCCCCCTTTTGATCCGGGAGTGGAGGTCTCTCTGCACAGATCCCCCCCTCCAAAAAGAGGTGAAAACTGCTGGGTGGGGCAATATTCCCTCTAAGCTTTTCCATCCACGTGCAGGATAAAACATTCCCGCAGAACATCTACACTTGGACAAATCACCCTTTTCCAACGAAAACGCGTTCCTGCCAAAAATTCCTGCCAACTCTAATGCCCATCTCCGAGTGGGGCTTTGGCTCCACGTCACAATTAAATAACGGTCACCAGAGAGTCGTGAATGAGACTATTTGAACATTAACGGCAACTGAAGCTAAACACCACTGACAGCCCTACCTTAGCATTCTAGCGCTTCAAGACAGGCCCCATCTGCGATGCTGGATCCAAGGCCCGTCCATGCCAATACACACACATGGGCACACACCAGCGGATACAAGTGTCTGTGATGGAGCACTTAGAATAATAGAATCTAGAACTGGAAGGGGCCTCGAGAGGCCATCAAGTCCAGTCCCCTGCCCTCACAGCAGGACCAAGCACCATCTAGACCATCCCTGACAGGTGTCTGTCCAACCTGCTCGGAAATATCTCCAGGGATGGAGATTCCACAACCCCCCTGGGCAATTTATTCCAGTGTTTAACCACCCTGACAGGCAGGACATTTTTCCTAATGTCCAACCTAAACCTCCCTTGCTGCAATTTAAGTCCACTGATCACCTGTTCTGTTCTTTCCCTCTGGGGCACCTGGCATTGGCTGCTATTAGCAGACAGGATACTGGGCTAGATGGACCTTTGATCTCACCCAGTGTGGCTGTTCTTACGTTCTCCTTTTGCCCTTGGGAATTTCAAATTCAGCTCCAATTCATGGTCCAGGCCTCAGGGCTTGCGTCAGAACGCCCTGACCTCAAGGAACTGCAGATGTGCATCCAATTCCAGATCAAACTGTGCTACTTGAGCCCATTTCCACTTCAGACACCTGGGGAGTGTCTGAACCCGAGGAAGAGCTCCAGTGCAGTTTGGTGCCAGGGCAGAGACGCAACAGTCCCGTATTAACCCAGCCACTGGGATCCGACCCACAAAGGAATCGGTTCTTCCGTCTGGCTGTGTGGTGGCCAGTGTGTGATGCACGGTCCAGAGGCTCTTCCAGCACCCAGACTGCAGCATCCATGCCACGTGCAATTGCATGTGTAGGCCATCCGCCCACAAACTGAAAAACACCCCCAGTCAACACAGCACCTGGGGCAGCCCAGAGCATCGTCTGGTCTGTGGCAGGGGTGGCTCTTTGGCCATTAAAGTCTGGCTCACGGAGTCCCCTTTCTCCCCCATCCTCCAGCCACCAGACTGCAGGGGGAGGGGGAGCTCAGGATCTCTGCCTTGCAATAGTGGGGGGCAGGGACTTCTAGCCAGCAGGACAGCGGGGGCCTTGGGGTTTCAGCCCTGTGGGTTGCACCTGCCAGAGCCAGAGATTCAGCAGGAGTAGGGCTGATGTCCCGAGCCCCATCAGGTGCCTCCTGTGGGGCGGAAGCCCCCAGCTCTGTCTCGTGAACCCCTAAGGCCTGTTGTACGCAGCTGGGAAGGTCCATATGCGTGGCCACCCCTGGCCTGTGGATCCATCTGCAGAAGGTAGCAGCACAGATTTGCTCCTTCTGCTTGTTCCCAGGGCCCAGCATGTCTTGCTCGGTTTTGAACTCTGCGCATTGCCAGGACGACCAGAAAAGACGCCCCGATCTTCTCTGCCTCTGAGTCAGGAGTTCCTGCAAATACCACAGCCCCAGAGCGGTATCGCTCACGCCAGTCCCAACCCCAGCGGGGAGATTAGCAGCCCGCCCAGACACGCAACTGCTCCGCCAGCGTGACTGCGTCCTTACGCCGGGCTGCGGGCTGTGCCAAGAGCTGAGGCGGCACATTTGTACCCAGCGCAGCTCACTGAGCGCACGCAGTAATTACGGGCTGCATGTCAGGGCGCCGCCAGGGGCCTCGAACGCTGGCCAATCTGCCCAGCCACGGTGTGGCGGCTGCAGCTTGTCTCCTGAGACCCGTGCACTGGAGAGCTTCGATAAAGCTAAATGTGGCAGAAGCCACAAGACAGGAAAGAAATAGCTGCCGAGATGTCGTCTCTCCCCCGGAAGCACATGGGAACCTTCTCACCAGCACTGCCTGCTGTGTGGCGGAGGGGTGCCGTGTCCCTCGTCAGACTTACTTTCTCCAAAGGCCCAGGTAGAAGCATTTCACTGCAACTCCTCCAGGGCACTGTATCCTTTTCCACCATGCCGGGGCATTGGTCCAGCACAGGGTGTAGCTACGGTTGGCAGGGCCCATCCAACCAGCACCCAGATGAGAGCCTTTGTGTAGGCCACGTCTAAGTCAGTTTCTTCACGTGGAATGTAAATGACTTGTGGTGTCATCAGAGCTACCTGCCCCCCGTAAATTGGGGACTGTGGTCCCTGTAAGCTGGGCGCTTGGGCGGCTGCCCAGGAGAGACTCAAATGCTGCTCCACTGATCAGCAGAGCGCCCACAGGTGGCAGCGTGTGTTTCTATCGGTGGTGCACATCCACACATGCCTCAGTGCATGTAACACATTTTTTCTGCACATGGATGGAAAAAAGGAGAGGGACCATTGGTTGGGGCCCAGTCCCATTTCCATCCCTAGCTATGCCCCTGCATCGACAGCTGCTCAGAGCAGAGTTTCCAGATGGTTTAACCAAAAATACCGACCCCTCCCCCCAAAAAAAAAACACTGGGGAAAAATTCTGTTGAGAAAAAAAAGGGGGAGACCAAAACTGTCGAGAAAAAAAAAGGACCCTGAGAGTTATTAAGCAAATAAATAAATAAATGAAATAAAAAAAACCAAAAAACAGCATGGCCCCTTTAAGAAATGCCTTTGAGGCTTTTTGGTCCTAACAGGCTGCTGTCAGTCATCAGCAATCTTGTCTCCCTGCTCCGGGCCAGACAGCTCCCCTGCAGAACCAGGTAAGCCCCTGGGATTTTTGCCTCCTGGCTGGGAAAAAATCAGAAAATACCGGACTGTCCGGGTCAATATCGGACACCTGGCAACCCTGGCTCAGAGGGAAGCGTGAGGGCCTACAAAACTCTAGGCTTCCTCTGATGACTTTCCGATCCCACCTCTTCTGGCCCAAGCCTATTGAATTTGAGAGACCCTGTAGCTGCAGGACGCTCATCACGGGCAGATGGCGAAGGCTGATAATCAGCTGGTGCTTGGCCCGGGACATCAGCACTCATGGCGGGACTTCCTGCTGAGCATGTTGGCTGCTCCCGGCCGCGCACACGGCAGCTGTGGCTGCTTGTCAGCCACCGTTGGTCAGCCAGGAAGTGACGCCATCTCTGCCTCCCGAGCACGTCACTGCAGCCCTCTCTGGGGAGGCATGAGACAGCTCCTGGGCAGCGGAAGCGCGTGGGACAACTACCAGCCAAGTCCAACCTTCAGGTCAGGCCGACAGCTCGGCCCACTCTGATGAGACGCTGAGCCAGGAGAGACGCCTTCCCAGGACCATCCCCGGGGAGTGGGGGGGGACTGGAAGCCAGGTAGAAGAGCAGGAGGAAGAAACAAAGCAACACCCCCCTCCCCCCAAGGCGTATGTGGGAGCGGCAGCGGCTGTGATACGATGACCATGTAGGGCGGGGTCGGTGCCCTTGTTCGTGGCTGCAGAGAGCTGAGACACCACAGAGGCGCACACCTTGAATACTGTGCACTGTTGTGGTTACCCCATCTCAAAAAAGGTTGCTCAGAACTGGATGAGGTACAGAGAAAAGCAACAAATGCCGGGGGGGATGGAACAGCTTCTCCGCGAGGAGAGATGAACAAAGGATAAATGGACACGAGTCAGACCCCAGAAACGGCAACACACCACCGAAACCTGCAGGGGGACATTTGACCCTGCCTGGGCACTCAGTCATGGGTTTAAAAGTAGCCGTTCTTCTACAAAGGAATGTCACCAGCCACCTACAGAGAGACTCTGCAGAACTGGAATTCATCTACAGATCTGACACCGTTACCCTGGGCTTGAACAAAGACATTCACTGGTTAACGCACTACAAAGCCAATTTCCCCTGCTATTACAAGCAAATATATATGCAAATATATGCAAATAGCTTCTTTCACACTGATGGGCATGAATACAAAGATTAACTCTTAAGCTGCAGTGCCGGACCCAAACGTGGCCCGTGGGAGACAGTCAGCACCTCTCAGGCTCTGCCCACAAGGCTAAGCATCCAGCGCTTCCCACAATGCCCCGGCACTCCTGGCACCTCCTCCCTGGAGGCTAGAAACTCCGACACCCTGTATCCAGCTGCTCCAGCCAGCCCGTCCGCTTGCATCTTTCAGTGCTCACCCCGCCATTGTGGAGCGTGTTCCCAGTGGAGGCCATGTTCCAAGGATCCCATCCCCGGGCCACGTGCTGAGCCCCACGTAAACCCAAACCACATTGAGGGCCACAAACAAACAGGCCGCGGGCTGCATGTGGCCAGTGAGTAGCCCTGAAGGTGTCACAGGACTACTTGTTTTTAAAGTTACAGAGTAACACTGTGACCACTCTACGAGTGGGCCTACTCAGCGTGGACAAGAGATGACAAGGTGGGGAGGAATGTGGTAGGGGTCTGTAAAATCATGACTGGTGTTGAGACAATGAATGAGGAAGTATTATTTGCCCCTTCACATTACAGAACACCAGGGGTCACCGATGAAATTAACAGGCCAAGGGAAGCATTTCTTCCCACGACGCACAGACCACCTATGGAACTCGTTGCCAGGGGATGCTGTGAAGGCCATAAGCATAACTGGATTAAAAAGAGACCTAGGTAAGTTCCCGGAGGACAGGGCCCTCAAAGCCAAGCTGGGCAGAGATCCCATGTTCTGGGTGTCCTGAGCTGTTAGCTTCTGGCGGTTAGAAGGGATGACAGAGGTGGATCATTCAGTAACTGCCTTTTGAAACGCCTGGCATTGGTCATAGTCAGAGACAGGATCCTGGGTGAGATGGGCCATTGGTCCGATCCCGTACGGCCTCTCTACGTGCTTAAGCAGCGATAGGCTCTTTGGGAAAAGACAGAAACGTTGTAGAGCCGCATGGTTCCCCGTCCGTCACCAGCCACGTGCGGTGACTGGCTGCGGGAGAGAAGCAAAGGGGGAGACAGAAAGTGTCTTTCCCACCAGGTCACAGCTGATGCAGTTCCAGCAGAGCCTGGAGCGGGCTGCTGCATTGCGCCAAACAAGTGATGGATTTCAGGTAGAGGTATGGGCCCCCCCAAGCAAACTCCATCAGCTCCATGGAGGAGGCAGTGCTCACTCCATGCCCTGCAGCCCTCCGGCATGCCACAAGGAAGCCAGCGTGGCGCACAAGCAGCCAGGCTAAAGATAGCGACACCGTTAATCATCAAATGTCAGTGGCACCCTTCCAAGAAAGGCAGAGGCGTTATCAGGTGCTAAGTCAAGAGCTGTGCATCTCCAGCTGCCGTTCCACACTGGTGCCAGGAGAGTCGGACTCCTTAGCAACCCGCCTGCCGCATCTCTTGGCCAGGCAGGTCCACTCTAGGCAGTTACAGCACAACAACATTGCACAGGGGGGTGAAAAATTCACCCCCCAAGAGTCGGCTTAACTAGGCTATAAAGTCCCTGTGTAGACAGCGCAAAGTCGACAGAAGAATTCTTCCATCCACATAGCTACCACATGTCTCAGTGCACATAAAATTATTCTGCACCTGGATGGAAAAGATTAGAGAGGACACTGCAAGGAGCCCCAGTGAAATCAGCGACCCTGCTTAGTGAGACTGGCTCAAAGAGACATTTCTAAAGGAAGACGCAGGAATAATTCAGGCTCAGGTGACCATGGACTACACAGGCCACCAATGAGGGATTAAACCACCACTCCACCCAGGACACGGACATTTCCAGGGGTTTCTCACTGCCGATCAGCATCCACATGCCTGGGCTGTTCTCAACACCAGTGCAAGGAGCTGAGTCGTGTGCCTGCGGGTTGAACCATGCACCAATCATTTCCACGAGGGGCTCTCGCTTGCAACACCCAAGATAACACGATTTCCCTTCTTTGCAGCCCCTCTGTCCATGCGGTAGCACTAGACTAGCCTAGCTCACAGCACCGGGAGCAATTCCCTACGCCCGTCCAATGGAAGCGTTTTGATTGGAACCAAGCTGTGATGGACATCAACAGAGCCTGGAGGTTCTAGATATGCCACAGTAGCTGTTGCGTTTTCCACCTGTCATGTAAAACTGAGGATGTGACCACTTGGAGCTGTTACATCCCTGGAGCAGCAGTGGCCCGAGTTAATGTCCTGGCCAGAGACCAGTCCAGGTAAGTACGTTTGTCTCTAAGTCAGGAACCCAGGACTTCTATGGCCTCGTGCCTTGCCTCTGACATGGGCCAGTCAGGCTATGTCTACACGGCAATGCTATTTCGGGATACTGGAGTATCCTAAAATAGCTATCCCATGTCTTCAGAGCAAGCCTGTTATTTCAGGCGTGCTATTCCGACATCCCTGTGAACCTCATTCCATGAGGCGAGGGACCTTTTGGAATAGCAGGTTCATTTGAAGTTTGCACTGCGTAGACTCAAAATAAGCTATGCAATTTTGCGTAGTTCAAATTGTGTATCTTATTTCGAGCTAGGGTGCAGTGTAGACGCACCCTCAGAGAAGAACAAGCAGGAAGCCCCAGGATGGAAGAGGTTTCTTCCTCAGCTCCATCAGTTAGTTGTGAGTTCATGGCCTGGAGAACGAAGATTTATTTACATCCTGCTCCTGTGTAGCCGAATAGCAGGGACCATGGACTTTACTCAGATAATCAGGAGCTTAGATAACCCAGAGGGCAGAAGCCATTCACCTGTGAGGTGGCCTTACCCATGGCCAGATCCTCCTGGGAACTCTGTTCTCCGAATCCCTTCCTTGTCCCCAGCATCAGACATGCCCTGTGCACCGTGTGTCTCCGGCTGGGACAAGTACGGGATCTGGACAGCGTGGAGGTTTGGATTTGGGATAAACTGGAATATTCCGTATACCCGTGAACTATTCACCCTGCTTAAGTCAGCGTTCTCCAGAGCCTTTATATTCTAGGGAACGAGAGATTGTATCAGCATATCATGGAATGCCCATAGCTGTGTCTAATTCTTGTCCTTTAAGTCCTATTAATAGGACTCAGATGGTGTCCTCCATCATGCCCCGCCCTCCCCCAATGGACTAGAGCATGGCTAGTACCGCCTGTCCATGGCGAGAAGGGGTTTCCAACAGGCGTGTGCAAAGCCCTATGGGACCTTTCACTGGAAGCTGTGCCTAAATGTCAGCCATCAATCACGTTCCCGCAAGGGGGCTCCCTCCAGGCTTAAGGGCAAACAGCTGACCCAGGCTCAGCACGTGGGCCTGCTAGCCTAACACTGCATTCCAGCCTGTGCCCTACAGACCGGGCATCGCAGGGGCCCACGGCGATCCTCTCCCAACGTGTCTCTGGTGCCAGAGCCAACCGCCGACATCAGGAGGGACCCGGGAACGAGTTCTCCTGAGTTTGCTGCTCTCCCCATGACAGCCTGCGCCAAATTCCCACACCCGGGCAGCCCTCCTCCTTCCCCCCGGAGCAGAAACCAGCCTGGGATCTTTAGCTTCAGAATCAGTTAGCGATTGGATGGGGAAGCCAGGCTAGAGTCCGGCTGCTGGTCCCAGAGCCGCTCTGGTTCTCCAAAGTGAACTGGAGCGACAGGGTCTGTCTACACCACAAAAGATGGGTGCTTAGCTCCGGGAGCTAAATCGGGTTAAACCAGCAGAGACAGCTCAGCAGTTCAGCTTTTACTCATTCAAGCCCAGAGGTGACAGTCAGCGAGGGCGCCCTGGTGCGTGGCTCCGGCAAGAGCTGGCTGAGCTGCAGCAAAAGCCGGGAGGGAGCTATTTACAGAGCTGGCAGGGGCCCACGTTGCAATGGGGCAGCACCTGTAAGAAATGTTAAGTTACTTTCACTGCTGTTCAAGTCTCTAGGGAGGCCCAGTTGCTCCGTCCTCACTGCTATTCTAAGCTGTGTTCTTAACCTGGATTAGCTAACACACTCTCCCCCCCCACCCCCAGTGTAGACGTCCCCCAAAGCAGTATGGCTAAAGTCAGTAGATCTGACTCTGAAGATACAGAGGGTCTGCTGCTGACCTCTCATTGCTGTAAAGCAGGGATGGGGAACATAAGACCCAGGGGCTGGATGTGGCCCCCAGCTTGCCTAGATCCAGCCCCTGAGACGCAGGCTCCCCACCCAATATTGGGGAGCCCCTGCTGGTGCTCCAGCCCTTCCCCCCTGCCATCACAAAATCTACTAGCCTGTCCCCCCGCCCCCGGTGTGCGAGGGGAACATGGGGAGGGGCTTTCTCCTTCTCAGCTGGGGGCCACGTCAGCACCGGGTTGTTTTTGTTTATTTTGCTTCTCACTTGTGTGCAGCCCCCGACTGGTTTTTCTGTGGGTCAGCAGCCCCCCGACCCACAAACGGTTCCCCAGCCCTGCTGTAAAGTGCTGCCTGCTGGCAGGGCTGTCCTTAGAAATTGGGGTGCCCTATGCAGCCCGAGCCCCTGCACCCCAAGGGTCATGGGGGCAGGGGCAGGACAGGGAGGCTGGCGGAGGAGCAAGTGGGAGGCGCGGGGGCCAGGCAGCGGGCGGTGCAGTTCAAGCTGCAGGCCGGAGGGGAATCAGCTGGTGAACGGCCAGTAAGCGCAGTCCGCGGGACAGAGCCGGCCAGGGGCTGGGGCTTGCTGCAGGAGATGGTGCCCCCCACACGCAGCACTGCAGCTGCCTAGGACACCACCAAATGTGGGGCAGTGGTGCCCCAAATGCCATGGTGCCCGACACCGCTGGGGATCCTGCGGGTGCCCGGGGAGGCCCTGCACGCTGGATCGGAGAGGATTGACATCTTCACTGCCGAGACATTAGTGGGCACAAGTTGCCATTCTCCTGCTTGTGAATCATTTAAGAACGGACGTGCCCCAAGTCGCTTATGGAAACAAATCCCCTTCCCGTTCCATGTTTCCCGTTGGGCTGCCCGCAATTCCTGCTTCGGGCTGCCCCCTTTTGTCAGAAACTCGGGACCCATTTGCCGGAACGTGAACATTTTATGCACATTATTGAAGGAGTCTGCGTATCTGCAAATAATCCGCCTGGAACCCTCAATTTCAGCTTGGCAGTTGCCAGAGGGGTTTCCTGCTGGGGAAAAGGGCTGGCCGGTGAATCAAGCCCTCTCTTTATCTACAAGCCGGCTGCACAGCCAAGATCCAACACACGTTACCCTGCCAACATGTCACAACCCTGATCTGGGGAGGGGGCTGTGCTCGAGGGGTGACAGGAGCAGGCCAGTCTCTATGGCCCACGCAGTAGTTAGCCTCTGATGAATCTGCTAATTAGTCCTGTGAGGTGCATGACTCCTCCCCCATTCAGGGAAGCTAGTTCCCAGCCCTGCCCCTTCTGCCGGAGGCCCTGCCCCCATACACACCTCCCGAGGGCAGAGGAGTCCGGAGACCCCCCAATCACAGCCCAGGGAGCATTTGCGGAGGCAGGGGGAGCCTATCCCTGCCTCCATTACACGCCACTGACAACACAGACCCCCCCAAACCCGTCTCAAATAGAAGACATCAAACATCCATCCGATGGGAGCAGCTCACGATCCCAGCCAGCCTGGATCGTGGTCCAGCTGGTGGCCTAGACCAGCCATTGAGAGTCACAGCACAGACCTCAACCCCTCGAACAAAAGCAGTCAACCCGCGAGGAAAGGCGGCCATTAACACACACACGCCCCTAGAAAGGGCCAGGGGGTCTCGCAGCTATTGCAGGAGAATGGGAAAATGCTGGGTGCTGTTCCTGGCTCTGGAAAGGGAGCATGCCCTAGTAATCAGAGCTGTGGGTTATGGATAGAAACCCCAAGCTCAGAGAACTGCCAACTCAGCCCTGAAAGGCGGCGTGTCTAACTGGACGCCGTTCAGGCCTGTCATAGCAGACCCGGCACCGTGTCCCGCCTCTGCTAGAAATGACCTTGTGCAACCTTGCCGGTGCCTTATCTGCAAAACACAGGCCGGCTTCTCGCCTGCCTCCAAAGCAGGAGGGTTGAGGGTTCCCTGAAAAATCGCTCAGTAGAAGACGTGAGGCCAGGGTTCCTGGTGTCCTAGCTTCAGACCCGGGGCACCTTCTCCTGACCGGCCCAGCTTGCGGGGCTGAGGAACATGGGACCAGCCCTTTGGATGTAGGGACTGTCTTGCCCAACCCTACTCAGGGTGAGCGTCTGGTCACTTAAGTCATGTGGTCTTGTTTCTGGGCCTTGATTGGATGCTGAAAACTTTTGACCCAGGAAAGCTGCCAGTGTGGCGTATGACAAGCCCACTTCTGCTTGCTTCATGCGGATTTGGCTTCCGATTCTCCGGGCCGCTTGTTTTGGGGCTTCCCCAGCTCTTTCAGTGGCTCCCTGGAGTCCTTGCATCTCCGGGCTTCCCAAACGGCTGCTGCTTTATGGAACTTCCTGCCTGAGAGTTTGGGCTCCAAAAGAGAGGCTCTGGAGGGGACTGCGTGCCCAGGGCCAATGGGGAGAGGCCAACGCTCCAGGGCAGCCTGACTGACAGGAAACTGCAGGCCAATGAGGGAAAGAGTCGGGGCACCCAGAGCAGGAGGGACTCTCAGACTCCATGCTGCTTTTCCGCAGGCCTCAGTCAGACTCACAGAGAGGAGACAAACTCAGATGCCTGGGAGTCCCCTGGACACTGGGCTCATTCCGACCGATCCCGCCGAGGAGCTACCGCTAGGTAGGGCAAGGGGGTGTGGTTGGAGGGAGCTTGCTAGTAGAGTGGGTACGGGGGGGCGACTGTGTTTGCTTGCTGCTGTGTCTGGAATGTTTTTAAAGCCCCCATCCCTCCCCAGTGGGGCTGGTTTGGGGCGTATTCGTTGGGAGTGGGCAGTGCCACCCTGAAAGGGAACTGGGTTGTCTGGCACCAGGCATCACTGAGCAAAAGTGGACGGGGCTCATTTGTCGCCGTCCACACCTTAGGATGCGGGTGAATCGCAGAGGGGAAGGCAGAGGCCAGCTCTGTGTGGGGAGAAGCCAGCCCCTCGCAGGGGGACGGGTCCCCTCCTTCAGCAAACACTACCCCACACGTCCATTAACGTACAGGGGAGCCGACTGTTTCCATGGCCCTCTGGGCTGAGCTCTGCTGCTGTTTTGTAGGTTCGTATTCTCCTCAGCCCTGAGGATTTGGACACTACATGGGCCCTGGTGAAAATGGTCGTGAGTCCAAAAGGTTCACAAGCTTTCCCAGGATGACTATTCCTCCCAAAGCCATGTCCCGCCATGCGCACACCCGTTTCATCCGGTCAGCGAGCGGAACTCCTGTCATCGGACTGAGGTGCCCGATCACACCACAGAAAGAGCAAAGGGCAAATACTGGAGGAGATCGGTTCCCGAACAACCCGGAGGCTGAAAACCATTCATGCAAAGAACAAATCTACTCGGGGAAATCAGGCTGTAGTCTATGGCTCATTCCAAATAGGAAACAGAGGCTAACCTCAGAGAGAGAGCTACGGGCTTCTGCATTTACAGCACAAATAATCGTCAGCGTTCAAACTGCAGATTTACTGAGTTAGCGGCCGCTGGCCCTAGGCCAAAGCTCTGCAAAAAGCATTTAATTTAGTGGCAAATCTACCTTCCGCCTCATCTAGCCTGCACTTCTCTCCCGTGGTTGCAGGCAAACTCTGCCGAACGTTCCACGTGCAACGCGAGTCATCCCTGTCTGTCAGCCACATCCCAGCTGTCTGCCCCCTGGAAAATGATGTGGGGGCGTATTAATACAGAACTGTCACGGCAGCCAGCTGGGCCACCCATGGTAATGGCCTGTCGGCAGCTCCTTTCCGGGCATTTCAATTAGCCAGAGCCTGTTGGGAGCCACAGCTCAGCAGGCCAATTACAACTTCTCAAGGAGGAAACTCGCCAGGTGGCTTCTGAGGAGAGGTACTTGTGCTGGAGCTCCGTGGATTCCCACAAGGGACGCGGGTTTAGAACCAGGTAGTTTGTGCTCGTGACACCGGAATACCCAAGTGTTGCCACGAGGAGGTGGCCCTAACGAACCAACACCCCAACCCCGGTACAAGGTCGGTTGGGATCTTTAAAGACCCCATGATGCTCTCAGTAAGAGACATGCACATGCTTGTCCGAATCTCACACCTGAGCCATTCTCTTACACCGGAGCCCTAGGTAGATTCCAGCAGGAGTGACTTCATACCTCGATCCCTGTGCAGGGATTCAGCATTGACTTCATGCCCTCAACTGCTGTGCTGCATCACTGGGAGCAGGCAAACAGCTGCCCTGTTCCTCTCTAACATCCTCTGCATTTTTGGTCCTGATTCCTAGGTCTGCGGTTACATGGAAAGTGTCCCGGGATCCTTCGGGATGGAAGGCCCTACCAAAGCACATGGTAGGGTTATTGTTGCGTTAAACATTTCAGCAGCTCTGGGGCTGCAGCACAGGAAAGTATTTTGTGGCACTATAGACTAGTGTTGGAGTGTTGCAAAAGACCCACTTCGTCGACTTGCATCTGACGAAGTGGGTCTTTGCCCACGAAAGCTTATGCTCCAACACTTCGGTTAGTCTATAAGGTGCCACAGGACTCCTCGCCGCTTTTGCAGATTCAGACTAACACGGCTACCCCTCTGATACTTAAAAAAGGAACTCTATCTGCCGCTTACGCGCCTCAATGTATCAAACCACAGAAGGGTTCGAACGGCTGCGAGAGGCGGGGGCCGTCAGCTTGGGACTTGAGCTCTGTACCGTAGAGGCCGGTTTCCTTCCTTGTTACTAGGGTTTCCCCTTACTGATCAGATGGGCAGGACGAAATGATCCAGGGGACCTTACAATATGGGCTCTGGGCAGCCAAATCATAGGCACTTGGTGGCGATTTACAAAACCGGCAGCTCAGATAAAGCCGCGCAAGCAAAACAATTCAGGCTCCATCTGTAACTCACCTCTGTGGTCTCTACAGACACGATATGGCGCAAGTAGGGCTGAGTGACACTGGGGGCTGTCCGGGCCTGTCAAGGCTCGCTCAGGCCTTGCCCGCCGTTTAGTTTCTGTCCATGCTACAGACACTGCAAGTCCAAGGTCAGTGGGGCTGTAACTTTCTGAGGCCGCTCCACCAGGTCCAGGCCAGCCAGAGCAACTCTCTGATGCCTGAACAGATCTCAGACCTGAGCCAACCTCCCACACCAGGATGGCGCTTTGTGTCACCTCAGCCGTGACATTCAACCCACGCCCGGGCAATTCCCCCAGGGCAGGGCAGTTACACAGTCCATATGGGCTACAGGGTCACAGTGCCCGCAGCCTCCGCCCGTCTCCTATCCCCAGCAAGCCTTCCCCTTTCCATCAGCCCGTCTCCAAGAAGGAAAAGGGTTCCAAGGGAAGCCTCCCGAACTTACCCAGTCTGCTGCAGCCTTCCCCACGCCCAGCAACCGCTTCAATATCCAAGCTTGCCCATCAGCTCCGCGGCGCTCTCTCAGCCAAGCCCATCATGGCACCTTGAGCGCCTTTGCCAGGAAGTCCAAGTTCACCAAAGCAAGCGCAGGAGGCTCTCCTCCATTTCTGAGGGAGCCTCTGCCGCACCTGCAGGGCCTCGCGAGAGTTATTCAGAGGACTCAGCGGGCGGTATGGAAAGCCGGGCTCTTCCTATGCCAAAGTGATGCCGATGCAAGAGCCACTCTCAGCCACGCACCGTTACTCGGCTCCTTCCCTCGCCTCGCGCTCGCAGTTCCAGCTGAGCAGCTTTCTTTCTCTCTTTCAGTTTTACTCCTCACCTCTTCCTGTGCTGTGCGTCTGGCTTGGTCTTCCTTCCTGTCAGTTTCAAAAGCTGCCAGACTACAGTACATGCGAGTACATGCCAGCATAGCAAACCTGTGGCCCACAACCAGACAACAGCCATGCGAGTCCTTTTCCAGCGCTGAGAAACGCCCACCCCTCCGCACCTCTTCTCCAGGAGCCAACCCGTGGTGACAGCCAGACCCAGATCCTCTCATGGTGGCCGTGTCTCCCTCAGAGATGTCCACCTGCGATCGGAGCAGTTTGAAAACCAGAGCAAATGTTCCCTCACTGCAGCCCCCGTCAGAGCCCGAAAGTGCTGAGATTTCAGAACTTAGGTTAAAACGGAGGGGAAATCTCTGGAAACAAAATGGAACCCAGTCCACTCTGGTGATCACACGTTGGCCCTGCAGTTGCTACCGACGCAAACTGGGATGGTATCTTTATCAGAAAATTAAACAATTCTGACTTGAAGACACGGAGACCAGAAAGGCGCAGGAACAAGCCGCAATCGTGTCCCTGGCTATGAGGAGTGTTACTCTAGCACTGTCCTTTTGGCATTGAACTGGTTGCTGAAATGCTCATCAACAAATACTGTCCCTGGCAAACCTAGCCTTCAGAGAGACCGTCACCATCCCCCTGGTCACAGGTCGCTCCCACTTGTCTGGAGGACCAGGGCTGTTGAGCAAGCTGCCATCCCTTCTCTGCTCTTTCAGATACAGGGTTTCAATCAGCCTCTTGTAGCCAGGCCCGGTTTATTTTCTTTGCTTGACCAGCGCTGGGCAACCTGGGCTAGTGAGGGGGCCGCATGAGCAGCCTCCTTCATCTCAGGGGGCCGCAAGATTGTCCTAACCAAGACAGTCTCCTGGGCGAGGGCAGTTTTGCTCCCTGCGCTGGCCTGCCTAGAATGTGCGGGCTGTGCTGATTGAACCGTAGCAGCGGTGTGATTGGACGCAGAGAGAGCACATGACTCACAGTTGGCCCTGGCTCTACGTGCATATCACTTTAGTGACACCGGTAGGAAAAAAACGATGCAGAAGGAAACCAGCAGAATCTGGCCACCCTGCGTGTGAGCAATGGAAAATAACACGTCTCAAGGGCCGCACCGAGAGCCCAATGGGCCGCCCAGAAGTTGCCCACCGCTGCTTTCGATGGAAGTGTCACGTACAGAGTCCAGGATACGTTTGCAGGGTTGGCACTTTGGAAAATCTTCTTACGTGAAAATGGAGCAAAGCTGATCAAATGTCCTGGGGAAATAATCCCCAGGCGGCTCCACCGCACTGGTTTTCCAGAGCAACGTTAAACGCTCTGGATCAAGGTCACAAACGTTCATTTGAATGAATTCGGGGGCAGGGACGTGGCCGCAGCATTCCATGTAGACAGGGTGATTTCTGCGAGGTGGGTAACGGCAGGCAGAGGATGCCGTTTGCTACTAGATCTGCTTCTTTCCAGGTGCCCTCGTCAGGTCAGTTTGGTGCAGAGCAGAATCCTGTGAAGGTTGGGGCTGGGTAGCCAGGGATTGCCTCTTTTCAGTTCTGGTTGACAACTGCGCCGACCCAACCACATCGACCTAGCGGGCGGGTGATATCTGTGGGGGTTACTGTGACGGCGCGTCGGGGTTCCCCTGACTCCTGCACCCCCGTAGTGGCATGAACAGACTCCACCAGCCAGTAGAATAGAGGGAGTTTATTGCTTCTCCAGGATACAGCACAGCACAGATGTCATCTGGTTACAGGGCAGGCCTAGGATGCCTCAGCCCCCCTTGAGATGGGGGAGACTGGGCCCCTAACTCCCAGCCCCCTTGCTTAGGCTGCTTCCTCCATGATTCCAGACAAAAACTAAAACTCTCTTCCAGCCCTGCCCCCCAGCCAGGTGCTGGTCTCCGCCCTCCTCCCTTTGTCTCTCTCCCTGGGAGGCTGAGCCTGGGTGTCTGGGGTAATCCACATTTGGGAGAGTCAGTGAGAATCTCACATCACAGCGCAGGGGGACCCCGGGTCACAGAGCAGACAGCACCCCCACTACGTCACAGTTACGTTCAGAGATAGGTCGATGCTCAGAGATAGGTCGGTGCAGGCTGCCGACAGACTTCACTGGGCCCTGGGCAAGGTTTGGGGGGAGCTGGCTCCAGGCCCCTGAAAGAGGCGGGGCTGGAGGTTGGCCTCCCCCAGCCCTTCAGCTTTGGCAGTGATTTAAAGGTCCCAGCGCTCCAGCCGTGACTTAGACACCCAGGCCTTTAAATCACCGAGTCCCGGGGGCACCTGCCCCCTTTGCTCTCCCCACATCAGCAGGGCTGCTCTGTTGTATAGACCAGGCCAAAGAACGGTGCCAATCACCCCATGGATGCACAGAAACTAACCGCCACGTCAGGCTGATGCTGCTCCCCATGCCAGTCCCTTCCAGGCTGCCCTCCCCCATGCTCACCGGATCGGCTCAGTTTAACTCTCCGAAGCTCACTGCATTGCTGCCGCATGCCCAGCCTGGCCAGGCAGATCTGGGGGCTGCTGACACACAGCGCGGTCATCGGCACCGGCCAAGGATATTCAGCAGAAACTCGCTCCCAAAAGCCTGTGTCTCTTGGTCCTTCTCCATAAGAGACCAGGAAAGGATTTTGAGCCCCGCACAAGATGTGGTTCTCCTCTGGCACTACCTTTGGCCCTTTGCTGATGCCTTTCATCAGAAGATTTCCAAGAGCGTCACAACCAAACCCTAAGGAAGCCTCACACGGCCCCGTGAAAGAAATACTCATTATTGCGCCGGTTCCTGGATGATCAGGTGGGGCACTGAGCGAGTAAACAGTTTGCCTACGTTCATACATCACACAAAGCGGTGGAAATGAAAACTTAGAGCAGGGGATGGATGGAACTCTAACCACTAGGGTGTGGGATCGGCCAAACACCGGACCAGGAGAATCTAGCTGTGATGCCACATGCTGGATTTCTAGGGGGTTAAAGCTCAGCGAGCTTCACGTCCCCAAGAAGTTTCTTACGCTGCCCTGTTCCCAAAATGCTGAGATCTAAAAGCCTCCCTAGGCTGCAACTGGCAAGGTCACCCACAGACAATAAACCCAGTTCGACGACAGCGTTCCTAACACGGACACCGGGGCTCCCCTCCCACTGGTGTTTAATGGGCACGTCACCCCCGGTGCTCCTCATGCCTAGGTCCACTTTCACCCCGATGCAGCAGGAAGCCACAATGACACTTGAACGAGTTCCAGGGTGGCAGGATGGGCTCATGAGAACAGCCTGTTCTAACGCAGCCAATGCAAGGTCCTGCCGCTCGCAGCAAGGAAGGCAGGTTGGAGCAACCGGTAACCGGGGAAGCCAGTGCTGCGAGCAGCACTCGGAGGGGGTGGTCGACAGCCAGTTGGCTCGGGGGCCGCTGTAAGAAGCAAGGTTTGGAAATATAAGCAGGAGGACGTAACGCAGCATCCGCTCTTTGGCTAGGATTAATGGGGAAGTGGGGGCCTTGGGCTTGGCTGTGGCTCAGCGGGGGCCGCCCCGGGAAAGCTGTGTCCGGTTTGGGTGCTCGCGCATCAGGAGGAATGGCGGGGTTGAGAAAAGAGCTACGCGCGAGCTGAGGTCCAGACATCGTGCGCCACAGGAAACGACTCGGCGCAGATGTGATCACCGTCGACAAGCACCTCGGGGAAGGTTTCTGCTCGAAAGGCAGCAGAAAAAGGCACAGAACAAGATCCCGTGGCTGGATGCTGAAAGTAGACAAGCTGGTGTGGCTAGCGAGAAGCGTAGCTAACCACGGGAACGGCTCACTTAGGGATGTGGTCGGAGGCGGCGCTCAGCAGAGGCAAGCTACGTAGCTGCCTGTGGCAGCAGATTTTGGGGCCTCCCCCAGTTCCTTTCTGGGCAGTGGGGCATGAGGCTGGTGGGGCTGCCCAGGGAGGGGCAGGGAAGTGTTTCTGCCCTCTCCCCAGGGCCCCCAAAGGAGCAGGAAGTGGCCTGCTGCCAATATGCTCCTGCCTCCTCCCGACTTGGGTAAGACTGGGTCCGTGGGGCTCGGGACTCTTCTGGAGACGCCACCAGCACTGCCAGGACTTTCTCAAGCAGAGCAACCTGCCCGACTCCATGTCAACGCCCATCCCACACCATCCGCTCCTTGCCCACCGGTTGGGGGGGGATGGGGAGGGACTCCCTAGCAACGGGGATGGGGAGGGATTCCCTAGCGACAGGGATGGGGTTGGTTGGAAAGAGGCCAGGGGAGCCGGGTCCCTGCCGAGAACTTCTAAAGGGATGGGGCCACCCTAACGTAGCAGGTTGGCTTGAGCAGCCTCTGTCTGCGGCAGATTCGCCATTGCTGGAAGCCTCTGCTGGAGGCTGGGCCGTGCTGAGAGGCCCTGGCTCCAGGCAAGCGCGGGGCTTTATGCAGAAGTGGCTTTGGCCTGCGCTCTTGGGAGATTGGACCAAATGATCAAAACGGCTCCTTGGGGGCTTAAAAACCTATAAATTCCCACGTGCCTCAGTTTCCTCATCCCTCCTTCCAAACGACCTGCCAGGAGGGGCGCCAGGCTGAGCTCGTTAGCGTTCATTAGGTGACTGGCGCTGTGCTGGCTGGGCATAGACATATTCATTGTTATTTTTCACCACCCAAAAATGGCTTCCTTGCCTTTGCTTTATGGCGCAGAGGACGTACCCAGACAGCCTCCTGAGCTCCCAGCCCCCAAAACAGAGCACACAGGATGCAGGAAACCACAAGTTCTGGGGCACGAGGGCTCCGCGGCTCACTTGCTAGAAAAGGAGAGCGGCAGCAAGAGGCCAACCTCTGCCAGGCTCAAACGCACCAGCCCTCCTGCCACGCTGAACACTGAGTTCCTAGCAGGGGCCCAGCTTCACCCGGCCGGCTCTGAGCGACCTGCTGCAGCTCCCTGCTGCAGCTCCCTGTAGAAAGGGGAGAGCTATCATCCCCGGGCCATTGGGAGGTGGCAGAGACTGGATTCTTGGGGCCGGCATCCTCGCTGCCGCCAGCGCATTGCTTGTCAAACCCTGGGTCCCTGGCTTCCGCACAACCGCCATACCCACCGCGTCTCGCTGTAATTCTACGGCTCTGCTCGCTGCCCCCGGAGGCCCCCGAGATGCAAACACACGCACTTGCTCCATCGGCCCGGGTTAGCCTGTAACTTTAAAAACGAGGGTCAGGGGACCACTTTCACCTGCCTGGGCACTCAATCCTGGATGTAAAAGTAGCTGTTCTCCTACAGAGGAATTCCACTGACCCTGGGATGCGAGCCTTTGAGTCTGGGACCACTGACACACAGAAAAATCAATCGGGGCCGTAACCAGCGAGAAGCAAAAAACTAAAAACAAACCCATCTCTGACGCGGCCCCCGACAGAAGGAGAAAGACACTCCCCTCGCACACCAGAGCCTTGGGGGGCGCTCCCCATGGTGGGGCAGCTGGCGGGGGGGGGGGGAGGGAGAGCTGGGACTCTAGCGTGGGCTCACCAATACTGGGGAAGGGGGAGAGCCCCCGAGACTCAGACGCTGGATCCAGGCAAGCCAGGGGCCGAATTGGCCCCCGGGCCTTAGTCGTTCCTGCCCTCGGCTCTAACCAGTTACACAGAACTGGAATCCGTCTGCAGAGCTGGCACCCTTACGCTGGGCCTAAACAAAGACATTCACTGCTTGGTGCATGACAAAGCCAATTTCTCCTGCCATTAACACTTGCATTTCCGCATCAAAAGCCACGTATGGGACACCTCCAGCCCACTTAATTAGCCTCATTAACAGGGGCCCTACAATTGACAGGTATTTCTGCTGTTTATATATATACACACTCCCCCCTTGGTTTCTATTATTTGCACTCCAATTCATCTGAGGAAGTGGGTTTTGCCCATAAAAGCTCATGATCCTATATCTTTTGGTTAGTCTCTAAGGTGCCCCAGGCCTATGTGTTGTTTTTAAGGATCTATGCCCGCTATGCTGAACAGCCAAGAATAATAAGAGAAGGTGGAAAAGACCGTGAGCGCCAGAAAGCAAAGGGAACCGACAAGCACTGCGTCAGCCCAACACCTGCAGGGTTAATGGTCTCAGGGTGGCTGAGCTAGACTAGCAGGCGGCGAGGAGGACAATTCTAGGGCATCAGAGAGACCACGCTTCCCACCGGCTGGCTAGCTTTACGCAGAGCGCGAGCTACAGGACGCGCGTCATTGGAAAACGTGGAAACCAGGAATGGGCTCGGGGACTAACGTGCCGGAGCGCGAGGCAGCGCCAGGGCTTGGCCAAACTGCTCCCAGATTCTGTGCGGCACCTCTCAGGAGAGAGCAGAGATGGGGCCATCGCACCACCCAGTACCGGGCTGCTTGAAGGCCTGGGCACATCAATTGAAGCAACCTCTGGAGCTGCTCCGATGGAGACCTGCCTGGAAAGGCTGCCTGCTCTGCATCCCACAATAAACAGAGACCTCGGTGCTCCCCTCACTCAGCCCATCCCCCAACTCACCCCTCCCGGCCCCACCCCCGACACGGCCCAGCCCCCGCAGGTTAGCAGCACAGAGCTCCTAGCCCAGCAGGGCCCCTGGGTGCTACAGCAGCAACACTCAGTAAGTGTCCCCCGGGGGCTGCTTCAGCCGTTCGTGCCGCTGCAGGCGACAGAATCCGCCCCATCATCTGGAAATCGGTTCCCTCCTCCCGCTCTGGGGGGGCTTGGTTCAGTTTTGCCCACTTTGCTAACCAGGGCTGCTCAGGGTTAGCCCTGGTTAATCTCCGTCACCCCTGGGAACAGTCCCCCCCATCTAATGACAGGTGTGAGAGGGAAATCCAAGAAGTTTAGTTGTGGATTCTCCCGTAACCCCCACACTCACCGTTTAGGTCCCCAAGGCCACGGCTGGCAGATTCCATCTGCATCCCGACAGCCCAGCGCTGGGGCGGCCCCTTGCCGGTGAACAGAGTCTGCCCACAGCAGCCCAGGGAGGGAGCAGGGATGCAGCATGTCTGTTAATACAGGTATTTTCCACCTTGGGATTCACAGGGGCAGCGCCCCAAGGGGAGACGCCCAGGGCAGAACCCTGCGCTGCCGACTTCCCCGGACAACGCCAAAGTCAGCCTGGCAGCCCTCCTCCTTCAACCCAACCGAGGGCAGGCGGGAGGCAGCGTCTGACTGGTGCAGAGCCCTGAGAAAGGAGGAGGGTGGCTGTGAGTGGCCCGTGCCCTGGGTCTGCCAGCCTCTCTTCTGGGACTGACTGCAGCCTGCCTCCCTGCAGTGCCCTCTGCTTCCAGCCGCCCGGCTTTCCACAAGCCCCACCTGGTCTCACCCCGCTGGGCATCCCGTAATCGGGGCTTTCCACCCAGGCCTAATCCTCCCTCATTGGCTGACTGGGCGTATGTGCAGCCAGGACACGCCGGTGTCCTCCTGGCGTTTACACAGTCCCTTTAACCCTCGTGGGGTGTTCTCCCTCGGCGCTACAGCTTGCCACAGCAGCGTCAGGCGAGGAGACAACTGCCAGCGCCTGGCTTGCCCCCCGTAGTAAAGGCTGGATGCCTGCAGTTTCCTTAATCTCCGGGGAGCCGTTCGCGTCCCTGAGTCTCTTTCATCTTTTCTCTTCCGCAGGGGTGAAAAAGCCAGTTTCCAGGCTTAACAACGTAGGCTGAGGTCAGGGCTGAGCAGAAGCAAAGGAAACGTCGACAGCAGCATTAAAAATGGCCCAAGGCTGATTAGGGCCCTCGGCATTTCAATAGGGTTCCAGACGAATTGCTCGTGAAAGCAGCCATGGCATAGAAGGCAGCTGGATAACTGAGCTGGACGTGAGCGCACTGGCGCATTAGGCTGCAACAAGTTTGTCAGGTCTGAGGGGAGAGGTGTTGGGAGGGACCAAGGGGTCCCTGCGTCAGAGCAGTGCCTGCGCGGGTGCGGAGCGGAACGGAGCCAGGTCTGGGGGCCAGAGGGGCTCCTCTCCCGCACAGAGGGCAGCTGGGCCACTCCTGTCTGAAAATCAGGCCCCAGGCCTCTGACCCGGCCCCACGTGGAGCGAGAGCTGCACGTGACGTGTGCAAGGTAGCACTGGCAGCCCCTCGGAGCCGGGACTGCACTCCACGTATCTACGGCCTGGTTACCGCCTCCCTCTCCCGATCACGCCGCCCGGCCTGCGCCTACCTAGCGCTTGTTTGCCTGTGGTGCCACCTACTGGGGCAAAGGCAAAAAGCCGGGCGGTGGCCAGGACTTCAGTCCCTTAGCCAGGGCGTTGGACTCATGCCGCAAGGATCGGCAGCTCCAGCTCCCTCAGCTCCTCAGGCCCTAAGCTCTCTGCGACTGTGGCTCATTCGGGAATTTCAGGGAAGCTTCCTCCAGCAACCACGTCTGCTCAGCCCTCTCCCTTTGCCATACACCCCCCAGGCGTGTGCACTTGCTGGCTCTGAAAACACCAGACCCACAGGCCTGGCCGGCTTAAGAACCCCCGTGGCATGTGTTAATGCAGAGGGCAGCCCACTCCCCTCTCCCCAAGAAGCATGGAATGGAGGCTCTTTCAACACAAGCCTAAATCCTTGGCCACCTCACCAAGAGCTGGTCAATGCTCTGCTAGTCTGACTCCGGCTCCTGGGCTGAGCAAAGCTGCAAAGAGGTCACTGTGCAAAGGCACTTCTCCCTTGGAGCAGCCTATGGATGACCCAGGGTGCTAAGAACTGTAGGCCTTGTTTCGACACCAGCGAGCAGGGAGCCAGCAGGGACGGAGAGAAGAAAAAGGGCTGGGACTCCTTTCTGAGACACTTTCCCAACTGCTTTCTGAGAGCAACAAGTACCGCCCCCCCCTTCCCCCCCCCCACACCTGCACTGAAAATAAAATCCCGCCCCACCCCAGGCCAAAGTACTCTTTCGGGCAGGGCTGTAAGGTGGGGGAGGTAGCACAACACAACAGGTTTAAATATCTTTATGAGTAGATCATCTTATTTACATCAATACAGAATCACTTTACAGACAGTAGCATCAGGAACCAGGTGCTTTATTTCAGAAATGTAAGGAGGGAGGTGCTATGTCAAATCCTGTTTAACTGGTCAGTTTCCGGGGGGGGGGGGGGGGGGGCGCTGCTGGCAGTTGTAAGTATTCAACTAAAAGGCGGGTTGCAGTAACCATGGAAATACTCTTCACTGGTGCTTAATTCCAGCTGTTGAGTGTAAACTAATCCATTTGCATTCTTAGCCCTCTATAGACTGAAACAATGATTCCTAGAGGCTGATCAGTACATTTGCTTGTAACATCACCCGCAGAAGAAAGCCCTTTCACTGGAGACAGGGCTGGGCTGTAATGTAACTGACAGCCTGGGTACATTTCCTAAGAGCTGGTGAGTGCGCCCTGGGCACTGGGTTAAAATGGCAACGTTCTGCCTTGTTTTGCTACCGAGTTAACCTTGGCGAGGAAGGGAAGAGTTGATGCAAAGTGCTGATTCTAACCAGTGTAGGCTGTAGGAGAGGCTAACAGGACAAGGAAAGCCACGCCCACCCTCACACCTTGTGAGGGACTATGGGCAATTATGTGCCTTCCCTGTAATTCACTCTCAGCAGATGGGAGATCCCTCTTTGAGTCTATCACAGGAGTCTAGAACCAGGGCCTCTTCCCAGCTGGTGGGGTCATTCTGCAGACAGGACTGTGGCCTTTGACAAACCAAGCCTTCCAGGAAAGGATGCACCAAGCAGATCTCGTACTGAAGAAGGGTGACCGAGCGGACGGACTTGTCGAGCGGAGCGCGAAGCCACCTCGCTGAAAGCTCCGTAAAGCAAACTGCTTCGTTTGCCACTAGAAACAACATTTTCATTTTACCATTAAAGTGTCCACATTTGGCTCTGAATTATAACACAAGGAGGATCCGAATGAGCTCCCAGCATGCGGAATCCTAGACCCCGTACAGATGCCTGGGTGACATTTCCTAAGGTGGCTAGTTCCTCATGATCTGGTGATTGTTGGTGCCTCTTGTAGTTCGTGGCGTTGCCAGCAGGCAGTGAGTGTGCTGCTAAGGGACATCCTTTCACTTCCAAGGCCCACGGCCAGACGACAGAACGACTCCCCCCGGCTGCAGGAACGATCTACTGCTGCTTCTCACTGTCTAGTTGCCAGTAGAGCGTTTCCCTGGAGTTAAAGATGGGGAGAATATTTAGCACGTAATGAACTGCTCCTGTCCAAGCCTAAGAATGTCTCACAGTGTCAGTGGGTGCTGGCACATGCCTCGGTAACAGAAGTTCCCCTGCTAGCTGCGAGCATATTTCATTGGGGCCTGGCAGAAGGAATCTTAGCTCAGTAAGAAAAGGGAAACTCTGGGCCTAGTGCCCAAGTATCCTTAGCACGTGCCCTGCTCCATCACATTCGCAAACCCGGCCTTTAACGTGTGCTGTCTACTCAGAGCTGACCAAACATGGCATTGGGGTCCCATGATTATTGCACATCGTGGATTTCTAGAGCCAATCTGTTCAGTTTAGAAGTAAAGACATTCCCCTTGCACCGACTGCCAGCCCTGCAAACTCAGCCTGGGGCGGAGACTCAAAGTAGGCCCCATCCTTGTGCTCCCCACCAGTATTCACGGTTCTACACGCTCAACTGGGCCCCCCACCCCCGTGACTTCTGTGCAATCCTCTTGCCTTCAACAGGCTTGCCCAGGGGTCACCAAAACACGTGGCAAGCTACAGTCTCTTCTTCCCTGAGCAGCTCCAGCAGCAGAGGGCGTGTGCCGGTAGCAGGAGGAAAAGCACTCAGCCTGTTTCAGTTAGAGTGAGCAGATCTTTCTCCACATGCACCCAGGGAGCAGCTTTGGGGCCATTTTCACATTTCAGAGTAGAGCCATACGTTAAAGAGCTCCGTGCTGCAAATCTATTTAGTTCGGGTTCTGCTACAGCTTCCAGATAAACTGACTAGGTTTTCATAGGGAGGGCTGGCTGGAAGGCCTGAGGCTAAGCGTAAGCCACGCAATTTCTTTGCTTCCTCTCCAATCTACCTCCCAAGGGATGCCATGTTCTGCTTGGCGTGAGGAAAGAACAATCAGCAAAGTACAAGAGGGTTCCTACCTCCAATGGGATATCAGGAGCTAAACATTTTCTTAAGTTTGGTAAGGAATCCCTCCTTGTTCTCCCCCGCCTCAGCCTCAGGCCTGTCCTCGCCTGCTTCCGAGCTATCCGGGGCCCTGCCACCTAGACACAAACAGCACAGCTGCTATCAGAGTACACTTCCACCTCTGCCCAGGCCCACACCTCTGGGAACAGCATGCTGAAGCCTGGTTCCGATTAGGGGACTGCTGGAGACGGTAAATGTGGGGCGTGAGGAGTGTCGCACGGCACGCCTGGCTTTCACCAGTGCTCACGTGTGCAGATCCTGCATAAACATCCCCGCACGGATCTGCTCCAGCACACAAGCCACTTCTGTTGCTCATTTGCCTCACCCGGGGGTGGCTTGAGAGAACACAAGACCAGGCACTACAATTTGCCTGTGTGATCAAGGTGGAAAGTCTGGACTCCGGAGGGGGAAGACAAGTGCAATAACAGAGTACCACGTGCCCCCTTCCCCAGCCCGCTGACATTCAAACAATCCGGATTTAAGAAGAGTTTATTATGCGCCAATCAAGTTTCAAATGTGAACAGATATTAGTAGATAACAGGCACAAAATCATTAGCTAGTTCAACTTCTAGTAGCAGCCACAAGCAACATGCTGTGAGCACCAGGGTGTAGCATGAACGATGCTCTCAGAGAGCAGGCAAGCCACATGCACTGCAGACTAGCGGAGCTCTGATCAGCTTCTCCACACCACTAGCACCGCCTCCTGGGTCCAGCAAGCTAAGTGCATATTCTCTTTACACTGCTCTTCCTAGACGTGTGCACGTCAACTGCCTGCATACAAGTTACAGATTGATGCAATTACTCGAGGATACGAAGTCTCGCGCTGCATTTCAAACGGAGCTGAAGGCACGTATCTGTGCTGCGTTCAGGTGTCTAACTGAGCTGGTTTTGAAACGCCCCCACTCGCTGGGGAAGGATACTCTTTAAAAGCACCTTTGCCTCTGGTGTGTACCCCACTTTTTTCCCCGCTTTCGCTAGCTTGGGCCCCCCTTCAGAAGCACGAGGCAAAGCCCTATCAGGTTTCATGCACACATCTTCTGCACCCCGCATTTTGGTGTAGATCTTTGTAACAAGATCCGTCCTCTTCTTTCTCAAACTGCTTGATGAGCAGCAAGCAATTAGCAATGTTACACGAAAAGCACTGTCACAAGCCACTGAAAGCAATAGCTCCCCCCTCGAGCTCTCCTTCCAGCACCTCAGCAAGTCAGGCAGATGTTGCTGCTCCGGTGTCATGTCACATTTCCAAGGTTTTCCCACAAAGAGAGCTAGAGACTTTTAAACAAAACTGAACTATCTGTGGTCTGGTAGCACTTTATAGACTAACAAAACATGTAGACGGTATCATGAGCTTTCGTGGGCACAGCCCACTTCTTCAGATGCTGTGCCCACGAAAGCTCATGATCCCATCTACGTGTTTTGTTAGTCTATAAAGTGCTACCAGACCATTTGTTGTTTTTCTCTGTAACAGACTAACTCGGCTACCCCCTGAAGCTCCTGAACTGTGTTACCGTTCTGCTTGGAGCCCCATCCGTGGGCCTACGCCCCACTGCCCCAGGCACTGCAGCCCAGAACAAAAGGACATTCCTGCCTCAGAGACTGTTCTGTCCGCCAACTGGTCCCACCCGGTGCCCTGCCAAGGAGCCACCTCACAGCTGGGGAAATGCGGAGCACCCCATGGCAAGCCTACTGAAGCACTGGCCATTCGTAAGCAATCCCATGCAGTATGCTCTCACCCACAGCCCAGATGGAGGACAAGGCCTCCTTCCCTCTCCAGGGCTGCACCCTCACTCAGGGGATGTCTCCACTACCACATTTTGTCAAAAAAATTATGTGAGTAGCCCTGTGGCACCTGAGAGGCTAACAAAATATATACAGTATCACAAGCTTTTGTGGGCCACACCCACTTCAGATGAGCATGACACCCAAAAGTCGACAAAACAAAACTCGCCAGAGGGCGTTTACACTTGCTCCGTCACCAGCTCACATCCACACGGGGGACACCATCATGGACAGTGAGAGCAGTGCATGGCACGTACATTGTACAGGGCTGTGGGAAGGTGGAGTGATCCTTAGGCATACTGGGATTCCCTCAGTCTCCCACAGCCTCCTCAGCTCCTGGGAGAGGCATCAGGAGCAGCTCTGAGCTGTCCGTGCTGAGGAATGTCAAAGCAGCACAGCAAACTGTTCCCTTCCCCCTTCAGCAGCTGTCTGCCGGCCGCTGGGTTCCTAGCAGGGCAGAACAGGAGCACTCCCATGATTTGCTCTTTCTCTGTTCCCCAAAGGGAGCAGCTCACTCAGCTGTCAAGACACTTCCTGAAGCTTTGAAAGGGAAGGGGTGCAGGCCTGCAGGGCAGCAGAGATCAAAACACTGAGCAGAGCCATCGGGGCAGGCATTGTGGGATACTGGCGGAAGCCAGTTCTCTCAACAAAACAGAGTCCACGCTGGCTCTCTGTCGACAATAGAGAGAGGGGAAAAAACAAACTTCTCTGTAGGGGTAGAAGTTTTGTGTCTTGGAAACTGGGTGTTTCCCCGACAAAAGTCGCATTGCAGTATGCATGCTACTTGTAGTGAGACAAAGCTTTAGCATGGGTGCTGTTTTTAGGCAGCTCATGCATTGTTTAGGAAGTCGTTTCAGGTGCAATATCACTGAAAAAATGCAAGTTTTCAAGATTCAGTTTGTGAATGCAAGGCCCTATGACAGGATAAGTAACTCCCATCCTCAGGAGACCGTGTTGAAGTCAGTAGCTTTGGGATCCATTGAATGAAATGATTTGTGTATTATCTGGGCTGCAATTGTATGTAACCTCAGGGGCAGAGGGGGTATTCAAGTTCCCCACCACCCCAGCTTGGTAAAAATCCCTCCCCCTTACACCTGAAGACTTCTTTACATGGGAAAGATGTATCAGTATAAGCTCAAGTGTGAATTTAAACAGATAGCTACTCTAGTATTACTGTCTGTGCGGGCACACTTACCGTGGGGTACATGGCTTTTTTTCCAGTTTCTCTTAAACCCCTTCCAAAATGACATAAGACCTCCACAAAGGCGCTCTTATTCAGTGTGCCCACAATACCAAAATACCTAGTTTAACTCTACTACTAAAATTGTATCAGTATAACTGGTGAAACGCTCCCACTTAGACAAGCCTGAGAACGCTTCCACCCCAGTTCTCTGGTCCTTTGAGAACAGCCTCCAGCCAAAACAAAGGAGACCAGTCCAGCTATTTCTATAAAAAACAAGTAGAAAAAACTAATGAAAAATGCTTTTCAGGCCTTCTCTACCTGTCATAAATAGGCCAACAAAGAAAGAGCCTCTTTCTCTGCCGTCCACCTTTAAAGTCGACTCCAGAATTCAGAGTCAGACTGATGCAATGGCAGTGAAACAGACCCTGTGGTGGAATTCCTCTGAGTTTTGTTGTATTCAACAGTATCCACTTCCTGTAAGTAAGAACACCCTATAAACACTGCTAGGAAGGCTAGGCTACATGGTGGACAAAAATCATGATAAAAAAAGGAATACATTTTCTGATTTAAATTCAGATGATGTTGCCAGTTCTACACTTCCATGCAATGTAGTCTTAAATTGCTAAAGTGGGTATTCTGTACTCCCTTAGTTTTCTTAATAGTAGCATTTCAGATTTTGGGTTTTTTTCTTTCCTTTGAAGTAGTCTCACTTCAAATGCTCATCCATGCTGGAAAAAGTAAGCCAACGGCCTTGTTACATGGTTATTGTGAGAACACTACAAACAAAATGGATAAACCAACAATACGTGCTCTCTTCCAATATACTGAACTTCCTCAGGTCAAGGTGAAACACTTCAGCAGCTTATCCCCCATCAGGGTTTGGTGCAAAGTCATACAACTGCGCTCTTAGGTTACTTAGGCGCTTTTGACAATCTCACCCTTCCATACCTAATCGTAGGCTCCTATTTTTGAAAAGTGTGGTCTGTGAGATTACAAAATTGTCAACTTCTTTAATGCACAGGTTGGACCTCTATAGTCCAGACTTCCACAGTCTGGGATCCCCCGGCTGGAGCGTTCATGGGGAAAAGCCAGGCCCCACATCCAGCAACTCCTCCTCTGCCCTCCCAGAGTTCCGGTGTGACGCAAACAGCTCATTTGTGGCGCTCAAGCTCAGGGGAAGAGGGGGAGGAACAGGCAGGGTGACGCTGGGGGAAGAGGCAGAGCAGCCGTGGAGCTCAGTGGCTGGAGGGCAGAAGTGCAGCCCTGTGGCCAGTGCAGGGAGCACAGCCCAGCAGCTGCGAGGTTAGGTGCACTCCCACAGGACTCCAGTCACCCTGCCGCTTCCCCTGAGCACTAGGGATGTGAAAGTGGAAATGTGTGTATGGTTGACCGTCACAGTTACACGCAGGCTCCTCGCGAGCCGCCCCTTCCCCTGCATGTGTTTTCAGCAGTTACACTTTTACCTAAATAAGTGTATTTTAACATCCCTACTGAGCACCCCCAACCCCCGAGTCCCTGCTCGGTTCATGCTGGCCCCTCTGCTGCCATCCGAGCAGAGCCCTGCAGCTGGCAACAGCAGAGAAGCCAGCACTGAACTCCCCTACTCTGGCAAATGCCCTGGTTTGGGACCAGTCCGGTCCTGAGGGTGCCGGGCCAGGGAGGTCCGACCTGTATTGAAAGTCTGAACAGCTTTAGTTTGCTATTAACACTGAAGCAATTTTGATTTGAAGCAACAGATTTTATGCCACTAGCAATGTTTGCAGCAGACAGCCATGCTCATGCATACATTTGAGTCCCAGTGAAGTAAATACAGCTATCCATGTGAATAAAGCTGTTGGCGGATGAAGGCTCACTTCTCAATGTTGTGCACCCACAGCAGTTGTTAAAATTCAAGTAAGGTACCCTACCCATTACTGCATTTTTAAACAGACGTTATAATTGATCCCTTACACCTTTTCATCCAAAGTGGAAATAACACAAATGTACAGGTTAGTTTAACAAAGGCTCAATCTGATTTAAATCAATATGCTTGTTTTTAGGACTAATACCAATGATTTAAATTGCTCTGCTCGACAGGGAAGCTGGCAGTCTCTGTGCACACCACAGTCTCATGATGAGAATTCGATATGTACTTTTTGGCGGTCAAAAAGGCAAATAGGATGCTAGGTATTATTAAGAAAGGGATAGAAAATAGGACCCAGAATATCTTACTGCCCCTGTATAAAACTATGGTACGCCCACATCTTGAATACTGTGTACAGATGTGGTCTCCTCACCTCAAAAAAGATATTTTGGCCTTGGAAAGGGTTCAGAAAAGGGCAACTAAAATGATTAGGGGTTTGGAACGGGTCCCATATGAGGAGAGGTTAAAGCGACTGGGACTTTTCAGCTTAGAAAAGAGGAGACTGAGGGGATATGATAGAGGTGTATAAAATCATGAGTGGTGTGGAGAGAGGCGGATAAAGAAAAGTTATTTATTAGTTCCTAAATAGAAGAACTAGAGGACACCAAATGAAATTAATGGGTAGCAGGTTTAAAACTAATAAAAGAAAGTTCTTCTTCACACAGCGTGTAGTCAGCATGTGGAACTCCTTGCCAGAGGAGGCTGTGAAGGCTAGGACTATAACAGAGTTTAAAGAGAAGCTAGATAATTTCATGGAGGTTAGGTCCATAAAAGGCTATTAGCCAGGGGATAAAATGGTGTCCTTGGCCTCTGTTTGACAGAGGCTGGAGAAGGATGGCAGGAGACAAATCGCTTGATCATTGTCTTCGGTCCACCCCCTCTGGGGCACCTGGTGCTGGCCACTGTCGGCAGACAGGATACTGGGCTAGATGGACCTTTGGTCTGACCCGCTACGGCCGTTCTTATGTTCTTATGTTATGTTATGTTCTTATGTAAATTAAAAGGCTGAGCTTTACAACATAAAGTTTCCTCTAACTTTGAGTTTTAAAAAGTGACTCAAACCAGAACTACTGGGGTAGTGCAAAGGAAGCACAGCACCAAAACTACTGGAGGAGACTTGTCCTACATGGACACTCTAGGCCCAATCTTCTTAAAGGCACTGACAAAATTCCTTTGGGTTCAATGGAAGCAGGATTGGGCCCTCCAGCACCACTCAAAAAGGAATTTCAGATCCACCAGGAGCATGCACCATGGGTCTGACAGAGGTAAACGTTACAACAGAAACGAAGGTTCAGTGAAATACAGCTGGATTATAGGAGAGCCTGAATATAATGGCACTTTCTACTCATGCCACCAGCAAACACTAGGGACAGAGGGAAAGGCTAATGATTTCCAGCAAGAGGCTAGCCATTTACTGTATTAAACTCTATTAACACCACACTAACAGCCGCCACTTTTAAGACAGACAAAATAGTGAGCAGCCTCAGACAAGGTGAAAAAGGCTTACACGTAACACAGCCTGCTTCAAAGCCACCTTAGCCCTGGTCCCTCCCCTGTACCCTACAGAAAGCATTCCCACAGCCAGTCACCACAAAGCAGCACCATACACGATACTCAGCTTACCAGCAGATGTATTTGTGACTCCATTCACTGTCCCTTCCACATCCGTCTCATCCTCAGCATAGCTTAACATTAAGGCTCGCTGGCGATCTGTCAGCCTCCTGCAGGTCAGAGCACAGTGTTGCTATCTCAGTCAGTATTCACGTTAGGGATGGACGCCTTTGCAACCTAAACTCAGCTTCCCACCAAGCAGCACACAGGAGAGATGCTCCTGATAATGAAAAGCTAATAGAACTCTCTGAGATGCCTTCAGAATCTCAGTAACCTCTTAACATGAGCATCCGAGAAAGGAATAAGCCTTGTAATGGAAACCTAGGGGATCAGGGACAATTCTGGCCACTGCATTTCATATGACTGCAAAAGAGTAAGTCAAACATTTGAAAGGGTTGCAACTGAGAAGACTCAAACTGGGAGCTACAGAATGTTAGCAGAGGAGCACTGAAAAACAGAGTTCCCAGCTGGGCACACAGGACAAACACAGAGTCTTCCAAGTTTGACAGTTTACTTTGCAACAAGCCTATGACTGGCTCAGAGGGTCAGAACAGGTTTAAAAGCCCAAGAGGGTCAACTCATCCTTCGGAGGCCGTGATCCTCAGACTTCAGTGGCTCAGGAGCTAAATTCGTTATCAACATTACCCAAAAGAGCCAGTCGTGTGAATTCACGGGTCCATTTACTACATGCTCATATTGAAACAGTAGGACAGGAACGGTTTATATTATTCCCACAGCAAATAAGTTAATAGCTTAGTGCAAGTTGATAATTTAATTGGTTCATAAACCAGTGAAAGCATCCAGACTGGTTAATAACTTTGACTGGACAGTAATTAAATCACAGTGTGTTAATATCATGTGCTGTGCAGAGCCGCTGGAGACACAGCAAAAGAGCCACTTGCAGCTCCTGAGCGCAGGCCGAGTGTGACAGCTAGGCCGACGTTTGCTGAGTACCCGGCCTCGAGAACAGTCACGTAACTGCAGATTCATTTTTACTTGCCACAATTACGTTTCATGGATGTTTCTGTAATTAAGTCTCTAATCCTTATGGCTAAAAGAACCCTCCTAATGTGATGGGAATGTAAACCAATGCACTGGTCTGTGAACCTGCTGGAAGCCTGAAACAATTCCAAGAGGCGTCAGCTGTGCTTTTCCTGTCAATGGGAGTGTTAATAGTAAGTCAAATGAGAACTCACAGTACAAACATTAACTTCAGTTACTGATTATTCTAGAAAAATCCAGCAAACGCAGCCACCCCAGTCGGGCTCGAGCACACCCCCTCCCCAGCCTATGGCAGGTCCTACAGGGCTGGAGCAGCCTTCTTCTCCAGTGGGTGGCAGCCCACCACCTGTTAACCCTAATCAGTAAGCCTTACAGGTTAAAGGTGAGGCTTACCAGTTAATCATTAACATCCCTACATACTTTGCCACACAGAACACTGCCTCCAAAATATTTGGAGTAGCAAAGTATTTTTGGTTGAGACATTCATATTCTTTCAACACAACCAGTACATTAAAGATCTCACAGCATGGAAATTTAATCTATACACTAAATCAGTGCAGTTTTCTGGTTAAAAAAGAAAGCCTGTGGTTCAATGAAAGATACAGTAAGACAGAAGTTGGTTTATTCACTATTTTATCTAGGGTTCAAAGCATACGTCAATAAAGTAGTGAAGATCTTTCACATGAATATCTCCTGAGAACAAATTCTGCACAGCAAGTTTACAGATTTCTACAAGAGAAATTCTTGTAGACTTTTCAATTCTTAGTAGACTTTCTACTTACTTCGGAATCCTGATCTTTATATGAATGTAGTGGTCTCCATAACCATAACTGTTAACCCGGGAAATGCCTTTCCCACTCATTCGTATCCTCTGGTCTGCTTGAATACCAGGCGGTATCTGTGAATACAGAGACCTGTGTTTATAATGCTCTGCAATACCAAAGGGCCAGCATGGAACCCTACTTACATCAGAGACATCACACCTTTATCACGGATTGGTCACAGCATAAACAGCAAATTTCACATATGTGTTTATGCCATAAGCAACCTTCACTTCTACACTGCTGCTGGCAGTGGCGTTGCCTTCAAAGCTGGGCACGCAACCTCCAACTGCTGCTCTCCAGCCGTCAAGCTCTGCAGGCAGTGCAGAAGTAAGGGTGGCAATACCACAACCCCCCCACAATAAGCCCGAGAACCACTTTTGGGGCTGGACTCCCAGTTTGAGAAATGCTGTGCACACTGTATATTTAACCCTACAGTATAGGGTAAAAGTACATAAAAGACCAGATTTCATGGTCTGTGATGAGTATTTCATGGCCATGAATTTGGTAGGGCCCTACCTATAAATTAATCAAGCTATTCCCCCTACAGGCTGTGACGTAAGAGAGGAGGAATTTATTTCTATGTTTAGATAACTAGACAGCGCTCAGATATTATGCAATAGTAATGAAAAGGCATTCCGCCCTGAGAATTAACGCAAACAGCCTATTGAGGACAGATCTACACTGGAGCGCTTTGGTGGTACAGGTACAGCTATATCACTACAGAATAATAGAACACTAGAACTGGAAGGGCCCTCAAAAGGTCATCAAGCCCAGTCACCAGCACTCAACAGGACCAAGCACCATCTAGAATCTAGCTCATCCCTGATAGATGTCTGTCTAACCTGCTCTTAAATACTCCAGGGATGGAGATTCCACATCCTCCCCAGGCAACTTATTCCAGTGTTTCATGGAACATCACCTCCCTGAAGGAAGTGCTACGCACATACAGACTAAGAGCAAGAGTGCCTGTAAGCCGGTGGGATGACAGAGCAGAAACAGGCAGGAAAGAATCACACATACACAAACCCTGGTTGGCAACATTAGCCCAAAGGAGTGTCAAGGACTTTGCCAAGACCTGCCCAATGATCTGTCTCTTCAGCAGCCCTCATAGCCCTTTGAATTCTTATGCAGAGGCAAAGGGAAAGGAAGTGGGAATTATCCTTTGCATGCAGGGGCCGAGCAGAACCCCTGCAATAAAGCCATCAGGACTCAAGAGGCCAAGACCAGAATGGCCTGGTCTTGGTATCTGTACCCATAGGAAGTTTGCCCTGTATTTTTTCACTCTTCCTGAAAACAAAGAATGGCCTCTTACTGTCCCAAGCTAAGTTACCTCCTAGCTCCTCCAAGCACTATTACCACGTACCATGATATTGATGGTCTCATACAGACCCTGAGTTCTGGCTGTACCTCCAAGCACTGCCTGTGCTATCGAGATAAAGAGGTCTGAGTGTATATCTGCTCCATCTCGTCTGAACACAGGACTTTTCTGAACCTAAAAGCAAACAGTTCAAGAGTAATGAGCATGGGTCATGTCTGTACAGTACATGCATCATTCCCAGATAAAAGACTAGATTAAGTTGTTATAAGCTAATATCACTAATTTTAGGAAAAGTCTTACCTCGCATCCCCTAAAAATTACATAGCAGGAAACCCCAAATTAAAGTTATTCTTAGAAACTAACCACGGACATTAAATATTAATATAGGTTGAACCTTTCTTGTTGGCACACTCTGATCTGGAAACATCCGTCATCCAGAATAATTTCAGTTAGCTGGATGTCCACTTATGGGTGTAGCCAACTTTCCCGTGGTCCCATAAAGTTTGTCTACAGACACTAATTCTGGCTCTCAGTGTCATGTGCTGTTATTTAGCTCTAATTTACCCCAAATGTCCTCTTAACAACCCAGTAAGGCGTGGAAGTGTTGGTAATGCTGCCAGACAATATTGACTTTGCGTGGTCTGGAAAATTCTCTGGTTCAGCACTGGTCAGGTCCCAAGGGTGCCAGACTAGAAAGGTTCAACCTGTAGCTGGAGCAGGCCTCTCTTCTGAAGAGCGATACTAAAGATGGCATTAAGAGGTTTCATGTTTCCTGTTGCAAAGAATTCCCCCCAATTTTTCAGTTTACATGAAAAAAATTAACTGCTAAGGCTGGATACTCAGCCTCAGATCTGAGTGCACCACTGTGCTCTTCTCTGCTTGTCAGCCATCACCAGTAAAGATTCTTTGGAGGGTAGAAAATGAGATTGTCCTAGCCAGTCCATAGGACAATGGAATGTCAGAGGGGAAGAAAGTACCCTCAGCATTTCATAGTACAGTAAAACTCCAATTGTCCGGGCATCCAGTGGTCCGGCACTCCTGATAGTCCGGCACCAACTGGAACCTGGAAGTGCTCCGGCCAGCCGGACAATTGGAGCTGCTCTGCCCCTGGCTTCCCCAAGTCTGCCACTGGTCAGTTTCAGCAGCGGCTGACTTGGGGAAGCCGGGGGCAGAGCAGCTGGGGTGCTGCCGGGTTGGTCCCGCAGCGCCGCCCTCTCCCATGCTGCGCAGTTCCGCGCCAAATCCCCCCGCCCCCCAAGACCCCTCATAGCCCCCCTTCCGGTACTCCGGCATATTTGATAATCCGGCACCCCCTGGGTCCTAAAGGTGCCGGATTATCGGGAGTTTACTGTACCTATCTGGCAGTTCTGATGACTGCATTTTACAGGCTCTGGAGAGGTGATAAATCCTTGAGGGAATTTATGCAAAAATGGGGGGAAGAGATCAGTGTTGAAGAGGCCCTCAAATAGACGAATAAAACCTTTTACATACTAGGGTCTATAATTTTATTCTCGACACAGACAAGATTCAGATGATATACCTAGGTAGAGGACTTGTGTCCGCAAAGAACATGTAAAACAGCAGTGGACTAATTTTTAAAGAGGACATTTTAACTTTCCAATTCAGCACCTCAGAAATGCATTCCTGCAGTGTCTTCAGGGATTCAGAACACCTGCGCCCATGCCAGCTACTACTGTGTTAGTACATTACTTCCAGGAATTCCAGTTACCAGAGATAGTCAGTTCCCATGGAGCCTGTAAGTTATGCACTGTATCCTAGGACTGACCTCCCTATCTGTAGCAGGGCATTTCTGTTGTCCTAAATAATATTTCCCCACTTGCTATGAGGCAGGCTTTTCACGAGCTCAGAAAACTGGAAGGGCAGTATCACTTTGAGCTGGAAGGACATCTTGCCAGGCTGGTCCCGTGGTTACACTGACAGGAGATAGGTTACCAGCATACTCCCTTCCCTGACAGAAGATGGCCCAGAGTAAGTGGTGTGGTGTCAGGCGGCATACATACCCTGAACGTAATGAAAATTTCTCTTTTTCCTACGGGCATGCGAACAGTCTGTCCATCCTCCACACCTGCAATCACAATGAGATGAACGTTACATTATCTGTCTGATAGTATGCTCTACATCTTATGTGCCAAAGCACCTACAGCCTTCCAGTCTAACCCAATGCCTGGACAACTACAACTGGCTCAGCCGGATGTCAAAGCAGTACTTCCACCATCCAGGAAGAAACACCCATCTGCACCTTCACATTGTAATCCTGCCGTGCCCCTCCCCATTAACATCCGCGTCCTCGTGCTGGGATCCCCTGCCTGGGGTAAGCAAAAGCGAAACCCACCGGTCCCACCCCACTGGCTGCAGAAGCATGTCAGCTTGGACAGCTCCCTGACCACCGTGGTCTGCATCGTGGCAGAGGTCGGTTTTCCAGGCCAAGCAGTGCCCTCTGCAGCTGGGACTATAGGGGCGCTGCAGGCCTGATCCTACTGGGAGCCAGGTGTGTGGTGCGTCCCTGCACACCACCCACCTGTTCTGCCCCCAGCAGCCGCATGGGCCTGATTACATAGCTTTTTCAAAATGTGTCGCGGGCCAGATTGGGGAAGTGTTCGAGCTGCCAATGGTCCCCAGGCCTGGAGCTTGAGACCCCTGCTCTAGAGGCATGATACATGCTCAGTTGAGTTTCACATGGGAAGAGATACACAGCAGGCCTGTAAATACAGACACTGACCTGCTGGTACAGGGACCATCACATTCTTCTTCTGTTTGGTTTGCCCAGAGCCACGACACAACACACATGGTGTGGTCATGACAGAACCGCGACCTCCACATCGCCGGCATGTAGAACGCATCACAAAAGGCCCTGTATTTATTGTCTCCTACAAAAAAAGAGAGAGGAGGGATTAGAGGAATCCTTTGATAATACACAAGCATTATTCGTTACTCAACATGCAAGACAATGGAGAAGCAGACGGCAAATCTCTTATTCAGTGGAAGAAACCACTCCTCTAGCAGCTTAAAGTGGATAGAGATCTCTGGTCATTCAGTTTTTGTTTCAATAACCAGCTGCAATACAATCACAAAAGTAGAAAGACTATATGCATCTCAACCATCTGATTCCAGTCCAAGACACACGATGTGTACTTCTACACAACCTTAAATCTATTTCACATTTTAGCCCAAGACACTGTAATTCTCCTACCAACCCTCATTCTTGTAATGAACAGACAGAGCATGCCAATCTGCAATAAGGCACTAAATATTATTTCAATACCAAGAGAGCAATACTGAAGACAAAAATGTAGCAGACTAGAGAGATTAACAATGCCTCAAAAAGTGCTAGAAACATTGTTTGAACCCAGCTGCTCAAACTATGGAAATGATTCAGCAGAAAAAATCTGGAGTTAGCAAGGTCTCTCAAAAGATAAGGCTTATAACAAAGGTAACATTCAAAAACCGCCCCAGGTTGGGAGATCCATTCAGTTTTATGACCCCTGGGTGTGAAACTCAGCTTTTCCAAATAGATGGCTTTCCTTCCTACCCCCTCTCAGTTTCCCAAGCAGTCCTTCCCCATAACACTTTGCAAGAAGAAGAGAAAAACTGAGCTAGAGCTAACACCATGTTCGCTGGCAACTAGGTAGCATCCAGCACCCTGTCACATGGCTATTTTAAGTTTGGGGGGGAAAGCAAGAATTGGGCAGGAATAAAATTCAATTGACTGACTACATTTAATCCTCCTCACAATTGTTCCCATTTTTTTCTTTGGAGGTCACCATTAATAAAGCAGCGAATGAGTTTCTTAGAGTACAAGGAATGGGTGTATCTTTAGAATAATGACTGGCCTCTATCCAGAGAGATCAAAAGTTGTTCACACTTGTTCTGGGTGTAAGTGAAAAAGTAATACCGAGGTCTCAGTCAGAAGGACAAGTATCTACATCAGACTTTGTACTTGGTCCAGCTGTAGAAAATCTTAGAAAAAAAGTCATGGAGACTGAACTTCCCTGGGGGTGATCCTTCACAGATTGAAGAACCAGAGGGGAGTCAGGGCATAGGAAGGGCTTGCCCTGGCATTGCTCAAGTGGTGTCTGTTCTGTGGAGCTGGATTTCTGGCTCTCCAAGGCTGATGAGCTGCCCCTGCTACCAGTGCACGTGTACACACACAGAAAGGGAGATAAAGCCTACATTTAATCATATCCTTATTTAATGATCATTTCAGAAAGGCTCCTTTGAGTAAACACTAATTTGTCCTGAAAACAGGAATGTCTGAAAATCAGGGTTACACCTGAAAACAGCACTTACCATCCCAGTGCCATTGCAGTAGTGACAGTGCTGCACCTTGGTACCCGGCTCATGCCCCTTGCCATCACACCGCTGACAAGCGTCATTGATATTCACCACGATCTCCTTGTTCACACCTTTTGCAGCTTGATTGAATGTCAACTCCATGATGTACTAGGTAAGAGAGAGGAACGGAACTGCAGCTGTATTCCATATGCTAACAGGCTGAGAGCAAACTGAAATCACTTCGTTAAAAGTGGTCTCCTCTCAGACTGATTGGAATGCTATTTGAAAAGCTCAGACACAGTATGGAGAAGAATTGATCCACCAGACTTAGTAATCATCTGCACAAAGAAATTCTCAAATTTCCCTTTAGGAACATCTTCATTCTATGTACTCTGCAACACAACATGCACATGCATAACGCCTTACCTCCTGTGGCTGGTCAAAGACACCCTGAAAGTCTCCAAAAGAGGATCCTGAAAATTCTCCAAAGATTTTCCTGAAAAGTTCCTCTGGGTCAATGGTGGGCCCGCTGCCCCAGTACTGGCGTCCAGCGCCTGCTGAGCCGGTGTCAAAGCCAGCAGTACCATAAGTATCGTATTGCTTGCGCTTCACTTCATCACTTAACACCTAGGGAGGAAGTAAGCACAGTCCCATCAGGGCATGCTCAGTACAGAACCAGAGCAGCATGGCTGACACTAGACAGAGTATTTACACCTCTGCACGTTCCAAGGTGAGTCAGAGGTCACCTCCATCATCAGCAAAATATTGGCAATTACTACAGAATCTCAACTTCAGTTCCTTTATATGAGGAAGCTACGTACTTTCAGTAATGCCAAAAGGTGACATGAGCACGGCAGAAGAAAAGCACTCTTGTGTCTCTCGTGCACACTGGATGGCAGCTAAGCTCATAAGCATGTGGTGTGTCCAAATAAGCACATTAGTTATAGGCAAAGTGATCAACTGCTCTGGGATCTTTTCATTTTTGAAGGCAAGCAAAAGTGGCTTTCAATGATATATACCATGTAGTGTGCAAGACTAGCGGGATGGGATCTAGCAAATGAAATAAGCTTGACAGTCAAAATGAGTAAAATGTGGGGGGGTTACTAATCCCCCCATCCTCAGAAGGCCAATTATTGATACACTGGTGATCTCTGTCCTTATATTGATCAACAGGCCCGCTCCAGTACTCAGCTTTCCAATCTCTCACACCTACGACCAGTCAGTTTTGTTCTAAGGAACAGCACAGTGGCCCAAAAACAAGCTTGGAACAAAACAGTCAGGTACTCTGCTAGCTCAGTTACTGAAGAATATCCAAAACATTCTGGGGCATACATGCTCAAGTCTAGCAAACAATACTTTGTTGCCAATGAAGCAGTGACAGACATTTCTTTTACATGAGATCAGGGGAGGTATAATTTTTCAAGGCTGTAGGTCAGTTGTTCCCGTCCCACCTTCCCAGGTAACTGAGTATACATCAGTCACATCACCTCATAGGCTTCTGCCAGCTGAGAGAACTTCTCCTTCGCTTTAGGATCATCCTTATTTGTGTCGGGATGGTATTTCTTGGCAAGCTAAGAAAAAAATGAGCATTAGAAATGGAAGTCAGTCCAATGTTAGCACCATTACTCAGTATACTTTACGTGTCAGGGGAGAAACATTAAGCAGACCCGAACATTTCATGTTTACATTTTAGAGGAGACCAAAAGCATTTCCTAAGTAATTCTTTCCCCATATCATTCCCATATAAGGGACATAAAAAAGCCGTTTCCTAGTATATTGATACACTAATGGTACCTAAAAGCTTTCCTGCTTAAGTGTGGACTGATAGGCTCTCTCATACACACAGGCGAGAACACCCCTTTTCTTCAAGAAGGTCCTGAACGTATGTGATGACAGATCAACAGCAATTATGATTTTGCTGCTAACATGAAAATTTGCTTCCAGAAGGTTTCTAATAGGTAGGGGGAAGCTATTTTATTTTAAAAAGTCCATCTAGAAAGGTCTCTTCCCTCCAGCCAAATAAATCATCTGCATTGACGACCGCCCAAGACCACATATAGGACTATATGAACCGTTCTTCTGACCCTGCTCCATCACACGTACGTTCCATTGGTAACCCCCTGTGCCCTCCCTGCCACGTTGTCGTTAGCAGAAGAGTCCTTTCTGGAGCATTACGCATAAGAATAAGATGAATGGGGCGTAACACCATCTCCCCAACACCACCATCATCACAGTGGTGAGCTTGGATTCCAAGAGACATCTTTTCTTTTTTTCCTTAGGTACACATGCCTGGTAATAGGCTTTCTTGATCTCCTTCTGGGTGGCATTTCGAGGCACTCCCAGTATCTGGTAGTAATCTTCTTTGGCGTAGGAAGGGGAACTGGTGTGAAATGAGGCAGCACATATTATAGGAGAGCATTTAATTCCTAAGGGGAAAAAAAATAATTAAAAAAAAAAAAAAAGAGTCAGGAAGAATCATAAAACACACATACCCCTCCCTGTCACACTGCCAAGACCATTTCTCTCATCAACCACAACCTACTAGTCTGTACTAAAGATAAAGCCACTGTATCATAGAATTGCACAGGCACATATGGCCACGCTGACTGTAAGAGGTAGTAAGTTTAATTAAAGACAGGCACTACTTTGATTTTTACCTTGTGTGTTACTGAACTGCATAAGCAAATGCACACTAAGGGTACAGCTACACAGCTTTTTTTTGTTTCGGTAGAAGTCTGCAAATAGCGCTCCACATATGCATACTTCCAGGGAAAAAAAAACAGAAGAGGTTTTTCCGGTATTTTGGGGAAAAACCCTATTTCGAAAGACCCCTTATTCCTCATAAAATGAGGTTTACAGGGTCTTTCGAAATAGGGTTTTTTTCCAAAATTTGGCCCTGTGTAGATGGGGCCAAATACCAGAAAAGCTTCTTCTGAAAAAAGAAAAAAAAAAAAAAAAAAACACCAGAGGACGTATGCAAATGCAGAGCACTATTTGCAGACTTCTACCAAAACAAAAAAAAAGCTGTGTAGCTGTACCCTAAAAGATGTTACTGAACCGATGAAAATTCCAAGACCTACTAAAATGGAGACTAAGGGCTTCTCTTCACATACAGCGCTATACTGGTGCAGTTGCCTCGCTGTAGCGCTTCAGTGAGGACACTACTAGGCTGACGAGAAAGCATGTCTCCTCAGCATAGCTAATCCACCTCTGCGAGCTCTCCTCTCTACACAGAGGGTTAGTTCAGTGTAACTATGTCACTCAAGGGTGTGTGTTTTACACATATCGGAGCAACGTAATTATACTGATATAGGTCTGTAGTGCAGACTTGGCATAAGTCTTTAGAACAGTAACAAGTGGTAGCAACAGCTAGTAACAACAGCTTTAATTGTCACATGGATGATTTTGTGATTCCAAATAGGAGGAAAGGTAGTTTGTGTGGCTGTAAATGGGAGAGGTAGCCCAAGAAATATTTAACATGTAATGCACCCTATGAAAAAAACTGAGAACCTACATAATTCTACAAGGCCTAATGGCAGGATATCTAGTCACTAATATAAGAAGTGGCTTAGGGTTGTCCAAGTAACAATCATCTTCTCTACTGCTCCTTCCTAGAAGGATCTGAATTCCATTAATCTTCACAGGAGTTCTAGGGGATGGAAGTAGTCTTCCTGGACATGTGTGTCTGCATCTATGGAGAGAACATCTGCAAAAAGACATGACTTGCACTGGGTTTTTAAATATGAAAGCTATAAACTCATCCTGCTCTCTTGTGAAAGAATTCTATTGGCAGGGTTCCTCTATCTAGCTCTAATCTAGACTATACCAATTGCTTCATCTGCATTATACAGTTCACAGGCTGCTCAGAAAGGTGGTCCCCGAGACAGTCAGACTGAAGGTCACAAAGGGATTTGAGGACAACCAGGCCTTAAAAATGACCTAGGACTCAATGAGAATTGGTGCAGCACATGACAGCAATTGGTTTTCATGCATCTATTCCGCTCGGGATAAGGGCAACTGCACGTGACTTGCAGAAGCTTCTGCATGACTCCCACAGCAAAGCGAGGCACAGTACTGCACCCGAAGGCATGGATCATCACTAGCAGATTGTCTGAATGGGACAAGCACAATCTTCTCACCAGTTAGAAAGAAACATTTTGATCACTACTGCAATCTGGTTAGCTAGACAGATCATGCAGAGTTGGATTGATTGTGCACTCCTTCAACAGGCTGGGGGCCTGTGGTGAGATTCCACTCTGCTCTGAAAACAATTTATCCTCAAGCTAAAGCAGTTTCCTTCCCAATGATGTTGCTGTTAGACAAGCTGGAAGCAGAGCTCTCTCTTGATGTGGCTGGGCCAGACCTATGGAGCACTGTAGAATGAAGTGGACTTGGGATGAAGGTGGAAGCTGGGTGCTAAGCACAATGACCAGCTTTCCCTTTGCTGGAGAGGGAACCAAATTGGCTTCCCTCATTGGAAAGCTACGAACCACCCACCATTAGGCCCTACGCAATACAGGCCACTTGCCAGGGGGATGGGCACCCCAGAGCCCATATGTAAGGAATAGAAGCATCACAGCACTTGCCACAAGAGCAGCACGAAAGGACCCTGTGCAAGACTGACAACCAGAGCACGACTTCCAGGGCCACAGCCATCGAGTGCCCCCTCCCGGCACAGACAAGGGGCCCCCGTCCCAACACTTCCCACCTGTCCCCAGCACCGCTGCCCCCCCCAATAACCCCACTCTGTGCGACACCCCCAGGGCCGCTGGGCCCTCACTCCTCTCCACCCATTCAGCCCGCCCCTGTTCCCCAAGACCCCCTCGCCCCGCTTGTCCTCCAGGCACGGCCCCTGCCCCCATGACCCCACCCCGCTTGTCCTCCAGGCACGGCCCCCTGCTCCCCATGACCCCCACCCCGCTTGTCCTCCAGGCACGGCCCCTGCTCCCATGACCCCCACCCTGCTTGTCCTCCAGGCACAGCCCCCGCTCCCCATGACCCCCACCCCGCTTGTCCTCCAGGCACGGCCCCCTGCTCCCCATGACCCCCACCCTGCTTGTCCTCCAGGCACAGCCCCGCTCCCCATGACCCCACCCCGCTTGTCCTCCAGGCACGGCCCCCGCTCCCCATGACCCCCACCCCACTTGTCCTCCAGGCACGGCCCCTGCTCCCCATGAGCCCCGCCCCCAGGCACCGCCCCCCCCTCACCCGCGGGGCTGAGCGCGGCGCTCGGGGCCCGGAGGCGGCTGCCGGGCCCGGCGCGGGCGGGAAGGCGGCGGGGGCCGCGCTCAGCCGCCGGCCCAGCCACACCCCCAGCAGCAGCCGCGTGTCCCCGCCGAGGCCCCGGCTCCTCCCGGCCGCGCTCAGCCAGCGTGAGGAGCACCCGGCCGCCATCTTGGGACGCCGCGACACACAGCGGCTGCGCGGCCCGGCCGGCCAAAGGGCGCTCAGTGCGCCTGCGCATGCCCGAGCCGCCCGGGAGCTTTGCGCGTGCACAATAGCGCCAGCCCCCTCGGCGCATGTGCGGTAGCCTTGCCTCGTGCCCTGCTGGGTCACCTGACTAAGAGCTTTGGCTCAGCCTGCAGACAGGCTCACTCAGGCTCCGCCCCCTGCAGGGCGTGGCCAGCACTTTGCCAAGGCCACATGGCCAGGGGCCCTGTCTGGGCTGGGGCTGTAGGTTCTGTAGCTTCCGTGTGGGGCTAGCCTGGGCCCAAAGGGCTGCACCTCAAAGGGATCTCTCTGCAGGGGTGCCACCCTTGGTTATTCTCCCCATGCCGTGCAGTGTCACCCCCCACTGTGTGTGTTCAGCAGAAACAACCAGGGGTCCGGTGGCACCTTAAAGACTGACAGTTTTATTAGGCATAAGCTTTCCTGAGTTGCAGCTCACTTCCTCAGATGGAGAAGTGAAAGAGACAGAGAGCAGGAATTCAGAAACAGGCTGCTGTGAGGTGAAACAGCTGATCTGGAAGACATATGCAAATTTGACACTATGGCATGGGTCTGAATAGGAACTGGGAATGGCTCTCTCATTATGACAAGTAATTTCCCATTTTAAGTATCCTCACTTTGGTATCCACATGCACCGGGACTGAATTGGCTGTGATGGAGCACTCCCATCTCTCAAAACCAAGGAGTTGGGTGGCACCTTAAAAACTAATGAATGTATCTATTAGGGGAGAGGCCACTGGTCAGGGGGGAAGGGTGGAGACAACCCCAATCTGCCCAGCCCCCACCTCTCCCCACTCCTGCTCTGTCCCCTTCCTGCCCTTGCTCCATCCCTGCTCTGCCGTCTCCCAGTGGACAGTGGCAGGGGAAATGGAGCAAGGCAGCCCCGCTGCTTTGCTTCCCGCAGCCACGTTGCTCCACTCCTGCTATGGAGTGTGGGGCAGTCGCGCCCCTGCCCCCATAGCAGCACGGCTGGGAGAATGAAGCAGCAAAGCCCTTGCTTCCCTCCAGCTGCTGCCAATGAGTTGGGGGGAAGGGAGGGGCACACAAAATCATAATCCAGTTGGGGGAGATGGAGCAGGAGTGAGACCCTGTCATGTACTGTAGGTGGGTTGTGTGAGAGCTGACGTTTGAGACTCACGACAGGCACAGCTCCGTGATTCTATGCTTCGTGGGGCAAAGTGGGGAGGGCTCCTGAGCCAAATGTCAGTAGACTTTCATAGAATCATAGAACCATAGAGCTGGAAGAGACCTCAGAAGGTCATCCAGTCCAGCCCCCTGCTCTAGGCAGGACCAATCCCAACTAAATCAACCCAGCCAGGGCTTGGTCAAGCCGAGACTTAAACACCTCCAGGGATGGAGACTCCACTACCTCCCTAGGCAACCCATTCCAGTGCTTCACTACCCTCCTAGTGAAATAGTTTGTCCTAATATCCAACCTGGACCTCTCCCACCACAACTTGAGACCATTGCTCCTTGTTCTGCCACCTGTCACTACTGAGAACAGCCTCTCTCCATCCTCTTTGGAACTCCCCTGCAGGAAGTTGAAGGCTGCTATCAAATCCCCCCTCACTCTTCGCTTCTGCAGACTAAACAGACCCAACTCCCTCAGCCTCTCCTCTTAGGTCATATGCTCCAGCCCCCTAATCATTTTGGTTGCCCTCCGCTGGACCCTCTCCAATGCGTCCACATCCTTTTTGTAGTGGGGGGCCCAGAACTGGACACAATACTCCAGATGTGGCCTCACCAAAGCCGAATAAAGGGGAATAATCACTTCTCTAGATCTAATGGCAATACTCCTCCTAATGCACCCTAATATGCCATTAGCCTTCTTGGCTACAAGGGCACACTGTTGACTCTAGCTCATATCCAGCTTCTCATCCACTGTAACCCCCAGGTCCTTTTCTGCAGAACTACTACTTAACTGGTTGGTCCCCAGCTTGTAACTATGCTTGGGATTCTTCATCAGATTTCTTGTGGCCCAATCCTCCAATTTGTCTAAGTCACTCTGGACCCTATCTCTGCCCTCAAGCGTATCTACCTCTCCCCCTAGCTTAGCGTCATCCGCAAACTTGCTGAGGGTGCAATCCATCCCCTCATCCAGGTCATTAATAAAGATATTGAACAAAACTGGTCCTAGAACCGAACATTGGGGCACTCCGCTAGAAACCGACCTCCATCCTGACATCGAGCCGTTGATCACTACCCGCTGGGCCCGGCCTTCTAGCCATCTTTCTATCCATCTTACCATCCATTTATCCAATCCATATTCCCTTAACTTGCTGGCAAGAATATTGTGGGAGACAGTATCAAAAGCCTTGCTAAAGTCAAGGTATATCACATCCACTGACTTTCCCACGTCCACAGAGCCAGCTACCTCATCATAGAAGCTAATCAGATTGGTCAGGCACGACTTGCCCTTTGTGAATCCATGCTGACTATTCCTAATCACTTTCCTCTCTTCCAAGTGCCTCAAAATGGATTCCTTAAGGATCCCTTCCATGATTTTTCCAGGAACCGAGGTAAGACTGACCGGCCTATAGTTCCCTGGATCATCCTTCTTTCCTTTTTTGAAGATGGGCACTACATTTGCCTTTTTCCAATCATCCGGGATTTCTCCTGATCTCCACGATTTTTCAAAGATACTGGCCAAAGGCTCCTCAATGACACTTGCCAACTCCCTCAGTACCCTTGGATGCATTAAGTCCAGACCCATGGATTTGTGTACGTTTAGCTTTTCTAAATAGTTCCTAACCTGTTCTTTACCCACCACGGGCTGTCCACTTGATCCCATCTTGAGTCACTTAGCACATTAGTCTGGGAGCCCACCTTGTCCGTGAAGACAGAGGCAAAGAAAGCATTGAGTACTTCAGCTTTCCCCACATCATCTGTCACTAGGTTACCTCCTTCATCCAATAGGGGCCGCACTCCCTCTCTGATCACCTTCTTCTTGTTAACATGCCTGTAGAAACCTTTCTTGTTATCCTTCACATCCTTAGCCAGTCGCAATTCCATTTGCGCTTTCGCCTTCCTGATAACCCCGGCATTCTCGAGCTATACATTTAAACCCCTCCCTGGTCATTTGTCCAAGTTTCCACTTTTTGTAAGCTTCCTTTTTGTGCTTAAGTTTACCAGGGATTTCCCCCGTAAGCCAATCCGGTCTCCTACCATGTTTGCCTCTCTTGCTACGCGTGGGGATGGTTTCTTTCTGTGCCTTCAATAAGGCTTCTTTAAAATACTGCCAGCTGTCCTGGACTCCTTTCCCCTTCATGTTAGCATCCCAGGGGATTCTGCCCATCGGATCTCTGAGGGAGTGAAAATCTGCTTCTTTGCATTCCCATAGCCTCCGCCCTCCAGAGAGCCCAAAGCATGGTACATTACCCTAGCATTCCCCAGGAAGCAGGCTGTGCCCCATCTTGCAGATGGGGAAACTGAGGCACATAACGACTGCGACCATTTAAAAACAACCTGGTCTTGAGGTAGGGGCGTGGCCGAGGCGGGGCCTGGGCGGGACAGGGCGTGGCTAAGGGCGGAGTCTGGGCGGGATAGGGCGTGGCCAGGAGCGGAGGCGGGGTCTGGGCGGGATAGGGGCGTGGCCAGGCGCGGGGGCGGGCCTGCCGGCTCGGGAAGGGCGCGGCGGCGGCGGCCTGATCCCGCGGGAGGAAGCGGCGCCCGGAGCTGGCACCATGAACCGCTTCAAGGCGTCCCGGTTCCGGCACGCGGCGGCCAAGCCGGCCCGCAAGGAGGTGAGCCCGGCTCCGCCTGCCGCGTGGGGCTGGGCGGCGCGCTCCCCCCGCCCGGCCCCGGGGCTCCCCACCCCCGGGAACCCCCCTCCGTCCTGCTTGCCCTGCCCTGGGCACCCCCCAGCCCGGCGCTGCAGCCTTCACTGCTTCCCCCAGCCTGACCCCGGCCCCCAACCCTGGGGGCCCCGGGGACCCTGCTCCCCTTGCCCTGCCCCTGGCCCCCCATGTCCCTTCTTCCCCCACCCTGGGGGGCCCGTGCTCCCTGGCTTGCCCTGCCCCGGGGAAGCAGGGGAAAGCCCTGGGGCTCGTCCACTTCCCCAGCCTTGCTCTGGGGCCCTGCCCTGCGGCACCTTGGCCCTGCACCCTGCTTTGGCCTGCCTGGCTCTTCCCGTAGAGCCCTTTGCTCATGCTGCCCGGTGCTGGGCAGAGCTGGGTTCTGCCGTGTGAGGGGCTCTAACACCCCATGATCCTAGGCTGGGCTGGGTGACCCCCCCAACCTCTAGCCCCCTCCCTGCCCATGCAGCCTGAGGTGCAGGGGACAACATCTCTCCCTTAGATTCCTCAGTCCCAGCAGCCTGTGGCTGGGATGGGCTCGGGGGTCAGAGTCTGTCTGCTCCAGGTCTAGTGGAAGTTGAAGGCTCTGCCCCAAGCTTGCCCTGGCGTGAAAGGCCACGTACAGCGAGGGACTGGCCCCTCGGTCCTGGAGTGGGGGGACTTCCCCTGACAGCCGGCTGCGAGTGGACCTAGGCACTCCAGTGTGGGCTTATCAGCGCTTCTGCTGCCCACATCCGGGGCTCTGCTGGGCACCTTTCCCAGGCTTTATTTGCTCTCGGGCCATCTGCCTGCTGCCTTGTTCTGCACCATCTTAGACTGTCAGAAATCGGAGACCAGCCCCGGTCCCGTCAGCCAGTGCCTGGGCACACGGGCCAGCTTGATTGTTGGGTGATAAGATCTAACTGGCAGCCAAGATGCAGCTGACGGGAAAAGGGTTGCTAGTGACTTAGTTGCTATCCAGGTTGCCTGGTTGGCACCTGTCAGTTGGCTACAAAGACTGTTGTCTCCCTGGGTTGGATCTTGGGGTTCTCTGCCTAGTTTTAGATGTTCTCCCTGGAAACTTTTTTTTTGGGGTGCCACTGTCCAGCGGCTTTGAAATGCTGAGCGCCCCACAGTGTGCAGCTCCGGCGGGCTTCTTGCAGCGGGGTTTGCAACTGTTTCCAGTGTTGGTTTTTGTATCACAAGATGTTCTCAGCACTTCCGCTCTCTCTTCCTCTCTGGGCTTGTGCAAAGGGCTTTTCTCTACCGAGCAATGGGCCGCTTAACCTGCTAGGAAAGGAAAATGTCTCAACATGCCCTGTGCTAGCGTGGCAGAAGCGGGCTGTGTGTAGGCAGGTGCTGCCAGTGATCTAGAGCAGGCGGTGAGATCGCTGCCTGACAGCCCTCCCCAAAGGCACCACGACGGGCAGCGTCTCTCGGCGCAAACTGCGGCGTGGGGGGGTCCGGCTCGGGCAGCGTCTCTCGGTGCAAACTGTGGCGTGGGGGTGTCGGGCTCGGGCAACGTCTCTCGGCGCAAACTGCGGCGTGGGGGGGTCGGGCTCGGAATGCAGCCGGCTAGCCATGCCAATGTCCTTCCGGCGGCAAACGTCTGCGTCAGGAAGCAGAGGAGCGAAGGTGCCTGGACTAGGACCGTATCCTTCAGCCTCTTGGCGTGTGTTGAGTGGCCTAAGCAGCTTCTGTGAGCCGGCTTGTGCAGACGAGGGCTGGGGATCAGGCCCTTGGTTTGGAGGCACGCTGCCCGTTTTCTGCACCTACCCTAGTCCCTGCGCCTGGGGAGTGGCGGATGCTCGGTGTCACTTTCACATTTCCCCCCTCGTGCGAGTGTAAATTTGCGGCCATTGAAGGCAAAAGGAAATCTGTTGGTGCCAAGCTACTTCCCGTGCATCACAAGAGGGGCCTTGCCGCTGTGGTACCAGGGGACTGCCAAGCCAGTTCTGTGCCCCTAAGTGGCGCAGAGCGGAACCGCGCAGTCCCGTGATGCTGTAGATAGCCGTGAGCGTGCAGACTTGTGGCTGGCTAGCTGCGGTAGCGTGCACGCTGCGTGCAAGCATGAATGACTGCATTAAAACGATGTACGTCTGTAGTGCCCAAGTAAACTGTGACTCTCTGCCATGCTACGGAGACGCACCGCCCTGCACGTCTATAGCAGCAAGCTTCTGGGGGCTCAGAGTGCTGCATAGACCATTCACCCCAGTTCCCCTGAGGGGCTGGTGGATCCCTGTGTGAGATTTTCATACTGTGTCTCGCCTAAAGTTAAGCTCTGGGGTCCATATGGAGGCATCTAAATACTGTTTCAGTGTTCAGTGGGTCCCACTGTCTAATCTCCAAATGAGAGTATGTCCCAGCATGGTGTCAGAGATATGTATCTCTGCTTGGCAGCAGTTTTGTTTCCTTTCATTTTCCCTGCCCCACACACTCACCCCTGCTCCCTTCCACAACTTGCTGTGAAAACAGGCTGCAGAGTTTTTCTTCTGTCTTCTCCTGGATCACTGAAAGGTCTTCACTTCTGTTTTGAGCTGTTGTAGAGTGCCATTGTGCACTGCAGCTCACCCCAGAGGTGGCTGCTTTTCTGAGGGTTAGTAATAAAAGGGAAGTGCTCCTTCTCCAGGGCGCTTGGAAAGGGAAGGTGCTATGCAGCTTGTCAGGGCTTTTGTGGAGAGCAGTGTAATTACACGTGGTACTTTGCAGCCACGTTGGACAGCGTCTCTGCTTCCAGGGGCTCCCGCTTCAGCGGAGAGAGCTCACCAGACACCCTGGCTAACTTAGAGCATCTGTCTCCCTGCACAGAGGCATGGCTGGATTTGGTGTGTTGTGCAGCAGAATTGACTAGCTTTAAACATGTAGCAGGATGCCGGGTGGTCAGAACTCACGGGGAGTGGGGAGTTTGTCTGGGGGAAAAGGGGCATGCGCACTACCCAGGCAGGGGAGAGGTGAGTGAATGGGGTCCCTGCGGGTGGGCAAGGTACTGAGTGTTTTGGTTACCAGTCTGAGTGAGGATTTGGTTACCCAGCTGGTTGGGGGAACGGTGCCTCTCCCCAGGCTAACCCCCTGCACTCCACCTGGTCCTGCCGCAAAGGCCTTGCCTTGAATTATGGCTCCTCCTTTCCCTTGGGGGGCGGAGCGCCGAGCTCGAGTGGTACTGAAGTGCCGACCTGGCCACCCGAGATCAGACCCCGCAGGTCTGAAGGCAGCTTGGGCTCTGCTGAGAAAAGCCGGCTGGGGGTCCACAAATACCTATGGAGAGCCAGGGAGGATGATGTGGTGGGGGTGAGGCTGGGGCCACGGCAGTGCGCCCCTTGGGGCCAGCCGGGGGGGGGGGTGTGGTGGGGGTGAGGCTGGGGCCGCGGCAGTGCGCCCCTTGGGGCCAGCCGGGGTGTGTGTGTGTGGTGGGGGTGAAGCTGGGGCCCCGGCAGCGCACCCTTGGGGGCCAGCTGGGGTGTGATGTGGTGGGGTGAGGCTGGGGCCGCAGCAGTGCACCCTTGGGGGCCAGCTGAGGGGGTGTGGTGGGGTGAAGCTGGGGCCCCGGCAGCGCACCCCTGGGGGCCAGCCAGGGGTGATGTGGTGGGGGTGAGGCTGGGGCCGCGGCAGCGCACCCCTGGGGGCCAGCCGGGGGGGGGTGTGATGTGGTGGGGGTGAGGCTGGGGCACTGGCAGCGCACCCCTGGGGGCCAGCCGGGGGGGGTGTGATGTGGTGGGGGTGAGGCTGGGGCCCCGGCAGTGCACCCCTGGGGGCCAGCCAAGGGGGTGATGTGGTGGGGGTGAGGCTGGGGCCCCGGCAGCGCACCTAGGGGGCCAGCCGGGTGTGATGTGGTGGGGTGAGGCTGGGGCCCGGCAGCGCACCTGGGGGCCAGCCAGGGGTGATGTGGTGGGGTGAGGCTGGGGCCCCGGCAGCGCACCCATGGGGGCCAGCCGGGGGGGGTGTGATGTGGTGGGGGTGAGGCTGGGGCACTGGCAGCGCACCCCTGGGGGCCAGCCGGGGGGTGTGTGTGTGGTGGGGGTGAGGCTGGGGCCCCGGCAGCGCACCCATGGGGGCCAGCCGGGGGGGTTCAGGGAGTTTGGCTCGCCGGGGAGGTCACCGATTCAAGGCCAAGCAAATTGGGAGGAAAATCCGTATGCTGCGATCGTTGCGTGCTGGCCACTGCTGTGGGCGCCTGACAGAGCGGCACGGGGCGCTGGTTCTGCAGGAGAACCCAGAGGCAGCGGCCCTGTCACAGCAGCTCCTTGCACTCCCAGTCGGCTCTTGGCATGGTGCGTCCTGCCCCAGGCAGGGGGTAGCCGCGCTGCACACTGGCCCATTGAGGCTTCCCTTGCGTGGCTGGAATGGGACTGGCCAGGGCTAAGCTTCTCCGCTTCAGCAGGCTGATTCTCCGTATTCAGATTAACCAATGGCTCCGTTTCAGAGCCCTGATGGGAGCCGAGCTGCCTGCTGCACAGCAGTGGGTATAAAAGTCCCCTCCGGCCGGCAGGCGCTGTGGGAGCTGGGCCGCTGGGGCCCCCGCCTTGGGCTGGGCCAGTTCCTGGCAGCCAGCGGGGCCCAGCCTCTCCCAGGATGCTCGTGGCTCGGTTTAGAGCAGCATCCCGTTCTTCATTCTCCAGCCCAGCGCGCCCCCAAGCGCCTCTGCCCGCAGAGCGTCCGGACCAGGGCGCTCCCTTGCTGCTGGCTGCAGGTTAACTGGCTGCTGCCCGTGTGCTCTGGCGGGCAGCCAGGAAGCGACATGCAAGCATCAAAACGCAGCGGTGGCAGCCATGGTGAGGTGCCTGCAGAGTCCGGGGGCTCCACTGCATCCTTCTAAACCAAGATGGAGGCTTTGTCTCCACAGACCAGTAGAGCCAGGGCAGCTTCTTGCACATCAGCCCCTGTCGAGAGGCATCCGGGGGCTGGGGGGTTGATTGGGCTCCCCTCTCGTTTACTCCTTGACATCTCTGCTGACGAGGAAGCGAGCGGGGCCCGGTGGGGCGGTGGCCAGGAGACCTGTCACCTGTCCCGGGCTCGCCTCACTTGCCACACTAAACACTTTGTCTGGCCTCCGTCCAGCCGCAGGCTGTAAGGCCTTGCTTTGGCTGCACCAGCAATCCCGCGTTTCCCTCGGCACGCAGCAGGTGGGCACTCCTGTCACGGTCTGTATTTGTGTCCTCGGTCTCTCTCAGGTCCAGCCGGCGGTGGTTCCAGTCCGAGTAGGATGCAGAAAAGTGTGTTCGCGATGAGCCTCTTCCACTGTTGTGTGGCTAATTCCCTCGGGGGTGTCTGAAATTCTTCCCAGTCTCCTCCGGTTCTGGCTGATCTAAATCCTCGTCACCCGCAGATATTGCTGCCTCACCATTCGCGCCCTTTGCCGGTTCCAGCCACGTTCTTCCCGTAGAGAACAGGGATGTGAAAATGCATTGAATAGTAATTGGAGTAACTACTGAAAATTCCAGCAGTTGCCTGGTTCCACGCGGGAGGTGGGCTATGCCCCGGAGCCGGTGTGCGGGCTGTTGAGCCGGCTCCCCGCATGTCCTGGGAGCCAGTGTGTAACCATGCAGGGTAACCGCATACATGGCTACGCTGTCCCATCCCTAGTTGGGAATAGCATTCCCAAGTCATCACCTGCATCCCTCTTAACCACCTGGGCTTGCATCCCAGGAGGTGCATTTCTTCATCTGGTCACTCAAAGGTGATGCTTGTCGCTCGCTAGCCTTTACATGCAGCTGGCCTTGTAAGAGCAGATGAGGAAAATCGGCCAGCCCGCGACAGCAGGGTGTGATCTGGCAAGCGCCTTTCGTAAGCGCTAAATTCCTTCCTTCCCTCAGGATCTATTCCCTTCCCCTGCCAGCCGGCGGCCTCCTATCTAGCACGCTGTTGACAGCGTTGGCTCGAGCTGCAGTAAATAGCAAGGGCCTGCGCCCACGCCTTGCTGTGTGAATGGCAAGGTATTGATAAACTCTCACGGGACTAGAAATATTTCTCGGTGGCTTTTGTCTGGGAACCTTCTCCAGACCCTAGTGTTGCGTGCGCACAAGGCCCTCGGCGGCAGTGACCAGCCTTGGCCCTCAGCTCCGGGCTTTGCAAGATGAAACGGTGACAGTGATTCCTGTGCATTGTTCTCCTGTTTCCCTACAAGCGGCAGTGACTGTAGGAACACTCGTTAGAGCGGGGGCCCGGGAGCCAGAAGTCTGGGCTCGGTTCCAAGTTCTGCCATGTAGATTTGCCCCTTGGATTTTGCCGAGCTCCGCAATTGCAGGGCCCTGTGGCCAAATGGTCTGTAGGAAGCTCAGCCCCTCAAACGGCGGGGGTGCCGGTGGTGCGAGGCCGGCCTTTGTGGGTCAGTCGGCGAGAAACGCGAGGTCGCTGGCCCAGGAGCTTCTCGCTAACTTGGGCAATGCCCGAGCCTGGGCTGCCTTTGCACAGGCAGTGATAAGCTGTTAGTCACCTCTCTCTGGATCCGAACTTAGCCCTTAGCGCTGGTAGTTTCCAGCTTCTTCCCCTGAGGACTGCTTCACAGTAGGAGGAGGAAGTCCTGCGGCAGGTTCAACTGTCCAGTTAAAAATAGCAGGAGATCTTAGCGAAGGCCCTTTCCCCGGCCGGTCTCGGGCAGGAAGTCTGAGGGGACATCCCGCACCACAAAACTCAAACGGGTTTTAAAGGGGTGTTGTGGAGTCCGAGGCGATCCAGCTGCCAGCTTGCGGGTTCAAGGACTGGAAATTGCACTGAGCCACAGTTCCACACTGGCTACCTTAGGCCTTGGCCCAGCGCCCCAAAGGAGCAGCAAAAGTCGACCTGCCAGGGCTGCCAATCGAGGCTGCCCGCCGCTAGCAATCTCCTCTTCTCGGTGGTGGCGGCAGGTGGGTCGCTGGGGCTTTCTGAGTCCTGGGCCCTGTTGGGTTCTGCCCAGGGATAGCGGCGGGCACGGGGATACAAATCGATGTGACGCAGAGGGGTTGCCGGGGGCCCCGTTGAGCAATGAATCCCGCGCTGGAATCGCCAGAAAGTGGCTGCGTCCTGGCGTTGGCCTGGGGGCTCGAGGGGAAGATGGTCAGAGAGGCGCTGACCCTGTCTGGCCCATTGTCAGCGTCCCTGCTTGCCGGTGGCACCCACCCTCTCCGGGCATGTCTCTGCTGAGCCCCCAGCCCCGCAGGAGGCTGCGTCTGGCTCAGTCGCCCACGCTGCTGTTGGCAGTGGTGAGAGCTCCCCCGGGGCCGGGCGGCGTGGCGGCGGGAGGCTGAAAGGCTGTCTGGCTCCGGCTGCTTCTCTCCTCCCGCCCCTTTTCCCGCCCCTCATGCAGCTTTCTCCTCTGGATTCCAGGCCTGGATCAGGGATGTCCGAGCCGGCGCCTCCACCTCCTGTGGGAACCACCTCAAGTCCAGCTGCCGCTTGATCGCCTTCAGTGCTGACTCAGCAGGTGCGGGGCTGGGAGGGCAGGAGCGGAGCCTTGGAGGTGGGGGGGTAGCTTGGAGTTGTGTGCCCATTAACCCTACGGCCCCAGGTGCCCTGCTGCGCTAGGAGCTGTGCAGACACAGCCCCAGTCCTCAGCGTTTCCTCTCCACCGAGGCAAGCCGGGGTGCAGGGACAGTTCTACCCATTGGACAGATGGAAAGACTGAGGCCCAGTGGGGCAGTGACATGCAGGGACTAGGACCTGAGTGTCTCAACTCCTGAGGAGCAGCCAACAGTAGGGTGCATGAGGTGAAGGCAGAGGGAGGGAGGGTGGGTGGGTGACGATAAGACCATGTGATTCCTTCTCCTTGCTAATGACACGAATAGAACAAGCCTGTTCAGGTTTGCTCAGGGCCTCTGCCCCATGGGAAGATGGCTCTAGCAGCACCAAGGTGGCATTTGTGCAGCAGGACGTCTCTGGGAATCTGGCCTGTATCTGGGGTTGGCAGCTGCTGTGACGGACCGGGCTGGGTCTGGGCACCGATGAGGGTGTCTGCTCAGGGCAAATTGCTCAAATTCGGGGCGCCTTACAGCCCCTCAGACTGGAGACCTTCCCAAATAGGCCACAAACCAGTCCCACAGAGCGCTTCAGCTGCCTGCCTGGCCAGCCAGAAGCCTCAGGAGCAAAACCCCAACAATATCCATGCCCCAGATGGCCCTGGGCCTCGTACACAGGGGAGGGGTTTTAGAGCCCAATCTCACCTACCCCAAACAAGTTCTGTCCGGTTCCAAGAAACCAGCCACAGTTCCCAGGTCAATTTGCCCTCTGGACCTTACCCACAAGTCACGCTGAGCCAATCCTTTAGCATCTAACATCTAAAGGTTTATTACTCAAGAAAGAAAAGCCTGAGAGTGAGGTTGTTGAAGTATCCTACATTACATGCATCGACTCTCCCAGTTCTCGACGCAGGCTCGCAGCAGAGATGTTCTAACTGCTGGCTTAAAAGTCTTTGGTGAACATCCTATGGCAGGATGGGTCCACAGTTCTTCCCGGCTCCAGATTCCCGGCGAGGCCGCATCTGGGGTCAGGAGCAGATCTGATGACAAAATGGAGGCTGCCACATGGCATCTTTATACCTCCTTCCTGGTCTCTTCTTGGCTACAGCAGGTCACCTGGCCCGTGGCCTATCCCTGTGTTCCCTGCTGGTAGCCCCTAGGTATCAGTCCCCATTCTTGAGGTGTGTCCTTGGCCTGTGGAGGGCTATTGTTCCATGGAGACTTGCTCATTAGCATGTCCATAGGCTGAGCTGCTTTGCCCACAGTTCAACCACATACAGAGAAACATTTGGTGTCCACACAAAGTACATGCTTATAACTTCACACACAGACATTATACAATCACGTGAATAGCATCTATGGAATCAGAAGAAAGTAAGCTTCTATTTGACACCTCACATGGCCCCCTTTGTACCACTTTTGGGGCCACCCCCCCCATGGGTGCAGCAGTGATCTGGCTGCTTCCCTAAAATTCAGTAACGTGATAGCTGCCCCCTTGGGGCACGGGCCAGGCCTAGCGGGAGCTCCCAGCTGAGCAGTTGGAAGCGCATCCGCCCTGCTTCCGGGTGCCAGGCGTGCGCAGTTCTGGGGCATGGGTCAGTCCTGGCCCGCGGGCAGCGCTCAGCCGGGGTGGCTGCGATGCGCTGGCAGGTGACGCATGGCCTCTTGTCTTTCAGGGGTCTTGGGCATCGTGCCACTGGAGAGCGGGGACGGAGGGAAGAGGGCCGTGTCCCAGCTGTGCTGCCATTCAGGTGAGCTCCTCGGGCGAATGCCTCTGGAGCGAGGTGTGTCCGCTGCCGCGGCTGAGCCGCCAGGCGTTGGATTCCCTGTTTCCCATCCTGTGAGGGGCTGGCTTGGAGCGGGAAGGCGGGTCTGATGGGGCTGCCTCGGCGCTGTTCAATATTCAGGGCTCACAGCCCGGCTGGCTGCTCCTCCTCCCTCCCGGGGCACCTGGGCCCTCGGGCGCACACGGGGCCACGCAGGCCGAGAGGTACCCGGAGCCCGCTGAATTTCACCGAGTCTCGGGCAGAGCTTGGGCAGCCCCAGCCGGCCGCGGGGAGCACTGCATGCTGCCTTGCGTTAGTGCCCCGTTGGCTCCCGCAGTGGACAGGCCCTGGCACTGGCCCGCTCTCCGGGACCTGGCATGCCAGCGAGGAGCAGTGACGGTACCGGAGGGTGTAGTGGGATTGCAGGACGGCGCCCGGAGCACCTGCTGGCCTGTCTCGGCGCAGGCCGCCGGAGGACGCCTCGGGGCGCACACTGCAGCTGATCAGAGCTGGCGGAGGTGGGAGTTTTACAGCCTCGCGGGCCTTTACCTCGGCGGTTTGCACGAGCAGAGCAGCACTCGGTGACCTAGTTTCCTCAGCGCGCCGGATGCAGCAGCGGGGCTGCTAGGGACTGTGCCAGCCTCCTTCCCCCGGGCGCCTGCAGATGGAGTTACAAGGAGCCTTTCAGCCCCCGCGCCGCCGGGGACGCACAAAGGGGGGTTTTGTTACCAGCAGCGTCGGCGGTCGAGCAGGGCCTGGCGCGCCGCTTTGGGCCCTGGGGCAGGGGGCTGTGTGCGGGCCCTGGCGCTGGCTGAGCCGGCTGACAGGCTCCTGCAGATGTTCATGCCACTCACCCCCTCAGGCGGTCCAGCTTTGTGCCGCTTTCCCTGGAGGTGGCCGGCCGGGGACAGCCCAGCGGGGCCCGAGCCCCGGTGAGGGGCAGGCCAGGCCTGTGTGGGGGGTGAGAGGAGTGGACTTGCTCCCACATGGGGTTTCCCAGGTGCTGAGGCCTAAGGGGGGTTTGCTCCCCTGCTGGGGGCTCGCTTGGCTCCATCGTTCACTCCGGGGCTTCCCTCCCAGCTGCTCCCGACGGTTGAGCTGAGTAGCAGTCACCCCGCCTCCTCCAGGCTTTTCAACAGCCTGCCAGGAAAAACGGGGAGGAGAAAATGAGCATTTCTGCAATGGAACCAGTGGCCGCAACTCCCCCAGCCGCCCCTCGCGGAGTAGGAGGGGCGCCGGTCCGGTCCCTGGGCGGGTCACCTGGGACAGGGCAATGGGGCTCCTGGCTCAGCCGTGGCAGCTGCTCTCCCGGCCACCAGGGGCTGTTGTGGGGCGCGGGGCGCGGCTGCAGCAGGCGCCGTGGGCTGCCGGGCCGGCAGTGTGAGCCTCTGGCTCTCCTCTCTCCCCATCAGACGCGGTGACGGACTTTGATTTCTCTCCGTTCGACGCGCTGCTGCTGGCGACAGGCTCTGCTGACCAGACCGTGAGTGTCGAGGAAACGGGGCTGGGGGGGTGGGGTGGGGGGGGTGTCAGCCCAGCTGGGTGGGGCAGCGCTGGGGTCATGTCCGGGCTGTCCCATTCAGAGAGCTGGGCCTGGCCTGCGTGGCCCCTTTCTGGCCGGGCGGGGGGACGTCGGACGGAGCTGCTCAGAGGGGGGCGCTCGGCCGTCAGGGCTACGAGAAGGACAAAAACGCCTCTGTGGTCGGGGGGGAGCTTGGGGGAGCTCGCTTGGGGACAAGCTCGGTGCCCCCGGGGGGCTGGTGTGCTGACAGGCTCTGGGAACAAGCCCAGCCGTGCACAGCAGGTCCTGGGCCAGCCGCACTTCTGAGTCAGCTGGGCCAGTCTCTGCTCTGCACGTGCTGGGGCAGGAAGGGCGGCACTGAAGGGAAAGGGCTGGGATTGCACACGGGGCGCCTGCCACCGGGCACCCCACTCTGGCCCTGCCTGGGGGGGCCCAAGTCCAGGCAAATGGCTGAGCCCTTGCTGCTGGCGTCCTGTGGTAGGGGAACCCGGAGCCCGGTTCAAATCCCGCCCTCACATGGCCGCTGTGGGACCGGGGCAGGGCCCATCGACGCTTCTGCACGTGTGGCCCCTTCCTGGGGGTTTGGGCAGGGGCGCTGGGGGCTCACCCTCCTGTCTCGGGCTGCAGGTGAAAGTCTGGCGCCTGCCCGAGAGTGGCCGTGGCCTGCCCTCGGGCCCGGGAGTGACCCTGGGGCCGGCGGGGTGCCAGGTGGAGACGCTCCAGTTCCACCCGACGGCAGACGGCGTCCTGGTGAGCGGAGCCGGGAGAACGGCCACGGTCTGGGACGTGGCCCAGCAGAAAGCCCTGACAGGTAGGCACGGCCGTCGCAGGCCTGCGGAGCCCGTGGGCTCGGCCCAGGCGCAGCCTGTTCGGAGTGAATGCCGGAGCAAGCCTCCGCTCGGCTGCGTTTGCTCCGGGAACGCCAGCTCCCTGAGTGGGCCCGGGGTCTTACGGAGCCACCGCAGGTGCCACGTGGCAGGGCTGAAGGGCCCAGGCAGCGACTGTCCTAAGCACCCGTCGGCCTTTTACCCTGCCCCAAAGGCCCCCTTGCTCCGGGGATTCCCGGCTGTGACGCCCTCCAGAGCACGTGGGGACCGGCGGTGTGGACACCTGCTCCCCTCATGCTGGGGCCTGAGACCAGCACACGTGTCCTGCTGGCCACTGAACAGCCCCCCCCATTGGGATGGCTGGGGGGGGCCCAGCAGCTGAGCCAGGGCCCAGTGCGAAGGCAGCCCAGGGCGCTGCCCATCCCTCGCGGGGGCCATTTCTCCTGGCGCTGCCTGCCTCTGACCTGCACCAGCCGCCCCGTGGGGCCGGGCCCGGCCCTTTGTGACCACAAACCCGAGGTCAGGCACCTCTCTGTTTCCAAGCAAAATCCCAGCGTGGGCGCCGCTCCGGGGCGTGGCTGGAGCCCAGGAATGGGCGTTGCAGTGCGAACCGCAGCCGCCTGTCTAAAATGTGCCAGATGTCTGGCCTGGGGTGGTGTGCTTGTGGGGAAGGGAAGGAATCGCCCCCTTGGGCCGGCTTGTGCCCGGCTGGCGGCTTGTGCCCGGCTGGGTCTGACTCCAACTCTCGCTCACCCCCAGCACTGGAACCTCATGGCGACCTGATCCAGAGCGTGGCCTGGAAACAAGATGGCTCCCTCCTCGGCACTGCCTCGAAGGTGAGCGCAGCGGGCAGGCCGCGGGGGGTAGGAACCCGGGGCGATTTCCTGGTGGGGGGCTCCGGGCCACGGCCGAGCCGCCTTGTGACGAGCATTTCCCCCTCTCCGCTGCTCAAGGAGCGTCTGCTACGGAGCCGGGCCTGCCGCCTGCGCCGGGCAGGACCAGGGGCAGCTGCGTTGAGAGATTCCCGAGCGGGGGTTCGGCTGCTCTTGGGGGTCCTGCGTGAGCTCAGGACGCTGTTTTCCTGCGGCTCTCGATCCCCTTGCCCTGGAGTGGGAATTCTAGAGGCTGGCGGGCCGTATCTGCTCCGTATCCGAAATTGTCTCTTCCTAAGAAGAGTTTCTGGGAGGGGAATTCCCCTCTGCAGAGGCAGGCTCCCAGAAGCTCCCTGAGCAACGTGTGACAGGCTGTGTGCTCGAGGAGCTGCGGCTCGTGAGTGGGTTCTGCGTTCTGGCTAATCCTGCGCAGCGAAGAGGCAGGTCAGGAGAGGCGGGCTGGTGGGGAGGATGGCACCGTGCTGTGCACGACCCGGCACTGCCCTGTCAAAGCGTGGGTGGGAGGCGTGTGTGACCCTGGCTTCGGGTTTGCGCTCCTGTGCTGCGGAGGGGGAGGACTCGGCAGTCTAACTCTGTAACAGCTGGCGCAGGCAGAGCCTTCAGGCAGCAGGTTTATCCATAGGAACTGCGATCGGCGAGGAGAAGGCCAGAATCGAAGCTCTCCTGGGCACGTGCTGCGTTTCCACAGAGCACTGGGCCACAGCGGCCAGTAAGCCTTTCTCCCAGCTTCCTGCAAACCCGTGCCAACAGTAAACCTGATTCTGCCGGTCTGTAAAATAGGCGAGTAACATTACTGCCGTCACTAGGTGGTGTATTGCAGACTGCAGTTCTCGTTCATCTGGCTGAGTTGGCGTTACATTATTTTATCTGCCAGGTATTTTCAAGATGCTGCCGCTTAGCCTCAGGCTTCGTGATTAATGTCGGCAGAGCCAGGAGTCCTAACGAAGGCCCTGCTAAGTGAGAGAGTCTGGAAAGGGCAGCTTCTGTAGCATTAGAGCTTCCGCCACCATTTTGGCAGCAGGAGCCTTGCCAACAGCAGGAAGTCACGACTTTACTACCCCAAGCAGTAAAAGCCATTTATGACTTGTCAGCAGTTTGCCACGGCTGGGCTGAAACTCAGCTGCAAGGTTTTGACAATCGGCCCGCAATTCAAGTAGGGCCTCATGGTGAAAGTCTGTCTGGCTTTCCCATGCTCCTTGGTTTGCCCGGCTTCCAGCTGCACAGCTTCTGAGGGGTGTACGAGGAGAATTTCCTGAGCCAGAGTCGGAACCAGCCGTATTCCCGTTCCAGCAGCTTGCCCGGGCCCAGTTGTCCCTCGGTGTCTGTGGCCCGGGGTCTCTGGTGCATGCATGGCCGCTGCTGGCTCTCTAGAAGCGGAAGGAGGCGGTGGCTCACCTGTGGCCATAGTGAGGTCGGCAGATCTGTCTGCGGCTGGGCTAACCGATCCTAGCGCTCGCTGTTAGCCAGGCAGGGCAAATTTAAACACCCCGGGCTGCTTGCTGATAGAAGCCCAGGTAATCCTGCATCACCGACAGGTTGTTCCTGGGGCTTTTAGTCCCAGCTGGCTGCTGGGGGGGCCGTGCGCTGTCTGTCCTGCCCCCCATTTGCCCCAGCGGTTGCGGCCAGCGTGGCTGAAAGGCGTGGGCCAGCGATCCCGCCTTTGCAAGCTGCTGGTGTTGTCGGGACTCGCACGGTGGACCGCTGGCTGGGCATGCTGGAGCCCCTTTCCGTCTCCTGCCTTCCAGTTCCCCGCGGGCACAACTCCTGCTGGCCAGCCTGGCCGGGGCTGCTGCCGTGTGGGGGATCGGGCTCCTGGGATTGATGGGTGATGTAGGAAGAAACAGCCGGGGGAAACCCTGGCCCACCGCTACCAAGGGGAGCTCTGCCCTTAGCTTCAGTGGGGCCAGGCTCTCCCCCGCTGCCAGCCTGTCGCTCCTCCCCGGGGATCTCTCGCCACACAGGTGCCAGGTGCCGCTCTTAGGCCCGGCGTCTGGCTGTGGGCAGGCTGGGACCAGCACCCGCAAGCCTGCGTTCCAGGCAGCACCTAGACAACGGGGCTGGATCTCGCGCTGGCCCTTCGGTCGCTCCCATTATAACCAGAGTCCCCAGGCCGCTGGCTCCGCTCAGTTCCCGGGGGGACCGAGGCTCCTGTCCTAAAGGAGCCCAGTGGCGACTGCCGGCCCAGGGCACGTGCAGCCCCCCGGTCCTCGTGCAGCAGAAGCAAACGGGAGTGATTAGGGGAGGGGGGTTGCTCGGCCCGGCCCGGCTGAGGCAGGGATGCATCGGGAAGCCGCCAGGCACGCGCTGGGCACTGTGGAAATGCTGAGTCGGGGCGGGTGCCTTGCAGCTGGCTGGGTTGGGCAGCGCTGCCCGTGTTGGGGGGGTCCCAGTGCCGGGGCGGCTGGTCCCTTCTGGGAGGAGACGGGATGTGGCACCGCTGGTGAGCGAGCACTAGATGGTGCTAGTGACACGTGCGGCTCCGGAAGGCTGGCTGGGCCGCCCGTTCCCTGCCTGGCTCCAGCTCCGGCGCCAGCGCAGAGCAGGTGTCTGAGTTCTGCAAGGGCGCGCCAGGCCCTCGGAGCGCCCAGCCTTGTCTGCGGGCGCTGCCCGGGCACTGGCCCTGTGCTGCCTGCCCCGAGCCGGTCTGGGGACGTGGCATCAACGTGAGGCGCCGGGGGAGAGCTCCCGGCCGGGGGGTCTCCAGAGCAGGCGTCTGCCACTCGGCCCTCGCTCCCCCATGCCCTCACGGGAAGGCTGGGGCTTTCTGGTCGCCGGCCGGGGTGCCGTGGGCGGGGCCGGCCGCACGCAGGCATGCCAGATCCCACTGGTTTCCAGTCACACAGGGTTTCCTACCAGCAGAGAGACGTGATGCCCCTTGTGCTGCCCCTTCTCCCTCGTCCCGTGCTCGGGGGGTTCGCGGTGTCCAAGGCCGTAGCTGCTGGGAGCGTAGGGCTGTCTGCAGGCACCGGCCCGTGTGGGGCTGGGCCCGAGGAAGGTTTGCGCTCCCAGCCTGCCAGATCCTCCAGCTCCCCGCAGGGAGCAGGCCAGAGTGCCCCTTTGTGGCCCCTGGAGCCAGCGCCTGCCCCGCCAGGCGGGAGGGCTGGGGTGCAGGGTTCGTCGGGGCCGCAGGCTGGCTCGCGGTGCCGGGGAATAGTCTCCCAGGGCAGGGCTTGGCAGCCCCGTGGCTTGGGGCCAGCGACAGAGACGGTCTCTTGTCCTGGGCTTGTACGTCCCGGCGTCCTGCCCGGTGCCTGGGCTGCTGGGCGCTAGGGTCGGGTATGACCGAGAATCTGGCGGAGGGCGGTCAGGCCCGGCTCCGGCAGGGAGCAGAGCTCACGCTGCCTAGGAGTGACTTAGGCCGGGGGCCGGGCAGGCGGGTGAGGTCCGCTCCGGTTCAGCTCCTTGGGGTGGGCCCTGGGGCAGTTCCCTGGCCCGGGCGTTCCTGGGGGCTCTTCGGGGAGCGGCTCTGCCAGGCGAATGGGGCCGGTTGGCACCACTACGGCCTTGGGCTGGGCGTGGGCCTGAGGCTTCCCCGCGCAGCGGCCTTCACCCGGGCGGCACGGCAGACTAAACAGCCCGGCTCTCCCGGGCGAGATAAGAGCCCGCCCCAAGGGCAGCGCAATGCGGGCGGAGATGCAGCAGCAATCGCTGCCCGTCCTCGTGGGCATCAGCTGCCGCCATCAGCCCGGGCTGGTGTCTGTGCAGCGTTGGGCAGGGGCTTGGCCGCAGGGGCGCTGGCCTGCGTGGGGGGATGGCAGGGTCCAAGCCCTGCAGGGGGGGGAGCCCGTTGGGGGCAGCGTGACTGGGTGCCGTGGATTGAGGGACTTGTGGGAATGCCCCACGTGCACGGCCCCCCCACCGCCAGGGGACAGGGCAGGTGGGCCCAGGGATCCGCTGCCTCGGCTCTGTCCTGGGGCAGGTTCTCTCTGCCGCTGCCCCCGCTCCGCCAAAGTGTAGAACAGGCCGTGAGATGGCTCCTTGGGCCCGGCCCCCCACCCGCTGATCACTGCCTCGGAGTGCCCCTGGGGGCTCCTTGGGCCCAGCCCCCCCACCCGCTGGTCGCAGCGTTGGGGTGTCCTTGGGGGGCTCCTCGGGTCCAGCCCCCCGGCTGGTTGCTGCGTCGGGGTGTCCCTGGGGGCTCCTGGGGCCCAGCCCCCCATCCGCTGATCGCTGCCTCGAGGTGTCCCTAGGGGCTCCTCGGGCCCAGCTTCCCGATTGCTGACTCGGGGTGCCCTTGGGGGCTCCTCAGGCCCGGCCCCCCACCCGCTGGTCGCTGCATCAGGGTGCACCTGGGGGCTCCTCGGGACTAGCCCCCCACCCGCTGGTCGCTGCGTCAGGGTGCACCTGGGGGCTCCTCGGGCCTAGCCCCCCACCTGCTGGTCGCTGCCTCAGGGTGCCTTGGGGGCTCACAGGCTGAGCCAGAGGGGAACGGAAGCCAGGCCCCGTGGGGGGTCGAGGTGATGGGCTGGTGCTGGTCTGGGGCTGGCGCCCCCCCAGCCCAACGTGCGTTACTTGCCCCCCATTCTCCATGGCGCTCACCTCCCGCCGTTCCCCTTGTGTCTCCACAGGATAAGAGGCTGCGGATCTTTGACCCCCGGACCAAGCCAGCTGCAGCTCAGGTACTTCCCGTGCCCCGCCAGTGGCGGGGGGGGCGCAGAGCAACTTTGCACTCAGGGGCCAGACGCCACGGTGATGGGCCAGGTCAAGGAGTTGAGTTAAGCCAAGTGCTATGAGGCGCAGATAGTCCGGGGCCCGTCCGGGCGGGATCTTTGCTGCCAGGGTCTGATACGCGGGGGAGGTGCCCGTTGCCCCCCCTCCAACAGAGAGTCCTTTGGCTCCCCTGAGACCCCTGCCCTGAGCACAGGGAAGCTTTTGGGCCAGGAAGCCTTGAGTGCAGGACACCTGCTTCCACTCGGCAGCCTCCTTTCGCCCTGAGCCTGGTATTCCCCGAATCCAAGCCGACTGGCCTGAGCCCGTCCTGGCCGGCCTCCCCGGCTCTCCTGGGGAGGGAGGTGGCTCCCACGTGGGTCACTGGCTCTGGCTGAACTCGGAGCGGCTCGGCGCGCGACGTGGCGTTCAGCGGCGCATGTCAGCAGCCCCGTTGTCGGGTCCGGGTGGCGGTGGAGGAAGCTGGCGCCCCACTCCCCTCTGGGACGGCATCAGTTAGGGTAGGCCGTGGGGCGGGGAAAGCCACGGCTGCCCCCATCTTTCCTTCCAGCGTCCGCGCCCTCCTGCTGCAGCTCCGCCGTGGTACGCGAGGCCTCGGTTGTCCCAGGGCGTGTGGGACGCTGGTGGGCGAGCTGCCCTGGCCCTGCGTGGGGTCGGGCAGTTGGATGCAGCCGGCCGGCCCGTTAGCCCTGCTGGTGGCTGCGGCCAGCTGCGGACGTGCTGCGCTTGTGCTGCCTGCGGCCGGGGCGGTCCTTGGGCAGCACCCACGCTGGGCACCTGCGTGCCGGGAGCTGCCTGCCTGCTGGGGCCGGGGGGCTGGCTGGCTCGAGGCACTGGAGCAGCGGGGCTGGGGGTTACCGATGCGTCGCTGGGCAGCGTGCGGTGAAATGCCGTTGGAGCCGTGCCGCTGGCGGTGCGGTGCCAGCTGGGGCAGGGCAGCGCAGGCTGGCATGCGTCTGTGCTGCGCCCCCTCCTTCAGCCTGCCCCACCCAGTCGCTCCAGCGGCTCGGGCCCGTCTGGCAGAGGCAGCAGCACGGGTCCCCCTGGAGCTGAGCACTCGCTTCCTCCCCCCAGTTCCCAGCCCCTGCTGGCTGGGGCGTCCTGCTGGCTCATCCCCCCTCCCCCCGGTGGGCTGTTCCTGGGGCCACAGGCTAAGCAGGGTGGGGCCGGGCAGGGTTTGGGGAGCGATGCTGCCGAAGACCCAGGCTGCTGCGGGAAATAGCGTCCCTCATTCAGCAGGTGGCGCTGTTCCCTCGTGGCCCCTGGAGCGGTTTGTCCAGCCTGGCCGTTCCCTGGAAGAGCCTTAACTCTGACCCCCGGGGCTGTCGTGGCTCCCCCAGCGTCCTGCCTGCCCGGGGAGGTGGCGGCTCCGGTGTCATGGCCGCCTTAGCCTGCCTGGGCGGAGTTGAGAGGGTGCCACGTTCCGGCCCCGGCTGGCCACGCCCCGCGCCGATGGAGGGGGATCTCTGGAGGAAGAGCAGGTGGGGACCACGATTTTCAGCGACACTTAGAATTTCCGTCGCCTAACTGTGTGTGTCTCGGGTTGGGGAAGATTTTCCCCTCCCCCCTCCCCCCCTGCGGGCCGAGGCCGTAACGACCTGAGCCCGAGGTAACGCCTCCCCTTGCCACGGCTACGCAGCAGTGCGTTTTAAGCCCTTCCCACACGTTGCCCGCGTGTCACTCAAAGCCCCCAGCTTGTCCCCAGGCCCCGTCCCCTGGTGGGGCTGTAGGCACAGCGCGGGGCACGGCGCAGCGGAGCAGCTCCCGAGCTGGGTGGCCGACGGTCCCTTTTCCAGCTGCCCCTTTGCCTCCGGGTGCATGGCCGGCCGGCCCGCCACCGAGCCCGACTCGCTTCCTGCACGCGCCCCCTCCCACGCCAGCGGTGCCCTGCCGTTCCCTGCACCCCCGTCCGGCTGTGGCACAGCATGGCTGCGAGGGGAGCGGGGTGGGTCGGGGGGGCTCGCCAAGCTCTGAACAAAAGGGCGTGCATGACGGTGGATGTTGAAGGCAGGCAGGTCAGCTGCCCCCTTGCAATGTAGTGGGCAGGCCATACCCTCTGGGCATCCGCTGGTGGCTGTGTGGGGGCTGGGGTGACCCCTACTGGCCGGTACCTGTAGCCCTGCCCAGCAGGACGGCTGCCTTGCGTCACGTAGGCAAAGACCCAACCTGTCCGACCGGTTGAGGGCAGGCAGGGAACAAAGGAAGGGAGGTTTCAGGGGAAGGGGCGGTCGCTGGCTGGGAAACATGAAGGAAGCAGCCTTAGCTGAGGGCTGAGGGTTTAGTGATGACAATGGACCCCCTAACCCAAGGGGGCTGAGGCATCCTGGCCCTGACTCCTGAAACCCCGTCACGTCTACGCTGGGCTGTATCCTGGAGGAGCAATAAACCCTTTCTATAGTACTGGCTGGCGGAGTCTCATCTTGCTGCAGACGGGGTGCAGGATCGGGGGGTGCCCGACGGCCCGCCACCCCCCTCCATGTTTGCGGCCAGCGCCAGCCCTTCGTCTGCGGCCGGGCTTGCTGAGAGAGACCTGCACCTTCCTGGCAGTGCCCAAGCGCCGCACGCAGCTCCCCTGGAACAGACGCAGCTGCCGTCTGCTAGAAAAGCCGCCTCTTGCACTGGGCTGACGGGGGCGCTTCCTACTGCCCCCATCCCGAGCATTGGCACGGGGCGTGGTTTGCCGCCGGGAGGGAACTCTGATTTTTCCGGGCTGCTCCCGGGGCCAGAGCTGCTGTGAATCGGGGTGTCTGGTCGTGCGCTTCATCCTTCAACGTGACCCGTTGGCCCCACAGCTGCGAGGCACCGGAGCAGCGGGTTTTCTGGGTCGCTGGAACCAGGATTGTGACAGAAATGGGGGCAGGTGGGGACTGAAGCGCGTGATGCTGACGTCCGGTGGCGCCGGGTCTCGGTGTGACGCCACAGGCTCCAATCCTTCGTGGCGTGGAACCGCTGCAGCCTTTCTCCGAGCCCGGCGACCCCTGTGGCTCCTGGCCATGTCGCTAAACCGGCTGGCTCGAGATGAAAGGAGGAGCCGTGGGACCAGAGGCCGAGGCCAGAGCTGTGCCCGTGTGGAAGGCTGGACGTGGTCCTCCGTCTCCCTAGAACGCAGTCGTATGGATCCAGGCCACGGGAATTTCCCCCAGCAAGGGGCCTCTCCATCGACCCGCTTCGGAGGTGGGGCAGGAGCTCTGCCTCTGGCCGCTCAAGCCGTGTGGTTGCTGACCAGGCGCCGCTGCCAGCTGGGGTGGCGGGTTTCTGCGGCGGGCGCCTGGATGCTAGGAGGGGAACTCTCAACGCCTTGAGAACGTAAGAGCGGCCATGCTGGGTCAGACCAGGGTCCCTCGTGCCCAGCCCCCTGCGTCTGGCTCTGGCCTGTCCTGGCGCTCGGGGGGGCGGTTCCCAACTCGGACGGAAGCTGTTCCGGGAGAATTATCCCCAACATGACACTGTCGCTTCCCTAAAATGGCCTGGTAAAGTCCACGGGGTTGCTGTCCGCCCTCCCCAAGGAGGGTTGGCAGCTGTATTCGGGGCAAGTGGGTCGCGCAGGGTAACCATGGAGACTATCCCCCACCACGCTCGGCTCGCGGCAGGTGGGCGGGCTCACGTCCCCGGCCGTCTGGGCCATCAGCCAGCGGTGGGCCTGCCCTCAGGAACCGACCCCGTCCCGTTGGGCCTGGGCGTCCCCTGGCAGGGCGCTCCGCAGGGGACGCTCCACGTCTTTCCAGAGCGGTCCCAGCTATGGTACCCCCGTCCCCAGGCGAAGTTGGGATGATGTTTCCAGGGTGCCCTGGCTCCTTGCATTTCATCTGCCGTTTCCCTCGCGCTCTGCTTGGGGCTTAACGAGCGTGAATAATTATGTCTGCCCGTTTTGCTGCTGCGGTGTCCCCCCTTTTCCAGGTCACCAAGGAACAGCCCCACTCCCAGGACGGATCGTGGGGGGGCCCTGTCTGCCTCTGCGGCAAAAACCGGCCCTTTATTCCAACTCTGCTTCCTGTCTTTCAACCAGCTTCTGTTCCACGCCACGAGCGTCCCTCTTCTCCCCTGGCTTCTTCGCTTCCTCAGGAGCCTCTGGTGAGGGGCCTCCTCAAAGGTGTTCTGGAAACCCCAGCGCACACACCGACTGGCTCCCCGTAGCCACAGGTTCGACTCCCTCAGAGGAAGCTGGTGGATTGGGGGTGGGGGGGTGCGATTTCCCTTCACGAAAGCCGTGCTGCCTCCCCCCCGGGGAGGTTTCTTGCTGTCTGATGGTTCTGTGCGTTACGGGCGTGGCTCTGCCCTTGCCCTGTGGGGCAGCTAGGCTGTGGCCGCCGGGATCGCCTCGGAAGCCCTTTCTAAAAATCGGCGTGATGTTCCCTCGGCACCGGCTGACCGGATGGGAACGTCCACGGCGGTGAGGTAGGAAAATGCAGAAGTGCGGAGTTCCCCCACTCTGGGGAGATGCTCCTCGGGCCTAGGGACGAAGGGGCGATGGCGCCCCAGAGGGGGAACAGCCGGGGCAGGGAGGCCCTGGCAGAGATGCGTCCCCTTGCACTGGGGCCGTGACTTCTCCCGGGAAGGCCTGGGTGCTGCTCCAAGGGCAGGGCCTAGTGGAGGGCACTGGGCTGGTGCGGACTTGGCCCTGACCCAGGCCCCTGTCTGGGGAAAGCGGCTGCGGGCCGAGCCGGGGCGCGGGGGCGTGGTAAAGGAACGCAGCCCCGTTCCCCGGCGCCCGCCCACTCGCTTGCTCGCTCACGTGCTGCCCAAGCACCGAGAGGCCCCAGCTGTGCAGCTGGCCGGCACCTGGCTTCAATTAGGGAGCCGGGAAGAGGCTGTTAACGAGCCTGGCTGGGAAGCCAGCGAGCGTGGCCGGGTGAGGTACACGAGAGTGTAGCCTCTTCTCATGAGAACTTCCCCCTCCCTGCGCCCGCGGGCCACTGGGGCCGCTCCCCAGCCCTGTGCCATGGCACTGCCAGCCCTGGGGCTGCTGTACGCGGCCCTCCCCTCCCCCCAGCTCTGGGGGCTGGCTCCGGCCTCTAGCCAGGGTCGGGGCCTGCCGGACGGGAGCAGCCTCCGAGCCAGACCCACTTCCTCTCTTGTGGCCTGGAGGGGAGTCGCTGGCCCCGAGAAACTGAGGCCTGGGTGGGCGGCAGGCTGCTGCAGCTCAGGCCCTGTCCTGGCCCACGTGCCCTAGGGCCGGCGGCAGAGGGTGGGGAATGGGAGCGGCGGGGCTGCCGGCTGAACAGGAGCGTGGCCAGACTGGGTCAGGCCAAAGGCCCATCTAGCCCAGTGGCCCAAGCCAGGGGCCCCAGAGGAGTAACCAGAACAGGGAGTCACCAGTGATCCCTCCCCTATCGCCCATTCCCAGCCCCGGGGGCCGGGGACACGGGCCCTGCCGTGCCCCTCCCTCTGCTGGGGGGCCAGGGGAGTCGAGAGCACAGGCCGGGCCTGGAAAGCCCTTTCCAAGCCCTGTGCGTCTCTGGAACGGGCTGGATGGGCTACTGCGGTCATGGGGGGGGGCTAGCTGGCAGTGGGATGCAGGGCTCCCCGCCCCCCCATTGTCAGCTAGTTCCAAGCAGGCAGAGGCCTGGCAGCAGCTCGCAAGGGCCGCCGGGCACAGCGCTGAGCGGCTGGTTCCAAGGGACGGCCGTGAACAGGCCACAGCCTCCTGGCAAAGGCAGCTGGGCTGCAGGGGCTGGCCCAGGCCCTCCACTCGCTCCCCTTATGCTGGAATGGCTGTGGCGTTGGCAGGGGGGCTGGGTGCATTGCTGGGGGGGGGGGGGGACAGGGGTCTCTGTGCAGGCCCGGGGCAGCTGGGTCTGCGTGCTGGGGACAGGCTGTACCCGGCTCTGCCCCTCCCGTTTGCAGGCCCGGTGCCAACGGGACCCGAATCGGGTGGCTTTCCTGAATCGGACACTTGTGTGGCTGCCGCTAGCTGCGCCGCAGAACGGGGGCTGGACCTTGTTCCTGCTGGGCTGATGTGTCGGGGCAGGGACTGCTCCCCGCAGGCCGCGGGACACGCGCCCAGAGACTGCGATGAGGGGCTGCTCGCTGGGCCGCAGGCTGGAGCGGGAGACCCCCGGGAGCTGTGCGCTAGTGGGCGTGCTGCTGGCGAGCCAGCAGGAGGCGCTCTTTCCCAGGGTGGGTACTGAGTGCTGCTGGCAGCGCTGCTGGCAGTGCCCCCTATCCTGTCCACAGCTGGGCACTGCAGAGGAGCTGGCAGCCTGGCTTGTGCCCAGCACGCTGCACGGACAACTCGCTCGCCCTCTGCCCCACTTCTGCGCCGGTGCCCGCATCCCCTCCTCCCTGTGTGCGGCCGCGGGGCGGGGTGCAGCGGTCCCTGAGCTGTGCCCATGGCACTAGGGGACGCCGCACGGCAGAAACGTCGGCTGTGGGGGTGGCATGACCCGCTCGATGCTCGTCGCTCACCAGGAGCCCGGGCTGCTGGGAAGGTGCCACCCCGAACTGGCCTCCCTGGGCAGTTTCTTTCCCTGCTCTTAAGCTAAGTGGGGCTCCTTTGGGCTTGGCTCCTCTTCTGCCGCATCTACCGCGGATGGCGCCGCCAGTCCTCTGTGCTAAGCGGCAGAACCGTGGGCGCTCCTGTCCTGGCGCTGGGAGAGAAGGCCGCCTCGCAGCCTGTGGGGCAAGACGAGCCACAGCCCTGGCACCTGGATGGTGGGAATTCAGCGCCCTGCGCGAGAGGTCGTCCCGGGACCCTCTGGCTCCGCTCAGGAATCCAGGCTGCACAAGAGCCCCGTCGGAGAGCCCCAGGCGGGCCGGGACGTCAGCTCAGCGGGCCGGGCTGGCTTCGGGAAGGCGAGGAAAAGCCGCTGAGGTGCGGAGAGGCTTAATTTTCTCTCCTCCCACCTCCCGGCCGTCGTGGTATCCCACGCGGAGGTCACCCCGGGGGTACCTGACTCCCACCCTTGGTAGCCAAGCTTCCGGCCGGCTCGGCGGCCAGTCCCCTGTCTCTCACGTTCCCAAGGAGGCCGTGGGAAGCGCTGGGAAAGTTGGCCTAGTGCTGGGCTATTTATAGCTACACATACTACAGGCTCTCAAGCTTCTGGTCCCCAGCGTAACTGCACACGACTGTTTCCTCTTCTCTTCCCCCTCGTCCGGCCGGCGCAGGAATGCGGCTGGGTACGGCAGAGCGGGGGGGAGGAGTCGGACGTGGCGCGGGTGCCTTGGTGTACCCTGTGGCTGGCGTGTGCCACTGGGCCCCGGCCTGGTCCCTGGGGCTGTGTCCATGGAGCGCTGGCTTGGAGAACAGCAGCTTCCCCCTTCACGGGGACACGAGCCGCCTCTCGGTGGGAGGCAGGGCTGTGGGGCAGCCTGGCGGCGGGGGAGGCGGCCATGTGCCGGCCGGCAGAGTCATGGCAGGACAAGTGCTCTGCCCCCTGGCTGGGTGGGGCAGACTGTACCCCACTGCGCACGGGAACGGCCTGGCATCACCTTGCGGGGGGCTGGGCACGAGGCAGCTCCTCCGGGGCTGGTGTCTACGGTAACCAGACAAGGTGGGGGTGGTCCCTCCTCAGAGCAGGGGTGGGGTGGACGCCTCCCCAGGTTGCTCTGCTCTGGGGTGAAGGGGGCGGTGTCTGTGCCGAGGGGCCGGCCAACGGGGTGGGGCCTGCCTCTGTGCCGCAGCTTGGCACTCCTGCCGGCGCTGCCCCCCCACCAAGGCCCACCGCCCCCACGGCCGGCAGGGCCCTGGCCTCGGGCCAAGCCTCCCAGCAGGAGGCCGTGGGCAGACGAGGGGCTGTGGGTGTGGCGCGTTGGGTGCCCATGCTGCACGCTGTGAGCGTGGAGGCTCTGCGCCCACTGCCGGCAGTGCTGACCCTCGCCCGCCCCAGGAGCGGCAGTGTGCGCGCTGCGCAGGGGGCTTGCAGTGCCATCCACTGGGAGCCCCAAGGGACGCGGGCAGCCCGGCTGCCTGGTAGGCCCCTTACCCTTTCCAGCCCAGCGTTGGCTCCAGCTCCGGCCCCTCTTGGCCTGGCCTGGCTGGCGTTATGTCCCCCCTGTTTCCTTTAGCTGGCAGGTGCCCTTTCCCTGGGCTGGGCAGAGCGTGTTTGCAGTCGGAGAGCTCTTGGCAGAGCTTTTCCTTCCTTCGGTCCCGGCCCTGCCTGCACAGCCTGGCCCCAGGGCGCACGGGGAGGCCAGAGCAGGAGCGCCAGCAGGAGCCCCCCTCCGTCCTGCTCTCCTTCCTCCCGCGAGCGCTAGGGCCCTGCCTCAGTCACAGCCTCCTTCGGTCAGTTTCACAGGCGCAGGATTTTTAACAGGGTGATTTCAGCGACGGACCGTGTCCCGGTGTCTGCGACTGCAGGGTCCTGAGCCATACGGGAGTTGGGGGGCGCAAGGTTAGGGCGGGGGGGCTGCGGTACTGCTGGCAGTGGGCTGCTGCCTCAGAGCAGGGCGCGCAGCCAATGGCTGCAGACAGCGCAGAAGTGAGCGTCAATGCTGGGGCCTTCCTAAAACATCCTTGTGACCCCCCCCCCACCCAAGCCTCTTTTGGGTCAGGCCCCCCAGTCTGAGAAACGCTGGTTCCCCCACCAGATGTATAGGGTAGAAAGCCCAGGCCAGGCTTCACGGGGGGCAGGAGGGGAGCAGACCTCGTGGGCCGGGACGCGTTTTTTCAGGGCCATGAATTTGGTAGGTCTGGGGACTGTGTGATGTGTTGGGGACCCCACGACCCTGCACCCCTGTAGCAGCCCGATGTGACTCTGCCAGCCAGTAGAATAGAAGGTTTATTGCTTCTCCGAGAGACAGTGCAGGCTCAATGCTGACATAGGAGCCAGGGCAGAGCCTTAGTCCTCTTGGGGGAAAGGGGTTCACAGGCCCCTGACATCCACCCACCCCCACCCCCCTGTGTACTGGTCTTAGGCTGCTCTCTTCATGCTTCCCCCAGCCCAGACTGCCCAGCTCCCAGGCCCTGCCCCCCAGCCAGCTGTTGGTCTCTGCCTCCCTTCCTTTGTGTCTCCCCTGGGAAGAGCCTTGTTATCTGCTCAGGCTGGGCCTACGTGTCTGGGCCAATCCACATGTGGGGTGAATCAGTGGGAATCCCACATCAGCACAGCCAGGTGGGGACACCGGGTTACAAAGCAGACAGCCCCCACTACGTCACAGACTGCAGTGGATGAGAAGCTGCAGATGAGTCAACAGGCTAATGGCATATTGGGGGGCATTAGGAGGAGCCTGGGCAGCAGATCTAGGGACGTGACTGTTCCCCTTTATTCGGCACCGGGAGGCCACATCTGGAGCATTGTGTCCAGTTCTGGGCCTCCCGGTACAGAGAGGATGCGGATGCATTGGAGAGACAACCACAATGATTCGGGGGCTGGAGCACATGACGTTCAAGGAGAGGCTGAGGGATTTGGGCTTGTTCAGTCTGCAGGAGAGAAGAGTGAGGGGGGACTGGGTAGCAGCCTGCAACTCCCTGCAGGGAGGTGCCAAAGAGGCTGGCGAGAGGCTGGTCTCAGCGGTGGCGGATGGCAGAACAAGGAGCAACGGGCTCAAGTTCCAGTGGGGGAGGTCTAGGTTGGACATGAGGAAAAACGATTTCCCTAGGCGGGCGGGGAAGCACTGGGCTGGGTTCCCTAGGGAGGGGGTGGAATCTCCATCCCTGGAGGTGTTTAAGTCCTGGCTTGACCAAGCCCTGGCTGGGATGATTGAGGTGGGGCTGGTCCTGCCTAGGGCAGGGGCCTGGACTCGATGCCTCCCAAGGTCTCTGCCCGCCCCGGGATTCTCTGGTCCCCCATTCCCATCCTGTTGAAACCGATGGGACGGCTGGTGCCTCCGAGCTCTCCTTGCAGGCTCGCTGCAAACTTGGGCCAGCAGGGCTGCACGTTTGGCCCCTTTCCCGTTGCGGTTGGAGAGTTGTTCTCAGCCGTTCCAGCTTGCGGGGGTTGGTGCAGGAAAGAGGCTGGCAAGCTCTTCCCCTGGCAGCCCCCACGTGCCTTTGCCAGGGGCCGGGCGAGATGGGGTAGAGGGGCTGTTGGCGTCTCCAGGGCTCTCGCGGGCGGGAAGCCGCAGGGAGAGGTGGCCAATGCAGAAGGTGCTTTGCAGCAGATCCCGTGTTCCAGGCAGGCTCCGTTCGTCTCCCATCACCGCGCTCGGCCCAGCTCTGGTGCTCCTGGGGGGGCTCTGACCAGGGAGCCTGGGTCCGCACTGAGACCACGCCTATTCAACGTGTTCAGAAGGGATCTCTCAGCGACGAGGTGACGGGGCAGCACAATGGCAGCTCTAATTCAGTGTTGATAAATGCAAAGTAATGCCCGTTGGAAACCGTAATCCCAGCTAGAGGTATAAAATGCTGGGGACTGAATTAGCTACGACCCCTCGAGAGCGATCGGGGAGTCCCTGTGGATAGTTCTCTGAAAACATCTGCTCCATGTGCAGCCGCTGTCAGAAAAGCAACCAGAATGCTGGGACTCATTAAGGGCTAGAGAATAAGACGGAGACTATCTTATTGCCTCTGCATAAATCCATAGGACGCCCACATCTTGAACATTGTGTGCAGATGTGGTCGCCTCATCCCAAAAGTATACATCTTGGCATTGGAAAAGGTTCAGAAAGGGATATAAAAAATGATTAGGGGTTTGGAACGGCTGCTGTATGAGGAGAGATTAATCAGACTGGGACTTTTCAGCTTGAAAAGGAGATGTCTCGGAAAGGGGGCTCGGATAGAGGTGTATAAAATCATAACTGGTGTGGAAACTGTGAATAAGGACGAGTTATTTACTCCTTCCCATAGCATGAGAAGTGGGAGTCACCAAATTAAATTAATAGGTAGCAGGTTTAAAACAAAGGAAGTTTTTCTTCACATAGCCAGCCTGTGGAACTCCTTGCCAAAGGATGTTGTGAAGGCCAAGACTGTAACAGGGTTTAAAAAAAAAGGAGCTAGATCAATTCTGGAGGTTAGGTCCATCAATGGCTACTAGCCAGGATGGGCAGGAACAGCGTCCCTAGCTCTGTTTGGCCGAGGCTGGGAATGGGCGACGGGAGAGGTCACTTGATGGTCCCCTGTCCCGTTTGCTCCCTCTGGCATTGGCCACTGTCGGCAGACCGGACGCTGGGCTGGCTGGCCCTTGGGTCTGACGCGGTGCGGCCGTTCTCGTGTCCTCCCCCCCGGGAAGCAGAGGAAATAAGGGCTTGTTGAAGCCGAGCTGCTGGAGAGGGATGGGCGGGCAGGATCCCGGGCCGTGCCGTGACAGTGGTGTGGTGGTGACATGTGGAGATGGGCACGTAAGCCACTGCTTGCAGGACTGAGCGCGCCACGTGGGCTGCCCACGGCCTTCCTCCGGGTGGGTCCCAGCTGGAGCCAGCCGGCGGGACTTGATGGGCTGCAGAGCTGGGCCATTTGTGTCCCTGTTCTCGGTTCCTCACCACCCCGTGGAGTCCTGCGTCCAGCCCTGCAGGGCGCAGCCAGGCCCTTCCCGCGGCCCTGCCACCGCTCCGGGGCAGGGCCTTGGCTCCTTTTCCGCCTGACCTGGCGCAACAGTGAGACGCAGACGCAGCCACACCCTCCACTTTCCGGCAGGACGGGGCCTTGGATCGGGTCGTTGGGGCTTGTGCCTGGCACAGGCCAGAGCGTTTCAGCCAGCAGCCCCGGCCTCTCGCTGGCGAGCTGCATGAGTCAGCCAGGGGGTTGCTCCCAGCTCCATGCTGTCCTCCCCAAAGCTGGCTGCGGCTCCCCCCAGCCCTGGTGGAGCAGGCGCAGGCAGGGGAAATGAACGAGGGGAAGGGATTTTTGGCTTGGCTCTGCGGCTGCCGGCTTTGGAGCTTGCCACGTCCCGTGACCCGGGAAGAAAGCCTCTCCAAGGGGGGGGGGCGGCTGACGGAGAGGAAGCGGGCGAGGAGGTGTGGGATTCTCCCTTCTGCAAGCGGTGGAGCGGCTTTGACATTTGCCTCTTTCCCAGAGCGCCGGCTGCCGCCCTCGGCCCCCCGCGAGGGTCGGTAGCCCCCGCAGCGCCCGGGCCTGGGGGCCAGCAGCCACAGCGCTTCCAGGCTGCAGCCTAGCTACCGCTGCCTGGCCTCCGGCCGGGACACACCAGCCCTGCTCCCAGCAGCCGGGGGTCCCGGCCCCCCTCCCTTGGGGAAGTCGGTCCCCCCCAGCCATTGCTGTGCTGGGGGGCTGGCGACTTCCCTTTGTTCCCGGCTCTCCCGGCAGCAGCAGGCGCCGGCTCCCCTCGCCAGCTGTTACCAGGGCGCTGACCCGCTGAACGGGGACGCCGACAGCTGCAACTGACACGCAGCCTCTGTGCCCGGTTCCAGTGCCCTCCTGGGCTGCCGGGCCCCTGAGCCTGCCTCTGGGGGGCTCTCCAGCGCCCCAGGAATGGCTCGCATGGGGCTGGAGCAGCCTCCGGCTCCCCGTGTGTTACGGGCCCTGCCTGCCTTCCCAAAGGGGAGGGGACAAGTGTGGCTGAGCCTGAGAAACCCAGCGGGGCAGATGCATTGTCTTGCCCTGACTGCTCATGCCAGTGGCTGTGGGGGCAGGCGGTCTGCTGCCCCCAGGACCTGGCTCTCCCCTCCTCCACCGGGGGTGGGCAGAGAGAATCCAGCAGGATCCCCGCTGCAGGGGCGCTACCACGCACGCCAGGCCCCCCCGCACGGGTGACACCGCGTAGCCTCCCGTAGGAGCCCTCGGGCCTGCTCAAGGGCTGGCCAAAGGGTGGCACCAAAGGGGAGACCAGGGGCCCTTGCCACAGCCTGCGTGGGCGGCTGTGTCCTGGGATCCCGGCCTTGCTGGGAGCCAGCTCCGGGCTGGCGTTCTTGGAATGCCTGGGAGGCAGGCGGGCGAACCAGCCTGCCTCCTTCTGCAGGCCTCTCCCCAGTCGCATGGGGCAGCCCCTGGACCCCGGAGCCAGCTGAATCCTAGAGCTGGAAGGGACCTTGAGAGGCATCAAGTCCAGCCCCTGCCCTCACGGCAGGACCCAGCACCCTAGACCATCCCTGTCAGGTGTCTGTCTGCTCTTAAATATCGCCAGGGATAGAGATTCCCCACACACCCGCCCAGGCAATTTATTCCCGTGTTTAGCCACCGACAGGAAGTTTTTCCTTGTCACACCCTTTACTTGAAAGCTGCTGTCATGTCCCCTCTGTCTTCTCTTTTCCAAACTAAAGAAGCCCAGTTCGTTCAGCCTTCCCTCAGAGCTCATGTTCTCTAGACCTTTCATCGTTCGTGTTGCTCTTCTCTGGACCTTCTCCAGTTTCTCCACATCTTTCCTGAAACGCGGTGCCCAGAACTGGACACAAGACTCCGACCGAGGCCTAATCAGCGCAGAGCAGAGTGGAAGAATGACTCCTCGGGTCTTGCTCACGACACTCCTGTCAATGCCTCCCAGAATGATGTTTGCTTTTTTTGCAACAGCATCACACTGTTGACTCATATGTAGCTTGTGGTCCATTATGACCCCGATTTCCCATTCTGCAGGGCTCCTTCCTCGACAGTCGCTTCCCATTCTGTGTGAGAAACGGATTGTTCCTCCCTAAGTGACGCATTTTGCATTTGTCCTTATTGAACTTCATCCTATTTCCCTCCAACCGTGTCTCCGGTTTGAAGCAATTCTCTGCTCCAGAAGAGCCGTTCCATTGAGATCATCGTTCCGGCCGCTCCCTGCGCTCCTTGTCTTTGTGGGCTCGCTGCTGCCAGGTGTTAACAGCGTCTGCTCTGGGCTCCGTGTAGAGGCACTAGCCCCGCTCTGCCCTCCAGAGCCCAGGTGGGGTTGTCAGGTGTCCAGTTTTGGCCTGGACAGTCCAGTATTTGCGGCCTCTGCCCAGTTTAAAAAAAAAAGCAGAAAATACCGGACATGTATTTTCTGTTTTTCTTGGATGGAAGGCCACTTGGGGCATTCTTCCCCTGCTGTGTCTGGCGGGGTTGGGGGGGAGCATGGCCCATGGGGATTTAAAGGTGCAGCGACTCTCTTGTGCGTGTGTGTATGCGTGTGTGCGTGCGCGCTCAACCAATTTTTTTCCTGCCATGTTTGGTATTTTTTGTGAAAGTATCTGGCAACCCTAAGGCCAGGTAAAGCATCCGGCAGGGGCATTAGACTGCTCTGGCCAAACCGAGGGGCAAGAGACTAAAATGAAACCCAGCAGCAGTGCTGATGTGGCTGGGAGAGGTCCACAGGGCCTGCCAGAGGTGGAGGCCAGCTGGAGGCTGAAACATAGCCTGGCCAGGGCAGGCCTCTGCAGTGGTAGCGGCCTGGGCAGTTCTGCTGGGTGTAGGGGGCCTTCCCCTGCCTTTTTGTTGCTTTTTGTAAGTCCCTCTTCTGCCCAGCTGTGGTTCAAGCAGAGCCGGGGGCGGGGGGGTTGTGACGGACAGGGCCGGCTCTGGGCACCACTGAGGGCGTCCGCTCAGGGCGAATTGCTCAAATTCGGGGCTGCTTATAGCCCCCCCGATTGGAGACCTTTCCAAACAGGCCACAAACCAGTCCCACAGAGCGCTTCAGCTGCCTGCCTAAAGCCTCATGAGCAAAACCCCTCCGACACCCCAGCAATAACCGCACCCCAGATGGCCCCGGGCCTCATACACAGCTGAGGGGTCTAGAACCCAATCTCACCTACCCCGAACAAGTTCTGTCCGGTTCCAAGAAACCAGCCATGGATCCCTGATCAATTTACCCTCTGGGTCTTACCCACAAATCACACTGAGCCTGTCCTTTAGAATCTACAACCTAAAGGTTTATTGCTACAAAAAAGAAAAGCATGAGAGTGAGGTTGTCAAAGGATAATACATTACGTGCGTCGAATCTCCCAGTTCTCAATGCAGGCTCTAGCAGAGATGTTACAGCTGCTGGCTTAAGAGTCCTTGTTGCGCATCCTAGATCAGGATGGGTCCACAGTTCTTTCCGGCTCTTCGATCCCTGCACTGCTGCCTCTGGGATGAAGAGCTGAGCTGAGTACCAAGATGGAGTCAGCCACATGGCCTATTTATCCCTCCTTCCTGGTCTCTTCTTGGCTACAGCAGGTCACCTGGCCTGTGGCCTATCCCTGTGTTCCCTGCTGGTAGCCCCTAGGTATGAGTCCCCACTCTTGAGGTGTGTCCTTGGCCTATAGAGTGCTATTGTTCAGAGCTTTGCTCGTTAGCACGTCCATAGGCTGAGCTGCTTTGCCCATAGTTCAACCACATATAGAGAAACATTTGGTATTCACACAAAGTGCATGCTTATAACTTCACATACCCACATTATACAATCACATGAATAGCATCTATGGAATCAGAAGAAAGTAAGCGTCTATTTGACATCTCACATGGCCCCCCTTTTGTGCCACTTTTGGGGCCAACACCCCAGCATGGGTGCAGCAGTGATCTGGCTGCTCCCCTCAAAATCCAGTAACGTGACAGGGGTCACAGGCTGGGCACTTACCCTGGTTACACATGGCTCTGAGCGTGCCGAGAGACCTTTGGGGGGGAGAAGGGGCCCAGCTAGAACACTGACCGTCTTTTGTCTCACACCGGTGCCGGTCACGGTCCCTGCCTGCCCCAACCGGCACATTGTTCTGATCCCAGGAGCGGGGTCCATGCAGTGTTCTCCCAGGAACGGACGTGAGGGAGACCATTGGGGGGGGAGGCCATGGGCAAAAGTAGGACAGGCCGTGCGGCGCGCTACTCAGAACTTGGAACACCCGCCACTGGGTCTGACTTCTAAAACCAAACAACCCAGTATTAGAAATGTGTTTAATGTAAATTGACGTGTGAAGAGAGAACGGTCATAGACGTGTTTAAGAGCGTGAGATTACGACTGTGGCAAACGTTACAAGTCTTGGCCTCCTAGGAACCGTATCTTGCTGTACGTTTCTCGGTCTCAAATCTAGCATGCTGGAGCCAAGCCCCTAGAGCAGTATAACCTAGTTCTCCCAAGAATGTGAAATGACGCGAATTCCTTCCCCGTGTGTGCGACTCTCACTAACAAAAGAGGCGCTAAGCTTGCGGCGGCCAGCTTCCTCCGTTTTCGTTGGCAAGGTGACTGGGCGCTACCTCTCCCCCCTCCCCTCCCCAGCGTCCTGGAACCCAATAAACATCAGCGTTTGCAGTTTGGGTGATTTCCTGGTGCTTGTAGCTCCTTGCGTGGAAGGAGGGGTTACCAGCCTCGCCGCACCCAAGGCACCGTGCGCGGGAGTTGGGCTTTGCGCCCCGGTTACGCCGTTCCCAGGTGCGCGGCATTGAGCGGACGTGCGTGTGCTTGGAGTAGGAATGTTTCAGGTTCCCGTCAGATTTCCACCCCCACCGCACTGGCGTTGGTTTCCAACTAGGGCGTTAAACCAGCTCTGTGAAGAACTGAACGGGCAGGCCCGTGGGTAACTAGTTAATCGCTGGGGCAGGGGCAGTTCCGGGGGAGGGGGAAGGGAAATCTCTGGTGCCAGGTTTCCTCCCCATGTGGGAACCCCGCCCCCCCCATCATTGCTGCTTAAAAACCAGTGAATGGTCCTGCTCCCTTAAGCAGAGCCCCTTCCCCTTCAGATTGGGCCGGCCGAGTTGCTCTTTTCTAATGAAACAACGTCCCCGCTGGGCTTTACTGATCTGCCTGTGCCCCACGCAGAGGGTCTGTGGCTGGAGAGGAGGGGGGAGAGGCCTCCCAAAGGGCCAGCCCCACCCCTGGGCTCGCCCTCTTACTCCTTAGGCCACAGATGTGGATGCTCCTAGGAGAGACAGGCCCCCTCCTGCTTTAGTGACACCAGGGTCACCTGCCGCCTCTCTCCTTCCAAAAATCTCTCTGCTGGAGTGAGCTTGGCCTCCCTCCCTCGCCCCTTTCCCCCGGGTAGCCAGCCAGGGCTGGCGGGGTGGCCCCTTTGCATTGCAGCCGGCAGAGAGCTGGCCTCTAGGAAGCCTGGCCCTTCCCCTGCCGCCCAGCTGGAGCAGGCTGGGGGGCCGTGACATTCTCTGTGCTAGTGGCTGCCTCTGAAGGGCCACGTTCACCCTTCCCCTCACTCCCTGTGCAGCACGATCCAGACCGGAGCCTTCACCTGGCTCCCGCTGGACTGGCCCCTGGGGCTCACGAGAGAGCTGGCGGGGAGTGGGCCGCTGGGGGGGAGGGCACTTCCCCGGGACAGCTCCTGTTTGAGGGGGGTGGGAACAGGTGGCTCTGCGTGGCCCATGCTGCCCCTTGCTCGCCTGCAGGAGCTGCCCCTGCAGCTCCCATTGGCCGTGATTCCTGGCCAATGAGAGACGTGATTCCCAGCCAATGGGAGCTGTGGGGGTGGAGCCTCCAGGCGAGGGTCGTGCGGGGCCGTGGCTCTAGGTGAGAGAGGAGCAGCAGCGCACGGAGCTGCCTCTCCCCCGGCCAGGAAGGGCTGGCCCAGGACACAGCGGTATCAGGGGCTGCAGCCTTGGGCTAAGCTCCCCCGTTTAGCATGACGCCCCTGGGCTCCAGCCCTGCCCCTACCTCGGGTCTGAGTGACTGGGCCCCGCAGCACAGCCCCTGGCCGGCTGAGCCGGGAGATGGTTGGGGGGCAGAACGCCAAGCCCCCTTCCTGCCGCACTCTGGCCTTCCTGCACAGCCCCGGGCCGGGGGAGCGGCGGGGTCGTCTGCGCTCTGCTCGCGGAGTGTGAGGGCACGGACCCACGTGGCCCGTCCCGCGAGCGCTGGCAGCGAGGAGGGGCTCTCCCGGGGGCTGGCGCTGCCTACGGGCGCGTTCCCAGCTCCATCCTGGCAGCGCCGTTCGCTTTTCCCTGACGTGCTTAAACCATTAGTGGTTTGAAACCTGGAACGTGCCCAACGCGCCTGTAGGAAACCAGCGTCTGGTGCGGACGGGGGCTGGGCACCAGCCGAGTGCCGGCGGGGTCTGTCTGCGAGGGGCAGCCAGCCAGGGCTTAGAGAGAGCGACGCCCCTGGCAGGGGGCCTTTTGGAACTAGCGGGGCGGATCCGGGTCCGGGTCTCGCCGCCTCTGGACCCCAGGGGCTCTGCTGGCGATAAGCGCAAGTGGTCCCCGCAGCCAGGGCTTGGAGGGGCCGCCCTCCCGGCCTGGGGTCCCCAGGGAGTCAGCTGGGCAAGCGGAGCCAGCCAGCACCCCTGGGGTGCACGCTTGCTGCCAGTTGGAAGGCAGCAGAGAGCGCTCCCCGGGCCCCAGCTGAGCTGGCTTTGTCTCTGGCAGCCCTGCAGACTCCAGCTCCCCGGCCCCTGAGCCAGGCTGGACCTGGGACGCTGCGGTGCCAGGCGGGTGGGCGGGGTGTGCACAAGTGAGCTGGGAGAAGGAGCCTTTTCATGGGAGCTTTTCCTTGTGCAAACGCTTAGCAAACCGCCTCCCCTGCTCCTGGGAGCTAGGGAATGGTCTTTCCCAGGGGAAACCGAGGCACAGGAGGTGGGCCTCTCAAAGCCACGGCAAGTCAGGCCTGGGACTGACTTTCCTCTCCTTGGCCCGTGCTCCCCCCCCCCCACCCCCGTGGCAGTAGGGGGTGAACAGCGGTTTGGTAGCTTCTGGCCGTGCCAGGGGCTACGGGAGTGGCAAAGGCTTTGGCACTGGGCTTGGACTACGAGCCCCGCTGCAGAGTCCTGAGCTGAATGAGCCGCACTGCCCAGGCCGGCCTTGCTCTGGCTGGGGGTGCCCGAGCAGACGTGGCCCGCTTCCTGCCAGTGCCCCCCTCCCTTGCGCCATGGCCAGAGGGGGGGGCTGTGGCGCTTCCGAGCCCCCTGACCCCCGTGCTCCTGTCCCTGGCACTAGTGCGCCCGCCGAGTTAGACTGGCCGGCGGCTTTCCGCTCGGGAAAGTGACAGGGAACCAGCCCAGAGCCGCTCCCTGGGTGGCACTGCCGTGGCCTCGGGGCGGGAGCTAGGCCTGGGCTTCTAGCGCAGCCATGCCTGTGCCCCCCGGCGGTCCCCAGAGAGCCTCTGCGAGACAGGAGGAACCCGCCTGGCTCTGGGCTCCCAGCCTGATTCTGCAGGGCTGGCAGATCAAACCCCTGGGTAAACTGAGGCCCAGGGGAGCCCCTTTGGGTCCCGGCACAGAGCAGCAGAGCCAGGCTGCGCACGCCCTACGCTACCGAAAGAGTAACTGGGGGGGTCTCTGCGGGTTTTTTTCAGAGCACCCAGGGTCACGAAAACAACAAGGATTCCAGGCTGCTGTGGCTGAACGCCAGCGATTACGTCCTGTCCGTGGGATTCAGCCAGGTACGGCTCCTGCTCCCTTCCCTTTCCGCCACTTGCTCCTGCCGCTCGCTGTGCGGGCCTGCCCCGGGGGCAGCTGGATCTGCCCTGCGCGGGCGGCAGCGAGAGGAAGCCCCGATGCTGGCAGAGCACGGTGCCCGCCTGCCCTGGCCACGTTCCCTGGGGGCGGTAGCGGCCAAGTGGACCAGCCAGGCCAGCTGCCGGGAGCTCTCGCCACGGGGCGAATGGCAAGACGGGGGCCCTGGTGGGATCCCCCCCCGAGGGGTAGGGCACTGAGGCGGGCCAGCCCACCCAGCCTCGCTGCCTCCACCTGCCGTCTTTGCTTGGAGGGGGGTGGGGTCTGGCGTGGCCCAGTCCCCTCTGCCCTGGAGCAGGATGCACTGAGCGGGGAGCTGGCCACGCGAAGGTGAATGCCCCGGAGGTCAGCGAGCGCTGTGCTTGCTCCCAGGGCCGTGGGCCGGGGCCAGCCCTGCACCCGGAGCTGGCAGGCCCACTTCTCCAGCCCCTGGCCAGCGGGAAGGAGTGGGAAAGCCGGCCCTGGCCCATGGCATGCGAGGCAGCAGCACGCTTGGGCCAGAGGGGGAGCAGGTCACCATGGCTCACTGGAGCAGCCAGGGAACGGCTTGGCACCGGTCTCCGCCGCTTCTAGGCTCCTCTGGCCCCTGCCCAGCCTCAGCCACACTGAGGGTGGCCGGGAGATGCAGGGCCGCTCCCTTCGTATCTGACCCACAGGGCCAGCTGAGCCTGGACGTGCCACGGGCGATGGGGCCTCTGTGGAGACGCGTTCCCCTGAAAGCAGCACAGGTGCCAGGCCCCTCAGCGGGCTCCCCCCTCCTTGGGGGGGCTGCCTGCCCCTTTCAGAGGGGAAAGAGGGTTGCATGCTTGGACTGCCTCCGGCCCCCCCCCCCCCCGGTGCCAGAGCCCAGGAGGTCCTCTCCCAGGATGCACTGGGGTCGCATGTGTTCACGTTTGTCCTGACCTGGCTGCATCTCAGCCCTGTGGGGTGGGGGGGGTCCCTGGCGTCTCCCCATGACAAGGCACCTGCTCGTGTCCCCATGCTGGGGGTGCGGCATGAAAGCCCCTGTCCGGCTGCTCTAGGCCCTGCTCCCGGAAGCCTGCAGGGTGTTCAGCCTGCAGCCACTCTCCACCGCGCGGGGGCCGGAGCAGCCGCTCCCCACCAGGGAAAGTCTGCTCTGATCCCACTGGCCCCCCAGCATCCTTGGACCGCAGCACAAGCCCCGGCCCTGTGTATCCCAGGCTGGACAGGCACCTGCCCTGGCATAGGCCGCGCCCCCAGGTCTGGCTGTGGCAGCCGTGGTAACAGCCAAAGCCCCATGGCACGGGGCTGGCTGCGGGCTTATTGGGGCAGCCATGGCTGGAGTGGAGAGCAGGCCGGTTCCCCTGGATGCTGGGTGTGTGTGCATGTGCGTGTGTGTGTGTACGCAACCCGCAAACCTGTGTCTTTCTGCTCTTGCAGATGAGGGAGCGAGAGGTGAAGCTGTGGGACACGCGGCAGTTCGGCAGCTCGCTCGTCTCCGTCGCGCTGGACACCTCCCCAGGGTAGGATTGCGGGCGGCACGAGGGGATGCGCTGTTGACAGTTACCAGGGTGGAGGGCCAATGTGGAAGAGGGCGTGGCGGTGCCGGGGGAGGGACGTGTCAATGTGGAAGAGGGCGTGGCGGTGCCGGGGGAGGGACGTGTCAATGTGGAAGAGGACATGGCAGTGCCGGGGGAGGGACGTGTCAATGTGGAAGAGGACATGGCAGTGCCGGGGAAGGGGTGTGTCAATGTGGAAGAGGACGTGGCAGTGCCGGGGGAGGGACGTGTCAATGTGGAAGAGGACGTGGCAGTGCCGGGGGAGGGTGTGTCAATGTGGAAGAGGACGTGGCAGTGCCGGGGGAGGGACGTGTCAATGTGGAAGAGGACGTGGCAGTGCCGGGGGAGGGTGTGTCAATGTGGAAGAGGACGTGGCAGTGCCGGGGAAGGGGTGTGTCAATGTGGAAGAGGGCGTGGCAGTGCCGGGGGAGGGGCGTGTCAATGTGGAAGAGGGCATGGCAGTGCCGAAGGAGGGGCATGTCAATGTGGAAGAGGGACATGGCAATGCTAGGGGAGGGCTGTGGTAATGTGGAAGAGGGGCGTGGCAGTGCCGGGGAAGGGGCATGGCAATGTGGAAGAGGGGCGTGGCAGTGCAGGGCGTGGGCGTGGCAATATGAAAGAGGGGCGTGGCAGTGCTGGGAAGGGGGCGTGGCAATGTGGAAGAGGGGCGTGGCAGTGCTGGGGAGGGGCGTGGCACTATGGAAGAGGGGCGTGGCAGTGCTGGGGAGGGGCGTGGCAATGTGGAAGAGGGGCGTGGCAGTGCCGGGGGAGGGACGTGTCAATGTGGAAGAGGATGTGGCAGTGCCGGGGGAGGGATGTGTCAATGTGGAAGAAGGCGTGGCAGTGCCGAAGGAGGGGCGTGGCAATGTGGAAGAAGGCGTGGCAGTGCCGAAGGAGGGGCGTGGCAATGTGGAAGAGGGGCGTGACAGTGCTGGGGGAGAGACGTGTCAATGTGGAAGAGGATGTGGCAGTGCCGGGGGAGGGACGTGTCAATGTGGAAGAAGGCGTGGCAGTGCCGAAGGAGGGGCGTGGCAATGTGGAAGAGGGGCGTGGCAGTGCCGGGGGAGGGCGTGGCAATGTGGAAGAGGGGCGTGGCAGTGCCGGGGGAGGGACGTGTCAATGTGGAAGAGGATGTGGCAGTGCCGGGGGAGGGACGTGTCAATGTGGAAGAAGGCGTGGCAGTGCCGAAGGAGGGGCGTGGCAATGTGGAAGAGGGGCGTGGCAGTGCCGGGGGAGGGCGTGGCAATGTGGAAGAGGGGCGTGGCAGTGCTGGGGGACGGGCGTGTAATTGTCCTGAGCTCCTGCCAGTCTCACCAGGGCCGGGGGCCATGGAGAGGGCTGTAGTCAGGTGCCCTTTCCCTGGAGCCAGAGGCCTGGCTTCTCTCCCCTTTGCCCCAGCAGGGCTTAGGTGGGAGCTCTAGGTGCAGCCCCGCAGCACGGACAGGCGGGAGGCGCCCTGCAGCCGCCCGTCCCCGGCGCTCTGGGGGGATCCCTCGGCGAGTGTCCCAGAGCGCCCTGTCTGCGTTCTCTGCCTGGGACTGCAGCCGCCCGTCCCCGGCGCGCTGGGGGGAGCTGGGGGGAGCTGGGCACACCCTGGCCGGGGCTCCCCTCCTGCCCGGGGGTACTTGGGAAAGGGATGGGCTTGGCTTGGCTCGGGTGCTCTGTGCCGGTGGGACGTGGCAGGATCTGGGTTCATGCTGCCCCTGGCCATCTCCCTGTGCTCTGGCCTGCAGGAGGCCAGGGCCCGATGGGGGCGGGGGCTGGGTCCCACGGGGCCTCCACTCTCCTGGGACCCCCCTACCCTGCTCCCATTGCCAGCACTCCTTCCCCCCCCCCTTCTTATGAGACCCCAGCCAGAGCACGAGAACGGCCAGACGGGGGCCCATCCAGCCCAGCGGCCAATGCCAGGGGCCCCAGAGGGAGGGGACACAACAGGGAATCCTCACGGGATCCTTCCCCTGTCACCCACCTCCCGACAAACCGAGGCCGGGGACCCATTCCTGCCCAGCCTGGCTCATCGCCATCGATGGACCGAACCTCCATGAATCTATCTAGCGCTTGTTTGAACCCTGGTCAAGTCCCCCACCCCGCGTCTCCTGAGCGCGGCAGAGTGGGGGGGGGGGCAGGCGGCCCTCAGAGCAGCGATTTGGGGCGCTGGCTCCAGCGTGGCTGAGGCAGCTGTGGGAAGGGACGGTTGGGGCTCAGGTGCTTGCCGGGGGTCGCCTCGGGAGCGGGGCTCTGCCTTGTCCCCGTCTCAGGCTGGGCGCCGGTCCCAGGTGGCCTCGTTCTCTCCCATTCATCTTTCCTGCTTCTTGTCCCAGCTGCGGCCTAGTGCCTGTTCCGGGCCGAGCTCCCGGCCGGGCCCGAGGGGAGCGCTGGAGGCTGCACAGCAAATTGTTCCTTCCCTCAATTCAGGGATGTGCAGCGGGGTGCTCTCCCGGGCTCCTCGCACAAACCGGGGCAGTCGGGAACTCCAGGTGCCCCTCACAGCAGACCGAAGATGGTCTCTCCCCCCTTTCTTGTATGACATACTGCTATACACCATCATTAGGGTTCAGAGTTAACACCGTCTTGAAATGAGCAGGGTGGGTTTGGCATCATGGGTCTCATTGGCAGGCTCCAGGCTTCATCTTGGGGGGCGGTGGGGAGGCCCCAGGCTTCGTGTCAGGGCGGCCCAAGAATGTTCCCTCAATCTTTGCCATCCATGTGCAGATTTTTTCCATCCATGTGTAGAATAAATTGTATGTGCACCAAGGCATGTGCAGATGTGCACCACCAGTAGCAACACCAAGCTAGCTGTGGGCGCTCTGCTAATCGCCTTGGCGGCGCTGGAATCTGTCCTGAGCGGCTGCCCACGTGCCCAGCTTCCCCTGGCGCCCAGGCCTGTGGGGGGGTCCCTGGAGCCGCAGGGATGGTAGGCTCTCAAACACCCACTAACGCTTGGAGTGATCCCACTAGCTGTGCGGCACCCCATGGCCCTCCCTCGGGCGGGTCCCTTGGGTGGAATGCGCGCCTGGTGCGGAGCAATGGTCCCTGTGAGTGAGAACAGGGGGACCAGTCGGGCGTTGGCCCGTTGAGTGAGGGTCCCCGTCGTGGCCAGAGCTGGCTGCGCTGCTCCCCGTACCCGGCTCCGAGGGGCCCGTGGCTCCAGCAGGCGGGAGGGAAGGAAATGCCTCCAAAGTCCCGCTCAAGCCCCTTGTGCCATCGTCTGCACAGCCCGGCAGGATGCTGGCCCCGGGGCGCCGGTGGCTGCTGGCTCAGAAGCCTCCCAGCTCAGCCAGCGAGGGGAGGGTGCTGTTAGCCAGGCCTCTCCCCGGGGGCACCCCGGGTATCACATTCCCCCAGGGCATGCGCCACTTGTGCACACGACTGCCCAGCCTGCTCTGCAACGCCCTGCAGAGAGCTCCCGTCCCAGGGCAGGGCTCCGGCGTGGGTTGACTGCAGCTCCGGCCAAGTATTGCATCGGTTAAAATCCCCGAATGCTCCTTGGCCCGCCTGTGCCGGATGGCTGGCCCCTGAAATCTGCCTGTGCCGCTAACCCCGCCCCTGTTGGAAGGCTCCCTAGACCCCCGCTGGGTTCACGGTCCCTCGCCCCTGGGCTGGAGAGCTGGGTTTCGTTCAGCAAGCCCGGGGTCCAAAGGGCGAGGCCGCCCCCGGCCCCGCTGGCGGGCGCGCACGTGGCTTGCGAGGGCAGGCAGCCGAGGGGCGGGTTGGAATTCGGCTGCTAATGAGATCCAGAAGTGCCTGGCCACGGCATGCAGGCCGGGCTTAGCTTGGCTGCGGGGCTGTGTCTGCGCTGGAGGGATGTGATTCGCAGGCTGCGCGGCCGCTCTTATCTGCCTGTGGCTTCGGGCTGCGAAGGGCACAGCTGTGTCCAAAGCAGAGGTGATAAAAAGCAGGGGGGGGAGCGCCGTGGAGGGGGCCGGCGGCCGCTGATTACAGAGGGGTGAGCCGCCCCCCCCAAACCCGGAGCGGAGGGGGCTAGCAGGCAGGGCAGTGGGGCTGGAGGAAGCAGGCCAGATTCCATTCCTCCCCCACCCCTCCGTCCCTTGGAAATGCCAAAGCAGTGCAGGGCTTTGGCTGGGTGCTTGCCGATGTGCTAAGCAAAGGCTCCCTTCCCTCCCGGACCGCCCCTGGCCGGAGGCCTCTGGCCCTGGCTCGCTGCGACTGGGACTGGGCCCGCAGGGCGGAGCAGGCGGGGCGAGCTGCTGTCCGGGACCGGACCGGAGGGGCCTCCGCGACGGGGGCCGGTGCTGGCTCGAAGCAAGGGGGCTCTGCGCCTTCAGGGACCGGCTGCCGCCTGCTGGGCTGTCCGTCAGATGGGACTTGGTGTCTCAGCCTAGTGCTGGCCCGTCCATGTCACACAGCTAGCCCCCCTCATGATCCGGCCCGCCTCTCTGCCCCAGTGGCCAGGGCTGGGCCGGCCGGGGGCACCAGCACAGCTGGGGGGGAGCCCAGGGCAGGGACTGGGGGGGGAGGCTCCAGGTCAGAGCCGAGGTGTGCTGGCACAGCTGGGGGGGTGGGGGGACTCCGCGCTGCATCCTTACCAAACTGCGCCTGCGGGCCCAAGCAGATCCAGCTGAGCTGGGCAGGCCGGGCTCGAGGTGAAAGGTTGGAACATGGGAACGGCCGGCCGGGGTCAGACCTAAGGCCCATCTAGCCCAGCGTCCTGTCTGCCGACGGGGGCCAATGCCGGGGCCCAGAGGCCGTGCAGGGAACAGGGCAAATACCGAGTGATCGCTCCCGTCCCGGCACACCGACATGGGGACACCCCACACGCGGGGCCCCTCCCTGCCCGCCCCGGCCAGTGGCCATGGATGGAGCTGTCCTCCCGGAACGGACCTGCTGCTCTTGTGGACCAGGTCTAGCTTTGGGGCACCCAGCGTCCCCGGCAGGGATGAGGGACGCTCCCCACTTGTGGTTCCCTTCTGCGGGCTTCCTCCAGCCCAGCCTGGTGTTGCTGTTTCGGGGGGGGGCAGGCTGTGGTCGGGGGCAGGCTGTGGTCGGGGGCAGGCGTGACGTGGGGTCGTGACGGCGCCAGGCCGTCGTTCCCTCCCCCCCGGCGTGCTGGGAGCGTGCTTGCTGCCGCCCGCTCAGCAGCTGCCCCCCGAGGAGGAGCCACCGTGGGGAGAAGGGGAGCAGCTAACGCAGACCCCAGCCTTTCCCAGGGCGGGAGTTCTCGTTCCCAACGGGCATCGGCCACTGCGTCATGTCTGCCCTCGGGTGGCTGCCTTTCGGCGCGTTGCTTGGTAGCTGGCCACAGTCTGTTTGCCTAGCAGACCTCGCCGCTCAGCTCATCCCTGAGCACAGGCCCCTGCCCCTGCCCCTCCTGGGGCAGGAGTGGGCGAGACGTGGCCGTCTCTGGCCCTGGCAGCTGGAATGGCCCTGCCCCTGCAAGGAAAGCCCCCCTGCCCTTCGCCAGCCGAGGGCCCGGGACCCCCCTGGCACAGCCCTGGGTCACGACGTGCAGGGGAAAGTCCCCCTCGTACCGCCCGCTTCTCTCTCTGCACTGGGCCCCGGGGAGCTGGCAGGGAGGGGGCCCCGGAGCCGGGCCAGGGAGCGCTCCCTGACAGAGCGTTGGCAGCAGGGGTGTCCGTTCTGTTGGAAGGGGCTGCGGGGGGGCCCTAGGAAGCTCTCGTCTGGCCTTGAGGGGGGTGTGAGGAGGCCTCCGCAGGGCCTGGAGAGCAGGGCTGGGTCCACAGGGGCCCTGCGTGGAGCTGGGTGCCCCGGGACTCTGCCCCTGGCCCTGAGCCCGCCGGCCTGCTCCCCCCACGGCCCTCCCTCGGCCTCGAGTGGGAGCCCAGCTGGGGTGGGTGCGGCAAGTCCCTGACCGGGGCAGGGCCCAGTGCCCAGGGCAGGCGGTGGCTGGAAACACCCTCCTGCCTCAGGCTCCGGCCTCTGAGTCATGCTGGAGCGGGCCTGGCCCGGCTGCTCTGACCTCGCCGGCTCCCGGGGCAGGCGGGGGCGCTCCCCGCGCTGTTTTCCAACACGCTGACTCACGCGCTGCAGCCTCCGCCTCCGCCCGGTGAGGCTCCGAGCTCCTGCGCCAGGAGAGACGCGCGCTGCCGGACCGCAGGGTGGCTGGCTCCCCTCGGGGCACCCTCTGAGCGCGCTGGGCACGGGACGCGGCCCCCCACGAGCGCCGGGACGTTCCGGGGCTAGTGGGTGCTCCGGCTGGCCGCCTGCTCCCGCTGCAATGCAGCCTCCCTCGCGCCCGCGTTGCAGCGCCCCCTGCTGGCGGCAGCCGCATGGAGCCAGCGCCTGGGGCAGAGATGGCATCTCCCCTGGGAGCAGGAGCAGGGGGGCAGCTCCGGTTTTCTCCTCCCTTCGCCGCCAGGAACACTACAGAGCAGCGGAGCCCAGGAAGGGAGGGCGGCCGTAGCTGGGGAGTTCAGAGAGAGGGTATTTGGCTGGGTCCCTGGGTTAACGCCCGTCGTTCGGGGGAAGATCCTGGGGCTCCTCGGGGGCAGTGCATGGCTGAGCCCCCCGCCCCATCTGCGCAGGGCGGGCAGTCAGCCAGGGTCCCTCCAGCCTGCTCACCTGCATCTGCTGGCCGTGGGGCCGCTGCTCTGTTTGAGTGAAAGGGGGATCCTGTGTGCACCTCGGGACCCCAAGGAGCGACGCCCCATGGACCCTGCCCCCCCTCTGGCTGGAGTCAGCCAAGGAACGAAGGGGGCCAGGAGGAACAGGGTCCTGCTGAAATCTCTTTGGGCCTGCCCCACCCCTCTGCCTGCCCGCTGGCCTGCGGCTGCCCACCCCGCCTGGCACCGTGCCGCTAGGGGCACGGGGCGGCCCCCGGGCCAGGCGCTGGGCACTTGCAGGGCAGGAGGGTTTGCCCCAAGCAGGGTAAGGCGCAGCGGGACGTGGAACTGGTCTGTCCTGGGGCTCCGAGCCGGCCCCTCTGCTCTCTGCCTGCCTGACACTGCAGCTGCGCTGCGCATTTCCTCCGGCCTGGCAGCGCGGGGGTAGGGGCAGCTGGGACGGGGCTGGGCCTGGGACAGCAGCAGCCCTGGGGAGAACCGCACTGCTCCGTGTCCCTCCCCACCTGGGGCCTGTCTCGTTGTGGCTGGAGGCCGCACTGGGCCTGGCTGCCTGGGGCCCGGCAGGGCTGGCCTGCGCCCGGCCCCACCGGAGAACAATACCCAGCGCTCCGGCTCGGCCCTGCCAGAGCCCGCGGGAGCCAATCGGCCATAAATCAGGGCAGGCCGGGAACCGCGGTAGGAGCAGCACGGTGAGGGGAATCAACCACCCAGAAAGCCGGGGTATGGGAGGGGCTGCTTTGTGGGGCTGGGGGCCGTTCCAGGGCTCGCCTAGCGCCGTGGGCTGGATCGGGGGGGGCAGCAGCCGAGCGCCTGCAGGCGAGTGTCTCGCGGTCCCGTCTCCCTGCCCGGCCCTGCCCTGCCCAGTGGCCCGTGTTTGGCGCGGGGAGCCTGGCTCGCACACAGGGCCGGCCTGTCCGAGGGAGACGGAGGAGAACGGGCCCCGGGGGGTCGGAGCTGCCTGCGGTGTGGAGCCGCTCCGCCCCGGTCCCTGCGCCTTGCTCTGCCCCCCCCACCTAGCTCCGCCCCACAGGAGCCTCTCGCCTGAGAGGGGCCAGATGGGGTCAGGGGGGCAGAGCCAGAGGGGCATGGCCCTGCCGAGGGCCGCAGCTCCTGGCAACCGGCCGCTTCCTGTCCCCTCCTCCCTGGCAGCCGGGGAGCGGTTCTGGGGCACTGACCGGGCGGCTCTCACCTCTCCAAAGGCCCGGGGGGGGTGTCTTGGCAAACAGCTGGGGGCTGCGGGCTGCCGTGCCAGCGTTGGCCCCCGGCAGGCGTGGGTCTGTGTGGAGTGGGACTGGCCTGTCTCTGCTCTACCCCCCCTCCGCTGAGCCGGGGGCCAGGGCCCCTCCCTGGAGCCCTCCCTGCTCAGGGGCTCTGGTGAGGAACGGGCCCCTCGCGCTGTCCTGGCTCAGCCCGGGTGCTCTCTGCTTGTTCCCGCTGCCCTGTCCCCTGCCAGGCGCCAGGTCCCCCGGGCGCAGCGCTGGGGCTGCCGGGGCGGGCTGGCGAGGGCACTACCCATGGCCGTGTGCGCGGGCGGCTGGCTGAGTCACGCCAGCCGCTGGCTTGGCTCCTGCAGGAAGCAATCCGGGGGCGGGCAGGAAGCTCAGCCCAGTCATTAGAGGGGCAGGGAGCCGTGCTGGGCCGGCTGCTCTGGCCGACACACCCGGGCAGGGCCCACCACCCGTGCTGCGGGCCGGCAGCTCCAGCACGTGGCTGGCAGGGCGGCGGTTGCGTGCACCCTGCCCTCCCAGCTGTACTGTCATCCCCCGGGCGAGCGGGGCCTCTGACCCTGCTGGACACTGACTCAGCCCAAACCCCGCGGTGCTGCAGCTTCTCAGCTACACCCAGCAGGGTCCTCGGCCCCCACGCCAGGCAGCAGGGACCAGCAGCGCCCGGCCGGAGCCCTGGGGCTCTCAGACCAGCCTGCCCCCTCCAGGGACCTAGCCAAGCTCAGCCAGAGCCGAGCCCTCCGTGCCTGCGGAGCCTTGTTGCTAGCCGTAGCCTTGGCTTCTGCTTCTGGGGTGGTGCCCGACGGCCTGTGGCCAGCTCTCCGGACCAGCTCGGCCCTCCCCAGCCAGCAGCGTCCTGCAGCGGGAGCCCAGCGCTCAGGGGGCAGCAGGCCAGGTACTGGGTGGGGAAGGGGACTGCTCCCCCATTCCCACTCTGAGCGCCGCTGCACCCTCCCCGCCATGCTTAGAGATGCCGCTGCCCCCCCGTTTCCGCCCCTGCTGGCACTCGGGGCGAGCTGGGCTGGGTTTGCAGGGTCTTGCTCTCCTCGCGCTCCTCTCCCTTGCGCTGCGGGAAGTCCCAGGTGCCGGCTGGGCCCCGGCTGCCAGACCGGCCCATAAGCACCAAGATGCTGGTAACTTCCTGCCCAATGATGCCTTCCCAGCCCACGCGGGCACGGGAAGTAAACAAGCCGTCTCCCCGGGGTCCCCAGGGCGGTTCAGTTCCCTCGACTGGAATTCGGTCAGGGCAGGAATGCCACCCGACCGGTTCTGGTGCTCGGCGCCACCCGGGGTGTAGAGAGCACAGAGGGCAGGACCGTGGGCCTGGGCGCCACGACAAAACGAGGTCACCCAGCCGCGCCGCCTCGCAGAGAGGGCAGACCTGGGGCGGGCGGCGTCTGTGCTGCGGCGGCGACCAGCCCTTTGCATCCGTCTCTGCACGACAGCGCCCCACATGGGGGGCATTTGCTGAGAGGGCAGAGTCAGCACCTCTGCGGGCAGCCCTGGCGCCTGCTTTGGGCCCTGTGTGCCCGGCTGTGAGGGCAGCCCTGGCGCCTGCTTTGGGCCCTGCGTGCCCGGCTGTGAGGGCAGCCCTGGCGCCTGCTTTGGGCCCTGTGTGCCCGGCTGTGAGGGCAGCCCTGGCATGTGCTTTGGGCCCTGCGTGCCCGGCTGTGAGGGCAGCCCTGGCATGTGCTTTGGGCCCTGCGTGCCCAGCTGTGAGGGCAGCCCTGGCGCCTGCTTTGGGCCCTGCGTGCCCGGCTGTGAGGGCAGCCCTGGCATGTGCTTTGGGCCCTGCGTGCCCGGCTGTGAGGGCAGCCCTGGCATGTGCTTTGGGCCCTGCGTGCCCGGCTGTGAGGGCAGCCCTGGCGCCTGCTTTGGGCCCTGCGTGCCCGGCTGTGAGGGCAGCCTTGGCGCTTGCCTTGGTCCCTGCGTGCCAGAGTAGAGAGAACTGAGCTCAGGAGCAGCCCACCAGCAAGCCGTCTGCCCCCCGTCTGCGTGAGCAAGTGGCCAGGAGGGAGCCGGGGCAGATCTGGGGCAGAGCGGAAGAACTGGCTGGCCCCCCAGCTCTGCCCCGCACAGCCCCCTGCCAGGTACCACGGCTGGGCAGACCTTGGTGAAGTATGTGGGTTCTGGCAGCGAGTGGCCCCCTTGTAGGTGGGTCCCCTGGGGTGGGGCTCAGCCCCGCAGGTGGGCAGGGTGAAGACAGAGCTGGCCCCCCCGTGCCCTTGGAAGGGAGCGGCCACCCGGGTCTGGCCTCGTCCCCTTGCGGAGCTGGGGGGGGGGAGCCAGGCGCAGGACAGGGGGGCCGTGTAGAGCAGCTTGTCTCCCGGGGCAGGGCGCCGGTGTGAGCTGTCCCAGCTCCGCCATCCTCAGGGCATCCCCGAGCCGCTGGAGCCTTGTTCCCCTCCACGGCCCAGCGCCTCCCAGCTCGGCTCGGGGATCCGTGGCCAGGGACCACGAGGGGAGGGGTGGGCGGGCCGCGAGCTGGCGCAGGGGCTCGGAAAGGGGCAGCCTCCTGGGCGCTCAGGAGGGGGCATTGTCGGGGGGGGGCAGAGCGGAGTCTTGGCCCCGTCACGGCTTCTGGGGAGCAGCCTCAAGGCCAGCCCCTCCCGCGGTCGCCAGCCCGGCCCCCTGCGTGCGGTGGGAGGTGGCGGCAGGCGCGGGAAGCCTGCAGGGCCGAGGCCGAGGCCGGGGCTGCTTTCCTCCCCTGCCGCTCCAGGCTCCGGCCGGCCGCTGCTGCCTTTCCTCAGCGCTCCTCGGGGGAGGGCGGGGGCCGCGTGCCGACAGCTGTCTGGCCAGGGGCGCAGGCAGGGCCCCGGCGCGGATTTCGGCGGCCATTCGCCAGTGCTCAGTGAGGGCAGGCGGGACCCACAGAGCCCGGGAGCCTGCGTGGCCACGGGGAGCCCAGCGAAACCCGTCCCCCCTCGCCTGGCGCTAGCGCAGCGTCCTCCTCCCGGCGACATTTCCACGGCCCAGGCCCACGTCGCCTGCCCTCTCTCTGGGCCCAGCTGCTCCGCCCGGCCCCCGCTGACGATTATTTACCCGGGGCTTATAAATAAACACCCGCGATTGTACGAAGTGGCGGCAGGAGCGGTAAGCGGCCGTGGGAGGAAGCAGACAGAACCGCGCGGCTACTAAACAAAGTCAAACACACCGCCGCCACTAAGCGCCCAGTTCCAACGCGTTACAAGTCAGGGTGTCTGCCCCGCGTCCGTATTTCAGAGCCGTGTCCAGCCGTTCTCCTCCCCCCTTCCAGCTTTCGTGTCCCCCCTCGGGGTGGGGAGCCGTCTGCAAGGCCAGCTGAGGACCGATGTTGTTGACTTCCCTCGCCTTGTACAGATTTTCCCTGGAGGGGGGAGCCTTTGATCCCCCCCCCCATGGAAAAGTACCAGATTGAAGATGGATTCCAGCAGCAGGTGCCATGGCTTTGTCGCAGCCAGAGGCCAGGAAGCCGTGGCAGCAGGCAGCTCTCCCCTACGCAGTTGGCTCTTGCTCTAGCTCTTGTTCTGGAAGGGCTGGTAATCAGTTTTGCCCCACCGGGAACGCATGGCCACTCACCCGGGTGGCCCGCCCAGAAATGGCACAAGCGCCCCGCAGCTTGCAGCATCTCACCCGCCTCCGGGCGCGGGCGTTTTGCATAGAGCATTTGCCGCGATGCACCTTCAGCAGCGCGTTTCCGTAAACGGGCCCCGTGCGCAGCCCCGCGTTGGCTCCGAGGAACCCGCCGCGCGGCTCGGGCCGAGCCCCCTGCCGGCGGGGGGAGGCAGCGCGTGGGGAGGGCAGTTTGAATCCCGGCTCTCCGGCGGCAGGAGGCCACGGTTAACCCTCCCCTCGCCGTCTCTGCCTGCCACGTGCTCCGCAGCTGTGCGGGCTTGGGCCAGGGGGAGGGGAAGTCACCTTCGACTCCAGTTCAGAGGCTGCTTCCCCTGCCGCGGCGGGGGGCCGGGCCGGCAGCCTGCCTGGCCCGGGGTAGGCCCAGCTGCTGCTGGGGACACGGCCGACCCCCCACTCAGCGGCTGAGGAGAGGCGGGAATGGCCCAGTCCCCGTTGTAAGCGTCTTTCCCTCAGTCCCAGCCCCCACACCCCTCCCAGCGAGGCTCTGGGCTGGAGACCGGGGGGGAGAGGGGGTGCTCTGCTGGGGGGGCTGTAACGCGGGAGGGGGAAAACGGGGGGCTCAGAGAAGCGATGGGAGCCGAGACCTGTGCTGGCCCCATGGCTCAGTCGCCGGCACAGAGCTCATCCGAAATCTCTGGCAATTCCCTTCCCCGCGTCCTGGCTGCCTGGGGGGCTTATGCATGGGGCTGGGGGTGTTCCTAGCCCCCCCCCCAGCCTGCAAAGCCAATCCCCTCCCCTTGCCTCGCTCTGATCCCCTGCTCTGGCAGCACCAGGGGGCAGCTGCCTGTCCCGGCCTGCAGAGAGAAGCTGGCAGGGTGCAGGGCTCGGATGCCAGGCGGGTCCCCCAGCAGCCTGCCCAGCAGCTGTCCCTGGAGCTCCCGGCCCTTTGATCTTCCTCCCACTCGGCTGCAGGGCGAGCCGGGCTCGGGCGCGTGGGCAGCGGGGTCCCTGGGAGAGGCGGGCCCTTGGGGCAGCGAGGCGGCCGCCCTCCCAGGGCTGCTGTGGTTTGAAGCCGCCGCAGACCGAACGGAGCCTGGGCGCCAAGGTCAGGGCTGAGGCAACTGCAGGGGCCGCACAGGGACGCTTGGCCTGGCGCTGCCCGGAGGCTCCAGCTGGGCAGGGCCCGGCCCCGGCCCCAGAACGCCAGCCTGGCCCGTCACCAGCAGAGGAACCAGCCCGGCCCAGTGTTTGCTGCCGGCCCTGGGCTGTCGTGTTCCCCACCGACCCGGCGCCCTGCAGTGTGCACAGCCGTCCCCCCCTTGTCCCTCTCCCCCGGGCCAGCGTCCTCTCCCCTCCCCTCGTCCCTCTTCCCCGTGCCAGCATCCTCTCCCCTCGTCCCTCTCCTCCCTCTCCCCGTGCCAGCATCCCTCTCCCCGTCGTCCCTCTTCCCCGGGCCAGCGTCCCTCTCCTCCTCCCCCTCATCCCTCTCCCCTCCCGTGCCAGCGTCCCTTTCCCCTCCCCACTCGTCCCTCTCCCCTCGTGCCAGCGTCCTCTTCCCCTCCTCCTCGTCCCTCTTCCCACGTCCCTCTCCCCTCTTCCCCAGTGCCAGCATCCCTCTCCCCTCCCCTTGTCCCTCTTCCCCGGGCCAGCGTCCCTCTCCCACTCCTCCTCATCCCTCTCTGCCTCCCCTCGTCCCTCTCCCCCGGCCAGCGTCCCTCTTCCCCTCCCCCTCTCCCCTCGTCCCTCTTCCCCAGGCCAGCATCCCTCTCCCCTCGTCCCTCTCCGCCTCTCGTCCTTCTCCCCTGTGCCAACGTCCCTCTCCACCTCCCCTCCCTCCCCTTGTCCCTCTCTGCCTCCCCATGCCAATGTTCCTCCCCCTCGTCCCTCTGCGCCCCCCCGCATGCCATGTGCTGGCCCGTTGGCGGGACACAGGGTGAAGGAATTCCAAGGTGGGGCCAGATTCTGCGTCGCACGCTGCTCCCACGCCCCCCTGCGGCTCCACTTGCTCTGCGTCTCCCCCCCGCCTCGCAAGGGTTAAGCGTGCCTGGCTGCTGCAGGACCCGGCTGGCCTGGTAATTATCCCTGTAAAAATAGCTGCGTGCTGGTGAGGGGCCGGCCGGCTGCTGGAAGGCGGCGAGCAGCGCAGCTGCTGGAATGAGTCCCACATGGGCCAGCGGCCTCGCCCCGGCTGGCGTCCTGGCGTGTGCCTGCCTGGCCACGCTCAGGGCCCGGCCGTGCACCGGGCTCCTCCGTTCAGACACACCGGGGAGGCGAGACACGGAGGCACGGGCGTGCCACACACGCGCACGCACACGGCCACACAGGGCACGCTGCGGCCACGCCTGAGCGCTACGCCCGGCTAGCAGAGGGAGCATGCTGGCTCATGGCGGGAATGCTGGTGCGAGTGGGGGGAGGCTCCACAGGGGAGTGCCCCTGAAATCCCACTGGCCCCGGCCCGCTCCCCGAGGACGCAGCAGGAGGCAGATTTTTACGCTGAGAGGATCGTGCCCGTCCTCCTGTTTTCTCTGTCTCCCTCTGTCGGGGGTCCGAGCTGTCCAGCCCCACGGCCAGCCGAGCCGTACAGAATGGCTGCAAGCACCCCTGGCACTCCAGCTCCTAAGTGCCTCTGCCGCTGCCGTGGGGCTGGGGGATGCAGGAAGCACAGAAGGGGGAGCAGGAAGGGGGATCCCTGCTGCTGCGGCTGGGGGGGCTGCAGGAAGCACAGAAGGGGAGCAGGAAGGGGATCCTGCTGCTGGGGCTGGGGTGCAGGAAGCACAGAAGAGGGAGCAGGAGGGGGATCCTGCTGCTGGGGCTGGGGTGCAGGAAGCACAGAAGGGGAGCAGGAAGGGGATCCCTGCTGCTGGGGCTGGGGTGCAGGAAGCACAGAAGGGGGAGCAGGAAGGGGGATCCCTGCTGCTGGGGCTGTGGGGTGCAGGAAGCACAGAAGGGGGAGCAGGAGGGGGGATCCCTGCTGCTGGGGCTGGGGGCTGCAGGAAGCACAGAAGGGGGAGCAGGAAGGGGGATCCCTGCTGCTGGGGCTGGGGGGGCTGCAGGAAGCACAGAAGGGGGAGCAGGAGGGGGGATCCCTGCTGCTGGGGCTGTGGGGTGCAGGAAGCACAGAAGGGGGAGCAGGAAGGGGGATCCCTGCTGCTGGGGCTGTGGGGTGCAGGAAGCACAGAAGGGGGAGCAGGAAGGGGGATCCCTGCTGCTGGAGTCACAGAGGGGGAGACCGGCCCAGTCCACCCCGGTCTGTGTCCAGGGACACCCCCACAACGTGCTGAAGTACGTCCCTGGGCCATGGGTTGGGTCCACTGCGCGGGGCTGGATTTACCGCCAGCTGCAGCAGATGAAGTCTGGTGTCTGGCCAGCCCTCCTCACGCGAGAACCCCCACCGGGGCTGGAGCAAGGGTGGAAAACCGTGGGGCTGCTTGGCAGGCAGAGAAACCCCGGGCTGGGTTCTCCTGTCCAGCCGGCGCTAGCCCTCGGCCGGAGCAGGGAAGCGCTGCAGAGATGGGAAGATCGGGGTGGCTGGGTTAGGGAGGCGCCAAACAGTGAGGTCTGGCTTAGAGAGAGAAGGTCGGGCCACATGAGAACAAGGGCCTGGCTCATGAAACTGACGAGGGTGCTTTGAAACTGAGCGATGCTCTTTCCACACTCGCTGCCTGTGGAACTCATTGCCACAAGAAATCAGCAAGGCCAGGCACAGAGAGGGCTGCGCGTGGCTCTTTCTGGGGCTGCGGAGAACACTCAGAATCACACTCACAAGAGTTAAATAAGAAGTTTAGGAGGAGCTGGAAACCCTCCTGCTCCCTAATTGACGGGGTCAGGAAGAAACTTCCCGTGTGGCCTGGCAGCCCAGAACTGAAGGGTTCTCGCACCTTCGTCGGCAGCGCCTGGCGGCAGCGCCAAGCTCCTGGGTCTGCTCCAGCCCGGCTGTTCCTCTCCTCTGTGATTAGAGCTTCTGTCAGAGAGCGCTTGGCCCGCAGCACCGGAAACCCGCTCGGATTAGCAAATAGCAGCCTGGCCGAATGTGGGTCTGGCGTGGGCTGCAGCGCGCCCAGGCTCCGGCAGTGGCTTCCTGCTCCAGCTCTCGGTTCCCAGCAAGGGCTGGATCTCGTAGCAAGAGGGATTTGGGCTCTAATTGCAAGGGTTTTGCAATCCTTCCCCTGTGCTGATTCAGCCCCTCGGAATTAGCAGCCGCCGCACGATGGGCCTGCTCTGCTCCGGCTGGCGCGCTCTGCCCGCACTGCTGGGGCCGTGGGGCGCTGCCCGGCCGCCCTCCCCCGGCTCAGGAAGCTGCGGGGTGGCTATGAAGGAGGGTTTGTGCCTGGCCGCCCTCGGCCGCCAGGGCGAGGCTCTGGAGCGGCTGTTGGAGGATCATCCACTGGGGTCATCTCCCACCATTGCCCGGCCTCCTCTTTGCTCCGCCCGGAGCCCGCCCATGCAGGGGTGTGAGCCAGGGCGACGCTGCGCAGGGGCGCTGAACGCTCCCTCCGGCCTGGACCGCTGTGCAAGTCAGTGGACTCCAGGGTTTCACCAGCACCAGGCTCGCACGGGCTCCCTTCCTGGTGAAACCGCTTGTGCGTCCAGGCCGGGGAACCGGCCCTCCCCTGGTCGCCCCTCAGGCCGTTGGGCAGCCGAGCCGAGCCTCGTGCGGCAGGTGCTGCATCCACCAGTGTGACGGTGCCTTCCCACCCCGGGCTGGGACAGTCGCACCTTACCGGGGCCTCCCTGGTAGCATCTTGGGCAGGGCCTTTAATGCCATGTTTGAACGGTGAAGTGCTCACAACCCAATCTGCCCCGCCCGTCTGTTGCAGAGTGCTGGGATCCACCCCAGAAGTGGCTGCATTTAAGCTGGGTGAACCATCAGGATCCCTTCCCTAGCTCCGCCATGGAGCTGGGCTGGCTGGGAGGAGGCGGACAGGGCAGTGATGTAGTGGGGTGGTAACCCTGAGAGCTGACAGCTTTGGGGCCGGGGAGTTGGACCCTCTCTGGGGAATGGGGCTGTGGCCCCGGGCCTCCTGCCCCGCGCTGACCTGCTGGCCGAGGGGCGGAGGTGCAGGCCAGCTGATGAGCAAGTTCCAGGGCGGGTTCGCTTGACCTAGGGAGGCGCTCCGTCTTCCTGGCCTTCCCCCTGCACCGTCCTCCTGGCCTTCCCCCTGCACCGTGGCGCGCTGCCCGAGCTGGCCAGGAAGCACGGCGCAGGCCTGTTCCACTCCCCCGGCGTGTACGGCAGCGGGTGCCACGGAGCGGCGCTCCACAGCTACTGTTCCGAGCGTGGCGCACGACTCTGGTGCGCGGCCGTGTAAGGCCTCGTTTGTTGCCTTGCGCTGGCGGATCCAGTGCGCGGTCTGCCTGCCACCCGCTAGTCCATTACTGCAGCCAGTCAGGAGCGGGCCCAGAGCAGGAGGGAGTTTGGGGAGGCGAGAGGCGGCCGAGAAGGCCACAAAGCAGCAGTTAATATCGCAGCCGGCTCGTCCAGGCCGGCCGGCCGCCCCCCCGGCCGTCCAGCCCCCCCTGCTGGGGCACCGAAAGCTTGGACATGAGCAAGGGTTTTTCATCTCCCCGTTGTGGGGTTGGAAGAAACACAAAGCGCCCAGCGAAAATATTTACTCAGCAGCAATTTTCAGAGGAATCCGGGCTGCTAATTTAAAAAATCTGCGGGGAGGGGACGACAATGGGCCCTTTGACAGGGAGAGGGCGTCTCGCACGCCTGCCCGCGGACAGCTGAGTGCCAGCTCCCGGAGAGAGCCCCTCTGGTCGAACGCAGCCCGCCAGGAAGCCCACCTGCGGAGTGACCCAGAGGACAACCCAGCTGGGCCCAGTCGCGCCTCTGCCGGACAACGTGCGGCCCGGCCAGATCCTCCGGGCGCTGGCTGACAGCGCCGCAGCGGGTGGAACGGGCTGGAGGGGTGTGGTCAGCGCGCCTGGGGGGGCAGGATGGCGCGGGGACTCTGCCCAGACAATAGCCCCAGTCTTGCCATCTCCACCGCCCCGCCCGCCAGCCAGCCCCCCCATCCTGGGCTTTCCCTGCCCACCAAAGGCTGGCGAGTCCACTGGGTTGGGCGGATGTGCCGCCCGCTAAGAGCTGGCCCAAGATCAGCATCTGAGCTCGCCTGCGCCCCATTGAACAGCTGCCCCTGGGCTGTGCCGTCCTGCAGCGCGCTCCCTGCCTAGCCAGGGGCTCCACTTCTCAGCCCAGCCCCGGGCCGCGATCCCACCGACAGGCGCCGAACTTCCCTCGCTCCCTCTGAGATGCAGCAGGCTGGGAGCCAGGCCCATGCTCTGCCACAGACTCCCTGTGGAGCCTTGGTCATGTCACTTTGGTCCCTCTGTGCCTCAGTTTCCCAGCCGCCCCACAGGCTGCGAGGCGCCCAGCTGCTCCGGTGATGTGGCTAGGGAAGTAGTGATGTTAGCTATTATTTATTGTGTGGTGTTATTGCGGTGTTCAGTGCTCCAAAGGCAGGTGCCGGGCCGGGGTGGGGCGGTACCCCCTAGCCCTCCCCCAGGCCTGGTTCTCCTGGTGCCTGGTGCTGGAGCAGAGGCAGGTGTCTGGCAAGGCGAGCCAGCCCTTGTGAGGCGTGCCGTGGTGAGCCAGCCGTGGTGAGGCGCACCAGAGAACCACTGCACATGCTCACTAACCGGGCTGCTCCAGAGCCCCTGTGGCCACACGGGGAACCCAATTTCCAGGCCATGTTGCCCGCGGCTGGGAGTCGACCAACCTCTGTGTGCGGAGAGGAGGGTCAGAGTCTTGCCCTGCTGAGGGGCTGCCCCATGGCTGGACAAAGCCGTGCACTGGGCAGAGAGAGGCCTCAGCAGACACAGAGCAAGTGAAAACAAGAAGCTAGACTGGAAACCACTAGGCAGCCTTACCTAGGCCCCCCCCACCCCGACTCAGACCCATGTGAGTGTGAAGAGGGTGGGCACACGTGTGCAAGGAGTGGGGGGGGTGTACACACACATGCGAGAAGTGGGGGTGTGCATGTATGAGTGGGGGGGCGTGCACACACGTGAGAGGAGGGGGCGTGCACACATGCGAGGAGCGGGGGGGGCGTGCAAGTGCAAGGAGTGGGGCGTGCACGTGGGAGGGCATGCACACGTGAGGAGTGGGGGGCGTGTGCACACGTGCGAGGAGTGGGGGGCATGCATGTGTGAGGAGTGGTGGGGCGTACACACACGTGCGCACACACCCCAAGATCTATTCATGACTGCTAACGCTGCTGGACAGCACTGGGCCCCGCGGGGCCAAGTGGGCGTGTGGTGCTCTGGGAGATGCGCGGCTGGGACCTTCGCGCTCCCGTGACACGGCCCAGCGGCAGTCGCACCGAGCCCCCTCTCCCCCCCCGCATGGTGCGTCGGATCCTGGCCCAAGCTCTCCCGCCACGGGGCAGTGCTTCGCCACGGTCCATCCCCCGACGGCGCCCGGCTCCCGGCCTGCAGGCCGACGCCAGGTCCTGGGCACACGGCACGCGCAGCAAGGGCTCTGGGCAGAGCCGGCCGGGGCCTGCAGGGGGTATCGGCCCAGCTCCGGGCGCTCGGTGGCTGCTGCCGTTGAGATCGGCGGCCCCTCAGAGCCGGGGCAGCCTGCACCCGGCCTGACCCAAACCTGGGCTCTCCCCTCGCTGCCCCGCCTGCCTGGCTGGCCACACCCGCGGGCAGGGGCGGCGGGGGGGAATTCGGCCCGGGGGCACGCCATCCCTGCCCACCGAGCCCCAGCCCGCCCAGCTCTTCCGAGGGGAGCCGGGCTGGGCGCGTAATCCGAGCCCTGGAACGCTCCGCTAATGGGAGCCAGGCGGCCCGTGAGCGAGCGGGGGCCGGGGGAGAAACGAGAGGCAGCTGTGTCAATATTGATGGAATTCGGCTAAGGAAAAGTGAAACCGACTGAATTGGAAATTCTCGCACCCACCCTGTAAACGCGGCCGGAAGCCGGCCCATCCCCCCGCCCTGGGGCCCGGCGGGCGCTTGGTCTCCCCGCGGGGCACAGTGGGCAGGTTTGAGCACAGCCTGGCCCACACATCCCCTTGCCGGGGTCCAGGGAGGCTGGGCCCTGGGCAGATCGGGGACACGGGGCCCGTGGCACAGCGATGGGCATGGCTGGGAAAGCCATTGGCGGGCGCCCCTCATATCCCGGCCCTGCCCGGGCTGTGCCTTGGGGCAGACCACGGCAGGGGGTGTTGGCGATTCCGGAGGGGGTTTGCTGCCTTACACCTGCCCTGCCCGTGTGCCAGCACGGTGCCATCCCCCCAGCCGGCTCCGGCCCCAGCTGGGGCCAGGCTGTCTCTTCGCCATCCCCGGGGATACAGGGTTTATCGCCACTCCCAGGCCTACGCTGGCGGGGATCGTTGCTGTGGCCCGTTATTCGCCGCTGCTGCGTTCCGCCACCCCAGAGGTGGCTGCATTTTCGTGCTGGGTGAGGCTCAGGGAGCCGGCCTGCTGAGAGCGTTACACCCAGAGCAGGGAGCGGGCTCCTCCCTGGGGCGCCCGGCGTCTCCCGGCGCACGGGCCGAGCCTTCGCTCTGGCCTGCTCAGAGCTGGGGCTGTGGGGGCTGGCTCCCCCTTAGCTGTGTGGACCGTTGCTCAGCTCCATCGCTGTGCGCTGCCCCCGCCTTTGGAACGGGGGCAGCTCGGAGGGGGGCTCCCTGGAGCAGAGCAGCGGGAACCGCTTCTGTGTGTGTCCACCCTCCCCGGGGGTAGAACAGCTGCAGCAGGCGGGCAGTGGGCTTCACCCCAAGGTGCTGCCCAGCAGCGAGGGGCAGCTTTGCCGTTCCGCCAGGCAGCAGGCTCGGCTTTTCTTTGGTTGGGCTCCGTTTCCACATTCGCCTTTGCTGTTCTGCCTCCCCTGGCTGGCTGGCGGGGGCGGGGCGGGAGCCTGGTGCTCCGGGACAGACGACGGAAGGGAAGCCTGATGCCAGGCAGTGCCGGGGGTTTTACGCAGGTTGGTGCAGAGGCTGGTGGGTTTCTGGGGACGGCTCGTTGGTAGGGGCCCCGCGACCCATCCCTTTGGCGTCCCCCAGCAGACCCGAGAGACACCCCCGCACGGTACCCGGCTCCGTCCCGACCTGCCACGGCCAGCATGGCCCCGCCCTGTCGAAGGGAGCCACGGGGGTCTGCGCCCAGCTGGCCCAAGGCACACAATGGGCTGCCCCGGCCCTCCCCAGCTCCCTGCAGGATTTGGTGGAAGGGTGCAGACACGCCGGGCCGCCCTCGGCGCGAGCTGTCCAGAGTGCGGCCCTGGCCCCGCTGCACCAGGGGAGAGCCGGTCCCCAGCGTGCCGCTGCCCAGCCCGCCGTGGCCTGCCCACCCAGCCAGTGCAGCCCCCCGGCTAAGGCCCGAGCCGGGTGGAGCCGGCCACTCCAGAACCGACTTGGGGAGGGGAAGGAATGCGCTGGACTCCAGAGGGGAACTGACCAGTGGGGCCCAGAGGGCAGGATTCCCCAGGCGGCCTGTGGAAACTCTCCCTGTCCAATCAGTCCGTGGCAGGAGGGAGAGCAGCCGCCAGCAGTTCGAAGCCCTGCTCATTCTGGCCTCGCGCCAGGGAACCGTCTGGCTCTCCCGTGTTTGCCCTGGCCGGGGTCGCTCGCCCTGGCCCCACGGACACAGGGCTCATCCGGGGAAAGGAATGCCCCTTATCAAACCCCCCTGCACAGCCCCCCCCCAACCGCCTGCTTGCGCCTCGCTCCCACCCGCCCCCAGCGGAGAATTAGCTGAGGCTTTTTAATTAAAAGAAACCTCGTCGGCGCAGCCGGCATTGCGCTCCATCCTGCCAGGGCCAGCACGGCACAGGGGTGCTGCCAGAGACGTGGCACTAGAGAGGGCACGTCCTTTCTGCTGTCTGTACAGCGCCTAGCGTGCGAGGGGCCTGCTCCGTAACTGGGGTGCCACGGCTCCATCCCAGCAGTAAGTGAGCGCTCGCCAGCCGTCGATCTCAAAGCCTTTTACCTACCTGGCTGAGCACCGGCACATGGGAAACTGAGGCAGAGCCACTCACCCAAAGCTACCCCCTGGGGCGGTGGCAGAGTTGGGAAGAGAACCCAGGCCTCCGCATTGGGCAGCTGGTGGCCTGGGGTGTGCTCCTGCCCTAGCTGGCACCGATCTGCCACCCCTTCTGCTCCAGGAAATTGGGGCCTGCTTACAGATGCTACGGGGTGAGCACGGTGCCTCGGAGAGTAGAGGATCTTTTGCCGCTAGCTGGCCTGACCACGTTCCCTCTCCCCTGCTGCCCGGGAAGAGCCACGGCGCCGTGGCAGCTCCGGTTGGTCACAACTCTGCCTCAGTCCCGGCCCCGGAAAACCCACCTGTGCACCTGGCCTGTGCCGCGTCTCGCGGGGCCATCTCAGGCAAATGGCTGAGCAGGGGCAGCCAGAGAGGGGGGCCCTGGCATGGGCAGAAGCTGCTGCTGGGGAAGCACGTGGGCCCGGGCCCAGACACAGGGACCCCTGTGTGGGGCGTGCTGGCCAGTGCTTTGGACGGGCGCTAAATCGCTGCGGCCACTTTGAACCTAAATAAAACCAGAGACTCACAGTAGCTGCTGCAGGCAAGGGGCTCGAGGAATCACAGAGAAGGGGGGCCAGCTTGACAGCTGGAGGGTTCCAAGGGCTTCATATTTCCCCTCCTAATTACACTGCGAGAACCAAGTTTTTGCAGAGGAGTGAAAACAGCACACACCCCACCCCCCCCAGCTGGCCCGGGGGGGGGCTGCAATTCCGCCCCAGGGCACCACAGCCGGAGCAGGAACTCGGGGGCGTTCCCACTTCTCAGCGGTGTAGGGAGACGCCGCTGTGTCGCTCTGTGGCGAGCCGGACTCAGAGCGCTGTACAAAAGATTTTATTTTTGTACGAAAAGCATCTTCCTTCGTCCAGCTCACACAGCCCACGGGCGGCTCCGTGGTGGAAAAGGCTTTCCCACAAGAAACGGGAAATCACCTCGTATAAATATTCTCGACAGTTCTTAAAGCTTTCGTGCCCGGGGCGGGCTCCCTTCAAGGCACTGGGGCAGGCCAGCCGAGAGGCCCTGCACCTCCGCCGGCGAGCGGGGTGGTTTTTCCTTCCTTTATTGCTTTTCAGGGAGGCTGAGTCTCTTCCCGCTGGCAGCACCTCCCTACAGGAGCTGTTGTTACCAGCACCCGCAGGCCTGGCGGGCCCATATGTTGCTCTGCAGCGGTAGCTAACACCCCTTCTCCCTGCCCACACGGCGGGGCAGCCGGGAAATGCAGGCACCGCGGCACGTGCGGAGCAGATAAGTTACAGTGTCTACTTCCTAAGTGTACAAGCCTCTAGGAAAATTGCACATTACGTGTTGGGGGGTTTGTCTTAAATTAAGTTAACCCTTCGCTGTCCCATGTCCCTGCGCCTGAACAACAGCCAGCGCGTACCCCGTCCGGCTGGGCTCCGCACCGGCGACAGTCTTTCTGAGGCTAGAAATAGGACGGCTTGGCTGCCGGGGCGCTGTTCCCGGGGTAGTGTGGGTGCATCAGGGGGACCTCGCATTCGAGGCCGTGGGGCACTGCCGCGTTCTCCGGCAGCCTTGGGCTCTGGGGCCCCAAGTCTCGCTTGTCCAGACATGTTTTCACCCCTTCCAGCTCCAGGGGGCTAGAGCCCGCCCCGGCACCCGCCTGCGCTTTGGCCCGTCGGTGCCGGAGACAGTACGTGCCCGTCACCACGGCGATCACCACCAGCAGCACGGCAGCCACCGCCGGCACAACCGTGAGCGTCAGGTTGCCGTCTTTGCTCTGGGTGACGGGCAGGTGCTGCTGCTGTGTCCCCTGCCCGGCGCCGGTGCGGGCCTCCACGCAGAACTCCCGGCCCGAGGGCCTCTCCCCCAGCGGGCCGGCGCACAGGCGGTAGGTGGAGTTGGGCCTCAGGGCGCGCACGGTGTACTCGGCCAGCGAGGTGGGCAGGCTGAGGGTGACCGGGCGCTTGTCGGGCCCCGACAGGTTGCGGTAGGTCAGGCGGATGCCTTTCAGCTGCTCCTTGGCCTGCTGGTAGTGCTGCAAGTTCACCGTGAGCGAGGTGCTGCCGGCGTGCGTGACGCTGATGTGCTTGCTCCGCGTGGGCGCCGGGGTGGCGGGGGGGGTGGTTCCCAGCGCCGGGGCCTCGCAGTACAGGCCCGCGGAGCCGGCGGGGCACTGGCATTGCAGGTGGTTGTGCGCGTCCAGGCGGCAGGTGCCCCCGTTCAGGCAGATCCGGGGGGGGCAGAGCCGCGCTTCGGGGCTGGTGGGCGCCGCGGGTGGCAGCGGCGGCGGGGAGCTGCCCTGCGGGGGCACGGGGCTGGGGGCTGCCCCGCTGGGCGCCCGCGGCGGGGGCCCGCTGGTGCTGAGCGGCGAGCCCGGCGCCGGGGAGGCGGTGCTGAGGGCAGGGGTGGGGGTGGCGGGGCAGCCGAAGTCGGCATACTCCAGCTGCTGCAGGAGCTTGGCGGCGTTCTTGGGTGGGAAGTGGCAGCGGGTCTCCTGGGAGCGCCGGAGCTCCACGTGGCCGCCGCGGGCCCAGCGCGCAAACCAGCCGAGCGGGCAGACGCAGTTGAAGGGGTTCTCGGCCGCCGTGAGGGCCCGCAGCCTGGGCAGGGCGCTGAAGAGGTCCTGGGGGGAGGCTGTGGAGGTTGAGGTTGCTGATGTCGAGCTCCTGCAGGTTGCCGAGGGCCCCGAAATCCTCCGCCCGCAGCTGGGCGATCTGGGCGTTGCCGGCCAGGCTGAGCCGGGTGAGGCCCCGCAGGCGCCGCAGCACGGCGGGGACGCTGGCCAGCGCGTTGTCCGACACATCCAGCTCGTGCAGGTTGTGCAGGCCCTCAAAGAGCTCCGGGTCCAGCCGGCTCAGCCCCAGCCCCGCCACCTTGAGCGACTCCAGGTTGCCCGCGCGGGAAGGCGCCGGCCTCGAGGGTGGCAATGGCATTGTGGCTGACATCCAGCAGCAGCAGCTTGGGGAGCCGGAGGGGTGGCACCGCACGCAGCTGGTTGTGCTGCAGCTTCAGCTCCAGCAGGCTCTCCAGCGTGTCGAAGGCGGCCGGGTGGACGCGCTGCAGCCGGTTGCGGTCCAGGTAGAGGCGCTCCAGCCGGCGCAGCCCGCGGAAGGTCTGGTTGGTGACCTCGCGCAGCAGGTTGGAGGACAGGTCCAGGTTGACGAGGCCGGCGAGGGGCTGGAAGACGGCCCCCTGCAGGCTGGCGATCTCGTTCTGGGACAGGTCCAGCTGCTGCAGCGCCGGCAGGCCCCGGAAGCTGTCGTCCTGCAGCGCCGTGATGCCGTTCTCGAAGGCGAAGAGGGAGGCCGTGTCCGGGGGCAGGTCGCCCGGCACCTGGGGGCTCTTCCGGCCCGCGCAGAACACCACCTGCGGCTGGTGGCACTGGCAGGCAGCGGGGCAACCCAGCGCCAGGGCGGCGGGGGGCAGGAGCAGCAGGGTCCACAGCAGCAGGGCGTCCATGCTGGACTCTGGGGAGGGAAAAAACCAGGGACTGTCACCTGCCAGCCAGTGGGGAGGGAATCAAGGCTCTGCCGCGCCCCCCCAGCCTATGCTCCCGTTCGCAGCCCCCGCCGGCCAGCCTCCCGCCCTCCACCGGCTCGCGTGGCCAGGCCCCAGGGGCGTGTCCTCGGCAGCGGTGAAACCTGGCGCCATGCCAGCTGGCTCCGGCTCCGCTCCCTGGGGACCTGGGCAGGATGAGGCAGCCCCCAGCCAGCCGCCTGTGGCACGGTGCGGCAGAGGGGCCGGCTGGCACTGGAGCCAGCCCCGCCTGCCCACTGGGGCCTGCGCTCCGGGAGCCCCGCTCAGCTAGAGGCACCCGCCTGCCAGCAGCCTGGCGTCAGCGGGAGGGAACACCCAGGGCGTACGTGGACAGGGGCCTCGTCCCGGCCCCTCTCCTTCCGCGGCCCTGAGGGCGGGGGCCCTGGCCCAGCTCAGCACGGAGGGGGGTTTCTCGGCTGTCCCTACTCAGGCCTGGGGGGAGCTGATTTGCAAAGCAGCAGGGATCACTAGGCAGCACAGCCTCCTCCCCGCGTGCACGGCCCCGTTGGCCTCCTCGCCAGAGGGCGGCACCAACCTTACCCGCAGAACAACCCCGCAGGCTGTGGGCTGCCTTCGCGGCCCTGCCTGGGACGGCCCAGGGCCCCAGCTGTGGGGCATGGTCCTTCTGCCCGCAAGACAAGGCAGCCACCCGGCCCCGCCGATGCGCCAGTGTGCCGGGGGCTGGGCACCTAATGCCCAGGGGCACCCAGGGGGACTGAGCAGCCATGCCCCGGCACCCGGTCCTGACTCAGCAGCAGAGCCGGGTCCGTGCCCTCACGTTGCCCCCTCCCCCTCCCCGGACTCCTCGTGCCGTCCCCACCGAGTCTCTCTCCTGGCTCCCCTTGCTGCTGATGGCGCACCCCTGGCTCTGGCCAGGCCTCGCTCCTGGGGGTGTTTGGCCCGTCCGCCTGCGTTACTCAGCGCTCGGGCTCCTTGCAGGGAACATTTCATCCCCGTGACTCACATCCTCAGCACGCTGCCCTGGCTGCGCTCAGCAGGCCAGGCACGGGGGACCAGGGCGAGGGCCCGGCCGTCATCTGGGCTTCACCTCCCAGCCTGGCACCAGTGACCCCCCTGGGCAACGCCCACGAGGGCCCACCCCAGCCCGGCAGCTCTGGGCCCTGCCGCACTGTGCCAGCCAAGCTGCAGCCCCTTCCCTTGGCTGGACGCGACGGGGGGACCCACTGGCACGAGCCGAGGGCCCCTCACCGCTGCCTGAAATTCAGTGGGGGGGGGGGGGGGTCATGGCGCCGGCGTGACTAACAGCTACACCCAGCCCCGGGGAGGGTCCCCGTCTGCATGCGGGGGGGGGCATCCCATCCCCCACATCCCTGGAGATGAAGCTGGGAGGCCAGGAGCTGCCCCTTCCCCCCTCCTGCCGTGGGACCCGCTGGCTGCCGGAGGGAGTCGCCCAAAGAGCTTTGAGCCCAAACGGCCGTTGGTGCCACGGGGCTCCCCAGAGCGCCCCCTTGCCACCTGCTCCTGCTGCTCCTCTGCCCGGGGCCGGCAAGGCCTCAGCCTCCCCGCTCACCCCCCACTCCTTGGCGCCGTCGTCAGCCCAGTGCTCCCACGTGCTGGTCCCCCCCTCGGCTGGCGAGGTGGCCCGGACACATGGCTGGGCCCTAGTCACGGCGCTGGGGGGAGCCGCCAGGGACTTGGTGCACCTGGCGTCTCCATTGGAGGGTGGGCTGGGCGAGGGGCAGGACGGGGCTGCTCTCTCATTTCAGCCCCGACCACAGCCTGCAGGAGACCCCCGGCTCCAGCCTGCGGGGCCCCTTCCCTGCCCGTTGGGAGGATGCGGGGGCAGGACTCGACTGGCTGGTTCCCCGCCCTTGGCAAGGGGCAGACACCCCGTGGGTCAGAGCGCATGGCCTGACCTCCGCCTGTTCCCTGCCCCCCAGGCAGACGGCCCCGGCTCCGGGCAGGGAGGAAATGGAGACTGGTTGAGGGAGGGGGGCCAGGCTCCAAGCACAGAGCCATCAGCCCCCCACCCTGCCGGGGGAGGAGCAGGGAGGTGGGTTGGAGCCACCCTCACCTGGGCAGGGCCCGGGGACAGGGCAGGGGCCTGCAGGGAGCCAGCGTGCGCCAAAGCACCAGGCCACTGGGCCCCCAGGGGCTGCTGGGTCTCAGCCCCGGTAATAAGCGGCGTAACGACCAACCCCGGGGCTGGGGGGGGGGGCCTTTGGGAGCAGGGCAGGGCCCAGCCCGGCCGGCCAGGTAATAGATTGTGGAATGTGCAGCTGGGCGGGAGAGGGGCCGGGGGCGCGCTTTGCAGCCGGCGCAGGCCGGGGGGCCGAGGCTGGCAGGGGTGCCAGGCCGGAGCAAGGAAGAGGCGGGTGGCAGGGAAAGTGCAGCTGCTCGCCCGTCCCGCTGCCCCGGGTGTGGGGACCAGGCTGCCCCAGGGGGGTGGCAGCTGGGCCAGGCCCGAGCGCTCGCTGGCCCCCCTGCCCTTCCCCCATCACTCACAGGGAAAGGAGGCACCTAGCCAAGGCTGGGGGCCCGAGCTGTTCCTTTGGCCAGGCCCCAGGGCCCCCCCCAGGCCCTGCCCGCCCGCTGCCCCTGTGGTACCGGCACTGGCCTCCCACAGTGGGAGCCAGGCGCGGGCGAAGGCAGCGCTGCCAGGCCGGGTTAGAGGGGAAGGTCCCATTGCCAAGGGGGGGGGGAGAAGGGAGTGGGCCTGCCCTATCTCCCCCCCACGGGATCGGCGGGTCGGTGCTTGGCTCCCCCCACAGCGCAGGGCTGGTCTGAGCCGGAGCTGCGAGCATGGCCCCTCCTCACTCCGGGCAGTGGGACTGGGTAGCAGCTGCCAGCCCCATGGGGCAGCCTGGCCCCCACACCCCAGGGCAGTGGGAAAAGGCAGGTTCGAAAGCCGGGGGGTGCAGGGCAGCAAAGGTGGGGAGCCCTGTCTGCACTGCCCTTCCCCCCCAGCTGCACTCTGTGCTCCCCCCAGGCAGCCCCCAGCTGGCCAGGAAAGCCGCGCGGTGGTGCAGCGGGGACTGGCCCAGTTCAGGGCAGGCGGCGGGCGAGCCCCCCAGCAGGGGCTGCGGCTGGGAACGTGTCACGGCACCACGCAGGGGAGCAGGCGAGGGCTGCGGCTGGAGGGACAGGGCCCGGCTGGTCCATGGAGCGGCTCCTGCTGGCACCTAGGCTGGGCACCGCAGACAAGGCACAACCCCTCACCTGGGCGGCCCTGAGACGCCAGGCCTGGCCAGGGAGTGCCCGCCCGGGGGGCTGGCCCCTGCCCCTCCTGAGAGCTGAGCACCCAGGTGGGCAAAGCCCCGTGTCACACGCACGGGAGGACGCCGCACAGCTGGAGGGGCGCTGGGCCGGGGCTCCCCTGCCTGGCACGTGATGCTTGGCAGGGCTGGGGGATCCCGGGCGCTGGTGTGGGGCAGAGCCCGACCCTGCAGCGGGGCCAGAGCCGAGCCCGGGCAGCGCCCGCAGCCAGCGTGGCCGGCCCCGGGGCCTTTCCTCTGGAGCAGCCCCAGAGCGCTTAGGACTCAGCAGGGCCTGCCCACACCAGGGTCTGCAGGGGGCACTTGCCCTCTGCGCTGCCCAGCCCGGGAAAGAGGGGCAGGGGGCAGCCCTGGCTCAGAGGGGCACTGGCTCAGCCGGCCACTGCTGCCCCCATGTTCACCCCGCGGGAGGGCTGCAGGCAGGCGGGTGCTCCAGGGAGGCGTGCGGGGGCCTGGCAGGGCACCAGAGGGGGCACGCTGCCAGCGCTGGGCCGGTAGTCAGCTCTGAAATGCCAGGCTCCGGTTTCGCTGACGTGTCTGGTGCTGCAGCCAAGCTGCTGACTCAAGTCTGCTGCTGGCCCTTTAATTGTGGGGGCATTTCCTCCCCACGCTGCCGGGGCAGGCCAGGGTGCAGGCGGCTTGGCCCCCCGGGCCTCCCTGTGGACTGACGCTCCCTGCCACAAGCCCGCCCGCCCCCGGAGGCCAGGCAGGGGCGCTAATTGCACTTCCCTGCGCTAAGTGGCAGCCCGGCCAGGGAAAGCCAGCCCTCCCTCCTCTTTGGGGTGACCTGCCCCGTTCTAGCAGCACCCGGCTGCATGGGGCCAGGCCGTGGGCCCAGCCTGCCCCCCCCCTCACAGGGCCCGGCCGAGAGCCCTAGGCCGTCGGGGCTCCCCACGCAGCGCCTAGGCGAGCCGCGGGGCCAGGCCCCGAGGGGTTAACCGCAGGCCCGGAAAAGCCTGCCAGCTTAGCGCTGCTCAGACGGGCTTACACCTAATAAACGGGGGAGACAGGAAAGGGGGGGGGCCAGGGAGGAGCCGGCCGGCCCGAGACAAAGCCCCGTTCTCTGGGAGGCCCTGAGCTGCTGGCAGCAGGCTCCCTGCACCCAGGGCCCCGCCAGCGCAGAGGAGGAGGAGCAGCAGTAAAGCCGGCCCTGCCTGGCCACTAGCTCGGCCCGTGGGCCCGCAGAGACGGCTGGAGCGGTCCCATTCCCAGCTGCGAGCTGACCTGGGCCCAGCCGGCCCGGTTCCCTGCCGGTCGGCCTGGGCGAGGGCTGTTTATGGGGGAGGGGACCGGCCAGCAGGGCTGTACTGACTTCACTGGCCTCTCAGACAGAGCCCAGCTGCCCACTCAAGCTCCCTGCCTCGCAGGCCCTACCTGCTGCACTCCTCCCCGACCCCAGCAGAGAGTGAGGTGGGGCTGACCTGCAGACACCCTCCCCCCCAGCTCCTGCCTGCCCCAGCTGGTGCTGAGACATGCCGGAGAGCAGCCCCGCCCCACACAAGGAGGTATGGGAGGGGGAGGACAAGGCAGACCAAACAAGGTTGTTTTTTTAAAACAAGACTGCTTGCTGAACCTGGGGAACTCCCTGCTGCAGGCTGTTATGCATGCATATGTGAGTAGGGTAGGTGGCGATGCCAGCTCAGAGACACCCCACACCCCCCCAGGCCTCCGCATCCTCATGCTTCTGGCTAGAAACGGACCGCCCCTGGAGGGAGGGAGGAATTGCTGTCTTGGTGCTCTGCGGCTGTCTCCAGGCCTGGCAGCCTGGCACCGTGCCCACACGTGTAGGACACAGCCCCCCCCCCCTCCCGTGTGCTGCTGGGAATTGGTCCCTCGGTGGCTGCTTTCCCTGGGGCGCACTGCGGTGCCCCCTCTCGCCAGTGAGCTGGGGTGGCCAAGGGCTCCCCGCCCTAGGGCACTGGGTGCCCACCAGAGAGGTGCAGATTTCCCTTCAAGCAGCCGGGACGGATCTGGGACAGGAGGGGGGGGGGGGGTTGGGTGCGGAGACAGATCCAGAGTCTCTGGAACCTGCCTTCCCTGCCGCTCAGCCCCAGGGCGCTGCTCCCCGAATGGAGTGACCCCTTCCGCCCCTTCGCCTCCTGCGGCCACAGCCCCCCTGCCCACAGGCGCTGGGCTCACGCCGCCGGTTGTCAGGGCACTAAGGGCACCGCTAGGCCAGGCCCCTTGTGCCAGGCACTGCACCAACATCAGGTCCCAGAGAGCTGGGTCAGCCCCTCACGTGCCAGCCCCTTGCCCCCATGTGCCAGCCCTCGGCCCCAGCATTAGCTGCCAACCCCCCCTTTAAATCCAGCCGCCAATGCCCCTTGCTCAAGGCTCCATGTCAGCCCGCTCTGCCCCTCCCTCCCCCCACTCCGGCTCCTAGCCGTGGGAACAGCCCCAAAGCATCCCCCCCAGCTCCCCTAAACTCCAGCTCCCGCCTCTAGGCCCATGTTCTGTGGGTTGAGGCAGCCCAGGCCCTGGCCCCAGGGCGAGGCAGAGGGGTACCTGCCTCCGGGCAGCCTCAGCTGCCCCCTACCGTGCCAGAAGCCGTCCACCCTGGGCCTCGCTGCCTCTGCGCGCCCAGCTGTGTCTGCCAGGCTGTCAGTGGCTCCAAGGGCTTGCCACCCCGAGGGGGCAGAACCCCCTGCCACTTCCACCCCAAGCTAACCCAAGGCTCCTCCCATCCTTGCTCAGCCCAAGCAGCAGCAGCTGGCTGGAGTGGGCCAGGCTGGGCTCCTAACTCCCCTAGGCGAGGCTCTGCTGATCTACCCCTCGAAGTGCAGCTGGGCCCTGGACAAAGGCAGGCGGAGGCCACAGGCAGCCCTGACCCTGCCCTGTACCCACCACGGCCCTGCGGGCAGCCTGTAATTAGTGCTGTACACGCAACCCCTAATTGGGCAGGGCGCTTAGTGGGCGGCCAGCCTTCCTGCGGCCAGGGGGGAGCAGAGCCGCTCCCGGCGCTGGGGCCAGGAGCACGCAGGGTCCTAGACAGCACCAAGGTTTGATCCCTCGCCCCCCCGGCCCGGCCTGGCACAGCTCACAGCCAGAGCCTGCCTGGGGCTCCCTGCTGCTGCCAGGACCCTCGAGGGGCCGCTGCTCCGCCCGGAGACCGGGCCAGGCACACGCATAGCATAGCCTCAGCCGTGGTGTCAGCACCGTTGCGTGGCCGGGGGTGCAGTACGAGCGTCACTGACAGTGGTGCCGGCGGGCCAGGGTGGGGGGCAGCGCCGCTCACTGGGCCCCCCGCCTGCACAGAGCAGGTACATGGGGCACCGCCCAGCAGCACAGCGCCACGGCCATGGGACAGACAGCACCACGTCCCTCCTAAGCCTCCGTCGGGGACCCATAGCCGGGCTCTGGGCCTTCCCCATCCTCGTGGTGGGACCGGTTTCCTACCAGCCGCAGGCTAAGCCAGCTTCGTCCGGTCCTCCCCCAAGTCCATAGGGGCAACACTTGCCCACTCCCCTCTTTATAACCCCCCGTTCCTGGTCTCCCGACTCTCCCCGCCAGACTAAGCCTGCTGAGTTCCTCCCAGCCTGTCTTCCAAACCTCGACCCTCCGAGGCGCCCGCCTCCGGAATGCAGCCGGCTCGGCCGTGTCCGTTCACGCTGCAGGCCACAGGCCCGCCCCCGCCAGTCCCAGCCGAGTGACAAGTCCTCGAGTCACGACTTAAAGACCATGCCGCAGAGAATCTGCCACAATGCCGCAGGAGAGCGGCCGAGGCCAAAAGCAGCGCACCCAGCCCGGCCCGGCGCCGCTGCAGACAAAGGGGGAGCTGGGAAAAGGAGAGTTGAACTGTGATGAAGCCGTTTCCGTCCATGTTGTCTAGTCGTGTTTCACCTCAAAGCTGCATCAAGCCAGCGTCCACGTGTGGTTCAGCTGGGAACAGGCTCCGTTCCCGAGGGGCTGGGACCTCGGACGTTCTGGCTCCAGCCACAAAGCGACCCACAGCCCAGGCGGGAAAGTGCAACCCCACCAGTGACTCTGCCAATCAGGCCTGGGGGGTGTGACGGTGCCTCGGGGTCCCTCTGATCCTGCAGCCCCGTAGCAGCAAGAACAGACTCCACCAGCCAGTAGAATGGAGGGGGTTTATTGCTTCTCCAGGATTCAGCACAGCACAGACATGATGTGTCTACAGGAGTCAGGGCCAGGATGCCTCAGCCCCCTTGAGATGGGGTCCCTGGGCCCCTAGATTCCAGCCCCCTCCTTGGTCGGTTTCCTTCATGGTTCCAGCCCAAGACTCCCCTTCCCCCAAACACTCACTTCCTTAGTTCCCTCGCTGCCCTCAACCGGTCAGACCGGTTGGGTCTTTGTCTATGCGACCTAGGCAGCCCACCTGCTGGGCAGTGCTCCGGTCACCGGCCAGTAGGGGTCACCCACAGCCCAAGCATAGCAACCAGCAAGGTATTAAAACTACATCACAGGGGGAAATTCCTCCCCAGCTCCAAATGCAGCATCAGTTGGACCCTGGGCGTGGGGGGGCCTCTCCTGCCAGACAGTGGGGGAAGAATTCCCTGAGGCCGCCCCAGCCAGTGGAGGCATTTGCTAACAGCAGCTCCCGCTGGGCCGTGTGACCATCCTTCCGTTTGTCTGTCCACACTGCTGGGGGGGTCCCAGAACTTCACTCTTCTGGTGGCGAAGCGTGGGCCAATGTCAAACCTAAGTTTACTGATGGCCAGTTTATGGCCCGTTCCTGTGCTTAAATAACTCCCCTCGCTCCTCGTATTGATCCCTCTGGTAGGGCTGCTCTGTGAATCCATCGCCCCCAGTCTCCTGCAGGTTAGGCTAAGCAAGCCACGTGCCTGAAGTTCTCATAAGGCAGGTTCTCCGCTCCTCTGATCGGCCTAGGAGCCCTTCTCTGCCCCATTCCCGTCAGAATTCATCTCTTCCCACGGGGGAGCAAAGCTGCACCCAGTGTCCCGGGTGAGGTGTCCCCAGCGCCGTGTGTTACAGGACGGACACATCCCCGTCGACTGGAAACGCCTCCTGCATCCAGGACCACACTCGCCTTTTCCACGGGCACCTCATGTTGGCAGCTCAACGCTGCCTTGCGATCGATCAGCTCACAAGGGTCCATCTCGTCCTGCGTCGCTGCCCACCGACCGGTCCCCAGCTCACAGCAAGAACTCCTGTGGTTCGTCCCGAAGTGCACGGCCTTGCACTTTGCATGATTTGACGTCATCCCATTTCTATTACGCCACGTCTCAAGGGCACCCAAATCTCTGCGGCCCAGAGGTGGCACGCTAGGGGTTAACCCTGGTGAACTGCATCAGCCCCCGGGCCGCTTCTTGCCCATCCTTATCTTAGGGGATCCCAGCCCTCCTCTGGATTGCCTGGGTCTAGGAAGTCGGTTCTGTTCTCAAAGACAGACCAGGGCTAGCCCCATCTCCCTAGCATGACATCATAGAGGCCTCACCCAATTACTGTTTACCTTGATGTCTTTAATTCCTCTTTCAAAACGTGTCCTTCCACTGGCCCATGTCACCCACACGCCGGCTGGGTGTTCACAGTCCCGGGGAGCGGCACTTGGACCACTCACCGAGAGAAGAGTTTGCTCGACAGCCTCAGCTGGGAGGTGGAGTTTGCTCGACAGCCTCTGCCTATCGGCGTGACACGCGCAGCGGAGGCCAGACTGATGGCCAGGGGTTCCCCAGCTCACTGGTTGTTAGGGATGTTCACTGTTGGGTCATCAGCGAATCAAGTAGTCGATGGAATGTCCATCAGCTGGTCGGTAAGGGGAGGGCGCTCACTACCCCGCTGCACCTCCCCCTTTGAAGTGTACAGGAGCCGCCCGTGGGGGCAGCAGTTGGGAGGGGCGTGAGCGGGACAGTTTCAATCCTGGCTTGCACCATTTCCCCTCTGCCTCTCCTGCCCCCCGTGGAGACGGTGCTGGGGGGGGAAACCGGCTCCCCCCAGCACCGGCTCCGCTCCCCCACTGCTACCCTTGCGCAGTGAGTGAGAGCAAAGCTAATGTCAGCACATCCTCAAATCCGAGGTCTCCCCCATCTTTCTTGGTGCACCCCGGTGAGAGCTGCTGCCTGTCACAGCTGGACCCGCCCCCGCTCTGCCGGCTGAGCCTTTCAGCCACACCGAGCCCCTCACCGCGGTATCAGGGCGTACAGGGGTGTAAGCTGTGCCTGGTCTCGGAAGCTGGGCATTGTTGCTGCGGGGTGGGAGAGTGGAGGTCGGCTTGGCAGGGAGGGGGCGCATTCCACTGCTCACCGCCAACACAATTGTGCCGGGTACACGCCTGCCCCTCGCACATGAGCTCCGCGGTACGGCCCTGCGGGACCCGGCACTGAGCGTCGGCTGGGCTGGAAAACCTCCGCGGTTACGCACACGTGCAGTGGGGTAGGAGCCTGGGTATCACCAATAGCGGTAATCGGTAAGCCCAGGCTTGCTGGTGAACCCTTCTACAGCCCTCGGCAGCCTCGACCCGGTCCCACTCCTCAGCCCTTTGCAAGTGCCCGGCCCGGGCCCCCTCCGGCTGCCGGCTCTGTGATGCGTGGCCCTTCAGGCTGCCCACCCCTGGGCCTCACCACCAGGCCCCGGCCCAGCCCGGCGTGTCGGGTTGCAGGGCTGCTCCACCAGGGCCGTGGCTCCGCATCCGCTGCCTCCTCTGGGGCCTGAGCACGGCCCCCTGACAGGCCCACTTGAGTGTGCGCCCTGGGAGCAGGCAGGGGGTCAGGCTTAGCCACTTAATCCCCTTCCCCTCCCTCGCTCCCCCTGCCCAGTTAATTAAATCTCCGAGGCAGCCCCACAGGAATGCGCAGGCTGCCGGTTGCATTCCCTCCAGCCAGCGGCAGCGGGCGGCCGGGGGAAAGGGGGCTGCGTGCGGCCCCCGCTCCCTGCGCCTGGCTGGCCAGCCGAGAAGGGGGCTTTCCAGCCCAGCGCGGCTCCGCCCGCCCTGCCAAGCTGCTGAAGGGCTGACCCAGGAGTGACAGAAACCAGCCGGGGTGCTTGCCGGATGCAAGGGCGGCCTGGCTGCGACACCCCAGCCGCCCACGCCCCGCCACAGCGCCCCGCGCCAATGAGAATTCCAATCCCATGACTCCGCCGCGCGGCGAGACCGCTCCAGGCTGCGCAGGGGAAGGAAGGGAGTTCAGCAGGTGAGCCAGAAGGAAGCAGCCTCAGCCCAGCCAGGGAGGGGCCTGAGCCGGGAGTTACCAGTTGGGTCACTCAGGGGCCTGAGGTAACTCCCCGCTCAGGCCCGAGTGACCCAACAGGGCCAGGGAGGGATTGTGCAGAGCACAAAATTAGTAATTAGCCAGCTCATCCTCACCAGGCTCCGCCCGCCCCCCGCCACACACACTGCCTTGGCCAGCGACTGGCCCCCAGCAGAGCGGCCAAGGACCGGCTGGGCCACGGGGAGCCACGTGGGGACGCTTAGGCCACTGGCCAGGCAGTGGAGGGATTGGTGTGCAGCTGGGGGCCGGTGGCACTGGGGAACTGTTCTTACCCCGACGTACGCTTCCCTCTTGCTCACCCCCGTCCCTCTCCAGGCCAGCCTGCCCACCGACCGCCCCACACGTCTCCCCCATGGCAACCTTCGCCATCCGGACCCAATGCCCAACAGCAGCTACGGGAATTCAGCACCAGCTGGCAAGGAAGACGCCTCTTCCCTGCTGGGTGCAGCCCTGTGCCACCTTCGCCGGGCATGGCCCGGCCCAGCCATCCCTCGCTCTAGAAACCTGCACGTAATGGGGCCATGGGCCAGTAAATCCACCCCGGTACCGCCCCAGCCCTCACCCCGGCTCTGGGAGCCAGCTGTGCCCCTTCCCGAGGGCTCAGTGCTACCCAGGCTAGGGGGCACGGTTGTTTCCAGGGATGCTCTCCCAGCGGTTGGCCCGGCTCTTTACAGATGGGTCTAACCCCTGTGCAAGCCCAGCGTCCACCCTGCCGCGAGGCCCCACCCGGCCCGGCATCCCGGTACCCAGTCCTGCTGCTGAGAACACTGGTCCTCCGAGCGCTCCCCAGCCATGTGCGCCAGGCCCTGCACGGCGCCAGCCCCGGGACCCCTCCGGCAGAGCGCGGGGCCTCGCTGAGCGGTGGCTCCCCGGGCTGGCGGCCAGCGAGGTGAGCTCCTGCCGAGCTGGGCTCTGCGCCGCTGGAAAGAGTCCAGCCAGGCTGCTCATTAACAGACCCCTTTCCTGTGTCTGACACTCTATTTACAGAGCCGCCCCCGCGCCGCTCCCCAGCGCCGGGCAGCCCTGACCCCCCAGCCCCATACAACTGCATCCCCGCCCCAGAGCCCTTAGGGCCCGGCCGGCTTTGCTCTCCTGGAGACTCCTGCGCCCTGGCCTGGCGGCCGCTGCCCCCGCCCAGCTCGGCTCCGTCCCGCAGGCGCGGCGGGTCTCTGGGCAAGGCAGCGTCCAGCCTGGCAGCCCCGCTTGGGCACCCTGGCACCGGGGCTGTTCCGCCCCTCAGCCCCACACCGTCCCAGGCTCCTGGCCCCCCCGGGGAGTGTGCCCAGCCGGCCCCCCCGACCCTGCTGCCCCCCAGCCACAGATCCCGGGGCCGGCCGCGGAGACGTCCCAGCAGCGGCCGGCTGACCCCCCCGGGGCTCCGCTGGGCTGGCGGCGGCTCCCCCCGACCCCTGCAGCTCGGGGCGGGAGATGCGGGACCGGCCGCGGCACGCGAGGGGCTGGAGCGCCCGGGGAGGGCGGGTTGGACTCACCGGGCGATGCGGGGCCGAGCTCCGGGCGATGCGGGGCCGGGCCAGGGCTGCGGGCACCGGCTACAGCGCCTCGCGCCCCGGCCTCCGCGCCGCGTCCGAGCTGCTGCCGGGCTGCCGCGCGCCCCGGAGCCTTTACGGGCAGGGGGCGGGGCCCCCGGGCTGCGCCTCCGGATTGGCTGCGGCGCGGGCCGGGGGCGGGGCCGGGGCGGGATGGAATCCTCGGGAAGGGGCAGCGCCCCGGGATCTGCGTGCGCCGCCAGCCCTGCCTCGGCCGGTCCCCGCCAGCCCTGCCCCCCACGGCCGATCCCCTGCCAGCCCTGATCCCCGCCAGCCCTCCCCCGGCCGATCCCCTGCCAGCCCCGCTCCCCGGCCGATCCCCTGCCAGCCCCGCTCCCCCGGCCGGTCCCCGCCAGCCCCGCTCCCCGGCCGATCCCCGCCAGCCCTGATCCCCGCCAGCCCCGCTCCCCGGCCGATCCCCGCCAGCCCTGCCCCGGCCGCTCCCGGCCGATCCCCGCCAGCCCTGCTCCCCGACCCCCTCCCGGCCGGTTCCCCTCTCCCCTCCGGCCAGCCCTGCTCCCCGGCCGGTTCCCCCGCCAGCCCCGCTCCCCCGGCCGGTCCCCGCCAGCCCTGCTCCCCGGCTGGCCCCCCTGACCCCTCCCGGCCAGCCCCGCTCCCCTCGGCCGGTTCCCCCGGCCGGTTCCCCCGACCCCTCCCGGCCAGCCTCCCCCGGCCGGTCACCCCCCAGCCGGTTCCCCCGACCCCTCCCGGCCAACCCCGCCCGCTCCGCCCGGCCGGTTCCCCCGCCAGCCCGATCCCCCGGCCGGTTCCCCCTCCTCCCGGCCAGCCCCGCCTTCCACCGGCCGGTTCCCCCGACCCTCCCGGCCAGCCCCACTCCCGGCCAGTCACCCCCAGCCGGTTCCCCCGCCAGCCCCGCTCCCCCGGCTGGCCCCGACCTCCCGGCCAGCCCCGCTCCCCCGGCCGATCCCCGCCAGCCCGCTCCCCGGCCGATCCCCGCCAGCCCCGCTCCCCCGGCCGATCCCCCGCCAGCCCGCTCCCCCGGCCGATCCCCGCCAGCCCCGCTCCCCGGCCGATCCCCGCCAGCCCGCCCCGGCCGATCCCCGCCAGCCCCGCTCCCCGGCCGATCCCCGCCAGCCCCGCTCCCCGGCCGATCCCCGCCAGCCCGCTCCCCCGGCCGATCCCCCGCCAGCCCCGCTCCCCCGGCCGATCCCCGCCAGCCCGCTCCCCGGCCGATCCCCGCCAGCCCCGCTCCCCCGGCCGATCCCCGCCAGCCCCGATCCCCCCGGCCGATCCCCCGCCAGCCCCGCTCCCCGGCCGATCCCCCGCCAGCCCCGCTCCCCCGGCCGGTCCCCGCCAGCCCCGCTCCCCCGGCTGGCCCCGACCCCTCCCGGCCAGCCCCGCTCCCCGGCCGGTCCCCCCGCCAGCCCCGCTCCCCGGCCGGTTCCTCCCCCTCCGGCCAGCCCCGCTCCCGACCGGTCCCCGCCAGCCCGCTCCCCCTCTGGGGCGACCCGCTCCCCTCGGCCGGTCCCCGACCCCCTCCCGGCCAGCCCGCTCCCCCTCCGGGCGGCCCCGCCCCCGGGCCGGTTCCCCCTCGCAGCCTGCCCCGCTCCCCCTCGGCCGGTTTCCCCCGGCCGGTTCCCTCGACCCCTCCCGGCCAGCCCCACTCCCCCGGGCTGGTTCCCCCTCCCAGCCTGCCCCGCTCCCCCTCGGCCGGTTTCCCCGGCCGGTTCCCCGACCCCCTCCCGGCCAGCCCCACCCCGGGCTGGTTCCCCCTCCCAGCCTGCCCGCTCCCCCTCGGCCGGTTTCCCCCAGCCGGTTCCCCCGACCCCTCCCGGCCAGCCCCACTCCCCGCCGGCCGGTCCCCAGCCGGTTCCCCGCCAGCCCCGCTCCCCCGGCCGGTTCCCCCTTTCCCCGGCCAGCCCGCCTTCCACCGGCCGGTTCCCCCGACCCTCCCGACCAACCCCGCTCCGCCCCGGCCGGTTTCCCCCGCCAGCCCCGCTCCCCTGGCGGTTCCCCCTCCCCAGCCAGCCCGCCTTCCACCAGCCGGTTCCCCCGACCCCTCCCGGCCAGGCCCGCTCCCCCGGCCGGTTCCCGGCCCCCTCCCGGCCAGCCCCGCCCCGGCCCGTTCCCCGGCTCCTCCCAGCCAGCCCCGCCCCGGCCGGTTTCCCCGGCCAGCCCGCCTTCCGCCGGCCGGTTCCCCCAATCCTCCGGCCAGCCCCGCTCCCGGCCATCCCGCTCCCCCTGGCCGGTTCTCCCCCGGCCAGCCCTGCCTTCCGCCGGCCGGTTCCCCGACCCCTCCCGGCCAGGCCCGCTCCACGCCAGCCGGTCTCCCTTCCCCGATCCTCCCGGCCAGCCCCGCTCCCCGGCCGGTTCCCCGGCCCGCCCGCTCCCCCGGCCAGCCCCACCTTCCGCCGGCCGGTTCCCGGACCCTCCCCGGCCAGCCCGCTCCCCCGGCCGGTTGCCCCCAGCCGGTTCCCCGCCAGCCCCGCTTCCCCGGCCAGTTTCTCTCCTCGCCAGCCCCGCTCCCCGGCCGGTTCCCCCAGCCAGACCCGCTCCGCCCAGCCGGTTCCCCCGGCCAGCCCCGCCTTCCGCCGGCCGGTTCCCCCGACCCCTCCCGGCCAGGCTCGCTCCACGCCGGCCAGTCCCCTTCCCCTGATCCTCTCCCGGCCAGCCCGTTCCCCCGGCCGGTTCCCGGCCCCCTCCCGGCCAGCCCCGCTCCCGGCCAGCCCGCCTTCCGCCCGGCCGGTTCCCGGCCAGCCCCACTCCCCCGGCCAGCCCCGCTCCCCCAGCCGGTTCCCCCGCCAGCCCCACTCCCGGCCGGTTTCCCCTCCTGGCCAGCCCCGCTCCCCCGGCCAGTTCCTCCCGCCGGTTCCCAACCCCCTCCCGGCCAGACCTCCTCCTCCCGGCCGGTTCCCCCTCCCGGCCGGCCCCACTCCCCCGGCCGGTTCCCCTCCCCTGCTGGTTTCCTCCCCTCCCGGCCGGCCCCGCTCCCCGGCCAGCCCCACCTTCCGCCGGCCGGTTCCCCGACCCTCCCGGCCAGCCCTGCTCCTCCTGGCCGGTTCCCCCTCCCGGCCGGCCCCGCTCCCCCAGCCGGTTCCCCGACCTCTCCCGGCCGGCCCCGCTCCCCCGGCCGGTTCCCCTGACCCTCTCCCGGCCAGCCCCTCCACCCCAGCCGATTCCCCGTCCCCCTCCCGGCCAGCCCTCTCCACCCCGGCCGGTTCCCCGACCCCCTCCTGGCCAGCCCCGCTCGCCCGGCCGGTTCCCGCCCGACCCTCCCGCCAGCCCTGCTCCCTGCTGGCCGGTTCCCCATCTTCCCGGCCGTCCCCAACCCGCTCCCGCTGGCCGGTTCCCTCCTCTCTCCCAGCCGGCCCCTGACCCGCCTCCCCATCTTCCCATCTGGCCCTCAACCCACTCCCCTGGCCGGTTCCCCATCTCCCTCAGCCAGACCCGCTCCCCACCGCTCCCGATCACCCCCATCCGGTCCCCATCTCCCTGCCAGGTCCCCTGCTTTCCTCCAGCCAGTCCCCCCCCACCTCCTTCCGGTCAGCCCTGCTCTCTCTCCCCCTTGCCAGCCCTGGGGGTCAGCCCCGATCTCCCCCCAGCCAGCTTGGGGCCAATCCTGATACTTCCCAACCACATTGTCAGCCCTTCCCCAGAGCCCTGGGGGTCCATTCTGATCCTGCCCCAGTTTTGGGAGGTCAGCCCCAATCTCCAAGGGATAAGCTCCAAGTCTCTGTTCCCAGCCCCTCTTTTCCCTCACCAGCCCGCAGCCCAGGTGTGGGTCCACGGGGGCCATATGCAGGCTGGGGAAGGGAGATCAGAGGCTGAAATCCAGGCCAGGCCCCTGCCTGGTTCCCTCAGGGGTGAGAGTCCCATGCAGCTAGCATGGTGCCGGGGCTGGGGGGCAAGTTTAGGGCTGATGCTGTAGTGGGCGCTGGCTGCATGTGCAGTGGATTCCTCTGGCTCTGGTCCTGTGTGTGCTCCTGGCTGGAGGCCGGCTGGTCTCTGCACTCGTCACACCCTTCGCCACCTTGCAAGCCCTTTCCCTGCCTGGCCTGGGCCCTGGGGTGCTGTGTGTGTGGGGGGGGCTTTCCTGCCAGGCTGTGGGCTGCATGGCTAAGGGGCAGGGAGTGAGCTCCCCTTGACCCCAGCCGAGGTGATGGCAGGACTCCTGGCTGGCACCCCCCCTCTGGTGTGAGAGGCTTGTACCTGTGTGATTCTGCCCTCTGGGGGGTGCCAGCTGGGAGCCCCTTTCCGACGAGCGGGAGCAGGGCGGGGGGAAGGACGCCCGGAGGGGCAGCGACGGGCTGCATGAGGACACAAGCAGGAGCGGCCCCCCCAGGCAGCCCCAATGCCTACGTGGCAGCCTCCAGGAACCAGCCCCTGGCAGCCTGTGTTCCTGGCACACACGCCAGCCAGATGAACAGGGCGATATTTGTATAACTGGCCGTGCCAAAGCTGTCGAAGCCAGATTGCAAGGTACCTGGATCGTGCAAAGCAAACCGCGGCCTGGCGCTCCTTTGGCGTCCGGCCCTGCCGGCTCGTTTCCTCTGCCGCAGGACTGTGGCCGCTGGAGCAGAGCGTCCCCTCTCCCAGCCACTCAGGGCGAAGCCGCAGAGGTGGGGGCCGAGGAAGGGAGGGTGCGCCGGGTGCTGGGACCCCGGCACAGCCGGAGATGAGCCCCCCCTCCCCCAGCTCCGGGTTCTGATTGGCAGTCGCTGCCTTTTGGAAGCAGACCAGGAGCCTAATGGCCGTGGTCACGACCTCGCCCGGCAGGGCTGGTCCCCGCAGAACCAGCAAAGCAGGTGCAGCCAGTGCAGGTGCATTTACCTGCTGATCCTGCCGGCTTGGCACCTCTCCCGCAGAGCCCTGTGCCCCTGGCTGCCCGGGAGAATGCCAGCCCTGCAAGGCACGGAATAGACACCCAGGGGAATGCTGGCCGGTTCCTCTGCTCTATTGCAGATGGGGGCCAATTCCCGGGCTGTCCCTGGGCTTTGCCCAAAGCCCCCAGGCACCGGCTGGGGGGGGTCTGCCCAGCACCACCCCTGTGTACATGCCCACATGCTCACAGCTCCCTGGCCCGTAGCTCCCCGCACGCCCTCTGGTGTCGATCCTGTGAAGGCAGCAGGATGGGGCTAGTGGCTCCTTACTTGCAGTCAGACCCTGCCTGGTGTCAGGACTTGCCGACTCAGAAGCCAGTTTGTCCTTCACTTTCCGCCTCGCCTTATTTGTAGGGCCCCGAAGTGCTTTCTCTAGGTGTGGGAGCCACCGCTCCTAGCACGGGATGCAGCCACCTCTGGGGTGGAGCATGGAGGCAGGGGGCCAGTGCTCTGCAGCCAGCCCCTGTGTGTGCTGGGATTAACCGTTGGTTTCTCTACTGGGGACATGTTTGCTCTTCAGATTGGAAGGGGTCGCTGCCCCTAGCCTGTGTGGCGAAGGGAACTGCAAAGTGTGATCAAGGTGTGACTCCTGCAGAGAGCCTGGAGCGATACTTTGCAGAGGCGTGGGCCTGCCCCGTCCCTCACAAGGGGGTGTTCCCCGGGAAGGCTAGTGATGCACCTTCATCCCCACCGCCGTTAGCCCCTGGCTGACTCTGCCTTACTCCCCTCCTGCTGACGGAAGCAAGAGGGGGAGGGGAGCATTGGGGTGGCTTACAGTCGCGCTGCTGTCAAGGGTGGGGAACTCCGCTCATCCCCTCTGGCCCCAAACCCGAAAGGCCCCGGGCCCTGCTCCGAGAGGAGCAGCAACTCCAAAATGTCTCCGAGGGGCTGCAACCCGAAAGCCGCCCTTCCCCCAGCAGCCTCCAGAGGGCAGTTAGAGTCGGCTGGAAATGGGGGTGCTCCTGGCCTGGGGAGAGAGGACTCGAGGGTGCAGTGCCCCACATTTCAGGTCTCGTGTGCCCCCCCCAGGGCCGGGGGCCTGGGCCATAGCAGGCCGCTATTTGGGACAGGAAGTGAATGCTGGGTCAGCTTCCCAGGCCAATCCCGGTGCACACCGGCAGCAGCCACCCCCTTCCCCTCCCACCCTGGGTAACCACAAAAATGTCAGGCCCAAACAATATATGGTCCCTTTGTTCTCTTTAAAGCTGCATGTTTAGTTTGCTCCCCTGCCCCTATCTTAGGTAAACAGCCGCACTGATTAGTCCTGCTCGTTCCGGGTGGTTCTTTTATCGCCCCTTCTCCATTTCAGCCCCCTCCCCGTGGGCCCAGCGGGCGAAGTCCAAGGGAACCAGGCTGGCAGGCTGCTGGGGGAGATTTCAAGCTGCCATCTGACAGGGCCATGTCTCTCTGCCCCCGAGCGTGTCCTCCGTGGGGGGGGGGCAGGGGTGTTCCTCCCCATGGCCGGCTTGTGGAATGACCAGCCGTGGGGGGGGCAGGGGGAGGTGGGTCCGGGATGCTGCCGGGGTCCGATCCTGGGTGGCTAAGTCCTTGGCACGGGTGCCAAAGCCCGGCCTCTTGGGACAGCTGGAAGCACCATCCCGTGTGGAGACATGGGGCCTACCGGGCTCACCCAGCCCCAGCTGGAGTCAGCGGGAGAATCAGATGCCCCCCCAAATGCCAGATTCTGCAACCCCCCACAGGGGAGGATGCTTGTCTTGGGAGCCCCCCCACACCCAGCAGGGCAGGCCCGAGACCCGCCCGACCAACATTTGGCCGTCCTGAGAGCCGGGTGCTCGCGCCATCCTGGGCAGGGCAGGAGGGGCCGGCCCCCTGGCCTGGCGAGGTCTGGGCGGGCAGCTGGCAGAGCGTGGTTCTCTCTGATTGAAAACCCAACGAACGCCGGCAGGACCCACAGGCTTGGCAGGGTTCCTAGGCTAACAGGAGATTCCCCAGATCCCCTGGGGGCATCGAGCTGGCCAGCAGTGTAGTGCCCCACCCCCGGCATTGGGGCTGCCCCACGGGGTGGGGCGGGCTACAGGGAGAGACGTCAGTGAGCTCGGAGGGCAGCAGGGACTCATGTAGACGAGCGGCGCGAAGGCCCTGGGAATTGAACTGCCTGGGCCGGCAGGGCTGCGTTTGGCGGGTGCCCGGCCTGGGATGGTAGCAGCCCCGAGCCTCCAGGTAGCCACGGGGCAGGTGTCTGCAGGCACCCCGGCTCTCAGGGGGATGCCACCTGGGATGCCCGAGCCCCCAGCCAGCTTGCCCGTGGTAGGGCTCGGCGGTGTTAGGTTCGCCCAGGCCGCTAAAGCTGGGTATCTGACAGACCCATGGCAGCGTTGGGGGTCTATGTGCCCCCCCCCCCAGTTCTCAAGAGAACCCCCAGCTCCACCTGCCCGCCTGTGGGGAATCCTCTTCCAGCTCCAGCGCTGGCTGTGTGGGAAGCGGGTGTGTCCTGGTGCCAGGCTGACCAGAGCACAGCGTGCCAGCCCCTGCCCACCAGCACAGCCTCTCGGGTGGCGTCAGAGAGACCAGCTCTCCCTCCCGGGCTGGCAGGGCACCGCCCATGGGAACAGCTGCCCCTGCTCCCCTTTATGGTTTATCCAGCTCCTGTGGCCGAGCAGCTCCGGGCCCGGCCCCATGTCAGTCAGTCACGGAGCCTCCTGGCAGAGCAGGTCCAGGCCCCCTGTGTCTCCCTGGTGGGTCTGAGGAGCCTGCGGGTCTCCTGGGCTAGCAGCCAGGCGCCAGAGCATCCCAGCCGGAGCCTGGGCGACGGGGGGCTGCCTACCAGGTCCCCTCTAGCCGGCAGCCCTGAGCCCTGCAAGGCCCTGTGCCTCCCCCACCTGGATAGTCCTCACCCATGCCCACAAGGGAGTATCCAGGTCAGCATGAACTGCTGAGGAAAAGGGCAGCCCCAGCCCACCTGGGCCTCCACTTGGAGGCACCAACCCAACCACAAAGAGCCCTGGCTGTCAAGGAGTCAGCAAAGCAGTTCCCTCAGCTACGCCGGTTCCCCTACATGGCCGCCGGCGACCCGTGTCCACACGGGCCACGGGTAACAGAGAAATCACCCTCGTGGGGTGCTCCTCTTGGGCCCTGGTGCGTCACACCCAGTTCTATCCCTCGCCCCACACGCCGCCCACAGGCGCAGTGGAAGCCCTGGGGTTGTTCGGTCTCTGCAGCTATGCATTGACGCTAACAGGAGGCAACCTAGGAACAAGGTCGTATCCAGAGACCCGGAGCCCCACTCCCCGCCGGCAGACACCGGCCCTCTAGAGCAGGCAAACAACTGGAAACCCTCGTTCCTTCCACAGCTAAACTGCAGCTCGTCCCGCCGAGCGACTAAGCAAACCACTTCCACAAGCTTCACTAGCCACCAGTCCGTCGCCACAGACCGATCTACCCTTCTCAGCCTCGGTGAGGCCTCTAACCTGCCCGTCACGCTCAGCCTGCTCTCACAAAACGTTTTCCTGACCAGCGACTTCGCTCTCTGCTTGACCTCATTCCAGAGTCACTCCTGAGCCATTACACAGACATTCAGAAGCTTCTTTTGCAGACAAAGAGCTATTTCCCCCTTCCCAAGGGGAGAGACAACCTCCTGCCGGTCAAGGCAAACTTGGCTGCACACAGACAACTGCTCAGTCAGTCGCACAACATACCAGCGTTGTTACCAGCTAGGTGGATCCCGGCCCCATCATTGCTGCGGAGCAGGGCTGGCTCTCCAGCATGGTGCAGTTCCTGCTGTTCTTCCTGGGCCGTTTGGATTTGGCGCCCACGTCTGGCGTCTCCTCGGCTCGCTTGGCTTCCTCCGCGGCTGGCTCGTCGCTGTCAGCAAAGTGCTCCTCTTGCGTTCGAAGCTGCCCGCTCTTTGGCCGCGTTTGTAACTCAGATCTCACCCCGAGTCCCGCCGTTCCAGCCCTGGAAAGACCAAAGGGCTGTGCCTAAGAAGAAGGAAAGGGGCGATAAGAATCGAACCAATGGCAGAGCTCTTGGTTCAGGCTTGTAGGTGCCGTGGGACAGACTATTGGCTTAAGTCAAGTCTCTGGATGCTTCCAAATCCCTGGCGGGCCGCGGCCCCTTAGCTAGGATGCTCCCATTGGGATAAGTCCAGAGGCTTGAGCAGGAAAGAGGCACGAAGGAGATGTCCCCTCTCCAGGCTTGTTATAGCTTCTCCCATGTGGTGGGAACAGTAGCAAGATGGCGTCCAGTCATGTGAGCTGTCCCATGGACCAATCAACTGTCCAGGCAGGACTCAGTGCTTTACAGGCAGGAGCCATTGCCCATGCTGGTCTGAACGCTCCCAAGAAGGCCCATCACATCAAAGTGCTGGGTGCTGGATGTTTATTAGGTGTATTCTGCTAGTACCTAGGGGCACAGGACCCAAGTGCTGGGTGCTGAACGTTTATTAGGTGTATTGTGGTAGTGCCCAGGGGCACAGGACCCAAGTGCTGGGTGCTGAACGTTTATTAGGTGTATTGTGGTAGTGGCACAGGACCCAAGTGCTGGGTGCTGAACGTTTATTAGGTGTATTGTGGTAGTGCCCAGGGGCACAGGACCCAAGTGCTGGGTGCTGAACGTTTATTAGGTGTATTGTGGTAGTGCCCAGGGGCACAGGACCCAAGTGCTGGGTGCTGAACGTTTATTAGGTGTATTGTGGTAGTGCCCTGGGGCACAGGACCCAAGTGCTGGGTGCTGAACGTTTATTAGGTGTATTGTGGTAGTGCCCAGGGGCACAGGACCCAAGTGCTGGGTGCCGTACGTTTATTAGGTGTATTACGGTAGTGCCTAGGGACGCGGGGACCCAAGTGCTGGGCCCTTTACACGTACTGACCCCTGACAAGTTAAGGTCTGTGGCTGGCGTCACAGAGCGGGAATATCGGGGGGGGGGCTGTGGGTCAGACCTGAGGGGCAGCGCGGTGATGGCGCTGGTTTAACTCTTCCAGCCTGGAGGCAGAGGGCTGGACACACGGGGCTCGGGGCCAGTGCGGGGGGTGAGCGACGTGCCAGGGCACAGGGTGGGAGGCAGGTACACGGCAGAGCAGCCCCCCCAGCCAGGCGCTGGTCTCCCTGCACAGCGCTTGGAAATCCCCGGCCCCTCGGGGCGTCTCCGTGCCAGCTCCTTGCGACCGGCTCCAGCAGGCCTGTAAATCAGGCGGGGGGCAGATGTTCCCAGGCAGCGGTGAGTTCCCAGCAGACAGGTTCCAGGAGCGGCCGCTGTAAACACGTCAGGCCGGGCGTTGTATATTACAGTCTGACATGGGAAGCCATAAATCAGGGGGAAGCAGACAGAGCTGGGCCGCGTTCTCACAGCCCCGTGCGGAGGCAGGGGGGGGACCTCCACTGCCCTCTCCTGGTGAGGACAAGTCCCCGCACAAGACCTGCCCTGAAACGGGCAGGTGAGCCGGGTTCTGCTCTGCGGAGCAGCACCTCCCAGTTCCTCCATTCGGGGAGCCCCACCACGCCGCCACCCTGGCACCTCCTTAGTGCCAGCCCTGCCTCCAGGCGCATCCCTGGAGGAGCATCGCCCTGCTGCGTGGGGTGCAGCAGGGGGCGCTCAGAGGCCTCTGTCCTGCCCCTTGGCATCAGGAGGCCCTGCCGGGCCAGGGTGCAGCATGGGAAGATCACCCGAGGTGGGTGAGGAGCGGGAGTCGTGGCAGGGGGTGCGGATCAGGACCAGGGGAGGCTGACACAGCCTCTATCGCGTCCATGAACCTTTTAAATTAACTTTCAAAACAGAAAGCGCTTGAGTAGGTGTCCCTAGTTCGCAGGGACTAGGAAAGCAGGACAGAGTTCCTGAGCCGTCCAGCAGGGTGTTTGTTCGTGCCTAGCGTTCACTGCTGGGACTCACTGCTGCAGGACGTCCCAGAGACTAATCTGGCAGTGTTTGCAGGAAGGCTGAGTGTGTGGTGGGGGCTTCCAAGACAAGCATCCTCCCTTGTGGGGGGGCTGCAGAGCCTGGCATTCGGGGGAGGGGGACGCCTGACTCTTCCACTGACTCCAGCTGGGGCTGGCCTCACCTCACTGGGGAACATACCCCAGGCCCTGGGGTGCTGTGCTGGAGCCAGGTCTGCTGGGAAACGTACCTCGGGCACTGGGCCCTGCCGGGGAATGTACCTCGGGCACTGGGTGCTGCACCCACCAGGAAATCCTTCCCATGGGCTGAGCCGGAAGCCTGGGGCTCTGTGGGAGCTGCGTGGGGTGTCCGGCAGCGGCGTGGCTGATCCCTAGGCCTGGCCCCAAGTGACCCCCCTGACCTGGCCCCTCTGTCTTGCAGGGCGGCGATCCCGCTCTTGGACCCCGACACCGGGCTGCTGGTTCTGGCCGGCAAGGTGAGTCCTGCAGGGGCAGGGCCGGGCCTTGTGGCTTTCACCCCAGAGCCTTAGGGCAGGTCCCCCAGTGCTCCAGGTGGGGCTCAGCCAAGGCCCCCGCTTAGCCAGCCTGGGTGCACTGCCGGGCCCCGCCCATGGGGGGCGTCGCTGCTCCATCCCTGTAGGGGTGTCCCCAGCTGCAGGGTGGAGGCAGCAGAATTTCCCTCTCCCTGGAGCCTCCGGCTCCCTGGCCCCACGGCAACTGGGGGGCCTGGCGGGAGCTGCTGCCGTGGTGCCGAGCCTGGGCAGGGGCAGCCTGTGTGCCCCCCAGGGCCTGGGCGGGCGTCTTGGCCCTGCCATCGTGTCTCTGTTTCAGGGGGAAAACCTGCTCTACTGCTTCGAAGTGTGCCCCTCACTCCCAGCCCTGACGCCAGGTGAGTGCCTGCCCCGTGGCTGCCCCACGCCCCCTGCCCAGCCCCACGCACAGAGCCAAGCCGTGTGCGCCCTGCCCCACGCGCCTTGCCCGGTCCCTCGCGCCCTGCCCAGCCCCGCACGCCCTGCCCCGCCCTGCCCAGCCCCACGCGCCCTGCCCAGCCCCACGCCCCCTGCCCAGCCCCACGCACAGAGCCAAGCCGTGTGCGCCCTGCCCCACGCGCCTTACCCAGTCCCTCGCGCCCTGCCCAGCCCCGCACGCCCTGCCCCGCACTGCCCAGCCCCACGCGCCCTGCCCAGCCCCACGCGCCCTGCCCCACATGCCCTGCCCAGCCCCACGCGCCCTGCCCAGCCCCGCACGACCAGCTCCGCACTGCCCAGCCCCACACGCCCTGCCCCACACTGCCCAGCCCCACACGCCCTGCCCCGCACTGCCCTGCCCCACGCACCCTGCCCCGCACTGCCCAGTCCCTTGCGCCCTGCCCAGTCCCTGGCGCCCTGCCCAGCCCTGCATGCCCAGCCCCGCACTACCCAGCCCCATGCGCCCTGCCCAGCCCCGCGCGCCCAGCCCCGCATTGCCCTGCCCCACACACCCTGCCCAGCCCCACGCGCCCTGCCCAGCCCCGCATTGCCCTGCCCCGCATTGCCCTGCCCCACACACCCTGCCCAGCCCCACACACCCTGCCCAGCCCCACGCGCCCCAGCCCAGCCCCGCCCGCCCTGCCCCGCATTGCCCTGCCCCACACACCCTGCCCAGCCCCACGCGCCCTGCCCAGCCCCACGTGCTCTGCCCCGCCCTGCCCAGCCCTACACGCCCTGCCCCGCACTGCCCAGCCCCACGCGCCCTGCCCAGCCCCACGCGCCCTGCTCAGCCCCACGCACAGTGACAAGCCCAGTGTGCCCTGCCCCACATACCCAGCCCAGACCCATGCGCCCTGCCCAGCCCCGCGTGTCCTGCCCAGCCCCGTGCGCCCTGTCCCACACTGCCCAGCCCCACACGCCCTGCCCCGCACTGCCCTGCCCCACACACCCTGCCCAGTCCCGCACGCCTTCCCCGCACTGCCCAGCCCCACGCTCCCTGCCCAGCCCCACGCGCCCTGCCCAGCCCCACGTGCTCTGCCCCGCCCTGCCCAGCCCTACACGCCCTGCCCCGCACTGCCCAGCCCCACGCGCCCTGCCCAGCCCCACGCGCCCTGCTCAGCCCCACGCACAGTGACAAGCCCAGTGTGCCCTGCCCCACACACCCAGCCCAGACCCATGCGCCCTGCCCAGCCCCGCGTGTCCTGCCCAGCCCCGTGCGCCCTGTCCCACACTGCCCAGCCCCACACGCCCTGCCCCGCACTGCCCTGCCCCACACACCCTGCCCAGTCCCGCACGCCTTCCCCGCACTGCCCAGCCCCACGCTCCCTGCCCCTCACTGCCCTGCCCCACACACCCTGCCCAGCCCCACGCACCCTGCTGTGCCCTGCCCTGCCCCGCACTGCCCTGCCCCACGTGCCCTGCCCAGCCCCACACGCCCTGCCCCACACTGCCCTGCCCCACACACCCTGCCCAGCCCCACGCACCCTGCCCCGCACTGCCCTGCCCCACACACCCTGCCCAGCCCCACGCACCCTGCCCCGCACTGCCCAGCCCCACACACCCTGCCCCGCACTGCCCTGCCCTGCCCCACACACCCTGCCCAGCCCCACGCACCCTGCCCCGCACTACCCAGCCCCACACACCCTGCCCCGCACTGCCCTGCCCTGCCCCACACACCCTGCCCAGGCCCGCGCGCCCTGCCCTGCACTGCCCAGCCCCATGCTCCCTGCCCAGCCCCGTGTGCCCTGCCCAGCCCCGTGCGCCCTGCCCCGCACTGCCCAGCCCCACACACCCTGCCCCGCACTGCCCTGCCCCACACACCTTGCCCAGCCCTACGCACCCTGCCTAGCCCCACGCACCCTGCCCCGCACTGCCCAGCCCCACGTGCCCTGCCTAGCCCCGCGCACCCTGCCCCGCACTGCCCTGCCCCACGCGCCCTGCCCATCCCCGCGCACCCTGCCCCGCACTGCCCAGCCCCATGCGCCCTGCCCAGCCCCGCGCGCCCTGTCCCGCACTGCCCAGCCCCACGCGTACTGCCCAGCCCCACGCGCCCTGCCCCGCACTGCCCAGCCCCACGTGCCCTGCCCAGCCCCATGCACCCTGCCCAGCCCCGCGCGCCCTGCCCCACACTGCCCAGCCCCACGCGCCCTGCTCAGCCCCACGCACAGTGCCAAGCCCTGTGTGCCCTTCCCCCACATGCCCTGCCCAGCCCCACGTGCCCTGCTCTACGTGCCCTGCCCAGCCCCACTCTCTGCCCAGCCCCATGCGCCCTGCCAAGCCCCGCACACCCTGCCCCACGCACCCTGCCAAGCCCCGCATGCCCTGCCCCATACGCCCTGCCAAGCCCCACACGCCCTGCCCAGCCCAGGGGCTGCTTTCAGGCCAAATCATGGTTCTCTGGGGGGCCTGCATACAGGGTCCTACTGCTGCCCCCCACCTTGGGGCCATCCCGTATTAGCCGACGGGCTCAGCCGGCCTGAGCCGTGCTCTGATACCCCACTGGGACGTGCCCGCAGGGGCCGGGGGAGCTGTGGGAGCCCCAGGGCTGGGCTAGCTCCAAGCCCGGTGACAGGCCCTGGGTGAGCCCGCAGCCCACTGGTCAGCCTGAGCCAGGGCAGGGCACTGCCCCCCGGGGCGAAGGGCCAGGCCGAGCGTTCAGTCTGGGGTGTGGGTGCTGCAGGCGGGGCCCTGTGGCAGGCGCTGGGAGCGGCCGGGCGAGGCGACGGAGACCCAGCCCTTGGGGGCGGTGCCGGATGGGCAGGAGCCAATGTACCAGGGTGGAGGCCGGTGCCCATAGGGCGCGGGGTCAGGCTGGGGCAGAAAGCTATGGGGGGGGGGGGGCAGAGCAGGCACGTAATGGGAAGGCCTGTGCCTGACCCGGGGTCTGGCAGGGCTGGGGTCCGTGGCCTCCCCTGGCTGGCTCCGAGCCCAGAAAATCCCCCGAAGAGCACGCCGGCTGACCCCCTCTCCAGCTCCCGGCAAGGGCAGCGCAGCCCTGCTCACGGCGCCTCCGCTTCCCGCCAGTGACCCAGTGTCTGACGGAGGCCAAGGCCAGGGGCGCCGGCCTGGTGCCAAAGCTGGCGCTGGACGTCATGTCCTGCGAGGTGCTCCGGGTCCTGCAGCTGACGGACGGCTTCATCGTTCCCATCAGCTACACGGTGCCCCGCAAGGTGAGAGGGACGGCGTGCGGGGGAGGGGGTGCCCACGAGGGGGAACAGAGCGCGGGAGCCAGGGCGGGAGGTGCCCGCGAGGGGGGATGGTGCACGGGGGCCGGGGCGGGAGGTGCCCGCGAGGGGGGACGGTGACAGACGCTGGTTCTCTGAGGGGAGAGGGGCGAACGGCAGGAGCGGGTACTGGCCTGGTTTTTGCCGCTGGGGAAAGATGGAGGCTTCTCATGAGACCTCAGGGCCGCCAGGCCCAGGTCGGGTACAGAAGCCCAGGGAGCAGGTGCCTGGCGCCAGGGGCCGCTCTCACCAGACCCTGCCCAGTCGGTCGGCCAGCCCCAAGGCCCCCGCACCGTGGAGCTGCGGGGGGGCTGCCCTGCGTGAGACCCCCGGGCTGGGAGGCTGATGCGGGGCTCGTGCTCACAGCGATGGCCCTGCCAGCCCTGCCCTGGTGCGTGCCCGCTCTGCGCCGCTCACCGTCCGTCTCTGCCAGTCCCTGCAGGAGTTCCACGAAGATCTGTTCCCGGACTCCCCCGGGCCCGTCCCCGCCGCCTCGGCGCAGGCCTGGTGGGCAGGCGACAACAAGCAGGTACCCGCCCGGCTGCTGCCTCGGCCTTCGGAGACATCGACCCGGGGTGCCCGGGCCAGGCGCTTCCACAGCTCTCTCCAATGCACCCCCCACTGGTGCCAGGGGTGCGAGCCGCTCCCCCCACTGGTGCCAGGGTGCGAGCCCTTCCCCCTACTGGTGCCAGGGTTGCGAGCCCTTCCCCCCATTAGGACCAGGGATACGAGCCCCTCCCCCCATTGGTACCACGGGCACGAGCGCGTCCCTCTTATTGGTACTGGGAATGCGAGCCCTTCCCCGGTGGTGCCCGGAACGCCATGCCCCGGTGGTGCCAGAGGTGCGAGCCCTTCCCCCCGGCGGTGCCAGCGCCCGGCCCCGGTGCGGCTGTGGGGTTTGGCGCCGGGCTGGCCGCCACGGGCAGGTCTCTGGCAGGCCTGTCGGAGGCAGGGGCAGCGCTGGGTGCCCGGGCCAGGGAGCGGTTCCTATGGCAGGCTCCGGCCCCAGGGGGTGCTGGGGTGGGGCAGCCGCGGTGCCGGCCAGTGACCCTCTGCTGCTGCCCGCCAGGTGGCCAAGGTGAGCCTGAACCCCGCCCGCGGGCCCCGGGAGTCCTTCACCTCCTGCCTGCTCCCCGCTGCCCGGCCTGAGGAGCCCACGCCGCCTGCCGCCCACGCCGGGGACACAGACCGCAGCGTGAGTGCCGGGCGGGGGAGCCGCCAGCCGCGGGGCCCCCCACGGACAGTGGCCTGGGGCTGGGAACGGGGCCGGGGCCGTGACAAACGGCCACAGACGGGTGGGGCATTACTGGCCGGTGGGGTGAAAGGCCACTGGGGGGCGGGAGCAGGCCCGGATCCCATGGCCCTGCCGGTGTCTGAGCACTAACCCCACACGCTGCCCCTGCGACCCCAACCGGCAGCCCCCCAGCTCCGCCAGGCCTGCCCCCCAGCTCCACCAGCCCTGCCCCCCAGCTTTGCCAGTCCTGCCCCCCAACTCTGCCAGCCTGCCCCCAGCCCTGCTACCCACCCTGTTAGCCCTGCCCCCAGCTCCGCCATCCCTGCCCCCAGCTTTGCCAGCCCTGCCCCCCAACTCCGCCAACCTGCCCCTAGCTCTGCCAGCCCCACCCCCCAGCTGTTCTGCCCCTCCCATTCCCTAGCCCAGTGTCAAGGTCTCCCAGCCCCACCCCCCAGTGCCCGGGAACCCCTTGGGGGCTGCCAAGCTGCTGTTCCCACCCTCCAAGGTGGCCCTGACCTCTAGCTGGTGCCTGCCCATCTGCGTCGGGGGCAGGGCGAGGCCTTTGGGAGGGGCTCTTGCACCCCTTGACTCCCTCGGGCTCTGTTCTCCCCCCAGGAGGGCAGCGGCCTCTCGTCCCCCCCCAGCTCGCTGAGCTCCCCCTCCAGCTCAGCCCCGTCCCCCTGCACCACCAGCTCCAGCCAGAGATCCCTGCAGAGCATTCTGGGTAAGTGGGCGCGGCCGGGTGGGGGGTCGGAGCCGGGGGTTGCTCCATGGGGTGGGATCCTCACGCTCGTCCCTCCCCCCCAGGGCCCAGCTCCAAGTTCCGCCACACCCTGGGCACGGTGCTGCCCCGCAGCACCCACATCACCAACCTCAAGGGGCTGAACCTCACCACGCCGGGGGAGAGCGACGGCGTCTGCGCCAACCGGCTGCGCGTGGCCGTCCCGCTGCTGTCGGCGGGCGGGCAGATCGCCGTGCTGGAGGTAGGTGCGCGGCGCGGCCGGGCCAGGCGCTCCCCGGAGAGCGTCACATGCCACCTGCCGATTCGCAGACCCCACCGCTAGGTTTGTGTTTCTCCGGGTGGTGCACATGCCTTGGTGCACGTGAATAATTTATTCCGCACATGGATGGAAAAGATTAAAGGGCAAATCAGCCTCCACCCATCCTGGGGCTGACTTGTGGCCAGGTCTGCTGCCGCTGCCGCCCACAGCTCCTCGCAATGCTGGGGGCCTGGGCTCCTTGCTGCGGGACTTGGCTTGGGCTCTGACAGCTGCCCATGTCCCTGAGGGGATCACACATGTGGGGTGAGCATGCTGGCCCTCTGCAGTCAAAGCCCCCAGCTCCAGGACTGGTAGAAGGGGCGCTCCCCTCAGAGGTAGCAGTAGTGGGCCCATATCCCGCCTGGGAGCAGCCACTAGAGGGCGCTGTTGCCCACCCCCGCTGCCATTTGGCTGGTGGCCAGGAGGGGGCGGTGCTGAGGCCAGTGAAGGGAGGGAGGTGCCAGCCCCTCCCCGGGGCCCGCCTGCGGGTGGGGGTGAAGGTACCCAGCTGCCGCGCTGAGTTGACTGCGGGTCTCTGCTGCAGCTGTCCAAGCCGGGCCGGCTCCCCCGACACGTCCATACCCACCATCGAGAACGGGACGCCAGTTGCAGACTTCTGCTGGGACCCCTTCGACCTGCAGCGCCTGGCGGTCGGTGCGTGAGCTCCCTGGCCTGCCCTGGCGCCCGGCTCCTCGCTGCCAGCAGGACAGTAACCCCCCCAATCCCTCCCCCCAAGGGAATGTTTAATCCCATTTTACAAGTGGGGAAACTGAGGCAGGTTGGCTTCTAGTCCCAGGTTTCCCATTGACTAGTGCGCAGCCATAGGCCAGTCACTGCTGCACGCCAGGGCTCCGTGCCTCAGTTTCCCCACCTGTGAAATGAGCCTGGTGCCCCCTGACCCCAGCTGAATGGTGTTTCCTTGGGGCTCCCCAGAGAGGTCCCTCCCTCGGGCGATGGAAACGGGCCCAGGCTGGGAGATGGGGGGCGGTGGGGAGGAAAGGATGAAAATGAAGTTTGAGCCGTTTAGAAGCATGCGGGGCACCGTCCCGAGGGCAGGGGTTGGGCGCGCCCGCTGGCTCCAGCGGCTCCCCGGGCACTGCCCAGCGCTCTCAGTGCCCGGCTCCTTCTTTGCCTGCAGCTGGTGACGATGCCAAGATCCGCCTGTGGCGAGTGCCCCCGGGAGGGCTGCAGGAGACGCTGAAGGAGCCGGAGGCCGTGCTCAGAGGTAAGGGCCATGGGCGCGACTGGCAGACGGGGCGTGGCCCGAGGGCATCGCTCGGCCCCCGGCGGGGTGCAGACAGGGCCTGGCTCTGGGCTCGTCCCGCCGTGCTCTGAGCGGAGCGCCAGGCTGTTCCCCTCGGGCCTAGGTCCCAGCTGTGCCGGGGACCCGCCCTGGGAGGCTGCCCTGGCCACGGAATCTCCTCTGTTCCCCCAGGCCACGCGGAGAAGATCTACTCCCTCAAATTCCACCCGCTGGCTGCCGACATCCTGGCCTCCTCCTCCTACGACATGAGCGTGCGGCTCTGGGACCTGCAGGCGGGCACCGAGGTGCTGTGCCTGAGCGGGCACCGAGACCAGGTAGGGGTGAACGAGGGGATGGGCCGTGCACCCGCCCCAGGAGCTGTGGGCGGAGCAGTGCCCGGTGCAGGGAGCAGTGGGTGGGGCAGCGCCCGGCACGGGGGGCAGGGCGGGACAGCACCCGGCACAGAGGGCAGTGGGAGGGGCAGTCGGCGGAGCAGCGCCCAGCGCGGGGGGGCAGTGGGCAGAGCATCGCCCAGCACAGGGAGCAGTGGGTGGAGCTGTGGGCAGAGCAGCGGGGAGCAGTGGGTGGAGCAGCACCCGGCGTGGGGCTGGGTCCTTCCCCAGCACAGGCCGACTTCAGGCAGCTGCCCCCTGCGCCCCTCTCCTGGCCCTGCCCCGCCAGGCCCCTTGCTGCCCCACTTGGCTTTAACTCTTCCAGTGCCCAGCCGGCAGTCCCTCCCCCAAGCCAGCTGGGGCAGCAGGGCTTGGATTGGGGGCCTAGGGGGCTGCCACCCCCTTGCTGCTGGCCGGGCGGGGCCAGGCCGCGTGTCACAGGGCAGCGGGTCTCTTTCAGATCTTCAGCCTCGCCTGGAGCCCGGACGGCCAGCGGCTGGCCACGGTCAGCAAGGACGGCAGAGTGCGGGTCTACACGCCCCGCCGGTGCCCGGAGCCCGAGCAGGTGAGGGTCGGTCACTGCTCTAGGGGGCGCGGGAGAGGGCATGATGGAGCTCGGCGTCTGGAGAGGGCACAGGGCTGGGAGGGAGGTGGCTGTGGGGCAGAGGGGTCCCCATGGGGCCAGCCAGTTGCGTGCTGCCAGAGGCCCGCTCCTGCCCCTCAGTTCCACCCCACATTTGCCCTGTGCGACCTGTGCCCCTCTGCCATCAGCATGGCGGGGGTGCCGGGGACTCACAGTCTCTCTCCCCCCCAGGAAGGCCCCGGCCCCGAGGGCGGGCGAGGCGCACGGCTGGTCTGGGTCTGCGGGGGCCGCTACCTCATGGTGTCTGGCTTCGACAGGTAAGGGCTGGCCGTCGGCGACCCACACGGGCCCCGCAATCAGCTTCCCCCCCCCCAGCTCCCCTCGCCATGGGCCTGGCAGTGCAGCCACCTCTGGGGGGGGGACAGCAGCAGCTGCCGCTCGCGGGCTGGGGCACTGACCACTGCTCCCTGGTCCCGTCTGAGCCAACGCCCTCAGCTGGCCTCGCTTCATGGCACTGCCCGGGGACATGTGGCACCCGCCTCCCCAGAGGGACCCCCAGGCCAGTTACCGCCCGGCCATGGGAGAAGCTGGGGGGTTACGTGCCCGGGGGCTCCGGGCCTGGCAGAGGGTGCGGGGCAGAGCTGGGCCCTGTGGCCGGGCACTGCTGAGCCACACCACATTCCCCCCCCCCAGCCGCAGCGAGCGCCAGCTGGCCCTGTACGACGCCGCGGGCCTGGCAGCCGGGCCCCTGGCAGTGGTGAGCACCGACGTGGCGCCCTCCACCCTCATCCCCTCCTACGACCCGGACACCAGCGTGCTCTTCCTCACCGGCAAGGTGAGTGGGGCCGGGGCGGCCCCAGGGCTCAGAAACCTCCCCGTCCTCTCTGTGGCTGCTGCCGGTGGCATGTCCCGCCCGAGCCACCAGGCCTCCCATGGCATTGGTGCCAGGGCTGAACTGCATCCTGGGTGAGGCCAGCCACAGGGCCCTGGCACGGGGCGGGCCTGGGAGGCGATGCCCCCTGTGCCCAGCCCCTGGGTGTCAGTGCCTCCTGGGGGGTGGCTCCGGAGGGCTGGGCTGCGGGGTGATGGCAGAGAGGGGTCGCCCAGCACTGTGGGCAGGGCAGCAGCTCCCTGCCTGGGCCCCCATTGGGAGGCTGTTGGCCCCGACTGGCTCGTCCCACAAGGGCCAGGCTGCTGGCGGGGCTCTCTGTGTAGCCAGTCCTGCAGGGTGGGGGCTGCCCCCCCTTGGGGCTCCGCCACGGCCCATTGCCTCCCCAGCCACGATGCCACAGAGCTGCTTGCCACGCGCTGCACCTGCCACTGGCACCATCTTGTACCCTCCCCTCGTGCCCACCCCACCCACCCCTTGTGCGCCCACACCTCGTGCACCCGCCCACCCCTCACCCACCCTCCCCTCGCGCACCCTCCCTCGCCCGCCCACCCCTCACCCACCCTCCCCTTGCGTGCCCACCCTGCCTGCCCCTCTCACAGTCCCCTTCCCTGTGGCGTGTAGGGTGACACAAGAGTCTTTGTGTACGAGCTGCTCCCCGAGGCGCCCTTCTTCCTGGAGTGCAACAGCTTCACCTCCAGCGACCCGCACAAGGTACTGGGGCTGGCGGGACGAGGACCCTGGGCAGGGGCGCCGTGGTGCCAGGCTGGCTGCCCACTCCCAAGGCAGGACCTTCTGCTGCCCCCAGGCGTGTACTGCCTGGTGTGGGGCATCTCCCAGCCCGGCAGCGCTGCCCAGGCCTTGGCTAAGCCCCCCTGCTCCCGGGCACTCCAGACAGCCCCCCCCACCCGCCCGCCTTTCCCTGCCAGCCGGGAACTCGCCACCCGCTCCCGGGCATCGCAGGTGCAAAGCTGCCCTCTGGTGGCCACCCGGGGGAGTGCAAGGGCATCACAGTGCAATTCCCCAGCCCGGCCGGTAGAGGGCGCTGCATGGCACCGGGCATGTGCAGGGCCACGGGGTGCGTGGGACAGGTGGCGCTGCCCAGGGAGAACCCCAGGGCACTGTCCCTGCCCCCAAAGTCCAGGCTGGCTGGAATCTGCAGTGAGTCTCTGTGACTCCGCACTGCCTGCTGGCCAGTGCCCGGGTGTCCATGGGCGGGCACTGGGTTAGACATGTGTCCTGGGGCCCGGTTCGCCGCAGTGCAGGGGGTGGAACGGGGGGGGAGGGGCTCTGAGCTTCCGGGCTAGCACCTAGGCAGCCTCTTGCCCAACTGCTGGGTCGCACGGGGCCCCGGGCACCTGACCGGCTCAGCCTGGGCACCCCAGGAGCCCGGTGGCACAGGGGGCTGCAGAGATGGCTTGCTGGGTAGGGGCAGAGGCAGGAGAGGGTGCGGCTGGTGTGACACCCCAGGATGCTTTTGGCAGGGGTCGGGATGCCAGGCGGGGTTCCTATGCCAACTGGGTATGGACATTCTGCCTCCACTCAGCCCCCCTGCAGTGTCAAAGGCCGGATGGGGCTCTCCCTCTACACGCTGTCGTCCCAGGCCGTAATCAGCTGCCACGTTCCACACCAGAAGCAGCTGCATCTCACGGGCAGTTCAGGCCTTCCCTCTCTGGCTTTGCATTGTCCCTGCAGAGGGCCGTGGGGCCTGCTCAGATCCTGCACCCCGAGGAGGCAGCCTTGCCTGAACGCAGCCTCATGCGGCCCCCTCAGCCTGCCCCGCCAAGGAGGGGGCGGTAACCCCGCGCCCTGGCAGTGAGATTCCCGGGGGGCGCTACCAGGCTACTGACCTCTCTCTGCTGTCGCAGGGCTTCGTGTTCCTGCCCAAGACGGAGTGCGACGTGCGGGAGGTGGAGTTTGCCAGGGCGCTGCGCCTCAGGCAGAGCTCCGTCGAGCCGGTCGCCTTCAGGGTCCCCCGCGTCAAGGTGGGTGGCACCGAGCTCCCTGGGCTGGCAGGGGGGCTGGGCCGGGAGAGTCCGAGCCTCGAGCCACAGCATGCTGCCTCCCCCTTTCCCTATGGGGCTGCCAAGCCCCCGCGCCCCACACAGCCTAACCCCATCCCTCCTCCCCATGCAGAAGGAGTATTTCCAGGACGACATCTACCCGGCCACCGCCGTGTGCTGGGAGCCAGCCCTCACCGCGGCAGCCTGGCGCACGGGCGCCAACGGGCAGCACCGCACCATCAGCCTGCAGCCCCAGGACATGACACCGGGTGGGTGAGGGCGGTGCCGTGAGCAAGGGAGCTCAGAGCGCCGGGCACAGGGCAGGAAGGGGTTGGCCCTTGGCTGGTGCAGGGTGGATCCCATGCGCCTTCGCCAGGGTGCTCGGGGGAAGAGGGGTGTCCCTGGCCGTGGGGCACTGAGAGAAGCTAAGGCTCAGGGTGGGCAGGGGGAATAGGGGGCCTTGCCAGGCTCAGGGCAGGAAGGGGCCAGGGAAGGCTCAGGGTGGGCAGGGGCTGGCGGAAGGGGGAAGGGGCCAGGGTAGACTGAGGGTGGCCAGGCTCTCCCTGGAACTGGAGGAGACCCTATGGGAAGGCCGGTGAGCCAGGCTGGGTGGCGCCAGGGGGTGGGGTGAGAAGGCGGGTGCTGACGCTGTTCTCTCCCGCCGGGCCAGTGAGCGCGGCCCCGCAGGAAGCGCCTTCCCGGAAGTACGTCCCGGCCAAGGTCTACCTGGAGGAGAAGTCTGACGAGCAGAAGAAGGAGGAGGTGGGGCAGCCCCCAGGAACCTGTGTGGTTCACAACCCCAGCCAGGCCACCCTGCCCCATGGCCATGGTCTGTTTTTGGCCTGGTGCTAGGGACCATTGGCCCGGCTGGGTGTCTCCCTTTGGTGTCTCTGCCAGGTGCTGACCCTGCCCACCAGCTTCATGGAGCCCCTCCCTGTCAGGCTCTGACCCCAGGCACAGCTCCATGGAGCCCCTCCCTGCCAGCCTCTGACCCCACCCACCAGCTCCATGGAGCCCCTCCCTGCCAGGTTCTGACCCCGCCCACCAGCTCCATGGCGCCCCCCCCCCCCCGCCAGGTTCTGACTCTGCCCACCAGCTTCATGGAGCCCTCCCTGCCAGCCTCTGACCCGCCACCAGCTCCACAGAGCTCCTCCCTGCCAGGTTCTGACCCCGCCCACCAGCTCCATGGAGCCCCTCCCTGCCAGGTTCTGACCCCGCCCACCAGCTCCATGGCGCCCCCCCCCCCCTTGCCAGGTTCTGACTCTGCCCACCAGCTTCATGGAGCCCCTCCCTGCCAGGTTCTGACTCGGCCCACCAGCTCCATGGAGACCCTCCCTGCCAGGTTCTGACTCCGCCCACCAGCTCCATGGAGCCCCCCCCACCAGGCGCTGACCCTGCCCACCAGCGCTCCCCCAGGCAGGGGGAGTACCTGGCAGGAGAGTGCCTGCTGGAGTCAGCCTCTAACCCACGCCCAGGGCAGGGACCAAGGCTGCTGTGCCCGCGTTCTCAGCCGCCTTTCACGGATGCCTGGGGCCATCGCGGGCCGGTGCCCACACTCTGCCTTTCTCCCTGCAGCTGCTGAGCGCGATGGTGGCCAAGCTGGGCAACCGGGAGGACCCGCTGCCGCAGGACTCCTTTGAGGGCGTGGACGAGGCGGAATGGGTAGGCTGGGGCTGCTGCAGGGTGAGGGGCTGTTGTGATGCGCTGCCCTCGAGGGTACTCAGCTCGCTGGCAGCCACAGAGCTGCCTGAGCCCCCTACCGTCTGCTCTCAGCCCCCCAGGAAATGCTCGGCAGTGGGACCTATGGACAGTTGCCTGGGAACAACCCTTCAGACCTCCATGCCCAGGGGGAGTCCTGGGGCTCTGGCGGGAGCAGAATACCCAGTGATCCCACCCCTGTGCCAGGTGCCCTGCCCAGGGCGTGGGGGGGCAGAATGCCTAGTGATCCCATCCGTGCCAGGTGCCCTGCCCGGGACGTGGGGGGGCAGAATGCCCACTGATCACACCCCTGTGCCAGGTGCCCTGCCCGGGGCGTGGGGGGGCAGAACGCCTGGTGATCCCACCCCTGTGTCAGGTGCCCTGCCCGGGGTGTGGGGGCAGAATGCCCGGTGATCACACCCCTGTGTCAGGTGCCCTGCCCGGGGCGTGGCAGTCTGTGGAGGGTGCAGAACGCCCAGTGATCCCACCCCTGTGCCAGGCGCCTTTCCTGGGCTCCCGGTCCCACTCACCCATCTTTCGTTGTAGGACTAGCCCTGGAGGGGTGACTCCTTTCCCTGGGACCACCGTCTCCTCCATGCCAAAACTGCTGACTCCCCACGCCCTGCCTGGCCTTGGCGGTTCCCATGCTGAGGACTTGCCTTTCGCTGGACCACGCCCGCCCCAGGCTTCGCTGCTGCCCGCCTCAGCGCCCCGCCAGCAGCACTCTCCCAAAGCACCCAGGATGCCCACTCTGCGCCGGGCTCTGCCCTGCTACTCAAGGGCTAATGGACTCAGCAAGCCAGACCCTGCTCTCCCTCCTCGGCCTGGCCCGCCCCGAACGCTCTGCCGCTTGCCCGGCTGTAGGCTCGGCTGCCGCACTGCCCCCGCTTCGACCAGAAGTGTGCACCTCAGCCCCTGACAGACCAGCAAGCGCCTCCGGCTGGCACTGCTCAAACTACCCCCCTCAGGGGGTAACCTCCGTGGGCAATGACACCCCAGGGGAGTTGGGGGAGCCGCTGGGGGGGGGGTCTGGGCCTCCCAGCCTGGCCTGACGTTTCCTTTCACAGCCACCGACCCTTCCTGTTGTGGTAACACCAGCTCTTCAGCCCTCAGAGCTGCCCCCAGGCCAGGGCGCGACTGGCAACACCCCCTTCGGCCAGCACGGGGCTCTAAGGCGGGGGGTCCCTGAACGCCTTACAGGCCAGCCCCAGAGCACTCGCCCGGCCTTGCTGCACAGTCAGGCCCTTCTTCTGGGCCGCAGGGATCACAGGCCGGAGGCTGGAATGCCCCCGGCACAAGGGGACACCACGTGCCTTCTCTGTGTCTGCGGCCCCGGCTGCCTCTGGCTGCTGGCACTCGGCGAGTCACTGCCTGGCTGGCCCTGGCATTGTTCTGCCGTCAGCGCAAGTGGGAATCGTGTGTTCTCAAAGCACAAGCCCCCCAAGGGCACCCTGCCCTGGTCTTGAGGGCTGCCCATCTTGGGCAGGGTCACCCAGGGGGAGCCTCAGGGATGGGAGGGGCCATGGAGCCCAGCCCTGTGGTTGAGGGGTTCAGCTGCACCCCCAGAAATCAGGAAACCAAGGGAGCCCAGCCTGCATAGCTCTACCTTGCCAACAAACCCAAGTGCCAGAGAGAGCTGGCACCATCGGCCAAGGCCGGGCTGGGCTTGTCAGGGGCAGGGCCAGGGGCCCGCTGGGTGAGGACGAACGCCAGCGACCCAGCCATGTTCCGGGGGTTTTCCGAAACGGCACCGCGAGTTTTAATAAAAGGTTCTTTAAAAACCCAATGGAGTCAGCAAGTCTATAGCCCCGGAAAGGCAGCGCGGTGGCAGAGCCTTCTCCAGAGCGGGGTGGGCGGCAGGGTTCTCACACCTGCCTGTGGCCGGCTGCCCCTTGCCCAGCACTGGGCAGGGCCCCGGGAGGTGACCCAGGAGGCGGAGGGGCGCATGTTCAGAGGCCGGGCCCTGGCGGAAGGGAACACTTCCTGCAAAGGAACTGCCAGTGCCACTGGGTAACTGGCTCCCACCGGGCACGGGCTGGCAGCAGGCGCACCCTCCCAAGCCCGCCCCATTGGGGCTGGCTGGCTGCAGAGACGGGACTGGCAGCGGCTGTGCCGTGTGTCGGCAGAGCCAGGCCCCCGCTGTCCTGCCAGCCCCCTCGGGCACGAGCAGCCCCGCGCTGGCCAAGGGGGGAGCCGTCTGGGCAGGGCCTGTGCAAAGTGGGGGCTGGGCAGCCAGCCCTAGGCCAGCTCGCTGCCTGGCAATGCCCCTGCCCAGCCCGCTCCTGGGCCATAGGGGCGGGCAGGGGTGTCTCGGGGGCGGCGGGACGCCCCGCAGGGCTGCGGACGGGCCCGGAGGCATCACGCCACGTGGGGGGGGCAGGGGCCCGCGGGCCGGGGGGGGCAGCGGTGCCCGACTGGGCTGCACCCCGGGCTCCGCTCGCCGCCTGGGGGCGGTTCGTGCCAGTCACGTGATCGAACTCTAGCTGGGCCAGCGGCCAGCCGGGGCTGCAGCTTCCCCGCCGCCCGCCAGGGGGCGCGCTCCTTCCCCGCTCCGCCCGGCCCGGCTCTATGGTGCGCGGCGCGCGCCCCCCCCCCAGCCCTTCGCTCCCCGAGCCGGGCCGCGCGCAGGGACATGGTGAGTGCGGCCGGGCCCCCAACAGCCCCCCCCGCACGCGGCCTGGCGGGGAGTTAAAGTGCCGGGGCCCTGGTCGGGGGCTGAACTGCCGGGGCCCTGGCGGGGTTATCTGCTCGGGGGCCCTGGCGGGGGCCTGAACTTCCGGGGGCGCCCTGGCGGGGGTTTATCGCTCGGGGGCCCTGGTCGGGGCTGAACTGCCGGGGCCCTGGCGGGGGGTTTATCTGCTCGGGGCCCTGGCGGGGGCCTGAACTTCCGGGGGCGCCCTGGCGGGGGTTTATCGCTCGGGGCCCTGGTCGGGGGGGCTGAACTGCCGGGGGCGCCCTGGCGGGGGGAGTTTATCTGTTCGGGGGCGCCCTGGCGGGTTTATCGCTCGGGGGCCCTGGTCGGGCGCCCTGGCGGGGTTTATCGCTCGGGGGCCCTGGTCGGGGGCTGAACTGCCGGGGGCGCCCTGGCGGGGGTTTATCTGCTCGGGGAGCCCTGGCGGGGGTTTATCTGGTCAGGGGCTGAACTTCCGGGGGCACCCTGGTCGGGGGTTTATCTGTTCGGGGGCGCCCTGGTCGGGGACTGAACTGTTGGGGCGCCTGGCAGGGATTTAAACGGCCGGGGGGGCGCCCTAGCGGGGGGGGGTTAATCTGCTGGGGGGGCAGCTGCCACTCCCCCCTGCCCCTGATGCCGCTATGTCCACAGGCCAAGTACCTGGCGCAGATCCTGGTGCTGGGGGTGCAGGTGCTGGGCAGGGCCTTCGCCCGGGCGCTGCGGCAGGAGTTCGCAGGTGAGCACTGGGCGCCCGCCCGCACTGGGGCAGGCTGGTCCCGGCCCGGGCCGCGGTGCCCCGATTGCCCCGCGCGTGCCGGGCCCTGCCCAGGCCTACGGGACCGGACAGAGCACGGCGGGATCCCCCATGGTCCCACCCAGCCTGCAACCGGGGAATTGTACCTGGCACCCTGGGCTCATAGAGCCACTGGGGATGCGAGCAGGTGTCTGGTCACGGGGCTCCTCCAGCCCATCCCCGGAGCAGCCCCTGTCTGCGGGGAATGGCGGGTGCTCCAGCCCCAGGTTTAACCAACGAAACGGGATTTTACATCGCCAGCGGCCACCCCCAGCTCTCAGCCCGGTGGCACGTCCGGTTGTGCAGCCAGTGGCCCCCGTCCCACTGCTCTGGGGGCAGCTCTCCTGGGAGCGCTGTGGATGGGCTGTGCATGCGGGGAGCTAGCTCAGGGTGTCTCTGAACAGCCAGCCAAGCCGCAGCCAATGCCCGGGGGCCTCAGTCTGCTGCAGCCACCAGCCTCTCAGGGATCAGCCTGCAAGAGGCCCAGCAGATCCTCAACATCTCCAAGCTGAGCCCGGAGGAAATCCAGAAGGTAAGGGCGCAGCGTGGGCCGAGCCGCAGGCAGGCCTGCACGCGCTGGGAGGTCGGCCCCTTGCCCCAGCCACTGCAGCCTGGTCGTCGTGCTCCGGCGGGCATGGCTGGGTGGTGGCAGGTCCTGTTCCAGGCAGTGCCCGTGTGTGGCCACCTCATTGGGGCCCTGCCACACCCTGCTGGCTGCTGGAGGGGGAGGCTCTGTGCTGAAGCACATGGACGCGTCCCCCAGCGCATTCCCATACCCTGGGCACTGCCTGGAGGGCCCTGTCACTGCGCGTCCCGCAGCCGGCTGGCAGCGCACTGCCGTGCAGAGCGAGGGCAAGAGGAGCAGCCGCCCACTCTTGGCTTGTTTCCTTTGGCAGAATTACGAGCACTTATTCAAGGTGAACGACAAGTCAGTGGGGGGCTCGTTTTACCTGCAGTCTAAGGTAAGGAGGGGGTTGGGCTGGCCCCATAGGGATGGGGGTTGGCCGGCTCTCTTGGGAGCTGTTGGGCTGGAGGCTTTCAGGCTCTCACTGCGCTAACCCCTGGAGCGGAAGCAGATCTTTTCCGAGATCTTTGCCAGGTGACCGTGTTGCTTGCAGTGTCCTTTGGGTGCCCCATCCCCGCATGCCCCTCTGGGCCCTCCTGTCACACGGGCTGGACCCTGGAAGTCCCCAAGGGCAGCATGTTGGAGCTTGAGAAACGCCAAGCTCTCAGGGTCTGGCACCACGTCTGTTTGCCCAGGGTTACGCCCAGGGGCACGTGGACTGAGGGGGCAAGCTGCCCAGGGCTGCAGCGTCTCAAGTCCCTTTGCTGCCGCCCGGCAGGGCCTGGCCTGAACCATTGCGTATCCAGCTGTAACCTGGTGTCATCAGACCCCCATGCCAGTCGCCAGGTGGTTTCTGCTGGCACAGCCATGTCCCTGAGCTCTTCCGGCCCGGGCGGGAGGTGTGACTCGTTGGACGTCCTGTCTCCAGGTGGTGAGAGCCAAGGAGCGGCTGGTCGAAGAGCTCCGAATTGAGGCCCAGCGACAGAGCGAAAAGGAAGAGGGGCAGAAGCCAGAGACATAACCACCCCCATGCCCTCCTCTCAGCCCCCTAAATTATAGCCAGCCAATAAATCCCCTTCCTGCAGCTTCCTCTGTGTGGTTTGGGCTCAGGAGGCTCGGGGGCAGCTTTGGGGTCACAGCCCAGCCCGGTGCTCTGTGGACACCTGTTGTGCACTGGGACCAATGAACATGAGGTAGAGGGGCAGCTTTTCTTCCTGACCCATTTGCCCTGAAGCATGGCGTTGGCAATGCCTGGTGCCGTATGTAGCCAGCTGGCTCCTCCTGGGAGCCCCCTGCTTTAGAAACGCTTGCCCCGTGTGGTTTGGGCTGGACACCTTCCCCTGCGCCCACTGTGGCAGAGATGTCTCTGCCAGTCCGCTCCCTGGCCAGCCCCATCTGCGGCCTCAGGTGACTGGCTGTTGGGGAAGACTGGATGTACACGGGCGTGGGAAAGCCGTGCCAGCAGACAGACCTGCGGCAGAGCCCTGGGCCTGGGTGTGAGCTGGCCTCTGCACTGAACCCCGGAGCTCTCCTTGGGGGACAGGGGCAGCCACAGGATCCCAGCCGTTTAGCAGGGGAGGGAGACCGGGCCCCTGGCTTCACCTTCGCTCTGCAGTGAGGCGGTTCCCAGCCCCCGGAGACCAGGCCAGACGAGCTGTGGGCCCAGATCATGCCCCCATTTCGAAGAGAGTTTTGCCAAACTGGTGGGCAGCAAACGGAGGGTTCTTCCCAAGAGCCCTGCCGCAGGCCTGCCCTCAGCACAGGAAATCCACCGGCGTGGGCCCCACAGACGGGATGGCCCGTGTGGCCCCTGGCCCCTCTAAATCCAGGCTTCAGCTGCCTGAGTTGCCTGGAGCATCTCCCGGGAGGCGGCGCAGTTCCACAAAGCCCTCCGGCCAGGGGCGCTCTACCAGGCCTGTGCTCCCTCCTCTCCTGAGCAGTGCAGCAGCCGGCCGGGCGCAGCACGCGGTGTGTTCCCAGGGCAGGGAGCCCTGCAGCTCCCCAGGGGACAGCAACCCCAGCTTTGCTGAGTCCTGAGATCCAGCTGGGAGACCAGTGCCCCGGGGAAACACCACGGAGGGAATAACCCTGCCAGTGCCCACCTGGCTGAGAGCAGTCTGTCCCAGTGGCGTGCACACAGCCCCTAGGCCCTGCCTGGACTGGGCCCTGCTTGGCCCCCCACCCCTGTCCCTGTGGGGCTGGCCTGTGCGTGGCTCTGACACTCCCGATGGCCGTGGGCCAGCTGCACAGGGGTGTGGTGGCTCCTGGCAGGTGGCTCTGGCCATACCCACCCCTGAGAACACTGTGGTTCATCCCAAGCCCTAAGGCTGACCTGGCTGCTTGCCCAGGGTCCTTCTGGCCCATGGGCTGGGGGGGAGGGGGGAGAAGGGAACGTGTCCCAGAGCTCAGCAGCTCCCAATGAGGGGGCACTGCGGCATCCTGGCCCCCCCACTTCGTAGCACTTGCAGGCTGGAGCCAGGAGCTGGGGGGCCAGCAAGGCACCGAGGCAGAAGGGCACCGCGGGCAGCCACTTGGCTAAGAGGTCCAGGCAGCTGTGGGCTCAAACCCGGCTCATCTCAGGTCCCCGTTCCCAGCCTGGGCAGTGCCCATCACAGGTGCCACGGGAGGCTGAGCCGGTGCCAGGCGGTGCCCCGAGAGGCAATCACAGGCTGACACAGCCAGGGCAACTCATCAATTCACTTTATTGGTTTCTTACGAACCGGCCTCTCCTGTGGGGGCCGAGGGCAGTCGGGAGCATCCGGCTTTGTTGCTTTCATTAAACGCTAGGCTACAGCAGTGGGCCGGGGGCGGGACGTACACTACAGAGAAAGGCACTTAGAGACGGGCGACCGCGAGCCTGCCATGTGCAGCGAGGACTGAAAAGAAACGTACACCGGCCGGGCAGGCCTAGTCTATCACAAAGCACGTGCTGTGGGGTGAGCCCCTGGGCGGCAGCCACAGCAGACAGCAGCATAGGCTCTGGGGCCGGCTCCCAGCCAGCCTTGGTGCAGGGGCTTTGGAGTGGGAGGATGTGTGTGTGTAGGGGGGGGTCTAGAGCCCAGCTGGCTGTGGAGCCCCTGGTTGGAGGGTGGCAGCAGAGCAGGGGCCCTGCAGAGGGATGGAGGAGAGGCCCCTTGTGTACCAGAAGGAGCGGGAGAGGCAGGCCAGGGGTAAAGAGCCCACCTCCCCAGAGAGGGGCAGTTCATGCCCTGGCTGCAGCATTGAGCAATCCCCCCGGGGGGGCGGGGAGCCTTGGAGGGACAAGCATGAGGAGGGGACGAGGCCAAGAGACCTGGATGCGGGCGCAGGCTGTGCTGGGCACCCCTGTGGGTACAGCCAGGCCCAAGGGGCAGCCACTCAAAGGGCTAAATCAGGCCAAGGGTCTGTGTAGCGTATACATCCGGGCGTTGAATGGTGTGGGGCACGTGCCCTGCCAGCAGAGCTGGGCTGAGCCTGAGGGCGCCACCCGCCGCAGCTCAGTGAACCGGTGGTGCCAACCAACACACCTGCCCTCCCTTGGCCACAGCTCAACCAGCAGACCCTGGTAGTGCAGGGGCCAGCCCCACCAGGCCCTCATCAGGCTGGGAGGCCCCCTGGTCTCAGGGCCAGTGTGCCACAGGGAGACTACAGCTCCCAGGGAGCACTGCTCAGGGTGGTGCCACACCTGCTGGGAGCTGTAGGCTTCTCAGGTGTCCTGGGGAGACTACAGCTCCCAGGGTGCATTGCTCAGGGTGGTGCTACGCCTGCTGGGAGCTGTAGGCTTCTCAGGTGTTCTGTGGAGACTACAACTCCCAGGGTGCACTGCTCGGGGGGGGGGTGCCTTGCCTGCTGGGAGCTGTAGTCTCAGACTACGGCTATGCCCACCTTGGCCACCCCACTTTAATGCTGTAACTCAGGCTGGCTTGCTGACCCCTTGAGTGAGGGCTGTGGTGCCACATGGCCAGGTGGGGCAGTGATGTGGGGCAGCAGAGCTCAGATGCCCTCCTAGCAGGCTACTCCTCCCACCTCCCCGGTGCTGCAATGGGTGGAGTAGGGGGGACAAGCTTAGCTGGGGCAACTCCCCCCCAGCAGCTGGCACCCATAACGGCTGGGTGTCTCCAACCCGCCCCAGGACAGGCACAGCTAGGCCCACCGAGGGCACCAGAGGATGTGGGGCAGCCCATGGGCATGACTGGGGGCAGGCCGGTAGCTGGCGGGCGTCCCTCCAAGCTGTGACCCCTGGTGGAGGATGGGCCCAAGGGAGGTCTTAGGCCATGTACCCGTGCAGCTGCAGTGCGGGTGAGGTAGCAGGCTTGGGGAGCGTGGGCATTGGGGGTACAGCCCCATGGGACTCACCTGCCCTGAGCCCTTGGGGAAGGGGGGACTCCGGGTGTTAACATGCACTGCCCCAGCCTGGAGGTCACAGCCAGGGGCAGGGGGCGCCGCCGGCCGGCAACACGCTTGCATTGCGCGCGAAGGAGCTAGCGGAGCTGCAGTCAGTTTGCCCCCCCGGCGGGCAGGGCACGGCGCTGGGGAGCGGCATACTCGGCCAGTATGCGTTGTCGGGGCCGGGGGGGGGGGGTCCGTCCGTCTGGCTCAGTCCACGGAGGGCAATGGGGCTGCGCCAGCCAGCCCAGTGCAGCCACGCCTCGCACGGGGCCCGCTGGCTGTGTCCGGGGCCCGGCTGGGCAGGGCGTGGTGGCTGGGGGCACTCTGTGGGGCGACACAGGCACACCCCTGCCTCGGCGGCGGCTGCCGCGCCCACGTGGCTGGGCTGGGTGCCCCCAGGAATGCACCACTTGGCTCCCAGGGCGATGGCTGTGCTACAGGCTGGGCTGGCACCAGCAGGCGGCGGGGGACAGACGGGACGCTGGCAGGTGGTGGGGCGAGCGAGGAAGCCGCCAGCCCAGTGCCAGCCCTAGGGCAGGGGCGTCCCCTGAGCCAGAGAGGAAGGGGCCCAGGGCTGCCCGCTCTGTGGGGCATGGGGCAGGAATGTGCCCGTGTCTGTGGGTTCTGCTGGCACTGTCCTGTGCCAGCCAGCGGGCGTGAGGCGTGCCACGGGGGCAGCTCTACGGTGGGGCCTGGGAGCTGCAGCCTGGGAGGGACCTCGGGGTTCTTACAGCTATGGGGCTGCACAAGGGATCCCTCTCTCAGCCAGCAGGGGGCGCTAGCGCCTGAGCGCCTGGCACTAGGGGGTGGCCCGGGCTGGGCAGTGGGACCCCAATGCAGGGGCGTGGCGCAGGCCTCAGGCAGGCGGCGCCTGGTCAGCACCAGGGACAAGGACCCCACACGGGCCAGTCAGAGCGGGGGGTGGGGTTGATAAATAAATAGCAGCGCCTCCCGCTGCCTGAGGCCTGGGCCAGGCAGCCCTGCGGAGCCAGCCCGGCTCTGGTCCCTCCACCCCCATCGCTGTGCCACGTGACCTGGTGCCCTAGCCTGGCGCCCACTCCTGCTGGGACCTGCGCCAGTGTGGGTGCCCCGGAGAGCCAGCAGGAGGTGCCAGGGGGCAGCTGACTCAGGGAGGGGCAGAAGCCATCTGGGGGGTCCCACGAAGAGGCCGCTGGCGCTGGGGGGTGGCACGGGGTGGGCGCTGCCCGCTGGGATGGGGATTATTGCTATTCTCAGAAGAGTCAAATTCTTCTGTCGTGAGGGGGCCAAGGGAGACCCCAGCGGCCGCTGCAGGGGGTGGGGCCGGAGTCCGGCTCCTCCCCCTGCCGGCAGATTCACCCGTCGAGAGGGCCACGGGGGCGCCACGTCCAGGCTTCGTTCGGTCAGTTCACCACAGCTGGCTTCAGCAGGAGGGAGCCGGGCGGGATCACCACCCAGCCGGGCGGTAGGGCCTCAGGGCTGCCCACGGAGCTGACGCCGGTGGACAGGTCCAGCGCGGCGCCGGGCAGCAGCGGCAGGCTCTCCGGGACACGCCTCAGCCGGGCCCGCTCAGTCCTGTCGCCCGAGTCTTTCGCTTTGCCAACTTTGGCCGCCCTGGCGCTGCCGGCCGGGCACTTCTCCGAGTCCACCTTGCCAGCCAGCAGGGACACCATGGGCAGCCCCAGCCCGCCGGCACCAAAGGGGGACGCCAGCAAGGGGTTCTTGGCCAGGTTGAGCGGCGTCCCATTGAGGGACAGCACGGGGCTGGGCAGCCCTGGCAGCGCGGCGGCGCCACAGGAGAGGGCGCTGAGGTCCAGGGGCGCAGGAGCCAGGGGGATGGGCAGGGAGGCGCCCAGGCCGGGCAGCGTGTGCCCGCCGAAGAGGGCGGCCGGGTTGGGGATGATGAGCTGAGCCCCGCTGACGTAAGGCACTTCGGCCGGGGTGCCAGGCGGCTTGGGGGGCGGCTGCAGTTTGAGCAGCTCCTGCTGCTCGTGGGACACGAAGTGGCCGTGGGCCTTGATGTGCTTGCGCAGCGAGCTGGGGTCGGTGTAGCGCTTGTGGCAGCCGGGCATCTTGCAGTAATAGGGCTTGTCCACGTAGTGTGTCCGCGTGTGCTTGAAGCGGTCGCTGGAGTTGGAGTAGCGCTTGCTGCAGCCCTCGTAGGGGCACATGTAGGGCTTCTCGCCTGCAGGGGGAGACAACAGCCACAAGCTGCCACGGGCTGCCCCACCCAGCGTGCCACGGGGCCTCTGGCGCCGGGCCACGGGCTGCCCGACCCAGCGTGCCACGGTGCCTCTGGCGCTGGGCCACGGGCTGCCCGACCCAGCGTGCCACGGTGCCTCTGGCGCTGGGCCACAGGCTGCCCCACCCAGCGTGCCATGGTGCCTCTGGCGCTGGGCCACGGGCTGCCCCACCCAGCGTGCCACGGTGCCTCTGGCGCGGGCTGCCCCACCCAGCGTGCCACAAGGCCTCTGTTGCCAGGACATGGGCTGCCCCACCCAGACTGCCACGGGGCCTCTGGCGCTGAGCCACGGGCTGCCCGACCCAGCGTGCCACGGGGCCTCTGCCGCCAGGACACGGGCTGCCCCACCCAGCGAGCCACGGTGCCTCTGGCACTGGGCCATGGGCTGCCCGACCCAACGTGCCACGGGACCTCTGCCGCCAAGCCCCAGGCTGCCTGATCCAATGTGCCCCAGGGCTTCCACTGCCACAGGCTGCCCTGATGCTCACCTGTGTGGCAGGGGGCAACACCCAGACCTCCCCGCTTCCTCCACACTGACCTGTGTGCGAGCGGTTGTGTATTTTAAGGTTTTCCAGCCTGGAGAAACTCTTGTTGCAGGTTGGGCAGCGATGAGGCTTCTCATTGGTGTGAGTGCGAATGTGGATCAGCATCTTGTACCTGTCCGGGCAGAAGGGAGCCCAGGTGGGGTAAGCCAGCCTGCAGGGGAGCCCCAGGGTGGGGAAGCCTGGGTGGGATGAGCCAGCCTGCAGGGAAGCCCCAGGGTGGGGTAGCCCAGGTGGGGTGAGCCGGCCTGCAGGGGAGCCCCAGGGTGGGGAAGCCTGGGTGGGATGAGCCAGCCTGCAGGGGAGCCCCAGGGTGGGGAAGCCTGGGTGGGATGAGCCAGCCTGCAGGGGAGCCCCAGGGTGGGGGAGCCCGGGTGGGGTGAGCCGGCCTGCAGGGGAGCCCCAGGGTGGGGGAGCCCAGCTTTGGGAACCCAGGGAGCTGACAGAGTAGCTGCCCCCATCACAGGGCCCACAAATCACCCCAGCCACCCACGGGCCCTGGTCTGATCCTGGACCCCCGCCCTGTCCTATAACCAGCCAGCCCAATCCCCCACCCTGCCCTATAACCACCCCGCCTCATTGCCCCCCTGCCCTGCCCCCGGCCCTGCCCGGCTTGTCACTAGTGACTCGTGTTGGTGTAACTGACCCACGTGGTTCCCTGAAAAGCAGGAATCTGCCTGAATCTCCTTCCCCTCGATCTCGGGGTCCCGAGCCGCGTCCCCCTCCCGGCCGCGGGCCTGGCCCTGAGCCCCTCCCCCGCAGGGCCCTGCCCCTACCTGGCGTTGAAGCCGCGGCCGTGGCGGGCGCAGCCCTCCCAGTGGCAGCAGTATCCGGCGTCCTTCTCCGGCTTGACGTGGGCGTCGTTGACGTGGTCCACCAGGTCTTGCAGCAGCTCGAAGAGCCGGTTACACTGCGGGCGGGAGCAGGGTTAGAGGGGTCCCAACCCGGCCCCGCCTGGCCTGTGCCTGTCCCTAGAGCTGCAGTGGGCCACTGGGGGGTGAGGCCCATAGACACCCCCAATGGCCAGGAGGGGCAGTGTCCCAAAGGCCTGTCCATGGCAGGTGCCACACAGCCCCCCTCTGCCCTGCAGCAGGCCCCTCGCACCCCCTCTGCCCCACAGCACGTCCCTTGCAGCCCCCGCTCCTCTGCCCCACACCATGCCCCCGCAGCCCTGTCCACCCCACGGCACACCCCACACTCCCCTCCGCCCCACGGCACCCCCACACAGCCCTCTCTGCCCCTCTGCCCCACAGCTCCCCCTTGCAGCCCCTCTGCCCCTACCCCATGGCATGCCCCTCACAGCCCTGTACAGCCCCCTCCACTTCTTGCGGCCCCTCTGCCCCATGGTATACCTGTCACAGCCCTGCACAGCTCCTCCACCCCTCACAGCCCACCACTGCAGCCTTTTAACCCCCGCCCCACAGCATGCCACTTTCAGCCTCCTCTGCTCCTCTGCCCCACACCATGCCCCTCGCAGCCCCTCTCTGCCCCACGGCACGCCCCTCGCAGCCTCCTCCGCCCCACGGCACACCCCAACCCCTTCACCCCACAGCACGCCCCTTGCAGCCCCGTCTGCCCCCTCCGTCCCATAGCTCCCCCTCGCAGCCCCTCTGCCCCATGGCATGCCCCTCACAGCCCTGTACAGCCCTCCTCCACCCCTCACAGCCCACCACTCGCAGCCCTGTAAAGCCCCCGCTCCACAGCACACCCCCACAGCCCCCTCTGCCCCTCGCAGCCCTGCACAGTCCCCTCTGAGCCACCCCCTGCGCCCTGTGGCACGCCCCTTGCAGCCCCCCCAGGATTTCCCAGCCCCCCCTCACCTTGGCCCAGCGACACACCAGCTGCTGGGGCAGGGGCAGCTCCGGCGAGAGGCGCTTCTCCTTGGGCGCGGGGAGGAAGGCCGAGGCCGGCAGGTGCAGGCCCCCCGAGCCCAGCGGCAGGAAGAACTGGAAGGAGCTGGGGAGGCCGTCGATGTAGCGCAGGGACTGGAAATCCTGCCGGCGAGAGCAACGTGCTGGGCAGAGACACCAGCGGGGGCAGCGTGCGGGGGGGCCTGGGGCAACAGCAGGGGCAGGGCAGAGACACCGGCTGGGGTCAAGGGGGAGGGGGCAGGTTAGAGACACTGGTGGGGGAGGGGCAGGTCAGAGACAGTGGCTGGAAGGGGAGGGGAGGGGCAGGTCGGAGACACTGGTGGGGGTAGGGAAGGGGGCAAGTCCGCAACACAGGTGGAGGGAGGGGTGGCGGCAGGTCAGACACCGGCAAGGGGGAGGGGCAGGTGTTGCGTGGCTGGATCCCAAAGCTCTGCAGTGCAAGGAGTCCCCCCGAACTGGGGCTGCCCCCCAGCTCTGCTGCAGGGGTCCTGCCCCCTCCCATGGGCCCGGTGCCCACCCTAGGCCCAGCTCGGTGATCCCCCCCAGCCTCCCAGGCCCAGCCCCGCCCTGCATCACTCACGTGGGGGGTGGGGGCGGCGGGCAGGTCCCCGTTGCCCTGCCGCTCGGGGGACAGCGAGGGGCCGCCGGGGGAGTCCGGGCCAGACGGGGGCGACAGGCTCAGGTCCAGCAGGGGCGCGGGGAAGCGGGCATCCCGTTTGTCGGGGCACTTGGGGGGCAGCAGGGAGCCTGGGGGCACAAAGCCAGCAGGTGAGCAGCAATTCCTGCCCCAGGTGCCTTCCCCTGCCTCTGCAATGCAGCTACCTCTGGGGCAGGGCACGGCAGCCACCCCCCGCACCCCCAGCCCCACGGCTCGCGGCCTGCCCCGCCCCACCCCAGCATGCTCCAGGGGACCCGCAGGGCAGCCTGTGGCCTCTGGCTCTCCCCCCACCCCACCCTGATGGGCTGCCCCCTGGTGTATCCCGCACTGGGCCCCTCCCTCTCACCGGCCAGCGGGGGGCTGGGCGAGCCGGGGCCCGGCGCTGCGGCACTGTCCCGGGGCGGGGCCCGGTGCTTGGTGCTGCCCAGCGCCCGCTTCTCCCGGGCCGCCCGCAGCTTGGAGATGCTGATCTTGAGGTCCAGGGGCTCGTCCAGGGAGTGCATGGTGCCCACACGGCGCCAGGGGCGGGGGCAGGGCAGCCAGGCAACCTGCAGGGCAGAAGGGAAAGGGGTGAATGGGGCCAGGCCGCCCGCGTGGACCCACAGGCATCCCGTCCCCTGCCCCCCGCCTGTCCCAGCAGCCACAGGATCAAGGCCGGGAGCCCCCCTCGCCCTGCCAGGCCCGGCCCAGAGCCAGGCTGCGAGGTTTGTGCCGCCTGGTGCCCTAGAGCCTGGCCAGGGTCGGCCAGCCAGTGCCGAGAGCCTGGGCCCCCCACGGGGCAGCTCTGCCTGGGCCCAGAGTCCCGCCAGCAGATGCTGCCCCCCGGGGCCCAGCAGGCCCCACAGGGATGCCGGGCTCTCCCTGCCTGCTGGCTGGGGGCAGGCCCCTGGGGGGGGGGGATCCTGCCCCGGCCCCGGCCTGGCTGCGGCGCGGGGAAGGGAGGAAGGAAGTAAATGTTTATCTCTGGCCGTTTGGAGCCTGGGAAGGTCCCGGCTACATTCACAGCCTCCCTCCTTGGGCTGCCCTGCCCTGCCCGGGGCCTCTGCCCACCCCGGCCGGGGAGGGGAGGGGAGCTGGCAGGCTGCCAACTGCCTGCTGGCTGGTTCCCGGTGAGCCCGGCTGGGCGGGCCTTGTGCTGCCAGCTGGGGCCCCGGCGTGGATGCCAGACCTGGCTCATTTCCTGCCCTGGCACCTTGCCCTGGCTCGCCCCCATGCAGGCTGCCCCTCCCCCAGGGACAGGGCGCTGCAAGGGGGAGGGCGCTCAGGCAAGACCCTTCCCCACCCCGTGACTCAGTTTCCCAACCCATGGTGGGAAAGCCCCCCTGCCCCTGCACTGCCTGACCCCAGAGGTGCCCGAGCTGCAGCTCTGTGGCTGGTCCTGCCCGGGCAGGAGCCTGCTGGGAGTCTGGGGCCGTGTCCTTGGCGGGCGAGGGGCATCCCCATCTGGTGCCCACCCCCACAAGAGCCGGGGCATTGAGGGCAGGTGCCCGGCCCAGCAGCTTCTGGTCCTGCCACTGCCTCGGCTTCTGCCCCCACCAGCCAGTCGGAGCGAGACCCCGCCATGTGGGGCACTCAGCCCCGAACTGGGTGTGCCCGGCCCCAGCCCCACAGTGTCCCCCGCTCTGCAGCAGCCTCCATTCATCCACCTGCCCCTGCCATGCCCCTCCCCAGCCAGCCAGCCCCCAGTTCCCACCTTCCGGCCCCAGAGCAACCCTGCTCCCCCCTCCCGACACAGACTGTACGATGCAGGGGGTGGCGTATCCACCAGGCCTGCTCTACTCCACCCGGCCCAGCCCTGGGCAGCCCCCCAGCCCTGCCAGTGCCCCTCACTCCGGCCCCGCAGCCCCTGCCAGCCCTGCCCTGCCCCCCAGCCCTGCCAGTGCCCCTCACTCCTGCCCCGCAGCCCCTGCCAGCCCTGCCCTGCCCCCCAGCCCTGCCGGTGCCCCTCACTCCCGACCCACAGCCCCTGCCAGCCCTGCCCTGCCCCCCAGCCCTGCCGGTGCCCCTCACTCCCGCCCGCAGCCCCTGTCAGCCCTGCCCTGCCCCCCAGCCCTGCCGGTGCCCCTCACTCCCGACCTGCAGCCCCTGCCAGCCCTGCCCTGCCAGTGCCCCTCACTCCCGCCCCGCAGCCCCTGCCTGCCCTACCCTGCCCCCCAGCCCTGCCAGTGCCCCTCACTCACAAGCCCCAGCCCCTAACAGCCCAGCCCTGCCGGTGCCCCTCACTCCCGACCACAGCCCCTGCCAGCCCTGCCCTGCCCCCCAGCCCTGCCGGTGCCCCTCACTCCCAACCCACAGCCCCTGCCAGCCCTGCCCTGCCAGTGCCCCTCACTCCCGATCCACAGCCCCTGCCAGCTCTGCCCTGCCCCCCAGCCTACCGGTGCCCCTCATCCCGACCTTCAGCCTCTGCCCCCAGCCCTGGGGCCCCCATGCAGAGCACAGCGCCCATGTCAGCTTTGGGGTGGGGTCTGTGTTGCCACTGGCTGAGAACACAGCACTCGTCTTTCTAGTGCCTGGAGCTCACGAGCGCCCTCCCAGGAGCCCCCCCCCCTTTATCCTCCAGGAGCCCCTCCCCCGCTGCCTCTTCCTCCCCCAGACCCCTGGAGGCCCAGAGTGCCGGGACTGCCAGGCGTGAGGAGGGGGCATTAGCCGGCTGGGGTCAGGCTGAGCAGGGGGTGGCACAGTGCCAGATGGGGACACTGGCCAGGTGCTGCCAAGGCAGTGGGGTTGGGGGCTTCAGGCCCAGGCCCCCAGCCCAGCCCCACTGGCCCCTCCCCCTGCGGGGCCCCCAGCACCTAGGGGCTCATGTTCCACCCAAGTCCGGCTTAACCCTGCACACCCCCCCTCAGGCTGCCAGGGCTGGCATCACAGAGCTCCCTCCCTAGGGACAGCCCCCCCCCAGCCCTGTCACTGGGGTCCTCCAGCCCCCAGCCCAGCGAGCCTCCGCCCCCTGGCTCCAGCCCAGCACCCTTGGGTCTCCCTCCCTTTGTAGAGGTGCAGGCAGCCCTCCTCCCCCTTGGGCTCAGGCCCCATGCACCCCCCCCCATCCAGACTCTGCCCCGGGGGGCGCAGGGGGTCCCAGGCCAGGCCTGGGCTCGGTGCCAGTCCCAGCCAGCGTGGCAGGAGGGAGCAGCTCCCTGCGGTGCCCCCTGGAGCTGGGCTGGGTTTGTTTTCAGGGTCTGTGCCTGACCCTGCAGCTGGCCCTGTGCCAGTCCCCCACCCCTCCGCGGCTGCAGCTGCAGCCTGGCGCATGAATGGGGGGCTCTTTCCTCTCCCGCGCGCCCGGGGCTGGCAAGCAGGAAGCGGAGACTTCCTCGGAGGGGGGCCAGCCCTGGCTCAGCTCCCCTCCCCCACCAGCATCCTTGCGCCCCTTCCTGGGCCCGAGTGGCACCTGCTCCCTGGCTCTGCCTGGCTCGAGCAGGCCTGTCCCTGCCCCCGGCCCCCCCCGCGCTGGCCCCCCGCCAGGCCAGGCTCAGACACTCTGGAATGCAAAGCGCCTCCCAGCCCTGCGTGGGGGCCAGGAGCAGAGGGGAGGGGAGGAGGGGGGAGGGGGGAGCCAGGGGCTGAGTGGAGGAGGGGGAGATGCAGCCCCCCCCCATCCCCTGGCAGGACAATGGGGCCGGTGCCCAGGGAGCCAGGACTGCTGCATGGGGAGAGAGAGCCGCAGCCCCAGAGAGCTGAGCTGAGCTGAACTGGGCAGGGTGGGGGAGCCGGCCACGCGGCGCCGACCTGCTTGGGCCAGCGGGAGGCTCCAGAAGGAGGCAGGGGGCTGGGCTGGGGCTCGCTGCCACCCCCCAGCCAGCCCCAGGGTCCCCTTCCAACCAGACACACATGCAGGGCGCTCCCCTCCTCCCAGGCCCGGCCCTTCCCCTCCCCAGTCTCCTGCACACATCCCCTTCCCCCACCCCTCCCCATCCCTTGCGCTCACACCCCTCCCCCTCCCTTACACACCTCCTCCCCCTCCCTTACACGCATACCCCTCCCCTCCCTTGCACACACACCCTCCCCATCCCTTGCGCACACTCCATCCCTCATCCCTTGCACACACCTCCTCCCTTACACGCATACCCCTCCCCTCCCTTGCACACACAACCTCCCCATCCCTTGCACACACACTCCATCCCTCATCCCTTGCACACACACCCCTCCTCCTCCCTTAGACGCACATCCCTCCCTCCCCCTCCTCTGCACATGCACTTCTCCCCCTCCCTTGCATGCACCCCCTCTTCCCTCCCCACCTCCATCCTTTGTGCATACACATGTGCCCTCCCTGTAGCCCCTCCTGATGGGGGCTGTGCTATCCCAAGGCAGGGTGGGATTCTGGGGAAGGGGCAGGGGAACCCCCCACTGCCATCACTGGAGAGCCCCTCCCCAACAGGGAGCCAAAGCAGCTGCTGGGGGGGTGGAGCCATAGGGAAGGCCGCCCCCTCCCTTAGGTACCAGAGGGGAGCTGAGCTCCCCCTTGGGCCATCAGCTCTATGGGCCTTGCCCTGCCTGTGGGCAGTGGGGCTGGAGCACCCGCAGCTCCCCCGCCTGTGTGGGCTGGACTCTGGGCCTGCAGCCCCTGGCTCCCCAGCACCAGCCAAGGGCCACTGGCGGGCTCCAGCACCTCGCCCATCGCGGGCCGCAAGGCTCCCAGGCTGCGGGGAGGGGAGAGCGGGAGGCACCGGAGCCCAGCCGCCCTAGAGCACAGCACTGGCCCAGCTCCATGTCTCGCCATCCAATCCTCCCCCGGCCGCCAGCGCTCAGCCCCTAGCGCACCGGTCCCCGGCTCGGCGCCCTGCAAGAGGTGGATGAGCCAGAGCTCCCGGCGCCCTGCGTGCCAGGCCACTGGCCCCGCCGGTGGGTCAGGGTCAGACGCTCCACTGAGCCAGGAACTGAGCCAGGCGCTGCCCACGGCTCATCCCTTCACCCACCCAGAGAGCAAACAGCCTCTGCCACCCAGGCAACGATGCCACCTACGGGGAAACCGAGGCCCAAACCAGCCTCACGTGTTACAACATATTCCCGCTTTGTCACAGCCCGTCCACCTATCTGTGTGTCCACCTGTCCGTCTGCCTGTTCACTTGTCTGTTCATCTTCCCTCCTGCCTGTCCACTTGTCTGTCTGTCCACCTGCCCACCTGCCTGTCCATCTACCCGCCTGCCTGTCTGTCCATATTCCCTCCTCTCTGTCCACCTATCTGTCTGTGCATCTGCCCGCCTGTCCATCCACCTGTCTGTCCACCTGCCTGCTTGCCTGTTCACTTGTCTGTCAATCTGCCTGCCTGTCCACCTGTCTGTCTGTCTATCTGCCTGCCCGCCCACCTGCCTACCCACCTGCCTGCCTGTTCACTTGTCTGTTCATCTGCCTGCCTGTCCACCTGTCCATCCACCTGTCTGCCTGTCCATCTGCCCACCTGTCTGTCCACCTGTCAGCTGCTCGTCTGTCTCGCTATCTCTGTCTACTCACCTGTCCATCTGCCCATCCTCTGTCTCACAAACACAAGCAGAGATCCCTCTGCTGCCAGCCTGTCATCTTGCCCCTAGGGCTGGGCAGGGGAGAGGCAGGAGGTGGAAGAGAAGAGGGCCGAGGACAGCAGGGAAATTGGGCCAAGGGACCAAGGTGGAAATCTTGCCATCAGCAACCATGGGGGGAGAGGTGCTGGGGGTGCTTGCCACATGGGCTCTGGGGGGAGGGGCGCTGGGGGGGAGCTTTCCACATTGGCACTCGGGAGGGGCACTGGAGGGAGGGGCACTGGGGATGCTTGCCGCATGGGCGCTGGGGGAGTGGTGCTGGGGAGAGGTGTGGGGAGCTTGCCACATGGGCACTGGGGCAGGGGTGCTGGGGGGGGCTTGCTACATGGGCGCTGGGGAGGGACACTGGGGGGAGGGGCACTGGGGGTGCTTGCCGCATGGGCGCTGGGGAGGGGCGCTGGGGGGGAGCTTGCCACATGGGCGCTGGGGGAGGGACCCAGGATGAGCTCCCTGGTCAGGGAGCCCATTTAGGCAGCAAGACACTTGCCCCAGGCAGGAGCCTGGCAGCCCCCCTCCAGTCCAGGCACTCTGGCTGCAGAGGGCCTGACGGGGTGGGGGTGGTCACATGGAGTTGGACAGGGGAGACTGGGGCTGAGCCACATTGCCCCCATTTCAGCAGGAGGAGCTCCCGTCCTGTGTGCCCTGACCAGAGCCCAGCCTGAGCCAGGCGCCTGCACACCGCACAGCTCCTGCCAATGGGGTGGAGAAGGGGCTGACATGGGCACCGGCTAAGGCTGGGATTCAGCATGCCAGCCCCAAGGCACGAGGGCACCCCACATTGGCACTGCCTCCAACAGGCCTCCCCCCCCCCCGAGAGCACAATGGTACTGTCCTGACAGGCCTCACCCACTGAGAGCACGCTGCTACTGTCCCGACAGGCCCCGCCCCCCGAGAGCACGCTGGTGCTGTCCCGACAGGCCCTTCCCCCCGAGAGCACAATGGTACTGTCCCGACAGGCCCCACCCATGGAGAGCACACTGGTACTGTCCCAACAGGCCCCGGCCCCCGAAAGCACAATGGTACTGTCCCGACAGGCCCGTCCCCCCGAGAGCACAATGGTACTGTCCCAACAGGCCCCGCCCCCCAAAAGCACAATGGTACTGTCCTTCCCTTACCCCCCCACTTCTCAGCCCAGCCCGGGCAGACCCGACACCGTGCCCAGCACCTGTGGTTTGTACCCGGGTCAGGGCACAGCCCCCAGGGTCACAGCCCCTCACTCACACGTCCCCTGCACACCGCCTCAGCCCGCCCCACGCATGCACCCCCAGGGCAGAGCAGGGGTGGGCATGGCCACGTCCCGACGGAGCCTGGTGCTGATCCCCAGCCAGGGCAGAAGACTTGAACCCGCTGCGCCAAGCACCAGGGCAAGGAGCAGCCGGGCCCTGCACTGCCCCGAAAGGCTGCTGTGAACTGTGTGCGCCCAGAGCCAACAACGGGCACCCACCCTGTCCCCCGCTGCTGCCCCCTGCTCTTCCCCTGCTCGCCCCTCCCCCATCCCACTGCTCCTGCCCTCCCCCCCCCAGCAGCAGTCCCTCGTCCTTACTCCTCTCCTTTGCCTCGACACCCCGCAGCCATCCCCGCCCAGCTGCCGGGAGGAGCAGGAGTGTTGCTTAGCGCACAGCCAGGCTGGGGGAGGGCAGGCATGCCCGGGGGCAGACCCTGCAGGTAGGGGCGCCAGGCTATGGTGGGAACAGGCCTGGGGCAGCCCCGCTCTGCCTGGCCCAGCTCTGTCCCCCTGGGCCCGCGCTGGCGGCTTTCCTGCCGCTCCCAGCAGGGTCCCAGCTCCACCCGGCGGGGGCAGGCGGAGGAGGCCTGAGCACAGGGCGGGGGTTTGGCTGGGGGCCCGGAGCCTGCACGCTACAGCAAGGCGCAGGGCAAGGGGGGAGCCGAGGGCCTCCCCCAACCCCGCTCCCCAGCCGGCTGGCCTCATCCTGGATTCCTGAGCTGCTGCTGGGAGCCAGCATGGGTGGGGCCCGCTGGCTGGGAACGGGCTCCGAGCCGCGGAAGAAACGACTCCCGAGCGAGCAAGCAGCTGCCAAACCAAACTGGCCCCGAAGCACAAAATTCCTGGGAACAAACCTTCCTCGAATCCAGAGGAACCGGAACTGCAGGAGCCGCCCCACCCTGCCCCCCAGACACGGCCACCCGCCGCAGCAGGGCCAGGCCAGGGGGCCCGGCACCCAGCCCAGGGCAGTGCGGCGAGGGGCTGCTGACCCTCCTCCCCCGCAGCCCCCTGCCTTGCCAGTGCCAGGGGCCCTGCCCACCGCTGCCCTCCAGTACAGAGCCCTGCCAGCCCCAGCTGTTCCCGGCCTGCCCCCCGCTCGGCGGGTGCCCCTCGGCCCCACACCCTCCTGAACAAAGGGGAGATTGTGCTGGGTTTTGTGACGTGACCAAACTCCCTTTGCCTGTGGCTCAGCGGTGGCTTTGGACCCAGGCGTCCTGAGATTCTTCAGAAAGAGGGAGCCGGGCACGTACCCGTGGGCCAATAGCACAAGCGGGTCTGGCCGGGCCCAGCCCGCGGGCACAGGGAACGTGGCAGGGCAGTCCACGTGCTAACGCGGCTCATCGCCTCGGGGAGAGATGGTCCCTCCCCCCACGTCCTGGCCCCTGCCCCACGCCATCTGCACCCCGCGTCTGAATGCTTTGCCATGCCAGGGCTGGTCGCAGGCAGTGGACTGCCCAGCCCCGGGGACCGAGGCTGCTGGTTCCCGCCCAGGTCAGGGCAGCCGGGCCACCCGAGAGCCTCCCGAGTTGGCGATGGAGCCCAGCACCTGCCCGGGGTGGCTCTGCCGAGGCCCCTCCAGACCGGCTCTCTCCAGGGGTCCCTCCGAGACAAGGGCGTGTGTGGAGGCTCCCGTGGTCCCTAGGAAACCACAGCAGGGCTCCAGGGTCGACAAGCCCCCACTGAAATGCAGCCACCTCTGGGCTGGAGCAGGGCAGCTGTTTTAACAGCAGACAGCAACCTGCCCCAGCGCAGGGCAGGCAGTGAGAGGCCCCGGCTCACATCGCTCTCCGGGCACTGACACCTCCCTGTAGGACGAGGGTTCCCCACCGGGTCCAAGCCACGCCCCAGGAACTAAAGGTGACTGACCCAGGGCTGGGGCTGGAGAATGGCGCACACAGGGTAGGAGCCCTCCCAGCCATGCCTCAGAGCAGCGGGGTCTGTTTTCAGAAGCAGCCGGTGGTTTGGAGCGGCCGCCCGGGGCTCGCGCCGGGTCAGATCTCCCCATCAGGCGGGACTGCCCAGCACCAGGGTACACTCACCGAGGCAAACCCAGGGTGCGGAGAGCAGCCTGTGGGCTCTCCCCGGCGCCAGCCCACAGCTGGGGTGTAAAGGCAGGGCCCTGCCGGCGCCTGGCACTCTGCCCAGTGAGGGAGAAAATCCCAGCATGCCAGCCACGTTCCCCGGCTGCCCACGGGCCCTGCCAGCCCACTCCCCGCTGGGCCCAGCCGCAGGGCCAGGGGCGCCCTCGGGCACGTGGGACATGAGCCAGGCCCCGGGGACAGGCGCTGGGAGCAGGTTCCTAGGGCCCCAAGGCTGTTTTGCCGGCTGGTTCCCTCCGTGCCCCCTGGCAGGAGCGTGCTGGGCCGCGGGCCCCTCTCTCCGCAGGGGTCTGGCTGAAAGCAGGGGGGAGCTGCCTGGCCTCGTGGCACGCGGCTACAGCCCCACACTGCCAACGCAGCACAAAGCCAGCAGCTGCTTCCTCCAGCCTGGCGGGCCCCGCTGGGGGAGGAACAGCCAGGAAGCCAGCTCCCTGGGCACCAGCCCGCCAGGCTGGATGGGCAGCGATGCCAAGGGGTCACCAGGGGGCTCAGAGCATATGCCGGCCCGGGGGAGGCTGGGCTGTGGCATTTCTGAGCCCCCAGCTGTCAGCATCCCCCTTCCCCAGCCCAGCATCCCCAGGGTGCCCTGCCCTCGGGCTGGGGGCTCACTGTGCCACTGGCCAGCAGCGGGGGAAGTAGGAAGGTGGCATGGCCAGGCCCAGGAGGAGGCTATTGGGGTGGGGCCCTGTGGGGCTCAGCAGGCTCTGCCCCCAGATCCCCCCTGCAGTGCCCCTGTTCCAGTCAGGGGCGGGGCCGGCTACCTTGGCCTGCGCTGGCTGGAGCGTCCGGTGGCCCCCCCGGGCACTTTTCGGGATTCCCTGGGTGCCCGAGGGAGCAAGTGCCAGCTGTGCCCAGCAGTGCTAGCGCCCCGGCCGCCGCTGCGGGGCTCAGACCTCGCAGGGGCTAGACAGACCAGAGTGCCAGGGAGAGCGGCTGCCACCTGCCCTGGTGGGCTCTTTTCCCTCCCCAGCTGCCTGGGCTAGCCCTGAGCCTGCCTCAGTTTCCCTGCCTGCTGCCCCCAACATGCCCACACAGGCTGCGTTCTTGCCCCTCACGAGCACCAGGCAGAGGACAGCCAGCCCTTCCCCCAGCCTGTCTCCCCTCAGGGGCCAGCGGGGCCCCTCAGGCAGCAGCCCGGGGGAGGTTACTCAGCGCCTGGCCGTGGGCTCAGGTATTGGGGCCGTGGCAGGGGGGGAGGGGAGCCATTCGCACCCACGGGGGGGCGGGGGAAGGAGCAGCTTCCGTGTCCTCAGCTCGGGGTCAACCCTGTGCCAGCCCCGCAGGCGTGGCCCGTTCCCTCAGCTCTCCCGGGAGAGCCCTCCCCCCCCATGGCGGCAGAAGCCGCTCAGCCCGGGAGGGGCCGAGGAGCCAGCGGCGTCCTGAAGACTTCACCTGGGCCCCTGCCAAGGGGGAGCCGGCGGCCCCAGGCTGTCTGTGGAGCCGCAGCTGCGGCGTGAGGCCGGCCAGAAATAGCAAGGGAGAGAACCGGGGAAGGGCCAAGAGACACAGGGACTGGCGGGAGGGGCAGGAAGGGAGCCCAAGCAGGGTCCGCCGGGCCCCCCGCGCCGGGGCAGAAAGGAAACAGCCCCAGGCCCCGGCAGGTGAGCGGGGGCGGATCACGGCTCCCTCCAAAGGGGCGGCCGGGCCATGGAGGCCGGGGCACAGAGCAGGGGAACCCCGCGCCCTGCCAAGGCAGCTCCGGCCCCCCAAACACCCGCAAGGAGAGCAAGGGGCCCTGCCGAGCCCCAGCACTTGCAGACACCCCAAGGCAGGCCAGCGTCAATGGGGAGGGATGGGCCACGCGCCCGTCAAGCCAGGAGCTGGGGCACAGCAAAGGGGAGCCCATCACCCACCCTTCTGGAGACACGCCCCTGGCCCAGACTCCCAGGAGAGAGGGGCCCCGGGCCCCTAGTGCCGGGGTATTGAGAGCTGCTCCCGCAGCCCCCAGCTCCAGGCTGGGTCACACGTGCCAGCTGTGGCCAGACACCTGCTGCACAGCCCCATGGGGCTGGCCGGCCAGGGGCTGGGGTGGGGGAAGGACTTGGGGGCAGGGGGGAGGGGCCTGAGCACAGACATAGGAGGAAGGATCTGGCGCCAGAGCCAGGTGTGGGGCTGCCCAGGGCTGCATGCCAGCCTCCCCCAGGGCTGGGGACAGGGCCCATGGGCTCTGCACCCCAAAAAATCAGCCGGAAGCTGGGGAACCCAGGCCAGCTCGTCACGTCCTGGCTCTGAGCCCCTGGGCTCATGGCGACCAGCCACCCGTCAGCCTGGGAGTCCACCCGGCCAGGGCTGGGCAGGGAATGGCAGGTTCTCATGGGCAGGCTCCTCGGGGACGGTCAAAGGGGGGTGGGGGAAGAGGTAGGGGCAGAACCCTCCATGCCTGCATCTCTGATCGGGCAGGGGCTGCGGGACTCCACACTGGCCTCGTGGAGCTGTCAGGGCTGGTTGTGGGATTCCCGGCTCCATGGGGCACAGGAGGGAGGGGGTCGGCCGGGGCCCGGTGTGTGTAATTCAGCAAAACCCAGGTGCGGAACAAAGCAGGTAACAGCTGAACCGGCTCTGCCCCGGCCTGGCTTGACCTGGCTCCCAGACAAAGGGCCCGGCGCAGTGGCCCAGGAGAGGGTGACTCAGAGAGGCAGGAGGCCGGGGCCAGACTCAGCCCAGAGGAGCCCAGCCGGAAAGCCAGGCCTGCCCGCACTGCCCGGCCCCTGCGTTTTAGATGCTAGTTCGGAGCTCACGGAACTTGGCTTCGGGGCCTGCGGCTGGGGCAGGGCAGCCAGGGCCCAGCAGAACAGGGCAGCCGGAGCCCCACAACTCAGAGCTGTGGCGGGGCCTCGGGTCGCGCTGGAGGTGGGGATGAACGGGCAGCCTGGGGGGGGCGGTGTCCAAGGGGCAGTGTGTGCCACCGCTGGCGATGCTAATGCCAGCCTCAGAGAGGGGCGGGGCCGCCCACCTGCCCCCAGAGCGGGCCTGGTGGAGCCAGAACCCCCTTCCCACGGTGCAGGCCAAACCCGGCGCGCGGAGATGCCCACGGAGGCTGAGGGAAGCGCTGCCCGGCCGAGGCGGCGGTGTGGCGTGGCATGGCCGGCCGGGTCTGGCGGGGGCGGCGCTAGCTGCAGCGCCCTGCATGGGCCTGGCGGTAGGTGCGTGGTGGGCCCCTCCACGGATGCCAAGCACCCAGCCGTGACGGGCAGGGGATGTACCTGCAGCTGGCCCTCTGGGATCCCTGAACCATTCGGGGGTCACTGCCCACGGCAGAGAGTGGGGGGCCAGGCATCACTGGGAGCGGGGCAGGACAGTGTCCCTCTAATTTTTTCCACCCCTGAGCTGAGCGGAATGAATTTTCTTATGTGAACCAACTTGGAGGGGCCGTGCGCCGCGGCGGGGCCGTGTGCCGTGGTGGGGCCGTGCGTCCCAGAGGGGCCGTGCGCCATGGCGGGGCCGTGCGCCGTGGCGGGGCCGTGCGCCGTGGCGGGGCCGTGTGCCGTGGTGGGGCCGTGCGTCCCAGAGGGGCCGTGCACCGTGGTGGGGCTGTGCGCCGCGGCGGGGCCGTGCGCCGTATCACAAGGGGTTCTGAGTGTGGGAGGGGGCTCAGGGCCAGCGTTCCTGTGAGCTGGGCGCTTCTGCAGCCGCCCAGGAGAGGTTCAAATGCCGCCCAGCTGATTAGTGGAGCACCCCCAGCAAGGGGGTTTTGACAGGTGGTGCACTTCTGCACATGCCTCGATGCACATCGATTATTCCACACGTCGGTAGAAAAGGGAAGAGGGAACAGGCTGGGGCAGAGGGTTGGGGTGCAGGAGTGTGGGGCTCTGGCTGGGGGTGCAGGCTCGGGGGTGGGATGAAGTGTTTGGGGTGCAGGATGGGAGCTCTAGGTTTGGAGAGCGGCTCAGTGTTGGGGTACAGGCTTTGGGCTGGGGGTAGGGGCCAGGGATAAGGGCTTTGGGGTGCAGGAGGTTGCTCAGGGCTGGGGCTGGGGCTTACCTGGGCAGCTCCCTGCTGGGGATGGCAAGGAGGGGCCAGCCCCTTTTCCCCGGCTCAGGGGGCCAAGCGTCCCTGGCATGTGCTGGGGGAAGATGGCCGGACGGTGACTCAAGAGAGCTGTGTCCGCCTGCCAGGGGCAAGACCTCTCCCTCTGTCCAGCAGGCTCGGGCTCTCACTGCGCCGCGCCTGGCACTACGGGCGCAGGGGCACTGGGAATACCCCTGCGTACTGGGACTGCCACCTCCTCGGACCCGCCCCCCCCCACCCTGCCAACCCCTCTTCCCTTCCTAGCGCAGGGCTGAGGGCTGGGAGGGAGCCCTTCTTCCCTCGGCCAGCAGGGTGTCCACCGGGGGCAGCGCGGGCACTGGGCTGGCAGCAGGCCAGCTGAGCCGGGGACCGGGCAGCTGCTCCCCACGGCCCCAGCCCCGGCACGCAGGACCCAGATCGGCTCCTCTCAGCTGCAGGGCAGGACGCGGCCCGGCGCAGCGAACAAGACGGCCTTTTAGCAGCTCTCAGGCTCCTTGGCAGCGGGGCCGCCTGCCGGGGCCTCCCTGCCCCTTTGCGAATCAGCAGGCCAGCTGGGGGCTGTGCCAGGGGCTAGGCTATTTGTGCCCCTCCCCCCCAGCACCTTGGCAGGGCCAGGCCCAGATCCAGATCCAGGACACTGAGGCAGACGCTGGTGGGCCTCGGGGCAGGGCAGGCTCCGGACAGGCCGCCAGCCCGTTCCCACCCCCCTGTCGGGAATGCATGTGCAGGTCCGGGAGTGGCAAGGCGCCGCCGGCACAGGACGGGCTTTGCCGGGGAAGGGGGGGTACGAGATGCCAGGATGAGCAGGGAGGCTCTGCCTCGGGGCCTGGAGCCAGCGCCTGTCCCAGGAGCAGGTGGGGTTGGGGGCTCCTTGGGGGAGAAGGGAGCGCGGGGTAGGGCGAGGGCTGGAGAGCGCAGCGCCCCTTCGGCTCCATCTGTTTGTTTCCCAGCGGCTTTTCCCCCGGGAAGGGAGCCAAACCCAGCGGCTGGCCGGAGAGGCGGGACTGGGGGGGAGGCGCAAGGCGGGAGAACCGGCTGCAGATGGGGCCCAGCTCACATGGGAGGCAGCCGGAGGGCCGTTCCCCCGGCACGGGCTTAGGGACCGGAGAACGTGGCCGGCCTGGCTCCGGCCCCGGCCCCGGCCCCGGCCCAGGGAGGGCAGGGGACTTGCTGGAGAGTCACTCACGGCGGCCCAGCTGGGGGCCGATCGGGCACCGTCAGGCCTTGGGACCCGGAGCAGCCAGGCCGCTTGGGGCCCTGCCCGTGACGGGGCTGGGGGGGCTCTCGAAGGCAACACACCCTCATGCTTCCTGCATGGGCGAGCGTCACACGTCCCCTGCGGCTGCTCTACCGCCCCCGCGCCCGAGCCACGGTAGAGCCTCCGGCTCTCAGCCACCTGTCCCCTTCCCCCCCTCCACAGACCCGCTCCCCGGCCCCCAGCCTGGCCAACGCGCCCGCCCCAGCGTTCGAGGGGCACAAGCTCTGGCAGGTTTCTCTCTGCCTGGGCCCTGCTCAGGGAGACAGAGGGAGACAGGAATCCCAGCCGTGCCTTTCCCGCACACGGATCCCGGCCCAGCGACTGGCCAGGGAAGTGCCATTGTGCCCCCATGCCCAGCAAACCCCGTCGCGGGTCCCTCGCACGGCCCCTCCCCCACCGCGGGTGCCGGGAGCCGGCAGGTCAGGTCACTGCGGCGCATTTCCCAGCAAGGCCACCATGGAACAGCCAGGGCAGCGCCAGGGAGAGCCGACGTTCACGGGCCATGCCAGCCTGCCCTCCCCCGCCCAGCCCCCCAAAGGCCCCAGCCAGCCTGCCCTCCCCGCCCGCCCAGCCTCCCTGCCCTCCCACACAGCCCCCAAAGGCCCCAGCCAGCCTGCCCTCCCCGCCCGCCCAGCCTCCCTGCACAGCCCCAAAGGCCCCAGCCAGCCTGCCCTCCCCGCCCGCCCAGCCTCCCCTGCCCTCCTCCACAGCCCCAAAGGCCCCAGCCAGCCTGCCCTCCCCGCCCGCCCAGCCTCCCCTGCCCTCCCCGCACAGCCCCAAAGACCCCAGCCAACCTGCCCTCCCCGCCCGCCCAGCCTCCCTGCCTCCCCGCACAGCCCCAAAGACTCCAGCCAGCCTGCCCTCCCCGACCGGCCAGCCTCCTGCCCTCCCCGCACAGCCCCCAAAGACCCCAGCCAACCTGCCCTCCCCCGCCCGCCCAGCCTCCCTGCCCTCCCCACACAGCCCCCAAAGGCCCCAGCCAGCCTGCCCTCCCCGACCGCCAGCCTCCCTGCCCTCCCCACACAGCCCCCAAAGGCCCCAGCCAGCCTGCCCTCCCGCCCGGCCAGCCTCCCCTGCCCTCCCCGCACAGCCCCCAAAGACCCCAGCCAACCTGCCTCCGCCCAGCCAGCCTCCTTCCTCCCGCCCGGCCCCCAAAGGCCCCAGACAACCTGCCTCCCCGCCTGGCCAGCATCCCCTCTCCTCCCCACCCCACAAAGGCCCAGACAAGCTGCCCTTCCCACCAGGCCTCCCAAAGGCCCCGCCAACCTCCTCTCCCCAACCCAGCCACCCATAGGCCCCATCCAAACTCCCTTCCCCTCCTGTCTGCTCATAGCCCCCGCCAACCTCTCCTCCCCCACCCAGCCACCCCTTAGGCCCCTGCCAACCACCCCACCCTCGCCCTGCCATCCAAACCCCGGGCTAGACAAACTCACCGACGCTCCACAGACCCCTTCCACTCCAGCGCTCGACCTGCCCTCCCGCTGCCCCATCGCCCCCCAGGCTGAGGGAGGCCCATTCCCGCCGTGCCGAGCGCCCTGGATGTGCCGTGGCTGGGCCTGCGTTGGGGCCTGGAGGGAGTGTGGTTTGGGAGGCCAGGTGCAGCTATCACAGGGCATGCGGCAAGGAGAAGAGGAACCTGCCCCCAGCAGGGGGGTGGGGAGACTGAGCTGGGCCGGTACCCAGGTCTCCCATCACCCTCCCGCCTCAGCAACTGCCCCTACCAGTGAGCAAAGGGGGGGCGGGGAGCTGGAGGGCAGAATTCCAGGCTGTGCAGAGGAGCATGGGCTGGACAGGTGGGGAACGGAGCTCTGTGGGGCTCCTGGGGGGGCACCGGCTAAGCCCCAGGGCTCCCTCTGCCTCTGTGACTCCCACTGCATGGCCATCACCAGCCCTGCTGCCTCCTCTCCACACCTCTCCCCAAGCCAGCTGCGCCCTCCACCCCACTGTAAAACTGCTGCCAAGTTGGGGCTCACAAGCACACCCACGCCGAGCTCACCTGGCCCCAGGCAGCCAGACCGCGCTGAGCAACCCTGCGGGGCCTCCATCAAGCTGCCATTAATTGCCTTCCGCCTCTAAAGCGTAGGCAGCCTAGGACAGCTCTTCCTTGGGGAGTGCTGGGCACGGGCCTGGAGGTGGGGGGACTCGGGGGTTCAGCCAGAGCCCGGCACGTGCCCGCCAGGTGTTTCCAAATGGCTCCTGGTCTGAGCCTGCTGGGGCCAGATCCATGCTGCAGAAACGCCGGCTGCCCTCTGCCGCGCCCTTGTACTTGGAGCCAGGGGAGGGGGTTTCAGCCGGGCCCCACGGGCAAGTCTCAAGCGAGGCCGGATCAGGGAGCCGCTCACGTCTGCGGCCTGCGGGACTCCCAAGTCCTCACCCACCGCTGACATGCTGCCACCTCTGGGGGGGAACCCAGCAGACGCATAACGGCCCGGTGGGGAGAATATCGGACCCAAGTGAAACCACCAGGGGAGGGTTACTGGCCTTGCTGGGATTTGGCCAGGATATCTCACCTCTGCAGGGGGCCACGCCAGCAAGTGGGCAGATACCAGCTTGGGCAGCAATGCCAGTGGATGGCAACACAGTGCCCACTAGCACCCAGGTGGGGCATTGGCCCAAAGGGAAGAGCGCCCCCTAATGAGCCAGCTACCCCATAACCCCCTTGGCTCCATCATCACCCCCTACCCACCGCCCAGACCCTGCACCTGCTGAATTCCCAAATGGCCCCACGTTGGTAGCCACGGGTGGGCTCGCCTGCCCGCGTTGGTGCTGCGGCCTGGCTGCGGGCATTGCCACGGGGGGCCTGCAGCCCAGCTGCGTGGGCTTCCAGCTCACCTCGGCAGAGACAAAACAGACACGCGGGGGCATTGGAGGCCGCCACGGTGCCACGCCTCACCCACCCACGCACACATCCCGGATAGGGCCTCTGCTGACCGTTCCCGCGGCCTCCCCTCTTCAGCCCGCCGTGCGCCGGGAATTCCAGCCGTGCCAGCAGGTGCCAGGCAGACAGTGCCAGCTCAGCCTCCCATTCATTTTCCTTTCCAAGGCGGGCTCGCTGGCAGGTCCAGACACTCGTTGCCAGAGCCAAGTAAAATTCGGGCCTCCTTGGATTGGAAGCCCTGGGAGCCGGGGCCCATCCCCCCGTCTCTGGGCAGCACCCTGCCCATCGGCTGCGCTCCAGCAGGTCCGAAGCAAAGGGCAGGACTCAAACCCAGCCCCAGTCCTGTCTGGCCTGCACTGGAGGGACCCGGCAGCCCTGTGCACCAGCGATTTGCCCTTTTCTCACTCGTGCAGCTGAGTGGCTGCCTGGCTGGGCTCTTGGAGCTCCATTTTATTCCCTGCCCTGCATTTGCAGGCTGGCAGAGGCAGGCAGGGAAGGCGAGGTCCTTTCTGCTTCCCGGAGGAAGGGACAGAGGCAGGTTCACGGGGGCCACTGCCTCGCCCAGCTCTGCCAGACTGAAAGGGGCTGGGGGGGGGGGGAGGCCACTTGTTTATTGGTAGTGGGGGGGGAGGGGGTCCTTTGAACCTGCCCTTCCTACCAAGCGGCTGCTTTGCTCCCACTTAATGTCCGGACTCAACTTCCTCCTGCGATCCAGACCCCCTTCAAGGCAACCAGCTGCAGCTGATGGCTGGTTCCAAAAATGTCGGGGGGGGGGGGAGGGGGGATGAAACTTTCACACCGAAGTTTGCGGCTTTCCAGCTAAAATAAAGGCGGGGGTCAGAACAGCAAAAGGTGCGCGGCACCCCCGGAATCAACAACCTGCTCCCCCTGCGCTGCCTCTGCCACAGCAACCCGGAGCCCCCACCCAAAAACCGGGGGGATCCGCCCCCGATCTCGTGCGATCTGCACCGAACGCTCCCCGCCCGCCCCAGAGCACGACAAAGAGTTGGCAAGGGGGAGGCGAAGCGGACTCCCTTACCTTTCCCCCGGGGGGGGCCGCGCCGCTCCCGGCTGCTTTGTGTGAGTCTCCTGCCGGCGGCGGGTGGGGGGCCGGAGGCTCCCCGCGGAAGGTTCGTGGAGCGGGCCGGGCAGGTCCCCCGGGCAGCCGGGGGCCGCTGGGCAGGAGCAAAACCCGCTTCCCCGCGGGCACCCCCCGCGCCTGGCTCCGCCGCCCGGGATGTTCGCGGTCGCCTCTCGCGCTGGAGTCGTGGCGCTCAGTCCTGGGGAAGGAGGGCGCAGGGGCTGGTCTCCGCAAGCCGCGCTGCTCCCGGCGGCGGCAGGCGCCCGGCTGGGGAGGGGGCTGCGGGGCGAAGCGCGCGGGGGCTGCGGGGAGATGGAGCGTTCCTTCTTCTCCCCCCGCCTGTGTTTTTTTTCCGGGGGGGAGGCGTTTGCAAGGAGAAGGCTGCGGCTCGGAGGGGCTCGCCCGTTCCAGGGGAAGCGAGGAGGAAGGAGGGAGGCCGGGAGGGGTGGGGGTGTGGAGGGGGGTGTGATTTCCCAGCGTGATTTATGGCAGCCCTGCGGAGCTGTCTGAAATTGACCAGCGCTGATCAGTTTCAGACCAATTCTCCATGGCGAGGCTGAGCCGGAGCCCGGGCGCTGAGCGCATGCCCCCCAGCGGCTCCTCCCCTGGCCAGAGGGCAGCGCTAGGACAGGCTGGAGAAGCAGGCACGGCGCAGCCCGGGGAGGGAGAGACACACAATGCGGCCGCTGCCCCGGCCCGCCACCCACCTCCCCGCATTCCCCAGGAAATCCCGGCAGGAATCCAGCTCCCCCGCAGCGCCAGGCGCAGGGGGAGGCCGCAGGCCGCCGCCGGGGGAAAGGGGGGCTGGGAACCATGCGCCCCACGGCGTGGGGGCGGCTGGGAAAGGCCGTTCCGGCGCGGGAGTGGCTGCCCTGTATCCCTGTCCCCCGCACGGATAGGGAGGCCCCAGGGGAGGGGCCCAGGCTGCTCCACACCAGGAGTTTCGGCGGGGGGTGCACAGCAGGACCTAGGCCTGGTGGAGACTCTTCTGAGCCCTGCCACCCACTGGCTGCGTGGCCAGGGGCATGTCCCAACCCCCCCCCCCCGTAGGGGAGCTCCCAGGCCAGGCATCCCGGGGCCCCACGGGAGAGGGGCGCCAGGACCCCTGTAGTGCATGAGGCCGCTGCGGGGCCTAGGGAGGCTCTGGGTGCAGGCGGGTGGGCGCTCGGACCCAATGTAAATGCAGTGCCCATTCAGGCCCGCTGGAGCCGGGGCTGGCAGTGCCCTGTGGGCAGGGCCAGGCGGGATCCCCCCCCTTGCCAGCCTGGGCTCTGGGCGCTTGCAGGCGGGGGAGGTTCCGTGGGGCGTTGCCTGGGCGGGGTCACGTTGCTCCAGCGGGGGACCCTGCGGCCAGGCCGGGGGCGGACAGGTGTGCCCCCGGCCTGCCGGGGTGGGGGCTGCCCTGACCGTCCCTTGAGGCGGGCGGGTGCGGCCGAATGGGTCGCAGGAGAGGAGTTTGCACCCCCAGGATTCCCCCCCGACCCAGACCCCACGAGCACTTGGAGGGTCCCAGCCAGGGGCACATGCAGCAGGGGCTCTGGGGGGATGCTCTGCTGGGGGCTCCTTCATGGGCCTCCCCCACCGGATATGACGTAATTTGAGACAAAGTGTAGCCAAGGGACCCCTTTTGCCTCCGAGCCCCTCTGGCACCCGGCCCCTGCGTCTCTCCGGCCAGCCCAGCCCCCAGACGGCCGCCTGCGTGGCTGACGTCATCGGGGCAGCCCGACGTCACGGCAGCTGGGCGCGGCTGTATGGCCCGCGGGCGGCCCGCGGCTCTTTCCGACGGGCGGAGGCCGCTGCCCCGGCCGGGCCCCGCGATCCGCAGCCAAGGGGCCGCCCCGCTTCCGGAGGGAGGAGGCGGGGGAGGATCGGAGCTCGCCGCAGCGCCGGGCGGGGGCACATTCCCCGGCCCTGGCCGAGTGGAAACTCCCAGCGGTGGGCACGGGGCAATCTGGGGCCCGGTGGGGAGCGGGAAGGGGCGGGGGCAGCCAGGGCTGCTCCCCAGGGTCTGGCGGCCGGCCCTGGGGGGCGTCAAGGGAGGATCGGAGGGAAAGGGGGCTGGTGAGACGGGGCGGGGATTAGGACAGGGCTGGTGAAACCCTGTGGGGGGCAGAGCGGGGCAGTACCCGCGGGGAGATGGGTACAGTATGCGCGGGAGTCTGAGCTGCAAAAGCCCTTTGGCTCAGTAGCTCCCTCCTGCCTGACAATCCTGCTTTGGTGCTGGCTGGGGGAGGCAGGGCCTTTGTCACAGATGCATGGAGATCAGCCCCCCATTTCCCAGGGGTCACAGGTAACCTAGGTGGGAGCCAGGCTCTTGAGCCCGAGGGAGGCCTTCAGCTGCCCTGGTGCCGCACAGGCATTAGCTGAATCTCCCTTTAAAATCACTCACCCCTTCCCGGGGGCAGCCCTGGCCCACCCACTGGCACGTTACCTGCGCTGCCAAGCGAGTGAGGGCCGAACCGGGGCTTCTGCCCCCAAGGCCATACGTGCTTCTTGTTTCCCCAGCAGTGCTGGGCCGAGCGGGGAGACTAGAGCAACTGCCCCATTAGCAGCCCCTTAACATCTGTGCTGAGGTTGCAGGGGACAGCTGAAACCCCCCCCCCCCATTCCTGCTCCTCTCGCAGGCAGGCCCAGACAGCTGGAACTGGCTACTGCTGCAGTCTCCTTCCCCCCAGCTGTATTTTCCTGTCTACAGGACGTGTTAGGTGTCTCTCAGTGTTCCTTGTAAACTGGGTGCTTTAGCGGCCGCTCGAGAGATTCCCATGCCACCCAGCTGATTAGCAGAGCACCCACAGCTAGGGTTTTGAATGTCTACTGGTGGTGCACATTCCCACATACCTTGGTGCGCATAACAAAATTTATTCTGCACACAGCTGGAAAAGATTAGAGGGAGCATTGCTCACAATTGTACCCCCGTCATCGTACAAACAGCTTGCACTTCCTGCACAAGGATGTGCCAGCAGCATGTTAAATTGCATCATAACCCCCTGAAGCAACTGATCTCCCCCCATTTTGCAGCTAGAGAAAATGAAGTCTAGAGAGAGGCAAAGTAACCTGCCCGTGGTCTATGGTGGAGTAGAGGCCAAAATCTTGGCTCCCACCTACCAGCACTTCCTCGTGAGCCCCTCTCCTCATGATGGTTTTACATTCAGTGACCTTGCCTAAAATGACATTAAAAACACTAGGCTAAAATGAGGAGGAGTCCTGTGGTCAAGAAATCAAAAGCCAGAAAATTCTAGAATTAAGGTCGCCTGTACCACCTTAATTCTGCCCTGACCTTGAATTATATAGTTACAACCCTGCTTCCTAGAATACTCAAGGAGCTGACTGAGGAGATACCTGAACCATTCACAATTATCCTTGAAAACTCAAGGAAGTTGGGAGAGATTCCAGAGGACTGAAAAATGCTAGGATGTTTGGCTATCTATACAAAGGGCAATAAGACCAACCTAGAGAATTACAGCTTAACTTCAGTACCAGGATAGATCATGGAGCAAATAATCAAGCAATCAATTTGCAAACACCTAAGAGATAAGTAACAGTCACTGTGGATTGTCAAGGCCAAATCATGTCAATCCATCCCAATAGCTTTGGGTAACAAGCCTCGTGGCTAGGAGGAAGCAGTGGACGTGGTACGTCTTGACTTTAGTAAGGCTTTTTATACTGTCTTGCATGACATTCTCAAACCTCTAGCTGGTCTGTCTTGTGCACTGAATGACACAGAGGCCCCATGAACATGTAATTCTGGATGTGTGCCCATGTAATGAAAGACTTGTACCCTGGGCAAGGGGGCAGAGTTAAGGTTGCATAGGCAGCCTTAATTCTGGCAGTTCCTATTTTCTGTGCACCTTACTCTGCCGTCTTGAGATTATTTGAAGCAGTTTTAATGCAATTTCCTATGTTAACCCCCCCCCCCCCCCCAACATTGAAAAACCCTAACCGTCATCTTGTAGAACTGTATTGACCCCGCCCCATGAGTTACCTTTAGTTCCACCCCACCAACTTCTACACAGCTTGAGTTAAGGGTAGCAATAGGAGACTGTAATCGCCTCTGTGGGCCTGCCACTAGAGGGCGATGGAGACACATTTTTGCCAGTGGGCCTCTTGGCTCTTTGCTAGATAGCACTGGCATGCTGAGTTCTAGTCCAAGTTCTGGGAAGTGTTCTCTAGTGGTTACAGACTCTGTTGTCCCCCCTCGGTCCCCCAGCCTCTCCCTGTTCTCTTCTGCTCCTGCCCCTTCTACTGCCAGCTGCCCTCCCGCTCCTAGCATCCTCCCCCACCACTCTCCGATCCCCTTCCCCTGAACCATTCTCTGCTCTTGGTGTGGGGAGGGGCAGGAGCATGCCCAGGACTTTTGGGGACTGCAGCTGCTGCCCTCTAACAAGTCCCACCTCAGCAGGCAGGGAGGGAGCTTTTAAAACAACCAGATTGGGGGTGTTTTCAAGCCCCCTCCCCAATATGGCAAGGCTTTGCTCTGTGACACGAAGGCACCGAGCTTCTCAGGCACCGAGCTTCTCAGGAACAGCATTGCAAGGATTACGTGTGTTAGCCTGGGAAAAGTTATTTCCCATAAGAACGAGGGGGTCACCAAATGAAATTAATAGGTAGCAGGTTTAAAACAAACAAAAGGAAGTTTTTCTTCACGCAGCGCACAGTCAACCTGTGGAACTCCTTGCTGGAGGATGTTGTGAAGACCAGGACTTTAACAGGGTTCAAAAAATAATACATTCATGGAGGTTAGGTCCATCAATGCTTATTAACCAGGATGGGCAGGGATGGTGTCGCTAGCCTCTGTTTGTCAGGGCTGGGAATGGATGACAGGGGAGGGATCAGTTGGTGATTCCCTGTTCTGTTCACTCCCTCTGGGCTGCTGGCAGACAGGACACTGGCCTGGGTGGACCTTTGGTCTGACCCAGTCTGACCGTTCTTATGTAACAATGTAGTTCCCCCCAATCTTGTTCTTGGAAGTGGCTGAGCCATTTTAGCTGGAACGTAAAATCAGCCTGAGGTGAACACCCAAAATGGGAGATTTCAGCCCCAACGGTTACAGTTTGGCACAGTTCCAAGCAACGAACTCCAGGATCCTACAACGGGAAATGTCAGGCGACCTTACCCGTAGAGGCCGCTGGCTGGTGGCACTGCCTTCACCCCGGGGGAGCTGAGTGCCACTGGGCAGTGCTCTGGGCCGTGGGGAAAGGGTCGGGTCATAGCTGGGGGGTGGGGGATTAGAAATGGCCCAAAGTTACAGCATTCAGAGGTGGATTTCATTGCCCCCCACCAAGCCTGGCGGCATCCGGAGCTTGGGCGTTGGGTCAGGCCCGTCTCTAACACTCTCGGGAACAATGTTTGGCCGCCCAAGTTGAGGCTTCCGTGCTGATGCTGCCAAGCGGTGGCAGGTGGCAGGGCTTCCCCCCCCGGCCGTGGGTTTGCTACTGGTGGTACCCACAGCAGGCAGTGTTTAGTCCGGTGGCAGCCCCGGGGCAGAGGGCGCTGCCTGGTCTCCACGGCCCTTTGAGGGCAGCTGGCAGGGACGTGCCGGGGGCTGGTTGTTTTTGGGGGGGAGCTGAGGGAAGCTTCTCCTTGAGGGCCCTTGACACACTTTGCAGGGTGCCCCGAGCCTGCAGGCCCAGCGCGCCGTCGCTCAGAGCGAACAAAGATGCAGAGTCGATCCACGAGGGACAAGCCGGGGGAGATGCTGGCCAGGGAGTTCCCACAGCCATGTACCTCCCCAGCGCCTGCTGTCCTGGCATTCCCAGGCCCATCTTAACACCGGCCACGCCACTTCGCCAAAACAATCCCCAGAACAGATCTTTTAGACAGGCAGTGGGGCCGCTGATCGCCCAGAGGCTGGCTCACGCCAAGGGCCCCGCATCTCAGCTGGACACTGAGAAATGCAGAGCTGGGGACTGTCTGGCTCCCCTGTGCATGAGCATGGAGAAATCAGGGGTCGGGGAGTGTCTTAATGGGACGCCTGTGAGCAGCTGTTCCCCTTAAACACCTGGATCCCGCACCGAGTGGTTTCACTGTGAGCCGCAGGGACTATGCGAATCCCCGCCCAGGAGGGGGCAGTGAGAAAGGGCTGATCTCAACAGCAGGTGGCATGTCCTGCCAGACAGGAAAAGTCCATCAACACCAGGCCCAATCATGTGTCATGGGACAGTGAAGCCCCCCGCCCTCCCCATGCAGATGAGTCATGCCAGTGGATTCCTCCCCTCAGCTGAGTTTGCAGCTCGGAGCACGTGGCAGGATGCAAACCCTCAGAAAAGCAGCATAGGACCTTTATGCTGCTGGGACACGGGGGCAAGGTGGGCTCGGCCTAAGCAAGAGTTCCCCAGCTGCTTAGCCTGGCTTCGTCCTACAGGACGCAAACAGCCTGCAGAGGACGCAAGTGTCTCTGTCTCTCTGAAATGGAAGATTGGAACTCGCCCGTGTATGTAGATTTACCTGCTTTCACCTGGCCCAGCCCTCCCTCCTACCCCCCTGCTTCAGGCACCTTGAGATCCTTGATTGCAGGACTGGCTGCAATGTTAGCTGTGGTGCGAGCCCTGTGGTGCAATTGAGTTGGGGTGAGTGACGGGGCCTTTGGGACTGAATCTCGCTGGGATCCTGCATGGAGGGGACTATTTGCCTCACAGGCGGCTCCCCTGGGCGGTGAGAGAGATCGGAGTTAGAGCAGGGATGAACCTGGCCCTCAGCCCCGGGCGGGCGGCTGCCAGGAAGCGGCGGGAGCAGGGAGAAGTCCGGACTCCCAGGCCTGTGCTCTGCCTGCTGGCCCACTGCCTCGCGACTCAGAGCAAGCGGCTTTGCCCAGGGTGCCCAGTGGGGAGAATCCTGCCGTTTCCTTGGTGGGACCCCGGCCCCTTTCCTGGCCTCTGCCTGCCGGCAATGCCCGGCGGTGGTGCAGGCTGGGCACCAGGGCCTGGGCTGGCTCCTGCCCGTGCACCAGGGCATTTTAACACACTGCAAGGGGAGGGAGGGGGATCCTCGGCTCACAGGCCGGCATGTGTATCTCCGGAATGGCTCCCCTGTGTACATGCCCCCTTCTGGGAAACGGGACAAGGCCTTCCCGGCCTGTGTAGTACCTGCCACCCCTGCTCCCGTTAGCCGGCACCCGGGTGCATGCCAGCCCTGAGGGCCAGCCAGACCTAACTGCCCTGCTTTGCCACAGGCCTGGGGCACGGTGCGCCCAGGATCTCAGGGCTGTGGGGCAGGGGTTCCCAGTGGCTCAGCTGCCAAGGGCTATAGTTCCTGCACTTGGCCCCTAGGAGGTGCCCAGGTGGCACTGGGTTTCCCAGGCTCCGCTGGAGAGCAGCCAAGAACCACTGTCACAGTCGGAGCCGCAGGGAGGGGCCCTTCTGCCTGAGCCATGCCAGGGCCTGTGTCAGCACCTGGCGGGCAGGGGGCCAGTGACCCTGAAGCCGGATAAGGCACGTGCCTGCTGGGGCTTTTTGCTCCCCCCCTTCAGATCACCCCGCTGGCGGAAGGAGGCCGAAGGGTGGGGCTGGCCTGGATGCTGGCAGTCCCGTGCCCAGCCTGCACTGGGATGCCTTGGTCCTGTGTGCGGGGGAGGCTGGGAGTTCCCCTTGGGAGCGCGGCCGATGTGCTGCTGCTGGATCCGGGGTGGGGGCCGGGGCTCCCATGCAGCTTTCTGCCAGTACAGGCCACTGCTTGGCAGGCCCCGCAGAGAAACAGCCCCGGCGGGGAGGGGGCTCAGGAAGGCGAGAAAACCACCGCCCTGGGACGGGCCAGAGCCAGCTGAGCAGGGCAGCACACAGCTGAAGAGGGCTGCAGCGGGGCACCAGCAGCTGGGGGGAGGCCCCCTCGGTCCCCCAACCTTGCCCTGCTGCTCAGCTGGGCTCCAGGGTTTCAGTCCAGGCCCAGCCCCTGCAGTGCCCCCTGCTGCCCGGCAAGACACCCACGGCCACGCAGGGCCTGCTCCCAGAGCTGCTCGGCGGGGAGGAAGACAGCGGCCCCTCCTGCTGGCCACTTTCAGGGGGTAGCCAAGGGCCCCCCAGTTCAGTGCCCCGCAGCCCCCAGCTACACAAGCACCGGTGCCAGGTGCATGCCGCCGCGAAGCCCCGCCCGGCCCCCCAGCCCTGGGGTCTCCGGTGGGCGTGCGCTGCTGGCTGAGCCGCCGCCGACTCTTGCCAGCAGCGAAGCCCCGGGCAGAGGCCACGTCGCCCTCCACTCAGCCGTCCTGCCGGGGGTCCCGGCTGCCGAGGCCCGACCCCCCAGCTCTCATGGGGCACAGCCGTGAGGCAGTGGCAGAGACCATGTGCTCTTGCGTAGGCCACTGATCCCAGGTGTCCTGCTGTGGCTCCCTCTCTAGCACCACGGCAAACTGGGAGCTGCCAAGAGCGCGAGGCGTCCGGGGGCTGTACGCTTGGCCTCCGTACCCTGAGCTCGTGGGGCTGGGGGCTAGGGGGGAGCAGGGCCGCCCCTGGCTCAGACCCCTCTGTCCGAAGGGCTGGCTGGGCCTGGAGCCTGACCTCCCTGCTCAGACCAGGAGGGGGCAGAACCAGCTGAGCCTAGGGAGACAAAAAGGGGGTGGCCTCCCCTGCCCCCCCAACCTCCTTAGCTGTATCTGGCGGAGGTGGGACGGTGGGGGAAGGGGTCCTTGTTATGCCCTTCCCCCTGGGCAAGGCTTAGAGAGGCAGCAGCAGCCCCGCCCCGCCGGTCCTCCCAGCCACTTCTGTGCGGAGAGGCAGTGGGCATTATAGATGGGCCCTGGCTGAGGAGCCGGGCTGCACTGACACCCCGGAATTAACCCGGTGCTGATATCGAAGGATGAAGTGGCCCACCCCTCCTGTTACCAATCCTTCAGCCCAGCCAGGGAGAGGCCTGGAGCCCTCTAGAGCTACAGCCGCTCTGCCGGGACTGGCCAGGCTGCGGGTTCAAGGCGCCAGCTGGTGCCTGAGCAAAGAGAGCGCGGGGGGGGCGTGTGAGCCAGCTCCAGGGCAGACAGGGGCTTGGATCTGGCGCCGGGCAGAAATCGCCGAGGGGATGGGAGGAGAAGCCGCGGGAGTCCCCCGTTCTGCAGCTGGTTGGTTTGGGGCGGGAAATATTTCCCCTGGAGGTGGCAGCTGCCTGCCAGTCTCCGCATGTTGCCTGGGCCCCAGCTGTCTGCTTGGCACACGTGTTGGGTGGGTGGGTCTCCGGGCAGGGAAAGGACAGCAAGCTGCAACGCCGCCTCCGGCTTCTCTCAATGGGGCCCACGGCCGGGGATTCAATCAGCCTTTCTGGGGCGTGAGCGCTTGGGCAGCTGTGCCCGTGGGCCGCCTGTGGCCAGAGGAGCCCCTCGGAGGGCTGCACGGACGGGGCGTGGAGCTGAGCCCCAGGTTTGAACCCTGGAGGGCCTCTGACAGCGACAGGGCCAGCGAGTGCAGTTTCCCCGAGCCAGGGAACATGAGCCGAGCCGCTGGCCTGGATAACACCCCCCCACCCCCACCCCCGCTGCTGGACCTTCGCAGCACTTCTCGACGCCCGAGATACCCTCCTGCCCAGCTGCTCCGGGCCTTGTGTGCACTGGGACAGCGGGACGCTGGATTGGGGGGACAGTCCCCGGGCCCCTCTTTGGCCTGCTGGAGGGTCTGCCATGGCCTAACCAAGGGAGCGTTCGGCCTGCCCTGCCGAGGGGGGCAAATGTGCAGTTCTTCGCGGGGCACTCACTGCGCCCCCAGTGATGTCCTCCCTGGGCACCGCTTAATTGGGCTGCATCTGGCCCTGCCCGTGAGGCCCGGCGTACTGGTGCTCCCTGGGTGCCCATTCTAGGGATTTGCTCTAAGGGACTGGGAAGCCTGGGGCCGGGAGGGGCCATGTGGGATGCAGGTGCAGGGGCCTAGAAGGGCTCTGCATGCCACTGCACGCCGAGGCACGTCTGCCACGAGAGAGCCAAAGCGCTCCGGCGTTGCTTTCTGAAACCTTCCCTGGGAAGAGCCAAGTGCTTCCTCGGAGGGAGTTTCCTTTGGGCGAAGAACGGGGAAATGTGGCAGGGCCAACCTCCGGGGCATCCCCCAAATACCAGAGATGTGCTCCCCAGGCCTGGCGTGTGGCACCTTTTGGGCTGCCTAGGGGCTTGTCCCTGGCAAGCCGAAACTTGGGACAGGCTCGTGCGCCGGTGCTAAGAATAGCCCCAGCCGAACACCTCCCCAGCTCCGAAGGGTCAGGAGGTGGCTGACCTGACCTGCAGCCCAAGCACAAACAGCCACACAACTGTTGGCAATGCCGGAGGGCGAGCCTGGCTCCGTAGCCTTGTGGCCGAGGTTTCTGCTTGCCAACAGACCTGCCCGCAGCGGCCTCCCAAGTTGTACTCTGCTGTCTCAGCGTGTCCTGACAGCCGACAGGCCTGACCGGAGTCCCCACTGCCATCATCCTGTGCCTTACTGAACGGATTTACCAGCCATCCTCATGAGGCCGAGTGCTTGCCAGCCCCGGCCTTTCACGCTCAACTGAAAAGTACCCGCAAATTGAGAAATCCTCCAACCTTCTCCTGTGCCATGGGAAGAAAATGCTGCAATCTCTGTGGGTTCTCTGGTGATTCCTCTGCTGGGCTGGTGGCTTAGGCTGTCTCCAGAATCCTTCAGGGAATGCCTTCTTTTCACTTAGGAGACAGGTCAGCAGCTGTTGAAACATTTCCAGCGAGGAAACTGTCTTTTCCTTGAGTGTATGGGTAGGGACGGCAGGGCAACCCTCGGCAAATTCTTCCAATGGTTAATTACTTCCCCTGTTAAACATTTGCTCCTTATTTCGGGTGTGAATTTATCTAGTGTCAACATCCAGCCACTGGATCTTGGTATATTTCTCTCTCTGCTAGACTGACGAGCCCATATTAAATATCTGCTTCCCATGGAGGTACTTGTAGACTTTGATCTTGAACCATCTCTTTGCTAAACTAAAGAGACTGAGCTCTTCAATGTGTGACTGCAAGGCAGGTGTCTAACCCTTTAAACATTCCCAGGGCTTTCTCTGAACTCTGTCCGGTTTACCCAGCAATGTGCATCCTCTTTCACCTGGGGGACTCCTGCTACAGCAGATGGGTGCTCAGTTTCCCGGGGGCACTCAGTCACCCCGAGATGATCCACAAGGATACTCCTTAGCATGGGGCATGCTTTTTACCGTGGACGTGCGTGTGGTAGGGACTGGACCAAGGCCTGCAAACTCTGTGTAGCTGTGTAGCTGAAGGCCACTAGAAGGTGATCACTCTTAGTCACGCCCTGCCTGGGCTGACCTTGAACTGAGAACCTATTAAAGGCAGGCTTCAATAGCAGTCCCTGGAGCCAGCAAGTAGTGCCCCCAAAGCTTTTATAAAAAATGGGCATGAGGGTCTCACTTTGTACTTAGAATTCCTATTGAAACTCCTCAGAACAGACCTTGGAATTTGGGCCACTGTGAAGGAATTGAATGGACTAGCCTGTGACAGGAAGTGACATCATGAGTGGTGTGGAGAGGGTGAATAAAGAAAAGTTATTCATTAGTTCCCATAATATAAGGACTAGAGGACACCAAATGAAATTAATGGGTAGCAGGTTTAAAACTAGTAAGCGAAAGTTCTTCACACAGCGCATAGTCAACCTGTGGAACTCCTTGCCAGAGGAGGCTGTGAAGGCTAGAACTATAACAGAGTTTACAGAGAAGCTAGATAAATTCATGGAGATTAGGCCCATAAAAGGCTATTAGCCAGGGGGTAGGAATGGTGTCCTGGCTTCTGTTTGCCAGAGGCTGGAGATGGATGGCACGAGATAAATCGCTTTATCATTGTCTTTGGTACACCCCCTCCAGGGTACCTGGTGCTGGCCACTGTCGGCAGACAGGCTACTGGGCTAGATGGACCTTTGGTCTGACCCAGCATGGCCGTTCTTATGTTCTTATGACATGCTGTTTAGCTACCCTGCCTGCCAAAGTTTTCAGCTACATATAAGGAATTTTTTGAATCAATAACTTGGTAATAGTTGATCCAGTGCTGTAGGAATAATAACCTGACTCCATAGGCTGAAATTCGGTACAGGTTCTAGTCCAGAACGCTCTGGTCCGGAAACATCTGTTCTTCGGAATGTTGTTAGGTAGCTGGATGTCGACTTTTCATAGGTGTGGACAAGTTTCCTGCGGTCCCATAAAGTTTGTTTACGGACACCAGGCCTGGCGCTGTGCTGTTATTTAGCTCTAATTTACCCCTCAATGTCCTCTAACAGCCCAGTAAGCAGCGGGCGTGTGGGTAATGCTGCTAGACAATACTGACCTCCCATGGTCCAGAAAATTCTCTGGTTTGGAACTGGTCAGGTCCCAAGGGTGCCAGACTAGAGAGGTTCAACCTGTAGCTGCTTTTCTATTGCTACGCCTGTCCTGAGAAGTGCTCTGCCAGTACTGAGAGCAAGCGCTCTCTTCCTCTTCTCAGGATTTTTTGTCTTTGTTCTTCTCTTCTGTCTTTCTCCCACATTGCCCCCTTCTCCTTCCTGGGCTGGGATCTTTGCATTTCTCCACCCTAGTTTTCCCTTTTTCCTGATTTGTCACTTTAAATCTGTTTTCTTTCTTCTCTCTCTCCCCTCCCCTTGCCTCTTTGCCAGGCTCAATATTAATTGCAGCAAGGAATTGACTAATCTTAGGCCCTGATCTTGCTGCACAGACTTGCCAGCATGCTAACTTCACGCACCGTGAGTGGTTCTGATGATGTCATGGGAGCTACTCAGTGCATAAAGTTAAGCATGCGCATGTTACCAGCTCTTGTGATATTTGGTAGTTTTGTTTTGCTTAAGGCACCAGCTTTCAGAGAATCTCAGCTCTCGCTTCAAAATTCTAAGGTTCCTCATGGCATAGAACAGCATGTACAACATGTAACCTCTCTAGGCTCAAAACCCAGAAAGCAAATAAAAGTATCCACAGCGTAGTATGTGTTTAAGCCAATTGTATGATTTTCTGAGGCCTCGCACGGGATTTTTCAATGTACAAGCTGTAAATCTTTGCAGGGTCAGGGTTTAGGATTGTTCGTTTTTTCTCCTGCATCAAACTCTCTACACACAGAGCTGTAGTACAAAGGGAAACCGGCTTAGTCAGTTTCTGCATAGAGCAGCTCTGGATGCAATAGGAAACTGACTAGGATTAGTCAATTTCCCTTGGCCTCCACCTCCCCTGCTGCTGGGCTCATCTTGGACCTGCCCCCTCCCCCACCTTCACCTCCTCCCTTCCAGCTGCTGAGCAGCCATGTGAAATTAAGACTGTATTAATTTGCAGGGGGAATCTGCAAAGTTTCAGTGTGTTCTACCAGCCCCGGGCACCACCTGTTCCTTTCCCTTCATCAGCAGGGCTAGTTCTTGTTTTCACACTTGATGTTTACATCACAAGAAGTTTGATATGACTCCAGCTGTGTCTACACTACAGAGGTGATGCTGGCATTGCCCTGGAGTTAAGTTTACCCGACAAGCTTTTTTGCTGGCGATGCTGACAGAAATACTCCCAGGTCTAGCTGCGTCTAGACTGAGGGTACTCAAGGGGTCAGAGGTGTGGGTTTTTTTTCACACCCCAATCAGCATAGCTCTGCTGGTGCAAATTTTAAGTATAGGCCAAGCCTGAGTCTAACCTCCACGAATTTGGTCCATATTCACCTCTGTTATGGGTTAACTGCTTAACTCCTTTCTGTAACCTATTGCCAACATGGGAAGCTATCAGTTGCTCCTGTGGAATAGCTTTAGTGCTGTGTCCAGTTTGGGTTTCACTACCATTACTAAAAGATTACAGACCTGTCCAAAGGTGCGTACCGACTGCAGGAGAAAAGATCTACCGCTGGAGTTTGTGTTAATGTGCAGACTTTGAGAGAAACACCTGCCAATCTTCCTGCATCATTAATTGGACACCTGTATTAGCAGCTGGAAACTGTTTTGACAACACAGCTAGCAATTCAATTCCAACTGTATTTCTCTGGCCATTGTCAGAGAGTCAGAAATTGCAAGAATTATTCCTAACTCCGCCATTGGCCTCGCTCAAGACCCAATGGAGCGAGTCCAGCTGTTACTCAGGAACGTGACCGCAGAGAAGGGAAATTATTATATAGTGCCTGGTCCAATAAGGATAATGTGAATTTCAAAGTTGGTGTCAAACAAAGTCTTTTCAGTTTTCTTGCACCTTATGTATTGTGTGTTACCCTGTGTGGAATTGTGTGGCCCCCCTCTAGTGTATGTACCCTCAGTGGTCCCCAACCTTTTGGGGCTGCCGGGAGCCCGGGGGAGGGGCCGTGCATGTGCCGCGCACCTGGGGGGGGGGCCGCCCATGCGCCGCGCGCCCGGGGGCAGCACCACACGTGCGCCAGGCGCCCAGGGCGCAAGAATGGCTCCGGCCAGCCCTGGTCACTAGGCGGGCGCACATAAATGCCCTGGTGGGTGCCATGGCGCCCACGGGCACTGTGTTGGGGGAGCAGTGATGTACCTTATCTTCTCTGAAATCCCAAGGTACGCTGATTGGGGCTTCTTACATAAGACTGCAAATTAAAACTGGCTCAGTTTCTCTGGCCTGGCTACATAAGGAAATTAGGTTGGTATAACTACATTGTGTAGGGTGTGTGTAAAAAGGCCACATGCCTGAGCAAGGCCGTTCAACCCACCAAATTCCAACTGTGGGGGGAAGGGGATGAACTGTGCTGACAGGGGAACCCCACCAGTTGGCCTAGGTACTGTCTTCCCTGAAGCACCATAGCTGCACCAATGCCGGTTTTAACGGTCGACAGGCCCTAAGTTAACGTCACCAACCGCCGTTGATAGGAGCCCTTCTGTAGAACTGCTCATCTCCATGTGCTTCACTGAAAAGGTCAGGAGCATTTTCTTCACTTTTCAGGTGGGGAAACTGAGGCACAGAGCAGGGATGTGACTTGCCCAAGGTTCTCCAGCTCTGCAGTTGTGCCTGCTGCCCATGGAACCCAAATCTCCTGAGTGCTAGCTTGGTGCGCTATCCATTAGGTCACACTGCCTCTCACTGTGCACACCTTGGGGAGAACAGGCATGGGATTCTTCCCCCCCCTCCCCCTCAGTGCAGTGGGGCCCAGCTGGCTCAGCAGAGGAGGAGCTCAGGGAAGCAGAACAGGGCACATCTGCTAGTTTCTCCTGTTTAACTCCTTCCCCCCCCAGGGCCCTTTGTGAGAGCTGGCCTTCATGCACAGCCTTGCCTTGCCTAGTGCTCGGGTCAGTCTATGGGGGCAGAGACACAGGGTGAGTCTCCCCACCCCTGCTAGTCAGACAAACAGCAGAGCAGCCTGCAGGCGGGCTGGGTGCAGAGGGACCCCAGACAGCTGGGGATGGGGGAGGGTGTGCAGTGACATCAGCAGGGCTGGGTGTGTGGGGAGCAGCCAGGGCACCGTATGTGCAGGGGGAGCAGGGTGGGAGAGCAGCGCTGGGGTAATGATCTTGTGCTGATGCCCGGGTACCCCCAAGTTGCCATGGGGCATTTTCCCGGCACCTACAGACAGGCTGGCAGCAAAGATCCCTCCAGAGCCAGGCGGCAGGGAGGGAGGGGGCTAGGAAAGGGGGAGCCCAGGCAGGGGAGTGGTGGGGAGGAATGCCCTGCCCCACATGCCACTGGGGAGTGACCCCCGGCCTAGCGCAGCCCCTGCCATAGATGTGGGAGGGATTAGGCACGGTGGGAGCTGGGGGAAGGGCACGGTGCCCAGCCCCCGGCTCCCAAGGGAGCGGGCGGCGGGACGCAGCTGCGGGGACACGAGAGGCCGGAAGGTGCTTTCCGCCTGCGGGCAGCACGGCCGCTCCAGGCCCGGCCCGCCCGCGCGGGGAGAAGCCAGGCAGCGCCAGCGCGTCCCGCCTCCTCCCAGGGCTCCGGCCGGCCCACGCAGGCGGGGAGGCCGGATCGGCTCCGCCCCCGCCCCGCCTCGGGCTCCCCGGAGCGTGGCCCGGCCGTGTCACTGCAGCCCGCGGGCCCCCTACCTCCCCGGCCCGGCGCGGACACGAGCCTGCCCGGGCGCTGGGTCCCGTCTCCGGCCATGCAATGCGCGCCCAGATCGGCCATGCACCCCCGCCACGTGCGGGCCAGCCTCTCCCCGGCCATGCACCCCCCCCACGCGCGTACCCCCTCCCACGTGCGGGGCAGCCTCTCCCCGGCCGTGCACCCCCCCACGCGCGCGTACCCCCTCCCACGTGCGGGCCAGCCTCTCCCCGGCCATGCACCCCCACGCGCGCGTACCCCTCCCACGTGCGGGCCAGCCTCTCCCGGCCATGCACCCCCACGCGCGCGTACCCTCCCACGTGCGGGCCAGCCTCCCGGCCATGCACCCCCACGCGCGTACCCCTCCCACGTGCGGGCCAGCCTCTCCCCGGCCATGCACCCCCCCACGCACGGGCCAGCCCATTCCCCGGCCACGCACTCCCTCCCACGCGCGGGCCACCCCATTTCCCGACATGCACTCCCCCACGCGCGGGCCACCCCATTCCCCGGCCATGCACCCTCCCCTCCACGCGCGGGCCAGCCCTTCCCCGGCCATGCACCCCGCCACGTGCGGACCAGCCCTTCCCCGGCCTTCCGCTCTCCTCGGCCATACCCCCCCCAGTGCGAGCCAGCCTCCTCGCCACGTGCGGGGCCAGTCCTACCTCTTTCCCCGTCAGCCATGCACCCCCTCATGTGCAGGTCTAACCCTGCCCCCCCCCGTCAGCCGTGCACCCCTTCATGTGCAGGTCTAACCCTGCCCCGTCAGCCATGCACCCCCATGTGCAGGACTAAACCCCTCAGCCATGCACCCCCTCATGTGCAGGTCTAACCCTGCCCTCCCCGTCAGCCGTGCACCCCTTCATGTGCAGGTCTAACCCTGCCCCGTCAGCCATGCACCCCTCATGTGCAGGACTAACCCCCGTCAGCCGTGCACCCCCTCATGTGCAGGTCTAACCCTGCCCCCCGTCAGCCATGCACCCTCATGTGCAGGACTAACCCCCGTCAGCCGTGCACCCCTCATGTGCAGGTCTAACCCTGCCCCCGTCTGCCGTGCACCCCCTCATGTGCAGGTCTAACCCCTGTCAGCCATGCACCCCTCATGTGCAGGACTAACCCTGCCCCCCGTCAGCCGTGCACCCCTCATGTGCAGGTCTAACCCTGCCCCGTCTGCCGTGCACCCCCTCATGTGCAGGTCTAACCCTGCCCCGTCAGCCATGCCCCCTCATGTGCAGGACTAACCCCGTCAGCCATGCACCCCTCATGTGCAGGTCTAACCCCCTGTCAGCCATGCACCCCCTCATGTGCAGGTCTAACCCTGCCCCTGTCAGCCGTGCACCCTCATGTGCAGGACTAACCCCTGTCAGCCGTGCACCCTCATGTGTGGGGCCAGCCTCCCGCACCCCATGCATTTCCCCCTCTGCGGGGCCAGCCTTCCACCTTAGTGCATTTCCCCCATGTGCGGGGCCAGCCTCGCTCCTCCGCCCCACACGCATTTCTCCCCCCGCATGCGCCCGACCCCGCCTCGCGCGGGCCGGCTCTGCCCTCCTCCTCCCCCCGCCGCGCATCCCCGCCCCCGTGGCTGCTCCGTGCCCGCTTGCCAAGCTGTCAGCTGATGGGCCGCATCACCCGTAGTGGCGCAGGGAGCCGGGCCGCTCGGGCGCGGGCGCGGGGGGCGGGGCGCGGGCGGCGGCGGGGCGGGCGCGGGGCGGCGGGCGCGCGGCGGGGGCGGGCGCGGGGCGGCGGGGCGCGCGGGGCGGCGCGGAGGGGGCCGGGCGCGCGGCAAATAGTCCTTTGTTTACATGGGCCGGTGGCTGGCGGAGGCGGCGCCGGCGGGGGAGGGAGCGCTGCGCTCGCACCAGCTGTTTCCCGCCTTGCGCGGCAGAGGCGCGGCGCGCTCAGCTGGGGCCGGCGCCCGCATGGAGTACTTCATGGTGCCCGCGCAGAAGGTGCCCGCGCTGCAGCACTTCAGGAAGTCGGAGAAGGAGGTGATCGGCGGCCTCTGCAGGTGGGTGCCCGGGGGGCGCGGGCCGGGCGGCCGGAGCACGTGGGGCGGCGCGCGGGGCCCGGCGGGCGAGGGGCGGCGCGCGCGCCCGGGCCCGGCCTTGAGGCGCGAGCGGGCGGGCGAGGTGGGGGGGGGGTCTCTTCCTTCCCCCCCCTCTCTCGGCGCCGCGCGCGCCCCGCCGGCCGCACGTTGGGGAGCTTTAAAGGGGGGTGTGTTTAGCGCGGGGCCCGGCCGTGACTCGGCAGCGCCCGCGGGGGGCGGGCCCGCGCCGGGGCCGCCGGGACATGTAGTGCGGGGCATGGCGGGCCCGGCCACGCTGCCCCGCACAAAGCGGGCCGGGCGCGCGAGGGCCCCCCCCCCCCCTGCACCGCGCGCGCGCAGCCCCAGCGGGCGGGCCCAACCGCCCGGGCCATGCGGCCGCGCCGGGCAGGTGCCTCCTGGCGGGGCTGCACGTGGGCCGCGCGCCGCGGGGGCGCGGGGCCGCTCCCCGCAGCGGGGCCTGCGGGGGGCGGCGCGTGCCGCGGGCCTGCCCATGTGCGCGGCGCCGGGGCCTAGCGGGACGCGCTGCGGGGCAGCCGCTGGGGCCTCACCTGGGATCCCCGGGCGGGCCGCTCCGCGTGCCGGAGCGCGGTGGCGGGCTGGGATCCGTGCAGCGAGGGCGGCCCGCGCAGGAAGCTGTCCCTCCCGCCGCTCGGCTGATCTCCATCAGCTCCGCTCCGGGATGCCCTGGCCAGATGGAGTTGTGTTGTGCTCTAGCGTGCACTAATACCTGCAGGGCTTAAAAAGTTCAGCCGCTGCACTGCAGGAGCAGCGCTCGTGTCTCCTCTCTGCCTGCAGTACCAGGCTTTGTGAGATGGCTCGCAGCTGGCCTAGCTCTCACTGGAGTATTGGTGCTGGACAGGCGGTGATGGCTATCTACGGTTAACCCGAGCCGAACCGCAGCGGTTTGAAGGCCTGCCCAGTAGGGTGCCATCAACCGGGGTTTTTTTTCTGTGGCTCTTGAAACTTTGTAGAAGGTTAGGGTAGGAAAAAGAGGCATCCCTCCCTAAGCACCTTGAAGTTGTACTAAACTAGAGTATCGTGCTTGGAAGGACACTCCTTTGGGTAGAATTTTACAGAACAATATATTCCCTCATCTCCTGGGAAGTTTGAGAATAAAATCTGAGTCTTTTCAGTTTCACACATGTTGGATGCTTACAAGATGGTTGATATCTAAATTTTATTTTTTTATTGTTGAGGGAAATAGCACTAAAATGCATTTGTTTCAGAAGAATAAATCCAGCCCAACTTATCTGAGACAGGACAGGTTTGTACCTTTGCTTTCACTTGGTGGTTGAAATAATTTCTGCTTGCTACCAGGATGACATTAACCTCTTAGATTGTAGCAGGATGACTTCCCATAGTCTGTTTGGTTGCTGAAGGATAAGATAAAGTTTTCCTTAAACACTCAGAATGCTGCAGGAAGGCTGTATTCCTGGTAGGGATGTAATAGCGTAACCACTTAAATGATGTAACCGATAAGCACATGCTTATTGGTTACTGTAAGGGTTACACACCAGCTCCCAGCCTCACATCTGGGGAGCTGGCTGCCATCTTGCACTGCTGGCTCTGTATCAGAGCCCATGGCTCAGGGGTGGCAGCCAGCTCCCTGGGAGCTGGGAGTGGGGCCAGGAGCCGAAAGCTGGCTCCCGGTGTGCACTGGCTCCCAGGGAGCCGGCTGTTGCCTCTGTATCAGCCGGGAGCCGTGCAGCAGGCTGGAGCCGGTGCATGCTGGGAGCCAGCTGCTACCCTGTGTAGTATGAAGGGCCCGAAGCACAACTCCACTCCCTGGAGCCCACAGCTCCTTCCGAGGAGCCGGCTGTGCTGCCGGCTTTGCAGTATAAGCTTTTTACTGCAGAGCCCGCAGCATGTAACCATATAACCACTAAGATTTTCAGCTGTTACAGTTATGTACTTAACTGCTTTTTAACGTCCCTAATACCTAGAGTTCTTTGGCCTGTCATGGGTTCATAGAAGCCCTGTGACTGCTTTCTGTGCTGAATCCGCTTATTGTTTGGGCACACTTGTGCAGGAACATCTAGCACTGGTGAGAATGAATCAGTTACCACCTTCATACTGGAGGACAAGTCTCTGTTACATAGTAGGGCTGTCAAGTGATTAAAAAAATTAATTGTGATTGTGTGCGCCTCCCAACAGGGTCCCAGCTGACCCTGGGCTCCATGCAACGCTGCCCCTTGGAAGCACTGCAGTGGTGTTTCCAAGGGGCAGCGCATTAGGAGCCTGGGATCAGCTGGGGACTCCGGCTGATCTCCGGCTCCGCTGTTGAAAAGCCCCTTTGAAGTGCCGCTGTGGTGCTTCAAAGGGGCTTTGCAACAGGGGAGCCAGGGATCAGCTGGAGTCCCCAGCTGATCCCCAGCTCTCTTAATGGCTGCCCCTTTAAAGTGCCAAAACAAAACTTCAAAGGGGCAGCACAACATTAATGCCTGCAATTAACATGTTAAAAAATTTAACGCGTTAATCGCAGGTGTTAACGCAGGTCAATTGGCAGCCTTAGTATATAGGCTGTAAAACTGATGACTGCTTAAGTCTCTAGAGCCACAGACTTATTGATTAAATGGGTGTCTCACTAAATAAAGAACTTCAGGACTCTCCTGAGAAGAACTGCTTTTTGTTGAGACTGATTTGTCTCCTTCAGCTGTGTCATAGCAAACTTCAATCTTGCTGAATAACTAGCCCTTATGGGTATGTCATTTGGAAGATACCTGCATGCAAAGTGTGTTCGCTTTATCCCCAACTAAACGGCAGCTGAAGCTACAGCGCCGAGAGTGTGAGGACCAACAACTGTTGACGAGACAGAGTTCTGCACTTGTACAGAGCACCTCTTCTGGTCAGGGGTGAAATGGCAGGCGTTTCATGCTGCTGCCATGGACTCTCTTAATGCTGTGCTGCAAGCTCCAGTCCAAAACTCCTGTGCCAACACTGGTTTATGTTGGTTTCCTCTCCCCTGGAAATGAAACCTGGGCAGAAGTATGAGGAACCCCCAGCAGAACTGGTCCTCTGTCACATTCTTATGGGCCACTGGTCCTCTTTGAGCCCAGTGCAGGCAGATTCTAGGCAAGCTTCTTCCTGCCTATTTGTATCTAAGAACTTGGCTTCTCATCTGCAGGGGCCTATCCCGCACTGGATCTCTTTGGAGCAGAGAGTCAGTCGTATTGAATTGGATTTCCAAAAGAGGGAGGGGTCTATGAAAAACATCTAAGGGACTAGCGTGAATATCCATTGAACTTGCTTTATATGTGGCCAAAGCTTGGGAGTCTAGTGAGCAGATTCAGACAAACTCCCACTGTCCTGTTTAATCTACAAGACTAGCTTCCAAATGCATGTTCTCTGGTTCGCTCTGTCACCTTTTTAAAAAAAGGTCTCTTCCCCAGGAAGAGCGGTTGAGGGAAGGTTATCGGGGCCCTCTTGTGAGGAAATGGGTTCTTCCTCTTTCTCTCTTCTTAAGAACCTCTGCTTCCTAGATGGCTCTCTTGAGCCGCCTTGGCCTGCTTTCCCCACGGGCCAGGTACAGATCGGAGCGGGGGCTCATAGGCTTGCACTGTCCCACCTCCAATATGGGGATGATGCTCAGCAAGACTACAGGCCCAGTCCCAGACCAGAATGGAGCAGGTCACTGCCCCATTGAAGATAAGGAAGGCTTAGTGGTGCTTTTAGTGTAGGACAATTGGTCTTGTTGCAGCCAAGCCTGGATTAGAAGCAGTCCCGTTGTCCTACTTGGTGAGGTGGCTTGTGATCTCCAACCAGGCTACTTTCCGGATGGCTGGCTGGATCCAGGGGGAGTGCGTGGGACCCTGGGTTGTGAGGGTGCAGGGTAGCAAAGGGCTAACCTCAGTCTGTCAGAGGGCTAGTTGAACCCTTCCCTTTCTGCAATTTGTTCCTGCCTCCCCCTTTCCTTCAACCAGAAAGAGTTTGACCCCCTAGCCCAATGTAATCCCTTATTCTTCCCCCAAATGCCAGTTTTACTTGGCCATAGCTGTGATCACTGGAGTTTGTGGCCTACCCTCTGTGGTGACACCTTTCCAGAGGAGGAAAAGCCCAGGGCTCCAGGCATGTGCTGTTGCTCTGCTGCTCCTCTTTGCTCATCTCACTCGGTTTCCCTGCCATGGCAACTGTGACTTTTGGGGACGCGGAGGCTGACGGTCCCCATCATACAGCTGTGGTGCTGGAGGTGGAGGGCCCCAGACTGGAATGGCCTACGCCTCGGTTCAGGTTGGAGCGAGAGTCTTGTTACTTTTGGGGCACAATGTAAGATCCCTCCCTCCAGACAAGCCTCTTCCCCCTCCGCCTCTGGCAAATAGCCTGCCTGCCACCTCCTACCTAGAGCGTGCGGTCGGAACGCCCTCTGGGATAGGAGCAATGGCGAGAACTGAGGAGCAAGTTCAGCTCCTATTGCAGGTAGCGGCTGACGTGACCGAGCGTGTGCCTGCGTTCTGCAGGGAGGACATGGCCTTTCACAGCCCAAGAATACGTAACCCTTTCCCCCCAAAAGTATAAAGTGGAGGTGGAATTCTTGTTCCTCTGCTTCTCTCCCCTCACTCATTGTCTGAGCAATGTTCCTGCTAATCTCTTCCATCCATGTGCGGAATAATTTTATGTGCACCACGGCATGTGTGACTGTGCACCACTGGAAGAAACAAACCCTAGCTGTGGGCGCTCTGTTAATCGGCTGGGCAGCACTTGAATCTCTCCTGAGCAGCTGCTCAAGCTCACCGGAACGCTGCCTTTGATGCTTAACTGTAGGGCTGAATTGCTGTTTGCATGAACTGCAGGGAGTGCTTGAGCCTACGCTCTGCTGCTAGTAACCAGGCCCTCCTCGTGCATCCCAGAATCCTGTGTGCCATGCCACCAAGGGCTCCAGGAGAGCCGGTTCCATCGCTTATGGGATGCTCCTGACATCTGAGGAGAATTCACTTGACTGTTGGCCGCACTTCATCAGGAGGCGATGGAACGCCTGGGATCCCAACGCAGCCGTTCCTGTCAGCGCAGTGGGAGCCGAGTGCCAGAGCCGGTCGGGGGGGGGAGGGTTCGGGAGGTCCATTGGCCCCTGCTCCTCCCCCCGGGGAAGGCTGTGTGAGCTCAGTCTGACTTCCTAGTGTGTGGCAAGAAGAGGAGACCCGTTCCCAGGCGTGGGAATGAAGGTGAGCGCTTCCAGGGCAGTCTTTTCAGTGGCCCTGCCTGCACCTGCCCTGGAATCGTGCTTGTGCCATGCAACCCTGCTGTCCTCCTTCGGTATCCCTCCAAAGCCCATTGGCGAGGTGCTGGCTCATCTGGAGTGGCCTTGGAGTTAGCAGCGAGAGACACTTGCCTTCTGATCCTTCTGGGTATGTTTGGTGCAGAGCCATGCACTTTCCCTCTCGCTGGGTGAGCAAGAGCACGATGGGGCTCCGTGTTCAGTGGCTGGAGTAGGAAGGTGTTTCCCCAAACTCAGGCTGTGAACTTGGCGTGGGCTCTGAGGCGCCAGCTGGGTTCCTTCCTCCTTGCCCGTCTTCCTTAGTAACCAGGGCACTGCCAGACACAGGCCCCTGCGCGATACTGGGGCAATCCTGTTGCCTTCCCTGCCTCAGGAAAAGCTGAAGGTGGAGTTGGGCCCAGCAGGGGATTGAGGTAAGACAGTTGGTGCACGAGACCGGGCAGACCTGTGCTCGCTGGGCTAGTGCAGGCTAGACTGGGCTGCGGGGGGTGGGGGGGGCTTTGAATACACACGAACCCAGGTTTGACAGCTCCTCTTAAGCACAGGTCTGGTCTGGTGACACAACTCCCGGTTTCATTGTCTGTCTCTCCTACCTTCCGGGACATCTCTTCCCCAGGGCTGGTCAGAACGGACCAGTTATCGGATAATGCAGAGCTCTCGGCCGGGGCTTTGCCTTGGCTGCAATGTGATGAACTACTTTATGACTGGTCTCTGCTGGTTTCTGACCCCCCTGTAGTGGTGTCCATAGAAATTGGACTTCAGCTCCCAAAAGGAGAGGATTGACCCTGTGGTGCCAGGGGCTAGCTCCTTCCTGGTGTGCTGGACCACCCACACCCTCTGCACGTCTGTTGCAGATCATGAATGAAAATGGGCAAATAAGCTGTAAATATCCACGTGCGATTTCAAGCAACGTGATCTTTCTTCACTGGCAAACTGTCGCTAATCTTTCATATATTGCCTTTGCTTGTGCCTAGGGATATGCTTTTGCATCCTTTGTCTTAAGATCTCCTAGCACTTGCAGTGCTTACCCTCACTGGCTCTCTGCAGATGGACTGTAGCATAGCTGGCCAGGACTAGTGACTGCCAGACTCAGCAGGGTAGTTAATAGGAGCATGGCTGTCGGGGTGAGCTAATGCAGAACTGCCGAGGGACTGAGATCTTGCTGGCTGCAAACAGGTGACAGCGGAGAGCAGGTGGCTGCAAGTGTGATCTTCATTGTTCTTGAATTCCGGCATGACTTGAGCCGAATTCTCATGCAGTCTTGGCTATTGTAGACACTTAATGGAGTCGTCCACAGCCTTAGAAAGCCGCTTCCTAGGTCTAACTCTTGAACTAGTGGCTACTAACAACATTGTGATGGGAAAATATAAGAAAAATGTGGTCTGTGGCTTTAGCTAAAGGCTTGCATCTCCTGGCTGGTCAGGGCTAGAAGTCACCTCTTTAACATGAAGTGGAATTCTCACTTCTCCAGTGGCCTAAATCCGTGGTGTCCAGTTCTGAAGCAGTAGCCGCTACAGTGGTTTGTGCTATAGTGAACCAGCTACACTCGACCAGCCAAATAGCCACATGTGGCTAGTGTGCTGGACACTACGGGCCTAAAGCTTTTAAGTGACTTGCAAGGTACTTGGCCTTTGAAATTCACTGGCCTCTCTTAAAGCGCTGCCTCTGGCAGCGGCCCAGGCCTGGCACAGGCTCAGTGCAGTTCCCAGTCTCCAGGTTGCTCTGAGAGCTGGGCCGCATGTGCAGGCCTGAGGCTGCTGTTGGTGCTTTACCTGAGAGGCAGGGAGGGGTCAATCCGGAGCTCAGGGTGTGGTGTAAACACTGCTTCACCTCATTGCAGTGTTCCGCTTCCTCTTTAGATTTAATAACCTACGTCCTGGGTTAGGGACAGGTCACCCTGTTCTCTCCTCCCTTGGGCCTGGACAGTGCCCTCCGTGGAGGAGAAGTCTGGACTAGGACCATAGGTCGTGCTGACCTGTTATCTGGAGTGGCTTTCAACACTCGTGTAGACGGGGTTTAAAAACCTGTGAGCTGATCATGGTTGAGCCCAGGTTCCCCTGCTGGATTGACCAGTGTTTCTGCTTCCCTCCCAGCTGGGTGGCATTTGGCGGGGGAAGCGTTTTCCTGGCGGCTCTGCCAGATCACTTGGGAACAGAAGGCGCAGCGGAGGCAGCAGGAAGCAGGCGGGACCCGGGGCTTTGGGTGGGGCGGGGGCTACCTCTGCTGGGAGTGATCATCTGGAAGCCATCAGCAGGAGGGGGAGGGAGCCTCTCATCGGATTCATCCAGGGCCACACACACAGGCTGGCCCTGCAGGGACTTAGATGCTTGCTGCTTTCTTACCATGGAGAAGTTGGGGGTGGAGGTGAGGGGAGAAACCAGAGACCCTTGCTGCAGCTCACCAGCTCATCTTAATCTTTTAATCCTCCCTCTTCCCTGCCTAGCCCCGCAGTTTTCAGCAGCCCTCAAACCCCTCCTGGAGGAGCCGGGATCAGCTCAGGGCCTGGCTCGGCTGGTACAGGAGGGTCCCTTTATCTTGGTCTTGCTGAAGGATTCCGAAAACTCTTCCCAGCTCTCCGTCCTTGGGTCCTGCCAGGGCTGAACCTAGACCTGGCGCAGGGCTGCCAAGCAGGCTGCAGTGCCTGTTTGACGCGAGAGGGCGGTGAAGTAGAGCGGAACCACCATGTTAGAAGATGGGCAGGACCCTGGGTGACGGCTGGTCTTACGAGAGGTGCCGTGGGCTCTGACAAATACCTATGCCTGGGCCCTCCACTCTAGGCCTCGTCTGAGATGCCCCTTGTCCCCATGGCGCTGGGCGTGTTTAGTGCTGATTCAGGGCTGAGTGCCACCGACTGTCTTCCCCACTCTGCAGGGGCCTCGTGGCCAGGCCTTGTCATAGGAACATAAGAATGGCCATGCTGGGTCAGACCAAAGGTCCATCCAGGCCAGTGTCCTGTCTGCTGACAGTGGCCAAAGCCAGGTGCCCCAGAGGGAGTGAATCGAACAGGTAATGATCAAGCGATCTCTCTCCTGCCATCCATCTCCACCCTCTGACAAACAGAGGCTAGGGACACCATTCCTTACCCGTCCTGGCTAATAGCCATTAATGGACTTAACCTCCATGAATTTATCTAGTTCTCTTTTAAACCCTGTTATAGTCCTAGCCTTCTCAACCTCCTCCGGCAAGGAGTTCCACAGATTGACTATGCGCTGTGTGAAGAGGAACTTCCTTTTGTTTTAAACCTGCTGCCCATTAGTTTCATTTGGTGGCCCCTAGTTCTTATATTATTGGAACAAGTAAATAACTTTTCCTTATTCACTTTCTCCACACCACTCATGATTTTATAGACCTCTATCATATCCCCCCTTAGTCTCCTCTTTTCCAAGCTGAGAAGTCCCAGTCTCTTTTCTCTCCTCATATGGGACCTATTCCAAACCCCTAATCATTTTAGTTGCCCTTCTCTGAACCTTTTCTAATGCCAGTATATCTCTTTTTTGAGATGAGGAGACCACATCTATACACGGTATTCCAGATGTGGGCATACCATGGATTTATATAAGGGCAATAAGATAGTCTCCCTCTTATTCTCTATCCCTTTTTTAATGATTCCTAACATCCCGTTTGCTTTTTTGACTGCCGCTGCGCACTGCGTGGACGTCTTCAGAGAACTATCCACAATGACTCCAAGATCTCTTTCCTGATTAGCTGTAGCTAAATTAGCCCCCAGCATATTATATGTCTAGTTGGGGTTATTTTTTCCAATGTGCATTACTTTACATTTATCCACATGAAATTTCATCTGCCATTTTGTTGCCCAGTCATTTAGTTTTGTGAGATCTTTTTGAAGTTCTTCACAGTCTGCTTTGGTCTTAACTACCTTGAGCAGTTTAGTATCGTCTGCAAACTTTGCCACCTCACTATTTACCCCTTTCTCCAGATCATTTATGAATAAGTTGAATAGGATTGGTCCTAGGACTGACCCTTGGGGAACACCACTAGTTACCCCTCTCCATTCCGAAAATTTACCATTTATTCCTACCCTTTGTTTCCTGACTTTTAACCAGTTCTCAGTCCATGAAAGGATCTTCCCTCTTATCCCATGACAACTTAATTTACGTAAGAGCCTTTGGTGAGGGACCTTGTCAAAGGCTTTCTGGAAATCTAAGTACACTAACTACTGAATCCCCCTTGTCCACGTGTTTGTTGACCCCTTCAAAGAACTCTAATAGATTAGTAAGACATGATTTCCCTTTACAGAAACCATGTTGACTTTTGCCCAACAAATTATGTTCTTCTAGGTGTCTGACAATTTTATTCTTTACTATTGTTTCAACTAATTTGTCTGGTACTGACGTTGTCCCGCAGCGCTTAGCTCTGGGGCCTGCGGGAGACCCCGGCCTGCAGCCGTGTGGCTGCAGAATGAGAATTGGGGCCAGAACAGTCTTAGAATCCCACCTTGTGCTAATGAAGGGGGCGGGAGATTCTTCCTGCACCCCGCAAACCCACGATGGGGTGATGGAGTGCGTGAGCCAAAGAACTGTCGCTATGAATAGGAGCGGAGTCCCCGTGCGACTAACAGCTCTTGCTTGCTCGGGGACTCGATTGCCCCTGTACCCACTGGGGCGGTGTGGGGTCTCTCTCAGGTAGGGGCCACCTGCCCAACTCTTCCTTCCCTCTGCCCAGCAGAGGCAGCAGCACCATCGTCCTTTGCCTCCTCTGGGCAGAACGTGCTTCTGTGGAGCCAGCATTAGACTGATGGGCGCAGGATAGATTGCTGAGGCACAGTGGCCCGAGAGGGACTAACCAGGTTTCTGTCTTCCCTTCAGTGGGATCAGCACCCACTGTACCTGCGGGATTATCCCATGTGGCCGCTTGTAAAATGCGGGGTCCCGGCGATCCTGTGGTGGATGTAACTATCGGAAGGAGGACGTGGGGAGTGAATTGTAGCCTCAAACTGGATTAGCCACATTCCCCAGTGCCTCCTGATCGTCATGAAAACGCGCCCCCTCCCCCCGTTCTGGGTGCAGGTGTGCGCTCGCGCTGTGCTCGCTGCCCGGGAAGAGGACCTCCGAGGTGTTGCTTGAGAAGTGCAGGAGCAGGCACTGCTCCCTCACAGGAGAACAGTCTTGTCTGGCTCTCAAAGTTTCTTAGTCTACCAGTCAGGTCTCTGTGTTTGGGAAGAGCCCTCGGGTTCTCTCCTGCAGTGTGCTGTGCCATGGTAGAAAGAGGGAGCCTCCATCTGCAGGCTGGCCATGGGGGTACTCGAGGCTTGGCCGCCCTCGCTAACCCTCTGCCTCTCTTCCAGCCTGGCCAACATCCCACTGACCCCCGAGACCCAGCGGGACCAGGAGCGGCGGATACGCAGAGAAATCGCTAACAGCAACGAGCGGCGGCGGATGCAGAGCATCAATGCTGGCTTCCAGTCTCTGAAAACCCTCATTCCCCACACGGACGGGGAGAAGCTCAGTAAGGTAAGGCTGTGACTTGGCCGCCAGGGTGCGCTTGCCCCGGGGTGGGCCGCTAGCTTCCGGCGGCTCCTCACTTGTGCGTACCCCTTTGCTTTGGAGCAGTGACGGGCCGCCGTGGAGTAACTAACGATGCCAGCCACGGGGCAGTAAGCAGTCGCTATGCAAAACAAGTTCACTTCAGGCAAATTCTGCTGATGAGGCTGCTCCTGTGATCACGTCAAGTCTGGTGCAAACCCTGTAATGAGAAAATAACTTGGAGGAAATAAAAGTAACCGGCGCACAGCCGTTCTAGCGGAGGTAAGCTGCCTAGAGCTTCCAGGCCTTGCCGTGCAGACTGCTCTTGGATTACTATGTTGTCGAGCAGCGTTCGTTAGCCAACGTGCAGGCTGTGTTTTTCACGGTGGTGGTGGTATCCAGCCACGGAGCGGCGTTAGGTCTCTTCTTCGCTCTTTAGTGAAGAGGGATTGGAAACCTGCTGGTCTTAGTGCCTCCTGTGAGGCTTTTGCCGGCTGCAAGAGCATTCTGTGAGGGGAATCCCTGGGGTGTGCGCATGTGACACATCTGAAGGGGCATGCCCTGGGCCTAGGCCCCAGAGCCCGACGTCCCAGTGCCGTCCTAGCTGTCCTGTCCAGAGCAGGGAGCCAGGCTCTTCTCAGCTGGGGCGGGCATAGGACAGAACGGAAAGGCTCTTAGCTCTGCTGGGTGTGTGTGTGTGTGGGGGGGTGGGCGCTCCTTCCCCTCCTCTCTTTTTTCCCCAACCCCCCCCGGTCCCAAAATGTATCCTCCACCCTGGAGCGTGGCGAGCCTTTTCCCATCTCCTGCCAGACGTAGCAGTGCTGCGGGGGACCCGGAGCAGAGTTTCTGTGCCTGGGCTTTGCGGGACGTGGTTCTTTTGCCATCGAGCCCCTTCCAGTGTCTCGTGAGCAAACTGGCTTGCATGGACGTGCATCCCGACCTAGACCTGGAGCCAGTGAGGCACTGAGTTTCTACTAATACAGGACTAAGGAGCCCAGCAGGGTTGAGCAGCACAGAGATCTCACTGCTGCTAAAGGTCCCCGCCGGTGTGTGGGCTTCCTGTTCGCCCCTATTCCCCCGTGGCTTCCCAGGAGCATATAAAGTTGTGCCAGACAGTGCTAGTGGCTTTGGTCTTTGCTGCTTCTGTATCGATGCTGCTGTGAGCATCTCATTAGAGCCACCGCTCGCTCTGGCTTTCCTTTTGCACCTGAAACGTCTTGTGAAATCGCAGGCGTCTACATGGTAATGGACACCGGGGCCGGGGACTTTCAGAGGGTGAATGTAACCCCTCAGTGAAACGACTCCCCTGGTTCGCATGGCGCTCTGCAGTGTGCCCCACGTATCCCCTTGGTGTGAGCGTTGTGCCACCCGTTTACTTGCCGCCTCCCGCTGGGCTGCTCCTGCCGGGCTGGCTAGGCAGCGGCTGGTGATGCCAGCAGAAAGGAAAGGTGGTGCTGGGGAGGGGAGGGAGATCAGGGCTGTGGGCATGTGAAGTACTCGGCTCATTGGGGCAGCAGCAAGGTGGGTGTCTCCCATGGTGCCCTCCCTTTGTGCTTAGCTGCCCTGGCGAGAATGCCCTCCCCACAGAGGAGTCTCATGGTGGTCCTCCACCTGAGCTCCAGGGACCAGCTAGTGCCCCAGCGCCAGTGGGTTTGTAACATGGAAACTCATCCGCTGGGAATTGGGCTGAGACAAGCAACTCCCCTGGCAGGCCAGGAAGCACCTCGGATGCTAATCCTGCCTCTCGGAGGCTTGCAAGAGGCAGCCAGTGTGCTGTGCGTGGCCTAGGAGGCTGGCTCTGGCGTGGCCCATTGGCGAAGTACTAGGAGCAGGAGTAACGGCGTGCCCAGGACAAGCCGGGCTCCAGCTGGGTACCGTCACTGCACCGAGGGCAAGGTGCAATTCATTGTTTGGGGGGTGCAAAGCACTTGGCAGGCACTCAGGGGTCAGTGGGAGTTGATCTGGAGCAGTGGCAGTTTCTCCTACCCCCGGTCGCCCCTTGGCACGAGGGGCTCTGCTGTCTGGGGTGGGGGGCACGAGGGGCCACAGGGCTTGACACGCTGCCTCTCCTGTGCCACTAACCCTCTTCGCCGGCTCTCCCCAGGCGGCGATTCTCCAGCAAACAGCTGAATATATCTTCTCCCTGGAGCAGGAGAAGACTCGTTTACTGCAGCAGAACACGCAGCTCAAGCGGTTCATCCAGGTAGTGCAGCCACTGCTGTTCTCACTATTCCCCTGCCCTGAGCCCAGGATACCCCATGGCCAGCCTGAGAAGCATGTATTCTTGCCCAAGGTTACTCCTACCCCCCGACTCCCTGGCACTGGTTAGCTGATGGTCTGTGTGTCACCGGGGGGGGGGAGTTGCTCGGCTCTCCCGGCCTCTTGCTTCTCCGCCAAACTCTTCCAGAGCGGGGTGGAAACCGGGTGGGGGAGAGGGAGGCTTCCTGCCTCTCCTTCTGACGTGCTGAAGTTGAGGATAGGCACTTTCCCTGCCTGGCTGCTGTATCCTTGTCGCTTGTCCCTCTGCTGGGGTGAGCCAGATCTTGGAGCTTTGCTGCGTCTGTTGCGGTGAAACTGACAAGAAGCCACGCCAGCCTGATGCGGAGGGCAGGGTGAATGGGGAGTCGTGAAGCTGATTAGCTGCTGCAGGTGCATTGTGAACAGTCACTTGGTTCACCCTCTGAGACTGTGCTTGATGCTTGTGTAAGGGAGGGTCTGGCTTGGGGCTGTAGGTCAGGACCCCTCCCCGCTGCCCAGTCCAGGCCCCTACGCGGCTGTGCCAACAGACCGTAGCCACCGGAGGCTGTGTGGGCAGAGGCTACAGCCACGCTGCTCTCAGCACTGGTGGCAAATCCCTGCTGGGGGTGTCAATACTCTGGCAGGGCCGAAGGCGGGCTCCAGGTAACCCCTGGCTGGGGAGCGGGCAGTGTTTTAGGACTGGATCGAGCTAGTTGCGTGTCACCAAAACACGGGCGGCTTCTAGAGGCTGGGTGGGGGTTCTCGGACATTTCTGGAGCGTTGTCCAGGAAGCTGTCAGACCAGTGCATCCGCGGCTCGTCTCTGGCTGCGCTCTTACTGGCTTGCGAGTGAAGCAGGGTTTGTGGGAGACTGCCCAGAACTCGGGGTACAGTGGGGGAGGGTGTCTGAGGGGGGAGAGCGCTTCCCTGGGCCCGGGTCCTGAGCAGATAGTTACCTGATACCGTGCTGGGCTGGCACGTAGCCCCTTTCGTTTGGGGGGGGCTGTATTCACAAAGGGGCGGGGTGAGCGTTGGGGGGCTGTGTTCACAAAGGGGCGGGGTGAGCGTTGGTTTCCCCAGCTCCATAACGAGGACTGTGGCTGGGTACAGACCCGGAGGCTCCGCCTGCCTTTACCCTGATACGGGCTCTTCGCTTGCTGTGTGGGAGGTCCCCATGGCCGCGGCGGGGGGGTGGTGTTTGCTGACTGGCCCTGCGGTCGCTGTTCAGCCCCTTTGCCTCTGACTGTGCGTGTCTGGCAGGAGTTCAGCGGCTCCTCCCCGAAGCGGCGGCGGGCGGAGGACAAGGATGAGGGCATTGGCTCGCCGGACATCTGGGAGGACGAGAAGGCCGAGGATCTGCGCCGCGAAATGATCGAACTCCGGCAGCAGCTCGACAAGGAGCGCTCGGTCCGCATGATGCTGGAGGAGCAGGTGAGGCCTGGCGCGGGGTGGGCCGCCGGTGCTCTGATCTCTGGGCAGGGGGTCCGTGGGAACTGACAGCCTCCAAGGAGCCCGTCTGGGGCAGTGACGGGAGGAAGGAGAGGACCCAGCCTGCACCACGTGCTCACAGGCAGGCTGGCTCCTCGGAGTCTGCGCACTCCGCTCTCAGCATGGTGGTGCAGGCTAGGGATGTAAAATCCCATTTAACTGCTTAACCGATTAAACATGGAGTTAACCGATTAAGGGGTGTGTGGCCAGGCTGGAGCAGCCCCCCACCCCGCTGCAGGCAGGGCTTGCTGTGGATGCCCAGGGCAGCCCCTGTCTGTGCTGGACCCTCTGGGGCTGGAGCAGCCCTGTGCACATGGCAGGCAGGCAGCTGCTGCAGCCCCCAGTTCACTGGAACCTTTCCCAGCCCCAGCCCTAGCACTGGCAGGCTGCAGTCGTGTGGCGCCCTCTCGTGCCCGCCGGCAGGCGAGCACAGACCGAGTGCCTCAGCACAGCTGCGCTGCCATCTGCCGGGAATCTCGGGCGCTCTCGCCTGCGTGACGCAGCTCCCGTTCGTAAGCAACTGCCGCCCTCAGGGCAGTGGCAGCTGGCGTGGGGGCCCCGCTCTGCCGGATGCTGTCCTGTAGGGTAGAAAGGCTGCCCTGCCCGGGTTCCAGCCCTCCAGCCCCGTGGCTAAGGAACCCGGCTCTGCCGGATGCTGTGTCCTGTAGGGTAGAAATGCTGCCCTAGCCAGGTTCCAGCCCTCCAACCCCGTGGCTAAGGAGCTCCTGCCGCGCTGTCAGCTGCCTACGTTCTGCGGCTGTCAGCGCTGGTCTTGCTGGGTGCGCGCGTGTCTCCTGCTGCGCCGTGTCTGAGCTGCTGAGGATGGCTGAGCTCCAAACCCTTGGCTTGCGCGCGGGGCTGGTGGACACTGCAGTGCCGCTCCTGTGGAACTCACGGGCTCTGCCCAGTGCTGGCGTCTTGGTGTACTCGGGCCTTCAGGGCTCCTGGATGGGGAGCCCTAGGTCCCAAGGGAGGTGGAGACAGAGGTGCCGACGCTCCCTCCCTGCAGCTCTGCAGACCTCTCCCCTCCGGCGCTCAGGCACGGGAAGGGAGAGGGGTGCGCGGGCTCTGAGCTTTGGTGCCCTACCCTGATTGCTCTTGGCTGCCCCTCAAGGCTTCAGCAAGGCCTCCCTTCTCCGCTTGGGAGCATCCAATGGATGGAGCTGGACACTTGTGCTGAGGCTGTCGGCTCTCCCGGTGCAGGGGGTTCTGTCCTTGGCGCGGGGCCTGGTGCGCTCCATGTTTCTGCTTCCCACCTTTTCTCTTACTCCCCCACCCCCCCCCCACCCCACTCCTCGCTAATCCAGCTTCCTGGTTCGTCAGGCAGAGAACCAGGCTGACCAAAGCTCTTCTCGGGACTCTCCCATTTGGGGTGGGGAGAGGGGACACCCGGTTTGTTTTCTTCCCGTGTGGATTCTGCTCAGCCCTGGCCCCTATGGAAGCTCTCCAGGATGGCTGACTTGGAGCTGAGCCAGGCTGGGGTTCCACAAGGGCTGGCCCCCCTGCAGCCGGGTGGCCGTGCTCCTGTACTTCCTTTTGGCTCAGCTGGTGCCACAGGGTGAGCAGCAGCCCCCCAGGCAGCCCCCTCTCGAGCGGGAGAAGAAATGCTCTTCCCTGAGGATGGCGCTAGTGTCTCCCTCCCACTCGGCGACCGTGTGGCAGAGGAGGCGACCAGCCGCACTCAGGGCCCCGTGCCCACGCGAGGATCACGCTGCTCTCCAGGCCATGGCTTTGTACGTGCCCCTTGGGTCGCTCCGAGGGAGGAGAGGGCAAGGCTGATCTGGGAAGCTGATCTGATCTTCAGGGGAGCTTAGTATTTGCCAGCTTTCAGGAGGTTCGGCTGGGTGCTATGGGCTCCTGAGATTCTCTCCACGGCGCTGTCCGATCCCAGCCTATAGTCCTGCCAGTTTCCTCATGCCCACACCGGGTTGGGGGCTTTCTCCGGGTGCCCCGTGCTGAAAGGTCTTCGGCTTCTCCTTCGAGTGGACTAAAGCCCTGAAAGAGCCACCCACCTTCTAGCCGCATGTGGCACAGCTTGGCTGAGCAGTGCCGTGGCTACCGGACCACGTGGAGGTGGCTGGAGTAAGGCATGGGGCTTTGGCCAGGCTGGCTCGGAACAAGGCCACTGATCCAGGGCCAGGCTGGCTTGGGTTTCTGTTGCGGCATCCAGTGCTGCAGCCGCCTCTTCACGCACATGCGGAGCCTCGCGGCCTCGCTTCGCTCAGTCGTGAACCTCTCAACCTGGCCCCCAGGCTGGGGCCCCTCTGTTCCTCCAGCCCTCGTTGGAGCCTTGTTCTCAGGGTGTCCCTCGTGGGGCTGGCTTGTTTCTACTTCACGGTCTTCTCTCAGGCGCAAAGCAGCCACGCCGAAGGGCCGCCTTCAAGCCCAGCACGTTCTTGCCGCTCCGTTGACTGAGCGCCTGGTCATCTTGTGAGCAGCTCCCTCTGCACGCGCCTCCCGGGGGCTGGTATCGGTAGGGGGGAGAGTCCCCTCTCTTCGGAGAAGCCCAAGGCAAGGGATCAGGTGGCTACCTGCCCACCCAGCGCCTCCGATTTTGGGCTGCTCTCTTCAGGTGTGCTGCTTGCACTGGGATTCGCTTGGTGCCTAGGTTCCGGTCGTCCTGGCTGGCGCTTCTGCAGCGCTGCGTTGATCTACCTGGCTTGGAGCTGGCTGCTCACGCACCAGGCAGCTGCCAGCTGAAGACCCTTTCGGAGCGGCTGGTCTCGTGCCAGGACCAGAGCGTGACAGTCCTGTGGCAATGCACCCCGCAGAGGAGTTGAACTCCAGCTGGACAGTTCCCTCTTGGCCAAGCAGAGTGGAGGGAGCTGCCCATCTCTTGCAGCGCTGGAACTCTCGGTAGCGCGGCGTGTGGCTTGGACACACGGGTTGTTCCAGTGGAGCAGAAGTTTCTCAGGAGTCCCCTGACTGGATCCTGTACTGGCCTGGCACGGCATCGTCTCGGCCTTGCATCACGGGACGCCTCCGCTGACCAAGGAGTGGCGCCCGCAGCAGTCGTATGAGGCCTGTTCCTCCAACAGGTCCGCCTCCGGTCCGTACCTTGCATTACGGACCCTGCAAATCTGCCACCCAGCCTCCTGGCGTTCCTCCCGGGGGCACCCTGCCAGGTGGCCGGGCTCTTGCCTCTTCATCCCTCTTGGCTGCAGGAGCGCAGCTGCCGGTGTGTGCTGCCCCCTCATGGTGCCGAGGGACCGGTTGCACGGGGCTCCCCACAGAGGAACGTCCTCTGGCATCTGGCCCCGTGTTCTCTTGCTGCTGATACAAACAGCTCTGCCTCGGCCCCGCTGGGGGTTGGCGTGAGGACCCGTGACGTGCTCTGGTGGGGTCCCTGGCACCGAGATGGTTCCCACTGGCGGGCCAGGCTGCCTTGGCACCGCCTCGATAGGCAGGGGTGGTGGATGGGGGGTGCACGCCTCTTCCGCACCCAATGGTCTGGGCTCCTCTCTCTGATTGGCTGGCAGGTGCGTTCCCTGGAGGCCCACATGTACCCCGAGAAGCTCAAGGTGATTGCCCAGCAGGTGCAGCTCCAGCAGCAGCAGGAGCAGGTGAGGTTGCTGCACCAGGAGAAGCTGGAACGCGAGCAGCAGATCCGAACGCAGGTGAGTGCGCTGACCCCGCCTCCCACCACCCCAGCTCCCTGGAGATCGCACGTGGCCCCGCCCTCGCGCCTCTTCGGGGAGGCTGCCCACGGTTTCGCCCACAGGGGTCTCCTCAGACCCACGGCCTCGACATCCAAGGGTGTTGGGGGAAGTGGCCCGACGCCACGGTGCCCCTCCCATCAGGAAGACCCCAGGGTCTTCCCATCCTCGGGCTGGCTGGGGCTGAGAGCGTGGCGATGCTCTCGGCCCCGGGAAGGGGGTAGCGTGCCTTCTGGTGCCTACCCTGCCGGGGGGCGGGGGGGACAGGCACTGGCAGAGACTCCATCTTCCCTGGGCCGAGGGCTGGCTCCGAGCGTGGCTGTGGGGGAGGAGGGAGAACCTTGCCCCAGAGAGCTGGGGCAGGTCCCGTAGGCTCAGCTCTCCCCCCGGGGTAGCGAGGAGCGTTCTTCGCTGCTGGGGGGGGCTCCCGCCTGGGAATGAGCAACACAACCCAGGTCCTGCTGCCTGCGGATCAGCTCTTGGGCTTCATGCCATGAGGCCTGTGGGATGTGCCCTGGGGCTCGTGCCAGGGTGGCGCACTTGGGCGGGGTGGGCGTGATGTCCACCTAGCGGGCACAGCCTGGTTAGCAGGCGAGTGCCCCCCACTGCCCGCAGGAGCAGGGGACTTCGTTGCCAGCCCCGCCCTTGGCTTTCCTGCCGAGGGTAAGCAGGGACGGTTCTTGGGCTGTGAGCTGCAGAAGTTGGTCCACGAGGACTTTCACAGTCCTGCGTGAGGAGCTGCCGCCCTGCCAGACCTGGCTGTGTTGGGACTAGTGCGGAGGGGCCCCCCACACCCGTCAGTTCCCTCAGGGCTGTGTAGCCTAGTGAGGGCCGACACCCCCGTTCAGAGCGTCCAGCATAAGGGCTGCAACCCCCTCCCTGCTCCACAGCAAAGCCTTGCCAGGCCCAGGCACAACAGAGTCGCCTTCGTCCTGCAGGCCGGTGGAGGGTGCGGGCTGCAAATGTCCGCGTAGGCCAGGCCAAGAGGGTGTCAGCATCCAGAAACGGGGACGTGCCCAAGTGAAGGCTGCTGCATAATCTGAGCCCTGTTCTCTTCGTGGGCGCTGAGGTGGCGGGTAGGCCGCGTGCCTCGTGGTGCGCCCGGCTGGGCCGAGAGCAGAGAGCGGGGCAGGGTGTTGAGTGCCGGCGGGAAGGCTGCTTTTGTGGGTGCCGGCTCTTCTGTTTGGCCTCCAAATGTCTTTGTTCCGTGGAGCTGGCGTTGCCTCTGCTGGGCCCGTACTTCCCTGGAGGTGCTGGTGCCCTGTTCTCCAGGGCCGTCCCACCAGTCAGTGCTGACAGGCACATCCCTAGTGGGCGCTGTGGAGCCTGCCCTGATGTGCCGGGCGCTGCACGTCTCTCTCCGGGCGCTGTGGAGCAGGTCTGCCAGTCCTCAGGCACCGTAGGGTAAAGTCCAGCCTCAGAGTGGGCCGGGGTGCTCGGGGAGTGACGTCCCCAGACTACCACTTGAGTGGGATGGGACAGGTGTGGGTGAAACAGCGTCTCTGCCGCCCCACTAGCTTAGCGCAGGGCTGGCACTGTGCCCTGCCGGGATGTGCGGAAACGCCTCTCGACTCGTGCCTGCTGCAGAGGGGGGCTTCCTTCCAAGTGAGCTTCAGGCCGCTGTGCGGGGGCTTGGTCTCCCAGGGCACCTCCCAATTCCTTCGGCGGGAGGGGATTGTTCTGCCAGCTGTAACGGCTCAGTTACCCAGCCCGTGCCCGCAGCTGGCTGGCTGGCGGGTGTGTGACCCGGCCCAGCTTCAGAGCTGGACAAACCAGGCCAGTCACGTGCTCCCTGCTTGGGCCATCAGCTAGGCTGGAACCGTTGGATGCCAGCACGGAGCTAACGGAGAAACTGCTCCTCTGTGGACCAGCTGGCCAATGGGAGGAACTGGAAGTGTGCCCATCTCTTACTGTTTGCTAGGTGCGATGGGGTGTTCGCCCCGCACTGGAAAGGAAGGAGTTAAAAGCAGTCCAGGGAGGCTGTGCAAGAAGCATCCAATCAGAGCCCAGTGGGCTCCTATAAAAGGGAGCTGCGGGGCGGAGACTGCTGGTTGCTTTAGGAGGTGGGAGGACCACCGTGTTTCCAGCAGGCTTTGGGCAGAGCGGTTGTTGACGGGGGGCTGGAGTTCTGGCTGGAGCCCTGAGAAGAGGCAGAGAAGGTGCTGGAGACGAGGGGAAGCAGCCCCAGGAATTGAAGCCGCACCGGTGTAGCAGTGAGAGGTGGCTGTCTACGTGGTCTTGGGGCTGGAACCTGGAGGAGTGGCCTGCCTGCCTGCCCCTCCCCGGGGAATTGGCTGGACTATTGATGGAGATTCCCTCTACCCCTGACGGGGAAACCTGGATGGTGACAGGGCCCGGCGGCGAGTCATGAAGAGGACGCTATGGCTCTGGGACAGGCGGTGGGAGAGGCAGCAGGTGAGAGCTGCTCCCCGAGATGGCCGGCAGGAGGCGCCGCCCTGAGGACTCGGCACACGAGGCAGCGAGCGACTGCTGGAGCGTGGGAGGGGACTGTGGTGTCAGAGCTGTGCTCGCGGGAAGCCAAGCCCAGAGACGTTGCTGAGTGGAAGGGACTTGGCGCCGCCACATGAGCCCTGGGGGTTAGTCTCAGGATGGCCGGAAGGGCCAGTGCTAGTGGGTTGTAAAACAGGGCCGATGCCCGGTAGCCTAGGAGGCAATCGAGTGAGGCGCCACTGAAGATCGAGGGCTTGGACAGGCACATACAGGCCACTCGTGCGACAGAGCTCCTGGCTCCCAGCTCCTGGCTCTTTCCTCTCGGCTGCAGTGCGCCAGGCGGGCAGCCTCCCTGTGGTGCCGTGGAAGAGGCGGGCTGGCTCGTCGGCGTATATGGCAGCGCCACGTCGCGGAGAGTCCATAGGCTTGCTGGGCAGGGCTTCTTGTGGGAGCCCCAGCGCTGGCAGTGCTGTTGCTGAAGGACTCTCTGCTTGTCCCAGACACGCGTTCGTCAGGCTGTTGGGTAATGCAGCTACATCGCTTCCTCCGCACGGTGTCCCTGGCTCTGCGGCTGGCGTGGGGCCCACGGGAATACCAGGGTAGTCTCTCTGTGCACTGGGATTTGGGTTCCCCTCTGGGGAAGCCAAACTTGGAGTGTGTTTGGGGGTCCCTTACCCTCATTTGGCAAGTTCTTGTTCATCTTCCCTCCTCCCTCCCGGTCCTTGCTGAAGCCTGGCTCTAATCACAGCTACTACTGCTGCTCATTTCAGCTGTGCTCTGTGTTGGGCCGTGCCTGATGCTCGTGAGGATCCCGCACCGAGGACGTCTGAGAGGGAACCTCTCCCCTTTTCCTTCTGCTTCTCCGGAGGCCTCGGCAGGATTCCCACTGGTGCTTGCAAGGTCCCCCTTTGGAGGGGCTCCCTTCTCTCTCGCTCCCGGGTTGGTGAATTTCGGAGGCACCCTTTCTTGCATTGATCGACTTGTTTGTTCTTTGTGGGCACCACGTTCTCCTAGGACTTGGCTGGAATGGTCTGTAGGCATCATCTTTTCCTGGCAACGGGTGGCGCACTGCTGCTAGCGGGGAGCCTGGCTTGTACTTCAACCCACTTCCACTCCTCTTAACGCTTACCCCCCTCTTCCCCCAATCCTCTAAGAGCCAAGGGAAATCCGCCAGCCCCCTGCTAAGAGCAGGAGTGAGAACATTACACTAAGCGTTGAAAGTTCCTCACCTCATTCTGCTTCTCTGCTGGCCTCGGTGACCACGTGCGGAGAATTCCCAGGGTGCATCTGGAACCACAGATCCCTCTTTGTAAAATGGAACTGGACCGACAGGCTGCCGGGCACAGAGGAAATACGTTCTGTAGTTCTGAGTCAGACGTCCGGAAGCCTTGGTTTTTTGCTTACGAGTGTCTAAACACAACATCCACGCTTAGGAGCCATGCTTCCTTATTCCCCCCGCTTGGTTAAACCTAAAAGCCCAGTTGACGTTTCTCTCTTTCCTTTATGTAATCCCAAGAACAGAGGATGCTTTTAAAATGGCTCCAGCCAGCAATGCTGAGGCCTTCGCCTGGTTTCAGAATGGGCCAGATCCACTTCATAAACTGGGGCTCGCTCAGTGCGCTTGGCCTCGTTCATCTGTCTGTCCCTCCCGGGCACCGTGGGGCATGTTCCGCAACAGTACCATTGCAGATGTGGGCAACTCCTTTGGTTCAGTGACTCTGGGTTTGCATTGGTGTTCCCATGAGCAGAACAAGGCAAGGACCCCGCCCTACTTGTGCAAATGATGGTCACAGACTTTCACCTCTTCCTGTAACGCCCTATGATGCTAAAATACCTGCTTCTGCCTGTGCCCAGCCCCCTCCCCCAGCCACGCTGAGCAGCATGCGACTGGAACACTTGCAAACCCTGTACGCCAGTGTTTCTTAAATTGTGTTCTGCAGCACACTGGTGTGCCGCAAGGCAGTCAGAGGGGTGCTGCGGAGAACAGAATTCAAAATGGCCACCCTTAAAGGGGCAGGCGACTTTTTCTCAGTAACTTCCCCTGACAGCCCCCACACACACACACACACACAAAAAATCCTTGGTGTTCCTAATTTTAAAAAATTGTTTGGTGTTCCTTGGTCTCAAAGTTTAAGAAACACTGCTGTACGCCACAGGCCCTCTCCTCTCAGCGGGCACCATCCTCTCCCTTTCTTCTCCGGGGAGACTTTAGGTCCCGTGGCAGAAAATGACGTTTGTAACATTGATTCAGCCCTGGCGGGCTCTTAGATTGTAAGGTGTTTTACTCCCTCCTCAGGATTTTGTGCTTGCCCTGAGACGAGATGGTATTTACACTGAGCACAAATGCTTTTGTCCTGCTCCACCAAGGTCCCCCCTTCAGAAGGGCGCCTGCGCCTCTAGCCATTGGGGCAGGATGTCTGCAGTGGCCGAGCCTGTCGATTCTGGCTCTCCTGGGCTCCTTTAAGTTCAAGCCCTAGAACCTGCTCTAGCAGCATAAGTCTCCGTTGCGGTTACAAGTCAAAAGCACAAGTGAGGGGGCTGTTGGGCCTCACACGGTGCTCCGGTTCTGTGCGTGTCAAGTGCCAGGGTGTGGGATAGACCCTCCGTGTGCTGCAGAACCGTCACCTCGTGCACCTTGTGGCTGAGGCCTTGCGGCGCCCAGTAGTGTCGTCTGGCTCCCAGTTGGGTCCCATTCGGTTCTGTTGCAGCCCCTCGGGGGCGCCTCGATGAGGCCCAAGAATGGCTGCGGAGCCTCCGGTGTCCCGTGGGACAGCCCAAGGTTTGTGACACGTGGGCACTGGGGCCCTGGCTGCTCTTCCTGCTGCATTGGCCTCTTGCACAAGCGTCAAGCCCATCTCCTCTGCAGAGGATCACGACTCCTGCGGGGCTCCCTCACTGGAGAAGGTAGTGGTGCTCCTCTTGCTGAGGAGGGGGGGCTGGGCCTCGGTGACAGCCCCTTGAGCCCTCTCAGGTGGGACTGACTTGAAAGCTTCCTCCAGCCCTTGTTGTGGCGTTTCAGGATCTGCTGGCAGAGCAGCCGGGCTCTGGCCAGTCCTCTAGCCCCACAGACCTGAGCCAGAAAGAACAGCCCTCGCTGGCCAGGGGTGCTCCTTTGAGGGGGAAGGGGGCTGGAGCCCTTACCTCTGCTTGGCTCGCGTGGGAAGGGGCGCCGGGGGCTGGACTGTCTCTTGTCCAGCATTCTGCCGTGGGGCTCTCTTGTGGCTGCTCCTGCAGAGGGACAGCCCGGGGCGAAGGGTTCAGCAGCGTCCCAGCGAGCGGGCGTGTTTGGAAGCGAGATTTATCCGTCGCCTGCCCAGACCTGAGAGCAGCCAGTTAACCTCTCCTCCTGGGCCTCCTTGAGCAGGATGCTCCGGCGGACACGAGGAATCCCGTGCCAGAAGCTCTGCTGCTGCGGAGCCGGCCCATGAGTGAATGGCGAGAGAAGTCTCTGGGACCCTCGAGGGCTGGCTCAGGAGCCCTTTGCTCCCTGGAGCTGCTCCCCTCCCGGCTCTCTACTGTCTTGGGAGGCCTCCCCCGTGGTTCCTGGCCCAGGAGGTTGGCTGCTCCACTGACTCTGGCACAAGCTACAAGCAGGCCTCCTGCAAGCACAGGTCTGCTCAGTCAGAGGCAGATGGGCTGTGGGGCCAGGCCTGCCTGCCCGGCCTGGTGCGTGTTTCCACAGGAACTATCAGGTTCCCGAAGGGACACCCCGGCCCCCCCAAGCCAGGGGGCCAGGCCTCGTGATCCTGTCAATTCTGCTCCTTGCCCCAGGACCGTAGGCTACCAGAGCACCCAGCCCGGTTGGATTTGCAGGCTTTGGAGAGAGGTTGCCTTTGGGACACCACAGCCCAGAGAGGGTTGGAATCTGCCTCTGTTCCTGCCACTGCCTGGCCTTTCTGGAAATCCGGCAGGGCTGCCCTGTCCACGCGGCACCTGCTTTCCCACAGCAGTCTCTGGGGCTGAGTTCGGTCACTAGGCACCCAGCAGGGCACCCAGGCCTCTCTTGGCAGAGGTCGCTGCCGGCTGCTCTCCTGCCGTCCCGGGGTTCTGGGAGAGCCACGATCGGGCAAGAGGGGCCCAGCGCAGCTACCCAACAGCACTGCCTGCCGGTCCCATCCCCAGCCTGGGGCCGTTGGCAGCCCATGGGGAAGCAGTGCTGGAGCTGGCTCGCTTGCTGCATTTCTGGGCTGCCGGACACGGTCCCCGTGGCTGATCGATGCTCCCTCTTGTTAATGGCCCTCCTGCGGGGGCGGGGCAGATGGGTGCTGGGGGTGTTGGCTCAGAGCAGGAGGTTGCAGGTGGTTCCCGTGGGCAGCTGCCCTGCGCTGGAGAGTGGCAGGGTCCGCAGGCTGGCTGGCCTCGCCGCCGCCGGAGCAGCATGGAGCAGAGCCGGAGGGCGGCCAGCGGAGCACGTGGTGGGTCTCGCCAGCACTTCTCCTGGCTCAGGCCACAGAGAGCTTGTGGCTCCGCTCCGACCACGCGGAAGGGAGGGCTCGGGCTGGGGCGCGCGTGGCCAGCTCCTCCCACAAAGCTGTGGGGTGTTTCAAGGGCAGGCCGCCTAGGTGCCGCGCCATCCCCTCTGGTGGGGTGCTGTGACCTGGCCCCTGTCTGCGCCCTGGAGCTCTGGGGCTGGAGGTGTGGCCGGGCAGCTTCCATACCCAATGGTGTCTCTTTCCTTCCCCAGCTCCTGCCGGCACACGGTCCCCCAGCCCCTACCCATCATCCCACTGTGATTGTACCAGCACCGCCTCCTTCCCATCACGTCACCGTGGTAACCATGGGCCCATCCTCTGTAATCAACACGGTCTCGACATCCAGGCAAAACCTGGACACCATTGTTCAGGTAGGGAGAACAGGCTGGGGGCGGGCTGGGATGTGGGAGGAACTGGGGGTACCTGCGAGGAAAAGGAGCATTCCAGACAGGGCCCCGTCCAAGTCCCGGTGGGGAGAATTGGGGGGGCCCTGGGGAATGTCTGGGCTCCTCCCCAATGCCGAGTGAACCTCAGCAGGGCTGGTGGCTAAGACCGGCCCGGACTCAGGCTTGGAGATGGGGCCACGTAGGAACGATCCTTCTGAGTGGTGTCCCCCAGGGGTGTGGGCAGCCGCCCGCTGTGTCACTGCTCTCCCAGGGCCCAGCCCCTCCCAGAGAGCAGCCGCATCCGGCTCACGCAGCATGGCCCTCAGCCGCGCAGTTTCCCCCTCTGAGACCGAGCGAGATCCCAGCCCGCTTGGGAATGTGCGCATGGGCCGAAGGGCCTGCAAACCCAGCTGTGCCCCTGGAGTTGGGGGTGGTAAGGACTACCGGGCCTTGTGCAGGCGGGCGGGGAGGGCTGGCTGTCCGAGCCACTCCCCAGCACAAGGGGGCGGTTTTGCAGAGGACGTGAGAGCCAGACTGTTGGCGGGAGTCTGCAGCATGTGTCCAGGCAGGGGCTTGGACCGCTGGCCCTGAGTAGTGGCTAACCATGGGGACCCCGCCAGACCAGCAGGGGAGGCATGTGTGACAGTGTCCTCAGGAGGAGCCCCCTTCCTTCCGGAGAACACTCCCCGGCCGCCCCCGTGCCCATGGCTCCCCTGGGCACCCCCCTCACTGCGATTCCCCTCGGCAGGCAATTCAGCACATCGAAGGGACGCAGGAGAAGCAGCTGCAGGAGGAGGAGCAGAGGCGTGCGGTCATCGTGACACCCGTCCGGGCGTGCCTGGAGCCCTCCAGTTCCGACACCGCCTCCGACACAGAGGGGGGACGACAGCGACTCCATGGATCAGAGCAAGGAAGATCCCTCAGGGGAGGGGGAGCTGCCCTGACACCCTCAGCTAGCCGCAGGGGAGGGGGCGGGACAGGACCGGGGAGGGGAACGTCAGAGAATATGCGGAAATTTTTAAAAAATACAATGCGTTTTGGGTCTCTTTTATGACCTTTTCCAATACTGTAAATCGGAGCGCTAGGACCAGACACGCTGAAAGTTCACTCTGCAGTTCAAAGCAAACGGGGGGGAGGGGCCAGGGCAGGGGGCTGCGTCAGTGAACCAGCACTGGGGAGGGAGGGGGTGTTTTTAACTAGAGATGGGCCAAAACTGGAACCCAGGGTCTGAACTCGGACGGACTGTTTGGGGTTCGGGTAACTGGGACCTGGAACCAAATCGCCCGTGGCTTTGTTAAACTACAACCCACCTTCCCGTGAGCTTGCAAGACCAGCCCCCCGGCTCGATCCAGCGCTGGTGCGGCGGGTGTGTGGGCTCACGGGCCGGCCTGAGTTCTTGTTTCTTGTTTGTTGGTAGTTTCTCTATTTTTAAAAAAGGAAAAAAAAAAAAAAAAAATCCAGTCCCCCGGCACAGAACGCGGCGCCAAGAGAGAGGAATGTGGTATCACTGGGCGCGTTGGTGACGCTCGGGGGGGGGGGGGGTGTCAGTGTCACTGCTGCTCCTGCGTCACCGGGCGCTTCCCCTGCTGGAAAGGACCCCCACACATGGCAACGGGGCGAGAGAACACTTCAACCCCAGGCCGATAGGATTGTAAGGCTGCTGGAACTGCTGGGGGGAGCAGGTGTAGTACTCGAAATGACTCTGAACTCAGAAATTGACTAGATTTCGGATTGGTTGTGTTGCTTTAGATGAACTTCCCCCCCCCACACACACACACAAACCCACTTCATTTCCAGCCCCGATGGCAGGAGGTGCCCTACAAGATATCAACTTCATGTTCTTTATTTTTCCTTTGTTTCCTCCTAAAGCACTTAATCCATTTTGTGGGGTCTGCCCAGTCAGAAGAGCTGTTCTGTTCTGTGATTGTCGCTTCTGTTCCTTTTTTCTGTTGTGTTTTGGTTTCCTTTCTCCCCTCCCCTGCCCCCTTCCTGTTTGGCTGTAGGTTTAGGCCAGTGTTGTGTAGAGCCTTTGTGGGTATTTGGTAGGTTTCTCCCCAGCCACAACTGTTTCTGTTTTTTTTTTCTTTCATTTTTTGTATTTTTTTTTTTTTACGATTTTCAGGTCTTTGTGTTCGAGAAGCTATTATATTTTGTTAAGAAAGCGAAAAAAAAGAGGCTTGTGCCTTTGTAAAGAAACAAAATAAAGTTTGTACTTTGTTTTTTAGAATCTCTGTCTAGTGTAAAATCTGTGAGTGATGTATGAGATCGCCCAGCGTAAGCGCAGCTCCGCCTCTGGGGGCGGTCTCTAGTCCCATGGCTGCTGCCTGGGACTCCATGGCATCTTCTATTCTAGATGTGTCCCACCCCCAACCCAGCCAGCATCTGGCAACCTGGCTGCTCGTTCAGCCTTTGAGGAGTTTTGGCTTCCACTTGCCATAAACACCTGTGAAGAAAATCTTTTGAAATGGGAATCTAGTCCCATAGTCTTGTTACCGGAGTGTGCAGCCAGCTGGACCCCTTTGCTCCAGAAGCTGTGAACTCCCTCTCCATGCACCTTAAGCAGGTGGGATGGGATGGGTTAAGGGAGGAGAGCGACAGGCCAGGAACTGGGGAGGGGAGAGGGGGAGATGCTGAGGGATGGAGAGAACCCCAGGATCAAACGAATGGCAGCTGAGTAGTGAGAGGTCAAAGTAGGTCCAGCTCCTTTGCTGCTGGACATAAATCAGCATTTATTGACTTCAGTGGGGCTCTACCAATTTCTAGCCAAGATCTGACCACTAAGCTCGGTTTGCTCACTAAGGCTACTCCTTAATTTTGGTGCCAGCTCCCATTGCTGGCAGGGGAATGGGAGTGTGTGTGAGGAGCTGTCATAAACTTCCTCCTCTCCTGTGAATCGGAGCCAGACTTAAACTTTCAAAAATAGCTGCCTCGGTGCGTGAGCTGCCTGGGCCAAGAGCCCCAACCGTCCACACCTCCCTCCCCTGCCCCGAGCCGCTGGGTGCTCGAACATCCCACTCCTCCGGGAGCCTGCCTAGAAGGCTTTGTGTGCAGGGTGGCAGATGGGCCTGGCCACGTGTTGGGTGCTCTCCCACGCTCGCTCCCGCAGCTACTGCCGTTGCTGTCCTGTCACGGAGTCCTTGGGGGGACGCCCAGAGAAGCTGGGTTTTTGAAGCGTGTGTAACATCCTTTCTCCCCCCCACCCCCATGCAGGGTTATGGGACGTGCGTAACAGTTACGAATCATTCAACCAAAAAGCCTTTGTCTCAGGGCTGGGCCTGGTGCCGCAGCCCTGGGGTAGTGAGCAGTGGCAGGGTCCCTAGTGGACTCCGGGTGTCTGCCCCCGGGGGGTTTCTGAAAGTGCCGGGGCGGAGGGGCTGGTCTGGATGGGGAAGAAGGGAGCCGAGGGTAAGGCTACAGGAAGTTTGGCACGTTCACCTGGTCAGAGGTTCCTTCTGCTGGATGCCCTTGCCTGAGAGTTCTCCCAGCTTCTGTGTTTCCTGCTTCTGTGGCCCCAGGGTGTGGGGAGAGCCCTGTAGAAATCCAGCGGCCTGACACCAGGAGCCAGGTCCGTGTAATGAGCCCTGTGAACTGCTGGCTCGTGAGTCTGCGAGTGCTCTGAGAACAGTTAGCTGGGCTGGGGCTGGATGGCAACCAGGATCGCAGGTAACATGTCCTGGCAGAGCCCAAATACACCCTGAGAGCCCCATCCCAGCCCTGACCAATGGGTTCCCGTTCGCTTGTAGGCCATAGAGCGAGGGCCCAGCCTCAGCTCAACCATCGGCCTAGTGGCCTGGCTCCTTATGCGGATCTGGGACCCGATGCCAGGCAGAGATCTAGGTGTCCCTGCACCAGCGGCTCCTACCCCCCAGCCTCTGGCTGTCCATCGACAGCACCCAGTGTTTGCAAGGTGTGCTCAGGCCCAGCACTTGGCTTGCCCTGGGTGCGCACTGCCTGGCTACTTGCCTTGCCTGCTTGAGGGCAGCGCACAAACCCACCCCATTCTGGTCTGTTGCCCAGCTAACGTGGCCTAGCACAATAGTGCTTCTGCAGACCGCTGTTCCCTGGAAGCTGGGCACTTGGGTGGCCACCCAGGAGAGATTCAAATGCTGTCCAGCTGGTAGACAGAGTGCCCATCACCAGCAGCATGTCTACGGGTGGTGCACAGCGGTACATGCCTCAGTGCACATAAAAACTTTATTCCACACATGGCTCCTGCTTGTCAGAAGAGGGAAAGGAGAGTTTAGTCAAGATGTATTCAAGGCACCAGAGCCTGAGGAAATCCGGCACCCTCCCCCCTTCCCCACGCAAAGGAGCTGGCTGAAGCTCTCCGAGCCATTGCCTATTCTCTGAGGACCTGTGAAGGGCAGACTGTGGCTGGGCTGATGGAGTTGGGTTGGCTCTGCCTACCCTGGGGTTCTTGGGGCAAACAGCACCGATTGTTAAAGAGGGCCCGGGGAATTACAAAGCAGTCAGCCTGGCGCGGATACCAGGGAGATCCTGGGCCCCACTAAATGATCCCTTTGGGACACCGTCTGGTCCTCCAAGGGCTTAAGTCACGGCCATCACAGCTCTGGCAAGAACAAACCCTGCCAAGCTGACCTCGTTTCCTCCTTTACGGGGGGAGGATGTAAAGATGTGATGTGTTTTGATCGGAGTGAGCTTTTTGCACCATCCCCCGGCTGTTCTCCTGAGCCAGCGAGGAATGTGGGGGTCTAGATCAGTGTTTCTCAACTTTTTTTTTTAAAGTACCCCATTTCAAAAAGTACCCCCAGTACCTACAGTTTTCAGATGCACAATTTTTTCTACCATTGCAACACTTTTTTTTTTAAACAACTTATCGTAGCCGGGCAGGCGATGAAATTTTGGGTGTAAAAAGTACAAAAATAATAAAGCGCTGTAAAACAAAAAAATTTTCTCCAAATTTCCGTTGTTGACGTCCTCCCTGACTTCTCTTGAGTACTCCGAGAGTACTCATCCCACTGGTGGAGAAACACTGCTCTAGATGAAATTAGAAGGTGGTGCTACTGCCTGCTTCATTCCAAGACCTTGCAGGATAAAGGCATAAGAGGGGACTTGTAGCCTGAGGCCAAGTTTACAGTGGCTCTCTACGGCGCGGTAACTTTCTGGCTCGGGCATGGAAACCCCCCACCTTGAGCGCAGCGAGTTACAGCGCCGTCAAGAGCCAGCGTGGCTCCCCACACGGAGCGGGTGTACACAGGTCACTGGGCGAGCTCTCCCACACTGGGTACGAGGCCAGTTTAAAGCGCTGGTGGGGCTCTGCTTTATCAGGCAGACAAAGCCTGAGATTTTGTCTTCAAGACACGCCGGGGTGGAAACCTGGCCCCGCTGAAGTCGATGGCAACGCTTCTCATGCAGAGTCCGAGGAGGGGACTCCGGCAGGAAACCCCCTGCCCTTTGGTGGCATCGCTGGCGGGGAGGCGCGTGCTCAGAGTGTAGCCAGCAATGGCTCGCCGCGCCCCTGGCAGGAGGATTCCAGTCGGGGCTGGCGGGGTCAGGCCTGGGCCTGTTGCTGGCCAACGTTGCCGACTTGGCTAAGGGCATGGCGAGAGAAAGGCGCAGGCAGGAGGGGTTGCGCTTGGGAGGGCTGGGTTAGAATTCCAAACAGCCTTGACAAACTGGAGAGCCGGTTTGAAATCAACCCGCTGAAATTCAATACAGATAAGTGCAAAGTGCTTCAGTGAGAAATCGAATGAACAACTGTGAAACGAGGAAGCCGGTAGCACTGCTGAAAAGGGGGGGGGGGGGGAGTTAAAACGGATCCCCAAGCGAGTCTGAGCCAACAGGGTGATTCAGTTGCTACAAATACTAATGTACTTGTGGGACGTTAATGGGAGTGTCATATATAAGAGAGGGGAAGGTAACTCTCCTGCTGTTCTGACCAGCAGAGAACTATGCCATGGAGAAATCGGAGAGTCCAGAGGAGAGCATCTAAAAGGTTAAAAGCACGGACCTGTGAGGAAAGGGTAAACTGAGGCAGTTGGGTCTTGAGAGAAGACGACAAACGGGGGAGGAATCGGATAAGTCTTAAAAGATGCCAAGGGCTGCTATAAAGAGGATGGTGTCAAATTGTTCTCCTGGCCCCTGGAGGTAGGACAAGAAGCAATAGGCTGAATCTGTAGCCAGGGAGACTTAGGTTAGGCGTTCGGAAACATTTCGCTAAGGGGAGTTAAGCCCTGGACCAGGCTTCCGGGAGAGGCGGTGGAATCCCATCGTTGCAGGCTTTTAAGGACAGGTTGGAGGGACACCTGTGAGAAACGGTCTAGGCTACTTCACTTGCCCTGCAGCCCCCAATGCAAAGGGGTGGGGAAGCAGAAAGGGCCCGGGGAGCTGGCTTGCCCACCTGCAGCTGCAGGCAGATGGCCTCCTCTGAAGGAGATGAAGTCACTTCTGAGACCCGGCCTGCAGCCTGAGACTGCCCCAGCCCTGGAGTCCCACTCCCCTCTTTCACAGCTGGGCTGCTAAGAGAAGCCATGAAAACATGCGGCCATGCTGGGTACGAGGCCAGTCCGGCTCTGCCCGATGGGAAGAGACATGCAACATCCACCAGGTCTCAGCTCAGCGCTCCCCTGCCCTGGAGCAGAGAGGGAGTGGTCCTTTATATAGTCTCCAGCAGGCAGTCACATGATGCTTAGTCAGCTGAGCATGTGCCCAAGGTCGGTCTTAAAGGGGCAGGCCTGAACCAGGGTCTGGGGGGGGCTGCATGTGTGCGGAAGGTACCAGCAGTGTGCGATGGGCCCCCAGCAGCTGTGCACGGGCTTTCACCGATCTAAGTCCTACCTTGTGGGCCAGGCACCCAAAATTCAGCCCCCAGCCCCTGCTGCTGTGATGGACCCATGCTGTGCTAAGGGATGAGAGGGCGCTGGTCCCTGTCCTAGCTGGGAACCGTTGCCCCTGACAGAGGAGCCCTGCAGCGGTGAGGCTGGCGGGGAGGGCCTGCGGGAGCCGGCGGGGCTGCAGCCAAGGGGGCGGCTGCAGGTTCTTTGGGAAGCCCCCGAGGCCGGAGGCTAGTGAGGAGAATTTTCAGCCTTTCTAACAAAAGGTGAGTTTCCAGGCTGGGTTGTGGGGGAGAGGCGTGAAAACATGGTGGGGGCGCTCCCCAGGGGCCGCAGGGGAGACACAGTCAGACTCTCTCGCTTTATATTTTCTTCTCCTGATTTTAAAGCCAAACTTGGGATCTTGTGGGCCCGACGTGTGACTCTGGCACTTTTGGGGTTGGCAGCACTGGGCTCTCTTGGCTTCCTTCCCAGCGAGCAGCTTCTCCGCACGGCCAGGCTGGGTCATGGCCGTCGAGCCATGCCCTGTCCTCTGACAGTGACCAAGGCCAGATGCTTCAGAGGGAAGGAGCAAAACAGGGCAATGTCAAGTGATCCTTCCCCCGTCATCCAGTGCCAGCTTCTGGCAGTTAGAGGCTTACGACACCCAGACCATGGAGTTACAGCCCTGCCCATCTTGGCGTGGATGGACCTGTCTTCCATGAACGTACCTAGTTCTTTTCTTAACCTAATTATAAATTTGGCCTTTACAACATCTCCTGGCAAGGAGTTCCACAGGTTGGCTGTGCATTGGGCGAAGAAACGCTTCCCTTTACTTGTTTGAAACCTGCTCCCTGTTAATTTCATTGGGTGATCCCAGTTCTTGCAGTGGCGCTGGAACCATTTTTAGGGTGGGGGTGAACCCCTCAGACCCAGACTGGGGCTGCAGCTGGGGGAAGAAGCTGCAAATCTCCAGGCATGGGGCCAACGGTCAGTGCCCCAGAGCCTGGAGAGGCAAGTGGGCCAGCAGCCTGAACCCCAGCTGAGGGGGTGGTGTCTGGGACCCCCTGGAGCTGGCGACTGGTTCCCTAGGTGGCAGTGGAGCCCATGGGTGCAGGCTGGCAGCTGGGACCCTAGGGTGGGGTGCAAAATCTGGGGGGTGCTGCACACCCCCTGGACCCCTACTTCCTGTGCCTATGAGTTCTTGTGTTATGTGAAGGGGTAAATAACACTTCCTTAGTTTCTCCACACCACTCGTGATTTTACAGACCTCTGTCACCTACTCTCTGTCGCCTCTTTTCCATGCTGAAATGTCCCAGGCTTTTTAATCTCTCCTCATCTGGAAACTGTCCCATCTCCCGACTCGTATTGACTCGTCCCCAACACATCCCGTTCATCTCTGTGTCTGATCATTCTGTTCTTCACTATGGTTTCCCTTGTACTGAAGTTAAGTTCACTGACCTGTAATTGCCAGGATCGCCTCTGGAACCTTTTTCAAAAATTGGTATCACATCCGCCACCCTCCAGCCAGCTGTCTCGGGTACCGAGGCTGATGTAAGCAGTTGGTTACATACCCCAGTTAGTAGCTCTGGGTGAATCTCTTCCGGTTCCAGTGAATTATTGCTGTTTAATTCATCAATTTGTCTCAAAATCTCCTGTCCTGACACCTCAGCCCGGGAACTGTTCCTCAGATTTGTCACCTGAAAAGAACGGCTGAGGTGTGGGACTCTCCCTCACATGTGCTACAGAGAAGTCTGATGCAAAGAAATCATTTAACTTCTCTGCAGCAGCCTTGTCTGTTGAATCCCCTTTTTGCACCTCGATCATCCAGTGGCCCCGCTGTGTGTTTGGCCGGATTCCTACGTCTGATGCACTTAACATTTTTGTACAGTTTGTTTTTTAGGCTTCTGCTAGTTGCTCTTCAAATTCTTTTTTTGGCCTGCCTGATTAGTCTCTTACACTTGACTTGCCACAGTTTATGCGCCTTTCTATGTTCTTCAGGAGGCGTTCCGGTGTTTAAAGGACTGTTTCTTTTACTCTGTTCTTTAGCCAGGCTGGTGCTTTTTCAGTCCTCTCTGTTTCACAGGTTGGGGTAGACATTTAAATCGAGCCTCTGTTACGGTGTTTTTACCGTTTCCATGCAGCTTGCAAGCGTGGCACTCTTGTGACTGTCGCTTTTAATTGCCATTTTGCTCAGTTCCTCATTTTTGTGCCGTTCCCCTTCTGAAGCGAAATGCGATTGTGGTGGGCTGCGCTGGTGTTTTTCCTCCCTTGGGGATGCTACATTTAATTAATTATGGTCACGGTAAGCGGGTGGTTCCGCTGTATTCCCCTCTTGGACCTGATCTTGTGCTCCACTTAGCACTGAGTTAAGAATTGCCTCTCCCCTTGTGGGTTCCAGGAATAGCTGCTCCAAGAAGCAACTGCTAATGGTGTCTAGAAACTGTGCCTTAGCATCCCGGCCAGAGGTGATGTGTCCCCAGCCGCTAAAGATGGCTGAAATCCCCCTGTACTTTGGGTTACTAGTTGTTTAGCCTCGCCTTCCCTGTGCGCCCCGCCGGGACCGTGTGCAGGACAGGCAGCACCCCGGGATCTGCGTGCGCCCGGGCCAGACCCACTCCCCGCTGGCCGGTTCCCCCACAATCAGCCCTGCTCCCCCCAACCCCCTCCAACGGCCCTGCTTCCCGCTGGCCGGTTCCCCCCGATCTCCCAGCCAGCTCTACTCCCCGACCCCCTCCTGGCCAGCACCGCTCCCCTCCCGGCCAGTCCCCATCTGAGATCAAGTGTGTCTGTTTTTTTTTTTTTTTTTAACCATCTGGTAACCCTAGTGGGGGGGTGCCCAAGGCCTCCTGCCTGTGGCACTGGGGGGTAGGTTGTTCCAGGTCCTGTGGCCCCCTTCCCCCAGAGATGGCTCTGTCTATGGTACAGAGTGATTCAGTTAAGATTCTCACTACATTTGCCTCTACACTTTCTTCCACAAACAGTGCCCCTTCCCTGCCAGCCTGACTCCCTCTGCCATGCCTGTGTATTTCTCCCCCCGTATGACAGTGTCACTTTGATCCACCAAGATTCTGTTTGATCCACCAACAGGCCCTCACATTCACCTGGCTTCTAGCATTTATAGACTGTGTCTCTTCAGTTGTCTGCCATTTTGGGACGTCACCGAATAATTCTTCTCTACTCTGCACTGATTAGGCCTCAGCTGGAGCATTGTGTGCAGTTCTGGGCACCACGTCTCAGGAAAGCTGTGGAGAAATTGGAGAAGGTCCAGAGAAGACCATCACAAATGATGAAAGGCCTAGAAAACATGAGCTCTGAGGGAAGAAAGAACTGGGCTTGTTTAGCTTAGAAAGGAGAGGACTGAGAGGGGACATGAGAGCAGTTTTCAAGTATCTAAACGGGTGTCACAAGGAGGAAGGAGAAAACTTGTTCTCCTTGGCCTCTGAGGACAGGACAAGAAGCAATGGGCTTCAACTGCAGCAAGGGAGGTTTAGGTTGGACATTAGGAAAAACTTCCTGCCTGTCAGGGTGGTGAAACACTGGACTAAATTGCCCGGGGAGGTTGTGGAATCTCCATCCCTGGAGATATTTCGGAGCAGGTTGGACACACACCTGTCAGGGATGATCCAGATGGTGCTTGGTCCTGCCGTGAGGGCAGGGGGCTGGACTCAGTGTCCTCTCGAGGTCCCTTCCAGTCCTAGTGTTCTGTGATTCTATGACTGGGTCTCCTCTGCATGTGGCTGCTTCTCTTCCGTTCCTTCAGCACTTCTGACCAGGCCCCTAGAAATCTCATGCTACATCTGATCGGGTTAATCTGTGCAGCACCGTCAGCTGGGCAGCCAGGTGATGCGGGGTGAGGGTGTTGATGGCTGCGGCCACTAGGGGGTGGTATGGCTCTACGAGGTCATCTAAGCTCTGGTCGTTAGCAGGGCCCTTCTCCTAACTAGGGCCCGCTGGACCTTTGAAGGCGAATAAACCCACCCAAACTAGTCTCATGAATCCATCGGCTAAGCCGGGGGCTGGGACCTCCGTTTCAAAGAGGGGATGGATGGGCTGTTTGCTGTGCCCTTGATTTCTGCTCCTAGGTCGAATAGCTGGTCCAGCCTGTCAGCGAGAGTCTGGAGGCAGAATGTCATGGTTTCCTTCTTAGTCTTTAAGGGCGCCTCATTGTTTCTACATCTCATATGGGTGGGCTCAAAGGATCTGCAGGATGGGGGTCTTTTCTAAACAGAAGGGAGCACAACTGACACTCAAACTCGGCCCTCCCTCGTTGGTTTCGCTTGCTCTTGCCTCCCTCGCGGGTGAGCAGCCTGGGCTGTGCCGTGTCGGCTGGGCCGTCTAGCCAGCTCTCGGGGCGCAGTGAGGGGCCTTGACGTTGGATCCCGAGGAAGGCCGTTTCACTGACGACAGGCCTTGCACGTGGAGCAAGGGCCGTAGCGGCGAGCTGAGGGTGCCCGTTGTTCTGGTCTGCTAACCGGCGTGGCACCGGCGGGCGAATGGGGCTGGCCAGCCATGCTGCTCTCGGGATCTCCTGGCCGCCCACAGGTACAGATTCAAGCTGCAGGGCTTGGTGCCTCTGAACCGCAGCAGGATTCCAGCTGGACTTTCCCGGGGGGCTCCCCCTCAGCATGATGGGGCAGGGCCTGGAGGAGCTGGAATGCAGCAGCTTTCGCCTTCTCTCTCTCCTCCTCCTCCCATCCCCTGCTCCCCTCCCCTGGCCCTAGTTCCTGCCCCTAGTCTCCTTTTCCAGGGCAGGCCTTGGCACTGGGCAGTGTGTTGTCCCCCCTCACCCCCGCCTTCCCGGCCATGCTGAATTGGCCCTTTCTGCCGGTGACGGACAGGAGCCGGTGCTGACTCAGCGAGCGGGCGCCTGCCGCCGGAGAAGGAGCCGAGGCAGCTGCCGTCAGAAAATGTTTCAAGCCTCCAGGGCCAGAAACACGACTCGGTTCTTCCCGCCCCTGCAGAGCCAAACGACTGCGTGAGGAAGGGCCCAGCAGCGAGAGAGCCCGAGCCGGGCTCCGTGCAGGGCACACGGCGAATCTCTCCCTGCACCTGGACGGGTCCATGAGAGCCTGCCCCGCTCGGCTCTGTATGCCCCCGTTTGTGCCCCAAGGGGCTGCCCCCGCTGCCGAGTTTCTCTGCACCTGGGCTGCAGTCCCAGTCCTGGCTCTGGCCTAAGGATTTAAATCCTGTTCGACTGGTTAACCGGTTAACCGATTAAAGGGGGCCGGGCTGGAGTGCCCCCCCCCCACGGCCGGGCCAGAGTGCCCCCCCCCCCACGGCCGGGCCGAGTGCCCCCCACCATGGCTGGGCTGGAGTGCCCCCTCCCACGGCCGGGCTGGAGTGCCCCCACACACAGCCAGTCTGGAGTGCCCCCCCACCATGGCTGGGCCGGAGTGCCCCCCTCCCTTGGCCGGGCTGGAGTGTCCCCCCACACCCCTGCTGCAGGCAGGGGCTGCTCCAGCCCTCACCAGTTAACCTTTCACAGCCCTCGCCTGGTCCCTCTTGTCCCCGTGCCGAGGTGCCGGCTGCTGATGGTGGCTTTTGAGATCTGGCCTGAGACCCAGCGAATTCCTATCACAGCAGCGGCCTGTCTGAGCGTGGCCCCTGGATCCGAGTGGCGCCATCGCCCTGGCCGGCCGCCTGTCCCTTGCGGTCCCCAGCTCCCTCCGGCTCCCTGAGCAGGATGAGCGCGGCAGAGGAAAGCGGGGGCTGGGTAACCGGGTTTCCGTGCTGTGGCCATGTGGGCAAGCAGAAGCGTGGTGTTCCCGACCCAGCAGGGCCCTCGCCGTGTCTCGCGTCGGGCGGTGCAAGCGCCGGCTTGAAATGGTTTTGTGCTGATATGGAACAAACCCCTAGCGTGCAAACTTCTCTTTGAAAAGGGGCGGCGGGAGAAGGAGCCGTTCTGCCAGGCTGCCCTTAGCCACAGTCCCTGCAAGCTTGGGCTAGTCACCACCCTCCAGGCAAGACGATCCAAAGGTCCGGGTGGTTGGCCAGGCAAGCTGGCGGGATTCCACCAGAGACCTGCCACGTGTCCAGGGGCCTTCGCCGCAAGCCGATGGATTCTGCAGCAGGTTCCGATTCCAACTAGGGTTGCCAGGTGTCCGGTATTCACCCGGACAGTCTGGTATTTTCGCCTCCTGTCCAGTAAAAAAATTCAGAGAATACCAGACACCTAAAATGTCCGGTATTTTCTGATTTTTTTCCCCGGCCAGGAGGCAAAAATGCCGGGTTCCTGGCAACCCTACAAACACTCAGCGCCCAGTCTCCCGAGCCTCCCCCGACCCCAGCCCCCATGTTTACCCGGTTCTGCAAGGCTGCCGGCACAAAATGGCTGCCGACCAAGGGGAAGCAATCCTCAACCGCTTAGTCTTAGTGCTCAACCACTCCCCTGTTCCTATCCCTGCACTCACTCTTAAAGGGGACACGCTGTTTTAATGCTGTTTTATTTTAATTTTATTTTTGCTTACGTTTTTTTGCTCAACAACTTTGGTCTCCCCCCCTTTTTTTTTTCCTTCAACAGAATTTTTTCCCAGTGTTTTTTTTTTTTTTTATTTCAACCATCTGGCAACCCTAATTCCAACCAATTGGTAAAACCATTTTGCCAGCACTTCTCCAATGTGCTCCCATTTTAACCATTCGGCCTATGGTTGGGGGCAGCAGCGAGGGCGGGGGTCAGCGCCTACGGATCCCTCTTAGAGCTAGCCACCACGCAGAATTTCTAGAACACCCCTCGTCAGGGGCAGCCTGTGAGCATAGGCAGACTCGGCGATTGCCTAGGGCGCCACTGGCCTGGGGCGCCCGATGGTGACATCACGGCCATTGACAGCCATGCAGGCCGGGACGCCGATCGTGCCTTCTGCCTGAGGCGCCAGCTGCCACAGCCGGCCTCGGACAGCTCCTGCCCCTCATGCCTGTCATGACATGAGGGTTAGCCAGCAGCCTGGGAACTAAGGGGTTAACTATACCTAAGCCAGGTAGAGTTGGCCAATAGGAATGTAGCTAGGAATTTCAAACTGGGACAAAGGAATTTTGGGGTTTTCCCATCTTTGTCTCTGGGGCAGTTTCTCTCCAGCTACTGAGGGAGACAGACAGAATGTCTCCCTCCAAGAAAAGACTCTTCACCGTATGTAAGTAGGGTAAAGTTTAGATAAATCTGTTAGGTTTTATTGTTTTATGGTTTGGGAAATGGGTTCTGATGTCTGTGCATTTAGAAACGGGTTTTCCTCTCCTTTGTAACTAAGCTCCTGGCCCATGGTGGGGTTCCCCCCATGAGTATATTACTTTGTGACTTTTCCATCTAGTCATGATGCCTGCAACGAGAATATTGTGGTGATAATAAAAGTTCTTTTTCTTTTCTTTTTATTAACCTGGCATTGGTTAATTTTTGTGTCCTGGTTTTTACTTTAGGGGTGAGATTTCCCAAATGAAAATTTGGGAAATGAGATTTCCAAAAAAAAAAAAAAAAAAGGGCTCTAGAGGTGATCCGGGCAATTACAGACCGGTAAGTCTAACTTCAGTACCTGGCAAATTAGTCGAAACAATAGTAAAGAATAAAATTGTGAAGCATGTAGAAGAACATAATTTGTTGGACAAAAGTCAACATGGTTTCTGTAAAGGGAAATCCTGTCTTACTAATCTATTAGAGTTCTTTGAAGGGGTTAACAAACATGCGGACAAGGGGATCCAGTAGATATAGTATACTTAGATTTCCAGAAAGCCTTTGACAAGGTCCCTCACCAAAGGCTCTTGTGTAAATTACATGGCCATGGGATAAGAGGGAAGGTCCTTTCTTGGATTGAGAACTGGTTAAAAGACAGGAAACAAAGGGTAGGAATAAATGGTAAATTTTCAGAATGGAGAGGGGTAACTAGTGGTGTCCCCCAAGGGTCAGTCCTAGGACCAATCCTGTTCAACTTATTCATAAATGATCTGGAGAAAGGGGTAAGCAGTGAGGTGGTAAAGTTTGCGGATGATACCAAACTGTTTAGGATAGTCAAGACAGAAGCAGATTTTAAGGGACTCCAAGAAGATCTCACCAAACTGAGTGATTGGGCAACAAAATGGCAAATGAAATTTAATGTGGATAAGTGTAAAGTAATGCACATCGGGAAAAATAACCCCAACTATACGTACAGTATGATGGGGGCTAATTTGGCTACGACAAATCAGGAAAGAGATCTTGGAGTTATCGTGGACAGTTCTCTGAAAACTTCCACACAGTGTCCAGCAGTGGTCAAAAAGGCAAATAGGATGCTAGGTGGTATTAAGAAAGGGATAGAAAATAAGACCCAGAATATCTTACTGCCCCTGTATAAAACTATGGTACGCCCACATCTTGAATACTGTGTACAGATGTGGTCTCCTCACCTCAAAAAAGATATTTTGGCCTTGGAAAGGGTTCAGAAAAGGGCAACTAAAATGATTAGGGGTTTGGAACGGGTCCCATATGAGGAGAGGTTAAAGCGACTGGGACTTTTCAGTTTAGAAAAGAGGAGACTGAGGGGATATGATAGAGGTGTATAAAATCATGAGTGGTGTGGAGAGGGCGGATAAAGAAAAGTTATTTATTAGTTCCTAAATAGAAGAACTAGAGGACACCAAATGAAATTAATGGGTAGCAGGTTTAAAACTAATAAAAGAAAGTTCTTCTTCACACAGCTGTAGTCAGCATGTGGAACTCCTTGCCAGAGGAGGCTGTGAAGGCTAGGAATATAACAGAGTTTAAAGAGAAGCTAGATAATTTCATGGAGGTTAGGTCCATAAAAGGCTATTAGCCAGGGGATAAAATGGTGTCCTTGGCCTCTGTTTGACAGAGGCTGGAGAGGGATGGCAGGAGACAAATCGCTTGATCATTGTCTTCGGTCCACCCCTCTGGGGCACCTGGTGCTGGCCACTGTCGGCAGACAGGATACTGGGCTAGATGGACCTTTGGTCTGACCCGCTACGGCCGTTCTTATGTTCTTATGTTCTTAAATGATCTCTTCCCTGATTTTCTTACCATTACTTGGGTGGTGGCAGCGGATTTTATCCCCAAAATCTAGGTTGTTAAGATTTTGGGGGGAAGTTTTATACCAAAGTCTGGAAAGAGAAGGTTTGGGGGTACTTTTGCGGGCCCCCACTTCTGCATTTATCATGCCAGAGTGGGGATTAGGCCTTGACAGTGCCCATGGGACCTTTGGGCCATTCAGGTCCCCACCCGCCCATGGGAACAACCCGCCGGCCAATGTCCCTCAACATCGCCACTCGCTTCCCCGACTTCTCCGCCCCACTCGCGGGAGGGCGCCGTGCCAGAATTCTGGAGTCCTTTGGACACGCTTGTCTCCGGCCCGCTGGGACGCATCGTCAGCGATTGCCCATTTCTTAGTAGCTGGTTGGGACAGGGCCTCGCAAGCATTCGTGCGGCTCTAGTGCTGTCCCCTGCCGCTTCAGAAAAGAGCTTCCTTTGCTCCCCTTGAAGAGCTTCCCTTGTCTCATCCGCCATTTGGGGCCCTCTGTAGCAGCAGGCCAAAAGCACGCCAGACGTGCGAGGCAGGAACGCCTCCCCTCCACCCCCCCCGCACACGTGTCAGCTCCACTCTCCACCCAGTGCTGAGTTTGGGTCCAGTTCTGGGAATTCTGGGTAGACAGCGTATGCAAATGAAGCACTCGTTCCACTCCTTTGGAAGCGAGAAAGGCCTGCTTCTGGTCCGGAGCCGCCACGGGCTGGGCTTTGTCTGGGATCAGCTGGGGGGCCCCAATGGGGAGTGCAGTGCTCCGTTCCTGCTGGTGTGACTGGCCCGGGTGCTGTGGGACGCCACGCACGTGGGGGTGGGCTCAGGCCACTCCTGGAAGTACCAGCATGCCCAGAATGTGCGTGTGTCCGTCGCCCCCCCTCGTGGCTGTACTTGGCCCAGGGTGTCTGTCCATCTGGAGTTCTGGGCAAAGAGCGTATGCCGGTAAAGCAGTTCTGTGGCCGTTCTCCCCACGGGCAGAAGCAGAGAGCTCCTGGCCCTGGCGTGCGAGGCCCCGGGCCTTCCCTCCATGTGTGACAGGGCTCTCTTGTGACCAGCGGGGCCGTAGAGGCACAGCAAACTTTTCACACCCAGCTCACCTGGCTGCCCGCGCCGGGAGAGAATCTGCCTTAGTTACAAATTATTTCTTCATCAGTCAGGAGGTCCCCCGGTCCCCGCTGCTCCCAGCTCCGGCAGTCTCCTCACAGCAATTAGCAAGAGCGCTGCTGTCCTGTCAGCCTCGTGTCGTAGGGCCCTGGGCCCACCAGCACAGGCCGAAGTCCCGGGGCCTGGCTGCTTTGCTCTGTCACAGGATGTTCTCGGAGCTCTCCAGCGATCGCTTTGCCTGGTGGCTCGCAGGAACGCTCGTGCTGAGCCACGAAGGGCCATTGCGGCAGGAAACGCTGTTCCCGACCGTCAGAAGCTTCTGCGGGCGACCACGGAGCGGGAGAACTCGGGCCGTTCATCCTGGAATGTGATGTTCCCCAGCAGAAGTGTTGACAAGGGGCCCAGGTACCGACAAGAGTTAGGACGCAGGCTTCCTGCTTTCCAATGGACACTTGGCCGAGCTCCCAAGCAGGGCTAGGCCAGACTTACCTGGACGGCCTCCAGAGAAACCCAACTCTTTGGCCCACAGATGTGGTATGAACAAATAAATGCCACAGCGCACGTACTGCTGGAAGAACGCGCACAGCTGATTTCAGAGGGAAATCCCCTTCCTTGGGAGTCAAGGCGAAGGTAAAGCCCTTGCTGGCTGCCAAGACATGGTGCTACATGGCTGTGATTTCTCCTCAGGGACGGGAAGGAAAGGCCCGACCACGTGTGCCCACGAAAGGCTCCGTGGTAGGTCTCAGCTCTGCTGTGCGGGTCGCATGCCAGGCAGCGTTTGGACAGGTCCCCGGCTGGTTTCTTTCGATACGAAGGTCAGGAAGCGAGGCTCGGTGCTTCCCGATCCGCACGGCTTTGCGGGATGGCTCTGGTTTGAAACCGCTGCTCCGGGCCGCGCCAGAGGGGGCTGCTTTTCGGAGCTGGGGGAAGCGGATCCCGAATGCCTGTGGCGGCCGAGCTGACTGCCGCCCCCCCTTGGGAAGATGGGCCTTTGCCGCTTTTCTTGGCTCAGATCCATTGGCTAGAACGGGTGACCTCGCGGTGTCACCACTGCTGATGGCTGTCGGGTGGCTGATCGGCCACATGCCCGATCTCACCTTCTGCTGCAGTCTGCGGCCCCTAATGACCGAGCGACTGACTTCCAAGAGCGACTGACTGGCTCAAGAGCCTAAATCAGCCGTGGCAGGGTTAAAAGCTGCTGAGGAGGGATGGGGAGCTGAGGAGGACTGAAAGCTCCCAGGTTCAAAGCAGGGCCCCCCACCCACACACACTTTGTTTTGTCCCGCAGCACAGCTGCTCCCGGGTTTCTCCTGCTCGCTGTGGGGTGACGGGGGCGCGCTGAAATCAGGGCGTGCCCCTGTGCCCCCTCTCTGCAGAGCTCTGAGGGGGAGACACAGCGGAGGTGAGCGCGCGCGCGCACGCACACACACACACACACACACACACACACGGAGAGCTGCAGGACAGCTTTCCCTGTCTTAAAGTGACAGCGCCTGGCTTCTCTCCGAACCTTACCCAGCACACTCACTGTGTGTCACTGTCACACCCCCAGTCTGTGCTACAGTCTCTGTCCACCGTCCCTGTCTCACACACGCTGCCGCACACACACAATCTGTGTCACAAAGTCTCTCTCTCACACGCAGAGTGTCTTACACGCACACTTTTTCTCTCTCTTTCTGTAGACCCCAGCCCCTCCCCTGCCAGCTGAGGCCCTGCCCCTTCTGGGGTGGGGGGCCTGGCACCGGCCGGTGACCATACACCAAAATTCATGACGTGGCCCCCCTGCAAAAATTATTGCCCACCCTTGGAATAGACTGTGGTCTTGGGCAGTGGGCAAGCTCCCTTTCAGGGAACCTAGCCTGCCAGCCCTGTGCCTGCTGTGCATGCCGGAGCCCCACGGCCGTACCACGCCCCCAGCCAGAGGAGCCTCGGACAATTTGCTCCAGCCACGCTAACCAGCCCTCCCAACCGCCAGGCCGGTCTCTGCGCCCGGCCACACCAGCCCCCTTCCCGAGTGCCGTACGGCTCTAGTGCCCAGCTCTGCTGGCTGGGCCATGCCACTGGAGGCCTGACCCCACCCACCGGCCCAAGCGCCCTGGCCACCAGGTTCCTGGCTGCTGGTTGAAGCTGATTCCCCACTTGGCTGGCTTCAGGGTAGAGGGGGAGGATAGGCAGGGCCTCTGGCAGGGCCATAGCCTGGCTCAAGGGAGGCTTAGACGGTAATACCCCTGCCCATGACTGTGGTGAAATGTAGCTTTGGCAAAACTGCCATAGTGCTTCAGACAGGCTGGGGGGCAGGCCAGCTGGCCCAGTGGTTAGCTTCTAACTGGAGCAGCCTGGGCTCACTTTTCTCCTGTCACAGCCTGGCTGTGTGACTGGGGCCAAGTCTGTGCACTGGGGGGCATGAGGGTTGGGGCACACAGAGGTACCGTGGGCACAGGGCCAGGGAAGTACCACCGAAAGGTACAACAGAAACGAGCTGGTAACGATTGTAGCCGTGAATAACAGTGATGTGAACGGCCCCTTTCTAACCTGCAGCGCAACGTCCGTGGGAAGGGGATGGGGAATGGGGGACGGGGGCGGGGAGCGGGGGAAGGCCAGTCCCACATTTCTCTGCTGCCGGACACACGCTGCGAGGAGTCGAGCTGGATGAATGAGGACGTGCGTGCTGGTTTGTGCAGGGGGGCGGCTCTTTCCTTCTGGCGCCGGGTTCAAGTCCAGCCGGGACAGAGGCCCCGTGCTGACACCGGGCTGCACCAGGACTAGTGGCACAGCAGAGGGACCTGGAGGCGAGTCGCGACGGGCAATGGATTCCCCGGGAGTTCGGGGGGCGCTCGCCCGGTGGCTGTGCCCCAGGGCTGGCCTTACCATGAGGAAAACTGAGGCAGCCGCCTCAGGTGCCAGACTGTGGGGAGGCGCCTCTAGGACCCAGAGCATTGAGACCTTTCAAAGTTTTGGCCCAAGCAAGGTGGCATGGGGGCGTCATTTGAGCTCCCCGCTTCAGGTGCCAAAATGTTGTGGGCCGGCCCTGCTGTGCCCGCTGCCTGCTCTCCCGGGCTCTCACTTTCTTCCGTTTCATCAGCCACGTCCGCCCATTCATTAGGCCTGGTGTTGCCTGGGGGCAAAGGAAAAGGCCCGTTGTTCTGCCGCGACGCTGGGTGTGCTCTGAAAAGGGGCCTGCGAGTCCCCGGGGTCAGTGGCCCTGGCTGACGCCTGTCGGCTGTGAGCACGAGGTGGCCGGTGCAGGGAGCCCAAGCGAGCCCTGGGAGGTGGGCGCAGGCGTCCAGTTGCCGTCTTGCCCCCCTCGGGAGAGGGAAAATCCTGCCAGGGCCTCAGAAATCATCAGCCCGCGCCCCCCGAATCGTGAGGGGTGCAGGGCCCCGGCAGGCCAGGCGGAGCAGTCTGTCTTGTTGGCGTTTGAACACCTCTCTGCTCCTCTGGCTCTGCGCAGGCCCACGGGGCGGGTGGGGGGAAAGAGGGGAGTAGCCCCGGTGCCAAGCAATTCAAAGGGGCCCGGGGCTCCCAGCTGCTGGGCACGGCACGGTCCATGTGTCGCAGAGGGCTGGCTGCCCCGGCCCCTCGGGGAGCAGGGGCCAGGGCCCATGGAGGCTGTCGGCTCCCCTGGCTCTGTGTGTGGGGGGGGTCATTTCGGGTGGAGGGTCCCTTGAGAGGGGCACTGTGCGTGCAGACCCCTCCCCCTGACAACCGGGGCCGTGACAGGCGAGGGCCGGGCAGCGCCAGGCTGGGGTGGCAGCAGCTGGTGGGGAGGCCGCTGGCAGCACCATGACCGAGACCGTCAGCGCCTAGGGTTGCCAGATGGGTTCAACAAAAATACCAGACACGCTTGTCATGACGTCCCAATCGACATCCCATCTGAGTTAGAAAACACCTGCCAGTTCTATTGTCTCAGTTCTATTGTCTCCATGTGTTTCCTGAAGAGAAAGCTCAAATACTGGACTGTCCGGTTCAAAACTGGACACCTGGCAACCCTGTCAGCGCCAAGCCAGAGACCCACACCGAGGGAGAGGGGAGCTGCAGGGCCCCAGACCCACACTGGGACGGGGGGGCTGCAGGGCCCCAGACCCACACCAGGAAGGGGGGCTGCAGGGCCCGAGACCCACACTGGGACAAGGGGGGCTGCAGGGCCCCAGACCCACACTGGGGGGGAGGGGGCTGCAGGGCCCCAGACCCAGACGGGGAGGGAGGGGGCTGCAGGGCCCGAGACCACACTGGAACAGGGGGGCTTCAGGGCCCCAGACTCACATGGGGGGGGGTGGGGGCTGCAGGGCCCGAGACCCACACCAGGGGAGGGGGGAGCTGCAGCGCCCCAGACCCACATCAGGGCAGAGGGGAGCTGCAGGGCCCGAGACCAACACTGGGGGAGAGGGGAGCTGCAGGGCCCCAGACCCACACCGGGGGCTGCAGGGCCCCAGACCCACACCGGGGGGGGGGGCTGCAGGGCCCCAGACCCACACCGGGGGAGGGGGGGCTGCAGGGCCCCAGACCTACACCGGGAGAGGGGCGAGCGGCAGGGCCTCAGACCCACACTCAGGCAGGGGGGGCTGCAGGGCTGGAGCCCCACACTGGGGGAAGGGGGAGGTCAAACAGACAGTGTGTGCAGGGCTGGGCTGCCGCCCAGTTGCCCTAGTGCCTGGCCTGTCCCCTTCTCCAGCTGCTGTATAAATAGAGGTGCCGAGCAGCAGCGAGCTCCTGGCAGCCACCATGCAGGGACTGAGGCTGCTGTGCTGCTGCGTGGCGTCTCTCCTGCTCCTTGGGGCAGCAGGTAAGGCCTGGCTCTGTGCCCGCTGCCCGGGGGGGCCCCCCCCCGCCCGGACACTCTTGGGGATTGTGCACTGCGTGTGCTGCAGGTCCGGGGCCCTGGCCTCGCCTCTCCGCCAGCCCCCCTGCTCTGGGTGGGCCCAGCCGGGGACTGCGTGGCCAGGGGGTGACCGTACCCCCCGCCCGCGGCTGGGCTGTGCACGCCACGCAGGGCTGAGGCGGTGGCTTAGAAAGCACCGGGCGTGACCCCCGTGCAGAGTCGTCGAGCTGGGAGGCCCCCGCTGAGGGGGTCTTGGGTTGAACTGAGCTGGGGAGCCCCCCGTGAGTTTTGGGGCAACCGCCACCATGCAATGGGGCCCTCCTGCAGCAGGCGGGCGCAGAGGGGGGGCCCTTTGCTGGGCCCGTGTTGCGTGTGAAGGGCAGATTGTGATGGGGCGGGTGGGTGATTTCTGCCCCGCGGCTGAGCGCTCCGTGGGGCCGGCCCGTGCGCTGGAGTCACTCCGAGTCAGGACTCTGTGGCCGTCCCAGCGTCGGAGGCAGCATGGGGACCTGGCAGCGGTCAGGCACCTGGGGCCTTTCGGTGCTGCGCTGGGCGGGGAGGCTGGGTAGGATTTTGCAGTGGGGCAGGGGGGAGGCGTGGGCTGGGGTTGGTGGGTCTCTTGCTGTTTCCTTTCCTTGATGGTGCAAAATGTAGTGCATTTCGGCATTTTGAGCTGCTTCCCCAGGGCCTCCCCTCACCCCCCACGTGTGGGGCAGAGACAGTGGCAGGGGGCCTGGCTGTAAAGATTCTGGGGCTGTTTCCTGCAGGCTTCTCTCCTGTGGGGTGCTCTCGGAGGTGCGGGGGAGCGGATCCACATTACCCTTGCTTGCCCTTGAGTTAATTTGGTCTCCCTTTGCTAGGCTGGCTGGGGCTGTCTATCCCAGGCGGCTGCGAGGAGGCTAAGTATGGAAACAGCCTTGTAACTGAACGCCGTGCTCCCCCCTCCCTCCCATGACCCCTTCCCTCTCCGCTTCCCTAGCCTCTCCCACCGTAGCTGTGCCCAGCTGCTGCCTTCTCGCACTGTCACAGGGGATGGGCAGCGGGAGTTTTGTCCTTTTAAGGACATCCTTTATCATTCCCAAGAACAGCGGGGCGAGGGGCTGGCAGGTCCCCGCTCTCCCTCCAGGGTGCCCTGGGCATCCACAGCTTCTCCCCCAGCTGAGCGTGAATGTGGAAGGGGCAGGCGCCGAGAGGCCTCGGTAGTTGCGGCTGCTGCCTTCGGGGCTGGGGCGAGGCGAGTGGCTTGTGGAGCCATGTGGCGGGGTGTCGTCCCTCAGCCTCTCCCTGTGCCCGTTGATGCCCTGGAGGGGTGGGCCCTGCGCAGGCTCCTGGCATCCTGAACCACGTCAGCTCACTGGCCCTGCACACGGGAGCAGAGGGGAGCCCCCCGACACGCCCCGGAGGCCCCGTCTCTATGGAGCCTTTGGCGGGACTGGGTGCAGCCCTGACCACCCCGGGGCTAGCGCCGCAGACTGGACACCCCCCAGTGCCCACACCAGAAGGGAAGGCACCCCCCCAGAGCCTCGGCGTGGTACCCAGCGAGAAACTGGGAGCGTGTTATGGTGGGTGCTGCAGAGCACAGCGTCCCAGTGCCTCACAAGCCGCAGGGGGCCGGCAGGGTGTCAGACACCCCCCTTCTTAGCTCTGACTTCCTACCTGCTTCTCTGGCCTGTAACCTCCGCGCCAGCCTGCGCCCCTCACCACCCGCTGCCTGTGCACGTTCCACCCTGCATCTGCCACCTCCCCTGCTCACACTGCTGGGGACCAGCCCCGCCTCATGCTCCGACACGGGGCAGCCGGAATCCACCCCTGCTGCAGCCTGCGGAAATCTGCTTGTGATGGCCACGGCCCGTCTTTCCCCAAGCCTCCCTCCACCCTGCCAAGTCTGCTCAGCTCCGCCCTCCACTCCCCTCTTGGGTCGCTTTGATGCCACCCCCCAGCTACCTGCCTCCTCACGCCTCGCCCGTTTCCCATGCCCGAGTAACGTGCTGCAGAGCCCACATGGTCAGTCCCCCTTGGCTCATTTGCATACTGAAATCCTACTGGTTTCATCATTATTCAAGCTAAATATGAGTCAACCACAAGCTAAGGATGAGTCAACAGCGTGACGCTGTGGCAAAAAAAGCAAACATCATTCTGGGAGGCATTAGCAGGAGTGTTGTGAGCCAGGCACGAGAAGTCATTCTTCCGCTCTACTCTGCGCTGATTAGGCCTCAGTTGGAGTCTTGTGTCCAGTTCTGGGCACCACATTTCAGGAAAGCTTTGGAGAAGGTCCAGAGAAGAGCAACAAGAATGATTGAATGTCTAGAGAACATGAGCTATGAGGGAAGGCTGAAAGAACTGGGCTTGTTTAGTATGGAAAGGAGAAGACCGAGAGGGGACATGACACCAGTTTTCAAGTGTCTAAAAGGGTGTCACAAAAGAAGGGAGAAAAATTGTTCTCCTTGGCCTCTGAGGATAGGACAAGAAGCAATGGGCTTAATTGCAGCAAGGGAGGTTTAGGTTGGACATTAGGAAAAACTGTCAGGGTGGTTAAACACTGGAATATATTGCCTAAGGAGGTTGTAGAATCTCCATCTCTGGAGATATTTAAGAGCAGGTTAGATAGACATCTATCAGGGATGGTCAACCGTGCTTAGTCCTGCCGTGAGGGCAGGGGGCTGGACTTGATGGTCTCTCAAGGTCCCTTCCAGTTCTAGTGTTCTATGATTCTATGATTCTATGATATCATAGTCCTGAATAAAAACGAGTAGCCCTGTGGCATCTTAGGATATGTCTACACTTGTTCCCTAGTTTGAGCTAGGGATGCAAATGTAGCCGACCGAAATTGTTAATGAAGCGGGGATTTAAATATCCCGCACTTCATTAGCATACTCTCGCCCGCATGTTATTAGCATACAAAAAACGAGGAGTAACGTTAGTTCAAACCAAGGGGTTTGATTCGAACTAACGCGTCCCGGAGTGCACTTCCTGGTTCGAATCAGCTGTTGAGTGGAATAACGTGCGGGTGAGAGTATGCTAATGAAGCATGGGATATTTAAATCCCCACTTCATTAGCAATTTTGGTCGGCTACATTTGCATTCCTAGCTCGAACTAGGGAGCAAGTGTAGACGCACCCTTAGAGACAAACAAAATATATCATGAGCTTTCGTGGGTAAATCCCACTTCATCAGATGAGGTGGAGTGCAAATGACAGAAACCAAGATATAAGACATATATAAAGAAAAAAAAAAAAAGTACCTGTCAATTGTCATGCCAGTGCTAATGAGGCTAATTAAGTGGGCTGTAAGTGTCCCATTCTTAGCTTTTGACTTAAAAATGCCGTTGTACAAGTCAGGGGAGACTGGCTTTCTAATGCGCCATCCAGTTAATGTCTTTGTTCAGGCCCAGGGTAACCGTGTCACATTTGCAGAGGAATGCTGGTTCTGCACTCTCGCGCCGTACCTGGCGGGGTAGAAGAACGGCGACTTTTACACCCACGTGGGAGTGGCCAGGCGGGCATTGTCATGAATTACAGTCTACCCCAAATGTCAGTCAGGAGAGGTTTGCTCTCGCATGGGGGGATGGGAACCCCGGGGCACCTCCCAAGACTTGAGGTCAGGGCCGCGGGCTGTGCTCCGCCCTTTCCTTCTAGCCGCGACAGATGCAGGAAGGGTTTCTCTGATGGGCTGGGAGGAAGCGGAGAGATTAGTATTTCTATTTTTGTGAGCTTAGGAGATACTCAGATGCTCCCCTCGCTGGAGTCACACAAGTAGCTAGGAAGACAGCTGGTTTCTCCAACACTTACTGCTGAGCCCACCAGCCCCTCAAACAGCAGCGGCACCTCTCACTCTGCATTAGTGCCTGTAGCAACTACGCGAGGGAGGAGCTGATTTCTTCGGCGCACTTGGGGCTTCAAATAAGCTGCCTTACCCTTTTAAAAATGTAATTCACTTTCCCCTTTTAAATAAACGCACTCCCATCCCCGTACACACACAGACCCACACCCACACCCTGCTTTGCACCTTGCTGGTGGTCCGTGCCATCGCATTAGCTGCATGTGTGGCCATACAGTGTCTTGTGCGCTATGGCATTGCTGCTGGTTTTCTATGGCTGGGCATTGTTTTTAGGATTCTCTGGTCAATGTAGCACGTACCGGACCGAGTCATTGTGATGCCAGGGCCTAGAACCGGGCAGTATTTCTTGCTGGGTGATAGGGATGGATAAAATAGGGTCTCGGTGGATAGCTTTTCCCTCTTCCCTCTCTCCTGTGCTGCTCTTCCTGGTGTTGCCCTGTGTCACGAGCTAGTGGGAACAAATCACATAGAGCCGCTTTCTTCTAGCATGGAACAAGGAACTTTAATAGACGACAGGAAACAGCATCGTCCCGGGACCCCTCTGCAGTGCAGCTGCCTTGAATCCTCTCCCGCCCCGTCAGGTTTCTGTGGCAGATCTGAAGAAGCCTCATATGCAGCCCCTGGTGGGAGCAGAAAACCATGACATCCCAGGAAATGGCGTGTTCTCAAATGACCTCCAGCTAGAAGCTGGTGTCCTGCAGGACTGGAAGATCAGATGAATGAGGAGAGAGCAAGGGGGCTAAAAATATATAGTCTGGAAAGGAGAAGGCTCGGGGGACACAGAGCTACGGCCTATAAAAATACCTGCAAGGGCCTAGACATTGCAACACAACCTGAGAATTATGCTGCGGGGCCATTAACATAACTTGTCACATAAGATCTCCAACGCTGCCTCCGGCCCCCCCACAGCAGTGCAGCTATTCCTGATTTACACCGGTGGAAGTAAGAGCAGGATCCACCACAAAGCAATGGAACAAGTCACCAAGTTGTGTGTGTGTGTGTGTGTGTGTGTGATTTTCCATCACTGACCATTTTAAAATCAAGACTCGATGTTTTCCCAATAGGTTTGCTCTAGGAATTATTTTGGGGAAGGTCCCTGTTCTGTGCGCTACAGGAGGTGGGCCCAGGTCCCTTCTGGCCTTTGAGTCTATGAATCTATGATTGGGTCATGTTCAATGAGGAGTTCATGGCGGAGTCCACAGTAGTGGAGAGGTTGCGTAGGTATCTTCCTGCTGCTTGTGCCATCACAGAGGAATTCCACGAGTCACTTTTCAGCCTGTCTCGAGGGGGTGTCTTTCAGATCACGTTTTCCCTGTTTCTTTTTCTAATTTTTTTTAGTTTCTGGGAATTTTGTTTAATTTGCCAGGTTTTAGGTATGATTATTTGGTGGGTTATTATAGAAATACATTCTCCTGCTATCACATTGCCAGCTGTGTATTTTTACTGCATTTTGGCTTATGTAGAAGATTGTTCCCTGTGATTCCTGCCATGCAATGAAGCATTTAAGAAACAATATAATCTATGATTAAAAATAAACACCATTGCGGTAACCGTATCAATGAAAGAAGAGAATTGCTCAGACGTGACTGATGGCAGGATAAGAAGCTCTGACTTGAATCTAAGGAAGGATGTAACTAGGATAGAAGCCAGGAATCAGGTTTTTAATAGCTAGATGGCAACAGTTTTTTTGTATAAAGAGGTGTAGGGTTGGGTAGTTTGTGAAAAATGATGGTTTATTTTTCCAGAAATGTTTGCGTGTGTGTGTGGTTGGTTGGTTGGTTCTATACAGGTTGGAAAAAAAAAAGTGAGCTTTTTCATTGACTTTTTTAGGGCAGCTTTTCATTTTCCAAAAATCAACTTGTTGGTAACAGAAAAATGTCAGTCTCCATTTTGAAACCCTTTTTGATGAAATAGTCCATTTGAAAGATTGCGCAATAAAAAAAGGTCACGTTCGAACGCTGCAAAATGGAAAGAATGTCAAAATTTCAACTTTGTTTTTCAATTCTTTTTAGATGTTTATTACTATTTTATTATCAGCTTTGCTCCCGAAGGAAAAGGATTGAGACACTTTCATTAATGGGATTTAAAAGCCAGCTGGCTAAAGTATTAGCAAGCAAGAGAGTGAATTCTGTCTAGTACAGGTATGAGCAACGGGGTCTTTTCTGCTGCTTGTGAGTCTCTGATTAAGCTGCAGTTACAGGCCATGTCGTTGTGACAGTTGTCAATCTAGGAATGGTGAAAGCCAATTCTTGTATCAGATACACGCCTGCTGCCCCAGTAATAACAACACGATTGCTCGGGTGTGGGCAGCTGCAGGCTTATTAGCGTTTTAAAATTAGAATCAGTTGTCTAATTCTGCAGTGATACAGATTGATGGTTGATTCATAAGAACGGAGAGGTTTATAGAACAATGGTCATATTGTAAATTATTGGCTGATGCGTGTCACAGACCGAACTGGGTACCCACAGAGCTTTGTTGGCAAACCTAGTGGGAATCCAGCAGAACACGTGGAAGGGTCATCGGTGATTAATTAACTGGACCTAAAAAGTGAGGGTCTTTAGCTGAAGCTGGAGGGTCATATACATTAGGTCAGACATAGGAGCAGATCACAGACTTCTCCACATGGTCTTGCTGCTGGAGGGGGACAGAGCCACACTATTTTAGAGGGAGTTACTCTACTCTAAAAGGATGTGGTCGCATTGGAGAGGGTCCAGCGGAGGGCAACCAAAATGATGAGGGGGCTGGAGCATATGACTTATGAGGAGACGCTGAGGGAGTTGGGTCTGTTTAGTCTGCACAAGCGAAGAGTGAGGGGGGATTTGATAGCAGCCTTCAACTTCCTGCAGGGGAGTTCCAAAGAGGCTGTTCTCAGTAGTGACAGATGGCAGAACAAGGAGCAATGGTCTCAAGTTGTGGTGGGAGAGGTCCAGGTTGGATATTAGGAAAAACTATATCACTAGGAGGGTAGTGAAGCACTGGAATGGGTTGCCTAGGGAGGTAGTGGAGTCTCCATCCCTGGAGGTGTTTAAGTCTCAGCTTGACCAAGCCCTGGCTGGGTTGATTTAGTTGGGATTGGTCCTGCCTAGGGCAGGGGGGCTGGACTTGATGGCCTTCTGAGGTCTCTTCCAGCTCTATGGTTCTATGATTCTATGATACTGCAGTTGTTTTCAACCTGGGGCCTGCGGAGCCAATGTCTAAAGTTGCCAGAGGGCTCCGTACCGCCACTTGAAATTGTTTAGGGGGGGGGGCCGCAAATGAAAACAGGTTGAAAACCACTGGTCCACTAGTATCAAAACCTTGTGAGGAAACGCCTCATGTTAGAGCTGAGAGCCTCTGGAGCGCTCTCCCAATGACCCGGCTCATGGACGGGGAACTTTCAAAGTTGTAAATGGGAGTCTTTGGGCTCGGTTTCCCAACCTATGGGTCGGGACCCAAATCTGGGTGGCCATTCCATTTCAAAAGGGTCGCCAAGTGTCTCCCCGGGTGGCTCTGCCCCCTCTCTTTCCCCCATTTTTGAATTGCCTTGGGTCACCAAGTCTTCCTGAATTGTCAAAATGGGTCCCCATCTGGAAAAGGTTGGGAACCGCTGGACCCCTGATTCCAAGGGGTATGTGCCTCATCCCATCAGGGAAGGGGAATAATAGCACGTGACCTAGGTGTGCCATGAAACTGAACTCAGCTGCCGAATGCTGGAGTATTGGCTCGCAACCAACAGAGCACGAGTTACTCACCCTTGGGGGGTGGGGGAAGGGCCTTGCCGAGGAAATGGAGGCTGGGAAATGGGAAAAGACCCTTCCCCCACCTCCCCACATGCAATTCCTCAGCTAATAATCCCCACGAATCGCGTGTTCCGAGCGGAGATCCAGCAGCTGCTGCAATTCTAGCTCCTGGGGATAGACCAGCTGGGGTAGGGTTACATCGCACAGTAGCGCTACAGTAGGCGAAGCCATACATGGGACGGGCCAGGCGGTGGCTGTGGCTGCAGGTGCTGCTGGCCACCATTCTTGGGATACCCATGGGTGCCAGGCCGCCTCTCTCGGGGTCTCCCGGCCCCCGGCGTTGCTGGGTGTTTGGTGCCTAGTGTGCTCTCGGTTAGGGCTGTTGATACAAGCATGCTATGGCGTGAAGAGCTGGTGGGTGGGGAGAGGAGCGTCCAGGCCAGAAAGCAAACAGGCTCCTTGGGAATCTAGCTCCTAACGTCCCGGTGCCCTTCCTGCCAGAAGCCCTCGTTAGCTGCTGGGTAGTTGCCTTTTGCTTCTGCCTCACATTGCTGATTCATATTCAACGTAGGGTCCCTCATAACCCCCACATCCCTTCCAGCAGTGCTACTGCCTCGCCTGGGATTCCTCACTTTGTAGCTGTACCCTTGATTTTTTTCCTCCCTTAGTGAAAGACTTTGCATTTGTCTTTATTGGATTTCATTTTATTGCTTCCAGACCAGCTTTCTAATGTAGCGAGGTTATTCTGAACTCTACTCCTCCCCTCCAAAGGGCCTGTGACCCCTCCCCGCTTGGGCTCATTTGCAAATGTTATCATTGCCATATTTATACCCCTCCCCACTCCCTTATCCGGGTCATTAATGAAAATATTGCGTAGGGCCAGACTTGGGACATCACTAGATCTGCTCTGCCCGGTCTGACAGCCACCTGTTAGCTGTGTTTTGAATACAGACTTCCAACCCATTGTTCCCCCATCCACTTTCATCTAGACCACGTTTCTCTAGTTTGCTTAAGAGAACTAAAGAAACGTGGTCTAGATGAAAGTGGTTGGGGGAACAATGGGTTGGAAGTCTGTATTCAAAACACAGCTAACAGGTGGCTGTCAGACTGGGTGGAGCAGATCTAGTGATGTCCCAAGGACCATGTCAAACCTTACTAAAAATCAAGATCGATCATGTCTCCTGCTTCTCCCCCATCCACTGGGCCAGTAACCTTGTCAAAGGAAATTAGGTTGGTTTGGCATGATTTATTTGTGAGAAATCCATGCTAGCTAGTCTTTATAATCCTGTTATTTGTTAGGTCAGTGGTTCTCGATCGGAGGTACTCCTGGGGGTATGCAGATCTTCTGGACAGTGCATCAACTTCTCTAGATATTTGCCTAGTTTGGCACCAGGCGACATAAAGAGCACTAGCAAAGTTAGTACAAACTAAAATGTCGGACACTGACTCGTGTATACTGCTCTGTATACTGTACACGGGAATGTAAGTACAGTATTTCTATTCCAATTGATTTATTGTGTAACTGTAGGATGAATATGAGACAGTCAGCTGTGTTTCGGTAGCAGGGTGGCTGTGACCCTTTTTTGATTTTATGTTTGGTTTTGTCAGCAAGTGGTTTTCAGTAATGTGAAATTTGGGGGTAGGCAGGACAAATCAGCGTCCTGAAAGGGAGGCAGGAGTCTGGAGAAGGTGAGAGCCGCGGCTCTCAGTAGTTACAGATGGATTGTTGTATCGCCTTGTCCACGTTTGTTTTCAGCCCCATTCAGAGACCTCAGCTGCAGCGTTGGGGGGTCACTTTGAATGTTTCTATTTCCCAGGTAAACTTCCAATGCAGTGAAAGTAACTTAGCATTACTTACAGGTGCTGCCCTATTGCAACCCGGGTCCCTGCCAGCTCTGTAAATAGCTCCCTGCCAGCTTTTGCCACAGCTCAGCCAGCCCTTGCTGGAGCTGTGCACCAGTGTGCCCCCGCTGACTGTCACCTCTGAACGCAGCGCTGGGTTGATAGCTCCTCCCAGACTCCTGAGCCCAGGTCCCTGCAACCTGCATGCTCCCTCCGCCAGCCTCTGTATCCTCCCACAGCCTCCTGTCAGTCTTTGGGCAGCCCCTCCTTCCCCCAGGCCTCTGAGCCTCACCCCGGGCTCCTCCTGCTGCCTGTTCACCCGCTTCCTGCTCCGAGTTTGCTGACAATCTGCTCTGGCTCCTGGTGGTTTCTTCCCAGACCCTGCAGCCCTCATTCCCTGAACAATCCACTCCTCCTAGGGGTAGCGTCAGCGGAGCAAGGTCACTTAGTTCCAGCTGGCCACATAGGCTTTGGAAGAGAGCGATGGGTCTGTCGATCAGCTCGCTCCTGGGGGCGCACAGCAGAGAGCACGTGGAGAATTTGGCATCCATGATCCACTGGTCTTTCCGCTGGGGTCTCCCCGTTGGACTCTCTGAGGTTGCCATATATAAGGCAGCTCACGGAGGCAGCACAGGTCTGGAAGGTTTCCAGCAGCAGCAAGAGCAGGTGGAGCACCCAGCCACTGGCTCCGTTGAGTGTAAAGTGCTGGGAGGTTGATCCGTTCTTTCTAGGCATCATTTCCCTGCAAAAGTGTGTGACGGGTGCAGAGCAACTTGTCACCCTTCAAGGGGTCACACACTTCTTCCCTTCACCTTGTGAATGCTCCGGCCTGGTTCCCTGAGCCAGCTCCGCTTTCTCTGCGTCTGGGCAGCAGCAGCGTTCACGCCGGAGAAACAGGAAACCCAAGTCCAAGGGGCAGCCGTTCCCGTCTGCCAACCTCAGCTCTCACGGCTCCCCCTGCTGGTGCCCAGCGGGGAGGCAAATGGGAAGTCGGGGCACAATGGTGGAGGCGGATCCACCCGTCTGCTCCCTGGCTGCCTCAGGCTTTCTTGCCCTTCTCCTCCTGCCAGGCCCTGGCTCCCTCCCCTGCCATCTGCCCCAGCTCCTCCTGCCCCTCTGCCTGCCCCTTGTCACAGCACCGAGCCCCCGTGCTTCCTGCCAGCTGCGCCCTGCGGCCAGGGCAGCAGGGAGCTGTGCTCTCTGCTCACCAGCCCAGCCCTCGTGCTAGCACGGCCCTCGTGCAGGGGGGCCACTTGGGCTTTGCCCCCAAGCATAGCTCTGGCTCTGGGCTGGTAGGACACCTGCCAGCCCCCCTGAGGAGAAGGCCTTTGCTTGGGTCATCCTGGCCTGAGGAGAGCCCTAGGGGCAGCAGCAGCAGGGTGGGGGGCTGGGTGGGAAGAGCTGAACCCAGCCCCTGGGACACGGAGGCTGCCGGAGGGTTCCACACTTTGCCGGGGGCGGGGGGGGAGCTGGCCTTGAGCAAGGCCATGAAATGGAGCTGTCACCACCCAAGCCTCACGCCTGCCTTCAGAGCTATTCTGGGGAGCAGGGCCTGGCATTAAATCGTTCACACCTTCCCGTCAGCTGGCCGCCCAGCCAGGCCGCCCCCCCGGCCAGGCAGAAAGCGAGATCCAGGGGGCACGTACGCAGACTCCCCGACTTTAACCCCTTCGGCCCCCTCGAACATGACGCGCTGGACACGGGGGCTGAGCTGACCGAGGGCCGCTCCCAGCTGAGTCACTTGGCACCTCCCGTCCAACGGGCTTAAGTGCGACAGCTTGTGTGAGCTGGAGAAAGCCTCACGAATTCCCATGGGATCCTGAGCGCCCGATCCGCCTCCAGGCAGCAGAGAGTCCTGGGAAGCCCTGAGCCCCACACTAGTGCAGCCTGCGGGAGCCCCTCTGCACAGGCCCTGGGACCCCCGGCCCGAGGCAGCCCCCTCTCGTCTGATCTCACGATCAGTTCTGAAGACGGCATCCAGGCAATCCCCAGATGTCAGGGACTGCCCCAGGCCCGAGAGGGGAGACCCCTACTGATCTGGGGGCGATAGGCAGGCTCTGTGTGGCTGGGAGGGAAGGCGCTGCTGTGAGCTGGCTGGCATACTGCACACTGCAGAGCACAACCTGGTGCCGGCCAGGCTGCGGGTCCCACTCTGCCTTGTGTGACCTGCAGCGTGCTGGGCTACACTTCTCCCCAGACCCCTCTTGGTGCCAGGGGCTAGCTGGATCGGGGAAGCAGGACAGACCCATCAGCTGGGTGTGGGAGAAGGTGTCTCTTTTTTTTGTTGGCCAGCTCGGGTTACGTCTTGCCTGACTTTTGGAAGGGCTGAACACGCATGATGCTAGCAAACGTCACTGGGAGCTGGCCACACTCAGCCCCTTTCAGAAACAGGGAGGTGTGAGCTGTTTCCAAAAACTGAGGCACCTCATGGACGCTGTTGAGCATTTCAGCCTTAGCCCATCTTTGCCTCAGTTTCTCTAGCTGGAAGGCTGTGACAGTAATACCTCCCTGCCCTTGTCAATGGTGCTGAGAATTGTGGCTAAAAGGTACTATTTCAATGCAATATGCAGGTAACTGCTGTTGGGCAAGGAGTACACAGCATATCTGGTATAGGTTATTATTATCTTTAATTCATGCATCGCTTGCTATGGTTCCCCGTCGCTATTAATATTTGTATCATCCTGACAGAAACTGGATGAGGTAGATTAGAACCTGACTTAGGGCTTCAGGGAGTTTGTGCAGGAAGCAGTCAATATGAGAGGAGCTATGAGGAACAGCCAATCGGGACCCAGCACACCCAGATAAGAAAAGCCTCAGGGCAGAGCAGGGTCAGTTACTCCCTGGAGCTCAAGGAGGGACAGCTGGATGCCTGGCTAGTACCCTGGACAGAGCACTGCTGCTAGCGGGGGCAGGAAAGCTAGAGACAAGCTACTGGTTGGCTTCTGGGAGGTGCAGGCTGAGACAAGAGCAAAGAGGGTGCTGGGGCCCCTGCAAGTGGCCGGGCAATTGGCTGCAGTTGTCACTGGCGAAGGGGTGGGGCAGTTGGACTACAACACTGGCCCCAGAAGGGGGAGCACAGATCAGGACATGGCTGGAAGGTTGTGTCATGAAGAGAACGCCGAATTCCTTAGGGTGACGTGGGTCTGGGAGCAGAAGGGATGGTGGGCGTGGCATCACAGAAGTGGGCGTTCCGACCTGCGGAGCTAAATCCCCAAGGCTACCAACAGGAGGCGTTAGCATGGCAAGTGGAGCCTCATCGCACTGATGCAGGCAAGTTCAGAATTTACATTGTGGTGTAAACTAATAATTTCTGTTGTTGGCCACCTCCATCCGCTCAGGGTGGTGCAAACCGGGCAAGAGCTTGTGGTTTTGTTTTCAGGGCTCTGGACCAGTGGACTGAACATGCTTCCTTGGCACACCCCCGCCCAGCGACTCCCTGCTTGGCCGAAAGGCAGTCCCCCCGCTCAGTGGTCCAGACAGTAACTAATGAGATAAGATAAGGGGGAAGTTCATTGCTATGGAGACAAAGTAGACAAACCCTTTTAAGAACATGGAACCTGTAAAAACTGTCCAGAGGATACAAATAAAGACTGACACTCATTAAGGAGGTGTTTGAACTTTCGGGACGTAAGAACAGCAGCAGAAATGTTGCATGCAGACTATATGTTGCCCCCTCTAGGAAGTGGAACGAAGCAACTGGCATCTGCATGTTGTATCTGCTACACTATTTCTTTCGTTTCCCTTGCTCAGTCATAGTATCCCAGCGATGCAGGGCAGGAAGGGACCATCGGGAGTCCTCAAGTCCAGCTCCCTGGGCTGAGGCAGGACCAAGCAAACCTTCCTGACAGGTGTTTGTCCAGCCCCTTCTAAAAACATCCTGTGACAGATTCCACAGCCTCCCTTAGCAGCCTGTTCCAGAGCTCAACTCCCCTTCGAGTTACAAAGTTTCCCTAATATTTAACTTGGACACCAGGGCTGTGAGGAACAGCCAATCGGCATCCAGCACATCCTGATAAGAAAAGCCTTAGGACAGAGCAGGGTCAGTTACTCCCTGGAGCTCAAGGAGGGACAACTGGGTGCCTGGCTAGCACCCCGGACAGAGCACTGCTGCTAGCCGTTGGTCACCATCCTTGCTGTAACAGCCCTTAACAAATTTGAAGATTGCTATCAGGTCCCTCCTCAGTCGTCTTCGCTCAAGACTTTTTCAGCCTTTCCTTTCTAACCCTTTCCTCATTTGTGTTGCTCTTCTCTGGCATCTCTTTAATTAATCCACATCTTAGCACCCAGATTTGCATGCCATATTGCAGCTGAGGCCTCCCTTCCCCCCGCATGCTGACTACAGCCATATAATTACCTCCTGTGTCTTACACACAGCGCGCCTGCTAATCTGCCCCAGAAGGATTTTAGACTTTCTCACAACTGCATCAGTGTTGACTCATAGCCAATGTATGATCCGTTATAACCCCCAGCTCCCTTTCAGCGGTGTTTGACATGTCAGGATTCGAATGTGCTTTCTTTCCACTCGGCATATCTGCCACGGGGGAGTTCGGAGGGATGGCTTTGCGGCCTGGTGCACTCCAGGGTGGGGGGTGTTTGTAGGGGGCCGGGGAGAGTCACATACTGTGGTTTGGCCTAGGGTGGCAGCTGGTCTTGAGTTTCTGCTGAAATGAGCCAGCAAATGAACTGGCCGGTCAGGCTGGAGGGGCTGCGAGAGAGTTAATGTGTCTGGAGGTTCAGGGGCTGGTAGGAGGGAGGCTGGAAATGGAGGGGTGGGAGGGCGGAAACAACTCTGCATGCGTGAGGATATGGGCAGGAGAAGTAAGCTGCATGTATGTCACTGGAGGGGGGGCCCTGTGCGTGTCACTGATGACATGCGGCGAGCGGCCTTGTGTGCGTATCACGGGGGGCTGGGAGCTGCGTGCGTGTCACGGGGGGGTCCCATGCAGTGGAGGGGGAGCTGTAGGTCTGTCCCTGTGTCCCCAGCCAGCGGCGTCCGTGTTTCCCCGCAGGCCCCTGGGAGCTGTGCCGTGCAGTCTGGTTCCAGTCTGCTTTCCGCGGTTCCCCTTGGCAGCGCTCCTGTTTGGGAGAACACGGAGTGTGAGGTACCAGCTTGTTTCCATAGCGACGCTGCTCCGTACCGGCGCTTCGCCTGTCTCCAGCCCCTTGCTCCAGGCTGGCCTCGTGTCTGAACGGAGCCACGCACCCCCTACGGGAGGCTCGTCAGCCCCTGCATGCAAAGAGCTGAGGCAGGACGAAGTGAAGACCCACATCTTAAAAAAAGGCCCCTGCAGTTGGGCACCGTGGCATGTCATACCAAACAGAGTCCCTGAGATTTGGGGGGGCCTGAGACCTAGAGAACATGATACCCCAAGCCAATGGCCATCTTTAAAAGGTGACTGTTGTCCTTGCCCACGGTCACAGAGACCAGGAGTCGAGCCCACAGCTTCTACTCCCCAGGCCTTCATGCTAGCCAGACGCTGCAAAGGCAATACTGCGATTAACCACCGGGTGCTGTCCTGAGCAGCGGCAACGAACCTAGCGCCAGGAACCACTGCAGAACGTCCTAGGACAGCAGGGCACTGACGACCTCACTAGCTCAGTAACAATCATGACACCTTGTCCAGCCGGAAGGAGCCCCAAGGGGAAAGAGACTGATACGAAGCTCATCTGTGTGCACCCAGAAGCAGCTGCATCACTTGGCTTCCGTGTGCAGGAGCAGCGAAAGGGAGCTCTGGGGAGGGATAATGGATCACCACGAGCTAGCAGGCCAGGCCCAAGAACACAACTGAAAAGGCTCCCCCGCAAACGCAAGGAGTCTGGGCCATGAAATGGAACTACTGGGGTGGGACGTTAAACCAGACATTCTAGGAAGCGCGGATCTATGGCAGAAGGGAGCTCGTGGCTGGAATTAAAACTTAAAAGCGCTTAATACGCTCAGATCAGGGGATCCGGATAACTCCCACCCCAGAATATCGAAAGAACTGGCCCATGCGACTGATTTATTACAGATCCTGGCTATTTACGGGTATTGAAGTGTGCATGGGCCAAAATCACTTTGGGGAGGGGTGTAAAAGTGGCTTTGTTAGGATGACATAAAGGGTCAGGTTCAGATTCTGTTATGGTCAGTGAGCTCTTTAATATTGTGTGTGAGAGAAACCCTTTTGGGTACTGTATCATAAAGGGAGACTTGCATTTCCTGACTATGGATTGGAGAATACGCGCTACCACTACTGGTAGGGCCCAGTGATAAAAGGCCATTTTCTTTGCCAAATTGTCACTAAACCCACGAGAGGTGATGCGCTTTCAAACTTGGCGTTCATGAAGTAGTGAGGACGTCACAGAAGAGTTGGTCAGAGGAAACATGCTCGGATTGAGTGATCAGGAATTGATTCAGTTGAAATTAAATGGCAGGATAATCAAAACCAGATAATTAACTATGGTTTTGATTTCAAAATAGCAGATGCTGGGAAATTAAGGGAAGAATGTGCTGGACAGAAAAGCTCAAGGTTTTAAATGCGGAGCAGTCATGGAATGTCTTCAAATCAGCTATGTGAAAATGATCTGAAATTTGCACCTGATGGAATGGGGAACAAAAACTTGTAGGGAAAAACCCCAGGTCCAGCAGGATGAATAACCTCACAAAGGGTATTAGTAACAAACTGAGAGCCTTCAGAGAGGGGGGAATAGGGGTGATCAGAAAAAACAAACCAACGCTAGATTGTGGAGGTTAGAAAATGCACAAATAATGTGAGATTTTCTAAAAGTCAAGCTGAATTAGCTCTTGCCAAGGAAATAAAACACTTCGTATTATTTATGTTGAGGTCTATAATAACAAGAGAATGAGGAAGGATGAGGTTGGGCTGCTATGGCAGTGGATGGGAAGGAGATGAAAGATAATCTAGGTATGGCCCCAAATGAACAGCTTCCGGTGGTATTCAGTGACGCTGCTAATGTCGAACATGTGCTTTAAGGCAGGATGGCTGATGGGAATGAGCATCTAGCAATGGAAATGACCCCAGACTGAGGTGGAATTAAAACAAAGCAGCTAATGCGCCAAATCAGGGACATTGGATAAATTCCCCTCCTCCCCCCAAATATCGAAAGAACTGGCATATGAGATTGGTTTATTAACAGTCCTTGCTGCTTAATGAGCAGTCTCTTTGGGGGTAGTGCCATATGAGTGGATAATAGCTAAGGATGAACCTAGACTTAGGAAAAGAGGAGGGCGCGATCCAGGCAATTACAGACCTGCTAGTCTGGCCTCAGGAGTCTGGAGGTTTTAGAACACAGGAAGCAAAGAATAAGGACACGGGTGGCGGTGAAGGGGATGTAACACGACAGGGGTATACCCACGGGAGACGGGCCCACACGCCCCTGACTCCATTCTTTGAGCAAATACCTGAAGTAGATCTCACAGAATAAGGCAGCGGATATGGTGCCCGACGGGAAATCATTAGTTAAATGAGAGGGTGGTGATCCGTGCAAGCGTCGCAGGGTGCATAGGTGCTGACTCTGGGGGTGCTGCGGGGCTGGGGCAGCAGCCTCCCCTTTCAGCCCCACCCCCAGCACCTCCCACCAGCTGCTGACCCCACTGATAGGTGCCTCCCTCTTCCCCCAGTGCCGCCCGAACCCACCGCAAGCAGCTGTTCTGTGGAGTGCCAGAAGCGTGGGGGGAGCAGGAGGAGAGAAGGTGGGGCACACTCGGGGCAGAGGGCAGAGCGGAATGGAAGGGGGGCAGGAAGGGAGAGGGTGGGGCCTTGGGGGAAGGGGTAGAGAGAGGGGGCAGGGCATTGGCATTGAGCACCACCAGCACATTAGCAAGTCGGCACCTATGGGAACGTGGACAAAAATTGGCTAAAGGGGTGAAGACAATGGGCTGTGCTGGAAGGTGAATTATCGGACTGGAGGGAGGTGATGAGTGGAGATCCTCAGAGACTGGTCTTGGGACCAATCTCGTGCACTGTTGGCACGAATGGCCTTCCTACACACAGCAGGAATGTGCTCGAGATTTGCTTGGGAGGCCACATCAGTACAGAGGACGGTTGGAACAGGCAGATGTGGCTGGCCTTGAAGGCCGGCATGACAGACGTTAGATGAAATTCAGGAGTACCCGTTGCAGATCCATGAGAGGACCGTCCCTCTTATCCCATGACAGTTCACTTTGCTTAAGGGCCTTTGAGGGACCTTGTCAAAGGCTTTCTGGAAATCTAAGTATCCAAGAATCACTTTTGTCCACATGCTTGTTGACTCCTTCAAAGAATTCTAGTGGATTGGTGAGGCCGGATTTCCTCTTCACCTCTGTCTGATAATTCTGTTCTCACCTTTACTAGAGATTCAGCCAATTTCCCTGGCACTAAAGTTAGGATCATCTCTGGAGCCTTTTAAAAAAAATTGGTGTCACATTAGCTCTCCTCCAGTCATCTAATACCGAGGCTGATTTAAGTGATAGGTTACTTGCCAGTTAGTCCTGTAATTTCACGTTTGAGTTCCTGCAGACCTCTTGGGCGAATACCATCTGTCCTTGGTGACTTATTACTGTTTAATTTTTTTGTCAATTTGTTCCAAACCTCCTCTAATGACACCTCAGTTTGGGACAGTTCTTCTGGCTCAGGTTTGGGAATCTTCCTCACACCCTCAGCGGCAAAGACTGATCCAAAGAATTCATTTCATGTTTCCACAATGACCTTAAGTGCTCCTTTAGCAGCTCGGTTGTCCGGTGGCCATACTAGCTGTTTAGCAGTCTTTTTGCTTTTGATCTACTTAAAAAATTTGCTATTACTTTTGTGAGTCTTTGGCTAGCTGTTCTTCAAATTCTTTTTGGCCTTCCTAATTATATTTTCATACTTCATTCGCCAGAGTTTATGCTCCTTTCTGTTTTCCTCACTAAGATTTAACTTCCACTTTTTAAAGGATGCCTTTTTTCCTCTAACTGCTTCTTTTATCTTGTTGTTTAGCCACAGTGGCGTTTTTTTTGGCCCGCTTGCTGTATATTTTAATTTGGAATGTACATTTAAGTTGAACCTTTATTATGGTGTCTTTATAACATCTCCATGCAGCTTGCAAGCATTTCACTTTTGGCACTATACCTTTTATTTCTTTTTAACTAACCCCATTTTTTGTTCATCTTAACGATTGCACAGAGGGGGGAACGGAGACATGTTAAATGAGTTGCAAGAGGCCTCACGGGAAGGCAGTAGCAGAACTGGCAAGAGATTCCCCCATCTCCTGCCCCGCTTTCCTGTGCTTGCATGTCAGCCCTGTGCCTATCACCACCATTCTTCCTCCTCTGAGAGTGGACATTAACTCTTCCGACCGACAGACACTTTGGGTGGTTGCTGGCTCAGGTCAGGGAGTATCAGCCCATATCCAACCAGAGGAGCTGCTGTAAGCAATTACTAAGCAGACCTGCCAACTGGGGGTGGAGAAGGGAACAGTTGCCCCAGGGCCCAGCGATTCTAAGGGGCCCAGGGCTCTTGGCCACCACCACTGCTATTATGGCGGTGGTGGTGGCCAGAAGCCTGGTCCCCTTTGAATTGCTGCTGAAGTGCTGGAACGCTGCACTAGGCGCTCCACCAGCCTCTGAGGACTGGGGGGCAGTGCCATGGTCCGAGTGGCTCTGAGGGTTGGGGGGGGGCAGTGCCATGGTCCGAACGGCTCTGAGGGCTGGGGGCAGTGCCATGGTCCGAGCGGCTCTGAGGGCTGGGGGCAGTGCCATGGTCCGAGCGGCTCTGAGGGCTGGGGGCAGTGCCATGGTCCGACGGCTCTGAGGCTGGGGGGGGCAGTGCCATGGTCCGAATGGCTCTGAGGGCTGTGAGGGGCAGTGCCATGGTCCGAATGGCTCTGAGAGCTGGGGGGAGGCAGTGCCATGGTCCGAGCGGCTCTGAAAGCTGGGGGGGGGGCAGTGCCATGGTCCGAGCGGCTCTGAGAGCTGGGGGTGGGGGCAGTGCCATGGTCCGAGTGGCTCTGAGGGCTGGCTACCCTGCCCCTTTGCCCAGGCTCTGCCCCTTCTGAGGGGCATGGAGCAGTCCCCCCATCTTGCCCCACAGCCCGCGACGGCTGTCGGCCCCCCTGCTAACTAGCTTTTCAGCAGGCTAGCAAGGTGCTTCCAGAAGCCAGGAGGGAAGAGCCGGCAAACGCAACCCTGGGCCATACTGGCAGCGAGGGCGGCGAGAAGCACGTGGTCCAGGCCGAATGTCCCGCAGGCCCTGGGCTGTGCGCGTCCCTGGCTCCCGCCGGGCTCCTGCAGTGAGTGCAACTCAGCCTGGGCGGCTTCTCTCCCCTGCCCTAGGCCCCAGCGCAGCAGGGGGTGACGGGCACCGAACACAATGTCCAGCTGTAATAGCGGCAGATATTCCTGCCAGCGTTCGAAAGGTCATGGGGAGGGGTGTGTGTGATTCTTTCCTCACTCTCTGCCAGCAGCACGGTGGCTTTGTTCTGCATGCAGGCGAGGGCTGTGCCGTGCGCAGTCCCTGCCCCCGCGACGTGAGGGGCACCGTGACAAGGGGCACGGGGGTGTCTCAGACTCCTCAGAGGCCAGGGCCGAGGGGCCATTCTGGGGAGCACTGGCCTCTGGGGGCATCATGTGAGGGGCTTACAGTGAGACACAGCATCCCGGCTCCCTGGCTGAGGCCTGCGGGTGAGACCCAGGTCCCTGAGGTGAATGGCAGCGCTCCCGTGGCACCTGGCGTGTGGCACCTGGCACAGGCAAAGGGCTCGCCTCTTCCGTGGTGCAGCCCTGCCCCCCGCATCGCGCACCATCCGCACAGGCGCTGGCTCTTCCTATGTGCGGCTCCAGGGGACAGAGCCCTGGAGACCTCCCTGCTCACACACCGTCACTGGCCCCCCATGCACTTCAGGATCCAGTTCAAACCCCTCTTCTCTCCAATACCTCCAATTGCTCCAGCCTTGGCCCCAGGCCTCTGCCCCCCATCCCCGGCCTCTGCTCAGACCCCACTCGCTAGAATAACCTTCCCTCCTTCCCCACCCCCGGGCCCTTCAAACCTGGGGCTTGCTTCTCCCTTGACTAGTGTTTGCCCATGGCCCCGGGACCGTGTCTGGGGGCTGTGGAGGGGGGCGGCTGTCCAAGGAACGCTGCGCTTTTCCACGTGGGCTAACGACACCAAGCCGCTCCGCAGTGCACAGCCGACCGAGGTGGGACTGGCGCGTCTCCACTTCACTTTCTCTGCCCTCTCCCCGCCCCTCCTCCCCTGGCTCACAGCTTCACGGGCCGGCTCCTGACTCCCGTCCCCGAGGAACTGCTGGGAACAGTTACAACGTGCCGGAAAGGTCAGGCCCATAAAGCTAATCCTGCTTGACTTACTTTTTCCAACCGCGAGCTGGATGACAGGCCTGGATGGTTGTAATCTGCAGCCAGTGTGAGCGCCTCGCTGGCATGCAGTGCACAGCCAGCCGTGACCGGGCCTCCAGCTCCCAGCCCCAGCGGCACCAAAAGCAAACCGGAGGGTGCTCGAATGGAGCCAGGCATCGCTGGCTAACCCTGAGGGGAGCAGGCCTGGCAATACACAGCCAAACCAGCCCGGGGCAGGACCGAACCAGGCAAAGAGCGAGCTCGGTTTTGCGAAATCTCCTTGCCTTTCAGCCACATCCCATTGGACAGTCCCCTTCCTTCCCCGCCTTTGCCCTGTCTGTGTAACGCAAGGGGGCCACGGGTGCTGGGCCAGGAGCTCCCGGCTGCACCTGCTGCCTTTTTCAACCTGCTCAGGTGTCTCCTGAGCCCTGTGAATGAATCTGGGCAGCTTTCCAGACTGGAGGGGCATGTCCCCTTTTGCTCACAGGCACTCAACCGTCTCTGTGCCCCCAACCCTCTCTCCCAGGGTCTCCTGGTGCATTAAAGACCCAAAGAAGCAACCCTCCCTGTTCCAGCTGGGCTGGGGGTCTTGGAGGAGGAGCAGCCCCAGGACTGGGGTGGCCGGCTGGCTGGGCTCCTCAAGGAGAGGAAGAGAGGGAAGTGGAGAGCTGGTGTGGTGGCTGCCATCGTGCCTAACAGCAGGACTTGATCTGGGTCCCAGGAGGGACGCCTGAAAGTCTGGATCCCTACAGTTGGACCTAACGGGCCAGGCTCTGTAGCTAAGCGCTGTGCTGCACCCTCACTCTTGGGTGGTTGGACACTGAGGGGGACTTTTAGCTCCCATTGACCAGTGGGCTACCCAAGCATGAGATGCTTATTCAGCATCTGTGAGATGCTGACCCACCCTGAGACTGCCCAGACCAGTGCACCAAAGCCTGGTGACTGGTGGGATTTAAGTGGGCTGTCCCGATTGCTCGACGTTCCCAGACAAGTACTATACAAATAGGAGCTCTGTGCTACAGTGCTGTCTCTTAAGAGCCAGGCAGGCTGGGACCCACCTGTAGGATATAAATTGCCTCCCCCCACCCCGGATCACTCAATCTCAGGTAGGCACAATAAGCGGCTTAGGAGGGGAGCCCACTACGCAGTCATAAGCTGTACCTGATTCATCTTCTAAGAGTGATACAAAGAAATTAGAATGGTTGACAAATGAACTAAAACTTTTCCATGAAAAATGTAGGGGAAAAATAAAACACGTCAATTATAAAAAAGCTCCTACAATCTTGAGGGTGTTGATTGTCAAAAATGAAAAGAAAAAAGTTGACTTCATTTTGTAGTATTTCCCTTGCAAAAATCAAAGGGGGAAGGGGAAGGAAGAAAAACTCAAAAAAGTGAAAACAAAAAACGTTTTGATTTGATCCATTGTGTTTTGATGAAAAATGTGTTTGAATTTTTTCTGCCAAAAAATGTATGGCAGGCATTTTTTGAGTCAAAAGAAACAGATTCCTGTACCAAGGGGGCAGAAAACATTGGGGATTCCAGACAATGACACATTAGAAATTATTATTATTATTGCCAGAAAGGATCTGGGCCAATCATCCAGAAACCTCCCCACCGCGCCTAACGGAGGGGACCTTCTCTCTAGTCCAGTTTTGAAACTCGGTTGCTGGAAGGTTGAGAGGAGCATGTGATCTTCTCAATGAGACCAGAACCAATTGTCCAAGCAAGTGCGGGACTCGTTTCCAGTGAGCTTGAGTATGATCTATAGTTTTGCTTTAAAGCCATTGTGACAGACCCAGACCAGCAGCCTGCTGCACTCTGGTGGAAGGCAGGTATACAGGGCGCTGGATAAGTGGTTTTCTCTTCCCAGAGCAAACTCGTAGAGACTACTGCCAGGAAATGAAGGCAGGCAGACACCTGGGGCTAGTTAATTAGCTTGCTCCCTCAGGCAAGTCATTAAACACCTGCAGCCAATTAAAGCCAGTGGGGCCACTTTAAAAGGTTTCCCCCAGGTAAGGAGAGGGAGAAGACAAGGACTGATGGACTGGAAGGGGGAAGTGAGGTACAGAAGAGGTGTGTGTGTGTGTGTGTGTGTGTGTGTGTGTGTGTGTGTGTGTGTGTGTGTGTGTGTGTGTGAGAGAGAGAGAGAGAGAGAGAGAGAGAGAGAGAGCTGAGGACTGGCTAGCAGGTACCAGGGGGAGGCATTTGGAGGGCTTTTTAAGGGGAAGCGGCTCAGGGAAAAAGCTGCCAGATCGGAAGCAAAGCAGCCTTGTCTGTTGCTGCTGCCTTAGGGTCTCTGGGCTGGAACCTGGAGTAGTGGGCGGGCACGGATTCCCCCCCAAATCTCCCCCACGCCAACACAGAGACTGCCCCGAGAAGGGAGACCAGGACTATGGAGGGGTTTTCAGTCCAAAGCCATGAACTACCCTGTGATGAGGATGGCTCAGTAAGCTGCAGACCCTGCCCCTTGTAAAGAGAAGGAGGCTGTGGGGAGGGCCACAGCACGCCTCTGAGGCTAACATGATCCGCCAGTCGCGTGAGACCCACAGGGCACGGCCAGAGCTTTGCCTCACCACGTAACATCCGATGGTTTCACCGTGACACGAGGCCAGAGTCTCCAGTGCTGCTTGGATTTCACCCTGAATTCTTGGGTTCCTTTGAACCCCAAATGTAACTAGGGGGCGTGAATGGCCGCGGAGCGAAACTAGACTCAAAGCTGGCACCGACCCCTGCAAATAAAGTCTCCTGGTGCTAGTGTCAGAAAGAAGCAATTGCTTGCACGTGTCCAGCCATTTAAACTGCCAACATTGCATGAGTCTTGGACACATGTAGGAATCAGAGGCTGGGGGGTGGACCAGTGATTGCCGTGTTAGGAATCATTCACAATCTCTATTCTGTTACTTCGTCAGGTGTATGTTTGTGATACTGTAGCTCCCACCTGGTATTAGGCACTGTCCAAGTATACAGCACACAGACAGGGACCACCATCCCTTATAAATAAGAAAACCGAGCCAGCCATTTTGGGGTAGATTCACCATTATTTTAATAATTTAAAACTCCAGTTCCCTTAGCAGCAGTTCTTTCTTTCCTTCTAAAATGGTCCATTTGAAAGCCTGCTCCTTATACTTAACGGCAAACCGGCACTTATCACTGCTTGGCACCGCTGCTGTGAAAATCGGGATTAACCAGAAGTGCGGTTTTTGCTTCCCCCTCCTTGGGAAGTGTGGGTGGGAGTGGGCGGGTGGAAGGGATTTAGCATCCCCAATGGAACGGTTAATATGAAAGGAAATGAAAATAATCGCTGCCTAAGACAAGGCACAAAGGGGGGTGGAAACAAGAAGGCCCCCTCCTAAATTAGCATCGTAATCCGCATTCCAGCACAGAAGGAACAAGCACAAGCTCCAATCCATTGCCCAGAGCCAGATGGCTCCCTGCCACGTTACAAAGAGGGGCAGACAACAGCAAGCGACGGGTTAGCTGCAAAGCACCAGTTCAGCTCCTGGCGCGTTAGCAAAAGGCTCTTGGAGCCACTCTGCCTTCGTCATTGTCTATTTCCAGCAGGTGCAACTAAACCACCCAGAGGTCCTGCTCCCTTCTCAGCCCCACAGCTTTCAGTTTGCCTTGAGCAGCTCCAGGCCGCGTGTGTTCAACTTCGCTCTAATGAATCAAGTGCGCTGTGTAGAAACGTCCTTGCCGCACCCGTGAGCAGCCCAGAGACCTAACCTCCTGATATGCACCCCACACACTCCCTGGGACCCCTCCCCTGGCAGGTGGGTGTGCTTGAGGCACGTTCTTTGTGGGCATGGGCTTCTCTGAGTGGGCAGTTGCTGATCCCATTTACACCACGGTAAAGCCAGAATGACTCCACTTTGCATATTTACAGGCATGTAACAGATCACTCTTCTGCCTTCTCTTTCTCTGTGCAACCTGCAGGTATGTTTTGCAAACCAAGTCAATTCCCCCTTCACTGTCTCAATCCTTGCCGTTTAAATCCTTAGCAGGTTTAAAACTAATAAGCGAAAGTTCTTCTTCACACAGCACATAGTCAACCTGTGGAACTCCTTGCCCGAGGAGGCTGTGAAGGCTAGAACTATAACAGAATTTAAAGAGAAACTAGATACATTCATGGAGGTTAGGTCCATAAAAGGCTATTAGCCAGGGGGTAGGAATGGTGTCCCTGGCCTCTGTTTGTCAGAGGCTGGAGAAGGATGGCAGGAGACAAATCGCTTGATCATTGTCTTCGGTCCACCCTCTCTGGGGCACCTGGTGCTGGCCACTGTCAGCAGACAGGCTACTGGGCTAGATGGACCTTTGGTATGACCCAGTACGGCCGTTCTTATGTTCTTATGTGTCTCCTTGTCCTCTTAAGCTCTGCTCTGTGACTTCTGAAATCGGTCCTCAGCTTTCTCTTATTGTGTTCAGGGACATCACTGGTTGGCCAGTGTCCCTACAGCGGGACCTGAGTAGATCTCAACCCGAGCCATTGTTTAATGGCAGGTGAGGCTTGGCAGTGGAAAGTCCCTTTACGGCAGGTGGGGATTGCAGTCATTTTAAGGCTTCTTTACATCCTCTTAATTTTCTGTGTCCTGGACTTTTACAGTTCCAAGGTCTCCGCTGGCAGCCTTTTGTGTGTAGCTGGCTGTGCAATGCTGGTGGAGACACACACGCTGCCCTCCCTCGTGGAGACTTGACTTTTGTTCTTTCTTGTTGGCTCCCCTTAATCCACAACAGGCCAGTGACTTTTTGTGTGTTGGGAAACACAACAGTCCCTAGCTAAGGCTCGATGTAAACTGGTGCCAATGCCCCAGCTCTGGGGGGGTCTGGATTTGGGTTTGTCCAGCTCCGCCCAGTGGCTGCAGTTCTGCGGAAGCAAAGGCAGTGTCCCTGTGGCCTGCCCCGGCTCACAGCCCTCTCACGCTTTCCTTCCCATGCACATTGGAAGCAGCAGTGTGGTTTGGCTCTGCCACCGCAGCCCTGCCCCGTGAATGCCTTTATCGACATTAAATCCCAGCTTCTTCCTGGCCCAGCTATTTTGTGCCAGTGACCATGCACAGCAGGAATGCTGCTCCCCTAAATCAGCTGCCGCTGACAGGAATGCCTCTCTGCTCGCGGCAAGGGCTCCTGGTTTGCTGGCAAGCAAAGCAGGGCACGAAAGCGCTCGTCTCTTCTCTGCTGTGCACCCCTGCTCTGCGCTTCTATTCCTGCTGCCGGGAGTGTGTGTGTGTGGGGGGGGCTGTCCAGCCCAACCGCCTGCTCCAGTCCGTCCCATCTGTGCCCCCTCCTTCCTCAGCGCAGCTGGGATCTGCAGGAAAACGGTCTTCCTCTGTAGCCTGAAAGCTGTTGGCATTGGAAACAAAGAAGCAGTTGGCAGGGTTACTGGCGTTGGTTTTGGGGCCCGTGTGCCCCATAGGCCATTTGTGAGAGTTGTGTTCTTCTACCACCAGAGAAGGAGACGTAATCCCCACCCAGTGCCGCTACAGTAGGAGGTACAGCCCTCTGCGAAGTACCATAGACAAGTATCATGCTCCCCGATTTATGGCTGGGGAAACTGAGGCACAGAGCAATTACCACAGTGAACCAGTGGAGGTGGCATCCGAGTTGGCTGCTTAGGAAAATTAGGAGCCTGAGGGCCCCAAACTACACCTCCCATGCGGCGCTGCGGCAAGTCAGGCAGGCAGAGCATACCAGACCCAACCTGAAACATTTCAATTTGCCTGGCGAAGCTTTGAAAGATGCCAGCAACGCTGTCGTTTTCCTCAGGCCAGTTTCCATTTGGCAGAGACCCCCGTTCCCCCCTGGAAAAATAGGGAGGCCCCCCAAAAAAATCCCAGCCTGCCCTAGGATGTAGACACAGGTGAGAGGCCATGCAGCCATTGCCATGGAGACAGCCCTCTGGTCCCCTGTGCCCTGGGAATATGGAAAGAGAACCCCCAGGCCCTGAGGACAAGGAGCTGCCACCTTCCTGCCTGGCCTCCATGCTAATTCCCCTCAGATTTCCCACTGTGCCCGTAGCGACTGCAGGCCCCGTGGCTTTTCTAGTGGATGTGGAAAAGCCAGACAACCCCTGTCAACTTGTGTGCTTGTGACGTGGCTTGGAGCTCAGCTGCCAGGCGGATGAGTGAGGCAAACAGACAGGTATTAATGAACAAGGCCCTGACCCCCCCCTGCACTCGAAGAGGTGGGAACTGTGTCAGAGGAGCCGTGACTTGGACCCAAAGCTAGGCTGAGGTCAGGAGTGCCCCAGGCTGTGCCGTGGTCCTAGGGAATAGCCCGATGACGGGATGGAAACGCTGGCACGTGTTCCTTTCTGTGCTGAGCCTGGTCCCAAGGCACGCTGAGCAAGGTATATTGTCTTACATAACTTTCCTCTGCTGTAACTCCACTCAGCTGTCTCCGACTGGGACCTCCAGCACAGGACTGCAAGTGCTGCACTAAGTGTCATGTTACAACGCACACGCACGCAGAGAACTGCTTTGACTTGCTCCCTCTAGGGCCCTGCCTTCCCCCACCGGGAGGAGGTGGCATCTTCCCCCACCTGAGGTCTGGCGAGGACGCTGGTGACTCGTTATCACTTGAATGGTGGCCTTTGGGACCGCGCGGCCAGCCCAGTCCGGGATGCCTTTCAGGGGTTGCCTTTTGGGTTCTGAGTTTGAAGGAGCCACTTCTTCAGTTTCCACGCTCCAGTTGCTGGAGATATTTTTAGCCTTAGGAGGAAGGTCAGAGGGTGCTAAGCCTGTCACCTTGGCCCTGTTGGCTGCCTGGTGATCATCAGTTGGCCATCTGTGGATGGGCACAGTTTGCAATGCATGCAGTTAAAGACCACAGGGGAGGGGAAGGCAGATAGTGGTGGGGAGGGTCATAGGGACCTTGCATAACACCCCAAAGTCCCTGGGGAAATTAAAGTCCCCGTCTGAAACAGCGGCAGACGAGTCCAAAGCCTGGAAGTTGATTTATCCGTGCAAGGAATTTAGTAGCTTTACCTTTTGGGGCGGGCTGGTCCAAAGCCACCCAGTGTTCCAAGCAGCTGGAGCAGGGCTGGTTATTTAGCATTAAACCCAACAAGCTCAAGCACTGAACAGAAGAGGCGGCCGCAGGTTCCCAGCCCGTCTCCAAAACACATGGGGCCCCCTTCAGCCCAATCTCCCTCCCCGGCGCATGGCCTGGCTGAGAGATGAGCTTCGCAGCCTGCCCAGAAGCCAAGGTCACTAGCTCCAAGCTATTTTGGACCAAGGGGGAGGGTGAATTCCCAAGTTCTGGTGTCCTCGGTCAGAGCCCTCGGCCAGGAGCACCCCTAAGCTGTGCTGATCTCAACAGCAACCAAGCCATGTGCCCTGCGGCCTCGCTCAGGTGGGCCAGCTGCAGGCCATGCAGGGTGGGGAGGGACAGAAGCAGCATGCTCAGCTCTTGCCACACACTCAGCCCGGGTAGCGCTGGCCTTTAGAGGTGACGTGTCACTTTGCGTTGGGCTCCCTTCAGCCTGAGTACGCCACCCCGACGTGCTTTACTACAGGCGGGCTGGTTGCTCTTTCCCTCGAGCCGGATGTGCCGGGGGGGCTGGCTGCAAGTGACATGCTGGCCAGGGGGGCAGAACTCACTGTGACAGGGTCAGGCCAGAGGGGTACAAGAGAGGGACGGAAGGGAGGTACATTAGCCTCAGACTGAGTAAATCTCGGTTCCCGGGGTAAACTGGCAGGGGCTAGTCCAGTACCAGCCAGAGTCAATCAGGGCAATTAAGCACCTGGAGCTAATTAAGTGGGCTTGCAGAGTCAGGTGAGCCACAGCTAGTTGGAACACTTGGGGTCAATTGAAGCACCAGTTGAGACTGGTTAAAAGAGTGTCCCTCAGCGCACAGGGAGCTAAGGGGATGGAGGGAGCGCTACAGAGGGTCTAGGAGGAGCAAGCACCAGTGGGTACCAGGAGGAAGAGCCTATAAGGAAGGTGTGGGGAAGTAGCCTGGGGGTTTTGTAGCTGTCTCACAGCTGATATTGGAGACGTTTATAGGCAGCCGCTGTTACAGGGCCCTGGGCTGGAACTCGGAGTAGAGGGTGGGCCCGGGCTCCCCACGACACCCACTTCCCCATTTCCACTCAGGGAAAAGACTGGCTGGGGAAAAGAAAGGGGTCTGCCCAGCCCTGTGTCATTCGAGGGGTCCACCAAGACTGTGGAGTTGGGTTTTCCCTCTAAACCTTATGCTGGCCAGTGATGCGAGGAGCTCAGCAAACAGCGAGCAGGTGCCCCAGGTGTGGGGCTGCTGTGAGCCTCTGAGGCAAGCGATCCGCCTGGAAGCACCGGACCCAAGTGTCGGTAGGAGCTTTGTCACACCACACTGAGACACTGCTCAGCCCGGCGGGGGGGTTCTCCTGCAATTCCCTCAGGCTGCCACATCCGTCTTCTCCCCTGGGTTCGCTTGACTCAAGGCGGGCAGCATGGCTGGACAGGGAACCTTCTGCCCTGATAGGCAGCCGCTTGGTTGGGGTGCCGCTCAGGGGTGCTAGTGCTGAGGGACAGACTGCGCCAAACCTCCCGGTCAGCCTTCTGGCCTGCTCTGTAGGGTCCGGACAGCAGGTCCCCGAGGATGAGGAGCCTGCCATGAGCGTTGGGTGTGGATGCTGAGGGGCGGCGTGGGGAGGGGGCCGGTTTGGGTGGCACAGGCAGGCATCACTGGAAGCAAGGCGGTGGAACTGAGCAGCGAGGGCGGCTGGCAGAAGAAATCCCCGGACAGGGAGATCTGTTAGGCCGTGAAACACTCTCCCAGAGAAAGGGCCTTGTAACGAGGACTGGACTCTGTTGCCAGGGCAACCCTGTATGGCAGGCGCCGGTGTCTGGAGAGAGCCAGCTCCGTGGCTGGGAGCCAGGCGATGCAGGGCAGGGGATGCGGCCGGCCCAGGTCTCCTGCCTGGCTGTGTGAATGCAGAGCAATGGCTCCTCCCCGCTGCGTCCTGTATCCCCATCAAAGGGGGCTTTGGGCTTTGGCCAGCAATGTCTGCAAACGGCAGATATCATCTCCTGAACCTCCCCCAGCTCCCGGTTCAGTGGGACTATGAATTTCACGTGCAGCATGCGCGTCTGGCCCCTTTGCTCCAGCCTGCCCCGTCGCCGGGCCTGCTCTGAGCTCAGCGAGACTCCGGCAACGCTCAGCCGAGCCCCCTGCCTCATCCCGCCTCTGCCTGCTGGCTGGCAGCGCCACACGCCCCTCCCTCGCCATCTGGTAGCTCCCTCATAGCTCATCCACCCACAGAGCATTCACCCGGGTCCCCCCCTTCCCTCTCTCCTCCTGGCTCTCCCCACCAGGCTGCCAGCCTCTCCTTGCCCCCCTGCTGTACTTCGTCCTTCACCTTGGCTCCTCCTCCTCACCTCCCTGGCCCTGAGTCCTGCCCACTGCAAGCTCCAACGTCTGCCTCTGCCCTGCAGCCTCAGCGTCTTCCTGCCTCCCTGCTACTGGCCTCCCTGGCTCCCTCCTGACTCCTTCCATGCATCACACGATACTCATATGATGACACCATTAGATACAGTGTTGGGCAATGCACGTGGAAGGCCTGAGGTGAGGTATGGCCTGGTTTGCCCTCCGCCCTGTGGGGCTCCCAGAGTCACAGAAGGTAACAGAGTTACCGTAAGGCACGTCTGTAAGACGCCTGACTCAATAGCACATGGCATTTTGATTAAAAACACCTAGGAAGACTTAACGGTAACGTGGCACATATTAAGTGGATTAAAAACTGGCTAACTGATAGATCTCAAAATGTAACCATAAATGGGGAACCATAGCATCATAGAACACTAGAACTGGAAGGGCCCTCGAGAGGTCATCGAGTCCAGTCCCCTGCCCTCATGGCAGGACCAAGCACCATCTAGATCATCCCTGATAGATGTCTGTCCAACCTGCTCTGAAATACTCCAGTGGTGGAGATTCCACAACCTTCCTAGGCAATTTATTCCAGTGTTTAACCACCCTGACAGTTAGGGAGTTTTTCCTAATGTCAAACCTAAACCTCCCTCGCCACAATTTAAGCCCATTGCTTCTTGTCCTATCCTTAGAAGCCAAGGAGAACAATTTTTCTCCCTCCTCCTTGTAACACCCTTTTAGGCACTTGAAGACTGCTGTCATGTCCCTTCTCAGCCTTCTCTTTTCCAAACGTAACAAGCCCAGTTCTTTCAGTCTTCCCTCATAAGTCACGTTCTCTAGACCTTTCATCATTTTTGTTGCTCTTCTCTGGATCCTCTCCATACTCTCCACTTCTTTCTTCAAATGCCCCAAACTTGAATTGTACCCAGAACTGGACACAATACTCCAATTGAGTCCTAATCAGCGCAGAGTAGAGCAGAAGACTGACGTCTAGTGTCTTGCTCACAATGCTCCTGTTAATGCATCATCAAACCGGCCTGGTTCTAGTGGGGTCCTGTGAGGATCGGTTCTTGGCCCCTGTGGCAGTGGCCCCTGTAGATCCCGTGGTACACTAGGTGCAAGCAAACAATGTATGTCATCTTCCAGCTAAAGGGCAATGTACACATCTATGGACAAAGACTGCAGGCCGTGCTTTAGGGCAGGGGGCACCATCCCAGACCCAGGAATGCTGAAAAAGATTTGGGGCTCCTGGGTCAGTATTCAGCTGACCAGGAGCTCCCAGTGTGACATTGGCTAGTGCGATCCTGGGGTGCACAAACGGGTCTCTAGAGGAGCAGAGGGGTGATTTTACCTGTGTCTGGCACTGGTGCGACCATGGCTGGATACTGTGTCCAGTTCTGATGCCCGCAATGCAAGGGGGATGTTCATAGAATGGAGAGGCTCACGAGAGCCACGAGATGATTAAAGGATCCGAAAATCTGCCTCACGGTGCTAGACTCAAGGAGCTCAGTCTGTTCAGCGTCACAAAGAGAGGGGGAAGGGGTGACTGGGTCCCAGTCTGTAAGTACCGATGTGAGGAACACACGTTTAATGGGCGCGTCAGTCTAGCCAAGCAGGGTCTCCCAGTGGCTGGAAACTGAGGCTAGATACATTCAGGTTGGGAATAAGTTGTGCATTTTTCACAGGGCGGGTAATTAACCATTGGAACCATTTGCCCAGGGTCTCCATCACTGACCGTACATCAAGACTGGCTGTTTGTCTAAAGGATCGGCCCAGGGGTGGGGCCGGTTTCTGGCCTGTGCTTGGCAGGAAGTCGGACTAGATGGGCAAAATGTCCCCTTCTGACCTTGAAGTCTCTGGCCCTCAGCTTGGATTCCCTCCCACCTCTGACTTGCTGCTCGCCCACCCCTCCTTGCACAGCCCTGCTCTTGTGCACCTCTCCCATGGCTCCTCGCCAGCGCCCCCCTCTCCCGTGCCACTCCCCATCCCCATTGCCCCGCATCCCTTCTGCACTGGACCCCCTCCAGCCCCGTAGCCTTCCCACGTCTGAATGTAAACCCGCACCAGAGTGAGAGGGCGGATGCCCCGGCTCTCTCCAAGGGACTGACAGCAGTGAGCCACCTGTGGCCAGTGCAAGCCACAGCAGAGCAGCCCTTCTGCCTGGCCATCTCTGGCTACACCTGCACTGCGGCGGGAGGCCAAGCTGGACAGTCACACATGCTCAAACCAGCCGCATGGCCAGGGCAACACTGGCTAGCCCCCTGCGAATGTCAGGAGGCAGAGGGGATGGTATGCAGGCTGGAAATTGCACCGCCTTGGTGCAGCGGAGGCAGTTCCTCCGGGCCCCTCTGTTCCAGCCATGTGACCAGCTCGCTGCTGCTCATTCAGTGTTGCCGGGCTGATGCTTCCTTGCTTTTTACACCCCCCGCCCAACCCGACGCAGCACTCGATTTCTGCAGGGGGCTGCGTGGCAGCGTTGGCAAAAGGCGATTCTTTTTTTCAGGCGTGTTGCTCTCCGAGCATAGCCCCTGGCTGCTCTGTGGGCCGGGGACAGGGAATTGCTCGCCACGCCCCCACCCGTCCTGCTCTGGGGAAGCTGAACCACGGCCCCTGAGCAGGGAGGTCTGGGGAAAGGAGCTGAGCACAAGTAAGACGGGGCAAGCTGCACCGTGCAGGATCTGGGTCCGAGGGGCGAGCAGGTTGCACTAGGCTCCTCTCCGGTAGTAGTATGAGAAGATATTGCGCTCCCCTAACTGCAGAGTCTGCAGGATGAGCTGGGCTGGGCCTGGGTACGGCCAGTGAGGGCAGGGCAATGCTTTGAGATCCTTGGATGCATGCCGATTACTATGCCAGGAGGGACTGGGCACTAGAGGGCAGCAGGGCACCTCCATGCTTTCTCCAGCACTGCCTTTAGGAACATGGCCAGTGGGAGCACCCTCAAAGGGGGCACAGGAGAAGATTAAAGGAGAGGCCTTGTGACAGACTGGGCCGGGTCTGGGCACCGCTGAGGGCATCGGCTCAGGGCGAATTGCTCAAACTCAGGGCTCCTTACAGCCCCTGACCAGCGACCTTCCCAAACAGGTCACAAACCGGTCACACCGAGCAAAACCCCTCAGACACCCCAGCTCTCCCTGTGCCACAATCAGCCCCAGGCCCAACACACAGGTGAGGGGTTATAGAACCCAATCTCACCTACCCCGAATGGGTCTTTCCAGTCCCAAAGAACCAGCCACAGGTCCCAATCAATTTACACTCTGGATCTTACCCACAAGAGCACGCTGGGACAGTCCTTTAGAATCTACAATCTAAAGGGTTATTAATAAAAGAAAGAAAAGCAAGAGTGTAAGGTTAAGGAGAATACATTCCATGCATCGAATCACCCAGTTCTTGATGCAGGCTCTCAGCAGAGATGTTATAAACTGCTATCTCATAAGTCTTTGGTGTACATCCTAAGTCAGGATGGGTCCACGGTTCTCCCCGGCTCTCTGTCCCTCGCAAGGCTGCATCTGGGATCAGGAGCAGAATTGAAGACAAGATAGAATTCGCCTCATGGCATTTTATATCCCTCCTGGCATCCTCCTGGCTAGAGCAGGTCACATGGTTGAGTGACCTATCTCTGTTTCACATGCTGGCAGCCATTATGCCGTGGCTAGTTTGCAGGTATCCAGATTTCCAGACGCATTCCTCAGGTGTGTATTGGGATCTCGGTGAGCCTTGTCCCTGGAACCTTGCTAATTAGCATAGTCACTGACTGGACATTCCTTCCCATTGCTCTGTATCAGACAGAGAATCTTCCAGCATCAACACAGAATACATATTTATAACTCCACATACAGATATCACACAAGTACATGAACAACATACATAAAATCAGTAGAACATAAGCTTTCGTTTGACACCTGACATGGCCCCCTTTGTACATACTTTGGGGCAAACACCCCCCCCTTGGGTGAGCAGTGATCTGGCTTCTCCCTTTAAAATCCAGTAATGTGACAGGCCTGTGTCATGCTTCAGTTGCCCTCTGAGACAGCCTGAGAGCGCTACCCATTTCCCTCCCTTCGGCCTGGAGGAGGCTGGTACTTTCTGGCTGGCATCTGCCTGCCAGCTGGAGCACAAAGGAATGATTCTCCTTTGAAACGCTTCCCTGGTATGTGGACATTAGACTTTTCAGGGGATTATTCCGACGAGGAGCAACTGCTTGTGACAGAGACATTCCAGCTGGTAATGCTTTATTTTAAGCATCTGTTGACTAATGCTGAATTACAGAGGGGGGCCCATGGAAAACGCAGGTGACATCTCCCAGAATGCAGAATGAATTCACTGCATGCCAGTCCGTTTCAGAGCTGCAAATGTTTTCCTAGTGAAAGGCCGCTCACAATAAATAGGATCCTAGCCCTGACTCTGTGTCGGGCTGCCCCCTCCCATCCATTCACGGGGCTCCGCTCTTCTGTTAGCCTATCCGTTCTGCATCCCCCTTTCCCAGCAAACACAAATGCATACCAGCTGACCTCCAATGGCTATGCAAGGCGCGGAATGCGGCCATAACCCGTTATCATTCGCCACACACAAGCGGCTTTTCAAATAGAAATGTTCTAGGCTAAGCTTTTTGCCCACAGCCAGTTTGTTGATAAAAGGACCTTGAGGTTTCCTTGAGGATGTAATACTGCTCCCATCGGTTCTGAACACTACTACTGTTGGGTAGAGCGCAGCGGGCGGAAGGGTTCTAGCAACAGGCGTGACCCAAAGGAAGCAATTCGTTGTATGGCTTACTGGGGCTGAGAGCCACTGGACAGTAATCTCCGAAATATCGTCCCTGTAATATAAGCTAGTCCAGAGATCGGCAACCTTTTCAAACCAAAGAGACAAACTACATGGTCAAAAAGAGCCGCCTAAGAATGCCCATTTGCATGACTGAAAATGTACTACTGAATATTACTGATAATTGACATGGTGATGAATAATAGCACAAAGGAAACATTGTACCCACAGACTTTATTTGATGGGACTTCTGCTGCTGCATCTTCTCGCTCATTTCTTTGAAGGTTACATCACGACTGGTCAAATTCAGGTCCGGGCACGCAGTCAAGCCACATGAGTAATTACATAAACTTTTGAATTGATTTTTCATTTGAATTTAAAACGTTGCCTGTATTTTGGGAACGACAAAAGAGCCCTATTTGGTTCCATGCTGAGCCATATTGTCTCGAGAGCCATAGGTTGCAGGCCCCTGAGCTAGTCCGTCCAACCAACACCTGTTTGCACCCGACGTATTGATCGAAGCATGAAAAGCCAGGTGATGCACGGGTGTCACAAACAGCACCAGGGCCAGCATTAAAAATTCATTTATAATAGCCTCAAAATAAAGAGGGACTTGCTGGGAACACCATATGCAGCTTTGCTTTAGTACGCAGCAGAGTTTCTCCCTGCCCGACACACACGCACACATGTGTGAGCGCACACCCGTTGTGTAGGCAGAGGTAGGCCCCTTTGAGGAGACAAGCAGAGTCCTCCTTCGATGAAACTGACTGCTAATGTTCTAATCGTTTAGAACAGCAAGTTTCTGCTCCGGGTGGCACTGAAGATGTTGCCAGCTTTGTTGAGACTCACTTCCCAGCTGGAGACCAGAGCCTAGAGGGGAATGAAGGGGTGCTGTGCGCCGACTCTCTACCCCCCGAGAAAACTCTTCTCCTTCAGCCTGCAGGCAGCAACGGGGCCGCAGCCCCGGAACAGCATGGAATGCCACCGGACCGCGGTGCCAAGACAGGTGCCGATATAAATATCCCTGGTGGTGGCTCGAACAATGAGAGCCAAGAGGAGGAGGAGGACGGCGGGAACGTCGCCAGTGATTCCTCGGTGGTGTTGGAAGACGCCCCGGCCGCCGGCAGCAATGCTGAGCGAGGTGCGGTTGAGGCGAGAGAGGCAGAAGCAGCCCAGGGGACTCCTCTCCCAGGGGAAGACGCAGAAGGGCTGCTGGGCAGTGACCAGCCGGGGGGCAGGAAGAGCAAAGCTGCGGAGGAGAACGGGGAGTTCCATGTTGCTGGGGTTGAAATCAGGCTGGGAGAGGCTGGGAGTGAAGAGGAACAAAACTCTCCTCCAGCCCACAGGCCTGCAGCAGAGAGGCAGGTTTCTCAGGGCGGTACAAAGGCTGCAGCTGGAGAGGAGGCGGCGGCAGCAGAGCACCGCTCAGGGCCCGAAGAGGGCGAAGATGCTGCTGGAAAGGAAAGCGAAGCCAGCGAGGGATCCCAGAAGAGCGCCCGGCCCTTGGAGGCCAGCGGGGAATCGCCCCCTGCGGGAGATGCAGGTAGCGCTGAACCGGCTCTAGCCACGGCAGGAACTCTTGAGGAAGAGGGGACGCAGCCAGAGGAAAGCTCCAGAGAAGACATGAGCCAGATTCGACGTGTCAGCCGAGATGCCGACTCTCATGCGCCAGGTGAGGACCATGCCATCGAGCAAGAGAAAGGCGCCTCTGACTCAGAGGAGACCAGTTCTGTCCCTGGGGAACCCCGTGGGGGCAACGGACTCGCTGCCAAAGAGAAGGAGCCCGATTCAGGCAATGGAGCTGGTGACAGCCCAGAGGAGCACACTGTTGGCCAGCCAGCAGAAAGGGGCCGCGAAGAGGCTGTCACTGCTTCAGCTGCGGGAGTGGGAGAAAACCCCGACTTGGACACAGAGGAGTCTGAAGAAAGTTCCGAGGAAGAGGGTGATGACCAGGAAGAGTCCGAGGAAGAGGGTGAGGACTCTTCAGAGGAAGAGACAGATGGGGCTGGGCAGGCTGAGTCCGAGGAAGAGGGTGAGGAGTCAGCAGAGGAAAAGGCAGAAGGTGATGGCCAGGCAGAGGAAGAAGGTGATGACCTAGCAGAGGAAAAGGCAGAAGGGGCTGGCTTGGCAGAAGAAGAGAAAGAAGGTGATGACCCAGCAGAGGAAAAGGCAGAGGGGGTTGGCCAGGCGGAGGAAGGGGAAGAAGGTGATGACCCGGCAGAGGAAAAGGCAGAGGGGGTAGGCCTGGCGGAGGCAGAGAAAGAAGGTGATGACCCAGCAGAGGAAAAGGCAGAGGGGGCTGGGCGGGCAGAAGAGGAGGCTGGCCTGACACAATCAGAGGAGGAGGCTGAAGAAGGCACCGCCCCAGACGCCCAAGAGGCTGCTACCACCATGGAGGGCCATGACCTCGCCAAGCAGGAAGAGACCAGTGCAGCGGAAGCTGAGTCTGATTCTGCAGGCCTGGGGAATGCGCCCCACAGAGCCACGGAGCAGGACCTAGATGGCTCTCCCAATAGCAACCCGGCGGTAGAAGATACCCTTTCTGTGGCTGCGCAGTTAGTGGCAGGACCAGGGAGCGTGCCCGGCCACAACCATCCTGCTGGTGCTGTGCCCGAGCCCAGACCAATAGGTCTGACTGGTTTGTTACTAGGCGTGACAATAGTGATACCTAACCGCAATGGGCATTGGCTAGTGAACGGCTCAAACCCCGAGCGCGGCTGAGTGCGGCCGGCATTAAAATGCACCCAGTGCACGGCCCTGGTTCTAATGCTTGTGCTTTCAGTGTGTGCCCCTAACCAGCTGCTCCGACCAGCAACCCCGGCTCTGCCAAAGCCAGGAGGGGCAGTGCTGGGGTGGTGATGGGCTGCAGTGGGTAACTGGATTGGCAAGGGGAGATGAAGGCTCCCCCCTTGGGCATGAGGCTGAATTCACCAGTGACCAGTATCCACTGCCAGCTCTGCCATGGCCTGCATGAAATGAAGCGTTATGCTCCTTCCCCACATTCCCAGGGACCCCAGCTAGCACCTGTTGGGAGCCTCAGCAGGGGTGCCAAGGACTCTGTGGGCCAGGGTGCGCGCCAGGTGGTCCCTCCAGCACTGAGGCACGTGGGTAGTGGTTTGGCCTGGTGCTGTTCTGTGGATAAAAACAAACTTCCATGCCCAGGAGACAACACGGCCCCTCATGCCGGCATGTGATTCATGTCCGAGCACTTCGAAAAGCAAAGGTACCTGGTTCTGCACGGCTCTGTGCGTCATTTACAGCCGTGCACCGTGAGCGCTGGCTTTCTGCTGGGCTAGTGACTGACACCGCTGGGTACGCAGGGGGGTGAGGCCTGAATGGACATCTCCCAGAATGCCTCTGCCAGTGTGACCTCACGGAACAAAATGGCTTCCTCCGTGCAGCAAATGTGCTAGGAGACTTTTCCGCTGCAATCTGCTTTGACTGCACTAGAGCTTTGCTGTGCACTGGGGTAGATGATTTTGCCATCTGGGACGTGGCAGAGAACCAGGTCTAAGGAATCCAAACACTTTGAAATACTCCACACCCTGCACACGGGTGACAGGTTGGGTCACAGCGATCCCCTTGAGACTGTCACCTGACGGGTGGATAATACCACTGAGCCTACCGCCCTGCCCTGTGGGGCGGCCCACCACCCCGTCCTGACAAGGCGGGAGCTCTGGTCTCCCCCAGCCAAGGCACAGAGTTGGGGTCACTGCCCCCCAACAGAATAACACTGAGATAGTGAGACCAACTCTAATCTGGAAGGGCTCAGTTGAAGGGACTAGATACAGCACCCAGGAGCACAGCCCCAATGGGCCCAACCCCCCAAGTACATCCATATAAAAGTTTCACGCAGAGAAAGCTCATAAAGTTTGTTCCCTTTATCAATGAAAGAGAGGGATGCATAGCTCTTGTCCCCCCTCCAGGTAACAATTATTTACACTGATAATAAAATGATTTTATTAAATATAAAAAGTAGGATTTAAATGGTTGCAGGTGACGATAGATGGGCTGAAATTAAACAAAACACGCCAGCTACCCCTAATGCACTAATAGAAATTGTTACAAGTCATAGTGCCTCTCCCTAGCTCTCATTTCAGGTGAAGTCTTTTCAGGCCAAAGCTATTCTTTTTGACCTGGGTCCAGCAGCTCAGCTTAACCCCTGTCATTAGAGTTCTTTTGGTTCCAGGGGCTTTCATGTGTCCTCTCGGGGTGGGGAGCAGCGTGAAGCCAGCTGAAGACCATCATCAATTGCTTCCTGTCCCTTAAATAGAATTTCCTCAGGGCCTTTGTCCCATTCCCTCCACCCGTGTGGAAAAATACAACATTCAAGATGGATTCCAGCCTGAGGTGGCAGGGTCACATGTCTTTGTAAGACCAACCAAAGTGTAGGTTTACAGGAAAAGCAAGACTATTCACAGATCCTTGTCTTGAGCACCGGGCCATTCAGTTCCTTAAGCGCCACAAATGCACCTCTCCATAAAAAGGGGGCGTAGGGTCACAGGGCAGCCTTGTGGTTTAAGTGTCGGCACAGACAGTACAAGAGGAGTAGCACCACACTGGGTGAAGTGTCCCCAGACACCAGTTTACAAGGCTATGCAAATCAAGGGGAGCTTGATCCAGGAATAGTAGGTTAGAGCCCAGAGCAAGCTGGCATGGGCAAGTCGATCAGATGAACACATGTCTCAACGGTTTTCTTTATTAGCAAGCATCCCATTCAGCTGCGCATTCTGCATTCGTAGAGTTGATCTCAAGCTCTTATCTCCTCGCTTATCCGGGGTCATGGTAGAGTCTCCATCACTGGCAATTTTTAAATCCTGCAGGGATGGTGTTTAGACAGATGCTGTAGTTCAGAGGGAGATACTCGGGAACGTCCTATGGCTGGTGTGAATCAGATAAGAGGGTTGCTAGGCTCCCTTCCGGCCTTGGTGTCTATGAACCCGTGACTTCCCAAATCCTAGGCAACGTGCTGACAGGGGCAGTTGCTGGTCTCTCTCCAGAGCCAAACAGAACGATCATCACCTTGCAAAGCTGTCATCACCACTGGCACCAACAGACCCCTCTGTTGGGAGCCTCCGCAAAGACTCACAGGGAAGGGCAGGGGAGGGGAAGGAGGGTCTGCCATAAAAACAGGTGAGCCAAAGCCGTTCGTGATTTAGGGGCTCAAAGTTTCTTCCCTGGAGAGCTGGACATACGCTTCACAGCCTCCTCTGTGGCCCGGGAGTCACTCGCCTGCCGGGCTGTGCTTTGCCTGCTCTCTCTAGTCTTGTTTTCAGATGTGGCTAACGTGCTGGTTTCCTTTTTCTCCAGAAGAGACAGAACATGTTGAGGAGACTGCCAAGAGGGACCGCTCCCACATAGAGAACACCCTCAAGCTGAATGAGGATAAGCCAGCAGATGACTACTCAGGTAGGAAATGGGTGTGCGGGAAGGGGGTGGCAGTGAGGGAGGTGCTGGGGGGGTGGGAATAACTCAAAGCGTTTGGTGGTTGGGTGCAGCAGACACAGAGAGTGAGATTTCGGGAGATTCTGTGGCTTCTGGGCCCGGGCTGTAGAAGAAGCCACCTACTCAGCAGACTCCAAGGCCAGGTCTACACTAAAAGGGAATGTTGAATCAAGATATGCAACTCCAGCTATGTTCCTTATGTAGCTAGAGTCGATGTACCTTGTTTCGAGTTTCCCCGCCAATGGCAATGGGTATTTGATCAAAGGTCGGTCCCCCGCTGGCTGCGCCAGGGCCCACTAGTGATGGCTCAGCACTAATGGTGGGCTTGGCCCACTCCACAGGAGGTAAGACTGGCCCCTGCTCCGAGGAGCTGGCAGACACCCCGAGGCCCCTGCGACCTGCGTGACATGGCAGCCACATGGCCCAGCTTCTAACGGGTTGGTGTCCATGTCACCGAGCCCCAGGGCAGCCTCAGCAGAGCAGCCAAGGGCTCAGGTCCCCTCTCAGTGGAAAAACTAGGCCCGGGATCCTGGCTGGGGCCTGGATGAAACCATCCCCACAGCATCCCCATAGCAGGAGGCCAATGGGAGCAAACACTCCCGTCGGCTTCCCTTACTCCTTGCAGAAGCAGAAGTACCAGCCGCTGGCGGAGTTGCCCTCACTAGACTCACTAAATCAAACTCTGGAAGATTGATCGCGGCAGCGTGACTCTTCCATTGAGTGAAGGCGTGGCCTTAGTGCCGACTCATTGCATATTCCTCACAAGGGGAGAAGAGCCCGTACCCCCACCTTGGAAAGAAAGAATCCTGGGGTGAAACTAACAGCACTTGTGTCAATTTCTTTTTTTAGTCTTAAATCTTGTTTCTTACAAATCTGGTAACTTCCACGTTCTCCTTCAATTCTTGAAGAGACATCAATTGCCTCTTAAATTCTTACCTTTCCCCTGGGTTTCCATACTTCTGACAGTTCTAAATTTGTAGGATTGGAGAAGGTTGGGGAAGCATTCGGGGTGAAACCCTGGGAATTATGGGGCCAGGGTTTTATGCCTGGACTTTTGGGTAACTATTGGAACCAACCCTTTGAACCTGATGAGGTTCTCCCATCATGAATGGAAATCCTTGAGGAAGCTCGAAGGTTTGAGAGCACTGTGGCAGAACATCTGAGGAGGAGATCCATGAGGTGGGAGTGGCAAAACCACAGGATTGCTTCCCACAGAAGCACCTGTGATGTAGTGGGTGCTGTCCACTCGCTGGTCGCTATGCTTGGGCTGTGGGCTGTGGGTGACCCCCACTACCCTGTGTCTGTAAATACTGCCTAGCCGGGGGGGGGGTCACCCCTGAGCTCCAGCACAGAGATAATAACCGGCTGGGGCTTCTCACCTGAACAAAGGAAGGGGTGTGGCTACCTGGGGGATGTGTGTTCGGTGGTTTTGGGAGAGGCAGGAAAACATGAAGGGAAGAGACTAAGCTGAGTACTGAGGGTTCAGGGGCCTGTGGACCCCTACCCCAAGGGGTCTAAGGCTGCCTGGCCCTGGCTCCTGTAACCACATCACGTCTATGCTGTACTGTATCCTGGAGAAGCAATAAACCCTCTCTATTCTGCTGGCTGGCGGAGTCTCATCTTCTGCGGACGGGGGCGCAGGATCGGGGGTTACCCGACGTGCCGCCACAGCACCTCAAAACTGAGCACCGGTGACAGCCGGGCAACAGCTCCCTCCCAGCGAAGGAAGGTTAATGGCTCTGGAATAGCTGGTGGGACAGGCCTAGAATCTGCCGTTCCTTCTCTAACGGCAGCGCTTGATCCAGAGCATCTCTGAGGGCTGTTTTCTGGGGTACTTCATTTTCTAAAGATGGGGACCTAGGACGGCAGGGCACCTCTCTGGTCATTGACTCGAGTCCCCTTCTGTCATGAGACGTCGTGTCCCTTCCTAATACCAGAAATCACAATATTCCAGCTGCCAGATGGAGATTTGTTTATCTGCATGGCCTGTGGGTGGACATGCAAGAGAGCCGGGGCGGTAAGGAAGATGGTCAGGACACCAGAGGTCTCTGGGAGTAGCTTTGGCCTTGATTTGTTGCTGTTTTATCACCCTTTGACCCTGTAGCCACACTGCAGCGGTTGAGGAAGATCTACCACTCCTCCATCAAGCCCCTGGAGCAGTCCTACCGCTACAACGAGCTCCGGCAGCATGAGATCACAGGTAAAGCAGGGGACGGGAGGGTTGCATCAGAGGGTTCGGCCGTGCGTCGGCTCGGGGCCAGACACTGGATCCGTGGAAGACCTCAAACGCTGAGTCTTCCTTTGCAGCAGCCAGGGATGAGCCCCGGGGCCTGGCTCTGCTCTGCTGGCAATGGGTATTTGATCAAAGGTCGGTCCCCCGCTGGCTGCGCCAGGGCCTCCTAGTGATGGCTCAGCCCTAAAGGTGGGCTTGGCCCACTCCACAGGAGGTAAGCCTGGCCCCTGCTCCGAGGAGCTGGCAGACGCCCCCGAGGGCCCTGCGACCTGCGTGACATGGCAGCCGCAGGGCCCAGCTTCTAACGGGTTGGTGTCCATGTCACCGAGCCCCAGGGCAGCCTCAGCAGAGCAGCCAAGGGCTCAGGTCCCCGCTCGGTGGGAAAACTAGGCCCGGGAGCCTGGCTGGGGCCTGGATGCAACCATGGCGACGGAAAGCTCCGGCCCTGCTCGGCTGGGGGAGACACAGCCCCTGGGGTGGGCGGCGACGCTTGCTCTGCGGCTGCCCCTGCTGCGCCTACTCTCTGGGCTTTGTGCTCACGCTACAAAAAATAATGAGCCTCCGGTGATGGGGGGGGGGTCTACTCCAGAGCTGAGTCCTGGAGTTTGTCTTTATTGTGAGGGGCTGATCTGTGGCTTACGCCCTCCCTGCCTCCCCTGTCTGTGCTCCCCCAGTTCCCTCCCTGCGCACCCTCCGTCCCCTCAGAGGCTAAGTGCATTCACCATGGTGCATGCCCCCATCCCTAGGGTATTTCTGCTCCTCCTCCTGGTGCTACCGACCCGTCCCTCGCTTGGGTCAGCATCACTCGGCACCCCTCTCCCATCTCTCTTGGCAGCTGGTCTCAGCTGAGCTACTCCAGCCCCACCAGTTCAGTAGCCCGTGGTCTGACAGCATTACAGGCCTGGTGGGACTCGACACCGAGCTCCCCACCTCGGATCGGCAGCCTGGCTTTGTGTCCCTCTGCTTTGCGCAGTGATGAAAAGGGTCGTTATCCCACAGGCCTTTCCAGAGCGCTGGTCTCCTGGTCAGGACCATCCAGGGCTCATGTCGGCTCTGACTCCCATCCCGGCTATTTGTTTGGGTGGGCCAGGTGGCTTGTAGGGGATTATGACCCAGGCTAAACCCCATGGTGAGCATTGAGCTCCCCGTATTTAACCTCCTGCTCCCCCCAGCCACGCATACACATGCACGCACACACACGCATGCACACACACAGCCCCTCGGAGCATCTCCTTATTCTGTTCTTAGTCTCAGTTGGTTCTTTGATATTTCAAAAGCCGCCCGTGCAAAAACACCCCGGTGCATATACCGCGCTCCTTGGGCTGCACAAGAAACACACGTCTCTACCCAGCATAACCACACGCTTGGGAGGGGGCTCCCTGCAAATATGTCCCATTCCTCCTCCCCTCCTTGGGGTAGCTCCATTCAGTGACACGTTTCAGCGCCTTCAAAGGCTGCTTCCTTTTGCAAGTGCTGCATACGCCAGGGCTTCTGCTCGGCTCTGATTAATATTTGGGCTTTGTGGATGGTTTGCCTGACTAATTCCCCACCCCTCGCCTCTGTGTGCATACGTGTGTGTGTGCGCCCGCCCATGTGTGGGTGCCGTGGTCTTGTGCCCGCCAGCCAGTCACGAGGCTGAGAAAGGCACGCCTTGCGGCGGGATGCGTGTGACAGCAACGTGACCCTCGCTTTGGTGCCCAGCCCTGGGGAGCAGGAAGTGAAATTCCAGCGTAGCAGGTAGAGAAACATGCTCGGTTCGGCACAGACAAGTCTCTTGGTTGTTTACACCGTCCAGCTTTCCTTTCCAAGCCAGAAAATGTAACCCAGACTCCAGAAGAGCCCCAGAACAGCACGGCGGGGGGTTGTTCAGGGCACTGGAGCAGAGACACCTGATGCAGTGAGAGAGGGGTGTTTCTTGCCCCCTCAAGAGGCCTAGCTACATCCACAGGGAGGAGGTCACACAGGGCATGAAATTACTAACAGCCCTGAGTCACTTAGCTCCTGTATTTTAGGAGTAGCCCAGGCCTCCGACTCACCAAACAGGTTTCCCTTGTCTCCCAAACAGGTGGCTAATCCCTCCCCCAGGGCGTAGCAAGGGGAAGCAGAGGGGGGCAGTTCCCCCTGGCACCTCGTTAGGGGGGCACCAATTTAGTCCCCCTCCACTCCCCCGTCATCCCTCGGCTCACCTGCTCCTCCTCTGCTCACCGCCGCCACCGGCTGGAGCCTCCTCCCCGCCTCTCCGCCCCCAGCCCCACCCTCCTCCATCTTTGCCGGTGGGTTAGTGCGTGTGGGGGCCTGGCCCCAAACTGGAGGGGGCAGGGGAAGACACGGTACAAGCTTCCCCCCCGCAGGGTTGGGCTCAGCCATGTGCCAGGTTCGGGGCCCCGCCGCTTGGCAGCGGGAGTGGCACAAATTTTGCTTTTGCTTCTGGGTGCATAACTCCCTCGCTACGCCACTGCCCTCCCCAGGCAGACCCTTTGTGGCTGGAGCCCAGCAAGCGAGGGCCCCGAAATCCAGCCCGGCCTCTTCGCCTCGTTCTTCCGAAGGGAGCGCCGTGTGCTCCGCCAGGCTGACCACAGCATGTGTTACCTGGCTCGGGAGCTGGAGCAGGTCGGGGACAGGCCTCAGGGGCGAAGCATGTTCCGTCCCGGGGGGGAGCTGGGTGGCAGTCTGGCCTGGTGGGCGTGGGCCCGCAGAACTGATATTGCCGAGGAGAAGAGTGCTACGCTCACTCGTCTCCTGTCCCCTGACATGGGAGGTGGGGATGGGAGCCACGTGGCTGCCCAGTAACCAACCCGAATGCCAACCTTGGCATCAGGGCATCCCTTTGGGCACTTTACTGTCCTGGGGGCAGCCCCTCCCAGTCCTAACCTGGACTCTAGAGCAGTGGTCCCCAACCTTTTGGGGCTGCCGGGCACCCGGGGGCGGGGCCGCACACGCGCCGGGAGCCCGGGGCCAGCACCAGCATGTGCCGCAACCCCGGGACAGGGGCCGCCCATGCGCCAGGGGCTGGCACCGCGCTTGTGCTGCATGCCCGGGGCAGGGGCCGCCCATGCCCCACGCGCCCGGGGCCGGCACCGCACATGTGACATGCGCCCGGGGGCGGGGCCAGCCCAGATTGTTCGGCGGGTGCACATAAATGGCCTGGAGGGCGCCATGGCGGCCGCGGGCACCGTGTTGGGGACCACTGCTCTAGAGCAACTGACCCGACCAGAGATACCGCCCAGGTTTTACAGGGAGCCCAGTGCAGGCGGGCTTGGGGCTTGGGGAGCATAGCCCCTGCTCTGGGATAGCCAGGCAGTGCAGATGTGCTCCGTCGAGATCCCCATGCAGCCAGCTTGCTCTTGGGTCTCACAGCCCCAATTTCATGCGCTCTTCCATTGAGAGCCTGGGACCTACCAGACAGGTGGCACCTTGGGCCCCCAGGTCCCATTTCCAGCAGGGCTTGGTGCGGAAGACAAGTCATCCCGGTGTTTCCAATTCACACCCCTGTCTCCTGGCAGTGGCCACACCCCTTTCCTTGGAAAACAGCCCCTCCACCGTTGTCTTTCATCGGCATGTGGTCAAAGGCCGTTTCTGGTGCGGGGGCTTCAGCACTGGCCCGTGCCACCACGTCTCCCAGTGCTGGCCCTCCCCCTGCAACGCCAGCACATGCCCAGAGACACCGGCGGGTTGCTGCCTGATGCCAAATGCTCCTTCCTCCGTACACCTCCATGCTCCTGGACTGGGCAGAAGGGGGGAGGTTCGCCTGTAACGCCTGTACCAAAGGCGTCTCCCCCGCACACCCACTGAGAGCCCAGCAGGAGAGCAAACGGAGTCCGTCAAGCATAGGGGGATGGCATTGACTGTGTGGCCCAGCACGGAGCTTGCACCTTTGCCGGGGAGCCCCTGCGACGCAGCAGCCCAGGGGAACATGCTGCGCTGTGGCGTGAGTGTTCACCTCAGCCTCCAGCTTCCTGTGGCGTCTCTGCCAGAAGATCTTCATGGCAAGCTGCTGTGGGCAGTACAGGCTGCACTGACCCCTTCCGTTTCCCTCGGCCGCGTTAATAACCGACCGAGAGACGGTGGCTCGTTCCGGTGAGTCCTGAGTACGTCCCGGCTCTCCTGAGAAAAGGCTGGGGAGGATACAGGGCGGTGTCTCTGTCCCCCGGGGAGGCTGTCAGGTCACTAGCAGGCCCAGACGGGGCCCTCGGTGTGACAGGACGAGTGAGGGGGGTCCAGGGCTAGGGAAAATGTGGAACAGGAGGGGCAAGGAATGGGGGGGCGCGTTCCAAGGGTCAAACAGCGCAACAGGCGGCTCCATGCGTGGGAGTGTGTCGAGCCGGGAGGTGTAGGCCCTCTCTCTGCATGAGGGCTGCCCGTTTCTCCAGCACGCTGGCATGTTCTCCTGGGTCCCTCTTCAGAAGACCTTCGGCCTGGTGGGGGAATGTCCTGGTCCAACGACAGGGCCGGAAGATGTTGCACCACGTTGCGGTACGCGCTGGCAACCCTAAACCGTGTGTGTGTCCCTGCAGACTAACACGCCTGCACCCGGGGCTGCCTGGCTCCTGGCCAGAGTGTCTTCCACACTCAGGCAGGGTAGGAGGGGAGGGCCTGGGACATTGGGTTTGGGGCTGTTCCTTCAGTTCGGCGGGACAGACCCTAGTTGTGGCTTGTTCCAGGCACGTCAGCCGACTCCTTTAGCTCTGCAGGAGCAGGAGACCCCTTAGTGTGAAGTTGTTACTGTTCAGGGGGCTCCCAGCAGGCCCCCCTCGACCTGCGGCTGCCAGCATTCTGGGGGCACAGAGGGGATCTCAGAAGGAGCTCGGGGAAGGCAGAAACCTGTCCTTGGGCCACCCCCAAAAGGCTGGTCAAGGCCCCTCGTCCAATCCAGGTCCACAGGCTCTGACAGGTGAATTATCCCTCTCTTGGCACATGAGCCCTCTCCTCTCGCAGGGGTGCTCCTGGAGCGTTGGCCCAGCTCTTCCCCGGCTCTCTGTGTAGGCAAAGGCTGAACCGACCCTCAGCTCTCTGGCTCACACCAGATCACTCACCTTGTAAGAACATAAGAATGGCCAGACTAGGTCGGACCAAAGGTCCATCTAGACCGGTATCCTGTCTGCCGACAGTGGCCAATGCCAGCTGCCCCAGAGGGAGGGAACAGAACAGATAATCCTCACGTGATCATTCCCCTGTCACCACTTCCAGAGAAACAGAAACTAGGGACACCATTCCTACCCATCCTGGCTAATAAGCTCCATGAATCTATCTAGCTCTTTTTGAACCCTGTTAAATTCTAGCCTTCAACACATCCTCTGGCAAGGAGTTCCACAGGTTGACTGTGCACTGAGTGAAGAAAAACTTCCTTTCCTTCCTTCTGCTCACCTTACCTTTTCTCCCCCGTCCCCCGCTAACAGCTTACCACGGACGCACCCTGGGCTCCTCAGCCACAGGTCGGTACAGCTGCCTGCCTGCTCCCTGCAGCCCGGCAGCCTCTTCGCTGGTGCCTCTGCTTTCCTTGGTCAAATGCAATGAAAACCCCAGCAGCCTTCCTCTTTCCAGATAGCCACTAGCTAGAGCCCTGCACCTGGGCCCCCGACACTAGCCACAGCCATACGCTCCCCCACCCGACACTAGCCACAGCCATACGCTCCCCAACACTAGCCACAGCCATACGCTCCTCCCTGACACTAGCCACAGCCGTACGCTCCCCCCCAACACTACCCACAGCCGTACGCTCCCCCTGACACTAGCCACAGCCATACGCTCCCCCTGACACTAGCCACAGTCGTATGCTGCCCCTGACACTAGCCACAGCCATATGCCCAGTGCCCCCTGCACTAACCACAGGCGTACGCCCAGTGCCCCTTGTCCACTAGCCACGGCCATATGCCCCCTGCACTAACCAGTGCTAGTTATACGCGGGTGTCTATGGTGTTGCAGTGGCGGGCTTTGTCCAGCAGGCCACGCACTCATGGCATCCTTGGCAAGCAGCTTCTGCGGGTGCTTGCCGTGGCCTAGGGGTGCATGTGCGGCTGCTGCCTGGGGAGGCACATGTGTGCGGGTTCCGCCCCGCTGGCCAGCTATGACTACACACGCCAATCCCCAGCGGGCTTGTGCTCCGATGCCAGCCCCAGGACTAGCCTGGGCCACCTCCTGGCCCCTCCTGATGGTGCCTGGCTCGATTCTAGCCCGGGTAGGCCTACCTGCACTACAGCCACACCCCTACTTTGCGGCAGAGACACGTCCCAAGTGGACAAGGGAACTGGGCCTGGTCCATCCCAGAGGTCTGCACACCCTCCATCCTGCACAGAATCACCATGGCAACCCTTCCGGACTAGATGAAACCTGAGGGTGCAGCAGGGCAAGTGATAGTAGCTACAATTCCCCCTCCCCTTTGGTGGGGACGGGTGGGTCGCCCCTCTCTTGCCCCACAGCCCCCTCCCAGGGACACAACATGCCCCCAGCCCTGTCAGAAGGCAGAGCTGTCTCCAGCCACATGTATTGTGCTGAGAGTGTGTCGACAGCGTGCCTGCATCGCTCCATGAAGCCCAGAGTGAAACTGAAATAGGGCCCCTCTGGGACGGGCGTGGAGGAGGTCAGGTACAGAACCACTCCCAGTTCCCAGGAAATGCTGGTGATTGGAGGGTCCTGAGTCTCTCCCAGCCAGCCAACCACATGGGGATGGTGCGTTGGTGCCATTGGCAAGATCACAGCCACATGATCACCCAGAAATTGCCACTGTTCATTTAAGTCCCTCCCTGGCAACACCCCCACAGCACATGGTGCTTCTGCTGGAAGAGCATCTGTCCTGAGCAGAGGTGCTAGTTTCTGACCGTGCTATGGCATCATAGCACCGGTGCACTGAGCACCTCACACCCCACTTACACTAACACACCTGCCAGGTAGACTCTTCCTTCCCCGCTGAATTTAACCTGTAATTTAACCCTCTGGAATCTGTGGAGGTGTCGGTGTCCATCTACAGATAGATAGCATTACCTCTAGCTATATTACTCCTGGGGGAATTCTGCATCACTGCCCATGCGCAGAACTCATGTGGCCCGCAGAGTTCTTTGCTTCCCTGACTTCTGATCAGATAGCAAAGGGAAGCCACAAGAGCGGTCACATGTCCCTTCCCAGCAGTGCAGGAAGGTCAGTTCGGCTGCCCGGAGCAGCTGGTAGAGATGTAAATTGATGCATGTGTGAGAGAGAGAGAGACACTGCATGTATTTGTTGACTAATAAATAGAAATAAAGCGCCAAACCTAGCTGCCTTACTATTAGATAAGAAGGGTCTTGGGGATTTCCTCCAATGCTTCCCATGCCCACTGTCCATCCATTATACTGTAGTTTAAATAAATTGCCATAATATTTTAAATCAGTGTGATTATATACTGTTATTGTGACAAGTAAAATATGAAGAATTTTGCAGAATTTTAAAATATTGTGCACAGACTTTTTAATTTTTGGTGCAGAATTTTTAATATTATGGCACAGAATTCCCCAAGGAGTACTATATCTATGTCTGTACACACACAATCTAATCTAATCTATCTATCGAGTCTGTATAATGTGTATTGTGACAGAGTCAGGCCAGAGGGCTGCTACAGAGCAGGAAAAGGCAGCCCCGAAAGGGTCAAAGGCCTGCTAATTAGAAGTGCCTGGCTGCAGGACAATTAGGAGCAACTGGCAGGGAGCTGGCCCAGGCAGATTGGCGCCAGCTGACTCCACTTCAGGCCTTCTGAAGGCCTTTAAAAGCCCCCCCAGTGAGAAGATGGGGTTAGAGTGAAAGGAGAGATGTACACATACCCCACCAACAGCTAGGGTTGCCAGATGGTTCCAAAAATACCGAACTCCCCCCCCCCCAAAAAAAAACACGGGAAAAAATTCTGTTGAGGGGAAAAAAAAAGGGGGGGGGAGAGACCAAAGTTGTTGAGCAAAAAAAAAAAGACTCTGAGCCTTATTAAGCAAAAAAAAAAAAATGTTTTAATTAAATAATAAAACAGCATTAAAACAGCATGGCCCCTTTCAGAGTGAGTGCACAGTTGGAACAGGGATAGGAACAGGGGAGCAGTTGAGCACTAAGACCCAGGGAAGGCATTGCTTCTCCTTGGTCTTTAGGCTTTTTGCTGGTGGCGATATTGTGTTCTTGTTCAAGCCAGAACTTAGCTTCCCTGCGGAACCAGGTAAGCGGGGGACGGGGGGTGTCGGGGCCCGGGAGGGGGGAGGCCGGGGCTGGGCCCGGGCCCGGGCCCCGGAGCTAGGGTTGCCAGGTGTCTGGTATTTTCTCCTCCTGACTGGGAAAAGAAATCAGAAAATACTGGACATTTTAGGTGTTTGATATTTTCTGAATTTTTTTTACTGGACGGGAGGTGAAAATACTGGACAGTCCGGGTCAATACCGGACACCTGGGAACCCTACCAACAGCGATGGAGCTAAAGACAGCTGGGGTAGCGGTCCCAGAAGGTGGGGCTGGGCTGGGCTGGGCTCAGCTCAGCTCCCTACCCTGGAAACCAGCTGCAAGCCCAATCCCCGGCCAAGAGGGAAGTCCACCTGCCCAAACACTGGCCAGGGAGAGAAGGGCCCCTGCCATAGTATGTTTACAGGTATAGATCTATAAACATCTGTATTATTGATATATCTGATGCACATATAGTGCAGATGGCTCCTCTATGCGATAGATAAGTAATGTATGTACGTATATATCACCCCAAGGGTTCCGTTAGGCAGTGAATGAACAGGCCAGCACTCCAAGAGTTAAATGAGTTCGGTGCCACTTCAGTATGGAGATAACTGCGGAGAGTTCAAGATAGGTACTTACCTGTTCCCTGTGGCTGGCAGTGATAAAGTGCCAGGCCTAACCACGGGCTGTGGTTCTCAGCATTGGCAATATGGTCAGATTCACACAGGGTTCCAGGGCAGAAGTGACTGCGGTTTGTAAAGAGGCTTGTGAGGGAGCAGAGAAAAGAGCCTGGCATCCCAGGGGTTAAAGAAAGCCTTTGGGCCCAGCTAGCCCTGCCCCACTTTACCTTCCACACTGGGTCAGACCAAAGGTCTGTCTAGCCCAGTGTCCTGTCTGCCAACAGTGGCCAATGCCAGGTGCCCCCAGAGGGACTGAACAGAACAGGGAATCATCAAGCGCTCCCACTCCTGTCGCCCATTCCCAGCTTCTGGCACACACTAGCTAGGGACAGCATTCCTACCCATCCTGGCTAACAGTCAGTGATGGACCTATCCTCCATGAATTTATCTAGCTCTTTTTTGAACCCTGTTAAAGTCCTGGTCTTTACAACATCCTCTGGCAAGGAGTTCCACAGGTTGATTGTACGTGGCATGAAGAAATACTTCCTTTTGTTTATTTTAAACTTGCTGCCTATTAATTTCATTTGGTGACCCCCACTAGCTCTTATGTTATGGAAACAAATAAATAACTTTTCCTTATTTACTTTCTCCACACCAGTCATGATTTTATAGACCTCTGTCATCTCCCCCCTTAGCCTCGTCTTTTCTAAGATGAAAAGTCCCAGTTTTTTTAATCTCTCTTCATAGGGCAGCCGTTCCAAACCTCTAATTATTTTGTTGCCCTTTTCTGAACTTTTTCCAATGCCAATATATCTTTTTTGAGATAAGGTGACCACATCTGCATGCAATATTCAAGATGTGGTGTGCCATGATAAAGAGGCATTACAATATTATCGGTCTTACTCTAATCCCTTTCTTAATGATTCCTAACATTCTGTGTGCTTTTTTGACGGCTGCTGCTCATGGAGTGAATGTTTTCAGAGAACTAGCCACAGCGACTCCAAGAGCTCTCTGGAGTGGTAACAGCTAATTTGGTCCCCCTCATTTTATATGTCTAGTTGGGATTATTTTTTCCAACGTGCATTACTTTGTATTTATCAACATTAAAATTCATCTGCCATTTTGTTGCCCAGTCACCTCATTTGGTGAGATCCTTTAGAAGCTCTTCACAGTCTGCTTTGGACTTAACTATCTTGAGCAGTTTAGTATCATCTGCAAATCCACCTCCCTGTTTAGCCCTTTCTCCAGATCATTTCTGAATATGTTGAATAGGATTGGTCCCAGTACGCAGCCCTGTGGGTCACCGCTAGTTACCTCTCTCCATTCTGAAAACTGACCATTTATTCCTACCCTGTGGTTCCTGTCTTTTAACCAGTTCTCAGTTCATGAGAGGACCTTCCCTCCTATCCCATGACAGCTCACTTTGCTTAAGAGCCTTTAGTGAGGGACCACTCTGGAAATGTAAGTACACTCTGTCCACTGGATCACCCTTGGTCACATGCTTGTTGACCCCCTCAAAGAATTCTAGTAGATTGGTGAGGCCGAATTTCCCTTTACAGAAACCATGTTGACTTTTCCCCAACAAATTATGTTCCTTTTTGTGTCTGACATAATTTCAACCAATTTGCTCGGCACTAAAGTTAGATTTACCAGCTTGTGATTGCCGAGATCACTTCTAGAGCCCTTTTTAAACATTGGCATCACATTAGCTGTCCTCCAGTCATTTGGTACAGAAGATCTTTTAAAGGATAGGTTGCAAACCACGGTTAGTAGTTCTCAATTTCACATCTGAGTACCTTCAGAGCTCTTGAGTGAATGCCATCTGGTCCCTGTGACTTCTTATTGTTTAGTTTATCAGTCTGTTCAAAACCTCCTCTAATGACACCTCAATCTGGGACAGTTCCTCAGATTTGTCACTTACAAAGAATGACTTGGGTTTGGGAATCTTCCTTGCATCCTCAGCCGTGAACCCCGATGCAAAGAATTCATCTAGTTTCTCCACAGTGACCTTATCATCCTTTAGCAGCTCGATCATCCAACGGCCCCACTGGTTGTTTATCAGGCTTCCTGCTTCTGATGCACTGAAAAAGGTGGTGATGTCTCTTTCTAGGAAGATGTTTTAGCAACAATCTATCCTGGAAACAATTATTGTAGCTTATTTTCAAAAGAGGTATATTAAATTGTTTCAAATAAATAAATCAGTGGGACTAATGTGCTCCTGAACAGTTAAAGACCTTGCTGTAAAAGCTTCTTGCTTATATTGACAAAGCCCTGGCTGAGATGGCTTAGTTGGGGCTCATTCTGCTTCAAGCAGGGCATTGGACAAGATGACTTTCCAACCTTAATCTTCTATGATTCTATAACAATGTGGCCGGTGGGTCACATGCAGCCCATTGGGGGTCTATGGGTGGCCCGTGAGACATTTTGTTTCCCATTGCTCACGCGCAGGGTTGTCAGATGCCACTGGTTTCGATCCACAGAGGGTTTTTCCCCCATTGGTGTTACTAAAGTGACACACAGAAAGCAAGATCATGTGACATGAGGCGTGTGCTGATTGCACACAACATGGACTCTGAGGCTACGGCTACACTGCCATTTTTTTTCGGAAGAAGATATGCAAATCGCGCTTATTTGCATATCTTCTTCCGATTCTTTATGTGGAAGAGGTTTTGCTAATTTTTGGCCCCGTTTAGACGGGGCCAAATGTTGGAAAAAACCCTCTTTCACAAGACCCTGTAAACCTCGATTTATGAGGAATAAGGGGTCTTGTGAAAGAGGGTTTTTTTCCGACATTTGGCCCCGTCTACACGGGGCCAAATATCAGCAAAACCTCTTCCGCAAAAAGAATCGGAAGAAGATATGCAAATACGAGTGCCATTTACATATCTTCTTCCAAAAAAACCCAGCGGTGTAGCCATAGCCTGAGAGTCATGTGCTCCCTCTGCGTCCAATCACAGCACTGCTACGGTGCAACTGGCACGCCCCGCAAATTCTAGGCACGCCAGCGCAGTGAGCAAAACAACCCTAGCCCGGGAGACCGTCTTGGTTAGGACAATCTCGCGGCCCATTGAGATGAAGGAGGGCCACTCATGCAGCCCCCTTGCCAGCCTAGATTGCCCATTGCCGCTCTGAGGCGATTCAGGAGTGGTGCCCAGAGACAAAACGTGACACACCAACAGAGGTGTGATGGAAAGCTACCTCTCCCCCATGGTAGAAATGCCTGTGGCTGTTGGCACCTCACAAAAGCACCCGCCCCTTCTGCACCAGACCTCCCGATTTCTGTCAAGCACCATTTCCCTATGCAGAACATGTTTGAAATATTATCCAGTTGGCACCGTTTTATATAATGTCCAGCTATCGTGCACAGCCTGAAATCACAGGAATTCTCACATCAGAGCGGGGGTAAGGCCAGGGCTTCAGAGAGGGCTGATCTGGATTGCCTTCCTGTATCTGCTTCAGGGTTTCTGGATAACTTCTTGCCATTCTCTTACCCGCCCCGTGCCTCAGTTTCCCCATCTATACCATTAGAAGAATGACACTTCCCTCCTCACAGGGGTCCTACCCAGAAAAGTACTGAAGCACCTGCTTAAATCCCACTAGAACTGGTTGGGAATTTCTTGGCAAACCATTTTCTTGTCAGAAAATGATGATTAGTGAAAATCAAAACAGGAAAGGGTCAGTTGGGCCAAACGACTGGACTCAAAGACACGTTGACAAACAAGTTTTGAAACTGCAAAAATATAACCCATATAGCTGGAAGTATGTTTTGCTTTGTATGTGGGTAATACATTATTCATAGACACAATAGTATTTCCATAGGAACATATGGCTGGTGTTATAGCTGTGTATCAATTATACTTTTTACTTTGTTTCTCTAATGATATTTATTACACAGCATCTGATACAGGATTTTAAGTTACTGTAAAGCGTATGCAGAGTAAATGTGATAGAAGACACGGATGCTTTCTGCAGAAATCCCACCCCCCCCGGTCATAGGCAATGGTTTCCGTGTTAGACTATGGAAACAATTCTTGAAATGCTTGTGTTCCACTGCGCCCCTGAGCAGAGAATCAGGAGCCAGGACTGAACCTACGACGGGTAGGTCAACATATGAGCTACCACTGCCTGAGCTAAAAGACATAAGAATGGCCATAGTGGGGGAGGCCAATGGTCCATCTAGCCCAGTCTCCCACAGTGGCCAGTGCTAGTTGCTTCAGAGAGAATGAAAAGATGTGATCCATCCCATCATGCAGTCCCAACTTCTAGCAGTCCAGTGCAGGGCAACGGAAATGATGAGGGGTCTGGAGCACCTGAACAATCAGTTTCACACATACAGAATAGGAAGCGACTGTCTAGGAAGGAGTCCTGCAGAAAGGGATTTAGGGGTCGTAGTGAACCACAAGCTAAATATGAGTCAACAGCGTGACACTGTTGCAAAAAAAGCAAACACCATTCTGGGAGGCATTCACAGGAGTGTCGTGAGCAAGACACGAGAAGTCATTCTTCCGCTCTGCTCTGCACTGATTAGGCCTCAGTTGGAGTCTTGTGTCCAGTTCTGGGCACCGCATTTCAGGAAAGATGTGGAGAAATTGGAGAGGGTCCAGAGAAGAGCAACAAGAATGATTAAAGTTCTAGAAAACATGAGCTATGAGGGAAGGCTGGAAGAATTGAGCTTGTTTAGTTTAGAAAATAGAAGACTAAGAGGGGACATGAGAGCGGTTTTCAGGTATCTAAAAGGGTGTCATAAGGAGGAGGGAGAAAAATTGTTCTCCTTGGCCTCTGAGGACAGGGCAAGAAGCAATGGGCTTCAACTGCAGCAAGGGAGGTTTAGGTTGGACAAACTTCCTAACTATCTGGGTGGGGAAACACTGGAATAAGTTGCCTGGGGAGGTTGTGGACTCTCCATCACTGGAGATATTGAAGAGCAGGTTGGACACACACCTGTCAGGGATGGTCTAGACAGTCCTGGGTCCTGCCGTGAGGGCAGGGGACTGGACTCGATGACCCCTCAAGGTCCCTTCCAGTTCTAGGGTTCTAGGATCCTGCAGGGGAGCAGCTCCGACCGAACCAACATTCAGCGAGGGTTGCTTCAGTTCCCACTGCAACCGGTGTCTTTCCATTGACTTCATTGGAAGTTGGACCAGGTCTGGTGAGGTCACCCACTGCAGCTGTGGACAGAGGTACGGCCAGAGGGCCGTACACCCACTTATATCAGGCAGCCAAAGGCTCGTTCCACTCTGGGCCCTCTGGAGGCGAGCAATCAAGTTCATCTTGTTTCTTCCACCTCACAGACGAATGCTCAGACAACCTCCTGGCCGGTCGAGCTTAGCTAACGTTTGGCACCTGGGTAGCCAGAGACCAGACTGTCTGGTCCAGCTACTCCGCCCCAGGAGTGGGGGTTCTGAAGGTGACGCGCCCCCCTAGAAGCAGAAGTAGCTTGTGTGCACATGCGTGCCCATGACCCTGGCCCCATGCAGTTCAGCCGCTGTGCTTGCGAATGGCTGAAGGAACTGGGGAATGCTTCCCTGAGCTAAGCATGTGGGACGGGGCCGCTCTTGCTCCCGCTTCGTTACGGTGGGGTGTTGCGGGTCTGGTGCGTGTTCACTTCCGGCGGTTGTCGCCCCTCTCTGCAGACGGGGAGATCACTTCCAAGCCGATGGTGCTGTTCTTGGGACCGTGGAGTGTTGGCAAATCCACCATGATAAACTACCTCCTAGGGCTGGATGACACGCCCTACCAGCTGTACACAGGTACCGTGCGCTCCGGCTTGCCCATTGTTTCTGCTTAACGTGCTGTGCAAAGGGGACACGGAGGCGCTGTCGCTCGTACAGGCACTTCGAGTCCGTTCCAGCCAGAGCGTGGCTGGTAAACACTGTCCCAGCTGCTCTCTGAGCCGCCCTCTTTACTCATTCCAACCCCCCAGGCGGTTAGGTGACAACCACGGCTCTGCTCAGGGAGGGCTTGAATGGTCCTCCAGGCCGCACCTGTAAGACTGCTCCTGTACGAGTCAGGGGGGTTGGCGCAGAGGGAGAGATACGACTTCTCCTCCCCTCTCCAGCCCTCCCCCAGGATCAAGCTGTGCATCTACCTTCCTGTGGGCCGGAGGCTCTGCCAGCCTGGTAGGGCACTGCACCGCGGGTCACCTTCCAGGCCGGCAGAGCGATAATCCACTAACAAGGGGAACTTGCCCTTTTCTTCTCTTTCCCCTCCACACATGGAGCCAATTAATTTCCTTTAACGACAGGTGTGACATTTCCCAGCGCCACTGCTCAGCTCCGACTCCCTTTGCTTCCTGGACACAGCTGAGGGGAGCACTGCTGAACTGAAACCTGTAGCGAGTTCAGTTGGGGAGAGTCAAGGCACTAGACAGCAGAGCAGGAATTGGGCCTTTGTCATGCTTTTCACGTTTGCAGTAGATTAACAACGGCAGGAAGTAACTCCTGCACTCATGCATCTATGGAATAGCTACAGCTGGTCTTCACTACAGAGTGAAGTCGACGTAAGGCAGCCTGCATTGGCCTGACTCTATAAGCCTCTATGCTAAAATATAGCTGCTGGTGGTGTAAGTCACCCACTACGCCTGCTTAATGCCACCTTCACAAGAGATGTAGCCCATAGGTCAATGTTGTTAGGTTGATGCACAGTCAGGCCAGGTCTACACTACGGGGGAAGATCGAATCAAGATACACAACTCCAGCTACGTTAATTACGTAGCTAGAGTCGACATACCTTGTTTCGAGTTTCCACACCATTCCCACAGCGGGAGGCAGGAGCAGGAGTGCTGGCCACCAATGGGGGCACTCTCTGAGTTTGATTTAGCAGGCCTTAACTAGACCCGCTAAATCAAACTCCAGAAGATCAATTGTAGCAGTGTCGATCTTCTGCTTAGTGAAGACATGGCCTCAGTTTAGACACTGTGTCACCTATCTTGACTCTTGAGGGCTTTCGGAAGCCAGCCCACACTGCTCCAGGCTGGCAGTTCAATCCACGCAAGCGCTCCAGGCGAGGAGGGGCACCACCGCCACAAGGACCAAGCCATTTAATGACTGCGGTGACTGCACATTGAGCTAACTTAGGTTGACAATTTTGTAGTGTAGATTTGCCCTACATTTCTACAAGGCCCGAGGTATATAATATTGTAAGCTGCTCTCTGACCTCACTTGCCAGTACCTGATGCTTTGCAATCATGAGTAAGCAGGTTTCTGCCCAGATAGTCTCAGGCCCTGTGCCCGAGACTCTTTTCCAGCAAGCTTAGTCTTTACAACTCACCTGCTCTGCTTCTCTTATTCCTGGACAGGGGCCGAACCCACCACCTCTGAGTTCACGGTCATCATGCACGGCCCAAAGCTGAAGACCATTGAGGGCATCGTGATGGCCGCTGACAGCGCCCGCTCCTTCTCGCCCCTCGAAAAGTTCGGGCAGAACTTCCTGGAGAAGCTGATCGGGATAGAGGTGCCTCATAAGCTCTTAGAGAGGGTCACCTTTGTAGACACGCCGGGCATCATTGAAAACCGCAAGCAGCAAGAACGAGGTAGTCATCTGCTGGGCTCATTTTAAGAGACCCCAGAAAAGAAGGCGCAATATGAATGTGAGCGAATCCCAGTCCCTTGCTGTCTGTCACGCGACCACACCACTTTGCAAAGGAGGCTGTAGCATTATCCCTGGCTTACCAATGGGGAAATGAAGGCACGAAAAAAAATACAACAGCTGTTCCAGGAAGGGAATCCAGTCAAACCCTGTATCCATTAGGGCACATGCAATAAAGAGCCAGTGAGGAGGAGGAGCAGGGTGAGGGGGGGATGAGGATGTTTATTCATGTTGCAGCTGCACTGAAATTTTGCCTGGTTTATAACGGCAGCCTCGCAGGGACCTCAGGGACACACCCAAAGTTCATAAAATAGAGCCAAGACAGCCGTGTTCCTCTGTGGCCTTTGGGCTGTACTTAGCCTATGGGTTGCGCTTCGCCCATCATTTTCTATCACATTCTTAACCCTTTGATCCCAGCCCCTGCCACAGCCTCTGCACTAAAGCAGGACATGGCGGAGCACCAACCCTTCCGGGGTAACATGTCTCACACCTGGAGAGCATGCTGGGTTTGGCACCCCATATGCTAGATATGTTAGGGAGCAGTGGAGTGGCCAAAGCATGGCCTTAGAAAACGAACAGAGCCCAGGGCATCAACAGCAGGCTCCAGAGAAAAGGGACATTTGGAATGGACTTGAAAGGAATTTCATTTCAGAAGACGCAAAACACACTTCCAGCCACTAGGGGGCAGCAGAGTGTGCAGCAGAGCAGGCCCAGAGGCGAAAGGCAGTTCTGTTATTACAATGTTTGGACTGTCCACTAAAATCTGTTATTTCACTATATGATCATCAGCGCATTAATTACACACATTAAATGGCCTCCCCACTTCCGCTCTCATAACGTCTACCGGAAATCCGGGAGAGGAGGGGGGAGGCGGATTCTGGCCCCAGGGCAAAACTCCCATTAACTTTACTGGGGCCAGGATTTTACTAGAGAACTCCAGCTAAGCTAGTCGGCAGAAGAGAAGAGTGAGGGGGGATTTGGTAGCAGCCTTTAACTCCTTGAAGGGGGGTTCCAAAGAGGATGGAGAGAGGCTATTCTCAGTGGGGGCAGATGGCAGAACGAGGAGCAATGGTCTCAAGTTGCAGATGGGGAGGTCTAGGTTGGAGATTAGGACAAACTATTTCCCGAGAAGGGTGGGGAAGCACTGGGATGGGTTCCCTAGGGAAGGGGTGGAGTCTCCATCCCTAGAGGTGTTTAAGTCCCGGCTTGACAAAGCCCTGGCTGGGTTGATTGAGTTGGGGTTGATCCTGCTTTGGGCAGGGGGCTGGACTCGATGACTCCCGAGGTCTCTTCTAGTTCTAGGATTCTATGATTCTAAGGCACGAGCACCAAGTGCAGGTGGATTGTGGCTATTGGTGCTGAGATGCTCTGCGATGGCTGTGGTAGCTGAGATTTCCCACTCCACGAGTGTCTAGGTCGGAAGGGTGCTGGGGCAGGGTGGGTTTGTGTTGTTTCTATGCTGTTGTCTGCAGAGATCCATCCTGGGTTGGAGGTGGACATTTCTGTATGATTTGTCTTTCTCCTCTCCCAAAGGTTACCCATTCAACGACGTGTGCCAGTGGTTCATCGACAGAGCAGATCTCATCTTTGTCGTCTTTGACCCTACAAAGCTGGATGTGGGTCTGGAGCTGGAGATGTTGTTTCGCCAGCTGAAGGGCCGGGAGTCTCAGATCAGAATAATCTTGAACAAAGCGGACAGTCTCGTCACCCAGGAACTGATGAGAGTCTATGGAGCCTTGTTCTGGAGCTTGGCTCCTCTAATCAACGTCACGGAACCTCCCCGGGTCTACGTCAGCTCCTTCTGGCCGCTGGAGTATCAGCCTGAAACCCACAAGGATCTGTTCCTGAAAGAAGAGATCTCACTCCTGGAAGACATGAACCAGGTGATTGAAAACAGGCTGGAGAATAAGATTGCCTTCATCCGCCAACACGCCATCCGGGTGCGCATCCATGCTCTCCTGGTCGACCGCTATCTGCAGACCTACAAGGACAAAATGACCTTCTTCAGCGATGGGGAGCTGGTCTTCAAGGACATTGTGGACGACCCGGACAAGTTCTACATCTTCAAGTCCATCCTGGCGAAGACCAATGTCAGCAAGTTTGATCTCCCCAACCGCGAGGCTTATAAGGACTTCTTCGGCATCAACCCTATCAGCAGCTTCAAGCTGCTTGCTCAGCAGTGCTCCTACATGGGGGGGGATGTTTCCTGGACAAGATAGAAAGGGCCATTACTCACGAGCTGCCCGACCTCTTGGGGAGCATTGGCTTGGGGAAAAAGCCCAGCGTTCTCTCCTGTGACACGACTGGCTGTGGGGAAAGCCCAAGGAACCGCTATAGGAAACCGTAACGTGCGATGTACTAACGTCACCATTCATGTGCTCCTATTGGTGAATGAGCTTATGTCTTATCTGTCCAAGAAGCCGTGGTTTATTAACCCTTTGAGTGCCACACTGGAATGAACTCCTGCACAACAAGGCCTTTGAGGTGCTGACATTAGCGGCCGGGGGAAGCTGGGCGGGCATGGAAAAGAATAAAGAACTGTGAATTCCTGGCATTTTCTCTTGGTTATTTCCAATGCAAAGCAACGTTGTAGGCGGTCAGTGAAAGCCACACGCGTTGACCTAACGCTGTCGCTGCTTTTCCCACTGGTGCTGACGTTCGGGAGTGTGGATGAAGAAGTCCAACCTTTGCGTGCACTAAGCAGCTGGGGAGTGAGAAACGCAGACTCTGCAATGATAGCCGGGAGGAAGGCTCTGGTGCCTTGACTGAGAGCAGGGGTGGCCAACCCGCGGCTCGCGAGCCGCATGCGGCTCTCCCCATCCCCGCCCCCCGAAAGTGCATTTTGCAAAGCCACCCATGTGCCCCTGAAAACAGCCCCTGGCTCCCTGTGCTCTCCAGGGCAGCGGAGCCGTCCGGCGCAGCCATTCAAAATGACGTCTTCAAGATGGTGTCAGCCAGCGGGAGCCTGATGTGGCCAAAAAGCCTTTAAACGCATTTCTTAAAGGGGCAGTCCTTTTTTTTTTTTTTTTTTTGCCCCAGCTCTTTGCGCTGTATCCACTGCTATTTTGGCTCTTTGTCCGGAACAGGTTGGCCACCCCTGACTGAGAGAGTCAGAGAGGGGCACCCTTGGGGAGAGAGAGACCCTGTACCGAGGCATGAGGACCATGACAATGCCTGTAAATAAATAATCTGTTTTCTTTCCAAGGCCTGTAGGCCATCAGCTTTAGTTCTTTGTGAGTTCCATGTAGATGGCAGTTGAGCGGTAATTCAGAATCTTTAGCATTCGTCCTCTCCTATCCCCAGGGGTAGGGAAAGAAAGACCCGTGTCCCCGGCGGGTGTGGCAGTCTGGCTCAGAAGGAGAAATGGACAGGAGCTGAGAGAACAATGACCTTTGAGACTGTGGCTGTAACTCAAGAAAGGAAGTGCAGAAGAAAGCCTTGGGAAGCCGCAGTCTGTCCCCAGGCAGAGGCAGAAGCTTAGCGTATGCATTTGCTATTAGCGTCACACAGTTGTTGGCAAGTCAAAACAAACCTTAGTAGGACTCAGAGGGTTAATCCATTTGCATTTTGACCTTATTTATGCCAGTGTTGCATGTTTCCTCAGAGTCAAATCCCTGTGGTGTTGTGCAGTTTGGAGGAAGACAGGAACACCCTCCATTTTACACTCCGTGCCTGTTTTCTCGTCCAGTCTTGTTGCCATAAGTTAGGGAGTCCCGGGTTGCAGGGCCCTATTTTATTTGGGCCGAGCCAAGCAGTCATATTTCTTTGTTGCCGTTGCCTTGTTGTTCCCTGCCCCAGCACACCAACGCCCACAATTGTGAGTTGCAGTAAATGTCATCGGATCCAGTGCCAGGCAGCTAAAGCACCGGGGAAGTCTGGGAACCCTCTTCACTAAGCAGGTACGGCTTGGCTGCCCGGACCCAGCGTGGCTGGTTGTTGAGCTAAGCACTAGCTGAAGAAGTAGGTGGATGTAGCCTTTCTTCATAAGTCTCTCTGTCAAATGGACCAGAGCTGATGCTGGTCTTCAGAGAACCTTCTCAGGAGAAGTACTTCTTGTGACATACCTGTGGGCCTTCCCTGCCCGGGCCCAGGAATACAATGAAGTGCCAAGCAAAGCAAGGCAAACATCGCCCAAGAAAGGCAAAGGCAATCCAAGACGTGGCTTTTTAAAGAAGAAGCTGGAGGAGATAAAGCAGGAGGTGCTGCCCACAGCCTGTTGGCGTGGGGTTTGAAAGGTGGCACATCTGATCGGCATGCAGGAACAGAGAGGTAGCTGTGGCTGCCACAGAAATAAACATCTCTCAGATGGCTCTGGGGTTCAGCTTCCCTGGTGGTGAAACCTTGCGTTTAAAAGAAACCGTTCTTCAAAGCCATCCAGGTGAGTTCTGGTGGACATTTGTTTCATAGGTGCCTGACCTGGTCCAAATGTGTCACCCTGGAGGACGCATCCAATGGTGAACCAAGCCCCAAAGATTGGCTGCTGGAGGAGACGCAGGACTCATCCACGTCCCACGGGAGGGATTTTGTGCACAGCCCCAAAAGGAACGTGAGCCGCTAATGAAGGCAAGAGGAGGAGTGAGGGAAACAGTCAGCCGAAATAGCACAGAGAGAAATGACATGCTGGTGAGTCAGTACAGAGTTAGGTCTCAGACTACCTAAGAGCTGCATCTTTATTCACCTCGATTCTCCTCTCTTACATTGCCCCATTCCTCCTCCTCCTCCTTCTTTGTCTCCGTCTCCCACTCTCACCTCTCATTGTCCTCCATTCAGCTTCCCTGCTGCTCCACACTCGGCCTAGTTGAGCGGTTCTCTTAGGAGCACGTGGAAAAGAAACAGTCAGAACTTGCGAATGTCGCTGCTTCTGCCATCCCATTCTGTGTTGTTGGCATTGTAATGGTGTTCGGGCTCCCACTGCGGCGCCTCCTGCTGTTCATGCTGGGAATTAGCACAGTCCATGGAGCGCGCCACCTTCTGGTTGGTGTCTTGCTTCCTCATTGCTCTACTCTTCGGTCGCCATCTTGTGGTGCTCTAGACACACGTCGCTCTCTTGGCCCGCAGCGTCTGGCAGTCCTCGCCACTTGGTTCTCCCCTCATCCGCGGTTACCGGCAGTCCTCGCCACTCGGTTCTCCCCTTGTCTGTGGTTACCAGCAGTCCTCGCCACTCGGTTCTCCCCTCGTCCGCGGTTACTGGCAGTCCTCGCCACTCGGTTCTCCCCTCGTCCGCGGTTACTGGCAGTCCTCAGTCCATGCATCTGCCTCAGTGGCCTATTGCAGCCCCCAGGTGTAGCCCCTCACCTCAGGCGTAAGCAGCAGTCTAACATGGTCACATCCTGCAAGACACGGTGCAGTGCAAGGGGAGGAGGGACCTACGTCCACCCACTGCTCTAGGCCCTGACTGAGGGACCCTCCAGTGTTAGCCTTATTCTGCCCTCCTTGACTTTCCTCGACTGCCTTTGCTCCCCATCGCCCTTGCACCTTCTCTGCCCCTTTAATCAGGGGACACAGTCTGGCAGAGGCCTGGCAGGAGCTCACCCTCTGCTGCTCTGCTCTGCTCTGTCTAAGATGTTGCTGCTCCCCTCCTCTACTGGGACCGCGTCCTTCTCCCTTGCTGGTCAGGGCAAGAGTGAGCTCCTCTCTGCCCTGTAGCCTTTTTATAGGGCCCAGTCTGGTCCTGATTGGCTGTCTTCTCCCTTCCTCTGATTGGCCAGGTTTGCACAAGCCCTATCCAGCCTGATTTTAACCTTTTCCCTGCCTTTTCCCTACAGGTATCATAAATAAACAAGTAGGCAAAACTTTCCTATTCCTCTGTGCCTTATTCTTTCTGTTCAACACAAGAACATAAGAATGGCCAGACTGGGTCTGACCAAAGGTCCGTCTAGCCCAGTGTCCTGTCTGCCGACAGTGGCCAATGCCAGGTGCCCCAGAGGGAGTGAGCAGAACAGGAAATCATCATGTGATCCCTCCCGTCACCCATTTCTAGCCCCTGCCAAACAGAGACACCATTCCTGCCCATCCTGGCTAATAAGTATTGATGGACCTAATCTCCATGAATCTATCTAGTTCTTTTTTGAAGAACTCTGCCTTTTTGTTTCTCTTCACTGCACTGTCGTCTTCTTTTTCTCCTTCCCCTGTTCTTCAGTCTTTCCCCTGCCTTTTCTTCCCTCCCTCTCTTGCCACGTCCTTCCTTCCTAGCTCTCTCTAGCTCACTAAGATCCCGCCACTCAGAAAGCGACCGCTTTCCTTTTGTGTGTTGGTGTAGGTGAGGGTTGTGGTGTGGCTGGTGTTGCTGACACGATCTAGACCAAGGACTGTTGGCAGCCCCGAGGAGGATGTAAAGCATGGTTGTCGACAGGCACTGGGCCTGTTGGCTGGTGTGCGGTTGGGCAAGGATTCATTGAGAACGAAGAACTCTGCATGCTTTCAAGGAAATCTCCTGGGGTACGTCTAAACTACATGGCTCCCTCGATGGAGCCATGTAGATTAGACACACCCCTGGAGTCTGATGACTTCACTTTTCACGTGTGACTGACAAAAGCCAAGTGCTGGCTCATGCATTGACCATAACCACCTTCCCATCTGGTCTTTTACATTCTCCTCTTAAAGCTCGCCCGGCACTCTGCGTTTAACGCCCTGTGGCCTGACATCATGTGACCCTTAAGAAACCACGGAGCTAAAAAGCTGAGATCTTCCGCTGCAGTTGTTGGTTAACAAGCTGGGCCCAGACTTTGCTCAGGTCACTTCCCAAGGCTTGCTGGGTATCTGACACATTTCTGATGGCTCTTTTCCCCAGCCTCTTGCCACTTGAAATGACCAGCCTGGCCACAGCAAGCGCTTGTGAGTCTAAAGAGGACTGTGGTTCAAAGCCCACCTCACCTGGCATGGTCTGATGACACAGCAGGGTCCTCCCCTTCATCTGAGCATCTCTTGTTTTATTAAACACAGGGAACGTGAGCAGACGTGAAATGAAAAGTGCGCCATGAGCGATGTGTCTCTGAGGCACACAAAATGTATCAGGCACGAAAAGGGGGAGACTGAAGCCTTTTTAATGTTGCTCAAAAACCCATCATATTCCCTAACCCCACTGTTGTTGTGCTTCTTTTGTAACAGGAGTCTGGACAGACACACTAGCAGGAATTACATAGCTGTAATATATTCCCAAGTAGGTGTTCATGATGATGTGCATTTGGATAAAATTGTTGGTCCTGTACATCAACCCATTGAATAAAGTCAGTATTTTCCAAACATGTCCCGCGGCTCCATCTGCTTTGTTTGCCACCCATGGAGATGCTGGAGCCAGGGCCCCGCTTCTGCTGAAGTCAACGGGAGTTTTGTAATCGGCTTCCGTGGGTGCCGGAGCGGGCCCCTGAAGGAAAGTTGTGCTTATACAAAACACGGGGAGGGGCGGGAAGGAGAGAATCCCAGATCACAGCCCTGGTTTCCAGAGGGACGCAAAGTGTTGCCCTCAGCTGCGCTGGGGTGGTCCTTGTTGAGAAAAGCTAAGAGCAGTGTCAGGCAGGATGGGGAGATGGCCGTGGAATAGGGGAGCATCACAATGCCCAGCTCATGGCCTTTTCCACACCGTGAGCCCGGCGTCCAAAAGAAAGACGTTTTGGGACCTGCCCCCGCCCGGCAGGCCATAAAGAAGGGGAGAGCAGTTGTGATCCCTTGGTGTTCTTCATCGTGCCCCACACCTCACATACAGGAGCGTCCTGCCATGTGGGGGAGCAACTCCTCCAAACTCAGCATCTAGTGCCTCCCCGCTCCGGCAGCCATCTCAGGATGTGCTGAAAAGGGAACCTCACTCGCCCACAGCCCAGCTGCACACACCCCACACTCCCCCGGGAGAGCGCCCCTTCAGCTCCTCCCTCGCCCAAGAGTCCCCTGCCACGCCGCTCGCCCTGTCGGCCTCGTAGAGAAAGCAGATCACGCCGGACGTGGCTCACCGACAGGCCCATCGGTGAGGAAGAGCCGTTCTCTAAGGACACATTTACCCACCCGTCCCCAGCTAAGGTGTGCTCTGGACACTGCTAGCAGCTGGAGTGACTCCAGCACGAAGGGCCACAGGTGTCCCTGGAGGCAGGTCAGTGAAACTTCTGCTCGGCGTGTAGCTGCCACCAAAGCCACTAATGGAATTGGGAGGCATGAGCAACAGGGTGGAAAATAACCCAGCCGCTATTCCTGGGCCTTCCTGCAGCCCTGGTCCCCCAGCAGGGCAGAGCTAATGGGATTCAAAGCCAGGGGAGGGGAATAGCCAGGGGCCTGGAACAATTCTCAGGACAAGAAATTGCAGAGATGGGGCTTTTGAACAGAAACATGCACCGCCCCTGGAGCTCATCCTAACACAATCTAGGAACTGATCCACGGGACCGACCAGGCCTTCTGCTCTGCCTGTCCTCCAACACCATAGCAAAGGGGCCGCCAAACGCGGGCACGTAGCCTTCAGGAGACAGAGCGTGATTCTGGGAGACGCCTGGTGAGAGCAGGAGGGTTGGCAACCCGAGACGCTGGCCATGGTAGGAGGGGGGCTCCTAGTCTGGATGGCCCTTGGCTCTGGGTCCAGCCTGGCTGGTCCTACATTGCCCTGAAGACTTAGCTGCCAAATCGGAGGCCTCGTTGTCCTTTCACTCACCCCAATTTTACGTGGGCTCTGGAAGCAAGGGGTGTGACTCACAGCTTGTGTAGACAGACTCACAGGCTCACAGTTTGTGTAGACAGATCCACAGGCTCACAGCTTGTGTAGACAGACTCACAGGCTCACAGTTTGTATAGACTGACTCAGATTGTGTAGACAGACTCACGCTAGCTCGCCTTGAGCTAGGGCGCTAAAGAGTTGGTGTGGCTGCGATTGCCCGGGTGGTGCTGTGTGGCTGAGTCTGAGGGCCCGTTCCATTCCCCTGGTGGGTACAGCCCGGCCAGCTCCGCCCCCAGCCGATAGTAGGGGGCCGGGGCAGGAAGTATAAAGGGCGGGCCTTCCTGCTTAGTCGAGTGGGAGCCAGGCCAGTGCACAGATGCCTCCATTGCTGCGGACATCTGGAGCTGAGCCTGGACGGTGCAGCGCTTGCCCCCAGAGATCGACCCGGGCAAGGAGTTGCTGGGGCTGCCATCTGTCCGGAGCCGCCAGCTTCCAGGCCCCTTCTCTGGCTCCTCCACCATCCCTGCTGTGGCTCTGACATCTGGCCAGCTGTCCAAGGGGGTGGGGCAGGTTGCTCCTGTTACCCCCCCCCCCCCCACACACACACACACTCCTCTTGGCTAGCAAATCACGCAGCTTCCCTGCCCTCAATTCCTTCCCTTTCTGCCAAAGAGAGGGGGAGGTGAAAACCAGAGAGGGGGAAGGGGCTGAATTGAGGCAGTGTGAAAGGGTGAACTCATGTGTTTGTCAATATTTATAATAATGATACGTTATAATCAGAAATAACTAGTGGGCCTGGGGCACAATGGACGCAGTGAAGAGATACGGTGCGGTGCTCGCTGTCCATAGAAATGTCATGCAAACGTTCCCTGGGCATTTAGAGGCCTGGTGGAAGTGCGGCAGCCCTTCCGTTGTGCTGGGATCCATAGACCCAGGCGTCACTAGGAACGAACACACGCGCCTCAGGATTCAGCTCTCTGGGGCTCCTCGCTGCAGGTAGCCAGAGTGGCGGGACAGGGAGACACCCCCACGCAGCGTGTGGGGTGGTAGCACCAGATCACTTCGTACGTCCCTGCCACCAAAACGCAGCCGCCTCTGGGATGGGAGGCAACAACCCCCTCCGTAGTGGGCAGGAACACCACGCAACTGTTTGGGACAGGAAGTGAAGGATACAGAGTTTGCGAGAAGCTGCAGGGAACATTTTAAGGAGGCCAAATGCCATTACCCAGGTTGGAGTTTGGTCTGTCTCTTGCTGAAAGTACCAGGAGGTCTGTAGTGCCCTCAAGCCACCAGGACCTCAGTTTTACAGCTCCTCTGAAAGACCAGCCCAGCACCACACGGGGTCCTTACTTCAGCACTGACTCAGCCCCCATTTGCCCAAAGCCCCCCTTCTGGAGCAGAGCTGATAGCCCCGGTGGGCTGGGACACTCGCTCGACACCAGCTGCCACTTAGCACAGGTAGCTGTTCAAACACACACGCCTCAGGCAGAACCACAGCCAGTGGGAACAGGACTCCAGGACACGATCCCATGACCCAGGTGCGATGACAGCTCATTCCCTGAGAGTCACAGCTGCAGGTGGGGTTGTTGATCACTAAGCCAGGCCGGATGCAAACAAAAGGAGGTTTTTCTTCATGCAGCATACAGTCAACCTGTGGAACTCCTTGCCAGAGGATGTTGTGAAGGCCAGGACTTTAACAGGGTTCAAAAAAGAGCTGGATAAATTCATGGAGGACAGGTCCATCAATACTTATTAGCCAGGATGGGCAGGGATGGTGTCCCTAGTCTCTGTTTGTCAGAGGCTGGGACTGGGTGACAGGGGAGGGATCACTTGATGGTTACCTGTTCTGTTCACTCCCTCTGGGGCACCTGGCACTGGCCGCTGTCAGCAGACAGGACACTGAGCTAGATGGACCTTTGGTCTGACCCAGTAGGGCCGTTCTTATGTGCTAAGGCCAGGTTATTGGAAATAAAACTGGTGGCTTCCTTTAAGAGCAGACAGGGGCATGCACAGTTTCTCGGATTCGCTTCTAATCAAGTGGCCTCTTGGCTCTCTTCTGTAGCCTCCATCGCTGCGCACGAGGATGCGTTAGCTTCTTGGGGCAAGGCCTGCCCTTCCAGCCTGTGTGTGTACAGCGCCTGGCGCATTGGGGACCGGGCCCACAGCAAGGGCTCCGAGGCACTGCGGTAACATGAGCAAATAAAAATAAGAACAAGTAACAGTTAAAATGGGAGCCCATTCAGCAGAGGCGCCAGTTCCGGCCTGCCCCCAGCAGAGGGCAGCCGTTCTATGCTCTTACCGTCGGGAAAAAAGGCTTGGGAAGAAAATTCTCCCAGGAAATCTCCCTGCAAATCCCTCCGGAGAGAGCATCATTGTTTTCACTAGTCACCTTCTGCTCCCGCTGAACAGGCCTTCCCGGCGCTGACAGGGCTCCTTTGTCCCCTGGGCCCCAGCACGGAGGGGTCGGACCTCCAGGGCGGCTGGCAATAGACACGGGGGGTTGGTAACCGCGGGACCCAGCCAGCTAACTGGAGCTGAGTTATCACAGGGAGCCCGCCAGCTTCTCCTGCAGGGAGCCCGCCAGCCTGCCCTGGCTCATTCCCCGCGGACAGTCGGGGGCTGGTGAAATCAACCACCAGCAGCTCACCCGAGTGCGGAGCGGGATTTTGCGGAGCGGGATTTTGCTCTCCGCCCTCTCCCCACGGCGGGGCGGAGAGACCGGCGCCTTCCCTCCCCTCGGCTTCTCCCACCTCCGCGTCAGACCTGGGGGCTGGGTGGCCACTCAGCCAGCTTCCCCCAGGCCACACACTCAGGTCCTACTGCCTTTATTCCAGGCCTGGCACCGGTGCCGCAATGCAATGCAATCCGGTGGCCTTTCGCATAGGTTCTGTGCACAGCTGGGTATGTGAAATAACCCCCCACAATGTACCCGCCTCGATCCAGTAACACCAGTGAGGTCAGCAGCGGTCCCCCACTGACACCAGGGCTTGATGTGGTCCATTGGGTGGTTTCATGTGGCCCGTCTGACCTTTAAAGCTATTTTCCCCTGTGGAATAACGCATAGTAGGGTGAGTGGCTGTCCCAGGCTCACAGCAGGTTTGCGGCACTGGAGGTTTTGGCCCCGGGGTCCGGCCCTACAGGCCAGAGGCGTGGAATTACACCTCCTAAGCGCCGCACAGCCGGCTGTGTGCCACTCTTACACAACCCTCGGCAGGGTGGGGCACCCCAAGGCTCTCCAAAGGGGAGCGGAAACGGGGAAGGACAGAATGGTGGCACACGAGCCGCAGCCCTTGCTCTGACCCACTGGTCAAGCCCCGCACAACCCACCCTTGGCTGCCCAGCAGGAGGACCTGGGTTTGGTTCCTGGTGTTGGCTGGTCACTCGTTCTCAGCCAGAGCACGTGCTGGTGCAGGGGGTGTTTTACCCAGGGGAGAGGACACTGTGTTGCCCTTTGGGGATTTGTGGTAGTACTTTGCCCCTGCCAATACTGGAATTGCTAAATGGGGTTCCCCTTCCTTCCCCTTTGGGTGGCTCTCCCTGTACCCCCTTCCCCTGCAGGCACCCGTCACCCCGGCATTGCCCAGCTGAGGCTTGGTGCTGGTGGCTGGGGGCAGAGGGAAGCCATAGGAGCGGCCACACTGAGTCAGACCAAAGGTTCATCTAGCCCAGTGTCCTGTCTGCTGACATTGGCCAATGCCAGGTGCCCCAGAGGGAGTGAACAGAACAAGGAATCATCAAGGGCTCCCACTCCAGTCACCCATTCCCAGCTTCTGACACACAGAGTCTAGGGACACCCTTCCTACCCATCCTGGCGAATAGCCAGTGATGGACCTATCCTCCGTGAACTTATCGAGCTCTTTTTTGAACCCTGTTAAAGTCCTGGTCTTTACAACATCCTCTGGCAAGGAGTTCCACAGGTTGACTGTGCATGGCATGAAGAACTACTTCCTTTTGTTTGTTTTAAACCTGCTGCCTATTAATTTCATTTGGTGACCCCTAGTTCTTATATTGTGGGAATAAGTAAATAACTTAACCTCATTCACTTTTTCCACACCAGGCATGATTTTATAGACCTCTATCATCTCCCCCCTTAGTCTCCTCTTTTCTAAGATCTAAAGTCCAAGTCTTTTTAATCTCTCTTCATATGGGACCCGTTCCAAATCATTTGTGCTGCGCTTTTCTGAACCTTTTCCAATGCCAATATATCTTTTTTAAGGTGAGGCAACCACATCTGTATGCAGTATTCAAGATGTGGGCGCACCATGGTTTTATATAGCGGCAATAAAATATTCTCTGTCTTATTCTCGATCCCTTTTTTAATGATTCCTAACATTCTATTTGCTTTTGTGGCTGCTGCTGCGCACTGAGTGGATGTTTTCAGAGAACTAGCCACAATGACTCCAAGATCTCTCTCTTGAGTAGTTGTAGCTAAATGAGTCCCCATCATATTGTATATATCATTGGGGTTACTTTTTCCGATGTGCATTACTTTACATTTATCAGCATGAAATTTCAGTTGCCATTTTGTTGCCCATTCACTCAGTTTGGTGAGATCTTTTTGAAGCTCTTCACAGTCTGCTTTGGTCTTAACTCTCTTGAGGCTGATTGGGAAGAATGGAAAGTCCTGAGCAGAGTGGAGCTAGCAGAGGGGGAAAGTGTTGGGCACTCAAGAGATACTGTGCCAGCCCCCTGCACAGTGGGGGAGTCCATGCAAAGCACATTACTTCAGCAGCACAAGGATAATCAATAAGGGGCTGAAAGGGCCAATCTAAAAGGGTGTCACAAGGAGGAGGGAGAAAAATTGTTCTCCTTGGCCTCTGAGACTAGGACTAGACGCAATGGGCCTAAACTGCAGCAAGGGAGGTTTAGGTTGGACATTAGGAAAAACTTCCTAACTGTCAGGATGGTTAAACGCTGGACTAAGTTGCCCAGGGAGGTTGTAGAATCTCCATCACTGAAGATATTTCAGAGCAGGTTAGATAGACATCTATCAGGGATGGTCTAGATGGTGCTGGGTCCTGCTGTGAGGGCAGGGGACTGGACTCAATGACCTCTCAAGGTCCCGTCCAGCTCTAGTGTTCTATGATCTCAAGCCTGGAAGGGCAGGGCCAAGTTGGGCTGCCTGGATGGAGGCTTTTGAGTGACACGCTCTGGATGCAAACCTTGTGGGCTCGCTGGGTATGAGTGTACGGCCATTTGGTTGATGAGTGGTTCGTGCCCAGTTCGGTAACCCCAGTACACAATGCATCCAAACTCCTTCACCTATTCATGGCACAGTGGGCACTCCAGGTGGGCGAGGTCCCGTCCCACCGGGTGCAGAATGCAAGGGGAACGCTCCCTCTCCGTGAGCTCAGAGACGCGGTGCCAGGAGAGGCCATTCAGGAACACGCAGTAGAGCCTCTGGGGTCTACAGGACCAATGGAGCTCGTGGATGTCCTCCGCGCCCACTCAGTGCTCTGTCGCCCTCTAGTGGTGGCTAGGACACAGCGCGTAATGATCCCTCAGCCTTGGCTAGCAGAGCCGGGTCTTTCTGCTCAAGGCTGTAGAGGCTCATGCTTTAGGCTCAGAGGTCAGAGGTTCAATTCCTGCTCTCGCTGACTCAGCGCTGCGCACTGTGGATGACTTTCTCTGGCCACCCTTTACATCAGGGCTTGACTAGGAGCTCTCTCCTGCTAAGCGCCCTTACTTCCCACCGCAGTCAGTGGGAGAATCACAGAATCGATGAGCAGAGGCGCTCAGAACCACAGAGAGGTAAGTCTACAGCCTCTTGCAGGATAACACCCTCGATGGATATTGACTATAGCCTCCTATCAGCTCTCCCCGTGCAGCCAGGGTGATCCACCCTCTCTCTGTCCCAAAAGTCTCTGCTACATCGAGGATTCTGCAGCCTTCCCAGTAAATCCGGCACTCCCAGAGCAAAGCTACGGATGGGAGAATGACCAGTGGTGACCGTATGGGAGTTAGGCTGAGCTGGTGGCACTATGAGACCACAGCTGTTGGGTTTCAGATCGCACACACACACGGACACTTTTTAATAGACATCAATGGGCATTTTTCACCGACGTGACTCCTCTGTCTCAGGCCTGGTTTACGCTACAGCGTGAGGCTGGCACATGGCAGCTTATGTTTGCCTAACTCTGTAAGCGTCTGCGCTAGAATGTCACTTCCCACGGATGTAACTGCCCTGCGGCCCTGAATTAGGATGGGGGCACAGTGAGGATGTGGCCAAAGGACCTACCCAAGCATCTGCACAGGGGCACAGGAGGCAGGAAGCTCAGGACTGTAGGTTCTGTTGCCCTCTCGCTCCCTTTGGCCAGGAGGTATAGGGCAGGGAACAGCCTCTGCTTCTCCCTCCCCTGCCCCCCAAGCCTCGTCAGAGCCTCTGCCCCACAAAGCTCTATTGAAGGGGCCTCTGAGGGTATTACCCAGGTGGCTTTGGTCGGGGCAGTGGGGTGACGGAGGTCTCTGACTGTTGTTCACCCAGACTACCTGAAGAGGAGGAGCCCGAATGCAGCAGGTGGCTGGGCCGTCCTGGGGATGGGGCATCACAAAGGGGTTTTGTTGGGGTTATAGGGGCTGTTTTAGAATACAAGTTAGACACAGTGTGTGGGGGGGGGGCGCGGGGAATCACCTTTCTGTGTAATCTTGCCAGCCAGCCTCCCTGGGGCAGGAGCAGAAAGTGGGACTGGTGCTGCTGGGAGATGGTGTGAGCAAGCCTGTAAATGACTCCTTGAAATACCCAGCAAAATCTGGCCCCATGCACACCCCCCACAACCAGCTGCCGCCTTGGCTTCAAGGACAGAAGGCAGTTGCAGGAATAAAGCACGGTGGTTCCGGCAGTGCTAGGCCACCAGTCATAACCCTGCCTGGCCGGCCTTAGCATTCTTCCATCGGACCCAGCAGGCCCCAAGGACAGCCGGACATTTCTGTGGAGCTGGGATTTCACCCCCAAGCTCCGTCTACACCAGCGCTGCTCCCCAATGGGGCCTGCACCGGGTAATCTCAGATCTTCCTTTCCCTAACGCAGGCAATGCCGCAGGGTAAGAAGGAGTCTCCGAAAGCAGCAAGAACTCTGGCTCTCCTCTGCTGAGCCTGATGAGGTTACCAGTGTTACCATGACAATTACAACAGCCTATTGACAATCAGAGGAGCTGTCCTTCACACCACACAAACTCCTTTATGGCTTTCTTTTACCCTCGGGCGGCCTTTGGATCCGGTTGTTTATTACTGGGCAAATGAGTTCAACCATTCCCACACATCGTAGAGGTTTCTAAGCCACATCTGCTTTGACTCTTCACTTTCCAGGACTCTGCCAGCAACGGAGTTTAGTAGCAGGAGGGTTCCCCGCAGCAGTGGCAAATATTGTTGGGTAGTTTCAGAAAGTGAGACTTTCGCTCAGAATCACACATGTGGACATTGTGCACCTAACTCCGAAGAGGTGCACACTTCTGAGCGGGACGGAACCATGCACGTAACCAACGTGTCCAAGCAACCCATGAATTCCCCAAACAGCTCAGAAATGAGCTGGCGAGCAAGCCTGATGTGCAGAATTTAGTCAGCCAAGAGTTCCCATCAGTGTCTTGGAGCAAATTCCAATCTGAGGATAAGCCGCAATGAGAAACTGGCTGAAATAATCCCAGTGATTTGCCTAGCCTTATTTATTTTCTTTTTGAGCTATCGGACAGGTTGCAAACACTGCTGCATAGTGAGCCCTGTCTGTTTTAGCTGCATGTTTAGGCCCTCATCCTGCAAACGCGGGATGATTAATCCCAGCTGATTAATCCCACTGAGGCCATGTCTTCACCATGCAGAAGATTGACGCTGCCGCGATCGATCTTCTGGTGTTTGACTTAGTGGGTCTAGTCAGGACCTGTTAAATTGAATCAGAGGGTGCCTCCATCGGTCAAGTTGTGGGCATTGTGGAATCTCCATCACTGGAGATATTTCAGAGCAGGTTAGACAGACATCTATCAGAGATGATCTAGACGGTGCCTGATCCTGCAGTGAGGGCAGGGGACTGGACTTGATGATCACTCGAGGTCCCTTCCAGTTCTAGTGTTCTATGGTTCTATGATCGGTGCCAGTACTCCTGCTCCTCATGAGGAGTCAGGGAAGCTGACGGGAGCATTTGCTCCTGTTCACCTCCCGCTGTGGAGCCCGTGTGGAAACTCGAATTTAGGCACGTCAGCTCCAGCTATGTAATTAACACAGCTGGAATGCATATCTTAATTTGACCTGCATGTATCCTCTCGGGCCGGGGAGCAGTCTGTAAGGCCAGCTGAGGACCAACATTGTTTACTTCTCTCGCCTCATACAGAATTTCCCTAAGGGAGCCTTTGTCCAGTTCTCCCACACCCCTGTGGGAAACTACCGAATTCAAGATGGATTCCAGCAGCAGGGGACATAGACACGTCTTTGTAGCACATCTGCAGGAAGACCACTCTCCCCGCTCAGTTGTCTCCTATTCGCTCTGTGTCTGGCCTCTTGATTGTTGTTCCTGATGGGCTGGAAATAGGTTTTTCCCAACACGAACCCATTGATAATAAACCTACAGTCAATGGTCTTAATTTCAGATACAGAAATGGTCCATATGTACAAATAGAACATACACAGTCAGGGGAGGACAAGCTGCCCAATGACACCTTACAGGGATTATTTTGCCAAATGCATTTTCCAGTTATTTCTAGTCATAACTACTTTTGCAAAGAATATGGGGTGCAGCGCCACAATCGGTCAAAACAGCCGCTCAGGCCAATACAACTGGTCAAAGATTGCGTCACTGAATTTCCAGCAAGATTGCCCCGAAGAAATCGAGACTTTCCTACAGAATCCCGGCTCGGTGGTGATCCTAGCTCGGCCTGTCCTTTCTTTAAGGAAGGGTTTTCACTTGGGCTCTCCCTGCTGCGGGGTAGAGCAGAGTGAAGGATAAGAATGACAGGAAGCAGGGAGGGAGTAGAGAGGGCCAGGGGGCAGGGAAGGATGGAAACATGAATGCCAAATGGAGGGGAATGAAAGATCCAACAAATTATTGCCATTCCCGCACTCTGACTCCCATTACCTGCGTTGGGGGCTCTGGTGAGCTGCACCCCTCTGTGACGGGGCATCTCTTCTGCACTGGCCCCGTAAGGGTTAAAACCCAGCCCTGGGAAAAGGCTGAGAGGTGGAGCCTGCAGCTGAGGCAGATACAGCCAATTAGGGCCCAGCTGGGGCTGTATAAATAAGGGCCGCTGGGGGGAGGGAGAACAGACACTCTTGCTCTGGCTGGGAACAGGAGGGACCTGGCTGCCAGGGAAGCTGGAGGCTTCCTGAGACAGAGCAGGGGTGGGGAGGGGCAGGCAGGGCTGGGGAGCTCTGGCCTGACCTCACTCCCAGACTGCAGGGCCTGAGGCAAGGCCTGAGGGGACTAGGGCTGCAGGGACACAGCCAGGATAGACAAAGGCAGCAGGTCGACCCCCCCTTGCCAGTGATGAGTGGCCGTGTCAGACTGCAGTTTGCCCCCGAGGCAGGGGCTAGATGAAGACTGGCTGTGGGTCACTGAGGCGAAGTGGATGTAGGGGAATTGGGGGTTCCCTGGGAGGGGAGGACCCCAGAGCGCAGGGGCGCTGACCTAGGACAGTCTGAGGAGGAGAGGGCACCGTGGCCAGGAAGGGACCCAGAGCGGAGCCAGCTGAAGACCTGCCCCAGAGACCGGGACACTGACCAGCAGGGGGCGCTCTGAGGCAGGAGCGCTGATTCCCCCAGTGACCAAGTGGAGGGGCCGTGGGGGTGAGCGCGCGCCCCGGGACACCCTCCGAGTCCGTTCAGAACTCTGCCAGCAGCGAGAATGCCACCTCAGGATACTGGGGGGGGGTTGGTCTTGCTTAGCCCTCGCCACATGACGAATCGGGGTACGAGAATGTACGTCCCTTGGACTCGGAAGGGGTCAGCATCCTTCAGCGTGGCGGGTTGCGGTCAGGTGTGAGCCCAGCGACGCAGAGGCTAACCGAGCAGGGCTGGCCTGAGCCATTTTGGCGCCCCGGGCCCCACGGGCATGGCGCTGCCCCCGGGGCGCACAGCCCCGCCTCCGGGCGCACGGCGCATGTGCGGGCCACCCCCAGGGCGCGTGGGCAGCCGCACGGTGCATGCGCTGCCCAGTCGACCCAGCCACTGCCGATGGCACGCAGCCCGGGGCAGGGCTGCGCCTGGCCATGCAGGGCCCTGTGGCCACGGGGGGAAGGGCGCTGCTGGCCAGTGCTGTGGGGGTTAACACGGCCCCCGCTCCGGGCGGCCGCTGCAGCCCGCCGGGACCCGGGCATCCCCCGTAGGTTAGCACTCTGGGCAGCTGCCCGGCTAGCCCACCCTTTAGTCTGGCCCTGTAGCTGAGGTGCCTTTGCCTGGACAAGATACAAGGCCTCATGAGGGATTTGCTCAGAAGGTGTGTACCACATGGAAACAGCAGGGGAGGTGTGTGTGTGGGGGTACACCGCTCTTTAATTAGCAGCAGGCAGCCCAACAGGCTGGGGGCTAGGGTAGGTTCTTGGCAGAGAGAGAGAAGAAATTATACCAGTTACCTTATGTGACGAGAGTTTCCACCTGGTTCAGTGGGAGAAGAAAGCGACTCTCCCTCAGGTGTGTTACCATTGTCACGTGCCAGTGGGAAAAGCAGGACAGGGAGGGAAAGGAGAGGAAGAGACAGGAGAGAAGAGGAATTAAGATTCTGGTTCCAAGTTTCTGTGCCTAAAACATTGGCCTGGTGGTGATGCTGGTCCTAGGACAAGTGGCCTGAGAGCTGGGAGAGGGTGTCTCAGAACTGCAGACCAGGAGGGGCTGCAGGTTAGGACATAGAATCCTAGAACACTAGAACTGGAAGGGGCCTCAAGAGGTCATCAAGTCCAGTCCTCTGCCCTCGTGGCAGGACCAAGCACCATCTAGACCATCCCTGATGTCTGTCCAACCTGCTCTTAAATATCTCCAGGGATGGAGATTCCACAACCCCCCTAGGCAATTTATTCCCGTGTTTCATCACCCAGACATGGGCAGAACTGTGTGAGTGCCAACATGCACAATTACAGGCGGGTGTTGTGGGTCAGTGCAGAGGAGTCCGACAATAATTTCTCCCTGCTTCAAGCCCAGCACATATACAAAGTTTATATCCGCGTCCGAGCCACAATCTGCCAAGGTGGACACGGCTAGCCACAGATTTGCGGGGCTACCAATGCAGCCAGCCTGTCCCACCATGGCAGGAGACAGTCACTAGTTTCACCCCAACATAATGACGAAATGAGGAAGGAGCTGAATTTTCCCTCCCTCTCCTCTTGCTAGCAAACCGCACTTTCTGTATAAACACAAAATGCCAAGCTCTGAGTCATCTGAATGGCAGAGTGGCTAGTACATAAAAACAAGCTGATAAATGTTTGTTAAAACGAGAGTTGATTTATTACAGTTTTAAAATCTTCCTGCATGTTGTTCCATGGCAGTTAGAACTGGTTTCCTGTGATATAATGGTTGTGATCAGTGGCTTTCTACCAGCAGACAAGATTTCTCAGCGTGAATCAGTCTGTTTGTATTAAAGTCTTAGACTGTAGAGTGGAAAGAAATCCTGAAAACATCTTCCAATGCACAATAGTTTCAACTTTATTTTCGAGGTGGGTTTTAATATCTTCATAATAAATCTGCACAAGGCTCTGGGATCACTAACAACAGATCCTATTCACGCGCAAGGGCAGATTTAAGGTTGGTTTAGGAATCCTTATTCCTGACTTTCTCGGTTTGTTCTGAACATAAAGGCTCTCAGAATTAATGTTCTGTTTATAGCGATCTAAGATAAGTAGTAGTTTTGCAGAAAAGGACCTGGGGGTTACAGTGGATGAGAAGCTGGATATGAGTCAACACTGCCCTTGTAGCCAAGAAGACTAATGGCATATTAGGTTGTATTAAGAGGAGCATTGCCAGCAGATCCAGAGATGTGATATTCCCCTTTATTTGGCTCTGGTGAGGCCACATCTGGGCTATGTCTAGACTGGCATGATTTTCCGCAAATGCTTTTAACGGAAAAGTTTTCCGTTAAAAGCATTTATGAAAGAGCATCTAGATTGGCACGGACGCTTTTCTGCAAAAGCACTTTTGCGCAAAGCCGTGCCAATCTAGACGCGTTTTGCGAAGAAAGCCCCGATCGCCATTTTCGCGATCGGGCTTTTTGCGCCAAACAATACTGCGTTGTCTACACTGGCCCTCTTGCGCAAAAGCATTTGCGCAAGAGGGCTTTTGCCCGAACGGGAGCAGCATAGTATTTCAAGAAGAACACTGACAATCTTACATGAGATCGTCAGTGTTCTTATGAAATTCAAGCCGCCAGTGTAGACAGCTGGCAAGTTTTTCCGGAAAAGCGGCTGATTTTCCGGAAAAACTGGCCAGTCTAGACACAGCCCTGGAGTATTGTGTCCAGTTCTGGGTCCCCCACTACAAAAGATGTGGACACATTGGAGAGGGTCCAGCGGAGAGCAACCAAAATTATTAGGGGGCTGGAGCACATGACCTACGAGGAGAGGCTGAGGGAGTTGGGTCTCTTTAGTCTGCAGAAGTGAAGAGTGAGGGGGGATTTGATAGCAGCCTTCAACTTCCTGAAGGGAGGTTCCAAAGAGGATGGAGAGAGGCTGTTCTCAGTAGTGACAGATGGCAGAACAAGGAGCAATGGTCTCAGGTTGTGGTGGGAGAGGTCCAGGTTGGATATTAGGAAAAACTATTTCCCTAGGAGAGTGGTGAAGCACTGGGATGGGTTCCCTAGGGAAGTAGTGGAGTCTCCATCCCAAGAGATTTTTAAGTCTCGTCTTGACAAAGCCCTGGATTGATCTAGTTGGGATTGGTCCTGCCTAGGGCAGGGGGCTGGACTTGATGACCTTCTGAGGTCTCTTCCAGCTCTATGGTTCTATGATTCTATGATCTCTGCACAAGAGTGTTTTCTTGGTAGCACATGCCACAGCGAAACTGCTGCTCCTGTAAGCACTTATTCACGCAGTTAACTTTACTTCTGTGAATAATCCCATTTAGTTCGGCGTGGGTGAAAGTGTTTGCAGGAGTAGGACCAAAATTGCAGAACAATTTAAATTATAATCCCTGTTCTCTCTAGTTCTTGACTTTCTGGGAAAAAAAATCTTCTTTGGATTTGAGAGTCTCCATGTTTTTGTTTCAGCCAAAGGTGAGGTTTTTGCTGGAAATTTAAGCAAAATTCCTCCTTTTGTTGTTTTATGGCAGTTTTTCATGTTTCATGACTGTACTGTTTCAGGCTAACCAAAAATACACAGTCTTCTCTCTGAAAGAAACACAACGCTGCTTCTTTTTTTAAAACGGCCCTCAGCCGGTGGGGCTCTCCCTCTCAGCCCTGCGCTGGCTCTCCGTGGACAGAAGCTGCTCTGGACCTGCTGAGGACAGGGGTAGCCCCTCTCCGCAGTGGGCCCTCTGTGGGGCTGGAGCAGCCCCCTGCCCGTGGTGGGGGGGACCTGCTCCAGCCCCCGCTGGTTACCAGTTAACTGGTTAACCTTTCACTTCCCTAGTTAAATAAAGTAGGAGAAAATCACTGTCAGGGAGAATTGCTGGGAGATAGGGTTGCCAGATGGTAGAACCAAAAATACCGAACTCCCCCCCAAAACAAACAAACAAACACCGGGGAAAAAATTCTGTTGAGGAAAAAAAACAGGGGGAGACCAAAATTGTTGAGCAAATAAATAAATAAATATTAAAACAGCATTAAAACAGCATGGCCCCTTTCAGAGTGAGTGCACAGTTAGAATAGGGATAGGAACAGGGGCAAGGTTGAGCATTAAGACCCAGGGAAGGCATTGCTTCCCCTTGGTCTTTAGGCTTTTTGCCGGAGGCCATTTTGTGTTCTTGTTCAAGCCAGAACTTAGCTTCCCTGCAGAACCAGGTAAGCATGGAGTCCGGGGGAGGCCGGGGTTGGGCCCGGGCACAGGCACGGGTGCTAGGGTTGCCCGGTGTCTGGAATTTTCACCTCCTGGCCAGGAAAACAATCAGAAAATACCGGATATTTTAGGTGTCCCGTATTTTCTGATTTTTTTTACCGGACAGGAGGCGAAAATACCGGACTGTCCAGGTCAATCCCGGACACCTGGCAACCTTACTGGGAGGTCCATCCATTCACCTGAGGGTGTGCCTGAGTTTTTGTGTGTTTAACAAAACTCTCTGCCTGTTCAGTAGGCGGAGGAGTAAGGTTGGTGGTGGGAGTTTTCAGAGGTGAGTGTTCGGGGCACAAAGAGGAAACTGCTGGGCTGGTCTCTGCCAAGATTTCTTGCTTTGAATAAAGACTCTGTTTGCATTTACACACAAAAGGGCAAATGTGTGTATTGTGCGTGCCACAGACCTACACACTGAAAAATAACAGAAAGGAATTCCACACTTTGTGGCCATATTCGCCTGTAAGACTACCTCTACACTGCAGTGCTATTTGGGGATACCAGAAATATCCCGAAATAGCTAGTCCGCGTCTTTGGAGTGCGCCCCGCTATTTTGAAATATAACGGGCTCGCTATTCTGACGTCCCTGAAAACCTCATTCCATGAGGGCTAAGGGGCGTTTCGGAATAGCGCTTTATTTCGAAATTTGGTGCTGTGTAGACAGCACCACATTTTGAAATAAGCTATTTTGAAATTACCTCAAAATAAGCTATGCAATCATGCAAATTGCGTAGCGTCTTTCAAGGTAAGGATGCAGTGTAGACACACTCTAAGAGCCATGAGCCATGGGATGGTTGAAAGCCTGATGGGTCATTTGGAAAAACGAACCCCCCACCCCCAAGATGGAGCAAACTTTAAAGCCATATTGCAGGTTCCCAGGGTTTGAGCTGAGTGATGCATCAAACTCAAGCAAGAGACCCCGTAAGGAGAAATCATTCATTGCAAGACAGAATATTGAGTGGCTCAGGCTATGATGTTAGTTAGCCTCTGGCCTTCCTGTTTATGCTGCACGGCTGGTGTGTGTCTCACACGTATTCTCCAGCCACAGTCGTCTGTCGTGGAATTCCTTATCTTCTAAACATGCCCCAGAAAAAGATTCACACCAAAAACTGGAGGGAGTGGCAATGTGAGGAGGGGCTTGAAATGCTCCCCCGGGAATAGCCTTGTGGCCAGTCCCAGACCTCCCTGAGCGCCAGCTACAGGTTACTGCTGGACTGTATCCCTCTGGAGACTGTTCCGAGTATTTCAGAAACAGAGTCCTGGCTGGAGCCCCAGGACTCTCAGTGGCAAATACACAGAGGATTTTTGTATCCCTAGATGAAGCTATAAATGGAAGCACAACAGATTCCTAATCCTTCCCCCACCACCCCTGCTCCCCAATGGTCAGAATATTGTGTGTCCTTTGTGTACCCCACAGAAAAGTGGGGTACATTGAAATCTATTTCGCACAGACCTCGTGTATTTGGGGCTTAAGAAAAGCAATCTGTGTCAATTACGCCCGGGCAGCTGAGCGGTATAGAATGCTCAGAACCTAGAAAGGAAGAACTGTAAATAATATGATCAGGGAGAGAAATTGCAAGACAGGAAAAGGCCACTTAGCCCAGTAAAGTTGTTCGTCCCTGGGATTAGTTCAACCTCCACTTTCCCGCTTTATCCCAGGATCCTGGAGCCATCTCACTCTCTAGGGAGGAGTCTCTGTCTCCTAAAACCATTACACTGCTTCGCTGGAGGGCTCTTAGCGACGACCTAGCGATCTGGTTTTGGAACACAGAGTCCTCAAGGGACGCATGAATGCAAAGGCCAGCAGTTAAAGTTGTGTATTTGGTACACACACGTTTGGTGGCAACTCTTGCCTGTCACAAGAGTGTCCTGTAATTATTTATGGAGCAGCTTGGGAAGAGGTTGAGGCTGTTATTGCTGCCCAGCGAAATGGGCCAGGGCCCTGTCTTGTAAGATGCTGAAGTGATTTGTTGAATATTTTCCACTACTAATTTTTGGCCTGCAGTTTGTTTGTGAACAGGTTCCCCCTGGTCCCAAGAACCAGTCATGTGAGTCCTGACTGGACACAGAAGTCACATCGTTTGTTCGATTTTTATTTTATTTTTTATTAGCATTTAAAAATGCATTGGGAGGGAGTTTCAATACATGTATCCATGACTAACTTTCAGGAGACACCTTCCCAAACAGAACAGTAAAGAAAATGTATAGGATGGTTTTACATATGGTATGACAGACAATCACACCTAATAACTCAGCAGTACTTCATGGTCTGTGCCAGCCTTTTCTTAGGAGACTTCTTTTTATAACCCCCATGTAAACGCACGCTGCAGTGTTATATTTCAGCGATTCTCACGACCGCAAATACTGCTGACAGGGGATGATAGAATAGAGATGCGCTGGAGAGGGTTACGCTGGGGACGGTAGATGATCTTGTCAAAACTCTTTTCAGTAGTGATTCAAAGATGGTTTCCTTTATCTTGGGTATGTAACTTGGAAGTAGAACTGGGCAAACACCAAAAAAAAATCAGTGAATTCACGTGTTTAAACAAAATTGCATTGTTTGTGTTCCTCCTTCATCTGTTCCCTGGGAAATGAACTGACTCGTGAATGGTCGTGAAAGCTGCAAATTATATTTGTTGAAAATGAATCCATTTGTATTTGAAAGCATTATTTATTATAAGTGTTATCCTCATCCAATAAGAAATAAAAAATATACTCAGTAACCTATGTAGCCAGCCAAAGCAACTTAAATTTTAAATATAAAATATTTGACGATTTACCCATCATTGCTCGGGTCTTTAACCCAAATAAGTATTTTTAATTTAAATCATTGTTCTGGGATGGGGCTGGAAGTTCAGGATGCAGGCTGCCCAAGAAGGAGAGGACAGCCCCCAGCCCTCTCTCACAGCAGCATCTTGGGACCAGGTGAGAAGCACCTGTCCCTGGCCACTGCATCAGGAACAATCAGGGTGGGGTGCATGTCCTCCGTCTGGGTGACAGACAAACTCTCTGAAATATATAGTAGAAAGCTGTCCTTTTCTCCATTCCTTGCCCAATGGAGTTATAGCTGTCTCAGTACCCATCTCTGGCCCCTTGCTGCCCCCTGAGGTCATTCTACAGTATAACTGTCTCCCCTACCAGACCTCCCTTTACATGTTATGGAAAACCATTGAATTTCAGGCAGATCCCATTGTCTTGGCACAACCAAACTCTGGCCTTGCTTTAAGCTACGATAAGAGAAAGCTGCATACCAGATTTGGTGGTCCTATCTCTTACTGTTTAGGAGGAGTTCTTGAACAAACAGACTCACAGACGAACAGACAGACTCACATTTCTAAAATATATAGTAAGATTTGCAACAATCTTCCCACAAACAAGCTTCAAGAATTATTGGCAGAAATTATCTGGCAAACTAATAAATAACTTTTGCAACATTCATATGTGTTTGTGGACTATTTGGGAACTGCAAAAAGGCAAAATTAGTTTAATAAATTGTTCACTATGAATCATTTGCCAATTTCTACCCCAAAGCATCCTCCAATACCACGGTATAGAAGGAAACAGATGTAGTGATGTGGCAAAGAACCCCAGAGCACTGTCAGCAACAAGACATGAATGGAACAGAGCTGCTTGAAAGCAATTTGTTTTGTTGGATGAGTGGCTGTTCTACCTAGTGCATAAAGAAGAGTAATTACATAGTATTGCTTTAAATAGCTGGAGTCCTTTAGTGGTTCTCAAAGTCTTCTGTGATTCAGAAACCATCAGAACCCTGCCAAAATTGTTTTGTATGTATGTAGCTAAGCCTTGGCTGTTCTCTATAATAGGTCAGCTTGGTTATTTGGATCCCTTGTGGTTCCTACATACATATTAGCTATGTTGTGAAACAACACTACCCAATTTTCCCTCTAATTTTTCCCATCAGTGTGCAGAATAAATGTTATGTGCACCAAGGCAAGTGCAGATGTGCACCACCAATAGAAACACGTGCTGCTGGCTGTGGGCAACTCTTGGCACTCTGTTAATCATCTGGGTGGCATTTGAATCTCTCCTGGGCAACCACCCAACTGTACAGCTTGCTGGGAACATTGTCACTCCTTACTTGGTTACTCCTGCTTTTTTTCCCCTCTGGCACATAATGGTTTAGACTCCTCTGGGCCAGAAGTCTTGGGTCCAGTTGTGTTTAGTGTGTGGATGCAGGTAGAGTTGGTGGCCAGTGACATACAGGAGTCAGATTAGAGGGTTGATTGGTTCCTTCTGGCCTTAATCTGTGCTTTTTGTGCCTTGCAATGTGTTAAAGTGGGCACTGGGAGATTGTGGTTATCAGCCAGAATGGGCAGATACAGTGTCCCCAGCCTCTGTTTGGCGGATGCTGGGAATGGACGACAGGGGATGGATCCATTCATTACCTGTTCTGTTCATTCTCTGTGAAGAACCTGGCCTTGGCCACTGTCGGAAGACAGGATACTGGGTTAGATGGAACTTTGGTCTGACCCACTGTGGTCATTCTGATGTTCTAATGGGCAGAGAGGGGAAACGGGTCTTGAAGAATGGGTTCCTTCTATTGGGGATTGAGATTTGTTTGAGACGGGTGTCATGTGGGACAGGGTATGGATGGGTCCTGAGATATAGTCAGAAACAAGAGTTCCTGGACAGAGGCTAACAGAAAGGAGGGGATTTGATAGTAAATTTTGTAACATTTCAACATTTCATTCCAGTTAAACACTGGAATAAATTGCCTAGGGGAGGTTGTGGAATCTCCATCTCTGGAGATATTTCAGAGTAGGTTGGACAGACATCTATCAAGGATGGTCTAGACCAGTGTTTCTCAAACTGTGCTCCGCGGAGCCCCAGGGCTCCGCGAGGTTGACAAACTGGAAACATCGATAGGTACAACACATACAATCAGTGGACCGCTGGGGCTCCGCATAAGTACAACACATACAATCAGTGGATTGCTGGGGCTCCGCATAAATTTTTACGCATGTAAAGGGCTCCGGGAGCCCAAAAAGTTTGAGAACCGCTGGTCTAGACGGTGCTTGGTCCTGCCGTGAGGGCAGGGGACTGGACTCGAAGACCTCTCGAGGTCCCTTCCACTTCTAGTGTTCTATGATTCTATGCGCACATTAATTGAATGCATGTGTTCATTTGAAGTACAGGGCGTCCCCGCTATAAGATGCCCCGGGATACATCCATTTCACACTAAAGTCGTTGACACTTGTAGGAACTGATGCGTTATAAGTCCTCCCATTCCCTGTTTTTAAGTCGTGCAAACAAACAAACAAACCAATTTGTGCAAATGGAAGTCAGCTGCAGGAAAAAAATTCCCCGCTTTAAGTTGCTTCACTATGAGTCCAAGTTTTTTGGAATGTATCTTGGATTTATAGCAAGGGCAGCCTGTAATCAAGCCGGCCATGTGCAAAAGTTCATTTCCACTTATAGTGCCTCTCAATTTTTGAGAAGAGGCCTTGCTACTTGTGACAATCAATCATTACCATGGATCTTATGAATAGCAGGGTTTATATTTAAAGCGTTCAAGAACACATTTGCATTTTTTAAATTCAAGTGGATTTTAATTTTTCTTCTTTCAGTTAACCCTATTTGTTCATGGAGTCACAGAATTGTAAGACTGGAAGGGACCTTAGAAGGTCGTCTAGTCCAGGACTCTGTACTCATGGCATGACTAAGTATTATCTAGACCCTTCCTGCCAGTTATTTGCCTAATTTGCTCTTAAAAATCTCCAGTGGTGGAGATTCTACTACCTCCCTAGGCAATTTATTCCTGTGCTTAACTACCCCGAGTTAGGAAAAACTTCCTAATGTCCAACCTAAATCTCCCTTGCTGCAATTTAAGCCCATTGCTTCTTGTCCTATACTCAGAAGTTTGGAAGAACAATTTTTCTCCCTTCTCCTTGTAACAACCTTTTATGTACTTGAAAACTAATATCATTCACCCTTCAGTCTTCTCTGTTCCAGACTAAACAAACCCATTTCTTCCAAAAACTTAAAAAACAACAGCACCTTAAAGACTAACAAAACTTGTAGATCAGTGGTTCCCAAACTTTTCAGCATCATGCCCCCCTTTTTGATTTTTGAAAAACCCTCATGCCCCCCCCCAAAATAGCAGCAAAACTTGTTTACCAAAAAAAAAAAAAAAAGGGAACTGACTGGGGCAGCAAAACTTGATATGGGGGAGAAGGGGGCGCTGAGTCACCTCACGCCCCCCCCGGAATTTCTTCACACTCCCAAGGGGGGCACGCCCCCCCAGTTTGGGAACCCATGATGTAGATGGTATCATGAGCTTTCATGGGTGCAACCCACTTCTTCAGATGAATGGAGTATTAAAAGTCCAGATCCAAGAATAAATAAGGGAAGGGGGGGGGAGAAGAGGGGCACAAACGAAAAAAAAGAGGGGAAAAATAGCGAATTAGATTGTTCATGTTACAAGAGGCTGATAAGAACAGTTTGCACCTCTATAAGTACCCATTGTCTGGTTGGTTGGTTAAGTCATTAGGATGTGGGAGGTAGCGTGCTATCCAGCCAATATCTTTATTCATTCCTCTCTGATAGGAATCAAACTTGTGAATGAAGTTAAGTTCCAACCCTTCCCTGTCTATCTGGCTTGTGGAATAATCTTTCTTCATAGGTAATGTTTGCTAGATCTTGAATCCTTTTTGTTTCTCTGCTCTGGACTTTTTCTAATTTGTCCACACCTTTTCTGAAACACGGTGCTCAGACTTGGGCATAAAACTCCAGTTGAGGCCATGCCAGCAGGGAGCAGAAAAGAAGAAGCTTTACTTCATGGGCCTTGCTTACCACCCTCCCAAGATAGTTCCTTTTTTTTCCCAGCCGTGTTATAGTATTGATTCCTGTTTAGCTTGTGATCCACAATGCCCCCAGATCCCTTTCTGCAGTACTTCCGAGGCAGCCATTACCCATTTTGTATGTGCGCTATTGCTTGTTCCTCCCTAAGTGGAGTACTTTGCATTTGTCCTATTTAATTTCATCCTGTTTACTTCAGACCATTTCTCCAGTTTGTCCAGATCATTTTGAATTTTAATCCTATCCTCCAAAGCACTTGCAAGACCCTCCAAGCTTGGTATTGTCTGCAAATTTTATAAGTGTACTGTCTGTGCCACTATCTAAATCATTGAATATATTGAACAGAACCAGACCAAAGACACCTGTCAGATCCAACTTGATAATCTATCCCAGCCTGACAGTAAACTATTGAGAACTACTCTCTGGGAATGGTTTTCCAACCAATTATGCACCCGCCTAATAATAGCTCTATCTAGGTTTTATTTCCCTGGTTTGTTTATGGGGAGTCGTGAGAGACAGTATCAAAAGCTCTACTAAATTCAAGATACATCACAATTTTCCCCCCATCCACATGACTACTTCAGGAAGCAAAAAGCTTCAAATGACTGGCATATTCACACAGGTCCTGTGCCGGAGGATTTGGCGCAATACAGCTCAACAGAAACAGAGACCGCGTTGCTTGCAAACAGTGTACACTTTGGAAATTCTCTCCCAAGGAGTTTAGTGCAGGAAGAAAAGTGCATGACAAATCTGAATGGCATGGAGATTCTGATGAACATGCAGCCAAGTCCTTCAACATCCTGACCAAGAAGAAAGCAAATACCAAGGCACAAGCAAATGATTTCCAGTGGTATAATGAAGAAAACCATCCAAAACAACATCCAACTGTAACTGTCTCTCCCATCCTGGCTGGAACCAGGCAAGACCTAGGTGTCTGTTGCAAATCCAGCACCACCAGGAACATGGTCAGGCGGATGACAAAGCATTAAGGAAGCATTTTAGAATGGCTTTACTCACTGTGTGGCACATGTCAGCCCAAACCCCAAATGAACTCACTGAAATGTAAAAGATTAAATTGTAGACGCAGCAAATGCTTCTGCAGCATTTCCCTTGGCTAGCAGAAAGCCAGTGGAAGGAGCATGTTAAGGCAGGCCAGGGTGGGGCTGTGCTAAGTTATGGCAGGAGCTGTTTTGGCCCAGAGTCACACCAAGGATTGGACAAAATATAAAAGTGGCTTAAAGCCACCTCCCCCCATGTTGTGTCCAACATGAGCTCAGAGCAGCTAGGGACTGAGCCCTCTGATTTTTTTTTAAATGCCACAACAAGGCAAGCTTTTGAGAACAGACAGATCCACAAGCCCTTCAGTAAACCGTGGATCTGTTCTGCACGTCCTTTCCCATTAATGGCTGCTTTTACATTTCCCCTCTGCATGTGGGATGCCAGAGGTTTGCACCATGAAACTACTGTGATGCCACAAAGTACGGGTCACGGAGCCAAATGAGCCAGATTGTGATGGGGCTGACAAGGCCCTGAGCCCAGAAAGGACCATAGAGAAGCCCTCCAGGAGGCTAGAGTGGTGACAGAAGAAACTGCCAATCAGGGGCCAGGGAGGCCTACAAAAAGAGGGCAAAGCTCAGCAGCAGTTCAGTTTCAGTGAAGACCTGAGGGAGAGAAGACCTGGGGTAACTGACTGGCCTGAGGGAACGGCTCCGTGGGGAGAGCTGCTTAGAAACTATGAACTGGAAGGTAAAGCCCTGAGCTAAGGGCAAAGGGAGTTGTCTCCAGAAGGGAAAGCTTTACAGGCAACACTCTTGATCAGAGTGGGGGAACAGACTGAGACACAGAGAGACGCGCTACAGAGGGCACTGGGATGGGCCCCCGTTAGAATCATACAGGGTGTGATTCGGCCAGAGGGCTGAGTTGCCGGAGAGGCTTTCGGCTAACAAACTGAGGCAGTGCAGGAACCCACACTCGGCCAGATGGGGGCGCTTGCATGAGGTGAGTGCCCACCCGGTTACACGGATTTAAAGGATAGTCTGATAATGAGCTTCTATTGCCAGAGATGCTGCCTTTAGACAAGTGGCAGTCCTATGCATTCTCTGTGACTTAGACCACAGGAAGAGCTAGCCTTCAAGAGAAAAAAGGGTCTCTTTTGAAAGCTGCAATGAAATGCAACTTGCAGCAAGTTTCTCTAGGCTGCCTCATGGACCCTTACAGGCATGTTTCCCCTTGCACTGGTGGACCGGGTAGGATTTGGCTAAATCACACTTTTTCATCATCCTCACTTGTGCACCACTGTGGTTGCCAATTTCATGTGGGTTTTTGCCTTTAATTTCTTGTATTACTCAGATACAAAGGCAGTAGGAGTGGGAATCTGCTCGGATCACTATGGGTTTACGCAACTGTCTATTGCAAAATATCATAGGTTTTTAAATAAGACAACACCAGCCCACAGATAATCCCAGCTACAGGATTACAGAGTATGGCGCAATAGGCAGCAGTGAGGTGGCTCAGGGAGTTACAAAACTTACAACTTTGCTGGGCATGACCCAAAACTTTTTTACCCCAACACTATGGTGCCAGTTGTGAGCAATTTGTGGACAGGAGACTTCCCATAGCTTTGGGCAGACGGGCTGCTGTGCCTCAGATGTTCTGCCCTGGAAAGTCCAACTTAGGTTCTGTTGTGTTGGAAGTATCACTGGGGGTGATGGTGGTTGCCACAAATGTCCCAGAGATAATGGCGAAATCTGGACAGGGTCAGGTCTTTCCTAGCTGGAAAGGAACTGTCAATAGACCTCACTTTATCATGTCAGATCTATTATTACAACCACAGAGCTATTATTCTCTGATTACCGGTACCAGAATTACTTATGTATTATAGTATCATAGAGCTGGAAGAGACCTCAGAAGGTCATCAAGTCCAGCCCCCTGCTCTAGGCAGGACCAATCCCAACTAAATCAACCCAGCCAGGGCTTTGTCAAGCCGAGACTTAAACACCTCTAGGGATGGAGACTCCACTACTTCTCTAGGTAACCCATCCCAGTGCATGTTAACATGGGGTGGTCTAAATATATACACAAGACCTGAATTTTCAAGAATTCCAGAGATAGACTAGGACAACTTGCCAGTGGCACATCTAGGAATGTAACTGGGTGGCCGAACCTGCTGTGATCCTTGGAAATGCGTCTTCATCTTTGCTCTGCTAGGTAAGGATCCCCTGCCCTGACAACTCAAATAAGCAATTATCACCCAAGCAGGAGCAGTGTGGTGGTGGGTGTCGACTTTTGGAGAGTGAAAGGGAAGTGCGGGTGACTAGTGAAGCCCAAAGGCACTATTGCACACTTCTCCGGGACAATTGCTGCGTGCCATGGACTCCGTGATGTCTGGGAGAGCCATAAAGAATGTTACCTCAAGACTTCCACCGAAGACGCAAGTGTGATCCCATTCTGTCAGTCTGAACTTCCTGCAAGCAGGTAGTGATGAGGCTGATAATGCTAGAAGATCTATTCATAAAAGGGAAGCTGTGACATTCTGTGTTTTGGGGAGCACATTGTGACCCCAGTATTCCTCATTTCTATATCATTGTGATGGTGCATATAAAAACAGGCCACGTAAGGCATCGGGGAAAGGTTACGATCGGCCGAAAGTCACCATTTTATATAAAAACAAGGAGTTTGGTGGCACTTTAAAGACTACCAAATTGATTAGCGTGTTAGGGCATAAGTTTTTTCGTGAGCTACAACTCACTTCCTCAGATGCTGAAGAGAAAAGAAAACAGACAAGGGAGGGATACAGCGATGGGAGTGTGACATCAGTGCTAATTAAATCAGAGTGGATGTGGCTCATTTCCAACAGTGATGAGAAGGTGGGAGGACCTGAATGGGAAATTACCTACTGTAATGAGAACCACTCCATGTGTCTATTTAAACCTTTCTGGAGACACAGTTTCTGACTTGCAAATTGTCATTCTCAGGCAAAAAAACCAGACTGCAAGGAGAGACTGCTGAGCTGGAATTCATGTGCAAATTTGATACCCTGAACCAAGGTTTAGATGCGAGAGCAAGATCAGTCAGGAGGTGACATCCTGATGTTTTGCAATGGATAGAACTAAGGAATGGAACATCAGCTGTGCCTTCCCACAATCTTGCTGTCTTTGGCTGGTATAAATACTGTAGGTTGCCAGTACTTTCCCTCCCTAGAATCTTATGGTCTCCGGAGCAATGGGGGTGGATCACTACTAGCAGTCTCTGTGTGAAAGGCCACATCTTCTTCCCAGTTATCATTATCGTAATTACGTATTGGGAAAGGAGAATTCAGGAAGCTCCGAGTGGCATTTCCTCTGCTCAATTACGCTACCTGGCCTGACACTACGGAATGCCTTTGTTATTCCAGCCGATGCGATGGGATGTACTTGAAATCCAGAAGTTCTGCATCCTAGATGGATTTGGTGAATTCTGAGACAAAGAGCTCCCAAGCTCCAGCATGTTTCAAAATAAATCTGAGCAGTTTAATTCCATCAGGTGAAGTGTGATGTTATGAATGCTAAAAATAAATAAATACATACACATTGGAAGAGCTGACCAAATAAATTACACACTCAAAACTGGAAATAAAGTACCAAATCCTCACTGGGCATGAATCGGCTTTGTCCCAAAGACTCAGAAAAGTGTATATTGTGGTTGAATGTATTTAAAATCTACATTAAAATAAAATAAATTTCCTTTGAAATGTCACATGACGTGTTGCTTTGCCTAACTCAGTCACTAAGGAGGACAATAACTGTAGGGCATTTTGGAGGGACAGCCAGAGTTTTTGATGAAACGTAAGGGCCATGCATTTAACTCAGGTGAGAGACTGAACTTAACACAGGGTACAGAATCAATACTGAGATGCAGCTTGAGGTGGTATCAAAATGGGCTGCTCCTGCCAGCCACGCAAAATGCCAAAAGAGCCATTTTCTGTAAAGGATGCTACAGGCTTTATTCATTCAAAACAGCTGCCTGGATGAGCAAAACTCTAGCTGCATTATGTTCCAAAACATAAGGGTAAACATGTTTATGTTATAAAAGTCCAGCTGGAAATTAACCAGTCTGTAGAGGGGAAATAACAAATACGTCCTTGAACCATTTCTGTGCCCATTAAGACAAACTTTACCCCCAAATTTGAAGTGAACTGGCATTTCTTGATTACTGCTCACTAACATATGCTTAAACTGGTTTTCAAATAAACCTGATAAAGAATAATTGTAATAATAAAAGCAGATTGAAAGACTATTGAAGATGACATTGAGTTTCAATCTTAAACAGGCAGAATCTTTGAGGGCTGCTACACTGGGCTTTTCCCATGAAGTCCTGAGCTAACATAAATAAATACAAGAGATCTGCCCTCACTTTGCTGACATAGGTCGCATGTCCATTATAAACAGAACACAATAATGACAATGGAACAGGAGAAGGGTTGGGCTGGTGGCCTGCCACATGACAGTGCCATGTAGGAACTCGGTTCTTAGGCGTTGGTCCTTCACTCTGTGAGTTCTGGGCTTAGGATTAGTCAAACAGCATAGTCAGTTTCACCAAGAAGCTGGAAGAGGAAGATGGTGGGAGTCTTGTACAGGAAGGAACCATGGAGGGAGTCTCCCAATGGGAGGAAGGGTATTGAACAGTGTGACCTTTATAATCAGAAGCTTGTCAAAGTGGGGTTCTGACAAAAACAGGAGAACATGTTCCAAAGGTAGCGGCCTTCAGCTGGGAGTGCCAACCCCAGAGAGCCAACATCCAGGCACTGACAACTGAGAGAACTCTATCAGACCCTGACTGGGGCCTCTGGGCATTACTGGAATATAAATAATAATAATTTTAGCTCAAATCTGTTTTCAATTGCAGCATGTGTTTGTAATTTGTATACACAAATATGCCTATTTCACACAATTCTTTTAGGGTTTTTTATGAAGGAACTGGAGGGTTATGGTTGGTCTTTGCTTACACTGTACTCTGGTATTTATCCATTTTGTAACTCTTGGCCAGATTCTCAGTGGGAGTCCATCAGGACAGCTCCATTGACTTCAATGGGACTGTGCCAATGTATATGAGCTGAAGACCTGGGCTTCTGTACTTACTGTGCATGGCAGAGGGTCACTCTGTTCCCCTTCATGCCCTGATGGATTTCACAGACTGATCTATGATTTATTGATTTATTTAGATTTATATATGGAAAAATACCTATCCAAATCTATAGCCACTTTTTCTGTTCATCCTGCAGCATAATAGAATTCTCGCGCATGAACACTACACTGATAAGGGAAGCAAAGGGACACAAGGATAAATCCATAGCCAGTGTTGTTGAGGGAGGCAAGAAGGAGTTTTTAAGTATATTAGGAACAAAAAAGAATCCTAACAATGGTATTGGTCTGTTACTAGATAGAAATGGTAAAAATATCAATAATTATAATGCAGAAAAGTGTTCAATAAATGTTTTATTGTATATTTGGGACAATGCGAGATGATGTAGTTATGTCATACAATGATGAGGATGCTCTTTCCATTTCATAAGTATCTCAGGAGGATATTAAACAGCAGTTACTGAACTGAAACACTTTTCTATCTGCAGGTCCAGGTAACTTGTTTCCAGGAGTTTTAAAAGAGCTGACTGAGAAGGTCACTGGATCATTAGTGTTAATTTTTAATAAATCTCGGAATACTGGGGAAGTTCCAGAAGACTGGAAGAAAGCTAATATTGTACCAATATTTTAAAAGGGTAAACAGGATGATAGAGTCTGACATCAATCCCAGGCAAGATCATGGAGCAGCTGATATGGGAAGGAGAATTGAAGAACAGTAGTCTAATCAATGCCAATTCTGACCCAGGTATGACACTAAGAACTGCTGTATTCACACTTTACACACCATTGTGATATTTGTTGAAAATCTGCTTTGTGAGGTATCATTTAAAAACTAATAACTCACTGATCATTAATAATCTTGTGTCATGTATGTACATGGTGGTTATTAAAAGTTAGGGATGAATGCTGGAATAATAACTAAAATGTGTTCAAACTCGGTATATTAAGAGGAGTGGGTCTGTTTTAAAGGAATACGTGTTTACCACAATCTACTATATATCTGAGAGAGTTTGTCTCTGTGAGTGAGTGAGTCTCTCTCTGTCCGTCTGACAGTCTGTTCAAGAACTGGCAAGAAAAGGGTTTGGTTGTGCCAGGACACTGGAATGTGATTGTTTTCCATACCATGGAAAGAGCGGGGGCCGATAGCAAGGACAGTTATACTCTGTACTGACTACAGGGGGGCAACATGGTGCCAGAGATGGGGCAGCCTGCTGCAGCCAGCCCTGGGGATCAGCCCCCTGGCCAGCTCAGCCCCCACTGTGGTCAGCCCCAGGGAGCTGCCACCTGGGCAGTAGGGCTCCCGCCGGCTCCACACACCCCACACCTCCAGCCCCCTGCCCTGAGCCCCCCCCCACATCTCCTAACCCATGCCCTGGCTCCTGCACCCCCACTCTCCCAGCCCCCTGCCCTGAAGGACCTGAGTAATGCCAGGTACATCTTCTAGTTTGATAGGTCGCTTTACTCCTTATATGTAAACTAACAATGAGCAGAGGCCAATCTCACAGTAACAAGAGGGGGCTAAGATAGTATAGCGCCTGCTCCATACCAAGAGAAGTTCCCACCAGGGTTTATTTCTCAGAAGAATCCATTTCAAGGGTTTCCTGGTCTATAAGGGGAAGGAGTCTGGCCCTCAAGGGATAAGCAATTGAATCGGCTCATGGGGGGATAAAAAGCCCACCAGATGGGAAGACCAGCATGATGTCATGCTGCCTCTTGAAACAAGTTCATTGAAACAAAAGCATCAACTTCAAAAGTGCCAGAGAGCAGGGGTGATGCATGGTCATGAGGGAGCATATGCCCCCATGTAACAGTCAGGAGGGGGAAGGGGCCACCTAGCAGCCGGCACATCCAGAGACCCTGGCCCTCTGGGAGACTGGGGCAGAGGCGGGTTTTCCCGGCCCTTCCTGGGGAGATGTCATGTGGCTGATGGCTCCCTGTGTCCTACCTTACCAGTTGCCCCTCAGAGGGTGCTCAACTCCCGGCTCTGCCCCAGACTATGACCCACTCCACCCTTTCCACCCTAGACCTCCCCCACTGCAACTTTGAGACCATTGCTCCTCATTCTGCCATCTGCCCCCACTGAGAACAGCCTCTCTCCAGCCTCTTTGGAACCCCCCTTCAAGTAGCTGCTATCAAATCCCCCCTCACTCTTCTGGTGACTAAATAAGCCCAGATCCCTCAGCCTCTCCTCATAAGTCATGTGCTCCAGTCCCCTCATCATTTTTGTTGCCCTACACTGGACCCTCTCCAATGCATCCACACCCTTTCTGAAATGGGGAGCCCAGAATTGGATGCAGTACTCCAGATGTGGCCTCACCAGTGCTGAATAAAGGGGAATAATCACTTCCCTCAATCTGCTGGCAATGCTCCTACTAATGCACCTGCCGTTAGTCTTCTTGGCTACAAGGGCACACTGTTGACTCATATCCAGCTTCTTATCCACTATAATCCCCAGGTCCTTTTCTGCAGAACTGCTGCATAGCCAGTCGGTCCCCAGCCTGTAGCAGTGCTTGGGATTCTTCCATCCCAAGTGTAGGACTGATGGAAATCAAAAGACTATTTTAGAGTCCTACCAAAATTGCAAGAGAATGGGCTGTTGTAGGAAGAATGTTCTCCCTCCAAGTCCTCTGAAAATCCTCTGATTGTGTAACCCACACACCACCCGAGTGTGGTATACTCTCCATCTAGTGGCACTGAGGCAGGGAGAATAATGAGTCTGCTCTACAGTCTTAGCTAGCAGCCTGCTGGCTTTTAGCTCATGGGGTAGAGGCTCATACTCTAAACTCCAGAGGTCCCTGGATCTGTGCATCTTACAGTTGCATTAGCCTCTGTGGACCGATCAACAAAAAACCTCTTTTCCAACAGGATAGATATGCCCCAGCTCAGCAGGTAATGGCTGTCCATGATATAGGTATAACTTCCAATAGCCTGACTTAAAATCCCAATCAAACCACAGATCTAGAGTACACCTATCTGTATATATTGAGCCAAGAACTACCAGGGAAAATCCTATGGTTGTCATGGTGGACAGGAAGTCCTGAGGTGACCTAGGATATCATCTCTATGAAAAATTAAGGTCACTGAACACCATTAACCTTTGTGATTTCACTGCAGCACAACCAGGGAATTCAATCAGCTCTCCTAGGCAAAGTCCCATCCTCCTAATCTGAGCCCAGGACTCTCAGAAAAGCGCTCTTAGTTCTAGATGTAGACTGGGAGACCTACAAAACTGGATTCAGCCAGTGAGGGCACACCGCCTCCTTGCCAAGGTCCCTTTAATTCATCCAGATTGGTCCAACAGCGTCATCCAGACAAGTTTTAGTAATATACACAAAATCTGAGTCCTCATCCTTTACCACATCAGGAGTGGCCAGCATTTCATCACCAACCGTATCTTAATCATAATGAACCAAAGAAAATGACCTTCCTTTCCCCCCTTTTCTCCCTGTGCCTGCCCCCACAGGGATCAAGCACCCAAGACGACACACCACCACCAGAACTTGGCAGAGTTGGCCCACCATCTTTGCTAGAAAGTAGCTATTTGGCAATTAAATAAGGATTGACAGAGCTGACTGGGAAAGCTATTGTAACCTATGTACCTCTCCCAAAGGACAGCCCCTTGCCACTAAGAAACTAATTTCAACATCAGGGTGTCTCCCATCCCAACTAGTCACCTAATCTCTCCAACTACACACATTTTGCAGTATTATATAATATGATATATATGAATTAAAAATTCAATATGCATTCCTATCCAATACAGCTGCTTTTAATCAGATTCTGTAGAAAGCTGGACATGTTATATTTAAACCCCTATGTCATTAGGATTTGAACCTTGGGGAGGGCTTTACTCCAACTTCCTGCATTATCTTTTAATTATTTCTCCATTGCTTCCCTGCATCCTGAGCTGTGGGATTCCTTTCTTGATAACTTGTCTTATATAAGAGTGACACTCCCAGAGGCAAGTTTTCATTGTAAGATATTGATCAGGGAAGTTATTTTTCTATAATAATAGAGCCAGTTATAATAGTAATATTCATTTAATCTTAATTGCTCATTGTGGACTGTCATGGTATCTAAATGCCTCAGAAAGGGCAGGGTTGTTTGTTTGTTTTTTTTGAGCAAACAGTATTTTAATACCGTGAAGTCCTTTTATTGAACAATTGCTAAACAAGTTCAAAAGAAATAAAGAAATTCACTGTCTTCATCTTCAAAGGCTTAGAGAAGGCACATGGAGAGAGAGTCTTTGCTACTCACACCAGGAGAAGAATGTTTTGGTTCATATTGTTGCAACAATATTGTTGATATTGTTGGAACAGGGAGGTTCCATAAGGGATTGACAGGTGGAATTGGAAGTGGACAGCTGGGGAATGGTCAGTAGAAAATTGACAATTGGGAGGAACAGATGGATGCTAGACAGCTGCAAATGGCAGTTGGGAATGCTGGCTATATGGGAACAACAGCTAGGAACTGGGCAGCCTGAGAGTAGGAAAAGGGAATGATAAGTTAGGCATGAGAGCAGGACTCTTGGAAGTGATTGTTGGGAATGGCAGGTCGGGTTGGGCGTTTGGAAGTGAGATTTGAGACCGATGTTTGGGAACAGCAGATGGAAAACGGGCAGTTGGAAAGAAAATGAAGACTATGCAGTGACAATAGCAGGGAAGCCAGTGGGGAAGGAAAAATGTGAACCATCAGGAAGGAAGAGAGAACAGAATTCATGGTACAGTGTGTGTGAGGAGAACGTTGTCCATTACACACTGAAGAGCTGGAGGAAGGGAAAGGGCAATTGAAAAAAAGTAAGTGAATTTCTAGTGAATTCTCTCACTATGCTGAGAACATGCAAAAGCAAAACTATTTGCTGTAGTGCACTTTATTTAATTATGCAAATACAGTCTCTTTGCCTGTTGAAAGGTAGTAAGCTGTTCTGTTGAGAGTAAAACACGTTCAGGTCCAAATACAGCTGTTCATAGTTATTTATATAATATGGTGTGACAAACTGGAGTTCCAGCCAGTAATCCCTTTGCTTTTTTCCATCTGTGTGCAGAATAAATTTTATGTGCATGGAGGCATGTGCAACTGCACCCACAGTAGCAATACATGCTGCCGGCTGTGGGCATTCTGCTAATCAGCTGGGCAGCATTTGAATCTATCCTGGGTGGCCAGCCAAGCATACAGCTTACAGGGAACATTGGTTCCAGCCATGAGTTCCAGAATAATATCATCATTTTCAGTTGTATTCCATTAGTATTGAAAGGGATGGAAACTTGGGACAAGGTATTTCCATAGCTGTAGGAATCCGAACAACTGGACAGTGAAAACGTGGGTTCTGAAGAAAGTGAGGAAGGGTCCCTTGGAAAAGAGACGAGGGACAGATCATTAGGAAGGACTCAAGAGTAAAATGTCAGCGGAGAGCAATGTTATGGACATGAAAGTGAGTGAAAGAAATGAGCCGGTGAAGGACATAGAGGAGGTTTTTGGGTGGTCTGATTTGAGCCAGATACATCTTTAACAATCTCTGAGCTGCCTTTCTGCATCAGATTTTCCTTCCCATTTTCATATTTCACCAGCCTCTGCTGAAGAAAGACAAGGGAAAAAAAGCCCTAAAGAAAAACAATAGAAAACATGACAGGAAAAAAACGGTCAGGGCAAGAAAAATGACAGAGAACCCCACCTAAAAAGATGAGTGAGATCCTGGTATTATCTCTGACTGTTCTGAGAGAATAGTAATAGAAATGTAGCCGTGATAGTCTGGGCTAGCTGAAACAAAAAACAGGACTATGTAGCACTTTAAAGACTAACAAGATGTTTTATTAGGTGATGAGCTTTCGTGGGCCAGACCCACTTCCCTCAGATCAAATAATGGAAGAAAATTGGCATGACCATATATACCAAAGGATACAATCAAAAAAATGAACTCATATGAAAAGGACAAATCAAATTTCAGAACAGAAGGGGGATGAGGGGGGGAGGTTAATATCATTAGCTCACAGATATTTACCTCCCCTCATCCCCCTTCTGTTCTGAAATTTGATTTGTCCTTTTCATATGTGTTCATTTTTTTGATTGTATCCTTTGGTATATATGGTCATGCCAATTTTCTTCCATTATTTGATCGGAGGAAGTGGGTCTGGCCCATGAAAGCTCATCACCTAATAAACCATCTTGTTAGTCTTTAAAGTGCTACATAGTCCTGTTTTTTGTTCTGAGAGAGTGAATCTCTGGCTGGCCACTTTTAAAAACAAAAAAATAACATTGATTACTCCCCCTTGTTGAGTACATTATTGGCTTTAAAACAAGGGTTTGCTCTTTCCCGGGAGAAAGCAGGTTCGGGGGGGTCCGTCAGGAGTACCTATATAAAGTGGCAGGAGGATTTGTGGTGGCAGCCCAAGGAACAAAAAAGGGAAGTCAGTCTGCTGAATCCTCTCATAATAAAATAGCAGCACTTTGCAATGATGTAACAGTCACCTCTGTAGGGAAGAGGAGCGTTCAACATGAATGAATTTAACTTCCCCCTGCTCTTGTGAAGGTAGGTGACTATTTTGTACCCATTTTAATGACAACAAAACTGACGCACAGCTCCAGGAAGGTATTTAGGCTCCTAATTTCCACTGAAACTACTGGAAGTTCAGAGCTCAGCTACATCTGTGGCTCCGGGCCAGGGAGATGACTCGCTTAAAGCCCGCAACCAGTCTAGCCCAAGAAGCGCGCTCAGGTCGGTGCCAGAGCCTGGCTCTATTGCCAAAAGTCATTGCCTAAAAATAGCCGCCTGGATAGCCCTGCGTAGGGGCAGCCCCCGCGCTGCACCGAACAGGCCTCCTGGCCAAGGGTCTGGGGCGCCCGGGGCCCAGCCGCACGCCGGGCGGGCCCCCCAGTGCAGCGTTCACACGAGCTCCGCGCCTGATTCGGTGCGACTGAGCGGGCGGGAGTCGGCAGCGGGGCGGGCAGGGGCCGCGAGGCCAGGGCGCCCCCTGGGGCTGGGGGCGCGGGTCCTCAGCCTGGCGCCCACCCCGGGGGCGCCAGGGCGGCCCCTGCGCCGGATGGCGCGGGCGGCGCGCGACTCTTGGGCGAGGAGGGGTGGGCGGGCGCGCGCTCGCGCTAGCGCCGCCCGCTGACCGGCCTCGCCCCCTCCCCGCCCGGTCTCTGGGGCGCGCGCCCGCCTTCTCGCCACGGGGGAGGGCGGCGCGGGCACGAGCGCCGCGCGCGCGAGCCCTCAGCCCGGCCAGTGACAGCCGGCGGCAGAAGATGGTGGTGGCGGCGGCGCCCCGCGCCCCTCGGGCCCCGCACTGCCCCGGCCGCGCCTGAGCCGGCAGCCCCCGCCCGGCCCCGAGGAGCGGCGCTGCGGCCCGCCGGGCGGCAACTGAATTCGCTGGCCGGGAGGAGCCGCGGCCGCCAGGGGCCCCGGAGGAGGCGGGCGGAGGCGGCGGCCGCCCCCAGCGCTGAACGCGCCCCGGGGGCTACGGCGGGAGCCGAGCCCCTTCCCCGGCCGGGCCGGCAAGCGCGGGCGGCTCCGGGCCCAAGGCCCCAGCGGCGGGAGCGGGGCGGCGGCGTCGAGCTCGGGGCGGCGGGAAAGGAGCCGGCCCCCCGCGCTGGGCCGGCGCGGCGCGGGCTGCAGCGGGAGCCAGCCGGGCCGAGCGTCCGCCTGCGGCGCGGGATGGTGCGGCCGCGGTGAGAGCCGCACGGCGCCGGGGGCCCCGGGGCTGCCTCCCTCGCCTTGCTCTGCGGTGAGCGGCCGGGGAGGCGGAGAGAGGCCCCGTCCCGCAGGGGGCCGCTGCCCCGAGAGTACCCTGCGCTCGCCGGAAGGGCCCGGGCCGCGCCGCTGACTGGGAACAAATCCCCGCACGTTCGGGGGGGGACTGGAATATGTGGGGCTGCCGAGGCCCCCGCCTCCCGCGTTTCCTGCCCTCTCTGGAGGGTGAAGTGACTGAATCATGTAGCCCTGCCTGGTGGCCAGTGACTTCTCCAGCAATTTAAAAGCAACTCTTGCAGGAGGGGCCCCGAGCCAGAAGGTCATCGGATCGCGGCTATTTTATTGTTTTTAAAGTCCTCAGGACCCGTCTCCTAAAGTACTCAAAGAAAATTTGACAACATGGCTTCCCCGCCCCACCAGCAGTTGCTGCATCACCACAGCACCGAGGTGAGCTGCGACTCCAGTGGAGACAGTAACAGCGTGATGGTCAGAATCAACCCCAAACAGCACCAGGGTTGCTCCTCGTCCAAGCGGTGCAAGTACAGCATCTCCTCCAGCTGTAGCAGCTCTGGGGAGTCGGGAGGTGCCCGCAGAACAACTGGAGGAGGTGGAAGCAGTGGTGTGGGTTTGCGCAAGAAGAAGCTGCCGCAGCTGTTTGAGAGAGCCTCCTCCAAGTGGTGGAATCCCAAGTTTGATTCCAACAACCTGGAAGAGGCCTGTATGGAGAGATGCTTCCCGCAGACCCAGCGTAGGTTTCGCTATGCCCTTTTCTACATTGGTGTGGCCTGTCTCCTCTGGGGTATATATTTCGGAATTCACATGAGAGAGAAACTGATTGTCTTCATGGTGCCAGCTCTGTGCTTCCTCTTGGTATGTGTAGCATTTTTTCTGTTCACTTTCACTAAGACGTATGCCCAGCATTACGTGTGGACCTCACTGATCCTCATCCTCATGGTTTTTATTTTGACTCTGGCTCCACAGTTCCAACTTTTGACACCTATCTCAGGAAGTGATGACATGTCCAATCATACTACCCCTGTGGGAGTCACAGACACTTGCCTTTCTCAAGTAGGCAGTTTTTCTATGTGTGTTGAAGTGCTCTTGTTGCTCTATACAGTGATGCACTTACCTTTGTATTTAAGTTTGTTTCTGGGACTATCCTATTCAGTCCTTTTTGAAACCTTTGGTTATCATTTCCATGATGAAGACTGCTTTTCACCCCTTGGAGCCAGTGTAATTTACTGGGAACTGCTAAGTAAAGCCTTGCTTCACATCTGTATCCATGCTATTGGTATTCATTTATTTATCATGTCTGAAGTCAGATCAAGGAGCACTTTCTTGAAAGTGGGGCAATCAATCATGCATGGAAAAGATTTGGAAGTGGAAAAAGCACTGAAAGAAAGGATGATTCATTCTGTGATGCCAAGAATAATAGCCGATGACTTAATGAAACAGGGGGATGATGAAAGTGAGAACTCAGTTAAACGTCATTCCACCTCAAGCCCCAAAAACAGGAAGAAAAAACCCTCTATCCAGAAAACCCCCATTATATTCCGTCCTTTTAAAATGCAGCAGATCGAACAAGTGAGTATTTTGTTTGCGGATATTGTTGGCTTCACTAAAATGAGTGCAAACAAATCTGCCCATGCACTGGTGGGGCTTTTGAACGATCTGTTTGGCCGCTTTGATCGTCTGTGTGAGGACACCAAATGTGAGAAGATAAGTACTTTGGGAGACTGTTATTATTGTGTAGCAGGATGCCCCGAGCCCCGAGCAGATCATGCCTATTGCTGCATTGAGATGGGCTTGGGTATGATTAAAGCCATAGAGCAGTTTTGCCAAGAGAAAAAAGAAATGGTGAACATGAGAGTTGGAGTTCACACTGGGACAGTCCTTTGTGGAATTTTGGGGATGAGGAGGTTTAAATTTGATGTGTGGTCCAATGATGTCAACTTGGCCAATCTAATGGAGCAGCTGGGGGTGGCTGGGAAGGTCCATATTTCGGAAGCTACTGCCAAATATTTGGATGACCGTTACGAAATGGAGGATGGAAAGGTGATCGAACGAGTTGGCCAGAGTGTGGTAGCTGACCAGCTAAAAGGTATGTGCTTTATTTTGTAATTAATCTTCAGTGAGGGAGAGTGTATGAGATTCCCTGTTAACTGGCCTCTGCTTTACTGACATAGGCAAATTGAGTAAGTTTTACATTTACCAGCACAAGCTGTAACTCAGCAACATAACATGGAAACTGCAGAATGCGACACTTCAAGAAGGGATGACAGCTGTGAAAGAACTTCTAAAGTACTTACTGTATTTGCTGAGTTCAAAATTCCTTAAAATCTCCACTGTGGGAATGTCACATAATATAAAGTAGATGGTTAAATGTCTTCTTCAACAAAATGTTCTTGTTTTAATACAGTATGATCTCTTTTAATTCAATAGCCTAATGTGCCATACATAACGCATGTGTGTTTTGCAGAGTTATATATAAAAATAGTGGTACTGAAAGCTAGATTTTAACCACTTTAAAGAAAAAGTGAGTTAATGCTTGCTATTTACCTATCTGCATAGGCATTTTTGTGGGAAATAACAAATGGATTCAGAGAGGAAAACTGAGCAGTGTGTGTAGCTGGCAGTTTGATAGCAAGTTGTTACAGCTGTGGAGTTAAAATTTGGGGTTGGAAAAAGTTACTCAAGGTGGCTTACAGAGCTAGTAAATGCTCTAATTTCTGTGGCTCTTAAGAAGAGTTCAGAAACATACAGTAAATACAAACTTGCTATTAAGAGAGAAAAATAGATCTCTCCAACATCTCTTCTTGTTTATATGGATGTCTGATAGTCACATTTTCTTTGGTGATTATTTTAAATGAAAATATTACCTATTTTCTTGTTGAGAACATTGAGTTATTTGTCCTTACATATGTGATGCTGTAGTAACAATGTGAAGTGTAGATGGAAGAGGTGCTTGAGGGAGAGAGACTGGTGGTGACACAGGTGGTTAGAGGCTCTGAAGGCACAGCTGGAGGCACCAAAGCAGAATCAGGGTTTTTATTTTACTTAGGGTTTGGGTTAGGGATTTTTATTGTACTTAATGCCAGTAAAAGATTGTGTATTGGTAGCTGATGAGGATACTGAAGTCTTTAAATTTCCTTTAAAGGGGGATAGGCAAGAATATATATACAGTGCTTTTTTTGTATAAAAATAAAATAGGTGCTGGTACTGCAGGGGAAAAGTTGTTGAGCTCTGACTGGAGGTGCTGGTACTGCATCTGGAGGTGCCGGTACTGCATACCGGGCAGTACTGTCACAAAAAAAGCACTCTGTGTGTGTGTGTGTGTGTGTGTGTGTGTGTAGTACAGTCAGATGATACTGGAAAAGCTGCACTATTACTAATGTGGGTTGATTCTGGTCTTTTTGGTAAAGACCATTTCCTTGACTGCTGTCAAACTGTGTACTGAGCTAAGTATAGTTCAAAAACTTGTCCTTGTGTTGGTGGATGCGCAAGTAATGGATGGAGATTAAATCCTCTTGTTGGTCTTATTAAGTCTATTAGCTACGTTCAGTACTATAGATCACAATGCATTACTCATAGGTTTGGGCATGACAGGAAAAGTTGATGTTGCTGCTCTCCAGTGAATTTGTTATCATCCAAGGAGATCACAAAGTGGAATGTAGAGCAATTATTGTTCTACCTCAAGGTTGCTCTCTTGTGGCCTTCCTCAAGGTTCCATTTTGTCTTCACACAAGTATACAAGGGCATTAGTAGGATTAATAAGGAAGCCTGGGTTGAATTGTCTTCAATATGCCAATTACACTGAGCTGTAGATTTGTATCTTTCAATGCCTTTCATAGTATCTGGTAGTAACTAGGGGAGGTTATGGTCAAGGTAAATTGATTGAGAATCTATCTAGATAAGACAGAAGTGATGTTAGTGGGTTGGGGGGAAAACATTAAAAGAAGAGATGATAAAAAAAAAATCTGTCCCGCTGATTGTGTGTGCTGTGCTTGTCACACTTGCTTGCATCATAAGAATCTGGTTAGAATCCCTTTTGTTATCCCTTGATGATCATCTATCTGAGAGCGCCAAGATTTTTTTCTTTCATTTGTGACTGGCTAGGAGCTAGCCATCTTTTCTTTCTAAAGCGACCAGGCCTCTGTAATTCATGCCTCTCTCCCTTCCAGTCTTGATTACTAAAGTGTGCTGTACGTAGGGTTACGTGCTGAATCCATTCAGAAGTGACAGCTAGTGCAATTTCTCATCAACCTGGTTGTTAAGCAGAATATCCTGCTGAGGGCACATTCAACCAGAGCTTCATGGATTGTACCGGCTGCCTATGGTTTTCAGTACAGAGTTAATGTATTGATATTGACCTAAAAATGGCTTAAGAGTTTTCTACCTGAAAGACTGCCTTTCTATCCTATATTACTACAGTTAAATTTTGGACAGGCACTTGAGTTAGACCCCCTCTCAAGATAGGACGTAGATATAACCTGCACACAGCCCAGCAAAGAGAGTTTAACAGTAATATCTTTTAAAGGGATGCTATCAACTTAAATATCACATTTTTCTGATTTTTTTTTTACTTGACAGTACTTCGTTGTTAGTTTCACCTGCCACTATATGAAAGACTTGCACAATGAAAAAAAAGAAGTAGGGTAAATAAGGAAATGTAACTTAAAGCATGAAATTTGGCTGGAACCTGAGACACAGAACGTTCTTTTAATTCAGTTTTGAAAATGGACTAGTTTTCAAATTAAGTGTTTGGATTAAATAAAACGAGGACCTAGAGATGGAAGATGGTACAAATGAATATCATTTTCTCCAGAGCCATTCACTTGTGTCCCTGAACTTTGTTCATGGAAGAATTACTTTAATGAGGAATATGTGAAATATATAAAGTTTTTTTCTCCCTTTTATAGATCTTACATCTTACTTGCACCCTCGCTCAAAATGCAGACATAAATAAGTGTGTGTGATTTTTAAAACAAAACAAAATCATACCATATACATAATGGTGTTGGATGTGGTCCCTTTCCCTCATGACAGCAGTGCTGAGAGCTATTGTGATATGTATGCTCTGCAATGTGGTGTCTCCTCCTTACATTTTTTTGCAGAATCAGGTGAGCACAGTGATAAGTGGGCATAAGAACATGCCTAAAACATAATAAAGAAAAAGCACTCCTATCAGTTTAGCGTAGTAGATGCATTGTACAGATATGTGGGAGTCTCAGTTCTGTTTCAGAGAGTGATTTTTTTTTAAAGTAGGAGTTATGAGAGATTTCTGTAGTTGGAATTGAAATGTTCTTTATAATGTCATCCTATTTTGCTTTTTATATTGCCTCTTTTAATTGTCTGTCTGTTGGGCCATAGTGGCAATAGTGGAAATTTAAGTTTGATACTAGCTACCTTCCATTTAAAAAAAAATCTTTGTGTGTCTGATTTAGAAATTTCAGGCTGTCAAGTCTTCCTTTCCCCATTTTTTCTGGAGATCTCTTTAGATGTCACTGGAGTGGGAGATTCAGTCCTATTACTGTGGTAAAATGACATTACTCACAATACTGTAAAATCGTAAGTTGTCAATGCTTGAGACCTAAATGAAAATGAGAGTTTTGTCATCAACACTGAAGTACATCAGATAAGGTGTTTTGTGAATTTTTGTAAAACAGTCACCATAATTTAAAATTTCTGCTTGATCCTGGTTTGCAAGTAGAAAGTAGAAGACAAAGTTAATTGGATTAATCTAATCCATGGCAGGAGAGCACTTCCCTCTTCTGCTGCATTTCACCCTCTGCTATCCATCTCTGTATTTGCTTATGTACATGTGCATGCACATGCTTTCTCTTCTTCAGAATATCTGAATCTTTAGGAAGAAAGTCTTGCCCCTGGAGATCTGGTGCCATTGCAGGATTTTACTTGGGAGTGATTAGAGGAATCTCCTTTGGTGCTGGAGAGGTCCATAGGTGACAAATTCTGACACTTCACATCAGCAGTGTGTATTTATGATATGTGTGACAAAACCAGTGTATGTGGCAGGCTTTTTGATATTTTACCTTCAAGGAAGGGAGAATAGGCTGGCATATCTATCTCAATTGTGAACTTCTATACTTAAAAAGGTTTGAGGCAGTCATCTTCAGAAGAATGATTATGCGGTTGGGAGTTAAAAGATCCTAAGATCTAATCCTGAATTTTACTGATTCACTGTGGAGCCTTTGGGCAAGTTACTTCAACTTTCTGTAAAATTGAGATAAGGCCCTTGTGAGGCAAGTATTGCTGAGACGTTTAGTTCATGTCTGTACAGAGCTTTGGACATACACAGTTATAAAAAAAAGTTTAGTACGTTTGAGTTTCTTGTAAATTTAACTTTGACTCTGAATTTGGTTCAGTAAGAGATATTACCTCACCGATCTTGTCTCTGAAAAACCCATGCTGTCTTTGAAAAGGAATATGTATTAAAAACACTGAAATATGCAACATGCTTATCTTCACCTTAGTTTAGTTTATCTTCTGTGGAAATAATATTTGTTGCGGCTGTTTGGCCATCCTACAGAATTCATTTGGGAACAAATTTCTATAGTCTGTGTCACTGTCATCTGTCTTGTTCGCTCAGGTACTGCTGCTTAGTCCCTGCAGTGAGAGCAAAATAAAAAAAAATCTATCATTTGATATTTCTGGTATCAATCCAGGTCTTTTGTCTGTGTTCTAATCTACCTAAAGTTTTTTTTTTTTTTTCCTTTTAAACTGGTTGAAGTTGTTATGTGTGGCTCAGGTTAGTTCATTTAGGTATTGTTCTGGAACAAGTAAATGTCAGTGATACCATTATATTTGTTGTGTTGTTACGTAAACTACAAGTAGTCCCACAGAAGTTAATGAGCCACTTGTGCAGAAACTCTTTACTAAAAAGCAGCTATCAGAGTCTGACCTTGTGTGAAGAAAAGGGTTGAAAGCAATGTGATACACAAGACTCAATTTCCTCGCCAAGTTATTCCTGGATTCTTCTTAATCAGCAGTCTCCAAATTGGTGCAGAACTAGCAGAAAATAGATTTCTTGTTTTCCTTGTAAGGACAAACTGTGTGTGTGCACGTGTGCGTGCATGCGTGCTTTGAGGAGCAGGAGGGAGATGAAAAAGCTAGCCAGACCAATAGGCAGTAGAGGTTGACAACTTTGGTAAATGTGAACATGTATTATGGCTGATCTGACCAATGAAAATGCATATGCTTGTATTTAATGACACGGTAACTGAGAGATTTGTGCTATAGGAATAAACTATCCTTTCAAAGGTTGTTTCATGCTAGCAAACTTTATTTCACATTATAAATGTACAAAAGGACTTGCTACACCTAATATTTTATTTTAAACTTCGTAATTCATGATATTAACAAATATGCTAAAAGTAGAAGTGACATTATACAGTTTGAAATAAATGTGGTTTAGAAATTTTTTTACTTTAAATCTTTTCATAGTTTACTAAATTGATGTTTTCATTATTTTTTTTGTGAAAAAAATCAAATGGAGTTAATTGCATTGCTGCCAGACTGCTAGTTACCAGTAAAAATGAAAGTGTTTTATTTAGAAAACTCAACTAGTTCAGGTTATAATAGGTGATCCTGACTTTAAATGTGTCTTTATTGCTGGTAGTTTTGTCAATCAGATCTTTACACATTTTCTTTTTTTAAATGGACTAGTAGGGCCCATCCTGCAAATTGGTGAGTATCCTCAGCTCTCTTTGACTTTTAATGGAAGATAAGGAGATGCAGCACCTCTTGGAATATCACCTGGCAGGAACAGTTCTGTAGCCAGCAAGTTCAATTTACAATGGTTATTACAGTAGTAATAATAAAATAGTAAATATTTTAGGGCATTATTTTCAGAGAGACCAAACAGTATTAGATCCAAATATTTTTCTGTGTTATGCTCTGGGATGTCAGTGAGGATAATCTAACTTTCTAGGAAGTATTGCTTGCAAACCATCTGTTTTAGAACTCTGAGGGCATGTGTATACTGCCCAAAAGTTTGGACTAGAGAGTGTGAATAACACCACGCCCCCAAAGTGTCACACTGTATCTCCCCCACGTGGATGTTGCTGGTGCCAATTAGAAGATTTATTCTTTGCATTAATGTCGTCCTGTTTGAAGAGGACTTGTCAAAGCTATTCCCCACTCTGGCACTTCTCATGTAGAAGATGGCGGTCCACTAGAGACTTTAAAATACCGGGCCACTAAAGGCTTTGTTTTAAAAGCTCCCGAAGGTCACAGATTCCTTGACCTTGGATGATACGCTGTCACCATCCAAATGCAAAAACCCTTTTGAGAACCTAGGAAGTCACATTTGGGAATTTCTTCCTGTGGGTTGCCCTCAATCTCTTTAACCCTCTGTCTGGAGACAGCTTTAAAAAAACCCTGTAATTTTCTTAATAGCCGACCATGGAGTCTTAGGCACATATACACACACAATCTCCTGCCTTCTAAGACACAGGATCATAGTCTTTTTAAGATCATAGTCTTAAAAAGGGGATTTTTATATATATAAAAAGACTTGGTAAAACATGTTTGGTTGGTAGGTGTTTACAGTGCAACCAAAAAAAGAAAGATTAACACACAGAATTATTTCCATGGGATTCAGTTGAAAAGTTACAGTTTGGGGGGACAGTAATACATATGCTCAGCATAGAGAAGTCCAAAAAACTAAAAAATAAAGAAAATAACCTGATCACGTTTGACTAAACATTCCCTGTTCTACTCACTTATCTGTTGTTCTAAGGCTTAGTCCTTCCCAAGATATGGATGTTACTGGATTCTCCATGCCTTGCTCCCTGGCTTAATTCATGGCTGTCCCGCTCTGCTCTGGTCACACTGCCACAGGAAGATCACTGCTTCCAATTCAGAAACCCACACTTTGTTTTCATTGGCTCTTCTGGCTTCCTGCCAACACTTCCTGCTTCTCTAGCATTCCTGGAGAGAGACTAGGGCCCATGGTTTGTGGTTTTAACCCTTACAGTTAACTGAATGGCTGGGATGTTCAGAAAAGGGTAGTATCCTTCCTATTCATCACAGGACTATCTTAATATGAACTAGGACATTTTTAATTCATACCTGCTGCTTTCTGGGGGTGGTATTAACTTACAGCAGTTTGATGTGTCATGCTGTTCTAATCCCAGTAGTTTGAACTTGTGGGGCAGTGTATATGTGTTCCAAGTCTAAGTTTGTGAATTTACTGTTAGTACTGGATAGATAGTAGGGTTGCCAGCCATCCAGTTTTTACTGGAATGTCCAGTTCAAAAGTGTCCCTGGTGGCTCCTATCAGCACAGCTGACTAGGCTGCTAAAAGTCTGGTTGGCCACAGCAGCTGGTTCTGAGTGGTTCCTGGAAGCAGCTGCCATGTCCCTCTGACTCCTAGACACAGGAGTAGCCAGAGGGGCTCCATGTGCTGTCCCTAGCCTTGGCATAGGCACCACCCTCAGCTCCAGTTGGCTAGGAACCACTATCAATGGGAACTGTGAGAGTGGCACCTATGGGTGGGACAGTGCTTGGTGCCCCCGATTCCCCCTCCACCTAGGAGCCAGAGCAGTATGTTGTGGCTTCCTGGGAGCTGCCTGAGGTAAGTGCTGCCCAGAGCCTCGGATTCCCTCTGGAGTTCTCCCACAGCCTCCTCAGCTGCCAATAGAATGAAACCCCCATGATGGGGTGAAGTGTTTTGTCAGCAAAAGTGCCAACAACATTCACACACCGTGTCAACACAGACTTGTTGCTAAAAGCTGTGTAGTGTAGACGTATCCTATGACTAGAAGCAGGAAGTTTTTGTTAGATGGAAGTGTTGCAGGAGAATGTGGTGTTTTGCCGGTCTCAGAATGCTGGTGAAGAGCCTGAGGGAAAATAACAAATCAAACAAGAATTTCTGGGATCCTTAGTAATCAGTAATTAAATATCTTCCACTGAGAATTCTCAATTGAATAGGTCATCATCTGTTATGAAATGTTACTGCTGCTGGAAATTCCTTAGGGATCAGAATTATAAACAGCAGGGCCCATAGTGTTTACTGAAGTAATGTTTTCCTACCTTAACTGGAAACTTTGTTACTAAATTTATATTTGATGGTAGACTTTTTGTAAAGGTTTATACAAACTATTTTTACATAAAAATATTTTGTCATTTACTTGCTGTTTATATAATACTAATTTTGTATTTGTATTGGATTCTAATAAATATATATATACTCTTCACTTTTTTGTTAAATTTATCAATAAATTTTGTTAAATTTTAAAATAAATCCAATAACCCAAAAACGCACACCACCCTGAATTTCAGTCCTAAACTAAACTAAACTAAACTAAACTAATTGGGCATACTATTACGCATATTTTAGCTTTCCACTAATAACTCTCTTTCAGTTTCTTGGGTCATCCGATGATTGATTTTTCTCTCTGTGTTTTTATATTGCTGTCCATCACTGTAGTTTCTGAGGGTCAGATCAAAATCTATAGCCAGGTTCTTAAAGAGCTTCATGGTGTTTCTTGTTTTCCTCCCTTTTGAGAGTAAAGCGTGTGTGTGTGTGTGTGTGTGTGTGTGTAATTTGTTTGAGCAATTTTGTTTGTTGATTTATTTATGTTAATAGAGCTGTGTTTTTTATTTTAATTTGGTAGTTGGAGGTGTCTGTGTTGTGACTGTCATTTTTGCTATGAGGAAAATTTTTTTTTAAAGAAGAAAGTTTTTACAGCATTTCCTCAAGACGATCAGATTCTGGATTGACCTAGTTTTGCAAGTTTTGTTTCATAGCAGCATCTCCTCAACCAAGAATGCTTTGTCCCTAGCTCTGACACGTTTTGTGATCTGTGTTATCCCAGTGTAAGTCTTTGTAGTTTATAAATTTAAATTCAGCATTAAATATAGTTTGGACTTACCAGGTGATGCTTAGCAGTTACTAGTTAACTGATGGCCCAGCCAGGCTGGAGTGGGCCCGTCCGACCCTGCCGAGCCATGTTGTGGGTTGGGGATGTTCTAGCTCAGGTGAGCCCATGGTTTCAGCCCAGCTGGGGTGGAGCAGCACTCCATCCACTCACGTGTGGCACAGCATGGTAGGCCCAGCTTAGCAGTGCGACAGTCCTGGCCCAAGCAACCCCTGCCTGCTGTGGGCCCTGCCTGGTCAGAGCAGCACCTCCCTGTGGCAGGCCCATGCACTGTTGCATGTGGGAGGCCAATCCAGCCTGGCTGGGCCCACCACGTGATGGGCTGGGGCCATTGAACTGGTTAACTGGTTAATTGTAATGTTTAACTGGTTAAACAGGATTTTACTGTTTCCCCTACTTGCTTGGGGGAAGAGGCATGGTGGCTGTAGAGTTCCATGGTCGGGGGCCAGGAGCGCAGCCCTGCAGCCACCCTGCCTCTTCCCCCGAGTGTCCCCCCCATCCTCATTCTGTTAATGCTGGGCCCTCTGGTGCTGCTGGAGCAGAGCCCTGCAGCTGACAGACGCAGAGGAATCAGCATTGACCTCCCCTGGTTCGGCAAATTCCCCTGGTTCAGGACCAGTCAAGGCCTGAGGTGCCCAACCAGGAAAGTCTAACCTGTATTTGAAAATGTAGAAAACATCCAAAATATTTAAATAAATGGTATTTTTAACAGCATGACTAATTGCGCGATTAGTCAAGACTAATTTCAATTACTTGAAAGCCTTAGAAAGTAGGGCTATGTCTACACTCACGGCTTCTTGCGCAAGTAATATGCAAATGAGGCTAAGCGTGGAATATCGCCGAGCCTCATTTGCATACCTAATGAGCCACCATTTTTTTCAGAAGAGGCTCTTGTGCAAGAAGGAGCGTCTACACTGCCCCTTCTTGCGCAAGAAAAACCATCTTACGCAATGCTGTTCTTCCTCTCAAATAATAGGTGTAACGGCATTGTGCAAGAGGGTTTTTCTTGAGCAAGAAGGGGCAGTGTAGACGCTCCTTCTTGCGCAAGAGCCTCTTCTGAAAAAAATGGTGGCTCATTAGGTATGCAAATGAGGCTCAGCGATATTCCACGCTTAGCCTCATTTGCATATTACTTGCGCAAGAAGCCGCGAGTGTAGACATAGCCTAGGTGTTTAAAAACTAGTACTACCTGGTCATCCATGCTTAGTGAGGAGTGTAACAAGGCCCCATGGTTTTGAACCGCACTGACAACTGGAAGCTACACTCCTTTGATGAAAGGTGGGAGCAGAATCTTGGCTAGTTCTAATAGGCATTTAGTATCTTAGCAGAAGAGCTGGTTGCTTCCATGGTGAATGATATATTTGGTTGAGTGTTATCTGTGCACTGTCGGTAGAGCCTCTGGCCTCTCGCTAGTTTGTGGTCTCATGTAACTATGAAGGAGAAGAGTACAGTATGGAATCTTGTGGGACCCTTGAAGGTATGGGCACCCAGAGAATAGAAGCCATTGTCCAGCACCACTTGGAGCAGTGCTGGAAAGGAAGTCAGAATTTGAGTAGTGCTGTGCCAGTGGCTGCTGTGTCATGTAGGGCACGTCACCAGTATACTGTCTACTGTTCAGTAATACTTTCCACTCCCATCTCATGTGTATGGTACACTGTCAATATGTTTAAAACATTGTAGATGATTTTTGAGTGCACACAAACCTTTATCTTTTTAATTTTATTATTATTTATATATTTTGACAACTTTGATTAGAAATTAGTGTGGTTGCGTAACAGGGTATAGCTGGGCCTCTCTGCTCAGGGATGTTAAATATCGGTTAATTGAATAGTTGAGTAACCTCATCAATTCTTATCCGTTAGTCGACTATTCTATAGTCCCGGGCCGGGGTGCCAGGTGGGAGCTAGTCCGCAAGGGGAGCCAGTTTAAAAACCAGCTCCTCTTGCAGACCGACCGCTTGTCGCTCTGTGTTGCTGCCTCTGATGAAGAGGCAGCAGTGAGGGGTTGCAGCAGCCCCTCTCTGGAGGAGGGGGGGTCTGAGCTCCCAGACGCAGTGCGAATTGGAACTGAGCTGGGCTGCCTGTCCACCTGGCTCCTAATACACTTTAAATGCAGAGCTACAGTGGGGTTAGGTCCCAGAGCCAGCGTGAGCCAGAACTGAGCCAGGCTGCTGGCCAGCCTACTAAAAATTTACTGGTGGGTGGGGTGAGGGAAATGCATGTAGGCTATAGCATTAACCTACAAGCTTTTGCTTATCGGTTAATCGGTTACTTGACTACACTATTACATCCCTACTCTGCTCCAAAAATAACTTTCTCCATATATGGCTGCATGTTGCAACTTTAGGGGCTTATCTTTCCTACAGCTAGGAGGGGAGAGCTACCCGTCTCCTTCTACTCTCTGGCTTCTCCCTCCTTTGTTTCCTTCCTCTGAGCCTGTTTAGAGCCCCAGGCTAACCAGACTGGCAATGGTTCTGCTTCTGCCAATCAGGCTCAGGTTCCTCTAGTCAGCTCTAATTCACTCCCTTAATTGGAGCTGGAGTGACAAAGAGCTGTCTCAGAAGTTCCTGGTCAGCACCCTGTCACAGGTTGTCAGGCATTCAGTTTTTTACTCTGTATAGAACATTTTTTGAATTTTTGTATTAAGTTCAGTTAATCTACTTATGCAGGTGAGAGTTAGAAGGTATTTCAAAATAGAGCAAAAGAAGAGTACTTTATGCGTTTAAATGGTTTGCAGGGTTGGAACAAAAATGTGGAAATCTATACTATATAAATATATACTCTAGGTTTATCATTTTACTTTTTTTGGTTACATTTTGGATACATTTTGGGCTTAATTTAGATTTGAATGGTGTGCATCAAGGTGTTACTTATAGATAAGTCTGAGCAAATACAGTTATAAACTGGTAAGTTGTGTCATTGCTTGCCGTAACAGAGATGGCTGTGCTTTATGTTGTGCTGAATGGGTTTTGTTTAATCTGTTCAGAGTAAGGGATTTCATTTATTCTTGGATTGCTTACTGTTAGTCTAGAAGTTGGATCATATCCTAGCATTGTACGTATTTACAAAAAATAAACTATGCTAATTTAAAGAACGTTTATGATAAAGCCTTTCAACTAGAGTAATAATTAAAATATATAAGGAAATCAGAAATTTGTTATGGCAAAAATTTTAACTGTTGGAAATCAGATGATTTTCAGTATTCATAAAGTTACTTTTCTTGTAGAATATTTTATATTACAAATATTTGGTAAGCAACTTAAAATGCAGTTAATTTTAAAAAAATCTACATTTAACATAATATAACTGTAATTCTACACTGTACTTAAATTGCAAACAACATTTGAAAATAGCAAATTACTTGCACAAAATTTATTATGAGATAAATGGAATACTCTTCTAATGGCTCACAAAGCTTCATTTTACATTTTTTTAAAAACATAACTGAGTAATGCAAGGATGTATAGACATTGGGACTTGAATAAGAATAATAGAGAATTGCTTCCATTGTCCTCTGAAATTAAAAGTGTGATCTTGAAGTTTTAAATGCCTGTACTGTCATTGGCCAACAAAGAAGCTGACATCATAATTAGGAGAAACTAACAAAATGCACTTGAAACAAAGAGAAACCAAAGATATTCAACCAAAATGAGGGCATAGCCCTGCAGATGTTTGTTTATGCCAGGAGTCTCTGCTTATGTTAGGAGTATGTTTAATTTCTATGGGAATACTTGTGTCAATGTTGATTTCTCAAATGAGTAGGAGTGTTTAGGATTGGATCTCTAATGAACTTCACACCTGCAAACTTAAGGGCTATTGGAAAACATAGAATGGCTAGAAGACAGCTTGGTCCAGATGGGCGCTTACTATTTCTGATGATGGGGGCATATACATTAGATTCTAACCTTTTGAAATCAAGACATCCAGGCCTCTTTCCTGAGATGATACAATTAATTTAGAACTGTGGTGTCCAACATGATAGCCACTTGCCATATGTGCTATTTGGCTGGTTGAGTGTGGCTAGATGGCTTGAAAATGTGGCTCTTTAGCCAGTTGAGTGGCTAGTTACCTATAGCAATAGCCACCATAGTGGCTACTGCTTCAGAAATGGTTAGACACCACGGATTTAGAACCTTGTAAACTTTGGCTTTCTTTTCCTTTTATGACTGCCATGCCTCGTGGGTAAAGAATGCTCCCTTCCTAGTCATTCTAGACTTTTTACAGGAAATCTTAAAATAAATTTATTATGGATTGGTTATTCCAAGTGCAGGCTGCTTCCCTTACCAGCGTTGATGGCCGTTATTCTTTCTGCTCTTTCCCTATAATATCAAGTGCTGATGATCTGTGTCACACGCAAATTTGCATTCCCGTTGCCAGGATTCCTTTATGGACCTGGTTCTTAGAGTGGGAAGGTCAGTATGTATGATACAGTGATCACTGTAGTAGACTAACTCTTCATTTTTCATCTGCAAATAAGTTGGTTTGTGACAAAAATCATCAGCGGAAGAGGTGCTGAGTGTGGAAAGTACATCTAGATTTCCTGCTGTCAGGTTGTTCACAGACAGACAAACATGCCCATTATATATATTGGTTTAGACAACTCCTGGAAAGTGGAAGATTTAAAAAAATTGTCTAAAATACACTATAAAGAAAATGCCTAGAAATTATGTTTACTTTTCTGAAATGTCCATAAAATAACCGCTGGGTGGAGGAGATAACTGCTTTGGTTTAATTGAATTTATTTTCATTTATAACTGTAGCCAGAAATTTCGGCTTTCCTGTTTGCAGTGCTTTCCTGTCAGAATTACAAAGCTAGAGGGTTTGTTTATTTCAGATTCCTGTTTCATAAAGTTTAAATATTACTAGTATAGTATATTATGTGAAAGAGAGTTACGGGAATTAATCATAAAACATTACTTCTGATAGACAAGTGTTTGCTCAGTATAACTAGAATCAGTATACAGTCATATAGGGATGTAAGCAAGGTGGCGAGTAATCGCTTGCCCCCCCGCCCCTTGCTGTATCAGAGGCAGCAAGGGCGGGAGGGGAACAGGAACCGGTCCTGTTTGTGGCGGCCTGGGCTGGTAGGCAGAGGCTGCTCCTCATGGACAGGGGTTGCTGGACCTGGTGTGAGCCATGACGGAGCAATCCCACCTCAGTCCCTGCTCTTACTTCATTTAAACTGCAGAGCCACAGCAGGGGTAGCACCTGGACAGAGCCCTTCCCTGGTTGACTAATCATGTATATAAATTGTATTGACTACACAATTAGTTAGTTACCCACCTCTTAACATCCTTAGTCATATATCCCCATGTGACTGACACACACACACACACACACCCACACACACACCATTCTATAAAATAAAAGTTAAATTGTTTGTCAGTCATTAAAATTGGTGCTAAGAATTAATCTGTGCTAAAGGTTGAGCAATAATAAATCTTGAATGTGCTGAGCTAATGCAATGAGCTTGTTGTTTTTGTGTTTAATAAGCAGCAGTATAAACCTATATCAAAAGTGATCTTCCAAATACTTTGTGCGCAAAATTTAGACAGAAGACTCTAGAAACTTTTAGTGTAAATGAATTAAACAAGAATAAATATAGAGTATTAAAATTAGAACACTGCTTTGGTTTCCATGGGATATGCACAATGTGCTTGTTTGATTATCCCATTCAGGGTACTATTTGCTTGTAAGTTATCCTGAAAACTCTGAGATGTGGATGTTTTCCCATAGCTGGTCTTGTTCCCACAAGTTTCCTTAATATAGCATCATTTTTTCCCAGTGAAGTTGAGGGAGGGGGGAACCTGGGTAGTTTTTCATTTTTTTTAAATTAAAATTTGAGACAAATGTGATGCCTTTTTTCTTTTCTGCTGCTTAAATATCGGAGTGTTTTAACCAGGTATAATGTGTAACTTACTAAAATAATTTTTAAACCACTTTAAAATACTTTTACAGTTTTACAGTTGTTGGGAAGAACTTAAATCTGAACCAAATATCACCTACATAAAAAGAGAACACAAATTACTCCTTTTTAATCATGAATAAATCACGTGTTTCAGAGTCAATTTTAAGTTTAAAATTTTTGTTTTAAAATTGTAGTAGCTAATGTTCACAGGTAGAACTAGAATAACTATTTGTAGTGAAGTTTGAGTTTGAATTTCACACTTTCTTCTGAGTGGGTATCCATTACTCAGTACAGTATTACAATCCCCCTCTCCCACTTTTCCTGTAATACTTTAGCAGAGATTATTCTTGAAACATTTTTGAGTGGTTTGTCAGCTACTTCTTCTTAGTACTTTTGAGTTTTTGCTCTCAAATTTGGAGTCTAGCTTTTTGCATCTGTACAAGAAGGCAGACATTTCTGCAAGCTCTCCCCAAAGGCTGTTTTGTTTCCAGATAGGATTTAGAATTATTTTTTTCCCAGCTTAACAGCATTTCTGATACTGAGATGATTGATTGTCTGAAGGGAGTTGTGGAAGGATAGGGTCCCTTCCCCTACTCTTAGGTTTCTCCCATGCAGTTGTGCAGTGACTTAAGGGGTCTCAGCACTAAGAACAGTCTCATCTCCCAGGTGCCTGCCTTCCTGCAGCATCATGGAGAAGAGAGCTGCCTTTTTTTTGTTTTGTTTTGTTTTTGTTTTTGTTTTTAAAGCATTTTGGAGCCTTTCCAGAGATGGGCTCTGATTTCTTGATTTTTTTTTTTTCATACTACTTCAGCTATCCTGATTAGCCTTCATTAGCTGAAAAGAAACTACAAATGGTCTGGTAGCACTTTATAGACTAACAAAACCTGTAGATGGTATCATGAGCTTTCGTGGGCACAGCCCACGAACAAAATCTCATGTTTTGTTAGTCTATAAAGTGCTACCAGACCATTTTTTTCCTTCTGTAACAGACTAACTCAGCTACCCTGAAGCAGCTGAAAAGAAACTGCGAGAAAAGAAAATGTGGAGACCTTGTAGACTGCTTTAGTGTCAGGTTTTTTGCTGCAAGTGCTCCAGGAAGAAAAGGCCCTAGGACTATGTCAGTTCCCTGTCTCACTGCTTCCTGGTATCTTCAGACTACTTTGGATTACTCCCTTCAGGAATTAACAGAGATAGGGTTGCCAGGTGTCTGGTATTGACGCCTCCTGTCCAGTAAAAAAATTCAGAAAATACCGGACACCTAAAATGTCTGGTATTTTCTGATTTTTTTTTTTTTTCCCAGCCAGGAGGTGAAAATCCTGGGTGCTTACTGGGTTCTGCAGGAGAGCTGTCCGGCCCGGAGCAGGGAGACAAGATGGTGGATGGCCGCCAGCAGCCTGTTAGGGCCAAAAAGCTTCAAAAGCGTTTCTTAGAGGGGCCATGCTATTTTTTAAATTTTTAAAAAAATTTTTGCTTAACAACTCTCGGGGTCCCTTTTTTTTTTTCTCTCTTTTTCTCAACAACTTTGGTCTCCACACACCCCCCTTTTTTTTTTCCTCAACAGAATTTTTTCCCCAGTGGTTTGGTATTTTTGGGGGGGGTTTTGGAGGGGGGGGGAGTGTTCGGTATTTTTGATTAAACAATCTGGCAACCCTAAACAGAGATTCCCAGTACAGGTACTGCTCTTAATTCCACTGTTTCCTGATACTTCAAGTCTTCCACTACTTACTTAGTTTTTCTTTTCCTTTTTTATCTTGGAGAAGAGGAACCCCTTCTTTCTCTCTGGTAAAGTGGTCCTTAGATGGGACCCAGATTTCGCTCTTTTTGTCTTGTCTTCTGTGGCATCCTGAGAGTCCAAGGCATGCAACCTTCCAGGTTTACAAATCTGTAAAATTTGTACAGATTTTATGGAGCAGTTAACCCGCAGATTAGCTTTGACATAAAAACCTTGTCATCACAGCCCTCTTTCACTTCTGGTCAGGTCACACATGAAGAAAAAGGGAGTGGCTTATAAGGAAGCCGTGTAGCAGGCAATGCTCATATATGTTGTTTAGCTGTTGCAGGAATTTCATTAGCCATTAGTGAGGAAGGAGAATTCTTGTGTTTTTCCTCAGACCAGTGTGAATCCATTGATTCTTCAAGTGATTGTCCATATGTATTCTACATCTGAGGTTGCCAAATTGGATTCTTTTGGCCAGCAGTGGGTATAATCTGTCTATGAAAATAGCCTTTTTAGTAGCAATTGTGTCAGCATGGAGAATGGGGGTAATACAGTCACTTTTGGCTGACCCATCATGCACCGAATTCATTGTGGACAAAGTCATAGGGTATAACCTACATTTTTACCTACTGTTGTCTTGTACTTCCATTTGAGTCAGATAATTTGTTGCCTGTCTTGTTTCCTGGGCCCCACTCTTAACGAAGGGGAAGTGAGATTGAATATGCTGGGAATACTCAGGGATCCTTTATTTTAGCTGGCTAGGACCAAATCTTTCAGAGTCCCTCTGAGACCATTTACAGCTAGAATGAAAGCTCAGGCAGCATTGGCCCCGAGGCTGTCGAAGTGGCCTCCTAATTGGGTGAGGGTTTGCTATGAGTTCCACTGGATTAGATCTACCTGTGCAGATGTAGCGTTCACTGCACCAGAGCTGAGGCAGCTTCATGGATTTCCCTGAGAAGTGTCCTGTCATTGAGTGACTGGCTCCTTTATGGGCCCAGTCTACCTGTGCTAGTTTTCTGTAAGAACTAGGGATGTGAAAGGTTGACTGGTTTATATAATCCCAAATGGGTGATGCTTATCAGTTAACCGGTAACTGGTGGGGGCTGGCGCGCCCCTGTTCGCAATGGGCCCAGGTGCCCCACAAGCAGGGGCTGCTCCAGCGTCCAGAGCAGCCTCTGTCTGTGCGAGAGCCCAAGAACCCTGCAGGCAGGGACTGTTCTGGTGGGGACAGGGAGCTGGCAGCAGCCCCAGCCCCTGCACAGGGTTAGGAGCAGCCAGCCAGCCCCAGTACAGGGTTGGGGGCAGGAGCCGCATGGGGTGGAGTGCAACAGCTGGGGTGGAGCGGTCCCCAGCCCAGATCCCACTGTAGTTGTTTAACTGGTTAAACACTAGCCGAGCCAGCAGGGGCTGGTGGTCCTGCCTGCAGGGAGGCTTCGTTGTGGGCTGTGTGATATAAAGCTTTTTTAAGCTTTATACTGGAGAGCCTGCAGCATGTAACTGAGATTTTCAGCAGTTACATGGTTACCTATTTAACCAACTTTGAACAGCCCTAGAGGGAACCTTCCAGATAGCTGCAGAAGTTCTAACCTGTGAGGAGTTGCCTGCTGCTTCTGAGAAAAGAGCTGTGGTCAGCAGGAAGGCCCTGCAAAGGCTGTGGCTCGCTAAAAGGAATTAAGGCAAGGATGGGCAATAATTTTTGAAGGGGGAGCCACTTCACAAATTTCAGAAGTGGCTGTGGGCTGACCCAGAAAAGGCGGGGCCTCGGGCAGAAGGGGCAGGGTTTAGAGCTCCCTTACCGGAACCTTTTCTTGACCTGGGGTCTCTGTCCCCTGACTTCTGGCCAATGGAAGGGACCTGGAGCAGATGGGAGGGTGCTGGGGGCTAGTCTTCTCCCAGAGTTGTCTGGGGTGGAGGCTTAGAATTCACATAACACAGCTGGCAGCTCCTGGCCCCACTGATAACCTGTTGCCTGGCAGCTGCCTGGCAGGCACAAGCCCTTTGAATAGAAGCAGTTGAAAGGGCTCGCGCCGCCTGGGCAGCTCCCAGGCAACAGGACAGTGGGACCGAGAGCTGCCAGCCCTTTCAGTTGATTCTATTTAAAGGGCTTGCGCCTGCCCGGTGGCTGTCAGGCAACGCAGCCGCCCAGCAAGCATGAGCCATTTTAAATAGAAGCAGTTGAAAGGGCTCGTGCATCTCTGGCTCCCAGGCAATGTGCTAGGGGGTGGGGCCTGGAACTGCCTTATGGACTGGATCTGGCCCACTGAGAGGCTTTTTCTCACCCCTGAATTAAGGTCATGAGTGCCTTGCAGGTAAAGGGTTTGACATGGGACTAATAGATCTAGGTGGGACGGATAAACTCAAGCAGAATCCACCTTGCTGCTAAGATGGTGCAGGTTTTTCTTGTGTTTCTATTTAACTTTTTGTTAATAAATCAGACCCTCTAAGGAGGCTAATGTAAACCTTGGATACACAAACAGGGGAATCTAGAGCAGCAGTAGAGAGGTTATTTTACCTCTTTATTTTACACTTGTACTACCACTGCTGAAATACTCTTCCTAGTTCTGGTGTCTGCAATTCAGGAAGGATGTTGATAAATTGGAGAAGGTTCAGAGAAGAGCCATGAGAATGATTAAAAGATTAGAAATCCCACCTTATAACAATAAATTCTAGGAGCTCAGTCTGTTTATCTTGTTTGTTATAGTCTGTAAATACCTATGGCGAACAAATGTTTAATAATGGCTCTACAGTCTGGCAGAGAATGGCATAACATAATCCAATGGATAGAAGTTGGGGCTTGACTAATTTAGACTTGAAATAAGTCCTACATTTTTAACAGTGAGGGAAATGAATCATTGGGCCAATTTACTACAGGTCATCATTCATTCTCCATCACTTGCTATTTTTAATCGAGGTTCGATGTTTTCTAAAAGATCTCTTCTACAAGTTTGGGGAAGTTCTATGGCCTGACTGGAAGCCAGACTATCTGATCACCATGGTCCCTTCTGGCCTTGGAGGCTAAATCATAGAATCATAGAATACTAGGACTGGAAGGGACCTCGAGAGGTCATCGAGCCCAGTCCCCTGCCCCCATGGCAGGACCAAATACTGTCTAGACCATCCCTGATAGACATTTATCTAACCTACTCTTAAATATCTCCAGAGATGGGGATTCCACAACCTCCCTGGGCAATTTATTCCAGTGTTTGACTACCCTGACAGTTAGGAACTTTTTCCTAATGTCCAACCTAAACCTCCCTTGCTGCAGTTTAAGCCCATTGCTTCTTGTTCTATCCTCAGAGGCCAAGATGAACAAGTTTTCTCCCTCCTCCTTATGACACCCTTTTAGATACCTGAAAATGGCTATCATGTCCCCCCTCAGTCTTCTCTTTTCTAAACTAAACAAACCCAATTCTTTCAGCCTTCCTTCATAGGTCATGTTCTCTAGACCTTTAATCATTCTTGTTGCTCTTCTCTGGACCCTCTCCAATTTCTCCACATCTTTCTTGAAATGCGGTGCCCAGAACTGGACACAATACTCCAACTGAGGCCTAACCAGTGCAGAGTAGAGCGGAAGAATGACTTCTTGTGTCTTGCTCACAACACACCTGTTAATGCATCCCAGAATCATGTTTGCTTTTTTGCAACAGCATCACACTCCTGACTCATATTCAGCTTGTGGTCCACTATAACTCCTAGATCCCTTTCTGCCGTACTCCTTCCTAGACAGTCGCTTCCCATTCTGTATGTGTGAAACTGATTGTTCCGTCCTAAGTGGAGCGCTTTGCATTTATCTTTATTAAACTTCATCCTGTTTACCTCAGACCATTTCTCCAATTTGTCCAGATCATTTTGAATTATGACCCTATCCTCCAGAGCAGTCGCTCCCAGCTTGGTATCATCTGCAAACTTAATAAGCGTACTTTCTATGCCAATATCTAAATCGTTGATGAAGATATTGAACAGAGTCGGTCCCAAAACAGACCCCTGCGGAACCCCACTTGTTATACCTTTCCGGCAGGATTGTGAACCATTAATAACTACTCTCTGAGTACGGTTATCCAGCCAGTTATGCACCCACCTTATAGTAGCCCCATCTAAGTTGTATTTGCCTAGTTTATTGATAAGAATATCATGCGAGACCGTATCAAACGCCTTACTAAAGTCTAGGTATACCACATCTACCGCTTCTCCCTTATCCACAAGACTCATTATCCTATCAAAGAAAGCTATCAGATTGGTTTGACATGACTTATCCTTTACAAATCCATGCTGGCTGTTCACTATCACCTTGCCACCTTCCAAGTGTTTACAGATGATTTCCTTAATTACTTGCTCCATTATCTTCCCTGGCACAGAAGTTAAACTAACTGGTCTGTAGTTTCCTGGGTTGTTCTTATTTCCCTTTTTATAAATGGGCACTATATTTTCCCTTTTCCAGTCTTCTGAAATCTCTCCTGTCTCCCATGATTTTCCAACGATTATAGCTAGAGGCTCAGATACCTCCTCTATCAGCTCCTTGCGTATTCTAGGATGCATTTCATCAGGCCCTGGTGACTTGCAGGCATCTAACTTTTTCTAAATCACATGCCACCCCTCTTAGCTATGTGCCTAAGTCTGGGTTGGAGGGAAGAATGCTTGAGATTCACAACTGTGAACCCTTTCCCAGAGGGCAGGTATCTACTTAAGCCCTTTTTGTTGTTGTTGTTTGTTGTTGTTTTTTGGGGGGGAGGGGTTTGCAAGAACAGTGGTGGAGCACACCTAACTGCACACACAACAGCAGGAAGGGGAAGGAGGAAGAGGATGAGACAGTGGCAGCGGTGGCCATAATATTTAGTCTACTAGTTAAGAAACTCACCCAGAATGTGATAGACCCCCCAGTTCAGTTCCTCTATCTGCCCGATGAGAAGGGATTTGAACCAGGGGGGTCTCACCTCTCAGGTGAATGCCCTAACTCTACTAGATTATAGATTCATTCTCCCTATACCTCTAGTCCAGTGCATATTTAATTATTTATACAGAATGAAACATCTTCAACAGGAGAGATTGAGAGAGATCCACATCTGAGTATCCCATAGTGGTTAGGGTATTCTGGAGATTAAGGCGCTTAGGTTCTTTTCCACTACAGGGTTAGGCAGCAGTCAAGTGGATGTTTTGTTGATCACAGTAGCACCTAAATTTTCCTTTGGGCACCTAATCCCTCTGCAGGTCTGGGCCTTAATCTTTCTCTACTTCAGTTCCTCATATGTAAAATGGAGATGATAATACAGCTCACAGGAATGTTGTGAAGACACATATTGTAAAGGGACTCGTACACTATGGTGATGGAGGCCATTTAAGTACCTACAGTAGACATTTGACATAGCTTTTTATTAGAGCTATGTTGAGACCATCAGCGCTATTGCTGTGTTACTTCACTGCAGGGACAATAGGATTTCTTGGGCTATTGGCCTTTGGTTCAGAAGAAAAGCAAATCTTCCTTAAAGTTATCTTTCAAAAGTGTCTTCAAAGGGAAGGGAAAACAGCAAGGAAATTCTGGATTTGAAAAGTATTGTGGTCTAGAGGAGAGCAAACATTCCTCTTACAAAAGAACATATGTGTGACAATCTAATCTTGGAGTTGTCTTGTTTTGATCTCATCTTGGCTTTGTTTTGTTGTGATTGTTTTAGGGGTTATTTTATTTGCACATGCCTGATGGGATCTTGTTTTCATCAGAAGCTGGAAATGGAAATAAAACCGAAAGTTAAGTGTTGCTGTGTTTGTTCGGAAATACTAGTTACTTGAGTCTTCCTGGATGCTCCTTTACATTTCTGAATATAGCTCTCAGATGCCCACAAAAGAATAACTACTTCAGGAAAACATGGGATACAAGCCATGACTTGTGCACTTCTGCAGTAAAATCATATTCACTGCTAGAGCAACCCTCTCTCCCTCCCACCAAAAAAAAAAAAAAAAAAAGCCAGCTGTTTTTAAAAGCTATTTTCAGGCTGGAACCTGAATCTTGGAGGAGAACCAGAACCTTATATAAACAAACTTTGTACTTTTTTCTCCATTAAAAATAATGCCTCTATTTATGCTTTCATTTATGACTAACTACTAGATGATCACATAAGTACTGTAGTTTAACTGTTTCCTTTTTTTGTTTACTTTTAACATTATTAAATATTTGTGTATATATTTATTGATAAACTGTTAATGTAAACAATTTGATGATAATTGAGAGATGTGAGTTAAAATTATCTTATTGTAGTGATCTCTTTGTAATGTTCTCTGAAATGTTATGAATTTGAAAGAACTGAAAGACAGAAATTTAATAACATATCAGTACATATTTATTAAAGCAACTATATATCTTGATGTTTAAATAGATTAACTTTTCACTATTACCTATGTCGAGCTCTGTTTGGATGAAAATTCTAATTAAATTAAAATGTACAAAACAGCATTTTAATTTTTGTATTAAATAAAACTACCTTAAACTAGTTTATTAAACTGGGGAAACACTGTCTGTAGATAATGAATTGAGCTATTTCTGGGCCCTGTGTTTTTTCCTGCTTGGTGTAGGTGTGGAGTATGGCTTGGCTAAGAATGCCCCATGGTCATTGCCATTTTCCCCCAGAGAAGATCAACAAAAGGAAGGCACTGATGCCCTTCTCTGCTGCTGAAGAAAAAGCACCAGCAATCTGGTGAGCACCATTCAATAGCTGTGATCCAGGCAGGAAACTGAGATAGCTAGTGCCATCTACCAGAGAACAGTAGATAAGGCAGATAGGAAATGCTCCCCAGTCCTGGCCTCTGCTTTGCCCTGGCTTCAGTCATCAACTTCAGCACTGGATTCGTGGCCATCCAGGCCAACTCTTACTGCGGACAACACTTGAGGCTTATGTAGCAGGAAGTCTTGCTTTGTGTCTCAGTGCTGGATTCCACAGTTGTGCAGGAGATAGATCTAGCACTGGTCCTTCCCCTGGCTCTGGCATGCTCAATGCCAGTAGGAGGGTTCCATGCTACTTCAAGGCAGGGACAGCAGATCACAGTACCATTGATGGTCAAGTTGTAGGAACATCTAATTCTTTCTTGTCCTGTCCAGTTGAGGGATAAACTCAGTAAGTTGTTCGTAGGACCAGCATCATCCAGCAAACATTCTCTGTTTCTGGCATCAAGGGGCACAGACCAGTTATGATCTGCAAACTCTTCAGAGCCAGTCTTCCTGGGATAGGAGGCTTAGACGGACATGTCACTGTTGGGAAGATCCAGGTCCTGAAATTGTCTGATTTTGGAAGACATTCCAGAGCCTGAGATCCATTGGGCAATCATGGCTGGAGTTCCATGACCTAGCACTGGCTCTTTTGAAACTCTTGGGGCAGGCATCCCACTTCATGATCCTCTCTTATTCCTTCTGCTATAAATTAGCTGGCAGGCTCTGAGCCAAGTCCCATGAAGACATTAAGGCTCCTATGTTTGACACTGATATCACTATGAGCAGGAAACACAGGCTCCGCCAGAAGTCTTACCATTATAGGAAGTTCAAACTCAACCCCCTTTGACTTTCTCATCACTGATTAGTTCACAGTGTCTGCGGATTCTTCTCTTTCCATGACAACTTCAAGACATATCAAAACATGTTAGAGAGTACCTACCTCTCTTGACATTGAAGCTGAGGTGGTTCAGGAGCGCTTCCGGAGACTGATGGATAGTCTAAGCTCAACAGAGGTTTGTGGACCAAGTCCATCTAATAATGAGGCTATTCTAGAGCCTTCAGTAACATGGTGGCAAACACTGTTGCTTTTTTACCCCCAATAGCTGAGAGAACTGAGAGAGGAGGTATTGTGTCCCTTCTAGGGATGTGAATGGGTAATCGGTTAACCATTTACCCAGTAAGCATCACCTTTTCTGGGTGATGCTTATCAGGTAGCGTTCAACTGGTTCCCTAGGAGCAGCCCCCTGTCTGTGGCCTGCTGCGGGTGTGGGCTACTCCCCCCCGGCGGGCTGCTTCTGGCCTGGAAGTCGGCAACCAGCCCTGGCGCGGGGGCTGGGAGCGGGAGTCCCGTCTGGGATCCCATTTAGTTAATCAAACATTAGGGGGCAAAATCTTGACATAAAGTGCACCATGCTTGCTCCCCACTGGATGTGCAGATTGTGGGCAACCAGCCAATGAATTCTGAGAATGACATGGAAGTGAGGGGTGTAGCTCAGTACAAATTGCAGACTATCCCCATGGTTCTGGAGTGTAGTCCCAGTAGGTGGCGGTGGTTGATGAGTAACTGAGTTAGAGGGGAGAGGGTGGATTCTACCAAGTCAGGGATGCTCTTATTCCAAATAGGAATGTTATAGGTCTGGGAAGAATATAGGTCCATGGAGTTGTTGGAGGGCCCCGAGTTTACCAGTACCCTTAGCTTGACCTCAGACATGGCAGGATGTTGTAACCGACAGCTCATTGGCTGACTGTGGCTAGGCTACAGGTTCAGAAAAGAGGCTTTCCTGACTAGGGTAGGCCATGAGACTTACCAGGGCACCATTGGCTGTAGTGCCCAGGTTTCTTGCAATATAGGCACAAATTTATGGGTCATTGCCAGCTGCTTTCAGCACCATTAAGGCAAAGTTGAATTTGGTTGGTCTGGGGGTTGAAAGCTGGATTCCCTTTCTAGTTGCCTTTCAACCAGGAGATCGTCTATGCCAGTGCACAGCTTAACCACAGCATATAGGTTGGGTAGTGGCTCTACCTCCACCAGTTTGTTGCTGATTTCTTCATTTAATGTTGGAAATGGTATTGCTGCCTTTTTCCATCTACTGCTGACTGCTAAGCCTGGGAATTCCATGGTGAATTTGGCTGCTGGTCTAGTGCCCTGGCATAGGTTCTGAAGTGTGCTCTTGGCAGAGTGGGTACAATTTGTGTCATTGAAAATAATCATCATGGCTCATATGAATTCTTAACGCTGTCCCAGAAAAGGACTGGAATTCTCTAGGAGGGTGGATTGGGCCTCATGGTCAGTCGGGTGACCAGGCCTGGAGGTTGGAGCCGAGCCGAGTTAGTTAAGACTCAAGACCACAGGGTGCTCGGGAGTATAATGAAAAGTAGAGCTGAGAGTCAGAACCAGAAGCTGAAAGCCAGAGCCAATGGGTGAGTTGGAGACATGATCAGGAAGCAAATCCAAGGGTACCAGAGCAATTTAGGCAGGAAGCAGGACCTAGTGTAGCTGTGAGCATGGAAAATGCTGCACATTCAGCAAGCCATGTCTACATCTGGGTCAAGTGGTAACTAACTCTGCTCCCCTACTACTCAGGGAGTGCAGGATTAGCTTATGTCCATTTTGTTGCTGGGAGGGTGAACCTGCTGCAACTCACTCCCTAACACTCTGCTCCAAAGCATGAAGGTACCAGAATTTCTCAATGAAATGGTTGCAAGAATTTTTTAACATGGATAAACAATATATTTTCCCCTTATCTGTGTTTTTCAAATGTAAGTGTCAGTCCCTAATACTGTGGGTTCAGATTTGTGGCTCTGAGAATAGCAGTTACTCTCTGGTTGATTTGCAGAAACAATATTTCCAGACTCTCTCTGCTCCTCATTCTCCATTGCTATCAGTTTCCATGGTAGGGTTGCCAGATGGTTTCAACAAAAATACTGGACACACTTGACATTACATCACCATCTACATTACATCTTATTTAGAAAATACCGGACGCTTATATTTTCTCATTTATATTTTCTCAATATGTTTCCCGAGCAGAAAGCTCAAATACTGGACTGTCCGGTTCAAAACCGGACACCTGGCAATCCTGTTCCATGGATGTTTCTGACTGATTGAACATAACGTAGAAAGTTATACCAAGTTAATTGGTATTGTTCCAATTCTGACTGGCTCTGGAGTGATGGGGTTTAAAACAGGAGAAATTTCACGATGACAATATATTACCCATTTGTTGCATCTATTTCATGCTTGAAGATTACTTTGTGATTAGTTCATTACCTGATTTATTGTTTATGAGGAATCTATTGTGTTTTCTTTCAATAGCAGCAAAGACTACATCAGGATTGCTATGTGAAGATGGTTTAGTTTTTGCCTGAAAGATTAGCCATGCCTAACATGTAACGTCGATTGTTTCTACACTCCCTTCCAATCTCCACTCTCCTTAACATTTTGCTCCGTAAAAGGAAACAATTTTTTTGGCAAAACTGCAGCTGCCCAAACCCATTTACTTGCTGGGAAAAATAACCCCTGGCTTGTTGGTGCAGCCTTGTGATGCTGTACAGATTTAAAAAGTAAACATTTACTTACACTTATTCGCATTGTTAGTTTTTCAGAAGCCTAGAGAGAGGAAGTAATTTGTTGTACCAGCTCATAAATGGTCACAGTATAGCAACATAAAACCTAGTGGTAAGGGTGGAGTTAAAAATAGGCTAGACTTTTTATCGGGTTGAATACAGTAGTCACAAACATCTTACTTTCCAGAATTATATAATTTTTCAGTAAAATTGACTCTAGATTTTAAGGTTTTTTCCTCACCTCCATTACAAAGATTGATTTAACTGTGCGTTATTAGATAACATTTGCACCCATCCCTTCCTTCCTTCATTCAATTTGATTAGTTTTTTGTGGTTGCAGAAGTTTCTGTTTAAACCATGCTACTTGGTGTTTTGTTAGCATATTATGTAAGCTGAACATTTTAAAACAAATTATGGCTAAAGTATTAAGGTATATACAGTACCTATAGTGCATTAATTATGATCTAAGAATTTCCATTGTTCTCTTATAAGGCTCCGTCTACACTGTTTGTTTTTTGCGGACGGGGAAATGCAAATGAAGCACTTATTAGCAAATCTCGCACTCTCATTTGCATATTGTCTTCCGATCCTTTTTGCAGAAAAAAACTGCAGTGTAGAAGGAGCCATTTTTCAGAAAAAAACCATTTTGCATAAGATCCCTTATTCCTCAAAAAATGAGGTTTACAGGATCTTGCCAAAAGGGTTTTTTTTTTCCGAAAAATGGCCCCGTCTACATTGCGGGTTTTTTCCCCATAAAAACCTCTTCCCATAAAAAGAGTCCGGAAGAATGGAAATAGTGTAGAGATTTACTAATGAGAGCTTCATTTGCATTTCCTCTTTCGCAAAAAACAAATAGTGTGGACGGAGCCTTAGTGTGCAGCATTGCTCATACTGAAGCCATACCGATTCCATTTTAAATCCTATTAGGGCCAGTATACCTTGAATTTTAATGAAGTTTTATATCAGTTTGTAAAAAGGTTTCCCCATAGCATCTGTACAGTAAGAGTGCAGGATTGTCGCTGTCATTCGGAAACCTAGAATGTCAAGTCAGTGTGAAATGATGGAAACACAAGTGTGATTTTTAAAGTTCTTTTTCTTCAGAATATCACCAGGTTCAACCACCACTAGGATTTGTGGTCTGTTACCATCCAGTTTTTAAATTCACAACCATTTTGACTTGACAGATTAACACTTGCATGATAGCAAGGCATGTATTTATGTCATGCCAACAGTCCTAGATCATCATCGTATCAGAGAGAACTCAACAAAGTTCCACCCTTATTCTACAGCTAATTTGTATGCAAAAGTTTCTTTGGTATATAGGGGAGATTATTCAGATGGAGGGATTAGATGGTTTAACTGCCACAGTTCTTCAAAATCACACACACACAACACAACCAGCACACTCAGCAATCCCAAGCGCACACAAACCAGCACAGCAGGACCCACCCTACTTGCCCAAATCCATACTAACCTCTCACAAATCATCTCTCACAGAACAACACACGTGTTTACCCAGACTCACTCATACTTACTATAAAAGCGTACATTGTAGTAGTAAATCAGTGGGTCCATTGCTAGTAGAAAATAATATTCATGTAAACAAAGTGGTGTACTCACTCCCCTTTGATTATTGTTTGCAATGCCTCTTAATATGAGTTAATGGTTTTTTTTCATGTTACTCATGACAATGAGAAAGTGTAATTAAGTTTTTTCACTCTGTTTGGAATTTGCACTATAGCACCTGTGTGTTGCAGGAGTCTGAGATAAGTATGATAAATTTACATACTCTGTCTTGAAGCATTTAGGCACATGACACACAGTGAGGGTGGAATGAGAAATCTCTGAATCTCCTTCTTCGTGGGTTTAAGTAAGATCCTAATGTTATTTTAGCATAATTCTTGAGTTTAGCAGTACTTAACAAAAGTTTTATCGCAGCATATCTATGTCATCAAAACTGGCCTTCTTCCATTTGGGCACAAAACCAGTGAAACAGAAGCTTTCAGTATACTTTGACATTGCATAACAGCTGTGCACCACTTAAAGCTAAAGTTTAGCTCAGGCTGTCAGTCTGATCTTTGAACTTAATGTTTAATATTTTTTTGCTGTAGAAATATTATTGCAAGGACACACACCTACAATGTTCAAGAGTTTATTACAATGGGATCTGGTAGCACTAGTATGGCTTAACATCTGTTGTGTTAGCAATGAAATCGTAGTTTTTCAAAAGTTTGTATTTTAGGTTAAAAGAATTTGGGCTGAAGGCATGAAAGGTTCAAGAGTTTTTTTTTTTAAATAATTTTTCTAAAAAAGCTTAGGTATTCTGCCCAGACTTATAACTAGGGTTAAGATTTTGTCGTGGTTATTTTTAGCAAAAGTCATGGACAGGACACAGGCAGTAAACAAATTTCAAGAAAGTCCATGGCCTGTCTGTGACTTTTACTAAAATAACTGGTTGGAGTGGGGGGAGACAGGAGGCTGACTGTTGCTGGGACTGAAGCCCAAGTTCCATACAGGGGGAGGACTGAAAGCTTAAGAGTCCCCCCAGCGGCAGCTGACAACTGCAGGGGTCCCTGCTGCCCCAAAGTGCATGGCTGAAGCCAAAGTAGTCACTGAGGTCTCTGAAAGTCATGGAATCTGTGAGCTCCATGACAAAATCGTATCTTTACTTTTAACATTTTGATTAAAAATTCAAAAGATCAGCAGTTTTGAATTTCACTGAAAACAAAAATGTCAGTCTTTTTTTGCAAACTCATTATCTTAATGTTCTCAAATGTAATCTTAATAGAATACCTTAATAGCAGGGTTATCCTCTAGACCTGATATGCTCTATTTTGTAAATACAAATGTCAGTGACTTTAATTGTTGTCATCATAGACTATTCGGAAGGGCTGTTATTTATATAATGTCAGCTTATACTTTCTTATATTTTATTCTTCTAGTATATACTGACTTCCGTTACTACTACTGAGTCCTATTTTTCAGTGTTTAGACTGAAAGCCATTCTGCACAGTTTTTCTATTCTAGAACCCAGTAACTCTCTGCAGGAGAAATGCTGCACTGCATAAGTGTGAAACACATTAGTGGTTCACTCTTCTGTGTCAGCAGCTGTTCTTCGGGTGCTTGCTCATGCCCGTTCCACAATAGGCGTGCGTGTTTGCCACATGGACTGGTGCCTGAAGTTTTTTTCCTAGCAGTACCTATAGGGCAGTGCCTCTAGTGACCCCTGGAGTGGTGCCTTCCTGGCGTGGTATAAGGGGAATGCTCCCCTCACGCCTCAGTTCCTTCTTGCCCGCTAGTGACGATGCATCGGAACAGCTGTGCTCCAGCCTTAGCTGTTGTCATCTCCCCATTGTTAGTCTTTCTTTATAGTGAGTTTACCCACAGTAGTACTGTAGTTCAAGTAGCTGTTCCCCTTCGGGATTTGAACTCTGTGATTCTTGCAAACAATCTCTGCCTGTCAGTGACCCATATAGGAGTTGCCTGAGTGAAGCACACATCCGTGACAGGTGCAAGATTTGTAAACCCTTCGAGCCTAGGACTAAGGAGGAATGGGACATTCGGTTTTGTGCCTCTTAATGGAGTTGGCCTTAAGCCCGGCATGGGTGCACCGATTAGAGTTGGCACCGGACACTGAGGGCTCAGTGCATAGTGCCCTGGAGGCGCTGTCCACCAGTCGCCACCAGGCGCTGTCCACCAGAAGACGATTGATCATTGTCTTCAGTCCACCCCCTCTGGGGCACCTGGTGCTGGCCACTGTCGGCAGACAGGATACTGGGCTAGATGGACCTTTGGTCTGACCCGCTACGGCCGTTCTTATGTTCTTATGTTCACCACTCTCCCTCCCGGACCCTGCTGAAGAAGCTGAGGAGGGCATCAAGCTCCCATCCTGGAAAAAAAAGGACAAGGGGTGAATGAGTGCAGACCTGTGTCAGGCGGTTCCCAATCTGAGTTCATGAGACCCAACTCAGGCAGAAGGGAGCATCCCAGCCCACTTTGTCCCTCCCTCCTCAAATGTGAGCAGAACTCTAAGTCACCTTTCAGGTGCCCTGCAGGCTGCACAGGAGAGACTGTCTTTACCTGTACTGGCATCCCAGGCCTCTGTGACTCCCCAATCAAAAGATAAAGCTGCACTTCGTGTGGTGGACTGTCCTCTGCATCAGCACCAGATTCCATAGAGGGAAGGGAACAGACACCACTCACAGGCCCGTGATCACCAGGAGGCAACCCAGGAAAGGCCAACCCCACTCACCCCCTTTAGACTATCAGGCTGAGTTGCAGCACACAGGGGCTTATAGTACGGCTCGCCAATGTGGGAGTACAGACCCTTGGAGTTTTGTGCTCTGCACAGTGAATGAGAGTAGCAGCACCACCAAATATCCATGAGCCTTTGGCACCATTGGGATGCCAGTCCATACCAGTGGTGAGGTCCCCTTCAAGGGCACCCCTCTTCCAAGTTGTTGACCAGATATGGGCACCGGTCACACTCTGCTTCTCGCTCCAGGTCCCAGTCTTGTCTTGTCTTTTTAGATTATGAACTGTTTGGCTTTGTCTAGAGTAGGTTTTGAAGGTGCATTGTTACACATTTTTAAAATCTAGTCAAATAAGGCACATCTGACTTCAGCAGATGGTGTACTGGTTGAATTAAAAACTACACCGACTTCTTAGACTTCCCTCGTACTTTAACTCAACCAATTTAGTACTTGTTAAAGACAATATACACTGTCCTACATTAGGCTTTTAAAATGTTAGTTAGCATGTATCCATGCTAAATCCTGCTCTAGGCAAGGCCTTGGAGGCAGGGATTACGTTGCGTAAGTATGATAACAGTTTAGCACTTTGTGGATATTCTCAAAATGCAAACACTAATACATTTTTATCCCCTTTAAAGGATGGTAATTTGCTGTGTTTAATGTGCTCTGGGTAGCTGCCCAGACATGTATTTTAGCCAAGGTCAGTTAACAAGCCACCCTCAAATTTATTGATTGCTGCAAAATATGAATCAAATCTGATTCAGATTAGAAAATATTGTTCATGGGACCAAAATGTAGGACTTCCAGATCCTTACAGGTGCACTTATAACATTTATTTTTTTTCTTCAAAACAGATTTCTTGACAACAGTAACTTCTGTGTGGTTAGTTATGATGATGCTGAGCACTAAAAATGTCATTTATTTACCCTGACCTTTATTTCCTTTAAACTAGAGTATCCTTAAGTATAAGGAGTGCAAGTGCATCTAAAATATTACCATAACTTAATGGATGCCTTCAGCAGCACTCTAGCTCTCTTCTGTATTTCTTATGCTGCCTGAATCTCCATTCTCCGTTGAGGAGCCAAAGGTGGTTTTATTGAGGGACTGGTTAAAAAAGGTCATGTGCAGCATCAAAAGGGATTTGCAGAAGCCCTAGCTTGGCTGAGTAACTGTACAAGTTACACTTGGCCATCTGCTGAAGCAACTTTTGCTGGAAGATCTTTCAGGCTTTCCTTCATAAATACCTTATTGATTTGGCTAGTAGCCTTGAGAATTTTGTTTAAGGCTTTCTTAATTTTTCTTTTCCCTCTCAGTTTTAGTCACAGCTAGCTACATCTCTTAAGCAGAGGACTGGTGGTGGATTGTAAGGTAAATAAGAAAATTTTGTACTAGTAGAGGATTTTTGAGAATCCCTATCCACTAATATAGTGGTTCTGAAACTATGGGTCTGGCCTCCCAAGGGAGGTATGGGAATGTCAAGTGAGGTAGGAACTCTTTGTTTTATTTCTAAAGAGTTTTGGCTATCAGCCCCAGGCAGCTGGAGCTCATTCAGAAAAGCTGGATGCACCCGAGAGGTGAGGGGATGAGATAAAGGGGACAGCCAGAGCCCTGCCACCAGGCTCTGATAGCTGGAGCCCCATTGCCTGGACTCAGGCTCTCCTCCCCCACCCCAATCCCTCATAGTTGTCAGCCTTAGCGTGGCAGCAGTAGCACAGAATTAAGGGTGGCAAAGCCTGCTGTGAAAAGTGATATTGACAAATATCAGTTTTCACATTGCCACCCTTACTTCTGCGCTGCTGCCGGGGCTGGGGTGCTTTCAGAGCTGAACACCCAGCCAGCAGCGGCTGCTCTTTGCTCTGCCTTCAAGGCTGGCTGGTAGGTAATATATGTTCTTGGGGTGGGAAGGTGTAAGGGAATACAGACACAAAGAAGGGGATCCCAATCAAAGAAGAACCATTGCACTAATACTGTTCTTCTTTGGGGAAGAATATAATAATAAAGAAAAAGATAAAATTGTTACATTATCAATTTCTGTGTTACTTCTGATATTTAAACTACACCACTGAAAGTGAATTGACACTAGCATAGGTTTTCCATTTCCTTGTTTTGAACTATTTTGGGTTATCTCCCTCCTTGTCCCTCCACTCTTCCCTAACCCTTGCACCCCAAATTTTAAATCAAGTTTGTGTAAAGCACAAAGCTAGTGTAGTTGAATAGCAGTTAGTACATTGTAAAAGTTACTGGCTCATTTTATCACATGTAAGATTAAGATTTTGTCACTATTATTTTTAGTAGAAGTCATGGACAAGTCTTGCTCAGTAAACAAAAATTTATGGGAACCTGTGACCTGTCTGTGTCAGTGCTAAAAATTAGCAGGAAGGCAGGGCTGGGGAGTGGGAGGGAAGGAATGACAACTGAACCTCATGGGGAAAGACGGATGGCCAGGCGCAGGCATGGGTGAGGAGGCCACACAATCCCAGCTCTAGCCCCGGCTATAGTTGTGGGGCAGGTGCATATAGTCCTTGCTCTAGCTCCAGCCATGGGGATGGCAGTGACAGTCTTAGCCACGGTCCCGGGGAAGATAGGAGGAGGTGAGGAGAATGGGGTATGTGACCCCGACTCCAACCTCTATTGCAGCCAGCAGGGTGAGGTGCTCACTCCTGGCCAAATCCAGGGGTTGTGTGGGGCACAGCCCAGCTGCAATCCTGGCCAAAGCTGCATGGTCCCCGCTCCTGACAGTCATAGGGGAAGGGCATATAGTCCCAGCTACAGCCCTTACTGCAGCCTTGGAAAGGGGCCTAGGCAGTCCCAGCCCTGGCTGCGGGGCAGAGGTACACAGCTCTGGTGGCAGCCATGGGGGAGCACAGAGCCTTGGCTCTGACTCTTTTGGCAGCCACTCTGAGCTGAAGCCAAAAAATTGTAGAGGTCCAGTAAAGTCACGGAATCAGTGACTGCCATGACCTAAATTGCATCCTTAATTGCCTGGTGAGTGTGTTTCTTTAGAGCAACAAATGTTTAAGGATAAATAGTGTATAATAAAAGCAGCATGCACTGTACTGTTCCAGCAGGAATGTGTAACATGCATTTCCCTAGCCTTTTTCCTACCAAAGACCACTGACCTGAAGAAAAAATTAGTAGCGGGCCACACACAGCTCTGCAGGGGGGAGAGGCCATGGCGGCTTGGGGCTTCCCCTAGGCTTTTAGGGTTGCTAGCTTTCCTCATTGGACAGACTGGATGTCATTGCCGCAGATGGCATGTGGTCTGTCCAGTTGGGAAAGTTGGCAACCCTAAAAGATGATGCATCACTCTTTAGCCTCTAAACCTGCTGGGCAGAAATTCATAGAATAATCAAATGTTTTTTTAAACTGGAAAGCTGCAGTTTATAAGTTTATGAAAATAAATAATACAATTTGTACTGCATCTCTTGGGCTGTTCTATTCTGAGCTCATCCTAGACTTCCAGTTTTCAATGTGCTGCGAATTTTGTATAATTGTGATGGGGCCAAAAATGAAGGATTCAGGGTGGGGAGGGAGCTCTAAGCTGGGGCAGAAAGTTGAGGTGTGGGAGAGGGATTAGGGCTCTTATTGGGGGGGTGCAAGATCTGGGGTGAGGCTTGGGGTGGTCAGGTTGGCATGCACGAGGGGGCTTAGCCTGAGGAAAAGGGCTTTGGAGTGCAGGAGGGCGCTCACGGCAGGAGGTTTGGGTGGAAGTGCTGGGTCTTAGGTAAGAGCCGGGTGCTGAAGTGGGCTCAGGTCTGGGGCAGGAAGGTGGAGTGTGGGACCTGGGAGGGGAGGGGGGAATTAGTGTGTGGGAGGGGCTCAGGGATGGTGCAGAGGGGTTGCAGTGCAGAGTGCCTACTTCCGGTAGCTTCTAGATTCGGATGCGGCTCGCACATGTCCCTGAAGCTCAGGGAGGTGTGAGGAATGGCTCTGCATGCTGCTCTCACTTGCAGATGCGGCTCCCATTGCCAGCAGATCCTAGCCAATAGGAGCTGTGGGGACAGTGCCTGCAGGTGAGGGTAGCAAGCGGAGATTCCCAGATTGCTGTGAGCCAGCCCTAATGGCTCTGGGTGATGAGATTCAGGGTTTCTGGCCCATGGTGCAGAATTTAAGCAGGGGTCCAGATCCAGCCCGTGAGCCAGAGATTCCCCATGCCTGCCTAATTCGAGTTTTGGAAGAACAGATTGGACAAGGTTTCATATTCATGTATGAGAAATCTTGCCCGATATTATAACTGTATATATACTTGGTAACTTTGTGATCTTTGATTTGACTTTCAAAAGTATATGTTTTTATTCCCTTTTAGTAATGTTAACTCTTGTGTTTATACCTTTTGAATACATGTAAACATCTGCAATACCCACTGGTTGTACAACTTCTAGGTAGTTATATCACATAATTTATATCTTATCTCGCAAAGGATATCATGAGCAAATATTTTATTTTTATTACCCAAGCAACTGTTCGTGTGGTTTTACAATACTTGTGGTATTTAGTTTGAATGGGCCATGTAGTGTAGCAGTTCTGTATGTGTTTTACTTGCAGTGGTTTCTTTGTGTACCAAAGATTCATTGGAACTTATTTTATGGGCATATTTTTTGTGGTAGGTATAATAGTTTACATCCATTTCCACAATGCAGTTGTTATTTACAGTGTTGCTAAGCAGTTGATTCTGTTGGCTCCATCCCAGTCCTCTATACCTGATGTAAACCATAGTTTTTGGAACTGGTACCTATCTCATCCAAAAATGTTTTGTCATCCAAAAATACTTTCTTCCTGGTGACAATTTTTGTTGATGTTTTAAATCTCCAAAAAAGGGAAATATCAAAGTATAGTCTGTTCTTTCCTGCTCTTCTGGATATACAAAACAGCTGCAAGGCACAATCAGCCATTGTAGTGAAGAGCCCAAGTTCTATAAATAGATACACAGCTTTAAACTTAAACTGTTCTGTTAGGCCAGGAGATTTTGACTTCGAATTACAAAACATTCACATCCACTGACATATTTGTTTTAACATTATAATTTCTTAAGCAGCAATATTTGTATCAGTGCACTTAAATTTAAGGTTGTCTTTCCATGAATGTTTTAAAATACATTTTTTTCATGCTTGCAGGTCTCCCACCCTGTTATTTTTCAGTATTAATTTTGAATCAATTTTGGACTTTCTGAAGAAAATTACAATTGTACTGCATATATCTGAAAGTCTAAGCATGTTTTTGCAAGGATGTGGTTTCACTGTGATACATCATTCTTTAGCCTCTAAACCTGCTGCTCAGAAATTGGTAGAATAATTAAATGTTCTTTTGAACAGAAAAATCTGCAGTTTCATCAAGTAAATTCAAAACCTGGCTGTCTTAGTTAAACATGAAAATAAATAATACAATCTGTACTACATCTCTTGGACTGTTTTTTATTTTGAGCTGATTCCAGATTTCCAGTTTTCAGTGTGCTGCAGAATTGTATTTATTCACGGTATATAACTGCATTGGAAAAATTGGAAATGTGGGAGATAGATATTTTGTTAAATGATGAGGGGACAGTCACACTTTGTTAATAAGGAGGCTACAGTGATCGTCTGAGATTTTAATATCCACAAGGTGGTTGAGACTTTTGTCACTTGACCACATGGATATTTCTCTTCTCTTTCTCGTGGGGAAGGGTAGAGGTGATATGTAATGTTTTTTGGGGGTACAACTGCTGATTCCTCACTACCTTCATCTCAGTATACTGCACTTCCAACATGATTGGTGTATAACCAATAGCTAATAGCTGGATGTCTCTGCTGAGCAGTGAAATAGTCATCCTTTGACTTAGCGTTAATACTGTGTTGAGTTGAAAGGGCTAGTTTACACTTCTCAGGAATTTTTTTTCAGGCTATCTGTTTTCAGACTCCTGAAGACTGCACTTCAAACTCAGTTTGTCACTGCCATCTCAGGGGTTGAAGAGAGGACAACAATTCCTGTTACAGCAGGAACAGCTGGCAAAGAGCCTCTTAACAAAAGAATGTGAGGTATCTCTGAAAAGATCCTTCAAGGATTCAAGCCTATCAGTATACCTTCACTTTAGACAGCATGCAAGAGGTTGCAGGCACATTACAGGTCTTCAGAAAGCAGAGATGATGACTCTGTGCTGGTCCAGAATTTCTCATTTCTAGGCTCTTGTTCCTATGCTACATAAAATCCAAGTGACTTCAGGAACTGTGCTCACCTTGGAGGCAGGCAAGACATTTGGTTAAGTATTTGGCAGCCAATTTTTCCTCACTGGTCTGGCATTGACCAGGCCTTTCAAAGGCAGACTTCTTTTCAAGGAAGACTTGGAGAAGATTCAATAAAGCTTAGCTACTCAAAACACAGAGACCTACACCAGGATAGGTCCACATGGGAGTGGCGGGATTAGCGCCCAACCATAAGCAGATCCAAGAAAGTAGAGCCTGCTTTCCAGGAAAAAAAAAAGCAAATAAAATTCAAGAAAATAGCAGGCCTCAATTGACTTAACTTTTTGTTTCCAGAGAAACAAACAAAACAACAGGTAGTCCTTTCTGGTTTTAAACAGTCAGTCTGAAGGTACAAGATCCAAGTCTGGAGTTCCTACATCAGGGAAAGGCTGATGAACATCTTAATCACCTATGCTCGAACAACATTTATCTAATCAGTGCACGGTAGCATATGCTTACGTAGTACAGTTCACTTGTCACTAAAGAGAGACTGTGTCAGTCTGTTCATTCTTTGTCAGGATTTAAAGGTCAAGTGGCCTCTCAAGCCATCATTTCCAAGTGGATTAGGGAATTGTTCAGACGGCCTTATGTTGTGGTGGGAAAGGAAGCATCAGAGTCTTTTAAAGCTCGCCTTATCTGTTCGGTAGAATCTTCATTGGCAGAAAGAGGAAAAGCTTTTTTTATTAGAGATTTTGCAAGACTGTTTCCTGGTCTTTCGCTTGTACCTTTGTCATTTATTATTATAGGATAGGCTTGTACTCACAGCCTTATCAGAAAGGCATTGTAGGTAGTAGTCAAATGACAATCTCACCCAGTCCAAAGTGATTGATTACTTTGAGAGCCCAATAATCTGGACTAGTACAGATCATAAAAAGGGAAATTTTCCTTACCCAGGTACCTTTTTTCTTCAAGATCTTCCATACCTGACCAGATGTCCTCCCTGTATGATTGATGTGCCTGTCACAAAATGGCTATTATGGAGAGGTGGGCTTTGGCCCCATCTCTGACTAATCCTTTGTCTTCCAGCAAAGGTGATAGCTTTAAGATCAACTGGTCTTCATAAAAGCCAGCAAGAGTTCAGTTGCTGGGAGAACTGCAGAGGGAATAGGTAGGCTACTGTAGGAATTCCTATATACAACTCTCAGGCCTGTGGAAGGTAACCCTGCAGGGAGCCAGCCAAGAAGGAGTATAAGAGCTGCAGCGAATAGATAGGCTCTTGCAGAATGTGTGTCATGGCGGTTGGCAGAAGCGGAGTGTGTGGGTTGGGCAAGGATGAGGTTGGTACAGTGAATTTGTATTAAGAGTGTGGTTTAAAAAAAAAAAAATCAAGTGTAAGCCTTGAGGAAAAGGGACCAAAATCCTGTGGCTGGAGAGTATCCTTCAGTGGGCAGGCTAATTTATAGGGCCTGACACACTATTCAGAGTTTCAGAGCAGAGTCAGCAATATTTTCAGAATACTGCTGTCATTTGTTAAAGGCTATTGAGCAGTGTCAGCCTGAATTTTTATCCCTTTCCAAGTTTTCATTTGAAGGGCAAGAAATGGCTAGATCCTTGTTTGTGATGGTTATGACTTCCATTATCACCCAAGCATTCTGGTATCAATGAAAATTATAAGTAAAGAAAATTAGCGGTCATGGAAATGTATTATCTTTAAATGAAAACTTAGATTCTGGAACACAGTTGTGCAGTCTTGCGTGGCTTCTAATTCAAATTCTCTATATAGAATCATGGAAAACATAGGACACTGAATAAAACTGAAAACCTATTGCAAAGCACGCTTTACTGAAGTATATTGTGATGCAGGAAATTACACCTGGAAGATTTTGCATATGGAAGTTCATGTAGGTTGTCATATGCACAACTTATTGGACTACTTGTGAGAGAAAAGCCTACTTAATTGAACTGGAAGGGAGGGTATAGCTTTTGCATAGATAGTGATAGAGTATTAGCTATCTAAATGCAGTTAATTATAGCATCTATCCACCAATAGCCATCTTGGGGTTTTTTGGGGGTTTTTTTAGAACAAAGAAGTCATTATGTATTTAGAATACTCTGTACAGTTCTGGTCAGCCATGTGCAAGAAAGATACATTCAAATGGAACAGGTGCAGAGAAGAGCTGATGGAATGATGGGGCTATGGAGGGCCTATCTTATGACGGGAGACTAGAAAGCTTGGTTTGTTTAGCCTAGCAAAAAGAAGGCTGAGAGAGGAGACCATTACTCTATAAATTCATCAGGGTAAGGAGGAAGAAAATACCAGGGATGGTGAAAAGCTATTTAAGCTAAAAGATGATGTTGGCATAAGAATAAAAGGGTATAAACTGGCCATAAATAAATTCAGGAAATTAGAAGACGTTTGCGGGAAAACTGCTCCACTGGTTTTTATAGTTCACAGAGTTTTGACTAAGTCAAGGAACAACAAAGCGTTTTAGTAGTTCCACATTGTTAGAGAAATAACTAGCATGCAGATTTTGCCCAAATAACTGAGATCCAAACTTTCCTGCTACTCAGGCCTAGTCTATGCTACAAAATTACACTGATTTAAGCCACCTTCCATGAACCTAGTTGTGCACGTGTTTACACTTAAATTTGTAAGCTCTACATCATGATGACATAGTAACTCAGTTGTCCCAAATGGCACTGAACCCTGGTCAATGTACTGAGGTTGTCACAGTGTGAATGTAGAAACTGTGTTATCTATGTTGACCATAACAGTCCTCCAGAAACTGTCTCTCAATGCCTAAGATTGACTGATGTGTTTACAATTGTGAACTCTGCTGCTCAAGGGTCATAGAGACTGGAAGCCCCCTTCCCCCTTAAAATCCTGCAGATGTTTGAAATATTTTTTCCTAATTGTCCATCTTAGCAAACGCGCCTACCAGGTTTCCATTGTTTTGTAGAACTGCCTAGCTCCCCATGCCAGTTACCTGCATCAGACATGTTCCTGCCTGTAATAGACCGGCGACATTGGCTCTCTTGGGCATGTGGTGAGAAGAGGCTGTGCAAACACAGACATGGATCAGTTGGAGAAACGTGGACATTGATGAGTAGATTACCTGGGGAGGATGCAGGAGAAGTGGTATGAAGGGATCGTCAGTAGTGCCACATCAAAATGAAGGAACTGTGGCAGGCATATTTGAAGGCCAAGGAGGCAGTCAATACAGTGCCAAGCACCAAACCATCTGCTTTTACAGAGAGCAGCATGTCTCACTTGTCCAGGGTGATGTCTCCAACAACACACTAGATACCTCTGGGGAGCCTGAACCACAAGCCCTTACTGTGAACAACAAGGAGGAAGAGCATGAGGATAGGAGATGTGTAAATAGGGGCAAGCCAAGACTTGTTTGAGATGCTGTTGCAGTCTAGTCAATCTTGGCAGTCAAGGATGGGTGATGCAGGGGAAGAAATCCGGGTAAGTATGTACATTTATTTCCTATTACAGTAAGAGCATCCCCACTTAGCAAGCAGGGCACAGCTATCAACGTTGCATTAATTTACTGATACTTGAATAGGTAGCTGTAGAACAAAGAGATGTAGAGTTAGGTGGGGAGAAGAGAGGCGTGCAGCATGGTTTGTTTATGTACATAGGGCTGTCCCCGGAATTCTCCTGACTGTTCTCGATGAAACGTTCATGGAGATACTGTGCAAATTTCTGGCAGGCTTATTTCTTTCTCCATGATTTTCCCACCCCAGTCAGCCGTAACTTTGTCAAGCACTGCTGCAGTAAGCAGGCTAGCAGTATACAGGCTTGGGCAACTTTGGAATGCCAGCAGCAGCTGTGCTCTTGTCACCCTCAGGAGCAGGATAACAGCTAAAGTCACATATCTTTGGAAAATTCATTTTTGACAGTATTTGGTCCCATTGCTCTATAACCATAGTTTCAGGTGACTGAGCAATTCTCTCTTTACCCCGGTGAGCCATATTCAGCATGGCTGGTGCTGAGAGTGGCACTATGCACAAGTACTCCAAAGCAGAAGTGTCAATAAGCACACCTTCTATAAAACTTAAGGGGAGCAAGGAAGGGAATTTTGAACCTTTATTTTTGCTTTCCATTGTGACTACCTTGGCAATGGTACTTTCTGTATTTTATCCATAGCTGCTGCTTTTCCCTCCACACCCAAAGAATGTCTGAGTCAGATAAGGAGGAAAAAGAAGAGGACTTGAATTTCATATTCAGCGAGATCCTGCAAGCCAGTGCTGCATCAGACTGTGAATAGAGGGCCTACCCTTGAGCGTGAAAATAGCAGACTAATGAGAAGTAGAGACCAGAAGGGAGACAGGCCTACCAATCCCAGTCTGAAAAGGAGAGGGAGACAAACCAAGACATGATGGAGCTTCTCTGGAAGCCAAAACAGATCCCAAAAACTCTTGTGGACATGCAGGTTCAGGAAACAAGGGCTTGCTTCTGTTTGTGGTCTACAGAGAACTCTAGCGTAGCACCTTCTTACACCATCACCGCCACATTCCACGTAACCTCAGAGGCCACATCTCTACCCTTACCACTCCATGCCAGGGGACATTATAAAGGCAGCCTTATATGCCTAATTTACAACTACTCCCTAGCTGAGCTCCAGTTGGCTCACTTCTCAGATCTGTCTGTCTGTCTTAGAAAGTTTGTGCGTCTGTTTGTCTGTGAGTCCATCCATTCATCTGTGAACTCATTTGTTCAAGAACTCCTAAACGGTAAGAGCTAGGACCACTAAATGTGGCAGACAGCTTCCTCTTATCATAACTTTAAGTGAGGTCAGGGTTTGATTGTGCCAGGAAAATGGGATGTGCCTGGAATCTGATTGATTGTTTTCCATAATATGGAAAGGGAGAGGGCTGAGAGCAGGGATGATAGCTATGCTCTGCAATGACCTCTGGAGGCAGTGAGTGCAGGGTAGAGTTATACTGCATAGTGACCACAGTGGGGTGGCCACACAAGGAAGAGAGGCCAGCTGGGGCCAGAGCTCTCCATATTGCTAGCCATGGGTAAGTGGCCCTCCTGCCCCCAAACCCCTCCCTTTGTCCCCAGAGCCAGACTGGAGGGGGCCCCCCGTCCAGCATTGCCACCTGAGGAGCTGCCAAGGCCAGGCCAACCATTGTAGTCCGCCCTCCTCCCTAGGAGCACATCCCCGGCCCTTCCCCAGCCCTGAGCAGCTGCCGGAACCAGGCTGCACACCCCTCCCTCCGAGGGTCCTCTGTCAGAAGCTGAGGTGGCCCCAGTCAATCCAGACCACCCTCCCCTCTGGCCTGAGCTTTCAACTCCCTTCCTTAATCCTGCACCCCCTGCCCTGAGCCCCCAAACCTCCCACCCCATCCTGAGCCCCCCATACCTGCCCTGAGCCCCCCATACCATGCCTTAATCCTGCACCCCTGTCCTAAGCCCCTCCCCCCAACCTCATGCCCTGACTCATGTAGTGGTGTCCGATTGTGAAAAAATATGTATTTTTACCTATTCATTAGACTTCTGAATAGTTTGCAGATGATACCAAGCTGGGAGGGGTTGCAACTGCTTTGAAGGACAAGGTCATAATTCAAAACGATCTGGACAAACTGGAGAAGTGGTCTGAGGTAAATAGGATGAAGTTAACTGAGGACAAATGCAAAGTACTCTACTTAGGAAGGAACAATCAGTTTCACACAGACAGAATGGGAAGCAACGGTCTAGGAAGGAGTACTGCAGAAAGGGGTCGAGGGGTCATAGTGGAACCACAAGCTAAATAGGAGTCAACAGTGTGACACTGTTGCAAAAAAACCAAACATGATTGTGGGATGCATTAACAGGAGTATTGTGAGCAAGACATGAGAAGTCATTCTTTCGCTCTGCTCTGCGCTCATTAGGCCTCAGTTGGAGTATTGTGTCCAGTTCTGGGCACCACATTTCAAGAGAGCTGTGGAGAAATTGGAGAAGGTCCGGAGAAGAGCAACAAGAATGATTAAAGGTCTAGAGAACATGAGCTATGAGGGAAGGCTGAAAGAACTGGGCTTGTTTAGCTTGGAAAAGAGAAGACTGAGAGGGACATGATAGTGGTTTTCAGGTACCTAAAAGAATGTTACAAGAAGGAGGGAGAAAAATTATTCTCCTTGGCCTCTAAGGATGGGACACAAAGCAATGGGCTTAAACTGCAGCAAGGGAGGTTTAGGTTGAACATTAGGAAAAACTTCCTAACTGTCAGGACGGTTAACTGGAATAAATTGCCTAGGGAGGTTGTAGAATCTCCATCACTGAAAATATTTCAGAGCAGGTTAGATAGACATCTATCAGGGATGGTTTAAACAGTGCTTAGTCCTGCCGTGAGGGCAGGGGACGGGACTCGAGGTCCCTTCCAGTTCTAGTGTTCTATGATTCTATGAAGTCCTGACGCTGGCTCAGAGGACAGAGAAGACTTATTACAAGTTAAGGCTATATTTATATATGGTTTATAGATTGTTGTAGCAAGTCATAAATCCAGTGTCTCTATTCAGTGATTCCATGGTTTTTACTGTCTAGTGAAGTTATGAATTTAAGCTTTCAGGCTCATCTTTTGAAAGCGTTGTGCAGATTTCCTTTGAGAATGGTAACTGAGGAGTCAGACAAAGAGTGATTGCACTGTGAAAAGTGTGAAGTGTTGCTCATAGGGGATCTGATATTTTTGTCTTATATTATTTCTCTGTGTGAATTCATCTGAGGGTTTTAGTGGTTGTCTGGAATCCACATAGCTGTTATTGGGACATTTAGTGCACGGGATGTGGGACACCGCATGTTGTGGTAGGTGTGGGTAGGACCCATGGATCTTGAAAGATGCATTTGTAAAGAGCAGTGTTGATCATCGTAGCAGTGAAAATATGTCTGCAGGCATTGCAGCTGTTGTTCTAGCAGAGACTGGAGAGATTCACAGGCTACTTCCCTTTGAATGATCCCGTAAATTATGAGTTAACTGCTTATGCTAAACAACTTATTCCACCTTATATTTGGCTGTGACACTGAGTACCTTTCCCACACCAGAAGAAATGCTCTGTGTAAGCTCAAACACTTCTCACCAACAGAAGTTGGTCCAATAAAAATATTGCTTCATAAATCTTGTCTCTTGGCTATTTGTCCAAATTATTTTTGAAGACCTCCAGTGGATGGGATTCCACAGCCTTTCTTAGAAGCCCATTCAGAGCTTAACGACTCTTAAAGTTAGAAAGCATTGGTTTATTCTTTTTACAAAGGTCTTTCAAGGGCTGATAAAATATCAGTAAAAGCCCTTTGTGTCTTCTGTCCATGGAACTGGGTAAATATCAGTTACTGTGACAGTATTATGTTTTGTAATCAGTGCAGAACGTTATGTTTTCATTCGTTTTGAGAATCACAACAACTGGAAAGCCCAGGGGACCGTTGCACCGAGTGGTTACACCTAATTCCAGTATGTGCCTTATTTCTGCCTGGACTTGCCCCAGCATGTTATCCTTTGCACGTTGTCAACCAATGGGCCTCAGTAGTGCACACTTCAGCCTTCTGTATTTATTTAAAACCCCGCCCTCTGGAAGTGGAGCTATGCAGTAGCCCACTCCTCTCTGCCACCATCTCCCAAGCCAGCCCTTGCTAGGGTTGCGGCACTCCGCTTCCTGTTGCCACAGTGAGGTGGAGTGACTGAGCTGGCCTGGGAGATGGCGGCGGAGCAGATCAATGGCTGGTGTGTTGCTCCACTTCCCTGCATTTCCCACTGCCATGTCCCCTGGTAATCCCCAAGGCTGTCTCTCTTAGGGAAGGGGATTTACGGGAAGGGATGCAATGAATGGAAGAGGGCAAAACAGGTACCGGCTTCTGGCTCCTGCCCCACTCCCAGGGAGTGGCTGCCACCCTGCGCTGCGGGCACTGATACAGACCTAGCAGCACGGAATGGCAGCCAGCATTCCAGGAGCGGGGTGGGAGCCTACATGTAACCGTTCATGGTAACCGGTAAGCCCAGGCTTCGCAGTTAACCATGTAAGCGGTTATCCTATTATAGGGTGCCAACATTTTAAAAACATTAATGGCTGCCATCAATGACTGCTTTAACCTATACACAATTATGGAAGTGGTTGAAACTGATGAGTCTGCTAACTAAATGCTAGGAGCGCCTGTGTCATCTTTCCCCCCGCCCCCCATTTCCTATTTCTGGTGTTCCAATTGTCACCAAAATCTGCCCTTTGAGGCCTGGAACATTCCCTGAAATATTGAAACTGATCAGATGCAGCATTCAAAAGTTACCAGTTTACATCCAAAGAGACAAATCTCATGAAACTCAGAGCCTTGTTTTTGTTGGGGCTTATTTGTGAATAAGACTACTTTTGTGTACAAAGCATATTGCATTTTTTTACTGTGTTATATAAAAAAAGCATATTGAATTCCTGCAGTGCTAAACTCTGAACAACTGTGTGTAGTTATTTACTTTCAACTAACTTTTTTTAAACTAAAGTTTAAAAAAAAAAACCTAGGTGAGGATTAGAGACCATTTGTGATTTTTCTTTTATTTTTTTTAATTATTACTTGGGCATACATTGTGTTTCGTTGATAAAAAGTTCCTAGATTTGAGTTAGTTTAATAAAAATCATGTTAGGAGGGAGGCGCGTATCAGCAGTGGGGGTGGCGTGTACTGGGGGGCTGCCTGATACAGTGGCAGTAGTGTGGGGGGAGGGATAGGTAGCAGCTCTCCATGCATACTGGCTCTTGCCTCCCCCCCCCTCCCCCCATGCTGCTACCTCTGTATCAGGAAGCCCCCTGGTATGCGCCTCCCCACCCCACTGCCTTTGATACAGAGGCAGCGGTGGGGAGGATGCGGCTGCATGTAACCATGAAGGTTAACTGATGAGCCCAGGCTCCTCAGTTAATCGTGTGTAGATGGTTACATTTTCGCATCCCTACTCAAGACCTATTGAAGTTTCTGATCATTAGGGTAATCTGCCAGCTGATTATTTGGGATTGTTCTTTTAAAATGTGATGATGTTTATGTCAATAAAGTGAAATCAAAGTTCTCTTAAACAGCAGTGGGGCCACATTGAAAACAGTTTTCTCTCACAGTTGAAAACACATAAGTACTCTTACACCCACAAAGTCAGTCTTGTGATTGACATAATCTGTACTGTGTGTTGACAGATGGGAAGGCTCTGCTACTGTAAATTGCAGTAGAATTGTGGATATCTCTGCCAGCTGAGAATGTGGCCCACTAATTTACATATAAATTGCTTTTGCATATGAAATACATTCCTGTGCTCACTAGTAGTTGCTTTCTGCCTTAGGGAAGTTTGAAAATTAACCTACTGGTTATCAGCAGCAAGTTTGAAAATGGGTTTGCAAAGAATGAACTAACCAAACGTCGAACATGAACAGACTGAAGAGCTAGTTCTCCTCTTGCGTTGGACTTGCATTTGGTTTGATGATGAAACTGACTGGCTGCACTGCCAGGTTTTTACAGAATGCAGAGAACAACATGGTGTGATCTGTAGAATAATCAACCTTGGAGCAGTAGAAGTATTTCTTGTACCCAGCTCCACTATATACCGTGGTATTTCTGCTTGTTTGGTTGATGGCTATCTTTGTATCTTCCTTGGACTAAAAAATGGGTTTGATTGTCCACACTAGACCCATGTTGCCTTTGTTGTGAGGACTGCCCTGGGGATTAACTCATCTTCATATACAGTAGCAAGCCACAGAAACTTGACGAAAAATCAAATATTAAGTGAATGAATAGTTAATCATATTTAATGTAACCTTGATGTAACCTTGCTAGGCAAGTTCAGTGACATCACATAATGTCAGTCAAGCCATTTTGAATGGCGTGACAATTTAAATGAGATTTAAGAATATTTTTTGTATCCAGATTACTGCTTTGGTGCATGAAAGAATTAATTAGATGTGTACTGTGAATACAAAATTTAATGGGTATGTTTTTTTAAGTCAAAATGAAAATTAGCTTGTCAGGTGCTTGACTGTAGCGAGTGACAAGTTAAGCTGTATTTTGATGCAGGGCTTTAAATTCAATGCACAGTCCTAGGATCACCCAGTTTTAAAACTCTGAATCTCTGGATAGTGGTCACCTGAGAGCTTGCTTTGATTCAGTTTGCCAGCTGTCTGCCTGGAGCTCTTCCTTGGCCCTGCTCAACAGCTAGTCTTGTGATCTTCTTTACTGTTCATGGAGACATGGGATTCCATCTTTCTGTCCTCTCTTTTCACTTGTACAAGGAATAAACTTTCCCTTTCCCTTGGCTTAATACAGAACTGATCTCTTTAGCAGTGATTACAGTACAGTAGAACGTCAGAGTTACAAACACCTCAGGAATAGAGATTGTTTGTAACTGAACAAAATGTTATGGTTCTTTCAAAAGTTTACAACTGAACACTGACCTAATACAACTTTGAAGCTTTGTTATGCAGAAGAAAAAACACTTCTTTTTAATCATCTAAAGTGAAATGAAACAAGCACAGAAACAGTTGTCTCACTTTGACTAATTTTTTTTAAATGTTCGCTCAATTTTTGAGTAGGTTTCACAGTATTATACTGAATTTTCTTTTTTCTGCTACTTCCTAATTGCATACTTCCAGTTCCAAATGAGGTGTGTGCTTGTCTGGTCAGTTCGTAACTCTGGTGTTTGTAGCGCTGAGTTTCTACTGTAATGAAGATAAGAAACAGTGGTATTAGAGGGGGGAGGAAGAAAGGATCAGAGCTGAAAACAGTATGAAGAAATGGAAAACAGACTTGCAGAGAAAAGACAACTTTTTCCCTAAGGTCTTGTCTAGGTTGGAACTAGGTTTACCCCAGAAAGGATTTTACCAGTGTAGCTATACCAGCAAACCCTTGCAAAAGCACTTGTATGCTATTTTAAAATGTCATAAAAATATCCCATAGCTCTAACAGACATTACTATACAGTAGAATTTCAAAGATATGAACACCAGAATTACAGACTGACCTGTCAGCCGGCCACCATGTGGAACAGGAAATTAGCAATCAGGCAGCAACAGAGACCATAAAAAAACAGCTAGCAAATATTGTATTGTGGTGATATTATCCGGCTTTGACAAAGCCCTGGTTGGGCTGATTTAGTTGGAGTTGGTCCTGCTTTTGATGATCTCCTGAGATCTCTTCCAACCCTAATCTTCTATGATACTGTGCATCTGGGCTGCTTGTCCCCACTAGGGATGTGAAAGGTTAATGGGTTAACTGGTAAGCATCACCCTAAACAGGTAATGCTTACTGGTTTTGGTTAACTGGAGGGGGCTGGAGCAGCAGGTTAAAGCTGGCTCCCCTGCTGGCTCTGCTCCCAGGGAGGCAGCTTCGCTCCTGGGAAAGTGGCAGTGAAGCCTCCTCCCCAGGAACAAGGCTGGCAGCTCTTGTCTGCTCCACTGTCAGGGAAGAGGCTTCACTGCAGCAGCAAAGCCTCGCTAGGTGCAGGGGCTTTGCTGCGGGCTCTGCAGTATGAAGCTTGCTTATTTACATTTTCTACTGCAGAGCCCGCAGTGCGTAACCGCTAGGGTTTTAGCATTTACATGGTTAGCATTTTAAATGCATTTTTACATCCCTAATCCCCACTCCCACCTCCACCCCCTACTCCTCACATAGGGGCTGCCACTGCAGGTAGGAGGTGAAGACACTGAGTTTTGAGACGTAGTTCTAAGCCAAGGGTGCAGTTCCCTCTCCTCTCCCGCTCCAAGAAAGAAACTTCCCAAGGTCCTGCTAGAACCTGGCCTTGAGTGTTTGCTGCTGGAGCTGGGGCTCCTGCCTGTGTTCTGAAGGAGCAGCTCAGTTTTAAGGGCCACAGACTGCGCCACACACCCACTGATGCCACAGTGCCTCCGGGTGCCTCACTTACCATCCTTGCAGCAGAGGGCTAGAACCGTTGCCTGTAAACACCCCCACTTGCCAGGCAGCCACTGACGGATAGAAGGTAAAGGTGCTGAAGTTTGCAGGCACAGCTGTGAGCCCTCGCTCCAAGCGGTCGGCCCTCAGGAGCATCCCATAACATCTTCAGAGTTACGAATGTTTCAGAGTTATGAACAACCTCCATTCCCGAGGTATCTGTAAGTCAGTTCTATTATACCAACAAAACGTTTCTAATGCAAAGCCAGCCTATGAAAAAAGCCCCCCTTTTTTGCCCTAAATGTGTTAGCTAATACTTTTCTGCATCATTTTAGGATGATCCTAAAATCCTGCAGAGCTACAGTTCCTTATGTCTGTTACTATGCCAGGTTTTCCCAGCTCCGTTAGGAAAACAATAAGTATCTGGCCAGTTTCACATTTGGCATTCACAATCCCATAGGAGCAGTGATACCATCAAGAGCAATGGCCATTTCATGCTCCTGCTGCTGTGGTTTGCAAAAGTTCTGAGTAGCTGAGGCAAGCACTTGAATTCTTCACAGGAGAGGAGGACTCAAAAAGCAGACTGTCTGATAGATACAGCAACAGACCTCTTACCCACAAGCCAGAACCAGGTAGGAGATGTGCATCTGGATAGCATCCTCTCTCCATTCACCATTTACTGGTGGACGGGATGATTCAAGGCACTGCTCTTATGCTTTACCATGTTTACACTGCACTCATCACTCAAGTTTCTGAATGCCACTTTGTGGCTTTTTCTTGGCATTGATGTTATTTTGTGTATAAAATGAAAATGCACATGGTTCATTTCAATCAGTGCTCTGCGAAGAGGCTGGGGATGAGGGGTTCAATATGCAAGCTGCCCTGGGGAGAGAACTACCCCAGCCTTCTCTCACCTCAGCAGTTTGGGGCCAGGTGAGAAGCACCTCTCCGTGGCTGCTGCATCTCCAGTGGGCACAGCTGTGGGAGTGGTTCCTGACCCCTGTCTGCGGCAGGTCCAGGTTTGTCTGCCCTCTGCACTCCCCAGCCAGAGTGAGGAATGCAGCAAAGTGTGCACTTTCTCCTCCCTCCTTGACAAAGACAAACAGCCAGCAGTGCTCCTATATGAACTGGGGGAAGGGGAGGGAGGGACGCTTTAGCCCCTCCCCCCCTTTCTAAAGAGTGCCTGCAGGGTGGGAGGCTCAGGGTTGGGATAGTCCCAAATGGGAGAAGAGGGGACAGGAGGCATGCCCTCTGCCAGCTCCTTTCATCTCCTTGGTGATTCTGTTTCTTTTCTGTATGGTTTTATGATAGGCAATCCCATTCCAGGCACAGCCCGTTTTCCTGGCACCACCAAACCTTATCTTGCTTTCAGTTATGTCAAGAGGAAGTTGTATGCCAAATTTGGTGGTCTTCATTCTTACCATTTAGGAGGAGACACAAACTCTCTCAAATATATAGTAGATTTAATAAAAAGCATTCAAATAAACTAAGTGCCAGACAGTGCTGATATATGCTGATGGGTGAGAAAACACTGACCTTGTTCTCTGCTTTGGAAACTGGTATGTTTAAAGGAGCCGTATGCAGATATGGGAATGGTCTCTGTCTTGAAAATGATTGCTTTTGCCTTGATCATATTTCTGGGTTCTTTGTTTTCATTTAGCATGAAAGCTTGCATAGCCTTGTGAAGGTATTATTTTGCTTAATGTAGTTTTACTTAAACTACTGTGAACCAGTGGACAGCAGTTAAATTTGATGAATCTTTTGTGTTGTCTAGAATCTGACAAATAACTATTTTTAAGGTCCCTTACAGAATGCAAAGGTCAGTAAGCATGAGCAAGAGGCTTCAGTGGCAATAAGTGTTTATGCAGAAAAGCTGACTTACGTATTGCAGTGAATACTAGCTATAATATGGAACTTGGATGCTAAGTAGAAGTGTACATTAGTAGCTTTGCCAAAGTACTTACAAGCCTTTTCAAACAATATCTTTATCTCACTATGTGTTCTGGTATTACAACAGTGACAGGTTAACACAAACATTTAATATGCAAACAGTTATCCAATATTGAAATAAGGTTTGAATGTGTAAAGTGTAGTTTTAGAAGTTGCTATAGAAGGGGCATACATTTCTTGCATGTAATGAAGACACCCAGACATTTTGAGAATATATTTTCCACTTACGACCTATGTGAAAACGTTGGCTTTTAATGTATGTGTGTGTTGTTGTTTGGTGGGTTACATAAAATTTAATTTTACTGTGAAAAGGAACTATGTAAAAATAACACCTTCTTACTCAGCAGATTGTCGTCTTTTACACGGGGGATTGGGATGTGTGTGGGATCTGGGAGGGAGCTTAGGTGAAGGAAGGGGTTGTGACCTGGGGCACGGGACCTTAGTGCAGAAGGGGGTGCAGTGTCCAGAAGGGAGTATAGGCGCAGGAGAGGATTCTGACTTGGAGGAGGAGTGTCTGAGGGGGTGCAGGGTCTGGGAAGGGATATGGTTGTAGGAGCAGGGGTGCAGATGGTTTGGATTACATAGGGTAGGAGGGCTGGGGTGTCAAAGGCAGGCTGTGGCTGGGAGGCGCTTACGTGGGTGGCTCCCAGCCAGCAGCCCAGAAGGTTCTTAGCTAGGGTCCTTCCTTCCGTGCCCCCACGTGTCCTCAGAGCAGCTGCAGTGGCCGTATGTGCTGCTCTGAACTGAATGCTGTGAGCCTGGGGGGAGGGTGAGAGGTATTTCCTATGCTGCCTGAAGATGCAAGATTTTGCTGGAGTCAGGGGCATTGTGAGAAGCCTCTCCTCCCTCTCCCCAGTCTTGCAACATTCACAGACATACATATCCCGCAGCCAGCTTTTCTGAGAGCTGAGCAGCAGTGGGGCAGAGAGCTTGACTGTGGGCCAGATCTGGTGGCTTGGTGGGCTGAATCTGGCCAGTGGGCTGTATTTTGCTCAGCCCTGCTTTACATCATTCAGCCAGAGATGCAGATGCTACCATTTAAAACAAATGTACAACTTTTTACTCTTGTTATAGCTACAAAGCTAACATAGCTAATAATGAGCAAACTTTGGAATCTGTCCAGAATTGTTTATTAAACTCCCAGTCAATTACTCCTGTGCAAGAGGTCACTGAAAGCAATGAAAGTTGCCTAGGTGTCACCCAGGGCATAATTAGAAGGCAGTGGCCTAACTTGAGAGGCTAATTTGGTATGCAGGAGCTTCATTACAAGTGATACACATGATGGAAGCTTAACTGTGGCCCTGTCAACACACAGGAATTGCACAATTTAAGTAAATAGATTACTAAATTGATGTGGTTAAATTGGTGCGTCCCCATTCTCTGGATACTCTTGAAATCAATTTGTGTGCCTAAAATTGACTTAATTTAGTTTACCAAATGTAAGCATGCCTCCAGAACATCAAATTATGATGTTTTATGGGATATACTTTCATCCATCATGCATGCTTACTATTTATATTGCCACCAGTAATACTTGCCATTAACTTTATCCATTATCCACAATAGTATACTGTAACGTTTTTGGAGAAGGAAGTCAAGAAGTTAATAAGATTAGAATAATTTTTGAATAATTTATTTGTTTTTTTTCTCTCTGTATTTGTAGAATCATAGACTTGTAGGACTGAAAGGCACCTCCAGAGGTCTTCTAGTCCAATCCCCTCCACTCATAGCAAGACTAAATATCTAGACCAGATATTTGTCTAACCTGCTGTTAAAAAAAATCTACAATACTGGAGATTCCACAGCTTCCCTTGGTAGTTTATTCCAGAGCTTAACCACTTTGACAGGAAGTTTTTCCTAATGTCCAACCTAAACCTCCCTTGCTGAAATTTAAGCCCATTGCTATCCCCGGAGGTTACCAAGACCAACTTGCCTCCCTCCTTGTAATAACCTTTTATGTACTTGAAAACTGGCATCATATCTCAGGATGTAAGAGTTTAATTGGGTAGCTGATATCTTCCACTGGAATTCTGAAAACTCTGGCAGCCCTGGGAGGTTAATCATGTAACCAATAGAAATGTTATCAGTTACACACTTCATATTTTTTTCATTTTTAACATCCCTAGTCATATCCCATCTCTGTCTTATTTTGTTTTTCAAATTAATCAAACTCAGGTTTTTCAATCTTCCTTCCTAGGTTGTGTTTTCTAGACTGCTAATTTTTGTTTGCTGCTCTTGGGATCTTTCCAGTTTGTCCATCTCTTTCCTGAAACGTGGTGCCCAGAATTGGACACAATACTCCAGTTGAGGCCAGGGGGGCCCGACAGCTTCCGTGGGCCCCCGAGCAAGGTGTGTGTGTATGGGCCAGCTCTGTCCCCTAGAAGGGGAGGGGCCTGAGGTGGAAAGGGTGGGACTGGGACAGAGCGCAGCGCTCTCACCTCTCCCTCCAGCCCTCAGAGTTGACTGGAGTGCACAGTGCAGCGCTCCAGTGGCAATTTAAAGCAGCCCAGGGCAACTACCCCTTTTACCGCACCCCATTGGCAGGCCTGGTTGAGGCCTAATCAGCATAGAGTAAAGCAGAAGAATTACTTTTCGTGTCTCTCTTACAACATTCCTACTAATACATCCCAGAATGTTTACTTTTTTTGCAACAATGTTAAGCTGTAGACTCATATTTAATACATAATGTTCTTTAGCATTAACAGTTTGTTGTGTAATGTACAAACGTGGCAAAAAAGATATGGTCCCATCTCTCAAATGAATCTGACAGCTTATAAAATGTAGACACACATGATAGACTGAAGATTTAACATCAAAGATCTGTCATATTGATTGACTGTCATTGAAAGGCATCTGTGGAGAAGTGTGTTTAAAGGAGGGATTTGAATTAAGAGTTAATTTGGTGGACAAGTATGTAACAGAGAGTTCAAATTGCACTTGATTTGGAATTTTTGTCTGAAAATTCCGATTCATCAACACCAAAAACTTTCTGAGGACCAGGATGAAATTTCTGGTCAAAAAAGCAAGCAAGCAAGACAGAGAAACTAGAATTAAACCAGTGGCTAGGGCATTCCTTTGGGGTATAGGAGACCCAGTATCAAATCTGTGCTCTTAGCTGTCTGTGGAGCTGTTATGCTTTGTAGAAACAATTAAATATTCATTGGGCCAGAGAGAAAAACCGACACTGAGGTCCAGTGGTTAGGGCACTTACCTGGATTGTGAGAGACCCTGTGTCAGGTCAGCACTCCAGATCAGGCAGAACACAACTTATTTATTTTGACAGAACTTTCATCAAGACGGTTTCTTACATCCAAAATAGAATTTCTTGTCAAAATCAGAGAAACCTTCCCAATGCAAATTTCCTTTGATCATTGGGCTGTTAAGGCCAGAATTAATGTTTCCAATGCAACCTTAATGCAGCCCCATTGTTCCTTACGTTATTATATACTCTTTTAAGTATTGGTCATACTTTCTCAAAATGGTTATTATAGCATTAAAAGAGGGTTCACAGAAGTGCAGTGGAAACAATTAGGGAACAGGGATGAAAAGTGGGACAGTTTTTGAAAAAAATTAACAAGGAAGGACATGCTAAAAGTTTATATAATAGTGGACACTGTAGAAAGAAGATCAGGAGGTTTTTTTTTTCCTATCTCATAACACAGGATGAACCAGAAAAGTGACACATTTAAAACTGTTAGAAGAATGTTTCCCACTGAGGCTATGTCTACACTATAGGCTTCTTGCACAAGAAGTTTTTGCGGAAGAGAGCGAGTACACTGCATGGACGCTCTGTCGAAAGAAAGCACTGATAGCCATTCTGTAGATAGCTATCAGGGCACCAATGCTTTTTCCTCTTTCCTGTTTTTGCGCAAAAAAACCCTGTTGCCCATCCACACACACCTTTTTGCACAAGAACTTTTGCGCAAAAAGGAGTTATGCCTTATAGAAAGAGGAATACCTACCCTGGAAAAACCCCTCTGTTCTGTCAATTTACTTGCACAAAAACACGCTTGAGGTGTGGACTCTCCGCAAGATTTTGCGCAAAAACTCTGTCGTGTAGACCTAGCCAGAGAGACTAATTCTGGTTTTGCAGGATCTATAGTCTTCCTTTTGAGATAACAAAGGAAGTCTTTTTTGTTTTTAATTATTAATTGTTTCTAATAGTAATGTCTGCTTTCCAGGCTTCTGAGAGAGCTGTTTTTGCTTACAAATCCATTATTAATCTTACACAAGGAAAAAATTATTCTGTGTATTGCAGAACTCTTATTCATGGTGTTTTCAGCAGAATCAGGATGTTTTAGTTACTTCATTTTTTCTATTCTCCATACTGTGGGTATGAGAACTGTCTACTCAGCCTAAACGACAGAAGGACAATGACATTTTTTCAGAATAGAACACAAGTCTTCAAATTTGAGAGTTTGTTCATTTACTATGAGGAACTGAAGAGAGGGCACAAGACCTATGCAAACATGCTGTCAAAATGGATTAGTTTATGTACTCTAGAGTCCCAATTTAATATTACATTGAGAGTGACAGTGACTAATTAGTTAAGATTGCAAAGAGTACCCTTACTTCTCCCTCCCCTTCACTATAATTTAACAAAGTGTTCACTACTTGGGTAGAAATGTTCCAGAGTGGATCTTTGCAGAAATATGGAGGGAGGGTTGTAATATTGAGGTAAAAACATTTCAGCCTTTTTGCAGTATGAGAGAGGAGAATGGGAGAATGCGTCTTCCTTATAACATTCTTGTACTTAAGCTGTTCTAGTGCTGAAATATCTGAAGGTAAAAAACTGAAAGAGTAATTTGGGGAGTGAAATTTTGTTTTCATTTGTCCAAGTTGCAACCTCTTAGAAAGTGCATTTTGTCCAGTTTGCTCCCATTTTTTGTGATAGGTGGGCAGGAAGAGAGATCTCCACTGTGGCTCTCATCAGTTGCACAGGACAAAGCTTTGAACTGAAATATATCTGGTAGAGGAGAAATGAACAGAAGAAATAAGGGAGGATTTTTTTTTAGTAAAAATGTTATGAGGTTTCTTTTATGAATGTAGTAGTGCAGCATATTAAAGCATTTTCTTTACTGTGCTGGACTGATTCATATATGCTGTGTTGGGCAGCTGGATACACAAATACTGCTCCAAATGTTTGCTGTGTTACACATAAAATAACAGCCTTGCCCCCTATTGGTGGCAGATTAATTTAATACTGCTGAGGTACTCAACTGATTAAGCCTGCTGTAGGTTGATTGGTGTGAATATTTTAGATATTCTATCCTTTTTATTTCTTCCATGTGACAAAATAAAATGTGGTTTGTAGTTACTTGCTAGAATTGGAGGAAAAAAGAAAATGATACCGTTTTGTAATGGACTTGAGAGTGTCATCAATTAATCAATCTGAAGAAATAATAAATTTTATAAAATGAACAGCTAAGCAATTTAATTGGATTCACTGCAAATAGAGCAAAGTGCATATCATTTAGCTAGGTTAGCAGAGACTTCATTACAAAAACAATAAAAATAAATGTGGCAAAGGTCAGCTAGGAAAGTACTAGGATCAAAGACTTTAAAGCATTTTTGTTAAATTTCAAATGATGACAAGAATTGCACCCAATTTGCTTCCTAAAGGCTTGAGCCTGCAAACACATGTGCTTCATTCACTTCAAGCATATGAATAGTGCCATTAATTTTGACATTATTGAAGTAAAACATTTACTGCAGAATGGTGGTGATAGTGTGTCTAGTATTGAATCAAACATTTTGTTATGTTATGCCCCATGGTTAGTGTTTGTGATGGGCATCGGGAGGGTGGAGAAGGTGGTCAGAGATGTTTTTTTAATAGGTTAAGTTACCCTGCTTAGACCCTAGAATTAAAACATAAGGGACAAAAGCTTATGTGTGAGAATACTTGGTGCCCAAAACTGCTTTTGGTTGGTAGGTTTGCCACATATAGGAAGTACGAAGGGTGGAGTTGGAATAGAGGAATCACAATCCACTGCGGTTAAGGGTTGTGAAGAAATGAGAAATTGCTTTTACAAACAAGTTTTCACTTACTGCAGTACAAGCTTTTCCCTTTTTCGATGGATGCAGAACTCAAACTGGAGATAATTGTATTTACATAATATGTATACATAAGTGTTGTCAAAGAACTCAAATACTGTATAACATTGTATTTGTTTCTGTTCTGTTATAAAAACAGAATATTATACTGCCTTAACATACAAAACAGAGGGGGCAGCTTTTTTTTTAAAAGGGGAAGAAAAGCATTGGACAGGCAAATAATAAATGAGCCCAACAAGTTTAAGGGGACTTTTAAAATAGGAATGAGAATAAATTCAGTGGGTAAGTGAGTTTGTGCTGCAAAGCTATAATAAAAGTGTAATTGCTTGCTGACTGATAACTGTGATGAGTTCTTTGAGCTGACTGATAACTGTGATGAGTTAAAACAGCAGCAAGTAAGTGTGTGTCTATCAATACAAGTCTTCCAGGAGCTGGTGTCAAAAGTGCAGTGGTGATATGCAGATGAGCCCCTGTAAGGGCATAATTGTCTGAGAGCTAATGAACAACCTGGCTGGAGCAGGAGGGAAAGCAAGTTCTACCTCAAAATCAGTAGATAGGCTACAGAAACCCATAGTATTCATAAGTAACTGAGTCTACTATAAATAATTTGATCCTCTCAGTAGGGACATCAAATAGCTTTTGTAATAAAGTGCATGAAATGATGGTTAGATACCAAATGGAGTTTCTGTTAAGCCTTGTTTACTTTAAACAAATTTTTGGACAAACTATATAAATGTATGTACTATTAAATAAAACATATACATCTCCAAACACCCAACTCTAGAATGGGAAAAACATCTCTCAATTGCTAGTGCGTCTCCACCAATTCTCAGCTTACGAGTTAGGATATGTCTACATTGCAGTCAGAGGTCTGACTGAAGTTTAAGTAGGCATACAAAGAGTTCTGGCAGGCTTGTGCAACATGTACTAAAGCCCATGATGCCACATCTTAACTGCTAGTTTTGGTCTTGCTAGCATATGTATTAGGGATGTGAAGGTTAAACAGTTAATGAGTAAGCCTCACCCATAATGAGTGAGGCTTACTGGTTCTGGTTAACTGGTAGGGGCTGGAGCAGCTCCCCACCTGCTCTGGGCAGGGGGTTGCTCCAGCCCCGCAGTCCCCGCTGCTGGCAGGGGCTCTCTAGCTGTCCAGAACAGACCCTGTGCACTGTGGGCCCGATCTGGGCTGCTCCAGCCAGTCTGACTTTTAGTCCCGTGCATAGGCCATAGATTTGTCTGAATGAGTACAAGAGAGAAAGCAGAATAAAGTATGCGTCCTTCAACCATCTCTATGGTCATTCTAGACTATTTGGATTTCCCAGCATGGTATATTTCAGATAGAAAAATGTAACTCCCAGCATCTTAAAACTAATATTATCCAAATTTTTGAGGTTTGTATCATTGAGTCCTGATGTTCATTGGGTGTGGAAATCCTATTATCCATATTGTATATCTAAGAAATCAAAGAATGAAAATTAAGAATTGCTTCCATACATGACTTTCTAAATGTATGATTTTTTTTCCCCGCAGGTCTGAAGACTTACCTGATATCTGGTAAGAAGCTGAAAGAATCCCATTGCAGCTGTTCACAGGTATTAGTTCCTGGCCTGGAGGCAGGAGATGGAACCAAGATACAGGGAGCACCATCCGCTGAGAGTATTGGTGATTTGGCAAAGACTCTCAAACACTCAGAGAAACCCAAGGTTAGGGTTGGTCATTGTTGGGGTTATTTTGTTTGTTTTGTTTCAATGTGTACAAAGTATTTTTAGAGCCGTAGAGCTATGAAGCAGGTTATCGGCATAGAGATAAAAGAGACTGTGAGTGGGTCGGTTCACTGAAGTGGTACCTCCTGTTGGCTATCCTGGGTATTAGCTCAGCCAGTTGGTACACTCCCTTCAGGTGGTGCCTCCCCTGTCTTCCTTCCACCCTTCTGACCCAGCTCACGCCAGGAACTGCAGCCTCCTCTTCATGATCCAGCCGCCATATTTCCCTTTTCTATACAAACAGTCCCAGACAATCTTCTCCTGTGCTGTCTTGATGGTGCTACTTCTCCAGAGGCCAGTAGGGGAACTTGAGCCCGTTTGCTACACTGGGTTCCAGTCCAGGGACCCTCAGCTCAGTAGTTCTGGCCTCTACCCCTTTTGCCTTCAATGCTCCTTCATAGGTTGATTTCTACTCTTCCTGGTGTGGCTCCCACCCCTTCTCTGGGAGTACCAGTACCAAAACCATTGCCTCCATCCTCTTCCCAGAGAGAGACTGCAGATTACCTCCCTGTAGTTCTCAAGCGCTCCTCCTCAGGGAGTCCCTGCCCTCAGCTCCTGGGCTTATAGACCCAGCCTATTCCTGCCCAGCTGAGCCTCCCTTAATCAACTCTTTGCTCCCTGGCTACTCCCCTAGCTGAAGCCTGGCCAGTTATTTTAACCCCTTCTAATGCTGTGTGAGGTGAACACCCCATCACAGAAACCTTCTGTTGCTTGCTCAGATGCTTTGTTTTTTGTTCATAACATTAGTTTGGTCTGAGTAACAAAAACCATTCAAAGAGATTTATCCACACACCCCACAAATCATGTTTAGTTTTCAGATGTGCTGCTGAACAAATAATTTTAAAGTATCGATAGTTGAGATTAGACAAATTAACAAATTCCTTTTTGAACAGTCTCCACTGAATGGTAAAAGAAAATGTTTCCATGCTGCATACAGGTACTTTGGCACACTCCATTAGCTCATTTCTAACCCCTGAGCGACTGCTATGCTATTCTCTTTTTGAGGATTGGAAATACAGCTAGTCATGCTTCAGATTTGACAGTCAAATTCTCTCCTTTCTCAGCGGGCCCGCCTCCCTCTCTTGTTTCTTCCTCTTTCTCTCAAGAGCCTTCAAATTATGTGAAATCCAGTAATCTAGCATCCTGGTCATGAATATGCAATAGAGATCAGTAAACCTAGTGAAGACAATAATCCCTGTACAGTCAAAAATTGCCGGTTTGTCCTGCATGACGCTCTCCATGTGAGTTGCTGTAAAATAGATAGATGTATACCGGTAGCTGCTTGCTTTAGAAATTTAGTGCAGATTATCTAAAGCTAAGGGCAATAATGTGTATGGATTAATTTCTGAGTACTGAAAATGACAAACATTCTTAAGAAGAAAGAAAAGGTAGCCTAGGAAATGTAGATTCTATTTATTGTTACTGTATATCCTTCCATCTCAAAACTAAACTGGTAGAGAACAAATTATTATTCTCTCCTTCCACTTGTGTTGTGGTTCCTCCTAGCCAGCTGATGGAGTCAAACCACTAAAGACTAGATCTTCCAGTCTCATGGGGATGCAGGGCCCCTTGATGTGTTCTTCTTATTACCCTAGTGTCTTGCTTCTGAAAATTGACTGCCACATGGGTTTCCTCCACTCCCTTCTTACCTGCCTCCCTCACTCTCAGCGTTTCTTGCACACCAAAAGGCTGGCAATGCAGCGGGGGTAAGGCAGGCTTCCTATTTGCTCTGTCTCTGCACCATGCCCAGAAGTGGCTATCTGGTGCTTGTGGCCGGGGATCTCCATGCTCTGCCCTTTCCTGAGTGACTCCATAGCTCCCTTTGACCAGGGGCAGCACGTGGAGACATCCTGGTGTCCCTGCCTAGGAGATGCTGCCAGAGGGATGACCCAGTTGCTTTAGCCCCAAGGTAAGCACTACCAAGCCAGAGCCCATATCCTCTTCTGTATGGCAATGCCCTGCCCCAGCACAGAGCCCACTTCTTGCACCCAAACTCCTTTGCAGAGCCCACATCCGTCACCCCCTCTTATACCCCACAATCCTCTGCCCCAGCTCGTTGAAAGTTAGTGAGCTAGCGAGAGAGATGCACTGTGGTTGCTCCTCCCTCTGCCGGTAACAATTATTTACACTGTGTTTTTATACTGAACAAAACATGTTTTAGCAAGTATAAAAAGTAAAATTTAAGTGATTGCAAGTGAAAACAGATCCAAGTAAGTTACTCATCCAAAATAAACAAAACATGCCAGCTAATTCTAATCCACTAAGAAACTTGTTGGATGCAAATTCTTACCCTAGTCATCTCTCTAACAAGATAGGCAGCTTCCTAGCTTGGGCCCATTCCTTTCCCTGTTCAGACATAGATGTTTCCAGCAAGCATTTTGGTTGGCAAGCAGGGGTCTCCTGGCGTCTGGCAATCATGCCTATTGTTTGGTTTCCCAACCCTATAACCCTTTTGACCAAAATGGGAATTCTTTGTGTTCAGTTCAGACTTCTCACGTTGAGTGTAAAAGTACGAGATCCAAAATAAGTTCCAGCATCAGGTGGCCTGGCTGCGTGTCATTTTAGGATTAACCACAGTTTGGGCTTGGAGGAAAAACAAGCCCATTTATAGATCGTTGTCTTGAACACCGGGCTATTATGTCTCCAGGGAATTACAAATGGCCCTCATTTGCGCATCGAGATTTATAAACAATCCCACAGTTCTTATTTCTAACTTCTCATACAGGAATGAGGAATGCACTGAAATAGAATACACACATTCAGCAGATTGTATTTTAAAAATGATATGTCACATGATGCATTTTGCCTATGCATATTCATAAGCCAATTTTCATAAAGTATGGGAGGGCCTGACAATGTACAGTTTTGAGAGTCTGCTGCTGGCAATGAAAATGTGTCTTTTGTGAAATGCATAAAATTGTGGTGATAACTGAATATTTGTTTTCAATCTTTTTCTCTTCTTGCAGACGTGTCCTTCATGTAGTGTTACATTCGCACCCAACAGTGATGTCAGTATAGAGGAAGGAGCTATTCAAAATGGCTGTCAGGATGAACATAAAAATAATACCAAGGTAACTTAAGCTCTCTCACACCTGACTTCTCTGTATCAGTTCTAATTGTCTTGTTGCGTACCGGGTTCCTCTTCACTTCCGTACAACTGGCAAGCAGCAGAGCCAATTTCAGAATTCAGAATTTTTGGGCACCAGAGCTGGAGCACTTTTTATGTACGTCTACGTCTACACTGGCAGCTTTTTGTGGAAGAGTTCTTGTGCAAAAACTCTTCCAGAAGAGAGCGTCTACACTGGCATGTGCTTTTGCGCAAGAGCATCCATGCCAGTGTAGAGGCTCTCTTGCACAAGAAAGCTCTGATGGCCGTTTTAACCACAGGGCTTTCTTGCGCAAGAAATTCATGTTGCCTGTCTACACTGGCCTCTTGCGCAAGAACAGTTGCTCAAAAGGGCTTATTCCTGAGCAGGAGCATCATAGTTCTTGCGCAAGAAGCCCTGATTTTATAAAGTAGAATGTCAGTTTACTTGCACAAGAACACATGGCCAGTGTAGACAGGCAGCAAGTTTTTGCGCAAGAGCGGCCGCTTTGGTGCAAGATCACGCCAGTGTAGAGACAGCCCTCGACTTTCATTTTCATTTTGATTACTTAGGCCGGAGCTCCCTGTCTTACCCTGCCTTTCCCCAGCACAGCTCTCACTGGTATCTCTCTAGCAGGCAGCTAGGTCCCTCTCCCTCCAGAGCTGGAGCACAAGTGTGTGGTCCTCTCCAGGAGCCATTTTTATAAGGGCCTAGCTGGGCCCTGTTTGGCTGTCGCTAGCCTCATTCTAATTGACTCCTGGGACAGCCTTCTCCCAAGACTGTTTTTAACCTTTTATCTTGCTACACGCCCACAGAGAGAATGATAGGTGGAAGAGCCCATCACCACATTATTGTATCCACTAATTAGGCCTAATTTCTGACACACCAGTTTTTGTTCATTAATTTCCAGACCCACATTTTTTTGTTTACCATGCATAATCTTAACACAGTCCTTGGATTATAAATCAGCGGAGACATCTTTTAAGCTCAGAAAGGGCAGTGAATGCAACCTCAGTGGAGCTTGTACTACACCTCTACCATCACTTACTCTGAGGGAGTTAGAGCAAAGAGGCTACAGGAAATTCCAATTCCAGTTCAAGCCTCAGCACATCAGGAGGCAGTTACTTCAAAGGAAGGATGTTGCTGGTCATCTCAAAATGCTGAGGTGATATGTGTAGGATACTTTTACCCCATCTGCTTCTGTTTAAGTGCCACCTACCACAAACCACCAAAGACTCTGAAACAACCAACCTCCACACAGGCTGAATTTTTCTTTGAGTTTTCCACCACTGCAGCTGCAGAAGTGGTAGCAGCAGTTATGATCACTAGTATGTATCAGCTGTTGGCATTTTCAGCAGAGTTTCATTTGTCCCTGCTTAGAAGAGGTCTGTGCAACCCTGGATAATATGCCTGTCATATTTTCTAGTGGGTAATTGGAAGAAAAATCTTGCTATATATTTTGGAAATGTGCATTTGGCTCTGTCCATCTGTCTGCGTACCATGCTAATTCTATATTGTTCTAGTTAAATCATCAAAATATTGTGTGGTATCAAGTCAAATGCATTACAAAGGTCTAAGTACTGTGACAGGGTCAGGTGAGAGGGCTATAGGAGAGTAATTGAAGGGAAATATATTAGTCCTAGATTAAATAGGTCCCTGTTCCCAGGGTAGACTAACAAGGGCTGATCCAGAACCAGCAGGAACCTGCTAGAATCAGAGTGATCAGGCCAATTAAAACATCTGGAACCAATTAGGAGACTTCCAGACTCAAGGGATTCAGACTAATCAGAACACATGGGAGCCAATTAAGAACCAGTTGAGTGGTTTAAAAAGGCTGCCCTTCTGTTAGCTCAGTGTGGGGGAAGGAGTTGATGAGTGAAAGCGCAGTGGAGTGTTTGGGAGGAGAAAGTTCAATCAGGTACCAGGAGGAAAGAACCTTTGCTAATAGAGGGCTCTTCAGACTAGCAAACAAAAGTATAGCAAAATCCAGTGGCTGAAAGTTGAAGCTTGGCAAATTTAGACTAGAAATGAGACGTGAATTTCTGTCAGTAAGGGTAATCAACCATTGAAATGACTTACAAAGTGTTGTGATGGATTGTCCATCACTGGCAACTTCTAAATCAAGACTAGATGTTTTTCTGCATAATATTCTCTAGTTAAAGCAGAAATTAATTCAGGGAAGTCCTATGGGCTGTGTTACACAGAAGGTCAGACTAGAAAATCACAATAGTCCCTTCTCACCTTATTAATATAATAAAGTTCCAGGACTGTCAGTCTGTCAGTGAGTCCTTCTGAAGTATGGAATGTCTGTTAATCAGTGTGGAATGATTAAAAACAGTTGCAGGCATAGCTGAGAGCTCTTTTGGTTTAGAATATCACCAGGTTCAAACTTCTGTGCTGCTTGTCTGTGTTTTCTCACATACTTAAGCCTTCACTCGCTTTATTTCTCCTTGCAATAAAGCAGACTCCTGGAGGACGCAGTCCAAAGACCCAGAATGGACTTCTGAGTCCGCCACAGGAAGAGAAGCTGAGCAACAGTCAGACATCACTTTATGAGATGTTGCAAGAGAAAGGAAGGTGGGTAGGAGTGAGTTTGGACCAGTCAGCACTCCTTCCACTGAGGTTCAAAAACATCAGAGAGAAGACAGATGCTCATTTTGTGGATGTGATTAAAGAAGACAGGTAAGAAAAAACTAGCTGCATAATTTTAAAACAGTATGGGAAGCAAATGTGCCCCATGCATTTAATCTGTATTCACCTGCTCTTGTGTAATGTTGGTCATCAAACTGTACATTTTCTAATTTTTAGCTCTCTCTTCCCTTTAGTCTGATGAAAGACTATTTCTTTAAACCACCTATTAACAAGCTTAGTTTGAACTTCCTGGATGGGGACTTGGAGATGGCTTACAGGACCAGCTATCAGGAAGAGGTATGTTCCTTTCACAGCGGCCTTCCAGTATTATGTCCAAGTGTTGAGGTGGTAAAGTGCTGTGTATTCTTTCCATTTGTTTTAGACGTGCATATGGTGTGTTGTACAATGTAATCAAGCATGGAAAAACTTACTCATGTTCTCGTCCACTTCTCACCACCACCTCCCATATTTCAAACAGGTTATAAAGAATGCTCCTGTGAAGACGTTTGCCAGTGCTACCTTCAGTTCACTCCTGGACGTGTTCCTCTCCACAACAGTCTTCCTCATACTCTCAATCACCTGTTTCCTGAAACATGGGATGGCCCCAGCCCTTCCCCCGCCTGCAGCAGTTGTGGTGTTCATCATTGCCATCCTACTAGAGGTGCTGTCCCTTATCGTCTCAATTAGGTAAATAGAGTGAATCGGAGTATGAGAAATGGCTTGGGTCACAGCTCCTAAAAGAACCGAAATGGTGGCTGGCTTGAAAACTTTCATTTTAAAGCAACTTCTGGAACTTGATCTCCCAATTGGTGGGGTTTGGAAACTAGGTTGGAGGGTGGGAGAGAGGGAAGATGCTATTTTATCTACAACTCAGCAATAAGTGAGTAAAGACAATTTGAGGTACTTTTAATTAAAAATAGAATGTTGTACATATTGAATCTTTCTCTGCCTGCTGTAGTGCATTATGATTTACCAGGATTTGCCATACTGGATCAAAGTCTGGTGTCCTACCTCTAACACTGGCCTCTACTAGGTGCTTGGGAGAGAAGTTACACTCTTTCTTAGTGTCAGCTGCAGCAGTGATGCTGCCCTATCGTACCATGGAAGTGAAGAATAAAATGTGACAGAGATGTAGCAATCATTTAAATATAGAAACTCTTATTACACCACTGGTATGACCCAGTATTTCTGTTCTTGTGTTCTTAAGGAGTTTCGTAACACGTTGGCTGGAAAAGCAGCTGGGAAGGGGTGACAGATCTAAGCAACCCATGTTGGGGGCCGAATTTCATCGCTCCCACCTCTCCATGTTCCACCCACATAAACATTTAATAATAATACTTTGTCAGGAAATTAATTTTATTTTCAGATAAATAAATTTAGGATGGGATTTTCAAAAGTTCTCAGCATTAATCTAAATCTGTTCCCATTGAAGTCATTGGGAGTTTATCCATTACTCCAGGGGTATAAAGCTAAGATAATCCTGTATATAACTTGAGTACAGCCGGTCCCCGACTTACGAACGAGTTACGTACCAAACGCTTGGTCGTAACTCGATCTGTTCGTAAGTCGGACCCCATTCATTTAAATGCGGCCGCGCTGTTCGGAAGCGCGGATCGTGTTCATAACTCGGGAACCGGCTGTAATGCACTTAATGGGAGTTGGTCGTAACTACGAACGGTCGTAAGTCGATGCGTTCATAACTCGGGGACCAGCTGTATTTTGTTTTATTTTGCCTTCTACATTTTTTTCTCTTGTCAGACTCTTTGTTGGAAAATATCTTTATTTACTTTATGTAAAGTAAAGTCTTGTAGTTATATATTTTTCTTAGATAAAAACTTGTTAGTCTAAACTGGAAAATCCAATTTCCACTGGAGTTTAAAAAGCCTATTAGCTCCCTCCTGTGAGGCACTGGAATATTACAAATTTTCCCCTCCTCATCCTTTTCCTACCCATAACTCACTCTGGCTCTATCTGTAGTTCTGTATGCATTCCCAGAGAAACAAAAGCTTTATTAAACTGAAGTTTAAAAAAAAAAAAAGCTCACCCCCTTAAAAGGATATTGTTGTTTTCTCACAAAAACCACAAAAGTTTACTTCTGCAACTTGAAATTAAAGTGATACAACAAACAAAAACGTCCTTAAAAAGTATGGAAACATGGTGTTAGTCCCCCAAGAATGTAAGTTCTGCCTTTATGCTCCACCAGCCCCCCAGTCTGCATGTCTACCACATATAGTATTTAAGATAAAAACATATTTATAAAGAAATTTTTGACCAGGACTATTCATCCTGTTCCAGTGGATCCTAAATCTGTTTTATTTGCACTTTTTGCCACTAGAATTAAGCAATTCAAGGGTATGTAGCTTTAGTACTTGACATAAACTTCTGTGATACTTAAATTGAACATTTGCCCCAATGATTGGGCTATCTAATTTTTGTTCAGTCTCTAAAATGTGAATAGTCCCAGGTATAGTAACTGTAAGTCTCACCACATGAAACTTTGTAATAGTTAAAATCTGATACACTTGGTGCATTTTCCCAAGCCATTGTCCCAAATATGGTCTTTCCTGGTGTTAAGCTATAAAAAGTCTGTCTCTTTCTCTACTGTAACTGAACATGGTCTTAAAGAATGCAGGAGTAGCTTGAGGTAGCAATGTAAAAACAGAGGCACTTGGGTTTGAATGCTTTAGTAATGCACAATTAGCATATCAACAAGAATGCAGTAGTCCAGTTAGATCACTTCAGAGTGTCAAGTTCTGCATTGTGTGGACAGGACTCTCTCCTTGTCGCCGTTTGCTCTGCGGGCAGTGCAATGCAGGTCCAAAGTTAAGGTAGTTTGGGTGACTAACTTTTTATGCTACTTTGTAATTTTCTTTTTAATTTTAAACTGAATATCTACTATGATTTTCCAGATTAACTAATATTTGTAGGTTTTGAAAGTTATGTTTCTTTCAGTTTTCTTTAATAACTGATAGTTTTGTGCCTCCTCTGCTCCTGTGTATATTTTTCCCCCGGGAACTATCATGGATTTTTTTTTTTCAATTAATAAAAAATCAGAGTAAAAGGAGTCCTGTGTTTCATAGGGATAAACTTCCCCACACAGTGTTCTGCTTCCCCACACAGTTCACTCGGCACTTGAGAGGATTGGGCCTCTAACTTGTAAGCAATTGAGGTAAGGACCATTCCTCCCTCAAGAGTGCTTTGTGCAGTGCCAGCCACACTGGTGTTTGCGATAGCAGATGCAAATGGGCTGCAGGCGGAGCGTGTGAGCTGCCAGCTGGCCTCCCAAAGTGCTCAGCACGACTTCTTTTTATGTACCGAGGTCCTGCTGATCCAGTCAGCCACGAGGCAGCCGGCTATGAGCCCACACTCTCCTCCCATTCCTCATTATTGAGCAGGAACTGAGCTTGATGCTATAGAAGAATTGCTGTGGATTTCAGAGGGCAGCTTCTGTCAAGCTGTCTGACTTTGGGAAAGCGAGTTCTGGCGACTTCAAAATGCTAGAAAAGCATCTGCCCAAACTGTGTTTAAGTCTGCAGCTAACTAATTAACAGAGTTGTTTGCTGTCCATGCACACTCTCACTTTTCGAATGCTCTTAATATTATTTTAAATAATATTTTTACTTACAAAACTATTTACTTTATAAAATAGCCCATTTTTTTTGTAAATGGGGAAAAATGTTATTTTCCACACACTCATATCTTCCAAGCGATAGAAAAGATTTTCTTCAATTTTTTTTTTAAAGTATCATCTTTTGCCAAACATGGATTGTTTCAGGAAGTTATGAGTGAGTGATAACATGGAATTATACTCTGATTAGGTATGCAACATTAACTGGACTGACCATATTATTATAGGTAAATTAGATTGGTTACGTGATGCATTTAGAGAGGGGGGAAAAAATCTTGTTTTGTGCTTTCATTTTTGTTCCAGAATGGCATTCTTTCTGGAGGAGGTGATGATTTGTACTAAGCGCCTGCTGGAGGTGATTGCTGGCTGGCTGCCTCGACATTTCATCGGTGCAATCCTAGTTTCCCTCCCAGCTCTTGCAGTTTTTTCACATTTCACCTCTGACTTTGAAACCAACATGCATGTAAGTGAATGTGTCCAGCATATTAAAGCTATATTTTCTTTCATTTAAAGGTGAATTTTTATTCCTCGTTGAACCAATTGTAGAATTGTGGGTCTGTGATGGCATATGAAGCCCACGCTGGCACCAAAAGGAGTCTGAGAGGGCTGGTATTCTCACTGTGTGCACCTGGGGAGGGGATGGATTTAAAAGAGGAGAAAGGTTAGCTGGAGAGGTAGGAAAGAGAATAAAATCAATTCCCTCTGTCTGGGAAGGGGCCTGTTAGAGGGCTAGGAGTCTGGAGAGGACTCCATTCTGCTTTGGAGGTAAGCCTAAGGGACAGTCAGGAGATGCTGAGGGATATTGGCCTGCTTGAAACCCTGGGAAGGTGGAGAACTGTGCCAGTCTTAGACTGTGGTAGGGGAGCAAGGCGCACAGATTCTGCATTGATTAGAAGAGTCAGGTGAGAGCATTCCAGGGAATAGAGGATCAGATTACACCAACCATTGTTCCTGAATTATTGGGTCCTGAGCTGAGAGCTTTGCAGAGGCAACTGGCTGTGTTCAAGGAGCAGCAACAGGCCTGCAACAGGGACAGGTAAACTGAGTTGCACTCCAATCAGTTTTGTGGGACTACCGGAAGATAGATGAGAGAGGCAGTGATAGTTGGCTGCCCAGCAATGGACACAGTCTGGAGGCAGTGATCAAAGTTAAGGAAAGGGAACCCTGAAATAAAAAGTGGTTCTATTTGCAGAGTTAAAGGATGCTGTAAGAAGTCATGCCCTATCAAGAATTGTAGGAAACTCTGGGTAACTTTGTGTGGATAGTCCTGGGGAACTGGCAGAATTCATTCCCTGACCAGAGATTTTTCTGGAACTCAAAGTCTGCAGTTTAGGCAGGGGTACTGAAGACACCTGGGACAGCACTTTTCACTGCTGGAGAACAGCCTATCCTATATACGGTGACAAAACCCAAGTAACACTGGGCCTGACTTCTGCTTGTTTTGCATAGGCCTGTTCCCTCTAGTACTGGAGCCCCTCTTAAATATTTTGAAAATACAGTAAGAATAACAATGGAATTTGTGGGTCCTCGTCCCCTCTTAGTTTCAGGTCGTATGTGCTGAATGCCCCACATACTAGCAAGTAGAAATAGTATTCATTACACAACTGTTCATGAACCTTCCTTTTTCGGTCCTGTTTCAGGTCCCCCAGAGTCAGTGGGTTGTTGGTTCACTCTCCAAGAGATGTTCCAGCTGGCCCTGTGCTCGATGATGCTGCAGCAAGCATGGAGCTCTGGGAAAAGGGAACCAGTCTGTAGAGGGTCAGGTAAGTGCCATATTTTACTATGACATGGTTTTGCAAAGTTTTTTTTAATTAATAGCATTATATACCCTCCCTTTATGTAAAATAATAATAATTAAAAAAAACTTTCCAAAGCCATGCATACGTAGTAAAACACGACACTTCCTGACCCTCTCTAGGCTGGCTTCATGCTGGGGCTTCACTTGATGTGAGCACCAATGCCCTGCCACTTTAGTTGAAACAAAATACAGGACTATGTAGCAGTTTAAAGACTAACAAGATGGTTTATTAGATGATGAGCTTTCGTGGGCCAGACCCACTTCCTCAGATCAAATAGTGGAAGAAAATAGTCACAACCATATATACCAAAGGATACAAAAAAATGAACACATATGAAAAGGACAAATCACATTTCAGAACAGAAGGGGGAAGGTAAATGTCTGTGAACTAATGGTATTAGAGGTGGGAAAGGTAAATGTCTGTGAGCTAATGGTATTAGAGGTGATAATTGGGGAAGCTATCTTTGTAATGGGCAAGATGGTTAGCGTCTTTGTTGAGACCGACGCGTAGAGTGTCGAATTTTAGCATGAATGACAGTTCAGAGGATTCCCTTTCAAGTGCAGATTTAAAAGGCTTCTGAAGCAGGATGCAGGTAATTAAGTCGTTGAGACAGTGTCCTTTCTGGTTGAAATGGCAAGAAACTGTTTTTTCTTTGTGATCCTGTCTAATATCTGTTTTGTGGGCATTGATCCTTTGGCGAAGTGTCTGAGACGTTTGTCCAATGTACAAAGCAGACGGACGCTTTCGGCACATGATAGCATAAATTATATTTCTGGATGCGCAGGAATATGTATTCTTGATCTTATAACTCACTTGGTTAGGTCCAATAATGGTATCAGCAGAGTGGATATGTGGACAAAGCTGGCAATGGGGTTTGTTGCAAGGGAAGGTACTAGGGTTGGTATTAGTGTGGTATGTCCTGTGGTTGTTGGTAAGAATCATCTTGAGGTTAGGTGGTTGTCTATAGGAGACTATGGGTCTGTCTCCCAGAGCCTCTTGGAGTTTAGTATCCTGTTCCAGTATAGGCTGTAGTTTATTGATAGGCTGTAGTTTATTGATATCCCCCCCCCCCCCCCCGCATCCCCCTTCTGTTCTGAAATGTGATTTGTCCTTTTCATATGTGTTCATTTTTTTAAATTGTATCCTTTGGTATATATGGTTGTGACTATTTTCTTCCACTATTTGATCTGAGGAAGTGGGTCTGGCCCACAAAAGCTCATCATCTAATAAACCATCTTGTTAGTCTTTAAAGTGCTACATAGTCCTGTATTTTGTTTCAGCTACACCAGACTAACACGGCTACATTTCTATCACTATTCTGCCACTTTAGGACACTTGAAAATGGGGGGAAAGAATAAATTTAAATGAGGTTATGTGCAGACTTTTAAAAAAAAATCAGCTTAACTATTTCTTAGTTATTGAAAAACTGTGAGCATGGTTTAAAAAAATGTCATTTAGTTATGCAAATTTTACTAGTTTGCCTTTTGTGGATAAACTGTGTGTCTAATTGTAATGTGGCCTTGCTACTTTGTTCAACTGTTGTGGTGCCCCAGAAAACATAATAAAGCCTTTCAGATTTTCAACATGATTGTAAAGCAAAGCAATGGTGTCCCACTCCACCCACCAGAATCCATAGAGAGCAGCACACTCGATGTTAAGGAGAGTAAGACCTGCAGTACATTTTTGTGACGTTCACTATTTTAATGTTGGCTCTTCATTGATTTTCCTAACACAGCCCTCATTAGTACATCACGTACGCTGGACTTTAGCAGTTGATTATTGCCTTGTGGCATTCTGGAGAAATTAAGATATTTCTCACAGTGCCTCTGCTTTGTACTTCAATTTACCTATCTAGTAAAGACCTAAAGGAAGGTTTTCTGAGATTCTAGGATTTGAGACTTGGAACAGAAGGGAAGAATGGAGAACCACCCCATTAGCTTGGCACAAATACCAGTTTCACAGAGCATCAATTAACATTTTGTTAAACTTCTGCCCACTTTTGTTCCTCAAAGGAATAATTATCCATGTTGAGTGCAGCACTTAGTGGAATAATAATATCCTGCAAAATACATTATTAGGGCCAGCTAGTTTGACAGAGTTTCTGGGACTCAACAGATGTTATGTTTTAAACCCGGAAGTATAATTTTATATCCAATTTAAAACACCAGTGTGATTTAATGAGTAGCCTTAGGAGCATAATTGAGTATATGATGGTAATCTGTGAATGCTCAAACTTAATGGCTTGAATAGGAGGAACTGAGTACAAAGGTAAACTGAAGATGGAATTCTAACTATTGACAACTATGACAAATTATCTATGGTGGAAAGGAAGCTTTCTAGCTTTTGGAAAGCAAGAACTTTTCTAGATGTGTAGTGCTGTTTGTTAACTGAAAAGGCAATATACGTGATTATTTAGGGTATGGATCATTTTCTTGGAAGTGGAAATTGGGTTCTCACCATTCAGATAATTAAATGCCTTACAGTATTTACACTGGGATCTATATGTGTAGGGGCTCTACTGGACAAGAACAGGCTAACTTGTCATTCTTTCTCTTCATTGCAGTATACCATGTTTATGTGTTGTGCGATTCTCATCACCATTGTCCAGTACTGTAACTTCTGCCAGCTTAGCTCCTGGATGAGATCGTCGTTGGCCACTATTGTAGGAGCGGTGCTTCTCATCTTGCTCTACATCTCTTTATGTCCAGACAGGTGAGCATTGCATGTTATCGCTGTAGGCAAGGTGTCCTATTGAGATTTAAAGGTAAATTTAACACGTTTGGGCCCAAAATAGGAAATGTTCGTTCCTGTGGAGCGCGAGCCTCTGGTACAGACAAATGGGGTCTGCTCTGTTCCTTGTCAGTCAGATGGGGAGGTGCCAGTTTGAATGAGGGATATTTGCATATGGTTCTGCCCCTTCCTCTGGTCCCTGTAGGTCAGTTTTGCTTTTTTTCCTGCCTTGCTTCAAGAAGTTGTTCATGTCTCTGGCTGATCAGCCATTGTGGCTTATTTTGTCCTTGCCCTAGCTATTACTCTCAATGGAGAAAGAGTAAGAGAAACGGAGAAACCAGTCAGAAAAATCAAACTTTGTCTTGTCTACCATGGAAACCATAAGCCCGCCGTCATGTGACTAGGTTGCATGTGTGCTCCACTGCACTTACTCAAGATTTGCTTGGGTTCGCCGCCATCATTGCCTAGTGCGAGCAGGTCTGAATCCAGATGGGTTTGCCATGTTTTGGGCCACCTCCATAGATTTCTTCATCATTACCATCTTACAGATTCATCTGGGAGATCTCCATGACTTGTAGGAAGATCAGTCTGAAATACTAGAATCCTTTTCCTGTAATCTATGGGTACATCTACACAGCAGGGCAAAACTCAAATTAAGCTATGCAACTTCAGCTACATCAGTTGCGTAGCTTAAGTCGAAATAGCTTAATTGGGCTTTCGGTGCTGTCTACACAGCAGGAAGTTGAATGAAGAGCACTCTTCCGTCAACTTCCCTTACTCCTCATAAAATGAGGGTTACAGGAGTCGGAGTAAGAAGTCCTCCAGCTCAACATTATTTCAGAATAATGGTCTGCAGTGTAGACATGCTCTTTGTTATTTCAGAGTAATGTCAGTTATTCTAAAATATGCTTCTTGGGCTTTCGGTGCTGTCTACACAGCAGGAAGTTGAATGAAGAGCACTCGTCCGTCAACTTCCCTTACTCCTCATAAAATGAGGGTTACAGGAGTCAGAGTAAGAAGTCCTCCAGCTCAACATTATTTCAGAATAATGGTCTGCAGTGTAGACGTGCTCTTTGTTATTTCAGAGTAATGTCAGTTATTCTAAAATATGCTTCTATGTAGATGTGCCCTATATGAAAGTGCCCCTCTCAATGCAAGGGATGCTTGACTAAGGATATATAACCCAGCTCTTCTCCGTTTCCCTTCTCCCTCGTGTTTGGAACGCTCTAATCTCTGAAGACACTTCCAAGACTTGCTCTGGTTCCTTTTGTCCTCACCCCCTCTTGACTTCTGTCCAGGGATTTATTTTTGGCTTTAGATCATCAGAAATCCCTGAACCTGACACCACAGCTTACCCTAGAAAAATGTTTCCCCACAGAAGACAGAGATTCAGATTTTTAGCAGGACCCTTCATGACATGTTCTGTCTGTTTCTCCCTCATCAGAGAATTCCAGGAGGTTGTATAACCACTTGAAGAATGGGATCATATTGTCTCCCTGTGATGTGGTGGGGGTGCTGTCTGCTCTGTACCCAGGGTTTCTCTGCGCTGTGATGTGTGATTCCCACTGACTCACCCACATGTGGTTTGGCCCAGACACCTAGTCCCAGCCTGGGCAGTTAGCAAAGCTCTTCCCAAGGGGGGAGAGAAAGGAAGGGAGGCGGAGATGAACACCTGGCTGGGGGGGCAGGGTTTGGGAGCGAGGCAGTTTCTGGCTGGGAAACATGAAGGGACCAGACTAAGCTGAGGGTTGAGGGGGCGATGGACCCCCTAACCCAAGGGATCTGAGGCATCCTGGCCCTGACTCCTGTAGCCTACGCTGTGCTGTATCCTGGAGAAGCAATAAACCCTCTCTATTCTACTGGCTGGCGGAGCCTCATCTGGCTGTTACGGGGGTGCAGGATCGGGGGGGGGAGTCCTGAAACGCCGCCACATTGGTGTCAGGGGTGGGATGCACTGCACCCCGTGGATGGCGCTTCCAGCAGCGAGTGACAAGGAGCAGTAGAAGGAAGGAGCGTGCAAGAGCCAGGTGTGCTGGAGGCAGAGCGAAGCGATTCCTGGCAGTCGTGGGGCGCTGCAGCATTCGGTCGGTGAGTCTATACCCCGGGAATCGGCGGGGAGATGGCCTACGCCCGACTCCTGAAGGCAGACCTTGTGCGGCTGTGCAGAGAGAGGGGCCTGGCCATAGGAAAAGCAACCAAGGCCCAGCTGATTACCCGGCTGGAAGAGAATGACCAGTCCAGGGGCCTGGATCCTGTCCCAGTGGGGAGCAGCCAGACACCTCCTGAGAGCATCCCAGGCTCTCAGACCGAAGGGAGGGCTGGAGTCCACCAGACAGACGCGGTGCCCACCAGGCCCCGCTCCGCCAGCAGCGGTTCATCCAGAGTGGGGTCTATCCCAGCAGAGCTGCGGCGGCTGGAGATCGAGCTGAGGCTAAAGAATTAGACGATCATAGGGAGGAGCGCCAGGAACGAGAGAAGGAACTCCAGGACCGAGAGAGGCAGTGGCAGCATGAGCTGGCCATGGCGGAGTGGAGAAGCCAAGGGGCCCCGGCTGCGGTGAGTGGGGAGGACCCCAGGGGGACCCGACGCTTTGAGAAGCTCATGTTGGCCCAATGTAAAAAAGTGGGGAACATGGACAGGTTCCTTAGCTCCTTTGAGTGGGCCTGTGAACTACACCAGATTCCCCCCGCAGTGGACCGGCTCCAGCAGCTCACCCCCTTGCTGGATCAGGAGGCCACAGGGGTGCTCAGACAGCTGGAGAATCTGCAGCTGGGTGATTATGAACGGGTCAAAGAGGTCCTGCTGCATAAGTTTGGGCTAACCCCTGAGATGTACAGGAAGAAGTTCCGGGGTGTGCAGAAGGAGCCAAGGGAGACCTATGTAGATATGGCCTCCCGCCTGGCGCAATACTGCTGCAAGTGGGTGTGCGGGGTCGGAGCCCAGACCGCAGAGGACCTGCTTAAGCTGATGATGCTGGAACAGTTTTATGAAGCGTGCACACCCAGCCTGAGGCTGTGGCTCAAGGACCGGAGGCCAGAGAACCCCCAGGAGGCCGGGAAGCTGGCGGATGAGTTCACAGACAGCTGGTCCCAGAGAGAAAGGAATCACGCAGAGACCAGTTCTCAGCTGAGCAATGGAGGAGGTCACCTACGGGGTGAGCCCAAGAGACGGGGACCAACCATCCGCCGCCCGAGAGACAGCCAGGGCCCGGATAGAGACAGCCCGAAGGGTCCCGCTGGAACTAACCTGCCATCTCTGTGGGCAAAGAGGCCACAAGAGGGCTCAGTGCCCCAGGCACCAGGACAGGTCCCACAACCCGAGACTTTCCAGGGTTAACTAGCTGGGGCTGGGGGAAGGGCAGGCCACCCTAGAGGCAGGGGCTGGCAGGCAAACCTCAGCTCAGAGTGAGGGGAAGGATGCTCAGGCCAACTCCCCTGGGAGATCTGTCCCTCTGGAGGCAGTACTGGGTGGGGGCAGGGCGGCCCCTGTGAAGCGAGTGCCTCATTCCCCTGCAGGTGGATGGCAGGGAGGTGACTGGCTACTGGGACACAGGTGCTAAGATGATGCTGGCCCTAACACTCGGCTGACCCTGAGGGGCAGACGGGACCCCGCTTAAGGTGCCCGTAGCCTGGGTGCATCTGAAATGGGGGGCCAAGGAGGGCCCCAAGGAAGTGGGGGTGCACCAGCACTTACCCACAGAGGTGCTGATGGGGAATGACCTAGAGGAATGGCCAGATGGACCCCACAGGGCCCTGGTCACCACCTGTAGCCAGGTCCAGCGAGGGGCTGGCAACCCTGACCCAGGGAAGGGCTCCCTGCAGGGGGCTCAGGGCCCCATCCCAGCAGACATGAGGCCCAGCAGGGCTAGAGCCCCGGACCCAGGCAAGGGGGAACAGGCCCCTGCCCCTGCCCCAGCTGCAGAATTCCAGGCTGAGGTGCAGGCAGATCCCTCCTTACAGATGCTGAGGGACTGGACTGGCCTCAGCGCAGCTCAGCCCTTGGGGAGAAGCTGCCAGGAGAGATTCCTGTGGGAGAGGGGATTCCTGTACCAGGAATGGCTTCCCCAAGGGAAGGTGGGGATGTGGGAGTCCCAGCAGCAGTTGGTGGTCCCCCAAAAATATCACCCCAGGCTGCTGTATCTGGCCCATGACGTCCCATTAGCAGGGCACGGGGGGATCCGGCACACCCAGCTGAGGCTGCTTCAGGCCTATTACTGGCCCGGGATATTTGCAGCTGTGCAGCGGTACTGCCAGACATGTGACTCCTGCCAGAGGGCTCGGAAACCCCGGGATGGGGGGAAGCTGCCTTGAGGTGCTGGCCCATCATAGGGGAGCCTTTCCAGAAGGCAGCAATAGATGTAGTGGGGCCTGTCGGCCAGGCCACCCGGACGGGGAACATATACATCCTGGTAGCAGTGGATTTGGCTACCGACTGCCCCGAGGCCATGGCTCTGACCTCTAGCGAGGCAGACACGGTGGCAGACATGCTGCTGGCCATTTTCAGCAGAATGGGGTTCCCCAAGGAGGTCCTCACGGACCAGGGATCCAACTTCATGTTGGCCCTGCTCTGGTGCTTGTGGGAGAAGCATGGGGTCTGGCTCACCTGGGCCCCAGCGTATGGCGCCCGGTCCAGCGGGCTGGTGAGGAGGTTCCAGGGGACCCTGAAGCAGATGCTGAAGGTCTTCATGCACCGGCACCCGCAGGACTGGCACAAGTACCTGCTGTCTGCACACAGGGAGGCTCCCTGAGGGTCTGCCAGGTTCTTCCCGACCGAGTCAGGGTGCAGAAGGGGGAAGGACCCCCTGGACTTGCTGAGTGAGTTATGGGAGGGGGAGACCTCCCCAAGTGGAGCGTCGGGGGTGGAGGATGTCCTGGCTTTCCGGGAAAGGCTCGCTGAGCTGATGGGCCCGGCCAGAGAGACTGTGGGCAGAACCCAAGGGAAGTGGAAGGGCTGGTACGACCGCAGAGAGTGGGCCCACGCCAGCCCCCTCAGAGCTGTGCAGCAGCCGAACACGGGGGAGTCGGCTCCTGCAGGGCACCGCTGTGGCAGGCCCAAGCCAAGGGGAGCGCCAATGTCACCGCTGCGGCTTTACCTGGCAGGGGGCCCGAACTTCCCCAGGTCACAAGTGGAGTGACCCTGCTCAGTTCGCTCTCGGAGGGGGGAGAGATGTGACGTAGTGGGGGGCTGTCTGCTCTGTACCCGGGGTTCCCCTGCGCTGTGATGTGTGATTCCCACTGACTCACCCACACGTGGATTGGCCCAGACACCTAGTCCCAGCCTGGGCAGTTAGCAAAGCTCTTCCCGGGGGGGGGAGAGAAAGGAAGGGAGGCGGAGATGAACACCTGGCTCAGGGGCAGGGTTTGGGAGCGAGGCAGTTTCTGGCTGGGAAACATGAAGGGACCAAACTAAGCTGAGTGCTGAGGGGGGATGGACCCCCTAACCCAAGGGGTCTGAGGCAGCCTGGCCCTGACTCCTGTAGCCACATCACGTCTATGCTGTACTGTATCCTGGAGAAGCAATAAACCCTCTCTATTCTACTGGCTGGCGGAGTCTGTTCTGGCTGCTACAGGGGGGTGCAGGATCGAGGGGGTCCCCAACATGCCGCCACACTCCAATACAGTTCAAGCTTTTTAAGTATTTCCCCTGTTGAGCAATCTGCTCTCAGTGAGGAGGTTGTTTCTTGCAAGGTTGTTTCTCCCATTGCCCACCCACACTGGTAAAGCTGTACACTTTCAGAAGCTTACAAAGTTTCTTACCGCAAACTTTGGCTCTCTCATCATAAAGTGTAACTCTGCAGTGGCCTCTGACTGCCTCCCACTGGAGGCCAATCTTTTACCTCCTTCTCAGAGACTTCCTGGACCACACAGTGCAGGAAGCTGATGGCCACGCAACATACTCATCAAAGCAAATCCCCTCAAGATGTATCGAAGGCATTCTCCTCATCTCTGCTGAGGGTTTCAGATCTGGATCTAGTAAACAAAAGCACATTTTAATAGACCCTTTTTTGCACAGGGATGGATACCAGTGCCCTAGGAGGAAAAGTGGGCCCCCTTTGGAAAGAACTCAGAACTGAAGTCAACCATCAAGACAGCATTAAGCAGGCACCTTCTCTTTCTCTCATTCTGCAAGTCCCTGAGTGGAATGTGGGTAATGTGCTAACATGTCCTTGAAGTATAATTTTATTACAGGACTTCTCCACAGTAACTACTGACAGCTGTCCAGGTAGCATGGGAGAATCTGGAACTACTTCAAGTCCCAGTAGCTAGTGGATGGATCAGTCAGACACGCCTTCAGGATCTGCACTCAGTATCATCACACCTCGTGCCATTTTCTTCAAGTTCAGCGGCTTATTTATCATTTTTTGTCAGCCCAAGGTGGTTGATCTTTATTCCATTGCCTCTCACATTCTCTCCTGGAAAGTGGTTTAAGAAGCCATTACCACAGTTAATTGTGTGAGGATGTGAGTGTCCCTTCCCTGTAATTTTCCCTGATTTTTTATGAAGGAAAAGGCAGTTCTTTGCTCATGTCCTAGCTTGTTCCCTGAGTTGTAACTTTCCTCATTAACAAGAACATCTCATCCAAGTTTCTGACTTCACCACAGGGCACAGATGAATTACTTTCTAGGCTGCACCAGAGTATAAGTAGGCCTCTTACCTAGTGATGCTGTTCCAGGGTCCCAATAATGGACAAAAACTCTCTAGATTGACTGTCTCTGGATGGATCTGACTTTGCAGTGAACTCACCCATTCTTGTGCTGCCTTAGCTTGGAATGATCAATTGCCTCCCATTCCTGAGCAGAAATGGGACATATATCCATGAACTGCGCCGTGGCGTGACCAGGTGCTTGGCACACGCTTTCCTCAAGTACTGTCAGTTTGACCCCTCCTCATTGCCCAGCTGTTTAATAACTGGATTGTTTTCATTAAGGCTGTCAAGAAACTAATGTCTTTGACCTCATCCCATTCTTGTTCCTTCTTTAGTGCACCTATTGGATTCTTCCCTTCCAGCAGCTGTAGGGGCTGCTACCCATCTGTCTCTGCCTGGGGCACTCTCTTCAGGAGAAAATCAAGTTTCTTACCTGTTAACTTTTCTCTGTGGTACAGTGGCACTATCACAGACCCCCTGGTGGAAGGCCCACTTGGGCTTTTACTTTGGCTGAGAGGGTAGTGTTAGGGACACAAGGTAGGATAATCTAATGTTGTACTGGAGAGCGTGCCTGCAAAAAGCAACAGAAGGTTCTTAACCAGAGGTGAAAAATGTTTTATTTTGATTGGCTGATTGACTGAGACAGGACATACCTCATTTGTCTATACCAGTGACATTTTGCTACAGAACCAAATTAAAAGGGAAAAACTAGATTTTGTGTCTAATTCACTAGCCTTGACTTCTAGAGAAAATTCCAGGTACAAACAGCTGGTCAGATTGTACCCAAGCACTGCAGAGTTGCATTGGGGAGGGAAGGGGGAAATACAGGAAACCTTTTCCCAGGCTCGCCGACAAGGGTGGCAAAGGGAGCAGTTGCCCCAGGGTCCAATGATTCAGAAGGGCCAGGAGCTCCCAGCCGCTGCTGCTACTGCACTCTGGGCGACTCTGAGGGCTGGGGTGGAGTGGCGTGGCACGCTCTGGGCAGCACTGAGAGCTGGCTTCTCCCAGCTCCACTCCTTCTGCCCAAGGAGCAAGGAGCCCTGGTCCCTCCCAGCTTGCCAGAGGGCCCAGCAAGTCTGTTGGCCCCTCTGCCATCTCCTCTTCCCCCACTTTTCAACTGAGAACATGGATGGTACAAGGCTCATGTTGCTGGTCATTCCAGAAGGCTGACAAGATGTCCTTACTCACATATCAGCCAACACAGTTTCAGGGGGTGATATCCATGGAGGATTCAGCTGCTGTGATAGGGAGTGTCCAGAAAACACCATGCGTCTGGAGTTTCTGTTGGGGTGGGTCGTCTCCAAGCTCCTTCCAGCACAGGACTATTTTTATAAGACACAAACAAGCCCAATTATAGTATATTTTGTCCTGTGTTTTGTAAAACAGTGACCATTAATGGACAAAGTACAGTAACTGCAGAGCATTTTGTTACTTTATTTTATAAAGGGAAATACATATCCAAAATAATACACTCTCCTTCGCAATCCTGGATCTAGCAAAACAATGGCTAGAAATAACAGTGAAAAACAGAACATAAAGTCTAAATCACAGCCCCCCAGAGTTTTCTTTTGAAAACCTTAGCTAGTTTTCTTGTAATGTCGATGGTGTTAATCATGCTTTGTCACCACAGTAATGGCAATTCTTCATACACCAGAGACAGATCCATTCTTGCACATTTTTTAAACAGTAATTGGAGGGTGGTAGTTGTTCTTGGCTCGTGTCACTGAGCACTGTGTGCCTTGCTGTTCTTTGTTCTAATTGCTAATGGAAGAGCTTGGAATGCAAGTAAACTCAAAATGTCTCTGAGTTGGCATTGTCATAAAGAGGCTGTTTCTCCTCTTGTCATTTTTTACAAAGTTGGTCCAAGAGGACTGGGAAGTAATTGCCTTTCAGTGTTCCTAACACACCTCTTCATATAGCTCCAGCTAAGTGTGAGGGTTGGGACTGATCTGAAAATGGCCTTTACCAGCCATCACCTTGCCTGCATTACTTCCAGTTCTGCTTAGCTGGAGAAACTTGGATCATCATCTCCCTGCTTCTACCACTCCCAAGCAAAAGATACCGCTAAGTCACATTCAAGCAAAGTTTGTCTGAAATTCATGTTCAAGACAGATTGTGGATCGTAGTTCATTATGTACTAAACATTTCAACTGAACTAATTTAAAGTATTGTCAAGTTGCTTTGCATAATCCCTTTGTTTTCTTTCTAATGTTTTAATGCCTTTATATTGCAGCTCCATAGAAATGTCCCACCTAGAATCAATACAGAACTTTAGGTAAGCTTTACATGTACAGTGCCCACTTCTACTATGTTGTGGCAAACCTCTTGTTGCATTCCTTTTTTTAGCAGTATCTTTTACAAGAAATTGTCTAAACTCAGAGTATAGCTTAACAGTGTTTGTATGTGACTCTGTTTTCAGTCAGTGTTTGTGTAAAGCTTTGCATGCACTGCAGCCTACAGGGATTCAGCAAGTTGTGTCTGTGCTGCATGAGTACCCAGGAAAGCATGCTAACTATACAAATGCCATAGAAGGAAATCAGCAAAGCTGATGCTGAAATGCAAAATGCTCCCCCCTTACATATTTGGTTTTCTGGGAAATGGAGAGTTATTGTGGCAGATAAATTATAGTGTTTGTTCTTCTAGTGGTAACCATTTTTTGAAACAGTATGCACAGATTGTGGACCAGATTCTGTCCCTCTGTCCAGCTTCTTTGTGCTGCTCAGCTGTGCATAGGGGCTGGAATCTACCCACAGGTGCCCAGCTGAGAATTCCCTGAGGGTAGGAACTGTCCCTGACTCCAGTTTAGAAGGTGTGTTGGAGACAGGGCAGAGCACGGCTGCAGTCTGCCAATTCATAGTTGGCAAGTGATCCCATGGGCACCACAGCCAGCTGCTGTAATTTAGACTAGCTCCCAATTCAGCTCAGTTGACAACATAGCCTCCTGTTTTTTTAAAAAAGCCTGTGTTGTTAATGACCCCTTAGGAAGTGAAAGTTGTACGGAGGCAGTTTACTTGTCACTTTTGCAGTGTGGCTATCTCCCATGATTTTATCACTGGTTGCTGAAAACCAACTGCTCTCACTGAAGTTGAGAATTGTGAAAACGTTTCTTCTGGGCTTGGGTTTTCTGAGATCTGAGGATGGTAGTTGTGCTTTCCAGTTATAGTGTACACTTAATTTATTATATCTCCTAGTGCAGGGATTTTTGAGCATTCTGAATTTGTGTGTGTGTGTGTGACAGAATGTCATTAAACATTGGATGAGCTATAAGACAAGCTGTTGAAACGGACTACATCCAAATTTAAAACAGAAAATATAGGCGTTGTGACCACTGGAAAGTAATGTCAGAATATTTTCCTCAACTTGGGTCTTCCTTATTAGTTCATGGAATTAGCCAGGCACTTCTGTAGCTCAGAACTGCCAGTGGCTTGCAGATAATGATGCCTGAGCGCTAGAAAACTAGAGAACTTAGCTGGCTGTTAATCATTAAAAATAATTCTGACTTGTGTAATCAAGGGCAAACATGAGTTCTTCATTTTAGTGGCTAGTCTTACACTGATAATGTCCCTACAAATAACAAAGCTAATAGTTAGAGAAATTATCCTAGTATGAAAGTATGCTACTTTTAAAATTACAATGTTTAAGTTATATGATAGATAAAAATGTGAACAGATTCTAATGCTGAGATTTTCAAAGGAGCCTAATGAAATCAGGTACCCAAACAGGTTTTTACCCTGAGAAGCTTGTCATTATTTTTTTTCAAATGATCATTCCTTTACTGAAAAATAAGCATGTGCATGCACTTGTGTGTACGCGTGTGTGTGTGTGTCTATCTTAGACACCCTCACAAGCATGAATAAGATATCCCATATTTGTGATCTCTCTGTAACAAGTGAGACAATTTTTCCAAAGACTTCTGCTGTAACGACAGCCATTATGTTACACAGTTTAACAATTTTTAAAATTCCATTTTCTATTAGTACACCCTTTAAACAGCAAACAACTTAACCAGCTCTGAATTTTATGCATAAACTGCTTTAAGAAATGTGTAAAGCTTTTGGTTTTGGAGGGCATTTTCTGCTTTCCATTTGTTTAAAAAGTTTATTTTGTTTAATGAATTTTGCTCTTGTTAATTACTCAGTCATAACATATTGTCAAATATACAAGCTAAACAAACTAAAAGAATAAACATTGTTCCATTAACTTCTTGCAACTATAGTTATGCTAGATCATAAATCGTAGTTGTAACCAGTTTTGTGCAACCATTACATGCAACATTTTCAGATATTTGATTTTCAAGATAAGGGCATCACTTCAGTAATTTCCTCCTTCAGGGTAGTTCTGTGGGTTTTTTGCATAGCTGATTTTCACTGTAGTCACAATGGGGATCAAAAGATCTGTGATCCAGGACAGATCATGTATTCTCTCATTTGAAATACGAACTCCTTGCCTTGTGGATGAATTCAATCCTCTTAAGGGAATTCTCTTATCAGATCAGGAGTGAATTGTTGTCATTACAAAAGCAAGGCTAATATTAGTATTTAGAGACATCCACATTGGAAACAAGCTCAGCGAGGAAATGATTAGAAACTGACAAATGCCCACGTGCCAGCAAGCTATAAATGAGAGCAGTACTGTTCACGTTTAAAAGTCAGATCATGTGTTCTACTTCAAACGTGTCTTTGGAGCCCACTCTAGGTGTCAGTGCCTCATGTGCATGAAACTGGATTTTTTTCTTCTAGTAATGTCTTGCCGGAGCTATCCGTGTGCACTATGCTGCCTCATGCTCCCATACGAGGGCATAAAAGGTGAAGTGGCCACAGCCCTTCATCAGTTCTTTTTACTGCCTATGGCAGAGAGATGAAAGAACATAAAGGGCATCTTACTGGCGAGTTCTGCCGAATGGGTTGGAGAAATTCAGGAATTCTCATGCAGATTTTAATTCATGAGGTTTCAACAGGAAACAGTTGTGCTTGGAACTATTGTGAGTTTAGTTCCAAAGAATAATTCCGGCTTTCATATAAACCAAGTCATGCCTTCTGCTCCAGTTTTTTCTCTGATAAGAAACTTGTATTAGCTGCATGTTGTTTGAGCCTTTTGCTTGGCCAGAATTTTTTTCCAGATTCTCAGCCTTCTTGTTTGGTCGGTTTTTGTTTTGTTTAATAGAGAATCTAGGCAGAAAAATAATCTACCAGATCTTCCATTGCCAGATGGAAATATTCATCAGTTTATCAAAGAAAGAATCCCATATCTTCTTTTGTCAGACCATGGTTTAGCCTTGGATAAGGCAGAAAACCAGCCACCACAAGAAAGTCCATTACAAAACTGGGGGTTGAGGCTTCAGCCGATGCTTTTGTCAATCACTTACTACAGTTATTCAGTTTTTTAAAAGAACACAACAAAGAGATTTGATGCTGTTGCTTTTCCATGTCCCACTTATTCCTTCCATGCAGTTTTAGAGCCCATTCATAGGCACTGGGACTACAATTGACAGGTAATTTTTTTCTCCCTCTCCCTTCTTATTCTGAGCGTCCTCCTTTTTTCTCCACTCAAGATCATCTCATCTTAAGTGGGTTTTGCCCTCGAAACCGAATGGTCCTAGCTATTTTTTTTTTTTGTTAATCTCTCTAAGGTGCCACAAGACTACTCTAGTTGCATTTAATTTAGTGTTGATTAAAATTAGTATGAGAGAGTTTAACAGCCTGGGCATATTTAATAGCAAATAAAATGAGAGTTTTATATCATCAACTTGGTTTTAGTAAGGGATTTTTACACTGTGGCTTGACAGATTAAGGAGTCATGAATTTGGATTTTAAGCACATCTTTATTTTTATTTTTATTTTCCTCTGCCTTAGCTCTAGGAAGAATCCATGCAACAGTTCAGTGCTAAATGATGTAAAGAAACCAGCAGATGTGATTGGCCAGGAAGTGATACTGGTTTTCTTTCTCCTGCTCCTTTTGGTTTGGTTTCTGAATCGGGAGTTTGAAGTCAGTTACCGCCTCCACTACCATGGGGACGTAGAGGCTGATCTTCACCGCACCAAAATTCAGAGTATGAGGGATCAAGCTGACTGGCTGCTGAGGAACATTATTCCGTATCATGTGGCGGAACAGTTGAAGGTTTCCCAGAGCTACTCCAAGAACCATGACAGCGGGGGAGTGATCTTTGCTAGCATTGTGAACTTCAGTGAGTTCTATGAAGAGAATTACGAGGGGGGCAAAGAATGCTATCGAGTCCTGAATGAATTGATCGGGGACTTTGATGAGTTGCTGAGCAAACCCCATTACAGCAGCATTGAGAAAATCAAAACAATTGGGGCAACTTATATGGCTGCCTCTGGACTGAACACCGCACAGTGTCAGGACAATAACCACCCACATGGACATTTGCAAACCCTTTTTGAATTTGCCAAAGAAATGATGCGAGTGGTGGATGACTTCAACAATAATATGCTGTGGTTTAATTTTAAACTTCGTGTTGGCTTTAACCATGGTCCTCTCACTGCTGGGGTCATAGGCACCACCAAGTTACTATATGACATTTGGGGTGATACCGTGAACATTGCTAGCAGGATGGACACTACCGGAGTGGAGTGCCGGATACAGGTGAGTGAGGAGAGCTACCGTATCCTAAATAAGATGGGATATGACTTTGATTATAGGGGGGACAGTCAACGTGAAGGGGAAAAGGTCAGATGAAGACCTACCTTTACCCAAAATGCATGGACAGTGGGGTTGTGCCGCATCACCAGTTGTCTATATCTCCAGACATCCGGGTTCAAGTGGATGGCAGCATTGGGAGGTCTCCTACCGATGAGATTGCCAATCTGGTGCCTTCTGTACAGAATTCTGACAAGACATCCCAGGGCTCAGATAACAACTTAGAACACAAGGATATGCTTCCGTCCTACAAGAAGCTCCAGAAAGAGGCAGTGAAAGCAGACGACAGGGGCCGGTTTGGCAAAGCTGTAAAGAAAGACTATGAGGAAGCGGGAACTGAGGAGGTCAATGAACTGACCAAGTTAAATATCTCTAAGAGTGTATGATGCAGTGACAGAGAGCTGCATGATGTGCTCTGTCCATAGGAACACACAGACATTTGCAACTGGCTACTTTCTTTTTTGAAGAAAGACATTCTAGACACATTGGTGGTTTGTTTGTTTTCATGTTAGCACCCAATGCTGTGTGGATCACAGTGATTCAGTGCTCATTTTCATCCATCTCTCCCCTCCAGGCCCGTTAGCCCTCTTCAGAACTCCCCAGCTCCCTCTGTAACCATCTTTCAGCTGAGTGGAGGTTAAGTGCCTTCAGATATACTCCATTGGACGTCCTGCCCAAGTATAAAGGCCCCAAACAGAATCATAGCTTTGGGTATCTATCCGTTTTAAAAAAAAAAGCTGTGGTCATTATATCATTTTTATTATTGTTTCTCACAAAACACTTTTTTTGGCTAATGCAACTCCTTGGGTTTTATATAGGGTGTGTGGGTATGTGTGGGTGTGTAATATTTTACTGTTATCAGATCTTTTGTATGTAAACAAACAAAACAGATGTGTGTATCTACCGTATGAAACTGACCTAAAAAGTGCCAGTAATGTACTATAAGAGAATGTCATGGAGAGGCGGTAACACAATTTTGCTTTGTGTTGGGCTGGAGGAAGAGCTGAGTGCTGCAGTGGCTCAGCATTTAGATAGAGCAGCACCAGAGCTGTTACAATTTCACCTTCTTTTAACAGTGTTTTGATCAGACATGTGCCATTGTACACTTTGGATGTACTGCTTTCCTTACAACCAATGGATGGATTAAGGGGTCCGAGTTCCCCAGCTCGAAGGATAGAGTTCCAAACACAACCAAGTAACCATTAAAGTTTCTACAGTCTAGGTCTCAGGTGTTTGAAAAGCAGTTTTCATATTACCACCACCACCCCCTGAGATTTGTGAGGTTTTGGGTGAAACTGGCACCCCTGATTTAAGAGAGATGAGGTTAGATAAATGTTTTGAGGTTACATTTATTTATTTATTTATGTGTTGCTGTTTTACATTTTGTTTTTGTGGAAGGTATTAGGATTTGAAGGGGTGATAATTGGTGTCACTAAACTTAATAAGATGCCCATTAGTGCTTCATCCTCTTCAAACTGCCAACCACTGTGAGAATGTTACCTAGACAAACGCAGATTGAGTCTGAAATTCCCAGTTTCCCTTCTGTCCTGAAGTAATGGTGCTGAGCTGCATTCTTCAGGCTTTGCTCCTATGCTGTGCTTTTCCAGTACAGGTTAGAATGACATGCTTCCCGGGTGCCACTTAAAGCAGGAATAGGAAGCTCCTTTGCCCATGAGCTGAGAAGTTCAACATTTTGGGTCTCAACCTACAACTGACTGCATGAGCTGACGCTTGTGCTGCAGAGAGGCTCATTGAATTTGGTGGGGCTCGGTGTGGGCACAGAGGTCTGTCCACACAGAAGCAGTTGCAGGATTAGGGCCTCAGACAACACTAGTCCCAGAGATTTCCCTACTCTTCCCCCCCCTCCCGGAATTCCACCATCCCTCCCCAGAGTTGCCTAGTTAACCATTTTCCAAGTCCCCATGTAAATTCAAACACTCCTCTAATTTTAATTCCTGGGGCAGACACCAACTAGTTCTCCCTTTGCATACTTCTGTAACTTTAACCCTTTTTCACTCCACTTTGGAACGAGCGGGTGACCCACTTTGGATAATATTCAATATTGCAAGGTTCCAGTTTAAACAAATATTTCTTGTACCAACTAAATGACTCTTCTATTTTTGCCCAAAATGAATTCATCTCCGCGAAGGGAAATATGGTGACTGTGGGGAAATGTAAATGTTCTTTTGTGTCTGCACAGCCATATTTTTTTTAGTTAATTCTATCCATCTTCAGTCAAAAAAAAAAACCTTAAAAGTGAGAGCAGAGTACAGTTACGCTTACTTCTTTAAGAGCAACCACACTGGGTCAGACCAAAGGTCCATCTAGCCCAATATCCTGTCTTCCCACAGTGGCCAATGCCGGGTGCCCCATAGGAATGAACAGAACAGAGGATCATCAAGTGATCCATCTCCCTTACGTTCTTATGTCTTGCCTTGTTTACATATCTTCTGTGATTAGAATATATGTCCTGAGGTGCTTTAATCCTCTCTCCCCCCCCTCATTTGCTTTCTCTGATTTGATGGCTCCCTCCAATACCCAGAGGTAAAAGTGGCATTTTTCTGCGGTTGAGTTCTTCCAATGGTAGCTGTGAGCCATCAAAATATGGCCACAACTTTTCTCTGACATTTAATACTGTACAATTGTATTTCTCACAACAACCGTACTCCTGTAAGAGGTTTGTACATTGCAACTAAAAGTGAAAAAAGAGCATAATCTAGGGATTCCCAGCCAGTTTCTTCTGAACAGGAGCCAGGATTGAGGAAATCTTATCTCTAATTCTTTCATTAATGCACCATCCAGCACAAAGACAGTCCTTGAACCTACCAAGTTAATAAAACCAGCCTGGCTATTCGTGGTATGTCACTACATGAGTATTGATAGCCTCTTTGGTATCTAATTAGACTACTGAAAATGGTTCCTAACGTAGGAGCATCATGGCCTCTTTTCTGCTGTCACTAAGCAAATAAAATGGCTGAGGTCAGAAACATTTCTGGGCTCTTCATTCAAGGGCTGCTGTCTGTTCTTGCAGTGTTGATCTAAATAGTATTAACACCATTGTGAGTTGTTACACGCCTTCTAATTAAATCTGGGTAAATACAGGTTGAACCTGTAGTCCAGCCCTCTCTGGTCTGGCAATATCTGTGGGCCAGCATGATTTAGTTAGCTGGCTGTCCACTTACCATAGGTAGGGCCAAGTTTCCTGAGACCCTCTCCCCTTCACCCCTGTCCATGCCCCTTGCTGCCCCAGGCTGGGACCACAGCTGGGGCCAGCTGTGGAGCCCCTGGCTGGGGCCAGCTGTGGAGCCCTTGGCTGGGGCCAGGAGTGCAGCTTTGGGGCCGGCAGCCAGGACCCTGGGTAGCTGCAGAGAGGCTGGGGGCTGAAACCCTGGACAAAGAGCCAGTGGCTAGGACCCTGGGGCCAGCAGAGGAGTCCCTGGGCTGTGGTTGACGACCTGTGGTCCAGCAAGTTCTCTAGTTTAGTCCAGCACCTTTGGGACCTGACCGGTGCCAGAGAGGTTCACCCTGTAGTGGCTAATAGTTATGATAATAATAAATAATAAATTGTATCTCTGTTTGCTTATTGCTATCAGAACAATAGCCACTTTTAACAGCTTCACCATGACTAAGTGTCATGGTCCTTAGCTCAAAGGTCTTGAATTTCTTCTTTTGTGATTCAGAAACAAAGCTATAAAGCCCCACCCCCCAAAACATATGGGGGAGCTTTGGAAAGGCACAAAGGGCAATGAGACATCCATGCTTCCATGGAAAGGCAATGGGAGTTGGACCCCAAACAGTAATGGGTCTGTGGTGGTTTTTAATGGTGTAATGCTCTCTATTACATGTCTCTTAGTGTCTCAGAGGGTACGTCTAATTGCGTAGCTTAAGTCAAAATAGCTTATTTTGACTTTTGGTGCTGTCTACACAGCAGTTATTTCAAGAAAGAGCACTCTTCCCCCGGCTTCCCTTACTGCTTGTACAATAAGGGTTATAGGAGTCAGAGTAAGCAGTCCTTCAGCTCAACATTATTTTGACATTATGTCAAAATAACTGCTTGTGTTAAGACGTGGACTTAATGTCAGTTATTCCGAAGTAACGCTGCCGTGTAGGCGTAGCCAGAGAATCCAAAGATAGCCCATGTCATATATTTGCATGTTAGTATCAGAATTTGTTTTATAAAATGCCTTTTTTGCTTGTTTTGTTGCATTCTGTGCAATAATTTTAATGAAACATGAGCATTGGAAAAGTTGCATGATTAGCCCTGTCCCCTGAAATGTAAAAACTTAAAAAATAACCAATAGTCTTGCAGCACCTTAAAGACTAACAAAACATGTAGATGGTATCTTGAGCTTTCATGGGCACAGCCCACTTCTTCAGATGAATGGCATTATTAAAGGTCTGGTTTAAAAATAAATAGGGGATGGAGGGGGAGAGAAGGAAAAAAAGGGGGGGGGAGAAATAGTCAATTAGAGTCTCCATGCTACATGAAACTGATGGAGAAGTTGCAAATTGTTCTTAAGTACCCATTGTTTGGCTTTTTTATGTCATTAGGATGTGGAATGTAGTGGGCCATCCAGCCAATGTCTTTATTCATATCTTTGTGAGAGGAATCATACTTGTGTAAATGGCACAAGTTCCAAGGCTTCTCTGTGTATTTGGCTTGTGGATTTGGCCTGGAAAAGTACAGGTTTCCCCCTCTCTTTTTTTCCTTCTCTCCCCCCTATCCCCTATTTATTTAGAAACTGGATCTTTAATAACTCCATTCATCTGAAGAAGTGGGTTGTGCTTACAAAAACTCATGATGCCCTCTACATGTTTTGTTCGTCTTTAAGGTGCTGCAAGACTATTTGTTGTTTTTTAAGTTTTTCCAGTTACAGACTAACTCGGCTACCCCTCTGAAACCCTGAAATGTAGTCTGCCAAAAATTGGGCTTTGTTTGCTTGCTCTTTTCTTTTCTTGCATGTTTAGAATTTCTTGATGCTGATTATTTCAAGATCACCCCCACAAAAAAAATTTAACTGTTAAATGCTTTTAAGCTCAGGAGTTCCCTGTGAGTGTTACTAGGGTTTAGAAAGTTGAGGAAGCTACTGAGTATTTTCTGCAACATTTCTTTAATTTGCTTCTGACACACCATTGATTATTTTCCCCCAGGATGCCTTTAAGACCAAACTGATTGACTTCTCATAAATAAGTAAATAACATTCCGGCGTGTTTGTTTTAATTATAGCAGATTTTTAAGATAACTAATTTTTAAGGGGGGGGGGATTTAGAGGAGGGCTATTGGGTTTTGTTCATTTGTTTAATAGTCACAAGTTAATACTTGCTATGAGCAGCATAGATTGTAGTAAAAATGCCAGCTGCCAGTCAGCAACACCTGCACTACTATTCAGGAATATTCTTAATGTAGCGGCTACGTTGGCATGTAATGGGGCTATGAGATGGCATGAGAGATGAAGGATGATGGAGTTAACTGCCACTTTGTGTAGCACTAGTTATTTGTGAACATTGACAGGGATTAACAGAAACATTCTCTTCTGAATCTGAGTACTGAAATGATTGACAGTTTGAATGTAGAGCCAAAGGGCATGGATTTTCAAAGAACATGGGGATTCAATGAGTAAAGATAAAAGGAATTAACAAAAGCAAAAGATTCACACGCTTCTAATTAAAGAAGTGCTGTACCCTGATGAGAGAGAAAAACCATCTTTGAGGTTGTTTGTAAACTCTAGTATTGTAAACCTGCTTAACTCTCTTGCTTCTATAACTTTCTTTGATCTTGAAATTTAGAATGATTTATAATATGTTGGGTTTCTAGTGTACGTCACATTATGTTCCTGTGTACAAACGTTGAAGGTGAAAAATTGTTCTTCATCAGCTAATACCGTATTTTGCTATGCTGCCAAATATGTGCGCGTAGAAGCATTGAGCAGTTATTACAGGTTGAACCTCTATAATCCATACTGTACTTCCCTCATTCAGCAACATCTGTGGGTGCTCCGGGACTGGAGCACTCACAAGGAAAAGCTGGGGGCCCTGCACTCAGCAATTCCTCTGCCACCCTCCCAGAACTTCCAGAGTGCAGCAAATAGCTGATTTGCAGCATTCAAGTTCAGGGAGGGAAGAGGAAGAGCAAGGATGGGAGTGCGCAGGGGAAGAGGCAGGGCAGCTGCTGAGCCCCACACCCTGAGCACCCCCTATCCCTACTCTGTCACTGTCAGCCCCTTTGCTACCACCGGAGCAGAGCCCCACAACCTGCGGCAGCAGAGGGGCCGGCATTCACTTCTGCTGGTCAGGCAAATTCCCTGGTTTGGGACCAGTCAGATCCTGAGGGTGCCAGACTAGGGAGATTCACCCTGTTGTATGAAGTTGATTATAATCACATCAGCTTTCTATCTGTCTAGATTTTGTGCTTCATTTCAAGATTATTTGTTCCCCTCTCTTTTGTGTTGCATTCATCTGTAAATGTGCATGTCGAGATTTGTGGAGGAGAGGTTTTCCCCCCTCATTGGATTTGATCTTCCATTTTAACTGTAATTGAATTTTTTTGGTGCCACATCAGTTTCATGTCATCAAAGGGCTTACTCTATGCTGTGAGATGTCCTTCTCTATTTTTGAGTCTCCAGCTGTATTCTCCAACTTAATAGAGTTTGTATATTTGCTTTGTTCTTTCGTACTGGTTCATTTGTCCAGTCAGAACTTTACTACGGCACTGTTGATTTAATATCTTTTCTCTTCCTTTTCTTATTGTAAGGTGGTTTATTTTAAGTTATAGAAGAGTAAATCTGCCAACACCAGAGAAAAACACCAGAATATGCCATTAAGTCATAGCAAAGTTATATAATAGGAGGAAATGAAACATAAAATCAAGTGAAACTGCTGGCAGCATTGAAATTCATTGAAGCAGAGTTCAAATAGGCCCATATTAACAAAAGCTTTCACAAGGCGCCTGAAAAGACAGATCTACATCAAAGCACGTCCACAGAAAGGACATACTTAATATGTTCACATAAATTGAGGCATTCTGGATTAAAATTATATTATGGGGATTGTTTTCCAACCTTCTTTCCAAACAATAAAATGACTAATGTTGTTTCATTTCACCATGATAGAAAATATAGAGCATCAGAAACATATGTCCACTTCCCTAGTTTCTGAAGCTTCTGCTTATGGAAGACCTGGCTGGCAATACATCAATGGTTCCTTATTTCTGGTAACTAAATGACAATAAAAAGCAGGTAAAAAAACCCTTAAATACTCTCTACAGTCACTTTCCCATATAAGCAATTGCTGCAGAGACTTGAGATTGTGAATGGAAGTGGAACATATGTGAGGTGGGGGTTGGGACAGGTGGTGAAATATCTGAGAATCCCAGTGCTACAGGCATAACAATAAAGTAAGATAGCACCACTGCCTTGTTACAAATGCATCCAGGAAAACAAATACAAACTGGACCTCTGGCCATTTTGGAGACTCATCTAAATATAGCTGTGACAACCCAAATGTGCAGAATACTTGTGCTGGGAACAGTGCATTCTATTCCAGAGGCACAATTTTCCAACTCCCTTCATTGTAGGTCTCTGTCTAGGTTGTAATTAAGTCATTCTTGCTTTTCCAGGGTCAGTGGCCCAATGTCTTTGTGTTACAATAAATCTGAATTGTAATGTACTAACTATTTATATGAATACCCACATAGGCCAATGACCTCTAAGCTTTGTCTACTCTGCTCAGTTATAAAATTAAAAATGATCCATTATAAAAACTGTTTTAGGAAAACCATCAATAAATCCTTACCGACATATTTTAGCCTGTGCCTTTAGTTTTATTTAGTGGCCAATTTGTGGACAGTGTCTGTTAAGAACTGTGCAAGGAGAAGGTTTCTAACATTAGTGGACTGATGTGTAGTCAGGGAAAGAAATCAAGAGGGGGAAATATTAAGCTGACATTCCCAAAAACAGAACAATTAGAATGGGGGAAATGCTAAAACACTTCCCTCATCATATAAGCAAACAGAGCACAGGGTAATATCTATGCAAATAGAATACATTATCTAAATCAGCAAGTATAGTACACACTACCACACCAGACAGCAAGCTAATACACTAATACACGCTACAACACCAGACAACAAGCTCAGCAAAGCTTCTGGCAAATAGAGAAGGGAAATACAAAATTGGATGTCAGGTTGTTTAAAAGGCTGATCCTTCTTCACAAGGATCTTTCCTTGGCTTGTGTGAAGGGACAGGAAACTTGAAGATAGATACAAAATCAGGCTGCTATAAGGCTGCTTCACACAACTTTAGGGCCATGTCACCCCGACAGAGAAGATTGAAGCTTCCGCAGTTGATCGTCTGGGATTTGAATGAGAGGGTCTAGTGAAGACATGCTTATTCAAACTGAGAGGACACTCCTGTCGATGCCAGTAGTCCTGCTTCTACAGGGAGTAAGGGAAGTCAAAGGGAGAGTGTGCTCCTGTTGACTTCCCACAGTGTGGATGGTGCCAAAATTTGATTTAAGATACTTTGATTCAAGATACGCACTTAACATAGCTGGAGTTGCAGATCTTCATTCAAACTTATCCCCTAGTGTAGACCTAGCCAGGTAGGGTATAAAGGGACCTTAAACTGAGCATAGATGTAATATGTTTATAACTCATTTTCAGTCTTAATGAGGATCACACCTCAGAAGTCTATTTTCTTTGGTCTTACTAGTGTTGCTCAAGGAGAACACTACTGAAATTCTAAAGACACTCAAATATATCCTACAATGTGTATAATATACGAGGGGAGGCATGACAGCTCTTCCATATACAGTGGAGGTGAGGTAAAGGGTTTCGAGGTAGTAGTACTTTCCTATCTAAAGAGAAAAAAGTATTAAACTCTGGCAGTGGAAAAAAAACATAAAATGAAAGTGTTAGGTCATTTTTGTTAGCGTCTTTACCCAGTGGATTAAATTTCTCACACAATATTTGCTGATGCCATAGGTGGTTAAAGTACAGCTGTGCTCAGAAGGGTTGCACATACATACTTGCTACTTATTATTTGCTGGGGAGAGATGTCTCTCGTTTGAGATGCTCACTTTGAGAAAAGGGGGGTTAGAGATTTGTGGGGCCCTGGGCTGGAGCAAGTGGAGGCTCCTCCCCTTCCACCCGCAGTCCCCCACTACACTCCTGCTGGGAAGCAGGGTCAGGACATGGGGACTTCCCCCACTTCCCAGAAGGAATACTGGGTGGGCATAACAGGGAAAGCCCCTGTGCCCCGACCCTGCTCTGCAGTAGGAGTACCAGGTGGACAAGGTTGGGGCACGGCAGCTCTCCATTTGGCCTGGGCCTCTGAGCTGTTGGCCAAGTGGCTAATTCATTACTACTTTGAGAAAGCAGGCTATTGTGGATACGTAAGGCTTTGTCCCTGGATCTTAGTTGCATCAGTTAAACATTTCATTGTATTAGCCAAAAATCAGGGAAGTCAACAGGAAATTTTTCTGTTGATTTCAGTGAATTTTGTTTCTAGACCCTAGGGGAGGGGAAGGCAACCCATTTTTAAAACCAACCATTCCATATGCAATACGTTTACTGCTTTTGACGATAGGCAACTTGACATGTGCAACTCCCATGCAAGGAGAATTGGTCGTTTGAGTTTTGCAGTTACTGAAAGATTGCTTACAACTGCTTTCTCTACTCTGCAACTTAGCCTTCAGCCATCTTTCTGTCTGGTTTATTTTGTTCTTTCTTTGTTTTTTGTTTGTTTGTTTTGCGATAGCACTTATTCCAACTCTTTAGAAATGGTAGTGTTCAACAAACCTTACCAACTTCAAATAATGTTTTGGCACTGGAAAACATTTTTATTTTAAATTTTAGCTTTTGGTTATGTATTGTAAGTGGATTATACTGTGTGGCTACCATCAACAGCTACATACAGTAGAAGTGTGAACTTAGGCATATATCTAATGATTTGGTAAGCGTAGTAATTTTCAGAACTGTGGTTTGTGAATGTTTATGTACTTTCAGGCACATCTGGAACTTGATCATTCTGGGAACCCTAGTTTAAATCATAGACTCATTGAGTTAGAAGGGACCTCAAGAATCATGTAGTCTAACCCATTAAAGTACTGAGGTTGTGTAAAGACCCTTAACTTTTCTCGCATAATACTTGTTTGTAACAAAGATACTGGAGAAATAATTTGCACTTTGGAGGCAGCTTTGAATCTATAATTGTTGGAAGATAAGCTCTGGGGAGAAAACCAAAATGTGTTACAGTAACAAACCGTTATCTGACTAAATATGTACCTATGCATGTGGGGTGAAATCCTGGCCTGATTCACCCAGGGTTTTCTCACTGTATAAAAAATTCCATCTTGTCAACTAGTGAAAATGGACAAACTCAAAAGGGGCTGCCCTTTTCTATACCATTGGACCAAAGCACCGCTTTCTGCAGCACCTACAACACTGCACACTTTGTAAGAGCCCTACCAGTGTCAAATGTTTTTCCTCTCCGCATCCACTAGTTCAACTGTTCGCAGCTGCTGGAGGAATCTTCACCCAAACTTTCCTTCCTGAATTGCCATGTTTTAAGGCCATGGTACTGGATATGCAGAGCCAGGAATTCCAGTAACATCCTCTGAGATGACAGCTTTAATAAATAGCAGCAGTAATAATAGAAATATAAGTAATAATTTGAAAGCCAAGAGCCTTAACTAGTCCTAACAGCTGTTTAAAGACAAAGCACAATTGCAGTTTCATTGCGACTACTGCGTAAAATTTGCATGATAAATGTAGGGTGTCTCTTATTGATCAGGTAATAATACCCATATCCTAGCCTATGCTGCGGCCAAACATATTGCGCTAATAGGGAACACCCAGTAGTTAGTAACACACAGAAATATGCTGCCCCTCACCACTGAACTTCTCAGGAAGGGTAATTTCCCCACTCCAGTGGCAAATCGGATTTTGTTTTCTATTGGATTTATTTTAAAAGCTTTCTCTACCCTGGCAAAGGTTATTTGTACATCCAGAATACAAACATTGCAAATGTAGGTGTCAAGGACTGGACTCTTTCATCCCCCGCTGTCAGTCAGTGCTGCTGAGCTGAAGCGAAGCAGGGAGGGATTGCTTTTAAAGTAAATATAATTGGCTCAGGGGAGGATTTAGCACTCTAGAGCAAGGAGGAGAAGGGGCTGGAGCTAGGAGGAGTAGAGGCAGGTGGGCTGCAGGTTGGGGGAAGGTATGATTAGAAGAGGTGGTGTAGTCACCTGGTTGTGGAGTTCTGAGGGTAGTAGCCAAGCAGAGCACAGAAACGTATATGCCATGCAGTTATTATGTTGATTGCGCACACGCACACACAGTCAATAAGGAGAAATAATTACACACACACACACACACACACACAGAGAGAGTCAATAAGGAGAAATAATTGGAGAGTTGCAGGTTAGTAACTGTGCAGCTTTCCTTCACACCGCGGTTGACTGAGACCATTCTGCTGTGAGAGAACTATTGCTCATTCGGTTTGTAAAAATGTCTTTTCCCTATTTGCATTTTTCTTTACGCTGTTCGTGTAAATAAATTTTGAGCTGGCAGTTGAAATTGCATTTTGAATTCAGACACAGCTACCCTGTTACCAAAGTTTTGTGGCATGTGGGGTTTTTTGTTTTGTTTTTGTTGTTGTTTTTCTGTATCCTGTTATATACAGTATTATACAAAGATGACATTATGTAAGCAATTGCTGTGCATAGAAAGCTGTCCTGATTGGCTGGAGTGTTACACGATTGCAAAAACCTGCAGTAGGTTCATCCTAAAGGTAGAAACTCAAAATGGATCCTTCCGAGTTCATTTTTGTTTCACAAGAAATTGTAAGTTTGCCAAAGATATCATTTCTGTGCAAACACCTGCTTAAGATTCCTGCTTAGAAACATGCCTGGAGATTAATTTCACCTCTATACCATTAAATGCTTCCTTTAAAAGCTGATTTTAGAACAGTATTAGCCCACGTACTCTAGCACTTTGGCGTCACGTTGCCTGTCCATCCACAAATGCATATGGAAACAGCACAAAAGCACTTCTAAGTATTAAATGAAAACAATTTCCAATTCAAAAAACAATTTTAAAAAAATCCTAATCTCCTTGAAAATGCTACTTTAATGATGTCTTTGTTTATTTTCCTCAGCCCCAGTAAACCCCACAATCACACTACATGCTCCCCTCCTCTTTGCAAACAGATATAAAAGGCCTGTTTGCAAACTCTTCTGATGAGAAGTTTGTAACTTCTGCTGAATTATTTGCTCGGGAAGGTGCTTCCATTCAGCAGATGAATTGTAAATATTGCATATGCTTTGTTGACAACACACAAAATGGAAAAAAGTTGTATCTGTGAAATATTAAGCTATATATGTATATAGATAAAAATACATATCTTTGACTCATTACTACAGAGCTGTAATCAACTGTATATTAAACTGTTTTACTGTATTGCAGAACATTTCACGCTATCTTAGATGTAGAAAAGCTGGGAAAGTAATTCACAATACAGTATGTCAACTTAAAATTTGTTTGCTTTTTTATTTTGCTTAGGCACAACTTCAAACAGAATCTGTGCCTGTTGTACAGTGTTTCAGAGAATTATAGTTTGGAACACAAACTCTTGGACCTTCTATTTTCTGAACATTGGCTCCTCATGATAGTTCTTAGTGGTTGCTTATGAAACTTCACTCATTTCATTTGTGGCTAGGGTAGGATATTTGAGAGAAATTTTTTTAAAAAATAAAGGGACTTCTCAGGTAGTTTAGGGCTTACGTTAGAAGTACTCCATTTGGTGGCAAGTGACATTTCCATTCTAAATACCAATTTTTACAAAACTCCTTCCTGACATAAACATTTTTAATAATGTACTATACATTGTGAGTCTCCACTGCAGCAGGTTAACTGACCAATAATGCTCTTGAAAAGTACTGTTGTCACTCTTAATTCAGGTGCAAAGCAAAGGAAATGATGCAAAGGAGACATATTGATTTTAGTTTGAGTAGAATCAACTAAGATTTTCTCAACTAGAGAACTGAACCCTAGACAGGCTATGTGGTATGGTAAGTAACACAATACACTGTACAACGTGGGTGTCTCCAACAAGCATCCTGTTGTATTTTACTTGGGTTCATGTGTCTGTGATATCTTTAACCCAAAAGATTTAAGGAAAATTCGGAACTCTTGCAAAATAAATACAACATGCAGAAGAAATGAAGGTTTTTTTCTTGTTTCTGGATTCTGTATTCATCCCCTTCCGCTGAGATGAATTCTTATCTTTATGCCCACCGAATGAATCTTATTTATTTATATTTGCCTAATCTGTTAAAGGACAGCTTTAAATCCTTTTACCTGGTGATGACAGAGCTAGCCTTTTGTAGATTTTTTGGTATGTTAAATTGGACAGCAAACTAATTGCAGCTTTACTACTATTATTTAAATAGCCTTGCCCCCATTGGCATCCAATACAATTTCAGCAGATACTTCTTTAAGAACTTTGTCCCTCACTGACATTAATAGTAGCAGTCTGATTTTAATTTACATTTTTTCAAAAGGAAAGGTAAGTCTCAGAGAGAATGTTTAACTCACATACAGCACCATTCAGTCTTAAGGCAGCCAGGCATCAGTCCACATTTATCACCATTGTACTCAAACTCAATCCAGGAATTTTATACCAATACATGCATTTAACCAGTACTCAAGACTTCCTGGGTGTTGGCCTTCTGTTGGAGGTGAAAGCTGTTTGAACATTATCCAAGGATTGCTGTTTGCTTTCATTGTAGATCATGATTGCCAAGAGCCAAGAGATATTTTTAAATAAATCTTATAAAGGAATTTCCAATAAATCCAGTTGTCCTGTTTTCCTTGTTAACTGTATGTTGTCTTCTCCATAAGTAAAATATTTCGAAGGTCCTAAACTTCCATTGTTACTAAACCCTTGGAGAAAAATGATGCATGTACGGATATGGTGTTATAATTACGTAGCATTGTACAATTAAAAATATTGCATATAGGAGGAAGCGTTTTCAAGAGAGATTTCCAACTGTATAACATCAGACACATTAAATAGCATTTCCAGAAATTGAGATGACTAGGCTAGACCAGATGGGTATATTTTTCCTATCATCCACCTTTAACAGCTGGAGTGCTGTGGTTTAGGAAGCCTGGTGTCCCACCTAAAGTAATGAAAAGTCTAAATCTGGAGCAAACATTGTCCTGCTGGTGCGTGGTGTGATCTAGTGAACTGAGCACCTGAGTAAACGCCAGAAAGCCTCAAAATCTCCCAGATGACCTTGAGACATTTGCTTAATGTCTCTCCCCTTGGGGTGGAGGGGGCTTTGGGGAAGAGATGGAGTGGGGGCGGGGCCTGGGGCAGAGTGGGGATCATGCCACTCTCAGCAAATCACAAAATCGGCACCTCTATGAGCAGGAGTCTGTGGGTATAATGGAGCTGGGGAGAGTTATTGATGGGAGAGAAGAGGAAAAAAGACTGACCCATGCTGAGAGATGAGAAAGTGAGGAAACAGTAAAGAAAAAGGTATAGAAATATATTCCACAAATCTGCCCTCAGCCCCACCAAACTCTCGCTGTAGAACTCCCTCTCCTTTCTCAGTACAAGCCTCCTGGGTTGGACTTTGAGAATCAGGTCACTTGTGAAAGTAAAAGAGCTACATTTATCTCTCTCATGGCCCTGCCATGTTCCCTTTGTTTTCTCCTGGTCCTTGGTGATACTTGCTGCCTTCCCTTGCTCCCTAATGCGGCTAGAGCCACCCTCTGAGCAGACAAGAAGAGTTTGCAGTCCAGCACTGCCGGACCTCTATACCTGGGTTTGTCTCCCTAACCCTCAGAGGTCATACCCAGGGATCTTGCTACAGAGAACAGGCAGGAAATAAAGAAGGTCTCAGAGTAGCCACCCTCTCCTCTCCCTGCTGCTAAGTATTCCCTACTTCAAGCTGAAGCAGCAGGAAGTGCACGGAAGTTTGGACACCAAAAACCAGTCCATTCTGGAAGTAAAGAGGAGACATGATCTCCAGAAGGCTGTGGGTAAGGAAAACAATAGGCAAGGGAGCCTCTTCCTGGCTGTGCAGACCTAGCATAGAACACTCAAGGACCAAGCTACAGTGAATGTGAAGTTTTGCCTTCATTTACAGTCACCTGACTTTTCCATCATGTTCCCCCTATGGGTCTCTGCTCACTCCCCAGTTCCTTCCATGAACCCCAGCACCCTTGTTGATGCTGAAATAGCTAACCTCAGTAGGCAGACAGGCCAGTATCACAAAGGAAAGCTAGTCTTGTCTCCCTCCCTCCTCCTTTGGGTGTCAGGCCCTCTTGGGCTTCACTTCAGTTGGATATAGATGGTCTTCCAGTCAGCAGACCAAACTCAACACCCACCAGTTAAAGCCCTCAGTTCAGCCATCCAAATGAAAAGGGAAAAGCAGAAAAGTCAAATCAAAAGAGCAGACATTAAATCCAACCCTCGTAGGCCCATTAACAGCTCGGATCCCTTTCTCCCAATAAACGAGATGAGCTATTAGATGTGCATCTGTCATTTCCAAATATCCCCATTATACTAGGACTCGGAAGATAAGGATACTCAAAGTGGCCAGAAAGCCAACCTCAGAGCAAGGCATTCTGCGAGTTCTACCTCAGAGAGCTTGAGATGCTAAAGCAGAGTCTCCAAGAAAACACAGGAAAGGAGCCAGGAAGGAAAAAATGCCTCCCCAGTACATCACCCAGCATGGGAAGAGTACCAGACTCAGAGCTAGAGGAGAGAGGGATGAAGAGTCAAAGGATTCCTCTCCTGAGGGCAGGTTTTCCAGCCACAGGTAAAAAAAAAAAAATGGTGAAAATTTCTTTCTTTCTTTCTCCAGGAAGAGGAGCAAGAGCAGGTATCAGGCCCAAAGGCAGACAGACACTTCCCCTATGGGATTGGAAAAGAATTGTTTCTACCTTTCTCGGGAATGGTGGATAATAGTAATAGATTATAATGGGACATCCTCAGGATGTGGCCATCCTGTCAGAAAACTTTTCATGAAGAGGGTCATATCCATACCTAGACAGACAGACAGACAACTGCATGGATTTAACCAATAGGATTTAAATGCAGCAGCCAGATGGTATCCATACTGACCACCTGGAAAGAACACATGCGAGCAAAACAGTTATTGTCTTTCTCCAAACACTCCGGGAGGGAAATTAACTGCACTGACTGTGGGCAAGAAGACTATTGAAACAGCTGAGAAGAAGCAAGAAAACAGCTGAACATGCGGGAAGCTACCTACCAGACAGGGCTGCTATTGCTTTGGAGCAGCAGATACATCCAGTCTAGTGGCACAGACGCTGGGTTCTAAAGAGGAATATAGTGAGAGGAGTCCATAGAAAGCACTGTGGCGATGCCAGTTCATAAAAAATAAACACATTGTGTTTTGCAAAGGTAGGCTCCTCTGTTAAAACAGAGCTGAGAAAGCAAAGTACTTCATAGAACAGAAGCATCAAAGAGAGAACCTGGCTTAGAAGAAAGCTTGTATGTAGGCCTGGCTTACCGGGTGATCACTTGTCTTTCATATGAAGACCCTGGCAGGTTTAAAATCCTTTGAAGACACAGGGCCTGTCTTTGGTCACCATGTGGGTCAGTTCTTAGCTTAAGTGTGAGTGTCCTCTCTTCCCCCTGGAAGGGCAGCCACTTGATACAGTTTCATGTTTGTCTTCCAGGCCTCCTTGTTAGCGGTGACAGTAACTTCAGCTTTCTCACAGGGACTGTCCTATTGCAGCTCTGTAAATAGCTCCCTGCTGGCTTTTGCCGCAGCTCAGCCAGGTCTTGCCGGACGCCCCCACTGACTTTCACCTCCGCTCCTGATGCAAGTCGAACCAGTCTATGCTATTTCCTGGAGGGTGACACTTCCACAGATTTGTTACCTCTGTTAGGGATTTGCATTAAGTATCCCTCAGTGACCTTAGCCTGCAGGAAGTTTTGTTGGGCTCACCCATTGAGCCAGGAATACCATCACTGGTCAGCCCATGAAGTTACACAGGGTATTTATAAAGTTGGTACAATAGTTGACCCATAGTCCGTGTACCCCTAGTATCTGTCCTATGTCAATATCGTAGTCTTTGGTAATTCCAGAGATGGGGAGCCTGCTTTTGGTCAGGGGCCATTGACTGTCAGAAAAATCAGTCGGGGGCCACAGCCAAATGCTCCAGTCCTGGGGAGGCGGGGAGACTCGGGGCTTGGCCCTCGCACTTCAGACCCACAGGGGGAGGCCGAGGCTCTGAGACTTGCTGCAGAGCTGTAGCACAACCGGTTCATCCCACGGAAGGAAGTCCTGAACCGCACTACAAGCCAGATCAAAGTAAGCCGGGGGCCAAATCTGGCCTGCAGGCCATAGGTTCCCAACCCCTGGACTGTTCCCTGTTTCCACAGCATCACAGCTCCCACAGACTAAATAGTCTTTAGTCATTTGCAATTAATAGGCGTTAACAGAACAGCGCTTTAGACTGTCTGGCTAAAATTCCCTTCCTTTCTCAATTGTTCAGCTTTCATTCTTGGCTCCTAAGTTGTCGCGATTGCCCTAGACATCAGAGCATGATCCAAGAGCTGGATTTCTTATCTGAAAAACAAACAGGGAAAAAAGTTTAGTTTTCTTTATCCATCTAAAAAAAAAAACAATTTTTTTTCCTTTTAAGGCCAACATTTAATAGTAATTCAAATCCCACTGTTGCTACTTTTTCCACAGCTAATCATTGTGACGCTGGCAGACCAGGCCATGCGAGAGTGTATTCAAGTCAATGAAGTTGTGCGCTAGTATAGATCAAAGTAATTAAATGCAGAAAAGTGTATGTGGTGTTTGAACTTCATGGAAACTAATGGGATGTTACATCGAATCATAGAACCATAGAGCTGGAAGAGACCTCAGAAGGTCATCAAGTCCAGCCCCCTGCTCTAGGCAGGACCAATCCCAACTAAATCAACCCAGCCAGGGCTTGGTCAAGCCGAGACTTAAACACCTCTAGGGATGGAGATTCCACTACCTCCCTAGGCAACCCATTCCAGTGCTTCACTACCCTCCTAGTGAAATAGTTTTTCCTAATATCCAACCTGGACCTCTCCCACCACAACTTGAGACCATTGCTCCTTGTTCTGCCATCTGTCACTACTGAGAACAGCTAGTGAGTCCCTCATTAGCATATTTTCTGCAAAAAAACTCGTAGTGTAGATATAGCCACTGTGAGCTTGCTTTCTATCAAAAGAAGTTATAGATATGGATTCGAGGAAAGAGCCTTCATCTCTCGACTGTTTGGACTCTTACATAGAAAGGTAGCACATGGAAAGCAGAAATCCACAGAGACAATCTGAAAAGACTTTTGGGAGACTGGTAGTTTATTACATCACTGCCACCCTTTGGAATTACAAACTGCGATTCACCTGTGCATATATTTTACCTGCTTTAACCTCTCAATAACTCTTTTTCCTTAGCTGATCAATCTTGAGTTAATTTACTCTAGAATTGGCTGCCAGGATTGTCTTTGGTGCAAGACCCAGAGTACCAGTGGATCTGGGGTAAGTGACTGCTGCTCCCTTGAGACTGAAAGGAACCTGATATGGTGGGATTTTTTTATGTAAGTGGCTATGATCCCATAGTCCAGTTTGTCTGGGTGGCAAGGTACACTGGAGAGGCTAAGGGGGACTGGCTGTGACCCTGTGGCGAGAATGGTACCATGATCCAGGAGTTTATATTTGTTACTGGCTCGGTGAAATCTAATTATAGAACAAGCCACCAGTTTGAGGGGTCTGCCGTGGGTCTGACAGTCTGCCCCGAGGCAGCACTTACAGTTGTGAGACACTCCAGAAAGCACAACAGTCTTGTTAGCAGAAACCCCCAGCTAATGTGCATGTCCCATAATCACAATCAGACTCCCCTGCTCCCCCACATGCCTGGGCAGCTCCCAACCCCTCCAGCTGTCCCACTAACAACTTCTTCAAGGTAGTTATGCCTGGGCAACACAATGCTTGGCCAGTTAAAAATGAAATCAGACATGGCATAGAAGAAACTGCATTCGGTATCACAGTAATACATGGGTCTGTGCTGCCTCTGTTATTCCCTTTTATGGTGAAGTCAGAAAAAAAATCCTCCTTTTAAATGTAAATGAAGGTGTGTCAGAAGCTGCAGTCACTACACAGGTGCCACAGAGCTATAGGGCAGGCCATGGGGATTGCATTGTGGCAGGGGTGGCCACACACATTCAGTCACTGTCACGTTCACACTGCCACACATACTCAGTCTGTGTCACAAAGTCTGTCTCTCACATACAGTGTTTCTCTTTCACACACACACTCGGTCTCTTTGCCCCCAGCCTTGCCTTTTCCAGGGGGCCCGGAGCCGGGCCATGACCACATATCAAAATTATTGCCCACCCTTGGATTAGATGGCCTTAGTCTGCAAATGTCTGCCAACTGCATGTGGCACTGAGCAACCTCTGGAGTTCCCATGGGCAGCCTGCTTAATCCCAGAACAAACACTGAGTGAGTGAGGCTGATACAGGGGAAGCAGCTCAACCATGTGAAGGGGCTGGCCAGGTCAGGGGTGGGTGTGGCAGTGACATCACAAGGCCTATTGCAGTACCTCAGCTTATTGGTTAAAGGACTTTGGGAGGTGATGACCTCACAGAGAGTCCATGGCAGCAGCCAGCTGGGACAGGCTGCAGGGCAGGAACAATCTCAGGGACCCTAATGGCTTTGCTGCAGGGAGTCTTGTTCTTGGGGTCTGCCTTTGAGGACTGAGAGAGAATTCAAGGTAACAAACGTGAGTACGAGGAGCCTCTTTGGAGTGTTCTCCTTCCCCAGAACTCCTATGCGCCAAATGGCAGACGTTCCTGTGGAGAAGGTAAGCGCCTGTGAGATGTCTGGTGCCGATGCAGCCTGATCCACCTGGAGCTGGCCAAATGTGAGGCATGGGAAACACTAAGTTAAATTGGAGAATTATTTTCCCACCTAGACCTTTTCCCTTGTTACCACTGGGGACATTGGAATGTGTCTTTTTTGTTTCCCTTTCCCCATAGCTTCCTGCCTCTCAGAGCCTCTGTGTAGATTGGATGAGCTGGGGAGGCGATGACAGGGAGGAGACGCAAGACTTTTATTGTTCTCTTTAAGGCCCAGGAAATGAGCCAGAACCAGTCGTCTGCTTGGGGAATTGTTCTGCTTCTCGCCATTGCTTGGCTCTGAGCAGTTCCTCAGTTTCTCTGGCAGTTGGGTGTGCCCCATGGCTAGGGAGGCTGGGGAGCTGTGAGGAGCCATGGGAGAGTGTCACTAGCAGCAGTGTAGAATATGAGGTGCCCTGTCATGTGGAGTCAGTACAGGTGCTGGGGGGTGCAGTAGAGCCCCGTTCTTCCCCCCTCTTTCCCATGTGAGCCCACCAACCAGCGCACACAGGGTCAGAAGCAGGCAATGCCTCCTGTGGCCACTAGATGGCGCTGCAGTCCCACACATCCCCATTCTCCTGATTGCCCAGATTTTGTATGATCTCATCTGGCCTTGTCCCAAACGGGGCTCTTAGGGTTACCAGCTGGCTTCAAAAAAAATACCGGACACGCTTGATCTCAGATGCGGGGGACACCAGCCAGGAAGGGAGCGGGGCTGGACAGGAGGATGGTGTCCCCCGCATCTGAGATCAAGCGTGTCCGGTATTTTTTTTGAAGCCAGCTGGTAACCCTAACAGCCCCGTTTGGGACGAGGCCAGATGAGATCATACAAAATCTGGACAATCAGGACCGGCTGGCGGGAAGCAGGGCTGGCGGGGAAGGGGGGGCAAGGGCAGCGGGGCTGGCCGGGAGAGATCAGGTGGACGGGGGGACCAGCCAGCGGGAAGCAAGTCTGCCCGGGAGGGGGTCGGGGGAATGGAGCTGGCTGGGGGAGATCGGGAGGAGGAGGAGGAGGGGGCTGTTGGCCGGGAGCTACCTAGGTAAGCGCCTCCCAGCCAGAGCCTGCCTCTGACACCCCATCCCCTCCTTCACCCAACTCCCTGACCCAGGTTACCAACCCCTCTTGCTCCAGATCACCACCCAATACCTCTCTACCCACCGTCCCCACGTCACAACTCCCTCCCAGACCCTGCACCCTTCCCCCAAGCCACAATCCTCTCCTGCACCTCAACCCCCTTCCCCAGGTTACAAGCGCATCCCTCACCCAAACTTCTCTCAGACCCCACAGCCTTTCCTGCACACCACTACCCTACCTTGAGCTCCCCTCAGCACTGAGCCTCCATCCCAGACCCCACACCCCCTCCATAGAAAACTGGGGCTCTTAACCACTTACCAAAACCTTGGAGTGACCGCCCCCATAAAAAATTATTGCCCACCCCTGCATTGTGGGCTGCTACGTCACCCATACACCAGGGCTGTGTCTAGACTGGCAAGTTTTTCCGCAAAATCAGCCGCTTTTGTGGAAAAACTTGCCAGCTGTCTACACTGGCCGCTTGAATTTCCGCAAAAGCACTGACTTCCTGCTGTAAGAAATCAGTGCTTTTGCGGAAATACTATGCTGCTCCCGTTTGGGCAAAAGTCCCTTTGCGCAAAACTTTGCACAAAAGGGCCAGTGTAGACAGCTGAGATTTGTTTTCAAGAAAAAGCCCCGATCGCGAAAATGGCGATCGGGGCTTTTTATGAAAAACGCTCTAGATTGGCACGACGCTTTTCCGCAAAAAGTGCTTTTGCGAAAAGCGCCCATGCCAATCTAGACGCTCTTTTCCGAAAATGCTTTTAACGGAAAACTTTTCCGTTAAAAGCATTTCCGGAAAATCATGCCAGTGTAGACACAGCCCAGCAGCGCTCAATTCTGTGTCTCCTCCCCATTACCCCAGACCGCAGTCTCTGAGATCCAGCAGAAAGTGAGCTGGCTACAACGCAACCCCAGTAAGATGGATACTGTGTCTGCTGAGAGCAGACAGCATTTGGGGTGATGAGCAGAGGTAGTAGGAGCATTGCCAGCAGATGGAGGGAAGTGATTATTCCCCTCTATTCAGCACTGGTGAGGCCACACCTGGAGTATTGTATCCAGCTTTGTCTCCCCCTCCCCCGCCCTCTACAAAGAAGATGAGGAGAAATTGGAGAGTCCAGCAGAAGGCAATGAAAATGCTGAGGGGGCTGGAGCATGTGACCTACAAGAAGAGGCTGAGGGATTTGGACTCATTTAGTCTGCAGAAGAGAAGAGCAAGGGGGGATTTGATAGCAGCCTTCAAGTACTTGAAGGAGGGTTCCAAAGAGGCTGGAGAGAGGCTGGTCTCAGTGATGGCGGATGGCAGAACAAGGAGCAATGGGCTCACGTTGCAGTGGGGGGCAGGTCTAGGTTGGAGATTAGGAAAAACTATTTCACTGGGAGGCACTGGGGAAGCACTGGGATGGGTTCCCTAGGGAGGGGGTGGAATCTCAAACCTTAGAAGCTTTTAAATCCCAACTTGACAAAGCCCTGGCTGGGATGAGTTAGTTGAGGTTGGTCCTGCTTTGAGCAGGGGATCGGACTAGATGTCCTCCTAAGGTCTCTTCCAACCCTCATCTTCTATGATGTCTGCACTGTCTCTCACCATCCCCAAAATGTGTCTCAGTCCCAAGGACTTACTGGCTCCATCATCGCTCAGGTAAGGGGAGTGGGCTTTTGGGCCATTCTCCATGCACCCATGTCCAAGCAGTTATGCCTGCTCCTCTCCAAGGCAGACTTCCAAGGTTCCAGCCACATCTCTGTGACCCCCAGGCTAGTGCATTGTTTTCCTGTGTACATAGGGTGACCAGACAGCAAGTTTGAAAAATCAGGACGGGGGAGTGTGTGTGTGGAAGGGGGGGGATTAGATGCACCTATATAAGACCCAAATATCAGAATTGTGCCTATAAAATTGGGGCATCTGATCACTCTGTGTGTACTTAGCAACATCTTTCAGCACCACCTCGGCCATTATGAGCACACACCTGTACCTGCTGGATCTCTGCTAGCTCAGACCCTCCCCCCTACAGTGGTTGAGGTCAGCAGGTGTCCTTTGCTAGGGTCCCCTCCGAGACTTGGCCACTCAGCTTACCCAGAACACCATGTCCTGCTCTGAGAAAAAGCTTCATCGAGACCTCCAGCTCAGACAGAAGACTCCAGCTCATCATGCAGCTGACTTTATTGGGCATGTAACAGCTCTTTGTCCAGGCACCACAATTCCACATCACGCTGCCTACTAGACCATTCCACAACTTTGTGTACATCTTTTCTGGACACTAACATCTAAGCTTCTAGCATGTAAAGACCAATCACTATGCAGATCATGTCAGGGAAGCTTATCAGTTCACCGTGACCCTGCCTCCCTTGTTGACTATAAACAGACTCACAATAATTAGTTGTTTCAGCAATTACTGGTTCAGGCTTGTTCAGCAGTGACTTGTTCAGACATGTCTGTTCTTACTTTGGGCCTGCTCATGGCAGCTCAGCCGGCTGGACATGCTTGTGCTATTCTTGGACTGGTGTCAGGGAGTTCTTAGTAAATGGCCTGCACCTTTGGGACTACCCCCCTGGTCTCAGGAAGGTGAATCGGTAGGTTGGCATTTATGTGCTGGGATCTGGGATAGGGCTCGCCCTCTGCACCCGCTATTAAAGGGCCTATAGTGACTTGGCTGAGGCCTGGTCCCTACAGCTTGAAGTCCCAGCAGCTTCTCTGCAGGACGCTAGTGTAGCCAACCTGCATCCCCTCCTGGCTCAGGCCAGACTGAGCGGAGCAGCTCCCTTTCAAATGCTCACTGCGCTGCCCTCCAGGGGCGAGGAGTTGCGGCTCCTGCGTCCAGTGCAGCGCCTCACCCCTGCTAGGTGGAGACACCCCATCACAGGAAGTCTGTTTCTCTTACAGCTGATGGAGGGGGTTGCGCCCTCACAACTCTGGTCGTTTCCGGGTGTTCAGAGCGCATGTCGGGCAGTTTCAGTAGAAGCAGCAATGGAGGGAGATCTGGACTGAAGAATTAAGTGGTCTGCTGAGCTCTGTTTGAAGGTGTCGGGAGAAAACCTGCAAAGCAAACGCAAGTATTTAAAACCAAGCGAAAGCTTTGTCCCTGTGGAGCATATTTAAATCAGCTAGCTGTGTCTTTGCTTGAGTCCCTCCTCCATGCCACTCTATGGAGAAATACTAGACAGAAAATAGATTTGGATCCACCGAGAATCACAAATCCAAGCAAAGCAAAGCAGGGAGGGATGTGAGAGTAGCTGAGATGTATGACCCAGTCTTAATATTCCTAGCTAAGAAGCCACATTCCACTGGGTGCTCCAGACCCACAGAGAATGTTCAGACCTCTATCCCCACCTCGTGTTGGCCTTGTGCACTGCAATTATTCTGTGCATCAAATAGGTGAGGCAAGGGTAATGCCGCTGAGTGTATTCGTTAAAAAATAGCAGCATTAACAATTGAATAATGAAGCTTTTGTTAGAAAAAGCATTAGGCTCGTATGAAGAATGCAAATGTTGTGGTCAGGTTATGCTACCTGCCCGATGATCAGGAAAAAGATATCGATTGTCCAATATTGAGAGGGCTCAAAGAAACAACTAAGTCTAGTCACCTGGTAATAATGGATGACTTGGACAATCTGCATACCCCCTGGATTTACAGCTGAGTGTGGTTTAGAGAGTCAATTTCTCAGCACTCAAAACAATTGGGGTTTTTTTGGAGGGACAGCTAGCTCTCAAAGGGTATGTCTACACTACAGCGTTATTTTGAAATATCTTATTTCAAAATAACGCATCTACTCACACAATGCATTTCGAAATAGCCTTTTGCTATTTCGAAATAGCGCGTCCACACTGATTGGATGCTGAGTCGCATTTAAGGCCTGCCGGAACCAGTTCTGGCAGGGCATCAGGTCAGGAGTTACCTTGTGTGGCTCCTGCCTGAGGCTATCTGAGGCTCGTGCTTAAAGGAACCCCCCCTTGGACAGCCGGTTCTCAGGTTTCCCAGCTTGCTTGCCTACCTCTCTGAGGGACAACAAAGCGTTTGTTCTCTGCGTGCTCTGGTTGCCCTCACTCAGGTCACCACAGCACTCTCCAACATGGAGCCGGAGCTGCCCCTGCGCACTCTGCTGCTCTTGGACATGTTGCTGCAAGTCTGGCAGCACTTTCTGCAGGCTGCCTCACAGGAGCTGCAGCAACCCAACCCCCAGGCCTTCTTCCAGACCCTCCTGGGGTATGTGGAGGAGCAGCTGCAGCACCTGGATGCCAGCGTGCCCTGCCACATCTGGCGTCTGGAAACCAGCACTGAATGGTGGGACCACATAGTCCTGGAATGCTGGGGAGACCAACAATGGATCCAGAACTTCAGGATGAGGAAGGACACCTTCCTGGAGCTCTGCGAGTGGCTCGCCCCTGCTCTGAGGTGATGGGACACGCATATGAGGCCCGCCATTCCCCACCACAAGCGTGTTACCATCACCCTCTGGAAGGTCTCCACACCGGATAGCTACCAATCTGTGGAGAACCAGTTTGGCGTGGGGAGATCCACCATCGGGGCTGTGCTCATGCAGGTATGGCAATCTCGGGTGACTGTCCCACAAGGGGGGTGGAAGGAGGGAATGGGCTGCCTAAGGGGAGGGTGGGATGGAGGTGGTGTAAGTCCCCTCCCCGGGAGAGTTTGTTCTGTCCCAGCCGCACAAAGGCCTGCCTGCAATGGCCAGGATTGCTGGGGCTGCTCCTGGTGCGTGGGAGAGCAGGGGATTAGAGGGGAGAACTCTCAGGCTGGAAGATAGCTAATGTGATGCCAATATTTAAAAAGGGCTCTAGAGATGATCCCGGCAATTAGAGACCAGTAAGTCTAACGTCAGTACCAGGCAAATTAGTTGAAACAATAGCAAAGAATAAAATTGTCAAGATACCTAGAAGAACATAATTTGTTGGGCAAAAGTCAACATGGTTTCTGTAAAGGGAAATCATGTCTTACTAATCTATTAGAGTTCTTTGAAGGGGTCAGCAAACATGTGGACAAGGGGGAGCCAGTAAATACAGTGTACTTAGATTTCCAGAAAGCCTTTGACAAGGTCCCTCACCAAAGGCTCTTACGTAAATTAAGTTGTCATGGGATAAGAGGGAAGATCCTTTCATGGACTGAGAACTGGTTAAAAGACAGGAAACAAAGGGTAGGAATAAATGGTAAATTTTCAGAATGGAGAGGGGTAACTAGTGGTGTTCCCCAAGGGTCAGTCCTAGGACCAATCCTATTCAACATATTCATAAATGATCTGGAGAAAGGGGTAAATAGTGAGGTGGCAAAGTTTGCAGACAATACTAAACTGCTCAAGGTAGTTAAGACCAAAGCAGACTGTGAAGAACTTCAAAAAGATCTCACAAAACTAAGTGACTGGGCAACAAAATGACAAATGAAATTTCATGTGGATAAATGTAAAGTAATGCACATTGGAAAAAATAACCCCAACTAGACATATAATATGATGGGGGCTAATTTAGCTACAGCTAATCAGGAAAGAGATCTTGGAGTCATTGTGGATAGTTCTCTGAAGACATCCACGCAGTGTGCAGAGGCAGTCAAAAAAGCAAACGGGATGTTAGGAATCATTAAAAAAGGGATAGAGAATAAGACAGAGAATATCTTATTGCCCATATATAAATCCATGGTACGCCCACATCTTGAATACTGTGTACAGATGTGGTCTTCTCATGTCAAAAAAGATATACTGGCATTAGAAAAGGTTCAGAGAAGGGCAACTAAAATGATTAGGGGTTTGGAACGGGTCCCATATGAGGAGAGATAAAAGAGACTGGGACTTCACAGCTTGGAAAAGAGGAGACTAAAGGGGGATATGATAGAGGTATATAAAATCATGAGTGGTGTGGAGAAAGTGAATAAGGAAAAGTTATTTACGTGTTCCAATAATATAAGAACTAGGGGCCACCGAATGAAACTAATGGGCAGCAGGTTTAAAACAAATAAAAGGACGTTCTTCTTCACACGGCGCATAGTCAATCTGTGGAACTCCTTGCCTGAGGAGGAGGTTGTGAAGGCTAGGACTATAAAAGGGTTTAAAAGAGAACTAGATAAATTCATGGAGGTTAAGTCTATAAGTGGCTATTAGCCAGTATGGGTAAGGAATGGTGTCCCTAGCCTCTGTTTGTCAGAGGGTGGAGATGGATGGCAGGAGAGAGATTGCTTGATCATTACCTGTTCGATTCACTCCCTCTGGGACACCTGGCATTGGCCACTGTTGGCAGACAGGGTACTGGGCTGGATGGACCTTTGGTCTGACCCAGTATGGCGATTCTTATGTTCTTAGGCACCCTCCCGCCCCTGTGATTGTCGGGCTTTGTGTGTCCTCCTGCAGGTGTTCAGGGCGATCAATACCGTCTTGCTTCGCCGAATCATCCGCCTGGCTGATGTCAATGCCATCATCAAGGGGTTTGGCACCCTGGGCTTCCCTAACTGCAGGGAGGCTATCGACGGGACACACATCCCTATCCGTGCCCCGGACCACCAAGCCTCCATGTACATCAACTGGAAGGGATACTTTTCAGTGATCCTGCAGGCCGTGACTGACCACCGGGGCCACTTTGTGGACATTAATGTTGGCTGGTTGGGCAAAGCACACGATGCGCAGGTCTACCACAACTCTTCTGTGTGCCAGAGGCTGCACGCCGGGACTTTCTTCCCTGACCGCCACATCACAGTCGGAGATGTGGACATGCCCGTCTGCCTGGTGGGGGATGCGGCCTATCTCCTACAGCCCTGGCTGATGAAGCCCTACACTGGACACCTCAACCCTTCCCAACAGGCATTTAATGCCAGGCTCAGCAGGGCCCGCATCGTGGTCGAGGGTGCCTTCGGGCAGCTGAAGGCCTGTTTAAGATGCCTCCTCACCCGCCTGGACCTCTCAGAGTGGAATATTCCGCATGTGGTGGCAGCGTGTTGTGTGCTGCATAATGTGTGTGAGTGGAAGAGGGAGGCCTTCCTGCCAGGCTGGGTGGCAGAGGCTGAGCACTTGGCCAGCCTGTACGCGCAGCCCCACACGGCTGCCCTCTGGGAGGCCATCGGGGGGCTGTCTGCATCCGGGAGACCCTGCAGGAGAGCTTCTACCCAGAGGACCAGTAACAGTGCTCCCTGGTCCACCCCACTGGGGGCTTGTCTCACTCCTCCCTCACATCCTTCCACTTCCCCCTCCCTTCCCCCTGTTCCTCATGGAAAATAAAGACGGGTTGTTGTTTTTTTAACAAACTGAACTCTATTTATTGAACCAAACTGGGTGGGAAATGAAACTCGGGGGAGACTGGGGAAAGAAGGCGGGAGAGAGGGTGGGAGAGGGGAGGGGGAAACTTGGGAGGAGGGAGCAAGAAGGGGGAAGAGAAGCTCAGGGTCAGAGCAGTGCTGGGGCCACCAGCTCCCAGCACCACGGGTGCGGGGGCCTCGGCTTCCCCGGGGGTGTGTGGAGGGTGTGGAGGGAGAAGCAGGAGTAGGGGAGAGGGAATGGGAGGAGGAGCGATCGCTGGGGAGGCAGCAGAGGCTGGGGTGGCAGGAGGCAGTAAGCTCTGCACCAGGGTCTGGAGATGGGCACAGATGGCATGGCCCTGGGCAAGCTGCTCCTGCCACCTCTCCCACCGGAGCTGCAGGTCTTCTTCAACCCAGTGGTCAAGGGTGAGGTGCAGGGCTCACAGTGCCCCCAGGTGCTGCCACTGGTATTCATCCATTGGACGGGTGGGCCTGCGGAGCCCTCGGGAGTGGGAGGATGTCCCGAGTGGTGTGGTGTGCCCTCCACTCGCAGCTGGTCCAGCTGTGGAGAACAAGGACAAATGGTCAGTCATCCCTGAGGACACAGTGCCTGACGCCCAGCCCTGCTCTGCAAGGCGAGGACGACAGTTCTCCTTGCCATCAGAGCCGAAGTTCTTGAACACGGGCCATGCTCAGGATGTCCAGGAGGCCCTGCTGTCCCTGGGAGTGGAGCTGCCCTGAGACTGCGCCCATGCCCCTGTGCTGTATTTCAGTGTGGGGGAAGGGATGTCCCCTGCCTCCTTGGAAAGGGGCTTGTGGAGGGAGGGCATCCTGCCATGTCCCATCCCAGGGTCAGGCGCATGTCATGTCTCTCCACGCACCCTTGTGGCTACCAGGCCAAGGCCCCTGTGTGGCAGCCAGCTGGGGCCATGTGCCCAGGAGTGGCACAGCACATGCTCGCACGAGCACAGGCTGCTGCATGATCCATGGCCAGCAAGGCCCAGGCGCGCAGTCCTCGCCCCCCCCCTCCCCACACACACACACAAGCCTCCCCCCTGCATAAGGAGACACTGCTGGCACTCACATGATGTTCTGTCCCCGGCCACGGATGATGCCTGGGACAGGTCCGCAGGGACGTCTCGGGGGTCCTGGCTCAGCTGGGTGGTGACGCTGGCCTCCTCTGGCTCCTGGCCCTCCTCCTCCTCCTCCTCCGTGCTGTCATCAGGGCCCTCAGTGAGGACGACATTGGCTGGCTCTGCCCCGGAGTTGATAACCACCTGGGGGGAATGAACTGTCCCGCCCCCCAGGATGCGGTCCAGGGCATCGAAGTAGGGGCAGCTGTCTGTGTCTGCCCCTGGTCAGGAGCTGCCCTCTCTGGCCCTGGCATAGGCCTGCCGCAGCTCTTTAATCTTCATCCGCACCTGTTCCTGGGTGCGGATGTGGCCTCTGTCGGCCATGCTGGCAGCCATCTGGCCATAGACGGCCACGTTCCTGTGTCTAGTGCGGAGATCGTGGAGGTTGGTGGCACCACCCCCCTAACCTCAATAAGGACCATGAGACCAGGAGGGCACCCGTCTCTTCCAGCCCCTGGCAGGCTCTTGGGAGCTGGAGGACTGCTCCCGGGAAGTAGTGGAGGTCTGGCTGGTACCAGCTGGCTGGCTCATTTTGTGCCACTGGGTCAGGGGCAGCAGCACAGCGGCTGTCAGGGCTGCCAGGCCTGGTGCTAGCCACAAAAGCTCTGGGCAGACTCTACACCTTTAAGAGCTCCGGAGTGTGTGGGAAGGAGAAGAGTTTTCCTGTTTGTGGTCAGAGCAGCCAGCAGGGCACCCTGGGAAGGGCTGGAGGCCTCCTATTTTGAAATAGCCCCTATTCCCTGTCTACACAGCGCCTATTCCAAAATAGCTGTTTTGGAATAGGTGCTATTCCTCATAGAATGAGGTTTACATATTTCGAAATAAGCCATCCGCTATTTCGAAATAGCGGTTTGGCTGTGTAGATGCTAGCACAGTTATTTCGAAATAACAGCTGTTATTTCGAAATAACTTTGCTGTGTAGACATACCCAAACACACAAGGTAACCAGCTATTCTTGATGTGATCCCATGTAACTCACAGACCTTGATTCAAACAGTAACTAGAGCTGTGGCGCACTACACAACAGTGGTCATAACCTAGTGACATTCAGTGTCCCCAATAGGGAACATACGAACATCTGCCATGGTGTTCAACATGCTAGCCATATGCTATAGTGGCTACTGCTTCAGAACTGGTTGGACACCACGGATCTAGTGTGTGGACACTAACCTGTAGAATGGAGATTTTAAAAAAACCTAATCTGATGCCCTAAAGTCAAAAGTAAGGCCAATGAACATGTTTAAGCTCACCTTGGAGGTGATGGAAACATACGGTACCATCAGGGAGTCCCAGATCTTGAACAAACCTCAGAACACAACAGGAATCCAGAAGGCAAGAACTAAACTAGCACAGCTAAATGGGAAGGTTCAAGTGGTTTTATCTGAGCCAAACAAGTGCCCTTCAGAACAGAAAGTCAGCTGTCGTGAAGCCAGCAGACTAGACCGAAAGTGATGGCAGGCAGTGTATAAAATGAAGTTCAGAGGATTAAATGTCAGAGGCAGGAAATCTGTGAAATGATTTGTAAAGGGAGCAGTGACGTGACGATAGGGACACTGCAGAGGAGGTAAAGGATTTCTGCGGTGAATGGAAGTCTGTGACAATTACAAGGTTTACATCCTAAAGGGTTTCCTGGTCCTGCTTGCAGGCGTGGTGGCTCTGTAGAGAGAGTGTGCTAACTGGGTCTTTCAGCAATCAGTCTGCAAAGAGCAGCCTAGGGCAAGGAGGGAGAGATGTGTCTCTCTCTGCCTTTGGTTTGGTTCTGGTACACAAGCTTCTGGATTTTAAGAAGTGAAGTCGTGTTACACTGTAACCTTCCAGAAAGAGCATTCCATGAATGTAACAATTTCTGTCCGTCGGTCCTCACCACTGAGGATGCTTGGGAGATACTTATCATGGAGCTGCTCTTGTCAGGGACTCAAGACGAGGTGCTTTTAGGTATGCCTGCACTTCCAGCAGTGTGTCGAGCACAGAACACCCAGCGAGTACGACTGTAAGTAGCAAAGTAGACAGGGAGGCATGACTTAGACACATAGCCTGCCCTACATGCCGGAACCCCCAGGATATGTACCCTACATGACTCTACACACCCAACCAGTGCCTCCCACGTCTTCTGTGTACACAGCTATTTTTGGCAGGGATGTTGCCCGCTGTATCCCTGCTGCCTCTTGCTATGCCATGTAGCTACACGTGCAATGCCTGTACTCTACACGCCCCCATCAGTGGAGACATACCTTTGAGACTAAGGTAAGGAAAGAGGTGCTAGAAAATGCAGGAGGGCACAAGGACTGTGTGGTACTCGTACCAGAGTTATGAATGAGCTAAGAATGGAAATGAATTAAACAGCTCATTTAATTCAGCTTCCATACCAGACACACCAGATAATTGTAGCTTTTAAAGAAGGTGCCAGGGGGGATTCTGGGAATTAGAAACCAACAAGCCTTACTTCAGTAACAACTATGAGGGTGAGACAATTCAGAATTGCAGAAACCTACCTAACCAGCAGAAGGGCTAATCAGAAAGATTTCTGCCCAGACAAAAAGCATGCCTCACCAATCTATTGTGCTCCTCTGAGCATTTCAGCAAAATAGTATATCAATTAAGCTGGGCTTTCAATGTATCCTATTGGCTATTAAGGGAACAGAGGGCATGTCTGCACTGCCCAGTAGATCAGAGTAAAATGGTGTGAATGGCATTGCACATCAAACCGCTACCCTAATCCTCCCATGTGGACACCACAGTTCTGAACTTAAAATGTGTACATTAGTGCAAACTTGGACCCTCACCCACAGGAGTGTGACGGCGCGGCACTTTGCACACTACTATTCACACACTCTTACTCTGCAGTGCAGGGCATGAAACAGATATGGACAAAACAAGAGTTGGACTAAATGATCGGTTTTCATCATGGAAAAAGTGATTTCACACAGCCCACCCCTAGGATTGGTGGCTGTTTATCATCTTTGTCGATCTATTTATCAATGATGGAAAAGTGGTTGAGCAGCGCCATGGGAAAATCACTGGGTGACAGCAAACTCCAGAAGTGGCTGTGGGAATTTCAAAAGGATGTAGCAAAGCTATGCAAATGAACAACCCCAGGACAGATGAAATGCGGTGCTGATAGATAAAGAGAAAGGCACATTGAAAGGAATTATTTGAACTACTCGTCCACCGCACTGGGTTCTAAATTAATTGCAGCATCTCAAAAAAGAGAGTTGGGTGTCAGCCTGGACAGACCAGTGAAAACTGTACTCCATGGGCGACAGCTGTAAACAAACAAAATCTTAGGCTGCATAAGGAATGTGATGGAGAATATTATGTCATCATATGAATCAGTGATATGCCCTTATCTGAAATACTGCATTCTTTACCACCCCATGCCTCAGTTTCCCCATCTATATAATGGGGATTATGATAGTGATCTCCTTTGTAGTGCTAGATAAGAGCTAGATATTATTTAGTTCTCGGTACCCTAGCTAAAAAAAAATGACGTAGCAGAAATTAGAAGCGTTTGGAGAGAAGTAAGAATCATAGAATCATAGAATACTAGGACTGGAAGGGACCTCGAGAGGTCATCGAGCCCAGTCCCCTGCCCTCATGGCAGGACCCAGTACTGTCTAGACCATCCCTGATAGACATTTATTTAACCTACTCTTAAATATCTCCAGAGATGGAGATTCCACAACCTCCCTAGGCACTTTATTCTAGTGTTTAACCACCCTGACAGTTAGGAACGTTTTCCTAATGTCCAACCTAAACCTCCCTCGCTGCAGCTTAAGCCCATTGCTTCTTGCTCTATCCTCAGAGGCCAGGAAGAACAAGTTTTCTCCCTCCTCCTTGTGACACCCTTTTAGATACCTGAAAACCGCTATCATGTCCCCTCTCAATCTTCTCCTTTCCAAGCTAAACAAGCCAAATTCTTTCAGTCTTCTTTCATAGCTCATGTTCTCTAGACCTTTCATCATTCTTGTTGCTCTTCTCTGGACCTTCTCCAATTTCTCCACATCTTTCTTGAAATGTGGTGCCCAGAACTGGACACAATACTCCAACTGAGGCCTAATCAGCGAAGATTAGAGTGGAAGAATGACTTCTTGTGTCTTGCTCAGAACACACCTGTTAATGCATCCCAGAATCATGTTTGCTTTTTTTGCAACAGCGTCACACTGTTGGCTCATATTTAGCTTGTGGTCCACTATAACCCCTAGATCCCTTTCTGCCATACTCCTTCCTAGACAGTCGCTTTCCATTCTGTATGTGTGAGAAGAACCATTAGAGGCTTGGAAAAACTCACAAGAGGCTCATAAGTGTTGACCTTCAGAGGAGAAAAATAAGGTAGGCAAATTAATTTGTTGTAGAGAACCTAGATCAGGTACTTCTGTTTATCCTCTCAACGCACCAAACCAAGGCAGTGAATGAAACTGAAAAAGTGATTGTGATAGGTTACCCACCCCACACAGGACTGGAAGGGGTTAAAGTGGCCACATAGGTCAGTCTATTAACTCCACAGGCTGCATCTGAAGGGCGAGCCAAGGAGCAAAGACTTGAGTGCAAGCAAGTTCAACTGGGCAGGAAGAGGCAGGGCTAATAAAACCAGGAAGCTGGTAGCAGACAGAGGATGCTGCTGGGAAATGGCAATCACTCCCTGGGACGAAGGTTTGGAGCTGGTCGCCCAAAGAGAGGCCGAACCAGGAATGGGAGGAAGCAGTCCGAGAAAGGAGCAGTGACCTGCTGGCCCATAGATGTTGCTGGACCAGAGTCCCAGTTTAGGGAGGTATAACTTATAGTGTCTGTTACTCCGGGGGCAGAGCCAGTTACCTACCCCGGGGCCTACAGTCTGCATGTCCAATTGGCAGGAGCATGTCTCCTTCCCATTCAGTGTTTGTGAGGCCAGGCCTGTCCCGCTAGGTGCTAGATCCTCGGCCAAACCCAGGACCAGAGCTCGTGGAGTCATGACTGTTGCTCCATCTGCCAGCCTGGGAGGTCAGACATCGCACCGCCAAGCACAGTAGAGGTCCCAGGATGCTCTTGGGCTCATGCTAGCTATGCCACGTGCTGGTCTCGCTTGCCACGTTTGCTCTGCAGGTGCCTCCTGCTTTAATATCCCCAGCTGGGTCATCAGCAAGTTCACCAAGGCTTTTATGCGTCGCCCCCTTCTGAGGGTCTGATTTATTAACTAAAAATGTAACAGATCCACCAGAAAATCTGCACCTGGTTAGCAGCAAAGTGGACTCTGCCTACATTCATCCTTCCCCCCTGGGCCTATCCGTCCCATGTCAGGCCCTTTCCCTAGAGGGCAGGCACACTCAACGTTGATTCCTGCCAGGAGCCAGAACCACTGCAGGGCCTTTCCATGACAGCAGCTCTTTTCGGGCTGCACCCATAGTGCCGTGCATGCTGGGCCTTCTGCAGCTGTCTGCAAAGTCCCTCCCCAAACGCCTTTCCCATTGAGTTCTCCTGCTCTGGCCCCTGGGAGCATCTCTGCTAATGAGCCTCCTCTTGCTAGCCAAGCTCTGGTAGTTTTTTATCAGGTCCCTGTACTTGTTAGCCAGTTAGCTGCCAACCGATCACCTAGGCAGTTCTTTACTACAGGTGGGCTGAGAGGGCTTCGTCTCCTTAGAGAAGTCTGCCGCAAGTACACTGGGCCCTGATCCCCTTCAAGGGGCCGGACAGCCCATGACACAGTCTGCTATAGTTTGAGGAGGGAGGTTGGCTGGTAAGAGAAGGGGTGGATGCATGTGCCATTACAGGAGTGTCTTTAGGCTGGTGTTGGTGATTTTAGCGAATGCAGGGCTTTTTGGGGTGATCATGGAATCCTAGAATCATAGAACTGGGAGGGTCCTCAGAGGTCATCAAGTCCAGTCTCCTGCCCTCACAGCAGGACCAAGCACCATCTGGATAGATCATCCCTGACAGGTGTCTGTCTAACCTGCTCTTAAATATCTCCAAAGATGGAGATTCCACAACCTCCATAGGCAATTTATTCCAGCGTTTGACCACCCTGACAGTTAGGAACTTTTTCCTAATGTCCAACCTAAACCTCCCTTGCTGCAGTTTAAGCCCATTGCTTCTTGTCCTGTCCTCAGAGGCCAAGAAGAATGATTTTTCTCCCTCCTCCTTATAACACCCTTTTAGTGGGTGGGATGGCATTGTGCAATGAATTTCCATTCAATAGATTCACCGAGTTCTTTACCCTTGCCCCTTACAGATGTAACGTGACATGCTTCATTTCCACTTTTGTCTGGTGGAACGATGCAGGTTGTTCAATATTGAAGAAAACATTTGCTTCTAGAAATTCTGATATGAACAAGATTCTTGTTCATGGGTTGCAGTATTTCCAACTTTCACAATATTTGTCTCTATTTTGTTAAAGGCCCAGTAATTGCCTAGCTCTTGGAGTAGCAAAAAGTTTGAAAATATGAACTCTGTGCATGCTAAAGGTTAAAAAACCCAGATGCTAATTAAAAAGAATCCCAAACATTTGGGGTTCTTTCAATCTCTCAGTTTTAAGCCAATCATGATTTTTAGGGAACAAACTCATGATTTTTGTAATGTTTTAAACATTAATGTTTAATTCAAAACAAATGGTTTTGAATCCAGAGCAGATTTTATTTTGGGGGGTTTTTTCCTCCAGCAGCTACACCCAGCCTGATATTTCTCGCTTTGTTTGGATGTAATGCAAGAACTTCTGAATGCCACATCTAATCAATTCCAATAATGCAGAGAACATTCTAGGCACCGATGGGCAGAACCTTTGTGAGCTTGGGGAAAACTGGGAAACTGAAAGGGGAAAAGAGGGGACAAATGCAGGCCCTGGTGTTTGTTTAGCAGAGCCACCGCTTCAAATACCTCTGTAATGGTCTGTAGCTCAAAGAACCTCTTGATGCCAGCCACCACTGACTTCCATCATAACGACACCCGGAGCTCTAAGCCTCCCCCTCATTCATTTAAGGCCTTTGTCTACACTGGCACGTTTTGTCACCAAAAATGCCTTTTGTTGACAAAACAGTGAGAGCGTACACACAAAAATGCAACCTTTGTTGGGAAAAACACCCAGTTTTGGCAAAAAAAACCCTTCCACCCCTGTGATAGGCTTTTGTCTTTTCCCCTCCCTTTATTGTCTAGAGAGAGCCAGTGTGGACTCTGTTGTTTTTGTTGAGAGAATTGACTTCTGCCAGTATCCCACAATGCCTGCCCTGATGGCTCTGCTCATTGCTTTGTGATCTCTGCTGCCCTGCATGCCTGCATCCCCTCCCCTTTCAAAGCTCTGGCAGCTGAGTAAGCTGCTCCCTTTGGGGAATGAACAAAGAACAAATCATGGGAGTGCTCCTGTTCTGCCCTGCTAGGAACACAGAGGCAGGCAGGCTGCTGCTGCAGGGGGAGGGCTGGAGAGATGGCTGTGCTGCTTTGACTTTCCTCAGCACGGAGAGCTCACGGAGCTACTCACAATGCTGCTCCCTGCTACTGAGAATGCTGTGGGAGAACTCAGACTCCCAAGAAGTGCAGGGATCAGTTCTGCCTTCCCACAGCACTGCACTGTGGCATGCTTACCCACAAGGCTTTGCTCTATCTGTCGACAGGGGAGCCAGCAATGTGGCTATGAAACGCCAACAATGGAAGGCAGAAAAACCAGTTTGATCGTTTTTCACGTTTGCCGAGTTTTGCACATCGATAGCACTTCTGTCGCCAAACTCGCCCCATATAGACACAGCCTAACATGTTGGCACCATGAATGACTGCTCTCCCAAACAGAAAGAAGAGACATGATCCTAGAAGGAAGCATGAAATGGGGTTCATACAGAGCCCTTTGCCTCGGGGTGAGGGGGAAAGAATGTGAAACCAAGGAATAGGTTATACCCAGAGCCCCGGCCTGAGGAGAAGGAGGTGAAAGGAAGTAACAAGGGACGCCACAGTGACCCTGACATCGTGGCAAACCTGGAGGATACACACACTCCCTGGCATGTAGGCAAGGAGGAAGTGGGGAAGGGGAGGGAGACACAGGGAACTTGGGGGGAGGGCCAGGAGGCCCCGGGTGTGTGCTATGAGTTTGGCCAACAGAAGCTATGGAGTGTGAGGCTCCAGCCCAGTGTATCATCATCACCACTGTGGTGTCTTGGCGGATGAAGCTGCAGAAAGGCCTTTGTCTAGCCCAGCCCTTTGCCCTAGCAGTTCTGGCACACGTCATGACCTCTAGAACCAGCAATGGGGCACGGAGTTGGTGAGACCTTCAGGTGGCAGAGCAGGCTGTGACTGGCTGGCTGGTGAGCACTGTGTATCCCATGTCCCTCGGCCTGCTTTTAAAGTCAGGGCAAGAGCCTCATTGTGTGCACAGCCTAGACGTCCCCTTGTATGTTCATGGGAAGGCAAATTGTAGGTTTTACCACACTGATGCCTTGGTACAGGGGTATTGAGCATTTTTTCTGAATTTTTTTCTATCAGGGCCATTGACCCAGAGAAAAAATCAGTTGCCGGGGGTGGGGATGCAGAAGTAGGGAGCAAACCAGTGCTCCTGGCTCCAGCCTGTAGGGTGGGGGCAGAGGCAGGGGTGCAAGAACAGTTTTTATAGTGGGGATGCTGAGAGCCAGAGGTCTCCAAATATTTTACCTGGCATCCCCCCCTTACCCTGTCTGTGCCCCCTTTCCTCAGAGCTGGGGCCAAGACTGGGTCATGGTGGGACACAGACAGGGGCAAGCGTGCTGAGGCTGGGATGACAGCTGGGGCCGGGAGCCGTGCCCCAGGAGGAGGTCCAGCAGCCACTGGGACGTTGCCTGCGTGGCCAGCGGCCAGGACTCTGCACAAAACGTGGAGGTGCTGCAGCACAACCCCACACGTGCCTGTAGTTCTCATGCCTCTGTGTGGAGGTTGTGGGCTTTCCTCATCACTTGTGGCTCCAGCCCCACAATGGGGGTACTGCGGGCCATAGGAAATTTAGCAACAGGCCAACCTGTGAGCCGTTGTTCCTCAGATGAGCAGAGTGGAGAGAAAAGGGGGGACTCTCACAATTTATAACAGAAAAAGAAGGGGGGTGGAGTGTAATGAGGCTAATTGAGTGGGCTGGACGTGTCCCATACTTAGCTTTCGATGTCAATTGGGTGTTGAATGTAAGGAAAGCAGGTTTTATCATGGGCCATCCAGTTCAGACATACACAACTGCACATCCTCTAATGTGATCTATGCCATCAAGTGCCAGCCATGCCCTTCTGCCATGTACATGGGCCAAACCAGACAGTCTCTACGACAAAGAATAAATGGACACAGACATCAGAAATGGTAACACACAGAAACCTGCAGGGGAACGTTTTAACCTGCCTGGGCACTCAGTCATGGGTGTAAAAGTAGCCATCTTTCTATAAAGGAATTTTACAATCCAAATACAGGAAGAGAGAGCACGGAATTGACCTTCATATACAAATTTGGCACTATCTCTCGTGGCTTGAACAAAGACATTAACTGGATGGCCCATGATAAAACCTGTTTTCCTTACATTTAACACCCAACTGACATCGAAAACTAAGTATGGGACACTTCTAACACACTCAATTAGCCTCATTAGCACCGGCACTACAATTGACAAGTACTTGCCCCCCTCTCTTCTTTCTCTGTTATAAATTGTGAGGGTCCCCCCTTTTTTTCTCCACTCTGCTCATCAGACGAAGTTAGTTTTGCACACAAAAGTTCATACTATATATATTTTTTTGTTAGTCTCTAGGAGTATGTCTAGACTGCATCCCTCTGTCGGCAGAGGGATGCAGATTAGGCAGGTCGACATTGCAAATGAGGCAGAGATTTAAATCCCATGCCTAATTTGCATAAATACATCATGCTTTGTCGACTCAGGACTTTGTCGGCAAAAAGTGGCAGTCTAGAGGGGGATCTGTCGAGAAAGAAAGCCTTTTTTGACAGATCCTGTCAACCTCCTTGCAGGAGGCATAAGGGATCTGTCAAAAAAGGCTTTCTTTCTCAACAAATCCCCCTCTAGACTGCCACTTTTTGCCGACAAAGTGCTGAGTTGGCAAAACGCGGTGGCCATTTTTATGCAAATTAGGCGCGGGATATTTAAATCCCTGCCTCATTTGCAATGCCGACCTGCCTAATCTGCATCCCTCTGCCGACAGAGGGATGCAGTCTAGACATACCCTAAGGGTGCGTCTACACTGCATCGTATCTCAAAATAAGATACGCAACTTGAGCTTTTTATTGTGTATTTTATTTCAATTTGTGTATTTTATTTCAATCTTATTTCGAAATTTCTTATTTTGTAATTTGGTGCTCTCAACACAGCGCCAAATTTTGAAATAACCCACTATTCCGAAACATCCCTTACTCCTCATGGAATGAGATTTACAGGAACATGGGAATAGCGAGCCCGTTCTATTTCAAAATAATGGGCTTGCAGTGAAGATGCGGGATAGCTATTATGGGATACTCCTGTATCACGAAATAGTGTTACAGTGTAGAGGTAGCCTAAGATGCTACAGAACTACTCGTTGTTTTTAAATTACAGTGTACATGAAATCACAAATACAGTTTACATTCACTATTTAATCACATTTTTGTGTTAACTTAATTATTTGACATGTTCACCAGCTGCGTCTTAAAAATCAATTTTAGCATAAAAAAATTTTGAATAAAGCAAACTGAGCATTTTCATGTAGATATGGATCACGTTTTACTGGTTTTGGAGATACATAAATATTGTCTTAATATAGAAATACTGTATTTACCTTAATAAAAGCAGCAAGGAGTCCTGTGGCACCTTATAGACTAACCGAAGTGTTGGAGCATAAGCTTTCGTGGGCAAAGACCCACTTCGTCAGATGCATGTAGTGGAAATTTCCAGAGGCAGGTATAAATATGCAGGCCAGAATCAGGCTAGAGATGACGAGGTGGATCCAATCAGGGAGGATGAGGCCCACTTCTAGTAGCTGATCTGGAGGTGTGAATACCAAGAGAGGAGAAGCTGCTTTTGTAGTTAGCTAGTCATTCACAGTCTTTGTTTAATCCTGAGTTGATTGTGTCAAACTTGAAGATGAACTGTAGCTCAGCAGTTTCTCTTTGAAGTCTGGTCTTGAAGTTTTTTTGCTGCAGGATGGCTACCTTTAGATCTGCAATTGTGTGTCCAGGGAGATTGAAGTGTTCCCCTACAGGTTTTTGTATATTGCCATTCCTAATATCTGATTTGTGTCCATTTATTCTTTTACCTAGGGACTGTCCAGTTTGGCCGATGTATATAGCAGTGGGGCATTGTTGGCACATGATGGCGTATATTACGTTAGTAGATGTGCAGGAGAATGAACCAGTGACGGTATGGCTGATCTGGTCCTGTGATGGTGTTGCTGGTATATATATGTGGGCAGAGTTGGCACTGAGGTATGTTGCATGGATTGGTTCCTGAGTTAGAGTTATTATGGTGCGGTGTATAGTTGCTGGTGAGAATATGCTTCAGGTTGGCGGGTTGTCTGTGGGCGAGGACTGGCCTGACCTTAGTGTATATGCAATAAACTTTCCCTTTGGTTAGAGTAAACATCCACAACGTTCTTTGGAATCAGCTTTGCAGTTAAATCGACTTGTATGTGAAGAAAATCTCTCTTCTCCCATGGCTAAATGCAATCAGTTTCTAATCCATCTCCAGTGTGGGCATCCCAGCTCGCAATGTAAGAGCTAACGGAATGAGTGCATAATAGTTTGAATACATAATCTTAGACATTTCTTCTTGAAGGCGAACAGGAATTGCTAACAGGGAGTTTGGAGAGGGAGTTCTCCAGGTGAAAGAGGAGTAAAAACAGGACCCTTGTGGTAAGTGGCTGTCTGGAGTGTGTGTTTGTGTGTGGGGGAGTTATTTGCTGTGTGCTGAGCTTGTGTTTATCTGTTTGGTTGGTTGGTTTGATTGTTTGTTTGCTTGAAGGAGCTTCTAAAAGGTTTGAAATCTAGAAGCCTCTGTTAATTGGCTAAGCCTCAGTCAGGGGAAGGGGCTACCAGAGCTATATAAGCCTGTGACTCAGCGACCAGGGAGCTTGCGAACAGGAATTGCTAACAGGGAGTTTGGAGAGGGAGTTTAGAGGGGGAGGTTAGAAGGCTCTAGTGACTTCTGGCCTTCTTTAAAACATAACTCTTATAATAATCTATATTCCAGAGGTTTAAAAAGAATCCCAGTTTATACTTAAACTTGTTCATTAGAAAAATGGAGACAGAAGCCCAGCAGCAGAGTGGGGGCTATCCTGTTTATTGTGTCGAGTGTAACATGTATGATTACCTGCCCTGTGGGCGGGTGGCGTATGTGTGCACCCGTTGCAAGGAGCTCCTGACCCTCAGAGACCGAGTTCGGGCTTTGGAGGCCAGGGTGGCTGAACTGGAGGAGCTAAGGGAGGTAGAGAGATTTGTGGATGAGACTTTCTGGGACACTGTAGTACTGTCCCACCTCCAGTCTGAGAGCCCCAGTGCTCTTAAGGAGGATGAAAGTCTCAAGGGAGCATTCAATGGGAGCAGAGAAACCATCCCGTAGTTGGGACCCTCCTCCCAGAGGATGTTGCGGTATCCTCTCTGAGGATACCTCTGAGGGGAGGAATGCCAGTTCGGAAGAGGCAGGTGTTAGTAGTGGGTGATTCGATCGTTAGAAACATAGATAGTTGGGTTTGTGATGACCGGGAGAACCGTATGGTCACTTGCCTGCCTGGTGCGAAGGTTGCGGATCTCTCGAGGCATCTAGATAGACTTATGTGTAGTGCTGGGGAGGAGCCGGTGGTCGTGGTACATGTAGGTACCAATGACGTAGGGAAGGGTAGGAGAGATGTCCTGGAGGCCAAATTTAGGCTGCTAGGAAAGAGACTGAAATCCAGGACCTCTATGGTGGCGTTCTCGGAAATGCTTCCAGTTCCACGCGCAGGGCCAGGTAGGCAGGCAGAGATTCAGAATCTCAATGCGTGGATGAGACGATGGTGTAGGGAAGAGGGTTTGGATTTATTAGGAACTGGGGACACTTTTGGGAGAGGGGAGCCTATACAGGAAGGATGGGCTCCACCTAAACCAGGGTGGAACCAGACTGCTGGCACTAAACATTAAAAGGCCGTAGAGCAGTTTTTAAACTGAGAGATGGGGAAAGCCGATTGGTGTGGAGATGCACGTAAATCGGAGGAGACTTCTCTTAGAGGAGAATCCATTGATAGAGATTCTCTAAGCTGTAGTCAGAAAGAGAGGAGGAGGAGAGGGCAAACCATGGGCCAGAGCAGACAAACAACCGCGTACAAAGGAATCCAATGCATCAGGGAAGGGCAGACAAATAAGCAGTGGCAAATTTTTAAAGTGCTTCTACACAAATGCTAGAGTCTGACTAATAAGATGGGTGAACTAGAGTACCTAGTATTAAATGAGGAGATTGACATAATAGGCATCACTGAAACCTGGTGGAATGAGGAAAATCTGTGGGACACAATCATACCGGGATATAAAATATATCGAAAGGATAGAGCAGGCCGGGTGGGTGGCGGAGTGGCACTGTATGTGAAAGATAATGTAGAATCAAATGAAATAAAAATATTAAATGAATCAACATGTTCAATAGAATCGCTATGGATAGTAATTCCATGCTCCAAAAATAAGAAATTAGCAGTAGGGATATATTACCGACCACCTGACCAGGACAGGGATACTGACATTGAAATGCTGAGGAGATTAGAGAGGCTACCAAAACAAAGAACTCTATAATAATGGGGATTTTAATTACCCCCATATTGACTGGATACATGTCACCTCAGGAAGAGAAGCGGAGATAAAATTTCTCAATGGCTTAAATGACTGCTTCTTGGAGCAGCTAGTGCAGGAACCCACAAGGGAGAGGCAATTCTCGATTTAGTCCTGAGTGGAGCGCAGGATCAGGTCAGGAAATAACCGTTACAGGACCGCTTGGGAATAGTGACCATAATATAATAACATTCAACATTCCTGTGGTGGGAAGAACACCTCAGCAGACCAGCACCCTGGCATTTAATTTCAAAAGAATTACACAAAAATGAGGAGGTTAGTTAAACAGAAATTAAAAGGCACAGTGACTAGAGCCAAATCCTGCAAGCTGCATGGAAACTTTTAAAGACACCATAATAGAGGCCCAACTTAAATGTATACCCCAAATTAAAAAACATAGCAAGAGACCTAAAAAGAGTCACCGTGGCTTAACCACCATGTAAAAGAAGCAGTGAGGACAAAAGGCATCTTTTAAGAAGTGGAAGTCAATCCTAGTGAGATAAATAGAAAGGAACATAAACACTGTCAAATCAAGTGTAAAAATGTAATAAGAAAAGCAAAAAGATTTTGAGGAACAGCTAGCCAAAAACTCAAAAGAAATAACAAAATGTTTTTTAAGTACATTAGAAGCAGGAAGCCTGCTAAAAAACCTGTGGGTCCCCTAGATGATCGAACTATAAAAGGCGCAATCAAGGACGATAAAGCCATTGCGGAGAAACTAAATGATTTCTTTGCTTCAGTCTTCACGGCTGAGGATGTTGGGAGATTCCCAAATCTGCACCGTCCTTTGTGGGTAATGAATCTGAGGAACTGTCCCGGATTGAAGTGTCATTAGAGGAGGTTTTGGAACAAATAGAAAAACTTAATGTTAACAAATCTCCGGGACCGGATGGCATTCATCCAAGGGTTCTAAAAAGAACTCAAATGGGAAATTGCTGAACTATTATCTGTGGTTTGTAACCTATCCCTTAAATCGGCTTCCGTACCTAATGACTGGAAGGTAGCCAACGTGACACCAATATTTAAAAGGGCTCTAGAGGCGATCCGGGCAATTACAGACCGGTAAGTCTAACTTCAGTACCGGGCAAATTAGTCGAAACAATAGTAAAGAATAAAATTGTGAAGCATGTAGAAGAACATAATTTGTTGGACAAAAGTCAACATGGGTTCTGTAAAGGGAAATCCTGTCTTACTAATCTATTAGAGTTCTTTGAAGGGGTTAACAAACATGCGGACAAGGGGATCCAGTAGATATAGTATACTTAGATTTCCAGAAAGCCTTTGACAAGGTCCCTCACCAAAGGCTCTTGTGTAAATTACATGGCCATGGGATAAGAGGAAGGTCCTTTCTTGGATTGAGAACTGGTTAAAAGACAGGAAACAAAGGGTAGGAATAAATGGTAAATTTTCAGAGTGGAGAGGGTAACTAGTGGTGTCCCCCAAGGGTCAGTCCTAGGACCAATCCTGTTCAACTTATTCATAAATGATCTGGAGAAAGGGGTAAGCAGTGAGGTGGTAAAGTTTGCGGATGATACCAAACTGTTTAGGATAGTCAAGACAGAAGCAGACTGTAAGGGACTCCAAGAAGATCTCACCAAACTGAGTGATTGGGCAACAAAATGGCAAATGAAATTTAATGTGGAGAAGTGTAAAGTAATGCACATCGGGAAAAATAACCCCAACTATACGTACAGTATGATGGGGCTAATTTACTACGACAAATCAGGAAAGAGATCTTGGAGTTATCGTGGACAGTTCTCTGAAAACTTCCACACAGTGTGCAGCGGCGGTCAAAAAGGCAAATAGGATGCTAGGTATTATTAAGAAAGGGATAGAAAATAAGACCGGAATATCTTACTGCCCCTGTATAAAACTATGGTACGCCCACATCTTGAATACTGTGTACAGATGTGGTCTCCTCACCTCAAAAAGATATTTTGGCCTTGGAAAGGGTTCAGAAAGGGCAACTAAAATGATTAGGGGTTTGGAACGGGTCCCATATGAGGAGAGGTTAAGCGACTGGGACTTTTCAGTTTAGAAAAGAGGAGACTGAGGGGATATGATAGAGGTGTATAAAATCATGAGTGGTGTGGAGGGCCGATAAAGAAAAGTTATTTATTAGTTCCTAAATAGAAGAACTAGAGGACACCAAATGAAATTAATGGGTAGCAGGTTTAAAACTAATAAAAGAAAGTTCTTCTTCACACAGCGTGTAGTCAGCATGTGGAACTCCTTGCCAGAGGAGGCTGTGAAGGCTAGGACTATAACAGAGTTTAAAGAGAAGCTAGATAATTTCATGGAGGTTAGGTCCATAAAAGGCTATTAGCCAGGGGATAAAATGGTGTCCTTGGCCTCTGTTTGACAGAGGCTGGAGGGATGGCAGGAGACAAAGCGCTTGATCATTGTCTTGGTCCACCCCTCTGGGGCACCTGGTGCTGGCCACTGTCGGCAGACAGGATACTGGGCTAGATGGACCTTTGGTCTGACCCGCTACGGCCGTTCTTATGTTCTTATGTTCTTATGTTCTAAGTCTTTGAAAAGTATTAGGATATTCTATTGTAATAAGAATGTCCATTTCTCCACCTACATTTATGTTGAGGTGAATCTGCATATTTCTGCAAGAGTGGGGGAGAATCATTTTTATCACACCCTAATGCTTTGTCATGTGTTTCGGCAATTTCCATTGATTCTTTTGGAAAATCATCTCTGTAGCTCCAATTATGGCATCCAAAAAAGCAAGGCAAACTGCAGATGTCACCTGTTTTTTCCCACGTGCAATTACAATTCTGGGCATTTCATATGAATTTGTTGCCTTTTCTACCTGCTCTTTTGGACTTACAGTTATTGGAACAATGAAATCCCTGAGAGCTGACAAGGATTTTACTACAGGTTGAACCTCTCTGTCTGGGACTCTTTGATCCGGCAACATCCGAGGTCTGGCAGGACCACAGTTGTTGCTGGACGAGAGAGCCCCAGAGACTGTTGGCTGGGAGTCATTGGCAGAGGGGCTGGCGGTCGGCAGCCCCAGGGGCAGGGAATGGAACCTCAGCAGCAGCCCTGGAGGTTGGGGGCGCAACCTGTCAGGCCTCAGGGCTGAGAGTGGAACCCGTGGTCAGAAGGGGAGCTTGCCAGTTGGCTGGCAACCCCTTGGAAAACCCTGACCTCCCCTGGTCCAGCAAACTCCCTTGTTTGGGACCTTTCAGGTCCCGAGGGTGCTGGACCAGGGAGGTCCAACTCCAACTCTTTCACTTTTTGGTGAGCGTAGTGGTCTTCATCTGGAACTGCCATGTTATGGTCTTGAAAGAATTCTGTAATTTCTTTCTACATTTCATTCCAGCCTTCTTCACTTTTGAGGTTCTCAAAGTGTGGTTTCATTTTCTGTGTGATAGAGGAAGCTTTTGCTTCAAGGTATGGATGCCTTGAAATCCTCTGTGAGTGACATGAATAACTTTCATAACATGTTGAAAGATAAGCAAGCATGCAATGAAACTCCAGCCATGTGATGATAAAGGCCATTTGATCCTGCAGACCACTTTTTGCTTTATTCACTCAGATCTTGGAGACACCGCATGATGGCAGTGCATTGCATTTTTACTGCAAACACACTTCTCCATTTACATACCACTTACAACTCATATTATGGGGCTTGCATGTTCCCATGATGCTTAAGACCCAAAGCTTTCTGCATATCAAGAAAACTCTGGCAATTGGTTGGTTCCACAAAGACAGGCTACAATTTCTCCAGTACATTTAGAAAGCCCTCCATGAGGACAAGGTTGCATTTGAGAGCCACACAATGTACACACATTGCAAATGGATGGTCATCTTTCATTCACTGCTGAATAACAGCTATGAAGATCCTATTCACTGCCTGTATAATTTCTTTGCAAACCGATTTTCTTAGATCTTGAAGCACTTTGGTTTTGAAATTCAGGGCTTGTGTAACTAAAATAACCTGCCTGCATTATTCTTGAAAGTTTCATTATACTTTGAAAAAAAATCACAACATTCATGGAAATGCCCTTTCGATTTAGATTCCTTTCCCTTGCTGTGCCTTAGAAATGGTAAACCAAGTTTTGAAAGTAACTTGACAATATTACAAAGCGTAATAAGGTAATCCCAGTTTCTCTCAAAGGTACTTTTAGGGCTTGCCTAATGCTCTGTCCAGTTTCTTCACTATGTTTGGAGCATTGCCACTTTTCCATACTTTTCATGTGAACCTGGGAAACCACATGCTTAGATAATTTTTCAGAGCTTTGCTTCCAATCCTGCACATCTTTTTTGATAAACAGATCATCCACATAGCCTGTTTCAGGATAGCAGTGACAGCAAGGAAAGAAGAATACAGCCGCTTGTTGAATAGACTATTCAACACAAGGAAATTTGTTGCAATGGAAAAAAGTGAAAAAGAATGGTTGTGTTTCCCAAACAGTCTTGGAAAATCAGGCAGATGTGATTGATTAGGCCTAATTCTTTTTTTCTCCATGATCTGTAGGAACAGTTACATTATGCATATAATCTTCAGTCGTATCTGTGCTGAGAGAACCTAAACTCACTGCATCCAAAGATTTAACATTTAGAGCACCCGGGCCCTGCCAGGAGGTGCTGTAAAATCTTGCCAGGAATCAGACACCAATAGGTCAACAGTCACTTTCACAAAAAAATTGCAAATATCCATTTTAGCTTTTCTTGGTTTTAGATAGGTCTGGAATCACGAGTGTGTGGAATTATTTTTTAAAAATCTGAAGGGTAAACTACTGAAAAATCAATCATTATATACAGTTGGGGGGCAACTCCCCATCAGCCCCCCCTCCCCCCAATCTCCGCCCTTGGTCTGCATTTTTTCTTTTTGTGGATTTCTGGCAGAGTATTAAGATTATAGTGACGGCTCTCATGAAGGCTACAGAATGGTTATCAACTCTTTGTGGCATCGTCTGTATTCTCAAGCAAGTGTACAGCCACCCTGAGTTGGGTGGTATGGCAATATTAAATAACAATCTGTCATTGTTCTAACAATTGAATAACTTCCTAAAAAAATCTTTTCCCTTTCTAGCTGAAAGGTTCCATGCTGGCTTTCTGCTGGAAGGGGATTTAAAAGCAAATTGTGAGCAAAATCTCTTCTGTCATTTTAGGGTAGTGGGGACATGTACATTTTCCCAAGGGAGAACTCAGAGATATAAGAACTGTGAAACTTCAATCTGGCCAGGTAAATTGGCCTTCATGAGCAATAAGTACTTTCTCAGAGAGAGTAAAGTTGGGAAGCAGCAGAGGGAGCCCTGAAAAAAGTGGGGGCGGAACTGACGGATTGGCTTTGGGCCGTGGGAAGCAGAATTGCTCGGATGTACGGGCTGAGTAGATCCTGGGTAGAACGATAGCAGGACGGTCAGATGACCAGCTGGTGTAGTGGTCAAGTTGTGGTCTTATGATTTTTGCCTGCCTAGTCATCCCAGCTCCCAGCTGCCTCCTCCATCACCCCATATGATCTCATTGTTCCCCACAGGTTGTCACTACATAAGAGCTGGGGAGAGCCAGGCAGGGGGAACCAGCCCACCCACTCCACCAGGTCCTGGTCTAGGGCCACCAGACCCTGGCCTAGGGTCTTTTGAAATATCCAGTCCATTTATTGAGTTACCCAAATGATTTTTTCCCCTGGTCGCTTCCTGCCAGTCTGGGGCTCCTCAATGGAGGCATGGTTGTTGGCTTAGCAGGCTTCCCTCTGTGTTCAATCAGTCTCTTTTAAGGCTTTCCCTTCCCAAAGGGCGGCGAGAGAGAGAGATCCCAGTCCCTGCGGCCAAAACAGCCTGTGTAACGCAGTTGTCACTCCTGACACAACTCTCAGCATCAGCCTTGCCTCCTGGTGCCACATGCAGCTCGTTCCCCACTTTTCCTGGGCTGACAGTGTCCTTTTAGACTGTCCTCCTGCTGGGAACGTGCCCTGTGCCTGTTGAGAGTAGTGCTGTACTCCCACCCCTGCTTCAGCATGGGGCTGGTAAACCACCTCACAGACCGTCCCCCTCGCGCTTGGAGTCACCCAGTCTGTTTGTGTCAACTGTAACTCTGCCCCCACCCCCTCCACTCCCAGCCCCATGAACAGAAGTCTGGATTTTTAGTATCTTTCCCAGCTTGGTGCAGTACTTCTGAGCAAAACGGTTGCAGGGACACCACCACTGCGTGACTCAGTCATGGGGTCCTTCTTGGACAGTAGCTATTGTAGGGGCACATCACTGGCTGGAGTGGTCAGCCCCACGGGTACTGCTGTCCAGCCTCCTTAACCGCTAGAGCCTACTTCTTCATCACCACATACGCAGCTTCTCAGAGAGACAGCTTCCTGCTAAGATATAGGACAGAAGGCTCCTCTCCCTTCACTTCTTGTCACAGGCCGGCTCCCACAGCCATGTCCATCCAGCTAGTCTGCCTGTAAAATAAAAGGTTTTGATATGTCAAGGTGAAATAAAACATGTTCCTGACCATCCCTTTTTTAATGCTTGGGAGGCCTTGTTGCAGGCCTCGGTCCAACGGATCTTCCTGTCTCAGGCGTGGTTTACTAGGTTTGTTAAGGGTATGGCTATGGTGGTAAAGCTGGGTTTGAACCACCTAAAGCACCTCACAAGCCCCAGGAGCTGACATACTTGTTTCTTCATAGAGAGGGGCAGGCATTCTGAGATTTTACCTCCTCATCTAATGGGCATAACTGTTCCCTGCCCACCACATATTTCATTTCCCAGTGGGCTAAGAGACATTTAGCCTGACCAGCTGTCAGCTTGGTCTCTTGGGGCAAGTCTACACTATGGAGAAGATCGACCCTCCCCAGGTCGATCTTCTAGCATTCGATTTAGCGGCTCTAGTGTAGCCCCCAAATTGAATGCTAAGGGCAGCTTCTGCCAGTGTCCTCTACTCCTCATTCTGTGAGGAGCAAGGGAAGTTGGCGGCAGCCTGTGCTCTCCTTGGCCTCCTGCAGTGCAGATACTGCAGCGGCTCGGCTTAAAGTAAGCATGTTGTGTAGCTGGATATCGTACCCTACACTGACCTGTCTGGTCTAGTGTAGACCGGGCCATTGTGAGGTGGTTATGTCGTGGTCCCAGGTCTTGCTGTAGATGACGATCTCATTGATCTCCATATTGACTGTGAGGGAGCTATATCGAGGGGCAACAGACCAGTGAGGGGCTGCGTCACTTCTGCCCTGCCACTTCGGGTGCCTTAGAATACCCTGCTGGAAGCAGCTCCCACCTGGGTTGCTCACAAAGAGTCTTCCAGCATGCCAGCCACACCCTGAGTGTCTCTGTGTAGCTGCACCCTGCCAGCCACCCTTGGGTTACACTCTGGCTCTCAGAAGCCTTTATACTGCAGGGTGACCCCAGCACACTCCCTGTCCTGTACTTGCCTCTCTCCCTCTGAAATGTGTGTCTTTTACTGCCCAGCCCTACCTGGACAATCTACATATATTAAGTCTGTTTTGCCCTGGAGGTTTTTAAGTCCTGGCATGACAAACTCTGGCTGGGATGATTGAGTTGGGGTTGGTTCTGCTTTTAGCAGGGGGTTGGACTCGATGACCTCTTGAGGTCTCTTCCAACCCTATGGCTATGTCTACGCTACAAAGAAATGCCGGGAAAAGATACGCAAATTGTGAACCGCAAATGTCAGATAAAAACCCTCTTTTGGAACATCCCCTCTTCCTTGTCAAATGAGGTTTACAGGGATGCCGACAAAATGTGTCTGCTTTTCCAACATTTTTTTTGGAAAAGCGGATGCTTTCCTTGGACGCGGCAGAGTTTGAAAAGCTCTGTAGTCCAGACGTACCCTATGATTCCATGATCCTTTAAGGGAATTGTGGGTGATTCGGGGTGCGATCACCCCCTCCTGGAAGGGGGGGTCTCAGCGAACCCCTTCGCCCCTTTTTAACGCGGTCCCGCCCGGGGGGTTCCCGGTTGCAAGCCCCGTCAGTCGGGTGCGATCACCTCCTCCCGGCCAGGCCAGGAAGGGGGGTTCAGCAGACCCTGCGACTGTAGCCCATCTCTGCGGGGTGGGGGCCTGCGCCCACAGTCTGGTCCTTCCCTGGGCCTCTCTCAGGGCCGGCCCTCCTGTCCGGCCGTCACCCTTCCCTGCTTCACGTGTGCGCTGCTACTGACCGGGATTGACTCCTCCTGGGGAATGGGGAGGGGGACCCGGTCCCACCCTCTCTCCGGGTCCCAGCCCGGGGCCCTAAGCGCAGGGGCTCACTCGCGCCCCAACGCGGTAGACGGGGGTAATTCCCTCCGTAACCCGCCTACCCAGGGGCGCCAAAAGGGCCCTGCCCCAGGCTCCTTCCTCCCTTCCCGGGGTCCTTCAAGCAGCTGTACCGCTTCCCGGAGCCTACCCAGGTTCAGGAGTCTGGGTCCGGTGTTGCTCCAGCGATGTCCCGCGGATCTGCTTCCTCTGTCAAGTCCGGTCCCGGCCGGGTCGCTCCTTCCAGGGCCGGCGGCGCTGGGCCCAGTCACTGCCGGAGTTGGGACTGGCCGACCACCGGCTGCGGCGACCGTCGCGGGAGTCCTTGGGTCGAGGCCGGGCTGTCTGCCGGCCTCGGTCCTGCCCTGGGTCCGTCCTGGGCTCGGGGGCTCTCCTCCCTCTCTACGAGGAGGCTTCCCCCTCCCTCTCTGGCAGTGGGCCTTTTTAAACTGGCCCGCCGCGCCGGACGCCGCCCGGGGCTCCCCCACTTCCAGCGGCGTGCCGGAGTTTCCTGCAGCCACCCGGCTGCCTATCTCCGCTCCGGCCCCGCCCGGCGCTGCCCCCAGGGAGGGGCCAGCGGTTCCCCGCTGGCTCAGGCGCGGAGGCTGGGTCTGGCCCCGCCTTCCTCCTTCGCCCGTGCCGCGGCTCGGGGGAGGAGTTCGGATCGCGCCTCCGCTCCCCGCTGCCCGGCGGTCCGGGCCGTTACCCGTGCGGGCCGGTGGCGGCCCGTCACAGGAATAATGCATCAATTTACCACTTTAAATGGAGTTACCTGGATATTTTAACTCAAACACTCTGGAGTAGATAAAAACAAGGCTATTACCTACAAATAGAGAGATTTTAAATGAGGGCAAGCAGTGAGGCATAAGAGTCAGAAGTGGTTACAAGAAAAATAAAGACAAAATGTTTCCTGGAGCTTAACTTAGACTAGGTTAGATTTAAAGCAAGGGTTTTCTCACCACATGCTTCTAAGAGCACTACTGACCACGCTCTTCAAGTCAGAACCTCTCCTTCAGAGTCCAACCGTTGCTTCTTTAGTCTTCTCAGGGGCAAAGAGCGAGATAGACAGGAAGAGAGAAGGAGGGGTTACTTGGGGTGTTTGCCCTTCCTTTTTATGGTTTCAATCCTTCTTTGGACAGCATTTCCAGCTGAGAAGCATGAGACAAGTGACTGGTGGAGGAAGGAGACCTCATGCTGTTTCTTTGCTAAGATGGGGATCTCATTGGCCTTGTCCGCCTGGCTTGCCAAAGAATGGCCTCTTGACAAGTGACAGCTCTTCAGCTGAGGTGTCAGCTTGCCCTTTGTTTTTGAGAAACTGGTTTGGTCTCTCCCCAGATTTTTCTGGGAACACACGGTAGTCATGATTTTAGCTTGTGTTCATAACTTTATATTGCTACATGAATTATCACATAATGTTCCTGTAATAACGCAAGTAATGAGTTTTCAAATGATACCTCACAAGACATGCCTTGTACAAAGATTATTACAATAATGTGCAAGGTGTGAAAACCAGAGTGCATTCCATCACATGTACCTTATCCATTAACCTCTGGAACTTAACCACAACCCCTTGGGGACCAGAGGGCATGGTTCTAAACTGGTATAAGTTCAGAAGCAATTAGCAGGCCATCTTCTCCCCAAATTCAGGGGCAAGTAGGATCTGCCAATACCTCTTGGTTAGGCTGAGGGTAAATATGGACCCAGAACCTCCCAGTCACTCCAACACTTGTCCACTTGCTTCATAGGATAGCCATCTAATTTAGATACTGCATTTACTTTTCAAGAGTTTATGCAGAACCGTGTTAAGCCATCCTGTTTGGGCATGAGCACTTTGGGACTTCTCAACTCGCTGTGTGACTCCTCAATGACCCTCATGGCCAACACGTTCTGTAGCTTTTGTTGCACAGTCTCCAGTATTTTTCTGGGTAATGATCTGGCACTTTCTGGCTGAGTTCAGTCTCTGTATACGGGAACACTGGGTGCATTCAGCACAGTGTCACTGAAAACACGAAGGGGAATGAGCTGATGAGTTTGTGTATCTTCTGTTCTTCGTTAGAACTTAAGCCTTCCCTAATGGATATAGTCCCAATAGCAGAAGTAGTACTCAGTTTCCCTCCCAGAGTTCTGTGATAAGGGTGCCCTTGATATAGAATTTCTCCTGGTTGTGCTGCACTTTAAACAAATTCTCCTTTGAAAACTCACTTGGATTTTAGCTTCTCTCTAAATTGTATCCCATACTGCACTGAGCTGATGGACTGTGACTCCTGTCCCTCCAATGTTTTAAAAATCACAGCTGTTATTCCTTGGGGCTGTCTCCCGTACAGAACTCAAATGGCAGGAAATCCCATAGAAGTGTTGGGGGAACTTCTCAGATGGCAAACAGGCTGGAAGGTGGGAGTTGATCCCAGGAACAAAGAAAGGAAGCCATGAACTTCTTTAGCACCTCTTACAGAGTTTTATTAAAACACTTCACCAGCTCTTCGGTCACTGCAAAGGCCTAAAAATTCCATTTATCATCAGCAAATTGCATGGCTCCTTCATTAGCTATGACAGAAAATGGGTTCCCTGGGCATGGATTATTTCTTTAGGAATCCCCACCTGGGTGAGTCCTTTCATCAATTCAGCAGCAATGGCTGCCACCTTTGTGGAGTGGAGGGGTATTGCCTCGGGATAGCGTGTGGTGTAATCCAGGGTCACTAAGATATTTTGGTGCCCTGCTGCGCTTCTCTCACTGTGGGCCTATTAAATCCATCCCTTCCCTTTCAAATGGAGTCCTACCATGGGCAAGATGAAGCAGTTGCCTAGCTGGAGACATGCTTCAACTGTTAGGGCATTTCTACTGAAGGCCATCTAGGCCATGCTAGATTCTCCGTCCTGAACTTCCTCTCTGTGGGGTAAACCCTTGTGGTCAGTCGGACTCTTCTTGTGCTTCCTCGCCTTGCTCTTCCACCAGTCACCTACGCTGGCCACTATTGAGGTGAATCCCTCCTTGATGTTTCACAGTTAGACCTGGCAATCGTCCCATAGTTCTCAGTCAACATCTCTGCTTCCAACAGGGCCTCCAATGGGCCTTGTGTCACTCACCTCCATTCTCCAGAAGGGAGGATCCAGAGGAACTGCTCCAGCATGATCTTCCCCAACACCTGCGTCCTTGTTTTCCTTGGGTTGGAGCCACCCCCTGGAGTGTTCCCCAGCAGTCATCCAAGATGGCCGCCTTGAGTAGGGAATAATCCTGTGTCACTGCTGCATATAGGCTCCGGTAAATGTCCTGCACTGTTCCCTTTTGATATGGTGCAATCAGGGCCGCCCAGCTCTCCTTTGCCCAACAGGCCACCGTAGTGACTCTCTTGAACGTCACCAGAAACGTTTTGGGTTTGTCATCTCATCCCATTTTTGTCAGCTGAGGGGGAAGGCTGGGAGTGGGGTGAGGTCAGATGGCAGAGTCTGGGGTTGCAGCTATGTGACCACCCTCTGCACAGGGCCTGTTGTGTCGCCAGTTGCTGTAGCAATGGGTGTGCAGCTGTTGTCAATTCTTGACAACACATTTTAGCACCTTATCCAGCGCCACCTCTACAAGTTATTTGTATGGGTCTCTTTCGGGCTCAAGAGCCTACGATGCCTGCATTCTCTCTTAGTTGTGGCATTGGAAACTGCCATGACCCAGCTGCCTAGAGCAGATCTGTGGCTTTGTGGTTTCTGCTGGGTTCCAGTCATCCCCCGGTGTGCTCCAGTTGCTCCCCCAGAGGTTTTGCAGTGTAGATGGCTCCTTTTTGTGCAAAAGCCTCTTGTGCAAAAAGCGGCCACTCATTAATTATGCAAATGAGGTTTGGTGATATTCCACGCTTAGCCTCATTTGCATATTTCTTGCGCAAAGCCAGCGCCGTGTAGACATAGCCTGCAGTGTCCTGTTTCTTGCAGGGCTTTCACTTCCCAAAGGTGTGTGGGGGGAGGGAGGCTGTGGAAATCCGTGTCCCTGCTGCTAGAAACTTTTCACAAACCTGTTGCCACTCCTGACCCCACTCTCAGCATCAGCCTTGTTTCCTGGTGCCACATGCATCATTGCCCTTTCCTGGGGCTACCAGTATCCTTTTAACTGTTCTTCTACGGGGAACATGCCTTGCACCTTACAAGGCTTCCCTAGCTCAGTAATGTTTATTCCTGGCTCCAGTTCAGTATGAGGCCCATAGACCCCATCACAAGAATAGATTTATTAGGCGTACTTATGGAAATTAAATATACATGGGTTTGAGGGAAGAAAAAAAGGGTCCTCGCTCTTCCTCCAGACCTTATGAATGAGAGAGCTGAACTTTATGAACAAAGGAGACAGTAATTGGTCACTCCTTGGACAGCTCCGGGACATGAGGCATGGGACAGTGGGAAGATTGTAATGGTTGATTTGTGTGTGGGGAAGGGAAGCTGAAGGAGAAATGAGGGCTCTTTCCTCACTAGCTGCTTTACCTCCAGCTGGTTTAAGAAAACGTAAATATCAAATATCCAGAATAATGTACAGTACAATTAAAATGTAAGTGTAGAACACACAAAATGCTATTTTATGCATCATTAGCCAACCAGTGGAATTCAGTCTTGTAGGAGGTAATCAATGTGCATCATATGGATGGTCTTTTTTTATACAAGCCTAATAATTTTATGACTAACAAAAACATCTGTAGCGCTGGAAAGTAAGGCACCAAGGCTGCAAAGACTTATGGTATGTAAATTCTTGCAGGATTGGGGCCTAAATAAAGGTAATCCAATCTCATGCTTCAGAGACTAAATTGATAATTTGAGAGACTCAATTAGGATTTTTCTTCCCCAATTCATAGAACCTTTCACACTTGGCTAGGTGTATTAAGCTAGTGGTTAGGAATTTAAGATTTGCCATACTACTACAGACTATTGATACATGGAGCCTAGCTTGGTGCATCCCAGCTATGGTTTATACTTGATAGCTCAGAGAAAGCAGAACAAACTGTAAACAAATTATGATGCATCTGGGCAAATGCACAATAGTGTACATTTGCAGTAAAAATACAGCCCGACCTTTGTGATGCTTTTACACCCAAAGCATGAAACCTTATTACTCCTGTCTTATACATAATTTATCAGACAAAAATATTATTTTTGGCTTTAAAATTATCCAGCTGCTTTTTAAAATGATCCAGCAGCTACAGTATTTAACTTTCTGATCCCCTCCAGAAGCAATTTTTACAGGCAAATTACACACTGTGCAAAAATGGTTTTTTTATTTGGTTTTACATTTTCCTGCCATTAATGTCATATTATGAGGCATCATAAAAAAAGGGATTGATATTTTTCTTCTATAACCTTCAACATTGTAAGTGGAGTACCTCAATTAAGTCTCTTTAATTTTTCTTTTCTAAGTAGAAAATAATCCCAGTTTTTCCAATCCCATATACTGCCATAACTATAATATTCCTTCTTGCCCTTCTCTGGAACCTTTCAATTTCAGCTATATCTTTTATAAAATGAAGCAATAATGATAATAATTACTCTTAGTAGTGGTAGGCTACAGGCCCCAGTCAGGATAGGGTGGTGGGCTCATTGTGAGAGAACAAGTTAAACATTACTTAGAGAAACAAAACATGTAGATGGTATCATGCAGTCATCTGATGAAGTGGGTTGTGCCCATGAAAGCTCATGATACCATCTACATGTTTTGTTAGTAATAACTAGTCTATTTGTTATTACTAAGTTAGATGTCTGCAAGTCACTAGGGCCTGATGAAATGCATCCTAGAATATTCAAGGAGCTGATAAAGGAGGTATCTGAGCCATTAGCTATCATCTTTGAAAAGTCATGAAATATGGGAGAGATTCCAGACGACTGGCAAAGGGTAAATACAGTGCCTTTCTATAAAAAGGGAAATAAGAGCAATCCAGGAAGCTACAAACCAGTCACCTTAACTTCTGTGCCAGGAAAGATAATGGAGCAAGTAATTAAGGAATTCATCTGAAAACACCTGGAAGATAATAAGGTGATAGGTAATAGCCAACATGGGTTTGTAAAGAACAAATCATGTCAAACCAATCTGATAGCTTTGTTTGATAGGATAACAAGTCTTGTGGATAAGGGAGAAGTGGTGGACGTGGTATACCTAGACTTTAGTAAAGCATTTGATACGGTCTCGCATTACCTTATCAATAACCTAGGAAAATACAACCTAGATGGGGCTACTATAAGGTGGGTGCAAAACTGGCTGGATAAATGTTCTCAGAGAGTAGTTATTAATGGTTCACAATCATGCTGGAAGGGCATAACAAGTGGAATTCCACAGGGCTCAGTTTGTGGGACTGGTTCTATACAATATCTTCATCAATAATTTAGACAATGGCATAGAGAGTACGCTTATAAAGTCTGCAGATGATACTAAGCTGGGAGGGGTTGCAAGTGCTTTGTAGAACAGGGTCATAATTCAAAATGATCTGGACAAACTAGAGAAATTGTCCGAGGTAAATAGGATGAAATTCAGTAAAGACAAATGCAAAGTACTCCACTTAGGAAGGAACAATCAGTTTCACACATATAGAATGGGAAGTGATTGTCTAGAAAGGACTACTGCAGAAATGGATCTAGGGGTCATACTGGACAAAAAGTTAAACATGAGTCAACAGGGTGGCCCTGTTGCAAAAAAAAAGCAAACATGATTCTGGGATGCATTAACAGAAGTGTTGTGAGAGAGACACCAGAAGTCATTCTTCCACTCTATTCTGCACTGATTAGGCCTCAGTTGGAGTATTGTGCACAGTCCTGGGCACCACATTTCAAGGAAGATGTGGAGAAACTGGAGAAGGTCCAGAGAAGAGCAACAAAAATGATTAAAGGTCTAGAAAACATGAGCTCTGAGGGAAGAGTAAAATAATTGGGTTTGTTTAGTTTGGAAAAGAGAAGGCTGAGAGGGGACATGATAGCAACTTTCAAGTATGTAAAAGGGTATTACAAGGAGGAGGGAGAGCAATTGTTCTTGACCTCTGATGATAGGACAAGACGGAATGGGCTTAAATTGTGGCAAGGGAAGTTTAGGTTGGACATTAGGAAAAAATTCCTAACTGTCAGGGTGGTTGAACACTAGAATAAATTGCCTAGGCAGGTTGTGGAATCTCCATAATTGAAGATATTTAAGAACAGGTTAGATAAACATCTATCAGGGATAATCTATATCAGCGTTTCTTAAACTTTTTGAGACCACGGAACACCAAACAATAATATTTTATGTGGAATACCTATGAAAATTTTCTTCAAAAAAAAAATTGTTGTCAGAGAAAAAAAGACGAAGTAACAAAAACAAAGAGGTCGCAGCACATCTGCGAGTTGTTCACGGAACACCAGTGTTCCGCGGAACATAGTTTAAGAAACACTGATCTATATGGTACTTGGTCCTGTGGTAAGGGCAGGGGACTGGACTTGATGACCTCTCAAGGTCCCTTCCAGTTCTAGTGGTCTATGATTCTAGGTGCTGCACAAATACATAATTAAAGTTAGTTCCTTTAAGAGTTTAAAATCTAAGGCCATGGTCCATGTGAGTAAAATTAGTAAGGATCCATGCAGGTTACTCGGATCATAAACTCTCTAGAAAAGGACCCATCTTTTTTCCTGCATTTATAGCATCTTCTTCAAGAATTGTGATATGTTCCACACAGTTTGCTATGTGACAAGTTTCAGAGGGGTAGCCGTGTTAGTTTGTTTCAGCAAAAACAATGAGGAGTCCTGTGGCACCTTAAAGACTAACACATTTATTTGGGCATAAGGTTTCATGGGCTGGAATGCACTTTGACAGATGCATGAAATGGAAACTTCAGTAGATACACATGCAAAGATGGGTAAGTTACATTACATTACTATGGGGGGGGGGGGGGGAGACCACTGCTAATGAGGTCAGTTCAATCAGGGAGGAGGTGGCCATTCCTCACAGTTGATGAGAAGGTGTGAAGGAGGGAAAATTACTTTTTGTAGTGAGGGAACCACTCGCAGTGTCTATTTAGACCCAGTATGATAGTGCCAAGAATTCCACTCTCGGCAGTATCACGCTGCAGCCTGCTTTTGAAGGGTTTTTTAAATGAAGTCTAGCAACTTTCAAGTCTGTTACTGAGAGTATGTCTAGACTACATGGCTCCGTCGACGGAGCCATGTAGATGAGTTTACTAGACATAGGGAAATGAAGCGGCGATTTAAATAATTGCCACTTCATTTACATCAAAATGGCCACCGCACTGCGCCAATCAGCTGTTTGGCGGCACAGCGGGGCAGTCTGGATGCGCCACGGTCGACAAGGGAAGCCTTTGTCAACTGCTCCATTATGCCTCGTGAAATGAGGTTTACCAGAGTGGTCGACAAAGGCTTCCCTTGTCAACCGTGATGCGTCCAGACTACCGCGCTGTGCCACCAAACAGCTGATCGGCACAGCGCGGTGGCCATTTTGGTGTAAATGAAGTGGCAGTTATTTAAATCGCTGCTTCATTTCCCTATGTCTAGTAAACTCATCTACATGGCTCTGTTGATGGAGCCAAGTAGTCTAGACATACCCTGAGTGTCCAGGTAGATGGAAGTGCTCTCCCACTGGATTTTGTATGTTATCATTCTTGATGTCTGATTTGTGTCCATTTATTCTTTTGCGTAGAGACAGTTCGATTTGGCCAGTATCCATGGCAGAGGGGCATGGCTGGCTCTTGATGGCAGCACAGATCACATTAGTAGAGGTGCAGATGAAGGAGACCAGATGGTGTGGCTGATGTGGTTAGGTCCTATGATGGTGTCACTTGAACAGATATTCAGGCAGATGTGGCAACAGGATTTGTTACAGAGATTGCTTCCTGGGTTAGTGTTAACAGCAAGCCTGTTGTTTCAAATATAACAGGCTTGCTATTCCGACATCCCTGTAAACCTTGTTTCATGAGGCATAAGGGACGTTTCGCGGAATACCGGGGTATTTCAAAATTTGGCGCTGTGTAGACAGCGCCAAATTACAAAATAAGCTGTTTTGAAATAAGATCGAAAAAAGTTATGCGATTTGCAACACCTATGGTGCTGTGTAGACGTACCCTAGGTGATGGCCAGTGGGGTTCTGTTGCTTTCTTTGATGAGCCTGACTTACAGTAGGTGACTTCTGGGATCTGTCTGGCTCTGTCAATCTACAATATCCACCCAGGGGAGGTGAAGATACAGTTTTAAGAATGCTCAACAGAGATCCTGTAGGTGTTTCTGTCTGTCTGAGGGATGTGCTTGTATCTTAGGGCTTAGCAGTAGTCAGTGGATTGTGTGATGTGTTCTGGATGAAAGCTGGAGGCATGTAGGTAAGTATAGCAGTCAGTAAGTTTCTGGTAGAGGGTGGTGTTTATGTGACGATCACTTATTTGCACTGTAGTATCTAGAAAGTGGATGGATCTCTTCTGTGGAGTGGACCAGGTTAAGATCGATGGTTTATTGCAAATTGTTGAAATTCCAGTACAATTCTTCAAGTGCTTCCTTCCTGTGGGTCCAGATGATGAAGATGTCATCAGTGTAGCATAGAGGAGTGCCTCTTGGGGATGAGAGCTGAGGAAACGTTGTTGTAAGTCAGCTGTGGGGACATGTGGGTAACCATAGCAGTGCTGCTCAGCTGAAGGTATAAATCGGCCTCAAATCTGAAATGGTTGTGGGTGAAGACAAAGCCACAGTGCTCAGCCACCAGCTGTGCCTTGACATCATCGAGGGTACAGTTCCTGATGGCTTGTAGTCCATCTGCGTGTGGAATGTTGGTGCAGAGAGCTTCTATACCCATAGTGACCAGGATGGTGTTTTCGGGAAGATCGACAATGGATTGTAGTTTCCTCAGGAAGTCAGGGGTGTCTCGAAGATATTTAGGACTTCTGGTAAAATAGAGTCTGAGGGAGAGAGTCCACATACCTAGACACTCCTGCTGTAAGAGAGCCAGGGCCTGAGTGACGGGGCGTCCAGGGTTCCCAGGTTTATGGATCTCGAGTTGTGGATAGAATACCCAGGGGTTGGGGCTCAAGGGGTATGTCTGTGTAGATTAGTTCCTGTGCTTCTTCAGGGAGTTTCTTGAGCAGCTGGTGTAGTTTCTTTTAGGGATGTAAAAGTGCAGTCAATTAACTGATTAACTGATAAGCAAAAGCTTATCGGTTAATGCTATCTACACACATTTCCCCCCTACTACCCCCGCCCTTTCCAGTACATTTTTTAGCAGGCTGGCCAGCAGACTGGCTCAGTCCTGGCTTGCGCCGAGTCCAGGACCTACCCCTGCTACAGCTCTGCTTTTGAAGTGTATTAGAAGCCAGGCGGGCAGACAGCCCAGCTCAGTTCTGGCTTGCACTGCATCTGGGAGCTCAGAGGCTGCTGCCTCTCTATCAGGTGACAGGCAGCCAGTCCGTGAGGGGAGCTATTTTTTAAACTGGCTCCCCTTGGGTATCAGCTCCCACCTGGCACTCTGCACTGCTGCCTCTGTATCAGAGGCAGCAGCACAGATTGGCAGGGGTCCTCCAGCGTGGGGCCAGAGTGCATTAGCTGCCACCCCAACCCCCAAGGACTATAGAATAGTCAGGTAACCAGTAAAAATTCATGAGGTTAATTGACTATTCAATTAACCGATATTTAACATCCCTAGTTTCTTTTGGTACTCGTCAGTAGGATCAGAGGGTAATGGCCTGTAGAATGCAGTGTTGGAAAGTTGTCCAGCAGCCTCCCGTTCATAGTCCGACCTGTTCATGATGACTATGGCACTTCCTCTGTCACACTCTTTGATTCTGAAGTCAGAGTTGTTTCTGAGGCTGTGGACGGTGTTGTGTTCTGCGGTTCTGAGGCAAGCAATGCTGTTTGTCCACAGTTTTCAACCTGTGCACATCAGTGGACACACTCTGTGGAATGCCACATCCATCCTTACTGAATTGACCTCCTTAGCATTGGTCTTCCACATAGCAATGTAACTCGCCCATCTTTGCATGTGTCTAGATACCTGCCAAACTGAAGTTTCCATGTTACGCATCTGATGAAGTAGATTCCAACCCACGAAAGCTTATGCCCAAATAAAGGTGTTAGTCTTTTGCCAGAGGACTCCTCATTGTTTTTACAGTTTGCTGTCTTTTTCACAATGTATCCAAACAGCCCATTCATTTTCTAACTGCTTCTGTACTCGAGAGAAATATGTTCACGGAGCTATGTCAGAACAGTCCGGAGCTACTATGCCACAGCGATAGCCACCATCTTTGCTAAAACACCAGGTCCCTCGAACAACGGTCCCTTAAAGCTAAAAGCACAAGCTGCTACAGCCAAAGCTTTAGAGCAACGGGCTGTAACAACTCATATCCTCTGCAGCTTGGAACAGAGCAGGACCTGTAACACACATACCCCAGTGGGTTACCCACTACCACTGCAAATCCATATCCTAGTAACACCACAAGGTTTATCATCCTCTTGTGAACCAGAATATATTGGTTCAGAACTGGAGGAAAGATACTGTGAACTGCTATAGATTCTGGTAAATCCTTTGTTTCCAAGATCATTGAACACAGATGTGGGAAGTGAGAAAACTCTAGGTAAGGATTGACCCAAGCCAGGGTTCAAGTTTCACTGATTGAGCATTTGAAAAATAGAAAAAGTCATAAAAAGAGTTCTGCAGCCCCGTATCACTTCTGACAAGCAATGTCTCTTAGCTGCCAAATCCTTCTTCCTTCCTCCATTTATTTCTTTTCTTAAAATTAGATTGCAAAGCTGTCTGGGGGAGGAACTGTGTCTTCAGATGTATTTTTGTTAATATGCAAAGGGGATGTGCATATTGGATGTTGTGAAGACCAGGACTTGAACAAGGTTCAAAAAGAAGTAGGTAAATTCATGAAAGTTAGGTCCATCAATACTTATTAGCAGGGCTTGACAAGCGGCGGCGAGCCCCACTTGCCAGCCGTGCAGTTTGGCATGCTGCGCATGCGCAGACAGCGCTGCGCATGCGCTGATCGCGTTGCGGTGCCATGACGGGCTAAAATCTACTCGCCACGGGCGAGTAGATTGCCCTAATTGTCGAGCCCTGCTTATTAGCCAGAATGGGTAGGAATGGTATATCTGTTTATCAGGGGCTGGAAATGGATGACAGGGGAGAGATCACTTGATGATTACCTGTTCTGTTCATTCCTCTGGGACACCTGGCATTGGCCTCTGTTGGAAGACAGGATACTGGTCTAGATGGACCTTTGGTCTGACCTAGTATGGCCGTTCTTATGTTTCAGAGGGGTAGCCGTGTTAGTTTGTAACTGGAAAAACTTAAAAAACAACAAATAGTCTTGCAGCACCTTAGAGACTAACAAAAAAATGTAGATGGCATCATGAGCTTTATGTATCACGAGTACTATATTATTTTGTGATGGGTGTGCATACATTGCATGAAGGCAGCAAAGGAGTGCACAGATAGGTTTGTGTTTTGGGGACGATGTCTGGGGTGTGCATATGCTATGGGCTGCCAGTGTGAGGCTGAAAAATGCAGGGAAGCTGCATGATAGACATGTGGGCAAGTGTGTGGAGGTCTGGGTTCTGCAGGGATTGGGTACATGTGGGTGGAGAGCATCACTTAGACATTTAGGTACCACAGGGTGGCAGCGTGGCGGCTGTGGGTGGACATCATAGAGAAGTAATGGAGGGGACACAGGCTTGTTGTGCGGGAAGGTACAGATACCACAAAGGGCATTATGGAAAAGACAGCATGAGAGATACAGGTCAGCATTAAGGGGGTATGGGTGAATGTTGCTAAGAGATTTGGGAGCCGTGTGTAGGCAGGTTGTGCATCATTTCTCATCGATGAGCAGGGCCGGCTCTAGGTTTTTTGCCGCCCCAAGCAAAAATTTTTGTGCCCCCCCCCCCTTTTTTTTTTTTTTTTGTCCAGGGAGGGACTTGGGGACACGGGCACTGTGAACACCAGAGTTCCCCTTCCTTAGACAAAGGGAGAGGGAGAATCACCTGGGTCCCAGGCAGGGGTGAGGTTGTCAGGACACAGCACAAGGGGACTGGGTTCCTGGGCAGGTGTGTGTGTGTGTCTGGTGGGGGGGGGGGAGAGGGAGGGGTACAGGGCCCAGAGAGTAGGGGGAGCGGGGATTGTTTAGCGAGCCAGACAGGCGATGGGGATTCAGGGGAGGTGGGAGAGGGGGTCCCAGAAAGGTTGCAGGGGCCAGGAGGTGGGTTTGCTGGGCAGAGGCCAAGCCGGGAGGAGAAGAGAGGGTGAGGTAGCGGGAGGGGGTCGCAGGATAGTGGGCAGGGGCACACAGGCCGGGGGACAGCCGGTCAAGGGGGTTCACAGGCAGGAGCTGTGGGGAGAGAACACAGGCCGGGGGCAGGAGAGGGGAGTTGTGGGAAGGGTGCACGGGAGGGGGGATTGCTGGCCGGGGGGGGGTGCACTCACGAAGGCAAAGAAGAGGCCCCCGGGCTTAGCCTCATCAGCCGCAGCTGCCCCTCAGGAAGTAGCTGGGGCTGCCCACGCAAAGCTCCCAGAGCTCCAAGGCCAGGTGCAGGCTCCGAGCAGCCAGGCGCGGGGCTCCCCGCTCGGGGGATGGGGCCCCACTGCGGCTGAGCCCCAGCGCCCGCCGAGCCCCTGAACTCTGGTCCAGTGAGCCGGCTGCCGGGAGCAGCCACCATGGCCGCAGCCTGCCCCGCCAGGCTCAGCGTCACCAGCCGTGGCCGCCCTGCGCTGGGGCTAGGCGCCCCGTCCTCCCAGCGCCCACGCCGCCCCACCCTCCCAGAGCCCCGGGGCTAGGCGTAGACTCCGAGCAGCCGGGTGCAGGGTTCCCAGCTCAGGGCGGCCTCTGCAGGGCTCCCCGCCGCCCTGCTTCTCCTGCGGGCCGGAATGCCGCCCCTGGCAATGTGCCGCCCCAAACACCTCCTTGGTTTGCTGGTGCCTGGAGCCGGCCCTGTCAATGAGATCAGGAGCGGGTGATGAAGGGACGCAGCCTGGGTGCAAGAAATTTGGATCTACTGCAGCCATGGGCAACCTAGGCTAGTGAGTGGGCTGTATTAGTGGCCCTCCATAATCTCCGTGGTCTGGAAGATTGTCAAAACAACGAGAAGTCCTGTGGCACCTTATAGACTAAAAGATTTATTGGAGCATAAGCTTTCATGGGCAAAGACCCACTTTATCGGATGCAAGATTGTCGTAACCAAGACGGTCTCCTTGGTGGGAGTGGTTTTGTTAACTGTGAGGGGTATGCTGATTGAACAGTAGCAGCGCTTTGATTGGATGCAGAGGGGGTGCACGGCTCTCACAGTCTGGGTTGGGTGCAATCAGCATGCACCTCCCTTCATGTGCCTTGCTCTATGTGCGTGTCTCTTTAGTGATAATGGTAGGAAAGAAAACTATGTGGAAGGAAACCAGCAGACTCTGGCAATCGTGGGCAATGGTAACAAAATGACTCATGGGTCGCACGCAGAGCCCGGATGGGCCGCAGGTTGAACCACCAGGGATCTGCAGGGAAGCAGCACATGAAGGGTATGGACAGAAAGGGCAATGAGGAGGCAGTGGGGGGAGTGTTGCAGCCTGTTGCACTAGTATTATTGGGGAGCAGCATGGCGCAGAGGCCAAGTACTCCTCCAAGGCAACAAAAGTCCAGCTTGGTACTCTCTGTAAACGCTGGTGGGTGGTGCACCCGGTCATCCCGGTGCTATGATCCGTGGGAGGGTGTGCACTGCTGTGAGACACAGGAGTGCTCTGCACGGGCGGGCCAGGGGGGTGGGTGCACTGGTGCTACCGAAGGGGGGCACAGAGCATGGGGTCAGGTGGGCAGCGCGGGAAGCGGTGCGGATGCTTGGTGCAGGCTGTTGCCCTAGTGGGATGGGTTTAGGGACAGCAGAGGTGCCCCTCCTCGGTGGCTCCAAAGGGGTCATTTAGGAGGCGCCAGGGGGGCGGGATTCATGTGCACGGTCATTTACATAGGGTTGCATCCTCTCCTTCCCCCAGCCAGGAGCCCCAGGGCAGCTCGGCTCTTTCCGGCAGGGCTCGCCTCTTTCCGGGACGGGGCGTGGCCCCCTGCGCGCTGACGCAGCACGCCGGCCCCGCCCCCGCCCCGCCCCCATGGTCCCTGGAAAAGAGAAGAGAAAAAAACACTTTTTTTTTTAATTGAGGAATCAACAGCCGCCATCTTGTCGCGGAGCCGGAGCGCGGCGCGGGCGGGAGCGGGGCCGGGCCGGGCCGGGCCGGGGCAGCGGGGCCGCCCGCCGGGGCACGGGCAGCCGCACGGAGCGCCGCGGAGGGCCAGACGGGCTCGGCCAGCGGGGCAGCGCCGGCCGGGGGGGCGAGCCGGGCGCCGCCGCCGGGACCGGGCGCAGTGGCCGCCGCGGCCGCCGCGCTGCGCTCATTGTTGTCCCCGCCGGCGGCGGCGGCTGGGGGCGGGCGGGGGTCGCGGGCCCGGGCGCGGGGCCCGGCGCGGGGCCGGGGCGAGCCCCGCTCGGCGGGGAGGGGCGCGGCGGAGCGGGGTGGGGGGGCGCTATGCTCCCTCAGTGCCTGACTGACTGAGCCGCCATCCGGGCACCTCCTCGCGCGGCGGGGAGGGGAGGGGGAGCGGCCGGGAGGAGCGAGCCAGGCAGGGAGGGGGCGCTGGGCTCTCTCCCCACCCCGCCCCGAGCCCTCCTCCCTGCGGCCTGCTGCGGCGGCGGCCCGGCCCGGGCATGGGGCAGCGGGGGCCGCCGCCGGCCGAGCACTGAGCGGCGCTGTTGCTCGGCCGAGTTCCCCCGGGCGCTCGGCGCGGAGTCTCTGCTGGCGGCTGCCCGAGGCCGGGCGCGCAGGAGCCGGGCGGCCCCGGGGCTGGCACCGCCGAGCCGGCTACCATGGCGGAGAACTTACTGGACGGGCCGCCCAACCCCAAGCGAGCCAAGCTCAACTCGCCGGGCTTCTCCGCCAGCGACAGCACAGGTGAGGCACGGCGCGGCTCCCCTTCCTCCCGGGCGGCGCGGGGGCTCCACGGGGGGCAGCCCCTGCTAGGGGAGCGGGAGAAACGAGCCAGCCGGGGCCACTCGCACTTCGCCGGGACCCCGCCCCCCGCCAGCTGACCAGAGTGCAGGTTGCCCTGCTGGCGAGTCGCAGCCTGCAGCTGACTCCCCGGCCTCTGCCAGCTGCGCTCCATGGCTCTGGCTCGGACCCGGCGTGTAACTTCAGCCCTCGACCTCTGAGCTCCACCGGGGAAGGCTCTAGGGCGTAGCACGACCTGGCGAAAGCGAGGGGCTCACCTGGCGCTGGCTTGTGCTTTAGAAACAAGTGTAAATGAAAGAGAGAGCTTCAGCGTTGGTACATTTCTCTCGGAGTGGGGCAGCCTCTTCAAAGGCGTTTTGGTTTCCCAGGTGTGTGTAGACAGATTCCTCCTTGCGTAGCCTGTGCGTGTGTAACTTTGACAAGACCGCAGAGTTACCTAGTGCGCTGGAATAGCTACTTGTCTGTTCATAAATGTGTGAATGAGCAGTGTGAAGTGCTTTCGAGAAGTAGGCATTTTTCCATTACAGTAACTGCTTTCAAAAGTTTTGGCTTTGGGCAAGAGAGGTTTTTTTTGGGGGGGGGGGGAGTAGACAGTGTTTTTTGGGGGGTGGGTGGGAGCATTTTATAGACTTAAGGGAGGAAACTTGACAAATATTCTTCCAGGCAGTGTACACTTATTTCTTTTGTGCACCTTTGTGTGTGCGTTCGTTTTCATCTTCGCTTTCATCATTGTCATTCATGACCCTGGTCGTAACCCAAAAACTAGGTTTAACAAATGGTAGATTGTCTGCTCTGAGTAATTGTCCTAAATATGTACATGTCTTGTTACACATTTCAGTTATGTCTTGTATACATGAAAACACCCCCCACTAGTCTTGTAATGTTTACATATTAATATGGTGTAAACTTGACAGCAGTGTGTCTTATAGCCACCTTTGCTGTTTTTCTGAATCTTTCTCATAATAGGTGGGGAAGAGATGAGCACTTGGGGAAATGATTGTACAGAAATTGCCAAAAGACCTGTCAGGTGTACTCAGCCATTTTAACTCTTTTTGGAACTGACTGGAGTTGAGTGAATGACAGTAGACACAATGCTGTGAAATGCACTGTTAAACAACCAAAATAACTCTTTGTAATCTTTCAAATAGTCACTTTAGGTTGCTACAGTAGTAGGTAAAAGATTTGAAACTGACTTTTAAAGGTGTTATTTTTGGAAGTTTTAATTTGAGAGAAACTCTCAATTTTGCAAACTTATGCATTTGGGAAGTCTCAAGGAACTCAACAAAATCTGTAGGGTAGATACAGTTAAGCATGTGCAAAAGTATTTGTGGGGCTAGGGCCTTGGTCAATGAAAAATGACACTGTTAGAGCAAGTACTGTATCTGACACATAGTAGGCAATACAGATTGTTAGGGTTCCAAAGTAGACTATTAGTCAAAACGCTGAACCTAAAATGGGATCTTGTCGCTTCTTGATTAATAACAAAGTTGTGTCGCAACCATAAATGTTGCCTTTGACCAGTTTCTCAGATTGATAGATGTGAGCCACGTGCCCTCAAAAACAGCAGGCTGCATATTGTACTGTTGAATGATGATTAAGGTTTCGGTCATACAAATGCTTACATGCTTAATTTTACTATTGTGAGTAGTCTCAGTGGAGGATTGGACTAAATGTTTAATGAAAACACTAAGTTTTCCCTTGTTTCCCTTTCACATGCTGTTTTTTGTAGTAGTGAGTAGGTTTAATCAATCCATTTTCTTGGTAAATATTACTTGTTAGCTTGAATCATTCTAGTAAAAACATTTTTTGTTGAGATAAGATGTAGAATGTTCTTTCAACTTATTTTAGAGTGATGTAAGAATTTATTTGAGGCAAATCTTCCTTTGTGTATTGGAGTAATGTTTGCATGATTGAAGTTAAGTCTTGTGAACTTTTTTGTGAATGTGATAGTTCCGTAAATTTTGAAATTATACATTGAGTTTGCATTTTAATAATAATACAAAATCAAGATATATTGATAAAAGTAAAGCAGTGTGTATAACATAAATCAATATATTAGCTAGATGACTAAGGTGATTATGTTTACACCAGCAACACAGTACGCTAATCAAAGCTAGTTACTACCAATACTAATTGTCAAGTTTCATCCCTATAACTAAGCTAATGAGTAAAATATCCATGGGAAAGGGTTTTCATTTATCTGCCTAACCAGGAGGATCATTGTGTGTGTTTTATCAAATCCTCCAAGTTTCTTGTTGCATAATTTTAAACATTTGATTCTTGTTTAATTTCATAACACCTGTGTTGCAAAGTAATTCTGTTATTGCAGTGTTACTTTTAAGATTTGAGTGCTATAGTCATTTAATATGTTGTCAGTATTCACATTTTGATACAGTAAATCATCTAGATTTTTAAATTAATCTCTCTGGAGCCAATGCATGCTGTGTGGGTGCTGATGATATATCAGTTAGTAGCATTTTATATAAAGGTGTAGCAAAATGAGCATTCCTTAAGGTGCCTAAAGGAACCAATATATTGTGGCTGCTGTGATAATGCTGTATGCTATGCTGCAAACAAGGGAATTCATCCGTATTTCTTAAATGCCTTGAAAACTTTTGGTATTGTAGAAATTATTTTAAAAAACTAACAATCATAGTCTTATTCAAACTGTTTTATTTTATAATCTTTACATTTGTAAATTAGGGAAGTTAGGATGACCATCAGATCAAGCAAGTTAATAGGCTGTAGTTTCAGCATTACATTGCTTAGCGTTGTTTTACAATTTCAGATTATGTATTGGTTGACTAGTTATCCTGTCTGTTCCTTAAACACCCATACAAGTATTTGTGACAATGAAATATTGTGACTGTCCTATATATGTTTTAAACATCAGTATTTCAGAAAATATTGAATTATTTAAAATAGAAAAAATTCCCCTTCTTATGAATTAATCTATATACATTTAAATGTATTTCCTACTTATTATTTTTAACTACTAAAACACTTTTAAGAATAAAGCTGTACTTGCATACCCATTTTACTTTAACCTTTTTTCTTTTTCTTACGTAGGAAATAGGAATGCATTTCAGATATAATTTTTCAGATTAAAACAGATAGACGCTTAAAAACTGGGTTTTTATTTGATATCTCTAAAATAGTACCTTCTATTTAAATTAACGCAGACTGTGAGAGTAAATATTCATGTACCTAACTGTGAAATGCATATGACTTGAAGTGGTTTAAACCCATCTCCTTTTGTGTACCATGTGAACATTTGTGCATATATACTTCCAAAACATTGTTAGGCATAGTTAATAAAATTTGCCCACTTTATTGCCTGTATAATCAAGTTTGCAAATAGAAACGTCATTTGTACAGTATAAGACTTTTACTTGCATTTACATTCATAGACAAGCTTTTATAGTGTTTGGCAAATTTGAATTCTGCTGAGAGAAACTTATAAAAGAGGTGCTTGTAGGAAAAAAGGTACAGATGAAGAATAAATGCTTTATATTGTGTTTTTAAATTATTCTGTGAAATATTAAATTTATTTGCATCACATGGCAAAAGTTTTTGGAATAATGGAATGCAAAGTCACTTAGAACATAAAATGTGGTTACAATCAGACAGATACAGCTCAATCCCTTGCAGGTATATTGGTTCTTTAGACTGGCCAGGTGTTTGCCTCCCCTGCTCCCTGCAACTATATAATCATGAAAGGAGACATGCTTAAGTGGGTTGATCTGAGTTTTATGACTTTATCATGTCAAAAAATGTCTTCCCCCATGGACCAAAAAGCACAGTGCCTTAAGACATAATTCAAACCAAGATCTTAGTAAGATTAAAAAATGTATTATGTGTTTGCATGAGAACACACAGTTACATAGCATAAAAACATATACATGAGGCAAAAACATATGCATTGGGATATAAGAAAAAAAAACATATTAGCAGCATGATGCTCAGAAGAGAAATTCCCCTTGGCATCTTGTTCCAAAATTATCTATTATGGGGGTTTCTTGCATTGTCCTATAAAGCATATGCTGATAGCCTGTGTTGGAGGTAGTGGATTACTGATCTGTTCTTGAATGGAAATTCATATGGGAGTTATTTTGTTGCTTTGTAATATTAATTGGTTGGTTTGGAATTCATTTCGGGATTATATTTTGAATTATAATTGTACATGTGCCCAGAATTTGTATTAATGGATGCATTTTTATGACTTTATAAATATCAGGATAAATGCTATCTTGTGCTGTGAACAGAGACATTACCCATGTGTAATCCTCTGCAGAACATAAGTATCTGAGGTGTGCATGAACAGAGCCCTGTGCAGATACAAAATTTTATATCAGCATCTGTGTCCACACAAATGGGCTGCGGATGTCCACATCTCTGGATATAAAGCAGATATCTTTGCGGATTTGCGAAGTTCTAGATACAAATTTGTATTCGCATCTAGCTGCAGAAATGAGCCACGGATGCATAAAACTGCGATTATAAAGCAGGTATCTGCCCATTTGCAGGGCTCTATGTATAAAGGTGCTGCTGCACCTTTGAGGCTTCCTAATATTTGTTAGGGTAATACTTGAAGTTTTCTTTGTAGAGGTGATTCAGATTCTATTCCTGCTTTAGTTTCCTGACATGGTTGTAACCCTGTGGCTGTAGCATCATACTTTATGACTTCAGATCAAGAATAAGTGGTCAGAGGAGCTGAACTGTTAAATAATGGTCTTGTTTACGTGCAAATATCTCTAAAAATAAAAAGTGAAGAAGGACTCATACAAAAATGTTGCTACATGAACAGAGGTTTGTTTTTATGAAACATCAGTAGAAGAAATTCAGGTTATGGCCATGTATAGTGAAATAACTGGAACAGTTTAGAAATCTGCCATAATCTTTACTTTGTTTACACTTTCAGAACTATTGTTTCTATACCAAAACTTAAACCACTTGGTAAATACAATGTACACTTTTAGCGCAATAACTTGGCAGTATTCATATAATAAAATAGGAGTATAAGCATAGTATCAAGTATGACCTGGTGAGAACTAGGGATGTTAAATATCGGTTAATTGAATGGTCGATTAACCTCATGAATTCCTGTCAGTTACTTGACTATTCTGTAGTCCCCGAGGGTGGGGCCAGCAGCCACTGCGCTCCAGCCCCACTCCCAAGGAGCCCCCTGCCACTCCGTGCTGCTGCCCCTGTCAGCACAGAGGCAGCAGCCCCTGTGTGGGGGAGGGAGGGCTAAGCTCCTGGACCTGGCGCAAGCTGGAACTTAGCTGGGCTGCTGGCCCTCCTGGCTCTTATTACACTTTAAATGCAGAGCTGCAGTGGGAGTAGGTCCCGAACCTGGTGCAAGCCAGGACTGGGCTGGGCTGCCTGCCTGCCCGTCTCCTAATACACTTCAAATGCAAAGCTGCAGCAAGGATAGGTCCCTGGGACTGAGCTGGGCTACTGGCCAGTCTGCTAAAAAATTTACTGGCGGGGGGATGGGGAGGGGAAATGTAGTCTGTAACATTAATTGATAAGCTTTTGCTTATTGGTTAATCGACTACACTATTACATCCCTAATGAGAACTCCGAGTAAGTCTATAAGGAAAATGAACTGTTTTGTCAGAGACATGGAAGACCTCCTACCTCTTCCCCTCCCATCACACAGATAGATGTAATTTACTTCCCATCTGTTGTTAAAAGCATGTTTGGGGCAGCAGCCTTCCCTTTCACAATGAGAAGAAAGTTGGAGCATCCTAGATCAGGATGTCTTTTTCTGCCGTACATAAGCAGGCATCTTATCATAGTGATAAATTGGTGTGTGTTCGCTTTCTTTTTCTATAGTTTCTGCTTTTGAGTACTCTTACGGGGATAAAGCCGTAAGTTAAGACACAACTTGGATTTTGTAAAAATTTAATTTGTGGTTACTACAAAACAAATTCAATCTTTTTTTCTCCCCTAAATGTTAGTGATGCAGTTCAAAGATGTATAGAATCTTTCTATGGTAATACAGGATGAGAGCCAATGAGGGCTGACCATATGGCCAACCACAGGTTGTTGAAGTCAGTGGGAATTGAGACTACTTGAGTTCTTGCAGGTTAAGAACCATAGGGCTTTACATAGGGATGGCTGTCACTGTTATGGTACAGTGTTGGTATGCTAAAGTGTGTAAAATCACTGTTTCCAAGCCTACTATGGGCCTGTAATCTGTTCCTTATGTCTATTTGGTGTATACTTCAGTGCTGTGCACTTTTGCGCATGCTCTCAAAGCTACATTGCCAAGCAAAGAAAAAAGTGCCCTTCAGGGATCTAGAATTGAAAATAATACAACATTTGAGGCCACATTTATGCAGCAGAAAGGAGCAGTAAAGAACACAAGTTTTGTTTCACTGTTAATTTTTACAATGTGTCATAGTTTTTTTTATTTACAATGTTACTTAACATTATCCTTTGTAGTAGGTTAAGGTAACAATGATTAAATTACATATAAATATATGTGCTGTATACTTACATTAAGACACTTTGTAGGAGAAACTTTCAGAATATATAAAATAAAAATGAGGGTATAGTTATATTAAATAGATGTATTCTTTTTAGCTGAAGGAGTGTAACCCCCCACTTTTCCTTAAACTTAAGTGCTTTAGGAGCTTTTGTGATTCAAAAGGAGAGATGAGCAGATAGACGTTTCACCCCATTAATACTGCCAGTTGCTGAAAAAACAATTTGAAGCTAATTTAAAAACAAAAACTATTGTGCTACATGTTTCACATTTGACAGAAAAGTTATACTTAGGCAGCACTACTGTTAAATATTTGCCTGACAAGAGAATTTCCACCCCTTGAGTAAGTATCTTCTCGTTCTTAACAGGTGAGTTGTCTCCTTTACTGCACAGTATGAAGGATTACAAAGCTGTCTGTTTATCAAGGCTAAACTAAATTGCCTCACCTGTTGACTTTCTGTCCCATACTGTTTGTGCATTTCATGATCCTTTCAGTAAAAGCCAACTTTTAATTATAAGCATGCTTTTCTCATAATTCCACCTTTTTAGAACAGAGTCAACTTAAATTATATGTGTGAAAATGTTTTACCTGCTCTTAGAAGCCAGGTTGAAAAAAATCATTCACTGTGTCACTTGTGGTGAGATAGAAGGTTTCCTAAGTGAGTGCCGAATTTTAATATTTAATTTAAAAATGCTGAACTTTCTAGTCTTTACGGTTATAAAGATAGTCTTCCAAACCAAACTTAGTGTAGCTAATATAGTAGGTCTTCCCAGTGAGTGGATGGATAGCTTCAGTGTCAGATGGATAGCTGCTGTTCAGAGATTTGCATACTACAGCAAATACAAAATCTGACACATGGTTTGGCTCTAGCAATTCAGAATCCAGTGGGCAGCTTGATGTGACAAAAAATCTCATCAGTTTTGCTGCTGCTTCTGAAATATGAGCAGTAGTAGAGAGAGGATCTGGAACTACTCACTGGAGCAGAGGGGCTGAAGGGTATGAATAGTGAAGACAACCATGTAGGAGCAGCCAAAGAAAAGAAGGGATGAAGCTGTGGAGAATGCACATCACTCAGCAGCAGGTGGCTCTTTGGTGTGGTGTCAGAGGGAATCAGAGTATGTGTGCTGCCTTTATCTTTCAGCTGTCAGATAAAGTTTTTGTAGAGAATCCGATTGATTTGATTTGATTATCTTGATTACTTCCTACTCCAAAGATAGTCCATGATAAGCACCTTGATAGGAATTCCACTATCTTCTTTCCAGCAGCTTGAGATAGTGGAAGGTTGGGGGGGGAGGTCTCACCTGGGTGATCTTCCCTCCCCACACTCCACCCACCCTGTTTTCATTTTTACTTCTGGCTATTAACTGTGAGTGAGTTAAGCAGATCCTTGGAGGAGAGACAAGTTAGAAAAATATGGTAGATAGTGTGAGATACAAGTGAGAAGGAAAAGAGCCAATCCATCGAAGACCATTCAGGAAGAATCATCACAGAGGAGTGATGCCAAAAGGGAAACAAGTAATAGACACGTAGAAAGTTATAATTAAAAATTAAATAGAAAGTTCACTGCCTTGTTAGATTTTAAACATCAGCGGTATTGTTTGGGATGCGGCTTCTGGAGTTAATGGAGTGAAGGATTTTTTTTAACCCTGACTGGTAATCTTAAACTTCAGGCTAGAAGGTGTAAGGTAAATTTTTGAAACCGCATAGGTGTCACCTTATATTGTAACTGAAAGAAAGATAAAAGAAAAACGCATTTTTATCTAAATCTGTTGTTTTACTTTGTACAGTCTGGAGTCAGTTGGTTTTCCTTTGTTTGGATTTTGTGCACAGTAGCCAAAGACAAGGCAAAAAATTTAAAAAATAGGAAAACATTGGCCCTGAAATGACTTTTAACTCTCTTTTTGAGAGTGACTACATTTTCAGTTGGCAGTGTCCTTTTTATCTCTGACCATTTACGCCACACATACCCACTTGTACCCAAAGCTTTGAGTGCACTTCCTCTTGTCTGGGAAACACTGGTTGCTAGAAGAACAAATGGTGGAATAAAAGAAGACCATTCTTGCCCAAAGTTCAAAGTCACCTTCTCTATTATATTGAGGGAGGCAAACTGTTTAGTGCTCATGGTTTCATGCTGTCTTGAAACCATGGATCTAGGGGTTATAGTGGACCACAAGTTGAATATGAGTCAGCAATGTGATGCTATTGCAAAAAAAGCAAACATGATTCTGGGATGCATTAACAGGTGTGTTGTGAGCAAGACACAAGAAGTCATTCTTCCACTCTACTCTGCGCTAGTTAGGCCTCAGTTGGAGTATTGTGTCCAGTTCTGGGCACCACATTTCAAGAAGGATGTGGAGAAATTGGAGAGGGTCCAGAGAAGAGCAACAAGAATGATTAAAGGTCTAGAGAACATTACCTATGAAGGAAGGCTGAAAGAATTGGGTTTGTTTAGCTTGGAAAAGAGAAGATTGAGGGGGGACATGATAGCCGTTTTCAGGTATCTAAAAGGGTGTCATGAGGAGGAGGGAGAAAACTTGTTCATCTTGGCCTCTGAGGATAAAACAAGAAGCAATGGGCTTAAACTGCAGCAAGGGAGGTTTAGGTTGGACATTAGGAAAAAGTTCCTAACTGTCAGGGTAGTCAAACACTGGAATAAATTGCCCAGGGAGGTTGTGGAATCTCCATTCTGGAGATATTTAAGAGTAGGTTAGATAAATGTCTATCAGGGATGGTCTAGACAGTATTTGGTCCTGCCATGAGGGCAGGGGACTGGACTCGATGACCTCTCGAGGTCCCTTTGAGTCCTGGTATTCTATGATTGATTCTTGTGGCCCTCTTCTTATTGGGCTTCCTAATAACTTTGATCCATTTGGAACCTCTAAAGATGGGCCTATTTATAGTGTATCAGTTTTATTTCTCTAAGAACATAAGAGCGGCCATACTGGATCTGACCAAAGGTCCATCTAGCCTGGTATCCTGTCTGCCAAGAGTGGCCGATGCCAGATGCTCCAGAGGGAGGGAACACAGCAGGTAATCTCACATGATCCCTCTCCTGTCACCTATTTCCAGACAAACAGAGGCTAAGGACACCATTCCTACCCATCCTGGCTAAGGTAACCATAGAAGAGAGCTTTGGTAATTGATGCACTTTTTCAGGAATGGACAAACCAGATTGTCTTTCTACTTATTCCTCAATTCGAGATAGGTGTTCAGGTGCAAAGGAGTCTTGCTAATTATCCAGTCATCTTTTTGGCTTATGCAGATTTTGGCTGATTAAAGTCCATTTTCAAAATATTTGGGCTTTTGGATATAGTCGTTTTCACCCTGTGGTGGGTTTCCTTAAAAAAACAAAAAATAAAAAACCAAAACACCCACCAACCAGGTGTACCCCAACAGTTGGAAAGGATCATGCTCTGGTGTATAAAATGCAGGTGCCTTTCAGGAAAAAATCAAATCAGTAGTTTTTTAATTTCTTCATTTTCTGTGAACATCTATTGCATGCATTCATTTAAATGATTGATGTGTGTGTTGTTATAAAATTTGCTACTGTGCTTTCCTTTTTCCTGGACCCATCTGTTAACCCTCAGAGGAAGAAACTCAAACTAGTGTCTTTCAAGTCCATCTCCCAGTCTCTGAGTGGCACCTGCTGGTCTTGGCTTTTTTGCTTAATAATGCCAGATGTCAGAAGATACAAAAGTGCTTTGATTTGTTGTGTAACTTATTGCTCCATCTCACACAAACAGTAACTATATTGCTTGACAACACAACAGTTTATAGTGAGGACAACACCAAAATTCTAATTTGTTTCTGAATGAAATTTTAATTGTTCTGAAAACTAAATGATGAGGCTTTAAGTGTGCTTATGCCTGTTAAGAAACAATAAGATAGTTTTATTAAACCGTCTAGGAGCCTAGAGCAGATGAGAATGGGACAGACTGGAGGAAGAAGCATGGTTAGTGGCACTTCAAACTTGGCTTCCTTCAGGAGGAATGTTTTGTTCTCTTGGAAACCGTACATTGGCACAGATCGTTTGACACTTAGGCCATAAAATCTGACATGACCAAACCTGGATTTGGTAATGTCACCTGCCTTTTATGGTAAATAGGGCCAACTAGACAATTTAAAAATACACAATTGAAGTATTTTGTTCCCAATGTTATCTTATGGGCTGATATAAGCTTGCATAATCCAATAAATACTGCATATGGAAAAATAAGGGAAATTAAACAAAGAGCTAAAGAATAAACAATGCATGATGGTTGGTTGAATGCAAGAAATGACCTTATAATAGTAGTAAGTACTGTAGTCATACAAAGAAAAATGTGTCCCATCTACATGCTATTGATTTCTTCTGAGATGAAAATGTCAGAATAAGTATCCAAGGTGCTGAAGATGTCAGCCTGGAATGGAGACCAAAATATGATAAATTGGTCTTTTCCCTTTTTTCTCAGGATGCAAACAAAAAATTGAAATAGATTAGAGAATATCTCAGACGCAGCCATCCTAAACATCTGATTCATGAGCGTTCTATCACTGATTACTACTCTCTCCAAAGGGCTTCATACCTGATATACAGTATGGAAGCTTTATCTTGGACTTCCATCAGGTCCATGATTATAAGATTTATCCCAGGCATCAAATCATAGTACAGGAAGGAACCTTAAGAAGTCAACAAGTCCTGTCCTTGCACTCGAGGCAGGGCCAAGCACAATTTGAGGCCACCCATCACAGATGTCTGTCTAACCTGCTCTTAAAAATCTCCAGTGATGGAGATTCCACAACCTCCTTACACAATTTATTCCAGTGGTTAACCACTCTGACAGGAAGTTTTTCCTAATGTCCAACCTAACTCTCCCTTGCTGCAATTTAAGCCCATTGCTTCTTGTCCTATCCTCAGATGTTAAGGAGAATTTTTTTTTTCCTTCCTCTTCTTTGTAACAGTTGTATAAGTACTTGAAAGTTGTTATCATGTTCCCTGTGTCTTCTCTTTTCCCGACTAAACAAACCCATTTCTTTCAATCTTCCCTTAAAGGTCAAGTTTTCTAGACCTTTAATAATTTTTGTAGATCTTCTCTGGACTTTTTCTACCTTGTCTACTTTAATCATTAAGCATCTCTCCCATTTTTCACATTTTCTATTATTGTTTTTCCCTCTTCATTGAGTAACTGACCTGCTTTGTCCTTGGTTTTCCTCTTGCTTCTAATATATAGAAGGTTTTCTTGTTGTTCTTTGTCTCTAGTTAGTTTGAGCTCATTTTGTTCCTTGGCCTTTCTCATTTTACCTCTGCATGTGTTGTTTATATTAATGCTTTGTAATTTGACCTAGTTTGTCCTTGTACACACACATACATGTGTGTAAATGAGGCTAATCAGGTCAGGGTGGAAGTGGCTCATTCACAGTATTTGGTGTGGAGATGTGAATATCAAAAGAGGGAAAATTGCCTTTGTAGTGCATTAAATCAGGTAGGATCCTTATTCAGTTGATCCTAATGAATTTGCAAATGAACACCAGTTCAGTTGTCTCCCTTAGCAGTCAGGTTTTGAAGTTCTTTTGTAGAAGGATGGCTACTTTCAAATCCATTACTGAATGTCCAGGGAGGTTAAAGTGTTTCCCTACAGGTTTATGTGTGTTGTCTGATTTGTATCCCTTTATCCTGTGGCATAGAGACTGTCTGGTTTGGCCAATATACATGGTGCAGGAGTATTGATGGCAATTCATGGCATGTATCATGTTAGTTGATGTGCAGGGGGATGAGCCCCTGGGGGTGTGGCTCACGTGCAGGGCTCAACAAACAATGTAATCTACTTGTCCGTGGCGAGTAGATTACACCCCGGAAGAGCTGGCGCAGAGCGATCTGTGCATGTGCAGAGCGATCTGCGCATGCGCAGAGTGCAGAACCACACAGCTGGCGAGCGGGGCTCGCCGCTGCTCGGCAAGCCCTGCTCATGTGGGTAGGTCCTGTGATAGTGTCACTTACATAGATATGTGGACAGAGTTGGCAGTGGGGTTTGTTGCAGGGACAGGTTCCTGGATAAGTGTTCCTGTGGTGTGTTGTGTGGCTGCTGGTGAGTATTAGCTTCAGATTGGGAGGCTGACTGTTGGCCTATCCTAAGGTTTGAGAGTGAGGGATCGTTTTCCAGGATAGGTTGTAGGGATGTGAGTGACTACTTGACTACACGATAAGCATAAGCTTATCGGATAGTTGAGTAGTCACTTGACTAGTTGCTTCCCCCTCTCTTGTTGCCTTTATCAGAGAGGGGCAGCATGGGCAGGGAGCAGGAGCCAGTGCTGGGGGGACCCGGCTTAAAAGCCAGTTTCCCCCAGCACCGTCTCTGCGGGGAGAGGCAGAGGCATCCCTACTGCTGCGCCTCTCTCTTTGAAATGTACAAGAGCTGCCCGGAGCTCTTATACATTTCAAAGGGAGAGGTGCAGCAGGTTAGCGAGCGCCTCCCTTATCAACTAATCAAGTAGTCGGTGGAAATTCCATTGACTACTCAATTAGTTGATTAATCAAAATTTAACATCCCTTAGAGGTTGTGGATTGTCAGTGATGTGCTGGAGGGGTTTTAGCTAGTGATGTAAAAATTTAAGAACATTAACCATGTAACCTATTGAAATTCAATCTGTTACATAGTTAAATGCTCTATGGGCTCCTGATGGCTGCTGGGAGCTTAACTGATAAACTGTTGCCGTTAACCGATTAAACTCTTACATCCCTAGTTTTAGCTGGAGGTTGTATGTGATAACCAGTGGTGTCCTGTTGTTTTCCTTGCTGGGTCTGTCCTGAAATAGGTGACTTCTCAGTACTGATCTGGCTCTGTTAATCTGTTTCTTCACTTCTCCCAGGTGTGTGATAAAAGATCTTGTAGGTGTTTGTCCCTGAGGGACTGGAGTAGCTATGGTTGTATCTTAGGGCTTGGTTGTAGACAATAGATCATGATGTGTTTTGGGTGGAGGTAAGTAGGTGGTAATAGCAGTCAGTAGGTTTCCGGTACAGGGTGGTGTTTATGTGACTATCATTTATTTGTACTGCAGTGTCCAGGAAGTGGATCTCTTGTGTGGATTGTTCCAGGCTGAGGTGGTTGGTGGGATGAATGTTGTTGAAATACTGGTGGAATTCTTCAAGGGCCTCCTTCCCATGGGTCCATATGATGAAGATGTCATCAATGTAGACTAAGTGGAGGCGGGATGCTAAGGGACGGGAGCTAAGAAAACGTTGTTCTAAGCGAGCCATAAAAATGTAGGCATATTGTGGGGCCATGTGGGCACCCATAGCGGGATAGATTAAGTTGGATCTGTGCTCCATCGCTTGGTGCTTTCTGTGCTCTGGCATCAGCCCAGCACCCTAGCCAGCCCTGGTTTTCCTGGCTAACCTCCAGAAGCTGGCTCTGGAGGTTTTTTGGCCAGGACTGCACTGGGACTCTGTAGGGGTGCTTGATCTTCCCCTGAAAGAGGGAGGGAAAGGGCTGAAATTCTTGCACACTCAGGTCCATGTCTTGTGCCCCCACACCTGGCAGAAGCTCTTGTATGATGAAGGTAGTCCGGCATGGAGCACGCTGGTGCACCCCTTCCTATGCCATTTCAGAGGACTCCGCTGTGACCAGCAGCTGCTTTATCTCCGTCCAAGGGTGCTGCTGGTCTTCTACTAGGACCTCCTCTGGCAGCTGGTTTCAGCAACCAGGGTCTGTGGTGACCATCAAAGGGCAGATCTTCTCATGGGGCCCCTGTTACACAATCCCCAAATCAGTATGCAGGAGGCTGAGTCCCCCTCGGTACACCAGAGGTCGGTAACAGCAGAAGTCACCAGACTCAAGAGACCTCCTGGATTACAACTAAGGAAACTGAGTGACACTCAGCGAATGGGGCTTTGCATCCTTGATCCTCCCCAGCGTATACTTCAGAAGCTGTGGGCAGCCTTACTACCTGCTGCTTGATTTTACCTTTACCGGGTCCTGCAGGAGGGAACTCCCAGCCCACCCTACACCCCAGGCCTTCTGGACCTTTTAATCGGGCCTCTGCTCCATGAACCCCCCCACCCCAGCTGTCCCATCCATATCCTGTGAGCCGGCTGTACAACTTGACGCCAGTTCAGTTCTGAATTGCACCAAGGAAGCATCTGTACATGCTTGTCCTCCACACCCTTCATTTCCTCACCCTCATGGCCTACCCCGATACAAAGTAGAGGGACCTATTGCCACCTCTTAAGGGTGGGGAACCTCTGGTGGGCCAGCCTATTATTCCATCCTAGTTCCATAGCCAGATGGAGATATCCATTGGCAGCTCCTCCATGGGACCTCTTTCTGCTCCTCCCTCTGTTCACACATCCGAGCAGAATTCCTGTGGGCAGTGTCTGCTGTCTCCCTTGATGCCTTCAAGGAGCAATAGGCACTGCCTGGGATTCTCTGCTTGGTGTCCCCTTCAGGTTCTCTTGTTTTGACCCTTTGACTTTTATACTTGTCTCCTGTAATCAGAGTTCCTGGGCCTTGTGGATCCTCCTGAAAGGTTGGGGGGCTGTCCTTTAACAGCAGGCAGGTGTACATCCACCCAGTTCCCAGAACGCAAAGAGGACAAGTCACTCCTCTGAGTGCATGTGCAAGCTCGTGTGTTCTTTTGCATTTTATTACAACTGTTTTAAAATGGATATTGTATGTTGATGTGTTTTAGTGTACACAGCACTGATTGAAATATAAAAATAGGAAACTGAGTCATTATCTTAATGGTTTTTGAATACTGAATGTTTACAGATGCACCATGTTAAGCTTTATGCTTGTTTTCTTACGTGCTTGATTTTCATTGTCAAAGGTATGAATATTCCATGGTTTAGAATAGATTAGTCTAATTTTGTAGGACAACAGGAATGGATAATATCTTTTTAGGTGTTCAGAGGATGTCGTCTTTGCATTCTTATCTTTTGTATTATATTTATAAAAATTCTTCCAGGCCTTATGGTTTGTGAATACTTGGCTCTCCTGTCTCCCGAGAGCATGCCCAGTGAAGATAAAGCTTAGGGTTCTTATGTTATTTTTGGTTTCAGAGCTTTACAAATATCATTAGCCTCATTTTTTGTGAATGGAGAAACTGTGGATATCTGCACTGCAGGGACTGTGCTGGATAGCTCTGCTTTGTAGACCTGGAGTGTAAATACAGCCTGTGCTGGCAAAACATTTTTTTCTGTCTTGTGTAGGAACATCACTTCTCCAAATGAAGTTAGCTGGGTTGATAGAAACCATGTTCTGTGAGCATTGCTATATCTATAGTGGGAGATGTCAGCATAACTATGTTGGTCAGTGATATCACTTTTTCACTGTCTTGACTGACATAGTTGTGTAGTTTTTCAGTATAGAGAAGGCCTGAGTTAGAGAAATTACTAGCTAAAGCTTCCAAATTTGGGCGCTTACAGGCACACTTAGGCCCATATATAAGCACCTAAATAAGTGGGAATTGCAGATGCTCAGCACTATTGAAAACAAGGTCATTTATTTAATTGCGTAAGTATAGATTTAGGTGTTTAGCTTATTGGCACCAAATTTGAAAATTTTGGCTTTATTGGCTTGCTTGATGGCAGTGACTGTTCTGCTTTTCAAATCAAGTAAAAGTAAAAGCCAAAATGCATCTTATTCCCATTCTCCTTCTGTTTTCATCTCCTTTTTATTTCTTTCTTTAATCCTCAAGTGTGTACCATCAGCAATTTTATGAGCAGGGCTTAGGGTGTGTTTTTTTTTTTTTATCTAACACTTGAGAAGTTTGCATGGGCAAGTGCCATTATCTTCTTCACCATCTAAATTTTCATAAGGGGGGAAGCTTGTAATCCTTAGGGTTGTGATGGTAAACTTCAAACATGGGCCAGGTGTAAACTGATGTTATTGTCTTTCTACATTTGCAGACAGATGGCTTCATTAGAATTAGAAAAAGTGCAAAGAATGGCACCAAAAATGATTATGGGTATGGAGCAACTTCCATATGAGGAGAGATTAAAAAGATTTACTATTCAGCTTAGAAATGAGGCTATTAGGAGGGGAGTTACAATAGAACACTAAAAATCATGAATGGTATGGAGACAGTGACTAAGGAAGTGTTATTTTCATTGTCACATTAATCAGGAGTCACCCAATGAAATTAACAGGCAGCAAGTTTAAAAAAACAAAAGGAAATGCTTCACACAATACAGTCAACCTATGCAATCCATGTTAGGGAATTTTGTGATCCCCCCCAAAAATAACAGGATTCAAAAAGAATTGGGTAAGTTCGTGGAGGATAGGTCCACCAGTGGCAGCCAAGATGGTCAGACACGCAATCTTGTTCTCTTGGTGTCCCTAAACCTCTGACTGACAGGATGATAGGAGATGTATCATTTGCTAATAGCTCTGGTCTGTTCATTTCTTCCAAAGTGCTGGTGGAGGATAGGATGCTGGGGTGTATGGACCATTGGTCTAACCCTGCATCGCCATTATTACGTTGATAGCTGTTCAGAGCTTGACCAAGCGTCAGCAAAATCAAGTTGACTAGAGTCTTGTCAATTTTGCTATTGTGATTGAGGTTCTGAATGGCAGCAGTGAAAACTATCTATCAGCAATTTAGCTTGGCTGCTTGGGAATTGAAGTAACATTGAAGGTAAGCGCTACAATTATTGTCCCCTTCTAGCATCCCATGGAACAGCCTCTGTCCCCAGTGGGCCGGGCCCGCTGTGGACAGAAGCTGTTCCAAGGGATTCCGAAGCAGCCTCTGTGCATATGGGTAGCTCAGGCCCCCCATGGACAGGGGCGGCAGGCGGGAGCTGGTCTGTGTGAAAAGCCAGTTTTTAAAAACCACTGTTCTAAAATATGAAGTATGTACCTCTCTCTTGAGGACAAACTGCTGACCTCATAGATACATATGACCTGTGCTAAAATGTTTCATTTAATTAAAACCTGACTGTTAACATTCACAACTAATAGTATGGGGAAGGGGCCATTTTTTGTAGAAGAGAGTGTGCAGAAGGGCAGGTGACAATCTAGGTAAGGAGAGCTGAGTTAAGGTTAAGGTTGTAGTGTGTAGTAGTAGTAAAGAGAGTGAGGGAATAGAGGGTGCGTATTAATAGTTTTTTGTGTCTTTTTCCACTTCCTTTTTGCCTTTTGTCAGTTGTGTAGCAATCTTTAATTATTGCATAATGAACTCTTTTGTAAATACGCTTATTTACACATACACTTATTGGCTTAGATATGTTTTTACGGAGCTAGTATTATAAAGTGTATACACATCAAAAGAGTTATTTTAAAACTTAAGCATTTAGAACGGTGTATAGGCATTTCAATAATAAGTCAAGATACCTTTTGAAATGACAAAAGTATATTTCCCTATAATTGTATGTACCTTTCGGCTCTTAGTAATGTTGGACAGATATGAAGTAAACGGTTCATTAAGTCAGAATGCGCTAATCAGTACATTAATTATGTTGGTTTAGTAATTTAAAAAAACCCTGTAGTTTAGTATTAAAAATGAAATGGCTGAACAATGAAAGCCCTTTTCCAATTGTGAAATGACTCTTAAAGCAAGGTGGAAAACGTTTTATTTGACTTTAGGGAGAGGTATCATCCCCATTTATCATTACTTTATGTAACATGGTCACTATCAGCAGGAATGTTCTTATGGTTATTTAAATAAAAACCTGACTTAGAGGGTATTTTTGAAGGTATTACCATGTTAACTCTGAAAATACTCTTGTGAAGAAAATAATGTAGTTCTTCTGTATAATGTTTTGGCATGATTTATCCTTCACGCACAGTTACTTGATACAGAAAAATGTTCATGTGGACATTTTGAAAAGGCGCTAATTTAGCTTTAAATTAGGATATAGTGTTCATGAATTTGAGCTCTTAATCAGAGAACCCTCTTGTAGGACAGTGCTTTTCTCAGAATTTTTGAGATGGAACAGCTTTTCTATTCTGCTATACTGGCCTAATTGTAGAAGTGACACTGTTGATTTGGGGGCTGGGGTGCAAACAGGTGTATTAGGAAGTGATTTCCTTACTAGGGAGACTTGAATAAGGGGAAGACGTTTAGATGAAGAGCAATTTACTGAATTTGTAATTGTTTGAGGAAGCTAACCTTGTTAAACCTATTTTTTCACTTGATGCTGTAATGAAGTCATAACTGATATTAAAAAAAAACCCAAAAAAAACCCCAAAACCAAAACTTAAGACAAATGTGTACGTTTAGTGGGGAGTACTTTCACTGAATCTGCCTTACAGAGTTTGTCACTTAGCATACATTTCAGGACAGATGCACTTCCCATAATTTCTGGTGCATCTGCAGTCCCTCTTTCCGTATGGAGATACTGGTGGACATTAATGTATAATATTCTAGTAAAATAATGCATATACTCTTGGATTTGTGTTAACAAATAATGTCTGTCTTATCTAGTTAAAATACAGTATTATGGACAAATAGACTATAAGTCACTTGGCCTGTTCAGTGAATTTGGTGTCTTACATCAATTTCTGTTTAACTTATAGATTTTGGATCTCTGTTTGACCTGGAAAATGATCTTCCTGATGAGCTGATCCCCAATGGAGAGTTAAGCCTCTTAAACAGCAGTGGGAATCTTGTTCCAGATGCAGCTTCCAAACACAAACAACTTTCTGAACTTCTGAGGGGAGGCAGTAGCTCTACTTTAAATCCTGGAATTGGAAATGTGAACTCCAATAGCCCTGTCCAGCAAGGAGTTGGTAGTCAAGTCCAAGGGCAGCCGAACAGTGCAAATATCAGTAATCTGGGTGCTATGGGTAAGAGCCCTTTAAACCAGGGAGACTCTTCTGCTTCAGGCCTGGCAAAGCAGGCAGCCAGCACCTCTGGACCTACTGCCCCTGCATCGCAAGCACTGAACTCTCAAGCACAAAAACAAGTGGGGATGGTGACAAGCAGCCCTGCAACATCACAGACTGGACCTGGGATATGTATGAATGCTAATTTCAGTCAGACCCACCAGGGCCTTCTCAACAGTAACTCTGGACACAATTTAATGAATCAGCCTCAGCAAGGACAAGGACAGGTAATGAATGGATCTCTTGGGGCAGCTGGAAGAGGAAGGGGAGCAGGAATTCAATATTCGGCTCCTTCCATGCAAGGGAATGCAGGCAGTGTGCTGGCAGAGACTTTAACCCAAGTATCACCACAGATGGCTGGTCACACAGGCCTGAATGCAGCACAGACAGGAGCAATGACAAAAGTATGTACATATAACTTTATATATTTTCTCTCTGTCTAGACTCATGGGTTTTTTCCCTCCCTTGGGCATCCGAGAAACTGATTTTAGTAACTGATAGGAATTCAGGTGCCTTGAAAGTATTTGTTTTCTCAGTTTTTATTAGATATCTCCAGTTTGTGTAAGATGCTAGACTTTTTATAGGGATGAATGTAATTTAACTGTTCTAAAGAGCCCAGACAGATCCTATTTCTAAGCAGAAGAGGAAACTTTGGTCCTGTATAATTCATTTATTTATAATGTACAACTTTTAAAGGTTTTATGCTTAAAGTAACATAGGTACTTTTTTAAAAAGTTGGGTTTTGAAGTTTCCATTTAAAATTAGTCTAAGACTATAAATTCTATATATCAAGTCTTTTTAAAAATGAAAATGTTTCACTGTTTAAAAAAGATTCTGATTCACTGATAGCTTATTGTCTAGTAAGAAAAATAAGAGGGAAACTATGCTTTGTGAAGTTTGCAATTATCACTTGTGCTGGCACTTGTCCTAAAAATGAGACCGTAAAAGCAGTGCTTTTCATTGTATAATCATAAATGAATGTTTGTTTAGAATCTCTTTGAGGAATGCTAAAACTAGGACAAAATGTTTCTAGAAAGTTATTGGAAGAGAAGAATTTAGTGGTCCAAAAAAGAAAGCGGCTTGCTGACCATTTCTATATGCCTTATTCTAGCAAACAGAAAAAGTGCTGATAAAAAGTGGTTGACTGACAGGCTTGAAGATAACTATTTACAGAAGCATTACAGAACAGGCTAAGGCAATGCAGGCTTCTCCAAACTGCCATGCCGTGAGCTCCCATTGAAGTCTTTGGCTTCTTTACTTAAAGATACCCAGTTAGCAGAATTGTAGTGACAGTTTTTGTGAGGGCTATGTGACTGTCAGAGACGAGTGGCAAGTCACCCATTCAGAGCTTCCTCTTCTCACCCCCTCTACAGCTGAAGAATAGCTAGAGGTTTTGTATTTATTGCATTCATTGATCTGATCAATCACAAATCTCCTGGTGGTGGTGGTGGGAGGAAAAGTCATGTTTCACAGGTTAATCAAAACTGCCATTATCAGAGCCTCCTTTCATCCTAACATCTCAAGACTCCACTTTTGCCGTAGTTATAGCTTGGGGATATTGTGAAAATGTAAAAGTCATGTGCTAGTACTGGAGACTGAAATCTTATTTAGCCACTGAACACTAAAAAAGACATGAGTTCAATTTCCTTTCCCATTCAGTTCTTTATACTTTTGATGAAACTGCAAATAAGATTGCATTGAGAAGTTTGGTGATATGGATACGTACCCCCTTCAGTTCTGTTCTGAAGACCGAGTTCATTTTATATAGGCCAGTAGGCTAAACCTGACAGGGGAAGACTGTTATGTCTGTTCGAAGTCTAGTCTACCAGCTACTTCACTCATTCAACACCTGGAAGTGCAGAGCTTTTCAGTAAGGAGTTTCCCTGGATCCTGCCTGAGGGTTGGGGACCATTTTAGTGTCACTCTTGGCTGCAGTGTGTCAAATGTGTTGGTTTGTTACTGACAGAAGTTGGGGCACACATTCTTCCCTTCCCCATTGAGGGATGATTTGTTCGACTCCTATATACGCTAATTCCATCCTGTGCAGAGACAGAGTAGGAAGGTGGAGGTCAAAGACAAGGATACTCCACACTCCGGATCCTCAGAGGAAGGTGATTGAGGTGTGGATGGAGAAAGTGGCTAATTCCAAAGCAGACTGGGTAGAGAATTGGAAGGACAACCCGAGATGAGTTTATCCCACTATGAGTGGAACTTGAGACAAGAAGCATTTCCTCCAAAAAGGCAATTAATTAGTGACAGAAATAATTACGAAAAGTAATCCCATTTAAAAAAACGAAAAGGGACACGTGGCTTTTAATTTTCAAATTGACCCAGACGTTGTCATTGTAAGGCTTCCTCACGGCATGGCTTTGTTCGGTTTTTGAAAAGACAATACAAGTGATTTTCTTTTAAGGAAGGGAAGCTTGGAAGCCTAAACTGCTTGGCACTATGATGTAAAGCTGAGCATACTTCTCGTTAGGGCTCCATTTGTCACAGATTCTGTGACTTTCTGCAGCCTCTGTGACTTTCGCAGGGGCCAGTGTGGCTGACAGAGCTGCCCCATCAGCTAACTCTGGGGCCAGCTTTTCATGTGGCCCCTAAGACCGCCACAACACCCACTACTGGAGCAGCCTTGGGGAGAGCCACAACAGCTGCTGCTCTGGTGGCGCCCAGCAGCTGGCCCCAGGCCAGCCCTTCCTGCCAGCACTCTTTCACCCCCTGCAGCACCTCCCACCTGATTTAATTGCAAGTAATTTTTAATATAGGTCATGGACAGGTCACGTGCCATGAATGTTTTTGTCTATGACTTTTACTAAAAATGCCCGTGGCTAATTCGTAGCGTCATTGTCAGTCTCTGGACCTAAGCATTGAGATGTGATTTGTGTAGAGATTAACTGCTACAGTGACAAGGATGGAAATCCCTTTGGACACCTGGGATTTTCACATCGTGCAGGATGGAAATCTTACCCTGGTCACCTCTGTCCCCTTCCCAAATCCCATTTCCCATCCCTTTTCTGGAACTTATTTCACAAGGCTGTGTTAATATCGCTTTATAATCAGAGAGCAATAGCAGAATTGACTCACCAAGACAGAGGGAAAGTGTTTTTTTCCAGCTACTATTTTCTGATTCTCCAAAAGGGAGATTCTTTGGCCCCTCCTAGGTATAAGAAAGCTGAACATATTAATCAAGAAAATCGAGTTCAAAGTGGTTAAACTTGCATCTGTTATCCTTTGTTTAGTGATGATTGGAATGCTGCCTTCAGTCTTAAGGACATATACTTTTATGTGGCCATCCATCCCGGTCACAGAAAGTATTTTTGATTCCCAGTAGGGGATATGCACTAGCAGTGCATGGTACTGCTCTAGGTTGAAAGAAATAATGGGGAACTGTGTACAGCCCAGTATTTATATGGCGGCATTTCTGACTTTTTTCAAGTTGTTGCAATCTTGCAAATGTTGTTCCTCCTTTTTATAATAATGGCCCGTTCACAAGGGCTCATTCCACTTTATCAGACTTCTTGAGTAACATACTGTTGTGGACATTTGCAAGGCAGCATCAGTATTGGTACAGCCCTTCTCCAGACAAGGTCATCACTCAAGCTTTCCAGGGCAGTGCCAGTTTTGGCAAATCAATGCTATAGTTTTGCTTTGTGTAATCCAAAGTTTTGCCACCTGTAAGGGAACAGCTGATGAGTCACCGTTGCTGGAATGCGTATGTGCACAATCATGTGAAAGATTGAAAATAGTTTCTTCCCTGTTCCGTAGCTGCTACTGTTCTTGATTGCTGGGCATACATACGTTATAAATCGTCCCACGCATCCCCCTAGTTCAGGTATTAGATGGCTCTGAAAAGAAAGAGAAAGAAAGGCAGCAGCCATGCCCTTGAATGTCTCAGCTCACTGTAGGAGGGCATGGGTGCGTGTGTCTCCTAGTGGGACTGCTGGCAAAAGTTTTGGGTGTGCATAAACCTACAAGAGAATGTATACACGCGCAACACATCTCGAAGAGCAATTACCATAAGTAGCTGTTTTCTTGTATCTTAGCTTTACCTTTGTAAAGAGTACCTGCAGTCATTACCATTTAGTTTTGAGAGCCTTCCGGGATTGCTCTGGCCACCTCTCCTTCCACTTTTCTTCTCACTGGCGTCAGGTAGTGATGTAAAATCCTGTTTAATTGGTTAACTGGTTAAACTTCGTTTAACTTGTTCACCAATTAAATGGAGGTGGTAACCGTCACTTTAACCTTTCACATTCCTACTGTCAGTCACAGTAGTTCATCCCATATTGTTGGGGATTTTAATTTTGTGTTTTTCCTGTGGTTTTTCCCTCAGCGATGGAGAGACACAGACATTTAAGAAAGATAGAAAGTGTCTCTATACGCTGTTTTGAAGATGAATCTTGTTTTAAAGGGAAGTGGGAGTTGGATTGAGCTACATCATTGTACACTTGGGATCACACATGTCATATCCATCCAAGTTAATGTGTCCTGGATTCTCCTAAGGTCTTGGAGGCTAAAGCTTGCTTTTGAGTAGGGACTAGAATGGCATATGATGAGTGATCTGACAACAGACTTCCACTTGAGGAGAAAACCTTTTTTTTCAGGCTCTTCTTGCTCCTTGGCTATTCAGTCCAAGAAAGATACAGACAAGTTAAAAGGATATTGGAGAAGAGTAACAAAAATGCCTACACAGATACAAAGGGGTTTACTTACGTGGAGCAAGTATAAGTAAGTTGTGCAGCGCATGGCTAACAGTTTAGCACCTATCAGTCAACATACTGGAAGTGTGTCTGCACCAAAAGGACGTTTTTAGATACAACTAGAGCTAATGTGTTGAACATCATGAAAAATTTGTTCATACTGAGATCTGTTAGGTGGGGGGAGACAGGGCTGTGACTGGAACATAGTATCACTTGGACGGCTTTAAAAACAAGACCAAACAAGGCTCTACAAGTTGTACCTACCTCCCTTAACTGGGACACTCTGGTCCAGCAACATCTGTGGTCTAGCAGGACCATGGATGGTCTTGGACCAGAGAGCCCAGCTTATAGGGAGGATGGGCTGTGAGGCAGGAATGGCCGGCAATTCAGCTGCTGCCCCCAAGATCCACAGCTGGGGCTGCAGTGGCCACTGCCCCCAAAATCCACAGCTGGGGCCGGAGCTCCGTGGCTGCCACTGCTGGCCTCTGAGCTCCGCAGCTGGGGCCAGAGCTTTGTGTCTGCTGCTGCCGGCCCCTTGCTACTGTCTAGCCGCAGGGTCTGGAACTCCCTGGTGATTCTCTGTGCCTTCCCTTCCCCAACATGGGGCTCCTGGCTGAGTTGCTGACCCCCTCTGCTGCTGGGATCTCCTCTGGTCCGGCAAATCCCGTTGTACAGGACAGGTCAGGTCCTGAGGGTGCTGGATGAGAGGTCAAACCTGTAAAATGCAATGCAAGGAACAATCTTGTCCTAGTTGTCATGATATGACTTAGGGTAACTAGTGATGCTCTTTGAGTAGTATCCACAGGGGTGCTCTGCTGTAGGTGTATCTGCACTTCTAATCAGAAAATTTAGGTACGTGTCCATTCAGACTACACATGCTTTCTCCCTTGCGTTCTGCCTCGAGGCTATTTAGATTATGTGGGCGAACTGCCCTCAGTTCTTTCTTGACCATCTTGGGCCACGAATGGAGTGAGCAATAGCCCCTTCATTCTTGGTGTTAAGTGGTTAGCAGAAGCAGTAATTGTTCTTGGCCATTTTGTTTTTTAAAATGTTTCACATTTCCTGACCATTGTACAGAGGGACCTACCTCCACTATTAGGGGCATTTAGTAGTTGAGTGTCCACCAAGTTTCCATGATGCCTATTATATCAATATCCTCCTTTAAAACTAGGCACTCTTAGTCATGATGTATCCAGGTGGATAAAAATCAGTTATATATTTAAATTTTAAAACGATGTAATTTAAATGAAATACAGTTGTCGAAAAAATAAACTGTTGAAAATTAAATTTCAAATCTAGAGCCTGTATTAAGACTTAAACTTGGTATACTTTTTATTAAAATCATGTATATAAATTTTGTTGCATCAGTGAGCCCGCTTAATATTTTAATGAGTTAAAAGAAGCTGCTTTTTAACTATATGGAAAAGAAAGGGGAAAAAGATCTCTTTAGCTTGAGGTAATCTCAGACTTCATAAATGCCACAATGACATGTACTGCCTTAAGTATATATTATTTTGGTCTTTACAGTGGGGGAAGTGGTGGTTGTGCACGTTTTTTCCAAATGTAAGTACTTTCAGTTTCTGTTGTGCATATAAGCTTTTACTGTAGTTTTAGTTTCAGTTTAGCTTACAGGTGCAATGAATACCTTCTGCATTTGGACTAGTTTCGTTCAAAGTTGAGACAGTGATTAGTTGAAAAATCTTTTTTACTCTTCAAATCTGTGATTAAATATCGGGGCTGCAGGATAGCAACCAGTTCTAAGAACACAAAGGATATAGAGCCAGATTTTTCAAAGATATTTAGGCACTAAAATGCCTATGAAAATCTGGCCTGTAATGACCTAACCAGTCCCTCGTTTTGCCACTATTTACAGTTAATGCTTGCTTTGCTTAATAAGTCAGTTTGAAATGCAAAGCTTGTTTTCATAATTTGGCTATATAAGGTTTTTTAATCGGGATGTTAATTGTAACCGTTTAATTGGTAAGATGACGCTTATCAGCTCATGGCTTTGGTTAAACTCAGCCAGTTCCTGGGGAGGCGGCTTTGCTGTGGCAGGGCAGCGAAGCCTCCTCCCCAGGAGCCAGGCAAGCAAGAACTGCTGGCTCCATTCCCGGGAGGAGGCTTCGCTGCAGGCTTTACAGTGTAAAGCAGAGCCCATAGCATGTGTAACCGCAAAGATTTTAGTGGTTACTCTGTTACTGTTACCTTATTAAATGATTTTAACATCCCTAATATCCAAGATATTTAAGGTAGCTTTATTTAGGTTTTGTGCATAATTAATTCCAAACTTTTTTGTCCATATGAGCTTGACACCATATCAGAGTTTTTAAAAGAATCTTGCAATATTCAATATATTTTTTAATATAATTATTTTCTTGAATTCAGAATCTGAATAAATGAGTGGGCTGAGCGATAACATTTCTTAAATGTGTACAGATATACTGCAGCCTCTTGGTTAGCCACAAGTACCAAACATGGTGAAAAACATTGGTTTTTAGTTGCAGATCAACGTGTTTCATTGCTTATAGCAGCTGATGAAAGTGAACCTTTAGAAAAATAACAAGTTTTTATGCTAAAGGAGACTAAAATCAATGTTTGAAATCAGATTTCCTGCTTTCTGACTTAAATCATGTTTATGTTGGTGATCATTGATGTAAATCAGTTCACACTGATGCAGAAATTCAGTTTCATTGGATTTTAAAATTGTTTTTCTTAAGTGCATATTGTAGTAGGAAAAGAATTCTGAAGCATGGACTGAAGGACACTGTGAGCAGGAGAGTAACCTTAGAATGTACCAAAATTGTGTGTTTAGTGTCTAGCAAAGAGGAATAAACAGTCCACTCTTTTAAACTGGTGTAAAGAGAGGCAGAAATAGAATTCATTTGCTTCCTTTGTAGACTTTTTGGTGAAGAAGATGTAGATGATGATACACTATCAATATTTGTGTAAGAAAATATGTAACATAGCTGCACGTAATTGTTCAGCTGGTGATGTTTTGACTTATGTGAATCTTAAGCAAACTGGAGCAATGTAAGAATGATTGTTCTGAAGTTCAAGAAGCCTCTGATTTCCTCTTATTTTCTAACATTTTCATTGAAAATGTAATTATGGTGTTTACATAAGAACATAAGAACGGCCGTACCGGGTCAGACCAAAGGTCCATCTAGCCCAGTATCCTGTCTGCCGACAGTGGCCAGCACCAGGTGCCCCAGAGGGGGTGGACCGAAGACAATGATCAAGCGATTTGTCTCCTGCCATCCTCTCCAGCCTCTGTCAAACAGAGGCCAAGGACACCATTTTATCCCTGGCTAATAGCCTTTTATGGACCTAACCTCCATGAAATTATCTAGCTTCTCTTTAAACTCTGTTATAGTCCTAGCCTTCACAGCCTCCTCTGGCAAGGAGTTCCACATGCTGACTACACGCTGTGTGAAGAAGAACTTTCTTTTATTAGTTTTAAACCTGCTACCCATTAATTTCATTTGGTGTCCTCTAGTTCTTCTATTATGGGAACTAATAAATAACTTTTCTTTATTGGCCCTCTCCACCACTCATGATTTTATACACCTCTATCATATCCCCCTCAGTCTCCTCTTTTCTAAACTGAAAAGTCCCAGTCGCTTTAACCTCTCCTCATATGGGACCCGTTCCAAACCCCTAATCATTTTAGTTGCCCTTTTCTGAACCCTTTCCAAGGCCAAAATATCTTTTTGAGGTGAGGAGACCACATCTGTACACAGTATTCAAGATGTGGGCGTACCATAGTTTTATACAGGGGCAGTAAGATATTCGGGTCTTATTTTCTATCCCTTTCTTAATAATACCTAGCATCCTATTTGCCTTTTTGACCGCGCTGCACATGTGTGGAAGTTTTCAGAGAACTGTCACGATAACTCCAAGATCTTTCCTGATTTGTAGCCAAATTAGCCCCCATCATACTGTACGTATAGTTGGGGTTATTTTTCCCAATGTGCATTACTTTACACTTATCCACATTAAATTTCATTTGCCATTTTGTTGCCCAATCACTCAGTTTGGTGAGATCTTCTTGGAGTCCCTTACAGTCTGCTTCTGTCTTGACTATCCTAAACAGTTTGGTATCATCCATAAACTTTACCACCTCACTGCTTACCCCTTTCTCCAGATCATTTATGAATAAGTTGAACAGGATTGGTCCTAGGACTGACCCTTGGGGACACCACTAGTTACCCCTCTCCATTCTGAAAATGTACCATTTATTCCTACCCTTTGTTTCCTGTCTTTTCCAGTTCTCAATCCAAGAAAGGACCTTCCCTCTTATCCCATGGCCATGTAATTTACACAAGAGCCTTTGGTGAGGACCTTGTCAAAGGCTTTCTGGAAATCTAAGTATACTATATCTACTGGATCCCCTTGTCCGCATGTTTGTTAACCCCTTCAAAGAACTCTAATAGATTAGTAAGACAGGATTTCCCTTTACAGAACCCATGTTGACTTTTGTCCAACAAATTATGTTCTTCTACATTTTCACAATTTTATTCTTTACTATTGTTTACTAATTTGCCCTGAAGTTAGACTTACCGGTCTGTAATTGCCGGATCGCCTCTAGAGCCCTTTTTAAATATTGGTGTCACGTTGGCTACCTTCCAGTCATTAGGTACGGAAGCGATTTAAGGGATAGGTTACAAACCACAGATAATAGTTCAGCAATTTCCCATTTGAGTTCTTTTAGAACCCTTGGATGAATGCCATCCGGTCCGGAGATTTGTTAACATTTAAGTTTTCTATTTGTTCCAAAACCTCCTCTAATGACACTTCAATCCAGGACAGTTCCTCAGATTCATTACCCACAAAGGACGGTGCAGATTTGGGAATCTCCCCCAACGTCCTCAGCCGTGAAGACTGAAGCAAAGAAATCATTTAGTTTCTCCGCAATGGCTTTATCGTCCTTGATTGCGCCTTTATAGTTCGATCGTCTAGGGGACCCACAGGTTTTTAGCAGGCTTCCTGCTTCTAATGTACTTAAAAACATTTTGTTATTTCTTTTTGAGTTTTTGGCTAGCTGTTCCTCAAAATCTTTTTTTGCTTTTCTTATTACATTTTTACACTTGATTTGACAGTGTTTATGTTCCTTTCTATTTATCTCACTAGGATTGGACTTCCACTTCTTAAAAGATGCCTTTTTGTCCCTCACTGCTTCTTTTACATGCTGGTTAAGCCACGGTGACTCTTTTTTAGGTCTCTTGCTATGTTTTTTAATTTGCCTTTTAGTTTGCCTTTGGTGTCTTTAGTGTACTGTATAGAACACATTGATGCAGAAATATATTATGTTCCTTGTTTAAGCAGATTTCCAAATTAAATGGTATCTTGCTGAGTGAGAGATTTGAACCTAATGACACTTGCTGATTTCTGCTTACTAGAAGCAGCTTAGGGTGATTCTTGTTTCCTAGATCTTCTGTATGTTCCTATTATGGCTAGATACCTTTTCTCAACTTCATGGAACAGTCTAATTAATAGAGTTCTAGTCTGGCCACAACTCTGCAGCTCTCTGCGGAAAGTAACTGAAGTCACGACAATATTTAATTTTTATTTATTGGGGTGAAAGTCAAATTGGGACATTTTATCACAGTGGGGAAGTATTTTTGTGTTATACTTACACACAGAATTTTAACATAAGACATCAGAATTGATTGGGTGATTTTGTAATAGAGCTAAAACACTTTAAAGTGAAGTTCTTCTCTGAAAGGTCAGGTAAGATTTGTAGAGGCAAATGATTTTTTTGTTTGTTTTTTTGTTTTGTCTTTTGTGTGGTGTGGTGTGTGGGGTTTTTTTTGTTTTTTTGTTTTTTTTTTGCCTGCTACTCTTTTAGGAGCCAGCACTGCTGAGAGACAGTGAGCTGTGTAACAAATTGTTCATTGAATTCCAGTTATGCTTGTGCGTACCTGCTGAAGACAGCAAGAATGTAATCTGAATGTGATAGTTTGCAGAGGTGTGTCTAAGTTTAGTTTGCATAGTATTTATTAGAAGTGATGCATGACAGAGAATAAACCATGCTGATTAAGTCTAGATAGATTTGCTAACTGCCAGCTTTCACAATCGATCTTTTTACTTGTAAAGTGAGCACACTTAATTTGGATTTCAGATAGTAAACCAGAAATGACCTTTATTGAGTTTGTTTCAGAGTAGAAATATGCTTTAAATGGTAGTTTACGGGAAACTGTGTGTGTTTAATGTGAATCATTCCCAAGTGAGAACTTTGTCACTAATTGCAAATCAGATTGGATTGTTTTTGTTTACTTGTAAATTTTATTGCAGTATTGCAGGAAATATGAATATAAATGTGGTGCTAGCTGGCATATTTGTACTTACAGAAGAGCATGTTTAGAAGTTAAACTTGTATATTATCTTTTTAAAATTTAAAATACTGACATGAATATCGTAAGTAGCTCTGATTACTTTTTTAACCTTTTAAATGTTAAACTTTTGAAGTTCTTTAATCCTAAATAGTCCACACTTGTGGCGGAAGTGTAGTTCTATTTTCTGGCTTACCAGTCAATATTCCTGAATATTTTTCTGCTGCTGTTCTGCTTCAAATTTTTTTTGAAATGGTATGAATCAGATGCTGAGGAGAAGGAACACATACCAATTTAAGTGTTAATGAATAGAAATTAGAAAGTGCCTAAGTAGATGAATGTCAGAAACAAGTAGTTTTGTCATAGTAAGTTTTCTAATAAAGTATAATCGCTGAAATTCTCTTATACAGTAGCACTTTTCTGTCAAGACTTTTTAGCATCTTGAAAGATTTCTGCTTGCTTAGATTGTTTTGTTTCTGGTAGTTGGCAATTGTGAACCTATACAAAATTCTGTAATTAGAAACAGAGTTGAAGAGATGTCAAGGCAGCCAACATTATGGTACATAGGTTGAATGCTAGTGACTCCATTCCTTGGAAAGCAAAGATATTTGACAATAGAATAAAGTTTCAGAACCACCATATGTAGTGTTCTACAGCAGAGCTGACTAAAATGGGGTTGTGTGTGGGGTGGAGGGAGGATTAGATTCAACAAAAATGTAACTAAATTAAAAAATGTTATGTTTATGTATTTTAAGTCTTGTTTCCTTCTTCTGAATTTCCAGTGTGTCTATTTTTGAGAATTTAATTTGATTTTTATATTAAAAAATGACCAGTCCTAGGATACATACTGGTGAAATGAAAAATGGACATAGAATTTTTTTTTTAAGAGCAAAAGTTGTTCCTTACAGTATTTTTTCTAACCATGTCTCATCTACAGTAATGTAATTGTTGGATTTTCACTGTATGGCATTATAAGGTACGGATTAAATGCTGAAACTGTCATGAAATCTTCTCTTTTCTTCCCCTCTCTGAGATTCAGCGTTCTGAGGAAATAATCATTCTTATCTGTTGACTTGGTTAGCAAATCTCAATTCCTTGTTGGATGGTGTAGACCAGTGGTCTTCAACCTTTTTACACCCAAGATCACTTTTTTAAATGACAGAACAAGCCAAGAACTACTGCCCCATCCTTCCCCCAAAACCCCACCCCTTCCTTGAAGCCCCACTATTCTCCTTCTCTCCATCACCTGCTATCCCCAACCCTTATATTGCTGCATTTTTTTTTTCAATTCTTCTGTAGGAAGAGGTTTTTCTAACATTTGTCTGGTCTAGACTGGACCAAATGTCAGAAAAACCCCTTCTTTTGGAAGCCCCCTTATTCCTCGTGGAAAGAGGAATGCAGGGGTTACCGAAAGAGCATGTTTGCTCTTCCACTAAAAAAAGCAGAAGAACAAACGCATCCCTGGATGCAGAAGAATTTTTCTGGGATATCTCCAGAATCCTGATAAACTCCTGCAGTCTAGCTGTACCCTCGCTGGGTTGAAACCGGATGTGTAGGCTCTGCGGTGGGAATGAGGGATTTGGGTGTGGGAAGGGGTGAGAGGTGCAAGCTCTGGGAGGAAATCTGGATGCAGGAAGAGGTGGAGAAGGGGACGCTGGCTCGGGGAGGGGGCTCCAGGCTGGGGAGCGTTGAGGTCAGATGGAGGGTTGGGCTACTAAGCAAGCCACAGGCTTGTGGATGTGAGGGTGCAGGAATTTGGGTTGGGGTATGTGAGGGGCTCAGGGCAAGGGGTTCCATTGTATGATAGGCTCAAATCTAGGGTCTGCGGGAAAGGGGGGTGCAGGAGTGTTATGTGGCCAGATGGGGGCTTGGCCCCAATTGGGGGTTTGTTGGCCTGGCTTCATTTTTAAATAAAATACTATGTCTCAAACACACAATTTCTGCATTGTCTTTCTTTATGAGAAGGGCGGGGAACCTGTTTTGACTCAGGGGTCACTGACCCACAGAAAAGTCAGCTGGGGCCAGACAAGTGAGATTGGAAAAAAAAAAAAACCTCCTCCAAAACCCCCCAAGCCTCACTAATGTGGCCCCAACTGTGCTGGTGGGAGCAGGGGACATGGTACTGGGGAAGGGTACTAGTGGGTGCTGGGGCAGGGGACAGGGTGCCAGTGGGGGCAGGGTTCTGCAGCAGGGGACAGGGTGCCTTCCCAGGACTCCGCCCCCCCCCGCCCCGCAGAGGAGGGAAGCCCTGTCGTATGCCTTCTGCGGGGCTGGCGCGTGCCTCCCATGGAGCAGGGAAGCCTGCGCACGCGCCCCCTCCGGGGCCGACTGCCCCCCTCCCACAGAGAAGTGAAGTCCCAGCGTGCACCTCTAGGGACTCTCCCGGTAAGCTCCTGGCACGCCACAGACCTGGGGCAAGGAAGCAGCCAGCGCATTTCCGGAACCCCCGGAAGTGATGCGCAGCTCAGGACTTCTGTCCACCCAGCAGGAAGCCGCCACTACCTCCGTTGTCACTGGAGGTAGGTAGTGGGGCTTCTTGGGGTTGGGGGGAAATGAGGGGCCCAGAACGCATCGCGATCGACGGGTTGGTGACCATGGGTGTAGACAGACAGTTTTGACTATTGTGAGAAACATATGTTGTCAGGTTTTCATGAATGATTTTGGATGAATTTTCTTTTTTCTTCCCTCCTTTCAGACAAAACACAGTCCCCCTTTAGAAATTGTTGACATGTAAAAAAGATGCAAAAAATCTACGCTCTAGCTTACAAAAAACACTCTTATGGCTCAGCGTGTACAATATATTTCATGTTCTGAAGAGCACGAAGTTCTGAAATACTTTGTGGAATTGTAATGGTTGGACACATAGCAATTTAAATATTCTTTGCACCTTTTCTATTTATACAGACTTGCCTCGATGGCAAAGTCATCTAAATGGCAAAGTCATATATGTCACCTTTTTGAATAAGTATTATATGTACACCAAAGTTAAGGTAAAGTTAGATGCTCAGCAGCCATCACTGCGATGTTTCCATTTTGGAATGTTTTGCTTAGATGTTTGAAGTTGCTACTGAATAATAACCACATACTTTATGGCAAAATGGCTTCAGTAGCTCCCTTTTGATAGCGTAAATCACAAGGATAAAATACATGAGAGCTGAGGAAAAAATGTTCTTGATTAAGAGCATCTGGCGATGGAACAAACTTTTAGAAGTGATTAGGCGAATCTGGAGTCTGGTCATCTTTTGAAAATACTGGAAATCCTCCTTGGGCAAAGTATTTCCTCTGTAACAAGAATGACATTTGCAGTAGTAACTCCTGTTCCACCTGCCCATTCCTCTCCCCAACAAATCAGCCAAACAAATACAAGCTCTGTCTACCACAGGTGAGGCATTTATGCTTTTTGAAAAAAGAGAGAGCAGCCAAGACAAGGGATTTCACTATTGCTTGCTGTGACGGGTTCACCTTGGGGGTACCTCTGACTCGCCAGCCTGGGCTTCCTCTCATACTGTCCTGCTGTGACAAGCTGCAAAGCCCTCTAGCCTGCGCTTTCACCAGCACTCGCCCAGGGAAGGATACACCCACCTGTAGTTATAGGCAGGCTGTCTAACCATCAGTTTCCCAGCCTAGGATCCCAGAACAGTACCATTCTGCCCATGTCAAATCAGGCCAGTCTGTTGGTTTAATACCCTGTCCTCTTCACACCAAGGGGAGAGGCGAACAATGCACACATGTGATAGCCAAGCAGAGACTTTCCCCAAGAACTCCAGTCCAAGCTCACTGGTTTTGAATAAAACATAAACAAGTTTATTACCAACAAAAGATAGATTTTAAGTGATTATAAAGGATAGCAAACCAAACAAATCAGATTACCTAGCAAATAAGCAAAACCCACAAAGTAAGTTTAATATACTAGATTGTTGGGATATAGCAGATTTTAACTGATACAGGCAGATTTGTAGAATCTTAAGGCACAAGCTTCATTAGCTTTACAGCTTGAGTTTCTCAGATTTTCATATGCAAGGTAGAAATCCCTTTAGCCTGTGTCCAGCACTTTCCCAGTTCAGTCTTTTGTTCCACAGATGTTGGTAGGAATCTGCGTGAGTGTGTGGCGGGGGGTTGCGAAGAACCTCAGATGATATCATTCCCTGCTTTGTATAGCTTCAGACCAGACCAGTTTGTGGAAAAATACTGACATTCCAAGATGGCCTGGTCATGTGTCCTTGTATTGTCATAGCAGCTATTACTTACAGGATGTCTGTAGTGGTCTCAGCTCACTAGGTAGAAAATAAGCTTCTCCTAAGGCCTGTTTTTTTTCCAAATGGACCATTAGCCTGAGTAGATCCTTCCACTTCCATTATCTATACTGAAAGCATGTTGTCTAGTGGGCATTACGCAGGTATAACTACATTTGGAGTATAAAAGTCTGAGGGGTCTCTGGGTTAGTCTGTAACCTTAAAAAAAGCGTAGTCCTGTAGAACCTTAGAGACTAACAAAATATATATATATATAGTGTCAGCTTTTGTGGGCAACACCAACTTCCTCACATGTTGCCCACGAAAGCTCGTGACTGTCTATATTTTTGTTAGTCTCTAAGGTGCTACGGACTACTTTTTTTTACATTTAAAGTACAGATACATAGTGTATATCATTCAAAATACAAAAATCATACATATATACTAATAGGATAATCAGATTGAGCAAATCATAACTTCTTCAGTGACCTCTCTCATGATTTATTCTTGCATAAGATGCATCCTAATTGTGCTATAACCATGTAATAATATCAGGATGAAGAATATGGTGTGTAACGTCACAGTGCTCTTTAAAGGAGGGAGAGGGAGGAAGAGAGGAGACACAGACAACGGATTTCACTGTTGCTATTGATTTTTACATGGTAGTTGCTCAGGTGCTATGGTGTTGGACAGCAGTATAAAACCCTGAAGTTCTGTCTGTGTAGTGCTTGTAGTTTATCTTCCTCCATGAGACAATAGGTCATAGCAGTTTCCTCTCTCTGGTCATCTGGGTCCTCAGTTAAAATATTTTTGTATGATGTAACTGTGTAAGCTGCTATGGGCATTCCTCTGCATGCGTAACTTGTTTGGTCTTACAGTTCTTTGCATTTCCAGTGTTCATTTTAAACGAGACCATCCGTGTAGAAGCTTTTGAAAAGCCACAGAGTGGGTCTTTTGTCAACTTCGATTGCTATATCTTCATTATTGCTTTTATACTATTTGTATAAAAATTGAACATTTAATGTAGTATTTTTAAAGTCTCTTATTAGGTGGAGCTATCATGACAGCAGGGTACTGGTTTTGTGTGATGGTGTCTGATGTAATCTTTGTATGGACTTCTCCATTATTTCTCTTGCATTTGATCTACTGCTCTGGATTGAAATAATTTTGGGGGGCTGTTTATCTATAGCATACTTGCTGAACCTGTTATGGCTTCTCTAGAGTGTTTTTTACCTCTGCTAAGGAGAATAGATACTTCCTCTTCTGCTCCAAAATTCCCTTGCTCAAGGAAATGGATTTCCTTCCTCTCCCTCCCCGCACTTAATCAAAAACATTTTTAGTTTCCCCCATTTTCTTCTCTTCAGACACTTGTTTGTCAGAGGAAATGCTTCTGAATCTGTCTGATATCACATGGCTCAAATAGTCAAGAATGGCCAGTGAGCAAACTCTGCAGGGTGAAAGTTTCCTATTTTCCATGAAAGCTCATCACCTAATAAACCATCTTGTTAGTCTTTAAAGTGCTGCATAGTCCTGTCTTTTGTTTCAGCAAGACCAGACTAACACGGCTACATCTCTATTACTATTTTCCTTCAGTTAGTGATCAATCCAATGATACTGTCTAGCTGCTTTCTCTGTTCTTAAAGCTTGGTATGCAACCTTCTGATTGTTCTCTGTCCATCCTCAACAAATCCTTAAGAGCTTTAGGCTTGATTTGGACTTCCAGGACTGCTGATCCTAAGTGGATTTGGCAATGTCCTCACATTCTTAATTGTCTCCTTTTAGGGCCTGTTGGTCATAAGTGGAAAGGGCTGCCAGAAAGATATTGAATATGGGAGGTACAGAAACAGTCATTGACATTACTGTGCTGTTTCCAGAGCTACTATTCAATGGCTTACAGAAATTCAGCTTTCCAGAAGCTTTTCCTTGACTTGTTCACCAAGAACAAGCTGTAGATCTCAGTTGGGGAAACCATCTTCACTAGGATCCCAAGTAAGAGTTTTTCTTCAGAATATGTTGATATGACAAAGATCATGAGGTTACAAAAGAGAAGGCTATGGTATATTCCATTAACATGCACAAGAAAAATAAATCTCTAAACCTACAAATAAATCTCTCAACCTTATCACATGAGGATGCCATATTAGTAGCCATGGTGGCTTATTTTAAAGGTTTAAATTAAATGAAATACAAAATGTTAAATGGTCATCTGGGTCGAATTCAAATCCTAGCATATTGGCCATTTTAAAATGATTAAATGCTTTAATGCCATCAGCAGGTGCTGTAAAGGCTCTTTACATCTAAAGTAGCCAAATACTGTTTCTCAAGAATATTGGCAACTATATCTTTAAATCTTCTTTAGCAGCATTGGAATAGTGTTAGAAAATACTTTATTGATTGGCATTGGGAGAATAACAGCCAGTACCTCAAAAGTGTAGGCCTGCTTTGAGAAAGTGATGTGCTCAAAGGTTAAAAGTTCTTGAATCAAGAAATGTAAAGTTTCCTTGTGAAAGCATTTCAAAATTCCTATTCAAAATACTGCAAGAAAAATGAGAAGTCCTGTGGCACCTTATAGACTAAACAGATTTATTGTAGCAAAAGCTTTTGTGGGCAAAGGCCCACTTTGTCAGATGCATGTCTGGCAAAGTGGGTCTTTGCCCACAAAAGCTTACGCTCCAATAAATCTGTTAGTCTATAAGGTGCCACAGGACTTCTCGTTCTTGCAGATTCAGACTAACATGGCTTCCTCCCCTCTGATACTATTCAAAATACTGAGTCTTATAATAACTAAATGGGATTCATATTTAATTTTTAAAAATCCTGATTTTAATATTACTATTGTATGTATTGTGGTAGCTCCTAGAGATTTAGACAAGGTTGGGGCCTCGTTATGGTAGGCCCTGTGCACAGAATAGCATTGGCTAAAATTCCTATTTTATCATCTATTGCAAGTATAGGAGCCCTTTGCAGGTTTAATTATTGCATTATAGTGTGATGGGGTAAAGGGCTAAGGGCTGCTGCCAGCAACATGATTCAGCAGGGGTTTAAAGGAAGAGGTGCGACACTTTTCCAGTCAGGGAGAGTTGCAAGGGGAGCCTCTGGGCTCCTGCAATCTGGTTTGGTCAGGGGAAGAGATTAGTTCTTTGTGATACTTGGAGTTTTGTGTTCAAATAATTGTGCCCTGAGGCCAGGCCCTGAAAGAGACATGGGCATGACACTGGTTCTCAACAGCTACCCGTTCACATCTCTACCTCTCACCTAATTTTTACTCACTAGAAGAAGACAAAAAGTTTTGTCTGTTTTTTCAACTTCCAAATGGGTTTCTTAAATTTGAATCAACTAGTCATTGAACTGAATTAGTTGAATATAAGGAAATGAAAATACTCTTTCTGCATGTGCAGAAGAGGCTACTGTTATCAAAATCTGTTTTAGCATTTCAGCAAACTCTGGTTGTAGATGCTTAGGAAGTTACTTAGCAAGTGGTCAGAATTTCTTTAAAACTTGGGCAGCAAACCTACTGCTTAATATTTTTTCATTTTACATTTTAACAGATTATAATAAATGCAGATCTTAACATAGGTTGCCATTGTTTCATATTTAATTTTAAATAGGCTTATTTTTAAACTTGTATTTAAATGTATCCCATTTTTAAAAAGTAAAACTATTTTTAAAAAATCCAATGTGGCCCCTTTTCCCAGGAGAAGAGCTGCAAGAAGAAAGGCCTCTGGGCCCCTGTAACCTGTTTTGCCCAGGGGAGTAGCATTGTTTTGTGTTGTTTTTTGTAAGCAGGGGCCTGAAAGAGACTTGGTTTTAGAATTGGTTCCTTCACAGTCTGGTGAGGGAGCCTATTGGTCTCATTAGATTCCATAGGACAACAGTCTTCACTATCCATATATCCTATTATTTAACCACAGTTTGGACGTAATGCTGCTGACCTGATTTTAGTACAGGTGTCTAGAAAATTAGTTGGAGAAATAAATCTTCATGGACTCTTCAATGTTTTTGTTTCCATCACTGACTTCTTGTTATCAAAATAAATTGTTCTGATCTCTTGAGAAGACAAAGTTAACAGTATTTTGACCAAAACTTGGAAATATTCAAAAATTTGGTCTTCATAAAATTTTTATGTTGACATTTTTTCTTAGCTAAATACTTAAAGGTGCTGCAAAATTTCTATTTTCAGAGGTGGTATTTCCCACAAATATAAAATCTTAACACTGCTTGAAAGTCTCCTGTTCACACCTGGCAGGCATACTGTTCAGTGCATGAGTATTTTAATCTTGCATATGCTATATTTGGTATTCAGTTTCCATGAATGTTAAAGGTTAAATGGTTACTCAGCAGTCAAATGCCTTACCATCATACTTACTGGGTAGCCAGTTAAACAGAGGTCCCCACCGTGGGAGCATCCCAGCCAGCAGGACCCTGATCACCTGCAGCTGTGGCAGGGTTGGAGCAGCTGGCAGGCGGGGCTGGTAGTTAACTGGTTAAACAAACCATTTTAACCCCTTAACTCACATCCTTAAATGAGTACAATTGTTAACTGAAATATAAACTGCAAAATTTGGCTTAGGTAGTTATATAAACTTTTTATACAACAATCTGAATATGTAACTTCCTAGCAAAGTGTGGTTTCTCAACTAATCAGGTTCATCACAATTTTTCTGTTCTCCTTTGCCTACCTAGTTACTGTCAGGAATGCCTCACAACTCAAATGGAGAAAATGTAATATTAATTTGTGTGTGTGAAAGGGCCTTGGCTTGGAATGCTCAAGCTTTTCCTTCTGCAGCTGGTTTGATGACTTGCATTGTGAAAATCTTCCCCCTTTATCAAATCTGTGTATCCGTAAAAAGAATGGATATAAGTTACGGTTGTCACTGAGACTTTGAATATGTTTTCTGGAATTGAAGTAACTTAACTCTTAACCGCAAGACATTTTTGAAAGCTTCATGACGTCCATTCCCTTGTAATACCAATTTTTAGAGGAATGGAGCTGTTCAGAGTGGGAAATATGTCCTCTGAATCAGTTTGCCCTCATCTGAGTTTAATTCTACTTTCAAATGTGGCTCTGATTACTTTTCCCAAAAGGTAGTGTAGGGGCTCATATTTGTGTCAGTAGTAAAGTTACTAGTTAATAAATGTGTTTGTTCAACTGCCCAGACTTGCAAACACATTGGAGGATCTGTTGACTAAACTGGTTTTCTGATTTGTGAATCACCAGTAACAAAATGCTGCTGCACATATTGTCCTCATTTTCTTTATTACATCTCTCTCGTCTTACATGGGGTTGCATAGGTGTAAAAAAGGGAGAATTTGATGCTGCAGCTGGAGTTTAGATAATTTTTGTGTTGGGAGCTGGTATGTGGGGAGCTGGTGGGAGCTGGTATGTGGGGAGCTGGTTAAAAAGCTGGCTTCCAGCGTGCACTGGCTCCCAGGGAGCTGCCTGCTGCCCTGTGTGTAACAGTGAAGCAAATTACACTTATTTTAATATCCTTGATTTACATGCAGTATACGGGCATTTCGCTTTTGGGAGTGTACCTTTTAATTTCCATTGAACTAACTGCCTTATGTTTGGGTAATTCCTCTTTCTGTAGTTAAATGCTACTATGGTAGGCCTCTGTCAGTGCCTCCAGCGTGCTTGTCTTCCACTTAGGTTGATGAAACAGTGAATCTGCAGGCATCCAGATGCCTTGCAAACAGCTTAATTGAGGGAAGGCTAAGGTGGAAAATCTGTTAATGACTATAGTTAGTTTGTCCATTTCAGCTGCATGGCAAAGTATGCATAGCAGTAACTGAAATTCTGCCTTTCCTGGAGGAAGGTTTTGGTAACCTCTTCCAGTAGTGAATCCAGTTCTTCTTTGCTGGTCTTCACTGAGCAAGAGGAACACAGATCCAAATACCAGGTCCTTTGATGAAAGGTTCTGATAGCTCTAGTAATTTACTGCTCTAAAGTCAGAGAAGACTGCAGGTGTTGCAGTCCGATACCATTCTGCTTTTATCGGTAATCAGATATAATGTAACAGGAGGAATGGGACCATGGAATTAAAACCGCTCAGATTGATCAAGTTGTCGACTGCGATAAAGTACAGGGATGCTATTCTGTGAAGCATCTAAAATAGGGGTGGGCAACACGGCTGCTCGCAGCTCTGATCTCCAGACATGCAGGTAAATAAAGTGCTAGCGGCCCTCCGGGGCGAACCATGGCAAACTGTGTCCTGTCTTGTGGGCTGCTTATTTCCCTCCTCTGATCTAAAAGCTGGTGTGTAGAACTTGACACAGCTCTGAATTCAGAAAGGAAATCTGGGAATGGTCTAAGGAAGGAGTGTTTCATGGTTATGACGCACGAGTTTTTGGCTGCTTCAGTTTTGAATAGAAGGGAAAGGGGATCAGAAGGAGGTAGGGTGGCCAGAGAGGAGGTGATTACAGTAGTAGAGGTGAGTTGAAAGACCGTGTAGAACAGAATGTTAGCAGTTGAGAGAGAGAGTCTTATTTTAGTCATGATACTAAATGGAGAAGCTGGACTTGGTGAAAATGTGGATGTCAGCTGAGTGAAAGAGGAGGCAAAAGTGATTAAAAAAGCAAAGTCCAAAAAAGCATACAGCTGCTCCCCAAGTTGTGAACGGTCGAGTTACGACCGTTTGCACTTACGACCAAAGCTCCCATGGAGCGGTCGTAAAGGTGGTCCCCGAGTTACGAACGCGACCCACGCTTACGAACAGCGTGGTCGTGTGTAACTCAGTGGTGTCCGAGTTACGAACAGTTCGAGTTATGGACCAAGTGTTGGTCCGTAACTTGTTCGTAACTCAGAGAGCGGCTGTAGTCCAGTTATCTTTTATTCTCAAACCAGCTTCTTTTCCCCCCTTTTTTTCAATAATGGCTCAAAGTATTTTGACACACTAAACCAAACTCATCTCTTAGCATCTAATATGCTGACAGTATACCAGTCTATGGGTGTGTCTAGACTACAGGGTTTTTCGAAAAAAGTGGCCTTTTTTTAAAAAAACTTCCTGTGTCTAGACTGCTGCCGTGTTCTTTCGAAAGTAAATCAAAGGAACGTAGCAGTTTTTTTTCGACAGTGGAAAACCTCGTTTTACAAGGAAGAACGCCTTTTTTCGAAAGTGCTCTTTCGAAAAAAGGTGCTATGTAATGCAAACTGTGCTTTCGAAAGAGAGCCTCCAGACTGCCTTGGGTGCTCTTTCGAAAAAGTGGCTTTGCTTTTTGAAAAGTACTGGTTGTAGTCTAGATGCTCTTTCTCGAAAGTGGCTTTTGAAAAAGCCTCCTTCGAAAGAGGCTTGCAGTCTAGACGTAGCCTATGTTTATCAACCCCAAAGGGTCCTCATTAGTGATCTGGGGTGTAAAATTGGCTCTGTATTCATCATAATTTTCATACCTTGCCTACTCCTGGTCTCCTTAATGTACTGATGCCATGGTGGATGACCTAGTACAGGGCTGGCCAACCCACTCTCTCTCCCCCGCCCCTTCAAGTGCAGCTTGCAAAGCCTCCCCTGCACCCATAAAAATGGCTCCCAGCCCCCTTTTCCCTGTGCTCACCGTCCGGTGTGGCAAAGCAAGATGGCGCTGGCTGACGGGAGCCTGAGCACCTGGAGTTGTGCTTAAAGGGGCAGCTCCCTTTTTTTTGTTTTTTTGTTTTTGTTGTTTTTTGCTTGACGACTTTTTTCCCACTGGCTCTTTGCGCTATGTCCCCAAGTATTGTGGCTCTTTGCCTTTAACGGGTTGGCCACCCCGACGTAGTACAAAGCAAATATGAAAGTAAAAGAGATGTTTTTAAAACTGAGCCGTTCGTGTTCCCTGGAATCAGAATCATTCTGGGTCCTCTGCTTCCCATCCACCATCCTGATAGTAATGATTCTGGTGGCCAAATTATGCAGGTAGCGATACCTGTGCATTTTCATTGCGTTTTCACAGGTGTAACTGGCAATAAAAGAAAGAGTTACTCATCTTGGTGCAGTAACGGTGCTTCTTTGAGATGGGTCCCCGTGGGTGCTCCACTCTGGGTGCTGGTGCGTCCTTGCACTGGCGACCGGACACTTTTTCCAGCAGTTTCTGCCGCGCCACGCAGGCGCCATAGCGCCCTCTAGTGCCGTTGGAATTGTTGGGCGCCTGCACGGCGCGGCTCCTCAGTTCCTTCTCTACCGTCCTCGGCAGCAGACTGAGCCAACTGTTCTCCTTACTCCTGTTTAAAAATAGTTAAATACCCAGTTTTAGCCCATAGTTTCCTCAGTCCAAGTTTTTTAGCCCTCTTCTCCTCCCGTCAGTTTAAAAAAAAAAAAAAAAGTTTTTCCTTGTTGCACTCTGCCGCTTTTCCCCGACCCCTCATGGTCGGGGTGGAAGAATGAAGTAGCATTAGAGAAACTAGTTATTCTCTCTGGTTAGATTGGAAATGAACCCATTTTAACACTGACTTGACTGAAGGTCCAGAGGAGCCATAATCTGTGAAACAGATCTGTATTCTCAGGTGGTAAAAGCCAGTGAAGACCTTTGCATATTAATTGTGGATATTGTTAGCACTGCCTTGTGAGAAGCAAACTTTTCAAGCTCCTTAGAAAGAAATCAGTTCTTCGTTATTGGACGAGTATTAAATTGCAGTGTATATACCAACACGTACCTAGTGGAAAACTATGTTGCTACCTTGTTAACTTTTTATCTTATTTTTGGTTATCTGTAATTATAAAGTATAAATTCTTCAGAAGCAGTAACTCTCCAGAAATTTTTTGAGAAATATGAGAGAGCATATCTATGAGAAGGGCAATTATTTTTTGTTGCTCACAGGTATGTGGGTTGAGGAAGAGCAGTGTTGAATTTCAACAATCTGGGTTTCATTCACTCTAGAGATGTTGGTTTCTCAGTCTGAGTAATAAGCATAAATATTTTAGAGATGTTACATTTTAGATTCTGAATAAATTAGCAAACAAGCTAGGATTAACTGACACTTCTGAAATAGTTACCTACTTAAAATATTCAGATACATAACAAGGGAGCACAGAATTGCGACATCTAATTCTGGATATTTTTGATGTGTGAAATAAGGATGTTAAGGACTAGTTGACTCCAATAGGCAAATGCTTTTTGGATAGTCAGTGGATAATCAACTAGTTGATTCCCCTTCCCCCTTGCTGCCTCTATCAGATAGAGGCAGCAAAGGGGGCAGGGGAAGAAGGGGTGCTTAAAAGCAGCAGCGCTGCACAGCTGATCCGCAGCTCAGCTGTGCAGTGATGTCCCTTTAAAATGCCGATGCGCCGTGGAGCCGCACGGATTCTGCTGAAATGCCATGTGGAGCCCGGGATCAGTTGGAGTCCCCAGATGACCCTGAGCTCCATGGTGTTGCCCCTTTGAAATGCTGAGGCGGCGTTTTAAAGGGGCAGTGCCGCACAGCTGAACTGGGAATCAGCTGTGCGGAGGCTGCCCCCTTTGAAATGCTGCCTTGGAGCCCTGGGTCAGCTGGGGAGTCCCCCACTGACCCCGGGCTCCATGGCTTTGAAATGCACAAGAGCCTGCAGCTGGGGACTCTTGTACATTTCAAAGCAGGCACGCCTGTGTGCAGCCCAGAGTCAGCAGGACTTTCTGCTGGCCCCAGGCTCCAGGAGGAATTCAGCATTCCTCCTTTGAAATGTACAAGAACCCCTGCTGGGGCTCTTGTACATTTCAAAGGAGGAATAGGAAGTGCCTATGACTAGTGGAGTAGTCAATGGAAATTCCATGGACTACTTGACTAGTCAGTTAACTGCAACGTAATATCTTTAGTGTGAAAGCACTTGGGCTTGGGTAAGGGGGTTCTTCAAGGTTCCAGCCTTCGTTGCCTTTTTTTTTTTCAACTTTCCCATTCACATTCATGTTACCCTCCTGGGTAAGGAAAACTGAAAATGGTTCTTTCCAAAGCAGTTCCTGTCATTCTATAGTCGCTGGAGGTGCTGCTGTAGGAATGGTATGAGCTGCACTTTTTGAATAGAGTGTACTGCCTCTGCAGCATTGCTGACTCTGATTCTGACTTGCCATCTGGCACCAGGTTTCTCTGCCACTGAAATACCAGGCTGGTCTTGCCTTTGTTTGAAATTAGTTTTAAACATCATTATTAGAGCCCTGCAAATCCATGGCTATCTGCAGTTCATTCTTCTGGATACAGATGTGGGTGCAGATACAAATTTTGTATCCAGAACCCTGCAAAATTTGTGGATGGATGCAACTATCTATGGCTCATCTTTGTGGTTATGGATGTAGATGTGGATACAAATTTTGTGTTCGTGCAGGGATCTTGAAAGAAATTCCACTTTAAAAACAAAATCTTACAGTATTCTTTACATTTTAGGAGCAATACTTTACAAAAATGAATAAACGTTTTAAGCCAATTCTCATAACATTAGCTTTCAATGTTAGAGAATGTTGTACTTATTTTACTAGTCCCAGACTAATGATTTTCTTTATTCTAGGATACATTGATAAATATCTGTTAATGCACGGTTTGACTTTTTGTTTAGAAGGATAGCAGGTGTGAGGAATTTGAAAACCTGTCAGTTGATAACTGACTCCTTTCCCATCTGAGGAAGTGGGTTTTGCCCATGAAAGCTCATGATAGTGTGTATTTTTGTTAGTCTCTAAGGTGCCACAGGAGTACTCCTTGTCCTTCTGAGACTTTTTCTCTCTTTCTGGTTGTTTGAAAGGCTGTTTTCTGCATGGCAGTAAAATGTTTAATTTTGAAGCAGCAATGATTAAAGTCTGAGCACAAGAGTAACATTCCTGAAGCAACCTTAACAGTGTTCTGATATGAATGCTTGTTCACGGGCTGCTAGGAGAAAATGTGTTGGACCCATCGCTCTGGATAAAAGTCATGTGTGTTCTTGTCCTGTAAAGTTGAAATGCAGACTGAATTCCTTTTTATTTTATATTGTAATTACTTCTCCATCTGCATTGTTCTCTTCCCACTGTTTTGTGCCTCAGAGGAGAACGCTGTTCCATGTGAGGTCTTTTTTTTTTTTTTTTTTTTCTCCCAAAGAAGTCTCTTGTCCTTGTAAACTAGTTTCCCTTTGCTTTTCTCCAGATAAGAGAAGGAGATGCTGAACTATGATAGATTCCATTCAGATGATACCTGACTACTCGGTGCAGTGCAGATGGGCAGGAATCTGGTTGCAAATGACCAGCAGGACGTTCATTGTGGTGGGAGATCTATGCTGGCATAAAGCTCCTATGCTAGCCACATCAAAGCAAATAAAGTTGCAGAACTGAGAGTGCTTAGTGGACCCTTTGCTTGCGGTACAGTTTAGAGTAGCTCCCCATTGACTCTGAGTCTCTCTGGAACAAGGGCCAGTCTTGACCACCCCACAAACTCAGGGAGCCATAACCAAATCTGACATCCCTTCCCCTCCCCTGCCTGAGTTTGCAGCCATGGGGCTCTTAGGCTACGTCTAGACTGCAAGCCTCTTTCGAAAAAGCATTTCTTGACTACAACCAGTATTTTGGAAAAAGCAAGCCACTTTTTCGAAAGAGAGCAGCCAGGCAGTCTGGATGCTCTTTTTTGAAAAAGCCCTGTTTGTATTCAAGAACGCCTTTTTTTGAAAGAGCACTTGCGAAAAAAGGCGTTCTTCCTCGTAAAATGAGGTTTTCCACGGTCGAAAAAACCCTGTAGTCTAGACACACCCTTACATTTGTTGGCCCAATGTTCTTCCCAGGCAGGAGACTGTGCCTTTTTTTTAATGGTGCTTGGCTGCGTGTTAAACAGATAGTGCTTGCTCTATCCTGGCCCAGCCTCCCAGCCAATCAACTGTACTAATGCAGCAGCTCAGAGGTGGAAAAGGACTGTGAGACTCCTTGCCCAATAGCTCCGTCATGCTGAGCACTCACAGCTGGCTGACCAGGTGACTGTGTTCCTCCCTTCCCCCAAAAGACTGTAAGGAGGTTGGAATTCCGAAGCTGAGTCAGTGATCTGCTTCATTTGTCATCCACTGACTAAGCACGGGACACCCAGCATTGCTTCGCTCTTTTGTTAAGCAGGTTCAGCAATGCGAGAGGGAAGGGGAGTGAGTCAGTCCTGCCCAGTAGCATCCACTGGGAAAGGCAGAAAGCTGACATGCCCATGGCCCTGTAAAGCAGTGGTTTCCAACCTTTATGCCCCAAATCGCTTTTTGAATTAAAGAGCAACCCAGGATCTATTCTTCCCTGAGGACTTGCGCCTTCCCTGAAACTGCACTTTACTCCATCCCACCCCCCTCCATTGCTGGCTCTCCCCCATCACTCACATTTGCCAGGCTGGAGCAGAGGATTGGGGTTTAGGCTCTAGACTGGGGCTGAGAGGCTCACAGTGTGAGAGGGAGCTACAGGTTGAACCTGGGGCAAAGGGTTGAGGTGCAGGAGGGGGTGCCAGGTGCAAGCTCTGGGAGGGAGTTTGGGTGCAAGGGTAGGCTGGGGCAGTGTGTGTGGGACAGGGTGCTGTCTCTGAGAAGGGGGTCAGGGCTAGGGCAGGGAATTGGGGTGGGGGTTACGGTGCAAGAGGGAGTATAGGGTGGTGGCTCTGGGAAGTGACCCTGGGTGGGGGCAGAGGGTTGGGATTCAGGAGGGGACTCTTGGAGGAGGCTCAGGGCTAGTGTTTGGCATGTAAAAGAGGTGTGAGGAGCTGTCTCTGGGAGGTGGCTCAATGCTGAGGCTTACGGTGCAGGAGCGGGTATAGGGTGCTGGCTATAGGGAAGGGGGCTGATGGTTGGGTTGCAGCCTTCTACTGGCTGGCATGTACTCTGAGTGACTCCCTTTTTGGTGCATTAAAGCTAAGGCAGTCTCTCACCTTCCTGGCCCCACACGGCTCCTCTAAGGGGCCAAAGCGCCCTGCTGCTTTCAGGTTTGAGGGACACATGGCTCTGTGTGCTGCTCCTCTCTACTGGCACTGCCCCCTCAGCTCCTGTTGGACCCTAGTTACCCATTGAAACTGCTTGGGTGATGCTTGGAAGCAAGAGCAGCATGCTGAGACCCCTGCCCCTCACAGGCCGGCAGTGTGGGCCTGAGGCAAGCATGGAGCTACCCTTACCAGCAGCCCCACTCTACAACCTCAGATTGCAATTGACTAGGAGAGTTCCCAGGATCAACTGGTTAGTGACCACTTCTGTAAAGCCTTCCCTCACTTTTTCCTCCCATTGTCAAAGGTGATTGCAGGAGGCTAAAGAGACAGAGCATAGGAACCCTAGAATGTGTGCGGGAGGAAGGGCAAGAGAGATCAGTGGAAAGGGAAACATGCGGTGGTTAAGTATTTAAAATATCGACTCTTCAGATGTTTGAATTTACCCATATCTTTGAAGAGTGATGATGGAGATGCTGTAGAATTCTCCCTGATAAGAAAGGTGTGTTCTTGGTTTGTCACACTGATTGCTGTAATAGCTTTATACAACTAGCGATAGAAAAGAGGTGTTAAATGGCTCTTCACTTGCCAAAGAAAAATATCCCTATCTTTTGAAGTGGTTTTGTCCAGTGTAGTTCTGAATGACTCAAGTGATAGAAGCCCTATCACTAATCTTTTGGGAGACTAATAGATCTTATGGATAGATGATGTTTGTTATTCAAAGAGAACTTTGTGTAGTGCTATTTTTAAAGTTGCTTTTGTAATTTATGGGGTGGGGGTGTGTGTGCCAAGAAACTGAGACAGGTGTGTTTTGTATTAATTTACATAAATTCTACTTTGCTTTTTTCTCCCGGTTTCGTGTTTATATTAAGTTACAGACTAATGCAGCTACCCCTCTGAGATTTTTTTTTTAGTCATAAATAAAATTTTAAAAGATTTTCAATTAAATGACTCATAAGTCAATAAATTGCTTTTATAAACTTATAACCAGAATTTCTTGTGAGGTTACTATGTCATTTCTGATGTAAAGTAGGTTTTTTTTGTAAAATTTCAAAATATGTAAATAGTTAAAGGACTATCAATTTTTATTTATTTTCCCCATGTGCAATTACTACACAGAGCTCCATCTCCTGCATAAAAAAGCACCCCCCAAAAAAGTTACTTGCTTTTGCTTTTGCCGGATGTTTTGTCAGTGCATTATTTGGAACAGCAACTTTTCCTTCAGAGTTTTGACATGCTTTTATTATTTGGAATGCAACAATAAGGTTGATGCAAAGCGCATATGGATAAAATCAGGTGTCAGTTTTATTGCCTGATAGGTAACTTTGAAAGTAATTGTGAATGACCAACCTCAATGTCTCAGATCAAAGAATATGAAGATACTTGCATATACTTTTAAAAATGTTTGTAGGTAAATGCCAGTTAATAGTAATATCTTTTTTTCTATTCCAGATGGGAATGACAGGTAACACTAGTCCCTTTGGGCAGCCCTTTAGTCAAGCTGGGGGGCAGCAGATGGGTGCTACCGGCGTGAATCCTCAGTTACCAAGCAAGCCAGGCATGGCAAATAATTTGCCTCCCTTTCCTACTGACATCAAGAGTACTTCGGTTACCAGTGTGCCAAACATGGTAAGTTGCATTTAACTTGTCATTTTCCTCCTTCCTTGTTATGTATTTTTGAAATATATTTCATGTTCCAAAATATAAAGTTTTACAGATTGAACCTCTCTAGTCCAGCACTCTCAAAGACCTGACGGGTGCCAAACCAGAGAATTTGCTGAACCACAGGAGGTCAATATTGTCTAGCAGTATTACCAACACTTCCACTGCTTAATGGGTTCTTAGAAGACATTTAGGGGTAAATGATCAGAGCTAAATAACAGCACAGAACACTGAGAGCCAGGACTGGCAGCTGTAAACAAACTTTATAGGACCATGGGAAACTTGGCCACACCCATAAGTGGTCATCCGGCTAACTAAAATCATGCCGGCCCACAGAGTGCTGGAGGTTCAGCCTGTATCAAATAAAAACTGAATACAGTAATTCCTCATTTAACACGTGCCCGCTTAACACGTTTTCGCGATAGCGAGATTTTTTTTTAGGGAACGTTTTTTGAATTACACGACTGTCCCCGGAATAACACGATTTCCCCAGCAGGCCCGTAGCCGGAGGCTGCGCAGGGCTTCCCCCACCTCCCTGCAAAGCGGTGGAGGGTTCGCCACTCGCCGCGCTGTTCCCCACTGACTCCCCCTCGCCGGACGCCTTGCCCCCTCTCCTCCGTCTCCGCTTGCAGGCCAGCGGCTGGGTTTCCCCAGCTGGCCCATCGCTGGCGGCTGCGTGGGGCTTCCCCTGCCTCCCTGCAAAGTGGCAGAGGGTTTGCTGCTCGCCACGCCATTCCCCGGCAACCCCGCCTCGCCAGACGCAGTGTGGATCCCGGCAGACCCGTCACACAGGCATACTCTCAACCCAAGCCCCCTCTCCTCTCCTCCCCTTCCCTTCCCCGGAGCCAAACACCTCACCTCCCTGCTGTAACCCAGTCCCGTTTCTGCCCCCAACCTTATGTCCCGGTCCCAACAGACACCACCGCTTGAAAAGCAACCCCCACCTTTTCCATTAGGAAATTTTCAGTGGGAAAATTGACCCCCCCATAACACGTTTTCACTTAACACGATCATTTTCTGAAACATATCTGTAGTGTTAAATGAGGAATTACTGTATGTGTAATACTATTTGATATTAATGAATTATATTGAAAACTCATCTGATTTCTTTCCTCAATAGTATTGGTCAGCAAAATATTAAAGATGAATTATAAAAACAAAAATGAGGTAAACCCCAGATATTCAAAGTGTGCCCACTATCCAGCCTGTGGACAGAATAAGGCTGAAATAAGTTTTAACAGGCTACTGGGTTCACTGGACCATTGGTTTGGCTAGTAGCATGCACCCTCCCAATAGTTCTTCACCTTAGAAATTGATACTTTTGGTTTCACTGTACATACCCCAGAATTCATCATTCTGTGATATCACAGACATTGGGAATTTCATGGGTTCCTCTGAGACTGTGTTATTTTCTGTCACTTCTCCAGTAAACTGGGAAATTGTCAACAAGGTATTGGGAGAGGGGATTTAGAAGCTTATTTAAAATTAATAAGCTTAATTTCAATAATTTTAATTCATTAATGAGAATATAATTAATTTTAGATTGTAATTAATTTTAGTAACCCCCATTATTCGTTATCAGGAGCATTTAGCAAAAAGTGGCAATTACAAACTTGAATGTTTAGAAATATTTTCTTTTGAGTACCCCTGAACAGTGTGCTCTGCATTTTAAAAAATTATTAAAAATAAAGTTAAGGGGGTAGGATCTTTTGTTCTCTGCTGCTGATCAGAATCAGTAGAACTGAGAGCAATGCTACCAAGCGCGCTCAGGCCTGCACTTTTCTTTTCTTCTTTTTCCTTTATACACTACCACCTGCTCTCTTTTTAGTCCATTACATTTTCAGCTCCAAGTCTGCAGATTAGTGCCTTCCTAATTTTTTCTAGCTGCTGTAGAGGCGACAGTGGATTGTGGCTTTACTGAATGAAGGCACAGCTGATTAAAGAGGAGGAGCTTTTTCTGTACAATTTTGAAACTTGAAAGTGAAAGAAAAACAGGGAAGGAAACACCATCAATTCCAACAGTTTCTCCTAAACGATTACTGGAAATTTTGCTGAGCTTTATAAATCCTGCTTAAGATTATAAGAAGTCACTCACTCCAGTTCTTGATACTATGTGGTTATATAATTATAAGGCTACTTCTGGAATAAGTTAGGTAACTAGGAACTTGTTTGTATTGTTGGTGAACTTGTAGTAAGGTGTGCAGTATCTTAGGTTGTAGTACTGTTAGTTCATAAACTCTGTTCATACTTACTACTGCAAAGTTCAAGAGCCCCTGTTGTGCTTAAATTTATTTAACTGTGCTTGCTGCTAAGAGTTGCCACATCCATCCACAGTCTTGACAAAAGACTGAGAGAAAGTGCATTTGGCTACTGGCTTGTATTTTAAATGAGAATTGTGGGGGTTTCTTAAATGGCATACTAAAATGAAATGCCCTTTCATACAGATTTTAGAATTACACTGTGTTATTGCTCCCCTTTAGGGCAATGAAGTAACAAATTTACTTTGCAAGGTTTCACCAGTTTCTAAAACCTTATTGAACGAACTTTGATCTTGGCTGTACCTGCCATTTAAACCTCACACCAATGCACCTGATCTGCATTTCAGCAGTGGGTAATTTTCTAATATGGACAGAGTTAGTGTGTACACACTTGTGCAGTAAATTTAATTCTCCAGGTATGCTCCATTGTTTGTCACAAAGGATTGTATACACCCCTTGGTTTTTAACCTGGTACACTACATTCCAAAACACATGCAGGAAATGTTCTGTTCTGTAAGCTCTATCTGTACCACTACACATGTGTATCAATTTCTAAAGCAGAAGTTTTGTTTTATATTCGCTGTGAAAGTGGACTGCTTGCTGAGAGACTGAATAGTATCTTGTCATTTTTGTGTCTATGGGAAGCACACAGCTGATTGCTCCCCTGTTTCTGCTGTGCAAAATAAATGACTTCTAGTGCAGATTGCTTGTGAGAATGGTTCTTGTTAGTTTATTTATTAAAATATAATTTACTTTAGAAATTGTGGATGTTTAGAATACTGCAAACTCGGACAATTTTATGTGATATTTTTCCATGCTGGCTGCTGCTTCACAAAGTAAAATTAAAATATCACCACTTCAATATCCCTCTATATGCTAAGATTAATTTAATTGAACTGCTTGCATAATTTCTATGGAAACTACAACTTCAGTTATGTTTTATGCTCTTAAACATGACAGCAGTTACTATAGTAACACACAAAGCCTCTGAGATGCAAATTACTGTTGGTTAACACTATGAATGTCTGTTGCTATTCTTTAGCAGAAGAGTTGATGCACAGATTCCGCTGTTGTGCCTTCCAGATAACTCTTAAACTTAGCAGGAGTTTCAGGAATCCTCACTTCTGGCTGTATCTGAAAGGAAGCATAAATGGGGAGAAGAGGACGTAGGTCTCCTGAACTTCCGTCCTTAGTCCTATTCATTTGTCAGAGAGGTGCTCCTTCATTGCTTACTTGTTTCCCTATCACTGGGAAATGTTTGTATTGTCTTAGTCATCTGTATTTTGGTGGTGTGTTTATAGAACAGGGCTGATTGCCATCTGCCAAAGTCAGGATTCCGTGTATAATTCAATTATGAAGCCATTTGCACAGCTGCATAATTCCTTTTTGAAACTGCAGTTTAACTAATGCTATAGAATCTAAATACTTCTACGGACAGTTAGCTTCTGGAGATTATCCATCAGGGTTACTTCATAGCATTTCTCTCCTTCCTGCCTCTCAAACTGCCTCCCAGGCCCTATTTTGGGGGCCAGAACCCCTTTTACAGCAAGGGGCAATAGAGCATCCCACCTCATCACGGGAGGTGGTTCTACTCCCTGTATTTCCAATTTCCAGAAAAGATGGAAACTCATTCTGACCTTTGGCAACTCAACATTTTTATTTGAAAGCTGAATTCTGACTATACTGGGATCAAGAATTTCTTCCCTTCAGGAAAGGTTGTGGTTCACAGCTCTCGATGCAAAGGACACACATTTCCAGGTGGACATTCACCTATTATCACATAAGAAGCTGTTTCAGTTCCTCACCTTTCGACTTGCTACAGCCCCTAAAATATTTATAAAGGTTTTCTCTGTTATAGTAGCCCAACTGAAGTGCCAGGATTATATGGTGTTTCCATACTAGAGGACTGATTCTGGTAAGCCAGTCTCATCAGGAGGTCAGGTCAATGACAAGTCTTTTCAGATAATTTTTAGCAGCTGTAGATGTTTGCTCCCCCAATATGGTTCCAGAGCCATGACTTGGGACTCTCAAGGCAATGTTCTTCTGCCGTGGACAAATGGCCTCAGAGATGCCTTATGTCCCATTCTCCTACTTCTACAAGTCATGGGGAGGATATGTCATGACAGAGCCAGCATCATTCTCTTAGTAACCTGTTAGCCCAGATGGTTCTGGTTCATGGAACTTCTAAAGATATGTGTCTGCACACTCCTGGATCTCCTAACTTCAGACGTGGGGAAAATCAAGCAAGCCAATGTGGGTTCACTCCATCTCATGGCCTGGTGTTTGGATGGGTGTCTGAAATAGAAAAGTCATGCTTGGCCCATGTTGAAGAGATTCTTTGCCAAAGTAGAAAGGATTCTACTAGAACCTGTTGTATGGCCAAATGGAGACACTCTTCTCTCTGGGCTCATTTGCACAAACATTTTGTTAATATCTTAAGCCTCCCAGTTGTTCTAGACCAGGGGTGGGCAAAAGGGCCTCCGCGGGCTGGATTTGGCCTGCCAAGCGGGTTGATCCGGCCCTCAGAGACCCTGCCGCTCCCCTGCCCCCAGGCCAATTAGGGCCTGGGGGTGGGAGAGTACGTGAAACTTCCTCCTGCCCTGGCAGGACCATGCAACGCTTTGAAGCACCATGCGCTTCTCGCAGCGCAGGACGAGACGTCACGCACTCCCCGGCCCCCAAACTAATCATGGTCTGTGGGTGAGGTAGCCCAGAAGCCCCTTCTGGTTTAGGCCACACCCCTTCCAGGGTGGCCTGGGGCCACTTCAAAATTTTTTGAAATGTCCCCTGGCCAAAAATTATTGCCCACCCCTGTCCTACACTATTCCTTTTGTCCCTGAAGACTTCAGGGATTGCTATTAGTTCTCAGCAAAAATGAGGAAGAACGGCTCTTGTGCAAGAGGGGTTTTTTGCGCAAAAAGGAGTTGTCTACACTGCTCTTTTTTGCACAAAAGCCTCTTGAGCAAAAATGGCTGCTCATCAATTATGCAAATGAAGTGCGGTGATATTCCACGCCGAGCTTCATTTGCATAAGCTTTTCCGCAAGAAGGCTACAGTGTAGACATAGCCTAAGTGATAGAGGTTGACAGCTTGCTAATGCTTGGTGGACCAGCCATGAGAGGAGACTGAGACCCACACTTTGCCAGTGAATTTAACCCATATTTGATGATAGCAGAGGAATGTCAGACTTAGGAGAGGGTTCCGTTCCAGATTCGGGAGATGAATAAGAGTCACAGGTAGGGATGTTAAATATCGGTTAATTGAATAGTCAGGTAACCTTCTGAATTCTTATCGGTTAGTCAACTATTCTATAGTTCCTGGCGGCGGGGCCAGCAGCCAGTGTGCTCCGGCCCCACTCCTGAGGAGCCCCCTACCAGTGCATCAGAGGCAGCAGTGCAGGGTGCCAGATGGTAGCTGGTCTGCAAGGGGATCCAGTTTAAAAACCATCTCCCCTTGTGGACTGGCTGCCTGTCACCCTGTGCTGCTGCCTCTGATAAAGCAGCAGCCCCTGTCCAGGTGGGATCTGAGATCCCAGACCTGGTGTGAGCCGGAACCGAGCTGGCCTGCCTGCCCACCTGGCTCCTAATACACTTTAAATGCAGTGTCATAGCGGGGGTAGGTCCCAGACGTGGTACGAGCCAGGACTGAGCCAGGCTGCTGGCCACCCTGCTAAAAAATTAACGGGCGGGGAAAGGGCATGTAGTCTATAGCATTAACCTATAAGCTTTTGCTTATTAATTGGTTAACCGACTATACTATTACATCCCTAGTCACAAACCCTTCAGCCTGTATTTCTCTTACTTTGACCCTTTCTGCCCCATGTGCGGTGCCAATACTCTTCCCCCCTCACCTGGTCCTTCATCTAAGCTTCCTCCCATAGCTCTTCGTCCTAGCTCATCTCCTTCCTCATCCCAGGTACCTGTCCCGTGTGGTCGTCTTGTTCCAGTCTTCATTCCCAGCCAGTTCCAGAAGAGGTAAAGGAGGGGCACAGAAAAGACAAGGGGAACCTATGGAAGCTCAGCAGGCCTCTAATTTAAAGAGGATGGCAAACTGGTAACTCTTGCGAGGATAGCCCATGCTCTGAAACTACAAGAAGAGTTTGCCGAGAATGTCTGGTATCATTTTCTTATATGGCTACACATGTGCTGAGGGAAAGGTGCCATTCTAAACCGAAACCATTCTCTGCCACACGAGCCAAAGGAAAGATGACAGTTACCTGGAAAAGAAAGGGGAAGGGGCAGGAAAAGTGAGGTATTGAAAAATTCTCTTGGAGTCTTGGAACTTTAGCTGCAAGCTCCAGTTTGTGCTACGTGCCCCTTCCAGACCTTGTTGAGTGGCTTAGTAGTTCTCCAGAGGCAAAAGATGAGGACTCTCAGCTGGCTAAGATTTTTCTAGTTCTGGACACTACTATCTGTTTGGGTGTGACACCGTGTGTAATGCAGTGCTGTCAACGACTGGAGCTGTGGTCATTTTGGCAGGCAAGACGGCCCTCTGGACAGTGGATTTTTCCTCCAAATTCAGGTTAATAGCCCTGCCCTTAGAATACTGCTTTCTTTTGATGGTGAAATTGGTTCTTTGAAGGATTAAGGATTATTTCATCTCCTCCAAAGTCTACCTTGAGAGGCTTGCTTAGCCCCAGGATAGGATCCAGTAGAAAGTGAATCCAGGGAGTCTACAGTCTGCTCTTCAAGAAAAAGGGGTGAAGCCACTTGTAGAAGAAAGCAAGGTTTTCAGGTTTACATTTTGGTACTGAAAGGAGTTAAACAAGGAGATGCTTTGTGTATTAAGTATTCAGCCTGAGGGTGAAAGGTTCTAGGCACAATCTCTCACCACCAGGACAAGGTAAAGAACATCTTCGGTTCCTGGATCCAAACAGTATCTGACTAGTGCGTACTGGAGATACATCCTTTGTTCTCAGGCAGTAGGTAGTAGGACATTCCAATATGGCACTGGATTCAGTTTGCATTTGATAAAAGTATCTCATTAACAACTCTTTTTAAAAAATGTTAGGAGACTGCCCAACTGTAATTAATTGATATAAGCATTGTGTATCTTCTCAGCATACCATGTTGGCTCTAGCAGTGAGAACTCTTACGCTATCCAGCCCTAGAAGGACAGCCTGAAGCCACTGTCGCAGAATACAATCAGTATTACAATACAGAGATGTCTGGGTTGAATAATTACTGCAAGGAAGAAGATTCCCTTGAACCTCAACTTCAAAGAATGCTGCAAGTGTGCAGCTGGACGCTTTTGAGATTTCACGTGATTTTAGCCTTGTTTTAGAGTTGGATGGATGGATCAAAGCATGTGACTCACGTTTTTATTGGGAACACTGAGGTGATCCCACTCTAGTATTAGATTGAGGAATTAAGCAGCATTCACAGATCTGTGCAACTGAACTTCAAGAGTTCTTATGACCACCCTTGGCAGATGCTTTTGCAAACACCAGTGTATGCAGGCTCATGGGCTATAAGACTAAGTGAGAGAGTACCTTTTTGAGGGTTTTTTTGGTCCTGTGGACCCAATTTTTACAGTGCATCTAATGCTGCATGTATCAGGCTTAAGGGTATTTTCTTCAGGCAAAACACAGGTACATCTGTGGTGGTCACAGTGAGCTGTTTAGACAGTGATAGGTATGCCTAGGGATTTGGCTACTGTATGTTACAAATACAATATAGATTTTACACTTACCCTTCTGACCAGCAGATGGAGTTCAAGAATATTATTTAGGAAGCTAATATAACCATCTAGTCCTTAGCTTTCTCAATTATTCTCTCTAATATGAGTTGGAGGAGCTCTTCTCCTTCTGAATTTGTCAGAATGTTTTATAGAAAACTTAATCTGCTGAATCGCCACATTTGATCTTGCATGTTCACCTATGCTCACTGTTAATAAACTCAATTGATTCTCTTGGCTTTGCATAATGCAGTGATTTTGATAGAAGAAATAATGAAATTGGGAGGCATTGAGCCTGTCTGTAGGAGAGTATATAAAGAGCTCAAAGAATTGTGGCTCAATTGAATTTTCAGTAGTATGTTAAAGTCGGTGTAAATTAACAAAGTATCTTCCTAGTAATTCAGTAATCCCAGTACCTTCAATCCTGCAGTGAAATTAAGCAATGCATAATCCAGACTATCATAACCAACTGAACAAAAGCTCCCACTGCAGAGCTGTGGCTAAGAGAACTAATGTGATTCTTGGGTTTATAAATGGGACTTTCAAGTAGGAGTAGAGTGTGAAAGGTGGAATTTCCTTGGGGGTAGTTGTCGGCCCTGTGTGTATTCCAAAAATTGGAATGCATGTGCACTGAAGAGGAGAAAATCTTGCAAGTAGTGTCAATTGGTCAGCAGTTCCATATTGGATCTCCTTGTTTTCTGCACCAAAGATTTAAGATCAGGTGCAGATTAACAATCCTTTTCACTGCTGCACAGTAGGGATGTGAAGGACTAGTCAGTTATCCAATAAGCAAATGCTTATCGAATAGTCAACAGGACAGTCGACTAGTTGTTTCCCCCCTTTGCTGCCTCTATCTTTCCAAGTCAGGTGAATCTTCACATGCTGGTCCCAAGGACTTAAGTTCCCCATAAGTCTCCTAACCATGAAGAGAAGGCACTCAGGCTCCAATGGAACTGCCCTCACTATTGACAGCAGTGGTGATTATGGCCTGTAACAAGTTGCCAACATCTGCTGGGATGGACCAGGAGCTTCAGCCTTTTCCAGTGGTCTGGTAGCACTTTATAGACTAACAAAACATGTAGATGGTATCGTGAGCTTTCATGGGCACAGCCCACTTCTTCAGATGAACGGTCATCTGAAGAAGTGGACTGTGCCCATGAAAGCTCATACCACCATCTACATGTTTTGTTAGTCTATAAAGTGCTACCAGACCATTTTTTTTTCTGTAACAGACTAACTCGGCTACCCCCTGAAGCTCCTCTTCCAATGGTAGGCTTTGCCAACCATTAAGTAGCACTTTATCAGGCAGAACCAATGACGGGAATCCCTTGTACTCAGAATGTACTGAGACACATGCTACTCCCGAGGATATCTTCAACCTCCCAGACGCACAACTTCCTCTACTTTTGGGTCAGATACTTCTGAAGAACATTTTAAACCCAGAAGAGGATAACATCTCAACAAGAAAGATTTATTCCCCTTCCCTGTTCAGGACCCAGAGTTTCATTGCACTGGCACCAGTAGTACCTGTGATAGACAGATCCAGCCTTCTCATCAGCTGAATCCAGTGTGCAGGACGAGCTCTCACTTCCCAGAGAGGTTAGTCCAGACAAGGCTTTGGGAGTTTCTTGGCTCCATCCTCCGTGCAAGCAGGGTTACCCTCCAAGGTACCTAGTGCCATGCCCCCATATCACACCAGTGTTCAATCCTTTGTGTTGGCCCTATTGGAGTCTTTGAAATCTTTATGCTTCGCAGTGTGAACTCTACCAGAGTCACGTTGTCCCTCTCCTCCTAAGCAAGTATAGAGTGGTATGGCACGCACAGGTAACATTTACCCATACCCCAAGGACATTACTTTATGCCTGTAAAATGGGAAAAGCTCTTGTTCACTCATCTTGCCCCCAACTCCCTAACAGTATAAGCAGCCACAGAAGAATCCAGGTAGCAAGACCCTAAAACCTTGTGGACCACGGGAGTGAAACACCTGGATCTTCTAAGGAGGATCACATCTGCTAACATCCAGTTCTCAATCTTTACCAGGCCTTGTTAGCTAAATATGACTTTATAAACTACTTGAAGTTCCTGGAGTTCATACCAACTCCCCCAGAGGGACAGGGCTGAATTCCAAACCCTTGTTAAGGAAGTGGGATCTGTGCAGCTTGCAATAAGTGTTTAGCTGTGGACACAGCTGGTACCAGAATAGTAATGTAGTGAATGTTGTGAATTCGCTTTTTGGGATTGGACAGGAAGATTTAGAACATCATTGAAAACTTGCCCTTTGAAACTTTTCAGCAGAAAACAGACAAGTCTTTGTGCTCACAAAAAGACTCCAAGACAGTCGTCCTCTCCCTGGGCAATCATGAGCCCCAAAGAAGCATCATCATAAACAGGTTGTCAAGGCTGTTCCCCACTCTGGCACTCAGAGTGCAGAAGGTAGGGGCCTGTGAGAGACCTTAAAATACCTTGCCTCTCAAGGCTTCTGTTTTTAAAAACTCCCCAAGGTCACAGATTTCCTGACCTTGGGGGAGAGGCTGCCATCACCAAGTATTAAAAAAAACAACCCTTTTTTCTTGAACCCAGGAAGAAAACATTTGGGAACATCTTCCAGGGGGTATCCCAAGCTCTTTTATCACAAGAGAACTTGGAAAAAACAAAGTGTAATGGCTGATAGCTGACCTCTCAGTTTTAGGCATGCATACACAGACCTCTTCTTACTCTGAAAACATCTACTCAGTGTGCAGCAGCAGTCAAAAAAGCGCACAGAATGTTAGGAATCATTTAAAAAGGGATAGAGAATAAGACAGAATATCTTATTGCCTCTATATAAATCCATAGTACAACCACATCTTGAATACTGCTTACAGATGCGGTCGCCTCATCTCAAAAAAGATATATTGTCATTGGAAAGGGGTCAGAAAAGGGCAACAAAAATGATTAGGGTTTTGGAATGGGTGCTATATTAACAGAGATTAAAAACAAAGGGACTTTTCAGCTTAGAAAAGAGGAGACTAAGGGGGGATATGACAAGAGGTCTATAAAATCATGACGGGTGTGGAGAAAATGAATAAGGAAAAGTTATTTACTTGTTCCTATAACATAGAACTAGAGGTCACCAAATGAAATTAATAAGTAGCAGGTTTAAAACAAACAAAAGGAAGTTTTTCTTCATGCAGCGCACAGTTAACATCTGGAACTCCTTGCCAGAGGATGTCGTGAAGACCAGGACTTTAACAGGGTTTAAAAAAAATTTATATAAATTCATGGAGGTTAGCCAAAGTGAGTAGGAATGGTGTCTCTAGCCTCTGTTTGTCAGGGGCTGGAAATGGATGACAAGAGAGGGATCACTTGATGGTTACCTGTTTCTGTTCACTCCCTCTGGGGCATCTGGCATTGGCCACTGTCAGAAGACAGGATACTGGACTAGATGGACCTTTGGTCTGGCCCAGTATGGCCATTCTTATGTTCTTACCTTCCAGAACACAAGAATAAGATCTTAGCCTTAAAAAAGGTGATTTTATTGACAAAACAAAAATATATACTTAGTAAAGCATACTTGATTGCTAGGTGTTAGAGCAACTGAGAAAACAGATTCAAGCACAGAACATTTCTTCCCTGGGATTCAGCTTTAAAGTTACAATGTTGGGGGGGGCACGTGGACTTGGCATAGAGAAGTTTAGCCAAACAACAAAACAAAGAAAATTAAAATAATCTGATCATGTCTAAATAAATATGCCCTGTCTACTCACATGTCCATATTTCCAAGGTCCTGTCCAATTCTAGGCTCAGGTATTTTTTTTTTTTTTTTAATGAATGGTATTCCTGTCCAGTTCAAAGCATCTTTCTTTCCCCCGGCTCCTGGTTTAAACTCTCACAAAGAAAAAACAGCGAGCAGGGTTCCTTTCAATTCAAATCCCAGCCCTTTCTCCCATTGGTTCTCCTGGCTCCCTGCCAATATTTTCTAGCTGCCTGAGTTTAATCCTTTAGTTACTGAAAGCTGGGATGGTTAGAAAAGGACGGCACTCCTCTCATCCATCACACAGGTATATAAGCAAAAACCCTTCCAGTTTTTCTGATGCCTGTGTGGTAATTCACATTGTCATTTGGTGATAGAGTTCAGATGCCAAGGTATACTGATCCATCCACTTTGATGACAGCCGCCGAACCTCCTTCACCTGCTAATGGTGATGCTGTTGGAATGAAGCCATTCCTATCTATGTCTGTAGTCCTCTCTGTCTCTGTAGCATACATTACCCTCAACTGGAGGGCTTTAACAATGGACCTGTGGGTCCTAGACACCATCCAGTTTGACTATACAGTCAAGGTTTTTTTTTAAATCCATCTCCTCCAAAAACTACTCTGAGAAGCTGTAGATGAAGTGCTGTATTTGCATAAAGGGAGGATAGAGGCCTATTCTTGACATCAGCCAAATTAGTTTTATTTTCATATGAAAAACCTGCATGGCTATGCTGGCATCAGTCCTTCTCTCTTTGGAAAAGGACACATGGTTTGTGGCTCTTGACATGAAAAACTGTTACTGTCTGATGTACTCACTGACCTATCCCTCAAAAGATTTCTTAGGTTTCTGGTGGGGCAGGAATACTGACAGTTCAAAGCACTACCGTTCAGACTGGCAACACCACCACCTATATATATGAATGGAGATGCCTATCTCCTAGAACTGGAAGGGACCTTGAAAGGTCATTGAGTCCAGTCCCCTGCCTTCACAGCAGGACCAAGTACCATCCCTGACAGATTTTTGCCCCAGATTCCTAAATGGCCTCCTCAAGGATTGAACTCACAACCCTGGGTTTAAGACCTGCAGTCTTCGTGAATGTTGTCATCTTGTGTTGGCAGCACAAATGAGATGAAAAGGTTATAACATCTACCTGTTCTTGGACCATTGGCTTAAAACTGACAGATCCTGACTGGAAGTTCAGTCAGCAGTCTTGTTCTCACTCCACCTCCTGGAATCCTGAAGAATTTGGGTAAAAGTGGACAAGTCTAATCTGACTCCCACACAACTCCTAGACTTTATAGTGGTGACTCTGGACAAAAATGAGGCAAGTTCCTACCTCCCTGCAGACAGCTTTCATGCCAGCCACTCTCAGACCTGGAGCAAGTCTGGGTCTGTCTGTCTTTTAGTCCACATGGCCTCCTCCTGTATGTGCATAATGCCATTCGATACTGAGGTTGTCGGTTTGAGAGTAGGTACATGATGCTGTCCCTGCAGAAGGTGAAGGCACCAAAATGAGAATGTAGAGGCAAAGATACTTTCCACTATAAAGAATCAAGCTGTAGCAATTTGCTGAATCTGTTGTCAAGATAGGAATAATCTATGACTTTTGAAAATGGGTGACTAAATCTATATTTAGATCCTTAAGTACTGGTTACTGTCTAGTTTCTAGGTGCTGAGCATACTCCAAGCTTGTTGAAATATGATCTCCGCTAGATAAATTGGTCGTATTTTTGGCACGCTTTTATTAAAATCTTAGCCAAAAAAACTTCCTTTATTTAACAAAAAGTTCCTAAGGGACCTTTCCTTTAAAAAACAAACAAAATAAAACTGTTTTCCTTCCAATAAGTGAATACAAACATCCTGAAAATCTGTCTAGAGAGAGTAATTCATCTGCCAGAATTAAATACTGATATCTTTAGGTATTTATAAATGTTGGGTTTTAGTCAGAATAGTTTGTGAATGATCTTTTGATTTTCAGACTACTGTTAACTATAAGATTTCAGTGTCACCTGTTTTAAACATAACCGAGTACACTATTAATGGATATGTGGTATTTATTTGAAAAAAGAAAACCCTGAAAACAAAATGTTTTTTCATAGTCACAGATGCAAACCCAGGTACAGCAGGTGGGAATTGTACCAACACAGGCAATGACAGCTGGACCAACAGCAGATCCTGAGAAACGCAAACTGATACAGCAACAACTGGTTCTACTGCTTCATGCCCACAAATGTCAGAGACGCGAGCAAGCAAATGGAGAGGTGCGAGCCTGTGCTCTCCCACACTGTCGAACCATGAAGAATGTCCTCAATCACATGACACATTGTCAAGCTGGGAAAGCCTGTCAAGGTAAGAGCAAATTATCAGGAGGTAAGTAGAAGAGTTCTTCCTTACTCTGACACGTTTTCTCTGGTTTTGCCAGCTGACAGTGATCTTTATCCTTGGCATAAAGTTCCTTTCTTGAAATAACTGCTATGCCCTTTTGCTTGTTTTTTCCTTCCCAGTCCGTACATTTATAAAGTTTGCGGATGATACCAAGCTGGGAGGGATTGCAAGTTCTTTGGAGGATAGAATTTTAATTCAAAAATTATCTGGACAAACTGGAGAAATGGTCTGAAGCGGTGTTCTCTGTTAGCTGTGCACTTGTGTGGCCACTCAGGAGAGACTCAAATGCCACTCAACTCGTTTAGCAGAGTATTCAGATAGGTTTTTTGTTTCTTCTGGTGGTTCATACTTACACATGCCTCGGTACACATGAAAAATTATTCCTCACATGGGTGGAAAAGATTAGAGGGAACATTGGTCTGATGTAAATAGGATGAAATTCAATAAGGACAAATACAAAATACTCCACTTGGGAGGGAACAATCTGTTGCACACATCCAAAATGGGAAATGACAGCCCAGGAAAGAGTTCTGCAGAAAGGGATCTAGAGGTCATAGTGGACCACAAACTAAATATGAAGAAACCATTTTTCTGGGATGTATTAGCAAGAGTGTTCTAAGCAAAACACAAGAAGTAATTCTTCTGTTCCACTCTGAGCTAATTAGGCCTCAGCTGAGTATTGTCCAGTTCTGGGCACCACAGTTCGGGAAACATGGACAAATTGGAGAAGGTTCAGAGAAGATCAACAAAAATGATGGAAGGTCTGGAAAACATGACCCATCAAGGATGATTGGAAAAAATTGGGTTTGTTTAGTCTGGAAAAGAGCAGCCTGAGAGGGGACATAACAATTTTCAAGTACCTAAGAAATTGTTACAAGGGGGGGGGGGAATCTTCTTCTGTACTGATGGTAGAACAAGAAGCAGCACCGAACTTTAAGTGTAGTAAGGTAATTTTAGGTTGGACTTTAGGAAAAACGTCCTAACTATCAGGATGGTTAAGCATTGGAATAAAATGCCTAGGGAGATTGTGGAATCTCCATCACTGGAGATATTTATGAGCAGGTTAGAGAAACCCGGGGTTAGAGATGGTCTGGATGGTGCTTGGTCCTACCACAAGTGGAGGGGACTGGACTAGATGACGTCTCAAGGTTTCTTATAATTTTGATTCTATGATTCTATTTATTCTTTGAAGAAAGAATAAAATATGTAATCTTTCCTGGGCATTGTTAATACAATTTTACTCCTGAACAAGCAGTATGTTTCACTTCTCCCACAAAATAAGCAAGTCACATCTGCAGCATGCCTAATCTCTACTAGCTTAGCATGTGGAAGCCATTAGATTGTTATTGAATTGGTTTCCTACATAGCATCTGAACTAGTTTTCAGCTTGTCAGAGTAGCATTTTTATTTGTGTTCTCTGGAAAAAAGGTATTTCTTCTTTGTTCAAGCCTTGACATTTTGTTTAGTTGCATTTGGGTTTTTGGCACTACTTAGTAAAGAAAATTGAGGGTTATGAAAATGGAATGAGTTTAAAGCCACAAAACCAGACTTAAATTTGATTGCTTCTTGTCTCTTTTTTTTTTTTTTTTTTAATAGTTGCTCATTGTGCATCTTCACGACAAATCATCTCTCACTGGAAGAACTGTACTCGGCATGATTGTCCTGTGTGCCTCCCTTTGAAAAATGCCAGTGACAAAAGAAACCAACAGCGTAAGTGATCATTTCTGCTCATCAGCTACTGTACAAACATTAGAATAACATAGGTAAAACAAACTGAATCAAATATACAATCCTAGGAAGGACTTTGAGTTATAGTGGTGTGATAAATTATTTTATTATATATGGCATTCTGTTATAAAAATACAATTGGATAGACCTCTTTCTGATCATTGTACATTATTCGAATTATTACTTTAATACCTGATTCATAAAAAAGGGAAATTCCCGGTCTAGGAAGGCAGCATCCATTTTTGCCAAGGCATGGCAATTTCTAGCAGTCATTTTATATTAAGGTAGGTCAGTCATTAGTTATTACAGGGTCTCCCTGCTATGTCGCCCTGGTATACATCGGTTCCGCACTAATGTCCTTGACACTTGTTGGAACTGATGCGTTATAAGTTCTCCCATTCCCTGCTCTTATGATGCTTTCCCCACCCAACCCCTCAAAAAAATTTGCACAAATGGAAGTCAGCCATGGGGAAAAAAATTCCCTGCTTTACATCATTTTGCTATACGTCCACATTTTGAACATATCTTGGATGTATAGCGAGCACATCCTTGTAGTCCCATAAAATGTGATATTTGTACACAGATGGCATTTGAAAAGATTTAAGGTTCTTTCCTGTCTTTTAATAATATCAGAAATAATTTTAAGTCTGGTCCTTAGCCAAGGGCACTGTTGATCAATGTAGGACAAACATATTTGCATAAATGGAAACTTGTTTGTGGACTAAAGGTCTGATATGTGTTCTGGCAATTAATCCTAAGAATAAGTCAAAGTGAATTGCACAGTTTATTTAACCCTAAAGAAGAGGAATGAATGGCTGAATTCCAGTAAGCCTTCTCTGTATTGTTTTGCTTGTAAATTCCACCATAATGGCTTAATATTACAGTGAGGTAATATTTGTTTTTCCGTTTGTCTCATTTGTGTTCTTTTGTTCTGGAATCAGAAAATTGTTGAAGTTATATTGGTGGATTTTAAGACTGCGTGGCAGAATTAAAATGAACTGAGACACTGTCAGACCCCACACTGTTAGATCTTCTAATTCTGTTAAATAATGTCACGTAAAAGCAGCTTTGAAAAGGAGATGAAAGAAAAGTCTGAAGTCATCAGTGGGAGGTGGTGGGAAGTAACTGAGGGACAGGGAAGAACTGTAAACTTGAGTAGTTGTATTTGGAAAGGGTTCTGCAAGGAAAGTGAGAGAAGCTAATAAGCCATTTAAGAAAGAGGTAGAAGAACTTCACCAAAGGCAAAAGGAGGAAAGAAGCAATCAGAAAAGTGATGCTACCATTTTCTTTTATGTTTAGGCTAACTTAGGTTACTCAGATTTGGAATATATTGATACATTTGGACCACATTGGTAAATTAAACAATAAGTTACCAGGATCAGATGGTATTCACCCAATAGTTCTGAAGGAATTTCAATAAAAAATTGCAGAGCTATCACTTAAATCAGCCTCTGTATCAGATGACTGGAGGATGGCTAATGTCTCACCAATTTTTTTAAAAAGGCTCCAGAGGTGATCCTGGCAGTTATATGCTGGTAAGATTAACTTCAGTACCAGGCAGATTGATTGAAACTACAGTAAAGAACAGAATAATCTCACATAAAGATTAACACAGTTCATTAGGGAAGAGTCAGCACAGCTTTTGTAATGAGTAATCATACCTTAAGAATCTATTGGAATCCTTTGAAAGGATCAGAAAACTGTGGACAAGGGGGATTTATTGAATATAGTAAACTCAGACTTTCAGAAAGCCTTTGACAAGACCCCTTAATGAAGTCTCTTAAGCAAAGTAAGCAGTCGTGGGATAAGAAGGAAAGTCCTCTCATGGATCATAACTGGTTAAAAGGAAGCAAAGAGTAGGAATAGTTTTTAGAATGGAGAGAGGTAAATATTGGTGTTTCCCAGGGATCTGTATTGGGACCAGTGTTGTTCAGCACATGCATACGTGATCTGGAAAAAGAGATACAGTGAGATATTATCTGCAAACTTTGCTACCAGTTACTCAAGATAGTTAAGTTCAAAGCGGACTGCAAAGAGTTACAAAGGGATCTCTCTCAGCTGGATGATTGGACCACAAAATGTCAAACGAAATTCAATGTTGATAAATGCATAGTAATGCCCATTGGACTATGTAATACACTCAAGAAAAATATCTTTGAGTGCATATTACCTAGAACTAGGGGTGGTGGTATATGTTTATTGAACTGTAAATGAAGCCGATTAAAATATCCCGGGCTTTATTTGTTAGCGCGCCATTTTTAAATGCCGGTTCGAACTCCTGCCGCGTTACACGCGGCATGGGCTAGAGTTTCGAATTAAAGCTCCTAATTCGAACTACCGTTACTCCTCATTGCAGGAGGAGTAACGGTAGTTCGAATTAGGAGCTTTAATTTGAACCACCTAGCCTGCGCCGCGTGTAGCCGCAGGCAGGAGTTCGAACTACCGGGCATTTAAAAATGGCGCTAACATAAATAAAGCCCGGGATATTTTAATCCCGGGCTTCATTTGCAAGTTCGAATGACAACATTAGCCACCCTAGTTCGAACTAGGGTGGCAGTGTAGACATACCCATTGTGAATAAAATATCTACTCAATGTGCAGCAGCAGTCAAGCTAACAATATTAGGAACCATTAGAAAAGGGATAGGTAATAAGACCAAAAATATCATAAAATCACTATATAAATCCATGGTACACCCACATCTTGAATATTGCGTGTAGTTCTGATTACCTTATCTCAAAGATATATTAGAATTGGGAAAAGAGAGAGGCAACAAAAATGATTAGGGGATTGGAATCGCTTCCATATGAGGAGAGGTTGAAAAGACTGGGATTATTCAGCTTGCAAAATAGATTGCTAATGGGGGACGTGATAAGGTCTATAAATCCGTGAATCGTGTGGTGTGGAGAAAGTGAGTAAGGAAGTTATTTACTCCTTCCCAAAACACAAGAAGCAGGGACCACCCAATGAAATCAATAGACAGCAGGTATAAAACAAAGAAATATTCCTTGAGACAGCGCACTGTCCATGTGGAACTTGTTGCCAGCAGATGTTGTGAAAGCCAAAAGTATAAGTAGGTTCAAAAAAGAGCAGTTAGCCAAAATGGTCATGGGTGCTACCCGTGCTCTGGGTGTCCCTAGCCTCTACCTGTCAGTAGCTTAGGGTGGATGACTCAATTATCTGTTCTGTCCATTCCCTCTGAAGCACCTAGTATTGGCCGCTGTTGGAAGACTGGTTAATGGACGATTGGTTGGTCTCACCCTGTGTGTCCATTCTTACAACAATATAAATTAATGAATTCTGCGGAAGATAATTAGCCCTATATGCCGACTTTTTCTTGTTTTACCAATCATCTTGGTCATGAAAATACCCTTTTTTAAGGCATGGCTAATTGCTAGTGATTAATTTCTGTAATAACTGATTTTGAGACATTTACTGGTAGTTTTAATTTAAAAAACAGAGCAGCTTTAACGTCTGATCAATTTCTGAGAGAAATCCATTCAGTGCATTTGCTTTCAAGTTGCTAACTATAGAGTTTTTCGCAGTCATAATGCAGGTGTTATGGTGATCTTTTAGTTTGTCACTGCAGAAAACTTGGCTGTGCATTGTTCATACATTCATTGTTTTCTCACATGTGTGATTTATCAAACCAGTAAAAGCACATGCATTAAAATATGTTTTATATAAAAAGCAGTCCTTGCTATTAGATCTGTGAGTAAGAAGCTTTGGCTTGGATGCAACAGAAAGATGGAGAGTAACTGCAGAATTTGCCATGCCTTCTTGGAAAATGAAGGCAAGGAAATATCAAATCCCCCCTCCTTTTCCTCACTTGGTTCGTAATTCAGGACTACTCACCCTTAGCTTTAGGCCCGCTTAATGTAATACTAAAATTAAATTAATTGAGTGCATCTGAAAACTGGCACACTAGCTACATGATATGAGGATGTAAAGAAACATAGGTGTGCTGGATCACAACATCCCAGATTAAATTATGCTTGCTTTTTGATGTTATTGCTTATAACATCTATTATAATGATTAAAAATTGTCCATGGCAGAAAGTGATGGGAAGAACTGGGGGGGGGAAAAGGAATGTTACTCTTTCCATTCACTTCTCCATCAATTTGTGATGCAAACAACACAATGTTTCGGGATAGCCATCTGGTGATCCATGAGAGCACTAGAATCTATAGCCCTATCTCCTTGTCTGTAAAATTTGAACTTTGAATACCAGTTGTATCTGTCCTGGGCTTTTCTGGGGTTCCACCTTCTGAATTGTTGAGTCTGTGCTTCCCAATGTTTCTAATGCTTTCCAAATTTTGGAGTATGCTGGATCCACTGACACCTCACTGGTATCTGGAACACTTCAAACTCCTTTTGGGTTCTGCTTCATTCTGAAGCAGGGTTGCTGTATATAGACACAACACAGTTGTACCTTGGACCTCAGAACTATCTTTTTAAGGTGGGCTAAAGGGAACTTCAGGGGAAAGAGCACAAAATGCTAGAAGAGCTGATGGATACACTCCCCTTGTAACAACCACCTCACACTTACTTATCACCATGTTTCTAAAATCATGTTTCTAAAATCTTCTTATACCCTGTAGTAACTCCTGTTCCAGCTAGACACTTCTCCATTTCATTCACCTTTCTCATTGCTGGGACAAATGTCTCTACCTAGCCTCTCTCCACAATTGCCAAGATCTTCAAGATCCAGATTTTCCGTAGCAGATTTTCTGAAATCTTTACACCTGTTCACATGTAAACCCTTTTCTGGAACTCTCTGAATTACTGCAAGAATACAGGGTCTCACATGCTTATCAAATGAGTTAGGACCCTACCAAATTCACAGCTCTGAAAAGTGTGTCAGAGATCATGAATTCTCTCCCCTCTGTGAAATCTGGTCTTTTATGTGCTTTTATTTTATACTAAAGCGATTTTGCAGAGGGAGACTAGCGTTTCTCAAATTGGGGATCCTGACCCAAGAGGGAGTTGCAAGGGAATTGCAAGGTTATTTGGGGGGAGATATTGCCAGTCTGCTGCGCCGCTGCCTTCAGAGCTGGAGAACAGCAGCTGCTGACAGAGGGCCGAGCTCTGAAGGCAGCAGTGCAGAAGTAAGGGGTGGCAATGCCATACCATGCCATGCTTGCTTCTGTGCTGCTGCTGCTAAAAGTGGCTCTTCTTTAAGATCTGGGCTCCCAGCCACAGCTGCTGCTCTCTGGCTGCTGACCCCTAGCAGCAGTACCGTAACTGGCTATAATAATCTTGTGACTCTTCCAACTCTTTTTCTGGGTCAGTATCCCTACAGTTATAGCACCATGAAGTTTCAGGTTTAAATGCCTGAAATCGCATTTCAGGAAAGATGTGGATGAATTTATAAAGTCCATAGAAAAATAACAAATTATTAAAGATCTAAAAAATGATCTGTGAAGGAAGACAGAAAGAATTGGGTTTGTTTAGTCTTCAAAAGAGAAGATTGAGAGGGGACATAACAGCTTTCAATTATCTAAAAGGTTGTTACAAGGAGGAGGGAGAAAAATTATTCTCCTTAACCTCTGATGATAGGACAAGACATACTGGGCTCAAATAGCAGCAAGGGAGGTTTAGGTTGGACACTAGGAAAAACTTCCTGTCATGGTGGTTAAGCACTAGAATAAATTGCCTAGGGAGATTATGGAATCTCTATCATTGGAGTTTGAGTGAGTCAGACAAACACCTGACAGAGATGGTCTAGATGGTGCATGGTCCTGCCATGAGTGCAAGGGACTAGACTTGATGACCTCGAGAGGTCCCTTCCAGTTCTATGAAATTAAGTGTCTGAGTGTTTGAATTTTCTACAAGGAATTTGATCTCCTCTATTTCCTCGTCATAAAATGTTGTCTTAAAAACTTCTTTTTATTATTGGCGGTAGCACCACCAGTTATTAAGATTGTATGGCACTTCCTCTTATAAGACCCTGTTTTCAGTTGCTTATACTTTGCAAAACTTTACTCATTTAGACTAAAGTTTTCCATGCCAAATGTCTGCAAAGTTTCAGATAAAATGGTTCAGGGATTTCCAAGAATGAAGTTAGTGAAAAATGCATTGCTGTGCCCATATTAAAAAAATAAATAAAAAATCTTGAGCTTCTGGACACTTCTGATGCCCCTGTGCTTTGAAGTAGGGACTTAATTTGCAAGGGGATATCAAGGAGGTGACTTCTGCTGTCCCTTGAAAATCTATGTAAATTGGGACTAGTTTACAAACCTGTGAAAAATTGCAATTCATACAGTTTCAGCAGAGGCAGCTTTGATTTTTAGCAGTTAAATCTCTGAAGAGTTTGTCCTCAGTAAGCACACTTGGGCTTCCCACTGCTCTTAGTGATGCCCAGGCCTCGCGTGCACCATCCCCACAGAGTAACAGCACTCTTCATCCCCTCGCAGCTCCTACATGTGATTGGCATTTGCTTGAGCCATCATAGAATCATAGAGCTGGAAGAGACCTTAGAAGGCCATCAAGTCCAGCCCCCTGCCCAAGGCAGGACCAATCCCAATTAAATCAACCCAGTCAGGGCCTTGTCAAGCCGAGACTTAAACACCTCTAGGGATAGAGACTCCATTACTTCCCCTGGGTAACCCATTCCAGTGATTCATCACCCTCCTGGTGAAATAGTGTTTCCTAATATCCAACCTGGACCTCTCCCACCGCAACTTGAGACCATTGTTCCTTGTTCTGCCATCCATCACTACTGTGAACAGCCTTTCTCCAGCCTCTTTGGAACCTCCCTTCAGGAAGTTGAAGGCTGCTATCAAATCCCCCCTCACTCTTCTCTTCTGCAGACTAAAGAGACCCAACGCCCTCAGCCTCTCCTCATAGGTCATATGCTCCAGCCCCCTAATCATTTTGGTTGCCCTCCGCTGGACCCTCTCCAATGCGTCCACATCCCTCCTGCAATTGGGGGCCCAGAACTGGACACACTACTCCAGATGTGGCCTCACCAGAGCCGAGTAAAGAGGAATAATCACATCTCTGGATCGACTGGCAGTGCTCCTCTTAATGCGACCTAATATGCCATTAGCCTTCTTGGCTACAAGGGCACACTGTTGACTCATGTCCAGCTTCTCATCCACTGTAATCCCCAGGTCCTTTTCTACAGAACTGCTACTTAGCCAGTTGGTCCCCAGCCTGTAACAATGCTTGGGATTCTTCCGTCCCAAGTGCAGGACTCTACACTTGTCCTTGTTGAACCTCATCAGATTTCTTGTGGCCCAATCCTCCAAATTGTCTAAGTCACTCTGGACTCTATCCCTGCCCTCCGGCGTGTCTACCTCTCCCCCTAGGTTAGTGTCATCCGCAAACTTACTGAGGGTGCAATCCATCCCCTCATCCTGGTCATTAATAAAGATGTTGAACAAAACCGGTCCTCATAGAGTGATTGTGCTTACTCCAGTGGAGCACTGTAGGGACACAGGACTTACCCTGTAAAGAATGCTCTCCACATTTCTCAGGGCCAGGGTGGGGACTGTATTTCCTGAACTCTCAATGATCCTATGTTCACACCTAAGTACCATGGAGGAGGCAATGGTCTGATTCAGCTGCAAAGTGACAAAAGTGAGAAGTAGATGGAGAACAGTCGGGGCCTGGAGTTCTGGAAGAGAAACTGTGATGGGAAGTTGGTGGGGACATTGGAGTAGCAGGGTGTGGAGGATGCTGGGATTTTGGGGGGAATGGAACTGAGAGTTTGGGGAGGGGAGGATGGGACTGGAAGCCAAAGGATGGGGGGAGGATAGGTTAGATCTGCTTGAGGATGAAGTCTCCGACTGGAAGCCTGGAGCACATGTCATGGATGTAAGTTGGAAGTATTTAAAAACGGAAGGAAAAAACACTATTGCTTCAGGTTTTATCTGCTTTGATAGGCATGCACATGAGCTTGGAACTTCTGAAGTCCATGGTCTGTCGAAAGTGCATGGTTGCCTCATCTCAAAAAGATCTATTGGCATTGGAAAAGGTTCAGAAAAGGGCAACAAAAATTATTAGGGTTTTGGAACGTGTCCCATATGAAGAGAAATTAAAAAGACTTGGACTTTTCAGTTTAAGAAAGAGGAGACTAAGGGGGGGATATGATAGAAGTCTATAAAATCATGACTGGTGTGGAAAAAGTGAATAAGGAAAAATTATTTACTTATTCCCATAATATAAGAACTAGGGGTCACCAAATGGAAATTTAGGCAGCAGGTTTAAAACAAACAAAAGGAAGTTTTTCATCACTCAGCACTCGGTCAACCTGTGGAACTCCTTGCCAGAGGATGTTGTGAAGACTCGGACTTTAACAGGGTTCAAAAAAAGAGCTAGATAGATTCATGGAGGTTAGGTCCATCAATAGCTATTAGCCAGGATGGATAGGAATGGTGTCCCTAGCCTCTGTTTGTCTAGAAATGGATGACAAGAGAGGGATCATGTTATGATTACCTGTTGTGTTTCCTCTGTCTGGGGCATCTGGTAATGGCCACTATCGGCAGACAGGACACTAGGCTAGATGGACCTTTGGTCTGACCCAATCTGGCCGTTCCTGTGTTCATGCATGTATCGCTTGACCATAATTAGCAACAATCTAGAAATTGTGTCCATTGCTTCACTGCTAGTCCTCTCCTTTTTCTTTTCCTTGGGGAAACTTTGCTTTTTCAGTAAGATAATTAGTTAAAAACAGTTGTGAAGTTTTCCTCTGTTGGGTGTTTAAATTTTCTTTAGGCTCTATTGCATCTCCTCAGCACTGATGTGGGTGCTCCTGTGGTGGCAGAAACTAAGACAGTAGATTTCAAAGAGCACCCCTCATGTGAAAGTTCAGTGCCTGTCACTGAGAGCCACGTAGGATTTGTCTCTGGTTTAAGAGATTGGGATTCTCCCGATTGGTGCTCAGTTTATAAATCCATTTCTGTTCAGCTCTTCTGGGAGTAACAGATCCCACTTTTACTAAGCTTCTCAGAGGAGGCCATCTGAGTGCCTCTCTTAGGAGCAGAAATGCCAGAGTAATTTAATCTGAGATCCTGATCATACTCAGAGGAGTCTGGCTCTGGAAGTGTGTTAGGTTCTGATCCTGAAGACACACTGGTATGCCTTGATATGATTTATGCTTCCTAGCCCCCACTACCAATGCCAAAGGTGAGGCATCTTAACCTATTCTGTCAGCCTCACTTCCCAGAAGCTCGGGATTGACCACCTCCTCGAGCTGCTGCCTCACGTTCTGTGTTGAATTTTTGAAGCAGGCTTTCAAAGTCTTCAAAAAAGTGGTGTCACTGGGTAACTAGGCCGAGCCCCACCTGTTACATAATTAGCTTGCCTCTCCAGGTCAGAAAAGTGGGTAATGTCAGGTAACAGGCCTTTTGGGAAGGACGTAAGAAAAGGCCCATGGAAGAGTTTTTAAAAAGAGAGGCCTCTCCAGACGATGAAGGGAACTGGACACAGGAGGGTTGAAAGAAGATCCTCCAGATCTAAGTTGCCCAAGTGCTCCTCTTGCCTTGAAGGATTGAAACTTGTTTCTCCAGCTTTATTAGTCAGGTGACAGGGAAGCCCAACTCTGTATAAAAATGTACAGTATAATTTGTGCATATTTCATTTACTTGCATGGAAGCTACCTTCTGTTGTTCTATCAGCCTCGTGACATTTTCTCTTACTCCTTAACCCTCCTCCTCCTTTTTTAGCCCTTCTAGGGTCTCCAGCTGGCGGAATCCAGAATTCTATTGGCTCTGTTGGAACAGGCCAGCAGAATACTTCTTCATTAAGCAACCCTAATCCGATTGACCCCAGCTCCATGCAACGAGCCTATGCTGCTCTTGGACTGCCATATGGCAACCAGCCACAGACACAGTTGCAGCCCCAGGTACAAGGCCAACAACCAGCACAGCCTCAAACTCACCAGCAAATGAGGACCATAAATCCATTAGGTAGGTGAAGAAAATAGAAGTTATGTGAGCTCTGTAGTAATAAAGTTAATTTCAGTCTAAGCCAGATAATGAGCAAAGTTTAGGCATAAGGATATGATTGCATATACAGCATGACTTTTTTTAGATTGCGTAATGACTCAGTTTTATCTTTAAACATACTTTCGTTCAATCTGTTAGAAAATTAGGTTCAGTTTATGCCAGGTATAGCAGGTAATAGATGTTTTCAAAAAAGTATGATTAGTAGTTCAATACTCCACAAATTTTGTTGCTGCTCAAATAGCGTTATTTGTATTTAGGCATAATTCCTTATGGATTTCATCTTGTTTAATAAAGCATGTAAATCACTCATTTTAAGATTGCTCCACTTCAGCAGATATTGGATAGACTGAGTCTACCTGATGGATAAGATGTCAGTACTCTTACGTTTTTTCTTGTGCTTATGTAAGCTTGTGTCAGATCTCATGAGTTTAAAATTTTAACTGTCAGTTTGTATAATAAAAACAGGTGTGCCAATAATTATAGTATTTTCATTTCTGTTGATAAGTGCATTTTTAAGGAAATCTACTGCTACAATTAAATGTTCGTAGACACATTTACATGACGTAAAAAGCTTATTTCTCCTTTCTTCACCAAGATCAAAATGCCATTTGTTTGACATTAATCAAAACTCCAAAGTGTGCCTAAGCAACTTTCTATACTAGTTCTGTTTCATTTTTTTTCCACAAAGGAGCTAACCAGATGAACCTTTCTGCAGGAGGGATAACAACAGACCAGCAAGCTAGTCTAATCTCAGAAACTGCTCTTCCAACATCCCTGGGGACAACAAAGTAATGCATACATTTTATATTGCTGCTAATTTAACGTTTGTTAACATGGAGTATAAATTTGTAAATTCAGAGTATGCATTCTGCAGTATGATTATATTGTCATTGTGTCTTCTGTTGCACCACTGAATGCTGCTCTTTGGGTGTACACTGTCCAGCTGTCATTTGAAACCTGCACACCCCTCCCAACACCATTTTTCTTCACTCTTTTGCCTTGGAAATGCATTTCCAAAAGTAAAATATTTTATTTTTATGCACTTGTTGTGTGTACTTACAGAATCATAGCTGCTGCTCTCCTAGATTGCCTGCCCTTTCATGTTTGTGCCTATATCTCACAACACCTAAGCTGTTATAAAAGAATTTAAATTAATAAGCCCCCAAATTCCATCATTTAATTGATTATTTTTTTCATTGCAGTTTGATGCCTTCAGTTTCATTTTAAAAATCTTTATAACCAGCTGTCAGTGATGAAAACTGTTTTCAAACTACCTTGGTTATTTCATACATGAAACGGGCAGTTGTGTTCCACACTGTAACATTGCCTTGTTCCATTTCAGTCCACTAATGAATGATGGCACAAATTCTGGCAATGTGGGGAACCTGAGCTCGTTGCCAACAGCTGCACCTCCTTCCAGTACAGGGATAAGGAAAGCATGGCATGAACACGTCACTCAAGACCTACGCAATCACTTAGTCCATAAACTGTAAGTATTTCCAAGTCTGGAGACTTGTTCCTAAATACTTACATTTTTTGATTAGTGACTTGCTGTATGGAAGTAGCTGAGTGGTTCATGCGGGAACCACGTTTCTCAGAATCAGTGGATTTTGATGTAACTAACTGAAATTCCACTAATTAACTAAGTTTGATATAGCAATATCTCAGGACTTAGTGGTTCAAGAGATTGACAGTTGAAGACCTACATGATTTGGTGGTTTTGGCTCATTTCTTATTGGGGAAATGTGCACCCTCTGAAAACCCCACTAATGCAGTTTGTACTAGTTGGTGCCATACAGCCAGTCTCAGCAGAATGTCCTTTGAGACTGAGCTGCTTTCTTAACCCTAACTATTAGCTCTCCAGCTCGGGATTTAGGCACCTTCTGGGGACTATGCTGGCAAACTTCCATTGCCTCTCCCTTGCTGTACCTGAGTTGTAAATAGAGGATTTCATTCACTCGGATTGGCAGTCTAAACACAGTTCACCATTACTAAATTCACTTAAATAATTGTGAGGGAATGGTTGGGCAATAGCTCTCTTTTTTAGGCCAGGTCTACACTAGACCTGGCAGCTCTGCATAAGGTACGCAGCTCCAGCTACGTAGAATACCTTAAGCTGAGCTTAGCATCCCCACAGTGGAAGGCCAATGTGAGCAATCGCTCCTGTTGGTTTCCCTTACTTCTCACAAGAGCAGGAGTACCAGATATGGGGGGGAGAGGGCCCCTCTGAGTTCGATTTAGCTGTCTTAACTAGACTTGCTAAGTCGAACTCTGGAAGATTGATCGTGGCAGCATTGATCTTCTGCAGAGTGAAGATGTGGCCTTAGTGTTGATATATCTTCTGTGTATTCCAAGTTAAAGATTATAAAGAATTTTGAATGTATATTTAAAAAGGTGGATTTTGGGTTTTTTTCTACGGTAGTGTGCAAGCCATCTTTCCTACTCCTGACCCAGCAGCACTGAAGGATCATCGCATGGAGAACTTGGTGGCTTATGCCAGGAAAGTGGAAGGAGATATGTATGAATCTGCCAACAGTAGGGTATGTTACCTCATGAAGTATTGGTATTTTAAACCTGACATGTACAATGGAAACTGCTGAAACCCTTTCTGGTGATTTCACTGCCCTGCCCCTGTGTTTGCTGTAAAACCAGGTAATCTACACTGAAAACAAACAAACTCAACTGCTTATATGGCTTTTGCAGACGCAATCGTCATACACCGTTCATCCACCACACTAGGTCACTATTGGGAGGATGCTTGTGTCTGCAGAGAGGAAGCAGGCCTTCTAAATCAGGGTTTCTCAGCCCAAGGATTGGGACCCAAAATTGGGTCAACCAGGATGTTTCAAAGGGTCTCGTGGCAGCTTCCGTGGCTCCTGTCTCACGGAGCTGACTGTGCTCATTCCCTGCACCAGGCACTGCACCCTGTAGGGTCCCAGCGGGTAGAGGGGGGTTTGAATGAGTGGCACTGCAACTCCACGAGTCAGGTCCCAACTCCACTCAGACTTGATTTCTTGTCTTCTGTGAATGAGGGCAGAATTTTGCACCTGCATTAGATTTTTTTTTTTAGTCTCATCATATAGCTTCAGTTTTGTCTGGGCACAGAAGCGCCTGTTGAAAGCAAGGAACCTTTGATCAGGGAAGCCTGCTTGATGAAGTGGAAGAGATTCTCTAAGGCCATGGTGTCAAACATGCTAGCTGCTAGCCACATGTGGCTGTTTGACCAGTTGAGTGTGGCTAGTTCGCTGTAGTAGTAGCCACTATAGTGGCTACTGCTTGGTTGGACACCACAGCTCTAAGGCATTGGAGAGGAGCCTAGAACCAAGACAGTGCTCCACCTCTTTGATTCTGGATAATCTCCATCCAACAGCCATATTGCCATTTCAGTGAAAACAAGATGGGTCTTTGAATGACACCACGATTTATGGCAAAAATGAAATCTCTATTCTAGTTGAAACTGGAGAGCCCTTCCATCTTTTAGCCTGCAGGCTCTTCTCTGTTCCCTAGACGCATGCAGGGCCTTAGGTTTTATTTCAAAGAACACAGGCAGTTCTGCAAATTAGAGTCAATCATTCTTGACATTAAGCGAAGAAAAGGAAATGAACCTCTGAAGTGCAGTATTTCATAAGAATGCAAAAAATCTCCAAACCTCTTCCAGGAACCGTAAGCCCTATGTTCACAGATGCATGATGGCTGCATTGGCTGCAAGGAACACAAAACCATCTATTGTTACAAGTAGGATAGCTACATGCTCATTTGTTCACCGCTTGACAAAGTGGGTGTTTCCTCATCTGCAGATTTAGTGTGTGTTTGTGATATCCTCTAGGCTGCTGTTTAAGTCTTCACTTGTAACTTGATCTTTTCATGACAGACTAAGCTGCCGCCAATTTAGAATGTCTCCTGCAGTACTGTGCAGGTGAGCTGCTCCTATCACCTGTAACCCTGGATCAGTGGAGAGGTGTGTTATGAAAAGACCAATTTGTAAATAAGGATAAAACTGTCCTGCTGGAGGGTAAATTGTATCTTCGTATTGCTTTCTCTGCCAGCAAGTAGCAGGCATCCTACAGCAGTCCCTTTCAGAAAGGCCTATTCATGATGATTCACAAGGGCCTATTCTTTGGAAGGCAGACAAGATGGATAGTCAGTCTGTAAAGTAAACTTCTCTTACGTTGTTTTGCCAAAAGCTTCACTGTGACTTTCCACTTCAGGATTATAAGGAGTCTCATCTTCATATGATAGTTGTGATATAAGCAGCTCTTTATCTGCAAAAAAAAAATGTAAATGACAATATACTGTTAGTTTTATCTTTGTATTTTTGTATTTTTATAATAATAAATTATACTGAATATTATCTTTCTCCTTTATAGGATGAATACTATCATTTATTAGCAGAGAAAATCTACAAGATACAAAAGGAACTAGAAGAGAAACGGAGATCTCGTTTACATAAGCAAGGGATCTTGGGTAACCAGCCAGCCTTACAGACCCCAGGAGCTCAGCCACCTGGTATCCCACAGGTGGCTGCTGCCATGGGTCAGGCACAGCCCGTGAGACCTCCCAGTAAGTACTTGTGTATGGAATGGATGAGTGGGCAGGGGAGGAGGCAGTGGGCGGGGAAGCTTTTTACATTTCGTGTATTGACCTTAAAAACTTCTGCTGAGCAGTGCCAAGTTTGGCTGAAGAGTCATTGTGCTTTATACTATTTCTGAATTTGAAAGAAAACAGATTTTTTTCTGTGACCGTTCTTTTGCTTCTGTTGCAGATGGGCCTATGTCGATGCCAAACGTGCCTATGAGTCGTATGCAGGTCTCTCAAGGTATTTAGCTTTTCTTCTCCAGCATGTTACTTGATTGATTCAAAACACAGCTTTTCTAGGTTGCTTTTCTTCTGTATTTTCATTTCCTATTGATTGTGTGTGTGCGTATGACAGAGACACTCTCCCCCTTCCTTCTTTTATTATTTGTATTTATTATTACACTCTATCTGGAGTGGCTCATGACAATGAATGCCCACCTCAGGGCAGACTGTCAAGAAGCAAGATGTAAACCACAAACAATTGTGAACTCCTTACACACTGTAACAGTCTTCCCATGGAGTCATAGACAGTCTCTTTGGGAATGCCATTCTACCTTGCCACTCAGGCAAGCTTGATGTTTTGGTAACATGATCACTCTACATCAAAAATCACAACAATATTCAGCAAATAGTCTGGTAGCACTTTAAAGACTAACAAAGCATGTAGATGGTATCATGAGCTTTCGTGGGTTGTGCCCATGAAAGCTCATGATACCATCTACATGCTTTGTTAGTCTTTAAAGAGCTACCAGACTATTTGCTGAATATTGAAGTTTTTTCTTCTTACAGACTAACTCGGCTATCCCTCTGAAACTTTTGAACCATATTCAGGTTATTCCTCGTCCCGAATTGGGATGTGAAAGTGTAATCTTTTACACAGTTAACCAAGGAGCCTGGGTCCATCAGTTAACATGCACGGTTACATGCAGGGTGTCCCCCCCCAACCCCTGATGCTGCCTTTGTATAAGCTGGTTCCTCATGTGTACCAGCTCCTTCAGAACTGCCTGCCCACTCCACTCTGCTGCCTCTGTCGGGGGTGTGGGGGGGAGGCGGGAGACTGCACACAGGAGCCTGTGGAGCTGCCTACTCCTCTTCTACTCCCCTCCCCCTATGTCAGAGGCAGCAGCGCAGGGGCAGGTGGCTCCCCGGATGCACTGGGTCTCGGGGAGCCGACTGCCCTCTTGCCATGAGTAATCGCTGAAATTTTAAGCAGTAATACATTTAGTTCGATAAATGCTTTTTCACATCACTAGTCCCAAAGGACCAGTCACTTACCCCAGACTGAGGGGGGATATGATAGAGGTATATAAAATAATGAGTGGTGTGGAGAGGGCGAATAAAGAAAAGTATTTATTAGTTCCCATAATAGAAGAACTAGAGGACACCAAATGAAGTTAGTGGGTAGCAGGTTTAAAACTAATAAAAGAAAGTTCTTCTTCACACAGCGTGTAGTCAACCTGTGGAACTCCTTGCCAGAGGAGGCTGTGAAGGCTAGGACTATAACAGAGTTTAAAGAGAAGCTAGATAATTTCATGGAGGTTAGGTCCATAAAAGGCTATTAGCCAGGGGATAGAAATGGTGTCCCTGGCCTCTGTTTGTCAGAGGCTGGAGAAGGATGGCAGGAGACAAATCGCTTGATCATTGTCTTCGGTCCACCCTCTCTGGGGCACCTGGTGCTGGCCACTGTCGGCAGACAGGCTACTGAGCTAGATGGACCTTTGGTCTGACACAGTATGGCCGTTTTTATGTTCTTATGTTCAGTCAGTTGTACTCAGATCTTAAACCAAAGATAGAGCTTGTGGCTAGTTCTGTAACAAGCAAATTAAAAGATTAAGAAACTATTAACTAAGAAACAAAGTGAGTCATTTATACGGTTAAAGCAGGTGAACATACACACACAAATGAGGTACAATCTTAAGTTCAAAAAGTAATAGCTTATTATAGAAGCTTCTCTTCTGTCCTTCAGGGCTAGCCCAAACTTAGCAGCTTGGGGATCTCCAGTTTATGTTCAGGAATCTTTGCCCCGTAGAGTCCAGACAGGTTAAAGATACTAGTGTCTCCTTAACCAGCATTTATTCCCTTCCAACAGCATTAAAGCTTTGTTGAGATACAGGGTTGTGGGGGAAGTAGTCAGAAAAGCAGTCAACAAGTTTTTTGTCCACAATGGTTGATCTGATGTCTGTAGACCTTCCTTTGTTCTGGAGAAGATAACACCTCTTGTGGTAAACTAGCATTTCACATTGGTAATGCTTGTCCCCAACTGTGGGGCATCTATGCTCTTAGCAAACACTTACAGTAATAAAGCAGATATATAAATATTACCTTCTATCCGGTGATACAGATATTAGAAGTAAGATTGATACATACAGCATCCTACAATCATTCTGAAAGTCTAAACACTAACCACATTCTTAAACTCTAATATCTGTTTTAATAACACACAGGTAAACCAGTTTAGTTTCCAGCTGTACATATGTCAGTGTTAAGAGACGCTTAGGGCCCTTCACATGCGCTGACAACTAGTCTGCCAACATAAAACACTTTTTACCCAGCTTTATCACCATGCTATCTCAGGGACCAACAAGACATGTCCAGTAGTTTAGCCACAACGGGGTTAGGGGAATCAGCAGTACCCTCAATTTTTCTGTCAGTGTAAAACGTGCTAAACCATTTTCATTTACAGTGCTGCTTTGTCAGATAACTGTTAGCCCTGAAGATGCTTGTAAAGTGGGTCTTCTCTCATTATTTGTTACCCCCATGCATGTTCTAGAGCACAGCAAAAAGCAGCTGGAGCAAGGCTACTGCATTGAAGTACTAAAAGATTAGATGTTTCATCTTCCTAAGTAGGAGTCCAGTTTTTATTTGTCATGATTTATTGTTTATGGAATCTAGTAAGCTGCAAATTGTATTGCAGTTCTTTGGAGCTATGATGTGGGGCACTCTGTTTAATGACACATCTTTCATGTTACTTATTTTGGGTAGGAAAAGAAACATTCTTCAAACATGCACGTGCACACACATATATCTGTAAACAGTATTGAGTCTGTTATAAATTTGTGACCAATGTGTGATTTGTGGTGGTATTTATGAAGTTGTATTTTGAGGAGAGTGGTGGGGTTTTGATAGTGGCTGGTTGTGGGGTTGTTTTCATTTATACTTTGACTTGGAGCAATGTGTTTGACTTCAATGTGTACTTTATATAACTGAGAATTACTTACAGTAAAACCTGAATCAGACACATCCCTTTTTATGCAACTCCTGTCTTAAGTATCCCTCTTCTACAAATTTTCCTAGAAGTACTGAGTATAGCACTGCTTTGCATCACCTTCATTTGTTTTCCCCAAAACTTTTCCTCCTGTTGAACATGTCTGTCTTAGTCCATATCTCCACTTACCAGAGGATCAACACTCTGGCGATCGATGTTCCAGGGTTCTATTTAGCGGGTCTAGTAAAGACCCATTAAATTAAATGCCAAGGGCACCCCCTGTCGGTATCCTCAGGAGTAAGGGAAGTTGACCTCCTGCTGTGAAGATGGCACCAAGCTTGGCTTAAGGTAGTATGTTGACTCCAGCTATATTATTTACCTAGCTGGAATTGCATACCATAAGCCGACCTTCCTCCTGCAGTGTAGACTTAGCCATAGTGATCATTGTGTGCTAAGGAATCCCATTGACTTTTTAATGTAAAGAATGGTTATTGCTCTTCTGACAGCCTGAGGCAGAATTGTAATCGATTGTATATAATTACCCACTTAACTTTCTTTCTGGCAGGGTGTGTGAGCAATGCCTTTTTTACCATAACTGATCTGAATTATGATACTGTAGGCTGGTGACTGTACTTACATAAGTGTTCATAAGTGCTTGATTACTTGTTTTTAATGAGCTGTTTTGGGGGTACATTTTGCAGGAATGAATCAGTTTAACCCCATGTCCGTAGGGAATGTACAGATGCCACAGGCACCCATGGGACCCCGTGCAGCTTCTCCAATGAACCATCCTGTACAAATGAACAACATGAGCTCTGTTCCGGCGGTTCGTGTTTGCTTTCTTCATGTTCTTATTATAGTTTAATTCCACTTAAGAATTTCCTTAATCTTTATCATAAAGATGTCCAGAGAAAAGCCATATTCAAATGTGTGTGGAAAACTCATGTGGCTGCTAGTTCATTTGAATTTCATGCTAATGAGTTTCAAAGACATTTATCTTTCATCTTTGCTATCCCACATTTTTTTTTACTGGCTCCTTTATTTCAAGTGTTTAAATCTGCCATAAAGAACATAAATACTTAGGGTGGGTGGAGGCCATCTGAGGTACAATAGTAACTAGTGTTTTCTGGGAGAGAGAAACGTGGGACTTCCACGTACTGTAATCGTCCTGAGACCACTTAAAACCTTGTTTTCATGTTTTTCAGAAAATTAAAATCTATTTTAAGAGTTCCAGCATGTTACTTACCTGTGTTAGCCCAACGAGCAGAATTCTAGTATGTAGCATTCTGAATATTATTGCTTCAGTATGTTAACTGATATTTTTGTTTTTAAATTTCAGATGGCAATGTCTCCTTCCCGAATGCCTCAGCCACAAAACATGATGGGAGCACATTCCAGTACTATGATGGGTCAGGCTCCTACCCAAAACCAGTTCCTCCCTCAGAATCAGTTCCCCTCATCAAGTGGGGCTATGAATGTGAACAGTGTTGGCATGGGTCAATCAACAACCCAGACGGGAGTTTCACAGGTAGAATTGATTTTTTGAACTATGGATTATTTTAGTCTAATTCAGTCAGTGATCATTATACCCCTCCAATTTAACTAACTTCTTAGACACTCTCCTGTCTTTTACTTTCTCTTTCTGCAGTCCTAATATTTCCATGAGCTTCTACATTAACTCTAGGTGTATTAGTTTAGGGCAAAAAAATTCCTTTTATTCTTGTTGTAAATTCTGTAATCCGCATAATCTTATGGAAAATGTTAGAGGGAAATGAGCAAAAGTTAATTTGTGATATTTTCAGTCTCTCCCCCTTCCACCCCCTTCTCCTCTCCTCCTCCCCCCCCTCCCCCCCCAAAATCTAAGTCATCCATATGCTCCTGGTTTTTTGGTATGCAGACTTTAGTAGCTATTATTTTAAATTATAGACTGCAAGAAAGCAGTCCTCTTGAAATTATTTTTAAACTAATTACATCGGAATGGGAAATTGTTGTCTTCCATGTTATTACAGAAGTTCATTCAAATTTTTTCTTTAGTAGCTGAACACTTCTGCATGTGGCTTTTTAAAAAAAGAAAAACATCTCCCCCCTCCTGGAGAAATTCTTCAATACGTGATGGATAGAAAAACAGTATTCCTCAAAATATTTTTAGGGCAGTATAAAAGCATTTTAACAATTTGACATGTTACTACAGAGAATTCATTCATATTTATTTAGAGTTATACAAATACTCTACCGCTTGTATGAAGATTTTAAGTACAATCAGATGAAGGCATATTAGCATGGTCTACTGTCCCTGACTCTCCCTTCAGCAATTGTAATTTGTCTGATGCAGCATCTAATAAAATATATAATCTTAAAATATATGCACACGAACCATGTGCTTTATAGTGCGGTATTTACATTTTATAATGTCGCTGGACTTTGAAATATGGATGCACAATCCTTTTGAACATCCAGGATAGTCAAGGCATGGTAAAAACAGTTGCATTTTTAGATGCATTGTGTATGGTAAACCCAAAGGCCCTGATTCTAAGATGTCCTCCTGAGCACTGTAGCTTAGTAAATGCAGCCTAGGTTGTGGGGAGCTTTAAGCCACTTTGTGTCTTCTGAATCATCACGCCTACCCAGCCTACTGGCACAACTTAGTTCTTGAATGGTTACCTATGTGGAGTGCTGTCTAGGTTCCATCTCCTTTATGCTAATAGAACAACATAAAAGGAGTAAAAACTATTGAAAAATATTCATGATTTGGTGTGAGAATCTGTGCATTTGGGAGAGTAATACTGTGTCCATGGTAAATATAAAAAAATGTATGGTGGTCTACACTGCTACTTACAAGGCATTTAATGCTCTTCTAATGTCCAAGCAAATATGACTTAATTTTGGAGCAGCATAGATACATTAAGAACTCTCTCTTTTTAGCAGGGGCAGGTTCCCAGTGCTGCTATTCCGAACTCCATGAATATGCTAGGTCCACAGAGTGGTCATATATCATGTCCACCAGCGACCCAGCCGCCCTTACATCAGACTGCACCTCCTGTATCCACGGCAGCTGGCAAGCCACCTATCCAACACCAAACGCCACCTGGAATGACTCCTCCTCAGCCAGCAGCACCCACTCAGCCATCCACACCCGTCTCATCTTCAGGTCAGACACAGACACCTACGCCAACACCTGGCTCTGTTCCAAATGCAACACAGACACAAAGTACGCCTACAGGACAAACTGCAGCCCAGGCTCAAGTTACACCCCAGCCTCAGACTCCAGTACAACCCCAGTCTGTGCCAACACCACAACCATCTCAGCAGCAACCAACATCTGTGCAGGCACAACCTCCTGGCACTCCAGTAAGTATTGGCTCATTTATTTGGTCCAAATGCAACAGAAACCTAAACATTCAACAAGGAGCTTTCCTTGGAATGGTACTGTGCTGTAGAATTAGAGATCACGGGGTCCTTATGTTATAGTAACAGTAGCTTCTGTTTTATGGGGGAAGGTGCCATTTAGAAATAGGTATTTACATTTTGATTCATATGCAAACAAAATACATTCATCCAGCCATTCTCAGCAGCCATTTTAGTTACTGATTTCCAATACTAGGATTAAAAATACTACAGAATGTTTCTACAGCTGTGCGTGGGAAGCTTGTACATAATCTGCTATGCTATGTTTGGCTCTAGTCAGGATCATTAGTCTTTCACCTTCATGATAATTAAATTCACACAAAGCTTTTAAAGGTGGGTGGAAAGAAACTGCATGGTAATCAGTGTGTACTATCCACCATTCAGCTGCTTTGTCAACAGAAGATGCTAAGGCATCAGATGATAAACTCATTCCTGTCTTTACCTCAGTGTAACCAGAGATCTGTGCTCTGGTATCCTGTGTTTGGTTTTAGTGAGTATCAGACCCAGGTGTGGCACTATTTCAGATGATCTTTTGTTGTATATATTTTGTATTGTTCCTCTTAGCGAGACAAATTCATATTTCTATACATTTCCTCAATATTTTGATTTTTGTACTTTTTTTTATATCAGCTCTCCCAGGCAGCAGCTAGTATTGATAACCGAGTTCCCACCCCAGGCTCAGTTGCTAGTGCCGATATCAACTCCCAGCAACTGGGACCTGATGCACCAATGCTAGAAAGCAAACCAGAGGTTAAAAATGAAGAAACTGAGCCAGAGCCTTGTGAAACACAAGTGGAACCTAAGACTGAGGTAACTGAAATTCCTTCACAGTTAATTAGAGCAGTTAATATAGAGCTAAAATAAGAGGAGTATGAATTGGTGAGCTAAGTTAACTGTGTATTGTATTTCAGGCTATGGACATGCTGAACTGTTGGAATTTTTAGTTTCAGACATTCTAGGTCCACAGTTTCATCTTGTCTCTTCTTTTCTTAAGCTGGAGGAGGATTTACAAGGATCTGGCCAAGTGAAAGAAGAAATAGATGTGACGGAGGCAAAACAGGAGCCGATGGAAGTAGAAGAAAAGAAACTTGACATCAAGGTAGAACCTAAAGAGGAAGAGGAGAGTGGCACTAATGGCACCACTTCACAATCTACATCACCGTCTCAGCCCCGTAAAAAGAGTATGTATGCAGAAATGGGAGTCCTGCTATCATTTGTCTTGATTTTCTGTCTTTGATCTTTAAGCCATCCTGGAGGTCTGTTGGTACTAATGCAGGGGTGGGCAAAGCCAGATCCGATCTGCAGGGTTAGTCCCTGCGTGCCTCCACCTCTGTCTTTACCTGCTTCTCCAGAGGTATCAGGTGATCACCGCTCTTGTTGGCCATGGATCGCTGTTCACAGCCAATGAGAGTGGTGGGAAAAATTCAGCGGTTACATGTTTACATGCAGGGGGAGACAGCTCCCTGTATCTGGTGCATGTGGGGTGCCAGCTTTTAAGCAAGCTCCCCCTGAACACCAGCTCCTGTGATGCCGCATCCTGCTCCCCGCACTGCTGCAGTGACAGCAGCACAGGAGAGGAGGGGGAGCAGGCAGGAGCCAGTGCTTGCAGGGAACCGGCTTTTAAGCAAGCTCCCTGTGAGCACTGGCTCCCATGGAGCCGCCTGCCCTGAGCTCCCCCCGTACTGCTGCCTCTGAGGCAATTTTGGATTAACATCAACTTTCTGGATCTTTGGGAAGTACAGATGGCATATCATACATTTCTCCCATTCATTTTGTCCTGTCACGTGCTTATCAAGTCAGACAACACCACAACTGTTTTACATAAAAAAACATAAGGGCATGCGGTCACCAGAGCTTTGTTCAGAGACAGTTTGTGGGATTGGTGCATCATCTGCAAGATCCTGTTGTCAACGGCCTATCTCCCGGCAACTCAATGTGATTGAGCAGGTAGTTCATGGGTGACTCTGAATGGGAGCTCCACAATACTGCAGTCTGACATCTTGATCCAGAAGGGGTATCTTTGCTAGAATGGGAATGTTCATCAGCAATATAAGGCATCCTCTCAAATAGCAGGAAAGAGTCCATGAGGCATTCCTACAAATGGGTCATGTCCTTGACAATGTGGAAATTTGCCTTATTTTGGACTACTTTCTGTCCCTGACAGCATCAGTCCTTGCTCTTGACTCCATCCAGGTTCATATGGTGGTTGTTAGTGCTTTCCACCTTCCACCTGCCCATGGAAGGACACTCTTTGTTTATGCATCTCTTGACTTAGTGAGTTTTGGAAGGGAATTCTTTGGACCTATCCAGCCATGTAACTTATTGTCCCCACATTGGGACTTCAGCCTCATCCCTTTGACCTTAATGAATTTGCCCCTTTGATCCTTCGGGCCCATGGTGCCAGTCTCTCCTTTCCACATAGGTCCCCTTCCTGGTTGCTTTTACTTTTGTGAGAAGGGTAGATGAACTGAGTGGACTCCCATTTTACTGCATTCTACAGGACACGCATCCTTGCATATATGCCTCAAGTTTATGCCAAAGGTTTTATCCTGCTTTCACCTTAATCAGTCAGTACACTTATTTGCTTACTTCCCGAAGCCTTGTCCCTTGGTGAAGAAGCAGGGCCTTCTCTCCCTCAGTGTCCACAGGGCCTTTGCCGTCTACTTGCAAAGGATGAGATAATTCAGGAATTCCCCTCTGTTGCTTATTGCTGTATCAGAAAGAATTAAGAGCCAGGCAATAGCCACTTTGAGGATTTCTAAATGGGTTTCAGAGTGAATTATGCTCTGCCGTTAGTTATTGGGACTGACTCCACATCTTGGTGTGAACCCACTGCACAAGAGTGCAAGCATCAGTTACAGCTGTGCTTCAAGATATAAAGCTTATGGACATATGTAAGGTGGCCACATGGAGTTCGGTACATGTATTTGCTTCTCCTTATGGCATGGTATGAGATTCTGCAGTGAATGCCCCAACCAGCAGAGCTTTAGTCCAATCAGTGGTTCCATTATCTCCTCACATCCCCCTCTTCCTGACTAGGTGTGGCTTGTTAATCCCCCTCAATGAAGTACAAGTGTGGCCCTGTAACAGGACAGCACTCACCTCTTGCGAGCATCCCTCTGAAGTGTGTGTGCCTGCACTCTCTTCTGCAACTCGGGCCTCTGGCTGAGTCAAATGCCCCGTGTGTGAATCAAACCCCTTCTGGGGTGCACATCTAACAGGAGCCCATCTTGGTGCCTTCTGTAATATCCCCTCATGGGGCTTCCCCTCCTGCAGGCCAGTGTCTTTGCCCTCACCTCAAGGCTTTGTCTCCAAGTCGCAGCATACTCTGCTGCTGCTGCTCTGTCAGCCAGCCCATCTCCCAGTCTGCATTCTTTTAGCTCTACACTGCAACTAACTGCTGCTCTGCTTTGTAGCTCCTTTTATAGCGTCATCCTGACCCCTGATTGGCTGCATCCCTTGCAGCCACTCTAGCCTGCCTGGAGGACTTCTCTATAGCCTTTCTGGGGAGAGGTGTGGCAGGACTAACAGGCCTCCAGCAGGGGGCCTTAGGGCCTAGTCCACCCCATCACAGGCCCAAACTCAAGAGGGGGTTACTTACCTGTAACTGCAGGTTCTTCCATGTATGGTCCCTGTTTGTATTCTAGTCCCAGCATCCTTCCCCTATGCTGTGGGTCTTTGAAATGCAATGATGAAGGAACTGAGGGTGTGGTTGGTCTATTCTGCCCTTTATCTCCTACTTGGTCAAAACCATGAGGCTGCATAAGGGCACATGCATGGACAAATTAACATCATTGCTTTAAAAATCCTGAGTTCTGGCCACATGGAGCATGTGTGTAACCCTCAGTGGAGTATAACTAGGGACCACTCACCTTGAAGAACCTCCAGTTGCGAGGTAAACAACAGGTGTTTCTGCCATGATTCTTCTTCAGTGGTTTGTTGTCCACTTTTTCACGTGAACACCGATGCAGGCTCTGGTGTAAAAAACCCATCCCATGAGCTATTGAAAACTTCCTTAATTATACTCAAAAGCAGCAACACAAGTTAAATGTGAAAGTTTTAAGCCTGTTTTGAAGAGAAAACCTCATGTCTCTGTGGAACCAGGGAAGCTTATTTGGATTTGAGAGATCCTCCATGGAGACCAAATAGAAATGTTGGATTTGACCGGAAGAAAAAGCTCACTGTAGTAATAATGAATTTAATTGCAAGAGAAACAATCTCCCATCACTTGGTCAAATTACAGTGTAATCACATGTGTACTTTGATTAGTATACCTGGACAAGCCACATATGTGGATTATGTTGCACATTGCAATCTTGAACCTTTTCAGATATTTGAGTTATTAAAGCAACATTATGAACTTTACAGTGATTACCGGTAGTTAAATACTCATGTTACAATTCATAGTTATACATTGACAAGTGCCAGCTACTAATGGGAATGTTTGTTACTGGGAGTTGTGGTACATAATTGCTGCATTCCAAGTTACTGTAGAGAATGTGTTAGTAATCAGATTATAAGAGAGGGTAAGAAAGAAAGTCTCAACAGAAACTTCTGAGCCTCATTTAAAAAGCTTCACTGATTGCAGCTACAATGTTGTCACTTGATTTATTGTTTATATTGTTTAAAAAAAAAAAGTAAGTAGACTGATGGAAGAACACGGAGGAGTGGTAAGAGATTGTGATATGTACTTGTATTTTACTCTGTCATAATTCTTGGTTTAATAGTGTAATTCCATATAAATACAAAATGGTTAAGCATAGCACTTTGAAGAAATACCAAAGTTGAGATTTTGTGTGAAACCTTCACACCGGCCATTGTGTACATGCATTATGATATAGTCTATAATTTCATGGTAACAACATTTCCCAAACACAACAGAAAAACTTTTTCTCCAAAATCTTACAAAAAATTATCAAATTCCCAAGTAGCCAAGCCACATCATCAAGACTGCCCAGCCAGTAGAAAGTACTTTCTCTTTTCTCCGAACAAGAAACTCCTCATTCCATTCCATTTATTTTTGGACAATGCCATAAAATGTAAGTGGGAGTTTCTTAAGACTTTCTAAGCAGTTTGAAAAGTTCTCAAGAGACCACGGATTCCTTTGGAGGGAGAAGTCCTGCATATGATACCTATGATTAGGAGAGTGGAATCAGCACTTCATGAGGTCTACAAGGTGCTGGCTGCAACCCAAGTGTCTACAGCTTCCACCTGCTTTGCATAAATTATTTTTGTCTTGGCTGACAATTTCCATGAGGAAGTGCCAAAAACTATCCAGGGAACTTAAATCAATGTTTCAGAGAGAACTTCTTTCTAGACTCATTTCACTTCTGAAGACAATTGCAATGAGCAGAAGGCACCTTTAGTTGAGATAACGAAAAACAGATTTACAAGTTAAACATCTGGTGTCAGGTTCCAAATATTCCTGGGAATGGCTTTTCTGGAAGCTTCTTGTCAGAGTTATCAGGAAAGAGATCATTTCCCTCTCCAGAGCAACAAGGTGGGGGGATACAAATCCATTCACAAGAATAAAGGAGCTCTTAATACCTAGGGGACGTACATTCTGTGTTCAGCTGGCTGGGCAGGAAAGAGAATGGATCCATGGAATGGAGTCTTTGCTAATCAAGAATGACAATAGTTAGATCTTTTTACATCCAAACAAAATACTAAAAGCATTTTGTTCTTTTCAAGACATGCTTGCTTTAAACACGGTCTCCCAAACCCCTCTGTCCTTCAGCGTCTCTGATCTTCACAGCAGGTGAGAGCTCTTTGAGAGAGACCTCCATTCTATTAGCATCACCTGTTAGAGGCACTGCTGACCTTGGTGGCCACATTCTGCAGATTTAATCTCAACAATCCTTCCTTGTACCTCTGCTTCTTTTCTTCATAGTTCCCTGGGAGAGACATTTGCTTTAGGTTCCTTTTACCCCCAGAGTGTAGGCCCCATTAATCCACTTGGATATTAAAAGGCAGCAATTTAAAAAAATTACTCAAGTCTCTGGTTATAAACACAGCCCTCAAAGAAATCTACCAATTTGGATTTGGTTTAATTTGCTTTCAGGTGGTGCTCCACTCACTGTGCTCAGCATTGTACAAAAATTCAGAATAATTCTCTGTCCTGTATTCTGTTATGCCAGAATATAGGGGAAATGGAGTGCATGGTGTAGAGCTGGGGTGGGCAATAATTTTTGACAGGGGGCCACACCAAGATTTTGTAAAGTGGTCAAGGGCCGCACTCTTCCATGATATTAATGGAGGAAGTGCAGGGTCTGGGATGGAGGTTGGGTGCAGAAGGGAACTTGGGGTTAAAGGATTGGGTGCAGGAGGGAGAGCGGGGTCTGGGATGGAGTTTGGGTGAAGGAGGCCGTTGTGACCTAGGGCAGGTGACTGGGGTGCAGGGTTTTCGAATGTGACCAAGGGCAGGAGGGGGTTAGTGACTATGGGCAGGGGACTGACGTGCAGGGGTCTGGTTTGTGACCTAGGGAAGGGGAGTGCAGGAATTTGCGTTGTAACCTAGGGTAAGGAGGGAATTATGATCTGGGGCAGGAGATTGGGGTGCCAGATCTGGGAGGGAGGGTATGAGTGCAGGAGGGGGCAGAGGGTTGGGGAAGGGAGAGGCTGGGGTGCCAGAGGCAGGCTGGCTCTGGCCAGGAGACTTACCAGCCAGCAACCCAACCAGCCTGCTTGCCTACAGAACTAAATACTTGCAGAGCTTAGTAAGTTTCTCAGCTTGCCTGCCCTGTGGCTGCACAGGCTGCATGGCCATGAGCTTGTGTGAATAACTGAGCCAGAGGAGAGGGGAGTGTGGTGCTTTGTATGCTGCCTGTTGTTCAGAAAGGCAGCTCCCATTGGCCAGTTTCTGCCAGAAGCTGGCCAATGTGATTGTGCCGTGGGCGAGAGTTATGCCTGAAGCGCCCCTCCCCGCTCACATTTTTTAATGTGAGAAATGGCCCCATAGCTGCTTTTCTGAGTGGCGTGCAGGATAAACAGGGGAGCCTGCCTGGGGCTCCCCACTGCATCCACGGGCTGGATCCTGTGGCTTGGCAGGCCGGATGCGGCCCGCAGGCCGTATTTTGCCCAGGTCTGGTGTAGAGCCAGGGATATGAAGGCCAAATTCCCAAAGGGTTGCTTAGGCCCAATTCTGTTTCCTACATTGTGGTTAGTCATCCCTAGTAGTGTCAAGTAGGGCTGTAAAATGCCATTAATTAGTTAACCAGTTAAACATTAACTGATTAAACAGGGGCAGAGACGTGTGGTCTCCCCACCTGTTCTCTCCCCCTCCCCCCATGGATGGGGGATGCTCCTCCTGGGCTGGAGTACCCCCACCCCACTGGCTGAGATGGACGGGGGCTGTTTCTGCCCTCACCCATTACCATTGACATCCTTAGTGTCAAGATGGAGTCAAGGTCTATGAAATAAGAGTACCAGCGCTTGACGCCACTTTGCAGTATAAATTACAATAATGTTGAGCTCCTTGTGTGTCAGCATACTTTGACAATACCAAGGATTTTGAGTGCAGACAAACCAAGGCTAAAAATCTCCTCTTTTCCATGTGTCAAACAATTTCTGAGGACAAAACCAGATAATCCACCTTAGAAGGCAGTATGGAGTGGTTCCACTCCACCTGGATTTGAATGCCTTATTAAAACTTCCGTTCAAACTTCTTCACCAAGAGTCTTCATCCTTTCAGGAAGGCTGACTTTTACACCCAACCTTCCCATTCCAAAGGTTAATGTACACTTTTTGCTGCTCTCAGGAGGAAGTCCTCCCTCCCTTTTGTCAAGTCTGTGTTCATCCAAAATAAGTCTGATTGTTTTGGATGTGCAAAGAGCACCCTGTAATTGTCTGAAGGGTTTTCGGAAAAAAGCTACTTTGTTGTCCTGTCAGTCCACTGGTGAGAACAGAACAAGGCCTCGGAGTCCTCTGTTTTCCTGGATGACTGAAACTGTGCAACAGGCAAGTGTAGCAATGTTCCAAAATCAATTACAGTCCATGCTCTCTAAGCTGAGTGTGTGGGTGGCTGATGCCACCCAGGCTGATTAGCAGAATACCCACAGCTGGCAGCATGTGTTTCTATTGGTGATGCACATCTGCAAATGCCTTGGTACACATAACAAAATTTATTCTGTACAGATGGAAAGAATTAGGCTGTAACCAGTGTTCCCTCTATCAGAGCAGGACTGTTTCCATATGCTGATCAGAAAATTCTTATGCCACTTACCAAACCATCTGGTCATTTGTCCATACTTTAGATAATACAGCTTTTGGACATAGAGATTTCTGCAGATTTTGGTCCCTGACTGCATTTTACTTTGCTGTAAAAATCTGAGTAGGGGTAACAGATGTTTTGAGCGAGAGAGAGGAAATTATTCTTAACTAGCCAGATGCTCTATTCCATCCTTCTTTAAAGTTATTGTTTTGTTAATCCGTTATAGCCAAATTGCCCCCCTGCTCTGTAAAAGATGCCTTTCACAGGGTAGCATTGTTACTGTGTAGTCATCAGATTAATAAATATATTACAATTCTCAAGCAAGGTTTCAAGAAAGGCAGACCAGATCTTGTTCTGTCTTCTGTCAGCACAGCAGAATGAAAACCCCACATTAGGAATAATGAACTTGGTTGTTCGGGGATGACAAATTATTGGATAATGGCAAAATTCTGTCTTAAAGTATGCAGAATAGACCAGTTATATCTGAAGGGAATTCTTTTGTTTCTTTGCTGTAACTGTGTTTGGATTTTTCATTTCTTTTAAAACAGTCTTTAAGCCTGAAGAGCTGCGCCAGGCTCTCATGCCTACCCTGGAAGCATTGTACCGGCAGGACCCAGAGTCCCTACCTTTCAGGCAGCCTGTGGATCCTCAGCTCCTAGGGATTCCAGTGAGTTGACATTAAAAGCCTTTGTGGTGTGTGTATGTATGTGTGTGTGTGTGCATGTATGATATTCAGAATTCTTATTTTTGTGAACTTATTTGGTAGTATCTTTGTGCTCGTTTGAGCTGTATATGACCATGGGAACATCTGCTGTGTGTGCCCTAAAAGTTTTCTCTCCGTGAGTTCCAATTAACAGTTAAGAATGAAGAGCTTTGAATTTCCATGGGAACCAGAATGTAAAAGTTGCTCCTCTTCAAATCGTGTTCCACTTCGGGTGCATGCAGGCCTCTGAAGCCCTAGATTGAAGGGTTCCGTGAGCAGTGTCTGTTTGGCCTGCATATGCACTCTGTACAATCTTGGGCTACCCATCATGGATACATTGGGCTGTACAAGTGAGGCGTCCTCCGTTCCATCTTAACCGCCTTGACCTGAGATGGCGCTCTAGTGTCTCAGCTTCATGTGTTCTTCAGCACGTTCTACAGTTGTTCTTTTAGTAAGTTGAGTGTTTCTAGGTAATGTTGTTTGCTGTACTGTAGGATTCATTCGAGGTTAATGAGAGGATTGACTTTTTTCTCTCCTTTTTTCAAACATTACATCTCTTGCCAGGAGGCTATCCCAGTCGGCAATGGTCATTCTGAAGTGCATCTGCTGCTTGGGGGAGTTTTGTATCTAGCCAAAGTGTAGCTTTTGCTTAGCTCTCAAATCTAGAGTGTGGAAGAATTGAGACACCAAACTGAGACTTCTGATGATGGACTACTCCCTCCCTTCACCATGTCAGGAGTTATATTCTCCCCTCCTGCTCCCGGTACATCTGTTTCCGAACAGATCCAGTCTCAGCCCTGGTCTCCTCTAAGAAGGGGAAGACTGTGGCGAACTCAAGGAACGCTCCAAAGAAGAGGAGCTCAGTCTTGTACCAAAAGAAGCCAGCCAAAAGGCCCTAGTTGCATGCTAAATCTGTAGTATTGGAGACCTTGACCTCTTGGCTTTGTATCAAAGAGGCGAAAGGCTGGGAGATCCCAGAGCACTTTGGAGAAGCATGGCTCTAGCAGGCCCCCAGTGCCATCTGTGAAGGATAGAGAGGTGAGACCTAGGATGCACACTCCTTTAGAATGGAATAACTGTATCAGACTTACAATCAGTGCCTTTTCACTCAGCTCCTTCAGTACTGGACTAATCGAAGCACGAGACATCTTTAGCATCGGCACCAACATGTTTCAAATCAACAGTTCCAACCCCGCCCAGTGGCACAAGCATGTTAGTCTATCAGTGTTGGGTTCTGTTCTGCATCTCTACAGGGACCTGTATTTTGACAAGGATCCTCAGTGTGACAGGAAAGGTGGGATCAGTCCTGGGTACCATCTACTCTCTGGTATGGGCTCCCTCCCCTCAGTTGCTACACTAGGGTCCTTGTGTTTTGTCAGCAGCAATTTGCCAGAGTGCTAGGTTTGCACAGACTCCCAAGATGAGGAAACCATTAAAGAACAGGCAAGTAAGGGAGATGAGGATGCCACCATAAACTTCTCTATTTTGTCCTTGTCTTTGGACAAGGTCAGTCATGTCTCCTCCATCACCAGTGGCCAACAATTTTCAACAATTCAGGGACCTTGTGAAGAGGTGGATGATGTCCTTCAGATATCTCTTGAGGTCAAAGACTTGCAACACATGCTGCTGGATATTTTGCAGTTGGCAATACCCATTCGGGTAGCACTATCCATTAATGAAGTGCTCCTTGATCCAGCAAAGACAGTGTGACAAATTCCTGCTACTATCCTGATAACTTGCAAATTGGTGTGCAAGACGTATTACATTGCTCCTAGCAACACAAGAATTTTTGTTTTTGCACCCTGCGCTTAATTTCCTGTTAGCAAAAGCTATAATAAGGGGGCAAACAGCATTACTTGAGATCTACCGTTATGAAAAAGACCAGAAGAAGTTAGTCCTTTTTGGTTGACCCATCTTTTTTTAAATGGGAGGTAATCGGAACTCCATGTGCTATTCAAGATGTGGGCTTACCATAGATTTCTGTTTGGCATTATATTTTCTGACATATTCCTTTCCTATTGCTTCCTAACATTACTACCTGGTTTGACTGCCACTGCAGATTGTGTGCATGCTTTCAGAGAACTATTCCACAAAGACTCCAAGATGTTTTTCTTGACTGGTAACAGCTAAGTCATTTTGAATTTATAGTTGAGATTGTTGTCCAGTATTTGTTACTTTTGCATTTATCAACACTTAATTTCTTCTGCCATTCTGTTGCCCAGTCACTAGTATTCAGACATGTTTTTTTAACTCTTGGCAGGTTGCTTTTTACTTGACTATCTTGAGTAATTTTGTATCATCTGCAAACTTTGCCGCCTCACTGTTTACCCCTTTTTTGAGGTCATTTATGACTATTGAACAGCACCGGTCTCAGTACAGAGAAACCCTTCCTTTCTTTCTTTAAAAGATACCTATATGTGATATCAGTATGTTTTAAACATTGAATTTTTTTCTCCTGAAGACCTTCAGTCATCAACTGGATCTTAGAAAATGAAAGTTACAGCAGAGTGTTTTTAGGAGTGTGTTAAATTTTATAGCACAATAAGATGTTTGGTGTTTTGCAGTCAAGCCTCAGATGAAGGCCTCATCGGATGGCCCTCTGTAATGTAGCCCAACTGTGAGAGGGCTAATGATTATTAATAACATGCTTTCTCCGCACCCTCTGGTGGTAAACACTTTGCAGAGTGCCTTACAACAAAAGACGACCTCATGCAGTATAATAAAAGATCAACTGCTTAAAGCACAAACACATGGAAACAAGCGAAGGGGGGCATGTTTGAAAGAGGCTATAAATAGAAAAGGATCAGTAGTGGCATTCAGCAAACACGTTTTTTTGGGTGGATAAAGCTTCAAAGAGGTCAGTTTTTTGTTTAATTGGAGCAGGTTAAGGCTATTTCATGGGGGAACAAGTTCTGTGCAGTAGGTCAACACAGGGAAAATGTGATCATCTGTTACCCCTGTGATGGAAATTAAACAGTGTTGAGTGTATGCAGGTACCCATCAATTCAAGACTATAAGAATAGCTTCCAAAACATAGGTAGGGCAAGCACCCATCACAGAACTTGTGAGTTTGTCCATAATTTAAACCTTTTGAGACAGTGAAAATCTTTAAATCTTGTTTTTCATATTTTTGTTTTTAAATTTGTTTTCCAAAATGTGAAGTTGCTTTGAGCGCTATTAAAGGTTTGAACAACTTTAACAAAATAAGCACATCAGATTTCTCAAACTTGATCTCCTGTTTTGAAATCCTTAAAGCATCCCATTTAAACTCCCGAGTAAAGTCTCAAAATAGACTATTTGCACTTGTTCATTGACACATTTTAATACTTTTGGACGTGTTCAAACTAAGTGGGAACTAAAAGTGCATCTTAAAAATAATGGATGATTTTTCTTGTATTTTGAAGGATTACTTTGATATTGTGAAGAATCCTATGGACCTTTCCACCATTAAACGTAAATTGGATACTGGGCAGTACCAAGAACCGTGGCAGTATGTGGATGACGTTTGGCTAATGTTTAACAATGCCTGGCTTTACAATCGGAAGACTTCCAGGGTCTATAAGTTTTGCACTAAACTTGCAGAGGTCTTTGAACAAGAGATTGACCCTGTTATGCAGTCACTTGGATACTGTTGTGGACGCAAGGTATATTTTTCAAGTTTGTTACTGCTGAAAAACTAAGTAGTTTGAGTAAGAAGGTAAAATAAAATCTCCTTTAGATACTTACTTTGAATAAAATTAAACTACCAGATGGAATGGCTAGTAAAATTTGACTGTGTCAATGTACTAAGGAAGTGGAAAATATCTAAAGGATTCTAGCCAAATTTTTATCACTGGTGGTGATATCATTTTCAATCTGAAGTGTTGTTGAAATATTTTATTATACACAATCCCATATCTCTTGCAACTTCTTATGCATATCCAGTGTCAGATCCTGAGCTGGAGTAAGCCATTTTGGTTCCATTGAAGCCAAGGGAGTTGAGCTGTCTTATTCCAGCTAAGCATCTATCCATAGCAATCCATATCCATTTGAAGATGATAAACATATCTCAGTATATTACAATATACTTGTATAGCACATTCAATACATTGCATATTCATAATGTAAAAATCACATTTTAAAGTTTTTTCACCTTTGTTTTGCAGTATGAGTTTTCTCCGCAGACCTTGTGCTGCTACGGGAAGCAGCTGTGTACTATTCCCCGTGATGCTGCCTATTACAGTTACCAGAATAGGTAAGTCCCATAAACTTCTGCATTCATTGTGGGAATTAGATCCAGTGAGTGATAAAGCGAATTTGTCTTTTTGTAGCCTAGCACATACTAAGCAGAACAATTAATGCCTCATTTCCTTTATTTCTGCTAAATCAGGACAAAATAATCCTATTGGTTGTCCTTCTGTGTACAACACTCTTGCAGACAAACCCTTTGGTTTTTTACATTGCAGCTTATTGTATGTGTCATTTATGTGCTTGTTGGTCTATAGACTCTACACGGCACCACTTAACTAAAGTTGTTTGTATTTTTACATGAAATCTGAAGCATCACTTGATTTAAAATAAATATATGCAGGTGTATCTTCAAATCGCTATCAGAGAGATATCAACACAACGTTTTATATTGGATTGTGCCAATTAAATTGTCTGGTTATTTTGAATATGTTGGTGTACAAAATTAAAACCTGGAGAACTTTGTTGATAAAACGGAACTTCATAATTCAGCTTTGTTTCATGAAGAAGTCTCTGTAATCTAAACAAAATTGAAGCAGCTGTATTGCATATTCATGGTAACTGTGCAAATGTAATGTAAAATGTTTTCTTGGGGAGTTCATAAGTTTTGACATCCATAATAACTATCAGGAAGCCATGAGGAGCTCAGAGGAAAAATAGTTCTTATTTAAAATATAGTCCTCTGGTTACTATAAGGAAGAACATGTGATTCCATCCATGTTGGTGTTCTGCTTTATTAAACAATGTTTGGAACCAATTTAAACATCAAAGTAACACAGCTCTATCATTTTTCTAGTATTTTTATCTCCTCCCCTTAGCAAATGCATCTGTAGCAATGATGTTCAACTTCTGTTTAGCGCTGTAGTGAATAACATCCATTTAAAAAAAGAAAAGTTAGCTTTTAGTTGCTTTTTAAGCTACTGCATGGAAATTAGATATGACTTTAAAAAACTACAGGCGATACATTTTCCAGGTTACAGTGTAAAACTTTTTTTGCCAAGAGATTTGACAAAGCCCTGAGCTATGCCAACTTAAAGGTGCACCTTTAAACTTAAATTGTGAAGTAAATATTATCAGCCACCTCTTAGATTTGATATCTTGTTTGGCCCCTCCCCCCGCATTATGCAAATCGCGTTGGCACTTTACAAAGCTATAGCTTCCAACACAGATGAAGCAGTTTGGTCTTACGGACTAGACGGGACAAAACCACGTTTTATCTTCATTTCTAAATTGTGCTACTGTGTAGGGCTGTAGCTTTCTTGGGAATACAGTCAAAACACCAAACCATATTTAACCATCTGGCACTTTTGTGTAGTAACCTGGTTCTGCAATGCGATTGATTTTTTTTCATTGTGTAGATGTGTGACTCTTACTGAGGAAAGAGTGGATAATGTGGTACCTTTAAGAGGCATTTTATGTATTACTCATTTACATGATGTCTTCAAGTGTACTTGGTGGTGTTGCTATTGTACAAGAGCCTTCCATGATGGGCATATTATAAATGTGTTCGGTAATAATGTTTCTCTAGTTTATTACCAGACACTTTGTTCCTTTTGTAACAAAAATGGATTGTGTCTGAAACACTTGAATAAGATGAGGGATAAAAGGGTTCTTTGGTGCAGATGTCATGTATTTATGATGGTGATGGTGATGTTCACAGGTGCTTTAATTTAGTAAAATGGGGAAGTAGCTTTTTAGATTATCAATTAGGCCTTATACTGTTAGTCATTATTAATGTGCAGCAACTTGATCTGAAGATTTGCCTTTTAGATCATGTGCATTTGTTTTCTTCTATTTCAAACTTTTAAAAACATATAAGAGTACTGTAAGACATGCAGTTCAACAAGTGGTATTTTGCACTGACACACATTGATGTAGGAAGTGTGTGTGTGTTCTCCACAATTGCTAAAAGACTGGATAAATCATTTGTAAATACAAGCTCTTGGGATAAGAATTTCAAACTGATCAGACATTTCCTTCTGATTAAACATCCTGATACGTGAGTGTCCTTTTTAAATAGTGTTTCTTCTTTTCAGGCGGTATTAGATCACCAGGATTGTTCTTTTAATTGCAACTTCAGTTGTTAACATGCCAAATATATGGGATGGGTAGAAAGCATGGATATTTAATACCTTTGGGGTTGGGGGGTGTTTATCTGACTGAAGTATAGTGCAGTCTCATTTCACTATTAAACAGATGCCTAGTGAGAGACAGTCTCTTCTCCAGAGAGTTCCAATCTAAATAGACAAATAAGGCAAACGGTGGGAGGGGAAACTGACACAAGGAGGGAATGGGATGTATGTCTACCCTGCAAATAAAAGCCCCAGGCTGGTCTGTGCCAGATGACTTGGGCTCTCAGGCTCTGACTACAGCCCAAGCTCTGGGACCTTCCCACCTTGCAGAGTCCTGGAACCTTGGCTTTAGTCTGAGTTCAGAAGTATACACTGCAGTTAAACTGCCCCTTAACTTGAGCCCCTCAAGCCCTACTCAGTTGGCACAGACCAGCTGCAAGTGTCTAACTGTAGTGTAGACATAGTCTCGGGGTGTAGAACCTAGATTTGCAAAGTCCCAGTCCACTGGGGACTGTGTTCTAGTTGAATGAACAGCAGTTCAGTAGGATTTTTTTTTCCCCTAACAGAATACTTTCCAAGATTGGTTAATGTCTTTTCAAGTGTGTACCAAGTCTGGAAAGGCTATATAGCACTTATTCACACTAACAATTTCCTTGTATAATTCCCTTACCAAAATCATTGCTTTTCCCTAACCAAATAGTAAATTAGAATGAAACACATTGTGTTTCTAGCATTTGAGCAATAGGCTAAATATCCTTGTTTTTCAGATTGTGTAGTAGATGGCATTGCTGGGGATTGTATAACAGTGTTGTTTGAACCCAGCATGTCAGAGACCGAGTTCTGACAAAGAATGTGGAATTTAGACATTTCAGTTATAATGGCTAAAATCTCTTAAATCAATAGGAGAATTTGGTCTTAATTTAGTCACTTCAAATCTGAGTTTTAAATTAAAGGAAAAATATTAATTATTCTGGAAAATTATGCTTCATATTTGAGTACAGATTCCAAATTTTCTTAAAGTGCAATTATTTTCTTAAAGTACATATGAAAGACAATATCTAGATTCAGTGTGGAATTTTGAACCATTAGAGTTATGTATGCAAAGATATTTGAACTTTTCCTTGATTTGAGACACTGAACCATAGTGCTTTCTTTAATAAAAGTGATTCACAGTTATCTAAACAGTCTGCATTTGAAAAGCTTTTCATTTTCAGTGTGTTACAAGAACCAGATTGCTTGTTTTTGTACAACTGGAGTAACCACACTATTGTGTGCTTGCTGTAGATTTTAATCTTATAACACATCAATAAATAGTGCCATCTAGGCAATCTGTTTTTATAGACCTTCTGAGCCTTTAGGTATCATTGTATTTCAGTTTTTTGTTTTCTCCATTTTAATTATTTCATGGAACTCAATCCCTGTGAGTATTTGCTTCTGCGGGAAGCTGTGAGCACTGCTCCTGAAGAGGGATGTTAAAAAGTGGTTAAGTAACCGTGTAACCACTGAAAATCTTAGCAGTTACACACTGTGGGCTCTGCAGTATAAAGCTTGTACTGCAGTGCACCTGGGAGCAGGGCCGGCAGCCAACGCATAGGGGGAGCCAGCTCCTGGCTGCTAGCCCCGCTCTTAGAGAGCCAGCTGCCGCTCTGTACTGCTGCCTCAAAGCTGGCTTCCAGCCTTGCTCCCACGGAGCCGGCTGCCGCCCCGTGCTGCAGGCTCTAATACAGAGCCAGCAGTGCGGGGCGGCAGCTGGCTTTCTGGGAGCACGGCCAGGAGCCTGCATGTAATTGTTAACAGTAACTGAGCTCATGCTTATAGGTTAAATCGTTATTCCATTAGATCCCTAGTCCTGGTCCAGCAAAACACGTAAGCATGTGCTTAGCTGCATAGGTCAGGGCAGGAGAGCTCAACATCATGCAGAACTGAATCTGTATGTTCATAGTATGAATAATGGATTGACTAATTGGATCAGTAGCATATGTAAACTTGTGTAATATTGCCTTCACTATTTAATATAAGTCACGTGCAGTCTAAGGTTCTGTCATGGTTATTTACTGCTCAGTCTCCTGTTGCTCAGAATTAACAATTTCCAAAAACATTTGAATGCAAAGAATTCAGTGGAGCGAGAACCATTGATTTCTCTAGTTACTGCAGTACATATGCAGCCTGATTGTGTCCAATTTGACTCTCAAAAAGAGCAGCTTTCCTTACTGTAAAGAAAAAGGCAGTTTGCCATAACTGACAGTGTGAGTATATACACTCATTCACACATGCTAAATTGTAAATGTTTATTCTGGCCAAATTTGGCAGAATTCACAAACCAAGTTAGTAGAAGTAGGGTATGTGCAATAAGTACTCTGCCAAAATGCTCTTCAGCATAATTTATAAAACGTCTGTTACCTTTTGATTGCAGGGATTAAAATAGACAAGTTAGCTCTTCTGCCCTGTGCTGCCCCCTTTGCATCACTCTGACAGCTCCAAAGTCCTGCCTTCATTTAGAAAAAGTTGTATTTTGATTTGGATTAGTGTAATAGATGTTCACTAGGATTATAAGACAGTTGCATTTTAACCCATGTTAGCTGATTGGTAAACCCTGAGAGAAAGTGTAGGGTCCAAGATTTGAAACTTTCAAATGGCTCCATTCCTCAGCTGGATCCAGTGGTTACTGGGCACCCCAGAGGAATTCAGTTCATCTTGTTTGAATTTGGGCTGCTTTACAAATGCTTTAAAATGTACATCTTACTAGTAACATACTGGTTAGTGCCAGTCACAAGAAGAAAGTTCCACTCGATACATTTGTCTCCATGAAACTACAGTATTGAAAAGCTGTCTCTTGGATTACAGTAGTGGGGGGCGGAGCTGGTGTTCAAATGAATGAAGGGGCAAGCGGCCCTGTTTATTTTCATCTCATAAATTGTTGGTTCAGTGTGGCATTCTGAGTCCTAGTCTGATGCCTTTTATGCTCATCATTCTTATGTATAAATTGGGTGTTGAGTAGTAAAACTGCATTTTACTGTGCTGCCATTGCTGCTTAAACTCTCTTCTCATTTCTAAATCTTCACACAGCTTTTTCATTTTGATGACCCTGTGTGACCAGTTTTACTTTTTACTATTGTGGCCTATATTAACTTTGTTCATGTTTTAATTCATACCCTTTCTAAACATTTAGGGCTCCCTCCCCCCCTTGGTATTCTTTACAATTCTGACAACTTTGGTTCCAGTTCATCTGATTTAAAAAAAAAAAAAAATCTGTATAACAAGATTTTTTTTCAAATGCAGATTGTATCTTTAAGTAGACCTCTGATTTACTCAACTTGGCTTACCAAATCACAGCAGTGTTTTTGTTAAGTATCTTGGATTGGCTGACAGTTGGTCTAGTAACCCCAAATTGTAACCTGCTTCACATTCAATTAACAAAGCTTCATTGCAGATATTTAATGTACTTCTTAAATATATTGTATGTATGTACAATATAAAAAGTTGTTCACATATATACATATATAACATTTATATATAAATGGCTGGAAACTCTGACCCATAATTGCATTTCTGTTAAATGTTTGTCTAGAGTATGGATTTGGTTTCATTTGTATTAAAATACAGTTAGCTGAGCAATTGGTCACATTTAATTTTATAAACCAAATAACTTATGAACTTTTAATATTTTTATAGATTTTTCAACATTAGAGCTATTTCTGCCTTTGCATTTTTACTAATACATCACTGGATGCTTTTGGCATATTTTCCTTTTTTGGAAATTATTGTTACTTTCTATGAAAATATTGTTCAGGCTTTTTGACAGGGTATTATTTTCCAAAGAAATTCAGTAATTCTTATGCCTGAAATTATTCAGCATTTTCTTTAAGTAATGAAAATCAAATCCAAATTCTTAAATTTGAAGGCTATACAAATGTAGCACTTAACAGCTACTTATAAATCATTCCAAAATTTTGATTTTGATTGACAACCTATTATTTGTTAGTACTGATGGCCTGTAATGTATGAAATGAGACCGAATGCTAATCTGTGCTTTGCCTTGGCTTTCTGCTCTGTGTTGTCTTGGTGTTTGCATCTTACCTCTTATGTCTGTGCTGTTTGTTCCCTTCCCTGTTCTCTAATCCTGCCCTTCCCTTCCCTCTGTTCCTTTTCATTGTCCACACTGAACCATCAATCAACCAACAACGCCCCCCCTTTCGTCGTGGTGATCTGCCCTGCTCTGATTGATGGCTCCGTTGCTTGGGTGGCTGTGTATTGTGATGGACCAGTTCACCCAAATATGGCCTTCTTGCTGACAGGTATCACTTCTGTGAGAAGTGTTTCACTGAAATCCAGGGGGAGAATGTTACCCTGGGTGATGACCCTTCACAGCCTCAAACGTAAGTAATTGTGATTCTTCTTAATGCAACATGTAAAATAACAGAAAATTAACTTTCAGTTGTGATTTAGCAATCTGAAGTTGACCATTTACTGCTTTTACCAAAAACTAAGGGAAGGAGTAGGGTTTCTTAGCAGGAGAAGTTTTATAGGGGTGCAGATTACTTACTGTTCTAGTGACAGATCATTATCAATATTCCCTCTGTCTTCATCTCTCTTCTGTTTGCCCCACTCCTTGATAGCTGCCCTCCGCTTAGGATTTCAGAGACAGCAGATATTGAAAAGGGTAAAGACAAAACAGATGATGGTAATGATTCATTGATCATTTGCATCTGCTAGTGAAACAGGGCAGCACTACTGAAAAGCCTGATCTGTCACCACCTTGAGGCACTCGTTTCATGAATGAACGCTATAACTTTTCTACAGCCTTGCCAGTCGTGGCTTGAAGTAAGGTGCAGCCAGGCTTATTGACCAGCTGTTTTTGGCATGAGCTTCTTTATTTAGTACCAGTTTCTAGGTGTTTTGCATCATGTATTGAATCTTACATTCTCTCTTTGTCATAGTAATCATAGTGCTTTTAGCAATTAACAGCTAGTTACGATCTGAGAATATATTTTCCATATGTTAAAAATGAGTGAAATTGTGTTCTCTAAACAAAATGCAAATTCCTTTAGTGTTGTTTCTTCTTCAAACTTGAGATTTTGATCATTTGTTGCAGTTCAAGTAATCATAAGTTCTTAGCTTCATCTGATGTAACACTGGCAATAGGAAAATTTCATTTTAACTCTTTCTCTTTAGCACAATCTCAAAAGATCAGTTTGAAAAGAAGAAAAATGATACACTAGATCCAGAGCCGTAAGTATTATGCGATTTTTTTTTCCTGATTAAAAAACATTAACCCGAGTTTCTGATCATCTCTGTGTGGTTATTACAGCTGGTACTTCCTTCTGTGGCCACCATTTCAGAAGTGGGAGATTAGTCAGAGCAATCCTCTTCTCCCTCTCCAGCCAGATAGGTAGCAATCTCTCTCTCTAGAGTTATTAGCCTTTAGTATGGCGTTAAACTGCCACTGATGTCTAAATTTTAAACATTTTGGGGAAACGTGCCTTTGATATCTTGCACTTCCATAGAACTTTTCATCCAGATTTCCCAAATACTTCTCTTTTTATTCTATTTTTGTTATGCCTAGCGATATTTAAAAAGAAGAGCTTAAAGAATTCATTTGATTCCATTAATTTTATGCCTCAAGTTCTATTATTTCTTAGGCTTTTGCTACACTGCTAAGTTTAAAGCATAGCTGTGGCAGCGCTTTAACACAACCGTGTGGTTACAGTATCAGCACTGGGAGAGCGCTCTCCTAGCACTGTAGGAAAACCACTTCCATGAGAGGAGTAGCTAATACTGGGAGCCTGTTTACAACTAGCACTTTACAGCTTCGAGGGAGAGGTTCACACTAGGGATGTAAGCAACTAGTCGACTACCCCATAAGCATATGCTTATCGAGTAGTCAGGTAGTGACTTGACTAGTCACTTCCCCCTGCCATCTTTCCCTCCTCCCCCCGCCTTTATCAGGGAGAGGCAGCAAGCAACAAGGGGTGGGGGAGCAGGAGCTAGTGCTGAGGGAAGTCACCTTAAAAGCTGGTTTCCCCCCAGCTCCAGCTCCATGGGCAGGGGAAGCAAAGGCATAGTGGGGGGACCGGTCATGAGCTGGTCCCCCTGCTATGCCTTTGCCTTTAAAATATATTAAGAGCCTGGCAGCTCTTTAATATATTTAAAAGGCAGAGCTGAGGCTGGGAGCTGTGGCTCTGCAGTTTCCCCCCCTTATCAACTAATCAAGTAGTGGATGGAAATTCTGTTGACTACTCAGCTGATTAAATGCAATTTAACATCTGTAGTTCACACCCTGAGTAAGAGAATTCCAGCGCAGTTAAGTGGCAGTGTAGATAAGAGTTTAGAAGAACATTGTCTTTATCACAGGAGCCAATTGTGATATCACAAACACAGCTGATGAATAAACCCAAGAAACAGTCACCCCTATTTGCACGTAAAACAAGAAGGGGAGGGGAGAGGGACAATAAATGCAAAATGTATTTTTTTATATGTTCCCTTTTAGTAGTTGCTTGAGAGAGTTACCTGCATTATCTCTAGGAAATTCTCACAATTGGTTGGTTGTTTCTGAAGGTCTTCTGCTGGGACCAAGTCCCTGCTCTGCTAGCACAATGAAAAATGGTATCCCTGATGCACATAGTTTATACTCTAAGATTAAACTAAGTAAATGGAAATAACAGGAATGGGAAGGAATGAGGGAGTCAAGAATAAAGGAAACAGTCATAATTTGCAGAAGGATAATTTTGCCGTGTTAACAGCTGAACAAATTCATTCTGAATACACCCCTGAATCCATCCCATCTTCACAATAGAACAATACTAGTTTCATACCTTCGGGTACCTCTATGGCCCCACAGTTGTGAGGACTGGATTTACCTCTTTGAGAACGTCCTCACAGGGAAAAAAATGTTCTATATTAGGTTAAAATAACAGAAGTTGTAGCCACCTTCACTTCTGTTTTAAGACCGCTTAACCTCAGTGAAGAACATATCCTTGGGGTAAGTACTGATGAAGGGGTAGTTATAGCACTGATATTGCCTGTCCATACTAGCTTTACTCTAGGCAGGCAGAGGAACAATAATAGTGAAGATGTGGTAACGCAAGCTTTAATTTAACACAACTGAATGTGTATCCCAAGTCCCCAGCAGGACTGTAGTGACACAGCTAGCCTGAGCACAAGTCTTTGCCACCACATCTTCACTATTAATCTAGTCATCACAGGTATCAAAACTGGCTTAGGTAAACCTAACTCAGGTACAATCCGAACATGTCTGGAAGTGTAGACCTACCGTACATGGTCTTGGGCCCTTTTACGCCATTTCCTCTTCAAGTAATCCCCTGGTCTACTAAAGGAAGAGAATTGCTTGGGCCCTGCCTCCATACCTGTTGGGGAGTTTAACCAAAGCCAGCATAGTGGTTTCATACTTTAAGGGCAGAAAGATTTTAGCCTGCTGAGGCAGGAACTTCATCTTCATTCCTGCACGACTCTCAGAGTTTTGGACACAAGATTGAATTCTTTCTCCCATCTTTCAAGAGTATGGGTGGGAGATCCCCTCCAACCCTGTGAATAAAACAGAAATTTAAAGTCCTCACTGTCAAGTTTAGTAACCTAAAAATGGATCTGTCTTGCCTATAATCCATCTGGAAGGTCCTATTCTCCCAATGTTTGTGTTTTTCATTTTCAAATCAAAGGTTGCAACCACAGACAGAGGGGAAGACAAGCTGGTGCAATCATTAATGCATGCACTGTGTGTTTGGATGACAAAAAGACTGAGTAACTTTGTTCAATCTGTGTTTGCAACAGTTTGTTGAAATCTAAAATAGAGGTCATAGAATACCAATTATTTGCAAGCAGAGTTCCCTACTGCAGTCAACCAGAAATTCAGCTTAAAAATGGATAGCAGGTAGGACCCAGAGAAAGCATCTAGAAAGTAAGAATTTGCACAAAGGACAATTCTCTTTTTAGCCTGCAAAATGCTGGCAGTTCCTTGTTAACTATGTGTATTATAGATATATTTACATCTTAAATATAAGGGCAGAATATATTCAGTTTCATTTTGCTGTGAAAGTATTTCTCATTGGTTTATAAATGTCTTAATGAGATTACTAGCAAGGTCAATACATTTATTTGATACCCAGCCCAGTTTTATTGTTGTGAGGTAGCCCTTTGGAAAACTACCTGTTTAACAAGCATTCACTGGTTTTTATAGTTTCATGCTCTTTACTTCTAAAGAAATTAAAGTAGCTTTTTTTCCTTTCCCTTCCAAGCTTTGTTGATTGCAAAGAATGTGGTCGGAAGATGCACCAGATTTGTGTGCTACATTATGATATTATTTGGCCTTCAGGGTAAGTTATTGGGTTATAGCCTTTTTTCTGCAGTTATAATGAGCCAGGACTGTAGATCCTCTTGATTTAACATACAATAATCCTCTTCCTGGGACCACATAAAAAGAAGCATACCATTTGTTAATGAATGCTTAATTTGATTGTTAGTAGCTCTTTTGCATATTCAGGCTAAAATATGTAGGGAAAACTTGTCCACAAACCTTGTTTCCTCTTGTTTAGTTACTATTTGTAAAATGTGGATAATGATTGGGGGGTTTTCTATATTAAAAGAAATATAAAATGAATGTGCAATAAGTTACTCATTAGGAAGGATGAATAAAACAACTCTAAAACATCTAACAGTTTCTGAATTGGATATACTTTAGTAAGGCGTTTGATACGGTCTCGCATGATATTCTTATCAATAAACTAGGTAAATACAACTTAGATGAGGCTACTATAAGGTGGGTGCATAGCTGGCTGGCTAACCGTACTCAGAGAGTAGTTATTAATGGTTCACATTCCTGCTGGAAAGGCATAACAAGTGGGGTTCCGCAGGGGTCTGTTTTGGGACCGGCTCTGTTCAATATCTTCATCAACGATTTAGATATTGATATAGAAAGTACGCTTATTAAGTTTGCAGATGATACCAAGCTGGGAGGGGTTGACTAATCTGAAGGATAGGGTCATAATTCAAAATGACCTGGACAAATTGGAGAAATGGTCTGAGATAAATAGGATGAAGTTTAATAAAGACAAATGCAAAGTGCTCCACTTAGGAAGGAACAATCAGTTTCACACATACAGAATGGGAAGCGACAGTCTGGGAAGGAGTACGGCAGAAAGGGATCTAGGGGTTATAGTGGACCACAAGTTAAATATGAGTCAGCAGTGTGAAGCTGTTGCAAAGAAAGCAAACATGATTCTGGGATGTATTAACAGGTGTGTTGTGAGCAAGACATGAGAGGTCATTCTTCCACTCTACTCTGTGCTGGTTAGGCCTCAATTGGAGTATTGTGTCCAGTTCTGGGCACCGCATTTCAAGAAAGATGTGGAAAAATTGGAGAGGGTCCAGAGAAGAGCAATGAGAATGATTAAAGGTCTAGAGAACATGACCTATGAAGGAAGGCTGAAGGAATTGGGTTTGTTTAGTTTAGAAAAGAGAAGATTGAGGGGGGGACATGATAGCAGTTTTCAGATATCTAAAAGGGTGTCATAAGGAGGAGGGAGAAAACTTGTTCATCTTGGCCTCTGAGGATAGAACAAGAAGCAATGGGCTTAAACTGCAGCAAGGGAGGTTTAGGTTGGACATTAGGAAAAAGTTCCTAACTGTCAGGGTAGTCAAACACTGGAATAAATTGCCCAGGGGAGGTTGTGGAATCCCCATATCTGGAGATATTTAAGAGTAGGTTAGATAAATGTCTATCAGAGATGGTCTAGACAGTATTTGATCCTGCCATGAGGGCAGGGGACTGGACTCGATGACCTCTCGAGGTCCCTTCCAGTCCTAGTATTCTATGATTCTATGATACTTAAATTGTTCCTAAAATATTAAATGATGAAATGGTAGTTTGGGATGCAAGTTGTTTTTTGACTACTACTATTAGGAGTCTGTGTTTAATGAAAGATTAAGCTAGCTTTTGCTGTTTGTATTAAATTATCAGCAAAAAAAATTTTGTTTTATAGCTTTGTCTGTGACAATTGTCTGAAGAAAACTGGCAGAACACGTAAAGAGAACAAATTCAGCGCTAAAAGTAAGTTTGTGTGGTGTTTTTTTATTTATATAGTTTAGAACTTCTTCAACTTTTGTCTTGCCTGTGCCCTGAGTTATGTTAGCCTTGCAGAAGAGATCTTCCCTACCACCGGTGCAGCTCCACTAATGCTATCAGTAGGAGGAGTACTAGTGCCATCATTTTACTCAGTGTCATGTAGACCTGCTCTTCACAGGTCTCCATCATCGGTACCAGTGTCCTGTCTACGCTACTCCTCTTACCGTTGCTACTGCCTATGGAGCTGCACCATGGGTCAGAGTGCGCTGGTGAAAGATTTCTCAAAAAAGACTGATGTGTGCAGAACTCAAGGAACAGCACAGAAGTCACTGTTGAGTGGAAGTGATTATATTAACTGTGGGTGGTGCTGAAAGCATTTGGGGCTTTTGCAACATATGACTATAGAGAGAGAGAGAGTATTTCTATTTTTGAGGTATAACATCAAGCAGAAGCTCAAAACTAAACACATAGATGGATGATAGACTAGTTTCTGTGTAGCCTTAAAACAAAAGTAAGTGTCTGACATTTCTGTGCTCTGCAGTCAGCAACTAGACTCATAGTGTGGTTGTCCATATATTCCTGGTATAATTTAGAAATCTTAAATGATCAGTTGTTTCCTTTTACAGCTCTCCGAATGTCAATTACTTTTACTAATTCAGAAGGCAGTCTGAATCGACATAGTCATATTGAGTTGTCACGGTTTTATGTCTAGAGCTTTTCTAAAATGAATTCTGGGTTCAAATTTTTCTCATCCTATAGTTGAAATATTAATTAAAAAACAAAAGCTTTTAGGCACTTCGGGCAAAATATTCTTCCGTCTGCTGTGCTGCTCTTTATTGCATATTGTGTACATGTTAAGCCCACAGAACATCAAGTGATGTCAGCAAGAGTTTCATGCCCAGTACAAGTGCTGGATATACAGTAAGGAGCAGCACTGCCGAATAAGGCATTCAGAGTGTGCAGAGGAAAACCAAAGAAAGCATTGAAAACCTAGGAAATTCAGAGTTAATTTAAACCAATCCCAACACTGGAAAGTAAGGAAAGGCATGCCGACATCCTTAACTTACTCCACTATGATGCCAACTGCCAAACGTTCTTCCTTTGTTTTTTCATATCTGAGGCCGTTATTTTGAAAGTGTAGTTCTGTGATTAAGGGTTTCCAGAGTAAGCAGCCCATTATAGTATGAAGTATTTTTGGATCAGGGACATTTTCAAAGAAGTTGAAGAAATTCAAAGACTGGTATGAGCATCTCTCCAGTTTGTAAAGCCTGTGTATTGGTACAGTGATCAAAAGTCACTGTACTCCCATATTCCCCTTGCCATCTGTGGTCTGAAAAGCAGTGGATAGAAGCAGAAATGTTAAAAATTGAGAATACAATTCTATTTTTTGTCAACACACTTGTTTTTGTGTTTTTCAGCATGTGCCATAATTCATGAGCTTAGTCCTGGGAGATGTGTGTATGTAGGTGCTGGTATTTTTATAATTGGTGGGACATGGAATTTTAGGATGAAATTTTCAGTGGCCTAGCTTGGGTTTCATTGAAGACAATGGGAGTTTTACCATTTAATTCAGTGGGAGCTGTTAGGCCGTGCTAGTGCTTTTGAAAATCTCACACAATGAAAAACCAGTCTTGTAGCACTTTAAAGACTAACAAGATGGTTTATTAGGTGATGAGCTTTTTCGTGGAGTAGACCCACTTCTTAAAGCTCATCACCTAATAAACCATCTTGTTAGTCTTTAAAGTGCTACAAGACTGGTTTTTTTTTTTTGTTTGTTTGTTTCACCAAGATCAGACTAACACGGCTATTTCTCTGTTACTTTTCAACACATAATGAAGTGGAATGATGGCTTTTATTAAGTACAGTTTTATTCTCTGGATGTTTTATGACTGTACAAACCCCAGGCATTGTACAATTAAGAATAATGTATTCAGGTGTTTGTAGTGACTGTTGAGACTAAACTGTTCTGGGTGGGTAAAGTAGTTTGAGAGTTATATTCCCCTTCACCTCTCTCAGGTCATCACTGCAGAGGCAGAGTTAAGATTGTTCACGTGCCTTAGCCTTAGTACCATTTACTGTACTTGGAAATGTTTGGTTTCTTAAGTTTGTTCACAACTTTGAGTTCCTGGCTTTCATTTAGATTTTTTTTTACCCTTAGGTTACTGATGCATTACCAGCAGTTTAACTTTAAGTGGGATTTTCCTTGCTTTTTGTTGTGATTTTGAAGTATATGTGTTTCTTGGTCACCATGCTGAAGGGGACTTATTCGTTCCCTGAGACTCCTTGCATGCCTTCTGGGGGGGCATCTGGAAATGGTGCAAGAACTCCTCCCACTTCTTCTTGTGCCTGACCCAGCAAGCCTTCAGTTAGTCTCTTCTTCCAGCTGACAAGTGTAATTAGGCCTGTAATCATCCTTGACAAGCCAAACTTCCCGTCTCCGATGTGGAAAAAAAAAATGCAGATAGAAACCAGTGGAATGTGGCAACCCTGTGCGTGGGCAGTAGTAAACAAAATGTCTTGTGAGCCACACGTAGAACTCCGATAGGCCTCATGCGCCCTGTGGGCTGCACGTTGCCCACCAATGGCCCTGCACTTTCCTTCCTTCTTCATTTCTTACTCTATTTTAAGCATTCCAATTTGAAAAAAAAAAATCTCCAATCAAAACTTAGAGGTCACTGAAAGTAGGGCTATATTGAACCTTAATTATGGAATCGTTACTGGGATGAAATTCACCCCCCTTCAGAGGGATTTTGCAAGGTTTTTTGCATCACCTAAGTCCTTAATACGAGGCATTGTCCCAGAAAGGACATTGTGTAGTCCAGCTGCATACGGGTGGCTTTTCCGTATAATGGGGCACAAGAATATTCTGTGGAATCCAGTGGTGCTGGAACTAGGGGTGCTGCCTCATCCCGGCTTGAAATATACCACCACCAAATACACAATTTCCACCAACAGCAGCCTACTGTCAGAATTGTCCCAGAACCCTTGAATCCCTACAAAAGCTATAATGATGGCACAGGAAGAAACACAATGCTTCCTTTCATATCTTACTGGGCTAGGGGATCCCAATAGCAGTACTTAAAAGGGTAGAGGGAGAGAGTTGGGAAGTTATATCTAATGAAAATAATGCCTTAAAAATTAACTATAAAGAATTTTCTGTTTAAATAAGTTAAAATACCAAAAGAAGAAAGTAATTCCTTTAGATTTAAAGTGTAAAAACTAAGTTCCATGGTTACTTAGCACATAAGAGGTCCAGACTGTTTCTCCTGTCTCTCAGCTGTGGAAATTAATAAACTACATAAATATTGCATGAAAAAATACATATTAAAGAAAAAGCAAGCACTAAGTAACCAATAATGAACAAGAAAGCTTGGGATTGAGAGAGGAATGTATTTTGTTCTTTAGAAGTCACAGGTTCTAACAGTTCAAAAGGTTTTTATTATGGTTTAAATCTAAAACATACTCTTTATGTTTGGGAATTTATAAACACATTTGACACTTTATAGTTCAACATTTAAACTGCATTAACCTGTAAAGCAGTGAATAATAGATTATATCTACCACTCAGACCTGCATAGAGTTTCATAGGCCTAAATGCTGATCTCATAAATGTGTTACAGTATACTGTTACCAAGGCATAATAATTAATAGTGTCCTAAACAGCCTGATTTACCTGAATTTTTTGTGACATTGTCTGACTTGTGGCATTTAATTTACCTGTTTTGTCCTTGGGGAGTGAGGGGAATGATTTTTAGTTTCATTTTGTTTTTCAGTTCATCCCCTCTGTTTTGTTCCCCTCGTCTTTCCCTGCTGTCCGGTAAATGTTGCCTGGCCACACCTTCTTTGCCCCTTCCCCTGAGGCTTCCCTCCTGCAGGAGGTGGCTGACAATCCCAGCAGTGGAGCAGCTTACCTTGGGATATGGTGGATTCAGTTCCTAAGAGCAGCTTCAGCTTCCCTTCTTTCTCCTCCTTCCTCCAATGTGTTTTAGTAGTGGCCCTTTGAGAGCTGTAGAAACAAGCGTAAGCAGTCAGTTTGTTTTAGACCACAGTTTTAAGAACCACCAGCTTAAACAGCAACATTTGCAAATCGTGTGAAAGATCAGGGCTTTAAAATAGGCATTTGCCCATAGAAAGCTTTTCTGGGCAATTGCTGCCAACTTCTATCCAAGCTTCTTTTTTACAAAAACACTTGTGGTTACAAAGATAAACTTCCAAATACCAATCTGATTTCACTGTTACAGTGTTATCTTCCTAAAATCTGTAGAGATGGCTCCAGTATCATTGGGTCATCTGAGAAACTGAACAAACTCGGGTCACTTTTACTTGGCTACTTGGGAGAATTGTGACCAGCAACAGAGAGGGTCTGGAATTGTGCCGTGGGGAGGACTTGGAAACAGTTCCCCATTCAGCAGCCAGAAAACTTAAGGGAAGGACAGAAGGCATTTGGCTAGTAAAAGGTGGAGGAGTGAAGATTCCATGTGGTCATCGCAGCAGCTAGGAGGCTCTGGGTTGAGGGAGAGACCAGAGGGAGACTGTGCCACTTCTGATTTGGGTTGATCATTTCAGATTTGTCAGTCACCAACTAGCAAGACTAGATGAAGATTCTTATCAGCAGTGTATATTTTTTCTAGTTACTGGTTGACTTCTCATTGGAGCTTTGCCTTTGAAGAATGGTATTGGTATTTGGCTATAAAGTATAGTCGTTTTGTCATTTAAGTGTCTGTTTAGACATGCGTATCCCTATGTGTTAGGGGAAACTTTAAAAATAGGTGGGATAGATGATACGGGCATATCACCTGGAGAGAGAGATTTTTTGAGCAAAGAAGTGGGAGAGAAGGATTCTGAGTGAGACAGATTGAGACTGGAAATAAGGCATGTGTGTTTAACAGAGTCATTAATCGTTGGAATAACTTACCCGGGGTTGTGTTGGATTCTTCATTCCTGACAATTTTAAGTCACGATTGGATGTCTTTAAGAGAAATTTTGGGGAAATTCTAGGACTGTTATACAGGAAGTCAGGCTAGAATGCTCACAATGGTCCCTTGCAGTTTTGGAATCTGTGAATGTAAATATAAAACTAATCTTTATTTAGTCTTCTCCACAATACTATTCTTACTAATAGTTATGTGTTGAAAAGTCCAATCCAAGCATGTTGCTTGTAAGCAGGAAAGGAGAGGAAAGAACCATTTTTGCTTTTATCCACAAAGAGTACTCTGGTGCAATGGTGATGGTGTCTATATAAGAAGCTAGACAGACAAAATATAATGGGAGACTCCTAGAGAACACTATGCAGGATTGGTAAAAGAGTCAGGAGGTTGTAGAACGAAAAAAGGAAGCAGATCTAAAATCCTGGAAAAGGAGATCATGATCTGTCATAGGAAACGAAAAGAGAAAAATGGAACAACGTTATGGAGGAGTAAAAGGTACAACAAAGAAGAAAGATGTATATTAAATTTTCAAGTTGATTTACAGTGTAATTAAATACAGTACACGAACACTGTACAGTAGATTTTGCCTTAAAATTGGTTGCTTTGGCAATCTCTACAGTTTTTTTTATAATGCTAGTGTTTGATTTGAGAACATAAAAGAGAAGACACAGACACCTATCCAAATTCTGCAAAAATATTCAGCTTCAGAAGTAGGGACATAATAGTGTAGTCGATTAACTGATAAGCAAAAGCTTATAGGTTAATGCTATAGCAGTGTTTCTTAAACTGTGTTCTACAGCACACCAGTGTGCTGCAGAGAACAACAGAATTCAAAATGGCTGCCCTTAAAGGATGTTTTTAAGACCGAGGAACACCAAACAATAATTTTTTTTTTAAATGAGGAACACCAAGGCCCTCAATAACCTCCCCCTCCGACCCTTTTTAGGTTTGTTTTTGGTTTTTCTCAACCAAAAAAAAAAAACTTGGTGTTCCTCATAAAAAAAAAATTGTTTGGTGTTCCTCAGTCTTAAAAAGTTTAAGAAACACTGTGCTATAGACTACATGCATCACCCCCTGCCAGTAAATTTAGCAGGCTGGCCAGCAGCCCAGCTCAGTCCTGGCTCGTGCTGGGTCTGGGACCTGCTCCCCTGTGGCTCTGCATTAAAAGTGTATTAGGAGCGAGGCGGGCAGGCAGCCTGGTTCAGTTCCAGCTTGTGCTAGATCCAGGAGCTCACACCCTCCCCTGGACAGGGGCTGCTGCCACCCTGTGCTGCTGCCTCTGTATCAGAGGCAGCAGCGTGGGGTGACAGGCAGCCAGTCCGCGAGGGGAGCTGTTTTTTAAACTGGCACCCCATGCTGCTGTTTCTGGTATAGGCAGCAGTGTGGAGTGGCAGGGGGCTCCTCAGGAGTGGGGCTGGAGCGTACTGGCTTCTGGCCCCACCCCCAGGACTATAGAATAGTCAACTAACCGATAAGAATTCATGAAGTTAATTGATTATTCAATTAACTGATATTTAATATCCCTATTCAGAAGTACCCTAAGCTCTGTGGGTAGTAAGTGCTGGATAGGTTGTTCTATATTGAAAATTAAGTTAAAAACTTCTTTTATAGCTTATTATAGTAACTGTATCAGCTGTAGCTGAGAGCCAAAGTATAGTAGCCTCTTAACAGAAAGAATATTAACACTTTTAGAGCAGTCAGAATGCTTGGCTCTTAAGGACTGTACTTTTAGGGTAAATGAAAGGTTGTTAACATTATAAGGAAATGTAGCAATGCTTCAGTTGGCATAGATATTTGGTAATCTCTTGCAAAGATAATTATACTTTTTGCTCTCTATAGTTGTTAATTTGGCCTTTTCCTTAGGCCACGTCTAGACTTGTGGGAAGATCGCGCTGCAGCGGTCTATCTTCCAGCGGCCGATTTAGTGGATCTAGTAAAGACCCACTAAATCAAACACTGAGTGGGCCCCCCGTTGGAGCCAGTATTCCTTGCTGTTGCGAGGTGTAAGGGAAGTCAATGAGAGTGTTTCTCCCATCGACCTGCTGTGGGAATGGCGCCAAAGTTCGGTTCAAAGTACGTTGACTCCAGCTATGTTACTTACAGAGTTAGAATTGCGTACCTTAAGCCACCTTTCCTCCACGGTATAGATGTGGCCCTTAGTTTCCATGCCTTACTGTGCAGTAGCACAGAGTGATTAAATGACTTTTAGGGGGAAGTAGGAATCACTTGGTAGATAGAATTGCCCTTTAAAAGTTGTTAAAATGAGAACAAACTAATTAGTAGAAATTAATTTCAATTGGTAGATAAAAATATGCTGATACAATTCATTTGTTTCATCTAATGGAACTGTGCACCTCTTTTTCTATGCTCTTTAAGAAAGAAATGCCAAAGTGAAATGCTGCTTTGAAAGATGATCTCCAGGTGTAATCTTCCAAGCCCAATCCGTTGTAATATGATGTATGGAATGCCCCATGTCATTGTTCAGCATATTAGGATGAAAAGTGGAAACAATAGTTTTCCTTTGCCTCTGCATTCACCATGCTGTCTTCCATGTACTGATGATCCAGTGTGTGCTGTGCTGATGTGTCATAACCACACAATTCCACTAGATTGTGACGTTAGATTATTGAAGTGTTACGGAAGTGCTTTCCGTAGGGTTAATTTTTATATTCATATTTTTATATAGTGTATGTTTTACATGCATCTATTTTTATGAGGTAAAATCTTAGCACATAAGCCCTGTAGATAGGAATGGTGTCGTCTTTCTCATCATTACAACTATCAGTGTACTCTTGGGCTTTAAAATAATCTTTGGGATGTGTGTTTGTGTCATTACTGTATGAACACCCCAGAGGGTCAGTGAGAAGAGACAATGGCATTGCTTCTGAGCTAGATAGTAGCAGATTAAGGTTACAGATTTGGCCTAGAAATGTGTAGTAAATGTCATTGCAGAGATGAGGAAGGAGGTAAGTCATGAAAGGGTCACCAGTTAATGTAATTTTTGCTATTTAAATGTGCAGCATGGGGTGCTGAATGGTGAGGCCCCCAGAGGGGGCTGGGATTGAGGAGTAAGCCTACCCTGCACTTGCCCCAGAGATTTCTGTCCCAGAGAGTTGGGTCCAGCTGCAAGCATTGCAAACTGGCGTATGGGGTTGCAGCACCACTCAGAGTTGCTAGCAGGAGATGGAGGGGTGAACAAGCCAAGCGCTGTGACTGTGTGTGCCAGGTCACAACACTTCTTGTCTGGGGGCCTTTTAACAGCCATTTTTCCAAGCTTTCACTGACTTTATTGAAATTTACATTTCCATGACCTCTGTGACAAAAAATCACGTAGCTAGAGCCCTGCAAATCCACACATATCCGTGGCTCATTTTTCTGGATGTGGATGCAAAGAACATTGCAAATTTGCAGATATCCACTTTATATCTGCAGGAATCCACACCTGCGTATGTGGCTGCGGGTATCTGCGGCTCATTTTTGCAGATGTGGATACAAATTTTATATTCAGGCAGGGCTCTACACATACCCATACAGCAGCTAGCGAGGGCTGTAAATTAAATGTAACAGGGTAAAATGGGTCACCCTGTAAATATATAAGTGAATTAAGCCATCAGTTTGATTTTAAATCAGGAGGAAATATGCTGGTAAGGCTAGAATAATTAAATACAAATTACTGGTTGGTAATAAAAAGTACATAAAATCTTACAAATGGTTAAAAGCAGTGACAAACAGCATAAGGTATTTTCATTGTCACAGTTTAAAATTACAAGGGTTACTTTTCTTTAAATGTGAAGTTTTGTAAGACTGTATATTTTGAATTTATTAAAAATTGTATCTTTTTGTCTGCTTGTAGTGTACTTTGACTGTTTAATGTTTAAAAAAAACCCTGAAATAGTGGACAGACTTACAGTATGCGGACTTAAACCTTTAGGTTTAGGAGCTTCTTTGCCTGTGCAAATAACCATTAAAACACACTATGTACATTTTTATAACTGTAGATTACTCAGACTAAAACCTGTTTTAAAGCTGTGAAATCCCCAAGTCAGTAAACTTTTCATTTCTGTTGATTTGCTTTGGTTGAGGTGTGGCTGGGAGCCAGATTCATAAACTGATGTAATCTCTGTCAAGCAGCCAGTTGAATCTTTTTCTTAAAGAAAAATGCTGCAGTGTTTATAAAGTCTCTTGCAAATTTTAAATAACCATGAAAGGTTTCTTTATTCATGTATTTGCAAAATGAGTTTTTTCCCACTGTGGTATAGCTAGCCTGCCTATGAGAGTTGTGTAAATTTAACTTTCACTAAGAAGGTGACTTTTTATTTGGGTTATAGAAGGTAACTAATTCTCATACAGTAGTAAGGAAAAAACTGAAAGCACTATGGCTGCATCCTAGGAGCAGTGAGTTAAAGATCTCTCTGACATTGATTCCATGTAAATTTTATGCTTCAGTTTCCCCAAACTTTTTATCACTACTCACTTGGTCTTTGATATTTTCCCTTCTCAGGGCTACAAACTACTCGTTTAGGAAATCATTTGGAAGATAGAGTAAACAAGTTTCTCCGGCGGCAGAATCATCCGGAAGCTGGGGAGGTCTTTGTCAGAGTGGTAGCCAGTTCAGATAAGACAGTAGAAGTAAAACCAGGAATGAAATCCAGGTTTGTCCTCTTTTATTAGTCACGTTTTGAAGTATATTTCTTGTGTAACTTTTTGCCTACCTAGGTAGTCAAACCTCACTAGTTTGTATTCATTTGAGATGCATCATATATTATCAAAGTTTGGTAATTGGCAAGCAAGTGAACAAACCTAATAAAGACAATGCACTGTAACATTTATTTTGGGAGGTGTATTTTAACTTTTAATTTGCTTTTATGGCACTGATAAATTCTGTAATATATTTTATAAAAAGAATGCCATCTTAGATTATGCAGTATTGAGATTTTATATTACTATTAATATGGAGGTAGTGAGGGGAAATCACTATTGTGCAGATTAGGGTGTGTAATTAGTACAGTGCAGATGAATAAAGTTCAACTTTAGTAACATTTCATTAACTATGTTGCCTTTCTGTATAAATTGGCTTCTTGAAATGCTTTTATAGTAAATGTGTTATTTCATGATAAATGGGATGGTCTTTGAAAGGCTTTATCCATAAAAATAATTTAATTTTACTTCAAAGATGGCAGTGTTGACTGTATTTCACTTAGTAACTTCAGTGCATTATAACTAATGTACCATTTATTTAGAGGCTAGCAGTTTCTTTGGACAGTCTTGTACTTTGTGTTTGCATAGTCAATCTTAAATTGACTGTATGGAAAAACTTCTGTCTCTAGACTTGATGCAAGTTGACCTTGCATTACCATGATACCATTTTAATATGATTCTATACTGTGCTACAACTGGTACTTAAATATTTCTGGAAAATTAAATAATGTTGTAAAGATATCTTTCCTTTTGGATAGAATTTTAGAGTCCGTTGATAGATTTCTTCCTTTCCTGCAGGTTTGTAGATTCTGGTGAAATGTCAGAATCCTTCCCTTACCGAACCAAAGCTCTGTTTGCTTTTGAGGAGATAGATGGAGTGGATGTGTGCTTCTTTGGCATGCATGTACAGGAGTATGGCTCTGACTGCCCACCTCCAAATACCAGGTATTTTTTCATGTCTACACCAGTGATATGTGCACAATGGGGCCTTTTAATACAGTCTAGCTACACATACTTCCACATATTGAAATATTTGTGACGCATGTAGTTTTACTACAGGTTAAGTGCGTTGAAGACTTTTCCCCACCCCACCCCCAAAAGAGACAATGTTAGGAAGTACACAAAATTCAGATCTGTTTACTTCCATGCAAGCATTTGCCATGATCTCTCAATATCTTTGCCTGTTTTCGAAAAGGTGAAACAGTAGCAATATTTCAATTTTATTTCAGCAACTTTACATTAGATACTTAGACATGTTTCTTTGGCCAGTGAAAAGTGTTCCTTCTCTTCTGAAATTCACTGCAGTCTTTAATTTTCGAGGTCCCTGCCTAAAACAACCAATTTGTAGCTGTTGTAAAAGCTGAATGCTGGTCTATGAAAGCTAATGTACTTTGTATTTGAATCATTTTCTTTTGTTTTCCCCCTCACCCTTCCAGGCGTGTGTACATATCATATCTGGATAGTATTCATTTTTTCCGACCCCGCTGCCTCCGAACTGCCGTTTATCATGAAATCCTTATTGGATATCTGGAGTATGTGAAGAAACTGGGGTGAGCAAAAGTTGTCTGAATTCTTTGCAAAGCAGTGCTGTTATTCAAAGTCATGTCAACAATATGTTTATTCGATGTAACTTTTAATTAAATATAGTTGTCTGTCTGTCTTTGGGGGGAATGGCTTTTGATTTATTTAAGGCACTCTCTTTCTCAAGTGTGTTATGAAACAGATATCTCCTCCTCCTCCTCTAGTGGGGACAGGGTCTGGATTTCTGCACCAAGCGTATGGGTTTTCCCATACTAGGAACATTTTTCCTAAACTTTTCTTTCACTTGTTAGACTGAAAGCATCTCACTCCCTCCACCCACTAAACTGGAGAGAGATGTATACTACATAGCCCTTGAAAATCCTAAGTTATATGATTGGATCATGGGGCCCTTGTATAGATACAAGCTATTACTGCCATAAAACTCCCCAATATTTTTATAAGGAAGCAAGAAGTTTTATCATTTTTGAATGTGGTTGGATTTACATCTAGAAAAAGCAAAGGAATTTTGTTCAAGTGCCAAATGAGTGTTAATTTAGTTGCTATTGATTCTTTACTTGTAACCTGCAGGTATGTGACAGGTCACATTTGGGCCTGTCCCCCAAGTGAAGGAGATGACTATATTTTCCATTGCCATCCCCCTGATCAGAAAATACCAAAACCCAAACGCCTGCAGGAGTGGTACAAGAAGATGTTAGACAAGGCTTTTGCTGAGAGGATCATTCACGACTACAAGGTTTGTATAACGTTTACTGGCTGGATTGACTTTACAGTTTGTTATAGCGAGGCTACTTGCTACACTTCAGTATAAGGGAAGTGGCAGTGACTGTGCTGGTTAATGTTTGCTAAACATTGACATTCTTAGCCACAACCTCCCTGGCCTATAGTTTTCTGCCCCTTTATTTCTGACGCTACAGCTTCTTAGCCTTTGTCTCTGACTTAAGGGTAATTTTTTGTGAAATCTGAGCAAAACTTATTCAGCCAGGTTTGGATAGAGAGTGGATCTGGATAGGTAGCTATCCTGTATATTAATCAGGCCTTTTTGAACAGCAGTGGTCCTGAAGTGCTTGAAGTTGAAAACTGAATTTTGGCATGGAAAAAGCCTTCATTCGGGAAAAGTGCTTTGGGGGATCGTGGCAAAAATTGGTTTTGATTTTGAGCAAGTTATGACCCATTGAGAATCAGATGCTGCAGGTGCACGGTACATTTGAAAGGCACTTTCTTGATGAGATTTTAAAGTGTGTTGCTAAGGAAAGTTGTGCTGTTTGCTCTTAATTAGCTAACTTAGCTGAGTAGTGAACGAAAGGCTTTGTGGTGCTCTTGTCGCATTCATTGCTTATTTTGTAGCAGAAGAGATGTGTATCTTGTAAGTTTGTAGGAGAGATGTTCTTTCCTAGGGTCCTTGTCAAGTGTGGTGTAGGGCATTTTGCTAATGTTTAGCCTAATGACCAGATATTTTTTTCTTTTAACAGACTCTTTAAGAATTTTCTTCTTTGTGTGATGGTCCCTGTTGTATTCTACTGAGGGTTACAAAGGAGAAAGAGAAGGCTTCTAGAGAATCTCTTCTTTTCTGATCAAATAAATACTTTGATTTGAAAAAAACTAAACATATGTTCACATTGCTAGTAACTTAATAATCATTAACTCTGTTGTTTGTATTTGAGAGTGTTTTGGAATACACTGTAAACTCCTCCATGGGGAACCAGTTCCTTTCCAAGTGTCATACTGGATACGAAAAACGCATTAAGCCATCTGAGTGCAGCAGATGTACCTCAGATTTGGCTATTGACTTCAGGCTCTTTTTGTGTATTCCAATCTTACCATTGTGTGACACATTTAACAGGACATCTTCAAACAAGCAACTGAGGACCGGCTGACAAGTGCCAAGGAGCTGCCTTACTTTGAAGGTGATTTCTGGCCAAATGTGCTAGAAGAGAGCATTAAGGAGCTAGAACAGGAAGAGGAGGAACGGAAGAAGGAAGAAAGTACAGCAGCTAGTGAAACAACAGAGGTAAGTTACACTTTGCATACAGCATTTGGCCCCAGATCAGAAAGTGGCCTAAGTTCATAATCTCAACTAGAGCTCATGTCTGGCACTGGTAACATAGTTCAGAACGGTAAGGAAAAAATATTTTTTTATCTTCAGTTGAAATTTTAAACCAAAGTTCCCTTCAACTGAATTTCTGGCTTCTTTCCAGATAAGTTACAAATTCTACGTCCGTTTTTTAAATAGTAAAAATGTTCATGCCAAAGCTAGTGTTTCTATTCCCTTAACCAAGGGATGTCTGAGAGCTATTTTGGATGCTGATCAGTTCACTTTATAGTCCCTTTGCTGAATTTTCAATTTCAAGCTACCTTAAAATTATCTGAATTTTGAAAGACTATTTAAAACCTGAATTCTTCTTTCTATGGCAAGCCTATGCATGTCAGTTTGCAGAGATAGGGAATTAAAAGTCAGCATTAGTACTGCTAATTGCTAACAATTTTTCATTGACTTAGCCCATGATGGTGGATCGTGTTGTCGTCTTCAGTACCGAACATGCCCCAGTCCCCATCATTACAACAACTGAACCCTCCCATCCACTCTCTGGTCCCCAGTCCTCCTGGTGTGGCCATCTTTGGGTGCTGACACCCATGCCCTTTCCTCTGTCCCAGTAGCCATACTGGGACCCGTGGACAGCCTATAGGCATCATACTTCTCGGGCAGCTAGTGTCTCCTACAGACAACCTACTGGACAGTCTTACAGCCTCTGCATTCAGAGCCCCAGGACTTTAGGAGGACATTTTTTTAAGGAGCAGGAGGCCAGACTAGAAGAGGCTACTACATGACAGATATCTCTTCCTCCTCCCTTCACTGGAGGAGGCAGTGGTGTCCCTTCCACCATCACTGGCCGATGATTTCAAACTTCATCAGGACTTCACACCAAGAGGGTTGCTGACATTGCAAATTCCCCTTGAAGTGAAAGACGTTCATCACAAATTACTGGCTATATTGCACATCTCATCCTCTCAAGAATTGTGCTCTCAGGCAACAGGGCATGTTCACTTTCTCAGGTTGTCCAGCAGACACCAATCTCTGTTGCACCAACATGTGAAAAGAAGTCGTAGGTGTTCCCCCAAAAAGGCAGACTTTATTTTTACACATCCTCACCTTAACTTTATTATGCATGCCATTAGTTCGCAAGGCAAGCAGCGCCACGCTAAGTCAATGCCACGTGACAGGCTGGAAGAGGCTAGACTTGTTTGGAAGGAAAGCATGCTCCTCGGCAACTTGCAGTCCAGGATTTCCGCTACCAAGCCTTAATGGCAAAGTACAACCGCATGATTGATGAAAAACTCAGCACCTTTACTGACCACTTGCCAGAAGCACCAGAATAGTTTGAAACCATCCTCCACGAGAGCCAGCTGGTAATGAGAATGCCACGCCAGTGCAGGTGGGATGCTGCAGATACAGTGGTCCGCTCAGTTTGGTGGGTTTCGTTGTCACACTGTTCAGAGCTGCCAAAGGAAGTATAGTCGATGGCTCCCTTCCAGGGACTCCAGACTCTGATGTCACTGACTCCTCTCATGACATTTTCCAGGATTCCAGAGCCATGCTGCACCCTAGGGACCTACATGCTGGGACAGACGAGGGTATTCAATTCACAGCTATCTCATAGACCAGACCACCACAGTTACTCTCACCACAGTGGTACTATGAGCCACAAGGAAAGAGACCTAGAACAAAAGTGGAAACTATCAGCCCCAAATCATCAACATCCCATCCCTCAACCTCAGTATGCCAGTTTTGATGCCTTGGTTGAGTTCCTGAGCAACCACTCCTTACACCAACATATGCCACACACAGGCCTTCCACATCCCTTTGGATGTCACCTCGCTCTCCTCCTCCAGAACTGGGGAAACGTCACTTCCAACAACTGAGTCTTGGAAATCATTTCCAAACAGTTGTCTGTCCACTTTAATTCTTTCCCTCCTCGTTCCTCTTCAAAGACCCTTTTCACAAGAGACTTTTACATCAGGAAATAGATCACCGGCTGTGCCTCAGAGCTATCGAACCAGTCCGTGTTCACCTCCAAGGCAAATAAAAATTCCAAATATTTCCTGATCCCCAAGAGAGAGGAATATTGGAGACGCACATCAGAGTAAGAGCTCTAAGCAGATGTCTGATGGCACAAACTGTTCAAGATGATCACGCTGACAGTTGCTATTCCATCTGTGGAGCAGGGAGATTGAGTCTTGCCCATTGACCTACAGGATGGCCAACTTCCATATCTTAATCCTCCTATCCCATAGAGGGTTCTTCCAAACTGCCCGTGGGAAAGAGCACTATCAGTACAGGATACTTCCCCTTGGCCAGTGATCCACACCCAGGGGTATGCTCCAGTGTTCCCTCTAATGTTTTATGTCCATGTGCAGAATGAATTTTGTTATATATACCAGTATGACATCACATCCATATTGGTGCAAATACAAAATTTATCCCACACCTGGATGGTGCGTGGTGCAGGTGGGAATGGAACAGCGATTTGGAGTGTAAGGGGTTGAGAGCTCTGACTGGGGGTGTGGGCTGGGGATGAGCGGCTTGGGATGCAGACTGCCTCAGGGGGAGAGGACTGACCCCAGCCCTCTCTCAGCACAGCAGCTTTGGGCCACAGTGGGGAGGGGTGCCTGTGCCCTGGCAGCAGGTCTGTGCCGGGGCTAGGTTGGGCCAGATCGTCTTTCCCAGGCCGTAGCACATCTGGGGCAGCGCCATGCTGGGTCTAGCAGGGAAAAGCATCTCTTCCACCACAGGGCAGGGGCTTGCGGAAAGGCCCTGAGCCCCTGCACGAAGCTGGGAGGGGATCTGTGGGCAGCTACCATTGCATCTTCCTCCCCCAAGGCTGGAGCCTATTCCCCACAGACACTCGGCTACCCTTATGCTCCCTTGATACCCAGCACAAATGAGTCACTTTCAGGCAGCTCTCATTTACAACAGGTACCATCATGGTGCCAAGATGGTACAGAATGAGGGAGTGCAAAAGGGCACCTTTACTTCAGGCTGCACTCAGCATTCCTTGGTTGCTGCTGAAGACAAGCCCTGTTTTTCTGCCTTTGCACTCCCTGAGTAAGAAGAAAGTTTGGATGAAAAAATGCCAACCTTTTACGTAAGGTCCAGTGTAGATTGGCACAAAATGTACAAAAGCAATTGAAGGAAGTTTTGGAGGACCTTACCAGTTTTTACAGGGTGATAATACCATCACCATCTCAGAGGGAAATCTGGTTTGGACTAATTAACAGCAAAGAGCTGGAACATTATTTAAGGAAACTATGGAATTTGTGACTGATCGTATACAAGAAGGTCATAGAGTGATCCCAGACTAGGAAGAGGAGGCTGAAATGTGGCTGATAGAACATAACCCTGGTTTTCCTGTCTCTCCTAGCATTTGAGTGAAGAGCTAGATTTCTGCCCTGAACATATTTTTGTGGAGGAGGAGGCTGTATCATTGTTGAATTAAAATTTCGGAAGGAAAATAAAGGAATGCAGGATGGTTGACAAAGTGGTCAGTTTTGAAAAGACCTGCTCTTGAGTCTGACGCCCATCAGCATCATCAGAGTACTTTTAATGCACCCACATGGGCTTGGTCAGAACTTCAGTACAAATTAGGTGCTGAAAAACTGCATGAACTATAAAAACTTTGATATTTAAAGGCAAAAGCAAGAGGGAAAGAAGCTTAGCTTGTTAGAAGAGTGCTTACTGAATTGCAAACATCTCAGTTTAGATAAAAGCGATGAGGAGTCCTGTGGCACCTTATAGACTAACAGATTTATTGGAGCATAAACTTTCGTGGGCGAAGACCCACTTCAGTTTAGATAGGTTTGCCTTCATGTTTGAATACACTGTTTACAGAGAATATCCATGTGTGTTTCATTTCACAGAATTGTTACTGTTCATACATAAAACTGATCCCTCAGTCAGCTGTGAAAATCCATATTGATGGGTTTTGAAAGGAAATTATTGTCCCTGTGTTTGCCTCTACCATTTAATATACAGTCATTATGGCCTGATGTGTCACTGCAGCTGCCTAGCATATGCCCTTGTGAGGAAATTCTATAGGAAAGGATCATATATTTGCAGTAGCCAGATTTCTGAATGAAACTGTGTTTTCTTTTTTAATTTTAAAGCCTCCAAAACACTCATCTTTGTCTGCACGTTGAGCCTCGGGATGCATGTGGTTTCAGAATCACAAACCTGCTTGAAGTGATACAGCCCAAAGAGCATCTGAAATCCCAAAGCCAAGCAGATTTTGTTAAACTCCTAAGATATTGGTGTTTTGTAATAAATAAATAAATAAATAAACTACTAGCAAGCTGTGAAAGATAGTGTTGAAAGCTTTCACACAACATTGCAATTAAAAGAAAACTGTATAAAATCTCAAATCCTATGTTGCTTTAAATTGTTTGAAAATTAATTTTTCCTTCCCTTGCCTGACAAGTTTTAAATTCATGCCTCCTATTTTCCCTGAAAGATTTGATATACCCATGGTAGCATGGCTAATTTACATAAATTGGAACAAAGTCACAACTCTTGACAGCAAAGGGCTTGAGTGAAACAGTAGTAAATGGAACAGAGTTTTGCAAAGTTTAACATTCTTCCATCATATTTGTTGCAGGGGAGCCAGGGTGACAGCAAGAATGCCAAGAAAAAGAACAACAAAAAAACCAACAAGAATAAGAGTAGCATCAGCAGAGCTAACAAAAAGAAACCCAGCATGCCAAATGTGTCCAATGATCTGTCTCAAAAACTGTATGCCACCATGGAGAAGCATAAAGAGGTACAATCACAAATAGTGCTGACATAGGGGATAATCTTTTGGAAAATGAGGCATGACAATAGTTAATTCAAAACAGTAAGGAACAGTGTTTGTGACTGCAAATAGACTCTTATTTTTCTTTTGCAATACATATTGAAGTAGTTTACCCTCATCTAAATGAATTCAATCGCACTATTTCTGTGGCATGGTACAAGTTTTGTTGTTGTTGTTTTTAAAAAATGTTTTGGAGTTATTTTTATCACCTGTGTCATTTTTCCCATTTGCTTGCAGGTCTTTTTTGTGATTCACTTACATGCTGGACCTGTAATAAACACCCTGCCTCCCATTGTGGACCCTGATCCGTTACTTAGCTGTGATTTGATGGACGGGCGAGATGCCTTCCTTACTTTAGCAAGAGATAAGCACTGGGAGTTCTCCTCCTTACGCCGATCCAAGTGGTCCACACTGTGCATGCTCGTAGAATTACATACGCAAGGGCAGGACCGTTTTGTCTATACGTGCAATGAGTGCAAGCACCATGTGGAAACAAGGTGGCATTGTACTGTCTGTGAGGTACGTGCAAATGTGTCTGACTTTCTTGTTTTCCTTTCTTTCCATGTTTTTCCTTCTAAATGTGTGTCTTTCTCCTTAAATGTCTCCTGAGAACTGCCCATAGTCAGAAACTGATTCTGAGCTAGGTTTAGAGCTTGTCAGCATGGGTAAACTGCAGTAGCACATCAGTCATTCTCGCCGTGTGTCAGTTGAGCTATTGCCTCTTGAGTTTGGCAATGGAAAAACCCCTTCTGTCTCTGTAGTGTCTGTGCTACTGTTGTGCCTCTACAGCACCTGTAGTGTACACATAGGCTAAGTTCTTTCAAGTATCTATCTTTGCTTTGGCTCAAAGATCCTCAATATGGGGTGGTTTGGAGTATGAAATTTTGTTTTAGGGGTAGTTACTGATTTCTAGCCTAACTTCTGTAGAAGGAGTTAATACACAGCAGTCAAATATGTAAACAGTTTCTGAATCAAAGGTAGATTTAGTTTACTGTTTTACACTGATTCTGAGCTAGGTTTAACTTGATATTAAAGGATCTTAGGACCATTAGAGTCAGGCCTTTTGAGCTATATACTGTGCTAATCTCTGAAATTGGACTTCAGGAGACTGATCTAATCAGTAACTGAGCAGAGAAGAGATGCTAGGGCCTTTAGCTTTTGTTGTGGGTAGACTTCTCCTCAGAGTAGGCAGCAGTTCTGGGCTTGTCTACCTAGGAAAACTTAGCAGTATAATTTTACTGCTGTAATTACACAGGTATTCCTCCCCATGTGGACACTTTCATATCAGAGGTTAGCTTATGTTGACCTGAGGTTGCACAAGATCAGCGTTTCCCAACCTATGGGTCAGGACCCAAATATGGGTCGCCATTACATTTCAAAAGGGTCGCCAAGTGTCTCCCCAGGTGGCTCTGCCCTGTCTCTTTCCCCCTTTTTTGAATTGCCTTGGGTCACCAAGTCTTCCTGAATTGTCAAAATGGGTCCCCATCTGGAAAAGGTTGGGAACCGCTGCACTAGATGGACCTTGCATCTGTCCGTTCTTATGTTGCTTTGTGGGAATATTCACGAGTCCTCTGTACCAAGTTGGAACCCTCTAGAACAGTTGTGTCTAGGGGGGCTATGTCCAGTCCATGCCAAGATTATATAAGGTGTTACAAACTCAGTCCCCTCATCAGCTATTCAAGTCTTGGCAGTATTGACTTCACCCTTTTTTTTTCCCCCTACCCTGCAATGCCTTCGCTTGTTCTAGTCAGGTTGCAGTTGTTTCTACTTTAGAACCAAAGTTACAGTTAGATATATCTCCATATAGAATCTCATAGAACTGGAAGGGACCTTGAGAGGTCAAGTCCAGTCCCCTGCCCTCACGGCAGGACCAAGTACCATCCCTGACAGATTTGCCCCAGATCCCTAAGTGGCCCCCTCAGGGATTGAACTCACAACCCTGGGTTTAGCAGGCCGATGCTCAAACAACAGAGCTATCCTTCCCCTGTTCAGACAGAAGCAGGCAGGGCAGTTGCTGGGGTTAATACTTGAGTAACTTCTAGAATAGTTAGTTACTCTGAATTAGTGACTGAACTGGAGTATTTTCATAAAATGGAATCAGAGGGTTAGAAGGGACTGAAAGGGTCTTCTAGTCTCAGCCTCTGCCAAGATGTAGGATTTGTTGTCTAAATATTGGGTGAGTGAGCCTAGCATCTTGTCTCTTGAGCTAGCCCAGTCCTTCATTCACAGCACTGGGAGTTGGGCCCTTCCAGGATGTGCCTTAGTTGGCATTGAGTGAAGCAAGATAGATCCCATCCTGCAAAAACCCACAGAAGAGGAAAGCCTTGTTTCACATCAAGAACACATTGGCATAGCCTCGTTAGCCCTTTTAGTAACATGTGCTTTATGCTTTACTAAGGCACTGAACTTTGTCTTTGTTTTTAGGATTACGACCTTTGCATTAACTGCTACAACACTAAGAGCCATGACCACAAGATGGTTAAATGGGGCCTGGGCCTGGATGACGAAAGCAACAGCCAAGGAGAGCAACAGTCAAAGAGCCCCCAGGAATCGCGTCGACTCAGCATCCAACGCTGCATCCAGTCCCTGGTCCACGCCTGTCAGTGCCGCAATGCAAATTGCTCGTTACCGTCCTGCCAGAAAATGAAACGGGTTGTGCAGCACACCAAGGGCTGCAAGCGCAAAACAAATGGTGGCTGTCCTGTGTGCAAACAGCTCATTGCTCTTTGCTGCTACCATGCCAAACACTGCCAAGAAAACAAATGCCCTGTGCCATTCTGTCTCAATATTAAACACAAGCTCCGGCAGCAGCAGATTCAGCACCGCCTCCAGCAGGCTCAGTTAATGCGCCGAAGGATGGCTACCATGAACACCCGAAACGTGCCTCAGCAAAGTTTGCCTTCTCCTACCTCAGCAACGCCTGGTACTCCCACGCAGCAGCCAAGTACTCCACAAACACCGCAGCCGCCGCCTCAGCCCCAGCCCTCCCCTGTAAGTATGTCACCAGCTGGCTTCCCCAGTGCACCAAGAACTCAACCCCCTCCGACTGTTCCAACAGGCAAACCTACAACCCAGGTGTCAGCACCTCCGCCTCCTGCCCAGCCTCCCCCAGCTGCTGTGGAAGCAGCTCGGCAGATTGAGAGAGAAGCTGCCCAGCAGCAGCAGCAACTCTACAGGGTCAACACCATAAATAATGGTTTGCCTCCTGGGCGTCCAGGAATAGTAAACCCAGCAGTGGGTTCAGTGAACCAGATGCAGCAGGTTGGCATGAATGTACCCCGGCCTAACCCCGTAAGTGGTCCAGTAATGACCAACATGCAACCTGGACAGTGGCAGTCAACTCCAATGCCACCGCAGCAACCAATGCAGCCAGGAATGCCAAGACCGGTGATGCCGATGCCACCACAGCAAACTGTCGCTGGGCCAAGAATGCAAGGTGTGCAACAGCCACCGCGCAGCATTGCTCCGAATGCACTTCAGGACTTACTGCGGACCTTGAAATCCCCTAGCTCTCCACAGCAGCAACAGCAGGTTCTTAATATCCTCAAATCCAACCCACAGCTCATGGCAGCTTTTATAAAGCAAAGAACAGCCAAATACGTGGCAAACCAGCCTGGGATGCAACCACAAGCAGGCATCCAGCCTCAGCCTGGGATGCAGCAGTCTCAGCCTGGGATGCAGCAGCCAGGTATGCACACACAGCCTAGCTTGCAGACTATAAATGCAATGCAAGCGGGGGTCCAGAGACCGAGTGTTCCTCCTCAGCAGCAGGGAATAGGTGGCATGAACCCCCAGGGACAAGCGATAAACATTATGAACCCTGGTCACAGTCCTGGCATGGCAAATATGAGTCCGCAGTACCGAGAGATACTGAGGAGGCAGTTACTGCAGCAGCAGCAGCAGCAGCAGCAGCAACAAGGAGGTGCTGGCATGGCAGCAGGGATGGCAGGGCATAATCAGTTTCAGCAGCCTCAAGGACCTGGAGGTTATCCTCAAGCCATGCAACAGCAACGAATGCAGCAGCATCTATCAATACAAGGGGGGTCCATGGGACAGATGGCTCAGATGGGTCAGCTGAATCAGATGGGACAGCCTGGCCTGGGGGCAGATGGCACCTCCAACATTCAGCAAGCACTGCAGCAAAGAATTCTGCAACAGCAACAGATGAAACAGCAGATAGGGTCCCCAGGCCAGCCTAATCCCATGAGCCCACAGCAGCATATGCTCTCAGGACAACCACAGGCATCTCATCTCCCCGGCCAGCAGATCGCCACATCCCTCAGCAACCAGGTGCGTTCTCCAGCACCTGTTCAATCTCCCCGGCCCCAATCCCAGCCACCACATTCCAGCCCATCACCCAGGATACAGCCTCAACCTTCACCTCATCATGTATCGCCCCAGACTGGTTCCCCCCACCCCGGACTTGCAGTTACTATGGCTAGCTCCATGGATCAGGGACACTTGGGCAACCCAGAACAGAGTGCCATGCTTCCGCAGTTAAACCCCCCAAACAGGAGTGCATTGTCTAGCGACTTGTCTCTGGTTGGTGATACCACAGGAGACACCCTAGAAAAATTTGTGGAGGGTTTGTAGCATTATGGGAGCATCGCTTTTCCCCCCTTTCATGTTCTTGGACATTTTGTACTGAAAATTCAGACATCTAGGCTGTTTAGAACCCTGGATGGAACTGCTGCTTCCTGCACGTGGAAGAATGAATTGCTGTTTAAAAAAACAATACAAAGAATATATTTTTTGTTAAAGCCAGTCGGTTAAAATATCTGGTCTCTTTTTTTTTTTTTTTTTTGGTGGGTTTTTTGTTTTGGGGTTTGTTTTTTTGGGGTTTTTTTTTTTTGGTTTTTTGTTTTTTTTGGTCCTGTTGACTCATACCTTTTTTTTATGGGAAAACAAGTTCATTATATTCATATTTTTATTTGTATTTTCAAGACTTTAAACATTTGTGTTTAAAAGAGAAGAAAAATAATATTCAGAAACTGTTTCCTGAAAAATGCAACATTATAATGTGTCCCGATAACTTTGACATGTTGCGGGAAGATTTTTTTTCTATAGTGAACTCTGCAGGCATTTGAAGTATTACCCCTGGAAAAAATAGGAATTGACTCTTGCACACACACACACACACACACACATTGGCTAATGCCAAAAATCCTTGTCTTGCAGATGTGGAAATTGTTGCTTTGTTTCTCTGATAAAACTGGTTTTAGATGAAAAAAATAGGGATGATCACTCTTAGACCGTGCTGATTTCAGTAGAGAAGAAGCATTCTTTTCTTTCATTCTTTCTTCTATGTGAAACTTGAAATGAGGAAAGCAATTCTAGTGTAAATCATGCAAGCTCTATAACTATAAATAAGAAAATCCAAGAAGATTCAATCACTGTATAGAATGGTAAAAACCAAAAAACAAAAAAAACCTCATTTCTTACTTATATATCATATTGTTAAATAAACTGTGTGCAACAGACAAAAAGGGTGGTCCTTCTTGAATTCATGTACATGGTATTAACACTTAGTGTTTGGGGTTTTTTTGTTATGAAAATGCTGTTTTCAACATTGTATTTGGACTATGCATGTCTTTTTTCCATTGTATATAAAGTATTGCTTAAAATTGATATAAATTACTGAAGTTTTTAACATGTATTCTGTTCTTTAAAATCCATGTAAGAATGTTTAAGGTTTTTATTTATTTATATATTTTTTGGATCATGTTCTTTGTAAGACATGGCTATGAATATTCACTCATTACACAGAAGCAGCCAGTGGCATTAATAGGCGAGGCACGATACAAGGGAGTACTGTCGGTAGCATGTCTGTTTTACCACACCCTTTATCGACTGTTTCCTTTTTGAGGAAGGGGAGAGGAAGATAATTTTTCCCCATACATTTAATACTTGCAGGCATTCATCCAGAAGGAGTAACTGGAATAAATTATTAGATGTTGCTTTTTTAAAAATGCATTGAATTTAGAGAAGGATCACCAGAGAGGAGAGAGAACGTACTGAGTTAATTCTAGGCTAATTTATTTAGTCTACAGCAAAATATGAACATAATATGAACCTATTTGACTTTAACACTATTTTTCTGCTGTTAACTCCAAGTCTAGATTTGAGGGTTTTCTGTGGAATAAAAATAACTAATCATGTACATGTTCCCTCTAATATCCTGTTGTCATGGGCACACTCCACCGCCCATTAAATTATTTTATTTCTGAATATAAAAACTGAGGAAAGGCTCCAGGTTTAGAATGTGAAAGTTAATTCCACGCTTAGCCTAGGATCACAACACCATACATTTTAGTCATGTGGCTTGTGTGAACTTCAGAGGGGATTTGCTGCAAATCCAGAAGAATAACCCCCTAGCCCATGGTCTGATGTTGCTCCATTTAGGAGCACCTGGCTTGCTTGGCTTTTTACATGAAGTTACCACTTCCTCCAGTATTGCCTTTTTTAAAATTGGGACAGTATTTTAAGGAAAAACAGCAAACGTATTAACTCCTGGAAGTGGAAGAACTTTTTGCCCCATACTGTGAAAATGGTAGTGCGCCACAGCACTGCTTAATCTTTTTTAAAACTGTAGCAGGTCTCTGCTTAAACTTCTTCTGCAGATCTTAACTACTGTATCAACATCACCATCTTTGGACTCACCTTCCCATGCAACTGTCTTCAGCAATCAAGATGTCAAAATTTTGGGCTGGGGTGAGGTCACTGAACACTAACCCAAAGCTTGTCCAAAGGAAATTGTTGTAAAAAAGGATGGAAAGCCCTGATGCTGTGTCTCATGCTGTATACATAAAAGAAGAAAAATACTATATTTGTGATCAAAAAGAGGAAACTTGAAATGTGCTGGTGTTTCTAATAAAAGCTGGTAAAACTACTTGGATTGAAGGATGGTTCCAATTGGTAGTGGCCATTAGGATGAGCTGAATTTGAACTAAGGCTTAGTTGACTATATTGAGTCCTGCCAGTGTGTGTCTATATAAATAATTAGCACTATTTCTAAAGCTGTATAAATGAAACCTGAGAGAGATGGGTCTGCTTTCATGTTACAGTCCAACTAGGTTCCTGCTATGGAAAGTGGGCAAGAAAGTCTTGATAGAAAACAGAAACATAATTAAGTTCTGAAATCTGTTGAGAGAATGCTGCTACTACCATAAGTATGGAATGGGGGGAAGGTTAGAATGGATGTTATCTCTATTCCTCATCCCCTGGACTCTGCAGCCATGCAATGCATTGGCACACAATTTCTCTGTCATCTTGAACTAAATTCAGCAATTTGGCGTAGTTCTTAGGGTTTCTTAGACTTTGGAATTCTTTAAGAAGGTGAATTTTACAGCTGTGGGGATAGTGCTCACCCACTTTGACAGTGGCAGAGCTAGGAACAGACCCTAGATCATAGAGTACAGCAAAGCAGTCGGTACCTTATTCACTGCAAAGAGCTTTGAATGCTCACGAATGAAACAATCAGTAGAGGCTTCCTCGAGGTTATTTTGACATGGAAGTTCAACATTGATTTAGTTCCGAAATGATTTTTGAGTTCTGCCAACTCCCTGCGTTTTGAGCTGGCAATAAACAGTTGCATCGTAGAAGCCTTGAGAAATCTAGAGCTTCTGCAACCTGAGAAGGCACGGGAAGCAGGCTTGAATTTTTTAGCATTGAGGTGGTTAGGTCTTGCATTCCATCTTTGGAATCTCCTTTCTTCCCTATCGCAGCCAGGCATCACTTAATTATTTTCGAATTCTGAGTTGCCTCTTGCAACAACTTGGTCCACTTCCTTCCTAGTCCTTACTCTGTCCACCATGCTATCCATCAAGGATGGATAGTCACATGTGCTTTGTGTTGCATATAGTTAAGGTCAGAGCCATGACAGTGTTAATAGTTTAGATGATGTTATGGGTTGTGTCAACACCCACCAAGATGAATGAGAGCATCTGATCCCTTGCAAAGATATTGTTTCAAACTGCTTACAGATTCAGGATCACTCTGGTTCATGTTCACTTTGTTTACAGAAGGGGTTCTTGGCAAGCTGAAGGGGTAGGAATTGTTTTAATGGGAACTGCAACCAATTCTGCACTATAACTTCCAGTGTATGATCTGATGCAGCCCTGCCGCATACAATCCATGCACTGGTAGGAAGTAAGGAAGTTCTGATTTAGTCCTGAGCTTCAATTCTGCCATCCTTACCCTGAAATACATTAATAGCAACATTAGTTTGAGGGCAGTACTCAGGTGATCAAACTGGACCTGTAATACCAAAATCAAGATAGCATAAATACACTGAGCGCTGAAAACACACTTCAGCCCTTCATCCCAGTGGCTATCTGATGCAACTTGTCATTATAGTCACCATAATGCACATTAGAGATAAATAAGATGCACATAAGGGAGGGTCCTCGATGGAAAAAATCTGTATGCAATAGAAAACTTGGACTGCAATTGCAATGTTAGTTACTTTATGTTTCATCCACCACCCACCTTCCACACCCTACCAGGAATGGGCTTTTCTTAATCTTCAGTGGCGTTTATACTGTGCCCTGCATTGTTGGAGTTCAGCCCCATCCAGGCATTGAATTTCTCCTTACCATGAGCTCAGGCATTATGTCAATTTAACAGAAATCGAGTGATTTGCCCAAGACCATGGAGGAAAGTCTGGTTGAGGTCACAGCTCTTTCAAGAAACACCAACTTCTGGAAGTCTGGGAGGCAGTGGTGCTCTGGGCTGGCCTAGTTAATAGACACACCAAGTGATAGGCAAGGACACCTGCAGAAAAATTCAACACTAGATCTGCCCTGTACTCGGAGCAGGGCCAGCATTTTGTGGGCACCATCAATATTGCGGTTTCCTAACCTTGGGTTGCTTCATTCTACAATCCTGTTTGTTAAATGAGGGGGTGGAATGGCATGTAGAAAGAGAGTTTCACATAAAAGTAGGGAAGTGGTGGTGCTACTCTATACCGTTCCAGTGCATGTCCACAGTGGAAGCAGCTTTTGTATCTGTAGAATAAGGCTATTTTAAAGTTCAAAAAAGGGCATTAAACTGTGAGTCTCGGGATCTGACATGGAGAGAGGGAGGGTGCTTAGTATGCAGTTGGGGAAAGGATTCATGAGAGCCTGGAATAAGGAGGTCTCAGGGTGCTGAGTTATTCAAGTTAGTTGCAAATGATGAAAACAAGGCATAATACAAATTGAACAAGGACAGAATGAAGAGATGGCCACACAAGCCTTAACAGGGAGAGCAACAAACCAGCATGGAAGGAAGAAGGTGGTGAACTTCTCATGGGTTGTTCTCACCAATCTGGAAAGTCGCTCTGAACTCCCAAAAGGCCGTACCCACCCCTCTTGCAGAATCAACGCATTGGATGGGCTATATGTTGAATTATGTTATTTTGGCCATTGTTCTACACACAATGCTGTATTTTGCTTTATAGAAATATCACCCTGCCTAGGGGACATCAGGGTCATAGGGTTTATCCAGACCCGGAGGAGACATTGTCTGCCCTACTGATAGCACAGCTAGTTATTTCCTATGCTCTCCGTGCAGGGAGCCTGCCACAAGCATGAGGGGGGACACCTGCAGTGTGCAGAGTTCTTTTAATCCCAGACTCTTCTAATGGAGGCCAGGCAGCAAGCTACCAACTTGCAGCTGCAGCCACCAGGGCTTCCATTTCAACTGCACCGAGTGGTGCTCTAGCACAAGTGCCCAGTGGATGGAAAGGAACCGAACTCCTTAGGGGTTGCAAAGTTCCTGCTGGTTTATAAAGAGAGAAGAAATAACTAGCTATTTAAGCACAGAATCCTAGAAATAGTGGCCTGGAAGGAACCTCAAGAGAACATCTTGTCCAGCCCTGGGTACTGAGACAGGACTAAGAAAACCTAGGCAACCTCCCCACCACCACCAAATTCTTTGTCCAATTGTTCTTAAAACTCCAATGATGTGATTTCCATAACCTCCCTTCCTGTTCCACAACTTCACTAGCCTCAGTGTTTCCTAGTACCTAACCTAACCCTCCTTTACTGCAGATTACTACTTGTCTTACCTTCAGTGGACACAGAGAACAACTGATCCCCATCCTCTTTAAAACGGCTCTTCACATACTTGAAGAGCTTAGCACAGTGGTGAGCAATCTCCGGGCTCTGGCCCACAGAAGTTCCACCTGGGCCCTGTGCACCCCTTAGCTGCCCCCTCCCACATGTGCCTTACACACTAAGGCACTGGAGCCCTGCACTTCCTACTTCCAAGCACCTGATTCACGGCAATCAAGCTCTGGGAGGGAGGGAGAGGAACCAGCACAGAGTGCGAAACAGCGGATTCATGGTGCTGGGAGCGTGCTGGGAGCGTGCTGGGAGGGAGGGGAAGAAGTAGGAAGTGCAGGGCTCCAGTGCACGAGAGGCATGGGGGCAGGAAGCAGAGAGGGGTGCATGGGCCGCAGGTGGAACCCCAGTGGTCTACAGGTTGCCCACCACTGGAATCATGGCCCACTAAGACAAAAGATGGCCACTCGTGGCCCACTTACTAGTCTTGGTTGCCCATCACTGCTTTAGCAGGTACCCTTGTCTCAAGACTTCAGGGTTGATCTACACTGTAAAATTACATATATGTAGTTTGTTTCATAGGCAGGGGAGATGACTGCCTCTGCGGGCCCCTGGGCAAGGTGGGGGAGGGCCCAGCTCCATGTTCCTGGATGGGACGGGGCCTTGGACAGAAGGGATGGAGCTGGGGACAGAGCCCTCTGCACTGCCCAGAGCATGAGACCACCCCTTCTCAGCCCTCAGAGCCTTACAGCACTCTGATGGGGATTTAAAGGGCCCAGGGCTCCTGCTGTCACAGTAGAAGCAGTTGGGAGCCTTGGGCCTCTTTGAATTGTTGGGCCTTGGGGCAACTGCCTCTTTTGTCCCCCAGAGGGCCTGTTCATAGGGGTGGGAAAATTCCACATCTCCGCGATACAGCTATCCCAGCCTAATTCTTTTGTCAACCTTGCAGCCACCTCTGCTGCAGGTAAGCCACCTGTCAATGGGAGAACCCATCTGTTGCTGTAGGGAGTTTCTACACTGAAGTGCTACAGTGGAGCAGTTGCAACACCTGCAGCTGTAGCGTTTTGAGTATACATATACCCTATGCATGCCCAGTCTTTTTAACCATTCCTTATAGGTTACTTAATTCCTAACCCCTTTTATCATTTTCATTGCTCAAACTCTCGCCAGTTTGTCCACATCTTTCTTAAAGTATGGAGTCCAGAACCGCCCACTGTGCCCAGCGGAGACCTCACCAGGGCCAAGTAGAGTGGGACTCCCATGTCTAACGTACAACTCTCCTCAGAGAGGTAGCCATGTTAGTCCCTTGCAAAAACTAGAAGTCCTGTGGCATTTTAAAACTCATGGATTTGTACTGTAGTGTCCAGGAAGTGGAACTCTTGTGTGGATTGTTCCAGGCTGAAGTTGGTGGTGGGTAGAAATTGCTGAAATCCCAGTGGAATTCTTCAAGGGCCTCCTTCCCATGGGTTCATATGATGAAGTCATCAATATAACATTAAGTAGAGGAAAGATACTAGGAGACAGGAGCTGAGGAAACGTTCTAGGTCAGCCATAAAAATATTCACATCTCCAGACCAAATGCTATGAATGACCCACTTCCACCCTGACTTAATTAGCTTCATTACCACAAGCAACTTCTTTCTTTATACACACACACACCTGCTTCTGTAATTTCCCCTCCAATTCATCTGATGAAGTGGGTTTTATCCATGAAAGCTTATGCCCTAAGAAATGTTAGTCTCTAAGGTGCCACAGGACTGCTCATTTATACAGCTCTCCTGTTCGTGCACCCTAGAATATATGTCTTTTTTGCAACTACATCAGTGTTGACTCGTATTTAATTTGTGATCCTTTCTAACCCCGGATCCTTTTTAACAGCACTGCCACCTAGTGAATTATTCCCTATTTTGTAGTGGTTAATTTCATTTTTCCTTCTGAGTGTAGTACTTCAGTGACTTTCCTCTTGTTGAGTTCAGACCAATGTGTCATGATCATTTTGAAGTCTAATCCTGTCTTCTGAAGTGCTTGCAACCTCACCAAGTTTGATAAACATCCTCTCTAATCCCTTATCTGAGACATCAGTGAAAATATTTAATAGTACTAAACCCAAGCTAATTCCTGTGGGATTACTAGATCGGGATCCCCCTGTTGGATAGCAAACAATTGAATTTCTTCTTGTTGATTTCAGAGCAATTCTCCAATTTTGTCAAGGACTCGTTCTGAATTCTAATCTTGCCCTCCAAAGTGTTTGTCCACCCCATCTTGGGGTTGCCTGAAGATTTGATAAGTATACTAGCCATTCTGTTATCCAAGTTACTAATGAAAATATTGAATAGTATCAGAGACAGGACTGACCCCAGAGGATCTCACTAGATACAGCCTCCCAGTTTGACATCAAGTCACTGATAATGACTCTCTTAAGTACAGTCTTTCAACTAGTTTTGTACCCACTTAGTAGGCCAGTAATCCTGTACAACAGTGGTCTCCAAACTTTTTACACCCAAGATCACTTTTTAAATGACAGAACAAGCCAAGATCTACCGCCCCACTCCTTCCTCGAAGCCCCACCCCTTCCTCTCTATTCTCCTCCTCTCCATCACTTGCTATCCCCAACCCTTATACTGCTGCTTTGTTTTCCCAATTCTTCTGTAGGAATAGGTTTTTCCAACATTTGGCCCATCTAGACTGGACCAAATGTCAGAAAAACCCCTTCTTTTAGAAGCCCCCTTATTCCTCGTGGAAAGAGGAATATAGGGGTTACCAAAAGAGCATGTTTGCTCTTCCACTAAAAAAAGAGGAAGAACAAACGCATCCCTGGATGCAGAAGAGTTTTTCTGGGATATCTCCGGAAACCTGGAAAAACTCCTGCAGTCTAGCTGTACCCTCACTGGGTTGAGACAGAATGTGTGGGCTCTGGGGTAGGAATGAGGGATTTGGGTGTGGGAAGGGGTGAGAGGTGCAAGGTCTGGGAGGAAATCTGGATGCAGGAGGAGGTAGAGAAGGGGATGCTGGCTCGGGAAGGGGGCTCCAGGCTTGGGAGTGTTGGGGTCAGATGGAGGGTTGGGCTACTAAGCAAGCCACAGGCTTGTGGATGTGAGGGTGCAGGAATTTGGGTTGGGGTATGTGAGGGGCTCAGGGCAGGGGGTTCCAGTATATGATAGGCTCAGATCTAGGGTCTGTGGGGTGCAGGAGTATTATAATGCTGTGGCCAGATGGGGGCTTGGCCCCAATTGGGGGTTTGTTGGCCAGGCTTCATTTTTAAAAAAAAGACTATCAAACACAAAGGCTGTGTCTACATTGGCACCCTTTTTTGGAAAAGGGATGCTAATGAGACCAGTCGCAATTACAAATCCGTGGGGATTTAAATATCCCCAGCGGTATTTGCATTACATAACTGCCGCTTTTTCCGGCTCGGGCTTTGCCGGCAAAAAGCGCCAGTCTAGACGGGGATCTTGCGGAAAATAAACCCTTTTCCGCAAGATCTCTTATGCCTACTTTCAAGGCCCCGAGCCGGAAAAAAGCGGCAGCCATGTAAATGCAAATACCAGGGGGGATATTTAAATCCCCCGCGGATTTGCAATTGCGACTGGTCTCATTAGCATCCCTTTTCCGAAAAAGGGTGCCAATGTAGACACAGCCAAAAAGTTTCTGCCTTCTCTTTATTTATGAGAAGGGCCGGGAACCTTTTTGAGTCAGGGGTCACTGACGCACAGAAAAGTCAGTTGGGGCCACACATGGGAGATGCAAAAAAAAAAAAAAACCACCCCCTCCTCCAAACCCCCTTCCCCCCCCCCAAGCCTCCCTAATGTGGCCCCAACTGTGCTGGTGGGAGCAGGGGATGTGGTACTTGGAAAGGGTGTTAGTGAGTGCTGGGGCAGGGGACAGGGTGGCAGTGGGGCAAGGGTCAGGGTTCTGCAGCAGGGGGCAAGGTGCCAGTGGGGGAGAGGGGACAGGGTTCTGCAGCAGGGGGCAAGGTGCCAGTGGGGGAGAGGGGACAGGGTTCTGCCACAGGGGGCAGGGTGCCAGTGGGGGAGAGGGGACAGGGTTCTGCCACAGGGGGCAGGGTGCCAGTGGGGGAGAGGGGACAGGGTTCTGCCACAGGGGGCAGGGTGCCAGTGGGGGAGAGGGGACAGGGTTCTGCCACAGGGGCAGGGTGCCAGTGGGGAGAGGGACAGGGTTCTGCCACAGGGGACAAGGTGCCAGTGGGGAGAGGGGACAGGGGTTCTGCCACAGGGGCAGGGTGCCAGTGGGGAGAGGGGACAGGGTTCTGCCACAGGGGCAGGGTGCCAGTGGGGAGAGGGGACAGGGTTCTGCAGCAGGGGCAGGTGCCAGTGGGAGCAGGGGGAGACCAGGTCTCCTCCCTCCACGGAGCAGGGAAGCCCCAGCATACACTTCCTCTGGGACTGACTCCCCCCTCCCGCAGAGAAGGGTGCACCTGGGCTGAACACCATGGCCAGCTGGCCAGGCAGCCCTCCTCTTTGCTCCAGTCCAGCTACCCTGCGCTCAGCCCAGGGAGGCTGCGCCGCGCTCCTGCTGATCAGGAAGCCCTTCCTCTTTGCTCCAGCACAGCTGGAGCAAGGCGCAGCCTCCCCAGGCTGAACGCAGGGCAGCAGGGCTGGAGCAAAGAGAAGCGGCTGCCCAGCCAGCTGGCCGTGGTGTTCTGGCCAGGTGCACCACACTCCACACAGGTTGGCACAGAGAGGAAGCTGCCTGGCCAGCTGGTTATGGCGCTCCAACTGATCGGGCAGCTTCTCCTCTGCACTTGCCTAACGTAGAGCGGGGTCACCCTGGCTGAACACCATGGCCAGCTGGCCGGGCAGCCGCTTCTCTTTGCTCCAGCCCTGCTGCCCTGCATTGAGCCCGGGGAGGCTGTGCCGCGCTCCTGCTGATCGGGAAACCCTTCCTCTTTGCTCCAGCACAGCTGGAGCGAGGCGCTGCCTCCCCGGGCTCAGCGCGGTACAGCTGGGCTGAAGCAAAAAGGAGCAGCTGCCCGGCCAGCTGGCCGTGGCGCTCAGCCAGGGTGCACCACGCTCCACGTGGGCAGGTGCAGAAGAGAGAAGCCGCCCGATCGGCTGGAGCGCGGCGCAGCCTCCTCTGGCTGAAAGCCACAGCCAGCTGGCCGGGGTGTTTCAGCCCTCCTGACCTCGTAGCTCCCACCATTCCGCCCAGCTACTCACCTGTGTTGCTGCTTGGTGAGTAGCTGCTCCTCAAATGAAGAATGCCAGTGTAAAAGTACTGCGCAGGCGCGCAGTTCAGAGAGGGCTCAAGATCGACTCTTAGAGCCCCTGAGATCGACCGGTAGATCACGATCTACCGGATGGTGACCACGGCTGTAAAAGAAGGGAATTAGGTTGGTTTGGCATTATTCTTGACAAATTCATACTGTGTATTCCTCATAACCCTTTTATCCTCCAGATGCTTACAAACTAATGGTTAAGAATTTGTTCTACAGTCCAGCACTCCAGAGAGTCCAGTAACCTCTGTGGTCCTGCATGACTTTAGTTAGCTGGATGTCCATTTATGGCTGTGGCCGTTTCCTGCAGTCCCATAAAGTTTGTTTACAACCACCAGTCCTAGCTCTAATTATTTACCCCGTTTGGCTATATCTAGACTGCCCCTCTCTTGTGCAAAAAATATGCAAATGAGGCAAAGCTTGGAATATCGCCGCCGCACCTCATTTGCATCATTGAGGTTCCATTTTTTTGCAAGAGGCTTTTGTGCAAGAGCCATTCTTCCTCTTTTTTTCAGGAAGAACAGCTCTTGTGCAAGAGGGGGGTTTTGCGCAAAAAGGAGCCGTATAGACAACTCCTTTTTGTGCAAAAGCCTCTTGCACAAAACCAGCCTAATTAATTATGCAAATGAGGTGCCACGATATTCCACGTTTTGCCTCATTTGCATATTTTTTTGCAAAAGAGGGGGGGCAGTCTAGACATAGCCTAAATATCTTCTAAGAGCCCAACAAGCAGTGGAAATGTTGGTAATGCTGCTAGACAATATTGACCTCCTGTGGTTTTGGAAAATTCTCTGGTTTGGCACCAGTCAGGTCCTGAGGGTGCCGGACTAGAGAGGTTCAACCTGTAGTATCTTTATAGTTACCAAAGTTAGGCTGACTAGTCTATAATTCCCCAGGTCCTTGGTGTTCACCTTAGTATAGGCACTAAGTGTGCCCTTCTCCAGTCTTCTGGAACCTCACCCCTTGTTCGTGAGTTTTCACATATATTTATAAAATGCTCATATCCTGGTCATTTCTTTCTTGAATTACCAGGTGCATTTGCAAGCTGTTTGGATTATACTAATTATGGATGGTCAAGGGAGTGGCTCTTCATTTCATCTAAACAGAGTAAGAGTACTTTATATAATAAGCTGTGGTTTGGAGACCCCGGAGGTCTGCAAACTATGTCTAAGATCTCCAAAGGGATATGCATCTCAATTTGAAATGTTTAGAGATCTGCAAATGAAGAAAAGGCTGAAAACCATGGTGATACAGACACAGTGCAAAACAGCCAGAAGAGTGGGGTTTGTTTTTATTAATTTAATCAATAAACACAAACCCCAGCCAACTAATGACAGTGGAGCAGATCTAGTGCCATTGCATTAAGTAAGATGTCAGACTAGGGCTGTCTCTAGACTACATCCCTCTTTCAACAGAGGGTTGTAAATTAGACACTTCGAAATTGAAAATGAAGCGGGGATTTAAATATCCTGCGCTTCATTTGCGTAATCATATAATGATGCTCTTTCGAAAAAGCGTCATTTCGAAAGTAAAAGTGCAGTCTAGACGCGATTCTTTTGAAAACGGCAGGCTTTTTCAAAAGAGTACAGGATCTTTTGAAATAGCCTGCCGTTTTCAAAAGAACTGCATCTAGACCACAGTTTTACTTTCGAAATGGCATTTTGAAAGAGTGCCATTATGCAATTATGCAAATGAAGCACGGAATATTTAAATCCCTGCTTCATTTGCAATTTCGAAGTGTCTAATTTACATCCCTCTGTTGAAAGAGGGATGTAGTCTAGACACAGCCTAGCTGACCAATGTGATTAGAGTTTTAGGTTCTCTGTAATTTGATTTATAAATTACAAGACACACACACATACATCCTAGCTGTTTTAATTAAAATCAACAGTAGCTCCATAGTCTCAAACAATTGGTGGGGCAAGGAGGTACCTGGCAGAGCAAAAGTTACAAGAGGTTCATTTTTCACATCCATTATTCAGCAGTCAACAAGCAATTATTAATGGTGACATCAATTCCTCTTTCTAGCAACCAGCCTGCAACCTTAACGATTAGGAAAACTCTGGCTTTCAAAAGGATGGGAGTGCTATAGTGATAAGTCACTCAGCCTCTGAGGCAGAAATGAGTTTGTGTGTGTGTAGGAAAATGTGTGGAAAATTGCAGATAGGGAAATGAAATACACAGTACAGGAAAGCAAGATGCACTGACCATAAAGCAAGAACCTGGTGCTTTCCAGTGCCTGTAAAGATGAGGAGATCCACAACAAATGGATCTTTGGAGCTGCTCCATGTTGACTTGGATATCAGGACACAGGATTAATCTAATTGAGACTTACTGGCCCCATTGGTGTTATCAGTGAAATATTAGAGGTCAGGCATTCTTCTGTGGAAACCCGATGCTAGGTTCTCAGGCATACCAAGGATGTGGGATCAGACATCCCTTCTGAGAAAGAGGAGGAACAAGGAACTGGCTGGAGACAATTCCCACAGCAGAAGCAGGGCTGCTTATTAGTCAAGTTTCAAGGGGACAGATGCAAGGACAAGTGGTTGTCATATAAATTGCCATCTTAACTGGCTAATGAGAAACAAATGATAATTTCCACTGGCATGCCAAAATTGAATGGTCCAAGTAGACCGAATCCCTGCAAGAGAGGTTCCTGTGGTCACAGGATAGCTAGAACCCTGCACGGATGTAAAATTTTGTATCTGCAAAAATGAGCTGCGGATTTGCAGGACAGGTGTATCAAGGAGCTGATTTAGGGGAAACCTACAACACCTCTTCTATGACTTACTTAAGGCCTTGGGGGGGCTGTCTGTCAGGCACCTTCTATTCTGGGCTCCACCAATCTCTTATAGGTAAGATAGGCTGGCACCTTTCACTAGGACTAAATTAACTTTAAAAAATGTGCACAAAATCCAATGTAAAGACTTTATTGTTGGCACCAGACAAGTACTATCAAAATCATCAGCATGAATTGCTGTATAATCGATGATCAGTATTAACATTTCAATTGCTGCATGAGGGACATTCTTCTATTTCTCAGAGCCTTGGAGTTTTGTTACAGCCAGGAATGCAAACAGTTGCGCAGTCCAGTCTTTACTCCTCTCCCCACCACCAAACAGTTCATAATGGAAAGGATTTCTTTGCAACTGTCCACAACCTCATTAGCTGCTTGCTCTAGTTCAGGCTCCATTTAGACTAGTGACAAGCAGTGCAATGAAGCATGAAGTTGCCGGTTTGTCTCTAAAAGATTGTGATGTTCATTATTTCTATTGTGGGTGGGTGTACCTAAGAGATGCCAATCAACATCAGAGACCTATTGGCCTAGGTGCTTTACAAACACGGAGTCCCTACCCAGAGAACTCTTCATCTCTAAACAAACAAGACAGACAACGGCTGGGCATAGAGAGAGAGGTGAAGGTACTTGGCCAAGGCCACATAGCAGCTCAGTGGCAGAGACAGAACTAGAAGCCTGGTCTCCTAAGACCCAATCCAATGGCTATTCACAAGACCAGGTTTGGCTTTTCACTCAGGGTACGTCTACACTGCAACACTATTTTGGGATACAGGTGTATCCCAAAATTGCTATCCCGTGTCTTCACAGCAAGCCCATTATTTCAGGCTCACTATTCTGACATCCCTGTAAACCTCATTCTACGAGGAGTAAGGGATGTTCTGGAATAGCGCTTTATTTCAAAATTAATGACGAAATAAGATAAACAATTTGAGCTATGCAAATTGCGTATTTTATTTTGAGTTACAGTGCAGTGTAGACGCACCCCCACAGCAGGAATCTCAACTTTTTGTGTCACATGAAGACTGAAGCATATCTTTGTGAAGGGTTCGGTCACAAAGTTCCCTTGGACACTCAGATGATAGGCAGAAATACCACTGAGCCCCCTTTCCCAAGCCTCTGGGGTGCCCCGCCATCCTGTCTGCTCAGTCAGACCCTCTGGTCTCCTCCAGCACTGCCACAGGGTTAGGGTCACAGCCCACAGCAGAGCAGGTAAGGAGGATTAGGGGTATTTTCAGCACACCAAGTGACAGTCTTGAGGGGAGCCATGTGGTCAAACTTATCACAATCTTAACCAAGCTTAGAGTAAAGATCTACTTGCAAAGTCTCAGCAAATTTGCTTATTTAAAATTCATTAAAAATTGCATCTTTAAGAAAAAAAAATCTGAGGTATGGTGACACTTTCATCTCTCTTTTGCCAAGAAGCATCTGGCTTGCTATTGTTCACATTTACCAGGCAGTGAAAGTTCACTGCAACCTGTGACAATGTTTATTGGAAGAAATTTGCTTTTGTGGGATCTAAAGCAAGAAGAGACCCACCACTGTGGTCCTCTGTCTGACCACCAGCAATTCCTTGAACGTATTCCTGTCTGAGCCAGAGCAGATTTTTTTTTTTTTAAAGAAAACCAATCCTGATTTAAAAATTGCCAGTGAGGCAGAACACAACACCACCAAGTTATTCCAATCATTAGTAACCTTCGCTGTTACAAAAAAACTAGTTTTCAAGGTTCATCCCTTGTTTCTTTTTCTGTTTCTCTATTGAACAAGTTCCTGAGCTTTCTCCCTGAGACCCCTCATCCACCCATCTCTCTGAATCGCAATGCTGTTGACAGATAAGAAACTGAGCTCTTTTTGTTCTCTTTTGAGACAAGCAAATAAATCATAATCTGTCATCTATTTGATTATTGGAGAGAAGCAGCAAGATTGATTGTCACTCAGCAGTTCACAATTATTTCTAATGTTCTAATTCTAAAATACTTGCTGAACAGTTGCTATGATCAACTGATGGTCTGTACCTCATTTGAGAGCACTTTATTCTGATCAGTCACTGTATCCAAAGAGACTGACACGGGTCTGGACAGAAGTCTTGCAGGGGAGTGGTGGGTGGGGTAGTGACATCACAATGGCCTTTGGTAGGACCTCAGCTTATTGGGCAAAGGTGGTGGTGGTGAGGAAGTAACATCAGAGAGAGACTGACATCAGCGAGGCAGGACTGAGGTGCTGGGCAGACCCCCATGGCTTTGCTGCTGTAACTCTTGAGGTCTCTCCTTCAGGACTGAGGGAGAATTACGATTCACAAACATGAACATAAGGAGTGACCATTTTGGAGTTTTCACCATTCCTACTATTCATGATGATGTCCCTGTTTCAAAGGTAAAAGCATAGAGAGGTTTAGATCTTGCTCAGTCTGATCTATTGGGTGCCATCTGAATTCAAGGCGGAGAAATCATCAGGTTAAGATTGCAGAATGTGATTTCCTACCGAGGACTCTGTCCTGTACTTTTGTCAGTGGGTACTTTGAGATTTGTCCTTTTAGGGTTCCTTCTCCTCTTTCCCTTCCTCTTTTTTCTTTTTCACATGCTTTTTTTTTTTTTAACCTGCTTCCCTTCCTCCACAAAGAAGGTGTGTGTGGGGAGGAGGGGTCTTGCTCTCATTTTGGGGGGCTCTGACAAAGAGGTGGGGCTGGAAGCATGCTGAAAGTGACCCCTTTTAGTGGTGATCTGGGCCTATCTTTGGGACAGCTGGTGAGACCCCTCAGCCTCTTTCCTCTGAGTCTCAAGATGATTGGCTGGCCAATGGGCTATCGACAGGAAGGACTCATATCCATTTGTTCTCTTTTGAGACCAACCAAACAAGTCAATCAATCATGTATTTGATTAATCTTGTTGCTTTTCCTAATTGCCTTTTATGATGAGATAACTGGCTTTGTGGATATGGGGAAAGAAGTGGATGTGATGTATCAAGATCATTAGGAAAAGCAACAAGATTAATCAAATACATGATTGATTGACTTACTTGTTTTCCTAAGGGTGGGAAGAGTGTTACAGGAGGATGTGTACACTGAGCAGGTATCTTGGCTATGGATTCCTTAAAGCATGAGAGGTTCATAGGAAGGGTTTAAACAAAGGCCGTTCACGTGTAGAGTGAGTTGCTTTTTCTTGGTGATTAACCTTAGCCATTGGATAAAGGCTGATGTAGATTTTACCCTGAAAATGACCTTTACCCTGCCACAGAGTCCTTATTTTGGGTACACAGCTGTGTTGAGTTCTCAGCCACCTCCTGGGTGACTGCCAATATAGAACAGTGCATGCTGGGAACATGGACACTTGGGGCGGGATGACAGCACAGGCCTGGTCTTTGCTCAGGTATTGCTCGCTGGGTATTTGGTGGAAGATGTTCTTACAAATCTAGTTACAAAGTATGTAACTCGGCTGCAACTGCCATCCAGTGTGCTGTCTGTGCTGCTTATTAAAGACTAAATAGGCCATGGTGCATGACCTTCCCCCTCTCTGGTGGTCTTCTGGGTCAGTGTAGTAGCACAGGGTGGTGGGGGGAAATTTGCATTGCTACTGCTCATGCTTTACTTGCTCTGTTGATCGAGGACTCAAGGGCTGTCAATCTGCCACCTTTCACCAGTGCTAAATTCACTGTGAAATAAAAACAAAATAGGTGGAAATCTTCAAGGTGCCCTTAGAAGAGACAAAAGCAGGGCTTGTGAAAACAGTGCTTCTGAAGGAAAGTTAAGGAAAGGCATCTTTTATTTTTTGTGGGAAAGAGGAGGCTTCAGCATGTTCCTAATGGTTTTTGTAATAATGAAATAAATTGATCAAATTCAGAGGTAAATGTTTTTACCTAGGTAGGATTTTTAAATACATCTTGTAAATTGGGGATTCTGGTAGAGAAACTTCATATCAAGCAGATGGTGAGAGGGAGGCGTTGCATACACAGGATTAATGAGCAAGGAAGGAGACTGAAGCAAAGAGTCAAATGACTTCAGAAGTCAGCTAAAGAAGGTGGAGGAGGAAGTGAATGAGAGCTACAGAAGGTGGAGCATTCTGACACCTGGCTAGGTTGTATTGCTGGCCTGGTCTCAATGCAGCCAGGAGGCACTCTAACCTGCCTTGAGGTTGTGGTGGTCCCACAGCTCTATGATGGGTATGCAGGTAAGCCAATCTCCCCCGCACAGTGGCTGCATAGGGATTTGCATCACTGTGGATCAGAATCTGACCCTGACAGAGAGGGTTATCTTTATTCATGCTATTTAAAATGGGTTTTTGTTTGTTTACACTCACTTGACTCAACTGTCTGAATAAAGAGCTGGCAGAAAACCTCTTTTGCTAAAGATTCATTATCCCTCAACCCTTCACTTAAGTCTGAGGGGCTGATTCTTTGCTGCCTGAAATCTGACTCATTATTTATACCTGTGCACAGGGCAGCTGACAGCCTGCACAAGCTCCTGGGCAATGGAGGGCAGCTCCACGCTCCTGGAAGAGGTGGGGCCAGAGCAGCCAGCCCTCCATGCTGCATGGAGCACGCTGTGCCCACCCCAGCCCCCAGATCTGGATGGAGAGCACAACACTCCAGCAGCAATTTGAAGGGCCTGGACTCTGCCCAGTGCCGCAGTAGCAGCAGGGAGGCCCAGATCCTTTGAATCGCTAGGCCTCAGGGCAGCTGTCCCCCTTAACCCGCAGTAGGCTTGCCTGTGCAAAGTGGGGGTCAAACGCTGCCACAGGTGTGAGTCGAGAGGTCTGATGTGGCAGCATTTTGCACCAAACAGGTGTAAAAGAGAACTGGTGCAAGGCATTGACAGTCCAGTCTGGATAGCAGAAAATGAATGTCTGGCTCACACACAAATACTCAGGATTTATGGTGGATGTGACTGAGCACAAAGCAAAGAGCAGGAGCTGTGATTGACTGACTAGAATGTTCTGGAAGAGAATCATGGCCAAGCCACGTGCCAAATATTTAAGTTTAACTAAAAGCAAGGATTTGGAGGCCATAGCAAGACACGAACTCAAAATCTACCAATAACAAAGAAGTGAATTCTTGATGAATAAGAATTGCTGATTCATTATATTTTTGGAAGTAGAGCAAATTTAGGCAGTAAAGCTGATTCGTAAGGTGGTAATCATTCCACAGAAGTGATTAATGGAACAGTATTTCAGTCACTGTGGAGATTCAACAGTTACTAACTTCATTTTACTAACTGTTCCTTGCCAAAAACTTGGCACTCTAGCCAAGGCAAAGAGCATGTTGCATGTTTCAGAGTCATTAGCTGAACTAAGAAGTAGCTATAGCAATACAGAGCTAATGAAAACTGTTTCCTAATGGCAAACCATAGATCACTAACAGGACTGGACATCAGATCAAAATCTACAGCATATCCCCTCCACAGCTCTGAATTGCAGGTGTACATTCAGTTTACTGAAGCACAAGAGGTGCAATTAGAAAAGTGCTGTTAAAAATAGTTCAGGAGGCAAGAGCCAGAGGCCATCAATAAATATTCCACAACTGATAGCTAGCGTTAAAATCAATCGGCGTAAAAAGAAGTAAATGGCCTCTTAATGCAGAAGGAGTGTATTTCTACCATGAATAATGGCAATTTCAGCCAGCAGGAAGAATGCACATCCGAGAGAAACCTTTCAAAGTGGGCATTAGATGCTAATGCAATTTTTGTAGCATCTGAAATACCTGTTAAGAAATTTACATGGCTTCTTCACTCACTGACTTAGAAAAGGACATACAAATCCAGACATTCTGTACATATAGATCTAAAGACAGAAAATCAGATATGATGGGGGACAGCAGACAAAGTATGTAAGACAGCTTTTTTATGTTGTTTTTCCTTTCAAGCGCAAATAACACAGCAAGTAAAACATCTGATTTTGGTGCCTAGAGATTTCTTAGCCCTCAAAATCCTGACCTACAAGCTTTCTCTGTGTTCACCATTGAGGTCATCTTGCATTCCTCAGAGAAGGACCAGTTCACCGAATGCTAAATGACAGAGCATGTCTGCCTAGCCACTATCCTCCTCCAGGATTGTGCTGCAACTTGTGATACATAATGTTTGTATTGATAGCAGAAATGGGAACATAAAAGATCAAGAGCAGTGAATGCAGTAATCGGTGTACCCGATCAAACCAGTGGTCTATGTTGTCCAATATCCTGTCTCCAATAGTGGTGAGTACCAAATGCTTTAGAGAAAGGCATAAATCATGCATAATGGACAATTACACAGTGACATGTCTATGGGAGAAGCAATTTCCTCATCCCAGGTGGTTAGTGGTTGGCTTATGTCCTGAAGGGGGGTGTTTGTTTCTTATAAATATTAACTCAATATTTTCAAAGTCAACACTGAGACTTCTCAATACGAAGCCTGATTTCTAAATGTATAAAGAACCCAGCAACTCCCTTATGCTGCGATGTCTTCAGGCAGCCTCCAGTAGGTGCAGAAGCAGCAGTCATTAGTCAGGGAGGGAGTTATCTGGCCCCCCCTTATTACCAAAGGCTAGCTCGTTCTAATCTGGAGGAGTCTAGACTGACAGGGGATACTCAGATGACCCCTTTGACCTTTAAATTCCATCAGTTGGCTCAGTGTGTAGACTGCAGTAGTATTCTCCAAAACCGCCACTTCTGGCACCAAAACAAAATGTCATTCGCTGTTTTGAGGAAATTTTTCCTATCATCCACTCTAATATGCTTTGATTAGAAGGTACTTAACGAAGTTGACACAATACTAGGCAGTTCACATCTCAGACCCATTTAATAGCATCACACACTCCAAGGCCCGAAGGGACCATTTTAATCATGTTGTGTGATTTCCAGCATAACACAGACTACAAATCTCCCCCAAAATGACTCCTAGAGCAGATCTTTAGAAAAACATCCAATCTGAATTTAAGACCACAGGTGTCATCCCTGCAGTTACCCTAGTATCCTAGATCATAGTTCCTGGCCAACAGGAGCTACAGAGCCAGCACTCCAGTGGAGGCAGTGCATGGAACCTCCCTACCCAACCATGCCCCTACAGGCTGCAGGGACCTGGCAGGTGCTTCTGCAAGCCACATGGAATCTGTCTCAGCCTTGGGAGAGGAAAAAGTTGCAGAAGTGAGGGATGCAGAGGGAGGAGTTGATCAGCGGGACCCACGGACCCTCTGGGCTCCCAGGGGTCTAAAGATTCCAGTTTAAGAAATACTGTACTAGATGATTCCCCATTTCCATTTTGAGACCTAATCAGTTAAGAACAAAAGAGTGGCCATGATGGATCAGATCAATGGTTCATAAAAGCACAGAAGCATAGGACTGGCAGGGACTTCAATAGGTCCAGTCCCCTGCACTCAAGGCAGGACAATAACTAGACCTTACCTAATGAGTTTGTCTAACCTATTTTTAAAAGCTGCCAGTGATGGAGATTCCACAGCCTTCCTAGGCAATGTGTTCCACTGCTTAACTACCCTGACAGTTAGGAAGTTTTCCCTAATGTCCAAACTAAATCACTCTTGCTCAATTTAAGCCTATTGCTTCTTGTCCTATTCTCAGAGGGTATGTCTATACTAGCCCCCTAGTTCGAACTAGGGAGGCTAATGAGGGTGACGGAAATTGCAAATGAAGCGCAGGATGTAAATATCCCGCGCTTCATTGGCATGTTCTCGGCGGTCGCCATTTTGGAAATTGACTAGCCGAATAACTGCTCGCGTTCACGCAGCAGTGAACGGGAGTTTGAAGTAAAGGTTAATTCGAATTAGCTGTTAAACCTCATTCCAGGAGGAATAACAGCTAATTCGAGTTAGGGCTTTACTTCAAACTCCCGTTTCACTGCCACGTGTAGACGCGGGCAGTTATTCCAGGCTAGTCAATTTCCAAAATGCGACTGCCCGGGAACATGCTAATGAAGCACGGGATATTTAAATCCCGCGCTTCATTTGCAATTTCGGTCGCCTTCATTAGCCTCCCTAGTTCAAACTAGGGGGCTAGTGTAGACATACCCAGAGATTAAGAACAATTTTTCACATATCTCCTTGTAACAAACTTTTATGTACTTGAAAACTATTATGTCTTCCTTAGTCTTCTCTTCTACAGATTAAACAAAGCCAATTATTTCAATCTTTGGTTACAGGTCATGTTTGTTAGACCTTTAATCATCTGTTGTTCACCTCAGGACTTTCTCCAATGAGTCCATATCTAGCCTGAAATGTGTGTGTCCAAAACTGGATACAATATTCTAGTTGAGGCCTTAGCAGCACAGAGGTTCTTATAAATGGATATTATATTTACCTTTTTCCAGTCCTCTGGAATCTCCCTCATCTTCCATGAGTTTGCAAAGATATCTAATGGCTCAGATATCTCCTCAGTCAATTCCTTGAGTATCCAAGGATGCATTTCATCAGGCTACGGTGACCTGAAGACATCTAATTTGTCTAACTAATTTATAACTTGTTCTTTCCCTATTTTAGCCTCAGATCCTTCCTGATTTTTACTGGAGTTCACTATAATAGACATTTGTTTTCACCAAAAAAAAATTGTTAGAAATTAAACAAAAAGGTCATTTAACACTTCTGCCACTTCCACATTTTCTGTTATTGTCTTCACACTTCACTGAGTAATGGGCCTTCCCAGTCTTTGGTCTTCCTTTGGTCCAGAATCAATGTCCCCTCTAATCTAGTGTTTCTCAAAGTGGTTCATGAAACCACTTTGAGAAACACATTACCTGACCATGCCGGTTTGTTTATTTACTGGTTCTGCGGCCATAGAGTCCCACAGCTCCTATTGGCTCCATTTTGCCCTTTGCAGCCAAGGGAAGCAGTGGGAAGCAGACACAAAAAACCTAACTCTGGGTGCTCTGCCAGTCAGCTGGGCAGCATTTGAAACTCTCTTGAGTGGTGGCACAAGCACATATCTTATAGGGAACTATGCCCAGCATCCTGTTTTCTAACAGTGGCTGGTGCCAGATGCATATGAGGGAATTAACAGAACTGGGCAATTATCAAGTGATCCATCCCCAGTCATCCAGTCGCAGCTTCTGGCATTTGGAGGTTTAGAGACACTCAGAGAATGGGGTTGAATCCCTGACTATCCTAGCTAATAGCCATTAATGGATGTATCCTGCATGAACTTCAGCCAACCAGCTTTTAATCAATGTAATGTCTATTAATTTTATATTTTAATTTTTTGAATGAAAATGTCAGGCAGTGCCAAGTCAAATGCCTTACAGAAGTCAATCAACCTATAATCTCTTTAAAAAAATCTACCACGTTACTTTGAGAGGTTCTGTTTTCCATAAATCCTTGTTGATTGGCATTAATTACATTACCATTCTTCAAATCTTTGTTAGTTCTGTACCAGCCACTTTACTATCTTGCCCAGGATCAGACTCATGGGTTTATAATTATCCAAGTCACCCTGTTTACCCTTTTAAAATACTGGCCCAACATTAGAGTTCTTCCAGTCCTCTGGAATGTCCCTGATGATCCAAGGTTTATTGAAGATCAGCATGGCCGGTCCAGTGAGCTCCTCAGCCAGTTTTTAAAACTACTGGAGGTAAGCTATCTGGACCTGCTGATTCAAAAGTGTTCAGCTTCAGTAGGTGCTGTAAAACGTGTTGTATATGACTACCTCTTCTGTTTTCTTCCCAAACACAGAACAAAAATATTTATTGAATGTTACAGCCTTTTCTCTATTATTAATTCTACCATTTCCATCTTACAATGGACAAATACTTTCAGGTGACTCGTGGGAGGGGTAAATGCCCAACCCCAGCATCAAGTGCTTCTTCAACAGCCAGACTGGGCAGAGAGAGGAAAGGGTAGGGACAGAGGCAGGGCCAGAGCCTCTTCCAGGATGCTGCCCAGTGCTATGCAGGGTCCTGGCTGGCTGCCTCTGCCAGGCTCAGTTTTTGGGGACAGAGGCCAAGCGACCTGGAGCCCCCTCCCCCTGTCCCTCCAACTAGCTCAGCTGCCGTCTCAGAAGTCAAGCCCAGGCAGTAGGCAGCTTGCTGCCCCTACAGCAAAGTACTCTCCCAAGCAGCTGCTGTGCAGCATCTGGGAGTGGCTCTAGGACCTGGCTGCTAGGGAGAGCAGCCACACATGCCAAGGGAGGCTGGAGCAGCTGGAGGACAGAGACCCTCACTGCCCCAGGCACTGTAGGGTGAAGAGAAGACAGAGAGAGTGGAATCCCCTGGCTAGGGGCAGTGTAGGGAGGAGTTATTGGGGAGGACATGAGTTGCCCTAGGGTTTCCAACCTTCTGGTTTGTGCCAGAACCTGCTGGAATCACGCTCTATGTTGTGGCGACTACTTCAGCTAAACCAGGAGCTGATGGGCACAATAAGTCTGGTGCAGCAGTGAAACTAAGGTAGTCTCCCTTACCAGCCTTGGCTCTGTGCTGACCCAGCACTGATCCTACAGCTCCTAAGGGATACAGGGGGTCTCCGTGCTCTGCCTTCTTCCTAAGTGCCAGCTCCCCTTGGTGCCTGCAAACAGAGGGGTGTGCAGGTCACTTTTGTGATCCACCCAAGGTAAACCCTACACTCCCCAATCCCTGCCAGTAACCAAGCCTGGTTCCTGACCCTGCTGGCCCTCCTGCACCCTCTCCCCCAGCATGGTGAAAGTGAGGGAGGGAAATGGAGTAAACGGCAATAATCCCCCTATTTTTTTCCAGGTGTGGAATACATTTTATGTGCACTGTGGTATGTTTGGCTGTGTAGCACCAGTAGACACACAAGCTGCTGGCTGTGGGTGCTCTGCTAATCGGTGGGGTGGCCCCCCAAGCGCTCAGCTTGCAAAGAGCAGCTGGGCAATGGTCTTCTGGTTTATGGGATGAGCCAGTTGGCAACACTAGGCCCCTGTTTAGTTAGTGCCCCAGCAGGGGCAGGCACCCGTCACCTCCCCTTATCTGCTTTGGACCGTTTGTAGCGTCTGGTTTTAGCTTTTGTGGAAGGCCTCGGCCCAGCACCCTGCGAAGGGCAGGACTTCAACAGGGTTCGACACACGCAGGATACGGCTGAGGGCCGGGCCGCTGCCTCCAGCCTGTTTGACAGCAGCTGGCAATGGGTGGGGGCGGGGAACACGGGGCGATGCCCGGCTCTCCTCGCTCCCTGGAGGCCCCCGGCGGGAGGCGGGACCCGGAGCCTTGGTCTGAGCCCGTGTGTCCGTGGCGCTCGGCCTCTCCCGCCTCGCTTCGCTCGCTGGGACCCCGGGCGGGGGCGGGGCTTCGCCCGCCGGCCTCGTGCCCAGTCAGGCTGTTGGGTCTGAGGCGCCCCAGCACCCCTTGACTCTGCGGTCCCCGGGACCCCGCTCCCAGCTGCCCTTGCGGCTCGGACCGCGCCAGGCCCCGCCCCGCCCCGAGGCAGCAGCCCGGGCCCGCCCCAGGCACCTCTGGGGACTCGAAGGGGGGGGCGGTAGCGAGGTATCTCGGGCGGAAGGGTGTTATAGAGGCGAACGCTGCCGTTGGGCCCCTCTCTAAGACACCCTCCCCCTCAGAGCTCCGGGCCGCCTCTCTGCCCCTCCCTCCCGGGGAGGCGGTCCCCGTCCCGCGCTCGTGTGTCGCCCGGGCAACGTGACCTCATCAGCGCGCGCCGCGTCAGGAGGCGAGAGGCCCCGCCCCGTACACGCCGCGTGCGGCCGGCCCAGCATGGCCCGGGAGCTACTACTGCGCGGGAGCCGCCTGCGGGCCCTGCTGCGGGCGGGGAGTCCCGCGGGGCGGCGGGCGGTGGCAGGTGAGCGTAGGGCTGGGGGCTCGGGCCCTGGACAGGCGGAGCTGAGCGGCCCCTGCCCGGGTACGGTGGCGGGGAGGCTGGAGGCGTCTCGGCTGGGACCTGCAGCCCGCGCCGCCCGGCGGAGAGAGAGCAGCGGCTGCCACGCACCTGGGCCCGGGCTGCCTTCGCCCCTGTCGGCTGCGGTACCGCCCCTCCCTCCCTTTTTTAGCTGCAGCCGCAAAGGGCGGGGGCCAGCCCGCAGCAGCAGGACAAAGCTGAATAACCCCAGCCCGCGGGGGAGCCGCTTCGTCCTTCCTACGCATCCGGGTCCGCAGCTGGGCCTGAGCTTTGGCACTTTGTGGTGTCACAAGTCCTTGCATCCCACTGGCCCACAGAGTATGGCTTGTAAAGTCCCCAGATGGGACTGCCCCCCTGCATGGAAACATGGAACTGCTAAACATTTCAGCAGTTACACATTTACACAAATACACGTGTTTCGACATCCCTAGATCATAGTGGGATTTCTTTATCACAACATCTAACACTAAGACAACTTAGCTTTCTAGACTCCAGTTCCTTCCACTGTTTTGACAAGAAAAAATTAAAATACTTTGGGAGGCCATGGTATTTTCCCAATAAACGCTGTTAGAATATGTTTTCTCTAAATAGTTTAATACCAACATGATTACACTTGTCATGTGGTGTTTGTTCTCTCACCCTCTCCTCCCAGGGAGAAGCATGTGTAGTGCAATGTCTTGTTTTGGCGTTTCGGTTTTGTTACCCATATACATGTTGCTATTGAGGATGTTAATTAGTGTTTGTTTGTGTAAACATGTAACTGCTAGAATTTCCAGTGGTTATATGTTTATGTGAGGGGCTGAGGTCGGGAGTGAGTGCTCAGGGGGAGCAGGCTTTTAAGCCTTTTGTTTCTTTCAAGCTGCTGGTTGTATTTGCCTCTCTTGAGATCTAGTGACTTAAAGCAACAGACTTGCTTCACTTTTCACTAAACCCTAGTATACTCAGTTGTGTGGAGTTAAAAGGCTCTAGTGGTACATTCCTTCCAGTCAGAAAAATTGGACTCAAGTTTGTAGGCATTGCCCACTGGTCAGTTACTAGCAACTGCACAATCCTGGTTGACTTGATTACTCTTTGGGAATGAGGCTGCCTTGTGGCTTAGACAGGTTGAGCACATTGTCAGTGATTAACAAATAGTAACACACAGATCTGGGAAAGGAAATAGAGCAGGGAGGTCATAAGCCCTCCATATGTCCATGATACTATTGCATGTAGGCCATTCCACTTTCCTGTGGGCATTTCAGATAGATTACAGATCATGGCAAACTGAGCAGAGTATTCAGAGAAGAGCAACATACACGTTAAGGGGCTGAAGGAGCAGACTGAGACTTTTAGCTCTTAGCTTGGCTAAGCAGTAAATCTGTGAAGAATATGCTGGGGAGCAAGGAAGAGAATAACATAATGTGGAGGTTCACATAATTGAACAGAGACCCTCCCCATACTCCGAACTGGGAGGAGTAGGAGCTGCTGGCCATGGGGGAAGTCACCCAGCTACTGAATGCTTCCTGTGGAAGCATAGCTCGCTGCAATCCAGGCTATGATAGCAGAGCTGAAGAGGGCTTCATGTACTGCCACAGGGCTGATGGCACCTGCTCTCTGTAGGCACTGGGTGGGGGGAAACTGTGGTCCTGGTGAGGCCAAGCAGAGAGTGTGGGGATGAGGAGCACCTGGCCGTGGGAGAGGCCACCTCATTGCTGAGTAGCCCCTGCCTCTTGATTATTCACACTCCCATTACTGTACTGTAATGGGTTGAAGTGAAGGTTCCAGGACTGAAGTACTGGAAAAGCAGACAGCCCACCTGGAAATCTGTAGTAGGGAAAGGGAGTGCGGGCAGGACAGATTGATTAATGTTTTTTTCCCACCTATAATTCCTTTCAGTTTGTGGAAGAATAAACTATGCCACTGACACTGCAAGGAGACCTTATTTAGATTAGAAAATAACTATCCCAGTTTAACATGACCAGGAATCAAAATAGAGCACTGCCAGTAGCCACAGTGCCTGTAAGCACCATGCTGTGGCCGCTGTGAGTGGCGGAATGCCAGTTTCCGAGGAACTAACTTGGGTTCTAAAAGGCCTTGGAATACTGACCATGCTTAAGAGATCTGACAAGACAACAGGCCAATGGAATCTGAAAGCTCATATCCACTCTGATGCCAGTCGGGGATTTTAAAATGGGTTTTTTTAGGTAAACCACTGAAATTTTCAGCGGCTACATGTTTACTAGCTGGGGGGGAGGGGGAAGGCGGCTCCCACCCTCAATCCAGATGGCTACCTCTATCAGAGGCATCAGCGTGGGGGGGGGGAAGCTACACAGGTACCTGTTCACATCACTAATACTAGTTGCTACTTCCCTTGCTATCTTACAGCTGCTTTGTCAAAGCAGCTGGCACTCAGTGGTATCAGAATTAATGAGCTGTTGAGTTTCAAGTGCAGTAAAATGAAAAGTTGTGGGTTTTGGCCATTTATTCCTGTATCCTGGGCTATTAGCTGCCTCTGGTCATCATGGTTCCTTGGTGTCTGTGCAGCTCCTAATCACCAAATGGCTTGCTGCTGCTGCTTTGTAGGCTGTCACTATGGTCTGTGGGGTCCCTTTGGGATAGGAGGAAGAGATGTGACACGGAAACCCTAGTATAGATAGGCAGTGATCAGACTCAAGTCATGAGATTTTTTTTTGCATTACTGTGTGGCTTCAACATTTCTGGGTAGTTGATCTCATCTGTAGGGAGAATATTTGATGGCTTTAAGACAGTGGTTTTCAGACTGGGTTATGCGTACCCCTAAGGTACATGAGCTCTTGGGGGGGGGAGGGGGAAAGCTTTGAGAAAAATCCTGTAATGGCAGACCACACAGTTTGTTTAGTAAGACTTGTCAATCTGATCTTAGAGTCCTAATCCACATATCTCATGACATTCAAAGATTTGAAAACCATTGCTTTAGGCACGTCTGCACTTAAAATAATTCAGCTGCACTGCTATGGTGCTTCAGTGTAAACGCTACCTATGCCAACTGGAGGAATTCTTCTGTTATTTTCCACCCCCTTAAGAGGCCAATAGCTAGGTCTATGGAAGAATTCTTCCATTAACTTAGTGCTATGTACATGGGACTTAGGTTGGCTGAACAGCACTACTTGTGTGGATTTTTCCCCAAGTAGTTAAACCAACTTATTTTTCTAGTGTAGACCAGGCATTAGTTAGTGTTGGCAATTAAGTAGGTGGCACTTTTTTCTGTACTGAACTATGTTCCAGCATGGCAGGAGATGCTGTACTATTGGAGACAGCATTTCATCTGAAGAAAAGGGAATTGACTTCTTGGGCACTCATCTGGAAAAATCCCATGGAACTTTAATTGAAGTCTTAGGGTGGTAGCCTGGCCATGGTGCAGTAGGCTCATTGTAGCAAATTCTTCCTTTGTTTTCAGTTGTATACAGTCTCACTCTTTATTTCCTATCCTGATTTTCTGGGTCACGTTGCTGTGCACTACTAAGAAACTGCTGGGTTTTACTCCCACTTCAGAAGTGGGGGAAGTGGTCGTTTTGAGTTTGAAAGTGGTGTGGGATCCTGCACTATATGCTGTGTGAGCCTGAGAGATTGTGTTTTATCTTCTTGTTTCTCTGAAAACTGGCCATTGGGAGCTGAGAGATTTTTGCTGGGGGCAGGGGCAGTGCAGCAGAATTTCTCAGCTCCCATTGGCTGGTTGGGCTTGCACCACCGGGCTAAAAATAACAATGTGACCTTTAGACTCCGCTTTGAGACCCTCCCCCCTTTCTGGGATTGAAAACTCGACTGGACAATGCATGGGACAGTGTACCCTAGGGAGCATTCTTGCATTAGCCTTCCGGAAGAGGACCTGTGATCTAGGTAGCTAGAGCTTCCCTACCTCTAATATGTGTGATTTAGACTAAAACCTCTTGAATCACATCTTCTAGAAAGAGGAACCACATGTCTTCAGAGAGCAGCCCTCCATTTCCCCATCCCCCGGCACAACGTGGCCACCTTCAGCGTTCTCGCTGGGCAGAAGTACAGTACCCAGGCAACTGAGACCAAAGAAGAGGAACCCCTGCACACTATCATCAGCAGTACAGAGAACGTGAAAGGTGAGCAGAAGCCGGGGCTGTGGTTGGCAGGGAGTCTCCTGGAGTGTGTGAAAACACAGTGAAATGGCACTGACCTGGCAAAACCGTGCCTAACTGGGAGGGTAGGAGCGTGGGGCTATCTTCCAGGATATGTGTCCAAGGGAGGAAAAGGTGAAATTGGCATCCCATCATTGCCTGTGGGATGGACTTTCAAGACTTGTGGAAGGAAGTGATCACTGATGCTCCAATAACAATGGATTATTGGAGTCTCATGGTCAAGGACCTCCAGGTATCTTAGCAAATATAAAATCACCAGAACGAACACCACAAGGCAAACATCCCTCTAGCAGAGTAGTAACTACAATGAAGAATGAAACAGGAGGAACATGTTCGCTCTGTATCCTCTCAATGTCTCCCAGGTAGTATGGACCTGATGGGAAGTAAAACTGCTTAAGAGTGAGAGACACACTCCTCTCTAGTTACAGCCGGGCAGAAGCCTGCAGTGTGCTCTGATGGATGTAACTTTTGTGTGTGTGGAAGGGGGTTCCCAAGGAGCTGCCTCTTACTACATCCCATTTGTTACAGAAGTGAACTGTGCCTGCCTAGTTCATTGCTTTTGATGATAGGGGTCTCCGATTAAAATCATGCTGTTGGCCTTTCGGTTAGAACAAATCGCTTTGTCTGCCTCCAACCAGACAGAACTGCTTTAAAATCACGGGAGTGATCTGAACACAGAAATAGCATCTTAAAGGTGCTAGGACCAGAACCACGAAGCCCTTAAATGAATGTGGGTCTACTGCCCCCTGAACCCATCATCTGGGGTCAGAGAATCTGGGGTTTTGTCCACACACAGCTGCAGACATGTGACAGGTCATGGACTGTACTTCTTAGGATCTCAAGTGAGAGTCTAGCATAGCGAATGCCAAAGATTGGACTTTTTAAAAAGAGCCTCTTGAGGGAAGCATTTTGTATAGTGGTGTTCTCTTTGTGATGCTTTGTCTCTCTCTAAGCATATTAATCACTGGGGTATGAGCAGTCTTGAGGCTGCTCAAGCAGAGGTCCTGGATTAACACAGTGGCTCCTACTGTTCTACTCAGCACATGTTTTTTATGTTGAGAGCTTGGAGTGCTTGTTGAAGCAGAAAGCTCCTTGGCATGTTTCTCCCCACCACCCTCTATTTGGTACAACAATGAGTGCTCACGTCTTAGAGCACCACACACTACCAGAGTTAGATGTGAGAGGATTAGCTGGGAAGCAGGGGAGGGCATTTTTAGAGATGAAGATTTGGGGAGTGGATGGCTCCGTGGTGTGGGAATGGAGTGTAGTTTTTCACCTCTTGGTCACTGGTTCTGCTTCAGCCCACACATGTAGTGACCTAAGCTCACATAATATGCTGTTTAATGGTCGTTCTGTGATATGTGTGTTGTCTCAGCTGACAGGGTGCCCACATGGCAAAAAACATTCTGGCATTTGGAAATAGCGCCTTTGTTGGCAGTCTCTATAGTGGCCCTGGATGCCCGTATCTCCTGCCAGTCCTAGATAGAGCCCTGAGAGGCTGAGGCACATCGGTGAAGCTGTGTGCACCTTTCCTTTCTGAGAACTGTGTGAAATGCCTTTGGCTGTGTGTGATTAATTATAGGAGAAGCCTCCAAACATGAGTTCCAGGCAGAGACGAAGAAGCTGTTGGACATTGTTGCACGTTCCTTGTACTCTGAGAAGGAGGTAGGTCACCCGCTAATCGCTCCAATGCTGGTGAAGTTTCTGTTGGCAAAGCCACATTTCTGTAGGTCTGTGGCAGTGCCAGACACTGTTCTCGCAGTGGAATGCCTGCTCGACTTCCCAACAGACCCCAGGCTGGTTGCGCTCCAAGCTTCAGTGAAATCTTTAGAGTGTGTTTTTAATTTCATGTATAAATACATCCAGATGACTCAGTGGGCCTGTTCTGGCTCTGGCAATTGGCTGTGTTTTAGTACCAAGTTTAAACAAATGAGCCCCCACGCTACTAAGTGGAGAAATACAGTCGGCTCTGTACTGCACTGCATGTGGAACTTCAGCCCAAAGGAGCTAATGGAGTCAAGACAATGCTGGGCTAGCATGCTGCCTTGCAGGCACTATCCCCTTCCTTTTACTGGCCATTTTTCTCCCTTAGCTTTTTTGTGCAGCATTTTAAAGGCAGGTGTTGATGGAAGACTGCTGGGACCCTGCTGACAGAGGTAAATCTTTGTGCCTTGGCGAGAATGGCATGTGCTCCTGATCTTTAACTAAGGCCTTGCCTAGGCACGCCATCCAGCCATGTTTGGGAAAGGATGCTTCACTATGGGCTTCTGGCTCCATTAGAAAGAATGTGCCCTGGGTTTTCTGGCATCAGTATCGCTCAGAAGACGGAAGTGCCAAAACTCCACATGTCCTTTCCATAGGAATCAACAGTGTCACCTCATTTAAGGGCTGTGACATGGTCACATCAAGAGTGTTGGCGTTTGTGAGTCTGTCTCTTCTGACAAGCCCCTAGGCTGGAACAGGAACCTGCATGTGAGCCAGCAGTGCACTCTGACTGTTGTGGGTGCAGTGCAGCTGGCTAAGTACAGTGCTAGTTAGACAGAGGCTGCAGTACATACCACTGTTCCTTCCCCAGGTGTTTATCCGGGAGCTGATCTCCAACGGCAGCGATGCACTGGAAAAGCTGCGTCATAAGCTGATGTCTGAAGGGAAAGTCTTACCAGAGATGGAGATTCACCTGCAGACAGACAGCGAGAAGGGAACTGTCACCATCCAGGTATTTCCCTTAGCTGGCACGTGGAACAGGAAGTCACCTTTCTTCCTTCCACTTGCTCCACAGCTTGTCCTAGCTGAAGCCCAATAGAAGCTGAGCTGGAGTGCAGCCCCCATTAGTCTCCACAACCTCCTTGTGCCCTTGGCCCTTCACAGCCTTGTGTATACAAGGCTGATCAGTGCTCGTCAATGATACTAGATTGAGTTTATAACCCCAAGTTTGTGTTCCTGCACCATCTCCTGCCCCTGTGAGGAGTTCCCTGCTCCAGCTCTTTCCTGGAAACAACCTATGGCTTCTCTCATGGTGCTTGTTGGAACCAAATCACTTTCCACATTCTGCATGTGTATCCCCACTAACAGGCAGCTGGGCTCTTCCTTATTTAAAAAAAAAAATCTTGCAATGAGTTTAGGTGCCTACAGTGGGGACTCTGCTATATAAGAGGAGGCAAAGAGGAACCAGGATCATTCGGGGGTCTAGACACAGCTGTAAACCCAGCACTGTAATCTGTCTGTCCCATATCTATTCTTGCAGGGCATGACTGGGTTCTGGACATAGCATGTGGTTGCCTATTAGCCAATGGTGGATTTATCATCCATGAAATTATCTCCTTCTTTTTGAACCCAGTTATGCTTTCACAAAATCCCCTTGTAATGATTTCCCTAGGTTGACTGTGTGAAGAAGTATTTCCTTATATTTGTTTTAACCTGCCACCTGTTAATTTCATTGGGTGACCACCGGTTCTTGTGTTATCTAAAAGGGTAATTAACACTTCCTTTTTCGCTTTCTCCCTACTAAGGAGAAAGACCTGTATCATATCTCCACTAGTTGTCTATTTTCAGTTCGTCTTTTTCATCTCTCCTCATATGGCAACTGTTCCATACCTCTAATCGTTTTGGTTGCCATTAGGGATGTGAATGTGTACCTGTACACACAGTTAACCAATGAGTCTAGGCTCACTGGTAATCCTCACAGCTACATGCAGCCAGCCCTCCCCTCCCCCCGGCATGCTGCTGCCTCTGTATCAGAGATAGCAGCTCGGTGGGGTGGGGGCAGGCGGAAGCTGATGCTCATAGGGAGCCAGCTTAAAAGCCAACTCTCCTCCCCCCACTTGTGCTGCTGCCTCCCTCAGAGGCAGCAGCGTGGGAGGAGGGAGGGTGGGGCAGGCAGGCGGGAGCCAGTGTTTGTGGAGAGCCAGCTTAAAAGCAGACTCCCTGTGAGCACCAGCAGAAAATTTCAGCAGTTACACATTTACAAAGCCCGCCCCCCCCCCCCCCACACACACATTTTAACATCCCAAGTTACCATTCTCTCTACTTTTTCCAAGTCTAATCATAGAACACTAGAACTAGAAGGGACCTTGGAGACCATCAAGTCCAGTCCCCTGCCCTCACAGCAGGACCAAGCACTGTCTAGATAAGCGCTACTCAACGTGGGGCCTGCGGCCCATTTGTTTCCGGCCCACAGTGCTGTTTGGGTTTATGCGGGGCTCAACATGCGGCTGAGAGCCAAAACAAAAAAGTAGTCAATATAATGGTCTTCTGTTGATATGTGTTTTAGTAGTTAAATTCCTGGACTGTCATTGCTCATTAAAAGTGCTGTCATATGGCTGGAAATTAGGTAAATGGGGCCTGCATGTTGTGTAGTCTTGCCTTAATTTTTGTATTCATGCCTGTCACTGTAAGATAAGCTATTTGCATATATTTGCATATGCATTTGCATGTATATGCAACCACACTTAAGTTGCATCCCTCAGCATGTGCTGTGAGTATCATTGTGGCCCCTAGAGCTTCCAAAGTTGAGTAGCCCTGGTCTAGATTGTCCCTGATAGATGTCTATCCAACCTGCTCTTAAATATCTTCACAACCTCCCTAGGCAATTTATTCCAGTGTTTAATTACCCTTACAGTTAGGAAGCTTTTCCTAATGTCCAATGTCCATTGGTTTTTGTCCTGTCATCAGAGGTTGAGAACAATTTTTCTCCCTCCTCCTTGTAACATCCTTTTAGATACCTGAAAACTGCTATCATGTCCCTTCGCAGTCCTCTCTTTTCTAAACTAAACAAGCCCAATTCCTTCAGTCTTCCCTTATAGGTCATGTTTTTTAGACCTTTAATAATTTTTGTTGCTCTTCTCTGTTCCTTCTCCAATTTCTCCATGTCTTTCTTGAAATGTGGCACCCAGAACTAGACACAGTACTCCAACTGAGGCCTAATCAGTGTAGAGTAGAGCGGAAAAATAACTTCTTGTGTCTTGCTTACAACACTCCTGTTAATGCATCCCAGAATCTTGTTTGCTTTTTTTGCAACGTCACAGGGGCTAGACTGGTCTGTAGTTTCCTGGGTTGTTTTTTTTCCTTTTTATCGATGGGCACTATATTTGCCCTTTTCCAGTCTTCTGGAATCTCTCCTGAATTCCATGTTTTTTCAAAGATGATAGCTAAAGGCTCAGATAGCGCCTCAATCAGCTGATTGAGTATTCTAGGATGCATATATTTATTTTATTTTATTTATTTAAAACATTTTTACCCCGCCTCTCTATTTAAAATATTCAAGGCAGCTTACAACTTTTTTAAAAAACACAATATAAATATATATAAAAATTAAAATAAATACGAGACCGCAGAGGGACATAAAACCTGCTAAGACATCTCGAGAGGAGGGATACACACCTACAAACTCAAACACTCATAAAAGCATGAGTAAAAAGGATGGCTTTGGCCTAATGCCGAAACAATGCTAACATTGGTGCCATGCGAATATCCCAGGGGAGAGAATTCCCAGCCTGGGAGCAAAAGCTGAGATGGCCCTGTTCCGCGTAGATGTTAATCTTAACTCCATAAGTGGAGGAACACTGAGCAGAGCCTCCCCAGCTGACCTCAATTCCTGGGCAAGTTCATATGGGAGAAGATTGTCCTTCATATACGCCGGACCCAACCTGTTTAGGGCTTTATAGGTCATAACCAAGACTTTAAATTGTGCTCAGAAACATAGCGGAAGCCAGTGCAGCTGCCGGAGCACTGGTATAATGTGCTCCGTATAATAAGTATTAGTTAAAACTCGAGCAGCCGCATTCTGGACCAGCTGAAGTGTCCAAAGGCTCTTTAGAGGCAGCCCCACATAAAGCACGTTACATCCTGATTGGATTATTGCAACAGGAGCATGGATCACTGTGGCCAAGTCATGCTTATTCAGGAAGGGTCGCAGCTGGCAGGTCAGCCGAAGCTGTCCAAAAGCACTCCTGGCCACCGAAGAAATCTGGTTCTCAAATGTTAAAAAAGGGTCTAGGAGGACTCCCAAGCTGCGTACCTTTGTTTAAGGGGGAGTGTAACCCCATCTAGAATAGGTACCACACCACATTCCTGAACAGATGGCCTCCTGATCCACAGGACCTCAGTCTTATTTTGATTCAATTTCAGCTTGTTTGACTTCATCCAGTCCATCACCGCCTCCAGACACTGGTTTAAATCAGTCGCTGCCACACCTGGTTCTGATGTCACATGGTCGGTCGCACTCCTCCAAGCACCTTGTTCACATCCTCCATCTGCAACAGCTGAAACTGTTCCAAAGAAAAACAATGGGATGGTGCACTCAACACATTCTATCCCCCACTAACACAGCAGTCAGAGTCCAAATCAGACCGGATGTGAGCTATCTTATCCGCAAAGTGCTTCGCGAACAGATCCCAGCAGGGAGCCAAGAACTCCTCCATTTCATCATGAGTGCCAGACTGTAACAGGCACCGCACCACTCGAAACAGTTCCGCTGGATGGCATTTTGCGGATGCGATACGGGTGAAGAAGTAGCTTTTCTTCACTGTCAGCATGGCCACAGAGTAAGCTCGCAATTCAGTTCTAACCTGCAATCAATCGGACTCAACTTTAGTTCTCCTCCAGTGGCGTTCTAGCCATGGCACGGACCATTTTGCCACCATCAACTCCCCAGAAAACCAGGGAGCAAACTTGGCTCAGCTAGCCCGAAGAAGGCACTTAAGAGCAATCATGTCAATTGCCTGAGCTACCTCGATATTCCATATATTGACTAGGGCATCGACAGGACCATTTGCCATAACTGCTGAACAATCCCTCAGGGACTTCAGGAAACCCTCCGGGATCCATCAGCCTCCAAGGCTGGACCATCTTAATCATAGAATACTAGAACTGGAAGGGACCTCGAGAGGTCATCGAGTCCAGTCCCCTGCCCTCATATTTTATGGGTCCCTCACACCCCCGCAGAGGGGAAGGTCAGCAGATAGTCTAAACTTGAGCAGGTAGTGATCAGTCCATGACAAAGGGAGTGTAACCACATCCCTTAACCCAAGAACTCTATCACTCTCAGTCCAAAAGACCAGATCGAGTGTATGACCTGCAGCATGTGTGGGTGCAGTTATTTCTTGGGGTAGTCCTAGGGTCGTCCTGGTATCTATAAAATCTCAGGCTGGAGCAGACAGGACAGCCTCAGCATGAATATTAAAGTCCCCAAGACCAGAAGCCTCGGGGTCCTCAATGCCATGTTCGAGACCACCTTGGCCAGCTCAAGCAGAGCATCTGCTGTACAGCAGGGTGGACAGCATACAAGCAGAATGCCCACCCTATCCTGGCCACGCAACATCAGGTACAGACACTCGAATCTAACACTTTGTTGGACCAAGGCCCTGGCCAGTGAAATGCTATCCCAATAAACAATCCCCTACCCGACCATCAAGCCATGATTGGTGCTGAACCGAGAACCCATCTGAGCACAGTTGGGAAAGGTCAACACCTCCCTCCACTCCCAGCCAGGTTTCAGTGATAACAAGTCAGGTCAGCCCCTTCATCCAGGATTAAATCATGGATGACAGCTGTCTTGTGGGATAGGCCCCGGTGACTTGAAGACATCTAACTTTTCTAAGAAATTTTTAACTTGTTCTTTTCCTATTTTAATTTCTAAACCTACCCCATTTCCACTAGCATTCACTATGCTGGGCATCTCATCACCATCAATCTTCTTGGTGAAAACCGAAAAAAAGAAGTCATTAAGCACCTCTGCCATTTCCAAATTTCCTGTTGTTTCTCCCTCTTCACTAAGCAAAGGGCCTACTCTATCCTTGGTCATCTTCTTGCTTCTAATATAGTTGTAGAATGTCGTCTTGTTACCCGTTATATCTTTAGCTAGTTTGAGCTCATTTTGTGCCTTTGCCTTTCTAATCTTTCCCCTGCATACTGGCATTGTTTGCTTAGGATCATCCTTTGGAATTTGACCAAGTTTCCACTTTTTATATGACTCCTTTTTGATCATGGTAAGATCTCCTGGTTAATGTATTTTTTTGAGAATGGGTGACCAGAACTGCCTGAAGTATTCAAGGGTGTGGGTGTGCCGTGGATTTCCATAGTGATGTTATGGTATTTTCTGTTTTATCTAGACCTTTCCTAATGGTTCCTAACATTAACTTTTTTGACTGCTGCTGCACTTTGAACAGGTGTTTTCAGAGAACTGTCCACCATGACTCCAAGATGTCTGTGTTGACTGATAACAACTAATTTAGACCCCATCATTTTCTGTACATAGTTGGGATCTAAGTTCCTGGTAAGCTGCATGGCTGTGCAGTAGCCTATCAAGGGCCGTGGAGGGCTGTGTGTGTAGGGGAAACATGCCTCTCCCATAGCCCCAGACCTGTTGCTGGGAGAGAGGACTTGGGGAAGTCCTCTCTTCCTGCCACAGTCCCAGGGCAACCTGCACTCCAAACCTCTCATCCCTGGACCCACCCCACAGCCTTCACTCTCAGTGAGAGCCCTCACCCCTGCCCCTTCTGCCCCAACTCGGAGCCTCAGCCCCATTCCCACCACACATCACCACCACATTGGTACACATAACAAAATTCATTCTGCACATGCATATGAAAAATTAGAGGGAAGATTGGATGGGATTATTCTCCAATGTACATTACTTTGCCCTTATCAATATTGAATTTTATCTGCCATTTTGTTCTTTGTGACTCTTCACAGTCTGCTTTGTACTTAATTATCTTAATTAGTTTTGTGTTGTCTGAAAATTTTTCCACCTCACTGTTTACCTCTTTCCAGCTCATTTTTGAATATGTTGAACAGCACTGGTCCCAGAACAGATCCCTCAGGGACACTGCGGTTTACCCCTCTTCACTGTGAAAACTTCATTTGTTCCACCCCTCTTTTTCTTATATTTTAAGCAGTTACTGATCCATGAGAGGACCTTCCCTCTTACCTTCTGACTGCCTACTCTGCTTAAGAGTCTTTGTTGTGAGGGGCCTTGTCAAAGACTTGCTGGAATCCAAATACCCTATATCGACTGGATCATGCTTATCCAAGTATTTGTTGATCCCTCTCAAAGAATTCTAATCAGATGGAGAGGCATGATTTCCCTTTACCAAATCCATGTTGATTCTTCCCCAACAAATCATGTGCATCTATGAGTCTGATGATTCTGTTCTTTATTATAGCCTTAACCAATTTGTCTGGTAGTGAAGTTATTGGCTTGTAATTGCCAGGATGGCCTCTGGAGCCTTTTTTAAAAGATCAGCATTTCATTTGCTATCTGTCAGTCCTCTGGGACAGAGGCTAATGTTACATATCACCGTTAGTAGTTCTCATAGACTTTAAGATCAGTCTGACCTCCTGCACAGTTCAGGCCACAGAATCTCACACACCCACACCTGAAATAGACTGGAGGCTAAATTACTGAAGTCCTCAAATAATAGTTAAAAGACTTCCAAGTTACAGAGAATTTACCATTTACATTAGTTTAAACCTGCAAGTGACCTGTGACCTATTCTCTAGAGGAGGATGAATTTCCCCCTTCCCCCCACCACTAGTTTCTTCATAACCCCAAATATGGTGATCAGTTAGACACTAAGCATGTGGGAAAGACCCACCAGGCAGACACTACAGAAAATTCTTTCCCAGGTAACTCAGAGCCCTTCCCATCTAGTATCCTGTCTTTGCAGTTTCATATTTGAATTCCTTAAGAACTTTTGCATGCATACTATCTGGTCCCAATGGCTTATTACTGTTTTATTTATCCATTTGTTCCAAAACCTTCTCTGACACCTCGGTCTGGGACAGTTCCTCAGATTTATCACCTGGGAAGAATGACTTAGGTATGGGAATTTCCTCACATCCTCTGCAGTGAAGACCAATGCAGAGAATTCTTCTAGCTTCTCTAAAACAGCCTTTTCTTCCTGGAGTGCTCCTTTAGCACCTTGCTTGTCCAGTGGCTGCACTGATTGTTTAGCAGGCTTTCTGCTTCTGATATACTTTTTTTTTAAATTGCTGTTTTTGTGTTTTCTGCTAGATGCTCTTCAGATTCTTTTTTGGCCTGTCTGATCATGCTTTTATTCGTGCTAGAGTTTATGCTCCTTTCTCTTTTCCTCAGTAGAATTTGACCTCCGCTTTTTAGAAAATGTCTCTCTTTCTCTAATTGCCTCTTTTACTATATTGATTATCCATGAGACATTTTTGTGGTCCTCTTGCTACTTTTGTTTGAGAGGTATTCATATAATTTGGACATCTATCATGATTTTTTTTTTAAAGTTTCCATGGAGCTTACAGGCATTTCACTCTTCTGACTGTTCCTTTTGATTTCCGTTTAACTAGCCTCATTTTTGTTTAGTTCCCCTTTTGAAGCTAAATGCTACCATGGCGGGTTTCTTTGGTATTTTCCCTCCTGTAAAGATGTTAAATTTAATTACATTACTGTTGCAGTTACTATGCAGTTCAGATATATTCATCTCTTACACCAGATCCTGTGCTTCACTTAGGACTACATTCAGAATGCCTCCTACAAGCAGTCGTTAAAGTTCTAAAACTTTATCTTTGTATCACACCATGAGTTAACATGTTCCCAGTCAATATTGGGTTTTTGATTTTATGGCCTCTCTAATCAACCCCAACTCACCCTGGACAGGCTATTCCTTGGGATTCCCTTTCCTGCTCATCCCTCTTCTTCTCCTTGGAGTTTTGTTTTACCTTCCAAACCTGGAGTGTTCTTTGCTGAGGGACATCATTGCCAAGAGTGTTGCTTGTTGATTAGAGAGCGTGCTGGCTGGCTGGGAGCAGTGCTGTTGGTGACAAAAGGGGAGAGGTAAAGAGAGAGCTGCAGCTGTCAGAGAACCTGTGCACTGAAACAGAAGTTTTTAAACTGATCATGTTTTATTTCTGTCAGTCCAGGTATTTTGCTGCAGTATGGAATATCATTTTGCTGGAAGCTTTAGCCAGCCACGTACAAATATCTTTCCCATTTCCCTATAGCAGCTTGGTTCAGAGCAGTTTGGGGAGCAGTTAGTTTGAACTGAAAGATGTCTTCACTGCAGTTGTGTTTCATTCCATTCAAACCCGTCTCCAGGAATTTTCCTTAAGCATTTTGCAGTGAGTTTGGCAGAGGTTCAATAACGTCCAATTACATTCAGCGAGCAGGGATTTTTTTTTTAGGTATAGGAATTTGGGAATGACGTGCTATGCTATAAATAGAAGTGGAGCAGAGGAGCTCAGAGCTCTGTTCAGGGGTCTGGAATGAACAAAGCCTGAACCAGATGCTGAAAACTTTTCTTTCTGGCTTGGGGGCAGGGACGTTTTTGTCAGATTCCTGAGGTTTTGCCATTCGCTGTTTGTTTTTTCTGGCTGTACAAACCCTGCTATTGAGACCCTACCTAGCGTCTAATTCACTTCACATTCTTAAGGTGACTGATTGGGCTGCCATCTTTAATCAGATGAAAGGTGTCCCAAGGGGAAGCTGTGTGGATGCAGAGGAAGCACCTCACCAGTAACCAAGATGTATATTATTAGCCAGTATCTCGTGCACACTTGAAGATATTTTGATCATACGTTGGAAATAAACACTGATCTAAAAATAATTGTGCGTTGTCAGCATTAATTATGACATTTTGTCTTGCTAGTTAATAAGAAACCTACATGGTGAGGAAATAGCTAGCTGGGGTGGAAAGTAGCAGACGTCAGTGGGGCTGGATTTCAGGGAGACCGCTGCTTATGCTGTTCATTTTGCTGGCATTTGGGGGCCTGTATCCCGACTCTTGACAAGAACATGTGAAATCAGATCCTGTTTTGCTTCTGGTTTTGCCATGTAGTGATTTGTGCTTGGTGATGGTAGGTGACTCAAAACCCTCCTTTGGACAAAAACCTTAGTTTACTGTGGCAGTAAAACAGCTCATGTGCCATTGTGCTTAACCAGAGGGACTGAGAGAGTGTAGGAATGAGTTCACTTGGCCCTTTGCAATGCAGCTGGTGATGCTGCACTGTGGGAAACTCAGGTTTGACACCAAGCCCATTTTCTCACCACTCTGATGGCATTAGCTTGCTCTTTGTTTCTGTGGAAGGTCTGAAGGGAAGTGAGTTCAAAAGCAGCATCTTAAAAGGTGGAACATGGAAGGGTTCTGGGGGACTCTTGCAGAGCAGGAGGGAGGAGGTGTATTCACAGTGGATTGGACCCCTGTGTTACGGGTTAGCCATTTCTGAGTTGGGATTTTTGCTATGTTGCCTCAATTATCCTAAGAAGCCACAGGGATAACTAAAGCTCAGTCAAAGCAAACAAGCCCATTCTTACTGCTGCCGGCTAAGGATCTCCTGACTGAGAGATGGCCATGCAAGGATGCCAAGGAACGAGTTGTTTGTTGCAATAAATGGGAGTGTAAATGCAAAAGACTGAAGTGGATGAAAATATCTAACAATGGACTAACACATTTCATGCTGCCATACGCCAGCGTTCAAAGCCTGGCCTACATAGCAAGTAGTAGTCCATGTAGTAGCCAACTCCTGGCCTGCTCGACAGTCTCTGTTGGAGAAGCCAGGACGCGAGTGCTCACACACACCTATGCCCAGCTCTCCAGCCTGGATGCCGGCATGCTACCAGCATACTTGGCAGTGGAGTTTTGCAGAAGGTAGTTTTGAGTTAGCGAAGGTGGCAAAGAGAATAAAAAAGAGCTGGTTCATGGTAGCACCCACCGTGAGGATGGATGGTCTGATAGACAAGCTACTGAACTGGCTGAGGCTTGCGAGATCTGGGTTCAAATGCTTGCTCTGTCCCAGACACCCTTGGGACCTTGGTCTGGTCTTCAGTCTTTTCCTTGCCTGTACAATGGGAATTAGCCTTCCTTTCTCCCACACTTGGTCTATCTTCTCTCCTTAGGAACAGGGACTGTTCTTCATTAAGCATCTGTACAAGCCTTTAGCTCCATGGGGCCCCCTTGGTCAGGGCCAGTAGGCACTGCCGTGATAACAGAGTATTCAGTTACTGAGGATAGAGTTTGTCTCTTAGGGTATGTCTAGACTACATGCCTCTGCAGACCGAGGCATGTAAATTAGACATACCGACATAGTCAATGAAGCGGGGATTTAAATATATTGCACGAGGCATAAGGGATCGGTCGGCAAAGGCTTTCCTTGCCGACCAATCCCCATCTTGACTGCCACTTCGTGCCAACAAACAGCTGAGCCGGTACAAAGCGGCGGCCATTTTTATTCTGATGAAGCGGGGGATATTTAAATCCCCGCTTCATTGACTATGTCGGTATGTCTAATTTACATGCCTCAGTCAGCAGAGGTATGTAGTCTAGACATACCCTTAGTGCAGTTGTGTGTCTACTCTGTGCATTCTGCTAACATGTGGTTTGTAACTACTGGACAGTTGTTTCTGCACCTTAGAACCCTGCATTCCCTGAGTCCCTTGCCCTGGCCTGGGGAAGGGGAACCGTCCATTGTGGGGGAAACTCCTCTTTCGTTTTATTAACTGACAGCCCCTGATGGTAGTGGTACCTGAGTCTGTTCTGTGTCCTGTCTGCTGTTGAAATGCACTGCCCTGGTTCCTCAGCTTCTCTCATGTTCCCTGCAGGATACTGGCATTGGAATGACCCAGGAGGAGCTTGCATCTAATCTCGGCACTATTGCTCGATCTGGCTCAAAGGTAAGAGCGTTGTTTTGTCCTCATGGCCATTTTCATTTCCCTGAGGGTCCCCCATCCTGCATCTCCTGAGGCTCTGTTGTGAAGGGGACCCATTAGGAGGTGAAACCATCCAACCAGCCTCATTATTCCGGACCTATGGTGTATGTCGTCATTGGTACCAGGATAACCCTAAAGAACCGTTTTCCTCTCACTGAGGGATCAAGGCTGCATTTGCCAGGGGGTCCCTTATGTATAGAGCCTATTTGGTATCCGCATCTGTATCAGTAAACATGAGCTGCCGATATTCACGGATATAAAGTGGATATCCATGGATTTACAAGCCTCTACTTGTGTCCTGTATTCTGTATAGCCAGGTTCTTTATATAGTCAAGGTGCATCTGGCTGTGCCGCTTTGTTAAAGCAGACTTTTTTCCCCCCAAGGCATCCTGATGCAGATCCACAAGCTCTCTGCCATCATGATCTCAGTGCCGCCTGGGCCACATGTGGCAGCACAGTTATTGGCGGGGTGGGATGGACACAGCTGTTTGCTGGTGCATGTATTTGCCAGGTTTTTTCATTTCCTGCAACTGAGCAATCATACCCCATTCTCTTTCCTCTCTTGCACCTGTCACAGCTAGCACTGCCCTCAGCAGCACTTTCCTGGTCCAAAGCTGCAATCACTGCCCCTCCCTTACGAAGTTGCTGTGAAGAAGCAAGTCACTGGCCCCCTTACCACTTGTGCTGCCCCCGCGAGGGTGAGCTCAGCCCCCAGAGTGCTGACCACTCCAAAGTAGTGGAAGAGGAGGGGACTCCTTGGAGAGGAATGTACCATGGTGCCAGGCTCACACAAAGCAAACGTAGCACCAGGCTGAGTCGGGGCATGTGGGAAGAGCAGCAGTGAGGGTCTGGGAGAATGCTGCAGCCTTCCAGCAGTAGTTGAGGATCTGTGGACTTGCAGTCCAATATACCTGGTACTCATTGTCCTTACAGGCATTTTTAGATGCCCTACAAAGCCAGGCAGAGGCCAGTAGTAAGATCATTGGCCAGTTTGGAGTGGGCTTCTACTCTGCCTTCATGGTGGCTGAGAAAGTGGAGGTGTACTCGCAATCTGCAGAGTCCGGGAGCCCTGGCTACCGCTGGTCTTCAGACGGGTAAGAGCTACAGAACAGGAAATGGAGGCCAATCTATTTGCAAGAGTGAATGAGTTTTGTGATGTCTGTATCTTCACCTGGGTGGGGCCTGGAAGGCGGGGGGAGGGGGAGGGGGAGGTGAGGCGAGGCAGGGCACTGATCTTTGCATCTAGACAGCAGCTAAAATTCTGCTTAGGTTACAAGCATGGACTGATGGGGGGGGGGGGGAATAAAGGGGGCAATTGCCCAGTGGTCCAGAGATTCAAAGGGGGCAGTTGCCCCGGGTCCCTTTGAACTGCTGCTGGAGGTAGGGAGGTTCTGCGATCTGGGCAGCACTAAGGACTGACTGCCCTTGGTCCTGCCCCTTCCACCCTCAGCCCCCACCCCTTCTGAAGGCGCAGAGTCATCCCCCACCCTTCCTGCTGGCCCACAGTGGCTGTTGTCAGCCCCACTGGTTACAGGTGAAAGTCTCCGTTATAAACTCACCCCCCATGTAATGCAGCTGCCTGGCTGTGCTGGGACAGAGCTGCAAGGGCTGCTCCAAGACAAGAGAATGGTGGGTTGGGAGAGCTGGGTGGTGCCCCTCCCTGCAGACTGTCAGCTCCACACTGCTACAGGCTGGTTCAGCAAGACAGCTCCATGTGAAGTCAGTCCTGCTAAGTGTGCCAGAGTGACAGCCCTCAAGACTGGCTGAACTCTCCCCCCAGAGTCTCAGCCCTGCCTTGGAGCGATGCTGCGGGGAGGGGGCAGAGGCAATCCAGTCTGCAGGGGCTGGTCGTTTTGCTGAGAGTGCCAACAAGGAGGCCTGCCATGGTGTGCTATAACAAGGGCACACACCTGCTGGGAACTGGGCTTCCCTATAGGTCGCCCACTTGTTTCCCACGAGCCATCGAATGTCCATCGCATGGCAGAAGCTTTGAGTTACTGCAGGCTTGCACCAGATTTGGACCAGAGCCCTAGATGTGAAAAGCTCCACATCCTATTAAAAGCCTGTGGGAAGAAAGAATTTGCTGAGTTACAAATCCCTGAAAACTCTTCTTACAAATGAATCTTTGGCTTCTGTTGTGTTCCAGATGATGGTCCGCTTTGCAGTGCCAAATGTAATCGTCCTGTCAGGGTCGCTGCCAATCCTGCGCCTTTCACAGTGTGTTTCCCACCCTTGTATTGGTGCTGCTTCTTGAAGCATTTGATCCTTAGGCAGATGGACCTAGGGATGTAAGTGACTAGTCAACTAGTCGCTTCCTCTCCTCCCCCCCTCCCCCCCCCCCCGAGGCAGCAAGGATGGGGAGCAGGAACCGGTGCTGGGGGGAGCCAGCTTAAAAGCCGGTTCCCCCTAGCACCATCTCCGCGGGGGGCTGAAGTGCAGCAGGAGACCAGGTGCAAGCTGGGAATCAGATGATTCCTGGCTTGTGCCCGGTCCCAGAAGCCGCGCCTCTGCTTTTTAAATGTATTAAGAACTGCTAGGCTCTTAATACATTTAAAAGGCTGAAGTGCAGCAGGGGGAACTGGGTGCGAGCTGGGAATCGGCTATCCTGGCTTGCACCCAGTCCCGCTCGCTGCGCTTCAGCCTTTTAAATATATGAAGAGCCTGATGGCTCTTCATACATTTAAAAGGCAGAGCCACAGCGAGGTTAGCTCCTATGGGGAGCTAACCCCGCAGCGGCTCAGCAGTTTCCCCCCCCTATTGACTAATCAACTCGTTGATGGAAATTCAATCAACTAATCGATTAGTTGATTAAACGCAACTTATCCCTAGATGGAGCAGTCTCTTTGAACTAGAAAGCGAGGAGATGACCATTGGTAGCAAAGGAGGCCCTGTCACTGAGCGCAGCAGCCTTTTGTCACAGCGTACCACTGCAGTCTAGTGGAAATAATCATAGATGGGGCACACGTGCGTGGGCCAACAGAGATCCATGCAGTCTGCCTGTTAGGAGCCTGTAGGGCTGCAAGTATCTGTATTAAATGTAGATGGTTTCAGTTGCTGTCATGGCAGTTTAGCCCAGACAGATAACATCGCCCAGCATGCAATGCTGCTGTCAGTATCTGCTGGGAGCTATGGTCTCTGCTGGCTGTACCAGCTATGGATCTGGGTGACAGCTTATAAATGCCACCATGCCCAACGTCCATTGACATCAGTGGGAGCTGGGTGCTGAGGAGTTGTTCCTGCTTTGAAAAGCTCCTCCTTGGTTCATGAAATGATCCCTTTTCACTCTTGCTTGTTAATGAGAAAAAGGGAGAGTTTTCTATGCAATGCTGTGTTTCTAATCCTAGCTCAGGAATGTTTGAGATTGCGGAAGCCTCTGGTGTCAGAACTGGGACCAAAATTATTATCCATCTCAAAGAGGAGTGTAAAGAGTTTGCGAATGAGGACAGAGTCAAAGGTGAGCAGGGTGGGGAAATGGTGCCCTCGGCACACCGGTATCGTCTGCGGGAGGAAATGTAATTGTGTCCCTCGGACTCTGGTAGCCCCTCCCACCTAAGGATTGCTGTCCCCATCTCAGGGAGGGCTGGAGAGCTGGTGATGTGGTGATGACATTTCTTAGATTAGACCCCAGTGTGTCCTGACTCCTAGTCTCCTGCACTGGCTAGGCACCCAGCCTTTGATGCCTATACATTTGTAAGTTGCCTGTTGGGTGATGCTGTTTTTCCCCCAAAAAAGTTGACATTTAATTGCCAGAGCCCCGGGGGTCTCCCCACTTTACAATCCCACCCTGGTGGGGCTCCACACCAGTGTTGCAGCTCTTGTGAAGATCAACGGAGCTTCTGGAGCCCTGTGGATGGGTGTCAGGGTTGCAGTGAGGGGGTGAGGCACTGTGGGCATATGTTCTCTATAGCCTTCCTGCTGCAGTGCTTTCTCTTCCTGTGAGCAGTCCCAGGCGAGCCCTAATTCTCTCAGGCTACCTGGAGCTGTGGAAAGCTCCATGCACAGTATTCTAAAGCCTGGAGGAGTCTGCTCCTCAGAAGTTCTCTCTCACTTGAGAGCTATTACAGTGAAGCAGCTATTTGTAAAGTGCTCTGGGATCCTCTGCTTAAAGGGCCTGGGAAGGGCAGAGGGTGATGAGATTTTAAGGGTGAGCTTGGGCAGATGGGATTGTGCAGAGATGATCTGTCCTTTGCTCACCACAGGTGCTGCTCACAAAAGTAGGCTGTGACTCCTATTGGTATAATCCAGGAGCCGCTTGTCCCACCCCCCAAAGATCATAACTCCACCCCATTCTGCCTCTGTTCTAATCTAGAATTATACAGGGTGCTGCCAACTTAACCCCCATCAGATTTTCCCATTTCCTTAGGAAAAGTCAATTTGAATTAGCAAGCAGGCTTTTTCTAGCAACCTGTCTGGGAGCTTAAACTCCTAGTTTTCTAACATTGGCCTACTTCCGTATATTTCACAAGGTAGGAGGAAAACTGTTAAAAGAACCATAAAGATTGCAAGGTGTAGTTAGAAAATGGGAAGGTTCCACAGCCTGCTAACCCTAACTTTGCCCATCTCTTCATAGGTATTTCAGTGTGGTGTGTAATGATGTGATCTCTTGCTGTTATTTTCATTGATCCCTGTCTTGTTTCATTGTGCACATTGGATTATGTATTTAAAATATTTTACTAAACATGCACATGTGTGAATTGCATTTTAAAATGGTTCTAACATGGCCAAATTTAAACCAGTTTTTCTTGGGACCTTGAAATATACTTCTCCCTAAGAATCCTATTTCTACCAGTTTTCCACCTCTCTACTTCACACTGTTTAGGTGCGAAAGCTGGGGGTTTTTTAAATGAAGAATTCCTTGTCTAATGGGAAAGTGTCCCCTTCCGTCTCTCGCTTTCAAATAGCTGAATAGTTTTTGCTAAAGAAACTCATTTTCCCTGGGCAGAAACCAAGCTTCTTAAATTCTGTCCTGACAAGTGAAAGGTTCAGGGAGTTGTGAGCCACAGAAAAAGCTGGGTGACATGGAAACACTTGAGCCCCACCCTTTAACTGTAGGTGTCCCTATGTTCTTCTCAACCCATGTTTTGAGATTAGTGTGGCACATTAGCACTTCTTAATTCAAAGTTGTAACTGTAGCAGTAAGGGTATGTCTAGACTACATGCCTCTGCCGACCGAGGCATGTAAATTAGACATACCGACATAGTCAATGAAGCGGGGATTTAACCGGCAGTCAAGATGGGGATCAGTCGACAGGGAAAGCCTTTGCCGACCGATCCTGTAAACCTCGTTTCACGAGGCATAAGGGATCGGTCGGCAAAGGCTTTCCTTGCCGACCGATCCCCGTCTTGACTGCCACTTCGTGCTGACAAACAGCTGAGCCGGCACAACACGGCGGCCATTTTTATTCTAATGAAGCGGGGGATATTTAAATCCCCGCTTCATTGACTATGCCTGTATGTCTAATTTACATGCCTCTGTTGGCAGAGGCATGTAGTCTAGACATACCCTAAGAGAGAGAAAAGTCCTTTTACATTGTCGTCTCCATTCCCTGGGCCAGTGCAGGATTATTTGCCGGAGGTTTTTTGGTGTTTTGCTGAGTCCAGTTTTATATGCCCTAACCAATCCATCCCTTCTCTCAGGAGAGGGTTCTACAGCTTAGTGGATCTCACTGATGTTCAGCCAAGACTTATAAAATCATAGAATATTAGAACTGGAAGGGATCTCAAGAGGTCATCAAGTCGAGTCCCGCCCTTATGGTAGGGCGAAGCACAATCTGTCTAGATCATCCCTGATAGATGTCTAGCCAACCTGCTCTTAAATATATCCAGTGATGGAGATTCCACAACTTCCCTAGGCAATTTATTCCAGTGTTTCACCACCTTGACAGTTAGGAAGTTTTTCCAATCTAAACCTCCCTTGCTGCAGTTTACTCCCTTCCTGATAGTAAGCTAACATGTTCCCTTTTGTCTGTCCCATTACTCCTACTTGTACGTCAGAGTGCTACATTAAATACTCCTTTCCCACTTAGATCTTCAGGTATTTCAAATGTTTATAGACCAGTCTCACTGCCTCTACTTCCAGTTGCCATCCCTTTGCTAAGCTAAATATTCAGTCACTCCAGACTGCTAACGTTTGATGTTGCTCTTTTCTGAGCTCCTCCAGTCCATGTATTTTTTTCTGATTACCAAATGGGCTGTGGTTCAATGCTATGGGGAATAGGAGCAGGCTGCAGTGGGGAGCAGGAGCAAAGGGGCTAATCTGTGCTGACACAACAGTTTCCCATGGCCCATCCCGGTGTCAACAATGTGGAAGTTGAAATTTGATTAAAACCTGTGTTCTGGGTTTTTTTAATTGAAAATGCTTCTCTCTGTTCCAGAGGTGGTGACAAAATACAGCAACTTCATCAGCTTTCCCCTCTACCTCAATGGGCGACGCATCAACACTTTACAGGTAAGATTGAGAGTCGTGGGTTGGGCAGTGATTGGAAGGGAAACTTATAGCCCTGCAGTACGGTCAGGAGATCAGTGAATAGGTCCAGAAATGACCAGGGACTGCCAATGGGTGAAGCAGTGGTGATTTCCTAGGGCAGCAGTGGGCAACCTAGGCTAGTAAATGAGCTGCATGAGTGGGCCTTCTTCGTCTCAATGGACTACAAGATTGTCATAATCAAGGTGATCTTCTGGGATAGGGTAGTTTTGCTAACTGCGCTGTGTACCTAGAATTTGTGGGGTGTGCAGTTTGACCTGTGCTTTATGGCTTGAGTGCATGAAGTCTGTGGCCTCTCCTGTCTCTATCATTGTCGTCATGTAGAGTCCAGTGATTGCAAGTCGCTGACTATCTTCAGTCTCCAAAGTGGTGGCATTTAATTCATACCCACACACACCTAATGTGCACATACAGTGTACTTAACAGGGAGAACCACGTGACTGTTCCCCATCGCACCTTGTGAGCCTCTCAGAAGTCAGGTTAGCAAAAAGTAGAAACTGCACGCTGGCCTCCCGGAGTGATCAGTACTAGCTCCGTTCCTTTTTAACTTGTACGTAAGTGACATAGCCCAAATGACATGCTGCAGGTTCATTTAAGCTGACAACGTGGCACTAGCAACACAGGCTGTAACACTCAAGTCTGTTCTCTTCAAGGGAATGGCAGCAATAGTCGTCTTAATCAGGTGTCCTATTCCTGTCCAAGGTCCCTATCCTGGTTCTCATTCTTCCATTTCTCCACACAGCAAGACTGATTCCCTGCAAACTTAAATTTGGAGATGGGACCTATGTTACACAAACTGATTCCCCCCTAGGAATTACTGAATACTTGTCATTTAGCCAATGCTACATTGGAGCCTCTTCCCACTGAAGTGTGATACGTTGTTTGGCCACAGGAATAAAATCAGCCCAACATCCATTGTCAAGGCACTTGCTGGATACAGGCCTCCCCTAGGGAATCCTTGAGACGAGAGGGATATGGCTGCAGGGAGAGAGCCAGTCTTTGTAAGGCGGGAATCCGTAGGTGCCCCATGGCTGTGCAGGGTACGATGTTGTCAGCTTTGAAAGGCCAGACCATAATTAGTAATAGTGAGGCCCAGCTCAGGACCCTGTCCAGAATGATGGAAGCTGTTGCCAATGGAATATGCTAGGAGAGGGGCAGAATAAAAAAGCAAATGAGTGTCAGCGTGTGGCTGTGGGGTGGGTGTGTGGGTGTGTCACAGTTACCAGACTGGTGGGAATTTAAGTATCCTTCTCCCCCACAGGCACTCTGGATGCTGGACTCCAAGGAGATTGGTGAATGGCAGCATGAGGAGTTCTACCGTTTCATAGCCCAGGCTTACGACAAGCCCCGCTACACCCTGCACTACAAGACGGACGCCCCCCTCAACATCCGCAGCATCTTTTATGTACCCGAGATGGTGAGACTCTGGGGGGGGAATCCTCAGTGTAGGGTGAGATCATCACAGAATAGAGCTCTTGGAGGTGCTTTCCAATTTGCATAGCTGAGTCTTACATGCCCAGCAAGGCAGAATTGCTCGTGAGTGAGCCTGAGGGGAATGACCCGTGTCCGAAAGAGATGGCAGCATCTCTCCAATGGGGGTAGCATGCCACAGGACAATTGGGGTGCATCAAACTGCATCTATTTGTCAGGAGCAGAATTTGGCTCAGGTGGGAGAAATCCTCCCAGAGTACCCTCCTATAATTCCATTCTGGTGGGGAGGATAAAAATGTGACCTGCTCTGATCACCTCAGACCTCTGAAACCCATAGTACCAGCAGAGCATGATGCTTTCATATGAACCCTGCTCAGGGCCCCAAGAAATGTCCCCTGGGGTTTGATGGTGTGTCTTCTTTCCCTCTTGCTTCCACAGAAGCCATCCATGTTTGATGTCAGCAGGGAGCTGGGCTCTAGCGTGGCCCTCTACAGCCGCAAAATCCTCATCCAGACCAAAGCTGCTGACATCCTGCCAAAATGGCTGCGTTTCCTCAGAGGTAGGCTGGCTGGGAAGTGAGCTGGAGTGCATGAAGGGCTGCAACAGCATCTTCCTTTAGTGTCACTTAAGGCAGTGGCAGCAGATTAGTTTCTAAAGGCTGCCAGGATGATGACGTGAGACATCTGCTAGATATTTGTGGGGAGGGAGGAGTTAGCAAGGGGTTGAGTACTCTAGGTCCAGTTGTACCCTACTCATGTCACTGCTTGTTCTAGGAGTTGTCGACAGTGAGGACATTCCCCTGAACCTCAGCAGGGAGCTGCTGCAGGAGAGCACCCTCATCAGGTGAGCAAACAGCAGGGCTGGTTCCCAGGGGGTCATGGTGAGTGTGAGTGCTACTCCATCTCTGGGTAGGTGGTGATAAGGTATGGGATGCCATTTCAGATCAAGACCTGGCAGGTGAGCTGGGCAGTTCAGCTCACTTCATGCCCCGGACTGAGAAGCTAAAAAACAGTGCAGACTGTGACCACCTCTTCAGTTCCTTCTCACCGCCTCATTGTCTGTCAGAACCACCATTGTCCAAAGCGTTGGCTTTCTCCTTTATCTGTGAAGACGTTTAGCTATCTGTAATTAGTTTTTATCGTTCTAGTGTTTCAGGTTTGTAGCTGATGAGTCTTTTGTAGTTAGGCTTTCTACCGTAGTGTTTTGTAGTTAGGCTTTAACCTAAAACCTTGGAACATCTTGGTCCATCGACTGCTTTTGAAAATACTTGTTCTTACTGCAGGAAACTCCGGGATGTTTTGCAGAAAAGGCTGATCAAGTTTTTCATTGACCAAAGCAAGAAGGACCCTGAGAAATATGCCAAGTTCTTTGAGGACTACGGGCTGTTCATGAGAGAGGGGATTGTGACCATAGCAGAGCAGGATGTCAAGGTACATACCTTACTAAGTATCTGGCTGGTGTGAAAAAGCACAGACCGCTGCCCAGACTTGGGATAAGGCAGGGAGGTGCAGGAAAGTGATTCTCTTCACTGGATCCTACCATTTGTTCATGTGACCTTGTTACAAATGTTCCAAAGCATTCCAGTGTCCTACAAGGTTTTAGAAAGGGGTGTCATTCCCCAGGTGTCATTCCCCATCTCTTCTCAGACACAGCCCACATACTATACAGAGTAAATATGCCCTCTCCCTGGGACTAGCCGTTATTAATCCAAAAATTAACACCCCCACCTCCCTAATTATAGACCTGTCAGTCTAACATCCATCCTGGGCAAGATACGGGCAGCTGATACAGTACTTGATTAATCAAAAATTAAAGGAGGGTGATATAATCAATATTGATCAACATGGGTTTATGGAGCATAGATCCTGTCAAACTAACTTGATATCTCTTTTTGGTAAGATTACAGGTTTGGTTGATAATAGTGATGATGTAATAGATTCCTGTAAGTCATTTGACTAGCTATCGAAAGACATTTTGCTTAAAAAACTAGAAAGAGAGAAAATTAATGTGGCTCATGATTAAAAAAAGCAGGCTACCTGACAGAACTCCAAACGTAGTTGTAAACAGGAATCACCATTGAGTGGGTGTGTCCCTAGTAGAGTTCCACAGAGACTGGTTCTTGGCCCTATGTTGTTTAATGTTTTTATCAATGACCTGGAAGAAAACATAAATCATCACTGATAAAGTTTGCAGATGAGACAACGGTTAGGGGAGTGGTAAATAATGGAGAACAGGTCACTGATGCAGATGGATGGGTTGGTAAGCTGGGCTCAAGCACACACTATGTGTAGAGCCCTGCGTGGATACAAAATGCGTATCCACGTCCAATCTGCAAACATGGTACACAGATGCAGATATCTCCGACTATGAAACGGACATCTACGCATTTGTACATGGTTACATGTAAATGCATACATCTAGGAACAAAGGACGTAGACCACACCTACAGGATGGGGGAATATATCCTGGGAAGCAGTGACTCTAAAAAGATTTGGGGGTTGTAGTGGATAGTCAGTTGTAGGGGATGCCGTCCTTGGATTTAAGCCATGAAAACAAACTGTAAAGCAGTGGTCACCAACGAGTCGATCGGGATCGACTGGTAGATCTCGGAGCCTTTGACGGGTGATCCTGACCGGTTTGGCCGGGAGGCTGTTAAGTGCTGGCACTTCATCTGCCCCTCTCAGCTCTGCCGTGCTGCTCCTGCCCTCTGCCTTGGAGCTGCCCTCCGCCCTCTGGGAGCCTCCTGCTTGCTGTGCAAGGCATGGGAAGAAGAGGAGGGGGTGCTGATATCTGGGTGCCCTTCTCCCCCTTCCCCATCTCCACAGAGCAGAGGGGGGCCGGGGGTGAAGAGAGTTTGCTGGCTGCTTTTGGGAGTGATGCAGGGCCAGGGTAGGGGTGAGCCTGCCTTAGCCCCACTGTACCACCATCCAGAAGCCACTTGTGGTAAGCGGTGCCCAACTGGAGCCTGCATTCTGGGCCCTGATCCTGAACCCCTCCTGCATCCCAAACTCCTGTCCTAGCCCTGAGTCCCCCCTGCACCAACACTCCCTCCCAGACCCTGCACCTTGAACCCCCCTCCTACACCTCAACTCCCTGCCCCAGGCTCAGCTCAGAGTCCCTCCCACACTTCAAATCCTGTAACCCAAGATCAGAGCCTGCATCCCCACACCGCTGCCTGATAAAAGTGAATGAGGGGGGAAGGAGGGAGGATGGAGTGAGCAGGGGCAGGGAAGGGGCGGGGGGGAGGAGGGACCAGGGTGTTTGGGTTTGAGGTAGATCCTGGATTGCACTTAAATTCCAAAAGTGATCTTGTGCTTAAAAAGGTTGGAGACCCCTGCTGCAAAGAAACCACATTTCCTTCTGTCTGTGCTGTGGAGAAGCAGCTCATCCAGTTTTTCCAATGACCTGTTGCCCCCAGTTAGCTGCTGTATACTGTCTGTGGCACTGCAAAGACCTGGGCAGAAACCCGAGCAGGTGTCAGGCCCCTTGCAGTCCCTTGCATGGGAGACCACACCTCTGACTAGGTAAATCTCCTCACCTAGGAGGACATAGCGAAGCTGCTGCGTTATGAGTCCTCAGCGCTGCCTGCAGGCCAGCTGACCAGCCTGACTGAATACGCCAGCCGCATGAAGGCAGGGAGCCGGAATATCTACTACCTGTGTGCGCCCAATCGGCACCTGGCTGAGCACTCGCCATACTTCGAAGCCATGAAGAAAAAGGATATGGAGGTGGGTGAGCAATGTACTGTGTCACAGCAGGATGCTAGTTGGTATCAGCCTCCCAGAGTGCTGCCTCTGGTGCCAGGCCCAGGTTCCTCTCTGTAGGGTTCCCTGGGTCTGGTGTATTTTACAGGCTTGCAGGATACAGCAGAGCTGCTGCAGAGGAGAGGCAACCAGGGATATGTTGCACCCTGCCCTCTCCACGTGTTACTTCATCTTCAGTCATTATGCGGTGCTGCTGGAGCTTATCAGTCCTCTGCCTCCCCTTGGGCATGGATATTCACCCTGCAGTGGGGAAGGGTTTATTGAAGGGTACTGGGAGCCTCACAAAGTGCTGAGTTGGTATTGGTCTGTACTGGGGAACATTTATGGGCTCTTGCATGTCTTTGGGCTTAACACCACGGCAGTACCACTGTCATACCTCAGAGCCAGTCATTAGTGGGCAGTGCCCATACCAGGGTGGTCAGTGAGGAGTGGGTCAGTGGCTGGGCCTTTGGCCTATTCCAGGTGTCCCTGGATGGTTCTTCTCACCTTTCATAGTTCCTCCCCAGGGCAGCAAGAATTCTCTGTCTCCATCCCCCTCCTCCCCAGCTAATCTCCCCTTCTGAGTTTTAGCAGAGCCCTCTGGGGGGGTTCGCTTCCTCTTGGGCACTGAGCAGGGATCTGATAGGATCAGGTGTGCGTATTCCCCACTGTCCATTTCCTAGGCCTTCCACGGATCTGTGGCAGAGGGTGGGGATGAAATCTGGAGGATAGAATACTTGATCTGGAAGGGACCTTGAGAGATCATCAAGTCCAGTCCCCTCCCTCACAGCAGGACCAAGCACTGTCTCTAGATCATCCCTGATAGATGTCTGTCCAACCTGCTCTTAAATATCTCCAGTGATGGAGATTCCACAACCTCCCTACACAATTTATTCCAGTGTTTAACCACCCTGAGAGTGAGGAGTTTTTTCCTAATGTCCAACCTAAACCTCCCTTGCTGCAATTAAACCCATTGCTTCTTGTCCTATCATCAGAGGCCAAGGAGAACAATTCCCCCTCTCTTCCCTTTGACGCCCTTTTAGATACTTGAAAATTGCTATCATGTCCCCTCTGTCTTCTCTTTTGCAAACTAAACAAGCCCAATTCCTTCAGCCTTGCCTCATAGCTCATGTTTTCTACACCTTTAATCATGTTTGTTGCTCTTCTCTGGACCTTCTCCACATCTTTCTTGAAATGTGGTGCCCAGAACTGGACACAATACTCCAACTGAGGCCTAATCAGTGCAGAGTAGAGTGGAAGAATGAAGAAAGACAACAGGAGTGTTGTCTTTCTCACAACACTCCTGTTAATGCATCCCAGAATCATGTTTGTTCTTTTTGCAACAGTGTCACGCTGTTGACTCATATTTAGCTTATGGTCCACTATGACCCCTACATCCTTTTCTGCAGTACTCCTTCCTAGACAGTCGCTTCCCATTCTGTATGTGTAAAACTGATTGTTCCTTCTTAAGTGGAGTACTTTGCATTTATCCTTATTAAACTTCATCCCATTTACCTCAGACCATTTCTCCAGTTTGTCCAGAAAACTCAAGGATGAGCAGTTGTATCTATAATTGGCAGTTTCTTGACTCAGCACTGCATCTGCAAAGAGGAGACCTCTTCAAGAGAGGCTGTTCTGGGTGCACTGAGATTTTGTATGTCATGGCAAGGCAGAGATTCCCACACTTTTCCCCAGTATGACCCCCATTATAATGAACCATTTCCTTCCGGGACCCCGGACAGCACACAGGGTGCTAAGCAACATGGCATCCTCCATCCGCATGACTGCACACGCACCATACATGTGAGGCCCCACCATTTTGCTCCACAAAGTGGCATCCTCTGCACAGCATGCCCTCATACATATGGTGCATGCAAGATCATGCAGTGCAGAGGATGCCACTTTGTAGAGCAAAATGGTGTCCTCCATGCACTAGCACCATACGTGTGAGGTCATGCAGTGTGTAGCAGAATGGCATCCTCCATGCCCTAGCGACAGCCCTGACCCCAGCTGCTGATGGTACGATCTGCTTCTGCAAGGGGAGGGGTTTGCACAGAGCTCAGCAGTGTCAGCCAGCAAACCACCATGGGTCCTTGAGGCCTGTTGCTGTGTGTGTCTGGGGAGCAGGGAGTTGGGGGAGCAACTTGAAGCTCACTAGGCCACTGAGGAGTCAGGAGGCCAGTGGCTGTAAAGGGAGGGGCAGTGCAGATCTGCAAGCATTCGTTCATGATGCTCTTGGGAAAGGGAAGAGGTGACTGTCCATGCAGCTCTGAGCTGCCGGCAGTCCTGTTCGTCCCTGGACTCCGTGTTGCTCACTGTCCTTTCCCACAGGTGCTGTTCTGCTATGAGCAGTTTGATGAGCTGACGCTCCTGCACCTCCGGGAGTTTGATAAGAAGAAGCTGATCTCAGTAGAGACTGACATCGTTGTTGACCACTATAAGGAAGAGAAGTTTGAGGAGAGCCGCCCAGGTAGGGCATCTCTTCCCCCATCACAGTTGGTGCATGGTCCTGGGCTCAGCATGTACATTCTCCAGCTCTGCAGCCAGATGGGGCCGAGTCTCCCACAGGTTAGCCAAGGTGGTAGCTAGTGAGAATACCCTAATTTCATGCCCTCCCTCAAGAAAGCATTGAGGCATGTGAGCAAAATGCTCTCTAGTTAGTATCCTGCCTCTGCAGTGCCAGCCTGGCCCCGACCTGGGCAGCTGTCTCCTTGTATAGTGGCTAAACTGCTGGTGGCCAATTCTTGCAAGTTCCTTTCCTGTCACTTCCCAACCTTCCCTGAAGAAAGGGGGAAGGGATGCAGCTGCCCCTCCTAAATCAGTGCTGCATGCCCACTCTGGGAGACTTTTAGCCAGCCTGCCCTGTCCTGTGATGCTAACTAGGTGGCTGAGGATTCATGAGGCCAGTGGCTGTAAAGGGTTACAAAGGACTAAATGTAGTCTCAGTAACGACACTGAGACCCCTGAAGCAGGAGCGCTGTAGCAGAGCTGTAAATTCTTCTCTCTAAAACAAAAGAAATCTAACATTGCCCTGACTAGTAGGAGAGCAGGGCTTGTCTGCTGTGGACAGGAGCCAGGCAGTTTTCTTGTTTAAAACAATTAAGTTCACAGGCTTCTCTGGTCTAACCTAGTTTTAAAGCCCACTTTATTGTAATAGCAGATACTGCTGATGCCAGAGGGTAGGGGTTGGGATGGAATAAGCTTGCCCTCTTTCTGCACGGGGTGGTCTCTGGAATGATGCGTGTGTATCGGCCTAGTGCAATCTCTCTGTCTGTGGGAGAGCAGATGGGTATGTGACATGGACAAAGTTGCTTTTCAGGAACAAAGCACACAATCCCTAGTGCTGCCCCATGGCAGTACTGTGATATAACCCATCCTATCCCCACAGCTGCAGAACGCCTGACGGAGAAAGAGGCTGAGGAGCTGATGGCCTGGATGAGAAATGCTTTGGGTTCTCGCATCACCAATGTTAAGGTACGTGTGCTGTAGTGTTCCAGGAGCTAAAGGTGGAAGAGACCTATATAGATCATAACCTCAGAAAAGAGGAAGTCTGGTAGGTGGTCAAGGCTCTGAACTAGGGCCCAGAAGATGTGGGTTCAGCCAAATTTGATCTTGGGCAAATCACTTGATCTCTCTGTGCTTCAATTTCCCCACCAGTTAAATGGATGTAATTGTTCTTCCTTTGTCTTGTCTAGTCAGACTGTAGGTGCCTCAGGGCATGGATGGTCTTTAACTGTTATGTGCAGCACCTGCCACAATGCAGCCTTCTCTTCAGCTGGGCCTCTGGATCCCGTAGTGGTATAAATAATAAGTCTACCCCCATTTCCCTTCTGCCAGGGCAAGATGTTAGGACTGTGTCTGATGGTCTCACGCTTCTCAAGGGATAAGGCTGGAGCTACATGGCCCTTTCAGTAATATTCCTACATAAACCCAGCTCTTGTCTTTCCTCTGGTGTCAGTTTCAGCCTTGCTCCTTTGGACACTGTCCTGGGGTCTGTACACCCCAGGCTGGTTTGGCAACCGCAGGGCTAGTGCAGACTGGCTGCCTGCTCAGCCTGAGCTGATAGGCAGCCCCATGGCAGCTGGGGTATTAAAGGGCTGTGTGGCAGGAGGGCTGCTAGCAAGGCAGAGGGACTGTGGAGAGAAGCTGGTACTAACAAACTGGTAAGCTGTCAGAGAAGCTGAACAGGAGGCTGGAAAGCCCACGGATAAGGAGCAGCAGCTCAGGGAACAATTAGGTTCTTGATACAGTTCAATTATGGCTACTCTGAACAAGGGCCCTGAGCTGGAGTCCAGTGGATTGAGTGGGCCTGGGTTCTTATGCCTCATACCCAGACTAAGGAGGGAGAGGGAAAATGGTCATGGCATGTTAGAGGCCAGAGGAGTGAGTCCAAGACCGCTGGACTTCAAGTTCTTTGTTTGGCCCTTTCTGCTAGCTATGAAAGGAGATCAACTGAGCAGGGACTTTGCTAGAGAGCTAGGTTGTATAAGATGACAGGCTCTGTTGACACTCCAAGAACTAGAGGGGTTGTTAGACTGACAGGACCCTGGCAGCACTGCTCCTGGACACAGAGAGGCGCTCAAGTGACAAGGGTATGCTCCTCCAGACACCAGTTCTTTGGCTCGGCTCAGAGGTGTGATTGTGGTTGAATTGTTCAGGTACACTAGGGCTACCAGGGAGCAGTTAGGGTGGTAGTGAGCAATTGGAATGATCAGTAACATTTGGTGAGAGAATAATTCCTTGAGTTCTCCCTCTGTAAGCATTAGAGTGAACTGAGACAGAGCTTCATCTTCATCCTACACAGCCCTCTGGGTGGAAGATATGAATTGTTCTGCCTCTGTACAGTGAGGGATGGGACTAGCTTGAGGGCAGAGAAAGGATTCAGTGCAGCACTTTCCTGCTGTGGGGATGGATGCTACTGAAAACCCTCAGGTAGGCAGATAATGGACAGAGGCAGAACCTTCGGGTAGGTAGATAGTGGCAGAGGCAGAAATAGAGCCACATCATCCAAGTTCCCCACCCTATGCTCAGTGTGTCTCACATGTACCATTCAAGCCATGGGCTTTCACCCTCTTGTAGGCAGTTTCTTGGGTGTGGCTATGAGTTCTCTATGAGCTTTGTGTAGATTCTGCAACAAGGGGACATTCTCCTCCCTGGCTGAAATCCAGCCTTTGAGCCCTTCACCTTTCCCCTTCCTCTGAGCCATGTGCATTTCCCATCCTGTCCCTGTTTGCTGTTCTTCTGACAGGTGACTCCACGTCTGGACACCCATCCGGCCATGATCACTGTGCTTGAGATGGGGGCTGCACGCCACTTTCTGCGCATGCAGCAGCTGGCCAAGACCAACGAGGAGCGTGCCCAGATCCTGCAGCCCACACTGGAGATAAACACTGGGTGAGATGGGGCAGAGCCAGAGCACTGCAGCTTGCGGGAGGTGCAGAGGCAGACGTTGGCTGGCACAGCAAACTTGAACCAGCTGGGATCCTCCATTCTCTTCGCATGTGTGCTGGTGTGTCTTGGCCTGTGGAGCTGTGCCTAGTAATAGACACATGCCCCTGCCAGCCCACATGATGTCCAGCCTCATGGGGGAGTTCCCTGGCAGCAGCCATCTGTGTTATCCATGCAGTAAGGGGAAGAAGCTCAACAGATAAAGTAATGTACATGTGGAAAACATAATCCCAACTGTACATGTCAAGTGATGGGGTGTAAAGTAGCTATTACCACTCGAGAGGGATCTTGGAGTCACTGTGGATAGTTCTCTGCAAACATCCACTCAATGTGCAGCAGCAGTCAAAAAAGCAAACAATGCTGAGAATCATTAAGAAAGAGATAGAGAATATCTCATTGCCTCTAAATAAATTCATGATACATCCACATCTTAAATACCATGTGCAGATGTGATTGCCCCATCTCAAAAAAGGTATTTTGGAATTAGAAAAGGTTCAGAAACTGCATGATACATCCACATCTTAAATACCATGTGCAGATGTGATTGCCCCATCTCAAAAAAGGTATTTTGGAATTAGAAAAGGTTCAGAAACTGGCAATAAAAAAGACTAGGGGTATGAAACAGCTTCCGTATGGAGAGATTGGGACTTTTAATCTTGGAAAAGAGACTAAGGAAAGATTTGATAGAGGTCTATAAAATCATGACTGCTGTGGAGAAAGTAAATTAGGAAGTTTTGTTTACTTCTCAACACAAGAACTGGGGGGCAACAAATGAAATTAAAAGGCAGCTTGTTTAAAGCAAACAAAAGAAAGTATTTCTTCAGACAACTCAGAGTCAACTTGTGGAACTCCTTGCCAGAGGATATTGTGAAAGGCAAGACTTAGACCAGGGTTCAAGAAAGAACTAAATCAAGTCATGGAGGGTAGGTCAATCAATGGCTGTTGACAGGGAAGGTGTCCCCAGCCTCTGCCAGAAAGTGGGAATAGGTGATAGGACGGATCACTTGATGATTACTTGTTGTTTGTTCCCTCTGGGGCTCCTGACATTGGCCACTATTGGAAGACAGGATACTGAGCTACATGGATCTTTGGTCTAACCCAGTATGGCCGTTCTTATCGGGCATTTTCACACATCCCAGGGATACTGCAACCCTGTGCTGATTTCTCATTCCATTGCAGGCATGCACTGATCAAAAAACTCGATCAACTGAGGGTCAGCCAGCCTGACTTGGCCCAGCTGCTGCTCGATCAGGTGAGGGCCATGTCTGCACCATGCTCCCTGGGTAGGCTGCCACATCTGTGGGCAGTAAAGGAGTGGACCAAGGCTGTCTCATGGCCAACTGGAATCATGTACCCAGTGATCCCCACTCTCGGTATTTTTGGTACTACGTGACCCAGTGACCATTTCCCTAGAATGTTTTGGTGTCATCCAGGGATGGGTCTCAGTGTTGCTCATTCTGGCCTACTGCAATTCGTGTCTGGTGCAGAGCTGGGAACGATGCTGTTTACACCAGGGTGGGCAGCACTTGGGGGGGGAAAAGGGAAGGGAAGGAACCAAGCAGAGAGAATTCATAGGCAGCACCTGACATTTAAGATGTCTCTCTTGAAGTGTGGAGGGATGGTAATTGTGTCTGAAACTGAACAGGGCTCCAAATGGCACCTCACATTCATATACTCAGGGGCATGGAGTGCTGGAGAGAATCCACGGAATCATATATCCCCCCCCAAATGTGCCTTGATGTGTAGCTTTTGATCTTTTACAGAGCGGCGGCACTTTGTCACTTCATACCAAGGTGGCTCCTGTTGCTAACAACGTCTCTTCTCTGTGCCTTTGTCTCGCTCAGATTTATGAGAATGCCATGATAGCTGCAGGACTGAATGATGACCCCAGACCTATGGTGAGCCGTCTGAATGAGCTCCTTACCAAAGCCCTGGAAAAACACTGATCCCCAAACTGATCAAAGGGGCAAGCTCTGTGCCAGGTGTCAGTTGCAGTTCCCTCAAGCACAACTTCCGCTGTCAGCTGTTGGAACATCCGTCTGCTCCCAGACTCCGTGCTGTGAGAGTAGAATCTCTGCAGGTCTGCGTGGCACCTGAATGTGCTCCCAAGTTTCACTTTAGAGAGAGGTTCCAGTTGTAAGTACTGGGCTGTGTATTACCCTTCCAGAATGGTATCATCCAGCTGAGATCAAAACCGGGAGATTACCACTAAAATGATTTGCCAGGATTTCTGAGCTTGGCTTCAAAGTTCTAATTTCATATTGATTCCAGAAACAGTCTTTCCCAATAGCAAAATTGACATGAGGAGTCCACACTAGCTCCATGAAACAGAGCCCCAGATACCCATCCAGGAATTTGCTCCTGTGGGCTCATAACACCAGCTTCAGTCGAGCAAAATGAGTTTGTCACAAAACTTCCACCCAGTGGTTAGCAGGTACCGGGATAGATGGTTGCCATTAACAAACACAGGCCAGAGTAGTGTGGCAGATAAGGTAGCTGAGCCACTGGATAACTGAACTCATCTCTGTATCTGGGGATATATTTGACAAGCTCACTTGGCATTTTGAACAGTTTTTCCAGGGTTTCTGCCTCCCTTGTGGTATAATTGGCATGCCCCAGGTAATCGCTGTTCTGCTTATTTATGTTAAATAAATTCTTCATTTAATGATACCTTCACCAGGGGAATTTGCCTTATTTTTCTCTATTGTGCCCCAGCTCTGATAGCATGACAGTTCATAACCTTTCACACACTCCCCAATGCTGAGAGGCAGCAGGGTCCTAGAATGGTGGGGGAGGGCTCCCTCTGCCAGTGGGAAGTGGGGTGGGGGATGGGGAAGGCCATATAGAAGGAATTGGAAGGGAAGTAGGAGGCGAGTCCCTCAGCTATGAACCCTAATTCTTGTCCTTAAGGTACTATGAGCTGAACTCCAGGTTTTTAACATGTGCTGGTTACCCAGCAGAAAGGGCCTGAGAGAGACAAGCTGCCATGGTCCTCTGTTTTTCTGTTTCACCCGGGCAGTTGTGCTCAATGTACAAGATTTTTTTTTAATAACCAGTAGCATTGCAAACTCAGTGTGGGCTCTGAGAGTCAGGCTGGGCTCTTACTGGAGAGTTCAGGATGAATCAGAAATAAGATTCTATAAGTAGAACTTGGTTAATGATTCTGGTGCCATGTGAGCCAGTATAGAATCAGCTCTCTCCCAGAGATACTTGAGCTCAGCAGCTGAACACAAATAAGCCGTAAAAACTTGTCACTAAACCAGCATTTGTGACGCTGACCAGACAAAATTGAAGAGTAATGTTGTCATTTTTAAATACCATAAACTTACCTCAGCCTTTGGGAAGAGCAGAAAGTAGAGCCTTTCACCTTTCCATCTCTAGGATTAACTCAGACCAGTATCATCAATGTGTGAAGTCTGTTCAGTGTCTATATGGTGGATCATGAGCCAGCTCTGCTTAAGGTATATGTAGCATCTTGTTGCTGTTTAGTCATTTAAATAAGTACCACCCAGTAAACTGGACTGACTTATGATCTGCATTATACTGTATATAACACTAAGGCCATGTCTACAGTACATGGAAGATTGATACTGCTGCGGTTGATCTTCTGGGGTTCAATTTAGCTGGTGTAGTGAAGATGCACTAAATTGAACTCAGAGGGTATTTCCCTCAGCACCAATAAGGCGGCATGGCGGGTATCCCCCGATCCTGCACCCCTGTCCACAGCAAGATGAGACTCCCCCAGCCAGTAGAATAGAGAGGGTTTATTGCTTCTCCAGGATACAGTACAGCATAGATGTGATGTGGTTACAGGAGTCAGGGCCAGGCTGCCTTAGACCCCTTGGGATAGGGGTCCACTAGCCCCTCAACCCCCAGTATTCAGGTTAGTCTCTTCTCTTCATGTTTTTCCAGCAAAGACTGCCCTTCTCCAAGCCACACCCCTCCTTTGTTCAGACCCCTTTCCTCATCAGGTGAGAACCGGTTGGGCCATGAACTACATGACATGAGACCCCCCACTTGGCAGTGCTTACAGATGCAGGCCAGTAGGGGTCACCCACAGCCCACACACCAACCAGTGAATGCCTAACCAGAGTGGGCCTAGGGCCACTAGAGTAAACAGCCCCCCAACTACATCACACCTGCTCCTCATGAAGAGTGTAAGGGAAGTAGCGGGGAGCGTTTGCTCCCATCAACCTCCTGCTGTGTGGACGGCAATTTAAGATGCATCAACTCCAGCTATGTAATTAACATAGCTAGAGTTGTGTATCTTAGGTCATCCTTCTGCTCTAGTGTTGAGCAGGCCCAAGAGTGTAAATGAGGCAGCTCAAATTCTGTGGCCAGGCAAAACCTAAGGCTACGTCTACCCTGGCGGCTTCTTGCACAAGAACTCTTTTGCGGAAGAGTTCTTGTGCAAAAAATCTTCCACAAGAGCGCGTCCACACTTCCATGTGCTTTTGCGCAAGAGCATCCATGGCAGTGTGGACGCTCTCTTGTGCAAGAAAGCTCTGATGGCCATTTTAACCATAGGGGCTTCTTGCACAAGAAATTCATGTTGCCTGTCTACACTGCCCTCTTGTGGAAGAGCTCTTGCGCAAGAGGGCTTATTCTTCGTGGGGAGAGGAATAACTCTTCAGGAAGAAGACCTGTTTTACAATGCTATACTGTAAATTTACTTGCGCAAGAACGCTCCTGCAGTGTAGACAGCAGGCAAGTTTTTGTGCAAGATCAGCTGTTCTTGGGCAAGAAGCTGCCAGTGTAGACATAGCCTAAGTGTTCATGTAATTAACAGGGGTAATCAATTGGGCTCTTAACCATCCTTTTTTCTGAGGCTGGTCAGCTGACCCACAGGTTGCACTAAGGAGTCAAATACATCCTCAACACAGCCAATGCCAAATAGTTATAGATGGTGAAATCCAGTTTGGAAGGATGTGTCGAGACCCTGTGCTTTGGGACTTGGACAGAATCCCTTGAAGGTCTGGCTGGGACTTTGAGACTGGACCAGCTCAAAGTAGTTCCCTGGGCTACATAACTGAGAACAGAGCTTTGTTCATCCAGACTTCCTGCTGAAACATTCAAGAGAGTGTCTTGGGTAGAGTCCAGCGTTGTGATTTACAGACAAACCACAGGCCAGGAATCTGCAGTCTAAGCGCCTTCACCAGCAACTGTTTAAAACATTAAGGGAGGCTATTGTTTCCAAAAACAGAGAACTCAGGAGCCATTAATAATACTTAGTACTTTTGTTATGCTTTGCAAACACTAATTCTCCCATCCCCTTTGTGAAGTAAGTCGGTACTGTCTGTATTTAACTAGTGGCAAAACTAGCACTGAGGCTAAATGAATTGTTCAAGGGCACACAATCTGAGCTGGGGCTAGATCCCAGAAATCCTAAATGCATTTCAATAAAAAAAAGTGGAACCAAGTCATTTGAGATGTACAGCTATTGCCAGAGTTTCTGGCCCAGCAGCTCCGGAGCCTTTTCTCCCAAGAGAATTCCTGCCTGTTCTCTGGTTCAGCTTTAATGTTTGAAAACTCTGAGGCACCTTTCAGCTCTATCAACTGAGACAGGTTGGAAACCCCCACACACACACCACGATGCCATCTGATATGCTAGTTTCTGCTGCACGAGGTTGCGCTCAGACCCAACCAGCACACAAGCAGCCAAAAGCGGCCCCCACAGCAGGGGCTGGAGTAGCCTTCAAGGCCACAGTAGGTCTGGGGCCAGAGCAGCCCCTTGCCACCTGAAGCCATGGCACAGCTGGGGCTGGAGCAGCCTGTCCTGCCATGGGGTGGGGCTGCTCCAGGGTTAACTCCTGAAACCTAGCGTTTAACTGGTTAACATTTTAAAAGTTAATTAACATCCCCGCATTCAGCAAAGCCACTCAGGGCCAAATCCTGAAAGGCCCCTCCCTTCCATGGAAACCCCAGGAAAGCTCACCTTTGTTTCAGTAAGCACAAGTACCAGGGCTGTCGAAAAAAATTCGGTCCTCCTAGGGTGGCCCCTACACAACGGCAACTTTGTGGTCCCAGGGATATTTCTGTGAGACTCCTTATTGCCAGATCACGGGGCTCAGCCAAGGGGAACGACGGCTCTGTTGTCAGCACACTGGTACCCGCGAGCAGGGCGAGCTCCCTCTAAGGCGGTGTCTACACGGCGGCCCGTGCTGGGGGTGCGCAGTAAGCACTGATTCCCCAGTGGATGGCAAAGCTAAGAGGGGCCATTGGAGCGCTCCTGCTGCCTCACTACCCCAGGAGCTGGGAGCTGTGACTGGAGAGCCGTTCCGCACTCGCCCTTCTGCGCGTGACCGTTTAACCGACAAAAAGCTCGCGCGGGCCCAGCCTGGCTGAGCCGGTCGAGCCGAGGTGCCTCCGGACCACGCGCAGCAGGGGGAAGGGCCGCGCATGCGTACAGAACGAGGTTGGGGAGGTGGCCTTTGTGCAGCGATGATGGGGGTTTACGCATGCGCGAAGAAGCCAGACGACGGAAAGCGGCCCACGAATGTTACCCGCTAACGGCCGCCGTTTCTTCTACGCATGCGCCACAGAGCCTGCGCGTGCGCTTTGGGCGGAATGTGCTGCCGCCCGGCTGTTAGTACCCAGCGGTGCGGAGCGGCCGCCCAGCAGAGGTCAGAGGGGCCGGGGGAGGCCGGGGAGAGCCGATGTAGCGGGGGGAAGATTCTCTGTTGCGTTGTCAGCGGCTGGCGCAACTTCTGGTTCCCATGGAGACGTTGTCAGGCACTGCCGTCGTCGCCGTGATGTCACTGCTGTGATGGCACAGGGCCCGCTGTGATGTCATAGTGCCATCGCTGTCACGTAGCACCGCGCGACGGCTTTGGCGTGAGGGGCGATGGTGGGAAATGGGGCGCGCCCAGCAGTGCGTGCGGGAAGCCCAGCCGGTCGCACCCCACAACGCTTCCCGCCCGGCCCGGGTAGCGAGCCGTGCTAGGCCAAGTCTCTGTCCAGCATCAGCCCGGGGATCCGTAGCTCGGGTCTAAGGCCAGCGGAAACGGTGCTGCGCCATTCAGCCTGGTGCTCCAGGGTTTTAAACAGTGGCAACACCTTGAAGAGGAGTTGTGGGGGGGCACTATGACAGTGTGGGATTTGGTGAACAGATCTCCTTAAAAGCACGAGCAAAGCCACTGCTAAATTAGCCACTTTTAGTACACTTGCAAAAGCAGTGCTTGGCAGTGCACGGTTAAAGTCTATCAAATAATTACTGGTGAAGAAAATGTAGATCAGGTGTTTCTGTTCTCCCAGGCATACAACACAGGAACAAGGGGATATCTATGGAATTAAAACATTGGCACATTAACACAAAATTCACAGGTTTGCCAAAGAGGCCATAACATTAGCAACATTCAGAAAGAGATTGAACATTTATATGGCTAACAAAGAATGCCCAATAGATAATGGTAACCACCCCAAATTTTTGAAAGATGAAAACTTCGTGTGTGCTCAAACCAACCTCGCTAACTATTAGGGTGAGGCTGTCATGGTGGCAGATCATCCCACAGCTTCGTAATGAGGTGTTTATGCATCTTCCTCTGAAGCATCTGATACTAGCCATCATTAGGAGGGTGGAGATGGATGGCAGGAGAGAGATCGCTTGATCATTACCTGTTTGATTCACTCCCTCTGGGGCACCTGGCATTGGCCACTGTCGGCAGACAGGGTACTGGGCTGGATGGACCTTTGGTCTGACCCAGTATGGCCATTCTTATGTTCTTATGTTAGAAACAGCACATCAGACTAGATGGATCACAGATCCAGTCCAGTGTGGCAGTTCCTATATTCTTTAGCAGCAGTTCTCAAACTGTGAGTCAGGACTCCAAAATGGGTCTTGACCCAATTTTAATAGGGTCTCCAGGGCCAGCCTTAGGCTTGCTTGTACCTGAAACTGAAACCTGAGCTCCACCCACACCTTGGGCAGCGGGGCTCATGCTCCAGCCCCCTCTTCCCCTACCCAGGGTGGTGGAGCTTAGGCTCTGGTCCCTTCTCCCCCCCACCACCTGGGATGGCAAGTTTCTGGTTGTGTTCTGTCCCTCCCACACCTAGAGCGGTGGGGAGCAGGCTCTGTCCCTTACTTCCATCTGAGTAACTCTGTTGTCAGAAAGGGGTTGTGCAGTGAAGTTTGATAACCCCTAGTCTATACTATTGTTCTGTGGATTGACTATTTCATTATCTAGCGTGGCATCTATTCCTAGCATTACATTCAGGAAAAGTTAAATTTATATTAGTTTTTTAAAAAAGCCAAAACAATTTTGATATGTAGGGCCTGCTTCTCATATCAATGTATATTAGAAATAACGCTGTTGACTTCAATAGAGTTAAACTGGTAAGAGAGAGGAATCAGGCCTTTTGTGCAGACTCTGTGTGTAACCAAGCTAGGCATAGATAATAAGCCCCGTTAGCAATTTGCAGTAAAAATTAAAACGTGGGATTTTGTTAAAAATTGCATGGATTTTCCTTGAGCTATTGCAGCTCTCTCTTATCGTCACAGATATTTATAGCAGTCAGATTCGTAGTTACTTGCTTCACTCAGATTTGTACTATTGCTTAACTGTAGCAGATGCAGGTTCACTCAGACCATATTGCCTGGGGATGCAGCAGTTGCATTCTCTCTGCAGCATCTTCAAGGCAGCAAAGTGGAAATCTACCTTTCACTTCCAAGATCAGAAGGGATTAGATACCAAAAGAGCCAATCCTGGCTGGAAAAGCAAGGGATGTGGTGATTTAAGACAAAAGCTTTTGTCCTGACACTGCGGACATTCGCATGCTGAGCTTTATTGTCAGCTCTGCCACTGGTCTCGTGGGTGACCATGGGCCAGTCACCTCCCCCCCCCCCCTTTCTGCCTCAGTTTCCCAATCTGTAAAATGGGGTTAATGATACTGACATCTTTTGTTAAGTACGTCAGGATCTACCGATGAAAAGCACTATATAAGAGCTAGGTATTATTATTAGTTATTTTCAGGTAGTTGCATTGACTGATGTATGGTCCATCTGTCCCTATGTCCTGGCTTCCAACAGTGGCTTATGCCACATGCTTCAGAGGTTACGAACAGAACAGGGCAATAATAAAGTGATCCATCTCCTGTCATCCAGTCCCAACTTCTCTCAGACAGAGATTTAGTGGCACCTCTGATCATCTGAGCTAATAGCCCATTCATGGACCTATCCTTCATCATCTTTTTCAAAGCCAATTATAGTTTTTGGCCTTCACAGCATCCCCTGACAATGAGTTCCACAGATAGTGTTAAGAAGTACTAACTCAGTGAAATTAAGGGCTCTCTGGTTCTTATGATAGGAGAGGGGTAAATAACGTTTCACTTTCTCCATACCGTTAGTGATTTTGTAAGCCTTTATCATATCTCGCTTTAGTCATCTCTTTTCTAAAATGAGCAGTACTCTTGGGGGTGTTTTTTGTTTGTTTGTTTGATTGTTTTGCTCTTCTCTCTTTTCAGATTTTAAGATAACTTTTTTTTGAGGGGGTTACCAAAACTGCATTCTGTATTCAAGGTGTGGGCATATTATAGATTGATGTAGCGACATTATGATATTTTCTTATTTATCTCTTTCCTAGTGGTTCCTAACAATCTTTTGGCTTTTTTTTGATTGCCGTTGCACATTAAGATGTTTTCTGCAACCCCAGGGATGCAGAGAAGCCATGCCTTGTGAACAGTGTAGCAGTACACTGAGTCTGCCATACTATGGTTACAGAGGATATTACTGTGATAAGCATGGCATACAAGTCTATGTAGCACTGAACAGAGAGAGACTGCACGAGGGAAGGTCTGTGAGAGGCTCTTCAGGAAGGTCTGCTGTGGATCTGTGGGTTTCTCTCCAGCAGCAATGGGAAGTACTGAGGGCTGTAGGAAAGCTTATGGCTACAGTACTTGGGCTGGAAATATTCCAGGGGGTCTCTTTCTGCTGTGGGTTCCAGCACAAATACCAATTCTTTCCCCATGCTGTGTTTTGACTGGCGTGATTGAAAACTCTGCTTCCAAGCTTCCAGGTCTTCTGTAACAAGTCTTCAAGGGAGGGGAAGTAATATTTATGGTTCCAGCACAGCAGCACGGCGCCCTCCCTCTTCCTGGGATCTTTCTATAATTAGAAAACTAGTTACTTATGGAAAAAGAAACATTTAATTCAATTTTTGAGGAATGAAGTGCTTCCAACTTTCCCTCTATTTTGATCCTTGCCTTGAGACCTCCTTAAGTCTTTCAGGGACCATCTGTGCCACTGCTTTCTAGATCTGCTGTTGAGTGAGGTAATGCATTCGTCCAGTCATGGCTGTGCTGCTTTTTTCGCAGTCCAAGCTCTGTCTGGCGCCAGACTGTTAACTCAGTCCAATTCTCCTGCACTTCAGTGTGAGGCATTGCAGCTGTATCATCAGTTCCTCATAGATCTCCAAAGCTGGAGTCCCCTCCTGCACCCCAAAGCTCTCAGCCCCACCCCGGAGCCCACACTCTTGTCACATTATGTTGGGTTGCAGGCATCAACAATTTTCTTCAACATGAGAAAAAAAGTTTTAAAACCCCTGATCTAAAATATGTGTGTGTGTGTGGTTTTAGTTCCACTCTGACATTCACTTCCAGATCCTATTATGTAAAAGAAAAACTCAGTCTCGGCCCATTCATAAAGTAGGAAACATGCTGTTATGCATGTGATAGTGATGTTTAATGCCAGGAATCTACTTCGAAATGCTTGTGCCTCCCCTCTTAGCATGTTCTGTGTCTGTGGGTAGTTCTCTGGTTTGTGTCAATGATATGCCTTATCCAATCAGGGTTTTCCAGCACTGATCCTCAGAAGCTCCACCTAATTCCAGACTGTGCCTATACAGACCATTCTTCATTTACACCCTTGTTTATTTCTTTTGTTTAGATGTTATGATAAAGCTCCTTGCACGGCCTTCTAGCACATCATGAAGATCCTGAAGCATCCTCTATCCAGAGTGCATTCTCCATCTTCTATCAAACTCGTCAGAGCACAAGGAAGTCACCTGAATATGAATGATAACAAGTGGACTCCTTGAAGATTGTACAAGACTTAATGGCTAAGTTGGAAATAGAGAGGGTGAAATATTGGACCAGCCAGAAATGTGCCCACGTTGATCTTGTTGGAATCCAGAGTGTGCAGACTGCAGGGATGGTGCATAAGGCAAAATGAGGACTAGGTCATCAAAGGAAGCAGACCTGCGCTGACCCTGCTGCCGAGTCCAGTACTCCCACATGCCCCATCACACTGAAGCCGAGCCGAGTGCTTTGAGGCTGGAAGCCTGATGGATGAGTTGGACAATGATTTTAAAGAACTCTGTGCTAACCTCTTGAGCAGGGTGAAGAAAAAAGCTGGAGATGCTGAGGGAGGGAGGAAGGTTCAGAGCAGGACGAGGAGCACTGCCACAAAAAGCCAACTGAAAAAGAGCAAGTCAGCTGCTAAAAGCAAAAGCCAACCTGGATCTTCTGTTGGAAAGGGTGTGGGGTGGCCAGGGCACACCACCCCCAATGGGCAGGCATTGGGGCATGAACCAGAAGGGGAAGCCACAGCCTGTGGAAATGCTGGGCCTCCATTGGGTGATGGAAATGGAGACCCACCTTCTGTCACTCAGTTGCATGTGATGGCACCAAAGTGTAAGCAGAACAGCCTGGCAGGTAACTTGTCCAACCTCCATCTCCTTCCTTCTCTCTGAAATATTTCTATGGAAAATACCCTGGGGCTGGAAGGGCTCTCACGTTCAGTGGAGCGTTTCTAAACTCCACCAGGGAGGGCCTACCAGGCAGTTAGGGTGGCACAGGGGGTTGCATTTTGCTCACCCATAGTACAGTAGAAAGCACTCCACTCGTTAGACTGACACCTCTGACTGTCCCTAATCACTGTTCTTCAGCACATGCTGTCAGGTAGGCGAGGCCTCTCCAGCTGTCACATGAAGCACCGAGCTGGAAGGGTTCCCCAAAGCAGCCCAGGCTGCAGAGAGGTAGTTTTCGTCCCACCCTGATAGATGTTCTGGCAATAGACTATGCAACAGCCTGAAGAAATGGCCAGACCAACATCACTGGGCCACAGACTCCCAGCCAACACTCTAGATCAGTGTTTCTTAAACTGAGGCAGTCAGCGGTGTGCCATGGAAAACAGAGTTCAAAATGGCCGCCCTTAAAGGGGCAGGCGATTTTTTTTTTCTCAACCAAAAATCCTTGCTGTTCCTCATAAAAAAAAAAAAAAATTATTTGGTGTTTCTCAGTCTTAAGAAGTTTAAGAAACACTGCTCTAGATTGTGATTTCCAGCCTCTACCCATTATAGAGCCTGAGAGATCCTACTGCTCAGCATCGCTCAGGCCCCATCATTGAAAGAGAGGCTAGAAGTCAGAACTAGGGATGTAAAATCCCATTTAATCAGTTAACTGGTTAAATGTTATGTTTAACCAGTTAACCGCTTAAATGGCGGTAGGCGGGGGGGCTGCTCTGGCCTGGCCGGAGCACCTCCTGCCTGCAGCGGGCCCCACCAGTCTGGAGCAGCCCCCTGCCTGCAGTGGGCAGGGGGCTGCTCCATTGCCTGCCAATTTACTGTAACCAGTAAGCATCATCCGGTAAGGGTGATGCTAACCAGTTAACCATTCACATCCCTAGTCAGAACCCTACATCACTGGTTGGAAGTCAGTTTGGCCCAGTGGATAGAGCATGGACTGGAATTCTAGAGATCTGGGGCCTATTTCCACCTCTGCAAGTGACCTGCTGGATGACCTGAGCTGGACATGGCACTTCTCCATGCCTCAGTTTCCTCATCTGTAACATGAGATGGGGAAATATATTGATGACACTGAGTGCCTTTGTAAAGCACTTTGAGACCTTCTGGCGGAAGTGCTGTAGAAGAGCTAGGTGTGATTATTATTACAGGGTGAAACTCACTAGGTGAGCATCTTGTCCATCAGAATCCACATACTCTAAAATCAAGAATGGCTCAGGTTGCTGTGGGAGGAGGCTTCTCTGAAACCCCCTCACCTGCCTGGTGTAGCTGGGTATTTAATGGAGATTTGCAAAGCTCCAGATGGAAGGACTGATTAGGACTGAGCTTTTTTCCCCCCCAGGCAGTGACCTGCGGACCTGCTCCCAAACAGCATTATCCTTCACTGCTGCTGTAGAACCAGCAACCTCTACCTCATCCCCTGCAAAGACGCTCCAGATCTCAGGAACCAGGCTGCGGGTAGCAGAGCTGGTGCTGGAGAGGATGCAGCAGTTTAAGAGAGTGGGACCAAAACAGCTGAAACACACCCTGGGCAGCAATTTACCAGAGACAGTAACGGATGGAAACATCCTTAATGTGAACCAGGAGAAGAACCAGCCGGGGAACGGTATGTGTCTCTTGCAATCTATCCTAAGTATACAGGGAGTGTTGTCTATTGGTTAGAGTGCCAGATTGGGAGTCATCTTCATGATTCCTGGATTTTATTCTCATCTCTGCCATTGGCTCATTATGTGACCTTGAATAAGTCACTTAATTTCTGTATGTCTAATTTTCCTCATCTGTAAAATGAGGCTAACAATGCCTGCCTTACCGAGCAGTTGTGTGACTTAGTTAATATCTGTAGCAGGCTCTTCAAGCCTGGAAGGGATGGTGTTCTAAGCATCCAGTTTTAAAATACAGATTTCTTGGAAACAGAGATTCAGATCCCAGCTGGATCAGTTCACTTCCTTCCAGTGTAGCCATAATGATATTTAGCCCTTTCATGAGTATATCTCAAAGCACATTACCAAGGAGGTCAGTATCATTGTAAATAAACTGAATCCAGTGCAATTTATTGTGTGTGGGATCTTTGAAGCCTAAGATCATCTTGGCTTTGCGTGGACATTAAAAACCTCCTTGGCCTTTGTATAAGAACCATGGTTAGAACTATTGACTGCAGCCAACATTCTCCCTCTCCTCTGCTGCATTGTATGGTGATGTGTTGATTGCCACCCTCCTCCCCAGAGGTGGCTGCATTTCAGTGATGCTGTGTGTGTGATTTGCAAAGCACTTTGAGGTCCTTTAGAATGAAGGGTGCTGGAGAAAGTTCACATTTAATTTTAAGTATGCAGTTCAATAAAATAACTGAATGTAACAGGTTCAAGCCTTTTATAAAATGCTTAGACCGGGCTCTGAGAAGATCTTTCCTTCCCCTTAGTGACTCTGGATCTGCCTGCGAATGAGCCAGATGTTGCTCTGTCAGTGGCCCTCCAGCAGGAACTCAAAGAAGTAGCACCTGGAAGTTTGGAAGAGGCAGGTTTATTTTTTTGTCAGCTCTGTCAGAAGGACCTCTCAGCCATGAACACAACACGACGGGAGCAGCATGTTAACAGGTGAAAGGAAACTGTTTATTATTAAACCCTCCTAGACTAAAGACTCAGCCAGCCTAGCTATTGTGAAAAAGGTTAAAAGCTGAGGCCATGCCACAGTAATTTTAATATTGAAGATGTAAGTAACTATAACCTGTTGTGAGGGTCGCAGCAGGGCCTGAATTCTTTGTCCTGTGGTGCTCCCTGGAGTTTGTAGTGAGACTGAGTTTTCTGCTACTCTCCCAGCATGCATCTTTCAGTGTAAGCCTCAGTGGAGTGCTTTAACAGCATGGCTAGTGTGTAAGGATGGTTTATGAAACCATGCATTTGACAATCCAAGTTTGAGAGGTGCCAGTCTCAGCCCACAAAGAAATAAATGTTCTGGCAATATGCCATGGAGCAGCCTGAAGAAATGGCTTGCTAAGGGCATCAGTATATTGCTGGGAATGGATTTGAGTCCCTTTCATATAGCAGCGTGTCCTTTATCTAGATCAGAGAACAGCTAATGCGGTGCCCTGTTGTATAGGGCTTTATCAATGCCGGAGTAGGGAGACCAGTATGAGATGCCAAGATTGTTTCTTACTTGCTTTCTTGCTATTCACTTGCATTATGAAAACTGAAGGATTTTGCCTCCTGAGTCCCTTTGTAATGGGATTGGGTGACAGGTTCTAGGGTCTCGCTTGGAGTCCAACAGCCATGTCATTAGTTATAGAGTCATAGGTCAGAGGGACTACTAGATCATCTAGACCAGGGCTACTTAACTTTGGAAGCCCCGGGGGCCACAATAATACCTCACAGCACATGCAGAGGGCCTCAACTTAAGTGTGGTTGCATATACATGCAAATAGCTGCTTTCACACTGATGGGCATGAATACAAAGATTAAGGCAAGACTACACAACACACAGGCCCCATTTAAGTCAATTCTGCTGATATTAATAAAATGCAATATTTACCCGATTTCCACCCATATGACAGCACTTTTAATGAGCAATGACAGTCCAGGAATTTAACTACTAAAACACATATCAACCGAAGACCATTATATTGACTACTTTTTTGTTTTGGCTTCCACCCGTGGGCCGCGCGTTGAGCCCCACATAAACCCAAACTGTACCACAGGCCGTGTGCGGCCCATGGGCCAAGTGTTGAGTAGCCCTGATCTAGACTCACCTATTGTGTAGGTAAGGTCCTGATCATGCTAACATTATGCTGACCTGGTTTGGTGAATGGCTTTAGCATTAAAGGAACACTTTTCACCATTGAAAAACATCCAAATGCTTTAAAATGGTGATACAGAGTCATTCAGTCCTGCATTTCCTCCTCCAGCTGTTCAGATTCCTTGGAAGTATCTGTTGCTACAACTCGTATGAATGTGTAAGATGCTCTTATAACAGTTAATACACAGGAATAATATTTAAGATGTCAAGAGAGAGCCCACTCCTACTTACTGATTGGTGACACTAAAACAGTGACAGCAATTCCAAAATATTGTTTAAGAAATTAATTCGGCTGTTCTAATGCACAGCGGGCTGGAATGAGTGAAGGGTTTTACTGGCAGGATTTTTTTTGTTCACCACAGTAATCACAAGAGGTAAAGTGATTTGTGTCTGATCTCCCAAAACAGTGCTGATTAAAGCTTTATACCGCACCATGCCATTGAGTAGTTTGTGCAGGAAACATAATGCAGAGAAACTATTTTAGCACATTTTCAGAGAGATTTTAGAAGTTATTGGAGTAGGGTTTTTTATCACTCTGCATGTGGTGCCACAAGAGCCTTAGTTATCATGGCTGAAATTCTGGTGCTCTGAGTGGGCATGTCTACACTAGGGAGTTATTTCAAAATAACAAGGTGAGCGTCCACTCTACCAAGCCTGTTGTTTCGAAATAATGGGCTGGTTATTTCAAAATACTTATTTCAGGAGTACTTATTTTGAAATAACCTGGTAGTGTAAACACAGCCAGTGCTCCTCCATTAACTTCAGTGGGGCCGGGAGCTCTCCTCTTGAGTCCAGCTGTACAGTAGGGTTGTTAAAGAGCAGTTAATTAGATAACCGTGAAACCATTAAAAATCTTAATAGTTACACGGTTACATGTGGCAGGCTCCCTGGGAGCAGGGCTGGCAGCCAGTGTGTGCTAGGAGCCGGCTCCTGGTTGCTGACCCACTCCTGGGAAGCCAGCTGCCAGTGTGTAACCATTACGGTAAGGTAATCGATAAGCTCATGCTTATTGGTTAACCATTTAAGTGGTTACACTGTTACATCCCTACTATACAGTGTGCAGAAGGAGCCACGAAAACCTCTTCAGATGACTTAAAATATTCTTACCTACCTAGAAAAGATGACGGTTTTTAAGTTCATCTCAGATCCCTGGGTAATAGGTCCATTAGAGAGCTTTCCTTTCCAGTGGTTAAAAAAGCTCCTGTTTCTAGCCCAGTGAGATAATGAACTTTTCTAGTCAGGGCTAGAAAAGCTGTCACTGGGAAAAGGCGTAATCTTGTCTTGAACTGGGGGAATTTGAGGACAGAGGAAGGGTTTCTCTGGTAGTTTGATTTTTTTTTTTTTTTTTAAATAGTGGCCCTAGAAGCTGCTTCAAGGGTTTGCTGTGTTAGAATAAATCCCAGGGAGGACTAGTGGGCAGATGACAGACCCATAGGTATGTGATGAACTGCACAGGCATGTGATAAATATATTTATAGCATGGCTCTACTGATTATAACCTCCACAGATTCTATACATCACATTTAGCACCTGGTCCCAGGACTGTGTGTATAATATGTAATACACACTTCTTTAGGGAATGTTTCTTTGGTTATTTCAGGTGTGAGAGCTGATCACTCTGGTTCTTCGTTAATGTGGTTCAGACGTATTAGTGTGAGCAAAGTTTAAAATGCTTTTAAGAGCAAACCCTGCTATTTTCCCGCAGGTGTCTGGATGAGATGGAAAAGTCCCAGGTGCCCTGTTCCAGCAACCCCCTGATTCCTGAGTGCCCCATCTGTGGGAAGCAGTTCCACACGCCCAAAAGCCGAGCCAGTCACTTGAAACGCTGCGCTGTCAAGATGGAGGTCCCTCCACAGTTGCTTCTCCAGGCAGTGCAGTCTCAGGCACTGGCCGTGAGTGAGGGCCCCCCTGTAGCAGCCAGGTGAGCTGGAGCAAATAAGCAATGTTAGTAGCAGCCTTTTCACTGAGAGAAGTCCATGAGAACTCCATGTCCCTACAACCCTTTCAAACAAGACTGTCTCCAGATTGCTCTCAGCATCCATAGATGATGATAAACACGTCCCCCTGTTTGGGAGTAGTTGGCTGTGAATGACCCCATCTCCTGGAAATGAGGATCTACCTAAGTGGCTAGAACAGCTGATGTGGAGGGTGCAGTGTTCCTTGTCTCTGATCAGTTGCAGGTATCTTGTGTGTCATGCTGCCTTCTTACATTTCAGCAACCAGCTCAGCAGGTCAAAGCGAAAAGGCTCCTCCAAAGAGAAGGAGTCAAAGAAAAAGCGGAAGACCTCCAAGGTGGAGACCACCGATGAGGATCTTCTGGTTGCCATGGCAATGTCACGATCTCTGCTGGAACAAACAAGGCAGGAGCAAGCCAAGTCGGTAACAAACATTAAACTGGAGAGTCCATTGCCAATTAAGTGGAAGCCTGGAGCAGGTACATATTCAAGTGTCTTAGCTGATGGTTTCAGAGCAATGTAATTCAGTATTTCCTGAATTAAAACCTAACGGGGGCGGGAGGGTGGTGTATGACAGCCTTGCCTGTATTTCATGTCAGGCCTAAGGCAATCTGTAATTCCTACACAAAACTTAGTTAAAAAGGATTTCTGGTTTTCAGTGGAGTCCCCTCATGGTCTTACACTTCCTTTCTGTGGTTGGGAGTTTTGAAATTGTCAGGTTGAATAAGGAAAAGTTATTTAATTATTCCCACAATATAAGAACTAGGGGTCACCAAATGAAATTAATAGGCAGCAGGTTTAAAACAAACAAAAGGAAGTTTTTCTTCACTCAGTGCACAGTCAACCTGTGGAACTTCTTGCCAGAGGATGCGGTGAAGGCTAGAACTTTAATAGGGTTCAAAAAAGAGCTAGATAGAGTCATGGAGGTTAGGTCCCTAGCCTCTGTTTCTCTGGAAGTGGGAGACGGGAGGGATCACGTGAAGATTACCTGTTGTGATCCCTCCCTCTGGGGCATCTGGCATTGGCCACTGTTGGCAGACAGGATCCTGAGCTAGATAGATCTTTGGTCTGACCCAGTATGGCCATTCTTATGTATGTTCAGGTTCTGGGGTTTTTGGTACAGTGTAGAAATGAACAGCTAAAGGGAAGCTCCATTTTTCCACTGCCACGTACCCTGCATTACTCGTTTTCATCCAACCTGAATCATGCCCTCTCCCAACCCTACCTGTGCTCCCTGCTGCAGCTGTGATGGACATGTGCTGGAGAGTGGTTACTGGTGGTTGCATGCCTTGCTTAATGAAGCGTGCAATAAAGATTTTGAAAGAAAGCCTGCCTGGGAAATGGTAAAGAAGAGTGCACATACTCTTCAGGAGCATGCTGGAATTCTCCTTAGCATCTTCCTGCCACCATTCCCGTTACTGAGTTCACTGCTGGGCTGGAGAATGCCGAAGAGCCTTGCAGTGGCAAAAGTGAGCTAGAAGTCACGGGGATTGCTGATTGGCAGTCGTGTGGAGTTGGGGACCTGCTCTTGGGTATCAGAAGTCACAAAGAGACAAACGGTGACAGTTATTGCAGGTGCTCTGCTGTTTTCTTCAAGCAGGGCCCGGCAAGCAAAAGCTGCACTGGCAACTTACCCTGAACTTGGGAGACACCCATGACTTCCGTACAATGGAGAGATTGCATTTGGTGATGCTGCAACTCAAAGTTTATAGCTCCCGTTGTGTGACAGAGCAGTGCATGGTGGGAGCTGTAGTCTCAGTGGGTTTTCTCTCTGTTGAAAATGATGGCGGCTGCAGGTGGTGGTGTGGGGCTCTGTGAGCCTATTCGGCCTGTGAGCTGCGCTTCAGGTACCCAGTCCCGCTCTCATTGCGTGCTGTGTTCCTGCGCCCTGTATGTTCTATTATGTACTTTTCTTTGTAGAGAAAAAAAGGCGTAAAAACGCCCCCCTCCCTCCTCCTCCGTTGTTACTTCAGGATCCAGAGACAGCCCAGAAACAGATCCAAAACCGGATGGCCATGCTACTAACAGAGGAGGTGGCGTTCCCTAGCACCCCTCCACTCCCAGTCAGCAGGATATTGGAGGATAACCCTGGGAAGACCGCCTGGCTTTTATCTTTCCCTAAAGACCAGCGTTCCACTTTATGGGAGTGCAGTACTTTGACAGGACCCTGTGTCCCAGAGTCCTTCTATGCAGTGGGATTAACCCCTCCTATTTTACCTTGGAAACCTGTGCAGGTGAGGAATCCTTCTGTTCTTTCTTCTATAGTTGTTCTCACCAGCGGCCTGTGCCTGTTACCTTCTTGCTTTCACTTAGCAGTTGTGTTCTTGGGCCCAACTGCCCTCCTAAGTCTGCACGCCCACTCTCACTGTGTTTACCCACCCGTTTCCACCACTGCTCTCGTGTGGCCCGACTGTAAATCTGCTTTTGGAACTGATGGCAAAGGTACCTGCCTGTCTGTTTAGAGTCTTTTACTTTTACATCGCCGAAAAAGAGATAGGAAATGAGAAAAAGAAATCCTACTCAGTCATTTTGATCCCAGTGTAGGTATATTGCAGATGCTTGCCTCATGCATTACTGAGACCCAGATTGTTTCTAGTTCGTTTGACTGGCTCTCGCATGGTCCCCACCTTCTATATTCCTTTTATATCTGCTTCCTAGTCCACATGCAGTACTTGACTAGCTAGGAAGTTGCACCCGTGTTTTGAGGACATTTGTTAGTATTCCATACAAAGAATGTGGTCCAAGTAAATTGACGTTGCAAAATGAAGTATACAAACATCAGGCGTTGCCAAATCTGAGGTTTTGTCCAACCTTAACTCTGCCCCCTTGTGCGTATGCTTTATGGGTGCTGTTTAATTGCAGTCACAAACTGGAGTTTTTTTTCAGAGCCCCTATCTGTTTCATCACACTTTATGCAGTTTAAACCTTGACAGGACTCCTACAGAGTTCTCTCTTTTTTCTCTCTTAGCCTGAAGAGGAAACATTTTACTTTGCTCCCTTATTCATGGACTCCAGAAGACTAGTTAGACATTTTTTTTTAAAACAAGAAATGTGCTGTCCATATGCAAGTACCTTGTTTAAAGTCTTGTAACTTGGTTAAATCCCAGCAGATTTTCAGTTGGTGACTCAAAGGCACACATCTGACCTAAAAGCTACTTCTGCGCCAGATTTCAAGTTTCTAACCCAAACAATGAGGCCCTGGAACTGTTCAAAAACAAATTGCAAAACATTTTAAATGGCGGCAGGAGTGTTTTTCCCTCTTTTCATTACTTTTCATTTTCAGAAATGGCTGAGCCATTTTCATTGAGATGGGAGGGGGGCCAACCCACAGCGTTTTCAGGCAGAGACCAAACCTGGAAAATTTCAGCCCATAAGGTGAAACTTCCAAGTTATAAATAACTGCAAAAAGAGCTATTTGAATGGAACTGTTGACTATCGGAGCCATAGCTGTCACCATAAGCTCCAGCCATAATTAAATGTTCTGCAGTAAGGGTGTAAACACTTCCACCGTCCATCCTCTCTGCTTGGCAGCTGTTCTCATATAGATATGCTGCCCGGAAAACCCCTCTTCTCACATTCTCTGTTGCAGCCAGCTTGCTTCTGATAATGGTTTGAGCTCTCTTAGTTCCGCAGACCTCTCCATATGCAAAGGAGATTTGCCTCGTTAGCAAGGGCATCTGGTGAGTGTTCTGGAGGCCATGTAACCTTTACACTAGGGCTTGAGAACTGTGAACTAAAGTGTAGTCCCACCACTGAGTGATTCCCAAGCTGGGTGAACGTACAAGGCAGGAACCATTTTATTGTTTCTTTCTTGCTTCAGAGTCATACGTCAGGGACTCTTTTGCCATCCGTGGGATCTGACCAATCACAATTATCTCGAGAGCGACAGACCAGCAGCGACCATCCTGATCCTCATTCCATAGGGCTTGGAAACAGAACTTCTGATGATCCCCAGGCAGGTCCTGATGGAGAGCAGCAGCTTCTTTCTGGCAGCCAGAAGGATGTTCAGACTCTGCAGGACCTGGTGGAGCTGGCTGGGGAAGGACTTACTCTCACGCAGTGGAACCTGGACATGGACCACACCAGGGGAGTGAAGCAATGGAGTAAGTTCTGGCAGCCCTAGGAATTAATCCCGTCAGATCACATCAGCTAAGCAGAACCAGGCCTAGTGAATACTTGAACAGGAGAGGCTTGGCCAGAGGTGGCAGGAAATAGTGAAGGCAATTCAGTAGGTCGCACTCTTCCCACAGCATCATGAATGCACTAAGCATGGTGTATGAGGCACCCTTCTGCAGCAGGGGCCAGCTTGGCACTTTCAAAACTGACTCATTTTCCATACATCCCTTTTAAACAGCGTGTCTTGAATTTATTTTTAACATTTCTTTTAAAAAAAATCAGCGTTTTTCTGCTCTTTAGCTGATGTCCCAGCGGGCCTTTTGGACACGTCCAAGAGCAATGCTGAAAACACGTGGCCAAGCCCCCCCTCCTCCTTTTCTTTCCATGCCCACCCCGTCCTGCTCCCTTTCCATGTCTGCTAGCAGTCACTCATCACACACCCTTTGAGTCTGGGGAAGGTGTGTCAGTTTCTCCCAAAAGAGAGCACAGTGGTGATGTCAGAAATCACAGCTGTCCAACCGCAAAACAGTGAAATTGACCCTACACAGTAGTTGCCAAATACACAAAGTAAAAAACGCTGTAAACAGAAAGCCACATATTTCTCTCTAATTTCACCATTCTAGTCCCCTAAGGCTTTGCTTAGAAAGCAGCAGGTGCCAGATTTTCAGAGGGCAAAGCAATTTTTGAGTTGACAGTATCCCTTTAAAACAGGATCTGTCCCTTTGTCAAGAGGAGATATATTATGTATTTCCCGTGCCCTTGTATAGGAGAACTTGGTTAATAAGTTGTGCCATCTCTCTGCATTTTCAGTTGGGTCTGGTGTTCTTCACTTTCCATTCTGTAGCACTGCTGGGCATGTTAAACTGTAGCCAGGGTCCACTTTGGAGGAGACTTGCCTGTGATTGAAATAATTCTCATGCGTCGATGTATCTTGGTTTGAGCCCTCTAAGATGAAGGACACTAAATAGATGCAAATGCATTTGTACCAGTTTCTCCAGACTAAGGTTTCTTTTTCCACTTGCCACTGAGCTCTGCATACCATGCTGTGAGAGCGCAGTCTCGGCTTCACTCCAGATCCATGGCAGGTGGGTGCTGCCCACAGCTGAATGGGATTCAGACAGCAGCAGCCCAGCCAGCGGCTCGCGGGGAAGGAGGGGGAGGCTGACATGTTAGGACTGGTACATGTGGCAGGGCGGGCGGGGGGAAATTAAGGTTGGGGTATCTGTCAGAGCAGAGTGCCATTAGGAATGTTTACTTAGCTGTGTTTGAGTTTTGATTTGTATTTTCTTCCTTGAGGGGGAGAATCCGTTTCCAGCGACATTCCACTGAGTGGCTTCGTCCCTGCGGCCAAGGAGAAGAGGTGCCAGGGCGGCAGCCTTGACACAGTAAGGACAGAGCCTGATTTAGTTCTCCTTATTTCTTTGTGCTTTTATTGTTGTGTATTTCAGGGGTTGAAGGGGGCATGTTGATTCAGGTAAGGGCAGAAGTACGTAGAGGGTGACACAAAATACCTTCCATCTGCCCTGGGGTCCCATGCTTCTGGGGAAGGGATCATTGGAAAAGGCAGCTGATGTCAGCACACCCAGTGTGTCCACACAGACACCTGTGCATGTGGCCAAGCCCTTCAACAGGAAAGATCTAAAATAGGAGAACGTTAGGCAAATATCCAGGTGATTTGTGTAAGAAGTGGCTTCAGTACTGGAGGTAATGCACGTAGTCTGCAAGCATTTCAGAGAAAAGAGCCATGTCGTCTTACCTGTCCAGCATCTAGCTATATAAAAAATAATAAAGAGACAGGTTCCTACAGAGTCAGGCTGGTTTACACTAAACCCATCTGGCAGAAGAAGCTTGCGGGTGCGATGGAATGCTGGGAGATCTATGGATGAGAAGCACTCCGTAAGAGCACTAGTATTACTTGCCAAGCACTAGTATTACTTGCCAAGAAAATCTTTCCATGGTTTCCTCAGTCCATAGGTGAACACATTTCAAAGAAGATAGCTGGGTGTTGGGAGCTGCAGCCTGCCAGATTCAGGACTCCCACATGGTGAGCAGTGCAAAGCCATGTGGAGTGCAATCTCTAAAGGGTAGCCTATCAAACATGGGATACTTCATTGGTCACATTTAACCCCAGATGCAGGGACCTTGCCCTGTAGAATCATAATCAAGTCCCCACACTTGCAGTACACATATGATTTTGCAGCGATGTCTAGTTCTTACCAAGATCATCCATTTTATGTGGTGGAAATTTATTCTCTTCTGGTGCGCATGTCATGATGTCTTGTGGATTTTCACACGAGATGTATTTTGAATCCTTGGGCTTTTGTTTTTGTCTGAAAGGAATCCAGTCTCTTAGGGGTCAATACTCATCTCTGGCTTGCAGTCGGCTGGGGATATGAGAACCCAGGATCTCAGCCTGAGGTTTGCTGCAGAAATTCCAGTCTGAGACTGTGAGCCTTCAGAGCAACCAGAACGTATCTGAAGATTCATTTCTCTGTGTGACCGGAGATACAGCAAAGACACCGTTCAGGCCCTGCACCTCACGCCAGAGCCCTTTCTGGTTTGTGGGGAAGTTCAGTTCTGTGGCACGTGTAGCACACAGCCTAACTGCTGAGGCTGCCAGGAGCAGGGCATGCATTCTGTGATACGAGCAACTGTCCACTGAGAACAGGATTGAGACCCAGCCGTGCACTTTCCCCAGGCTGCTGGTCAGCCAGGAGAAGGTTCCTAGTTTGAATTCATTTCCCTTCTCCTTCATGATTTTAGCCACAGCAGGAAAGCCAATCTTGGCTCCCTGCCCGGAATGTGGCACCCGTATATTTGGTTCAGTAGCATCGTAAGGGAACATCGTGCCCATTTTACTGGCCAAGAATAAAACAGCATGAAAGAGCTGATTGGTTTCCAGCCCCTGCTTCCTGTCTTCCCCTTGGAGTATAACTCTGTGTTGCTGTCCAGACACATGAAGCCTTCTCCAGGCCTTCTACCAAGCCCTGGAACGCATGTTCAGATGTTCACTGATCAGTATTAATTAATATTGGCGGCCCATGAGCACGTACTGTGTTGAATCCAATGTTGGTTTCCACAGATGGCTGCACTAATACAGAAACCTTCTAAAATGAAGTAAAGAGCCGTGTGGTTCCAGATGGAGCTGCATCTCGTGCAGGTGTCTGTAGGAATAACATTGGCAGTTCTCAAGCTCCTGTAGCTTAAAAATGTAGCAGGTCTGTGATTAGTGCTTCAAGCTGATTCCCAGCTGGTTTGGGGATACCCCTCCAGTGTACAATTTGCAAGATAAGGATGTTCACTTCACAGGACAGGCTGTGGCCGGTTAGCCAGCTAGAATGGACCTGGTTCTCTTAACGATCTAACTACCTGGGGCAGCTCCAAAGCTCCTAATTAATGGATCGTACACTGTTTTCTTTTCCTTTGAATTCCATGGTCATTTAAACGCTTTTGAAAATCCCAACATGTGTACCTGTCACTGGGGAAACTGAGAGAGAACATGCTCCACAGAACAGCCAATTAGATGGTGACATCTCTGAGCTGTTGTCAGTGTGAGCCCGGCTACAGTGAACTACAGAAGAAACGGTTCTGCATCCCGTGACGCAGTCCCTGAGTCTTCCACTTTCTCTTGTGCATTCCTTTAAAATCATTCTAGGTAGACGTGGCAACCAGAGAGATGCTTTAGGTTCGTGTACTGATATCGCTTGGGACGGCCCCGTGTTGATAGGCTTGTTGCATTGGTTGGCATGACTTCGCTCCTATTCTTGCAGTGTGTTCTGACTGGTACTGCAGGTAGAAAATCTCAGGAGTCAGCTCCAGCCTCACCTCCCAAGTTTGGCGCTTATGCTGAGAACTTCCCAGTGAAGACTGCTATTAAGTATACCCATGCTGCAGACAGCCTGCGGGTCAAATTCTCTGCTGGAGTACATGGAGCTGTGTTGCAGCTACGCCTGCAGAGAATTTGGCCCAGCATGTTTAAGGCCAGTGAAACTGAAGTTTCACTGAAACGGCCCTGATCCATTTGCCCTTTCTGCCTTCACTGACACACATATCAGCCTACTGCTGGGACAGGCAGGAGACACATGACTCCAGCTACAGGGTAGAATCTGAAGGGGAATCTTGATACTAGTTGCATTCTCATTGGCTTAGAAATGAAATGTAATCAAGGACGAGAATCATCACACGGGGGGGAAGCTTGGGCCTATGCGAACCTGGGCGCAGAGCACAATGGCACTGACCAATTGGCTTATCCCCTCTGCCGTTGTCAGGGGAATGAGTGACAGCTTCACCAGCATTTCTCACTCTCTCTCCTTTCCTCCTTTGTTCCAGTCCTCACTCAGGTCGCTGGCTGTGGATTTCAGCGGAATGGTCAACAACCCCCACCTAAGTGACGTGCAGTTCCAGGTGGACAGTGGGGAAGTCCTGTATGCCCATATGTTTGTGCTTTATGCACGGTGCCTACGGCTGACTGAAGTTGTAAGTATGGCTGGGGGTGCTGGCTTTTGTACTTGTTTGCTGTGTTTCCTTCTCTTCCTTAGAATCGTAGACTCCCAAGGCTGGCAGAGACCTCAGGAAGTTATCAAGTCCAGCCCCCTTCCCAAAGCATGGCCAACCCAATTGGCAGTGCTGCCATCTCTGGGCTCAGCTGCCAGATGGTGCTCTGCTCCCCACTATTATGAGATTGGCTCCTTTCTCCTACCGCACTGCTCCAGAGTCAGCAGCAGAGGCTCCCGCATGGCACAGAGGGCACCTCTGACCCAGCTGTGATTTACAGCCCCCTGCCCCTCTCCACAGCCAGGGCACAAGAGTCCTGCAGTGTTGTCATAGAGAGGGAGTGGCGGTTCGTTTGAAGGAGTAAGGGAGATGGTAGGCCCGGGGTCTGCCAGCAGTTTATATGGTAGAGTATCTAGCTCACTAGATATTTGCCTTCTGGATTTCCATAGCCATCCACCCATACAGGCCTAAGCTAGTGTGTGCTGTCTGGTACATCTGTCTTGCCCTTCTCCTAGAGCTGAGCTTGAGAGACGCATGAAATCCAGGGACTAGGCTGTGGAGAGTCTGGCTATGCCGGTATATGACCTTTTAAATGTCCTTTGTCCACACCTCCCCCCAGAGTAGAAACCATTTCCCTGTACACGGCCTCTCCTCCCACAGTAGCTATGGGGCTAGCAGTGCTGAGCAGAGCTTCTCACAAGTGCAGTGAAAGGCCCCCAGCCCCACCCCAAGCAGCCCACAGTCCACCCTCGGTAGGACTCCTGCCAATGCAATGGGCACCGAGTCTAGGATCTGAACCCTGGTCGTAGACAAAGCACTGCCACCAGCATCTCAACACATTTTGAGTTGCCTTAAATGCTGTTAACTCAGAGGCACCTGTCTGCCCTGCTACCCCTTTGTAAAGGGAATTGGGAGTGCTGAGGTCAGGGTTTAGCCCCATGTAGACTAGCTACGCTCCACACATTACTGACCCAGAGCTCAACCCCGCAACCCTTTCTTACCTGATTAACTACTTGCCTGCATGGGAACTTCTTGTGTTCATAAAGGTTGTAGGATCTGACCCCTCCGGGATATGTTTAATCCCTTCTGTTTGGATCTTTTCTGCAGGGTGGTGTTTTCCATTTAGTCTCTCTGTTGGCCGGGGGACTCCCCATTTTCAGAGACCTAGAGCCACCAGGAGTCAAAAGAGGGATCAGAAGCAATGGGGGGCCTATGTGTTCTGTTTGGCTACGGCTGCACTTGGAATTGCGGAATTGACTCCCTGCTTGTGTAGGCAAACTCAGGCCAGCTATTGTGGCGCTAGCACGCTAAGAATGGTCGTGTAGCCAGTGCAGCACGGGCGGTGGTGAGCGGCAGCACAGCTAGCCTCCAAGCAAACATCCCCGTGGGTTTGTACCCGAGCAGCTAGCCTATGCTGCCTCTCACTACTACATTACTGTATTTCTACATTTCAGCACAAGCGAGGAGTTACAGCCCTCGCTCTGAGTATTGGATGTAGCCTTTGGGTGACATTCAGGACCCTCAAAGAGAACCCCAGAGGCTGCAGTAGATGCTCTGGGTGCACAGCGGTTGAAGCATCCCAGCAAGAAAAGGGCGCAAGGTGGATTCACCTGGGTCTGATTCTGGTTGCAAAAGAGATGGGAAGAGCCAATCAGTCCCTGCTTTCTGTGTTGTCCCATAACAGGAGAGCAAGAGGCTGCTCAGGGCAATCCATGCCTGGTAAATTTAGAACCAAGCCAAGCGCATAGGGTCAGCCAGTGCAGCTCACTGCTGTAGAAGGGTGTACAGCTATTGGGTTTAGACAGGGGCTGGATAAAGTTACACAAGGGGATCGGACATTGTACTTCAGGTGAAGGCTGCTGGGGTCAGGAAGTACCCACTCGCCCATAAAAACATCGTGTATTTGACCTTTGTAGCTTTACGCCAAAGCCTCAGGGACTGGCTACAGAGGATTTGGCAGATGAACGGTCTGTTCTGGTGTGGGCATTCTGCTGCTGATCCCCCTGCACGCCTGTCTTGCTGACAGATGACACGGCTTTGCCTCTTTCTTTTCCCTCTCAGGTTCACAGTGAAGGTTTCTTAGTGGAAGAGGATGGGGATGGGCAGACCCGTCGAGTGCTGCTGAGTGAAGTGACGGTCGAGGCAGCCCGGACGTTTCTGCAGTACCTCTATGCAGCTGAGACCACTGTCCCATCCCAGGCGCTCTCTGATGTGAGAGCTCTCGCTATCAGGTGTGTACGCTGCTGTCTAGTCACTTATGTGGTGGGATTTATTTGGGGTCCTAGCCCGGGAATTTACAGCCAAGTTTCTGCAGTGGTGACTACCCCAGGCTGCACTGGTTTAGGTAAAGTCTTTTCAGCTCATGTATTTGGTGGGGCTCAGTGTTTTGCAGTTTGCCTGCCCCCATCTAGCCTGCCGTTTTTGTTCCTTGCCTGACACGCTACAACAAACTTCTGAGTTCTTGGTGTATTTTTCCAGTATGATGCAGGTCACAAAAGTGTCACTCCCCTCATCTTCTCACTGGGTGTTTCTGCCAACTTACACCTGTCAGCACAGGCCCATTATAGCCAGCGGGACGGGCGGGGGTGAACAAGCCAGTCCATTCTGCCTCTAGCCTCCTCACCAGCATTTGATTCCATGGTCTCTGTTGTAGCTGCTGCCTGCTGGCGGTGATATAATAATAATTAGCGTGCCTTTCATCAGACATTCTCTAACTATAGTCAGTTAATCCCCAGAGGACCTGCTGCGAGATCAATACTGTGTGTAAGACAGTATTAGCCTTAGTATTAGCAAGAGTCCATGATGGAGGCAGAAAAATTGTAAACACGATCATCCTGCTCCTTTCGAGAGCTGTGATTTGCCTCCTGGTTTTGTCGATGGTGCTAGAAATTTTAGTCTTTTACTTTTAAATAAAAGTGGGACTAGTGCTTTCAGGTATCAGCTGGGAAAAGGGATTCTGAATGTTAGGCTTAGATTTGAGCTGACGTACCCAATGGAAATGAGGCACGTGATTCATGAAAGGAAATCTGTGTGAGGGTGCTGGTGGGCCAGCCAACTGGTGGAGAGAAACCATAACCTTCCATTGTATCATTTCAGGTTTGGGGTGAGTGAACTGATCACTGTTTGTGGGAACAGCCCTGGGGAGAAGCAAGAGCAAGCTGGGGTGGACTCAGAAGATGATCTTTTCTCTGTGGAGGAAGAAGAGAATTGTGAGAACAGAGCTGAGAACTTCCAGGAGCTCTTGAGGTCAATGTGGGTAGATGAAGATGAGGAAGATGTAGCTTTGCTAAAACCTGAAGACCAGGAAGAAGATGACAATGAGAAAGTGGCTGAGCAGGAACTGGAGGAAATTTATGAGTTTGTTGCCACTCAGCGAAAGATTGTTCAAGGTGAATCAGAGATGGAAGAAGGCTCAGGCAGCAGCACTGACAGTGAAACAGAGGAGGCCCAAAATCTGAACCAACAGACTGAGAATGAAGAGGTGAAGGTGTCTGAATCTCCTTCAATGAGGAGCAAAGTTAAAGAATGGAAGGAGAATTTTGACTTGGGAAGGTCCAGCTGTGAATCACCTGGGCAGAAAAAGAAAATCCCAGGTGTAAATAGGAGTGGGACTATGAGTGTTACACAAATCACTTCTGTGCATTTGCTGGATAAGCCTGGTGAGTCTAGGGATGATGTGCCTTCCCCTGGTGCAGCCTCTGATGAAAGAGAGGCCTCTAAGAGAATGTCCAAAGTTGTGACGGTTTCTAGATCATCTCAGGTTTCACAAGGTAAAGAAGAGGATGGTGTCTGGGAAAAACTATTCCTTAGCTGTCGACAAAATGGTGCTGACCTCAATAAAAATTGTGGCCACGTGCTTTCCACAATCCAACAGGAACATAATGAGCCTGCGCCACTAAATAAAGACCACAGAGAGTCAGGAGAGATTACGATTGAAACACATATTGTGGTAAATAATTCACCTGTTCGCCATCAGTCACAGAAAGACATCCTGTCAGTTAGGAGTGAGTTGTGTAGCAGTCCTCTTATGAATCCTTGCTCACTGGTTCTGCCAGCTGTTGGTTCATCACCTGTATCTCCAGAATCAAATAGGACATTTTCCAGAGCATCCACAGAAATTTCTCCTGTAGCTGCATCAAAGCGAAATAAAAATAAAAGACTCTTTCAGTCTGATCGTGAATCCTGCCAAAAAGCCAACGAACAGGCTGATGCTTCAGGATTGGAGAAGATCAGGAACGCGCTTTCTCCAGCAAAGTCTCCCCATGTTGATTTTAAGAAGCAAAAACATGTCCCAACATGCTCATCATTGGGCCTGAAAGCTCAAAATGCTGCTTCTCATGTGAACCAAGAGGCTGATGTTATTCTGTTGCTGGATTCTGATGAAGAAATGGAGTTAGAACAAATGCAGGAGAAAACAGGTTCTGACTTTTCCCAGAGGGAAATGGAAATCTCCAGGCAATTAGATGTTAATTGTAAGAATGTGGAGCACGAGCATGAGGTACCAAAATCAGGACCCATCTCGGTTGCTGACATTGAAATATGCCAGAGCCCGTTTCAGATATCACTAGGAAGTCAAGATGAGGTGCCCACTGAGAATGCTGCAAAGCTTTCAGGAGAGGGGCCTCTTAATAACCAGGGAAGGACCTGTATTGATAGCAGACTGAATCTGAGCTATGAAGAGAGTTCTAGTGTGGACACCTCGTGGTTGGTGCCAGACACACCTCTTCTTACCAGAAGCAGGAACTGCTCAACACAGACCCAGACAACAAGTATTTGTTGTTTGAGGAGTCCAGGGTCTCAGCACAGGACTAAAGCTTTTTTGGTAAATAATAGTGACAATAAACAAGCTGGGGAAACTATGAAGATTCCAGAGATCACTTCAGATCTGTTACTGGCGACATCATCACAAAAACCTTTGCATCCAGAGAACTCTTCAGGCAGCAAAAAATCCTCTCCTGACAGCCCGTTAGGTCGTTCTTGGAAGGCCTCTGTGCAAGTTTCTCCTGTGTCTCCAGCTCCACTCTCACCTGCCTGTGTCCGTGTGAAAGAGAAGTCTTCAGAAAGCCTGTCTTCGCCCAAGCGAGGTCTTCCATTCCGCGAGCTGCCTCTGGAGAATAAAACCGACGTCAGTGTGGTTGAGGTAGAGGACAGTGAAGAAGAGAAGGAGGTGGTTCCACTTCATTCGAGTGGCAGCTTCCTGCTGGGTGATGAGCCCCCACTCCCAGTTGATGATGAATGCTGGAGTGTCAAGCGTCTGTCGCAACTCAAAGATAACAGTGAGGTGCTTGAGAGACTGGACTATGCAAATACCAGCAGTCCCATCCGTGGAAAACGTGACTCTCAGCAGCTCCAGTGGAAGAGCCCTGCCAGAGCCCTGGAAATGACAGGTAGCACTCCTCTTCGAGGAAATGCTGTTGACCATAGAAAGACCTTGTTCGGTCATGAAGAGACTCCGGTTGAGGCGCATCCTTCAGTGGTCAGTAGGCCAAGTTTTCTAAACTCAAAAGTCTGGGAGGACTGGGACGAAGATGAACTCCCAGAGGTTCTTCCTCTCACGCAGAGAGTGTCTGTTGCAGCAGCTGCCCAGAGTATCCAACCCCTAAAGACTCCCGGTAAGTCTGAAGACCAAAATCGTTACCGTGGAGTGGGCTGTTTTCATTTGAACTGCTCACTCTGTCTGCAGGTCACCTTGTTGTGTTTAGGTGGTTCACCAGCTGGTGTCACATAATTTTCAAAGCCAGGGGCCAGTTTCACAGTGTTGCTAGGTTGAGGATTCTGCTTGACAATCAGCGTAGTTGGAACACAGTGGTTTTGTGTTTCATTCACATTGTTTCATCAGTCCCATTTCCCAGGGAAGTTTCTACGGTGACCAATATCAAGATCAAAACACAGGTGTGCTTTTTATCTGAATCCTACTGGATACTTGGCTGTTGTGGGTAAGGTTTGATATCAATGTGATCTTTACAATTTAAACATTTGTGTGGGAGACCCCAGAACTGTTAATATCATGTGAGGCCTTCAGATCAGCTACTTCCTCAGTAGAACAATTGCATTTGTCCTTGTTTAGTTATGTGAACGTGGCATCCAAGAAATGGGGAGACTTACAGCACTGGCAAGCGCTAGGCAGACTGTAGATTGGCCTCACGCAAGCTTTCCTTTAAAGCTCAGACAGTGCCCCTCAATCCTGACCCGCCATCCAGTTCTGGGCCCTTCCCCAAAAGCCCTTGTAATACACCCAGATCTTGGCCTACAAATAGGGAAATATGTGGTCTAGGTTGGGAACCGCATCTTTTCCCATCTCGGATACCAATTCCCTGTGTGACTTTGGGCAGTAATTGAACATCTCTGTGCTTCAGCTTAAACATCAATAAAATTGACCTAACGCTTGCCTCTCTGCAGTGCTCGAGAGCTTATCTGATTACAATTTTTACATCTCTGTAGACTGAGGTATCTCCTCCTATCCAGGATCTCAGTGTGTTGGGTGATTGTTTCACAGTAAGTGATTAGGAAGTGGCCATCAAACTCATTTTGCTTTAGCTCCCAGCTGAGTGTTCTAACTTGACTAGCCCAAGACTTAAAACCTGTTCATTTGCTTCTGCAACAGCAGACCCACTCCTCTGAATTTCTCCCGTCCCTCCCCTATGCTACAGACATGGTTTATGCCAACTTTACAAAGTTCAGTAACGCAGCCTTGTAAAAGCTGCCTCTCCTCACAACGTGGGTCCACCCAAACACCCCAAAGTTTTCACAGCTCTGTCTAAAATGAAGAAGAGATAGTTGGTAAAAAGCTGTTGGGATCCTTTGGAGAAAAATGGATATTACTATGATTTGTCTTTGCAATATCTCTCACAAAGACTAGAAATCATCAGCCAATCCCAGGACCCTCCATGTCAATATGTTTATTCTCATTGTAATAATTTCATTTTCCTACAGACCCTCCTTATCACAAGAGAAACCACCCCCCTAAAGTTCCCATAACACCCATCCCAGCTTATTCCATCATGGAGACCCCAGAGCTGAAGAAGCAACTGAACAGGTTAGTGATGACTCCGTGAGCACCTTGAAGAAAGAGGCCAGTTTCTTAATGTGCAGAAACCTGCAGGGAAGTAGCTTGAGAGAGAGAAACATCTCGTGGCGCTCCAGTAAACGTTGCTTGAGACCCGCTTAGTAGTGATGGCTGGACTGCAGACTTGATGTGGGACTGGACCCTTCAGTTCCTCCACCCTTGCTGCAGCGCCACTAAGATGGGTCGTCACTGCGTCAGCCTAAACTTACCAGCTTGCTTAACTAATGCTTCACCTCTGTATTGTAGATTTGGAGTCCGTCCTCTCCCAAAACGACAGATGGTGTTAAAGCTGAAGGAGATATTCCAGTACACTCATCAGATCGTGTCCTCTGACTCGGAGGATGAGATCTCATCCTCCCAGCCACCCCGACGGAAAGCCTCTGCCAAGCTCCCCAGCCAGACCCAGGCAGACTTGATTGAACGGAGTGAAGAGAGTTCCAAAGCCCCCCGTGTAGGATGCAAGCAGAAGCAGGGGGGTTTGGACCCTTCCTTGCCAGTTCTGGGCAGTGGTGATGCTGACAGCTCAGAGGGCCCCACTACAGCAGGTTACCTGAGGACTAAGAAAAAAGCTGAAACTAAAGGCCACCCAGGAGGAGCCAGAGGGCTAAAGGGAGCTACTTTGTCTCCAGCTACATCTCCAGTGAAAGCGTCTCTGGTGGGAGGTGCTGATGGGCAGATGCTCTCAGCATCTCAGGAGTCTGCAGCTTCTTCTGTGGCTGGAAGTGACAACTCCTTTGGATCACAGAGGTCAGGGACTGAAACGGCAGGGAAAATCTCGTTACTGGCGTGGGTCTGGCAAAGGGGGGAGACACCTCAGCTCCTGTTCAAAGTAGAGAAGGGCCTGCCTTTTGTCCTGGGCTGTTTCACCCACATATCCTTTTCCAGGGGGGTTAAGCTGAAATCCTAGTGACCTCTTGTCAGATCACAAAACTGTAGTTTGCCGGGTCTGATACTCTGTGGCTGGTAAAGGTCCAGGCCTGGGATGGCTAGGGCTCTGGATGTCAAAATGAGAAGCACTGGCAGAACTGAGTGGAATAGCAGGGACCGTGGCTGGTCCCAGTGGAGGTGCAACAACCCAGCTGTGCATATGGAGTCCCATAGGACAGAAGCAGGCAGTGGACCGCCAGCACAGCCATCCGCGAGGGGGCCAAGAGTGGAAGAGCAGGAGATGCTACCGGTACAGTGGGAGGGTCATTGGTGGAACTGAGAAGGGAAGTTGGCCGCATACTTGCCCACACTAAGTCTGTCCTGTCAGACTTATTTCCATGTGACCTAAAAAGTCAGAGAATCCATAGCACTAGAGAAAGTCATGCAAGGGTGTTAAGCCGGTAACTCCACCACGTGCGTTTCATAGATCTCTTCTCCTTCTCACTTCCAGCTCTTCTTCCAATGAGTTTGAGACCAATGCCCTTACATCTGAAGAGGACGAGGGGATCCCAGCCTCTCAGGCTGCAGCCCGAGAGGCAGATACGCTGGAGGCAGTGAGACGTTACATCCATTCCAACCCAGCCCTGTACCGGAAGATCCTTTTTTACCAGCCCTTTGAACTGACAGGGCTGCAGGCAGAGCTGAAGCAGAATGGCATTAAGATTTCCCTGGGAAAACTGCTGGACTTCTTGGACGCTCACTGCATCACCTTTACCACGGCCGGGGCACGGAAAGAGAAGCAGCAGCAACAGGGGGGCAAGAAAAAGAGATGCAAACGATTCTGACTGGAGCCTCCTCTCCTTTGCCTGCCACCTTGGTGCATTCGCACATCCCCACTTCTGACTTGGAAACTCTTCCCATTATTCCCAATGTTAGAGCTTCTTCACCTCTTCTGTTTTGCTACCAACCATTCTTCCTGCCATGGTAGAATTTGCACACTCATGCTTATGCTGCCGGCGATTCAGTAACTTAGGACATTGCTGCCCCTTGTGGTCAGTTGCTCAGATGGCTTAGAACATCTGTTCCCGTCGTTCTGCTTTAAAGGAGCAGAGACCCTGCATGTTTTCAGCACCATCCCCCCACTCCCTGCCAAAAGAGTGTCTGCAGGATCTCTGGAACACCAAGGCCGCTACTAGCACTACCAGAGCATCAGCATGCAGTTAATGTGCTCCCTCTGCCTGTTTTCCTACTTCTTTCTCTGTACTTGGCCTGTAAAGGAGGGGAATAAAAACTGCCCACCTGTCGAAAGGGCTTTGAGCGGCTCCGCTGGAAGAAGGTGCTATAGAAGTGTGGAATGTCACTGAATTGGGAAGGTAACGTATTGGTAACAGCTGTGATGTGGAGAATGCAAAGAGATACTGTTTGCGTACAGTCCACAAGCCCTCTTAACTCTATAGATGTGTGATGTGTCGCAGGAGTCTTTATAGTTAATACTGTGGTAAGGACCTTGGAGGCTACAGGTCCCGAGATGCAAATGATGTGTTTGGTTGAGATAGAGCACTGCATGCTGGGATCTGTAGTCTCTGCCGCATAGACCTCTTTGTTAGAGATACTGTCTGCTCCATTTTCTGAGAATACAAGTGGTACTAGAATTCCAGTTACGTCGCCAGGTAGCCTGGGCAACTTGTGTCCCCCCACCTCCTTTTTTAAGTAGACACCATATTATATTGCAGTGACCACTGGACACTTTCAGTGCCTCCTACTCATTCCTCACCACGCCTTGTGACTTACTCTAGTTTCCGCGCTGGACTGCCGCCAAGCCCTTTGCAAAGCCTGCACCTGGGAAGACTTGGATCCTAACTAAACGACTTCTATTTATTTAATCTTCAGAGATGTGCTGTGTCTTTCCAGCGTCTGTGAAGGCTTCACTTTGTAACATGGGCACAATGTAAAAAAAAGAAGCCAACCTCTTCAACACCAGTGTTTGTATTTCTGTAGCATTTGAAATGTCTGTGTTTTATTTTTGATACACTGTAGTTGGGGTTTTATTGGATGTACATTATGTGCAATAAAAAATTGTAAGACACCTCAGCTGTGAACTTGGTTAACAGGTAGCACCAAGAAAAAGGCTGGTAGGCGATGTAGTGTTTAAAAGGTTGGGCCCATCCTTGAAGCTGCAGGGGCATCCTAGAAAGCCAGAGTGCCTCTCATGCTGCCTAAAGACCCAGGCAAGGAGCTGGAGGAAGAGGAGGCAGGTCACTGTGGGGAGCAGGAGGCTGGAGAGTCTCAAAGAGGAATCTGGCAATGGTGGATTAGACCACTGATGAATGCTCTGTTCTATGGACAGGACTGAGGAAGGCAAGCAAATCCATCTGATCCCTGAAACCCAGGGCAGGACTGGGGGAAAGAATTCCCATCTACCAGGATCAGGGGCACAGCTAGGAAGAACTATGGGAGGAATCCAATCTGCGAGGCTCTGGAGTGGGCTGGTGGGAGGTGGAACTGGAGGTGGAGAGCCCAGCTATTTCATGCTTATGAACCTCATGCATTCGTGTGAGTCACGGCGACTATGCAGCAAGTTGGCTGCTACAGCCGGTTTGGCGCTCAGGAGCGGTGACTACACCTCATGTCCCTTGCCCTTCCTTCTCCTCAGTCAGTCTCCCTCCCCCTTCCCCACTTTCCTGTCATCTCTCTCCTCCTTCACCCTGTCAAAGCCCTGCACCAGATGAGCTGAGACGGGAGGTGAGGAGGACACATCCAGCTGCAGTGTGACCTGGAAATTACCATTCCAGATGTGCACATCATTAACCTAGTCCCTGCATCAGCTGATATATTACCCTTGTCCCTCCCTCCCTTTGGTTTGGCCAGCTCTTGGGACAGGGTTTGAGACTCTTGGTGTAACACTCCTCCCCTACTTCTCTGCTAACTGCACAGCTCTGCTGACAGGAAGGGAAAGGCGGCTTCACCTGCCTGATACCTGTCTGTCTCTCCCTATAGGGTTTGTGGGGATGGGTGGATGGATGGGAGGCCTGTCTATCCCTCCCTATAGGGTTTGTGGGGATGGATGGGAGGCCTCCATCCGTGATGACAGGGTATCAGACTAGTGTATCATCTCTGGAAAGCATAACAGTCTCTTTAAATGTTCCAGGAATAAACAACCACAAGAATTGTCCTCCCAGCTGTCACATTAGTACAGCAACTTTGAAGGCTGCTCTAGTGACCTCCCCGTGTAAATCATCTCTGTGAACAGGGACTGGCTTACACAGAAATGTTCACCTGCACGCTATACTGTGAACACGAAGTGCTTGCCGTCTTCCCACAGTGCTCAGCACTAACTAACAACTTGGAAGTGAGGTCTGAAAATTGCTCTGAAGATTTTTTTAAAGAAAATGTGTCTGTAAATTACACAATTTTTATTATGCTGCTTCACAAGCTGCGAACTGATCTACAATGAGCCCTCTAGTTCTGAGTGTGGATTAGTGAGGTTCTGCTGCAGTAAAACTCCAGATGAAGCCAGCGATTTAGTGACAGCTTTCAGTCATATGGACAGGTGAGAATTAACCCCAATACCTACTGTAACATTAAATCATTATGCAGCCATCGTCATTTGAAAAGCAGACCATCTACAGCTATAGTCATGTCACATAAAAACCCTCGGTCCTTTCCAGGGGCCTCTTGTTCAAATGCTGTGGAAGCCTGGCCCAACTTTATTTCACTAGAGAACAGCTTTCAGTGGGGATCAAATACCATTATCTACCCAAGTGATTCAGCACTGTGGGCCTTCTGTTTCTGCTGTGCAGATCCAGGTGTGTAGCCATCTGAATTTCCCCATCTGATAGGCAAGCTTGGCAGAACTCAACTTTTTAAAATAAATTTTTGCTGAACTTGTTTATTTTTAAGCTGTTTTCTATTTTTATCCATTTAAAATTTCACAGTTGTGCAAAATTATGTTAAGCATTTTTAAAATTCTCTATTTCTATATGAATTCAAATGAATGGCTGGCTTGAGCGTCGGCGCCTTAATTTCTCTGTGCTTCACCTGTGAAAGCGCAGAAGGAGAGCTACCCACTTTCCGAAAAGGCTTTGAGTGACTCAGCTGGAAGAAGGCACTATAGAAATGTGGAATGTTACTGAATTGGAAAGGTAACATATTGGTAACAGCTGTGTTGTGTGGAACGCAAAGGAAGGCATACTGTATGCATATAGCCTACAAGCTGTCTTTTATTCTGTAGCTCTGGGATGGGTCCTGCAAGTGTCCTGCATCCCTCATGTAAGGACCTCAGAGGCTACAGGTCCCAAGATGCAGTGGTGTGTTTGGACTGCTTGCACTGGGGTAGGACATTGTGTGCTGGGATCTGTGGACTTCTGCTCTTTGAACTTCTATCAAGTTGCCAAGCTGGGCGCAACTGCCAGGTCTTTGCTAAGTCTGCAACAGGGAAGACTGGGATTCTAGAGAAATGTCTATTTAATTTTCAGAGAGGTGTTGACTGTTTCGAGCCTTGGGATTTGTGAATATCATAAGAACAGCCATACTGGGTCAGACCAAAGGTCCATCCAGCCCAGTACCCTGTCTGCCGACAGTGGCCAATGCCAGGTGCCCCAGAGGGAGTGAACCGAACAGATAATGATCAAGTGATCTCTCTCCTGCCATCCATCTCCACCCTCTGACAAACAGAGGCTAGGGACACCATTCCTTACCCATCCTGGCTAATCACCATTAATGGACTTAACCTCCATGAATGTATCTAGTTCTTTTTTAAACCCTGTTCTAGTCCTAGCCTTCACAACCTCCTCAGGCAAGGAATTTGAGAGGTTGACTATGCACTGTGTGAAGAAGAACTTCCTTTTATTTGTGACAAAGGCCTCACTTTGTCACATGGGCACAATGGTTAAAAAAAGAAGCCAACCTCCAGGGCCGTCCTTACCCATATGCAAAATACGCAGCTGCATAAGGCACCTGAAAATTTGGGGCACCGCTGGGTCTTAATGTCCACTGATCCACCTCTTCCTATCCCCGATATTTGGCTCTGCTTCCTGTGGAGATGATTAACATAAAAGGGAAAAAGCCTCTCAGAGCTATCAGTAAACTTTGAACCTGTGAAAGAGCCATTCACGTGCTAAGGAAGCCATTGAATGCATTTGGAACCCCCAGGTATGTACTGCCTGTTTCTGAATTTACTGTGTTAGTCAACAGGACCTTAGTTTGAAAATTGTCTTAATGTGTCATTTGTGTGTTGCTGAAGATTATAAAATCACATCTCTAAAAAATTAACATCCCCCCCAGGCTGCCATAGGACATAGGGGCACCGATTTAATAGTACTGTGGGGCTCCATAAACCCTAAGGATGCCCTACCAACTTCCTCAAAAGCAATATTTGTATTTCTGTAGCCTTGGAATGTCTGGGTTTTTTTTATTTTTTATACATGTTTGTCTGGGTATTATTGGATGTATCTCATGTGCAATAAAAAAAAATAAGAACCTTCAGCCAGGCCGGGCCAAAGAGTTCACCGGGCCCAAGGCAGCACGCTGTGTTTGGCTGAGCCGCGCAGCTCCCAGTCAGGGCAGTGAGTGAGCGGCCTGGAGCAGGGCAGCGCAGGGCCCTGAATGCATGAGGCCCAAGGCAACCGCCTCGCTCACCTTGCCCAAAGACCGGGCCTGCCTTCAGCTACAGAAGCCTGGCACAACTTTATTTCACTAGAGAACAGCTTTCAATGGGGGCCAAATACAATAATCGACCGAAGAGACTCAGCAGTGCGGACATTCTGATCCTGGTGTACAGGTGTGTATCAGTCTGAATTTCCCCCTCTGATAGGCAGGCTTGGCAGAATTCAATTTTTTTAATATAATTTTTTACTGAAGTTGTTTATTTTTAAGCATTTTTCTATTTTTATCCATTTAAATATTCACAGTTGTGCAAAATTATGTTAAGCCTTTTTAAAATTACCTATTTAAATAGTCCTGGTTGTGGGAAATTATGGGGGAGACTCAGAAAACAGTAGAGATCAGAATATTTAATGACAACAGATGTTGAGAGTCAACGCGTCATAGCTTTATAGCCTTTAAAACACAAATGGTCCACATCATATGCAAAATATAGAAAGTAACTCTCCTTCACTCAAACTCTTAATAAGGTCTGAAGCAGCATGTTTCCTATTTTGCTTAGCAGTAAAGCTACATCTCCACTGCAACGCTATTTCGGGATACCGGAGTATCCTGAAATAGCTATTCCACATCTTAACAGCAAGCCCATTATTTTGGGCTTGCTATTCTGACATCCCTGTAAACCTCATTCCACGAGGAATAAGGGACGTTTCGGAATAGTTGGTTATTTCGAAATTTGGTGCTGTGTAGATAGCCTAAATTACGAAACAAGCTATTTTGAAATAAGATCAAAATAAGATACGCAATTTGCATAGTTCAAATTGCGTATCTTATTTCGAACTACAGTGCAGTGTAGATATAGCCTAAATGTTGTCTATCAATGGAGATTTTTGGCGGGTTTGTGTGTTTACAGTGAAATTGACATTTGCCAACAAAAGTCTAATCCATCTGAACTTGCTCATAGGTTCTGTATGGAAGAGCTTTTCTGTTGCATGATTTTGAGTGTATCTCTAAGCTGATGGTTCTTGTTAGACTAATCAGGGCTTGAGAAGGCTGAAGAGCCACGCTGGAGGTGTAGATGCTTAGCATCTGTATCCTGTTTCCTTTCATCTCCTTTTGCACTGGCTGTGTCTTGCACATTGCATTATGCTGTGACTTTGACTGCTGCCATCCTCCAAACCATCAGCAAACTACTTTCTGTTGCTTGGGCGTCTCTTCTGGCTTTTCCTTTCTGAGCAAATACAAGCGTGTGGCCCGATGTATTGGTTCCACTGCAGACGTAACAGTAGAGACTAGGGTTAAATAGTTAAGCAGCTGTGAGGATCTGTAGTCTGTGGCTTTAAATCTCTAGCAGGAAGCGAGGCAAGGGAGGGATTGGGTAAGATTCTAGGTTGAAGTTCAGCAGGAGCAGAGCAAGAGAATGGCTTTAGGGATAATGCTGTTTTCCTCTGTCTAGTAAAGTTCCTTGTTCAGCGTTGGGAGAAAGCCACTCTCTCTGATTTGGTTACCACTGTCACGTGCCAGTTCCTTGTCCAGTGTTAGAGGAAAAGACTGATGCTTTACCACTGTCACATGATGAGGGCTGGTGTTGCTCCCAGGAACCCAGACTGAGTAGCTGCTGTATCTCCCTTATTTAAAGCCCCTCCTGCTACTAGCCATGCTGGGGACGGTCTCCGATTGAACTAGCCTCCTACAGGAAGCCTCTGACGCCACAGACAGTAACTCCTGAGCTGGAGCCTCCAGGTAATTGAGAGAACTCGGGGAAAGTGATTCTGTAAAAATGCTGCCTCCTCCGCTCCAATGTGGGCCTGTGAATCCCAGATCTGCTGGCTTTCCTGATGCACACAGACCCTTAACTGATCCAACTACCAAAGCGTGCACGCACAAAGGAATGCAACAATAACCAGCCCTCCCAGCTGGGGGAGGGGAGGAGGGAGAGAGAAAGGCAAAGAGACTGAAGGGGACACAAAAAATAAAAAGTGATGAATTCCAAGACCACAGCATCGCTGGGTAGGGTTAGTCGAAGAAGCACAAGACTAAAAGGCAGTGCCCGATCTCTGCCTAGGAATGGTGCTGCTCTCAGAGATACTCTCCAAACTGGGCTGTTTTTAGTGTTTTGTTCAGGGTCTGTTAAAGGGACACGACACAAATGTGTCGGCATTTAGTGCTGGTGGAAGGTGGTGGGTCTGCACTGTGGGAAAAGCACCAAGCGATTCCCAGTGGCGGAGTGTAGATTTCTGTACCCAAGCAGGTAGAGCAGAGCTCAGAACTTTGAGTCTGTCACTGCCTTAAAGCTAACAGACTGTTCCGAGCCTTTAGCATGGGAGGCCCTGGGTTTGATCTCACAATTGCAATGTTGTTCCAAGGGGTACCCTTGAGACATATCTACTCTGTTGTGGATGCAGCGGTTTGGACTGTTTCTCCCCAGCCAAAAACTGCTGGCACCATTTGCCTGAAGACAGCAGCAGAATGAGCAATCTTTTTATGTGATAAAACCTGTGGAGGGGGATGAAGATCCACATGGGATTACCATGGTCATGCAGAGTAAAAGCCTGTTTACCCCACCCCCGCACTGCTGCTTCTATCAGAGGTAACAGTGGGGGAGGTAGGGGAGGCTGCTCTGACAGCAGCCCCAGCCAGTGGGGGGGGTCCCAGTGGGGAGCCGAGACTGAGCAAGCCTGGGCAGCTCTTACTACATTTAAAATGCAGAGCCACAGTGGTCCTGGCTCTGTCCTAGCTTGCACCAGTCTGGGACCTACCCCTGCTGTGGCTCTGCAGTTTAAATGTAGTAGAAGTCAAGCTGCCTGTGCACCCAGCTCCTATTACATTGAAACTGCAGGGCCACAGCGGGGGTAGCTCCTGGACCGGTGCAAGCCAGAACAGAGCACCTTCCCTTATCGACTAATCGTGTAGTCGATACAAATTGTATCAACTACACAATTAGTCAGTTACCTGCCTCTTAACATCCTTACCCTGAACTTCATACCTTCATAAAGGTATCTCCTTTCTGGGGAGGTGAAATGTCCCCTCAGCAAAGAGGGGGCTGGGATCTGCGTAGCAAATACTCAGAGAAGACATGACAAGCCCTGGTCTTACCCATTTCTCCTCCCCCGAGCAGGATTTTCCATTCCCAAACAAGACAGGATCTCCAGCAGGGAGGATCTGTGGGTCTCCGATCTCCAGCACTACGACGGAAAGGAGATGCCGAGTGGCACCTGCACAGGTGAGGAATAAGCTTAATCCTCTGGGAACGGCCAGTGAATAAGGTGGATTTGCCAAAGCGCTGCCGTGAGCTCACAGCAAACAGGCGTTCCAGAGGCTGTAACTGTGGACTCTGTGCAGGTCTATCGAGGGGATAAATGGATGGTGCATTGAGTCTGTTTTTGTTCTCTGCCAGGGTGCTGTGGCTGGGCCCTGGGGCCAGAATAGGCCAGATGAGCTGGGACCTTTGGGTCTGTGATCAGTCTCGGTTGTTGAAGTCTCTGTGGAGTGAATCTCTCACTGGTCCTGAGAGCTGGGCAGCGGGGCTTAGGCAATAAGTCAGATGCTGCAGGGGGATTCCTGAACAGATGAACTGGAGCAGCAAATGGGGGGGTGTCAGAGGCACAAAAATTAAAACAGGCCTCCAGCCTTCAGTCTGTTGTGGTCCCTTCTCCCCAGGGCTGCCTTATAAAAATGTAATGTCCAGACGTAGCAAACCAAAGCCAAACTCCTACTCAGCTGTTCCACCCTCTCCCAGGCAGCCCTTTCTGTTTCCCTCAGCCTCTGCATGCAGTTGGAATTAATTGGCTGCTGCATGAACTCTTGGATCTGGGCCTTTGTACCCTGTCACGCACCCTGAGAGTCCGGCGAGGGTGGAGTCAACACTGCCCCTTCTGAGGAAAAATGTCAGTGCTTCCATGTGCTGTGGCCAGCATGAAAGGACATGGTGGCAGGGCGTGAGCCTGGGATGGGGTGGTTATGCTTCATAGCCTGTGGCCAGGAGGTGGCATCATAATGTCTCCACAGCTCGCTTCATGGCAGGACCTTCCTTTCCCGTCACAGGATAGTTCTTGTCCTGTGTGAGAAGTTTCCTACAGATGCAGGATGGGGTGTTCTCCACCCTGCGCCACCTGCAATGCAACTGTCCCAAGTCCCACCTTGAAGGCATCACTCTGTAGTAAGAATTCATTTGTGAAATCTGGGCTCAGCAGCACCAGTTTACTGCATAAGATGCACGTGGTTGTGCCAAATCACTTGCACAAGTCAGGGCCCATTGGACAGTTTGAGAGGTTCGTTCTTTAGGGTATCTGGTAGGAGTGCTATTACCCTGGCAAACCTGGAAACAAAGAACCTATGATACCCTGATAACCCCAGGAATGTCTTCACCTGCCTTTTGGGGGGTACTCTAGCAGGACTTTCACTTTGCTGACCAAGAGTCAGATTCACCCATTGTCCAGGGCCTGTCCTAAGTGTTTCATTTTGGTGCTAATCTTGCACTTTGAGGTTACAAGTCTCAGAGGGGTTGCTGTGTTAGTCTGTGTCTGCAAAAACAACGAGGAGTCTTGTGGCACCTTAAAGATTAACAGATTTTTTTTAGCATAAACTTTTGTGGGTAAAGTCCACTTCATCAGATGCATTGGAGTGGAAATTACAAAAGAGAGAGAGAGAGAGAGTACACACAAGTATATCAGAAGAAGGGAGTTACTTATCAAGTGTGGGATCAGTTTTAACAAGGCCAGTTCAGGATGGATGTGGCTTACTCTCAGCAGCTCTTATTGGGGTCCGGGAGGTGTGTATACCAAGAGAGGGAAAGTTGCCTTTGTCGTGAGATAACTCTAAATCCTTATTTAGTCCTCATTTGATCATGTTAAATTTGCAAATAAATTGCAGCTTTGCTGTTCCTCTTTGGAGTCTGTAGGCAATAAATCATGCCTGGCTGGAGGGCAGGGAGTCTGCTACCTATTAAATTTAATTTACTGACCGTAGGTTTTGTGTTATTAGAAGGAGTAAATAACATTTCTTTATTTACTTTCTCCAATCCAGTCATGATTTTATAGATCTCTGTCTATCCCTTCTTAATCATTTCATTTCCACACTGAAAAGTCCCAGTCTTCTTACTTTCTCCTCAGATGGAAACTATTCCAAACCCCTTATCATTTTGGTGGTCCTTTGCTGAATCTTTTCCAATTCCAGTACAACTTTTTTGAGATGGGGCAACCACATCTGCACCCAGCATTGAAGATGTGGGCGTACTATGGATTCATATAGAAGCAGTATGATGTTCTCTGTCTAATTATCTATCCCTTTCTTAATGATTCCCAACACCGCTAGTTTTTTTTGACTGCCGCTGCACTTTGAATGTTTGCAGAAAACTATCCAGAATGACTCCCAAGATATCTCTCTCGAGTGGCAACAGCTATTTTAGACCCCATCATTTTTATATGAACTGTTCTAACATCAGCCTAGACACAGCTGTCTGATGTGGGTGCTAGAATTAGTAGACTGCACCATTCACTGTGCAACTCCTCCATTGCCCTCATTCTAACCTCCTTCCTAGCTCGCTCTTGAAAATCTCCCACATTCGTTCAGGGATTTGGACATTTCCCTTCTGTGCACTGATTCCTGGGATAATTTGTACATGAGGTGAGTCTTCAGCATGGCGGGGCCAGCACTGGTTCTCAGACCTGCAGATGCTCCCCATACAACCTCCAATGGCACTGCTCTTGCACAGGCCCTTCTGTCACTGAATCCTGACCGCCTCGTTCCATCCCCTCCGAACATTTGTCATGCTCAGTCTTGAAAGAAATGAGGGGTTTTTTGGTTCCCACTACTTCCCCTTGGAAGGCTGAACCCGAACTTCATTCCTCTGAGGTAGTGTCCTGCATGGGTACAAATTTCTATCCACAGATAGAAATCAATATCTGCTCAACCATAGGGCTCTACTCCCAGGAACCACAGCCGACAAGGAGCCAGAGCCCTGCACCAGCAGCTCCTCCTGTACTGCCTCCAGCCCTACCCCCAGCGGCTGTACAACCTCAGACAGGGGGACACCTGTGTGGAAGGGCTGGGGGTGGTACAGCCACACAACCAGGAGGAGCTGCTAGTGCAGGGCACTGGCTCCTGGGAGCAGCAGTTCTATGTTCTTCCCCTTTAGCCACTGCAGTTCCGTGGATACCGATTTCCATCTGCAGATAGAAATGTGTAATCCATGCAGGGCTCTACTCTGAGGGTTAGATACATTTGCCTAATACCAAGCCTAAACTTGTTGATGGCCAAAAACATCCTCTCGGTGCATAGCAGAGGTAAAAAAAAAGCTAACCGGTGTGAGGAACTATTAGAAAGACAAGGGGGAGGGGGAGCAAGGTGATATCTTTCATTGGATTTCAAGGCACCAAATCAATTTGATTGATTTATATTAGCCACTAAAAATAATTTCTGTCCCTTTAAATAGTCTGCTCTGATTTTTTTAAAATGTCCTCTAAAATGTGTGGCTGGCGTGTTTCTGCTCTACTGATTGTTTTAGAAGGCTACTTTTGGAGGGCCTGGGGACAGCAGCACCAATTAAGGGTCACCTGTACTGATGAAAGGTATTGCACTTTCACATGGAAATATGATTTTTCAAGTTGTATCCATTTCAGTTCCCCCTTCTTAAGGTTTCCTTTCTCTCCAGTGACTCCTCTCTGGGTTCTCATTTCAATGTACCAGGTGATGGGACTCTGAATGAGACTGAGGAGCAGTATGCCCACCAGGAAGGTCCAAGGGAACCATTTGGCACATTATCAGGAATATCCCAAGGGAATGTTTCCCAGAGCCCTGAGCAGAGCAAAGCCTGTGAGGATCAGCCCAGATCAGAAAGGCATCAGACAGCTGCTCCGGAGACGAGACAAGGTAAATCAACTGCTTGTGAAAGAGGTTTCAGGAAACTGCCAGATACTGACCAGCTGGGCAAACTCACTATGGGGAGATCTATAATATGTGGGGATTGTGGGAAAAGCTTCCGGGTGAGCTCAAATCTCAGACAGCACCAGAGAATCCACACTGGAGAGAAACCCTTTGGATGTGCCGAGTGTGGGGAAACCTTCCGGCAGCGCTCGCATCTTATTCACCATCAGACAAAGCACACAGGGGTGAGACCCTATGCATGTGCCGAGTGTGGGAAAAGTTTCACTGTGAGCTCAAACCTTATTCGGCATCAGATAATCCACACTGGAGAGAAACCCTATAAATGTGCCGAGTGTGGGAAGAGCTTTAGTGGGAACTCACAGCTTGTCCAGCATCAGAGAATCCACACAGGGGAGAGGCCCTATGAATGTGGTGACTGTGGGAAGACATTCAATGTGAGCTCGGCCCTTACTCGGCATCAGCGAGCCCACACTGGAGAGAAACCTTATGAATGCAAAGTGTGCGGGAAAAGCTTCAGTCAGCGCTCAGACCTTATGAAACATCAGAGAATTCACACAGGGGAGAGGCCCTATGAATGCACTGACTGTGGGAAGAGCTTCTGTGTGAGCTCTCATCTTATTCAACATCAGAGAATACACACCGGAGAGCGGCCTTACGAGTGTGCCGACTGTGGGAAAAACTTCAGTCAAGGCTCAGACCTTATGAAACATCAGAGGATCCACACGGGAGAGAGGCCGTATGAATGTGCCGAGTGTGGGAAGAGCTTTCGTTGGAGCTCAGCAATTATCAAACATAGCAGAATTCACACAGGGGAGAGACCCTATGAATGCCTGGAGTGTGGGAAAAGCTTCAGTCAGAGTTCGCACCTGGTTCAGCATCAGAGAATCCACAGGGGAGGGAATCCTTCCTAAGAATGGATTGAGAGTGGGGAAGGCTTCATGTCAGATATCCCTCCACAGTCTGTCAGTGGACAGAAGCCAAGTATATTTCTCTGGGCCTGTAGGACGCTGACCTGTTCACAGAGGATGAAAGGTAGATTGTTGAGGGTGGTATGTAGGTGGTCGAAGTAGACAAAGAGGAAACTTTGGCTGGGAAGATTAGTGGAATGTGTGGAGGGAGCAGGAGATACTGGACAGGAGGGATCATTTGGGGAAGGAGGAGGTAGTGTTATTAGGGGGGAAGTCATTTTGAGAGGGTATTAACAAATGTAGGAGAAAAGGGGAAATTGCCAATTTCTCTTTGCACAGTTTGGGCTTCAGACAATTTTTAATGGGAGTTGCATAGTCAAAGGGGGGCTACACAGGGAAAACTTGGCATTGCTGTGGAATGGTGAGATGCATGGGGTGGAAGGACGTAGTGGGGGGGGGGTCTTCTAATGGTCAGAGCAGGGTGTGGAGATTCTTATTTGTTCTCTGACCTCCAGTAACTCACTCCACTTCTCTCTGCCTTTGTTTCCCCACCTGTAAAACTGGGACAATATCACCAGTCTGACATTAGGGATGTTAAATTGTGGTAAATCAGCTAATTGAGTAGTCGACGGCCTTTCTATCAACTACTCAAGAGGTTGATAAGGGGGGGGCGCTCTATCCCTGCTGCGGCTCTGCATTTTAAATGTAGTAGGACCTGGGCATGCAACAAGCCCGGCTCCTGCTACATTTAAACTGCAGAGTTGCAGCAGGGCTAGCTGCTGGGGATGGCGTGAGCCGGGACTAAGCAATCCCAGCTCACGCTGCTCCTGGGAGCTAACCCTGCTGTGGCTCTGTGGGTGGTCAATAGGGGCTACCTCCCAGGAGTGGTACGAGCCGGGACTGAACAGCTCCGGGACCACTGCACCTCTGCCTCCTCTTCCTCCTCCACCCCGCCGCACCGTGGAGATGGTGCTGGGGGGAACCAGCTTTTAAGCTGGCTCCCCCCAACACCAGCTCCTGCTCCCCCCCACCCCCACCCACTGCCTGATACAGAGGCAGCAAGGGTGGGGGAAGCAACTAGTCAACTACCCCCTTACATCCCTACTTCACATACTGAAATTGGGACCATGTTAAGTGCTGCACAAAGAAGGGTAGAATGGTCCCTGCCCAAAAGAATTTATGGTCTCAAAATTAGATTCTTTTTCTAGGATTTTCTTTCTAAGATTTATAGGTGTCTGGAGGCTCTGAGATCTTTTGCACTTTTCTTTTTAAGAACTTAGTTTGAACTAAGTGGAACTTTGCTCTCGTTACTTAGGTTTCCATATTTGGGGTGCAGCAAAGATGCACTGAGTTGATTAGACTTAAGCATAGGCAGAGGCGTAGCGAAGGGGGGCCAAAGGGGGGCAGTTGCCCCCGGGCGCCATGCTAGGGGGGCGCTGGGCTGGAGTGGAACCAGAGCGCACACTGCTCTTGCCCACCTGACGCTTTGAACCAAGACCCGGGAGCTGCCAGCTAAGTGCTGCTGCCGGCTCTCTACATACTATGAGCTGAAGCAGCCAGATGGGTGGGAGGAGCAGTGGTTTTAAAGGTACGTTCCTCCGTGCCTGGCTCGATGGGGGGGAGGATTTGATTGGGGGAGTGCTCCCCCCAGTACTGGGGGTGCCTTGCTCTGCGGGAGGAGGGGTGAGTGCATGGGCGGGCTGGCTTTGGGGCAAGGGTGAGGTGAGTGTACTGGGATGGGGAGCACTGTGGGTGGGCTGGCTCTGGGCAAGGGTGAGTGCATCGGGATGGGGGGGCTGGCTCTGGGGCAGGGATGGTTGTGTTGTACTTAAAAGTACTGCATGGGATCTTTTTTGGGCAAAAGGCAAAATGCATGTTTATTGGTAATACACACATATAGCAGTCAACACTTATATGCAGGGCTCGCCGAGCGGCAGCGAGCCCCGCTCGCCAGCCGCGCGGTTCTGTGCTCTGCACATGCACAGATCGCTCTGCGCCGGCTCTTCCGGGGTGTAATCTACTCACCACGGGCGAGTAGATTACATTGTTTGTCGAGCCCTGCTTATATGCATATAATACAGCGCACACACCCACCATGTCTTGTTTTTACCAATAGTTGTTCCACCTAACTGCTAGGCAGATTAGTGAGGTGGGGGAGGGTTGGAGCCGGATCAGTGCTCCCATGTTGACTGCAAGATCCTTAGAGATGTATAGTGTCTTCCCTCTCATGCAGAGAGTCATCATATACATATGCAGTTATTCATCTATGGCACCTTCTTCTGGGTGTTGTTTTAATGCTCCCTCATTCATCTTCAGAGAGGGGACTTCCAAAAGCAGACGCTTGCTGCTTACTCCCAAGGCATCCATAGGTCCAGTCGTCTTTCAATAAGCCCACTTCACAGGTCCCATTGTTCTTATTGTTCTTGAATCTGGCTTCCACCTGTCTCCAACCATTGCAAGTGCCCAGAGATGCTTTTCTTTCATGCCTTATCCATTCACACCTCATTCACTCAACAGGACAATCAGTTTAGCAAAGGGGAGTACAAAGTCTACAAGATACAAGGTTTCTATGTAAAAAGGCTTAATACAAAGTTTCTATGTTCTGTAAAAGTTTACAAAGTTTCTATAAAAGGACTTAATACAACAAACTAAAGACTTATTACAAAACTAAAAGGACTTGATACAAAGTTAAAATAAAAAAAATTCAATGAGAAAATGATTAATACAGAGGTTAATGAGATTTACCCACAGTTGCATTGGTATGGAGGGGGCTGAGGTGCCTGCTCTGGGGAAGGGGTGAGTGCATTGGAATGGGGGGTGCCTGGCCCTGGGGCAGGGGTGAGTGCATTGGGGTTAATTTTTTTTTTAATAAAAGATACTTTACAACAAAAGGAAAAACCAAAAAAAACCAATAATCTGGTAGCACTTTAAAGATTAACAAACATGTAGATCAGGCATGTCAAACCTGAAGCCCTCTTAGGGCCACACAAATGAAAACTGATAGCTTTCAGGGACATCAAAGAAAATGTACTTCTATAGGACAGTTGTAATTATTTATTATTATAGATTATGTTTTAGGTATATTTTATAATATTTTTTCAGGCCTTGTTTTAATATAATACAATAATTTGATGTGTAAAATTATTTGCTCATATAAAATGATTTTTAATTTAAATATAAATTTAAGGTACTTTAAAAAATTTTATATGATACATAACTTGTTTTGTTGAAATAAAAACAAGTACAGACCATGGTCAACCAAATAGAACAGGCTTTTGTGAAAATTTCAGATACTTTGAAAGTCTGAGATTTTGCATAAACATATAATTATTCGTGCAATTGCAAAAATTGACTTATTTATATAAAATTAATATACATTTTGTGATTATTTGGGAATAAATACATACAACCCAAAAAATTAACAAAATATTCCCCTCCTTTCCCCCAGAGCCAGGCACTCCCATACCTCCATTCTAACCCAATCCCTCTCCGCTCCCCTGAGCACCACACCTCCCACTCTAACTTATTGCTTCAAGTGCTTTCAAAAAAGTGAGGGCGATTCTCAAGTTGTGTTACTTTGATTTAAAAATATTTCTGAGTGTTATTTTAATAGGCAAGTTAATCTCTTACATTCATAATTATGATGTAGTTTATCGCTGTGCGACAGTATGAAAAACAACTGGTTTAACTAAGTAACTCAGCAGTTAGGAAGCATTACAGATTGCTTAAAATAAATTTGATATGCTCAATCTTTTTTACCTTTTATTCATTAAAGCAACGAGTTTGCTATAACAGTGGTTTTAAATGCTTGATTGAAATATAGTGATGAAATTCATATTTAGGTTATATAACATTTATTTCTCTTGTGTTTTATAAAACTTACATATATTAAGAATTTAGCATTTTTAATGTAAAAGACGTGAAGCTAATGAGACCAGGATATGAACAAATTAAAGAGAGAAAACATTATTTAACAGAATGTAAATCCCCCAAAATTTATAATTTATATTTGTCTGTAGTTAGTAAAATAAGTAATTCATTAAACAATAAATATTCTAAGATGTGGATTATTTACAGTGGTGTAGTGAGGAGGGCGGGGGGGAAGGGGTTGCCCCCAGGTGCCCTGCCAGTGGGGCGCCAATTTAGTGCCCCCTCCACTCCCCATCATCCCTCTGCTTGCCTGCTCCTCTGCCCACCGCTGCCGGCTGAAGCCACCTCCCTGCCCCCAGTACTGACCCTCCACCTCTGCCGAAGGGTTAGTACGTGCAGGGGCCTGGCCCCAAACTGGAGGGAGTGGGATAAGATGTGGTACAAGCTCCCCCCCCCGCCCCCCCCAGGGTCCGGCTCAGCCATGTGCCAGGTTTGCGGGGGGGGGGCACATAACACCCTCGCTACGCCTCTGAGCGTAGGGTGACTGTAGGATGTACCATACATCTAAAGTTAGATACGAAACCTCTTCTTTTACAGACGATTACACATTACCTGTTTTGAGATGGTTTGCTTGCTTTAGGAACCAATCCTTATACAGCATGCTTTGTCCATGTGTTATCTGTGTGTGACTTTTTACCTCATTTTTTGTTTCAGGCTTATTTTATTCATTGTTATTTTTGTCCAGTGTGATGGTTTTCTGAGTGTTCCTCCTTATCTCAGGTAGTTATAATCTTGTTTCCAATCTGTTGATCCATTTACCTCCCAAATCCTTTCTTACAAGAAATGGGCCTCATCTATGTCCCGTTACTCATGTCAAATTGGGTGCACATTCCACTGCTTTCCTTTGTTTTTATATATTATTATGTGCATTGTGTGTTGTTTTCTATATTATTATATGCATTATTTTTGGATAGTTGTGCTTTATAAAAAGTTTATTAGTTAGCAATACAAGATTACAATAGCTGTAATTATTTGAATTATTATTAACCTTAGGCTTCACGTATGCATCAGGGGATAGAAGCTTACTTTTTCTGTATAACCACCAGGGTATAATTTTACATTATAAGCTTGCTTCACTTTCAACAAATATTTTTGTCATTTTAACTTGGCTTTTATTTTAATTACATTTAAAGAAAACTGTAGGAGATATAAAGTTTTTATTTATCACTACAGGAAATGTAGGTGTGAAATAGCACACACATGCTAATTAAAATAATTATCTGGGTGGGGATTATATTGGAAGTGGTTTTCTTTAGCTATTACACAGTACTGACCATTTTTCGTATAAGTAGGTTTATTTTACCAGTGTGTTAGCATTTTAACTGTGTTTTTTAAAGTGAACCCACATGCCAGCAGCTCTGTGTGTGACATTACACCTGCAAATGTAAACTTTCTTAGGTGCAAACAACAATACACATTTTTTGTGGGGGGATAGATTTTGCATTGTTTTGCAACAGTATTGGAGGCGGGAAAACAAACCTTTTTTTTACACTGCATGGGTTGCAGTGTTTTTATATTCAATTTTATGGTATTGGACCCTTGTTAATTTTGTATTTTGCACTAACTGGTGTTACTTATTGTACTAAATGTTTAATTTTTTGTGGTAATAAGAAGCAAGGTTTTTTTTCTTGATTACTTATGGCTGCTTTTACTTTGTGTAGCATGTCTTTTTATATGTTACACGCGTTGTTACTAATAGAACATATTAACTTAATTTTATATTTTAAAAGCAATTACGGATTGTACCTCTCTAGTTCGGCACCCTCAGGACCTGACCAGTTCTGAATGAGAGAATTTTCCAGACCACTGGAGGTCAATATTGTCTAGCAGCATTACCAACATTTCCCCTGCTTACTGGGCTCTTAGGAGACAGGGTAAATTAGAGCTAAATAGCAGCACAGAACACTGAGAGCTAGGACTGGTGACTACAGACCGACTTTATGGGACCACAGGAAACTTGGCCACACCTATGAAAAGTGGACATCCAGCTAATTAAAATCATGATGGATGATTCCAGACCAGAGAGCGCTAGACTAGAGAGGTTCAGCCTATACAACATTATGACCAATGGCTCCCATGGATGGTTCCCCCTTATCGTAGCTAGGATAGACATTCTGTTTCTAGCCTGCTAATTCATTTCCCTCCCTAATCTGGTCTCCCAAAACATAAGGCCTCACTAATGTCTAATTGCTCATGTCAACCAAGCCTACAAGTAAAATGGAGCTCAGCCTGCTTATTACTAAGATTTTTCTTGGAGCTACGGGATGTGGGGACATAGTTTCCTTTTTCTCTAGGCTGAAGTGAACTTTCTGAAAATATGGGCAGCAGAGGATAATTCTAGCTTCAAAAACAGTCTTTAGCCTTTATTACGATTCCCAATAAAAAGTTGTTTGAAAACTCTTTTGTGTCCTCTAGTTTCCTGGAAATGTGTTCAGTACCTGAGCTGTTTGCAACAAAGATTCCCAAGGTGGCAAGGCTTCCCCTTATTCATTTATCTCTCTGTTTCCAGACCAACATCAGGCATCGGGGGTATGTGTGTACTAAGCAGCTTGCTCAGACCCTGGCCACTTGAGGGAAACATGTGCCACTGTGTAATGAATGTACATCGATGCCAAGTCCTGATGCAGACATGCTGACTGGCACAAGGTGAGATTTGATTGGCCAGCTCAATTTGGTAACACTAATGTAGGGATACATGTAAATGGGGCATTAGAGCTGGGTTGGCTATTTCCCGAGAGCCTGGACATAAAAACTCTTCCAGCTGGGCCACAGCTTGTCTCTTTCTCTTGGGCAGCATCTTCTGTACCTGTCTCCTTTCTGTTGATTCCATTTTTCTTTAGGAGTGTAATTAACTGTTTTTATTTAAACAAAACAGCCAGAGCTTCTTTCACAGCTTCTGGCCAGAGTCCCTCCCACAGGCTTCTGGTTGTCATCGGTTAACCACCTCCTGTCCCAGTTGTCGGATACATTTTGAAATACTCAGTTCTCTGGTGTGTTTCCCCAGTACTTGACTGCCCCATCTTCTGAATCAAATTTGCACCTGGATTTTAGCTCTTTGCACAGATCAGCTAGGCTTGCCAGATGCTTTCACCCAAAATCCTGAACATGGCAGGAAAAACCTTGGTTGAGCAAAAAAAAAAAAAGGGAGACCAAACTTGTTGACCAAAAAAAAAAAAAAAAACCAGGAGATGAAAGTTGTTGAGCAAAAAAAAGTCACTGCACCTTTAAGACTCCCCACGCTCCTCGCTTCCCCATGCCAGGCGCAGCAGAGGAACAGTGTCCCTGCCAGCCTTCTGTGCAAGAAAAACAGAAAATACCGGACATTTTACATGTCCAGTATTTTCTGGTTGTGTTTGGTTTATTTATTTATTTTATTTTTACCAGACAGAGGCCAGAAATAACAGACTGTCTGAGTGAAAACTGGACACCTGGCAACCCTAAGGTCAGCAAACAACTCACATCATTGGACAAAACATCTGACTCTTGTTTTACAATCTAAAATCGTTAGTTAAATCATCTTAGTCTGGTACTTTAGAGCAGACTTATATATTGGGTCCTACCAAAATCACAGTCATGAAAAATGGATCACAGACCATGAAATCCGGTCTTGTGTGCTTTTACCCTATGTGATATGGATTACAGAAGGGAGACCACCATTTCTCGAATAACTCACGTTATTCCAAAATAACAAAGTCTGCGTCTACATGACAAGCAGTTATTTCAACATAATGTTGAAATAATGTCGAGCTGGAGGACGTCTTACTCTGACTCCTGGAACCCTCATTGTATAAGAAGCATGGGCTTCAGATATGTTAGGTGGGGGAAGGTTCTGCCTTCCCAAACCACCAAATATAGACCCACCCACACACTGCCCCCAGAACGCCTGCTGTAAGCATTCTGGGGGCGGAGTGTTGCTGCCCCCAGCACCCATCCTCCTGCTCCTGAAGAGGCTGAGCAGTGTGGCACACCGTCCTCTCTCCCCCGGTGCTTCGGGACTGGGGAGGCTGGGGCCACACTGCGGCCCAGCATGCCCTCCCTCCCCCTGGGCTGGGCTGGGCTGGGCTGGGCTCTGCCAAGCTGTGCAGCACAGTGTGCCTTCTTCCAAAGCTGGGAAGGCTGTGGCGAGCGTGTGCCTGCTCCTCTCCGTGATTGGAAGGGGGAGCACCTGCCTCCCAGAGGTGGGGAAAGGGTGGAGCCTAGAAGAAGGGGTGGGACTGAAGGTGAGGCTGGGGGCTTGCATCCCCCAGCCCTGCCTTCACTGACCGCCCATGCGGAGGCATAAGGAAAGTCGAAGGAAGAATGCTCTTTCTTGGACTTGCTGTGTAGACAGCGCCAAAAGCCGAAGTAAGCTATTTCGACTTTAGCTATGCAATTGACATAATTCAAGTTGCATAGCTTACTCCGGCTTTAGCCCTGCTGTGTAGACTTGCCTTCAGCGAGTCTCAGTTTTATAGAAAAACTTAAAAACAACTAATAGTAGCACCTTAAAGACTAACAAAACATGTAGATGGTATCATGAGCTTTCGTGGGCACAACCCACTTCTTCAGATGACTGGAGTATTAAAAGTCTAGATCCAAAAATAAATAAATAAAGAGAAGGGTGGGGAGGGAAAAAAGGAGAAAAAAGACAGTGAATAGATTGTTCAAGTAGTTACAAGAGGCTAATAATCAACCAACCAATGCATGTGCTAATTGTTCTGAAGTCATTAGGATGTGGACGGTAGTGTGTGAGCCACCCAATATCTCTGTTCATTCCATACTCATAGGAATCAAACTTGTGAATGAAGTTAAGTTCCAACCCTTCCCTGTGTAGCTGGCTTGTGGAATTGGTCTGAAACAACCCAGTGACTTGGAGATCCACTGATGAGTGCCCAGGCAGGTTAAAGTGTTCTCCAGCAGGTTTCTGTGCTGTCTTTCTGGATATCAGTGTCTTGTGATTACTTGAACAATCTGATCCCTGTCTGTTTTCTCTTCTCCCCCCCAATTTATTCTTGGAGCTGGACTTTTACTACTCCCCCATCTGGAGCAGTGGGCTGTGCCCACGGACGCTCGCCATCCCAGCTACAGGGGTTGCTAGTCTCTAGGGTGCTACCGGCCCCTGGGCTGTTCTGGTTTCCCTGGCACCCTGCCCTCGGTTGTGCTGGTGGCGCTGGAAGGGCTTTAGCGGCGCTGCAGGAGACGCCCCCTGCGGCCGGCCCGATGCATGAGCCGAGCTCCGGCGCGTGTCTGCACCGTCCCCGCCCTGTGAGTGGCTGGCGCTGTCACGTGACCGCTCCTGGCTCAGCGCTGGCTCGGCGCTGCCTTACCCATGTCACGTGACGCAGGCCGGCTGCCGCTGCGTCTTCCCAGGCGCCCAGCTGGCCCCGGGCTCGCGCGCTGCGGCCCGGGAGGGGAGGCTCCTGGCCCGCTGGACTCTCTCCCCCGCCCCCCTGCGCTGCGGGCACGAGAGGTAACTGAGCGGGCTGCGGGAACGCGCACCCCCCCCCCGTGGGCGTGTGCCCGTCCTAGGGGCGCTGGCTTTACTCGCAGCCCCCGCGCGCCCCCGGGGCCCGCCCCAGCGAGGGGGCAGCGCGTGCGCCCGGACGTGGAGCACGAGCAGAGGGAAAGGGGGTGGCAGCCCCCCCCAAGAGCAGGGCGGCCCGGGCCCGTTCCGCTCTTCTCAGGGCTGCGGTGGGGTCTACACGGAGGCAGGCTAAGGGGCAGCGCCTGGGAACCAGGCAGGTGAAGAGAGACGCCGCCCCTCCGAAGCACTGGCTAGGACCCCCCCAAGCATCTGTTGTCCTGCTCTCGTGCAGGCTCTGGTAAAGGTTGGGGGGTTCCCGGTAGCAGCGGGTTCAAGTGATTCAGAGTTTTAAAAATATCTGTGCACAAGGAAAGAGCCAGAGGGGACCAGACGGAAACCCTTTATAGACTCTGCTGATCTGAACAGCACCCGTGAGTGACTCCAGCCTGTCTGCAGAGAAGCCCTGGGGAAGTAAACTGACTGGGGGGATGTTTAATGGAGATATCCGGGAAGCAGTAAATTCATGAAGGCAGGGAGGAGACATGAAGAGTTTTCCGTGTTGCATGATAATGGGTGTTTCTTTTAAAACTCCAGCTCTGTGATTATGTGAGAATCTGTTGTCATTGAAAACATGACCTGTAAAGGCTGAAAATCCAGAAGGCAAATACCATTTGTTTTTTAAAATTCCCTGGTAGTTGAACACTTGTGTTAGCAGTGCTTTAATTAAGGGAAGGGGCAGCACCTCAGGGCAGGTGAGTGGGAGCAGGCAGTGCCAGCATAGAGCAGATGACTGCTTCTGCTCTACAGCATCCTAGCAAGGGGACCACTACACACAGCAAATGTCTGTGCCTGTGGGGAGAGATTGTCACCTCCTGGGTCTTCCCTTCGGGAAGGAGGTTCAGAGGTGCCACATCTCCTTCTGCCCAGGCCTTCCAAGGGGAAGAGAGCTGTGACATTGACCTGTCTGGTTACTCACACGCATAGAATCCTTGCCCCCTTCACTCCCCGGCCTTGCTCTGTTATGACGGGCCCTGGTCTCTGCCAGTAAATTCTCTGCACATGGCTTAGTATTATTCTGTTCCTAAATCCCCCAGTTTATGACTCTCCTGCTGAGGGCGCAACACACGTCCTAGCATACATCTGACTGTAGCACAACTTCCATGCAACTGAAATGTCCCCTTGGTAAAGAGAATCCTGATCTTACTCATTCTCTTTCAGTTATCAAATGGGAAATGAGCTCTGGCATGGAGCAAAGTGAGAGTTGTCGATCCCCACTCCAGGGCTAATCCTAGAACTGGAAGGGGCCTTGCGAGGTCATCAAGGCCAGTCCTCTGCACCCATGGCCGGACCAAGCACCATCTAGAACGCTCCTAACTAGTGTTTGCCTAACTCGTTCTTAAAAATCTCCAATGATGGAGACTCCACAGTCGCCCTAGGCAATTTATTCCCATGCTTAACCATCCTGACAAGTAGGACACTTTTCCGATGTCCAACCTAAACCTCTCTTGCTGCCCATTGCTTCTTGTCCTATCCTCAGGTGTTAAGAAGAAGAATGTTTCTCCCTCCTCCTTGTAACAACCTTTTAGATACTTGAAAACTGCTATCTTGTCCCCTCTCAGTCTTCTCTTTTCCGGACTAAACAAATCCAGTTTTTTCAGTCTTCCCTCATAGGTCATGTTTCCTAGACCTTTACTCATTTTTGTTGCTCTTCTCTGGACTTTTTCCAATTTGTCCATCTTTCCTGAAATGTGGTGCTCAGAACCGGACACAATACTCCACTGGAGGCCTAATCAGTGCAGAGTAGTGCAGACGAATTACTTCTCATGTCCTGTTTATAACACTCCTGCTAATACAGCCCAGCATGATGTTTGCTTTTTTTGCAATAGTGTTATACTGTTGACTAAGATTTGTGGTCCGCTAGTTCCCTTTTCGCAGTAATTCTTTCTAGATAATAACTTCCCATTTTGTGTGTGTGCAACTGATTGTTCCTCCCTAAGTGGAGTACTTTGCATTTGTATTATTGAATTTTCATCCTACTTACCTCAGACCATTGAATATTTACTGAATTTCATCCTGTTTACCTCAGACCATTTCTCCAGTTTGTCCAAATCATTTTGAATTATGACCCTGTCCTCCAAAGCACTTGCAACCCCTTCCAGCTTGGTATCATATGCAAACTTAATAATCATACTCTCTGTGCCATCATCTAAATCAATGATGAAGAGATTGAATAGAACTGGATACAGAATTGAGCCCTGCCGAATCCTACTCATTGTGCTCCTCCAGCATTACTGTGAACCACTGATGACTACTCTCTCTGGGGGTGATTATCCAATCAGTTATGCACTCACATTATAGTAGCTTCATCTAGATTATAGTTCCCTGCACAGGTGAGACATAAGCTAAACTATCTAGGGAATATTCAGTGAGCCTAATGAAAATCTGGAATTCCCTCAGCCCTGCTTTGCATTTGCGCCACTTTAACATGTCTCACTGGGATCAGTGATGTAACCAGTGGTTTTTGAATTTTTGTACATGTGTCTCATGCATGGGAAATCAGACTCTTTCACCCAGTCCATTGGGGTTGTGCCTGCACCTGGCATATCCGTGTGCCCTCCATCTGAGTTCAGAAAGGACAGAGTGACCACCACTGTTCCTGACTTCTCTCTTGCTGCCCTTAGCAGCAAGATGGAACTTGGTGTCTGCCTCCAACCGTGCATCTTTTTTTTGTTTTCCTCTGTGACTCTTAATAATTAGTCTCAGAGGGGCAGCCATGCTGCCTGTAACTTGAGTAGCAATGAGTAGTCCTGTGGCACCTTAGAGACTAACAAAAATGTATAGTATCATGAGCTTTCATGGGCAAAACCCACTTCATCAGATGATGAGCTGGAGTAGAAATAACAGAAACCAAGTTATTTATAACAGAAAAAAGGTACCTGTCAATTGTCGGACGGGTGCTAATTAAGTGAGATGGAAGTGTGCCATACTTTGCTTTTGATGTAAAAATGCAGTGTTAAAGTCAGGAGAGACTGGCTTTATAATGCAACATCCAGTTAATGTCTTTGTTCAAGCCCAGGGAAACAGTGTCAAATTTGCAGATAAATACCAATACCACACTCACTCTCCGTAATTGGCTGGTGAAGTTCCTTTGTAGAAAAATGGCTGCTTTTACATCCGTGGCTGAGTGCACAGGCAGGTTTAAATTTTCCCCTAAAGGTTTATGTGTGTTACCATTTTTGATGTCTGATTTGTGTCCATTTATCCTTTGTCACAGAGACTGTCCATTGCGGAGGGGCATTGCTGGCACTTGATGGCATAGATCACATTAGAGGACGTGCAATTGTATGAGCCCCTGATGTTATGGCTGATGTGGTTAGGTCCTATGACAGTGTCGCTTGCATCTCTCATTCATCTATACATCGCTAAATATAGATATACATATCTAGTCACAATCTCGGAGACACTGGAGATTGGGACTTCAGTGCTTCAACAGCGAGGCCCACAAATTACTTGATACCTTCTGTCTTGTAAGGTCCACCAACAAAGGCATGTTGAAACCTGCTGACAACCTCTGGCAAACCGCAGCTAGCCAACCCAAACTGCTGAATGTGCATAGCAGGCTAAATCAAAGTTCTTTAAATCATGGTGTAAGTCCTCAAGCAGGAAACCTGGATTTGAATAGTTAGTTTTAATCTTGTTTTGCATGTGTACTTTTCAGTTACTTTCCTAAAGAAAGGTTAAATCCCATGGTTGGTATGACTACTATTAAAAACATTGTGCTTTTCGACCAAATACAGCCTTTGCACTAAATGTGCTACTTTTTACTAACCAGGAGTATACATTATACCTATGGACATTTGTTTAAACAAAAAATAAATTGTAGCCACGGTGGGACAGGTAGAGGGAAGGGAGTTACCTGGCTTGCTTGTCAGGCTGACTCCATAGATATGTATTCAGGGTCATGAGCCCATCCTGCTGCTGGGGCAACAGTCTGTTTTTAGCAGGGTGGGCAATCAAACGGCAGCGGTTCACCAGGGTTAGCCCCTGGTGGGTTGCTGCCGCTATATTTACCTGCACCTCCACAGGTATGGGTGATCGCAGCTCCCATTGGCTGGGAACAGCAATCCGCAGCCAATGGGAGCTGTGATCCCCCAGACCTGTGGAGGCGCAGGTAAATATGGCAGTGGGAGGACCAGCCAGGGGCTAACCCTGGCAGACCGGATCAGGCCCTTGGGCTGATATTTGCCCACCTCTGGTTTTTAGGATGCTAACTTTTCTGAGAACTAGTATGAGTATCTCTTCAAGCTGCAATCACACCCTCAGGCTCAAAGTATAGACCTACCCTGTGGGGTCACCTGTAACAAGCGCAGGTATCATATGTTCATATTTAAATACAATTTTCAGGTTGTGTCCTTGTTCTAAGGTTTCCTTCTCCCCTGTGACTCATCTCTGGATTCTCATTTTATTTACTAGATGATGGGCTTGAAAGAATGAGAAGGAGACTCTCCAACAGGAAGGTCCTGTGTCAATGGAACCACAAGGCATGTTATCACAAATACCCCAAAGGAATATTTCCCAGAGTTCTGAGCAGGGCAAAGCCTATCAAGGTCAACGCAGATTGGAAAAGCATCTGAGAACTCCAGGGAAGAGACAAAGTAAGTCAGCTGCATGTGAAAGAGCTTTCAAGACACTGCCAGGCATTGTCCAACAGGTTAATCCCATGAGGAGGAAATCAACAGTATGTGCTGATTGTGGGAAAAGCTTCAGGGTGAGCTCAAACCTCAGACAGCACCAGAGAATCCACACTGGAGAGAAACCCTTTGGATGTGCCGAGTGTGGTGAAAATTTTCGGCAGCGCTCGCATCTTATTCAGCATCAGAGAATCCACACGGGGGAAAGACCCTATGAATGTACTGAGTGTGGGAAAAGCTTCAGTATGAGTTCAAAACTCATTCGGCATCAGATAATCCACACTGGAGAAAAACCCTATAAATGTGCCGAGTGTGGGAAGAGCTTCAGTGGGAACTGGCAGCTTATACAGCATCAGAGAATCCACACAGGGGAGAGACCCTATGAATGCGGTGACTGTGGGAAGACTTTCAGCGTGAGCTCGGCCCTTACTCGGCATCAGAGAACCCACACTGGAGAGAAACCTTATGAATGTGCCGAGTGTGGGAAAACTTTCAGTCAGAGCTCAGAGCTTATGAAACATCAGAGGGTCCACACTGGCGAGAGACCCTATGAGTGTGCTGAGTGTGGGAAGAGCTTCACCGTGAGCTCTGCCCTCATTCAGCATCGCAGATTCCACATGGGGGAAAGACCCTATGAATGTGCTGAGTGTGGGAAAAGTTTCACGGTGAGCTCTCACCTCATTCAGCACCAGCGATTCCACACAGGGGAAAGACCCTATGAATGTGTTGACTGTGGGAAAAGCTTCCTTTGGCGATCAGCCCTTCTTCGACATCAGAGAATCCACACAGGGGAGAGACCCTATGAATGTGCCGAGTGTGGGGAAAGCTTCCGTCAGAGCGCACACCTCATCCAGCATCGCCGAATCCACACTGGGGAGAGACCCTTTGAATGTGCCAGCTGTGGGAAGGGCTTCACTGTGAGCTCTGCCCTCATTCGACATCAGAGAATCCACACTGGGGGAGATTCCTAAGAGTGGTCTGAAAGTGGGGAACTCTTCACGTCCGATATCCTTCCAGGGTCTCCCAGTGGATGGAAGCCCATTGTGTTTCACTTCGGGGCCACCAGGCTTTTCCCTCCTCCTACTGAATGAAAAATGCCTTGCTGACGGTGCTGTGGTTGAATTGGACAAAGAGGCAGGGTTGGTGCTGGAAGAAGAGTTGTGTAGGGCCCGGGGGTGTGGAGAAGATTGTGTGGTGGAAGCCAGAAGAGGGACTAGGACAGTATTTCTTAAACTGTGTTCCGTGGAGAACAACAGAGTTCAAAATGGCCACCCTTAAAGGGGCAGGCGACCTTTTTCCCACCCAACCTTTTTTTTTTTGTCAATAACTTTTCTCTGCCCCCTTTTTTCCTCTCAACAAAAAATCCTTGGTGTTCCTCATTAAAAAAAAAAAAAATTGTTTGGTGTTCTTCAGTCTTAAAAAGTTTAAGAAACACTGGACTAGGAGGGGCTGAGGGATGGGGCATTTGGGCAATGGAAAGGGAATAGGTAGTGTAATTAATGAATGGTTATTTTAGTCATTTTTAATATATTTAAGGGGAATGAAAAAATGAGCACGGGGTGGGGCCTCAGACATTTTATAATGGGAAGTAAGTTGGAGCATCTTCTAGCTGATAGAGCAGAAGGTGGAAAATCAGGGCTCTGGGGTTCTAGTCCCAAGTCTTTCACAAACTCATTTGGTAACTCTGGGCAGTTCATGTCACCTCACTGTGCCTTAGTTCCCCCCCTTCATCTGTAAAATGGAGACAATAATATTAATGATAATCACTCACAAAAAGATATTATATGATGTCTATATAAAAACAGTGCCCAGAGGCCTCATTAGGAATTGGGGCTGCATTATGCTAGGTGCTGTCTAATGAGGTTTGCACAGTTTCTGCCCATAAGACTTTACAATGTGAGACCCAGCTTCCTTCTCTGGGATTTAATAGCCCTAATTACTTTCAAGATTTTTTCTGTAAGTTATGGGCTTTAACGGTTTTTTGTGAGTTCAGGGAGCATGGCTGTGTGGTTTCGGGGGGGTGTGTGTGTGTGTGTGTGTGTGTGTTGAAATCTGGGTTTCACAGGGTATCTGAGTTTAATTCTAATTTCAAAAAATATCATCTTATATTTTTTTTAAAGTTCTAATAAAAGCTGTTTAAAAAGATCCATATCTCCTCCAGTTTCCTGGAAACTTTCTCTCAGTCAAGTAGTATGTCAAAAAGATCCACAGCTCCACTCAGTGGAATCTCATCTGTGTCCAGCCCATTCACGAATGCTTGAGATCAAGACTCAGGGGTACATGTGAGATCAAGACATTTTTCGGCTCAGATTGCATTAAAGAAATTTCACCCTTGTAATTAATGTAACTACGTGTGGCTGAGTCCCCACTCAGACCCTTTGGTCTGGGACACCTTCTGGTGCACGAATCAGCCCGAGAGGCTTCTGGTGCAGTCACTCATGCTTTTATTGTCAGTTCCCATCACCTTCTATTTACAAAGCTCCTCCGACTGCCTGGGAGCACACTCAGCCACACCCTGGCTCCTTGCCCCTTTCCTGGCTTCCTTCCTCTGCCCTCTCCCAGTGAGGCCCACAGCTGCTTCCAACAGCCCTTCAGGCCTGGGCTGCTCAGCTGTTTCCCATCAGCCTCTTTAGCCAGGCTACAGTGGCAGAGCTCTGGCTTAGCCAGCACTCTGCTGGATATAGACACATTGCATAACATAAAATGGGCTATCATCTGAGCAGCTCAAACCAGTAACAACTCTTTAGTGGCAGCAGGGCAAATTTCCTTCAAGTAGACAGGGCCTTCCAGCAGGGACGGCTCCTTTCAGAGAGGCTGGTCTCCACAGGGAAAACCTGCCAGTGTCTCCAGCATCTGTCATAGAATCATAGAACACTAGAACTGGAAGGAACCTCGAGAGTCATCGAATCCAGTCCCCTGCCCTTACGGCAGGACCCAGCACCATCTAGATCATCCCTGACAGATGTCAGTCCAACCTGCTCTTAAATATCTCCAGTGACGGAAATTCCACAACCTCACTAGGCAATTTATTCCAGCGCTTAACCACCCTGTTGTCTCGTGGTTTCCATTTATATTTAAATATTCAGCAAACTTTTCTTGAATTAAGAACTTATTTAAGATGTTCTGGCCAGACTCCTTCCCAAGCTTTTGGTCCCCATCAGATGCCTAGCTCCTGCCACTGTTTTTTGGTGCTTTTCAGAATACCCTAGTCTCCTGTTGTGCTTAGAGTCCTCACATCCTCTTTGCTTAATACTCAGCTAGCCCATTTTCTCTCTCAATGACCCCCCCATTGAGGTTCTGGCACCATAGATGGGGCTTATAGCTGCATCTCAACAGCTGGGCTCTGATTACATTCACCCACTTGTCTTTGCACAGGTCAGCAAACAGATTATTGGCGAAAACATCTGATGTGTTAAAATTATTGGACAAATCATTTTAGTTTGTTTTATACTCGCCTCAGCCACTTGGTCTGTATAGGAGCAAACAGCATTGCCACATAGCCAAAAAATGCATCTAGCCCGTCCTACTCCCTACACAAAAATCAAAACAAAAGACACTGATGCAGACCTGTAGGACGTGGGACCAATTCCCAATCAGAATCCAGGCTGGACTGAGGAGGAAGATCCTACTGAGGGAACCTTGACAAGTAATGTCTCTTCATAATATATTATTACTAGATTTACCTGGCATTGCTTGGGTCTTTAAATCAATTCAATTTTGTTTTTCTTCATTTAACTCATTGCTCTGGGGTGGGGCTGGGGAGGACAGGTTTGGGGTGCAGACTGCCCTGGGGAGAGAGGACAACCCCAGCCCTCTCTCACCACAGCAGGTTGGGGCCAAGTGAGAAGCGCCTCTCCATGGCCGCTGCAGCTCCAGGGGGCTGAGCTGGGGAAGGGGTGCATGTCTCCTGGCTGGGGCAGGTCACGGTTCATCTCCCCCCAGCCGGATTGCTCCATTCCTCAAACTCTGCACTTTCCCCTCACTCCCTGATGAAGGCGAACAGCCAGACTATTGAATGTCCAGTTTGCAGCGCCATAGGCTCCCTGCTAGCTACTGTGCAGTCCACAGGGAAGCAGCTGAGCCAGCTTGTCTGACTCCTAGTGGTAGGAGCTACTGCGGGAGAGGTATGTGTTCTGCCCCACCCCTCACCCAAAGGTGCAGCTCCCATTGGCTGGATCAGGGCAGGGGGGGGAACTACTCCTGGGAAGCATGGCAAGCAGGGGTGGCTGGTGATCCAGCTGCCCAGCGTGGCTAGTTACATCCCCTTCTGCTTCCATGTCTTGCAGCCACGGTTCCCCCAGCACCTGGGCAGTGCAGTGACCACACGGCCATCCCAATGCACCAGGCAGCTCGGTCAAGGGGCAGAGAGCAGGGGTGTCCCTTGGGGCAGGGAATGGGGGGACGAGGGGTTGGAGAGTGGGCAGGGGTCCTAGGGCTGGGTGATGGCACAGGGAGAAGAGGGAGATTCCAGCCCACAAAAGCTTGTGCCCAAATAAATGTTAGTCTTTAAGGTGCCACAGGACTCCTTGTGCTTGCTGAAACAGACTAACATGGCTCCCCCTCTGAAACTTGTCACCAATCAAAGTTATTAGCCAAACAACAGGCTTTTACTATGTTACTAAGCAATTAAGTTATCAATTTGCACCAAGTTAACTTATTTGCGGTGAGAATAATATAAGATATAAACTACATTTGCATACTGTTTCGACTCCAACTCATCTGATGAAGTGGGTTTTGCCCATGAAAGCTCATAAGACTACATATTTTTTGTTAGTTTCTAATGTGCCACAGGACTACTTGTTTAAATACAAATTGTGCCATCATAAATGAAACAATGAATTCACTACCGAGGTCTGAGTATCACTAATCTATACATTCGGGAGAATAGGCAGTTCTGAAATTGTTGCACAAGCTGGGAGTGGGCAGGGGAAATTCAAATATCAAAAGAAAGACTGAAACCACGCTGTAATCTTTTTTTTAATCTGTTGATTTTAGAGGCTCTGACTCACGATTCTGAACTTTTGAAGTTGGCAATACTGCGATTACTTGCTCTGCCCTGCTGTGTTGGGATGGCAGCTGGGCACACTGCATAGCCAATGCTGCCTATTCAGTGAAAGAAATACCAGCCACTGGTGACTGCTGGCGCTTGAAAAATTTTGACTGTTGCTGCATTTAGAAATGTCCTGAAATGGGAGCATATGTCGGGATTATATCAGACACACTGGCATTGCCGAAGTATTATTTTCAAATTTCCTCGGGCTGTCACTGGAGAGCTTTACTTAGAACTCTCCCCATCTTTTAAAGACAGATTTAAAGAACGGAACTTATATTTAACAAATTGCAACATAAAAGATCCAGATGAGAAAGCAGTTTCAGCACTCAGCCAGATCGGGTCAGCATCTGGTCTTGTGGGGAGACATTTGTTTGGTGGATTCATCTGGATTATCAAAACCCAAATGTCAAAACTCCAGCCATCTTGTAGTGTTTTTGCAGCCAAAACTATTCCAAGTGAAAATTTTTGATAGATCCAGAGTAGAACACATGGTGGTGTTTGAGGCTATGTCTAGACTAGCTCTTTTCCAGCATACTGGAGGTATCCCGGAAAAGCTATGCGCTGTCTGCTTTTCCCAAAAAAAAATCCGAAAAGTGGACAAGTTCTTTTGCCATCCCTGTAAACCTCGTTCCATGAGGAAGAAGGGATGGCTTGAAAGAGATGGTTTTTCTGACATTTGGCGCCGTGTAAACATGCCAAATTTCAGAAAAGCCTCTTTCAAAAGAAAAGCGGAAAGAGATATACAAATTGCAGTTGCATATCTTTTTCTGTCTTTTCTTTGTAGTGTAGCCTGGGTGTAGTTCTGACCTGTCTTGAGAAGTATGCAGCTTCATTGTAGTCATATTAATAATGTCAAAAACTTTCTCATTGAAAAGCAACATTTGGCCAGTGCATGGCATACATACTGTATCTTTGGCTTGTCTTCTGGGGACTATGTCTTTTGGTGATATTAATGGGAACGTTCTTTCTCTTTCTGACCTTCCCTGTTGTCTTAATTTCATCCTAGTTACATTTTCTGTCATAAAAGAGAATGCTCAGGTATTCTTCAATTACAAATCCGCTGCATCTCCACGGAAATGACTGGAAACAGTTTGTTTTAGCCAAGCCCATCAGAGAGTGATGTCCTCTAAGAGTCTACACGTGTTGTCACTTATTGTTGTCAGAATTTTGGACAACCCTTGTATTGACAACAGATTTGATTTTAGTGTAACAAGCAAATAAAAATGCACGTGATCCTGGAGTGACACAGAAAGTGACACAGATCCAGTGCCACTGTTTTGGGGACTGAATCCACCACAGGTAGCGGCAAAACAAGTCTTTGCGGGCCCCAGGTTAGCCCTACTCCGTGCAGAGAGCGGGTACAGTACTTCGCTTTTGCGTGTAGACACGAAACCGGAGCCTGTGGGATTGCCTCTCATTCTAGCCCCTTCCCCTGCGCAGCGCTGGGAGCAAGGCACGGTGCGAGATGCTGCTCTTGTCACATGACCAACCCTGGATTCTTAATTACGACCAGTGTCACATGACACAGGCCAGCGTGCGGCTCCTTTTCCCGCGGGCGCGGCCGCCCCGCACTCCCGGCTCTTCCCGCGGAGCGGGGTAAGATTTCTCGGGTCCGGCCCGGGGGGGGGGTTAATTGTAACTAGCCCCGGTCTAGACGCTCAGCTCCAGACCTGGGGGAACGTGGCTCTAATCCCCCCCCCGGTCTGCTCCACGTGCGAGCGCCGGACCGGCTGATTTCCCCGGCACACACCGGATCGTGGTCCCGTTGACACTGGCGGGGAGCCACTCCCGGTGCGGGAGCGCCAATGCACCCGGAAACGGGAGCTCCCGCAGAGCGGGAGGCGATAGGCAGGAAGCGAGAGGGATGGAGACCGAGGGGATAGTGAGACGGAGCCCACGCTGCTGAGCAAATGCCCTGCGCTTAGGGATGTCGTGGGGGAAACTCCCCCCGGGGGAGCTCGGTGTTCTGCTCCTTGGCCTGTATTCGGATTCTGTTCAAGGGGGGTTACACAGAGGGCTTGGCTCATCTCGCCTCCTCTGCACAGGAGGAAAGGGACTGAGTGGGCCTCAGTAAACAGGGGTGGGGAACCTTTTCTGGGTCGGGGGCCGCTGACCCACAGAAAAATCATCCAGGGGCTGCACACAAGCGAGAAGCCAAACCAAAAACCCCTCGCTGCCATAGCCCCCAACCGAGGAGAAAGACACTGTCCTTGTTCCCCTCACACAGCAGTGCCTAAGGGGCCCCAGCCTAGTAGATTTTGTGTGTTCCAGCCCTGTGGTGGGGCGGGGGGGGATGGACTGGAGCACCAGTTTGGGGCCAGGGCCAGGCAAGCTGGGGGCCACATGTGGCCCCTGGACCTGAGGTTCCCAACCCCCTGGTTTAGAAGCTGTGTGCCCAAGGAAAGCCTGCAGATAATTTAGCATTACAGTGAACCCCCCTTCTGGAACGTCTCCAGTTACCTGAATCATCCTGACTGGGTAGAATAGTTCCTGGGTATCACGCCAGGTCGCCTGTTACATTTAGATGGACTATACAGGCTGACTGTCAGTAAACAGTAAGAAGGTCTGAGGTTCGGTGTACAGAGACCTCCGCCTGCTTAGTACCAGTTTATTAAAGACACAGAAAAGGGGAAAACAGTGAAAGCATAGGCAATGTAAAGTATTAAGTAAGGCTTTCATTTTAACATTTCTTCTTACCTTTCTCTCTAGCTCAGTGGTTCCCAAACTTTTCGGCATCACGTCTCCTTTCTGATTTTTTGAGAAACCCTCTTGCCCCCCCTCCCAAAAAAATAGCAGCAAAACTTGGGGTGGGATTGATGGGGGTGTATGTGACTGGGTCACCTCGTGCCCCCCCCCCTGGAATTTCTTCACACCCCCCAGTTTGGGAACCCATGCTCTAGCTGGAGAGAGCTTCAGAAGCAAACACCCCTTATTTGACAGTCTCTTTGGGTACGCCTACACTGTGGTGCTATTTCGGGATACTTTGAAATATCTTTCGAAATAACGGGTGCACTATTCTGATGTCCCTGTAAACCTCATTCCATGAGGATTGAGACGTTTCGGAATAGTGGTTTATTTCAAAATTTGGCACTGTGTAGGACAGCGCCGAATTATGAAATAAGCTATTTTGAAATACACTCGAAATAAGCTTCAGGGCGTCCCTGCTATAAGTCGCCCCCGGTATACATCCGTTCCACACTAAAGTTGTTGATGTTTGTAGGAACTGATGCATTGTAAGTCCTCCCATTCCCTGCTATAAGTCGTGCAAAACGCTCCCCCGAATTTGCTTAAATGGAAGTCAGCCGTGGGAAAAAAATTCCCCGCTTTCAGTTGTTTCGCTATAAGTCCAAGTTTTTTGGAACATATCTTGGACTTACAGCGGACGGCCTGTACGCCGTTTGCGTAGGGCAATTTGCGTAGCTTATTTCGAGCTCAGGGTGCTGTGTAGACGCACCCTTAGATAGTATCAAAGATGATCTTTTGGGAAGCAGACAAGAAGTTAATTGAGGTGGGTGGGAGCTATTGTTAAAGACTTCTCCCATTTCCTTTCAGATGGTATTTTGGATTCCGCTAGAGCTGGGAGAGATGGTGAGGTCACCTGACTCCCTCACTCTGACCTGTTTTGGTCAGGACATCTCTTGAGGTGACAAAAACCCAGGGTCCCAAGAGGAGGGGAGGTGTGGCAGACATGATGGTGAAGCTTGCTACAGTAATCTCTCTCTGTTATTGTCCCCCTCTCGTCAAGGACCAAAAAAAGGGAGTGAGTCTTGAGGAAGCAGTCATGTGCAGAGCTACAGAGAGGGGCCTTTAGGGTGAAAGGCTGGGGGCTCTCTGCAAGAACCTTGTGCAAGAGAATGATCAGATTCTGCTAGCTGTGGTGAAGGATTTATTTACCCATATTTATTAGGAGGTTTGTAGTCTCTGGTGTTTCCAGGGTGACTTCAACTCTGGGTTTTTCTCTGAGTCCTGGAAGGTGGAAACATTCTACACTAGAGCTGTCAAGCAGCCCAAAAACTACTATATGACTGAGTAGTTTAAAACAAACAAAAGGACGTTTTTTTTCACTCCGCGCACAGTCAACCTGTGGAACTCCTTGCCATAGGATGTTGTGAAGACTAGGACTTTAACAGGGTTCAAAAAAGAGCTAGATAAGTTCATGGAGGTTAGGTCCATCAATGGCTATTAGCCAGGATGGGTAGGAATGGTGTCCCTGGCCTCTGTTTGTAAATGGATGACAGGGGAGGGCTCATGTAAGGATTACCTGTTGTGTTCCCTTCCTCTGGGGCATCTGGCATTGGCCACTGTTGGCAGACAGGATACTGGGCTAGATGGACCTTTGGTCTGACCCAGCATGGCAGTTTCTGTGTTTTGAGTTTGTCTCGCCTTTGGAGTTCTTTCTTTCTTTTGTCTCTTTTCCTTCCTTCCTTCCTTCCTTCCTCCCTCTCCCTGCTTATTTTCTTCTCTCTCAATCCCCCTTGCTTTCCCTGATTCATGCTTTCTTCTCCCTTTTCCCCCTCTTCTCTCTTAAATTTTACCTCTATTCTTCATTTTTTAATACTCTCTTCACTTCCCTGCCAACACAGTTTCTTCGTCGTTCTCACATCAGCCATGGTCTGTTATGCACGGATCTGGCCCCTTACACACCAGTCATCCAGCCCCTCAGGCCCACATCTCTCACACATTAGTCACCTTTATATACAGAGCCCAGTCTCACGCCACCTTATTTCCCTCTTTGGCTAGCGGAATCTCTCCCAGAGGGGTCCTGAGAGCATTCTCAATTGGCCCATCCACGTGGGAGTGGCAGAGAGAGTCTTCCCTAGGCTCCATGGAGCAGTAGGGTAAGAATGGGGAGACCGGAAGTAGCCTCTCTCCTTGCCAGGTTGAAGGGAAGGCATCTCTGAGTCCTTGTTCATTGTCCTTTCCCCAGGGTGAGGTACAGGCGGAGGCAGCCCTGCTGAACAAGTGAGTGGGAGCAGGCAGTGCTTGTGCAGCCCCGTTGGCCTAGGTAAGGGGGCCACCCCCCTCAGCAAATGACTGGCGACGTGCTCCCAGTTATATATTCACATGGGCTTGTGCGCAGTAGATCTGGAGACACCACACTGTTGCCAATCTTCCTTTGCCCAGGGCTTCCAAGCGGGAAAGATCTGTGACATTGACCTATAGCTGGTCAGTCACGCTCAGAGAATGGCTGTCCCTCTATTCTTGGGGCTGGTCCTGTTCTCAAGCAAGTGCAAGTGGTGTATTGATACTCTCCCATAGTCCGGCCACGTGTGGAGAGCTCTAAATCTCCTATGGTGGGCACAACACATTTTACAGTACACCTGACTTTCGCGGGAGCTATTTCCTTTCCCTGCGGATGAAATGTCCCCCCCTCAAAGAGAGGGGCAGGATTTTTTTGTAGCAAAATGTGACAAATCCTGATCTTGTTAGGCTTTCCTACCCTGAGCAGCGTTTCCAATGACAAAACCCAACATCATATCCCTGCTAGAACAAGAGGAAGAGCCGTGGGTTCCCGATCTCCAGCGCTACGAGGAAAAGGGGATGCTGAGTGGCACCTGTGCTGGTGAGGCATAAGCTAAACTGTCTGGAGAACTGTCAGAGAGTAGAATGAAACTGGAATTCCTCCAGACGTGCTGCGAGCTCACGCCACTTTGTCCCATTATCATAACCAATACTCATCATGTTCTTAAGGCAGATATCTCTAAGGGCTTCCCAGCCATCTTCATTGACTTCAGGTGGGAGTCTGTGACCTCATTTGGTTTTTATCTGAGAATTCAGATTAGGGATGTAAGCGAGTAGTCGAGTCAACTACTCACTTCCCCCCCCACACCTTGCTGCCTCTGTATCAGAGGCAGCAATGGGGTGAGGAACAGGAGCTGGTGCTAGGGAGAGCCGGCTTAAAAGGTGCTCCCTGCCCCTCACCGCACTGCTGCCTCTATCATTTTATTTTAACAGGTGGTGGGATCGTGAGTGAAAATGAGAAGGGGAATCCGTACCAGGAAGGTCTTGTGTCAATGGAACCACATGGCACATTATCGGGAGCATCCCAAAGGAATGTTTCCCAGAGGCCTGAGCAGGATAACGGTCATCGCCGATGAGAAAACCATCAAAGAACTCCACCGGGGAAGAGACGAGGTAAATCAACTGCATGTGAAATAGGTTTTAGGAAACTACCAGACATTATCCAGCTGGGAAATCCTAAGATGGGGAAATCAATAATATGTGATGACTGTGGGAAAAGCTTCCGGCTGAGATCAAACCTTAGACAGCATCAAAGGGTTCACACCGGAGAGAAACCCTATGGATGTGCTGAGTGTGGGGAAAGCTTTCGGCAGCGTTCACATCTTATTCAGCATCAGACAAAGCACACGGGTGAGAGACCCTATGAATGTACTGAGTGTGGGAAAAGCTTTAGTATGAGCTCAAAACTCATTCGGCATCAGATAATCCACACTGGAGAAAAACCCTATAAATGTGCCGAGTGTGGCAAGAGCTTCATTGGGAACTCACAGCTTATCTTGCACCAGAGAGTCCACACAGGGGAGAGACCCTACAAATGTGATGAGTGTGGGAAGAGCTTCAGCGTGAGCTCAGCTCTTACTCAGCATCAGAGAATCCACACTGGAGAGAAACCTTATGAATGCGCCGAGTGTGGGGAACGATTCCGGCAGCGCTCGCACATTATTCAGCATCAGAGAATCCACACCGGTGAGAGACCCTATGAGTGTGCTGAGTGTGGGAAAAACTTCACTGTGAGCTCTGCCCTCATTCAGCATCAGCGATTCCACACAGGGGAAAGACCTTATGAATGCGCTGAGTGTGGGAAAAGTTTCACGGTGAGCTCACACCTCATTCAACACCGGAGAGTCCACACAGGAGAGAGGCCCTATGAATGTGTTGACTGTGGGAAAAGCTTCCTTTGGCGATCAGCCCTTCTTCGACATCAGAGAATCCACACAGGGGAGAGACCCTATGAATGCGCCGAGTGTGGGGAAAGCTTCCGTCAGAGCGCACACCTCATTCAGCATCGCCGAATCCACACTGGGGAGAGACCCTTTGCATGTGCCAGCTGTGGGAAGGGCTTCACTGTGAGCTCTGCCCTCATTCGACATCAGAGAATCCACACTGGGGAAGGGAAACCTTAACAATGGGCTGAAAGTGGGCAAAGCTTCATATCCGAGATCCCTCCAGAGTCTCCCAATGGATAGTAGCCAAGCAGTTCTTGCTTGGAGTCCATAAGACTCTTCTCTCTCCACAGAGAATGAAAAAACCCTTGTGGAGGCTGAAGTGTAGGTGGTCAAGTTAGAAAAAGAAGAAATGTTGGTGCCAGGAGATGAGTCATGTAGGGGCCTACGGTGTGGAGGAGTAACAGCTAATTCGAGTTAAGGGGTTACTTCAAACTCCTGTTTCACTGCCGCTTGTAGACGCAGGCAGTTACTCCGGGCTAGTCAATTTCCAAAATGGCGACCGCCCGGGAACATGCTAATGAAGAGCGAGATATTTATATCCTGTGCTTCATTTGCAATTTCAGGCGCCTTCATTGGCCTCCTTAGTTCGAACTAGGGGGCTAGTGTAGACGTACCCATAGGGATGTTGTAGGCTTATATTACAGTAGTGGCCATAGGTCCTAATGACAGCCAAGGCCATGATGTGTTAGGTGCTGCGCAAACAGAATGACATGGTTCCTGCCTGAAAGAGTTTACTGCTTAAAAAAAACAGCTTCTTTTTCTTGGGATTCTCTTGTGCCTGTTACTGTCCTGGAATATGAACCGAGTTATGGAATAAGGATCTTTTTTTCATTTTTCCTCTGAGTGAGGTTACTCCTGCACCTGGAAATTCTGTAGCATATCAGATTATAATTTATCTTTATTATTTAAAAAAATTCCTAATAAAAACTAACTTAAAAATCCATGTCTTCTCCAGTTTCCTGGAAATGTTCTTATTGTCAAGCAGTGTGTCAAAAAGATCCCCAGACAAGGTTAGCACAAATTAAGGATGTTAACTAGCGGTTAATTGACTAGTCGAGTAGTCGATGGAATTTCTATCGACTACTCGACTAGTTGATAGGCACTTCTGCATTCCTCCTTTGAAATGTACAAGAGCCCCTAATGGGGCTCTTGTACATTTCAAAGGAGGAATGCAGAATTCTGCGTGCAGCCTGGGGCCAGCTGGAAGTCCCACTGCTCTGGGTAAGATAATGGAGCAGCTAATACAGGACTTAATAAAAAAAATAAAGGGTGGTGATACAATGAATGCCAATCAACCTGGGTTTATTGAAAACAGATCCTGTCAAACTGGATTTTTATGAGATTATTTTGATTAATGAAAGTAACCGAACAAAATTAGACTTTTGCAAGGCATTTGCCATGGTACTGTGCAATATTTTGATTAGAATGATATGAAACTAATATGGCACATATTAAATTGATTAAAAATGATCTAACTGATAGATCTCAAAATGTAGGCCTCAACACGCAGATGTGTTCTTACTAGGGTTCTGTAGGGATCAGTTCTTTGCCCCTATGCTTTTAAAAAATATTATCAATGACCTGGAAGAAAACATAAAATCATCACTGATAACGTTTGCAGATGACACACAAAGTGAAGCAAGGTAAACAATGAAGAGGGCAGGTCACTACTGGTAAGAGTGAGCTGGATCTCTTGGAAAGCTGGGTGCAAGCAAACAGTATGCATTTTAATATGGCTAAGTGTTATAGTCCATACTTATGGCCTTGGGATGCTATCCTGGGAAGCCGTGATTCTGAAAAGTATTAGCAGATGGCGAGGCTAATCAGCTAAACATGAGCTCCCCGTGCAGTGTGGTGACCATAAGAGCTAATGCGATCCGGGGATGCATAAATGGGAATCTCAGGTAGGACTAAAGAGGCTATTTGAACTCTGCATTTGGCACTGGTGTGACCATAGCTGGATTATTGGGTTCAGTTCTGGTGCCCATAATAGAAGAAGGATTGGAGAGGGCTCGAGAAGAGTCACGAGAATGATTAAACGATTAGAAATCCTGCCTGAGAGTGATAGGCAGGGCTCGACAATTAATGTAATCTACTCGCCCATGGTGAGTAGATTACAAGCCGGCACAGCCGTGCAGTGCAGTCAGGCATAAGGAGCCCAATCTATTGTTTAACCAAGAGATGCTTAAGAGTGACTTGATCAAAGTTTACAAGGATCTACATGAGGAACACATATTTGAAAATGGGCTCTTTAGCAGAGAAAGGTGGGAAAAGATCCAGTGACAGTAAGCTGAAGCTAAACACATTCAGACGGGGGATAAGGCATCCATTTTTAACAGTGCGGGTAATTAACCATTGGAATAATTTACCCAGGCTCGTAGCAGATTCTCCATCACTGGCCATTTTAAAATCAAGATTGGATGCTTTTCTGAAAGGGATGCTCTAGGAATTATTCTCAGGAAGTTTTATGGCCAGTATTCTATGAGAGATGAGACTAGAGGTAGATGATCACACTGGTCCCTGCTAGCCTTGGCATTTCTGTATCATTCTGGACCTCTTACAGTGTTTGAGGAGGAAGCAGGCGTCCAAGACAACATGCTAAAATGGCTTTAGTTCTTCCTGGAAGGATCCATCATCCACCCTACGTGTAACAATGAGAAACTTCACCTCCAGCATTAGACCCTTGCTTGTGGCGTTCCATAAGACTCAACAGTGCCATGCAACAAGGTAGGCTAGCAGAGCACAAGGAATTTGGGACTACTCGGCATATGCGTAAATCGGGAACTGATTTTGTTCAGGGTCAGAGAACCCAGATCTTCACTTCACAAGCCCATGGGCTCAGAGCAAGAAGTGCCTGCAGGAACCAAGAACCTGGGAAATTCAGGGGGTGATTAATGCTGCTCCATTTGCTCTGCTGCTTTCCCCCGATCAGCTGAACTGCATAACCACAGCAGCTCCAGCATCATTCCTCTTGGCTCCTTTGCAGTCAGCAAGGCTAGAAATGCACTTATTTCTTTGAGTAAAAGCTGAGAGATTCTGCCGATGCTGACAGTGTTGGGAAATCGTATCAGTGGAGTTTTGCCAGGCGTCCTCAACTTGAAAGGCAGAGTCTTGAGAAACAATTCAAACCTACTTACAAAAATGATAACATGAGCCAACTTCATTTAAACCCTTCAGTTCATATTACAATACTGTTTTAATCCCGGTGCGGGAAGAACCTGGCCTTTGTTTGCTCGGTAGCATGATCTCAGCCACACACGCTCCCTTCAATCTAGTCTGTGAATGAAACCATCACTCTGTAGCTAAGCTTTGAGGCATTGAGCCCATTCAGCTCCCATCTCCAGGATCATTCCCAGCTGCCGTGGAATCTTCTGATCCCAGCATTCCACCATTCTCCCATTCATAGATTCCAGGACAAGAAGGGACTACTGTGATCATTCAGTCTGGGCTTTTGTATAGCACAGGACTTGAAACGTTCCCAAAATAACTCCTCGAGCAAAGCTTTTAGAAAAACAGACCATCTTTATTTGAAAAATTGCCAGCAATGGAGACGCTACCGTGACCACTGGTAAATTGTTCCGATGGCTAATTACCCTCACTTAGAAATGTACGCCTTATTGTCCAGGCTGAATGTGCAGCAGGCACAGCTGGGGGAAGAGTGCATGTCCCTTGTCTGGGGGACAGACAAACTCTCTGAAATATATAGTAGATAGCTGGCCCTTTCTTCACCCCTGCCCCCTGCTGGCCCAATGAGGGTATAGCTAGCCTGGTCCCCATCTGGTTCCTTGCTGCCCCCATCCCTGCCAGTAGTCATTCTACACGAGCCCCTTCCCTTTCCATATTATAGAAAACAATCAGATTCTAGGCACATCCCATTGTCCTGGCACAACCAACCCCTGGCCTTGCTTTAAGTTATGATAAGAGGAAGCTGGCTACCGAATTTGGTGGTCCTAGCTCTTACCATTTAGGAGGAGTTCTTGAACAAAGGGACTCAGATGTACAGGCTGACAGATGCACATTTCTAAAATATATAGTAAGATTATTTACCAGGGAGGCCACTCCCAAGAATTTGGTAAGTGGTCAAGGGCCACTCTCTTCCATGATATTAATGGGGGAGATGTGAGATCTGGGAGGGAATTTGGGTGAAGGAGTGGGTTGTGAGTTGGGGCATGAGTACATAAGGGGGTGCAGGGATTTGGGGTATGATCTGGGGCAGGAAACTGAGGTGCAGGAGAAGGTGTCGGGTCTGGGAGGGGGTATAGGTGCAGGAGAGCATTCTGCTCTGGAGGAGGGGTAGAGGTCAGGGTACAGGGCCTGGGAGGGTGTTGTAACCTGGGGCAGAGTGCAGTGGTTTAGGTGGTGACCTAGGGTAGGAGGGGGTTGTGACCTGGGCCAGACTGGCATGCAGGGTCTAGGAGGAGATATGGGTGAAGGAGCAGGTTTGCAGAGAGTTTGGATTGTGAACTGAGTTAGGGATGCAGGTGAGGGGGCAGAGGGTTGGGAGGAGGGTGCGGGTGGAGTACCAGGTGCAGGCTCTGCCTGGGAGGTGCTTACCTTAGGCGGCTCCCAGCCATCAGCCCAGTGGAAGCCTCGGGCAGGCTCCCTGCCTGCCGCAGCCCCACATACCATTCAGAGTGGCCAACTGCGGGGGCCATGTGCTCTCTGTGTGTTGCACTCCCTTGGGGGGGAGGGGGGGCTTCCACATGCTACCTTACAGGGAAACTAAGACAGGAATCCATGTTCTCAGGCTCAGGTTAGATGCCCCAGTTAGTCAGTGAGGCCAGAATTTATTTAGCACAGTTCAGTTCAGAGCAGCAGCTTATCCATGAGTGAAGGATATGTAACCTGGATACCACACAAAGGGTGGCAGGTGTCACAGAAACTGAGCAGCAGAGCAAGTAAAACAGCAAATCCTTCTCTGTGTCTAATTCAGGAGTTCTCAACCTTCACCATAGTGGGAACCACCCCTTACTAAAGAGTGTCCTGTGGGCATCTCCCTCCAGTCATGACTGCCAACCTCCTATTTATGACTGCTTGCCCCTCTCCGTTCCTTCCTCCCCCCTCTGTTTGCTCGCAGACTGATTTCCTTGTCATTCAACATCATATATCTTCTCCATGGCAACTGAAGCAATTTCTTACAAATCACATTCAGTGTTTTAGTATTTGTCATTTCCTTTAATGGAAAAGAACAGCGGAAAAAAAAGAAGAACCAGCAACATGCGGCCAAACAGCTTTCTGTGGTTGCCCTAAAACAGTGGTCCCCAAACTTTTGGGGCTGCCGGGCGCCTGGGGGCGGGGCCACTCAAGCGCCGGGCACCCGGGGGCGGGGCCGCACACGCGCCCGGGGGCGGGGCCACCAATATGCCGCATGCCCGGTGCCGGCGCCACCCATGCGCCGCACTCCCGGGGCCGGCGCTGCTCCTGTGCCGCGCGCCCGGGGGCGGGGCCGCCCATATGCCGTGCGCCCGGGGCCGGAACAGCCCATGCACTGCATGCCCGGGGCCGGCACCGCCCTTGCGCTGTGCACCCGGGGGCGGGTCCGCCCATACGCTGCGCACCCAGGGGCTGGCACTGCCCATGCGCCACGCACCCGGGGGCGGGCCCGGCCCCGATCACTCGGCGGGCGCACAGAAATGGCCTGGCGGGCGCCATGGCGCGTTGGGGACCACTGCCCTAAAAGGCCCAGAGTTTGTGACCTATTGTTTTAATTTAAGATTGTGGGGAGAGACTTTTCCTTGGGAGGCTGATGAGGAGCTTGGGAGAGGAATTATTCTTCCAGGAGCCTGAGAAGCATGGGGTCAAGAAATTCACTAAAGACAGAGGGATTACAGAAATATCCAAAACACAAAACCTGCTAGCAAGGGGGGATCTCTTGGAAATGTAATATGGCAAAACACAAAATGTCCATTAAGTTCTTGGAAGGTATTGTAGACAACTTTATCTTCCAAGACAAGACAACTTGTTCCAGGAAATGGAGGAAATAACTGGGGGACAGCTGTTTTAGACTTGATTCTGATGAATACGAAAGACTTGATAGGAAGCTGAAGGTGGAAGACAGTTTGGGTGAAAGCGACCATGAAATGATAGATTTCATGATTCTAAGGAAAGGAAGGAGTGAGCGCAACAGAATCAGGACAATGGATTTAAAAAAAGCAAATTCACTCAAAGTACTGGTAGATAAAGCCAGATGGGAAGAAAATTCTAAGGCCATATCTTCACTGGGGGAAGATCGACGGTGCCGTGATTGATCTTCCGGCATTCCATTTAGTGGATCTAGTAAAGGCCCACAAAATCAAACTCAGAGAGTGCCCCTGTCATAGGTCCTCACCCTGCTCTTGTGGGGAGTAAGGGAAGCCAACCGGGGCGTTTACTCCCATCAGCCTCCTGCTGTGGGAACAAGGGGAAACTCTAATTAAGGCATGTCAACTCCAGCTATGTAATTAACAGAGCTGGAGTTGCATATCTTAATTTAACCTTCCTCTTTATTGTAGACTTGGCCTAAGGGAAAGAGGAGTGTAAGTCATCTCACTTGTTCTCAAGGAGAAAATGTTAAAGGCACAACTGCAAATTATCTTGCTGAAAGGAAAGATAGGAAGATTATTAAGAGGCCAATATGGTTCCAGCAGGAGCTCTTTAAAGACCCAAAAATCAAAGAGGAATTTTACAAAAAGTGGAAACGTGGACAAATCACTAAGGAGGTATACCAAAGAATAGTACAAACCTGTAGGAACAAACTCAGAAAGGCTAAGGCACAAAATGAGTTAACTTAGCAAGGGTCAGCAAAGGTAGTAAGTTTTTTAAATACATTAGGAGCAAGAGAAAGAGAAAGTGTAGGTTACTTTTCTTATGAGGAAATGAGTGAGCTATTTATTACCTATCCTGCTTTAATCTTAACTAAAATGGTCAATGGTGACCCACTGAATAGAATTAATATTAACAAAAAGGGGGGAAAGATTAGGATAGGAATATTTAGATAATTTAGAGTACTTAAGTCAGCAGGTCCTAATGACATGCATCCTAGGGTACTTAAGGAACTAGCGGAAGCAATCGCAGAATTGTTTGAGAACTCTTGCAGGATAGGCGAGGTCCCAGAAGAGATAACGCCTGCTTTTAAAAGGGGCGATAAACGAGGACCCAGGGAATTATGAAGAGTCAGCCTAACTTTGATACCAAGCTATTGAAAACGATCAGTTTATAAGCACCTGGAAAAGAATAGGCCTAGAAGGACTTTCTATCGTGGATTTGTGAGACCAGATCATTCCCGATCAATCTGATTTCCTTCGCTGACTGAGGGTGGGGCAGAGCCAGCGATGGAGGCGCAGACGGGGGGGTGCTGTGGGGCTGGGAGAAGGGGCAGGACAGGGGGTGCTTGGGTGGGTGCGATTGGAAGGTCGGTGAGGCTAGTCTATTGCCTAGCGCAGGGGGGCCCTGGCAGGCCCTGGGGCGCTCAGCGCTGGTGACAGAGGGGATGGGACACAGGGTGTTGGCAGGAGCCCGGGACCCAACCCCCACGTGGGAGCGCAGGAGCCGCCAAGGTAGCGGGGGAAGCAGGAGGCTGCGCGTATCACGGGCTGTGGGCGGGGCCTCTGCAAAGGGGCGGGCACTGTTACGTCACCGACACGTCAGCCTGGGCTGAAGGACAGAGAAGCGCGCCGCTGCCCCGCCCGCTCATGAATAATTAATCCCCGCCGGAGGCTTTTGTCCCGCCCCTTCCAGCAGGCCGGGGCAGCTGCGGCGCGGAGGGGAGCTGTCGCCGAGCGGGTGAGCGCGCGGGAGCGATTAGCCCTGAGGGGGCGCGGGCCGGCCCGGGCCCTCTGCCGGCCGGGTGGGCGCGCGGCCGCGGGTGCCGCCTCTGGCAGGGGCGGGCGGCCCGGGGAGCCGTAGCCCTGGCAACGGGCGTTGAGCCGGGCCCGGCGGGGCAGGCGCGCGGCTGGGCAGGGCCCGCGCCCGAGGCCTCGTGTCACGGCCCGCCCGGGCCGGGCGCAGCCGTTCCCGCCTGCTGCTGCTTCGCGGACGGCCTCGGCGGGACCCTCCTCTCGCCCCTCCTTGGGGCGGCTTCAGCTTCGGTCTCCTCCCGCTCCGGCTCGCCTGCGGCTGGGCTGGGGGCCGGGCTCCTCCCCGTCCCTGGCGCGGCTTGGCCGCTGGCTCGGCCTGAGGCAGCGAAGGGCCAATTGCCCCGGGGCCCGGCACGTTTCGGGTGGCTCAGAGGGCCGGTGGCCGCAGTGGGGTCCGGGTGGCGCTGGGGTCTGGCTCTGCCAGTTCACCCCCTGCACCTCCCCGCCGTGTTGCTCAAGGGCCCGGCAATCCCGTTGCCCCCCATGTAGCTAATCTGCGTCGATCACTGACCGACCAGCAGCGTCCTCCTCGTTAGGAACACAACAGAGCAGGTGCATTCGCTTATATTCAAGAATAGAAAATACTTGTGTGACTATTGGTCTCAGACTAATTTCAGTGTTAAGTGTCTGGAGCTGGGGGTAAAAGGAACTGATAGTCATGCTAAAAATTCCTCATGGTAACGGGAGTGCGTTGCAAACAAGCAAGCAAATGTTTGACAAGTATTATGCATGGATGAGAAGCTGCAGTTACCGAAGCACAGAATTATAGGACTGGAAGGGACCTCAGTAGTTCACCTAGTTCACTCCCCTGCACACAGGACTAAGTATTATCTAGACCAGCGTTTCTCAAACTGAGAGTCCCGACCCCCCGTGGGGTCGTGAGCAACTTAGAGGGAGATTGCAAACAACTTAGAGGGGGGTCCTGAGCAACTGAGAGGGGGGTTGCGGTATCATAAGTTTGAGAACCTCTGATCTAGACCATACCTGGTACGTGTTTGGGGTTTTAAGAGTAGGTTAGACAATGCAGATTTTGCAACTTCTTTAGGTAATTTATTCCAATGTTTAAATACCCTAATGGGAAGCTTTTCCTAATGTCCAACCTACACTGCCCTTGCTGCAGTTTAAGCCTGTTGCTTCTTGTCCTAGCCTCAGTGGTTAAGGAGAACAATATTTCGCCCTCCTCCTTATAACAACTTTCTCCGGCTTACATAGAATTTCCTTAAGGCAGGAACTGTTTGGGTGTTGAGAAGACAGATTAGATGACTTTGTAAAGGGCCATATCACTGTAAGTAGAAATACCCAGAAAACACACTACCTGCTTTCTTATGGTATAAATGACTCATAAATGATTTGGTATTTTTATCTTTCTCTGTAAACAGTTTTATAAAAATGTACTAAAGAAATGGAGCCAATCGGAGCAGAGGCAGCAGGGCACTAGAAATATATTTAATCTGCTAACCATGGTAATCCATTAACAAGACACAAACAATACGTTACTCTTTTCTACTTGCCTTATTTCTGGAAATCACTCAGGAAAATCTGCAGTCTTCTTATTGCAATGAAATTGGTTGGTACAACAGACTATGCCAGGCCTAGTTACATTTCTAATATGCCAGTGCATCAATCATAATGAGGACTGCTTGAGCAGTGGTTAATTGATCCAGTAAGCCATCATTTGTGATTTAGCAGTGACAGAGATTTTCCTAAAGTAAATGGCAAAAAACTGCTGCTGGGAATTTAGTTTCCTCAATAGGTTCCTTCTGGTGTCTAGTCAAACCACAGGATATACTTGGACAATTTCAAAATAAACCAATAATGTGATTTAAAAAAAAAAAAATGAAGGATCTCCAATTTTCCCCAATGTCAGCATTTCCTTGTAGTATCACAATTCATAGAGGTGCTCCTTTTTGCTGCCCACAGGATACCTCTTCCGCTTAACTCCAGCTGATTCCTGAAGAAACTGGCTGCTGTACTAGAAGTATTGTCTCTGGAATACCTTCTTTCTGAAATCAGTTATAAGCATACACCTCTGAATTTATCTAGTTGGCCTGCTGGTTTTTTTTTTTTTGTTTGTTTGTTTAGTGTTGGGCTTACTAAGTGTCTAGTTCAACCAGATGATTAACAGCTTACTCCTCTACCATTTAGGAATCAAAGATAATCTCTTGTTTGTACTGAGACAAGAAAGCATCCATCCCAGATGTGTTTCTTCCTGCGATCTTGAAAAGAAGATGGGAAGGTTCACAAATATCTGCTCTTAGCAATCACAGGAAATCTCCCACCTGTTCCCAACAAATGAGAACAATAAAACTAAAAGATCATGTCCCTGCTTCATCAGATCCAGTTTCCTGCTTTTGGCTATGGACATTAGTGTATGTTTCACTGAAAAGTGTCATACAGGTAGTCCCTGAGCTACGAACGCATAGATTTACGACCGTTTGTCCTTACAGCCAACCTCCCATTAAGCATGTCCCCGAGTTACGAACGCACAATCCGCGCTTATGAACAGCGCGGTCACATGTAAATGAATGGGGTCCGACTTACAAACAGATCGAGTTACAACCAAGTGCTTGGTACGTAACTCGTTCGTAAGTCAGGGACTATCTGTACTCCTATAATGTACTTGGTCAAATGCAGCATGGCACATGTGAGCTTGGAGGAGACACAATCATGTGAGGGACTAGGTTCTAGCTGCCACAGTGGAGGGACAGTAACATGGAGGATGTTCCATGATATCATGGAAAGCCTACTCTCATCCATTTTTTCCCTTCCATTAAAAAACTCTTCTGCCCTCTTATACCCTGTATTTTCAAAAGAGATGTGGAACTAAATTTTCTATGGCAAGTCTGGCAACTGTAAATTATATTGTCAAGTAGGTAATCATGTACAGGTTTCCATGAGTAACTGGACTCTCCAGGCACGTTTATTTTGTTAGCTTCTTTTAGAGAATTGTGGTAGCTTCATTCAAAATGTTGCAGCCTCACTACTTACCTGTATGTGCAAAGTTTATCCTTTTACCTCTGTTGTGGCGGAACCTATCCTGGTTTCCTATTGTCAATGCAATTGCTATCTTCTTGCTCCTTTTGAGGTCTCTTCCCTTTTCTTCTGTTCTCCATTTTGCCATATTTGGCCTGCTCTCCTCCCTGTCAGAGGTTAGCTGTAATTTGGTATGGCTCTAGCTAATCAGAAATAATCTTTGTATTTCTTTCAAACCCAACACAAAACCTTGACCTGTCCTGTCCCTAGCTACCTCATCTTGTGCCTCAACGGACATATTTTGCACGCTCACTGTTCAGGGTTGTAGTAGTCAGCACTTGGAAAAACAAACAATGTATTATTATCTGTGTGTGTCAGGAAGTGATGTTGGTGCTTTTCATCCAGGGTCCTTTCCTTGTGAAGAAAGGTATCCTTTTCCTTTCATCACATTTAACACAATCATAGCCAAGACTTTTCCTGTGACCGAAAGAAGTGTTACTCCTTTCCAATTCAAGCAGTTACTTAAGTCTCCTGTTTTTGGAAGCTTGATGATAGCACCAAGTGTTTATTCTTCTGGAACTTTATCTTCTCTATATTTGATTGCATAATGAACATACTTCTATTGCCAACTCTTCACTCACATATTTGAACGTTTCAGAGTGAATGCCATCTAGCCCGGGTGCTTTGTTGTTTTTTAGCTTGTGTAAAACTTCCAAAACCTCATCAACTAATTTCAAGGAACCCTCAGTATTAATTTAATAAACTTGCAAAAAGCATTCGATAGTAGAAATAGGGATACAATGTGGAAAATTGTTAGGCAGTATGGAATTCCAATTAAACTTATCTACGTAATGACATTTTACACTAAATGTATTAAAATGGACAGAGGATTAAGAAAGTCATTTGAAATTAAGACCGGGGTAAGGTAAGGGTGCATCCTGGTTCCATTCTTGTTCTTGCTCCTCATTGAATAATCTCTAATGATTCCACTTTAAGTCAACTGATTATTCTTACATCGCTTGAGGCCATAATCAATCTAGATTTCACTTATGACATTGCTCTTCTACATGAAAATGCTGAAGGACTTCAAGCGTGCACAAGTGAAATTGAACAATGGAGAAGGTAGCACTGCGATGAAATGTAAAACCATAGTAATTGGAGAGATGGATTTAAACCTCAATCAACTATGAACAGCTAGAGAGGGTAGATCAATTAAAATATTTTGGAAGCACAATAAGCCAAAATGGTACATGATCTGAGGGAATAAGAATAAGAATCAGCAAAGCGAACACAGACCTTGGTAAACGTAGAAACATTTCTGAATCCTTACATATAAAACTGAGCATCGTCTCAGCTATCATTGTAGCCATTGAAACCTAGCAACTTAAGAAAACATGCTCAGAAGTGAGATGTGTTTCATCATAAATGCATGCAGAGACTATTAGGAGTAAGCTATGATGAAAGGAAAATGAACTATGAGGTCAGAAAAACAGCTAAAGTGAAGTCTCTATCACAAGTAATTTGTAAGAGAAGACATCAATGGCTAGGCTATGTGTTTCGAATAGATCATAATGGATGACTGATTCTGTAATTTGGAAACCAGAAAAGCCAACAAGAGAGGGGTAGACTTAGGTCGACCTCACTGTAATGCTTCCATTGTGAGATACGTGAATAACATTTGTCATAACTGCTGTGTCTTGAGACTTGTCACTAACATAGCTGAATTGTTTAAGGCATTGTAACTGTCTGTTACTGACCCCACTTGATATCTGTTAGGCACATCTGGCTTGATGGAAGCTTCTTCATGTTGTAAGAACAATGGAGGATTTAATTTGATGTAATATGTATCAAAAACATTAGAAAGCTGACCAGTCAAATAGTACAATTGCACAAGTCCTTGCCTTAACACTCATTGGAAGCTCCCCAGTGTTTTTATGCACAATAAGGCAGCAAAATTAACCTCAACTTGTGCTTTGTTTATAATGTCACTGAATCGCTGGGCAAAATTGACTAACGAAAAATACATAGAATGTTGCTACTTCGTAGTGTTTGTCAGGAGCACTGTAAGGCCATTCTTATCCCAGCAGCCTCATCTCTGACCTTGCCAGGTAGGCTGTTAACAAGGGCTGTTTCACTTCACTCAACAGGCAGCTTGGCTGGGGACATTACTATTGCATTCTGAAAGAAATACTGCTCAGTCCTGTGTGGCCAGTAGTACGTGACTGAGACTTAGAGGTAGAAATGCTTTCCTGAAGTACAATACTTTAGGGTTGTTGGGTTTTGGTTTTCAGTTTTGTGGGGCTTTTTTTTTTTTTGGGTGGGGTGGGGGGGTAGAGATGTTCTACAGAGGCGTTTTCTCCCTCTGTAGTCTTGGTCTAAAACTTCATCTAAAAGTTCCTGCTTTAAATCTTCTTGTAGGGTATTAACTGGCAATTTTTTGGTCAGAGTGTTGTATACATTTAGTAGTAATATATGACTGTCTCTAGTACTAGACAGAAGTTGCTGCATCAGACTGCTCAGTTTCTGCTCTGCTCATATGATACAATAGCTGGACAGACTTGGGGTTTGGATCTTTCACTCTTAGTCCCTTCTACTAGACTAGTTTCTGAGCAGTTACTTCATTCCAGGAAGGAGAGAGATTATCAGGGTAATGTGGTCTTTAACTTCCATAGAACAAATGAGATATGACACAAATGCTAATGGTTCTTTGGGACTTAGTAAAGTAGGACAGTTACTACCTAAACACAAAACAGAAGTGATAGAGACAAGACAGTACAAATGTTGGGGACAAGCATTCTTTATCAATGGATCTCAGAGCTTTATGAGACTCAGAAATTCATGAGTCACAGGGTAGAGTTTGCTTTTTGTGGAGCAGGAAACAGAAGCACAGTCCATAAATGACTGCCTGCCGGTAACAGAACTTTGTGGACCCCTGCTCCTAACAACTAAAACGAAATATTTGTTGTAGGAAGTTAATTGGGAATGCATAGAGTAAACCTGATAACTCAAATTGGAGTGAAGCTAGAGAGGTGCCTGTAATTTTGGGTGGATCATTCAGAAAAGATTTACACTTATTCTAGATCTAGACAACTTTTGTCTTGGAAAAGGATGTATTCAGGAAGCACAGAATTTTCAACTTCATTTTGCCACAGAATCTCCATTTTGATTATCAAGGGCCACCACTGTGAGAATAGTACAGACCTGTACTATGATGTGGGATTATTTGTTCACAAAATAGACCCAAAGCGTTAGTGTTAGATAAAACCTAGTTGCTAAGAACCTTTATCAAACCATGTTACGGTGGCTTATCTTGTGCAGTTTGCTTCCCTTTACACAAAGGATTTTGTTTGTTTGTATGTATGTTTGTTTGTATGTTTGAGTTAGTGGAAGTGGTGGAGGGCACGTTTCTGCTCTCTTAACACAACTCCTGCCTTTGTGAAGAGTACTGTGCAATCTGGAGGTCTGTCTTACAGTTCCATACATTCCCATTTCTCTTCCATACTAGATGTGCTGCATTGGAGGGGGAAAGGCTTTATTCCTCTGCCGAGCTGCGTGCCAAAATGGCTTTGTTGGCATAACTAAAGTGCCAGAGAGATCTGCTTCCATATCCATGATGGTTCTAGATCTGTATAGGGAGGTAACATAGCATGGCTGCTGATGTTTGTTTGTTTGTTTGTTTTTCTTTCTCCTGAGGAACATAAGACTGAACTTTTTGGACAACTGAGCTCGGATGCAAACTTCTGACTTTAAAAACTGAATTTTGAAATATTGGCACAGGAACTAGAACAAGTTAAACTTAAATCAAATGGTGGCAGAGGCTTTGTCTATACAGGCAGTTGAGCAACAAAGCTTTTGTCCTTCACAAGTGCTTAAAAATGTAAACAGTGCTGTGTGGACAAAGCAAATGTCACTTTTGTGAGGGGTTGAAGTTTTTTTTGTTGAACTTAACAATGGCCATACCGGGTCAGACCAAAGGTCCATCCAGCCCAGTACCCTGTCTACCGACAGTGGCCAATACGAGGTGTCCCAGAGGGAGTGAATTGAACAGGTACTCATCAAGCAATCTCTCTCCTTCCATCCATCTCCACCCTCTGACAAACAGAAGCTAGGGACACCATTCCTTACCCATACTGGCTAATAGCCATTAATGCACTTAACTAGATAAAAGAAAACCTCCATGAATTTAAACCCTGCTATAGTCCTAGCCTTCACAACCTCCTCTGGCAAGGATTTCCACAGATTGGCTATGCACTGTGTGAAAAAGAACTTCCTTTTATTTGTTTTAAACCTGATGCCCATTAGTTTCATTTGGTGGCCCCTAGTTCTTATATTATGGGAACAAGTAAATAACTTTTCCTTATTCACTTTCTCCACACCACTCATGATTTTATATACCTCTATCATATCCCCCCTTAGTCTCCTCTTTTCCAAGCTGAAAAGTCCTAGTCTCTTTAATCTCTCCTCATATGGGACCCATTCCAAACCCCTAATAATTTTAGTTGCCCTTCTCTGAACCTTTTCTAATGCTAGTATATCTTTTTTGAGATGAGACCACATCTGTACTCAGTATTCAAGATGTGGGCATACCATGGATTTATATAAGGGCAATAAAATATTCTCTGTCTTATTCCCTATCCCTTTTTTTTTAATGATTCCTAACATCCTGTTTGCTTTTTTGACTGCCTCTGCACGCTGCATGGACATCTTCAGAGAACTATCCACGATGACTCCAAGATCTTTCCTGATTAGTTGTAGCTAAATTAGCCTCCATCATATTATATGTATAGTTGGGGTTATTTTTTCCAATGTGCATTACTTTACATTTATCCAAATGAAATTTCATTTGCCATTTTGTTGCCCAGTCACTTAGTTTTGTGAGCTCTTTTTGAAGTTCTTCACAGTCTGCTTTGGTCTTAACTACCTTGAGCAGTTTAGTATTGTCTGCAAACTTTGCCACCTCACTATTTACCCCTTTCTCCAGATCATTTATGAATAAGTTGAATAGGATTGGTCCTAGGACTGACCCTTGGGGAACACCACTAGTTACCCCTCTCCATTCCGAAAATTTACCATTTATTCCTACCCTTTGTTTCCTGTCTTTTAACCAGTTCTCAGTCCATGAAAGGATCTTCCCTCTTATCCCATGACAACTTAATTTACGTAAGAGCCTTTGGTGAGGGACCTTGTCAAAGGCTTTCTGGAAATCTAAGTACACTGTATTTACTGGCTCCCCCTTGTCCACATGTTTGCTGACCCCTTCAAAGAACTCTAATAGATTAGTAATATCTGATTTCCCTTTACAGAAACCATGTTGACTTTTGCCCAACAAATTATTTTCTTCTAGGTGTCTGACAATTTTATTCTTTACTATTGTTTCAACTAATCTGCCTGGTACTGACATAGACTTACCGGTCTGTAATTGCCGGGATCGCCTCTAGAGCCCTTTTTAAATATTGGTGTTAAATATTGGCATTTAGCATTTATGCTGCCCGACTTTTAGTGACTCAGCCAAATTGCTAAAAGCTGTGTAGTGTAGACAAAGCCAGAGATTTCAGCTTTAAGGAAGTGGTGTGCAGACAACGTTGACCTGCTGCTGTCTCTGTGCTGTCTCTGTGTCTAAAGCAGGAGACGTTCTATTCCTGTCCCCATCTAGGCCAGGCTTCCTTTGTGACCTTGGGCAAGTCACCTAATCTCTCTGCTACAGTTCCTCCTTGTAAAGTGAGATTAATACCATCTCAGAGAGGCATTAAGCAAAATTAAATGTGTAGCACTTGGAGATCACGTATAGTTTATTAGGTAGCTGTTAGAGCAGGCATGTTTGCTGTTGGAAATGGGGAGGTAAACAAAAGGGAATGAGGAAAGGATGTGGTTCCAGAGCTTGGAATGCTCTGTCATTCTGACAAGCTTACTGTGTCCAACAGCAAGTTAAAGCCTGCTTTATGGGGTTTGTTTTTTCCAGGAGTGAAGGTTTGGGACTCTGCCTGGCTTGTTGGCGGTTTGATAGAGGTCAAAGCTTTGTACCTCTTAAGTCAGAAATTTGACTCCGGCTCAGTTTGACATATTCAGGGTGTTGGCAACTTGTATGAAATGATGTTCTGTGTCGTATTCCAGTTCCCAGGAGGCAAATGATTTCAGCATAATAGCTATCACAATTTGGAGCAGCTTGTATTCTTAGACTCCTAAGACTGCATGAATCATTGTTTTGATCACTGTAGGTATGTCTACGCTGCACTTAGACACCAGCAGGCTTGGGTTCCCAAAGCTTGGACTAGGGGCTTTTTGGCTTGGGCTGGACATTCCCATCTCACAGGGTCCTGGAGTCCAAACATCATTCTGTACCGCAGTTAAACAGTTCCTTGGTGCAAGCTGTGCAAGCCCAAGTCAACACAGCCATGGGTTTTCAGTTGCTGTTTAGCCACAGCTGTGAGTGATGGTGCTTCCAGGTTTGGCCAAAGAATGTGGTGCAGGACTGGTGGTTGCTGTACTGGTTGTGTGTGTGTGTTGCTTAAGGTGTCAGGACATTCTAGCTTGGAACCTCTTACTTGAAAGAAAATTTAGTAAAACATAAGAGGAAGTGGTGGGGGAGGTAGGACAGTTACTGGAAAGCTCAAGCAGAGGGTTAGGAACAGGAGGTCATCAACCGGAAGGGCAGTTAATGTATAAGAGATGCATCCTTTTGGTGTTTGTGCTTCAGACTGGGAGCTGGGGACTGAGCTGCCAATTCTGGCTTCACATTAACTAGCTTGGCCTGTTTTCCACAATCTTATCTCATGTACTGGTTTCCTAACCCCCAGACATAGGATTAAAATAAGCTTTAAGATGAGCGGCGACCTACATATCTGGCTCATAGTGAGGTAATTGGGAGACATAATAGAAGAGAGTGTTCAGCACAGATGCTTTTAAAATAATTAGTGGGCTTGGTCTGTGCCCACCTGCTTCTGTCAGTTTGTCAATTGGGCCATCTTCTACTTTTGTCTTAGTGGTGAGTAGTATCCATCATCTAATTGTCTCAATTCCCATTTTACAGATGGGGAAGGAAGCAGAGCCCTAGTGGTTTACCCAAGGTGTCAGTGAGTCACAGCTGGTAATAAAAGCCAGCTGTTTTGGCTCTAGTCCTAAATATTGCATCTGTTGTATTGCATGCCCCTTTGTCTTGAGCTTTTTCAAATAGTCTGTTTTAAGCCTATTGACTAATTGGAATCTTTTATTTGGGGGAGTCCATGCTGGAACATAATCATTAAGGGGAGCAAAATATAAATGTCAGCTGTGTAGGAGTTTTGCTTTTTCAAGGCTCTTTAGACAGGTGTGGAGGCTGTTCTGGAAAGCCAGCTAGTGAACTCTGCCCTTGCCTTTGTGAAAAGAACTGTGCAGTCTGGCGGCCTGTTTTGCTAGCATTGTTTTGCAGTCCCATGACCCATTTCTCTTCCCTTCCAGATGTGCTACGTTGCAGTGGGAGAGGCTTTGTTAATTCCCTGCCAAGCTGCCTGCCTTTGTGGCTTAGCTGGTGTGACTTACTGCTGTGCTAGTAGGGGAGAGGAGAGGCTGCACATTACTGAGGAAACACATCAGTTTGCAGGGGTAAGCGAGCAGATTGCAGCTCAAATCCCAGAAACTAATGTTGAAAAAGATGTAAGGGGGGAAATTTGTTTCCCTTCCTTCTCCAGGTCGGTCACTCTCTGACTGGCTTTTTTGCAGATGACCTAGGGATTTTGCAGGCCTGGTGGATAAGAATTGTTTTGCTCGCAAATATCATTCATGCAGGCTGGTGAAATACAAGTCTTTAGTCTGCTCAGCTGATCCACCAAACCCTGAGTAAGAAGCTTAACTTGGATTGTTTACTGAGTCACGGTTGTCTTTCATGCACAAGGTTACGGTTTATTAGTACGCGAGGTGCTTTGTTCTGCACTATCTATAACTCTTAGCTGAGACTGTCAGTGCCTTTGCTTCAAGCTGCAAGAGGGGACATAAGGTTCATTGCTTTCCAAGACATAGTCGGACAATAAACAGGTAAGACTCTATTAATAGCATGTATCATTGACTGCAGCGAGGGAGAATGTCAAGTGCATTGCTCTGTGAACTGACCCTGCATGTGTTTGAGTGAATTTAGGCTTTCTCAGCTCAAGAAACTGCAGCTTTTGGAGACGCCCCTCCTACCCTCATTTAGGAGCCTTCTGTTTCATTAAAATCAAGTTTTTGCTCTTCAGTCACTTAGTGTGGGTGAAATAACTGGATGCTGAACTCTGTCTGTTCCCAAGCAGGGTTGGAAAAGTGAAGAGAACGTTAGGAAGATCAGGTCTGTGGAGAGATGCCGTCCGACGTAACGGAATCCTCTGAGGGGGTAGATGAGACCGAGAACGTTCACTATGAGGAAACGGAAGAGGACAACGACGTCAGGTGAGTCCTGTGAGACCCTGCTGGCAAGTCAAAATGGGGCTTTGTTGCTTGGTTAAAACTTGTCTCCTACATGCGAGTCCCAGGCAGTGGGAATAATTTTTGTAGGGGTGTGTGTGTGTGTATAGAGATATATATATAGACAGAGATATGTAAACAGCTGAAGTGAAGAGCTAGTGATGAGGATATATTGAAATGTGACTAGATAATCCAGTGCATCTCCCTTATGCCAGCACATGTATTTCCTATAGAACACATTCTAGTGTGTTATCCTGTCCAATTTCAAATGACAAGAATTAATAGGGTTTCTTCCACAGCCTAATTGCCTTCTGCCAAGAAATAATTCCTTATATTCTGACTGAGCTTTGTATATTTTGGAATGCAACAATACATCTCTCCTGAATCTGGCAGTTCAAAAGTCTCGTCTTGTACATTTCTGAGATGAAGCAGCTGCAATGCTGAATTTTCATTAAGGATTAACCATAAGATGCTGTGACTTGATCAAATGCACCTATTTAGTTTACCAAAAACCGAACAACTCTCTAGAGAAATGAAAATGCAGCACACATCCATAATGAGGCGAATATTAATTCTTTGTTGAGCATTGACTGTGTTCTCAGTAATTACAAAACCCCCAGTCCTTGCCCCAGAAAGCTTAAACTACAAGATGTGGATAAAATCAGATGACCTAGAAGACCCAGAAAGAGCCTTTCACAGTCTTTTCCCTAACTAAATATTGGGACAGAGAGTGCATTGGAGTAATATTTGTGGAGGCAACGAACTTCCAAGAGGGATTTGAATGAGAGGCTGAGAGAGTGTTGTTCCATGTATTGGAAGCATAGAAGGAGGTGAATGTCCTTGTGAGGCTGGAATTGTTGCTTGGGTGAACGGTGGAGATAATAGGGGTGTTCTATTATCTCCTATAGAACATTTTATCAGAGTGGATCAAAACTGACTTTAAAATCTTATTTTTTTTAAATTCAGTTTTCATTTGAAAAGTAAACCCTTTTAACATTATGGCAACCAGTGTTAAGGCTTAAATAGACTCTAGCCTAATTTAAATGATTTTAATACAAAAACAGTATTCAAGCAGTACATGTTTGCTGCTGAGCTTTTAAAAAAAGACAAACTACAGAACTGGTGGAAGTCACTGACTAAGCACCTGGGATCAGCTTTCTGCAGTGCTCTTGTAGCCATGTAGATCCCAGGATATTGGCTAGACAAGATTGGTGAGGTAATATCTTTTACTGGACCAGCTTTGGTTGGTGCAAGAGACAAGCTGTTGAGTTGACAGAGCTCTGTTTACCTTCAACAGACAATGGTCCAATACAAAATACTATCTCACCTGCCTGGTCTCTCTAAATGAGCTTTTAATGGCAGTAGGCTATTCTGTAGGTGCAGGCAATACTTTCTTAATGTCACTTCAGTTAATTCAGCAGTTCTCAAACGTTAGCAATCTGAGGACCCCTGTTTTGATTTAAACACTTTCAGGGTAAAGTACACCTCCTCCCATTCAGCATTGATCCCTCTCGCTAGCATTGACCCCACAGCTCCCATTGCCCACAGTTCTTGGTCAGTGTGCACTGAGGAGTTGGTGTTTGGGATGGGGCAGAACACGGAAACCCCCGCCCTTCCCGTCCAGGGGCCACAGAAATGTTGTGGCCACTTCCAGAGCATGGGCAGGTAGGAAGCTTGCCTTAGTCCCACTGTGCTACCAGACTTCTAGCATGCTGGGGGTGGGGTGTGGGGGGAGGAATTGATCAGCAGGTCCCCTGGCTCCCTGGGGACTCCTAGGGGCTCATGGACCCCAGTTAGAGAAATGCTGCGCCAATTCATTCAATGATGAGAAATGGTCTCGGAGTTGAAAAAGCAACAGCCTTGTTTTTTCTTCCAGTCTATGGGTATGTCTGCACTGCTAAATTTTATTGACAACCAAAATCACCAGAAAGTGTTCACACTTGCTCCCTGTGTTGATAGATCATGCCCTCACTGGGGGGGGCACCATCATCAACACTGTGAGCAATGCACTGTGGGTATGTATCCTCCATGCAGTATTGTGGGAGGGCAGAACTAATCCCTGCGCATCTTGGGATTCCCTCTGAGTTCTCCCACAGGCTCCTCAGCTGCTTAGTGTAGCATCCTGAGTAGCTCTGTGGGTGCTCCATGCTGAGGAATGGCTGCTGTGCTGTTTTGTCTGTCCCCATCTCTCCTGCACCCTACCTCCCACCCAGCCTTTACATCCTCAGCTTGCTCCTGCACCCTGTCATCCTCCCAGACCCACCAACCCCCCCCCCCCCCACACACACACCCTAAACCCACTTCCCAGCAGCCCCCTCCCACATACTGAACCCCTCATTTTTGGCTCTACCCCAAAGCCTAGGGGTCCCACAGAATCTACTAGCCTGGGCCCCCCTAGGCTCTGGTGTGAGGAGGATGGGGGAAGTGTCTTTCTGCTTCAGTTGAGGGCCACGTCAGTAAGGTTTCTTTGTTTAGGGGTTTTTTACTTCTCACTTTTTAGCGCCCCCCCCCCCCCCAAAACTGACTCTTCTGTGGGTCAGCAGCCCCTGACCCAAAAAAGTTCCCCAGCCCGGTGTACATGATTACACTTTCACATCCCTTGGGTAAGGTGTGGCAGAAACAATTTTTGAAATACTTTTATAATGTTTAAACCTTTTGTATCATTCCACCTATAGAGTTAGGATCCTTATTAGTTATAAGTCTTAGAAAGAATTTTTAGAAATCTGTGGCAATAATGTTGTTAGGGCTATCTGTCATAGTAAATAGTTAATCTGCCACCTCGAGGCACTAGTACAAGAAATGCAAGTCCAGTGTCACTGGGAAGGAGTCCCAGTTTCCTACCTGAGATGGGTCTCAAGCTGAGTGACCTTTGAGCTGGTACTAGCTCAGGATCAAACTGTGCCTGTCCTGCATCACAGGCTAACTCTGGGACAGTTCCACAACTGGGAGTAGGGAAAAACACTGAGGCCAGGTTGTTTAACTGAGGCAATTCAGAGGTTTGGAATGTTAATAGTCTTGAGTGAGACTGGATTAGTGGGCAGAGTGCAGGAGAGGCTGTCAGAGGTGCACAGCTAATTCAGTGATAACGGGGATCCCCGTCCATGTGGTGAAGGGCTGGGTTACGATTCTGAGATTCCAAAGAAGGTGTGTGTTTGACCAGTCAGTTGTAACTCTAGGGTTCTGCTATACTATTAAAAATTCCTGGTAGGGGAAACTTGTGCCAAAAAAGTCAGTTTTAATGACTCTGTTTTGGGTGTCTGAACACATACCTCTTAGCTTCCCTACAATGAATGAGACTCCTGCCAGTATTGCTCCTGTCACACACTCAAGGCACAACCAGAATATGCTGGAATGGGGATTCACACCAGTGGTGACTGCTGGGGAAGAATACAAAGGGGACACCAGCCATGTGACCATCCTCTCCACCCCCCCCCATGTGATTCCCTCCTGTGTCACCCCTGACCTGGGGGAGACCCCCACGTCTTCCCACCCCTTCCTCACTCCACCTCTTCTTTTTCCACCAAGCCCTCTCTTTTGAACGACACAGCCCTGAGGGAATAGTGGGGTAGTTGGTACCAGCAGTATTCCACCCCTTCCCACAAGTCCCCTCCTCCAAGCAACACATCTGGGAGCTGGGGAAGGAGTGCAGGTTGGGGCCGGGTTGCTCCACTTCCCAGCATCACTGGTGAGTGAGGGGGCAGGCCTGACCCCTGGTGCCAGGCCACTGGACCCTGTGGGGCCCCACAAAGTACAAGGCCTAGGGTGGTTGTCCTGATCCGTCTGTGTGCGCTGACCTTTCCGCAAATGCTATGTGGGGAAGGGCAACATGTCACCCCGATTCACACAACCCTAGCTCAGTAATATATTCAGCATCTCTTATGAGCTGCTGTCACCTTTGTCCTCTCTTATGAGCTGCTGTCACCATATTCTCTTAGCAGTGTCAGTTGGATTTGTGTTGCATTTGGGGTAACCATTGATGACTTTGTGGGACAGTCCTGGGTTTGAAGAGGCTGTTGCCTGTTTCAGAGGCTAACATTTTGGGACTGGGTGTTAAAAGCAACCCAGACTATCAATAGGATTAGTGTAATGTCGTCACACTGTGGTGATTGTTCTTCAGCATGTTTTATATGGTGGTGTTTCAGCTTCCCTGCTGACAATGTGATGACATGATGGAACAGTCTTATCCCAGAGACAGCATTTTAAGAGACTATGCAAGTAGTGTCCAAATCTCACTTGTAGTGGGACCTTACAGCCTCTGGCTGGTCTGGAACAGAATTAATGGAGAGCTAACGCAGGGTTTCCAAACCAGTGTGTTGCAAGAAGGTTCTAGCTGGGTTGTAGGTCTGGTGCGGGGGGGAGGCCCTGGGAAGGGGTTGTAAAGGTTTGAGTATCTCTCGGGTAAACTGTATTCCCCAAAGCTCAGGGACGACCACAGGAATAAAGTCTGGCCGCTTTTGGAGAGGCACTTTCTGTGCTCCCCATGGCCAGCGAAACTGGTTCTCCTTCCCCCAGGGCTGTGTTTTGAGCCCCAGAGCATAATTCTGCCTTGAGGTGGAAGTCAGTTTAGTGCTAATGGAATAAAAGACCCAGACGGCATCTTCCTGGGGCTTGCCATCAGCAAATAAGAATTCAGTGTCCAGCAGGTCTTTAATGCAAGACTGGCCTGAAGCATTAATGGCTGCCCTTGTCCACAAATAGCTGCCTAGCCCTGTGTAGTTAAATGTTGCTCTTTCTTTGTGGTACTTTTAAGACCTACAGAATCTCCCTAGGATGCCTTGGGCATGTTTCCCATCTCATGCCCTTTGTGAATTTTTGTTCTCCATAGTCCCACTGACCTCTCGGAGATGCTGAAGGAGGGAACCAAAGAGTCTCATGATCGTGCAGAGAACACTCAGTTTGTCAAAGACTTCCTGAAAGGACGGATCAAAAAGGAACTCTTTAAGGTTTGCACTTTCTAGTTCTGCTTCCTTAACAGTGTGTGTGGCAAGCCCTCCAGCTGTGGAGAGTTGGAAGCCAAATTTGACATGTTGTTACAGTTATGATCCAAGTGGCTATGGCACCAAGTTGGGACTCTGGAGAGATGGGTACAATTCCCCACTCTGCCAGACATTTCCTGGGTGACCTTGGGCAATTTGCTTAGTCTTTCTGCTTCACTTCCCAGTCTGTAAAATTGGGATAATACTTCCCTACATCAGACTGTGAAGCCCTTTGAAATCTTCTGATGACAAGTGCTATGAGAGCCATGTATTATTATTATTATTATTTATTATTATTAACATTATTATGTATTAATATCACTATTGATCTCATTAATAACAATAATAAAAAAAATTGTTCTGGAACTTGTACTTGGCATGAGCAAACTAAATTAAACGAACCTTCTGGAAATCTGACTTTCCTAAAGGTGACACTGTGTGTAACTGTATCAAGGAATCCAGCAGGGGGTGTCACCCCCCAGAGTTAGCCAGCAACTGGGAGCGCTACAGAATTGGCATGCTTACTATTTGGGTTGGGAGTTAGCATAATATTGCTCAGCAGCACCCTCTGCTGGCTGGTCTGGAACAGAATTAATGGAGCACTAAAGCAGGGTTTCCAAACCAGTGGGTTGCAAGAAGGTTCTAGATGGGTTGTAGGTCTGGTGCGGAGGGAAGGCCCTGGGAAGGGCCTCAATGCACCCAGTAGCAGTAGTCCATGTCCCACAGGACTGGCTCTGTCTCCCTGCTTTGGGTGTTTGTGCCTTGGAACTTAGCGTTATAACTCCCCGGTTTTTTGGCTCGGCCGCTTCTCCATTGTCATGACTGCATCTGGAAGCTCCTTAACTTCATGCCTCACATCTACAAATGCCAGTGCAGTTGGAATTATCAGAAAGTATTGGGAATTACGTTAACTGTTTGCTAAGGGGTTTTCTTTGTCGTTTTAATTGCCAATTCCTAGTGGGCAGATGAGAGCATTCGGTATAGATCTATAAACATCTCCTTCTGATCAGAACCGTGTGCGCATCCAAACAGTGCTTTCCCTTAGAGGGGCGTAAGGCCATAACGAATTAAGCCTCTCTGCCTTTGAGGTGGGATGTGCTGTCCCCATTTCAGATACATATTGAGGCATAAGGGTTCAGTGACTTGCCTAAGGTGATGCAGCAACCCCATAGCAGGGCTGGCAATAGAACGTAGAACTCTGGGCTCCCAGCCTGATGCCTTGAGGGGAAGTCTGTTCTCCATGGCAGAAATCTCAGGGAGAGAAGGCTTCACAGTACATCTCATTTGTGTCCTGTCCGCCCCTGCAGGGTTGTCCCTACAGTCCCATTGCTGGATGCATCCCAAGCAAAGGGGTTTCACCATTTCCTTTTAAGATTCCTCCACAGCCCAACAGATAATATGCTGGTCAAAGTGTGGTTTGTATGGGGTGTGGTTATTGGGAGGCTTGCATGGGTCTGTACCTAATCTGTCTAAATACGTCATTCTTTCCAGGAACTGGTCCTTACGTACATTGTGCTTTGTTCATAGCTGGCTACTGTGGCACTTTACTATACATACTCTGCCTTGGAAGAGGAAATGGACCTCAACAAGGACCACCCTTCATTTGCCCCTTTGTACTTCCCTCAAGAGCTTCATCGGAAGGAGGCATTGGCTAAAGACATGGAGTATTTCTACGGGGAAAACTGGGAAGAGAAGATTCAGTGTTCAGAGGCAACTCAGTGTTACGTAGACAGAATCCATCATGTTGGGCAGTATGAGCCAGAGCTGCTGGCAGCCCATGCCTACACCCGATACATGGGGGACCTTTCTGGGGGCCAGGTACTCAAGAAAGTAGCCCAGAGGGCCCTGAAGCTGCCCAGTTCTGGGGAAGGGATCCAGTTCTATGTGTTCGACAACGTTTCCAATGCACAGCAATTCAAGCAGTTCTACAGAGCCAGGATAAATGCCCTGGACTTGGACAAGAAAACCAAGGAGAGGATTGTAGAAGAAGCCAATAAGGCATTTGAATTCAACATGCAGGTACTGTGCTCCTCCAGACCTTTGTAACTGCCTATGCTTCACTCTTCTGCTTAGTAAAGGGAGCAGAGCAAAGCCTGCAGGAATGCCTGTGGAATGAAGGGATTGGGAAAGGTGCCTTTCTCTCTCTTCCTCCCCCTCCCCCCCAAATCTAGTCTGAAGGGAATGGAACAGCAGAGCCTAGTGACCTGGACCCTTCTATAACAGTCAAGGCTGCTCTGAGCTGCTAAACACATCACTGACCTCTCCCAATTTTTCCTCTAGACACTTGGCAGAGGCCTAGGAACACTGCGGGTGAAAGCAGTATTCTCCTGAGCATGGGTTAGAATGCTGCCCTGCCCTGCCTTACTGGGGGTCTGTGGCTTGTTTTATTCCTGTTACAGTAGCTACCAGAACATGTGTGGTGCTGTGCAGGCATTTCACCCTCCCTGAAACTCGGTCAGAAGAACAGAAAAGAGATCTTGAATCTCTCGCATGCAAACAGGGCAGAGTTCCAGGCTGTAGCAGTCCTAGGGCCCAGCCAGCTCTAGATAAATGAGTTTTAAGCAGGGCTATAAATGGAGCTGACCGCTCCAGACTGGCATTGGCCCTCCGTGGGAGTAAACAGGAGTGGAAATCCATGGTTGTCTTTGCTGATGTGAATTTTGCATGATGCCTTAGAGAACAATCCTAGCTGTGTGACAGATGTTGGCACTTCTGTGTTTTTCAGGGGCCTGTAAGCGCACATGGTGGTCAGTAGGCATTTCAAGATTTGTTTTTTAGGGCTTCCCTGTATGTAAACATAACGGGGGGAGACTAGCCAAGGTCCCCACATGAATAACCCCATGGACTGACCACGTGGGATGTGCCCTATTGATAGTGATCCCTGTTTGCTGCTCCAGAGGGAGGGGAAATAACTCTAGATACACACTATAAAGCTTATGGGAGAATGGAGGACAGGAATTCTTTCTAAGCCCTAGAATTTAAGAACCCGCTGGTTTCTCTACAAGAGGACCAGCACCCTGTCCCTCCAGTTGCACAGGGCTTGCTGAAAGTCCTGCTACTTGTGTTGCTGGAGGGAGTCCTGTGTCATGTAAAGTTCTCACAAGCCACAAGATTCACCTGCAACCTAGGTGCCAACAGTTGAGGGCCCATCGTGTTTTACTGTGCTGGGTGAAGCTGTTCTGTTTTATGAGTAACATTATTGGAGCAAGCTGCATAGTATTTCAACAGGGAACTTGTGTAAATTCAAACCACTTGAACACTAGACAGCCTCAGAGTACTTGGAGTTGCACACTTCATTTGCTAAATGTTGAACTAAAAACAAACCCTAGTGTTCTGTTCAAGGATTTGGTTTGACTCTGAAGCAGTTTACCTCCAAATGCAGCAGAGGTGGAAGAGATAATTAAATCATTAGTCTTGCAGAGTAACCCTGCCCTGGAGGAGGGAGGTAGAGCAGTGGCTCTCAACTAGGGACCTGGAACCCCCTGGGGTGCCAGTCACCAAGCAGGGCTGGCATTAGACATGTTGGGGCCCAGAGCAGAAAGCAGAAGCCCCACTGCCTGGGGCCTTGAGCTCCATCCCCAGGACTGAAGCCAAAGCATGTGCAATTCAGCATTGCAGGGGGCACTCTGGCATGGAGCTCAGGCAATTGTGCTGCTTGCTACCCCCTAGTGCTGGTGTTTACATGCACAAAAACAGTTGTTGTGGCACAGGTGGGCCATGGAATTTTTATAGCATACTGGTGGGAGGGTAGATAGGAGGGGAGCTCCGAAAGAGGAAAGATTGAGAACCCTGGAGGTCGAGTATACTGGTTTAATTTAGTTATCCAACAAAAGTAGTTATGTGGTCTTAAAGCTAGGCTTCTGTCTTGACTACATCTAGACTCATGGGAAAATCTACGTGGTGATCAATCTTCTGGTGTTTGATTTAGCGGGTCTAGTAAAGACCTGCTAAATCAAACACTGAGGGCACCCTTGATATTCACTGTCGCAAGGAGTAAGGGAAGTCGACGGGAGCATTTCTCCTGTTGACTTTCCACTGTGGGAATGGTGCCAAAGTTCGGCTTAAGGTACGTCAACTCCAGCTACATTATTTATGTAGCTGAAATTGTGTACCTGAAGCCAACCGTCCCCATAATATAGACCTGGCCTAATGCCTGAGCCCCAGGCTGAGTTTGCAGGGCCGGCAGCTAGCAAAAAACAGCCAAGATTTTCAAAGGTGACTGTGGGGTTCTTGTTTGTAGTTTTGGGGTGTCCAATGGCTGATCAGGAAACTGAGCAATACATGTGAGAGAACACTTCAGATTTCAATTGCACTCAAGTGAAATATATAAGAATGGCTGTGCATTGCTGTTTGCTTTTGGTGACTCATGGTGAAGCTTCATTTTCCCTGACAGGTATTTGATGAATTGGACAAAGTTGGGGCATTAATAACAGAAGAGGCCCAGGATGGAGGGTTCCCAGTGCACGATGGAAAAGGAGACCTGCGCAAGTGCCCATACTATGCCACAAAACTAGGTAGGTTTTATTTCATAAGTAGCTCAGCAATCCAGACTAATGTACCACAGCTAACAGTGCCTTCTACCCTTCCCAGCAGGCACGGGGGACCCTGGCTGCCCATATCACATTGCCATGGCTTTGCTGAAGCAGCCCACCATGCAGTATGTCCTTGCTGCTTGTATTGCCCTGGCTGCAGGTGTGGCAGCCTGGTATGTGTTGTGATGGATGAATGCTAGTTGGTGTTATCCCACATTCACACAAGAAGATGAACACTTTCTGGGACTGTTCCTCTGCTACTGGTGGAGTTTTTGATACAAGATTTAAGTGAATAATAAAGCAGAATCTGCGGGGAATGCCTAGGATTATTTGCATACAAATAACACATACTGCATGGTAACACACCTAGTAATTTATATAATTAACCAGCAGGGTTCTGAGCTATTAACTTTAGTGCAGGAATTATAGTCAGGACCAACACCAGGCAGTTGTGGCGCTAAAGTCTGAGGAGCTGGCTAAAGCCATTCCCTTCTACCTGAACAGGCTGCTGGTTTCTCCCCAGCTATCTGATCGTATTCCTTGCCCCCTTTCAGCACAGTAAGGCTCTTCATATGCAACCAGGCACTTAGCCTGTGACAGAGCAGGCTCAAATTGGGTGTTGCACTTTGTCCTCCACAAGGAGAAGGTGGTGGGGAATTCAAACTGCTCCAGACACAGCTCCTATCTCTGATGCTTTGCTTATGGCCTCAGTAGCCCCAAAGGCAGAATAACTTGCTGCTCAGGTTGCAATGGCCCTAGGTTCAAAATCGCTTTTATGAACTAGGGCCCTTTGCCCTGGCATGTAGCAATTGCTGAGCAAACTGTTTCTCAGAGGTGGGTGGGGAGCAAGTCCTTGTATATTTAAAGTTAATGGTTAATTTTCATGTAACTTATATTGACCTAATAAAGTTTATACTCTGAAGCTGTCTAAAGGAGTTTTTCTTCATGCAAAGAGGAGTCTGGTCCCTGAGACCTGCATTGCAAACAGGCCTTTACAGTCACTGGTTCTGCAGGGATGGAGGCAAGGTTGCATGTATTCACAGCATGGAAATCTAGGAGGCTCAATTGGAGACTGGTGATTGCTGTGTGCAATGCCATGAAACCTGACTTTCCACTGATTCTTTTCAACTGGCTAGCCAGTGGACCTGTTCTTCTGGGCTCTTGGGCCAAATCAGCTGATTTTTTGGCTCCAGAATTATTCTAGTTGTGATGGTATTAAAGTTACTTCTAGATGTGGATTTGCTTACCTAGAACACAGCTGCATGTAAAACCCTATTTACCAGTAACACTACAGAGCTTTATCCCTTGAGGGGAGGGGAGTCAGCTGCTGTGCTATAGGCAAAGCCACTGTCCTGTGTGTTAAATGGCCTAGACTCAAGCCTGGTGTGAGGCTTCTCTACACAGGATAACAGTTGGTGCTGCCTAACCCTGTAGGGGGCTAATGTCACTTGTCCGTGCTGAGGACTGGGTTCCAAGAGGAAAGCTGAGTTTTACATGTCAGGTTAATTAGCTCCTTTTAAACAAGGCAAAAGTGGGGTGGGAGCCTCTAGCTGCATGTAGCCCTCTGCAGGAGGGCAGTGATGTACCCTACTCTTGTGCATCAAAATACCAAACCCTCTGTCCCAAATCTGTGAACTGCAGCCTAAGCTCTGATCCTTTTGGCAGGTATGCTCCCTGGAAGTGCTTCTGCCTTACCTCCACTGCTGTGGAACCCCAAGGCCCAGCCCTATGCAATCACTGCTGAGACAAGTGGTGGTTTGCAATTTTTTTTTAAAGCCAGACTCCTGGAGCTCAGTTGCTGCTGGAAGTGGGGGGGCTTAGGATAGCAGCACTGTGCCTTGGCAGAAGGGTGAGGGGCTGGTACAGTACCATGCCTCAAGTGCAGCTGGTACAAAACAGGGACTCCACAAGTGGAAGATTCCTTTCTAAATTGCACTTCCATATTCATCTGAGCATTTTAGAAGCCTCACTTAAACTCTAATGGAAACATGAGCCCCCCCTCCAAGGTCCAGGAAGTGAACATAATCTTGTCCCTCAACACACATACCAATAAAGCTCTCAGTTCCAGCCTGCTTGCCTGGGCTCTTGCTACCTTCACAGCGCCCCTGTACCACCCCCCCCCCCGAGTCTTGGTGAAACTCCCATGCCACATTGACCTTCACTCCCCTAATAATTTGTTGCTTTTTTGAAGCTAAGGTGGTCTGTATGTAGTGTTCCAGAGGCAGGCAAACCCTGGCTTTATAGAGAGGCAATAAGATTTTCTGCCTTATGTAGCCCTTTGATTCCCACCATTGTTTCTTTTTTACACTCAGAACTGTCCATAATGACTAAGATCTCTCTTCAAGTGGTAACAGCTAAAAGAGCCCCATCATTCATATGTACAACTGGGATTGTTTTCCAATAGGCATTCCATTGCAGTTCACAACACTGAATTTCATTATCATTTTGAGAGATCCTCCTGAAGCTCTTTGCAGGCCTTAGTCTTCAACCAAGAAAGGAGCCATGTTGTGCTGGCTGTGACCATGGAAATCTGTCTGCCATGATAGGCTGAAACCCCCTGAACTGCCATCTGGTCAATGCGTTCCTGGCACTGTGTACCCAAGCCTGGAAAGACTCTTCATCCCATTCCCTTGAGTCACCCAAATGGTAGGGGGTTTAAAGAACAGCACAGGATGATCAGGGTCTGTCTTTTATTTATATACAAACATCATGTAAAACCACCAACTATTTGCTTTTCTGAGCACAGGCTAATTCACTCCTGACGAACAAAGCTGACAGCTGAACCACACGTCAGAGATCAACCCAGGAGTTCATGTTAAGACTTCCACTTGGTTTAAAACATTTACTTGAATATACAAATACCCTTGCACTTGAGCAGATTAAAATCAGGGTCATGCTTTTGGTTAGAGAAACAGCCCATCAGCTTAAAGAACAAAAATCAACCATTTCACATTCATGACCCAGAAACCCATCTGGCCCCATGAAGAGGCAGAGCTGCACCTAGAGTGCATACACAGCCCAGTTTAACAACCAGCAACAGAGCAGATGTTCCCTGTGTTTTGCCAGCATGCACTTTGGACACAAACCAGAAAGGGTTACAGCAGCTGAAATAACCTCAAGTACAGAGCCACTGAAAAAGGGAGTTCAGCAAAGGCTCTCAGAGTAGCCCTGGGCTCTGCATCCAATAGCATCAGCCAATTTTAACCCTCACAAGCTACATTTCTTCTTCCTAGAATAAAAAGGAACCAGATCAGACCCACATGCAATGTTCAGACCATGCCCATTAGTGATGGACCCCTGGGCACTGACTGAGTGCAAAAGTGATTGGGCTTGAAGGGTAGAGGATTCACATTTCCAGTAAGTCAGATGCAACCTGGCAGCCATTTACTAACACTATAGTTAAATTAAATTAAATTAAAAACAACCCCTACAGTGCTGCGCTGAGTGAGCTACATATTTGGGCACACTGCCAGTTAGTGGGGAGTAATGAAATGTGGGGACCTCGCTAGCACAGTGAAGTAGTGCATTGAGAAAGTCACAAGTTTTTCTGTCTCCCAAACACACACATATTCGAGAACACACAAACAAAACAACAGGGCATCTGATGCAAACCCACACATCCAGGAAAAGAGCAGTGTAATACCAGTACAGCCAGAAGCTTCCCTTTCGCTGTACTGGGTGGGTTCAACGGACGGAGGTTTCGTTCAGGGGTGGGAGGGAAGCTGACAGCATTGAGCGTGATGAAGGCGGACGGAGTGCAAGCTGGTGAGTGTGGGGACCGCTCAGGCACCCCTCCCAACTCGGACAGGGGAGTGCTCTTTACTGGCGCCTGCTGACTTGGCCATTGATTGGGACAAGACATCCAGCGAGGTCCCCGAGGCCACTGCACTTGTGATTGGCCATGAGCAGGAACCCAGGACTTGGGTGGCAAAGGCTCGTGGCTGCACCATTAAGTCCCAGGTAAAGGCAAATAAAATGCAGATGCAAGGTCTCTAGCTCCAGAGGGCTCGAATCTCCCGAATCCCACTGCCCCAATGGCAACAAGGCCCATTCTTCTAGGTGGCTCATGCTCATTGACCACTAGATGCAGGGCGGGGGTTGGAAAACTGCTACTTAGTGCTGTGCTCAAAAGAGAACCAACCCACCTCACCCTCAGGCTGAGCTGTCACATCCCTCCATGTCAGAGGCTACAGCAGCCAAAGGGAGCAAGTGGCTCCAAGAGTCTGCTAGCACCAGCTGCTGCTCCATTTCCGCTCCCTGCCTTTCCAACGGAAGGGTCCCAAGACCATAACTGTGGTTGGGAATTTCCAGTAGCTGCTATTTTCTATACCGCACTAGCAGGCTGCTGTGTGTAATCGCTGCTGGAAGAGCCAGAGCCGGGAGGCAAACAGAGGGAGCTACCGCCAGGGACGGATACTTGAGGCGCCAAGATTCCAAAGCATTTCAACAGAAACAGAACCGCACCTCTGAAACACATCCCCCGGCCACCTGCAAACAAGACAGAGCTGCTGCCTCCCCATCTCCTTCAGGGCAAGGCAGAGCTGACTGGGCTCCAAGGCAGGAAACAAACATTAACTCTACATCTGGCTTGCCATGCAGCTGAGTAAACACACAAAGAACTAAAACAAGGGCCCCACATAAAGCCTTCCCCTTTATACCACGTAGTCTGATGACCCAGCTCACCCACATCCTTCTTGCCTACAGACAAACAAGGAAGCCGAGTGCATCCTGGCATCTGACAGAAGCACAGCACTTCCTGCGTGTGGGTCGGCCCTTCCTGGAGATGGGCAGACGGACGTTCTTGCTTTGAGTTTGTGGCTTGTAAAGTAGAGAACTGCACCACTCAACTAAACTATAAGATCGGTCTGCTTGCAAGAGACAGGGCTGGTCAGCACACGAGTATCTCAGCTCCCACAGCCCTGCGGGAGCCGATTGGACCTTTAGCCATATTCTCAGGTTCTAGAGACGTAAAGGAGCTGCCAGCATGGAATAGAAGGAAAGCGTCCCTCCTACTGTAACGGGCTCAGTCTAGCACTAACTGGGCAAGAGCCCTTTGGAATGGCCGGCCCCACTTCCCGCCAGCTGAAGGATTTGCCTTGTGTCACTGTCTCCTTTAACAGTAGCTACCGCTAGGCCACTGATGGGGGAGGATGCAGGAAAGTGAGGTAGGATGGGTGGCTCTGACAGGCTGACAATCTGGGAAGGGAAAGTCTTCTGTGCAGCCTCGCTTGCAATCCTAGTTCTAAACCTTCTGCACACAGCCGGAAAGGTGAGAACAAGATGGAGGGCTGGAACAGCAAGGCTATTCAATCGCACAACCTAGCCCAGCTACCTGCCTGAGCTCAGATCTACACACCAGCTCTAGCTGTTAGTGGTGTGGGCCTACAGCTTCCTTGTCAGTGTGTGAGTACCTCTAATACAGCATTCAAAGCTCTTTCAGAGAGAAGGGGAAATAAACACACTACCAACAAAGAGCTAAGCACAAGGAGCATTCTGCATGTGTAGGCCGGCATGGAGGGGGTGGCGTCATTCCAGCAGGTGCAGGTCCTGGGGGCGCTGTTAGCACATGCGCTTGTACGTGTAGATATAGGCCTTGCAGTTGGGACAAGTGTGGGTCACATCCTTGAAGTCGTCTATTATACACGGAATGAAGCAGCAGCCTAGATCGCATCTGGAAAAGGAGGGAAGAGATCAAAGCCAAGCCAGCCGGGACTAGGCCCAGCAAGCACTGTGGCCTCTGCTTTGCCCCTTGCAGTCTGACCAACTAGTTCGCACATGCACTGCTGCCACCCCAGCCATCCAGTGAAACCTGGCTGTGCTGGTAGAGCCCCACGAGTCCTAGCACCTGGAGCCTGGAACTGCACCCTCCACTTTAGGCTGGAAGCACAAAGCCTTTCCAGGGTGCATATTTAAAGCACACAGCAGAACACCTGACTTCACATCACTCCGCACTGGATGGAAGCTCACAACTGGGAGCACAGGGACGGCCAGCAGGAAACTGCCAGCTAAAAACCAGTCCCATTGCTCTGTGGAGAGACGCACCCCCAACACTACGCTGAGCAGCGAGGGCAGCTTCCTGCTAGCACCAGAGCCACTGGAGCCCACCAGCAACCAGCCTCACGCCCAGCTAAGATGGCAGGGACGGGCCCAGGGTCACCAGGGAAGGCAAAGGCTGGTGCAGGGCCGCACAGTGACAATCAGACACACTCAGCAGCTTGGATCCCCGTGGAGCCTCACAGCCTCTGGGTCTAATTTCCTCCTTCGCCAGCAGGAGGTGAGAGGGGCTCCAAGACCCAGCCCTATGTGGGACTCCATACAGGAGAAAGCCAACTGGATGAGTAGGCACTAAGAGCAGAGAGGTGAATGCTGCTTGGGCAAGTCCCAGACTTCGTCCTCTAGCTCTTCCCTCCCCCGTCCATCCGTGACCCCTGAGGGGAAGCAATAGAGAACAGCAGAGCTCCTCTGCTCCCAGCACGTACCCGACAAAGCAGCAGAAGAAGCCCAGGAGGAAGCTCATGAGCCCAATCTCATGTGTGATCGTGGTGGTGATGGCCTGCTGGCAGTGAGGACACACCGTCTGCACGGGGCTGCCCTGGAATATCTCCCCCTGCAGCACAGTGACGGTGGTTGCAGCCCCGGACGGCACGATGACAGTTGCCGTGTGGCCGCCAGCAGTGGGGTAGTGTCCTGCAGCCGGATAATAGCCCATGGCAGGGTGCGGTCCTGGGGGTGGATAATAACCTGCCAGTGACAAACACACACGTTAACAACCAATCCAGATGCAACATTTCTGAGCAGCGGGACTACAGGAGCATCCCGCTGCGCTGTGCTCCCCACGTTCCTGGTGCTGGGAGCTCGGCACTGAGTCAACACACCAATTCCGGCAATGCATAGGGCCAGCCAGGATTGGGCCCTGCTGGACAAGGAGCCCGTGCAGTCTGCTCCAGATGACCACCCAAAGCTCTCCGGAAAGGCAGGGGCCCAGGCTGCAGAGGCTCCATCCCTGGTGCTATTGGAAGAGAACACCACGGCCCTAGCGAACAGCTCCTCTGCCCACAGCACCAAAGCTCTGGGAGCTCCCAAGAGTAAACAGCAGCCCCTGCGATTGCCTGCCTGGGCCTGACGGTAACTGGCATCAGATCCTCTCCAGCCATGCCACAGAGCGCAGGGACGGCGCACTCACTGGCAGGGCAGCTGCCGTAGCGAGAAGCCCAGTTAGATTTCTGGGCTCTCAAGTGCTCCCAGACTAGAAGGAGCTTGCGCTGAAAGCCGTTCCCCACATTACTCAGCCCCTCCAGTACTCACCAGGGGGCATGTAGGGCACAGAGCCTTCTGCGGAAATGGGAGGGGGGATGTACCCCGGCTGCAGGGGTGGCTCATAGGGGGGTGGCCCAAAATCTGAAGGGGGCACAGGCATCCCGTAGGGCTGGACTGCAGCAGTGGAGACGCCATCTGAAAGGAAAGCCAGAAGGCCGAAGGGATTAGCTGGACTGGAAGGAGGTCACTGGGGAGCGGAGGGGCAAGGCAGCAAGAGCAAAAGACAGCTGAGTTGAGGCGTCCTAAGCCAGACAGCAGTGGCAGCCAGGCCTCCACTATACAGAGCGGGGTAGAGGGCTGGCAGAAACCACCCCAGTGGAGAAAGCCACGGTAATGCTGCAGCGAGAGCCACAAGCCATGACGGGGCAGCGCCAATGGGAAGAATCCAGCCAATCTGGAAATGCGGTGCTAGGACTTGGGAGGGGCGTGTCTCCGGGAAAGATCTGCCAGAGACCCCCCAACCTGCCCCCTTCCCAACTCGGGGGCTTTAACACCCACCTGTTCCGGGAGCAACTCATTGCCATGGAACAGCCTTCAGCAGGGGGGCCCCAGCACAGGCAAAAGGCACTGTGCTGGCCCAGTTAAACCTGGAGCAGATCCCCAAGCCCTGGAATTAGAGGCCCAGGCTGGGGAAGGGGCATTAACTGGAGAGCAGCTGGATTTCATTCGGGTGCTGGCTCAGCAGCCCCAGCCAATGTCTGTAGGGCCTTGCCTCAGTGCCTGCTCTGCTCTGCGTGGGGATGGCGGCTGGATGGGAGCTCTGGTGCAGAGTGCTAGGGACTCTGGTGCAGTCAGTCTGGCCAACTGGGGAAGCAGGCGTGATAAGAAGGGGATGGGCAGAACCACTAGGAGGGAAACTGGCCTGGCAATACCCTCGCAGGATGTCTGACTCCTGCATCTCCCCTGGCTGCAGCTGTGCCAGATGGGCTGGTTTCAGTCAGCCCTCGTTTGGGATCCCCCATCGAGCCAGGCTTCGAGAAGGATGCGAGCTGGGGACAATGGAGTCCTAGCAGACAGGCATGCGCCCCAGGGCACAGACACCCCAGCAGGCCTCCACCAGCAGCTCAGCTCCTTTTCCCCTTAGAGCATGGGACTGGAGCCCTGCCTTGGGCTAACGTGCGGCATCACATCAGCCAAGCCTGCTGAAACATCCTGGGTCCCACGGGCCTCCTTGGACCCAGAGAAGCTGGAGCGGAGAGCGTCTGATCCATGCCCCAACGCAGGCACTCGCTACTCAAACCAGGCTACAGGGAAGCGTAGTGCCAGGGCAGTGCTGGGGCAGTCAAGTCCCCTCAAAGCCGATCAACGTCACTGCACAAGAAGCACGAAATCTCGCCTCCCTGGTGCTAGCTATTCCCGATTCTGGGGGAGTAAACAGCGCTGACCTGACACCCTCCCTCACAGGCACTGGCTTCTACTCTAGCTGGGAGGTGCTCAACCCCCAATCTGCCCCAGGCCCTGCCTCACAGGGGTACAGTGAGATCATCCAGGGCAGGAGAGGGATTCCAGAATGGGCCCCTGAGAGAGACCAGCTGAGAGGCAGGAGGTGGGAAGTAAAGGGCCTGAAATCGAGGTAGAGCAATATGCTGACTTCACTCCTGTAGCAGTTCTGCCCCCTTTCCCTCTCTGCCTTGACCCCAGCACGGCCACCCTCTAATGTGTCTGTAAGGAGGCCACCTGCCCCGGGGCTTCCTCTGTATCTGACCTGGCCCCACTGCCACTCGGACTGGGTAACAGCATAGATGGGGGCCCATCCTCTGCAACTTACCTGACATGGTAGGTGGGCCATTCTTCTCTTCTATCAGCGGTGCAGAGGGTCCCCCTGGGTAGGGTGGGGGAGGGTCATTGGACATCGCTTCCCGCTGGTCTGCAAGAGACAGACAGAATTACCGGGCATATTCACTCACCATCGGGCCAGTACAGAGGCGTCCACCGCCCCCAGTGCAGACGGGGAGAGCATTAGGGTTGGGTCATTTCTGTGGGATTCTAATTCAGCTCATGGATGGACACTCGCCACAGCCCTAAACCCCCTAGGCTGTGATCTTGCCCTCATATTTCCCGAGCTCCACAGCTCATGTTGGGCCAGAACTCAAGCCAAACTCCCGGTGCTGCAGGCAGCAGTGCTGCAGATTCAATGACCCTCGGCTCAGTTTTGCACTAGCTCCAAGGGCATCGCCTGGTGTTCAAAGCGCTGTGCTGGAGGACCTGAGCTGGAGGGGCTGAGCAGTACGAGATCTAACCATTGCAGCATATTTTGCAGTACGAGATCTAACCATTGCGGCATATTTTGTGACAGGGAAAGTATTGACCCCAGGGTCCAAGTAACTACATTCCACTGCCCTATATTCTCCTGCCCTTTCAATCAGACACATTGCCCTTCAGTTCCCACTTCAAAAGGCTGCAGAGTTAAACAGCAGCTGCAGTTCACTGGTAACTTGATCCACACTTCGCTGGACTTCTAATCAAAGCTCTGTCCCATGTTAAAAGGGGCACAGCTAGGAGGCAAGAGCAGGAAGAAAAATCCCATTGAAGGAAATTAAATGTTTGTTCCCGGAAGTGATCAGTCAACTTCTAAGGGCTTGTCTTCACTACCCGCTGGATGGAACAACTGTTCCAGAGGAGGGTGGGGTGGATTTATCCCATCTAGTACAGACATGATAAATCGACCACCGAGCGCTTTCCCCTAGACTCTGGGTCTCCACCAGAGTGAAAGCACTGTCAACTTCCTGCAGCAAGTAGATCTAACTACAGGGACTTCAGCTCCCTTGTTCGCATAGCTGGAGTTGTGTATCAGACTGACGGCCTGCGGTGGTGTAAACTAGGCTTAAGAAATAGACTTAGTGAAAGGATCATCTCTAGTTTCCAAATAGTTTTACCTTTCTTCCTCCTCGAGCTGGACAAATCAGAGGCCTTAACTGAGTCAAGAAAATGATAGAATACTTGTCTAAAGTTTGTAGTCTGAAAGCCTTGTTAATTTGATGAAGCTGTGTGAGGGGAAACACCCCATACAAGGGCCTTTTAGGCAAACCGATTCCCCCAGGCTCCTAGAATGGAGCAGCTGCAAAAAAAAAAAAAAAACAAAAAAACAAAAAACAAAAAACTTTGAATCTGCATAAGTCTCCATTCAGGCCAGCAGTTCCCCCCTCCCTGTGTGAATTGACAGGGGAGGTGAGGAGATCCAGGAGTCGAGGCTGCTCTAGTTTGTTCTTGGAACGTCTTTTTTTCTGATATGTTAGCGACTAAGGAAAGATCCCAGCAGTGGAACATGCTGCCTAGAGGCACTCCCCTCAGGGAGAGGGTGCTTGTGCTAGTGGGGATCCAGGGCTCCCAGGGTCAGAACTAGGGATGTAAAATCCCATTTAGTTAACAGGTTAAATGGGGTTGGGCTGAGGGGCTGGAGCCCAATCTCTGGTATCCATCCTGAATGAACAGGTTTCCATCACAGCCCCATTTGGAGCCTGCTGCTGGGATGCAGCCACCCACATCTCACCTGTGCTAGAGCACAGGCATTTATTTCACAAGTAAACCACATTTCCCGTGCACAGCGCACTGAGAATGCGCTGAACAGGTGCTGGGCTGCTGTCACGCAGTTGGCAGCATTGGATCACCATGGCATTGCCACACAGCTTTAAACAGCACTCAGAGACCAAGCACAGGGACTCGCCCGAGACTAGGAGACAGAGTATGAATCCTGGAAACCAAGCCCCACTGTATATAGCCTTGTGCAGATCAGCCACATCCCTACCAGTATTTCAAGACAGCCTTTCTCCGGGGGACGGATACCCTACCTATGGGAATCCACTTGGAAATATCTCCCGCACTAGGATCTTCCCTGCCACCGGGAATGATCCTTGAGTACTTCATGCTGGGGTAGGGCTCTGCGTGGGAAAGGGGCTGGCCATCAGTTTACCCACAGGCCATTCATTTAGCAAAGCCCTAGACAGAGAGATTCAGGGGGTGGCGTAGGCACAGGTTTGTATGGCATTTCTTGCCCCTTGCGCAGTATTTCACAGGTACTGGCAAGGGGCAAGAAGCATTATTTCCCCTCTAAACAAAAGCACCTAACCCTTTGCATGCTGCAGCTTGTTTTGTCTATTCCCAGAGTATGTTTAGGTCATCGTTAATCAGAGTTAGTGGCTGTTGGGCAAACAGCACGGAATGCAGCAGTGATAAAACAGCTCAGACTTTGCCAGCACAGAATTCACTGCCTCACACCCTGTTCTAGGGGAATTTCATCCCCTCCACAGCTCAGTGCAGAAGGACTGGGATCCCTGATGTCCACTGCAGGAAATGCCAAAAACTGGGATGTAATTTTTGCCTGCACTATTACTGCCTGTCTCTGAACCATGAGTCTTCCACGCAGCTGCTAAGCAAGGGAGATGCAGACAGAGTCTTGACATGAATAACTGAACAGTACAAGTATCCGAGTGTGGACAAATCTCGACAATAAAACACTCTCCTTTCTTAAGGAACAACAAATGTGCAGCAAGACTACCCTCTGAAGCATTCTACCCATTTCACAGATGCAGAGACATACTAACTTCCATTTGTTAAAACTTGGAACTTATTTTGCCCTTCTGATTTATTCTGTTCAAATTTTTCCCAGTGACTTCCCCTGTTTCTTTTATAAACAGACCATTCACAGTGCAATCCAGCACAGGAGAGCTCTGCAGAAGACCCTTACCAGGTCCCAATTCAATCATGCACCACCCTCCCGCCTTACAAACTTTTAATCACCCAGGCACCCTCCGATATCTCCATAGGACAAAGTGAACTCATCCAGGCTCATATGTCTTCAGGTGTCCAGGCCTACAAGACAGATCTATAAATCGGAATAACTGCATTACACAGTGTGAAAAATCCACACGCCTGAGTAACAGTAATACAGACCTAACCACACATGCAGGCAGAGGTCCTCCTGTCAGCATAGCGGACTTCACTAGCGCACCACCGTGACACAGCTGCACCAGTACAGAAAGATGAGCCCTTAGATCATAGAATCCCAGCACTGGCAGAGACCTGCCCAAAGCAGGTCTCATGGAGTCCAACTCCTTGCCCAAAGCAGGACCAACCCTATGCTGGAAGGCATCCAGGGTGCAATTTTGAAATGCAGCTGGCGCGCAACATGTGGGGACAATCCAACAATGCCGGTCTTTGCCAGCCTCCATGTCCAAGTGTCTGGGAGAAAACAGTCCTTATGTCAGAGGAGTTGAATCACGTTGCAGCATCTCTCTAGATCAGTGGGGGGCAACCTGCAGCCCATTAAGGTTCTCTATGTGGCCCAGGAGACATTTTGGTTACAGTCGCCCATGCACAGGGTTGCCAGACACTGGGGGTTTTGTCCAGTTTTCTCTTACCGGTGTTACAAGAGACTCATGTAAAGCCAAGACACACGAAGTGAGGTGCATGCTGCTTTCACACAACACCGTGAGAGCCGTGCGTGCCCTCTGCAGCCAAATCAACATGCTGTCCAGAGGTGATGCGTGAGTAGGGCCACATGCACCACCCACGGCGGGAGGGGCCAACCAGCAGAGCGGCTAGCAGGGCTGGTGCCGGCAGCAGGAGTCCAACCCCCGACGCTCACAGGCAGTGGCAGTGAAGGTGCAGGCTAGGCAGCTCCAGTTTGTGCAGCGCAGCTCTCTGGCCATGCTGCTCAGAAGGGGGAAGGGGCTGTCCCAGTGCTCCCCGGAAGTGGGGCAGCGCGGCCAGAGAGCTGCGCTGCACGAGCTGGAACCACCTTCCTGCGCCTTCTCCGCCACCAACGCCAGTGAATGCAGGGGTTGGGGGCTCAGCGCAGACTCGCAGGGGACTAGCAGGTTTGCACTGGCAGCAGGAAGCTACATCACCCCTCCCCTGTGCACTCCCCAGTGGCGGGGAAGGCGCAGCAAGATGGCTCCAGATTGTGCGGCACTGCTCTCCGGCCACGTCGCTTCCAGGGAGAGCTGGAGCAGTCCCACCCCTCCCGTTGAGATCGGTTCCTGCCTCTTCCCCCCACACCCACTGCCTCTCTCCACACGTGCCAGTTCCCACCTGCTCCCCCACCCCACTGCTGCCATTGGGGGAGGCTGTGGGGGTGGGGAAGGTGGCTCGGTGGAGCCGGCATGCACAGAGAGTCGGCTTAGAAGCTAGGTCCCCATGCATGACGACTCCTCCCCGCCCCCTTTCTGCCTCTGATACAGAGGCGGGGTGATGGTGCATGTAGTCAACAGGATTAACCAATAAGCCCAGCCTTACCTGTTAATCATGTACTCAACTACACGTTGACATCCCTACCAGACACCTCTCACCTAGAATTGAGTGTGTTGTCTGCGAAGGGTAGGCTCACACGGTCAGATCAACAGAGCACCTTCTTCAGAGACCCAAAGCTTCCTCGAGTGGCACCAGCTATATTACAGATCAAATCTCGAGAACCTGCCTCATGGGTGGAGCTCCTCTGGCACCAGGAAATCAAACAATGTCGCTGTCAGCAGGGCACAAGTTGGAGTTCGCTGCTCTGCCAAGAACTCTGAAAGCTGGGCCCAATCTGCCACTCAGCCGCCTATGCTCAGAGATCTTGCCATTAATCAGGCCCCTGAAAATTCTGTAGGATTTAAAACCCAGTTCTGCTCACTCAGGGTAAAGAAAACCAGGAAGAAAGTTTTCTAGACTATTTTTTGCCAAGAACAGTTTTCAGTGAAACTGACTTTAATTTGAGAAAAGATTGGGGGAAATAAAAGCTGACCTGCAAAGTGTTCATCCTGGCCACGACACTGCAGAAAGATGGCCTCAAAATTTCTGTCTTCAAAACATCCAAAAACCAACACACATTTTTGTCTGGAGACTCCCCCCTAAATCCAGACTACAGAAGTAGTTCCCACGGCACATATTTACCACGGCCCTGGCCCTGAATATCAGTGACCTGTAAAGCTGTTTAACACCTTACAGACCAGATGAACCCATTTTCAAAATAGCTGAAAGTCTCTCTCGTCTCCACTAGGCAGTTGTCCTGCCTTAGCTATGTTGGTCTAGTTAAAGCAATATAGGCGCCTAGCAAGGACACACTTAGCAGCATCAAGATCCTTTCTACAGTAGATCCCTGGAGTTACAAATACCCCAGGAACAGCGGCCATTCATAATTCTGAACAAAACTTTATGGTTGTTTCAGAAGTTTACAGTTGAACACTGACTTAATACAGCTTTGAAACTTTATATGCAGAAAAAAGGAAAGCAGCATTTTCCTTGACAGTTTGTGTTTGACACAGAACTGTACTGCATATGGGATTTTTTTTTTTTTTTGGGAGAGGTGTCTCTGCTGCTGCCTGACTGCATGCTTCTGGTTCCCAGGGAGAGGCGTGCTCGACTGGTCGGATCATAACTCCTGTGTTTGGAACGCTGAGGCTCTCCTGTACCAGCATAGCTATTCCAGCAAGGGAAGGAGAAGAACGATACCTGTATAACACATTCAGTGTTGTTTTACCCATGTCAGTTTCAGGACAGGAGCCACAAGATGGGAGAGGTCTTATCTTTTTCGGCTCAACTTCTGCTGGTGAGAGTAACAGGGTTTTTTAGAGTTACACAGAGCTCTTCCTCAGATCTGGGAAAGATAAGTATGGCTAGGTTTGATCATTTCCAGTTCCCTTGACTGCTCCTCTCAGATAACAGGGAGGAAATAGAACATGGCTGGTATTAGCGGCTTCTTCCCCCACAGCCAACTCCCCTCCACCTACTGCAGTGATGCTGGAAGTGCTGCTGCACCCCATGGCTTGGAATAGTGAGATAAGCACCAAATACATAGCTTCTCTGCTTAGCACCCCCACTATAAACACTGTTCCAGCACCCCCAAACTTCTCTTCCCAAGATAGTTGCGGACTCCAGCTCAGGGGCAGGGAAGTGGCCAGACAAACAAATCGGTGCATCCTAACGTAGCCACAGACACAGCCTCCTCTAGAACAGTCTCAAGTCCAAGTAAAAAAAAAAAAATGGAACAACAATGGAGCCCCACAAACTACATAATGTTGTTCCACCAAAATGGATCCGAGCCTCAGCTCAGAAAACAGGAATAGCCACAAATTAAACATCCCCTCTATCCCTGGGCCCCACAAGCCCTCCAGCACAGAAGAGAGCAAGAGGCTCTCCTAATACTGCTAGAGCAGCAGAATCCTCCCACACTTCCCCCAGCAAAACACAAAGCAGAGGCCAATTCTAGTTTCATGTACAGGTCTCTTTTCAGGAACGTGTAGTTTATAAAGCTCTTTGGGATCCTTAAAAATCCAAAGGCACTAAAGACACTGTGTATCATTTTAAAGTGCACACATAACTAAAGCTTGCTCTACAGTCTGGGGAGCACGCCGAATAAAAGTGAGGAAAAATATAACTAACTAAACGAACCTGACACCACACCTGGCTCTCTCACCCAGGCACTTACACAGGAAGTACCTGCTCACAATGAATGTTTGTTGTGACCGGATCAAGAAAGCAAAAGGACGTGCGACAGATTGCACCCCCTCCCCTCTGGGGTGCCACCTGATGTACCAGGGTTCCACTGAGCCCGCCCTGTCTCAGCAGTGTGGGTTCTCGCGCCCAGTCCTGCTGAGCCAGGCCCTCAAGCCACACAGGTCAGGCCATGCCCAACGGCAGAAGATGCGGACACAGAGATCGGCTCTGCCTGGGAAGACAACTCAGGAATTACACAGCCCTCAAGTGAACACCCCTTCTGAAGTGCAAACCCAAAATCATATCATCTTGCACGGCACAGAAATTGGTGCAGGGTAAGCTCATGAGATCAGCCCCTCACTCAATGTGGAGGGGGATATACACAGCCTCTTGTCCCCCCAGTTATGAATTACACAAACAGGGTTTAAAATAAGCAAAAACAAGTTTACCAACTACAAAAAGTAGTGGAATGGTTTACCCCAAGGGAGAGCCTGCAAGGCTGGGACTCTGCCATGTTGCCTACCAGCACATCAGTAAGTAAGTAGCCCTTCTGTCCCAAACCCTCCCCAGCACTGGCCAATGGCCTCAGTGCCCAAGGGGCCGGGAGGTCCTTGGTGGCCAGGGAGGGGGAGAAAAAAGGCTGCATGGGACCTCCCACCTTGAGCCCCTCCTCACCCCCAACCCTCATTCTTACACATCTTCCACCCCCTCATTCCCACACCCACATCTCAAAGGCCCTACACTGAGTCCTGCAGCTCCCACACCACCAGGCCCCTGCCCTGAAGGACCCAGACAACACCAGAGAAGCCTGCTAGTAGTCAATACCCCTAACTTCAGATACAAAAACGATACATGCATACAAACAGGATAATCACATTCAGTTAATCATAATCTTTTCAATATTGTCTCACATAACCCATCATGCACAGGACATATTAGTTATGCCATATTCCTATCATATTTCTATGAAGGATCTGGGGCGCAGTGCCACAGAACGTAACTACAGTCTGCATGTGCAGTGGAAATGGTTAGGAATCCAGTTAGCGCTAACGGAGGATCAGTTATCTCTGAGCTCCCTGAGACTCCTGGGCACAGGCAGTGTACATAGTGTGCATTTACCATTCTCCTTCAGGCTGAAAGGTCTGGTACCCTCTTCCCAAAGCACCTTGAAAAAAAGAACAATTTACCCCTCACACTCTGCAGCCGGCTTCCAGCTGTAGAAATGTTGCTGCTTTCAGGGTGACAAGCTTCTTCTTTGGCACAGGGCTGGAGAGATCTGCTGGCAGAGCAGGACAAAAGCAGTACTTTAAAAAAAAAAAAAAAAAAAAAAAGCTGCCGGCACAGAAAAATAATGACATTCACCTTGGCAAATCCATCTGAGTCAGAGAGATGATGCTTCCCAGCCCTGTTCTACAGCCTGCATTTCTCTGGAAGAAGACCTTGAGTTCCAGCCACTGCTTAGCCACTTATTCTACCATATGACCTTGGGCAAGTCACCTGACCCTCCATATGCCTCAGTTAACCCAAGTGGAAAACTAAATAAGCAGCAGGACCCTCACTGAAAACAGATGCTGCATCCAAGACAAGATGCTCAGGGAAATCAATTACAAGCACAACAAAACAAACAGCATTTTGGTGTTGGGTTCATCTGCTGTTCCTCAGCCAGAAAATCTGATTTGTTTTCCCCACCCAGCTAAAACAAATGCGGATTCTCCCCCAGCATCCCTCAAAGGGTTACACTGTGGGAGGAGCACTCAGAAGGACCTGCGCTGCACCACGTGTGTCTCCAGCAGGCTGCTCTGATCCTGCACTGGGTCTTCAGCACTGGCAATGCCAGAGCAGAGCTAGCAGGAGATGGAGAATGTGAACATTTAAAACAAGCCCACTTAAAAAAAAAAATTAAAAAGCAAATTAGGCTGCAGCTCTTTGCTCTGCATTGAAGACTACAATCTTAGCCAGAAACCAAACCCCAGCACACAAGGACATTGGTGTGACTGGTGAAGGGAGCTTCCCCCACCCCAGGGCCCACTTTTGCTCCAACCCAACTCTTCTTTCTTCCCTAAATGATGCAGCCCAGAGGACTACTGAGGCTGAGGGGCACCGGTAGCCAGTCCCCCCCACCCTGCCCCGCACTCACCAGCAAGGGCAAGTGCAGCAATGCAGCCTCAGTTCACTTTGCTCTGCCAGCTGCATCGCTCCGCTTCCCGCTGGGGGGTGCAGGGTCAGTCCCACCTCTCCCCCAAGTGCCAAGGCCAGAGGAGCAGAGTGAGCCAGGGCTGCATTGCTCTGCTGCTGCCAGTGAGTGCGAGGGGACCAAACCCTCCTACTAGTCCACTCCCAGCTGCTGGCTGGCCAGCCCTTTGGCCCTCCTGCCCACAGTGTTTGGGGGCACAGGCCTCCTTGTGCTCCCCCCCAATGTGTTGGACAGATGAGGTATCATGTTACACGCTGCATCGAAGCAGTTGTATCGTTTCTTTAGTCATTTCTCCAAGCATAACATGGAGACCCAGAGCACAGAGCATACTAGGCTGTAGATCGCTCAGAAATTCATAGCCCCACAATTACCTGCTGCCTTGCCCTTTGCTGACAGGGATGTGGGGCCAGAACACAAAGGGCAGGCTGCAGTATTCCCAGTCAGGGATGGGGAACCTATGGCCCATGGGCCACATCCAGCCCACGGGCTCTGCATGGCAGGGGGGAGGAAGTGGCCGTGTGCACGGCCATTCACCCTCCCCCCTGGCTGAGGGAACTGCAGTGCAGGGAAGCTCCTTCCCTTCACTTGCTTGCAAGCTCCACCCCCATTGCTCCTGGGGGCCAGGAATTGCAGCCAATGGGAGTGGCAGGAGGTGGTGCCTACAAGCACAGAGCGACACAGCCATCTGTGCCCCACTCTCCTGCCCTTGCCTGCATCCTACCTCCTGCCAAAACCCCTCACCCTAGCCCGCTCCCTGGCAGTCCCACCCCCGCACACTGAATCACTCATTTAGGCTTTACCCTAGAGCAGGGCTACTCGACTTTGGAAGCCCCAGGGGCCACAATGATACTCACAGCACATGCAGTGGGCCACAACTTAAGCGTGGTTGCATATACATGCAAATATATATGCAAATAGCTTCTTTCACACTGGCAGGCAAGAATACAAAGATTAAGGCAAGACTACACAACACGCAGGCCCCATGTAAGTCAGTTCTGCTGGTATTAATAAAATGCAACATTTACCCGATTTCCACCCATATGCCAGCACTTTTAATGAGCAATGACAGTCCAGGAATTTAACTACTAAAACGCATATTAACAGAAGACCATTATATTGACTCGCTGCTGTGGAGTGTATTCCCAGTGGAGGCCAAGTTCAAAGGATCCCACCCCCAGGCTGCATGTTGAGCCCTGCGTAAACCCAAACTGCACTACAGGTCGCAAACAAACAGGCTGTATGTTGAGTAACCCTGCCCTAGAGCCTAAGGGTCTTTCAGGTAGGATGCAGAAGGCAACTCCTGTGGAGCTGGCCCTTAAGAGTTCAACAGCCAAAAAGATGCAGTTTTTTCTTGTCAGAGATTTCTATTCTCTTCCCTCAAAGTCCAAGATGGACAAGTTCATGTGCATATCTCCTTCTCCCCTAGACCTCAGACCCCAACCCTGACCCCCCTCCTGCACCCTGTGGTACCCAGAATTGAACACTTGTACTCCAGCTGAATATTAGCCTTTTCACAACTACATCACATTGTTGATTCATTCCATTTGTGAGCCACTATAAAACTCAGATCCTTTTCAGCAGAAACCCCCACACCCCAAGCAGTTCATCCCCATTTTGTAGCTGTGCATTTGATTTTTCCATTCTAAGTTATTATTAATGACCTGGATAAGGGGATGGATTGCACCCTCAGCAAGTTCACAGATGACACTAAGCTAGGGGGAGAGGTAGATACGCTGGAGGGCAGGGATAGGGTCCAGAGTGATCTGGACAGATTAGAGGATTGGGCCAAAAGAAATCTGATGGGGTTCAACAAAGACAAGTGTAGAGTCCTGCACTTGGGACAGAAAAATCCCAAACATTGTTATAGGCTGGGGACCGAATGGCTAAGTAGCAGTTCTGCAGAAAAGGACCTGGGGATTACAGTGGATGAGAAGCTGGATATGAGTCAACACTGTGCCCTTGTAACCAAGAAGGCTAATGGCATATTAGGAGGAGCACAGCCAGCAGATCCATAGAAGTGATTATTCCCCTTTATTTGGCTCTAGTGAGGCCACATCTGGAATACTGTGTCCAGTTCTGGGCCCCCCACTATAGAAAGGATGTGGATGCATTGGAGAGGGTCCAGCAGAGGGCAGCCAGAATGATGAGGGGGCTGGAGCGCATGACCTACGAGGAGAGGCTGAGGGATTTGGGTTTGTTTAGTCTGCAGAAGAGAAGAGTGAGGAGGGATTTGAGAGCAGCCTTCAACTTCCTGAAAGGAGGTTCCAAAGAGGGTGGAGAAAGGCTGTTTATAACAGTGACGGATGGCAGAACAAGGAACAATGGTCTCAAGTTACAGTGGGGGAGATCTAGGTTGGATATTAGGACAAACTATTTCACTAGGAGGGTGGGGAAGCACTGGGAAGGGTTACCTAGGGAGGTGGTGGAATCTCCATCCCTAGAGGTTTTTAAGTCTCGGCTTGACAAAGCCCTGGCTGGGTTGATTTAGTTGGGATTGGTCCTGCCTTAGGCAGGGGGCTGGACTCGATGACCTCCTGAGGTCTCTTCCAGCTCTATGATTCTATGTGAAGTGCAAAGTGCTGTACTGCTGGCTTGTGTGCTACATCAAACACTACTTACTGCTCATAGCATGTAATTAGATCTTCCTGTACTCACAAGGTAGGGAACACAACAGATGGTACAGGCTTATTCTTAAATGCAGAGCCACTGGAATAACCCATGATGCTAGGAGCTCCCTGCCAGAACAAGGATCTAGTTTCTTTTATCAGTTTGGTGGTAGCAGTCACATTGTATTTTGCTCCTTACTAAGTCCCCTAAAAATTAAGCTTAGGGTTAACACTAGGGATGTTAAATATCGGTTAATTGAATAGTCAATTAACCTAATTAATTCTTATCAGTTACTCAACTATTCTATAGTCCCGGGGGGGTGAGGCCAGCAGCCAGTGCACTCCAGCCCCACTCCCGAGGAGCCCCCTGTAACCCTGCACTGCAGCCTCTCTATCAGAGGCAGCAACACAGGGTACCGGACAGAAGCTGGTCCATGAGGGGAGCCAGTTTAAAAACCAGCTCCCTGCATAGACAGGCTGCCCGTTGCCCCGCGCTGCTGCCTCTGATACAGAGGTAGCAGCAGCCCCTGTCCAGTGGTGGGTCTGAGCTCCCAGACCAGGCGCAAGCCGGAACTGAGCCAGGCTGCCTGCCCACCTAGCTATTAATACACTTGAAATGCAGACCCACAGCAGGGTAGGTCCCAGACCTGGTGCAAGCCATGATCGAGCCGGGCTGCTGGCCAGCCTGCTAAAAAATTTTCTGGCGGGGGAAATGCATGTAGTCTATAGCATTAACTGATAAACTTTTGCTTATCGGTTAATCGACTGTACTATTACATCCCTAATTAACACAGGGACACACTGGGAAGGTCCCAGATCATACATGGGGTAAACCATTCCACTACCCTGAAGAGTGTTGGGGTGCCCATTGCTAAGTCTACTCTGCCAGCCTGGGGTGCACCTTACCCTGCACATTTCTAGATGCTACAGAGATCATTACATGTGTGTTCATATGCACTAGGAGCGCACATAGCTGCAGTTCTATGCAACAGTCCCTAAATGGACATGTGTTTGGAGAGATGGCTCCAAGAGGGGCAGTAGTGAAATTACCAACCTTTCACTTCTGGAAGCCAGACGCCAGTTTAAATCACAAGTGCTTGGGAAGTGCTCAGTGTAGCCACTAGGGAAGGGTCAGTTACATCACAAATGAAGGCTCTAGTTCCATTCTGGGAGGAGAGACTTTCTAGTTCATGTTAGAACTTCACATGTGCAAATGTAGGGGAGGTATTAGGTGCTTTGCTTTCCCTCATGCCCCTCTGTGCCAGTTCACCAGCCCCAACACAGCCTTTTCCTCTCTCCCACCAATTCACTATTCATCCCTGTGTGGTTAGGAAGAAAGGGGATCTCTTTGCCTTTTTCAGGGAGATGACAACTTATCTGGTATGCTGCTTCCTCCTCCTTGCTCCTAACTGTGCTGTCTCTCTTACCAGAGCAGGACTAGAGCAGCAGGTCACCTCCATAGGTATGATGAAGGGAAGTGAGGCCTCAAGACCTTGCCCAGACCTCCAGACAGCCACTCAGCAGTTGCCAAGAAGGGGTGCAGCCTGGATAAGGTTGGCCTCTCCTGTAGGGCAGGCATCAAATGGATCAAGGTGCAAATGAGCTGAAAAATTTGATTTCTCCACACACAGACATTTAATGTAAAAAGTCATGTCTCCATTTGGCATAACTGGGGCTCAAAAAGCAGGCGACGCAGAGCACTGAGAAGATGTCATAAGTCAGAATTCAAGGTTCACTGACAGATCTGGGACAGGGAGCTCATGGGGCACCTACCAGACAAAGCCAAGTCTGCTACAGTAACAAATAACATTCACCTAAAGATCTGAAAATGCCTTATAAGGGAAGGTAAGTATCCCCATTTCACAGTGGGGAAATGGAAGAGGGCTGGATGGGTTACTTGATTGCTTGCTCTCTTCATTTGCTCTTGGGCACCTGATTGGCCACTGTCTGAACACAGGACACTGGGCCAGAAGGACCTTTGGTCTGACCCAGGATGGCTGTTGTTAAAGAAGGTAAGTGACTTTCCCACCTGCTCATTGTGTGATATTAGGTAAGCCAGGACTAAACTCAGCTGTCCTGACCTCCAGTCCCAGGAATAGAACTGGAAGGGACCCTGAGAGGCCATCAAGCCCAGTCCCCTCCCCTTACGGCAGAATCAAGCACCATATAGATCAGGGTGGGCTAAAGGGCCTCCACGGGCCGGATCTGGCCCGCCAAGCGGGTTGATCCAGCACACGGAAGCCCTGCCTCTGCCCCGCCCCAGGCCAATTAGGGCCTGGGGAGCATGCGAAGCTTACTCCCGTCCTGTGAGCAGCATGCAGTGCTTTGAAGCGCCGCGTGCTGCTCCCAGGGCGGGAGGAGACATCACGCGCTCCCCGGCCCCCAAGCCCTGATTGGCCTGGGGGTGAGAGGAGCGCGCAAAGCCCCCTCCGCCCTCTCTGCGAGCAGCATGCGGCACTCCAAAGTGCCATACGCTCACACAGGGAAGGAGCAGCTCCCCCGCCCACAGGCCAATTAGGACTTGGGAGCAGGGGAGGGTGCGAAGCCTCCTCACAACCTGTGAACCGTGCGTGGCACTTTGAAGTGCTGCGTGCTCCTCGCAGGGCGGGGGGTAGGACAGGAGGCGGCTTCGCGTGCTCCCCCCATCCCCAGGTCAATCAGGGCCTGGGGCCGGGGGAATGTATGAAGCCTCCTCCCGCCCTGCCAGGGGCATGGCTGCCTAGTGGGAAGAGGGGGCAAAGGGGCTCCCCCACCCCCAGACCAATTATGGTCTGGGGGTGGGGAAGCCCAGAAGCATTATGGCCCCGCCCCTTCCGGATTAGGCCCCGCCCCTTCCATCCCAGCCAAGAATTATTGCCCACCCCAGATCTAGATCATCCCCGATAGATGTTTATTTAACATGCTCTTAAATATCTCCAATGATGGAGATTCCACAACTTCCTCAGTCTAATCAATGCATTTTACAGTGTCTCCTACCAACCTGCATTACTTAATGTAGCCTGATACAACTGCTAAGGGATCTCAACTTCTATCAATCATGCTTTGAAGCAGAGTGTTTCAAAGGAATCTCTCAATTTCCAAAGGACAAATCTGTTCAGATACAGTTCCTCTGTGGAAATGCTAACAGATCTAGTGAAATATTTTCCCTTTATGCTCTGCCTCCCTTTCCCATTCATAAGAAGCCCTACATTAAAAGCAACATTTACGGTTAGCCTCAAAATCCCAAACATCAATACATTCAAAGAATCTTACTCCAGCCTTAAGTTGCACCATCATAATCAGTGGTACCACACAGAGGTGAAAAATAAATCTGTTTGTGTTCCATCCTGGTCCTTTCAAGATGTATGAAGATGGAATCTACAATGTAGAGAATACTTCTCTGATATTTGTTAGTAGAAATAGCAGGCAACTCATGTCCTGCCTCCTCACATAGTACTGGCAGAGTTTGCCAAGACAACCCTCGCAACTTTTTTCTTGCATGGCAGATCAGTAAAAAGTCAAACCGGACAGTCCAAGAATTAAAGGGATAGAGTCAAGGCTTTAAAAAAGTATTACACTATACATAAGGACAGGTGCAACAGTATAAGAGAAAGGTTACTTCAGATTCCAAGAGTTCCAAGCCATGGCACTGTTTGTAACACAGAAGTGCAAAAGCACAACTATACAATGCAAATAGTCCCTGGAGGATTTGCTTTCCATAATATCAGGGCAGCAATATGCCCTGCTGCAATTCTGCATCTTTAAACAAACAGATGATTGGAAAAGAGACAAATGATCACAGGACACAGTGAGAAAGTCCTTAACAGCACCCCTTGTCAGTCAAAGACAGAAAGCACCATCAGGAACTGTCATTTCAGGCACTGGGAAGTAGAGAAAACATCAGCGGTTACATGCACCTGCAGCGCAAGGCAGTGGCTAGCTCCCTGGGAGCTGGTGCAATGCTGAGAGTCCGGCTTTTAACCAGCTCCCGTTGCTCACCCTGCATTGCTGCCTCTGTACCAGAGGCAGCAGCACAGGGCAGCAGTCTGCTCTCTAGGAACTGAAACACGGGAGGAAGCAGCTTTTAAGCCAGCTCCCCATGTGTATCGGCTCCTGCCTGACGCCCCTCTCCTGGGAAGCCGGCTGCTGCCCCTCGCTGTTGTCTCTTGTAACCATTTGGGTAACTGATAAGCTCATGCTTATTGGTTAATCGTTTAAGTGGCTGCACTCTTACATCCCTACCAGGAAGCACAGAAGCAACAAGAAAGCACTGAATCACAAGAACTTGAAAAATTCAAAAGAAAGGATAGTATTAGTCTCAGCATTTAGCTGTCATGCAGCCACCCTGCAGAATAACCAAAATATAGATAGTGGCCCATTTTAGGGACACTGCTCTTGGATTAAAAGAAACATAAGAACATAAGAATGGCCATACTGGGTCAGACCAAAGGTCCATCTAGCCCAGTAGCCTGTCTGCCGACAGTGGCCAGCACCAGGTGCCCCAGAGAGGGTGTACCGAAGACAATGATCAAGCGATTTGTCTCCTGCCATCCTTCTCCAGCCTCTGACAAACAGAGGCCAGGGACACCATTTCTAATCCCTTGCCAATAGCCTTTTAAGGACCTAACCTCCATGAAATTATCTAGCTTCTCTTTAAACTCTGTTATAGTCCTAGCCTTCACAGCCTCCTCTGGCAAGGAGTTCCACAGGTTGACTACACGCTGTGTGAAGAAGAACTTTCTTTTATTAGTTTTAAACCTGCTACCCATTAATTTCATTTGGTGTCCTCTAGTTCTTCTATTATGGGAACTAATAAATAACTTTTCTTTATCCGCCCTCTCCACACCACTCATGATTTTATATACCTCTATCATATCCCCCCCCTCAGTCTCCTCTTTTCTAAACTGAAAAGTCCCAGTCGCTTTAACCTCTCTTCATATGGGACCCATTCCAAACCCCTAATCATTTTAGTTGCCCTTTTCTGAACCCTTTCCAAGGCCAAAATATCTTTTTTTGAGGTGTACACAGTATTCAAGATGTGGGCGTACCATAGTTTTATACAGGGGCAGTAAGATATTCTGTGTCTTATTTTCTATCCCTTTCTTAATAATTCCTAGCATCCTATTTGCCTTTTTGACCGCCGCTGCACACTGTGTGGAAGTTTTCAGAGAACTATCTCTGCGATAACTCCAAGATCTCTTTCCTGATTTGTCATAGCCAAATTAGCCCCATCATACTGTTATAGTTGGAGTTATTTTTCCCGATGTGCATTACTTTACACTTATCCACATTAAATTTCATTTGCCATTTTGTTGCCCAATCACTCAGTTTGGTGAGATCTTTTGGAGTCCCTCACAGTCTGCTTCTGTCTTGACTATCCTAAACAGTTTGGTATCATCCATAAACTTTACCACCTCACTGCTTACCCCTTTCTCCAGATCATTTATGAATAAGTTGAAAAGGATTGGTCCCAGGACTGACCCTTGGGGGACACCACTAGTTACCCCTCTCCATTCTGAAAATTTACCATTTATTCCTACCCTTTGTTTCCTCTCTTTTAACCAGTTCTCAATCCAAGAAAGGACCTTCCCTCTTATCCCATGACAATGTAATTTACACAAGAGCCTTTGGTGAGGGACCTTGTCAAAGGCTTTCTGAAAATCTAAGTATACTATATCTACTGGCTCCCCCTTGTCCGCATGTTTGTTAACCCCTTCAAAGAACTCTAATAGATTAGTAAGACATGATTTCCCTTTACAGAAACCATGTTGACTTTTGTCCAACAAATTATGTTCTTCTACATGCCTCACAATTTTATTCTTTACTATTGTTTGACTAATTTGCCCGGTACTGAAGTTAGACTTACCGGTCTGTAATTGCCAGGATCGCCTCTAGAGCCCTTTTTAAATATTGGTGTCACGTTGGCTACCTTCCAGTCATTAGGTACGGAAGCCGATTTAAGGGATAGGTTACAAACCACAGATAATAGTTCTGCAATTTCCCATTTGAGTTCTTTTAGAACCCTTGGATGAATGCCATCCGGACCCGGAGATTTGTTAACATTAAGTTTTTCTATTTGTTCCAAAACCTCCCTAATGACACTTTAATCCGGGACAGTTCCTCAGATTCATCACCCACAAAGGACGGTGCAGATTTGGGAATCTCCCTAATGTCCTCAGCCGTAAAGACTGAAGCAAAGAAATCATTTAGTTTATCCGCAATGGCTTTATCGTCCTTGATTGCTCCTTTTATATCTCAATCGTCTAGGGGACCTACAGGTTTTTTAGCAGGCTTCCTGCTTCTAATGTACTTAAAAAACATTTTGTTATTTCTTTAAGAGTTTTTGGCTAGCTGTTCCTCAAAATCTTTTTTTGCTTTTCTTATTACATTTTTACACTTGATTTGACAGTGTTTATGTTACAAACAAAAACTACATCACAATGCGTGATGTGACATACTGACAGACTTCACTACAATGTAACTCAAGACCTCCCAATTTCAGGTAGTCTGCAGCTACTTGTGCAATTATTTTACAGCCAACCTCAGTCCTGCCCTCAGCAAAGTAGAGGATCCACCTCCTGTGCTAAGCCACAATTAAATTTTACTAAAATCTGTCCATAAAACAATCTTTGTCGTCTGCAGGAATTTAAGCTTATTCATTTGTCTAATAGATTATACCTACCCTTCCAGTTGCACAGCTTCTGGAGGGACCACAGAGGATTTCTTAGTGACTTAGTTGAATGGAATTATTCAGTTATTCTTCACATCCAGTCCGGAGGACATTACTTCTTCTTACCCAATGGCTATTTAAGCCTCAAACCACCTTTGGGGGGAAAAAAAATCTCATCTAGTTTATCTGGAGAGTCTGAAGTATAATTAAGTTAGAGAAACAATGAAGGCAGGAAGATTGAGGTCCACCAGTACACACAACCCCACTAAACTGATTAAGTGGATGCATCCACTTTGAAACTGATGGATAATTGTGGCTCAGAGTTTCAGTGGAAAATGCAAAGAGCTAAGATTTCTGCCTATTTAAAAACCCGCTTTGCCAAAATGATCCCTGAATGATGGGATTATACGAGCCATACACAAAGCTCGTAATCTGATCATATTTGTTGTATTCTTAATGTTAGCGAATACATCACAGGATTAAGTCTAGCCCAGATTGGTGATGACCAATGGCTAGGACCATAAGCTTCCTGGAGAGCTGCAAGTGTGAACAATCAAGGTCCCAGAAGCCAAACATGTATGTTATTAAAAAATCCCATCACAACAGGCATTTCTGACTCCCTTGAACACAGACAGCAGAGGCAAAGGGCTGAGTGAAGCTGCCTTCTTACACCTAGACCAGCTCCACACTACAAGCTTTTTCTAACAGAAAGTTATATGAGGTGTGATTTGTGACATATTTACACTGGCAAAAATCCTTAGTGCAAGACAGTTATGCCAGCAATAAAATGTTTTTCCCATTGTAATTTATTTTGTTCATAAATCTGGTGTAAACTAAACTATACCAGCAAAAACTTTCTTCTGTCAGTATGAGCTCTCTCCCCTCTGGGGGGACTGCCAGTTGCAATACTCTTTCCTAATGTAGATCTGGCTCTAGAGTTGGTCCCTTCAGGTCAGGTTTGGGGCATGAAGGAAATTTGTCTCTCAAAGTGTTCCCTCTAAGCTGAGCGCTTGGCTGGCCACCCAGCAGAGATTCCAATGTCGCCCAGCTAAGCACCCACAGCTGTCAGCATGTTTTGCTACTGGTGGTACACATCCACACATGCCTCGGTGTACATAAAGTTTATTCTGGACATGGATGGAAAAAGTTAGGGGGAATACTGCTCACCAAGGCCCATGCTAATCTGTCTTGAAGTTAAATACACTTTCAATCCAAGACAAATGGGCACCTTCCACCAGCACAAAGAACACACCAACAATTAAATACATCTATAGAAAACGTTTCCCGAAAATTAAGGAGCCCAAAGTGACACTAGAGCAAATCAGTCAAATGTTTCCATCATTTTATGTTGCAAATGCAAACTGCTCTGAACCCTGCACCAGAGGACTCTATAAGGCAGTGTTTCTTAAACTGTGTTCCGCGGCACACTGGTGGGTGTGCCGCGAGGCAGATGGAGGTGTGCCACGGAGAACAACAGAATTCAAAATGGCCACCCTTAAAGGGGCAGGTGATCTTTTTGGGGGGGGAGGGCTCGCTCAATAACTCCCGGACCCTTTTTCCCCGGACCTTTTTTTTTTTTTTTTCTTCGCTCAACAAAAAATCCTTGGTGTTCCTCATAAAAAAAATATATTGTTTGGTGTTCCTCTGTCTTAAAAAGTTTAAGAAACACTGCTATAAGGTCAAAAACTTATCTTTGTCACGAACAAAAATTGGTCCAATATTTCCTCTCCTCCTGCTAAAATAATGTTTGGCTCATCAGCGCACCTCTACTATGTTTATTTTAACATCTGAAAAATATCTATGTTTCGCTCTGCATTCAAAGGTCTAACGGAGCTTATGAAAATCTAGTTGCTTTCTTTCTGCTTTGCACATGATCACAAAGTTACTTGTCAGAAATCAAAGTACAAGGAGAAGTATCACATCAGACTGACGTTCACACTCTTGCTCTCTGAAAATAAAACTGCATAGCTTGCTCAAGGACCTGATCCTGCAATAACTGTGCAGGGAAAACTAAGCTTTATTTTAATGAGCTTTGCTTGCATAAAGGCTCCTAAGATCAAGCCCTAAATCAAATTTTTGTTTATTTTTTTAAGAAGAGGTGATACAATGTACATATATTGTATATAATATCATTTCTGCCTTCTGGGGGAGACTGGACAAGAACAAAATGTAAAGCTTTCCTCTGTGAAGTCACACATACAGAAATATCATCTTACTGCCCTTAAGAGCCGTAATAAAAAGCTTGCTTCTTGCATTAGATTACCCTTCCTCACCTTGGTTGCAAACCGCACATCCTATCTAAGTTTCCTTTGTTCTAATCCCCTCCCCACACAAAAGAATCCACTCGTACCCACACACAAAAAAAACAAACCACACACAAACGAAGGCTTTGTCTACACTTCTAAGTTTAAAGCGCAACTGCAGCAGCACTTTAATGCAGCAGTGTGTTGACAGCACCAATGCTTCCTTTTGAGGTTTCTACTATCAAAGGAAAAAGAACACCCACATCCGTATTACCCCTTTTTCAGGCTTTCAACTGTGAAACTGAACAGACATCAGAGGCCTTTAATGTAAGTTTGACACCTTCCCCATTTTAAACACAAATGAGACAATTGCATTTGCCTACACCATACACATTCTAATATGACAGGGTGAAAGAATAAAGAGTGATCATTTCCAGAGCATCGTGCCGTGGACCTTCAAGGTTAGTAATATGGCTGAAGTACCCTCTCCTCAACTTCAAAAAGGGACCTGCACCACTTATCACAACCTCCTCCTCCTGTCTCCCCAATACTCACATCACTATTCCGGGGTTTCCATAATGCACCTGCTAGAACTATGATAGTACCCATCTCTCAGACCATGTTATGAATTTCTTCCCTTGCTTCCCCCATTATCCAGCACATCAAGTTTAAGCTCTTGTTCTCACTCTCAAAGTCCTTCAGAACGGTGCTCTGGCATATACATTTCTGACCTAGCTTATGTTCAGGAACTTCACCCACTTATTCTCTGCACTGACGAAAATCTTGGTACACCGTTCATTTCCTCTCACTCTATGCCTTAACCACATTGCCCAGACACTCGCCAAGCCATGCCTGTTTTCAAGTACCTCCTAAACAGATTCACTTACTTGTTTCATTTCTCAAATCAGGTAATAAGTTATTTTAATCCTGTCTCTTGAGTCTATCGGGACCTGCAGTCTTTTCAACTACAGATTTTTGACGGAAAGATCTTTAGGGCAGGATCTTATATAAAGGCAGAGCACACCATCAGTTCTTTACAAATTAACAACAGCTCATCACCACTAAGGATGTTAAGTAGCGTGTATTTCACTAATCGAGTAGTGGATGCATTTTTGCATTGACTAGTCGATTAGTCAATAGGGCGGCAGCTGCCCCTTTGAAATGCCACCACAGTGGGGCTCCCTGCAATGCTGCCACTTTGAAGAACCCCCCACTTCCCGTCCTTGCTGCCTCTATCTGATAACGGGGGGGCGACTAGTCGAGTCAAATGCTTATCGGATAGTGAACTAGTCCTTAACATCCCTAATTTCCATTTTCTCCCAAAAAAGTCACTACTTACCCCAGCTTGCTCAGGTTTACTTGCAAGAGGGAAGGCCTTCTTTATAAATAAAGGTGAGCTCAGAGCAATGCCATGATACAGTGGATCTCCAAAAAATGTAGCATATTAAGCCCAAAGGATGCCAAAGTGGAATGATCTTGATGTTTGAAGTGTTCACGAACTGCTTCTGAATGACTTATGAATTCCTCAGAATAACTTCTATTATAAAGAATGGGTTTTTTACCTTGTATTAGAGCTAAAGTTTTAAAAGTGTAATAAAGAAAACATTATTACATTTAACCGAGTTTGCCATCTGTTAAAAGTGAACTGTTTCAGTCAGGCTAGGAAATGCTACAATTCACAAGCATTCAAGAAAAGAATTCTTCACTAGTGAATGACAACAACTGTAATTATGAAAACATGTTCAAACTCTGTCAGAATACAAATTTTTAATTCAAGGTCTTATACCCATGAAACCCACATTTGTAAAATTTTGCAACTACTTTTTTTCATAAGGCATTAAACCAGCAAATACGTGAAAACTACAATCCAGAACATTTGGGAGAAATCTGGGATATTTGGGAGAAAAGCCAAAGTTCACCTTTTAATGTAACTGAAACACAGATTTTTGGATGGACATACTGAAAAAAATAGTAGATATTTTGCTAAAAGTTAAAGGCAGCTGTTAACATACAAAACAGGAAATCAGTGGGGCCCTGCGCAGATACAAAATTTTGTATCTGTAGCTGCAAAAATGAGTCGTGTATATCCACATCCATATTTGCTCATACACATACCTCCGGATATAAAGCTGACAGCCACAAACCTGCAATGCAAATTTGTATCCACCAAAAAAAAGGAGGCAGATACCCACAGATAGGCGCAGATGTGAGGGACCTAACACTCAGAACTTCTGGCGCTGCATTTCTGACTGTACCACTAGCTCGACTGACGGCTCTGGGCAAGTCACTGAGGCGCTCCACACACAGGTGTCGTGCCAGGGTAGCTATTCTGACTGGGGGTGTAATTGAAAAACAACAACAATTCCGTTATCCCCATACAACCCCAAGTGCAATTCTGCCCTGGTCCAAGTCCTGTGACACTGGGCCCGGGGTGGGGGGGGGGTCCCCCTCCCCGCCACAGCCGCTCAGGCAACTCACCCCGACTAGCAGCCGCCCAGTGACACCCCTCCCCCCACCACCGACCGGGCCTCGCGCCCTCCCTGGGGGCTTCCCCACCGGTTAGCCGCGGCGCGGAGGCTGTTGGGAGTTGTAGTTCTCTGCCCCTCCCCCTGCCGGCTCTCCCCGCAGCGCGAGGCCCGGCTGGACTGCAGCTCCCGGCATGCCCCGCGCGGGAGAGGGCGCTTCCTCCCCCCCGCCTGTGGCAAGCGCCCCGTCCCCACTGGCCCCAACCCCGCTGAGGGAGCGCGCCGCTGGCAGCGAGCCCAGGCCCGCGCTACCGCCCCGCTGATGGACCCGCCCGGCCCCCTGGCCCCGCGCGGCATCTACCGGGTTGCAAGACGGCGGCGCGGGAAGCTCCTGAGCGGCGGGAGGCGGTAGCGGCACCACTAGAGGTACAGCCTTGTGGCAACTGAGCATGCGCGCCGTAGAGCTGAGCATGCGCAGTGACATCCGCTAATACCGCGGCCCCCTCTGCCCTCAGGCTGACAGAGGCCTCCCTGTAGGGATGGGCGGAGTCTGGGCTGGGGCGGGTCAGACGCAGCCAGCTGGCGGCAGGGCCGGGGCAACGGGTGAAGGCCGGACCCTGGGCCAGATTAGTCCAGGGGTTGCTGGTGCCACGCTCCCCACTGAGTGCAGCTGGCTGCCCTTGTCACTTGCTGAGAGCTGCACAGCTGGACAAGCCTGGCCCACAGCCCCTGTGGCTGCTAGCTGGTGGGAGAGCCTCCTCTAGGCAGACTGGCCACCCCCGAGATAGACTGGCCACTCCCAAGGCTGCGTCTACCCTGGCACGGTCTTGCGCAAAAGCGGCCACTCTTGCGCAAAAACTTGCTGCCTGTCTACACTGGCCGCGTGTTCTTGCGCAAGTAAACTGACGTTCTACTGTATGAAATCAGGGCTTCTTGCGCCAGAACTCTGATGCTCCTGCTCAAGACTAAGCCCTTTTGCACAGCTGCTCTTGTGCAAGAGGCCAGTGTACACAGGCAACATGAATTTCTTGTGCAAGAAAGCCCTATGGTTAAAATGGCCATCAGAGCTTTCTTGCGCAAGAGAGCGTCTAAACTGGCAAGGATGCTCTTGCGCAAAAGCACATGCCAGTGTAGACACTCTCTTCTGGAAGAGTTTTTACAGAACTCTTCCGCAAAAGAGTTCTTGCACAAGAACCTGCCAGTGTAGACGTAGCCTTGCAAGAGTGCAGACTCATGAGCTGTGCACCTATGTGTTGCGAAAAATACACACACACCTATTGGGGTTATTTTACTTGCTTTTGCATTTCTGAATGGGGAGGGGGGTGCACCCGCTTCATACTTCTGCTGTTACCTCTCCCAAACAATCTGCAGCCTAAACTCCATATACCTAAAACGTTTGTGCCTTTCAGTGCTGTTTTGGACTTCCAGTAGCATCTGATTCTGCTTGGTCCTTCCCTTTTTAATTGGAAATGTAATTAAAATATTTATTTCTGTAACTAATTTCCCATTCCACAAACACTGAATCACATGCTTTATTCATCTGTTACTTCATTTGTTGCACATTTTTCTCCTGAATTGTTTATATTTCTGTTAGGCCACAGAAAATTGGGCCTAGGGCGGTTATGCTAAGACAGACCGAGAAGAGTCCAGCAAAGGGTTCTGGGTAGTCCCTGAACAAAATTTGAGACATGAGTTGAGCAAGGGCATGAGATAAGTGAACAGCTGCATTTTTGTACTTGCTGAGCTGAACAGCTTGCCTAAGAAACTGATAAGAAAACTCCCTGTCTCCTCATTGTCTGGTACTTGCTTTCTGTCTTAATAAGAAAGTTGCTAATGTATCAAGGCCACCTTGTATAGTTGGCAAGGTATGCATCCATGCTAGAAGTTTCTAACTAACAAAGGGGGGTGGGTTGCTTAAGTGAATAGTCTATGAGATGACGGAACTGTCTATATAACCCCACTTGTTATAGAAATCGGGGGCTGGTTCTTGGTAGAGACGGGCTGCTCTCTATTGTCGTGTGCACTCTTCAATAAAGAGCTTTGTGATTAGACCTTGCTGGTGTTGCCTGTCTCTTTGCAGTCAGACAACGAACTGAAGCCGTCTGGGTTAGAAGTCCCCGACATTTCTAAATGCATAATTGACATTTAAAGCCTTTTATGTATGTTAGATATTTTGCTATGATACATGGATGTGGGCTTTTTTTCATTCTGACAAGTTTATTGTTTTGTATGGCCCAAATCACAATTTTTTAAATAAATTATTTTATTACTTCTTTGTATTGGTGAGCAAGGGACAGTTTGCCTTTTGGTAAAATTAAAATGCCCTTTGTGCCTACTATGCTTTTACAGTGGGATAATTCCTAATGCATGTTAGTTACCCTTTGGTAAAAACACACATTTTCTTTGCAGTGAAGGCAGACTATAATGCTGATTCAGAAATGTTAAATGCATTACAGGCAGTCCCCGGGTTACGTACAAGATAGGGACTGTAGGTTTGTTCTTAAGTTGAATTTGTATGTAAGTCGGAACTGGTACATATTGTAGGGGAAACTCTAGCCAAACATTTCTCCAGAGCTCAGTTTTATTCTCCCACACCTCAGTTCCGTCAGTCCTTTATTCTCAAGCTGAGGTGTCTGCTGAGAAAAGCGCTCCGCGTCTCCTGGTCTGCTGGGAGGGTGCTAGCCAGCGTCTCCCTGGTCTGCTGGGGGGAAGCAGCTAGTGCGGGGTTGCCTCACCCCGTTTGTAAGTAGGGATCCGATGTAAGTCGGATCCATGTAACCCGGGGACTGCCTGTATTATTGTTATGACTTGACAACGCTGATACTAATTGTAGGAATAACATGCCTCCCTTGCCATCAGAGGTATTTGCATATGAACGTCAGCAACCTCCTTCCGATTTATGTAGGTATCATTGAAAACTAGTTACAACTTTTTAAACTAAAGGAATTAAAGCAGCATTTCCCCACTCAGTTTCTCATTTCCTTTCCCTTTACTTACTAAGGCTATGTCTACATTATGGACCTTTCAGCAAGACAGCTGAACTGCAGCAACTGTGCTGCTCTAAAGTCTCCTGCATAGCTGCTCTATGCTTTGTTAGTGAAACTTATGTCGGTGAGGGTGTGTGTTTTTCACACCCCTGACTGACAAAAGTTCTAGTGAGGACAAACTTAAGGGTTTGTCTAGACAGACATTCTAAAGTTAATTTAGAAGTTAAAGTTAATCCTACGGGATTTAGTGGCATCAGGATGGAGCCTATTGACCTAGGAGCTGAATAAACAGGTAGATACAGTCTCTGGTCCAAAAGGCCTTACAATCTTCCTCTCCTTCCTGCAGCTGCACAGGCAGGGCTGGGAGTAGACGTACAAATTGCCTAAGCTCTCTGGGGCAGCAACCGCCTTTCCTGTCCAGTGTCTGGGCAGCCTTAGTACAATGGGTCCTTGGAGCATCCTCCTACATGCTACAAAATAGTAGCCCAGGAAAAAACACTAGGGGTTGATGATTCTCTGTTTGACTTATGGGGTCATCCTGCCAATGGTAGCCTATAGAGACACAGGGCCCAAGGGACCCCAGAGTCTTAGCCAGCCTGTGGCATTTTATTGACTCAGCTGGCCAGCAGCTCCCTCCGACTCCCTGAATCAGATGGGGGCTGCAAAACCAGGATGAGCCAGCTGGATGCTGGGCAGTCCCTGAGTAGAGAAACATTCCTGGCTGCCTGGGAGGTGGAATTAACTGATGTGCTAAGGACAGGAGAGCAAGGAGCATCTTGCCAGCCGACACTATGAAGCTTAGCATAGGCAGGTGCTGGGTAATCATTGCTTTCCAATTGTAACAATATGGCTTTTCTGTAGCCATGTTGGAAGGCCTGTGCTAGGCCTGAACCAAAGCCGCCTTCTGTAGCCAAACTGAAGAGTAGCAGCCATTACTGTAAGGCCTGGAGTCACATACTCACAGTTCCATCTAAATTGTATTAAAAAGTGTCACACCAGGCTGTGAGAAGGGGACTTTGCCCTGATAGCTCCCCCACTGTCACCAGATAAAGAAACAGATCTCAAGATGGGTAAAGAAAACTTAAGTCACACCATTCTGTCTGGCAAGAAACTGCTTATCAATAGAGAATGGTGTGGAATCCTCGTCCTATGAGCATTGTCACTACACTTTCCTACTGTTTGACTGTGTGATCTCTGTCTGGTTTGTAACTGTTTCTGTCTGCTGTATAATTAATTTTGCTAGGTGTAAATCAATTAAGGTGGTGGGGTATGACTGGTTAGGTAATTTTGTTATTATTGGTTAGTAAAATTATACTAAAATAATTGGTTACGGTATAGCTAAGCAACGCTCAGGTTTCATTATATAAACTGGGGTTCAAGAAGGAGAAGAAGATCAGAAGTAACATAAGGAAGAAAAGGCTGGAAGAGGACCAGGAGGAGGGGGGAAGACCTGGAAAAAAAGAACTCACCTCAGAGACACAGCCTAAGACCAGGAAGACTGATATTGCCTGGCCAATAGGGGAAGTCTGCCTGCTTTTATCAGGATTGGTGAGCATGACACTGTGTGCTTAGCATGTGCATTCTGCTTGTTTGGGAATTGTCAATAAATAGAGGATAAGGACATTACTGTGTGAGGCTCTTTCAGTGGCTAAAGATCCTGCCAACTTGCAGGTTGTTACACCCTGAGCCCTAGGAATTGGGTACAGGTGGGTGTGTAAATTCACAGGGTTGCACCATGAGCCCTAGGAACTGGGTAAAGGTGTGTGTCCCTACAGTGTGGAAGGGATAGAGGAATTTGTGCGGGTAACACAATGGAATCAGAATATGCTCTTGGGGCAAATACTCATGCTCTGAGGAAGGGCATCTTGGGATGTTTTATGCAGTCTAAGTCTTCCCCCAGAGGGGAGGGATTTGCCTTTGCTAGCAGTTTGTATTTCATCCCCAGGAGCGGAGTAAAATCCTGAGCATGAGAGAGATGAACACAGAACCTCAAGAACAATCGCTAGGTAACCGGCCACAGTTACCTCGCGCTCGCCACAACTGGGCTCTCCTGCTTCCAGGAGCACATTCCTCCATTCCAGCGCCAGGTGTCACGTGCGCGGGTTTGCCCTGGTCCACGACCAAACAGCAGTGACTCACCCCATTCATCACCATCGCGCCACGTTCCTCAAGTTGTCCATCTCCTTTCAGATCTCTGCACGTTCCTTGGTATCCTAGCAACCAGCAGAAACTTTCCGAGTAGAGCTCAGAGCAGGCGGATGCTCCCAGAAGCCAATCACATGCCCATGGCCGTGACTTATTAACTTTGAGCCTATCAGGGTATGTTATTGTGGATCCCTAGGACGACTAGTCCTGGGAACCACCTCGCTGTACGGAGGCCGCCTCAGAGCTCACAGTTGCTGGCCTCCCCAGGCCAGCGCCCAAAGGAAAAATGAGCTTCTCCATCACGTTTGCAGAGCTGGTGAACATTGCGATTGGCACGCCTGAGCTCGGCCACGTCAACTTCAACGCCCTACACGTCCTGCTGCACAGTCTGCTGGAGCACCTGCAGCTGCAGGAGGCCAGGAGGGAGATCTCCAAGGAGGAGAGGGAATTTCTCCAGCCTGCCGCTAGCTTTGCAGCTGAACACCAGGGCCAGGAGCAGGCCTCCACGGAGAGGAAATCCAGCTCACTCTTTCACCAGCTGCAGGAGAGGCTGACGAAGATTGAAAGCCAGCTGCTCCACCTGAACGCTCCCCCTACCACAGCCGAGCTGCTGACTCGCAGCCAGTCCCTCAACAAGCCTGCCGAGGAAATGTGGCAAATGATCCAGCTGAAGAAGAAGATGGAAATGAATGAGGAAGGAATGACGAAGGTGAGCCGGCCCTGCTTTGGCAGAGCTACTGGTTCCTTTCCCTCAGGTCTGTTAGGTGTAAAAGGTACTGCCCACAGCTCCTGCCACAGGGCAGTGATCTGCCAAAGCCAGCTAGAGGGGGTGTCTAGTTCCCAGGAGCCCGGAGAGTGCAGGTGGGGACCATTGGCCATGGACTCTGGGAAATCTCTCTCCTAGGAATCTGAGCAGGGCTAAAGCAGGTTCATCTGAGCAGTTTGGGTCTAGTCCATGGAGAAACTGAGTTAAAGAGCACTGGTTTGAGGTGGCCAATTTCATCACATGGGCAGCAGAGGACTCCCTCCGACTATTGTTAATTCGCTCCGGGCAGAAAATGAGACACCAGGAACTGTTTCAGTCCCCGCTCTCCAGAACAGGCTCTGGCTATGCCTGTCCCTAGTAATCACTCACTTGGGGACCCTTCTTGTGTCCCGAGAACTTCATTTCAGGTTTGCTTTGGACTCCCTTGGGAACAGCCTCAAGTCCTTAGCAGGGCTGCAACCCCAGAGGAAGGTCCCTCCTAGACCTTCCCCATAGCACATCCCTGCGACACGCCATGCCTCTGGGGAGGCTCTGAGCTGGATGAGGAAACCGGATGCCCGCTTCTCTGCTGCCCTGCCCCTTGTGTTAGCATTGGCTGTGAGTGTCAAATGCCACCTAATCGGAATGGTCTCCCAGCCCCTGGGCACTGCTGGGAATGACTGCACCAAGGTGTAAGGCAGCGGGGAATCAGGCCCGGAGGCACGTCACCTCCTGGCCCAAAGCACACAGCCATTCTGGACACATGGGATCAAGGGAGTAGCGTTTACTTCCCTGGGAGGAGAAGGTCCACCCATTGCAGACGAGCAAGGTGGGTGGTTGGGGTGGGTGGGGTAAGGGCTCCAGCTGGGGGTGCAGGCGTTGGGGTGGAACCAGGGATGAGGTTTTGGGGTACAGGGGGAGGCAGGGCTGGGGAAGAGAGCTGGGGTGTGGGAGGTAAGGGCTTCAGCTAGGGGTGTAGGCTTTGGGGTGTGGCCAGGGATGAGGGTTTGGGGTGCAGAAGGGGGCTCAGGGCTGGGACAGAAGGTTGGGGTTGGGGGCGTGGGCTCTGGGAGGGAGTTTGAGTGCAGGAGGGGACTCCGTGTTGGAGAAGGAAGTTGGGGTGCAGGATCCCGGCGGCTCTTACTGCAGCTCCTAGGTTGCCAGGTCTGTGAGTGGCCAGGGAGGCTCTGCAAGCTGCCCCTGCTTGCAAGCAGCTCCCAATAGTCGCAGTTCCTCGCCAGTGAGCACTACAGAGCTGGCACTCGGGCTGCATGTGGCACCTCCTGCCCTTGGCCACCCATGTGCTAGGGGCCACAGGGACCTAGCAGCTGCTTCTGGGAGCCGTGCGGCTCCAGGGCCGATAGGGAGCCTGCCTTAGCTGCAGGCTTTTATCGGCCCAATCAGCAGTGCTAACCAGAGCCACCAGGATCCCTTTTCAGCTGGGCATTCTGGTCAAAACCTGGCCGCCTGGGTTACAGAAGCAGTTGGCTGGCTGCCTGTCCATGCCGAGTGCTCGTGGCTTGTTCCCGATCCTGCCCGGTCTGCTTTGAGCTGGTCCCGACTCCTTCCTTTGCTTGTCCGCTTCACTCCTCAGGCCATGAACACGCTGCAGGATCTGCTCACCAACATCTACTCCCTGCAAACCACCGTCAACACCTTCCAGCACGAGCTGGAGGTCTTGAAGGACAGCTTCCAAAAAGTACGTGCGTCTGCCGGGGCAAGAGGCGGCTGGGGGTGCTGCCCTGGAGAGCTCTCCTGGCAAAGGGGCGCCCTGGTGACTCAGTCACCCTCTGCACTGACTTGCCGGGAATCCGGCTTCTCTGCTCCCCAGAGCACAGAGGACTGAAGGCGTTGGGGGTTGGAGCAAGACCCGACTGCTCCGGCTGGGGGATGCAGGATTGGAACAACCAACCCCCCCCAACTTGACAAACTTAAGTAGCCATGAAATCCTGAGGCCAAGCAGAGCCCTGAGATACCAACACATGCGCGCTCTTGCTGCGTCCTTCCAGGGCTGCTCCTCTGGCCTCCTTTCCGACTTGGGTCCATGCTCTTTCTTGGGGAGCCAACCCTGGTCCCCCTGGTCCCTCTGCCTGGTCCTTCTGGGCAGAGGCAGGTGCTGATGTGCGGCTGGAGGCCACCCCCTGCTGGGAACTGTCTGTACTAAACAGAGCCGGGTCCCCTTTCCTGCCTGAGCCCCTCCCACTTTGTTCCCTGCGGGACCTCCCCTCCAACGCCCTGTCCCCCAGTTCCAGTCCATCCAGTGAAGTCAGGACTGAGCCTCGGCTGAGCCAGGCATTAAACACGAGCTCTTGACGGTGCAGTTAGCTGGGTATTCCCTTGCCACTCCAGAGGGGTGGAGGAGGGCGGAGCTGGCAGGACGCCGCTGGCTGCCCATTCACTCTGCCCATCACGCCAATGTGGTTTGCTTCACAGGTCAACATGGATGAACTGAGAGAGCGGCTTGCCCAGCTGGACCAACAGAGCCAGCTCATCCAAGCTATCCTGGACAGGCTGGTGAGTGGGGAGAGGCGGGGAGTCAGCAAGAAACTGCTGGCAAAGGGGCGTTGACCCAGTCGATTGGGAACGTTGGGAGATCGGCTTTTCAGCGCCTTGTGCAGAGCGTGAGCTGCCCGACACCTCTGGATGTTCTGCTCAGCCCAGCAGGGCCCAGGGCTTAATGAGGCAGCAACATGTTCATTCGAAGCAAATCCATCCTCCCTGGTGAAATCTATCTCCTTTCACCCGCCAGCCAGGGGCTGTGTTTGCGGTAGTGTCTGTAACAAGCAGCCAAAGGGCACGTTCCATGCTGGGTATAATACACGCAGCCACACTCTGTGGTCAGCTCAACTGTGTAGAGGTCTCCATCTCCGAGCCATGGTCACCTGGCTGGAAGCTGGTCTCCTGCCAGCCCTGGCCTGTGTCCTGCTGCCGCTGGGCTCTGAGTGCAGCATTGGTGACCCTGCCCATCAGTGTGGGTAGCTGTAAGTAGGGTGCCCGCAGGAAGGGTGACCGAGCACTCGGTGGGTGAGTGTAAGGGGTGTATCCTGGACTTGTCCCACCCTTTGCTCCTGAGAATGGCATTGGCCTGGGGGCCTGGAAGCCTTCGATCATCTGCAGTAATGCCCCAGCTGCTCACAGGTGGTAGCAACCACACTCAGTCCATGGCCACATGCGCCTTTTCTAGGCCTCGCAGCCTGCTCTGAATTTGGCAGCTCGGCTCAGCCCTCCCTTAGCCTGGGTCTTGGGCAGGGTGAGTTTCATTTGGTGCTGGAGCACACCCTGTTGGTTGGGGAGGGGGAATAGCACTGGGGCAACTGTGCCAGGGAAGCTGGCTATAGAGCATGCTATGGGTGTCACCGCGCGGGGTGCGGGTGTTGTGTCACACCTCCCTGGTGTGACACACTACCCCATGCTTGCCTTCAGTGAGGACCCCTCCACACATTGCTGAATCTGCGGAGAGGTTTGGGTCTGGCGGAGGCAGGATCAGGCTTGTCCTGCGCGCCCTGTCCCGGATGGCCCAGCTTTTGCTCTGATACGAAGCACAAGGCCATGCCCCTGATGGGTAGCTCCTCTTGCCTTCCTCCGCATGCAGGACAAGCTGGAGGCCCAGATGAGCTCTTTACCCGGGCAGGCAGACATAGTGAAGTGGAGTGCTCTCTTCGACTCGCTCGCCCCCAAGGTAGGTGCAAATTCCCGCCTGCCGGGGGGACCACACCCAGCCAGAGCAGTTGCTTCAGGCAGTGCGGAGCAGAACCGTCATGTGCTCCCGGGTGAATGGGGCAAGCCAGCTCCCCCGGATTTACTGTTCACCATTGGATCAGATTTTCAGAGCCTGCCGAGTGAGGCAGGGCTAGAGTGCTGATTCACACTGGGACCCAGACCATGGGGGGTTCGTCACGGATCAGCTCCATTCCAGGGCACAAGAGGGTTGGTGCTTCTCTCTGGCGGGGAGGAGAATGCTGCAAAGTGAAAGCCTCAGGCCTCTCAGATGGAGCTAGGTCACACTACACCCCTCTGGCATCGCACACACACTCCTGGAACGCAGCAGCGGCTCACCCCTTCATGACCACTCCTCAGCACATCCAGCGATGCCCTGGGGATTATTGCAGGGGTTGGTTACAGTCCCTAGTCAGTAGCACTTCTCTCTGGGCTACTGGGTCGCTGAAATTTAGGGGGGGCTGCTAACAGCCCCAGCCCTGCACCCTGGAGTGCAGCAAACAGCACCGGCCTGCAGCCTCACTCTGGGCACCCCTGAGCCCAAACACCAGCAAGTCTAGCTCCACTACCAGCTGATCTGAGCTCAGTAAGGCCAGGTGGTGGAAGGGGCCCTGTAAAGGGAACCAGCCTGCCACAAAGCCGGTGCGGGGCTGTTTTCTTTCAGAGCCCCTCAGAACCGGGGCCCAACCTCGACACGAAACGGGAGACGGTCAGAGAGTCCCTTGGCAGGCTGAGCCAGCTGCCAGACAAGCATGAAGCCTTAGGGAGCCGCATCAGCCTGCTGGAGAGCGAGCTCAAGCAGCAAGCGGATCGCCTAGGTGAGGCCCCAGTGCCCAGCTCCGCTCCTGGCCCCAGGCCTGTCTCCCAGGAGAAACCAGCGGTGTAGAGGGCAGTAAGAGCCCAGATGTGACCAGATGCAACCAGCTCCTTTCTCCTGGACAGTCAGAGTCGTGCCTGGAAGGACACAAATGAGATTGGACAGCCGGCAGGGCACAGCCCAGCTCTGGGGGAGGGACCTGGGGTGGGGGAGGTCTGTACCGGCAGGGCCTAGCCTGGCTCCTGGGAAGGAAGCCAGCATCTGTCTGGCAGGGCTCAGCCCAGCTGTGGAGGAAGGAGACAGGGTCTATCTGGACTGTCCAGGACCACAGGAAGGGAGACGGTCTATCTCACAGGCCTCAGCCTGGCTCTGGAAAAGAGACCTGGGGTCTATTCTGGAAGGGCCCAGCTTGGCTCCAGGGGAGGGGAACTGGGGTTTATCCTCGCAAGGCCCAGCCCGGCTGTGAGCTGGTGTCTATCCCTGCAGGGCCCAGCCTGGGTCTGGGGAAGGGAAAGCCAGCCCTCAGGGATGCGGAGCAAGGGACTCTCTCTGCCTGGGACCTGGGCATGGCCCCGAACGTGGCATCTTTCTTCCTACGGGTGTTGTTGGAAGCAGAGAGCGCCCAGTCTAGGGGGAGCATGCAGGGCTGGGAGCTGGGCTAAGCATCCCGAAAAAGTGAGGCTGTCAGGTCTGGAGGCCAGGCCTACAGTCTGTCTGTAGCGCTGAGCTGCCCCACAATGGTCTTCCTAGCACTGACTCACCAGGGAAGCATTGCTCTCATGGTGAGGCTGACCCCAGGAGCATCCCACCTTGGACAGGGGCTCCAGTGGGAAAGCCTGAGGGCAGAGAGCTAAAGCACTGTTCCTCCAGTCTCACAGCAGAGCTGGGAATGCAGCCCAGGCAGCTGTGTCCTCAGGAACACCCCCGTCCATGCCTATCACCCTGTAACATCTCTCCAGTAGCAGTATGAGGCATTGTCTGGTATTGAGCTAGCACCAATGCTGGGCTCCCCATATGAATCCATTGCTGAATAGCTCCTAAGGGGGCAGCTGGTGGTGGCACTCCTGGGTGGGCAGGGCTTGAACCTAGCACCATGGGGTCCCCCAGCCAATGCCCTAACCCCTAGGCCACTCGAGAACCCACCTCACTGCCCTACATTCAGGGCGGCTACTCTGGATTTCAAGCAAACCAGCTCTCCGTGGCTTCTCTGCCGCTTGTTCCAAGCACCATGCATGTGCTGTAACTGGGGGGTATTCTCCCACCTCAGCTCTAGCACACTGGTGCAGCGCCACTGGGAGCCCTAGTGCAGACAGCGCTCCAGCAGCTTCTGCCCTGCATGTGCCCAAGCAGTGGGGCCGCGGTAGGACAGCTGGCAGCTGGCCTCCAGGACCGTGGCTGGCCGGACTGGAGCTGCACCTGTCATGCGACAGCGGAGGGGGAATTCCCACGAGCCTTCTGTGCAGACACAGCTTTGGTGTCTTTTCATTTGGTTCCAGACAAAATTGGGCTCACAGCTGCCGTCGCCGCTGAGCTGGAGAGAATGAAAGAGGAAATCAGCAGCCTGCAAAGCAAACAAGACAAGGTGAGCCGGGCCCGGGGCTGGGCTAAGAGGGTGCACAAGGGTCTCTTGCAATTTTTTGCTCTTTCCATTTTTCTTTTGTGCGTGTCACCAGTTCCCCAACATTTGTCCCTGATCCTGTGAGGACGCCTGTGAGGTTCCGTGTCATCTGGCCGCTAAGCTCCCAGCAATCCTCAGAAATCTGCTCTGCACTTCTCTTGTCATGATCCCTTTGCCCTAAAGATTAGCTCTACTAGTTTCACCCTTAGATCTATAGGCAGTTCTCCAGTGGCGGTTTGCAGGGCAGACACGGGTGGTGTTCTCATTACAAGCAGAGCTGGGGCCTGGGCAGTTCCACATTTCAGAGAGCTGGTTTTGAGGCTGGCCCAAAAGCTTGGCATCTGTAGTCCCAAACTGGGCTTATCAATGCTTCATACATCACCATCAGTCCACCTTCTCTGCACCCCATGGGTTTCCAGCTACATGTACATTGATCCAAGTTCCTCCCTTCCATATGGTACTACCTGTGTGACCTTTCCAAGTGAATTGGTTATCAAACACTACTCCAATTAGTACATCAGCATTTGAAAATGGGAATTTTTTCCAATTAGTCCTGTTCTTCTCCAATTTTCTTCCTGGTGAAAAGCATTCCCTTGGGTTGTGCAAGTGAGACTTTCAATCCCCAGTCGGTAATGCTCTGGACGTTTCATTTGTCGTTCTCTGGTAACTTTAAGTCTTTTTCACTTAGTCCCTGGAACACGGTTATCTTAGGATCATAGAATCCTAGAGCTGGCAGAGACCTCAGGAGGTCACTGAGTCCAACCCCCTGCCCAAAGCAGGACCAACTCCAACTCAATCTGCCCAGCCAGGGCTTTGTTAACTTAAAAACTTTTAGGGCTGGAGATTCCACCCCTTCCCTAGGAAACCCATCCCAGCGCTTCCCCACCCTGCTAAGGAAATAGTTTTTCCCAATATCCAACCTAGACCTCCCCCACTGCAACTGGAGACCATTGCTCCTTGTTCTGCCATCTGTCACCACTGAGAACAGCCTCTCTCCATCCTCTTTGGAACTCTCCTGCTATCAAATCCCTGCTCCCTCTTCTCTTCTGAAGACTAAATAAGCCCAATTCCCTCAGGTACAGTCCCCTCATCATTTTGGTTGCCCTTTGCTGGACCCTCTCCAATGCATCCACATCCTTTCTATAGTGGGGGCCCAGAACTGGACGCAATACTCCAGATGTGGCCTCACCAGTGCCGAAAAGGGAAGGACCAATTCCCGTCTGCACACTTTCTTGTTCTTCTCTGGCTCTTTATAAAAACCAGCTGCCCTCTGCCAGGCCCCGTTTGATAGGCTGTTAATGACGAACAGGTGGGTGGGACCAATTCCTGCTTAGAGGTCCCATCCGCCCTGTGTCAGCCTTACCCTGTGAAATCCAGCCACTGGCCGCCAGCTAGGTCTCTGTCCTTGCAACGCTTCCTGTTTCGCGTTTGACCCTCCGAGGGGCAGGCTGTGCTTGGGGAATGCCTGATGCCCGAGCACCTGAAAGCCGGGCTCAGTCTGGAGGGCACGAGGCGGCGATTGCTGCCTGGGTGCCTGACACGGTGCCATACCCGCCTCTCCTCAGGGGAAGGACTTGCAGAAGGACTTGCAGGCCCAGGTGCAGAAGCTGAAGGAGCAGTACGAGAAGCTGAAGAAATCCTCGGAGAGGCTGCTGAGCAACGTGGGGGACTTCCAGGTAAGAGCAAATGCACCGTGACCTTCCAGGCAACCCCCGAGCCACAGCCGGGATCTGGCAGCAGGGACCCGTGTGTCTGCCTGGCCAGCCTTGCCGGATGCAGAGCCGTGAACAGCCTTGTGCACCCCCTCTGGGGCACCCACAAAGACAGCGGCAGGGGCAGCCTTTGGTCTGCCTCCCATGGGGGGAACCAAGGGGAAGGCTTCTTGGGCCCTTCTCTTCCCCCGCATGTGCCCCAGAGCCAGCCACAATCTGGCCCTTACCAGGGAAAATTCTGGGTCCCTCAGGAAACTGGCCTCTGGCTGATAGGGGACATCATAGGGACCCGGGACGAGGCTTAAATAGCTTGTGTGAAGTTTTCCTTTGGGCCCTTCATGACTCGTGGGATGCCACATGCTCCAGGCACGGAGGGGGAGCTGCCCAGGTTTCCCAGAAGGCACCGAGACTGACACATTTAGGCAGCAGCGCAAACATGGCTGAGGCATGGTCCTGTGGTGAGGACAGCGGTGGTGCAGACGCAGCTCAGCCGTGCTCGTCGCTGCGTCTGGTGGGAACACCACCAACACTGCGGTGCCAGTGGGCAGATGGGGCGCAAGTGCCCAGGTGGGGGGAAAGTGACGTGGTCCAGTCCGTGCCACTTAAGGTCACAGACCGTGGGATGGTTTGTGACCCTAGCAACCTCCCTCCTTCTCCCTGGTGTGTTTTGCCTGCCCACAGAACCTGCGGGCGATGGTCCAGCAGCTGGACCTGAACAAAGCAGACAAGGCCCTGCTGGAGCAGGAGATGAACGTGGTGAGTGAAGGCACCTCATGGCACCAATCTCAAGGCTAAGGGCTTATTCCCTCCCCACAATAACAACTTCGGCCTTGCAGTGCAGGGTCCAGCTCGGAGCTCACTGGCCCAGGCACCGAATACGTTTCTCCCGATGGTGCCCTTGACCATGCAGGCACCAGCCTGGCACTTACCCCACCCCACGTAGACAGGTCCTGGAGCTTAGGAAAGAGCACAAGGCAGAATCCACCAATGCGAATACATCTTAGCATCTAGCCCTTCAATTCTGACCATGATGAATGGAGCAGCCCAGCCTTTCTCCGGGGATCTCAGTGAGCCTCCGTCCCTGTTCTCCTTGTGGGCTCGCAAGGGGTGCGGTGACTGCCTGGTCTCAGGGCAGAAGCTACGGCTTTGATCAATTCCTCAGTATCGCTAGTTCTCTCTCTGCTCTGCTGTGAATGGCGCTGGGGCCAAGCAGCCCTTCAAAGCGCAGCCCTGTCGCCTACGCAGGTGAAGGAGACTAGGTATCTCTGTGGCGTTAGATGCACCAGGGCCTCAGAGTGCTAGACACTTAACTCTGTTTCTTGCCTGGGTCGAGGAGACCACCCCAGGAATCTGCCCCTCTTTTCACCCTCTAGACCCTGTTCATGCCCTGCCACCACTGCCCGTCCCCTGGGCAGGCCCATCCTCTTCCTCCGGGATGGGATGGGAGCTCTCAGCCCCATGCAGGGGTTGTGCAGCACCTGGCAGAACTGGGCCCTAATGCCTGCCCTCCCCACACACACAGGCTGAGAGATGTGGGATCCTGTAGTTGGTACCAAATCCGTCTGGTCCTCAGGCCTGAGGAACCTGGACCAGCCTTTAAATGGTGGCAGAGTTCCTCCAGAAACGGCTTCCTTCCAGTGCAGGGGAACTCGCCAGCCCCGTCCTTAGCAATGCTGCATGTGCACCTTACTAAGAGCTCAGCAGCTTCTGCTCCAGAATTGCAGCCCTTCCCTGCCCCCCTGCTTCCCGGTACTTTTGCAGGAAAGCCCTAGCTTGTAGCATCTTTGTAGGCTGCAGCCATGAGGCAGGGGCAGTGGAATCCCAGGCTCTGACGAGGTCTGAGTCCCTGTGGCACAGCGCAGCCACCTCCCTCTAAAACGCTGCCTCCCCGTTAGAAAGCAGACAAGAGTGCACTGGAGGCCATGGTGAACCACGGGGAGCTGCAAAGCGCCACGGCTCAGCTGAGCGACATGATGCAGGATCTGCTGCAGAAGATGTCCCTGCAGGACAAGGACTGGCAGAAGGCTCTGGAGAAGCTCTTTACTGACATGGACTCCAAGGTAGCAGCATCAGCTGGGAGGAAGGGGGTAGCCAGCACATGAGGCAGGGGCTTCATTTCGAATGGGGGGAGGGGGGAACTTGAACCATGATAAGACTTCTTGGGCACTTGAAAGCTCTAGTGTTTTGACAGATAACTTAGCAATGAGCTGGCAGGAGCACTGTATCTAATTCCTATATAACCAATAGAAAATGAAATAAATATTTGACCCACTCAGCTCTAATTCCAGTATATTCTGACATCTGGAGGAGGCAAATCTCTTATGGGATATTGGTTAGGGTTGGAAATGTAATGCAAATTCGTACTTTGTTACTGACTCTGAGGAGAGACCCCACCAGAACTCCTGGGCTCTAGCTCCACTCTGGGAGGGGAATGGGATCCGGTGGATCCCAGGGAGGCAGACACATCTGGGTTCTATATTAGAACATAAGAACGGCCACACTGGGTCAGACCAATGGTCCATCTAGCCCAGTGTCCTGTCTGCCAACAGTAGCCAGTGCCAGGTGCTGCAGAAGGAATGAACAGAACAGGGGATCCCATGATCCATCCCATCACCCATTCCCAGCTTCTGGCAAAAGGAGCTCTAGGGACACCCAGCCCATCCTGGCTAATAGCCATTGATAAACCCATCCTCCATAAACTTATCAAGTTCTTTTTTGAACTCTGTTATAGTTTTGGCCTTCACAACACCCTCTGGCAGAGTTCCACAGGTTAACTGTGAAGAAACACTTTCTTTTGTTTGTTTTTTTTACCTGCTGGGTCATTGAGTGGCCCCCTAGTTCTTTTGTTCTGTGAAGGAGTAAATAACAGTTGTTCCACACCAGTCATGATTTTATAGACCTCTCTCATATCCTCCCTCATTCATCTCTTTACCACAGTGAAAAGTCCCAGTCTTTTTAATCTCTCCTCATACGGAAGCTGTTCCATAAGCTTATAGTTTCCGTTGCCCTTCTCTGTGCCTTTTCAAAATCCAACATATCTTTTTTGAGATGGGGTGACCAGATCTGCATGCAGTATTCAACATGTGGGCATACCATGGATTAATATGGAGGCAATATGATATTGTCTGCCTTATTCTCGATCCCTTTTTTTTAATGATCCCCAACCTTCTGGTAGCTTTTTTGACTGCTGTTGAGCAGATGTTTTCAGAGAACTCTCCACCATGACTGCAAGATCTCTTTCTTGATGGGTAACAGCCAATTTAGACTCCATCATTTTGTACGTATACTAAGGGTTATGTTTTGATGCATGCATTGCACTTTGCATTTATGAACACTGAATTTCATCTGCCCTTATGTTTCACAGTTACCCAGTTTTGTAAGATCCCTTTGTGACTCTTCGCAGTCTGCAATGGACTTATCTATCTTGAGTGAAATTTTGTAGAACTCATCATATCTATCACACTCCAGCTGTGCTGCAGTTAAGAGCTCTATGTAGGGTCAAGGCATGCGCTTTGAGCAGACCTCCGGCATGAAACTCAGGAGGGGCAAGAGTCCCCCTTCCCCCCATGTCCCTAAAATGGTACCCCAGCATGCTGTGAAATCACTCCACTCCACAGCAAGGACGGGCACCAGGAGCAGTTGAACAGGATGTAAAACACCATGGCTGTGTCTACATTGGCACCCCTTTCCGGAAAAGGGATGCTAATGAGACACTTGAATACAAATCGCGGGGATTTAAATATCCCCGCGGCATTTCTGTTACATAACTGCCGCTTTTTTCGGCTCGGGGTTTTGCCGGAGAAAGCGCCAGTCTAAACGCGATCTTGCGGAAAATAAGCCCTTTTCTGGAAGATCCCTTATTCCTACTTGAAAGCAGGAATAAGGGATCTTCCGGAAAAGGTTTATTTTCGCAAGATGCGTCTGAACTGGCGCTTTTCTCCGGCAAAACCCGAGCAGCGCAGCAATATGTATCAAATGCCGCGGGGGATATTTAAATCCCCCGCGGATTTGCAATTCCGAAGTGTCTCATTAGCATCCTTTTTCCGAAAAGGGGTGCCAGTGTAGACACAGCCTATCAGCCTGATCTTCCTTTCACACTGCATAAACAGAGAGACTCTGGACCATGCTGGAGTGAAACTGATGTGAGACCAGGATCCCTCTCCCTGCTGCCCCCCCTTCCCTGCAGTCAGCTCCATGAGTAAACAGCCTGCTGCATGGGCAGTGGGGCTGACAACCACCATGGGCCCTGTGGCGAGGTGTGGGGAGGCCCAGCACCGCACCCCCAGAAGGGGCAGGACCTTGGGCAAAAGGGGTGGGGGTGGGGGTGGGGGTGGGACTGGGGGCAGCCAGCCCTCAGCGCCACCCAGACTGTGGCGTGTGCCCCACCCCCCAACCCTCAGAGCTGCACAGAGTGGTGCTTTGGCAGCGATTCAAAGGGGGCCGGGATACCTTTGAATCACTGGGCCCCAGGGCAACTGCCTCCCTTGTCCCCCTCCCACCCTGTCAGCAGGCCTGTACACAGGGACAGGCTGACCAGCCCTGCTCTGTAAGGGCCAGGCCTCACTTTGTTCCAGTCAGGTAAATGGAGTCACTCCCAATAGCAGCAGTGCGTGGCCCACATATTCCCTTCTATCTCAGACCTGCTCCAAGATCATCTGCCCTGGCCCTGGGGCACTAATGTGGCAGGGTTCTCCCCTCGGAGAGAGCCCCTGCCCCTGCTTTCGGGCCCTGTGCTGATACCTCACTAAGGGCTCCATTCAGCTATGGAGAGAGAAGGGCAGAGGCCTAGGCTCCATGCTCTACTCACTGCTGGCTGCACTGTGCATTGATGGCCCCTTACTGCTGCTGGCAGGGCAGGTAAGCCTGAGTCCGTCTTTGCTTGTTGTCTGTCCCAAAACGATTTGGAGTAAGCAGAAAAGGCACAATTCTTTGTCCAGTTTCAGGCAGGACGGACGGATTAGGCTCAGGATGTCGCTGAGGGTTTTGTCCTTCCTTTGAAGATCCACATATCAAAATTTTGTCCATGACAACTACAGCTCCATGTGTGCTTGTGTAACCCACACACCTAGTGTGGTTCACTGACCAATGCAGTGGCACCTAGACCACAGTAACAGATAAGGCCAAGAGACCTCTACAGCAGGGACTGGGAGCCAGCTGGCTTTTAGCTCAGAGGATAGAGGCTCCTCTACTAAACTTCAGAGGTCCCAGGTTCAAATCCGCCTGGTGGTTACACTTGTTAACAGTTTTGCCGTCTTTCTCTGAAAATGTTCTGGTGCACTAGCAATCCCACCAGGTAAACTTCAAAAGCAAATCCCCAGAAAGGTGTGATAAATGTACTCAGTTCAGCACTTCCTTTGTCTAAAGGAATTTGCCAGAGTCCTCTAGAGACATCCAGCTTGGAGAACACGGTAGCTCCTTTCTCTTTGGGGGGAGGAAGGGGTAGGCCATCCTCTGTTGGGAGGGTATATGCTGGATATATTTTCTCAGTATGCCAATCCACTCCATTCTCTTTAACTCAGTTTCCACTTTATGACAGGAACCTTGCCAGTTGGAGGGCTCAGCATTTTCTCTTCGGGCGATTTGTACAGCCGCTCCTTTCATACATTCAGTATCACAAAATACTCCATCGAGTTCTGTCCCCTTTCTCCCTGGGCCCATCCAGGGTGCCATATTGCCGTTGGTCTGTGGTCCTTTGATCACACCCATTCTGCATGTACAGCTTTCGTCTTTGTAAGTTGTTTCTGTGATGAACTGACCGTTGAGTTCACAACACTGCTGGGGCTAGTCAGAGCTGTGTTGGGTGACTTCAGCTCTGAAAGGGGAACAAGGTGGTTAAAAATCCCATCTGATAGGACTGTCAGCTCCAGAATCAATGTTAAAGTCAATAGTCTTGCTGTGACTCTTCAGTTTCACTCCCCAGGCAGGCTCTGTGTTTTCCCAGAAGCCAGGGCATTTGATTGAGTCAACGCCCTGACTGCTTTTGTGCTGCAAACAGTTACAGAGTGTCCGTATTTTGTGCATGAATTACCCTGTGAATCTCTAGGTGGACATGCATCATTTCCTGGAATGTGACTTTTTCTACACCAGGTATATGTAGGGTGGAATTTGACCTGCTTAGCCTGGGAGTTCTTTCTTCTTGCTTCAGGGGTTTCATGATAATGGCTTTTAACAATCAACTGTGTGTTTATAGCTTTTAAGCAAGTTTCAGGTTTTTCAAGTTGCTCCTACCTTTGATTCTGCTGTCTGACTAGTTCAGACTGCATTGTTATTATCTCTGTATAGCTGTGTAACAGGGTTAAATCTGTCTTCAACTGCAGATTTTATGTTAATTCAGTAAGGAGCCTGGCTCTGATATTTTCACATTTTGAAATCCCAAATTCACAGTTTTCAGCTAATGCATGCAGAACTCTTATAAAAGTTTCAATCTTTTCCTCTCATTTCATGAATTCTCTGGTGAAAACATGCTTTTTCATAAATCACATTTCTCTGAGGCATAAGGTATACATCAGACATAGCTAGAACACTTTCCTAGTCATCTTTGTGCCTGTCTCCAATAAGCTGAAAGGATTTAAAGATATGCTTTGCCTGCTTTCCCGTAGCATAAATTAAAGGTGATTCCTATACATCTCCAGGTAACTGGTGGAGTTTTGTAGCAATTTGAAATCTTGCAAAATATTGCTTCCAGTCTGTCCTCAGTGAAGGTTTGTCAAAGCGCCAGTTCTCTAGGGCATTGAAGAGTGGAATGTTGATGAGTTCCTGCAACCTTTGGTGCTTTGTTCCTTCTGTTTGTTCTGGCACTAGTTTACTTCTGACACCATGTCACGTACTTCTTGTAAACGGTCGGCTGCAGGACTGCTACTAGCATGTCAGGCTTCTGTATCAGATATGGACTGACCACAGAGATTACTTCTAAGAGAAAGACACATCAGATGTGTTCACTATAAAATCCTTCAGTGCTCTGCCACGCATGGCTGAGATTAGCTTAAATTAGGTCTTTTACAGACAAAGCCATCTAATGGCTGAATAGTATGATACAGTTTAGCATTCCATTACAGGGGCAGTAAGGTGCAGACTGACAGAGATCCCTGCTGCTGCTGGCAGGTCACCTGGTTTCTCTCCCTCTTCCCGCTCTCTGCAGTTGGACCGCATGGCCCTGGACCCTCTGCGGAAGCAGCTGGAGGAAGTGTGGAAGTTCATTAAGAAATATCTGAGTGAGGGCCCCCGCTTTGATGCTGACAGTGCCGCTGGCTTTAAAAGGTGAGTGGTTGAGAGGCAGGGTCCTGGGGAGGGGACCGGAGCCTCTCTGCCTTGGAGAGATCCCACCAGAGCAGCTGGGCTGTACCCCATCAGGGCCTGCCATAAGTCTAACAGGCTGGTCCACATCCCTTCCACTTGCCCCCACACACAGGGTCCCACCGTGTCAAAAAGCCAAGGACAGGTTAGGGTTAGGAGACGGGCTGGAGAAGGAAGTTCATGTTCCTCTTTCCTCTGTTACTCTTGCCCAAGGCAGGAATGATTGCCCTGGGCTCCTGCTCTGTCATAGAGGGCCTCTAGAAAGCCAGGCTGGCCAGTGGGCAGAACTCCGGGCTGGGACCCAGGTGACCTGGCTTCTGGTTCTGGCTCTGCTCCTGACCTACTGAGGGACCTCGAATGAGTCACTTCCCCGCAGTGTAAGTTCTTCAAGGAGCGACTGGCTCTCACCGGGCATGTCCAAGGCCCTGACTTCATTTGTATCTCTAGGGGCTACGGTGATACAAATACTGTTTCACAGCTAGAGCCAGGGCCGCCTGTGAGCTCTGCTCTGGGCCACAGCGTAGCACGTGCGGGGCTAAGGCAAGCGGCTGTGTCTGTTACAGGCAGCTCTTCGAGCGAGTGAGGTGCATTTCCTGTGACAGACCCGTGGCCATGATGACTGGGCCGTGAGTACAAAGCAACCCCACTTTCCTGCGGTTCTGCCTGAGCCCGGCGAGCCCAGGTCATGTCCAGGAGAGGGCACTGTTGGGCTTTTTTTCATACCGTTACTTCCCCCGCAGACACCTGGTGACCGTCCGAAAAGCAAATCTGTTCTCCCGGCCACGTCCGGCCAGTGCCAATGGCTACGAGTACCTGGCACTTCAGCAGCAAGCAAGGTGAGCAATTCCCAGGGAGACACACGTCTCCCCATGACTACAAGTCTCCTCTCGCGTGCATCTGGTGAGGGATGGGCCAGGGACCTGGTTGCTCCTACGCCTGCATGCCACCTCTGCAAGACGGCCACCACGGGCAGTAGGTTCATGTCCCCTGGCTCTCGCACCAGCTACCCCAGGCACTGCTCTGACCAGGGCAGAAACTAATCACCCCCGGGGAATTTAAACCAGCTCGCAGAGCTATCAGCTTGCTGGCCTGGCAGCAGGCCTGCCCCCTGCTGGGGCCGACAGGCACCAGCACATCACCCCTGCAGCACCTGGCTTTGCCTGAGGTTTCTCCTCCACCTTTGGAGCTCTCGGAGACGCCCTGAGCTGGTCCAAGGGAGCTCCAAGTTCCTGGCGGCACAGCCTGGCTAGATCTCAAGATCTCAGGGTCAGGGTTTCATGGCAGGCTGGCTACTTTCTCCTTTCCCACAGGGAGCAAGCTTTGGAGGGCAAAGAAGGGCGTGAACTGACCAGCCGTGGGCATCTCCCCTCGCAGCAGTGCTGGCAATGCCAGGCGCACGTCCCCTACCCTGGCAAGCGATTGTCCAAGACGAAGGCTCTTACCACCATGTACCCCTACGGAGACCCGACAGTCCTCACCTACGATAACGTAAGCCAGGCTATCGTAGGTGAACTCCCCCGCCACCACCCTAACCCCAGCACAGCAGTTCCCTTTAGCGCCATCGTCTTGGGGAGTGTCAGGCCGAGGGCTGGCATGGGGAGACGTGGCCGCCAGGAGACCTGCTGGAGGGGATTGATGTGGCAGAGGGGCAGTGGCTGTGGGTGAGAGGGTTAAGACAGGTGGTGTTGGGAGGCTGATGGCAGAGGGTGTGGAGGGAGAGATTAAAAGCTGGGAGGAAGCCGGGGGCCTGGTGCGGGGAGAGCCGCGTTCACATACATCCCGTACCACGGTGTGTTCTTCCCTGCAGAACGAAGTGGATATCATGGGCATCAACGGGGTTCTCTACAAGGGCAGGGTGAGCTCGCTGCCAGCGAACCGGAGCCCCTCCCTGGAGAAGGAGTACTCAGGTGTGGCTGGAGGGGCCGCTCCCCTGATGCGGCAGGGCAAGGGGGGCAGCCCGTGGGCCAAACTCAGCTGGGGCCACTTGCACTGGAATGGGGATGCGGAGACGGCACTTCCCAGCATGCAATGCACTAGCTCCAGGGGCGCGAGTGGCTCAGCCCAAAAGGGAGCATTGCAGGCTGGGATCGGGAGGCAGGATGGGCGGTCCTGAAGACTAAGGGGGCTGCGATCAGCGGCCGTAGCGGGGTCTCGGTGCAGGCCCCTCGGCTGGGCAATTTGGGTGCCACGGGGTAACTGATAGACACACGCACGTGGCCAGCGCGACTGAGTGCTGCCGTGAGCGGCTGTGGGGACAGCACCTCAGACACCCACACGGGGGCTTCACAGGGCCCCCCGGCGCAATTCCGCTCCACACACGCAGGGTCAGCACGAGGTGGCTGCTCAGCGGCGAGGTCTCCTCCCAGTAGCCATGCGCCCCCCGCTCTCGCTCTGTCCTGGGGCCGTCCCTACTGGGCTGGCCTCCCTGCACTCCCTCTGCCGCTTGGACATGGCTTTGGCTCCTGCCCACACTAACTGGTTGCTTTCAATTCTTCACGCCAAAGGAGCAAAGACTCCCCAGCCGCCCACCAAACCCGGGATGGAAAGGACACGCTCTGCCACCTCCTATGGCAGCCACTATGTGTCACCCTATGCATGTGAGTGCTGGCGTCCCTGCAGGGGGCGTCCCCGCGCAGCCACGGAGAGGGGCTGGTCAGGGCCAGTGTTCCCTGTAAGCTGAGTGCTTGGCGGCCACCCAGGAGAGATTCAGATGCCACCCAGTGGATTAGCAGAGCCCCGCCTGCATGTGTTTCTAGTGGCGGTGCGTATCTCTGCGTGCCTCAGTGCACAGAACAAAATTTAATCTGCACACAGATGGAAAACATTAGAGGGAACACTGGTCGAGGCCTGCCTCTCCTGGCTCCACAGTGCTGCTCTGGGGGTTCCCAGAGAAATACACCCTGGGAGTGTGTATGGCAGGCTTCTGACATGAGGAACAGCCAGGCTCACACAGCAGGACAACATTCTTGTGTGGCAGCCTCCGCACAAGCTGGGAATGCAGGCAGAGGGGGCAGGCCAGGGCAGGGGGCACTAGGAAGGACGTGACAAGAAGGGCCTTGGCACCCCATGGGGCTCTGGCAGAGCAGGTGCTGTGGCTGCGGTGGAGAAGGCTCTTGCACCAAGGCAGTGGCAGATCGTGGGGAGGGTTGGGCCGTGGTGCAGGCTGGGCAGGTGCTGGATGAGCAGAGGCTGGATAAAAGCCAGAGGGTGGGTTGCAACTATGCAGGGTGGATCTGAGCTTCAGAGAACAAACTGCTAGGCTGGCCGTCTGGCTCACTGCCCTGGAGCAGCACAGAGCTCCAGCCGCCCTCGGCCTAGGGCTGGCAGATCCTGCTGGGGGCTGCCGTCCACTTCTGGGGGGATGAGTCAGGGTTGGTGGGGGGGTGGGGGGTGGACTAGGCAATGAACGGGGAACAACCGGTCAGACGACCAAGCCAGCGGGCAGCAAGCGCCTTGCTGTGGTGCCAAGCAGCCCCTATGGTTACCAGGTGTCTAGTTTTGAACCGGACAGTCTGGTATTTGAGGTTTCTGTCCAGGAAACAAATTGAGAAAATACCGGACATATAAATGTCTGGTATTTTCTAATTGAGTTAATTTTATTATTATCAGGAGTATCAGTACGTAGTTGCGTACTGCCTGGCTGGTAGACACACTCACACTGCATGAGCATGTCTACCAGCCAGGCAGTACGCAACTACGCGGGGGGGGGGGAGGGGAGGGATGCAAGGCCGGGACGGGATGGAATCCCCGGGGCCGGACTCGCTCATGCTCCACCAGGACCGTGCGCGGGACGGGCAGCACCCCGGAATCTGTGTGCGCCTGAAGTCAGCCCCGCTCCCCGATTCTCTCCAGCTTCCAGAGGAACCCTGCTGAGGCCAACCCTGGAGAGAGGGGGCAGGAACCAGGCCCTGGCTCTAGCTTGCACCAGTACTCACATCACTGTGGGCTCTGGCCCACTCAGCTCATCATCCCACGGGCAGAGGTCGGGGGAGGCAGGGCCCTGCAGCCTCTACACAGAACCCCCCAACTGCCATGGGCCTTGCGGGTGGGCTAGCATCCATTTCACCTCCTTGAGCCCCAGGGCTGGCTGTAAAGCCCCCTCCGGCCAGTAACCATGACTCCCTGGTGCTGGGGGGAGGGGGCGGGGGGGTGCCCTGCCTCACCCAGGCCAAGGGCTAAGCCTTGCGCCTTTCTGTCCCTCCGTGTGTTGCAGCCTCGGTCATCCGGACGAGGGCCACGTCCACAGGGAGCAAGTCACAGCCTGCCCAGGAGCTGCCAACCTGCACCGTGCAGGTGAAGACCGGTGAAGACCTGGGGCAGCTGCTAAGCAAGGGGGGGGCGGCCAGCCCGTGAACGGCACAGGGCTATGGCAGCTCCTCGTCCTACCCCCACCCCTTTCTTCACACCCTCCTCCCCCCACCCCCATGTACATATCGTGCTCTGTCGCTGCACAGGGCGGCCATCGCCGGGTGTCCCTGCTGCGCCTGGCTCCTGGAGAGCCGGACACGCAATGTCTCTGGCACCCAGGCAGCGAGAGGGGTTTCTTACTGGGCAGGGCCGTCCCCAGCCCTCAGCTCCACCAGGAGCTCTACAGGGGGCAGACATATTGGGGGGGGGGGCGGAGCAGGATGGTGGGGGAGGGCTGCCCTGCAGCATGTCACCTTATTATAACCCACTCCCCCACCCAGGCCCACTGAGGAATCGCTGCATTAATGCAGCATCACAGGCAGGCTCCGTGGGGCAGGGCCAGCCTCCCCGCCCGCAGGATCCCCAGCCCTTCCACGGGGTGCACGGCCTCTGGCGTGGGAGGGAACGGGCCTCCCAGGGTACACTGCTGTGGGGCTGACCTGGGGCCACCAGGTGCTGAGACCTGAGGCTCTGAACAAGAGCCCGAGCGTGGCAGCAGGCGAGGCCTCCACCAGACAGCCCAGATTTCTCTGCCCCAGGCCTGTCTGCTCTCCGGAGCGGGCAGGGGCCCTTGCGCTCCCCTCCCCTCCCAGCACGGCTCTTGGGAAGCAGGCGCCCCCGTGCTGCTGCCCACGTAAGGAACTCCATAAAGTTTTCACTTTTCTAAACTGCGTCGGGCGGGATCGTTTCAGGTGGGCACTGAGGTGCGAACCTCACTGCGGGTGGGGGGCGGGGTTACCAATCACACTCCCCAGGGCCTGGGTGCTGGGCCAGGGGCATGGATGGGGACAGCCCCTCTTACCAGGGTAGCATCTTGCAGCCTATGGCGGCAGAGCATTGAGGCCAATGCTGACCTCAGTTATATGCATGTAAATGTGGAGGAAGCCCTCCTCAAAATGACAGGCGTTACACCAGCGCGAGATCAGCATCTGGTCCTTTGCCTCTATAGCAGAGCTTCTAAGCCAACTCCAGCGTGGCAGGAGAAAAGCTGTTCCCACCTGGGAGATTCATGCTGGCCTCAGTCCATGCTGGTTGCAGTGGCTTAAAATTGTTAGACACTCTTCCCTACCTAGGACTAGTTCCACCTTTGCTTACACTCATGGAGGCTGCCTGTCGGCCCATTATGGGGTGGAAAGGCACAGGGGAAGTGATGGAAGGGGATGGATGGAAGGGGTCGTTGGTGGGAGCGGTGGGATTTAGAATGCAGGAGACCCCCGCACCTCTGAGTACCTGGGAAACGCTAGCTGGAAAAGGCTGAGGGTACCCAAATCTGGAGAGGTTGTTCCTGAGGGGGAATAGAGAGCTGAGCCATCCAAAGCAACGTTACTGAGCCCCATGGAGCAGAGTCTGTGACCAGTGCTGGACCTGGAGCAATGCCAGCACCAATGCAGGTACCAGAACATGCAGCCAGTGGCAGCAGCATTGTGGAGGCGCAGAAATATCCACATTTAATGCTCCCTCTGACAGCACCAAGGCACAGGTTGTTCTGGGAACAAGCACCCTTGTCAGGCAAACACAGCGCGTAGAAGACAAGCAGGTGGCTCTGCAGTGTGTCCCTGCCTGCCACTGGCAGCGTCAGGCCTGCAGCCACGCAGAGCACGAATTGTACGCATAATCCAGCCCGGTAACTGGCTCCTTTGGTGTGAAACGCGGGCACTGCAGCTCGGCACCAGTGTCACTTCTGGCTCAGCCAGACCCTCTCTCAGGCACTGTGGCCTGGTCATCCAGGCCCTGGCCTAGGGGAGCCCTAGGTATAAGTCCCACATGGCCTAGGATGAAAAATCTGCTCTGAATCAGGCAGAGCGAGGCCTGGAAGCTGGGTCTTCCCCCTCCCCAGACATTTCAACACAATCCCATTTCACAACAGCCCCCGGGTTTGACGCCTGCCCATTGAGGAACAGAAACAAATGATGAAACCTTCGATGTTGCCCTGAAGCAGAAGCGCCCTCCTGAGTCAGTGCTAGCGGCAGGCTCCATGCTGGCTGGTTTGGGCCTAGAACGGCTGCCCCCAGCAGCCTGCATTCCCAAGGCCCGAGCCACACAGCTAGATTAACTGGGCCGAGGCAGGACAGATGGGGCACTGCGTGAATAGCTTCTCTCTGCAGCGGGAGCACCTTGCGGAGGCTTTGGCCAATTGCCCGCCTGCAATGAGGGCTCTTGTGGGGTTCTCTGCCTGAGGCTGCAGGGAGCAAGGGTCCTCTTTCCATCTGTGCTTTCCCAGCATATGGGTGAGGCTGGCACTCTGGCCAGCTGAAGTCCTGTCTGGCGGGTTATGGAAGGAGCCTGGAGAAATGGCACATCAAACAGCCCATGATCCCAGAGTTACTAGATTGCGTGCAGAGGATACTGGTTTCAGATGCTGTGGCTGGGTCTCCCTGGCAGCAGGGTGGCCTAGTGGTTAGGTCCCAGAGTTAGCCTGCAGAAAAGGGGTGGAGAACCATGCTACTGATGCCCCAGCCTAGAAACGCCAGTGCACTATATGAGCATAGTCCTTGAGTTTGGGGCCTGACCCCAAGAGTCCAGGTTTTACCCTTAGCTAGGGTTCTAGCAGGTTTCCCCCCTTGTCCCGAGGTGAGAAGAGAGTTGGAGGTTGGCTGGCTGGCTGGCTTGCTTACTCCTGTGACTGGCCAAGCAGATGGGCTTTGCGTCAGGTCAGGTCCTGCAGCCAACAGAACCACACTCCTACCTCCTTGCTGGTCAGCAGCCAACTGAGCCAGGCTCCTTCCTTTTATCCTCTCTCCAGGCCTTGCATTGGCTACAGGTAAAGTGGGGCGGGGCTAGCTGGGCCAAAAGGCTTTGTTTAACCCTTAAAATGCCAGGCCCTCCGCTCTTCACTCCCTCACAGATGCTTTAAGGCCCAGTAGTTTCTGCGGAGGTATATCGTTCCGTCCTTTTTCTTTACGAAGAGGACTGGAGCCCAGCTGGAGAGGTGCCGTACTAGGTGAAGCCCTTGGATAGGTTTTCCTGGATGTGTTTATGAACGGCTGCCAGTTTCAGCTTGGACATGGCATAGATGAGTCCATATGGGGCCTTTGCCCTAGGTGGCAAGACCTATAGGGCAACTGTAGTCTCCATGTGGAGTTAGCGCGTCCATGTTCTTTGCAAAACCATCTGAGTAATCCCAGTTCTTTTCAGTGAGATGGAAATTTAGGCTTGGGAGTGATTTCTGACTAGCTGCCATCAGCTGGAGTCCTCCCATTGGTGCTGGCACTTCTGATTGGCCCCAGGAGCCCAGGACCAGGCAGTTGGGACTGGCTGCATGCAGGCAGACCCTTTGGCAATATTCAGAGGGGATGGTGCATCTCTGGGAGAGAAAAGAGGACCAAGGGTCATGCTGCTCCAGCCAGGGGACAATGAGAGTTAGTGGGGAATGGATCACACTAAATTGTAGCACTTCCCGAGAGCCCTGATAATCATAGAACACTAGAACTGGAAGGGACCTCCAGAGATCAAGTCCAGTCCCCTGCCCTCAGGGCAGGACCAAGAACTGCCTAAATCATCCCTGTTAGATGTTTATCCAACCTTCTCTTAAATATCCAACCTGCCACAACCTCTCTAGGCAATTTATTCCAGTGCTTAACTACTCTGACAGTGAGGAAGTTTTTCCTAATGTCCAACCTAAACCTCCCTTGCTGCAGTTTAAGCCCATTGCTTTTTGTCCTGTCCTCAGAGGCCAAGGAGAACAATTCCCCCCGTCCCCCCGAGACACCCTTTTAGATACCTGAAAACCGCTAGCATGTCCCCTCTCAGTCCTGTTTTCCAAACTAACCAAGCCCAATTCCTTCAGCCTTCCCTCGTAGGCCATGTTTTCTAGACCTTTAATCATTTTTGTTGCTCTTCTCTGGACAGTCACTCCAGCCGACGTGTCCCAGGAGCATGTGGGAAATGCCAGCGTGGACCCCCAGTCAACTCAACCCCTTTGCTGGGAGGGCTGCCAGCGGCTTGGGGCAGCACCAGAGGGTGGGAGAGATGTGGCCCACGCCTTGGACTGACCTTACATGAGGGGGCAGCCTGAGGGACTGTCCCACACCTGGTGCATGTGAACACCTCCCCGGCCGACTGCCAGCCCCAGGGCCCCCGCAGAGCTGGCTGCAGGCCCTGCCCTCTGTGCCCATGTGCAGACACTTCCCCCCACCGCTGCCCTGAGCGAGATCTGCTGAAATCCCTGCCGAGATCCCCTGCACTTGGGTGCACAGCAGGACTGACCCTCAGCTTACGGCTGAGCCACAGGGCTGGTGCAGAGATCAACTCCACGGGCTATGCTGAGCCCGCAAAGGGCCCTGGGGTGATGCTGGGCTAGGCCTCTCCCTGTCCCTGCCCTGAGGCCTTTCCAAGCCAGTTTCCATCTCCTCTCACATGCCATCCCAGGCACACGGGCAGCCTCGGGGCCAGCCCCCCGACACCCAGCCCCAACCCACAGCATCCTCCGCTAGCAAGTACAAGCCTGGCAGGCCAAGGGACTGAAGCAGCAATGCATTCTGGGTAAAAACATCCTGCTTTCACAGGCTAACCCCCTGGCCATTGTTGGGGGGACAGGGACCCTACCCCAGGGCTGTTCTGTGCCAGGCTGGTCCATGCCACTGCTCCTCAGAGACCTGTCCTGCTGCCAGGACATGCCTCGTGCAAGCCAGCGGCTGAGGGGACCAGTGAGGAAACCCAGCAGCCCATCGCTTGCCCATCAGTCCCCCGCCAAGCCTTCCCCAGGCAGCCCCTGCAGATGTGCTTAGCCCACCCTGGGATCCTGGCAGCCAGGGGCACTGGAGGCAACAGCGCACTGGCTGCCCTGCTGGCCCCAACCCAGCTTCCCACATCAGCCCCCCGGCGTGAGCGCTCAGCAGGCCATGCAGAGCGGTGTCCCAGCAGCTACTCACCCCCCACTTCCATGGGTCAGGGCACCATGCAGCCAGAGACCTGCCTCTCACCTACCATCCCCTGGGATTCGTTGTTCCAGCCGTGCCACCAGCCTGCCCCTCTCCAGGGCCTCGGTCACCACCCCTACCAGCCCCCTGGCTGACTGAGGAGCACGGTAGCTTTCCCAGCATGCTGTGCTTAGACCCCAGCAATCACTCAGGCCGAGAGCTGGGGGAGATCTTAGCCCCATGGCTTCCTTTCACAGCCCCCACCCGACTCCTGCCCCGCAGCCTGCTTGATGTGGAGGGAGCCTGTCTCTGGGCCACTGCATTTCTCAGCCACGGCTGCAGCAAATCCCTTGGAAAAGGCAGCTTCCAATTACCTCAGCATCCAGAGGCCTAGTTGCTTGCCGGCTCCCCCTTGGGGCAATTCCTCACACATAGCCCCTCGCCCTGGAGAAGCGCCTCTCAGCCCAGGGCCCCCCCCATGCAGCTATCTCTGGGGTAGAACGCAGTCACAGTACAACCCTGCAGCAAGCCCACCCAGGCAGAGAGGGGAAAGGGCAGGCCAGCTAAGCTGCAGGGTGACTGATGGAGGCAGAGGGCTTTTCCCTGGCCTGGGAAGTTCTTGCTGGCCCCTAGAAAATTCCCATTATCTCTGGGGACCCCTGCTTCACAGCCTGGCTAGCTTCCCCTCTCAGGTCTCCAGCCAATATAGTCCAGACACAGGGGCGGGGGCTGCCCCATTTGGGGAAGGCAGGAAAGCAGGCTCCCCCTCCCCCATCGCTGTACCATACAACAGGATCCCCTCCCTCATGAGCCCTGTCTGGGAACGTGCCCAGTGTCGGCCCTCACGCTAGGCCCCATCCCTGGGCAAGGGCTTCGGCTGCCACAGGATTGGATCCCTGATCCCAGAAGGGGCATTCCCACCTCCCCAGGCCGCTGAAACGAAGCACGGACACCAGGGTTCAAAGCAGAAGAGCGTGTATTGCAGGCAGCCGCCGCGGACAGCCCAGGCCTGGTGCCGCCGGAGCGCCTCCGAAAGGCCTTCCCCCAGCCAGCGGCAAAGAACAGAGGGTGTCCAAGCAAGCCCGGCCTCCGTGGGGCGTATGCTGCATCATGCAAAGGGTGCTGGCGCCAGCCCCAGTGGCCTGAGGGGAAGAGAGCCCAGCCACCCATCTCAATGGGAATCTGGCCCCCTCAGCTGACAGTGGGGGCACAGGCCCCTGCCGTGGAAAGCAGAGAGCTGGGGTCACAGAAAACAAGTGGCTATATTTCTCCAAAGGAGCCCGCCTTCCCCCTGCCTCTTGGTTCAAAGCGAGCTCAGCGTGTGGGTTTGAGGCCCGTGGCTGAGCAGAAACAGGGCAGGGAGGGGTCGTTTTTGTTTTTTCTTTAAAAAAAAAAAAAAAAAAAAAGCCATTCGGTGGCTGGGGGAGCTGTGTGGGAAGATGTGTAATACCCACAACCCCCTTCTGCCTGGCAGAGGGACTCCACCCTATGCTGGGAGGGAGAAGTGGGTTCTGAAGGATCCCGGCCCCCCTCCCTCCAATAAATGTCACTCGCATGCAAAACTCCAACGTCCCATCAGGAAAGATGGGGAATGGGTCCCCTCATTGAGAGAGTCCTATAAAGTCAGGCTCCGGGACGCAGAGGCCAGCGATGGCTCCAGCATCCGGCACAGCCTCCCTGTGTCTCTGAGGAGCTCTGGTCAGCTCTAGGACAAGTAAAAACTACTTCAAACCCATGCAAGGCTGCTATTTGCTTGTGTGTCTGTCTGTCTCTGGCTGCCAGTCTCTGTGACAACCAAGTTCCTCTCCTCCTCAAAAGGGGGAAAAAATGAACACAGGGGCCCTGCCCACATCGGGTTTCCCCTCCCCTGCTGCCTCATCTCTCAGCCTCCATGGTCACGTTGGCCTTCTGTTCGGACGTGGCTTGTTGGGAGACGGTGGCGGGCCAACCCGAGGGCTGCGAGGGTGGGGGCGAAGTCCACATGCTCTGCTGCTGCTGGCTGGAGGGGGAAGCTGCAGGCCAGGCTGGGTTGAAGCCCCCGGGCTGGGGGAGCGGTGGGGGTGGCGGAGGAGGGGAAGTCGCCATGGATGCCACAGGGCTGCTGCTGTTGAAGCTCTCGGAGGCCTTGAGGCGAGAGAACATGGTGAGGGCGTCGGGGAAGTTGGGGGGGGTGGCGGGCGTGTTGGCGGGAGTGCACATCTGCAGGGGAACAAAGACAGAAGCCAGTCAGAGACACAGCCCCTCACACACCCCCACCCCAGGGGCACAGAGGGCAGCATGCAGCCAGCTCTGGGGCAGAGCACGGGTCCAGTGTAACAGCACATCACCACCCCACGGGCAGCAAGGGCAAGAACTACATCCAAGGGCAGCTGCAGGGGTGGTGAGGGCAGTGGCTGCAGGAGGCCATTCATGACCCAAGGGCTCAGGATCTCCCCCCAAAAGCCACAGCCCGGGACCCCCAGCACCACACATGGGTATTAGTGCTAACTCAGGGAGAACGCCAGCAGCTGGAGCAGCGCAGGTCCCTGCTTGTCTGGGCCTTGCCTGGGCGAGAGCTGGCACAGGCCAGGCAGCTGGCAGAGGGGTCTGTCTAGGGCTCCTCTGTGCAGGGCAACCTGCCAGCGGAATGAGCCCAGTAGTGACCCCAGGGTAACTCCGGGAGCAGCAGTGGCCCAGGGCACGCTGCCAGCCGAATGAGGAAGGTCTCCTGACGCTGGCACATTCCATGCAGCTCAGCCCTGAATCAGTGCATCAGTGTGATGCCTGCAGAAGCGAGGGCCTCGCAGGCCAAGCCAGAGCCAGCCATGGTACAGCTCTGTCGGTGCCCCTCTACCCTGACCTGCAGCCCCAGTCCTGGCACCCTTAGGACACACACAAACCCTGGCATCAGCAGCTCTGCTCTCCTCTCCCGCTCTGCCTTACCCAGCAGCGCTGGGCTTTGGCAGAGTCTGGCGCTGGCTCAGAGCCACCTCAAAGCCAGGCAGGTCCCTGGGGCTGCCCCGTCCTTGCGTTTGGGAAGATGTGGCCTCCACAATGCACAGCGGGGCCCCACAGGCCCCCTGCCACCCCAGAGCCTGCCCTGGCAGGGACCGGGGCGTGTGGGGCTGCTGCATCCCTGACAAGTCTGTCAGCAGCTGTCGGCCTCCCTTTCCCCTGGGAGAGGCCTGATTTGTGTCAGCCCGGCCTGGGCCAGAGGGGACCGGCTGCAATCCCTGGGCATGATAGGCTGCAGCCCGCCCCCGCTAACTCCCTGGCAAGCTGCAGTCAGCAATCGCCATTGCTACCGCAGCCCCTCCTCCTCCAGTGCTTTCATGGAGCCTGCCAAGGTCGAGACATTGGGGGATCACATGGTTTGGCAGCCACATGCAGCCACCTCTGGGGTGCAGTCTTGGCGGGGCAAGGCAGCACCGCACTAGGGATGCGAAGGTTTAACAGGTTAACCAGTTAACGGCTAAGCACTTACTGGGGGCGCGCGGGTGGGGGATGTTCCAGCTCAGGTGTTAGAGCCAGCACGTCTGGGTGGCTCCGCCAGGCTGCCAGCGCCTACCAAGGCGGCTCCCTATGAGCAGCAGCTATTTAAGGCCCCCGAGGAATAATCCTCTTTCAAGAGCTCGTGTCAAACATCCTGGAAAGGAGCTGCGCATGGGGCCCTTGAGATCCTGCCCTTCCCTGCACCCTCATCCTCCTAGCAACAGCCCCATGGGGAGGGAGGGGGTGCCGGCGAGGGAACAGGAAGGGGGAGGCTGTGCTAGGGGGAAGGCTGGGGGAGGGGTAAATGGAGGCCTCACTCTCACTGTGGTTTATGACACGTGCTTGGGGCTCTTCTGATGCCCAGACGGCTCTCTAGGAATGGTCAATGCTCCTATACCAGCCCCCTGCTCAGCCCCTGCTGCCCAAACCCCAGCTCATAGCAGGATCCCCCTCCCATCCAAGCAGCTGGCACTCCCCACTTAGTCTGGGAAGGACAGGGGTGCCCCCCAGCTGAGCCCCTCTGCTCTGGGACAGAGTAGCCTCCCTGCAACCCACTTCCAGGCAGGGGTACCCTGGAAGCTAGTGTCACCCCGTGAATCAGCTGGCCAGGCGCATCCCTGCCCTGAGCTCAGCATCTGCAGCCCCACAGCCCCCAGGGTGATCAGCTCCATGCAGAACTGGGCTCCGCTCCCTGCTGGAGACTGGGGGGTGAACCCATTCTCACCCCCCCGGCTGCCAGCGCTGGAGGCTCTTTGCAGCGCTACGCTCACGCGGTGTGCTCCAAATCCCTGATTGCCCCAGAGAAGGGCAGAGTCAATCGAGGACACAGCAGCCAGCAAATCCCCGGGACCCATCTGCACAGGCAGATTACAGGCCGCCCAGGCACAAGAGTTAAAAGGCCCAGGAGCTGCTGGGGGTGAGATTTAATGGGGAAAAGCGACGGGTGGAGGATCAGAGGGGTCACAGGCTGCCAACAGGCCGAGTGCTGGGCCGCCCCGGAGCTGCTGGGCAGAGATTTACAGGGAAACAGTGTGTTTGTGCATGCCCATAAGTGTGAGTACACGCCCATGAGTCAGTGTCTGTGTACTCCCAAGTGTGTGTGCGCACGTTGCACGAAGCCACACCCTGACTCGCGGGCCTCCTTTACCTTCACTCCACATAAACCGTGCTGCATGCACCGTCCCCCTCCCCGGATGTGTGCAGAACAGCCCACCCCAGCTTCTCTCTCTTGGCAGGACACTTCCCCCCCCCAACACGGGGCTTTGCTGTGTATTTCTGCCCTCTGTCCTTGGCTTTCACAACAGCAGCCCAGCCAGGCCAGGCCAGGCCAGCTGGGCGGCTGCTGCACCGATTTCGCAGCGGGCAGGTTCCAGCACTTACCATCTGATGGTGATGGCTGTAGGGGATGTTTGTTTCTTGGAAAAAAGCGCTGAGCGCGGTCTGCAAGAAGGAAGGAAGAGATTTACCATTCGGCCAGGAACGAGGCACGCTCGCCCACCCAGCCCACTTGCGCAGCAGCCTAGGGCTCGGACTAGCTCCCGCAGGGCTCCAGGATCGGGGTCCCAGGGCCCAGCTCCGCTCTGGGCTCAGCACAAGTCGCTCTTGCCGGTCAGCGCCCTGCTCGCTGTTGGTGGGTGGGGCTCGCAGAGTGGACAGGGCAGCGGACAAGAGGCCCGCCTGCGTGTGCACGGAAGCAAAAAATCGCACCCCCCCCCCTTGCTCCCAAACCCTGGATCCTGCGTGACTTCCATGCAATCAGAGCCCTGCAGCTAGCTTGAAAGAGCCCCTTTGGGCACTGGCCTCCATGCCAAGCAAACACCAGCTCCAGAACCCCCTTCCCTCAGCGCGCGCTCGCTCTCTCTCTCGCTCTCGCTCTCTCTCTTCCCTCTTCCCTCTCCCCCCCCCCCACACACACACAGAGCTGCAGAACAGCTCCAAGGGTTCCTGGAGAGTGAACCGGGTTTGCCTTTTAGTTTCACAGACAGATGCTACACATATGGACACTACTTCATCCCCTGGGGAAATGTGGTTATTCCTGGGGTGGAGCCCAGCAGGCTTTCACTACATCAGACAGCTGTTTGCACAGGAAGTACAGAAGAATACCAGCTCCATCTGGGGCTGTAGGTAGTGAGATGTAATTACCCAAGCCTGAATTCGGCAAGGAGACCAGGCCCAGCACTCCTATGCTCGTGGAAAGAGCCAGGGGATCTACAATGGCCGCAAGCAGCTGGTCCAATAAAAGGTATTACCTCCCCCCAATAGAGATGCGCCCTCCCACTGATTCTCCAGCCGCCCTCCGAGCACGGAGGTCTTCCATCAAACTACTGGCCCAGCTTAGCTTGCAGGATCGGAAGGGCTTGGCGCACAGGGAGCTGTGGCTGGCTGCATATCCCAGCACAACTCCCAGCCAGCTGACATGCTGAGGAAGGTCCTAGCCCTTTGGGAGACTCTGGTGAATTAAGCAATCAGACAAGAGGGTGTGTTGGATGGAAGGGCCTGGGCATGCTCCTCCCACTGCGTAAATGTGGAGTAACAGCTCCAGGTAAGTCAGCGGTTCGCACGGTTTAAAAAGAGAGGAGAGGAGAATCAGGCCTACGGTGTTTTCCTGCATGTTCCCTGCGCAGGACCTTTCCATCATATTAACTGACTTCGCTAGCAAGTTTTGCAACACTCGCAGCACGTTACAGCCTCCAACAGCAGCCTGGTAGGAAGCAGTTCAAACACTTCCAAAATGCAGCCACTTGTGGGGTGAACCACAGCAGCTGTTAACAGAACAGTCCACGAAAGGAAGCTCGCCCATACCTTGGGGACCCCAAACGGAGCAGTCTGGCCCTTCTCCACACTCGCCCGCTGTGGTCTATTTGCAGTGCGATGGCAGGTCAGTGAAGGGAGGCGGGAACGGGAACACCCCTGGAGCTGCCTAATTGGGGAAACGGGCCCAAAGTGGGCAGCAAGGACCACGCTTTGCCTGTACTGCAATCACAGGGCCAGATGAAGAGTGCCCGGCGCTAGCTCCAATCACGCTAGCTCCAGCACCTCCCCTCACCCCGAGGGGTTGGTACCCCCCCGCCCTGAAAGCACACAGCTGCCATTTCACCCACTGACTCCTCCCCTCACTCTCAGACTGTAACCACACTGTGATTACAAGGCAGACAAGCCTTAAAACCGGGGCTGTGGCCCTGGCCCCAGCAACTGCAGCTTAGCTGTTGAGGGAAGTCACCTGAGGTGGGTGGATGCTGAGGTGGGGCTGGGAGCTCAGGTTTTATGGGTCCTGGCTACCAGCCACTTCCTGGGTCCAGGCACTGCTTAGTGAGCGTGTTCTGGTGAATGGTAACAAAACTCCTGGAGGGAAGGCAATTATCCCAACGGAGACCAGGGAGTTTAAGGGGGTTTAGTTAAGGGCCGGCACCGTCCACCAGCTGAACTTGTGAGACGTTTGGGTGTAAAGTGAGCGTTTTTAAATGCAAAACCTTGTCAACTGCAGTGGGTGGAATGCTGTTGATTTGGGAGAAATTGGAAAGGGGAACAACGGGAAGGGGGCGGGGACACGGAGCCCCTGGCATCTGGTTGGCAGACCCCTCACTATAAACCCGTCTGCAACTCGGTGGGTGGAGCCAATAAAACCTTCTGCAGAACAACACCTGGTCCCTCCCACCTCTGCCCTTCCAAGGAGTTTAAATGTCTGCCACCCAGAAAGGAAACGAGAATGGGAGCCCCTGGCATGGGGGGAAGGGACAGTGGGGAGGGGCCCCCAGAGCCCCTGGCATGGGGGGAAAGGGCAGTGGGGAGGGGCCCCCAGAGCCCCTGGCATGGGGGGAAGGGACAGTGGGAAGGGGCCCCCAGAGCCCCTGGCATGGGGGGAAAGGGCAGTGGGGAGGGGCCCCCAGAGCCCCTGACATGGGGGGAAAGGGCAGTGGGGAGGGGCCCCCAGATCCTGTGGCATGGAAGGGAATGGTGTGAACGGGGAGGGCCCACAGAGCCAGCCACAAGCAGTCGGCAGTTACCTTCTCCCTCCCCACTGAGCTGCGTCCTAGCTGCAGGGTGGGTGCCGAGTCAGCGGGCAAAGAGAGCGAAGGAGACCTTGCTCCCAGCCTGCCCCGCGCTGGGGGTGTGATGAGGAAAGGGCACCAGCTGCCTGCCCCTCCCCTCTGTCCAGGGGGACGAAAGGTCCTTCAGAGCAGGAGCGGGAAAAGGAGACAGTTCCTGGCATGGAGAGATTAGGGGACCCAGGGCTCTTGGCATGTGGCAGAGGGGGCGATGGAGAGGCCACAGTGCCCCTGGCATGAGGGAGGGTGGGGGGGATTGTGACTCCATCCCGCAGCTGGAGGGCGAGCAGGGGCCATGGTGCCGGGGCCTGGGGGAGGAGGGCAGTAGGTTGTGGCCACTGGGCAGGGCTAGCGCTTTGCCTGGCCTTCCAGCCACAGAATGTAAGTGACTGAAGTGGATGGCCCAGGCATGAATCTAGCCAAGAAACTGATCCTCTTCCCTCTCCCCCTGGGGCAGCCCCACTGACTTCAGTGCCTCCACCCCACACACACGCAGGGCAGCAGAAGGGAATCAAGGCAGGGATCGTTGCAGGCTCTTCTGTCTCACAAGCAGCCCCACGTGGGCTCTGTGAGTATCTCAGCAAAACCCTTTTCAGGTCCTGCCATGGGCTTGGAGGCGTTACTGATTCTGTCCCTCGGGGACATCCAGGCTCATGGGCTCACCCACCAGGGGCGGCCCCTGAATGCCCCCCTTCCTCCCCCAGCTCTGCACAGCCACCAGCTGAATCCTAGGGTAGAACGCCTCCCCCAGAGGAGGGCACCCGGGAGCGGCCAATCCCCTGGTGGCACACATCCCCCATCCCACCCGCCAAACTCTGGCAACAAAGCTGACACCATTGCAACAACAACAAAGAGCAAAGAGAAAAATCTGCCCTGGTTTCTGTATTTAAATGGGAGGGACCGGAGGCTAGTGAAAGATGCAATCCTCAAAATACCCACAACTACATCAAAATTCAAAACAAGTGTTAACAAAGAGCCATCTAAGAATGCCCATTTGCATGACTGAAAAGATGCAAGTGAATATTACTGATAATTGACATGATGATGAATAATAGCACAAAGGAAACATTGTACCCACAGACTTTATTTAATGGGACTTCTGGGGCTGCATCTTTTCGCACATTTCTTTGACGTTTACATCATAACTGGTCAAATTCAGGTCCAGGCGCACCTTCAAGCCACATGAGTAATTATGCATTTTTCAGTTTTTGAATTCATTTCTCATTTAAAAAGGGGCCTGTATTTTGGGAATGACAAGAGGGCCATATTTGGCTCCATACTGAGCCACATTTGGCTCGAGAGCCACAGGTTGCAGACCCCTGGGTTAACCGGTCAGCTTGAATGGGTCATGTTTACCGGTTCTGGTTAGCTGGAGCAGCTCTGTCCATGACAGGCAGGAGGGGAGGGAGGGGCACTCTAGCCCAGCCACACTGGAACAGCCTCCCCTTTAACTGGTTAACCACTATATTTAACTGGTTAACCAATTCAACAGGATTTTACACCCCTACTCCCCAGAGCCTCCCCGTTCCCCAGAGACAGAAAAATGTTCCTCCAAATGGTTCCCTCCTCCAGCCTTGAGTTGCAGTGATCACCTTACACAGACACAAAACAAGCGATTCCCAACTGCCCGCCCCACAAGCCAGCACGCTCCTTGGTGACCCCCCGATAGATATCAGACACCTGAAAGGGTCCTCCTGGATCTGACAGGACCCTGCCAAGGCTGACAGGACACTGAGTGCATCCTACAGTGCCCCGGGGGCCCTTGTCATATTCCGACTCCAGGGCAGCATGTCACAACACAGCAATGTTTGCATTGCACGAGGGTGTCAACGTGTGGGCCTCTCCCAGAGGACACCCAGTCTGAAGATGCTTCACGTACCAAGGGACCTCCTGGGCCAGGTTCTGCTCTCTGGCACTCTGGGGTGAATCTGGAATAAATCCACACACTTGACTAAGCAGGAAGCCCGCCTGCTCTCTTGGCTTTTCCAGCAACGGATTTAGCATCACTGATTGGGAAACGCTGGATAAATCTGTATGGAGACCTGCTTCTCATCTGGCCAAAGTCAACATACATTTTGCTGAGTAAATTACCAACAATCCCCTGCACCAGTGAATCAAGAGCACCCAGCTCCTTGGCTTGTCTGTCAGCTTCTCCCTCAGCCCGTGTGGGTTCCCAGGTGCCAGGGTGTGACGGGACCGGAATTCCCCTCTGACGCATAGGACAGATTTGGAAATCTCCAGCAGACTGGAGAGGCTGAGTGGCAAAAATCACCGGAGCCCAGCACTTCACTCCCTGCCCTTGCAACGCCAAGAACGAGTGAAACTGACCCCAAGAGAACTAAAGGCAAGTGCGTCTGTCCTCAGAGACAAATGCTTCCTACAGCTCACCCAAAATGCTGATCGCCCCCCCTCCCAGCAAGATTACCTTCCAGTTCTCCTGCCCCCGAGCACCCCAGTTTGGCCTCCCCACCTACTGCTGTGTCCCCTTAACCCTGCTGAAGGAAACTCCCCCTCATTAGTACGTACATTACCACAGGGCCTAGAAACCTAGTCACGGAGCAGGGCCCCATTGTGCAAGGTGCTGTACAAACACAGACAGTCCTTGCGCCCCCTCCCCCGAGTCTACAATGAGCTCATGGGATTCTGTGCCACCCGCCTGCCAGGAGCTGGAAACACTTCTCAGCCCCCAGATCCACTCGCTCCCTCCTACACAAGCACAGCCCAGGTGCCTCACCCCTGGAGACAGCACAGCGTTCAAAGGTTAAAGCATTACCCTGCTGCATGGGACAGTCCGGAAGGGCTGCAAAGGGGGCCAGATGGAATGTATTTAAGGACTGGTCTAGATGGGGAAATGGACCAACATAATTCACCAATATAACGGTACCACTCGAGTTAAACCCGTATACCCCCCTGTGGCCATTCTTATTCTCGGAGCAGAGTGCGCATACGGAGTTAGGCAGGTAAATTCCCCCTTCTAGACAGGCCCAACAGGCAGAGGCAGGAGCCACCAACTCTTGTTACTTTGTCACCAGATTCTCAGGCTCCTTTCAGCTGCTATCAGGCAATTTATTACCTCGAAATGGGAGTTTAAATGGGAGGCGACCCACATGTGCAAACGAGAATGGAAGCATCAGGTCCCAGAGAAACCTGGTGGCTGGCCCACGCGCTCTGGGCCATGCTTGGTGGCTGGGCCACGCACTCTGTGCCTGGGCCACACGCTCTGTGATGCAGGCGTCGCCCGGTAGCAATGTTCGCAGCTCATGGGCTCGTGGGCTGCGGAATTCAGAGTAGCAGGAGCCAGGTGTGTGCATCCATACCCTCTCAGAGCCACCTTTACACTGAGCACGAGTAATGTTTCTGAAACCACGAAGGACCGCTCAGCGGAGCAGACCCTCGATGGGTGTAAACAGACATTGCTTCACTGAACTCCAGAGTCCCACACACCAGGAGACTCATGGAGAAGGGCAGCTGTAAAAGGGGCTAGAGTAACAATACTCTGCACATGCAGCTGCCAGGCTCAGGCGCGAGAGTACCGAAAGACAATTCTCCGAGAGCAGAGCTCTGAGAGGGGGGCATGACGGGCAGCCATTTTGCAAAGGGAATGAGCTGACCATTTTGCACCAGAAGTGACTGGCAACATAGTAACTGCCTGTCCCATTCCCTTTGTTTACAGCTCAGCTTCCTCTGAGTCATGCCAGCGCCAAACCAGCATGGGAGAGCAGAGGCCAGCTGACTGCTGTTTGCACTTGTGCAACTTCCGAAAGAGTGACAAATTTCTGGAAAATGTAATTGAGACAATAACTTTCTGTAGCCAGTTCCCACTTCTGGGGCTTTGCATGTAAAAGGCAGCATGGGATCCTTCTCTCACACCTGTCTTAAAACATTCAGTAGAGCTGCTCTTGATTTACACTGGTGAACCGAATCAAGGTCATGTGACCGTGTGTCCAATAATTCCTTAAGCAAGATCTGCAAGTAAGCAGGTGGGCACGCCTTGTGGGTGCCTCTCTGTTCATCACAGACAGTGCTGCACAGAGAGACACGGAGATAGATTCAGCACTTTGGATCAGGGATGACTGAACAGTCGAGTAAACTCATGAATACTTATCAGTTACTCAACTATTCTATAGTCCCCAGGGGCAGGGCCGGCAGCCAGTGTGCTCCACCCCAATCCCGAGGAGCCCCCTGCCACTCTGTGTGGGGTGCCACGTGGGAACTGGTCCGCAAGGGAAGCCAGTTTAAAAACCCTCTCCCCTCGTGGACCGGCTGCCTGTAGCCCCACGCTGCTGCTTCTGATACAGAGGCAGCAGCGTCGGGTGGCAGCAGCCCGTCTGGGGGAAGAGGGGGGAACTAAGCTCTGGGACCCGGTGCGAGCCGGAACTGAGCTGGACAGCTGACCAGCCTGCTAAAAAATTTACTGGATGGGGAAGGGGGGGGAGGAGGAGGTGGGGAGAATGTGTGCAGTCTATAGCATTAACCTATAAGCTTTTGCTTATTGGTTAATCCATTACTCTATTACATCCCTACTTTGGATTTGTGCGTGTGTGCGCGCATAGACGTAGACTGTCTGATTCTGACCAGCAGCCTCTGATTTTGCACGCAGAAAATCTGTCACATGGGGTGGATTGTAGAGCATCTCGCTCGCTGAACTACCTAATCAAAGCCGCAGCGCAGGGAGTCAAACAACTCCGTGCTATAAAATACACCCAGAATTAATTCTGTACCGAGGCACTTACAGATCAGGGCTGCAGCGCATACAGAACAAGGGATGCCCCAGCCAGGCAAATGTATGCAACAGACCCCTTGCTCGCTACACCGACTCAAGCCACTTTCTGTGTCACAGAACAAACACACTAATTACAACAGCACCGTTAGTAACAAACCCATCACACGCACAGAGCTGCCAGGGCCGCATGGAAAGCATTCTGTTTAGATACTGCCTGGCTTGCTACATCCCCTGTGTGCATACACACACACACATGCTGCGTACACATACACACTCTCTCATTTTTTACCGCCAGCGAGCCCGCACAGTCTGCCTGCACGTTCCCACCTGAAGCTGCAATCCGGAGGGTGACGTCACAGTCACTGCCACAGCCATCACTAGCCATGTCAGCTGGAGCCAATGAAGTTTTAACCAGCAAAATCTCCTCCTGGTGCTGCCTCAGGAATCAAACACCAGGGGGCAGGACCACAGGCAAGACCGGAGGGGGGCTCTTTAACCCACAGCCACTAAGGGGCATCTTTGGGCCTGCAGGGAACAGGGGGAGGCGCTGGGGGAGTGCACAGTTGTTGCTACGCTGCCCCCAAGCACCAAGTACAGGGGAGCACGGAAAGGCTGCCCCAGCAGCGCCAGAGCTCGTGTGTACTGTACATTCTGTGTGCGGGTGTGATCCTTCCACTGCGCTTTAGATGCAAATCCGCTCCTGAGCAGAGCCCAGACAGAGGTGGGCAGCCCTTGTGGATCTGATCCAGCCAGCCCGGGAAACGCTCCCCAGCTGGGAGCAGTGAAACAGTCTCCCTTTAAGAACACACAGACAAGCACACCCCCATGCACAGACATACACCCATACTATGATAGTACTCACATGCACGCACAGCTGTCCAGACACACACACTAGACACACACACTCCCACAGTACTGGGCAATACACAGGTACCTGTCCAGGTACGCACACACATACTTTACACCCACATCAAAACAGTGCCAGGAGTGACAACTCTGATGGCATCTCCTTTCCTGAGACCGGTTAGAGACAGAAATGCCCCCGGCCCAGGGTGTCTGACGCTCGTGTGCCTGACAACAGCAGCACCACGACAGCATGGAGCGTCCCCCGTAGGGGTGTGCTGAGTGTGTACACCCACGTACTCTGCTGCGTGTGTACACACACGTATGTATGTATGGCAAGGCAGCACAGAGATGCTGGCATGGGCAGACGTACCCCAAACACCGCTGGGTGTCACCGCCTGCTCCCTAACCGGTGTCTGCTGCCCTGGTACCCGCAGCCGGGCACCCTCCCTCCCGCCGGCGCCCAGGGCACGTGCCCGGGATTAGCCTCCTGAGGGCAGGCTGGAGGCACAAGGGCCTCCCCGGCGCCCTCTCCCCACATCCACGCCAGGCAGCGCGCTGGGGGCTTGCTCTGGACATAGCAGCAGCTCCCGGGGCTGGCCCCGACCTGACACCCCAGCGGCGCTGCCCAGGCCCCGGACCTCACCCTCGGGGGCAGGTCCCGAGCGCGGCGCGGCTCCTGGGGCGCGGGGAGCCCCGCGGGCTGCTCGCGGCCCCACCCGTCGCGGCGGGGTCTGCTCGCCAGCGCGGGGCTGCGCCGGCGGGGCCCGGCCGGGGCTCACCTCGAACTGCCAGTGCGCCGCCTGCAGCAGCTGCTTCGCCTGGTCCGCGGCGCAGCCCGCCGTCAGCACGAACTGGTTGATCATCACCTGGTGCTTCAGCTCGTCCATGTTCACCGACATCGCGCCCGGCTCCCCGCCGCTCAGCGCGCAGCCACCATTACAGAGCCGGCTCCGGCTCATACAAATATTTACTGGAGGGGACTGACTCACCCCGCCTGGCCTCCCTGACGGCGCAGCCAGGGCGGGGCCGGCCGGGCAGGCTGGGAGCTGTAGTCCGGAGGCCCCCGGCTGGGGGAACCGCTGGCCTCGGCCCAGCCTGGGGTAGGGAGAGAGACACGCTCGGGCACTTGCCCAGAGCTGCGCGCACCGAGCACAGGGAGTGCAAGGCCCCCCAAGCACTGCGCTGCTTGCGGGACGCCCTCGCCATGGACTAGCCGGACTTAGGGCATGGCTAGCCTAGGCCTTGTCAAAGCCCGGCTTGTTCCCCTTGGCTAGGGAGGCGGGGGAAGCTGGTGTCGGGGTTCACTGCAGCATTGCCTTGTGCACTGCCCTCCCGCCCCACCTGGGGCTCTCCCTTCCGGACCCTGGGAAATTTGTAGAGCCCTGTGCAGATCCAAAAATTGGTAGCCACATTCGCAACGGCAAAAGGGAGCGCCGCGTCCACAGGGAGCCCCACATGGGCAAGGTTCTAGATAGCAAATTTGCATCAGCGCTGCAAAAAGGAGCAGCAGACGTTTGCACCCAGGTTCGTGGCCATAAAGCAGCTATCCCTGGATTTGCAGGACTCTAGAAATATGACGCAGCTGGGTGGTCGCATGGGGTAAGCACACTTAGCAATTGCTTCAGGCCTGGAACAGCTCCAGGAGCCCCCCATTATAGTATTTGCTGTGTGTGCAGAACCTCGGGAAATAGTCCTGCATAGGGCCCCCAATGGGCTAGAACCAGCACTGCCAGGCAGGCAATTCCCACCCTGCACCAGACTGAGCAGCCAGGACTCAGCACTACATTTCCCAGGAGCCCTTGCTTTGTTTGCATAGTTTTCCGGGGGGGGCTGATGTGCACTGAGTGACGTGTGGGGACAGCCAGTCATGGGCCAGGCTGTGTTAGTACCTGACCATATAAGGTAAACAAATCTAGCAGCCCCAATGAGCACGCGAGGGAGGCGGGCCGCGCTGGGAGCAGCCAGGGCTGTAGTGAGGCTGGCTCTGCTGCGCTGGGCCCCTTGCCAGCATGGCACTAGCATGGGAGGGAGGCGCACTGTTTACAATCAGTCGCATGCAGCTTTCTGTTTGTGTGCAGGGAGAGGCGCAGGCTTGGCCGATGCACTAGCACCAAGGGGCTCTAGGAGCGGCCGTAGGCCATGCTGCTTAAAACCTGAGATGTAAAAATGCTTACCAAGTGATGCTTAACGGGTTAACCCACAGCCTGGCTGGCCTGCAGCAGCTCCTGCCTGTGGCACAGTGTGGACAGGCTAGCCGGTCCCAAGCAGCCCCTGCCCGGCTGGGTCCGCTGTGTCCTGCCATGGACGGGGGATCTGCTCCATGGTTAACTGGTCAAACCCAGAGTTTAACTGGTTCACTTTTTAAACAACAGTTTACGCTCTCTAGCTTAGCCACTGCATGAACCTGGGTGAAAGACAAAGTAGGGTGGGGGCCGTGCCTTGCACCCTGTGGTATGGCCTCTTCATGAGATAGCCCATCCCCAGGCGCTGCCCAGCTAAGGCCCAGAGCTGGAGGGTGTAACACTAAGAACAGAGGTGACGGGTTGCGGGATAGAGGGTTCCAAGCCTCCAAGTCACCTCTGAGACCTCCCCATTGATGAGGAGACTTGCAGGGAGGTTTTGTAGGTGCCTGGACTCTAGCAGGCTGTGGGAGAGAGCGGGGGAGTGTGCACTTTGGCCTTCCCCAGGATAGACTGCCTCCTGAAAATCTGCAGGGGCAATCAATATGCCCTTCTGGTTAAAGCAGGATAATGTTTAACCAGGGGAAGTTACAGCAGTGAATTCATTATTACGAGCAGCTGCAATATCCATCAGGAGGATGTGCTCTTCCGTGTACGTTGTCCTTCATGGGGCTTGTGCGCACAGTAATGAGCTGCATGCTTCATTCGCTGGGGGTCAAGAATCCAGCTCCTCTGGTAAACAGGGCTGTGTTCAGAGGAGTGGCAGAGAAATTCTCGCCCTGCACACTACACAAGGCCAGACTGGCTGGTCACAGTGGTCTCTTCTAGCCTTGAAACCTAGTATCTAAAGCAGGGTTCTTGATGTTTGTTTTCTTTCTGAGTTCCCCTTCCCCAACGGGCTGTAAAAACTCCCCAACCCACTGGTGCCACAATTGGTTTTCTGCACATCGCACCCAGGGCTGGCATTAGGGCACTAGCTGCCTGGGCCCCATGCCACAGGGCCGCCTGCAAAACTAAGTTGCTCAGGCTTTGGCTTCAGCCCAGGGTGGCAGGGCTCAGGGCTGGTGGGTTTCAACTTTCGCTCTGAGCCTCAGCAAGGCTAACAGTAGCCCTGCTTAGTGGGACCCTGAAACCGGCTTGCAGCCCCCCAGGGGACCCCAGCCCAGAAGCAGTGATCTAAATGGAAATGTCTCTGAGCTTTGGGAAGCCAAATCCTCATCTGGATTCCAATTTTTCACATGAGCTCCAGGCCTAACCAAACCACAGCGGCCCACCACCCCCCAAAGCGATGTCCTATAGCTAAGCATTTGGGACTGGGGACCGTCTTTCTATTGTGTCCTGGGCGTTTCGGGGCCCAGCTGATCCCAAACTAATAACTGGAGAAAGAACGGAAGCTGCCCCAGGCTGAACTAACCGCGCCCGCCCCCCACACACAGAATTCAGCACACCTGATTTAGTTCCAAATAGTTTTCCTTGCTCCCTTCACTACCCAAGCAGAACTAAAGCTGCTGCGGATGGTGAGCGCCAGGTCTTGTCTGTAGCGGGGTGACCACTTACTGAGCGCCCCCTCCTGGCCAGGGGCCTCTCCGCAGGCTCCCCCTATCTTTTTTCCTCTAATCTTCAGGGCCCTTTAAGAACTCACCGAGGTTTTCTCTGGTTAACAATACCTCTGCCTGGGGCGTGTTTCATATCAGAACCAGTTTGCAACAGCTAAGTGTCCATACACAGTGCTGGCAATTTTTTCTCAATCCCAGGACATTTCTTTCAACTCCTCCCAGTTCTCCCTCCCTCAGGTGCTGACATCCAGGCCCCAATACGGCCAGGATCCCCCCTGCCTCTGGGCTTTACCCTCCAAGCTCCCATGTACCTGCTGGAGGCGTCTCCTTATAGAAAAGTGCCTGAGTCCCCGAGGGGTGGGGGGGCTCGTTCCAGAGCAGGGGTTGGCTTAGCCCCAGGCCTCCAGTCTAGCAGGACAAGCCATCCTGTTACAATGGCTCTTTCTCATACCGATGCAACAGGTGCCTAGCCCGTGACCGGGGCTCCTACATGTGACCACACCACAAATTAATAATAAGAATAATTATAAATAATAATTAATAATAAGTGACGCGAGACCGTGAGTTGTGCAGCCTCATTGCAGGCCCATTCTCCTGCGTCTAGCTTGGCTGGCCCATGTTCCCATTCCATTGACATAGTTGTCAAGTTGTAAAACAAGAGCCCATAGTGGCTGAATGCTCTGGAAAGCAGCCCCGGGCTCCTGGCGACATGAAAGGCTCCTTTGAGAACCCGGCATTACCATAGCAGAAGAAAGCATGCGGCCAGGCAGGCCCCGCTGGGCTCCTCGGCGCTATCAGAGCGGGCGCTGAGGAAAGAATGGCGTTGCTAAGGCCCCGGGAATGATAAGCAGGCCTGGCCATTCAGCGCAAAGGGCTGGGAGATAATAAAGCCAATGAAAAATGGTGAGTGGAGCTGAATGGAAGAAAACGTTCCCACCTTCACAATGAGCACGCAGGCCCCCCGCAATTGCGGATTAGTTCCGGCCTCCGTGCTGGGTTCTGTGGTGACACACACTAGGCTACGGGCCGTCCCACCGCATCGCTCTCTGACTCCTCCATCCCTTGCTGCGTTTTGGGTGCAGTCCCATCCAGCGGGGCTGGGAGGGTTAATGGAAAAAGCTCTCGCACGGGCCGGGGAACCTTTTTTGGGTCGCGGGCCACTGACCCACAGAAAACTCAGTCAGGGGCTGCGCACAAGTGAGACATGGTCCAAAACTAATGACTGGGCTAGACAGAGGATGGTTTCAAATCCTCACTGACATGGCCCCGACTAGAAGGAGAAAGACATTCCCCACGTTCCCCTCACACACCCGGAGCTTGGGGGGGCGCAGGCTAGTAGATTTTGTGTGCTCCAGCCCCGCAGGGAGACAGTGAGGGCAGGGGCTGGAGCACCAGGATGCGCTCCCCAATGCGGGGAGGGGGGGGAAGCCCTGAGCCTCGCGGGCCAGATACAGGCAAGCCAGGAGCCTCATCCAGCCCCCCCAGGCCTTAGATTCTCTACCCCACACACCTGTGTGCTTTGCAGTTGTTTCCATTGCTTTTGTACCAACATGCCTCAGTATTGGTCATTATTAGTACTAGGGTGTGCGGCAGGCATGGTGCAAAGCAGCACAGGCCTTACACCTACTCGCTCCCATGGATCAGTGGAGTGGCTCAGCATTTACGCTGTTCTCTGAATGAGGCGTGGGGGGTGTGGAACAACAGCAGTGCCCTCTGTGGGGCAGTTACTGCCCCAGGCCTGTGGCGGCGCTTGGAGACGTGCAGCACGTTGCAGGACGTGACTAGTGTTTTTATAAGTTCAAGACAATCCTCAGAGAACACAAGGCCCGATAGAGCGTTAGACGACAAGGTGTAAACATGTCAGGGAAAACCAGTTCCTCCCACAGCTGGTTTGACTAAAGAAAAAAGACGTTTTTAGAAACGACTGCTTTTTGCAGGGGAGAAAATTTGGGCCCCACGTCGGCAAAGCAATGAAGAAGCGCTCAAAGTCCTTGGGGCGGGGTGGGGTTTATAGAGGCAGACATCATGGCCACCCCAACTCCTAAGTCTGACCCTGTCTGGCTGTTCCTATGAGTAGGAGGTGAACCTCAGGTTTTACAGCTGGAACACAAGTGGCGCTGAGGAGGGACAGACACCGAGCAGGAAAAACAAACCAGGTTTTTTTTGTGGGTAATAAAACCCTGAAGCGCTGGACTTTGGATGAGCCACTCTGTTGCTCTGGGGTCTGAAGGTTCCTTATTCAAACAGACACACCTTCCTCCGCATAAACACCCCAGGAGGCTTCTGCAGGGCAATTTGTTGTAGCTGGAGAAACACTTGTCCAGCGTTACTATTTAAGACAGGGTCTGATCTACCTTACTCCACTTTATCCTGGTGAGACTCAGTGCACCTCACTGGAGTCACTCCTGATTCCCAGCAGATCATCTTCATTTGAGTTGATCCTGATTTACACTGTTCACTGCCTAGATTTCACTGGGGTTGTCCTGATTTACATTGCTTAACTCCATCCGCTAGACAGGAGTCACTCCCGATTCACATTGGGGTAAGGGAAGTCAGATTTCAGACCTTGCTCCAGGCCCAATTTTACACTTCAGGTATGAGCTGGTCAGATGATGGGGGCAAGTGGAAAATGATGGGGTGCACTGTTTGGTGCTCTGCGAGTGTGCAGAAGAGGGCTGGCTCGCTTGTCCGGCTGTAGCTCTTTTCAGCAGAGACTGTGAGGGGGGCTTGTTGCTGCGGCCTTTGAGCCCTGCCTGCCTGCTTGCTGCTTCCTTCAGGCATACTACAGCCCAAGCGTCGGATTCATGGGACTGGAGTAGGCCATTGTGGTGTCCGGTGCACATCCCGCCTCTGCCCTACGGTGCCGCCCCAATTCACCTGGCCAGCAGTGCCCTGCTGCACGAAGCATCCTTCCTAATTGCGTGCTGCCCACAGGAGCCCAAGACCTGATTGCTCTCCTCTTGCCCTGTGCAGCAGGGGTGCTACTGGTGACAAGCCCCCCCACCCTTGCTTTTCCCAGGGCTTACCCCACCTCCCTTCAGCATTCCCCAAGGGGAGGGATCTGGCTCAGATCCCCATGTGACCGTATGTTACCTGCTGTTCTGGTCTTGAGTTGTTCCTGCTGCTGTCACCATGCCTGGTTTTGTGTGTGTGAGTGTGTGACATCCCCGAGTCCCAGGGGATAAAGGACCTGCTACTGCTGTCAGCTAAGGGGGGCGCCCTCAGCTCAAGCAATGTCGGGCCTATGGGTTTTGTAGCAGGAGGGCAGGGTCTAACCCTAGCTCCCTGTATGTGATTAAAGGAGCAATCCTCCATTGTTCCTAGCATGTGGATTCTGTACAGTGTGGTCCGTATTAGTATTGCCTGCAAACCTGGTAAGTGTACTCTCTAGGCCCGCGATTCCCAGCCGCCGGGCCGCAGACCTCTGGCTGCTGGGCCGCGGTGGCTCTGGGGGCTGGGGCCGGGGCACACCGCACTCACCGCGGCTGTTGGGAGAGGCGTGTCCTGCCCTGCCTCTCAGCCAACCGGTGCCGGGCAGAGGCGGGGTCTCCTCCCGGCCGCAGAAGAGCAGTTTGGTGCATGGCGGGAGGGCCACGCGGTGCAGTGAGCTGCTCTTCTGCGGCCGGGAGGAGACCCTGCCCCTGCCCAGCGCTGGTTGGCTGAGAGAGCAGGGCAGGACACACCTCTCCTAACAGCCGCAGTGGGAGGGGAGGCACTGGGTGATGTACCCTCACCCCGGCCCTCAGAGCTGCTGCCATGCGGGCAGCAGCACAGGGCTAGGTGAGTGGGTCAGGAACTGGGGGCTCCATGGGCAGGGCTAGTGCTGGGGGGCTCTGGAGGCTGAGCTAGTCGTGGGGAGTATGGGGCAGGGCTAATATTGGGGGCTGGCACTGAGGGAGGCTCTGGGGGGACTGGGTGTAGTGGACCTCTGGAAACAGGAGGCTGGCACTGAGAGGTAGCGGAGGGGTGGTGGGCTCTAGGTGTTAGGAATGGCATTGGGGGCTCTAGGGGCTGGGCTCTTGGCAGACCGCTAATGTTTTAGTTACACATTTGCATATTCACACTTGCATAATGAATATGCAACTATGCAAATAAAATGGTACCAGTCCACCAAAAGTTTATGAATGGGTTTGCCAGTCCCCAGGATCAAAAAGGTTGGAGACCACTGCTCTAGGCCATTATCCAGATCATTTTTGAAGATACGGAATAGAACTGGACCCCAGACAGGTCCCTGCGGGACCCCACTCAATATGCCCTTCCAGCTTGATTATGGATCAATGAGCACTACTCTTGGCGTAGAGTTTTCCAACCAGTCGTGCACACATCTCATAGCAGGTTCATCTGGGCTATCTTTCTCTAGTTTGCTTATGAGAAGATCATGTGAGACAGTATCAAAAGTACTAAAGTCAAGCTATACCACATCTACTACTTTCCCCCCTCCACAAAGCTTGTTACACTGTCAAAGAAGGAAAGTAGATTGGTTTGACATTATTGGTTTTTGACAAATGCATGTTGACCGTTACTTTTCACCTTATAATCTTCGAGATGCTTAGAAATTGCTTGCTTGATCATTTCCTCCATTATCTTTCTGGGTATCAAAGATAAGCTGACTGGTCTATAATTCCCTGGGTAGTCCTCCTTCTCTTTTTATAGATACATACTTTGCCCCTTTCCAATCCTCTATGGTCTCTCCCATGCTCCACCAGTTCTCACAGATAATTGCTAATGGCTCAGAACTCTGCCAGTTCCTTAAGTATTCTTGGATGTATTTTGTCAGACTCTGCCAACTTGAAGATATCTAACTTAAGTCATTCAGAACTCGTTCCTTCCCTATTTTAGCCTCAAATCCTACCCCATTTACACAGATGTTTGCTGTGTTAGTCACTGTTAACCTTTTGGGTGAAAACTTAAAAAAATGCATGTTTAACATTTTGGCCCGTGCTGAGTTTTCTGTTATTATCTCTCCCTCCCTCCTGAGTAACATGCCTACCCTGTCCTGGGTCTTCCTCTTGCTGCTAACATAGTTTAAAAATGTTTTCGTGTTTCCCTTAATGTCTCTAGCTAGTTTCATCTCATTTTGTGCTTTGGCCTTTTTCATTTTATCCCTGCGTGCTTATGTTTAGAGCCCTACCAAATTCACGGTCCATTTGGGTCAATATCACGGTTCTAAGAACTGCTCCCTGCATGCACCGGTGGCAGGAAGTGGATCAGCCTGGCTGGGAGTGGGCTGACGTCTAGTGGCGGCTGTTGGTGAGTGCAGGGCTGTCCTGACCCCTGCTGTGGACACCCTAGGCCGTGTCATTGAAGGGAGGGGCTTGGGGGGAAGGGGTGAAATGGGGGCAGGGTGGAGGCAAAACAGGGTTGGGCAGGGTTCTTGGGAGAAGGGGTGAATTGGGGTGTGGAGGGCCAGGAAGAGATGGAGTGAGGCAAAGCAGGGTCAGGGGTTTGGGGGAAGGGGTGGAGTGTGGGCAGGACAGGGGCACAGTTTGGCAGTCCCCACAACCTGGAAACCCCTGTGGAACAAACACTGAACTGGGGGAAGTGCTGGTCCAGCCGAGTCCCAGGCTAATGACTAAAGGGATTTCTAGCCTGGTAATTTGGTCTCTTTTCTGTATAGTCCTATGAGAAGCAATCCCATTCCAGGCATATCCTATTTTCCTGGCACAACCAAACCATTACGTTGCTTTAAGTTATGATAAGAGGAAACTGCAAACCGAATTTGGTGGTCCTAGCTCTTACCGTTTAGGAGGAATCCTTTAACAAACAGACAGACAGACAGACAAGCTCTCTCAAATCTATAATATATTATTCGTAATTCTCCATCTCCATCTAGCAATGGAGCAATACTCTTGTTAGGATCCTTTTTGTTCCGTTACACTTACAAAAAACTTCTTTTGTCCTTAACTCTGCTGGCCCCAGTTTTGTCCCTGTGTCCCTTTGCCTCCCTCATCTGTCCCTCTTAGAAAAGAGACAACTCAGGAGGATATGACAGATATCTATAAAATCATGACTGGTGTGGAGAGAATGAACGGGGAAGAGTTATTCATCCCTTCGGATAACACAAGAAACGGTGGTCACCCAATGGAATGAATAAGCAGCAGGTTTAAAACACACACCCAGGAGTACATACCATTCCCCTCCGTTCCTAATGCAGTGTCTTTGCAGAGTCTGCTGTGCAAGTGAGCAGTGGCTGGCACATTCTACCCTAGAGGTGGCTGCATTTGAGCAAAAGGGTTCCTGTGTCTGGTTTGTGAAACACATTGGATCCTGCTGGGTGAAAGACCCTGGAGAAATGTACCATTCACTGTAATATTGAGGAATCCACAGCGAGACCCCACGAGTCAGGCCCTGAAGCTGAGAAACAGCTCTCTCTGCATCAGGGCCAACCCCTGCCTTTAATTCACTGGGCCACTGCAGGCTCTGCAGCTCTGACCCAGGATCCCTTCCTGAGATGTGCCATGGAAGCGGGTGGCACAGCAGTGGTGTCCCAGATAGGGATGTAAAATCCCGTTTAATTGGCTAACCGATTAAACGGGGGAGAGCGGGGGAGGGGATTGCTCCCATTTGTTTGCCACAAAACAAACCAACAGGTTAATAATTCCCTGGGCCAAGCAAAGCAACATGGACACAGAGCCCTGGGAGCTGCCACCTTATGTGCCAAACAAACCCAGCTTTCCAGGAGCTTTCCAGCGGCCAAAACGAAGCAGGGGGGCTTGGATGCTCTGCAGCGGGAGTCTTCAAGGAGCCAGACAGGGGAAAGCCATTCTACAACTCACCATAATGGATATTTGTTGGCAATTGCCTGCCCATCCTCGGCCAGGGGCGTCCGCGCTGATGGCTTGTTCTCATTCAGCCTTTGCCCCAGACATTTGGGCTTCCTGGCTATAAAAGGAGGAACTTTTACTACATTTCTATTAGGTGAATTATGGTAGAATGTAAACACCAACCCCCAGTCATGGTCCAGGACCCAATTGTGCTCGGTGCTGTACATTATTAGGTGTATTAAGGTAGTTCTTAGAAGCCCCAGACACAGACCAGGACTCATTGTGCTGGGCATCATATCCACATAGAGCAGAGATTGTCCCTGCCCCACAAAGCTCACAATCTAGGTATAAGGCAAGAGACAACAGGTGGGGAAGACAGAGGGGGAAGCACCAGGATATAGTGGGGCAATGCCAATCAGCAAGAAGGGCAAAGGTCTCAGCACACCAATGGCCTCGCCATTTGCACTGGACACTGGAATTGTCGGACTGTATCAGACCAAGGTCCATCTGGCCCCACTGCCTATCTCTGACAGTGACCAGCACTGGATGCTTCCAAGGAAGGTGCATGAAACCCACTAGATCAGGAAGCAGATGTGGGATCATCTGTCCCAGGAAATCCCTTCCCAGTTCCCACTAGAGATTGGCTTGGTTCTCTCTCCTTGTTTTTTTTCAAAATGGCAGTAGTATTTACAATGACAATTCTGGATAGTTTTGTTATTCATATAAATGTCCAGTCCCTCTTTGACACTTGGCCTCCACGACTTCCAGTGGCAATAAGTTCCACAGTCTAATTATATGCTTTTCTTGTGAATTTGCCAGCTTTTCATCTAATCAGCTGTGCCCCTGTTCCTATGTTGTGAGGCAGGGAGACCAGAGATTCCTGCTGCTAAATCTCCAGAGCTGTTGGTATTTGATACACTTTGTCCCTTCTCTTCCTCTGTCTCCATTCTAAGAGAACAATCCCAAACTTTTCAGCCTTTCTTCACAGGTCAGTCCTTCCATGCCTTATGTCTGGACCAATGTTTCCTAAATTTTTTTCTATCCATGTGTGGAATTAATTTTGTTATGTGCACTGAGGCATGTGCAGATGTGCACCAACAGTAGAAACATCCTGCCGGCTGGGGGTGCTCTGCGAATCAGCTGGACGGCCTTCTGGGTGGCCGCCCGAGCACACAGCTTACAGGGAACTCTGGTCTGGACCCCTTTCTATGGAGGGTCATCTCGTGCTGGGATAAATCACTGTAGCTCGTTAACTTCAATGGAGCTATATGGACTGACCCCAGCTGGGCGGCCTGGCAGGCTGATGAGAATTCTGAACTGGGGAATCTCTGGTTTCTTTGAAGGTTAGCTGCAGCTCGGATAACACATCCCAATTTAATGTATCAAAACACATCTGTTTGGGAGGTGAGAGAGACTCGTGACTTTCTCATATGTCCTGCTGATGCTGCCTTCACACAGAGCCAGATCCTGTTAGATGCTGAGCTTGCTCCTCTTCCCATGACTATAGGAGCTGAGGGCACTCAGCCCTTTGCAGGATCAGGCCCGCAGAAGGGTGTTGTGAGTCAAAGTTCTCCCCAGGGCAGACAGAGGCTGCTTGGACAGGTTTCCTCCATGTGACAAACCGCAGATCAAAGTCCACCATCGGGACCCACCCTGGGCGGATGTGCAGCCCTGAGAACCTTGTATGAGGCAGTAAAAGTCACATGACCTGCCTGTTCCTGAGGTGCTTTTTTTTTTTTTAGTTAGCATGAACCTGGAGCATTGTATTCAAGTCACAGCCGGGCTCTCTGGAGATTAGGTGCCCCAGCAGGATCCAAGGCGGAGCCTACCATGATCCGAGCTACCCACAGCACCCCAATCAACTGCCCGGACCATGGTGGCGCATCACTTGCTGTTCACAGAGTGAGGCCAATCACCTCTGCAGGCCACACCACAGAGAAGCAGCAACAGCCATCGCCTGTCCGCAGTCGGAGCTGGGATCGCCCTTCAGCCTCCTCCGTCCATTGCCACTTGCACATCTGCCAGGGCTTCACCTGCTCTAGTGACAACTGTCCTGAGTGAGGGCCTCCCAGCCGTCTTGGGGAAAGCGATTCCCCAGCCCGAGCCATTGCCCAGCCAGGACATGTCCTGGATCTGCCTGTGTTACCTACTCCTCCCAGACACATGCCTGGATGTGCACTGAGGGCCTGGTCCCCCTGGATGCAGGCAAAGCTAGTGGGCACGGAGAGAACTGCAGTGCAGGGACCCATCCCTCACCCTAGCTGCTAGGCCTGTCTGCACTGCCCCAGCCTGCGTGGGGGGGAGGGATTCCTGTCACTCTGCCCCACCATGTGGGGTGGGGGTGATCTGGCCATGCTAAGGGAATCCCAAGGGGGGTTCCTATCACTGCGGGGGATGCTCTGGCCATACTAAGGGGATGCCAAGGGGGGTCCCCAAAGCTGGGGGGCAGTGGTCTAGCCATGCTAAGGAGGTCCCCAATTGGGGGATTCCCCTCGCTGCCTGTGTGTGGTGTCTGGCCATGCTAAGGGTATCCCAAGGGGGGTGTTCCCATCACTCTGTGTGTGTGTGGGGGGGTGTCTGGCCATACTAAGGAGGTTCCCAATGGGTGCTTCTCATCACTGGGGGGGTGCTCTGGCCATACTCAGAGAACCCCCATTGGCTCGGCAGGAGGCTGGTAAGCGCCCTCTGCTGGCGGCTGCGCGCGTTACATTCCCCCTTCCCGCACTCCCGGAAGAGTCCACTGAGTGAGGGGGTACAGGCCTGGTAGCTCCGAAGGAAGAGGGATGGGTTAACAGGGCCCGCGCACTCCGTTGGTACGGCCCAGCCGAGCCGCCGGCCGGCGGTGTGTAGGACCCGGCGCGTGGCTCTTGGGAGTTGTAGGCGGGCGGACTCGCTTTCCCAAGCTGCCCCGCGGCTGCTTGTGTTTGCGAGTCGCTGGGTCCGGGTCGCTCGCTGCTCGCTGCCGCCGCTGCTGGGTCCCGGGCTGGGCCGGTCCCGCCATGGGCTCCCTGCTGAGCCGGCGCATCGCGGGCGTGGAGGACATCGACATCCAGGCCAACTCGGCCTACCGCTACCCGCCCAAGTCCGGTAAGGGCGGCCCGGCCCCATAGCGCCCCCCAGCTCCCCCCGCGTCCGGCCCCATAGCGACCCTGGCCCCATAGCGCCCCCGGCCCCATAGCGCCCACAGCTCCCCGCCCCGGCCCCCAACGCCCCGGCCCCATGACCCTGGCCCCATGGCGCCCACAGCTCCCCGCCCCGGCCCCCAACGCCCCCGGCCCCATAGCGACCCTGGCCCCATAAGCGCCACAGCTCCCCCGACCCCGGCCCCCAACGCCCCCGGCCCCATAGCGACCCTGGCCCCTGCACCCCCAGCTCCCCGCGTCCGGCCCCCAACGCCCCGGCCCCATAGCGACCCTGGCCCCATAGCGCCACCCAGCTCCCCGCGTCCGGTCCCCAACGCCCCGGCCCCATAGCGACCCTGGCCCCATGGCGCCACCCAGCTCCCCCCGTCCGGTCCCCCAACGCCCCCGGCCCCATAGCGACCATGGCCCCATAGTGCCCCCAACTCCCCCACGTCCGGCCCCCAATGCCCCAGCCCCATAGCGCCACCCAGCTCCCCGCGTCCGGCCCCCAACTCCCCGGCCCCTGCACCCCCAACTCCCCCGGCCCCATAGCGCCCCGCGCCCCGGCCCCCAACGCCCCCGGCCCCATAGCGACCCTGGCCCCATAGCGCCCGCAGCTCCCCGCGCCCGGCCCCATAGCGCCCCTGCCCCATCGCGCCCCCCAACTCCCTCCGCGTCCGGCCACATAGCGCCCCGACCCCATAGCGCCCCAACTTCCTGGTCCCCCGCCCGCCCGGCCCCATACTGCCGCAGCCTCCTCCCCGGCCCCATAGCGCCCCTAGCTCCCCGCTCCCGGCCCCATAGCGCCCCAGTCTCCTGCCTTCGTCCGGTCCTGCATCCCCCAACTGCCCCACGCCCGGCCCCATCGTGCCCCAGCCTCCCCCAGCTCCTCCCGGCCCCATAGCGCCCCAGCCTCCCTTCCGTTCCCCAGCTCCATAGTGCCCCCCAGCTCCTCCTGGCCCCTAACGCCCCCAGGCTCCCTCCTGTGCTCCAGCCCCATAGTGCCCCCTAACTTTCTCGGCCCCATAGCGCCCCCATCTTCCCCGTCATCTGGTCCCATAGCGCCCCAGTCTCTGCCCCGGCCCCATAGCGCTCCCCAGTTTCCCCCGGCCCCATAATCCCCCCTACTTCCTCCCATTGCCTGGCCTATAGTGTCCCCCAACTTCTCCGTGCCCTGGCCCCATAGAGCGCCCCTTCATTCCCTCTCCTCGGTGCCCTGGCCCCCACAGTGCCCCCCGGCTCCCCCGTGCTACCTGGCCCTCCAGCTCACCTGCGGCACGCCTGGGCCTTGGCCTCCCAATTCTCCTGTGCCCTGGCCAAGCCCCTCCCCTGTTTCCTCCCCACACCCCTGGCTTCCACCTTCAGCACCCCAGCTACCCAGTGTTCCCTTGTCCTCCTGTCCCTGCCCCTCACAGCGCTGTGGCCCCTCTGCCCTCCCCACGGCCCCCTGGCCTCCCTACTGCCCCCATGCCGTGGCCCCCCACTGTGCCCCTGGCTGGGAGCAGACCAGGCCCTCGGTGCCCATCCAACTCCCTCTGGGCCTCAACCCATGCCCTCTCCCCCCCAGCTGGGGGAGTAACTGGCCTCTAAGACCCACTCATCCCCCTCAGGGTCTCTGCAGCGCCCTCCTGGGCCTCAATCCTCGGCCGACCCATAGCAGCCACCACAGCCCCCCAGCCTCCAATTCCCCCGTGTCTGGGCCAGGCCCCCTGCAGCACCTCTGGTACCCCAGTTCCAGGCCTTGACCCCTGTCCTCCATGTCTCCCTTGGACCACCTCCCCAGCACTCCCTGGCCTGGGGACAGATCAGCCCCCCAGCGCCCCGTCCCAGGGAGAGAATGTTCCCCCAGCCCACCCTGTACCCCCTGGTCTTGACCTCTGCCCTGTGAGCACCCCTGGTCTGAGGACAGAGTGGCACACCCAGAGCCTTGGGCCTTGACACCCCACCCCCCCTTCGGATCCCATAGCACCCCCAGGCCTGACTTCCCTGATCATGAACTCACTGTGCCCCTTCTTCTCCCTCCCATCCGCCTTTGGGCTTTGACATCTCCCCAACCCCCGGCACCAGCCCCCTGTCAGCTTTCCCTGGGCCTTGTCTCTCCCTCCCCCCCAGCCTCCTTTGCTTCCCCGTGGCCTGTGCCCCTTCCCCCCTCCCAGAATCCCTGAACAAAGGTCAGTGTGCGATGCAGCTGTGCAGGTATGAGCAGAGCAACCCCAAGGGGCACTAACTGGTTAACACCCTCCCCCCCCAACACATGCACCTTGTTATTGAAAGTGGAGTTGTTACATCAGACAGAGCTTGCTGGGCCTCCGGTACAGTTTTAACTGCTGCTATCTGGAGATTAGTTTGGCATGCAGCTGGCCAGTCTCTCTTGGGACCCTGAACCAGCACAAGGGTTCAGAGTTTGGGTTGCACACGGGCCGGGGGAATGAATTGTCATGCAGACAAAGACTTAGCCTCCTCCCTCACCTACCAATCATGGGACGACTCTTCTCCATCATGGAGCTTAGTGAGACCTTTGCTTATGGAACCCACATGATGGGTCAGTGGTAATGCCGGACTGGACTCCTCTGGGTTGTGCTCTAGTGCGGGGGGGGAAGCTCCCCTGGACTTTTCCGGGGGAGCTTCCCCCCCCCTGCACTAGAGCACAACCCAAAGAGTGGGGTGTGGCTGGCAAGTGGAGACTTCAGAGTGTCTTTCCTCCGTCCTGGGCTGCTCGGGCCTAGCCCTGCTCTGCTAAAACTCAGAGCATCTGACTTTTTCACAGGGTAAGGGCTGCTCTCTGCTTCCTTGTCTCTGCATTTAACTTCCTCCTTGTATGGTGTCTATAGTCCACGGCGTATGGTCATTTGGTTCTGCTGATTGGGGAGTTCCTCAGACTGAGAGGTCTGGAGACCCCAGAATGTGACTTCCAAGCTCCAGCCGGACATTTGCATAAATCTGAACGTGGGCTATAATAGGATAATTGTTTACACAAGTAACTGATAAGTCTGGGCTTATCGGTTACCGTGAACGGTTACACGCAGGCTACTGCCCTGCGACCAGGGAGCTGGCTGCCCCCCCCACGCTGCTGTCTCTGATACACCTGCCATTGTTAAAGAGAGTTGGGAGGCACATCGAGACCTGAATCCCCAACCTTCAAGACTCTAGGTTCATATAAAAGTTGCTCTTAAGTATTGGTTTGCAAGGGAAAATAGGAAACAGGTTGATACGATCAGGGCTGGCTACAGACTTTGCTGGTCTCTGGGCAGTATATGGGCGGTGTGATTGGCTCCGGGTCCTACAAAAGAGGTGGGATCTTAGGTGGAAGGGGTGGGGTTAGGGACAACCAGCCCTCAGAGCTGTCCTGACTGTACCTTGCATACCCAACCTCCCCGCAGTGCCACCTGGACCTCACTGCGAGGGCTCTGGCTGCAATTTAAAGGGTCTGGAGATCCAGCTGCCGCTATGGTGGTGGCGACCCAGAACCCTGGGCCCTTTTAAACCTCTGGGCCCCGAGGCAACGCCTCTCCTTTCCCTCCCCCCATTGGTGGCCCTAGGTGTGATAACTTATCTGTTAATATAACACACGTTTATCAGGCTTTCTAGCTGCTCCCCTCCCAATGCCAAACACACACTCTTCTGTGTTGCCAAAGTCATGTAATTCTTTATCCTTTGTCTCTTACCCTCCCCTGGGTAATGAATTGGCATCCAGGTGCCAAGGAACGGTAGAGATGTGGGTTAAATTAGACTCAGTGGTGAAGCTTTGAGTGCGGGCAGAAGTGTTTGTGTTCCAGTTCCTAAGAGATGACTGCCAAAGAGCGCTCTGGCATCTTTTCGCAAGAGCTTCTTAAGCAGATGCCCTTGTGCTGGTCCGGGGGAGAGGCAGCTGCGGTCAACACACCTGAGGTGCCGTTCACCGGTATGTCAGCACCTGTCACACCCGTGTCAATAGACTCCCTAAAGGGCCCGATGAGGGGGAAAGGAAAGGAGGGTTTTGGTGGTTGTGGGGTGACTTGGAACGTGTAGGGGCTCTGATGGTGCTGCCCCGTGCAATTGGACAGTAAGGCCGGTCATCACTGAAGTTCTAGATGTAGGCTCCTGATGGTTGTGATTTCAGTCATCCTCGCATTTAGAGCCTGTCACCTGGGGACATTTCTTCAAAGAGAGTGATGAACAAATTAATCTTTTAAGAGGCTCGGCAGATGTGTGGGCAGCAGATGTTGTTGGTGAGACATTTCTCAGTCGTTGCAGCTCTTGGGGATAGTCAGTGATTGGTCCCCGTTTCCCACAGTAGGTACTAAACTCCTGACCCTGAATTTCCGGAGATGGGCAGTCACTTTTAGCATTGGTTTCCCTGGGGGATGGGCCTGCTTTCTAAAGGTGTGCACAGTCCTGGCCCTGCCTCGAAAGACTTGAAACTCAGGCTACGGTACGTGGTTAGGAAACTGCCTTGCATTGACCTAGCTCTGAACCCATCTTCGCCTCCCACCAACCACTTTAGTAACACCACGGTCAACGTCGTTAGGTAGACACAGTGTCAGTGTAGACACTGCCTTGCTTATCTCAGCTCTTACTGGGTTTCGGGATCTGGGCTTGTTTTCACTACATGGTGGATCGACACTGCAGCGATCGATCCGCCGTGGCTGAGTTATTGTGTTCGCTTAGATGCGATAAATTAACCTCTAAGCGCTCTCCAGTTGACTCCAATGCTCCACCAGGACGAGAAGAATAGGTGGAGTTGATGGGAGAGCAGATCCCGCCGAGCCTACCGCACGGAAGGCACCACCGTAAGTGTGTCGACTCACAGTTGAAGTTGCGTATCTTAGATCAGTGGGAGGCCTAGTGTAGACTAGATCTCTGTGCCACATTGACAGTTACACAAGTGCTCCTGGTGAGGATGCGCACTGCTGACACAAGAAGCCAAGCATGTGCACACAAGCAATTCAATAACTGCAGTGGCTGTATGCTGTTGTAAGCTAGGTCATCCCCATTTTGTACTCTAGAATGGCCTCCGAGTGGTTTATCTGTTAGGCCTTGAATAATCAGAGCCCTTGAATGAAGGTGCCTAGGCTAATGGTGAGCAAGGACAGATGTGAAGGTTTCCTGGCTACTCCATTTGTTGTCTTTAGGGCTGAAAATAACTTTGCATTCTTTGAGTAACTCATTAAGTCCCTGAAGTTCACTAGTATCATTTGGGGTCTCCGTAATGGCTCTGGAAGGTAAACATCTTAGCCTGAGGGCAGCCAGTTCACAGCTCAGAACTAAGACTTATTTTTCCGGCCGCTGCTGAGTAGTCCTAGAGATGCATATTCCAGTATGAGGAGGTATGTGCACTCTTTCCGGCCAGAGACTTTCTCTCCCTGTGTAGAGTGCCAAGTGCAGCGTGGCCCAACAATTTGTTGATGCCTTAAAGCAGGGCTACTCAACACGCAGCCCCTGGGCTGCATGCAGCCCGCAGCCTGTTTGTTTGTGGCCTGCAGTGCTGTTTGGGTTTATGCGGGACTCAACATGCGACCCGCGGGTGGGAGCCAAAACAAAAAAGTAGTCAATATAATGGTCTTCAGTTGCTATGTGTTTTAGCAGTTAAATTCCTGGACTGTCATTGCTCATTAAAAGTGCTGGCATATGGGTGGAAATCGGGTAAATATTGCATTTTATTAATACCAGCAGAACTGACTTAAATTGGGGCCTGTGTTGTGTAGTCTTGCCTTAATCTTGGTATTCATGCCTGTTAGTGTGAGAATCTATTTGCATATATATTTGCATGTATATGCTACCACACTTAAGTTGCGGCCCTCGGCATGTGCTGTGAGTATCATTGTGGCCCCCAGGGCTTCCAAAGTTGAGTAGCCCTGCCTTAAAGTGTTACTGCCGTTCACGTGTCTGAGGGGGTCGCCGTGTTAGTCTGTAGCTTTAAAAACGAGTAGTCCTGTAGCACCTTAGAGACTAACAAAAATGAAATGATACTATATATGTGATGTCGTTTTTGCAATACAAATATAAATCATGTCCTCTGCTGAAAATTGATGCCACATCTAGAGCCTGGAGTGACTGGCACGTTAGAAAGCTCTTGGCAGGTAGCAGCCTTCTGCTCTCTGAACTTTATGGACTGATACCCCCTCTTTCCCCCCAAGAAAATCAGCCATGGGCAGGAAAAACTAGTTTGGCTAGAATCAGGAAGGCTAGAGATGGAAAGAACCTATTGGATCAGCCACTCGACTTTCCAGAGACCAGTGCAAGGTTGTTTCCCTGTGGTGCATTGTGCTTTGTCTGCTTTGAGTTGTAACTGTCTCAAGCCATGAGGTATCCTTCAGTTCCCTTGGGCGGAGACCTCTTTTGTGCTTTTTAAATTTGTATGGATTTTTTTCTCAAATGTTAGCTCCTGATCGTACCTCTGTTGGTCAGTGTTCCCTCTAATATTTTCCATCCACATGCAGATTTTTTCCATCATAGAATCGTAGAATATTAGGACCGGAAGGGGCCTTGAAAGGTCATCAAGTCCAGTCTTCTACCCTCACGGCAGGACCAAGCGCCATCTAGATTGGGGTGGGCAACTTAAGGCCCGGGGGCTGGATGTGGCCCCTGGCCTACCTGAATCCAGCCCCTGTGGCTTGGAGCTCCCCCTCAGCATTGGGAAGCCTGCGCTGGCACTCCAGCTCCTCGCTGTCCCTCTGCAGGCCATGTCAGTGAGAATTTGGGGGTGGTGGTTTTTTTTTTTTTTTTTTTTTGCTTCCCCGACTTTTCTTTGGGTCAGCACCCACAACCCGAAAAAGGTTCCCCACCCCTTATCTAGATCATCCCTGATAGCAGGTTAGAAAAACATTAAATATTTCCAATGATGGAGGTTCCACAATCTCCCTAGGTAATTTATTCCAGTGCTTAACCACCCTGACAAATGTTCAACTTAAACCTCCCTTGCTTCAATTTAAACCCATTGCTTCTTGTCTTATCAGAGGTTAAGGAGAATAATGTTTTTCCCTCCTCCGTGTAACACACTTTTAGGTACTGGAAAGCTGCTATCACGTCCCCTCTGTCTTCTCTTTTCCAAACCAAACAAACCCAGTTCTTTCAGTCTTCCCTCATAGGTCATGTTTTCTAGATCTTTCAGCATTTCTGTTGCTCTTCTCTGGAACTTCTCCAGTTTCTCCACATCTTTCCTGAAATGTGGTGACCAGAACTGGACACAGTATTCCAGTTGAATCCTAATCAGCACAGAGTAGAGTGGAAGAATTACTCCTTGTATCTTGCTCACAACACACCTGTTAATGGATCCCAGAATCACGTTTGCTTTTTTTTACAATGTTGTCACACTGTTGACTCATATTTAGCTTGTGGTCCGCTATGACCCCTAAATCCCTTTCAGCAGTACTCCTTCCTAGACAGTTGCTTCCCATTCTGTATGTGTGAGACTGATTGTTTCTCGCTAAGTGGAGCCCTTTGCATTTGTCCTTATTGAACTTCATCCTGTTTACCTCAGACCATTTCTCCAATTTGTCCAGATCATTTTGAATTATGACCCTGTCCTCCAAAGCTCTTGCAACCCCTCCCAGCTTGATATCATCTAGGATGTGATAGTGTAAACTTGTTAATGGTTAACCCATGAGGCTGGGCTCATCGGTTAGTCTTCCCAGTTACACACAGCCCTTCACCCATATCAGCTGGTGGTGGGTGACCAAGGTGGAGTGTGTTTGGCTAGGTCCAGGAAGTCTAGATGCTTTGACTTTGATGCTTAGACCAGTATTCCATCCCCTTCGACTGTAATGGTTCAGTGGCACAATTTGCAAGAGGGTGATGAGTTTGACAGGCCCTGCAGCCGTTTCTCAGGCTGGCTGACCTCACTCCTTTAAAGGGATTGATTTATTTTTCCCCCTACAGTAAGCTCAAACGCGCTTTCTTCCTGAACGGACAAACTTCCATGTGCCAGAGCAGGCTAGATGACTCTGAAGAGGCCAGTTCCCTCTTTAGGGTTGTGGATATGACACTGCACAAGTCCCTGAGCCAGAAGTTGGCTTCCTCGCATGTTTCAGAGCCCTATGAGGTGTGTAGCCATGTTCTCCCTGCCAGAAAAATACAGGAAGATATTATCTAGTCAGTGTCCCTTGGCAGGTTTGGTTGCAGCAAATAAACTTTGGGGCTTGGCGATTCTGCACTAGAAACTCTTCGGATGTACTAAATTGTGTTTCTTGGGGACAGTCCTGAACTGCCACTGAGGGGGACAGAGGTTGTGACTTAACTCTCAGCTGACTTGGGTTCGTTTTGATACAACAGTCCTATGGAATGCTGAACACATCCTGGGGTTTCATGCACTGCTGTGGAATACCTGTTAACGAATTAAATGGGATCTTACATCCTTAACTGGTTAAGCATTAAGTTTAACTGGTTAACTGATTAAACCCGGGGAAGGGGGGGGTCACTCCAGCCCAGCAGGGCCACTCCTGGTCCTATGCGGGCTGGGAGCCGGCAGCCCTGTGGGGGGGGCCTGGCAGGGCTGCTCCCTAAGTACAGGATAACCGTTACCTGGTAACCGTCACCTATCAAAGGTGATGCTTACTGGGTAACCAGTAAGCCTGTTAACATCCCTAATACCTATGTCTTGGCAGTGAAGTCTAGTAATTGGATTGTCAGATCTGTACAAACTCCTTTGGTCCTCTGTGATCTGAATTTGGGCATGGGCTGTTGAGACAAAACATGCCCGGTGCCATGGGTCTCACTAGCAGCTTCCTGGGAGCTGAGGGTTGCACTTGACTCCCTGTTCAACTTGTGTAGGATTTTAGATAGTGCTAACTGCATGCACTGCCACTTACTCCCAGTGCACACCTGGTGAATACAGCCCCAGGGCTGTTGCTACACTTCAAAGGCAAAAGCGCTGCAGGGAGCACGGGGCCAGCGGGGAAACTCAAGCAGTCCCCCACTGGCCCCGTGCTCCCTGCAGGGTTTCAAAGCGGCTGTGACCCTGGGCTCCACGTGGCACTGCCACTTTGAAACACCATGGGGAGCCTGGCGTTAGGCTCCACGTGGTGTTTCAAAGCGGCAGCGCTGCATGGAGCCCGAGGTCAGCAGGGGAGTCTCCAGCTGACCCTGGGCTCCACGTGGCGCTGCCACTTTGAAATGCCATGTGCAGCCCGGGCCAGCTGGGGACCCCAGGCTGCACGTGGCGTTTCAGAGCTGCAGACCCTAGGCTCCACGTGGAATTGCCGCTTTGAAGCACTCCTTCCTCTCCCCCCGCTGCCGCTTTCTGATAGAGGCAGCAAGGGGGGGTGACTAGCTGATTAGTGTGTCAACTATCCGATAGCAAATGCATTTGCTTATAAGCATCTGCTTATCAGACAGTCATCTAGTCGACTAGTTGTTCACATCCGTATGCTGTACTTCATACTCCCAGCGCGTTCCCAGTGCATGTAGTACTTTACACAAGAGGCAGCTCTCATGTTTTTCTGCTGCACCTCTTCAAGCATAACTATCAAGGGTGGGGGGGGAACTAGCATGGCTTCTCTGAAACAGTCTTCTTGCTTCTAGCTGAATCTTTACTAGAATCTGAAGGTGTGTTGTTAGAAGGTGTTAGCTGACACTCACTACTACACCTTTTACATTGTAGTCAGGAGATGGCTTCAAGCACCAGGGAGTTTGTTTTGTTTGGGTCCATAACAGAAAAGCTCTGATTACTTACCTACTTCCAAAGAAGCTTCCACAAATGGCAGCCCCCTTACGGAACTCTGGTTAGCTGACTCTTGGAAGGTGTCAACAACAAAAACATCGATACGTTTCCTTTGCACAATTTGGATTGGAACAACGATATGCCGATTAACATTGGCAGAACTTGTTTTTAAAATGTTTCTTCTGTCCTTGTCTCTGTGGTATCTGAGAACCTTGCTTGAAAATTCTGCTCTCCTCTTCTTTGCATGGAGCTGAATATTCTGCAAACAGCTTGAATGCTTTGTCCATTTACAAATGTCTGAGCAGATTTAAGGAAGAGAACTAATTATGGTCAAGACTATCCCCCTGACTTTACTATATAGCCATCTGAGGTGGAAAGAGAAAATCTGCACATTGACTTTAATGTACTTATGATTGATCAGCGGTTATGTGGAAACCTTTCTCAGAGGGGCCATATTTCTGCGATTGTTTCCTAGGCTTTTAGACTCCAAAGCAAAAACCAGTCACTGTTGCCTAACTTGGAAAATCAGCCACAAGTCTCAGTGCTTTAAGACCAGGACAGCTAATTTTATAAGGTCTGTTCAGGTGCCTCTGTGTCTCAGAGGGGACAGATGAGCTTTTCTGATTCACTGTCCAAGGAAAGGAACTCATTTCAAGGGTGATTTTACTTTTAGTATAAAACATATACAAGTTTGATGCTGGATTGGGGGAGTGGTAAAGGAAAAGGAGAGGTCACTGGGAGAGAGTTTTCTGGGTTGCTTGGGAAGCTGGGTGTAAGTAAAGAAAGTCCTAATCCTGTAGGAATAAGGACTGTAGGCCATACTTACCTGGTGGGTGACTCTGAAAAAAGCTGGGTGTCGTGGTGATCAGAATCCCAGGGGAGCCAACTGAGTTTACTGAAATAGTGCCTAACTGCAAAGAACGGGGCAGGAAACCCCTCAAACCAGTGGATATTCCGGTACAAAACAGCCTCTAGAATACTGTACTGGTTGCCCAGAAACCAACAACAAATCAGCTTTAGGCCTCCACCCAGACGCTCAAGTCAAATATGATGAGGATCACTGAAGATCTTATTAATCATATAAGGAAGTCCTGCCAATCCCAAAGGGCTGGGCACGTTACCTCCCAGGTCAATGAATATTTCCGATCTGATCCCAAATATACACTGATAGCCAATTTTTATGAAGTAAACTAAAATGAATTTAAAAAAAGGAAAAAGAGAGAGAGACATGAATACATTTCTGAGATCAGAGTCATAGTAGAGATGATGAACTTTGTAGTTGCCAAGAGTTCTTTCAGATTTAGTCCAGTGTCTGTATTCAGGGTGAATCCAGTTTAAGACTGGAGATCTCAATCTTGTGACTCCAGCTTCCCCTGATGAAGTTTAAGCAGATCTGAGATAAAAAGGATCAGGTCCAAAGAGTCTTTTATACAGTTTTCTAGCAGCCTCTTGAATTTAGTCTTGGGTGAACAGAAAAAACAACAAATAGTCTGGTAGCACTTTATAGACTAACAAAACATGTAGGTGGTATCGTGAACTTTCGTGGGCACAACCCACTTCTTCAGATGACCGGAATGACAGTAAGTTTTGGAGTAACTTTCTATTTCCCAAACATCATGGTAATCAACTGTAATTAGAGTATAAAGTCATTTATCCATGAAGCAGTTTATCACAAACTTTAAGGAGATATATAGACAATGGAATTATTCTCTCAAGATACATTTACATGTTAATATTCCCTTTTGTTCCTTGAATCAAATAGCTATCATGACAGACAGACAGTTCATGACTGACATAACAAGATATAAGTAAACACATACAATTAGTATTACCTCTGACTTCAAAGTTCTTTCCTAACTACCATGAATGACCCCAATTACCATTTATACATGTCTCTAAGGATTTGTCCACTCTGGAAAGTTTTGTTGCCAAAAAACCCTTTTGAGCAACATAACCTGGAGAGCGTTCACATTGCAAAGCCACAGAAGTTGCGACAAGCTCTCCGCTTCAGTGACAAAAAACTTCCAGCCCCACAAGGAATTTTTCTCTCTCCCCCTCTCTTTACTGTCAATGATCATGCAATGTGTACTACATTAGGTTTTTTGTCACATTCAGTGAATTCCAGCATGTTTCCCACAATGCCCAAGTAGCCACTCTGGCCAACGCGTTGAACTCCGCTGCTGTACATCTACATAAACAGGTGAACTGATGCACCCCTCCCACCAATAAACCCCAGGGACTTTAAAATCCATTTCCTGGTGTCTGGCTCATTGTTTATTGCTCCTCGTAGCGTCTTCTCAGGGACACGGGTGGCTGTTACTCAAGACACTGTCCTGCTTGGGGCATCCAAGAGTGTTTGGATCTTATCAATGTATGGGGTGAAGAATCGGTGCAAACGCAGCTGCAAGTGACCTGTCGGAACTAGGGATGTGAACCTGTAGCCGTGTACACAACAAGCTCACGGATTAATCCTAGAGGTTACAAGCAGCCCTTTCCGCTACTGCCTCTTATCAGTTTTTTTTTTATTGCCGAAATAGGGCAAAAGTTTTCCTGACAAAAGTCACACTGCAATGTGCGTGCGCTGGACAAAACCAAGTTGTGTAGGCCAAGCCTTATATCTAGTGGTTGCCCTCAAGGAGAAGTGGAAGAAATACCGTTTGTGGTCCTGGACTGGCTGTCCACTGGACGATGCCCCTCCTGCTTGAGGCAGACTCTTACTGCTTTAGGGCAGAGGGGCCATCTGTAGAGCAAGAATTCACATGTTGACTTGGAAGCCCTCCCCAGCTTTGGACAGGGTATCATAGAGCACTAGAACTGGAAGGGACCTTGAGATGTCATCAAATCCAGTCCTCTGCGCTCACAGCAGGACCAAGTACTGTCACCATCCCTGATAGATGTCTATCTAACCTGCTCTTAAATATCTCTAGAGATGGAGATTCCACAACCTCCCTAGGCAACTCATTCCAGTGTTTAACCACCCTGACAGGAAGTTTTTCCTAATGTCCAACCTTAAACCTCCCTTGCTGCAGTTTTAAGCCCGTTGCTTCTTGTCCTATCCTCATAGGCCAAAGAGAACAATTTTTCTCCTTCCTCCTTGTGACATCCTTTTAGATACCTGAAAACAGCTATCATGTCCCCTCTCAGTCTTCTTTTCAAACTTATCAAGCCCAATTCTTTCAGTCTTCCTTCATAGGTCATGTTCTTTAGACCAGCGGTTCTCAAACTTTTTTGGGCTCCGAAGCTCTTTACATGCGTAAAAATTTATGCGGCGCCCCAGCGGTCCACTGATTGTATGTGTTGTACTTATCGATGTTTCCAGTTTGTCAACCTCACGGAGCCCCTGGAGATGTCTCGCGGAGCCCTGGGGCTCCGCGGAGCGCAGTTTGAGAAACACTGCCCCTAGACCTTTAATCATTCTTGTTGCTCTTCTCTGGACACCTTCTCCAATTTTACCACATCGTTCTTGAAATGTGGTGCCCAGAACTGGACACAAGACTCCAACTGAGGCCTAATCAGCGCAGAGTAGAGCAGAAGAATGCCTTCTCGTGTCTTGCTCACAACACTCCTGTTACTGCATCCCAGAATGATGTTTGCTTTTTTTGCAACAGCATCACACAGTTGACTCATATTTAGCTTGTGGTCCTCTCTCTATATATGCAGCCTCCTTCAGTATGGCCGGGGTTATTTATAGACTTTTCCATAGCACTGAATGCCTCATTCACATTCATCGTCCTGCCAACCTCCCGCTGAGGTCGGGCTGTGATTGTCAGATGTCTTTGCAAACTAAGGGAGGTCTTGCCTTGGCAGTACTTATGAGTGAGAGGCCTCTAGGACAGTGATTCTCCACTGTTTGTCATTTGCAGACCCCTAAAAGCTTTTGAGTGGAGGTTTGTGGTCCCCTCTGGAAATCTGAGACATTGTCTGTGCACCTTCAAGGTAGAGATGTCCATGGTTAACCAGTTAACTGGTAACCTGGCTGGAGTAGCTCCCCACCCAACATGGGGGTGGGAAGACTGTCAGCCCAGCAGAGCCTGCTGCTCTGTGGGCAGGGGAGAGATTCTTGACTGAGTACCGAACAGATGCTGTAGCTCGCAGAGGGAGGGTGCCGTGTTGCTAGGTGGGCTGTCTTCTAGATGAGAACTAACACAGAGTTCCTAATTGTCTGTGGACATTAAAGACCCTAAGAGCCCTTTCAGGAGAGTGAAAACGCTGCAATGTCCTGTTCCACCTTCCTAAACCCTCTCTTCCCGGGGTTCCAGATGGATATGCTGCTCTGCCCCACGTAGCACAGCCGCTGTGCTCTGTTCAACGGCTGCCGGGGCTGCGTTAGTGGTGGGAGAAGTGACCCATGTGGGGATGGCACCAGCTCCGACAAACCTCACTCACGAGCAGCTCTCTGCAGGGCTGGTCCACAGTTGTGTAAAGCACTTTGAGCTCCTTTGGGAGAGGAGCCCCCACGGACGCTTTGATGCTCCTAAAAGATGCAACCTCCTTTGCTTCCCTGCGGGTTTGTGTAGTCGTGTTAATGTGACCAGCACGTACATTCACTGAGATAAGCTCTAATCCCGTTAACACGCCCCATTCATAGAATACCAAGTCAGTCGAGAGCAATGATGGGACGCGGAGCCAGGGTAATCAGCCGCCGCAATTCTGAGATTTCCTGCGGAGGACTTTTCTTTGGAGTTAGCCAGATCAGATGCCTCAAAACATCATCCTGTGTGACCTACATACAATGTAAAATTGATTTCTCAATCCTGCTTTCACCAGCCACAGCGCAAGCGCAAATATCACCGTGCACCCTTGGCAGGGTGGGTGTATTGCCCCGAAAATCTGGCTTGGATTTGTAACCGGAATAGCTGTTCCTTTTGCTCCTACTTGCCTGGGGCTCTGTGGTTTGGGATACCTCAGTACTGCCATGCTGCTGCAGCGGGCTTGGTACCAGCTGGATTCAGGAATCGGGCAAAGCTTGTGGTTGGTGTATCCAGGCAGCAGGCTTGTTTTTAAACCAGAAACATCTGGAGGCCTGTGAGCTTATTAGCTGAGCTCAGCAGTGGGGAGCTTGTTGTTAAAGTGGTACCAGCTGTGCCGGGTGAGACACATTGCCTTTCCTGGGGCAAAGAGGAAGAAATGAAAAAGCAGAAACCTTTCATGAAATCCCTCTTGTGTTGAGAGAGCCACTTGCCAGCAGTGCTAGCCGGATGGAGAAACCCACCCATTGAATTCTTCTTCTTCCTCTCCTCACCCTTCCCGGCTCTGGGCAGTGCTTTCTTGAAGGGCCCCAAACTCTCATCTGTTACACCGAGCTGAGATAGTGACGCTGTATTCGTTCTGTTTCCTTTCTCGTTGGGAGTGGCTGTTGCTCCCTGGCAGGTAGCTGCTTCCTGGGCTCTTTCCTGGAAGTGAAGAGATTGAGTTTAGCATTGTGCATAATTCAGTGACCCAGCTTAGACCCGCATTGTGCGCTGCCCCTTGAACTTGATTGTTGTGTTTGATCAGTCTCAGGGTACATCTCGTACCGATGGGTGTGTTCTATAGTTAGAACCATCTCCTTCATCAAGGCGAGCATCCCTGTGGGTCACTGCTAGCGCCCACAGGGAAGACTTAACATGATTTCATCCTAGGGGAGGAGAGGAGGACTGAGTGTTGCTAAACCGTCTCTCCTCTGGCTGTAGGAAGAGCTCCGTTTGTGGGCTGTGAAAGGGAACGTGTCCGTTCCCAGGCAGGCGACAGACCTTGCAAACGAATATGGCGTGTGGGAGAGAATTCCCAGAATTTGGCAGTGTTGTGAGGAACCTGCTCCCGTCCCTCCTTGGGGAAGAAACTTACCCTAGGGTTAGCAGCATTGTAATGCATAGATTATAGGGCTTGGAGGCCTAGTGTGATCACCTGACCTGCCTGCCTGTTTGGCACAGAAAATGTCCTGCGAGAAGTCCTGTTTGAACAGAGCATATTTACAAAAAAGCCCTCCAGTGACTTGTCTTCTGTAGGGTTCTGGTGTCTCCTTGCCCAGTGCTGTTGGCGCTGACTCGGTGTGATGCAGTGTGGCCAGGAGCTGTTGCTTTGCCGTGTATGGCCGTCGCCTAAAAACCAGCCTTGCCCGTGTGGTGTGCTCCCCCGCCAAGAGCTGCATGTGTCTGCCCCGCTCCAGGAATGAACCCCCCCGAATTTGTTCGTTTTGTGTCTTTCCAGGGAACTACTTTGCAAGTCACTTTTTCATGGGAGGCGAGAAGTTCGATACGCCGCATCCTGAGGGTTACCTCTTCGGGGAGAACATGGATTTAAACTTCCTGGGGAACAGACCCGTTCAGGCAAGTCCATGTGTGCTGTTCATTTTGCACCTGCGTGTGTCCGTCAGTTGGAAACCCAGCCTTGATACTTCCATGGATGCAAGCAGCCACAGATGGGGGGCTGCTCTGGCTGGGCTGGAACGCGCCCCGGAGACAGGCCCCGCAGGGCAGGAGCAGCCCCCTGCCCAAGGTAGGCGGGGGGCTGCTCCAGCTCCCACCAGTTAACCATAACCGGAAATTCTCACCTGTTAAGGGTTAGGCTTACCAGTTAGCCTCAGCCTCCTCCTGTAGGAGGTTAAGTCTACACTACAAGTTTTCTCCACAAAAAAATATGCTAAGGAGGGACTCATTTGCATGAGTCACGATCTCATTTGCATATTTTCTGCCGATCCATTTTTGTGCAAAACAAGCAGTGTGGACGTTTTCTTTTTGCGCAAAACCCCCTTTTCCTGCAAGATTTATGGATCTTGTGGAAAAAGGGTTTTTTGCGCAAAAAGAAAACGTCCACACTGCTTATTTTTGTGCAAAAAATATTTTTTCACCGAGAAAACTCATAGTGTAGACATAGCCTGAGCGTTGTCTTGGTGCTGGACAGGACTGCCAGGGTGTTCCTATGTTCCTTTGCGGTCTCTGCCAGCGACTTGGCTGTGTGCTGGCCACGAGCCGGCCCTGCTGCAGCACATACGTCTGTCTCTGCTTCTGTTTCCCGGTATGCGTGGTGGGGATAATGCCCGCCTCTCAAGTGTCTGACAAGGCAGTGAGGAGCTGAGCGGTCCTGCCACGGCCGGCCGTATGGAATCGCAGAATGCTCTGTTTGCAGAGGGATTTCCCTGTCCTGGTTGCTTTGGTATGAACAGCAATTGACCATGCTGCATGGTTCAGTTCGTCATGGGTGGAAACTCCAGATTCTCAAGCTTGGCAAATATACAAGTCTCTACAGACTTCCAAGCCTTATGAACAGCCTTGATGTCAATTACCTAATCGGCCCTGGGTTCTTTAACAGAGAATCTGACTGCTGAACAGGCTGCCAGAGCACAGGACTGCGGAGCTGTGGGGTTCTGACCCGATGTCCACGCTCGGGATTCCAGTTTGTTCTTTTGGAGTCTCTTGTAAACAGATTGCACTGCTGTGACCTCCTGGGGGATCCTGCTGGTTTTAGACCTGGGGATCAATTCAGTGCAGGCTTTCTGCTAACTCCCTGATGGCTCAAGACCCCGTCCACAACCTGGGTATGTCTACACTTGCACCTTCTTTCGAGAGAGGGATGCAAATGAAGACATCTGAAATTGCAAATGAAGCCGGGATTTAAATAGCCCGTGCTTCATTTGCATATTTGCGTTATGGCGCTATTTTGAAATAACAGACACTGTTAAGACGCGGTTATTTTGAGAGAAAACCCTTCTCTTGAAATAACTGGTAAATCCCATTGTATGAGGAATAAGGGTTATATCGAGAGAAGGGTTTTCTCTCGAAATAACCGCGTCTTAACAGTGTCTGTTATTTCAAAATAGCGCCATAACGCGAATATGCAAATGAAGCACGGGATATTTAAATCCCGGCTTCATTTGCAATTTCGAATGTCTTCATTTGCATCCCTCTCTCTAAGGAGGGTGCAAGTGTAGACATACCCCCTTTTGCCTTTTCCCCTCTGCATGTACCTTTGAGGCTATCGGCTCTGACTGGGAGAGAAAGCAAACTGGCCTGCCGTGAACCCTCGATTTCCCCCAGGGTCTCTCCTTCTGATGTCCCTCTTTTGAGCAGGCCCAGAGCTCAGCTGGCCGAGTGTGTGCTGTAGCACTTAGGAGAGTGTGGAATTCCTTCTGATCAATTGAAGGGTGGAGAGCTATGTTAGACTGAACCAATACCAGACTTCCCAGGGTGGGAGCAAAAAGCACAAGGATGAAGAGGTGTCTGCTCCTGCCTGGGACAGACAATTTAACAGGAGACGTGCAGGACCTAGGAGGTATTTGGATGCCTGGTTGTGGCGAGAAGTGCTGCATTGACAGCTCTGGAAACGGAAGGCCGCCTCTTTCCCGCCCCTCTCGCAATCCTGAGCAGGGACAGCTCAGGCAGCTTCAGGGTGGGTTCTGCTCTGTTTCCTGCCATGTGTAAACGCTCTGCTGTGGGGACTGCTGCTGAGCTGAAGAGGACGGTTCAGTCTCTATAGCCCACGATTTCCCAACGTATGGGTCAGGACCCAAATATGGATCACCATTCCATTTCAAAAGGGTGGCTAAGTGTCTCCCCGGGTGGCTCTGCCCTCCCTCCTCCCCGCGTTTTTGAATTGCCTTGGGTCACCAAGTCTTCCTGAATTGTCCAAATGGGTCTCCATCTGGAAAAGGTTGGGAACCGCTGCTACAGCCTATTCAGCTGGAGTCTCCCAGGGGAGTGCTGGTTAGTGCCGGCTGCGGTTGGCTGCCAGCGCTGGCACATCTCCGACAGCGTGGATGTGTCTAGGTAGGTTGCATCTTGCTGAAAGAGTTAACTCCCATGCTGGTATATTAACAAAGCGACTCTTTGCCTCTCCTTCTAGTTTCCCTACGTCACACCAGCCCCGCACGAGCCTGTGAAGACGCTGAGGAGTTTGGTGAATATCCGCAAAGACTCTCTCCGTCTTGTGAGGTACCTTTCTGACCAACCGGTTGTTCTGAAGGCAGAGGGGGAGGCCCACCCACATGGGATGCCTCCTCTTCAGTGCCCAAGTGCCACTCCCACGTGTGTTCAGAATGTTCAGGGTTCACGCGTGCACGGGGCTGTCAGGCAATCTGCATTTCCCCCCGGCACAAGGGAGGCGTCTTTCTCCAGAGGCTGAGTAGAGCCGATGCTACGATGTAGGAAGCAGTGGCGCTTTGGTCTCACTTGGGAGCATTAACCCAGATGGAAAACATCAGTCTTGTGGCGAAACCTGCAGAGCGATTTCTTTCTGAACTTTTGGGTTAGAAGTTATTCTTGGTGCAAGGTAGGGATGTAACAGGTTAATGCTATAGACTACACGCATCCGCCCCTACCCCTGCCAGTAAATTTTTTAGCAGGCTGGCCAGCAGCCTGATTCAGTCCTGGCTCCTGCCAGGTCCAGGATCTATCCCCGCTGCAGCTCTGCAGCAGCGTGATGTGGCAGACGGCTCCTCAGGAGTGGGGCCAGAGTGCACTGGCTGCCAGCCCCACCCCTGGGGACTATAGAATAGTCGAGTAACCAATAAGAATTCATGAGGTTAATCGACTATTTGGTTAACCGATATTTAACATCCCTAATGCAAGGCCCAGGCCAGGAGGACTGAGTAGTGAAGAAATGAGATTTTTCTTGCTGGCTAAGATACGGAATAGTCTTACTTGAGTGCACGCTTTCAGGTGACCGTATCCCACACTTGTAGGGAGACAGGCTGGATGGTCTAACCAGACTGTCTCTCACTGCTCTGCAGTTGGCTCGACTGCAGCAATAGCTGGAGTTTGGTCTGTGGATTAAGCCCAGCTGTGGAGTTTGGCAGTCTGCCTGCAGCATGCTCATTTAATACAGGTATAGATCCTGGAGGAGGTAGAGGTAGGTCTCAGCGCACAGACTGAGCAGCCTGGCACCCGGACGGAGTGTTTCATATAGAGCCCCCGTCACTCTGTCACTTTCTGGAAATGTCTGCCTTCCTGGCAGGTTGCCCGTTTCAGGTCCTTGTTGGGCAAGGTTTCGGTGCCTTGGTATACTGTATGCAGTGTAGTGGGTGGTAGCTGCTGGGAACTTGAATTTATTACTCTGCTAGAGACTGACAATCGTGGACTGAACGGGCAGCCGATTTATGGCAATCGGTAACTCACTAACCCTCTTTTTGTGTCCTACGATCTCCTGGAACGCTCATAGGACCTAGGAACTACTTCTGCTGAGAAATCTACCCGGCGTTTTGCTGGGACACTGGGAGTACAATGCCCAGCCCTGAAGAGCCCTGAAGGCTCAAAAGCTTCTCTCTCACCGCTAGTATTTGGTCCAATAAAAGAGGTCACCTTGCCCCTCTCGGTAGAAAGGGGTAAGACGAACCCAAACTGCACTTGAAACTGATCAACGTGTTTCTTTCCAAACTCTGGTTTGTCTCTTTGGTCAAAAACCGGAAAGGGGTGGTCTTAGAATGAGCTGGACAGGTGGAGGAGGAAGAAGCGCCCACGCAGATAGTGAGCCTTGGTAAACGTCCATGTTCTGAAGATTGCTTGGCTCTTCCAGCCACAGGGTCTGTCTGTGTGTATCGGACCGGCACTCGCTGTGGAAACAGGGCATAGCCCCCTTGGGAGCACATCTGCACTGCTGAGTCCTGCAGCTGCGAAAGAGCCCGCTGCTAATGCGGGAATCAGATGCTAATCTTAGCTGCTGATAGACAAGTCCCCTCCCTGCTTTGCGACAGAGTTTCCCTATCTCTCGAGAGGGGAGAATGAGCCCGGCCTGCCTTCCCGGGGAGTAGAGGTCACGTCTCTGTTTCTCAGAGGCTTTGTGGTGTGCAGTGAGGAGCCCGTGTGGATGCTGGTGGTAGGTAGTGTTATCTGCTTTCCAGAGCTGGCCTCTCACGCGGTAGCTGGTCTCACCGGGGCTGGGTCAGTGCCAGCGCATAGTTAGCACCGCGCCGTTTTCTTTCCTCGTGAGCGGTTGCTTTCGGCGTACTAGCGCCCCAGGCGCTCAGGAATCGCCCAGTAAATGGCCCTGCGCGCGAAGCGAGCGGCCTCTCTTCTGAGGGAATGGTCTTCGTTTGCGTGGTGCTGCCCGCTGAACTTGCGAGAGCCCCTCAGGGACCAACAGCCGGTTCCTCTGCTCTGGAGAGTCTCCTCTTCTCTCTCCTGGCCCTGTGACGTGCGGTTGAATTTGGCTCACTTTGGGGTGCGATGTGACTAAAACTCCCACCAGCTCTTGGGTGTTCCCTGGCTCCCGATTGTTAGCTGGACTGTCACCCGTCGGGGGGCGAGGTGATCCTTCTAGATGACAGGTCCAGGGTGTAGAGGGGTTCCTTCTAGATGACAGGTCAGAGCCTTGGGGAGGGTTTGAGGAAACTTCTGTCCAGCTCCTGGCCCTGTGTGGCTGGTGGGCAAAGCTCTGAGCATGGCCAAGCCCTAAAGCTTTTATGGCCATGGCGGGGAAAGAGTCCCCTTTCAAGTGTTCCTGCCTGAACCTCTGTCTTGTGCGAGCTCCTATTTCCTGCCAGGCCTCGACTCCCTGTCCTAACTTCAGCAGGGGCAGGGCTGGTCTCTCTTGGAGACTGTAACACCGAAGGCTTCACTTCCCGCCTGCCTTGCCCCTTCATAACCGGGCTGTGAGTTCCGGGCAGGAGCTCTGCTGGCTGCTGTGCCCCCCCCCCCCCCCTCCCCCCAGGAGAGAGCAGCGGCAAGCAGGTTGTCACCATGCAAAGCCCCGGGCAACAAGTTTTCTCCTCCTTGTGCTGAGAATTAGTGTGACAGTGTCAAGCCTGCCTAGGCCAGCAGCACCAGACCTGGACGGCAGCTCCGGCTCTCGGAGGGAGATTGTCGTGCGGTGGAGGATGTGTGCGGAAGGATCCCATCTCCTGGTGGGCTCGTGTTGCCCTCTGCTGCTTTCTTGGGACTTGCCCAACTTATGGGGGCAAAGGGAAGCTGAGTGGGAATGTGGGAGGGGGGAGGCAGGAAGTGGAATGCCTGTGGTTTGGGAGTCTGCCCAGAGCGAGTCACTGGCACATGGGAGCACCGAGCAGCTGTTTGTTTGGAGTTGATGCCTGCGCCTTTGTTGCATTGTCCTGCTCTGGTAACTCGGCTCCTGCTTGGTTTGCCAGCTCAGGCTGCGAACTGGCAGGCCAAGTGATCACAAGTAAAAGCCCTGCTGCCTCCAAGAGAGGAGCTCAGAGAAGAGAGACCAATCTAGGGACCCACGTGGCTGGGGCATAGTTTGCATCAAAGCTGCCCTGGCACTTGGAGGTTCCCGGCAGAAAATCAGCTGCCTCGTGTCTCTCATTGGCATTGCTGGGAGCTGCAGAGCTATTTCCTCCCCGCATGACTTTCTTTAACGCGGCTGAGGTTGTTCTGAGGCCCACACGTAGGGTTGCCAGATGGTTTAACCAAAAATACCGACCCCTCCGAAAAAAAAAAACCCGGGGAAAAAATTTTGTTGAAAAAAAGGGGGGAGGACCAAAGTTGTTGAGAGCGAGCACGCACACACGCACAAGCACAAAAAGACCCAGAGAATTATTAAGCAAAAAAAAAAAAAATTTAAAAAACAGCATGGCCCCTTTAAGAACAGGAGGGGCTGGGCTCTGCCTCTCCTAACTGGCAGCTGGTGGCCATCTTGCCTCCCTCCCTACTCCGGGCCAGACAGCTCCCCTGCAGAACCAGGTAAGCGGCAAGGGGTGGGAGGGCTGGGCCTGATTGCTGACTGTGTCGTAGGGTTGCCAGCTGTCCAGTTTTGACCCGGACAGTCTGGTATTTTCTCCCCCTGGCCGGGAAAAAATCAGAAAATACCAGACATTTTAAGTGTCCGGTATTTTCTGAATATTTTTACCGGACAGGAGACAAAAATACCGGACTGTCAAGGTCAATACCAGACACCTGGCAACCCTAGCCACACATTTCTCTTCTCCCCTCCCTTCATCACATACACATGGCGTGTGTTGCTCTCTCGCTTGTATCACTTCTGGAATCCGATGGTAAGCTCCTTGGGACAGGGATCAGAAGGGACCGTCGGATCCTCTCGTCTGACCTGTGTACGATAGGCCACATTTCACCCAGTTACCCTTGTGTTGAGCCCAGTAGTTGGTTTTTTTTTTTTACTAAAGCATTTTCCAGAGAGGCAGCCAGATTGGGTTTGAAGACATCAGGAGATGGAAAATCCGCCACTTCCTTTGGGCATTTGTTGCAGTGGTTAATTGCCCTCATTGGAGGCAATCCAATGTCAGGGTGATGGTGAAGGATGTGGGGGGACATGCTTTGTTCTCCATATGTGGCCTGCAGCAAGTCTCGGTGCTTCAGTTTCTCATTTGTAAAATGGGGGTGCTGATGTTTCTCCCCCTCAAGAAACATTGTGAAACACATTGAGATTTACTAATCAAAGAAGATCTCTAAGAGCTAGATAGTTTATTGTTAAATGTGTGACCTATTTCCATTGGAAATGTCTGGCTTCAGCTTTGAGTTGTTGGTTCTTGTTCTGCCTGTCTCAGCTGGATTGAAGAGCTCGCTGGTACTCAGTGTTTTCTCACTGGGGAGATCCCTGTTCACCCCTCAATCTTTCTGAAATGCTAAACAGGGGGAGCGTTTTAACTCTCTTACTATAGGGCACTTTCTCCAGTCTTGGAATCATTTGTGGGGCTCCTTTCTGCGCCCTCTCCACTTTCCTCCACGTCCTTTTTAAGATGCAGGCGCCAGACCTGGCAGTCACATTCTAGCACCAGCCCTCTGGTGCCATGCAAACGCTCTCTGCTCCTTCTCACCACTCCCCATTCCTCCATCCCGAGTTCACAGTAGCCCTTTTGGCCACCGCATCCCACCGGGAGCGCGTATTCCAAAGCTTGTTCACTCTGATCCCTAAATCCCGTTCTTAACCCCCGCATCCCGGGTACCGTGCCTGCATCCCTTGCTCCCAGGTACGTACCTGTGCGTCTGGCTGTATGATCGCCGTTTGTTTGAATGGGCACAGCTTAACCAGCAGTCCAAGTGGTTGTGTAGGACTGCGCTCTCCTCCAGCATTTAACATTGCGTCCACCTTTGTCATCTGTGGATTTATATTTCCTTCCAGCAATGTGCCCCCCCCACAATGTCAGTGGTGGGTGATGGCTTGGAGATGGCACTCTCCTGAGCCCAGAGGTGGGGAAGTTTGCATTGCTGCTCTGTATTGTACCTGTCTAGAGCAATAGTTTTCAACCTGTGCTCTGTGCCCTTCCCCCAGCTTCCCCAGATGGTCTGAAATTCCCGAAGGCGTCCGCACCGCCATATTTTTAGGGATGCACAAATGAACAGAGGTTGAAGTCGCCTGGCTGAGAGGCTTCTGCTCCCTTCAGCCTCCCGGGCTGACAGTCCACCTGAAATTCCAAAGTCACACTCGTGCTCGCCCGGCGATCTTGCTGCTCTGGCACTGCCTTGCCATGCTGACAGCCTCCGGCTTTGTCGTGAGTTCATTCTCTTGTGGGGCACCCGTAACCACGTTTAGGTCTGGAGGAAATTTTGCGACTGTCGCCGTTTGCAGAGCAGGTGCAAACACAGCCTGGCCTCGCTCTCCTTTGGCTGCTTATGTAGGTTGCAGCAGCTCTGGATTCAGAATGGCAGCTATTTCCTGCTTTGGTCCTTTTTATTCTAGTGAGCGGGAAGTTCCTGGCTTCACCTAGGCGACCCCCGGAGAAAGCTCGGTCGTCTCCTGCTTGATTTCTATGGAATCGCCCCGATAGCAGAGCACTTAAGAAATACAAACTAAGGCTCTAGCCTTTCCCTGCACTGCTTGGTTGACGACACTTCATCTTTATTTGGCAGGTTGTATATTAAATAATTGATGCCTTAAAGCAAGGCAAGCCGGTTCTGGTCCGCGGCTTGCCTTGATCTGGCCCACGAGACTTGGGGTTCGCCCTTCTCACCCAGCAGCACAAACCACCGCTGGCATGTCAGCCACAAGGGGGCGCTGTGGTTGGCGTGCCAATGCTATCTCCTGCGTCAGAGGGGAGAGCCCCAAGTCTCTCCTTGATCGAGACAAGCCAGGACCGGATTCGGCCCAGAGGCTCTGCCTGGCAGGGAGAAGGAATTGGCTCTGTTGGTATTGTCTGGAGAAAGCAACAGTCATTGATCTCAGTGGATTCCTCTGGAGACATCCTGCTTAAGTAGCCTCTGGCTCCATCTACAGTGTATTCTGGTTAGCCTCAGGGGCGCTCCCTCTGGGGCCGTTTGCGAGAGAAGATCTACAGGTGCTATGGAGCCGTAAGGATTCTGGGCACAAGCCCATTTGTTAGCCGACCCTTCTTGAATGGTTTGTCCACCTGGCTGTCCTCTAGCCAAGCTGCCTCCCACCCAAAGTGCTACTGGTAGGATGCTATTGGGCAGCAAGCTCAGGATCATTATCGGCATTTAAAAGGCAACCCCGTCAAAACTGATCCAGAGAAGGAACTTTTCCCCAGGCACGTAAGGAACTGAGACACTTAATGCCTCTCAATGGTGTGGCCTAGCACCAGGCACTGTGGGATGCTTACCCACAGTGCTTTGCTCTTCCTGTCGCCGGGGAAGTTAACAACGGGGGCCACGACATGTCAATGGAGGGTGGCAGTGTAAACGTGATTTGGCGACTTATGAATGTCAATGGTACTTTTGTCGCCAAATCTTCCACATGGCCTTGGTGTTGTCCTTTATCCACAGTGCAAATAACTTCATTTTGCTTCTGTAGGATGGAGAACGTCACGCCATGGGACTGAATAGACTGACTGCCAGTTCAGCTGACAGACGTCAATAGCTCGCAAATGCTTATCAGATAGTTGACTAGTCGCTTCCCCCCCCACCTTGCTGCCTCTATCAGGAGGCTGGGGACTGCTTGAGTCCTCTGCTGGCCCCGTGCTCCCTGCAGCGCTTTCGCCTTTGAAGTGTAGCAACAGCCCTGCGGCTGTTGCTGCACTTCAAAGGCAGAGGCACCCTTTTTCGACTAATCGAATAGTTGAAGCAAATTGCATTAACGGTTCGATTAGCCTATTAATCTAAATGTAACATCCCTAAGCAGGCATTTTGTCATTAGATAACCTCTGGATGAGATTCATCTGCTTTCTGAGGGCAGATCTCCTCATCTTGGCTTAAAATGTTCATCTCAGTGAGATGTAAGCCATTAGGGATTACTCCCAAGAAAAGGGTGACTGGATGGGTTGTATCTTGAACAGAGGCAGATAACAAGGAACTTTAGACTGAATAGCAGAGAAACCTTCCAGACCGTGAGCTCTGCTGGAACAGTGGGTCTCGGCCGTGACACGCAAGCCGTTGCTTGAGTTGTTGACGTTGTCCTGGGCAAAACTTAACATGTCTCTGGGATGAAGCAGGTGAGACAGTAGGTCTCTTCCATCTGTAATGTCTGTCCTGACTTTGCCTTTCTCTTGCAGGTATAAAGATGACCTAGACAGTCCTACTGAGGAGAGCGGGAAGCAGAAAGTCCTGTACAGCCTAGAATTCACCTTTGATGCTGATGCCCGTGTGGCTATCACAATCTATTGCCAGGCTACAGAGGAATTCATCAGTGGCATGGCAGTGTAAGTAATGGGAAACCAGAGATTTAAAGGGGCACTGGCAACTTACAGGTCACGAGTCTGTCTGAAATGTCTCTCCTCATACAGAGAGAGGCAGAAGAGAGAACGAGAGAGCCAGGTTTCTCCTTTCTAGTTTCTTCCTGTGTATCTTAGTAGTTTCCCCTGCCAGCTGGTTGCGTTAGTTTTCCATGCACAGTAGGGAATAGTAAACGAAAGCCGTATAGCAGTGTTTCTGAAACTTTTTAAGACCAAGGAACACCAAAAAATATTTTTTTTTAATGGGGAACACCAAGGATTTTTGTTGAGGGGGGGGGAAGGGTCGGGGGGAAAGTTATTGAACAAAAAAGTCACCTGCCCCTTTAAAGATGGCCATCTTGAATTCTGTTGTTCTCCGCGGCACACCTCCGACTGCCTTATGGCACACTGGTGTGCCGCAGAACACAGTTTAAGAAACACTGCCATACAGTTTGTCAGGGAGACGCGAAGTGTAGCTCCTGAAGGTGTAACCTCATGTTTTGTGATTGACTAGATTTCAAGGGGATGTCCCTTCTCATTGGGACACGGAGGTCAGTGAAGTCAGTGCAGTGAAAACGAGCGCCGGTTAAGGATTGTGAGCTGGAAAAATGTACGAGGCATTGAGCCGTCAACCCCAATGGCGGCGGGGAAAGTGACCACCTTATAAAATGAATTATGCTGAAGGGGCTCTGCTGTGTTTTATAGGCAGTAATGCTGTTGTATGTTTCCAGCTGGTGCATTCCAGCACAGTTGGCTGTTTGGGGGGCGGGGGGAGTGGCCAGTGGAATTTTAGTGTGGCTTGTCTCGTCAGTATAATAGAGCCGTGGCGACTCCAAGTCCCAGAATGCAGTGCTGAATCGAAATCTGTCTAGGCTGTGTCTGATCAAGGCGGAGTTTTAGATTTTGGGGTGTGTTAGTTTCCAGGGACACACTTCATGTTTAAAGACCTCCGCTGCCTGTAATTTTCTTCCTTCTCATGCAATTTAAGTACATACGCAGGGGTCTGGCAACTTTCTCCTGAAGTGCCTCAGATGGCATTCGTTTTAGACCCCTCTGTTTGTAAATAGCTCAGGATCTTTTGTTGCAAACCGAAATCTGCAGGCTGGAGAAGCTTCATGTAGATCCCTGACTGATGTCTGACATGCCTCTGCAGTTAGCATTCGGGGCTTCTGCAATTGTGTTCTGCAGCCTCCTGGGTTTCAGAGGAAACTTTGTGTAATGTCAGATAAGTGATCTACTGATGTTTAAAGAAAAAAAAACCCCAAACAGAATTCATGTTCAAAGACTTGCTTATGCTTTAGGCACAGTATAAACATCCTGCTCATGATCAATGAGCGTTATTTTTAGAAATGGGGCCAAAGGCTGCATGTTCCTATCCAGATGTGAATTCCTCCACCCTTGGAGGGTGGCCAGAGTCGGGATTTTGGTCCAGACTCTCTCTAGTTTTGTCGAAGCCTGCAGCTGTCTTCACTCTTTGTGCAAAGTAATAAATTAGCTCCTGTTAGAGTGCTGTGGCACCTCTGGGGAAGCTTTGAAAACCCATCTCTTCAGCCCTCGTTTCTCCTGAGCAGGGCAGGATATAGGCAGACTCCTCGAAATCCTGGCTAGTCTGTGAATTTAGGGCTAGCAGAGATCTTGGTTTGACACGCTGGGTGCTTCAAGTCCTGTGTCACTAAGACTGGTGCAGCAGGGCCAGCTTCCCTCATAATGTCCTGCACAGCTAGGTTCTGTTCCTGCCTCTCACAGACCCTTGGGCAAATCAGCCGTGCCTCGATTTCCTCATCCCTACAAGGACAATAATGAGGGCCTGCGAGAGGTGGTAGTGGTTATTTCTGGTTGCAGCAGAAGCTGGTGGACTCCTCCGAAGCCAAGATCCTGATGTCCTGCAGATGTGGTAGAGAGCAGGGATCTGGAGAAGAGAACTGCAAATATTGACTTTATGAACAGCTTTAATTGAACCCAAGATGTTTTCCCATGCGATGGTGGCGCCGGCTCTGTAAGCACGTGTTGGGGCTAGTGCAGCTGCCCAAAGTGGGTGTTTCTGCTTCTGTGGATTTAGCACGCTGCTACTAAAAACCTTCTTTTGAAGGCCTGAGTTTAGCTTTGCCAAGCAGTTCTGTAAGGGCAAACCATGTAATTATTTTGATTTATTCTCTTCGAGTTCTGGTGGAAACAACCCAAATCTCGGCTGCATTTTTAGGACACCTCAAAGCGGAGAGCTGCATTTTAGGGGAGTAGCTGGAGGGTACGATCACTGAGGATACTTTATCCCCATTGCTTTGGGTGCTACCATCTAAACTGAAGGGCCAGTGTGGGCAGCTGTTCTGTGTGTTAGACTCAGCCCCTGCTTCAGACCAATATACCCAACACTTTTGGAACAGCTGCCGTATGAAGAGATGAAAAAGACTGGGGCTTTTCAGCTTAGAAAAGAGGAGACTAAGGGGCGGGATATGATAGAGGTCTATAAAATCACTACTGGTGTGGAGAAAGTGAATAAGGAAAAGTGACTTACTTGTTCTCATAACATAAGAGCTGGGGGTCATGAAATGAATAGGTAGCAAGTTTGAAACAAACAAACGTAAGTGCACAGTCTTCAGCCAGTGCACAGTCAACCTGTGGAACTCCTTGCTAGAGGATGCTGTGAAGACCAGGTCTTTAACAGGGTTCAAAAAAAACCTAGATTGATTCATGGAGGATAGGTCATTCCATGCTTAATAGCCAGGATGGGCAGGAATAGTGTCCCTAGCCTCTGTCCAGAAGCTGGGAATGGGTGACAGGATGGATCACTTGGTGATTCCCTGATCTGTTCACTCCCTCTGGGGCACCTGGCATTGGCCACGGTCAGAAGACAGGACACTGGGCTACATGGACCTTTGGTCTGACCCATTTTTACGTAGTTCAGGGGGGAGCAAGATCTCTTTGAAAACCAGTCACTTTCTCCTTGTAAGTGGATGTCGATCTCTGAAACAGGGGGAGGCTTCCTCGGAGGTGGGTGGACAAGTGATGCCTCTTCCTCGGAGGAAGGCGAGTGATGCTAGCGCACGATGTGGCAACCTGTCGCCTGGTCAGGCGTGGCCAAGAAATGGGAATGGGATCAAACCCCAAACACTGACACCCTGTCCTGCAAGGGTCTTGCCTGCCTCTGACAGAGACCTGGAGGGTCTGGCTTTTCATACTCAGCTGTTTACAACACTTGTCTAGCTTATTCTGCCCATAAAATCTCCCTGAAGCGATGCCTATGCCTGATGCGGGACGCTGACATCCAAAAGGGAAAGGTGACTGCAGATCCCTTTCCGAAGGGAAAGGAGACAGTGCAGGTGGAGGAAGGGGTGTCAGATCCATGCCCACTCCTAGGACTCAGAACATCAGCAAAGCACTATTGGCTCTCCCATCTCTTGCCCCTCGCAGCACGAAAATCCACCACGAGTGCCCAGGCCACAGTGCAAGTGGCCTACAATGAGATTTGCAAGTGGAGCTGAAGTTCCAAATCCAGAGGGCAGCCCCACGCTCTGACGTTGTCTTCGGAGATGCTCCTTGTAACCGCAGGCTGCCTGCGGGCGGTACGGGTAGGCTTTGGAAGCAGGATAATTCGAAGTGTGGGACTGGTGCGGAACGCTAACTTGGCTGGCTGGCTGGCAGTCCATGCGGAGGTACCTGTGCCCATCGATAAAACGTCTTCCTAGGTGCGATATTGAGAACGGCCGGCCTTCTCTAGCAGGTCTCGTCTGAGGCGCTCCAAATGCTGTGCAAGCAACAAGGACAAACGGTCTCGTGGCTGGGGTCTCCCGTCTCCTCCTCTATCTCGTCTAGCAAGTCTTAAGAGTTGGCTGGTGATTAGCTCTGGGGATGGGGACGGGGACTGGAATTCGAAGCATTTGTTTCATTTCCAGAGCTGCTCCCAGGAGGCTGTGACCTTGGGCAAACCTACTTTCCTTCTGTGTGCCTCGATTTCCTCATCTGCCTGATGGGGCAGTTAACACTTAGCTGGCAGTGGAGTTGGTTCTTTGACATTGTTGATGGAAAGGATCAGGCAGGGACACAGTGTGCTCGCTGTGGCTGACTTAACTCTGGTAAGTAAAACCACACTCACCTGCGTACCCTATAATTCACACACAAAGAATCTGTCACTTCCCTCCTCCCCCCCGCACTTTAATAACAGAGGTGGCAGCGAGATCTCCCATTACTGGTGGTTATTTTTATGCTGTAGCGTTCCGAGCGTTTTTCTAGTACATCGTGAAGTATTGTCATAAATCATTACAATGAAACTACTCCAGCAAGAAGGAACAAAGCACATTTGAATGCAGTCTCCCGGCTTGTTTTTATTATTTGCACACTCAGTGTTGCACACACACACACGACAGTGGTTCTACTGGCCCCCTGATCAGCCTGGCAAAATTCTCCTATCTGGGGTTAGCGTCTGGTAATGGATTGCCGGTGGAAGTACGCCAGTGCGCCCACTTGCCTGTGGCATGTCATTTTGGGCTTGGGCCAGGTGGGTAAGCCATCCTCAATTCTTTCTTCCCCAGGCATTTATGCTGTGCTCATCCCCAGGAGAGCAGAGGCCAAACTTCCCAACTGGGGAGGCCCAAAACAGAAGTGATCTCTTCATCAAGCTTACTGCTCCCACTGGCAGGAGCGGGCTGTGCAGGTGCTCGGCTTCTCTGACAATCAGGCGCCTAAGTCCAAAAGACCTGACTGCGGAGATAGGAGCCTAACTTTAGGCCCCCAGGTTTGAAAGTATAGGCCTGACTGAGGGTAAGGGCAGATGAGCAGATACTGCCCTTGGGGGGTGCCCTTTAATTGTAGGTGCACCGTGGCTAGCTAAGGATTGGTCACGTGTCAGAACAGCATGAACCCTCGTGGGTGCTCGGTGGGTGAGCGGTGTAGTTGTCCTGCTGTGGACTCGGAGGAGAACATCTCCTGCTTTATACACCCCCCCAACATTGCAACTGAATGGTTAGCTAGCGAAAAGTGCATTGAAGGAGCAGCCAACGGTACCGCGCAGCCATGGCAACGCAGGCATTGCTATGGCGATCTGGGAAGCTTTCCGCTCTGAAGGCGAGACAGAAAGCACGAGGCAGGTGACTGCTGTTGTGTAAATATGTGGGGGATGCGTCGTGCTCCTGGCTGGAGCAGAGGCAGGGTGCCTGGTTCCACAGGAGCGGGGGGTGGCTGTCGTATTCTCCGGAGCCTTGTCATCCCTTTCCAGCATGCTGGGCATTCGGTACCTGGGCCACATGTCGGGGGGCGCTGTCAGCAAAATCAACGAGGAGTCCTGTGGCACCGGAAGGACTAACAGATCGATTAGGGTACAAGCTTTCATGGGCTTCATATGAAGCGGAAGCTTCAGTGTGGCTGGGATTGATATCTACATGTGCACGTTACTGTGTGGAAGCTCAGTGCCAATGAGGGTAATTCAGCCAGGGTGGATGTGACCCACTTCCAACAGTGGTTACGGTGAGAGGACCTGAAGGGGAACTGCCGTACTGCAATGAGCGAGCCGTTCCCAGGCCCTATTCAGACCCCTTCTGGCAGTGTCAAGTAGCGTACGACTTCCAGCTCTGTCATTTCACGATGCCGCCTGGGCCTGATGGTGTTTTGCTCAAGCAAGGTGGCTTTGAAAGCCGTTCCCGGGTGTCCAGGGAGGCCGACGGGCTCTCCTCCGGGTTGTTGGATGTTTCTGTTCTTGATGCCCGACTTGTGCCCCTTTATTCGTTGGTGCAGAGACAGTCCGAAGATCGCCGTGTGGAACTTGCAAGCGTGCTGCCCAGCCACGGCTGGCGCGTTCGTTCCTGACCGGCTGCGAGCGCCGTGTCTGTATCGCAGAATGGCCAGCCAGCCCCTTTAAGATGCTGAATCCAGATCTCCTCGCGAGGCTTCTCCTCCCCGGTTTCCTCTCTGCTGGCACAGTTTGCCGAGAGCCATGCCCACCACACACCTCTGTCCTGTCGTCCACCTTCGCCTCAGGCGCTCTCCTCCCCTTCTCGCTTCCCTTGCTAGGTCTCTCCTTCCCCTGCGCTCGGAACAGGCCCAGCCGCTCTTTCAAACCACGGCCTTTCAGAGCTGCTGCCGCCTCTCCCGAAGCCCCCGGTGGGGTGGGGGCAAAGGGGACAGTTTCCCCAGTGATTCAGGGCCAGGACCGGTGGCGGCAGCTGGAGCCTGGGCCCTTTAGGATCGCTGCCAGAGCGCTCTGTACAGTTTTGAGGGCCAACGGAGTGGGAGGGAGTGGTCCGGGCGGCGCTGAGGGCTGGCTGCCCGCAGCCCCGCCCCTTCTGCACAAGGCCCCGCCCCTTCCGGGAGCACAGTGGGGCCCCCTCCTGCATTGTCCGGGGGGCCTGACAATCCTGTCAGCCCTGCCGCCTCTCTTACAATGTGTTTGTGCCGAGCACTGGCAAAGTGAGTTGCCCCCCTCCAGAGGCTAGTCTATACAGAGAATAACAGCCTGTTCCTGGGCCAGCTAATGCTCTGCACACACAGGTCTGTGCTCTCGGTCCTGGCTTTGAACTCTACCCCCCCCCCCCCCCCCCCCCCCCCCCCCTTCAAAGATCGTTGTTTCTGCGTTAGCTTGTGCGAGGGGCGTTTGCTTCCTCTGTGGCTTGTAAGACCTCCCTGCACGCTGGACGTGGTAAATAGTGGCACCAGGTGGAAATGATTTCTCACTTGGGTTAAGGGAGAGACCCCAGCTGGTGACAAGTGTCAAAGGCCTGGAGGGTGCAGCTGGCCCTACCGCTCCAGGTGATGCCTTGGTTTCAGAGTAAGGTCCTATGCAATAGAAGAGCCTTAGGTGCTACCGTAGGTAGGGCCAGCACCCCTGGGCCTGATATCGGTGCAGCTAGTGGGGGGGCCCTTGAGCTATTGGAGTCATACTGCCTGCAGAGCAAGGATGCGTCTCTCTCCGCGAGAGAACGGGGCATGTGGCTTGGAGACACGGGGGCAAGAAGGAGGGTGTCCAATGCAGTCCCTGCTGCTTGGCCCAAGTGCTGGTCCGATGCTGAGCCGCCTTGCCAGTCCACCGCTCTGACTTTGCAGCTACTAGCGGGTGCTAAATGCCATCCCTTAGGTGGGGCCCCGGTGTCCTGTCCACATGTGGGGAGCGATTGATCATGGTTAGATCACTGCGCAGGCTCTCTGCTGTGCATGTGAAGGGGCCCAGGCTTCTGCCTCCCAACCAAAGACCCAAGCCTGCTAAACAATGTGCCGGCAGTGCCCGTGCTCCAGCTCTGTGGGGTCTGCCTGGGCTCGATGGGGGGCCCCTTGTCTGCAGTGCTGTGGGCTGCCCCATTCGCCAACATCCCTAGCCAGGCCACCGTGGAACTGGTCAGCTGGAACTCTGACCAGGGCTGCCTCCCTGCGCTGTCTCCCTCTCCTGAGCTCCCTTTCCCCCCCCCTTTGTGTGTGCAGAGCGAATGGCTGCCAGCCCCGGCCAGCTCCGCTTCTGAGAGCAGCCCCTTGCGATTCCAGGCAGGAATGCCTTGCCTCGCGTCAGCACAGAGCGATCACTTGTTACCCTGAGTCTTCTTTTTCGCCCCCTCTCCAGATACAGCACAAAGAATCCTTCTCTCCAGTCAGAGACGGTCCATTACAAGAGAGGGGTGAGCCAGCAGTTCTCCCTGCCTTCCTTCAAGATTGATTTCTCAGACTGGAAAGACGATGAGGTAACGCTCTCCTTGGATTTCCCTCGTCTCCAAAACCCTATTGTTCCTGAAACACTGGGCTCTGTTTGTTTAACTTCCTGAGTGTAGCTGGAAAATGACCAGTCCCAGCTGCCATGGTATAATCAGTCAGCGTGGGGTGAAGGGCCCTGGGAAAAATAGGCCTGAAACATGCAGGACAACTGTTGGGAAGGTGCGTTAAGCAAAAAATAATGGGCCTGCCTGTCGGGATCTTAGCGACGTGGAGCAGACCGAGACTCGTCTACAGCTCTGGGTGCGTGACACTGGGCCCACTGCAAAGGAAGCTGCTTGTTTTGCAGCCAGTCTTCATGCTCTCCCAGCTTATCAGGACACTGGGGGAGCACCGGGACATAAATCCCCTTTAGAGAAGCATTTATGGCCTAGTAACCTGTCCGGTTACACGGAGCCTACGGAAAAGTGGGTGTCCACTTTCCATAGCAAACCTATTAAACCACATGATTGGCATGCACCTGTCTTTAAGAGAGCGTTTCCAGTTACAATACTGGCCTTTTTTGTGCCCCACCAAAGGAAGTCAGAATTGGCCATGTACGAATGTGGTCACTTGGAAAATAAATGCTCATCTTCTCTAGAGAAAAGAGCAATTCTGGTTTGTGTGGTGGGCTGTGCATTAGGATTAGTACTCCATTTCTCATGGGGTCCTATTGGGGAATCAGGGTGTTTGTGTGTGTGTTTTTTTTATTTTTTTTCCCCTAGTCTGTGTGTGTTAGAGTAGTGATGTGGGTGCGTATGTCTTCATTGACTCCAAAGCCGTAAGGGACGGCAGACCACTGCGATCATGTAGTAAAACAAGCCAGAGAACTGCCCCACAGTTGTTCCTATTTACACTAGAGCAGATCTTTCACACAAGCATCTCCCAGATCTTGATTTAAAAATTCACTACATACCTTTGGACAGATGCTGCAGAGGTCATTGACCCTGTAAGGCATATCTGGGCTCATTCAGGGGTGTCAAAGAACTCATGTTTCCTTTTGACTGAAGCTGTGTTGATTGGGAAAGGGAGCATTTATGACTAGCCTTCAGGAAGCTTTGCTTGGGATTGGATGGATAAGAAGATTCTTACGAGGAAATGAAAGAATCCTTGAGATATGATCTAGAGAAAGGGGTAAACAGTGAGGTGGCAAAATTTGCAGATGATACCAAACTGCTCAAGAGAGTTAAGACCAAAGCAGACTGTCAAGAGCTTCAAAAAGATCTCACCAAACTGAGTGATTGGGCAAGAAAATGGCAAATGAAATTTCATGTTGATAAATGTGAAGTAATGCATATTGGAAAAAATAATCCCACCCATACATACAATATGATGGAGACTAATTTAGCGACAAGTACTCGAGAGAGATCTTGGAGTCATTGTGGAGATAGTTCTCTGAAAACATCCACTCAGTGTGCAGCGGCAGTCAAAAAAGCACACAATGTTAGGAATCATTAAAAAAGAGATAGAGAATAAGACAGAGAATATCTTATTGCCTCTATATAAAACCATAGTATTCCCACATCTTGAATACTGTGCACAGATGTGGTCGCCTCATCTCAAAAAAGATATATTAGCATTGGAAAAGGTTCAGAAAAGGGCAACAAAAATGATTAGGGGTTTTGAGCAGGTCCTATATGAAGAGAGATTAAAAAGACTTGGACTTTTCAACTTAGAAAAGAGGAGACTATGGGCGGGGGGGGATATGATAGAGGTCTATAAAATCATGCCTGATGTGGAAAAAGTGAATAAGGAAAAGTTATTTATTTATTCCCACAATATAAGAACTAGGGGTCACCAAATGAAATTAATAGGCAGCAAACAAACAAAAGGAAGCTTTTCTTCACTCAGCGCACAGTCAACCTGTGGAACTCCTTGCCAGAGGATGTGGTGAAGACTAGGATTTTAACAGGGTTCAAAAAAGAGCTAGGTACATTCATGGAGGTCAGGTCCATCAATGGCTATTAGCCAGGATGGGCAGCAATAGTGTCCCTGGCCTCTGTTTGTCTGGAAATGGATGACAGGAGAGGGATCACGTGATGATTACCTGCTGTGTTCCCTCATGTTTACCATCACTGGCGCTAGCCGCGTTGGACAGCCTCGCTGCCCGATTACTAAGATACTGCTGGTGACTGGCCCTCCAAAGCCAGGTAGGGGGCTCTGAGGGCTCCCCGTTATAAATGACGTGTTGCCTGGTGTGTTAATCCCGCTGAAGTCTGTCCCATTCGCATCTGTGGCACTGAGGTCAACATTTGAACTGCAGGCTGCCCAAAGTACCGTTTTCTCAGCATTTCCTTTAGCTTGTCCTCGGACCTGGTCACGTCTCGGTAGCTAGGGGAGGCTGAGCTTTCTTCGGCTAACTATTTCCCTCGCCCTTGTGCTAACAGACGTGGTGGTGGCAACAACCCCAGTGCCCAAGCGCAGAATTGTGGGGAGCTGCTCTGCTAGGGGTGCTGGGCTTGCTGAGGATACCAAGGGTTTGGCCGTTTGGTTAATGACCGTCTCTTTGCCGCAGGGTGTGGGGAGTGGTGTTAATACAGGTGGCTGGGCTATGGTCCAGCCAAGTTTCCTTCTTCTCTGGTCCCCACCCTGCTGGCTGAACTCAGCTGGAATCAATAATCTTCACTTCCTGTCCCAAACCCCTGCTGTGTGGGCTGAATGTGACGCAATCCCTCCATCTTTGTGCAGTCCCAGCAGTGACTAGCCACTGGTACAATACCCCACTAACCATCATTCCAAAACAAACCATGAGGCAATTGCCAAGGTCCTCCTTAATCTGGGCTCAGACGTCCCGGTTTCTCTGCCACTAAACGACCTCCCAAGTACACCTGCCGCGGCCTGAAAGCCCTGTCCCGCTCCCAGCCCTGCTTTTCGCTCCCTTCGTTGCTCGCTCCGCCCAAGCGAGTGGGATGTTGGCAGCCCAGACGCTCCTCAGCCTCTTAGAAAAGCAAATGTGTTCGGCTCCTCTGTTGCTGGCGTCTCGGACCAGCCAGAGCCACTTGTAATTGTGCAAACAGGTTTTTAACTCTTAGCAAAAGTTTTGCAGCTCATCTTTAAACAGCTGTGCGCCCGCAGAGGTGGGGGCGAATGATGTACTGCGCGTCTGTGGGGCAAGCCTTCAGAGCCGTTTGGTGCTATAGAAACTCTGTGCTGTAAACCCCCTTCCCATCCCTTCTGCGCACCAAATTTTGCTGCTCCACTCTGCTGCTGTGTTGCGTGGGCAGCGGTGTCATCTGGCAGGTCTGCAGCTGGCTTCGTAGTAGGGAGCGCTGCTTGGGAACCAGTGCCGCACCAGCAGCATGGCTCAGAGGAGGATTTCCGGGTGTTCCCTTCTCCTCTTCATACCCAATAACACGTGGCTGATGTTCCTAACTGCTCCTCTGTCCCTTGTCAGACTGTGAGTTGCTGTGTAGCTGCATACACTTAAGCCCTGTAGACTGCTTGCCAGCTTCGCTATTGGTTTGTCAGAAAAAAAAGGCGGGCGTGCTTTTTTCCAATGTAACACTTGTATGGGACCTAGCCCCGCCGCCAGACAGCGGAATGGAAAGCAGTATCACCTGGGCTGGTTGGTAGGATGAACTTTACGAAGTCCATGTTGTCTTCACACGTGTGTTGGTTCATTGGCAGACTGTAGGAAGAGGCTTGCAGAGCTGAAAGAGTGTCTTCTACAGAGCCACGTGGGAATGTGAAGTACCATCTTTGGGAGACGATTCAGACAGTGTGCAGATCCCGATTCCAAAACAACCACAGTTCTGGACCATGCTTTCTCCACTAAATGTGCCAAACGGTATCGCTGCTCTTGCCGAAATAGATTGGAGCAGGAAGCAAAGCAGGAACCTAAGAGCTGCTTTCAGCAACCCCTTAGCCAATGATCCGTAATAAGTTAGGACTGTTTGGCACAGACCATGGTAGTTTGAAAACGTGGTCTGCAAATGGCTAGCGAGAGATGCAGCGTTTCCCCGTGGATGATCTCAGTGTTTTGAAAGTGAGCTGAGGCAGGAAGTGGTAGCAGTCACAAGCCCTTTATTAGCAACTGCTCTGAAGGGATACACAATAGTGTCATTATGTAGTTGAGATCTGAAAGTTTTTCTCGGAAGTCTGTAGATAAATATTTCCTGGGGCATTTGGCCTCTGCAGTGATTAGACTGAAACTAGCAACAGAAGGGTTGTAGCTTCCCAATTTTCTGTTCTCCCGCAAAATAACTAAGGCCTGGTTTACACTGCAGAGCTAGTGAGGCAAGGCAACATACCTGGATCTAGTTGGGCGTGTGTCTGGGCTTAACTTTGTCTCCCACCAATGTAAGTATCCCGGGATGCCAACAGCGTAACATCACTTCCCCGAGCAGCGTAGAGCCAGGGTTATTGTACTTAGATCAATGCAGAGCGAGCGTAGACATTGTGTTACTTATGTCGACCTTCGTGGTACTCCAGCAGCTGTCCAATAGCCCACCCTGGCTGATTGGTCATCATTGTCAACTCCCAGGTGTCCTGGAGACCAGAAGCCTCCCCCCTTTCAAAGCCCAGCATGTTTTTGAAATTCTTTTTCCTGATTGCCTATCTTAGCAACTGCACCTTACAGCTCTCCATGGCTGAATACAGCTGTCCAGCTGGCCAGGCCAGCGACACACCCCTGCCTGATACACTGCGTCTCCTGGGCCTGGGGGCACAGCCCCAAACCAGCAGCAGAAATCTTGCCAGTGGATTTCCTGACTCCAGATTGAAATTTGGCATTCGTAAGTTTCTACAGTGTGCTTGTCACTTGCTTCTCTGGCACCAGGGCAGCTCTCCTTTTGGTGTCCCTGCAATGGAAGGCTGGGACAAGCTCAGCGCTCCGATCCGGTAATGTGGCCTCGCACATCTGAAAGTTCTGTCGCCATTGCTTGTCATCCTAAACGTGTGTTAGAATGCAGTCCCACGAGACAGCACTTGTTTCTCGGGGCCCAAAGCAGCTCTCCACCTCCTGCAGCTGCTCCACAAATGCCACCAACAAACTTGACTTGGTTCTTGCCGTGACCCACGCAGATCTGCTCTCCAGGGTCCTTCAGTAGTTCTTGCATCTCTACAAACTCTGCAGGATCTGGCGTCCTTTGCAGTGCCTGTGACAATAGTGCAGGTGCCATGCTTCTGACCGGTGTGGTGGACAGCAACGAGGACTGTGTGGACTTGTGGAATTTCAAAAAAAGGTGCAAAAATGTTGGGATACGGATAATGTTCTAGAATGGAGACAGCTGCCAACTGGGAAGTCGACCCCGGGCTCCCAGTCACTCCTGTGTGGCTTGTTTTGACCCCCTCGTGCATTGCCAAGACTTCCCAAAATACAGTGTGCTGGACGGTGGTGAGTTGGACAGTGAGATGTCTACCCAGGGCGCACCACACTCTGCGTCGGTACAAATATCCTGCCATGTACGCCCATTGCCACCACAAGGGGGCAAGTATGCACACGCACAAGCAATGTACCAATTACAGTGGCTCTATGCATTTGTAGTGGAAATTTGGAGTAAGGCCAAGTCTGTATTGAAAAGTTGATCCAACTGCGTGGCTCAGGAGTGTGAAAACCACATCATTCAGGGTGTGGGGTTTAAGCCAATCTAACCCTGGTGTTGACAGCAGTCAGTTGGTGGAAGAATTCTTCCGTCGACCTAGCATCCACCTCTTGGGAAGGTGGATTAACTACAGTGAGGGCTAATGGTTCTGCCAGCATCCCAGATACATGAAGCCCCAGCAGGCATAATCCTCTTCCCCTCGTCGCCATGTTTGCGATGGACTTGGGGCTTCAGTACGTTCTGCAGCCTGTTGCGGATGTTGTTCGTAAAATAAATTGGAGGTTTGTAACCACTCGCTCAAAGTGCCAGTTGGCTCATTTGTTTCCATATTTAAATGAACCTCCTGTCTTTAACGGCCTTGATGCTGATACAAATATCCCACAGTGCTGCGGATGGGTAGTGACTTTGTTGCAGGGTTAAGTATCTGAGCAGAGGAACCAGACAGCAAGTGTGTGAAATCGGGACCGGTTCAGGGATAACAGGTACCTGTATAAGACACAGTTCCAGATATTGGGACTGTCCCTATAAAATCGGGACATCTGGTCCCCCTAGACCTGAGGAAGGAGAAGCCAATAGTTGTTAGGAAGGCCTGGGGCAGGGAGTCTGTACCTCAAGGTCCTCGTAAGGTCTTTGCCTTGATGTCATGTACTCCTTGTATGTGCTGCACTGCAGGGCGGCTACTGGCAGGTCTGGCTTCAGTACCAGGTTTGGACAGGCCACAGAGCTTTCAGCATGGGGAGAGAAGATGTAATCTCCTTAAGAGGCTTTCATGTACCGCCAGTTGTGGCTGTCACCAGCCAAGGCAAGCGATGTGACAGCCAGTGCCACCTAGTGGCTGAACATTACAATACTGGTTTTGCCTTCTCAGAGCCTGGTTCATAATAGGGATGTTAAATATCGGTTAATTGAATAGTCGATTAACCTCCTGAATTCTTATCGGTTAGTCGACTATTCTGTAGTCCCTGGGGGTGGGGCCAGAAGCCAGTGTGCTCCGGCCCCACTCCCGAGGAGCCCCCTGCCACTCCATGCTGCTGCCTCTGTATCAGAGAAAGCAGTGCGGGATGCCAGGTGGGAGCTGGTCCTCAAAGTGAGCCCGTTTAAAAAGCAGCTCCCCTCGTGGACCAGCTGCCTATCGCCCCGCACTGCTGTCTCTGTTACAGAGGCAGCAGCGTAGGGTGGCAGCAGCCCCTGTCCAGGGGAAGGGGCTAAGCTCCTAGACCCGGCACGAGCTGGAACTGAACCCAGGCTGCCTGGCTCCTAGTACACTTTAAATGCAGTGTCACAGCAGGGGTAGGTCCCAGACCCAGCGCGAGGCTGGGCTGCTGGCCAGCCTGCTAAAAAATGTACTGGGTGGTCTGGGGGGGGGAATGCATGTAGTCTATAGCATTAACCTATAAGCTTTTGCTTATCAATTAATCGACTACACTATTACATCCCTAGTTCATAAATCCCAGCGAGCCCAGACTGGCTGCAGGACTTCTGGTCGCCTCTTCCCGCTCGGCTTCCTTGACTCATGTGCCCTGCAGTGGACAGAGTGGAGGGTGTTTTAGCAGCCTTCACAAGTCCAGTGTCTGGGGGATTTGCCTTGTGATATATTTTTTTTTAAGATGAGTCCAAATTCTGTGCTGTTTACTGTGCCCAACGCCCCATGGGTCATCTCGTTAATGTTAACCCAGATTGGGGGGCGGTTCTGCTTGAACAAACCCTGCAGGGCTTGGCCCATTCGTTTGGCCTCCTCTTTAATACACAAGCTGGCATGTGTTCCTCTTCAGCAGGCGTCGCCAATATAAACACCTCCCGGCAGTTGCTGCTGTCTGAGCTCGGACTCGTGTGTGTGTCAATACCGGTGCCTTGTTTGCTCTTGCCTGCGGTTCAGCAGATTTCCTGGTTCGCGGGCGGTGGGGAGGGCAGTCTGAAATTGATGCCAATCTAGCTGGCTTGAATAGATTACCATTAAGCCCGTGACACTGCCCTGGCCTGGCAAACTGAGGCCTAGGACCTATTGAAGCATGTGGCAGGCTGGAGGTATTTATTGGCTGCATCGTCAGCCACTTGCCAAGAAGCTGCGGGAAGACTCTAGTGGCGAGGTTAGAAAATGCAGGGTTTGTGCTACTGTCTCTGGTCTCTTCCTGTGGCATTAAAGGCATAGGCAGGCCCGCCGATGGGGCTGGCAAAAGCCCGGGGCTCCTGGCTGCTACTGTGGCAGTGGCGGCGGCCAGAGCCCCGGGCCCTTTAAATTGCCATCCGAGCCCTGGGAAGCATACTGTATGGGTAGCACAGAGGGGGCGGTCCAGGCGGGGCTGAGGGCTGTCTCTGGCCCCACCCCTTCTGCCTGAGGCCCCACCCCTTCTGGGAGTGCTGAGCTGGCCCCCTCCACCTTACCCAGGGGCCCTGTCTGCTTCCCTGGGTAGAGGAGCTCCAGGGTCTGCGTTCAGGGCGTGGCTTGACTACATTATTCGGCAGGGTGCGGAGAGTTGTTCCAAGCCCATTTCTACCCTATTGGAAAAACTGGCAGATGTTAATTGAGACTCATGCGTACCCGTTTCCCCGGTGTGCGCTGTTTCCCAGCCCCGCTCATCTGAACCAGCAGACACCCCATCCCCGTTGCCTTTCTGCCAGTTTTGTTAATTTGCTACATTGGAACATCTCCATTGCTAATGTCCAAAAGTGTGTGTGTGTCGCGCTGCGAGCTAGGGATGTGGTTCCCCCGCTCACACCAATGCTCATCGGACTAGTGCTAGTATCAAGAGCAGCGTAGCTGGGACGGCCTGACTGAAGCAGACGTGTGTGAAACCAGGGGGTGGGTACTCAGTAGGGCTCAGCCGTCGCTCTGCTGCCTCTGCCCGGGCTCCAGATCTAGCTAGCAGGGGCAGCGAATTGCACCCCGGGCTCACGGTGTAATGTCACCTGTAGCGCTGCTTGCAACTGCCAGCAAGAGCAGAAGGCTGGTTCCTTTAGTCCTTTCGGATGCAACGAACAGCTCTAATGTTGAGGACCCTACAGACAACACCCAGCTCGTGGTGACGTCTGAAAGCAGCGTATTGCCCACCCCAGTCCTTTCTGGTTCCGTTTGCAGGCAAAGTCGATGAGTCGCTAGGGAGTGTCAAATGGTCTGTCTGGGGCGATACACAGGAGTAGGGGCTCCTGGCCTGTGGCATGTGGGTGGCGTGGCGGCTTTCCAAAGGAACTGCAAAGAGGAAGGGTGTTTGCATATGAGGCTGTTGTGCTGCTTTCGGAGGTAGAAAAGTGGCCTAAAGGGAATGTTTTGCACATGTGTTTTTCCTTAGGAATCTCAAGTTTTGTTGTTAATATGGTTGGTGTTGGAGGACTCAGATACCTCACAGGCCTGGGTCAGTAGCTCTCGGTGCTAAGCCGTGTGTCCTTTCTCCCAGCAAATGCAGCCTGTCACTCGTTGGACCTCCTTTTCTCAGACCGCCCCAGAGGGGCCAAGGGAACACGGGGGCTGTTCTGTAGAACGGTGGTGATTATCCTGATGTGCAGGGAAGAGCTCTTGGTCCGCCAATGGGAACATGACGGCGGCGTTCTGCAGCGTGCCTGTGAGCCTTGCTCGGGTGGCTGGGTCAGAGCCGCGGTGCACGTCAGACCGCAACTCTGCCTTCCGGGTGTGAGAGATCGCTGGCCAGTCGGTGCTTGGGCAGTAGGACGAGATGGGGGCTGACGTTTTCTGAACTGTGGAAGGCTCAGCGCAGGAAGAGACCTTGGACGGGGCATTCCTGAGAATCTGACCTAGGATGAGCTCTTGTTCAGCTTGAAATAAATTAGGGATGTGAATGGTTAACCGGCTGCTGCTTACTGGTTATGGTTAACCGGCAGGGGCTGGAACAGCCCCGCCACCTGTGGCAGGCCTAGCTGGAGCAGTGTGCCGTGGGTGGGGGTGCTCCCATTGGCAGACCATTCACGCCCCCTGTTTAAGCGGTTAACCAGTTAAAGGTAACATTCAAGCAACAAACTGATGAAATGGGATTTTACATCCCTAAAATAAATCTCCTGTTCCTCACAAAGCCCCATCTTTAGCCAATGGGCTCTTCCTTCTTGCCCACGAGGAGCCCAGAGGTAGCACGTGGGGCATCCCAGCCTGGAGAACCTCAGGGGCTGGGTTTCTTGCCCTCCCCCAGGCAGGTGCCTTTCAATTTTTTCAATTGCTCTTTGTGCCTCACATTTTCTAGCCTTTGAATGATTGTTGGCGCTCTCCTCTGGATTTCCCTCCATTTGTCCCCATCTTTCCTGAAGTGCGGTGCCCAGGACTGGACCCCGTCCTCCAGCCGAGCACGGGGTAGAGTGGAGGAATGACTTCTCACGTCCTGCTTGCAACACGCCCGCCGATACGTCCCCGAATGACGTTTGCTATTTTTGCAAGAGCCTTTCGCTTTTGACTCATTTTAGTTTGTGATACTTAGTTTGTAGAAACACAAGAGCGGCCAGACGGGGTCAGACCAAAGGCCCATCTAGCCCAGTGTCCTGTCTGCCGACAGTGGCCAATGCCAGGTGCCCCGGAGCAGGGATCTCCAACCTTTTTAAGCACAAGATCACTTTTTCAATTTAAGTGCAATCCAGGATCTACCTCAAACCCAAATAACCTTGCCCCACCTCCTTCGTGCCTCTTCTCTGAGGTCCTGCCCCTGCTCACTCCATCCTCCCTCCCTTCACCAGGCAGGGGCAGGGGATTGGGGCATAGGCTCTGGTCTTGGGCTAAGGAATTTGGAGTGTGAGGGGGCTCTGAGCTGAGCCTGGGGCAGGGAGTTGGGGTGCAGGAGGGGGGTCGGGTACAGGCTCTGTAAGGGAGTTTGGGTTCAGGGGGCTCAGGGCTGGGGCAGGGGATGCAGGAGGGGTACATGACTGGGGCAGGGGCTCGGAGCTGGCTCCAGCTAGACACTGCTTACCTCAGGTGGCTTCTGGGTGGTGGTTGCAGTGGGGCTAAGGCAGGTACACCACTTCCAAAAGCAGCCAGCAAACGCCCTCCACCCCAAGCCCTGTTGAGCTTCCCCCCCTCCCCCCGCCAGCAATTCCGGATCTACTGGTTGGTGACCACTGCCCCAGAGGGAGGGAACAGAACAGGGAATCCTCATGTGATCCCTCCCCTGTCACCCATTTCCAGACAAACAGAGGCTAGGGACACCATTCCTACCCATCCTGGCTAATAGCCAGGGCTCGACAAACTGTGTAATCTACTCGCCTGTGGCGAGTAGATTACATCCCAGAAGAGCCGGGTTCGGGCGATCTGCACATGTGCAGAACGATCTGCGCATGCGCAGAACACCGGATAGCGCGGCTGGCGAGCAGGGCTCGCTGCGGCTCGACGAGCCCTGCTAATAGCCATTGATGGACCTAACCTCCATGAATCTATCTAGCTCTTTTTTAACCCTGTTCAAGTCCTAGCCTTCACCACATCCTCTGGCAAGGAGTTCCACAGGTTGACTGTGCACCGAGTGAAGAAAAAAAAGTAGGAAGCAAAATCTGCCACACTACATACAGAATACTACCACAGTAGCCTCCCGTTCCGAAGCAGCACTAATAGCATGAGGTACTTTGTGCAGCTGGAAATCACACACGGGCTCCTTTGGATATGTGAACTGGCAGAAAGCGAATACTGTGTAAATCCAAATTGCTGTGTTTCCTGTGTAATCACCATCCCCATGATATTGCCTCCCTCCAGAAGACAAACGTTTTCTCTGGTGGGCGGATGGATTCAGCCACCATCCCGGGGCCTGCCACCATCCCGGGGCCTTTCTTTTACACCTGTTTGGATGCTGGCTTGATGTAGGCCGTGTTGAAACCCTGTTTTCTTTCTTCTCAGCTGAACTTCGATTTGGACCGTGGCGTGTTCCCTGTGGTGATCCAAGCCGTAGTGGATGAAGGGGACGGTAAGCTAGATGCGTTTTCATCAGTTGTTTTGCCATGCTCCTCAGAGGCCTTGTCTGCATTGTGAGCTCGGGGGCTGAGTCCCCGTCGCAGACGCGAGCTAACGTGAGCATGAAGAGCAGTGTGGCCACAGTAGCATGGGCGGTTTCGGCAGGTGCGCAGCTGAGCCGTGCCAAGGACGTACCCACCAGGGTCAGGAGGGTTCAGGGCCGGCACAACTCAGACATGCCTCCGCTGCCGCTACCCTGCTATTTGTACCCCTCTTGGCTCAGGCATGAGGACATGTATGCAGGTGTGGGACTCACGCCCCTGGCTTGCAGTGTGGACATAGCCATAGAGGGGAGCTACCGCCAAACACCTAAGGGTGGAGCTTAAAGACTCCATGTGTTTCAAATGTTCCAGGAATGTGACTTGAGCCTCCATGGGAAAGGGATCCAGGTAGGAGTCAGATCTGGCTTTTATGCTCAGGTTTCATTTTGAAAGAGACGATGGTCCTGAGTCTAGGCCGGAGCTTGGTTCAGCCCCTGGCTCTGCCACAGACTGCTAGTGTGACCTGGGGCAAGTTCCTTCGCCCCGCCGCACCTCCATTCCCATCTGTAAAATGGGGATAGTAATTCTTCCGCCTCTGTGTGGCGGTGCCTAATACAGGCAGGCCCTGAGCTGGGTGAGACCTTTAGGGATAGCTAATATTCCCACGCTGTTCAAATCACTGTGAAATCAAATTTGTTTTTACCATGAAATCCAACTTTTGAATGTTGAAAACCCCTGATTAGGTCAGAGAGCTGCTTTATCTCAGCTCTACTGGACAATCTGCCAGAATGGTTTCTTCTCTGTTGAATTTTCATACAATCAGCCATTTAAAAACATCCGTTGCTTTTTTTTTTTAAAGCAGGCTGGCTAACGGATATAGTATCTAGACTGATGTTCCTACTGCAGAGGTTTGTTTCTCTGCACACTGTGTGTGCATCTCTCCGTCCTTCTGAATGCCAGCCGTTAATGGACACGCTTAGGTCAACTTTCCCCTCAGCCAGTCCTTGCCCTGTTAATCAGTGGGGCCACAATTTCACCCTAGCTTGTTTGGAAACTCTTCCAAAGCTGGAGACCAACTGATTATTGAGCATTACTCTATTTCTAGCCCAAACATTGTAGTGTTGTGCTAGGCCATGACAGCCCCAAATGGGAAACTGCCCAGAAATTGATGGCAAGGAAAACGAGGGGAGAAAAATCCCAAGATAATGAACCAACGTTAAGTTGAGCGATAAGGCATAATGCGGCATGAAGAAAAGGCATTGTAAAATGTTGGCCGTTGCCGTAATCTAAGGTGCTGTTCGTGAAATGCGTAAAGAAATTTGATTTTCTTTGATGTAAAAGTGTCTCATTATGTCTGGGGTTTGCTTTGAGAATAGACTTCTACGCTGCCCTCCCATTGATTTAATAAACTCTGTAAATCCGTCCTGATTAAAGATGTAAAATCCTGTTTAATTGGTTAACCCAGGGGTTCTCAAACTTTGTGATACTGCAACCCCCCTCTAAGTTGCTTGCGACCTCCCCCGGGGGGAGGGGGGGTCAGGACCAACAGTTTGAGAAACACGGGGTTAACTGATTAAACAGGGGTGGGCAGGGCCCTCCTGGCCGTGGCTGGGTTGGAATGGCCCTCCTGTCCGGCCCAGGCTGGTCCAAGTCAGCCTGGAGTGGCCCCCATCGGTTAACCGTGTGCATCACCCAGTCAGAATGATGGGTATTAGTTAACCATTTGCATCCCTAGTCCTAATAACCTAGATGAGCGATTGCTTTTAAATCCTTCCTGCCAAAAGTATCAACGCACACAAGTAGCTGACAGTTCAGTGAGATCTGAGAGACTCTGATGGGCCCGTCTCTTTCCTTTTAACGGGGGAGAGCCAGCCATAAGCATTCTGATCGCCTGCGCAGTTGCAGGCAAGCGCATTAAATGAAATGTAACAGCAGATGAGAAGCACCGTCAGTCCGAGAGCTGCCCGACGGTGCGAGCTTTCTTTGCAGAGCTGAGAATACAGAGCAGGTCCAGGTCCATCCCAGTTTAAAAGCGTTTAGGGAGGGGCGAGTCTGTGCAAAATGTGACAGTCTAGTTCTGGCCATGCCAGCTGCCTGAACGAACAGGCCTCGTTCCCCTTTGGGTCCTTGTGTCTCTAACTTGGTGTTTGAACGGCTGCTGAGAGCAATGGAGTTAACTTGAGCCCAGATTCGAATTTACACTGGCCTGTTGGCAGGAAAGTCCCCTGGGACTCGTTTCCCTCTCTCTGAGGGCAGGGAGGGGCTCAGCCCCTTGGTTTCCCCCACGCTCTTACATTTGCCGGCTGTACTTTGCCTGCGAAGACGCTTTGGGAGCATTCGGTGCCTGCCCTGGGTCACTCTGACAGAGTCCACAGGTTCCCCTCTCACATGTGACCCTTTTATGCCAGAATCCGACCAATGCGTTGCCTTGTCCTTCCTGCCGCTGTGGGGTGGCACAGGAAGTATGAAGCTCCCTTCCCTGTGAGCTGAGGGAGTCATTTCCTTCGGCCATGGCTGCCCTGGGAGCTGACGACAGAGCCTGCTGGTCGTTCAAAGCCTTCCTGGCGTCCCTAGCCAGCCAACATGTGTGGAACTGAAGGCAGATAAATACCTGGCCTCGTGGCTCCTCCAAGGCCCCGCAAGTGCCTAACGATTACTTGGCCGGGCTGCGTTCTCCCCAGTTGTCATTGGGGAAAACCCAGGCGTTGAGGTGAAGTGGTCATGGGAATCCGTGTCAGCGCTGGAATCGTGAGCCCGACTCCTAAAACACGCCGGTTTTGCCTGGCTCCTGAGTGCTGGAGGAGCCACGTGTGTGGGGCAGGAAGCTCAGCTGGTTATTCCTGGAAAAATGAGGAGACTTCCAGGTGGGATGGGGCCAGACCTGATACCTGTTTTGGGGCAAGAGGAGAGACGGGGCCAGAGAACAAAACCATCCTCCAGCGGCCCCGGGGCACAGCCACTGATTGAATCCCTGGGCAGCATCGCTGGGAGAGCTCGTAGGCGCTGCAGAGTGGGATTAAAATGCAGCATGGGCCAATGAAAGTGGGAAATGGGGAGGAATTTGTCAACAGCTGGATTCCCAGTCATAACCTGAGCCGTCTCATTCCTCATGCTGAATCCCTCCTCCGCAGCACATGCCAAGCCAAGACGATTGGCCTCATGGGGCAATAGGAGAGATTTCATGGCTCCTTCCCGCCCCCCCAATGGTGGGGACACACATAACACTCATTCTGTTCCTTCGGGAGGGGGAGAGGGAGGCTGGGAAGTACCGGTCTCGTTCGAGGTTTTAACCCATGTTGTTCTCTCCTTCCAGTGGTGGTTGAAGTTACGGGCCACGCGCACGTTCTCCTGGCTGCATTTGAAAAGGTAAATGAGCCCTGCCCTTTCCTCTGTGTCCGCGCAGCCCCCTGGACAGAAAGTCTATCACTTGTTCTGCTTGTACAGCTCCTAGCACCGCCAGCTCCTGGTCCCCGACTGGGACTCTCAGGCGCTACCCTAACAGGCAACATCCATCCACCCCTCCCTACCCCCCGCAGGTTGTATTCAGGACTCAGCCCTGCGGTGGTCAAGCAGCCACTTGCAGGCTCCTGGACTGGAAGCCTTCCAGCCTCTGGGGTGTGTAAATGTGGTGGTTCTACACAGGCAGGCTGTGGTAGAATGGTCAGAGCCTGATGATGCGTCCGCAGCGCGGCCTCTGCTGTGTGACGGTTTGATCTTAGCTGCGTGGCTGAGACCAGATCGCGTGCAAACCGGGGCCGGGGGTATGTGAAGACTGGATGCTTGCCGAGTTTGGGAACATGGTGATAAGAGCTTGGTCCCACCCACCGGGCAGGCCTAACCCAGGTTCGGTTCCAGTCCCGTGAAGCAGGGAATTCTGCTGCAGGGACAGGTCCTTGCATTGATTGCAGCTGCTGCAGCCGGCAGAGCAACTCCTGCGGCTCCATGCCGCAGCTGTTGGGGTGGCGGCGTGGAGGGACTGCCCAAAGGTTGCTCAGGGAGGGCAGTTGTCTGGGTGGCGTGAGCTGGGCTGGGAGAGCGATTCAGGGGCAGCGTTTCTTCGCCGCCGCGGCCTAGTGCCTCGAATGCAGCAAGGCTGGCGGGCTAAGCCTGGTGCTGCTCAGGGCTTGCTGGGATCTTGCCCGAGTCGCATGACCTTCCTGCCCCAGATTTCCCATCTTCCTCAAAGGGGGGGAGGGTGGGGGCTAATCAGTGGGGCTGGAGGAAACCTCTTTCTGGCAGCTTATTTCTATATGGTGTTTGCTGACCTTGGATGTGGCTGAAAAGTCTCTCTTCGAACTGCTGGGGAGGTGAGGGAGCAAGAGCCCTACTGGGGTGCCCTCTGGCAACTAGGACAAGGGAAACGAAATTCCCCTGGAGGCAGGAAGAGCAAACTTGCTCTCACCCGGGAGATCTGCCCCTCCCAGGCTGTTACTCGGGAGAGAGCAGGACCAGCACTGAAGCCTGTGGCGGGGTCAGAGCCAGGCTGTTTGGCGGTGGAGGGGAGGTTCCCTAGCGGACCCTTTGGGACTGTGGTGAGAATATGGGAAGGATCAGGCCCTTGTTCCATGTGAGTGACTTGGCATGGTGCAGGAACATTCCCCATTCCCTGCCCCCCAAAGGCCCTTTGCTACTCCCCTTGCTGCTGCCTTCATGCCCTCTTGGCTGGCACTGAATCCGCTGCTGGTGTCGTTGTACGCAGGCCAGTGGGAGGGGTGGGCCGTGTCTCGCCGCTGTCCGCGTGGGCAGCCCGAGGCAGGGCGCCCGGCCTCCTGTGCTTCCCGAGCCGGAGTCCTGAAATGAACCCGGCTCTGCATTCCTGGCACCAAACGCTAGCACCATGTGGCCAGCCTTCATAATGAGCCCTTCTTACAGGAATCTGGTCCCCGCGCCGCTGGCTGCTGGGGCTGAGCTGTGAGAGTTGGCACCTTGGCTGGGGCTGATCCCGGGAGGTGCGACGTTCCATGGGGCCTCTTAGCTCTGTGAGAAACCAGCTTCCATTTCCAGCGCCCTGTCTGTGCCTGCGAGCTCAAAGTGCCGCGTGCACAGTGACACGGACTGGGGAGAGGCAGCAGCAAGCCCCCGTGCACCATGGGGGGGAGCAGAAATTTAGCTATGATCTTCTCTCCCCAGAAAGCGGCCCAGGGGCTGCCCACGCTCCATGCAAGGCAGAAAGGATCTCAGGGTTCTGAGGCCTCCTGCTTCCGAAAAACAAGGGCTAAACTGCCTGCCAAAGGATGTTGTGAAGGCCAAGACTACACCAGGGTAGACAAATACATGGAGGACGGGGTAGATAAAGAGCTAGATAAATACATGGAGCACAGGTCCATCAATGGCGATTATTAGCCAGGATGGGCAGGGATGGTGTCCCTAGGTCAGTGGTTCCCCACCTTTTCGAGCATACAGGCTCCTGTTCAGTCTATTAAAATTTCACGGACCCCCCCCCTCCTTGGGAGGGGAGGGGGGAGAGGGAGAAAAGGAAAGAAAAAGAAGGATCGGGCCCACTAGAGTGGGCCCGATCCTTATTTTTAAACTTTCCACGGACCCCCTGCAGTACTGTCGCGAGCCACCGGGGGGTCCGCGGGCCACAGGCTGGGAACCACTGGTCTAGGCTATTTGCCAGCAGCTGGGACTGGGAGCCGCTTGATGGCTCCCTGTTGTGTTCACTCCCTCAGGGCCCCGGCATTGATCACGGTGGGGAACCAGGCTCCTGGGCTAGATGGACCTTTGGTCTGACCCAGCCTGGCCGTTCTTGTGTCTTGATGACTCTTTGGGGGTCTGAACCTGTCATTCTAAGGAGTCTGGTGCTTTGGACCGGGTGCATGGAGCACCACGATCTCCAGCTATTGTAAGGGTGGCGGTCCAGGGGGCTTCAGCTGCCGGGGAAGCATGCCAGGCCCACCTGCCAGCTGGAGACACCCGGCTCCCTGACATTCTCAGAGCTGAGCAAGGTGCTCGACAGATCTCAGAATCCCTCCTGTGCCTGAAGCATAGTTGAGCACAAGGACTGAGTGTCCTCTCCACTCCCCGCCTGCTCTGTGCTTGCCAGCCATGCGTTGCGCCCCCCCCCCTCACCCCCGGATGCAGCCCGCTCCTGGGCATGGGCAGATTTCCTTGGCAGGTCCTGACTGCCAGACTTGGCTGTCTCCTGACTGCACCGCAGCCCCTGCCTTCAGCACAGAGCCCAGTGTGGGACGGAGGGTGGAGACCCAGGAGGGTAGGGACTCTGTATCCACTGTGTGGGATCCCCTCCTGCTGCCATACCCCTGGTACGTTCGCCCATTCATGTCCATTCACGTCCATTCTTCTTGCCAGCCCACACTGATTTTCTCACCTTTCGCTTCTGCGTCCGGAAATGTACTTGTCGAGCTGTTAATTGTTTCGCAGCTTTTTAAAAAGCTCCTACTTCCAAGCTCACTCAGCAGGTTTGCATTGAATCTCACACGCCCAGCACTGAGGTGGTAGCAGAGGCGGGGGGCTGTCGGGTGACGGGAGGTGAGCGCCTTCTCAACCGAGCATTGAGAGAGACGTTGCCAGAAATCGGACATAGCCTCCTAAATGAATGGTTCCCGCCTGCCTCTGCGGGGCTCGGGTGTCGTTAAGTGGCAGGATAGAAACTGGTGAAATGTCTGAATTACCAAGTAAGACACGCTTGGGTTTGCAGGACTTTTTAGCTCCTTTCTCGACAGGCCAGTTCCTAGATGGGGGCCCATCTTTGTAGCATCTGACTGTTCATGCGAACACAGAACAGCAGAGTCATCCTGTAGGGTAGTCAGACCCCAGTGTCGTGTTGTGGGGGAGCCTGCTAGAGGCACTCCTGCTCCCTTTGTCTTGAGTTATTTTCCATGCATTACAGTATCAGAGGGGGAGCTGTGTTAGTCTGTACCTACAAAAGCAACAAGGAGTCCTTTGACACCTTAAAGGCTAACAGATTTGTTTGGGATCTTAGAGACTAACAAAAATATATAGAATCATGAGCTTTCGTGGGTAAAATCCACTTCATCAGATGAATTGGAGTGAAAATATCAGAAACCAAGAGTTTGGTTTTTTTAGGTAAAACACACAGCACAGAAGTACCTGTCAATTGTAGGACCTGTGTTAATGAGGCTAACTAAGCGGGCTGGATGTGTCCCATTCATAACTTTTGATATGAAAATGCGGGTGTTACAGGCAGGAGAAATTGGCAAAATTGTTGTTCAGTGCCATTTCTCCTTCCTTTAACCTCCTCATTTTTGCATCAAAAGCTATGAATGAGACACATCCAGCCCACTTAATTAGCCTCATTAACACTGGTCTTACAGTTGATCGGCACTTCTGCTGGTAGGTCTATATCTTGGTTTCTGTTATTTCCACTCCATTTCCTCTGACGAAGTGGGTTTTATCCAGGAAAGCTCAAGATTCTATATATTTTTGTTAGTCTCTAAGGTGCCACCTGACTACTAGTTTTTAAAGTTACAGACTAACCCGGCAACCCCGCTGAGATTTATTTGGGCATAAGCTTTCATGGGCTGCGGTGCAACACAATACGCATAAGGCAGTAGCTGCAGCAATGTAGTGGCAGCTTCAAAAACCAGGAAATCACCTGTTAGAGAAACATCACTGGGCCAACATCCCATTTTGGATACGACCCCACTAGCGGGTTGTCTCTCCGGGTCTCCTGGCGCTACAGGCGCGGTGTAGGAATCACACGAGGTAACAGCCACTTGTGCAGGGGTAGCCCCCAGCAGGGCCTGGCGGTCAGTAACGGATTTCTCATTCTCTGGCCCCTGCACCTTCCTGTGTCTGGGTCTCTTATCAATATGCAGTTGATACCCAGAGCTTGCTGCTGGAGGCCCGGAGGAGCGGCTTGTTTTCAGGGTCTTGGTTGAAAAGAAGAGTCCATCTCACTGCATTACTGCTGTGGTTTGCTTGTGAGGCTACAGGCCAATTTGAAAACAACTTTGGTTAAAAAACACAATCTCAGGGTTGTTTCATTGGCTTCTGCTTTTCAGTGGAGGGAGCCGTCCTCCCCTGGTAATCACAGCCCCTTTTCTGTGCTGCGCTTCCCCACAGCAGGACCGCCTGGTGCTGGACTTACTGCCAGTGCTTCTGGCGTCCTGCTTTGGGGAGTGCCAGCGTCCATGGTCCCTGTTCGCTTGGATTGCTTCCTCCCCTGTAGGTCTGTGAAGAGACCACACAAGCTGTGGGAAGCGCCGCAGGGAAGGGGGGTGTATTTCCTCTTGTCGCTAGGGCTCTGGAGACTGTCTTACTCCCGCCACGCTCTGCAGGACGCTGTACTTACAATAACCCAGGCCCTGGGTAAGGCTACGCCCCCCACCATCCCACCAGCAGGCCCCTCCTGACTTCACAGCAACCCTTTGGCTTGTGTTCTCAGCCAGAGGAACTTGATCCTCGGAGGGCAAACTCCCAGACAGCCCTTTCCCCACCATGGCTGCTTCCCCGCAGGAAAGGCTGCAGCTCCCCCCACCCCACCCCCACCCCCGGTGGATGGTAGCTTTGGAACACATGTGGCCTCGATCCGAGCGCTGAGCCCGGCGGCGGCTGAGCGGTCGTGTGCTGCGCGGCTGCAGGCGACACTGTTCTGGTCTGGGATTTGCAGTCAGGCCTTGCGGCCTGTTGGCGCGGCAGCAGGAACTAGGTTTGCAGTCACGTTCGCGGGAGCAGGTGGGGACCATCTGCAAGTCCCGGTCTGACTCCCAGCCACATGCTCCGGGCGCCTGGCGAGTGCTGGGAAAAGCAGAGCTCGGCGTCCTTGTGGGATGAGGCCCGTGTTCCTGTAGTGTGCCCAGTGATGGTGACATAGGACCCGTCTCCTATGTCTCCCCGGGGAAGCTGCGCCCAGGAGCTGGGGTGTGCAGGCTGCTCTGCACCGAGTGTCTTTGCACGGTGACGGTGGCTGTTTCCACCGAGTCGGTCTAACCCCCCCTCTCTCTCTTTCCCCCCACAGCACGTGGACGGCAGCTTCTCTGTGAAGCCTTTAAAACAGAAGCAGATTGTAAGTCTATGGCCCCCGTTTGTATCATTGACCAAAAAAATGTGCTGGGTAAAGATGTTTGCCCCACGTGCCCTGCGGGCAGCTGCACTGGCAGACTGCCTGGTGCCCACGGGCTGCCCCTGATTTGTCTGGATGAAGCGGGAGAGTGGAGCCTTCCCCCGTTTTATTGTGGAGGTGGTACCTGGGCAGCCAGCCTTGCGTTGTGGGACCTGTCGCGTCACTGGCTCGGTAATGGCTTGAGCGGTGGGTGCGTTGGGTTTAGATCAGCATCGGTCGTCCTGTGGGCCGGTGTCTCCGGATCGGGCATGCCGGCGTGGCAAGTGCCCTCGACATACCCACTCTCCTGATGTCTGCACTGAGCTGTATCGACCTGCAGTGACGAGAGCCGTGAATCGCATCGTGGCTGGATGTTCACCCACGGACCTGCTCCCGGCCCCGGTCGCTCTGTGTGCTGAGGAGGGGCTAGAAGTCTAGCGGGGTGGGCCGCTTTCAGCCAACGGTTGGCGCTTTCCCTGGCACCTTGGGGTGTCTGGTACATCGCAGGGGAAGGGGCGTCTCTGTCTTCCTGGTGCTGTTTCCGGCGAAGGCAAGTCTTTGGCTGGTGATACCCTAGGAGCAGCTGGAGTGGCAGGAGCAGTCCAAGGAGCTCGACACGGAGGGTGCTTGGTCCACGGGGCAACGTGGGCGCATCTGCAGGGAAGCAGTGACAGAAGAGCTGTGAGCTCACCTCGTCCCTCTTCCTGCCAGCCTGGTCCACGCTGGATCCGTCCCAGAATTCCAAGCGGACTCGCAAGGCCAGGTCCCCAGGGCGTTCAGACGTTGGGGGGGCAGCTGGGCAGGAGTCAGGCGAGGAGGCGGGAGGTGGCTGCTGCGTAGGGCTGGAGGAAGATGCTGCACAGTTATCCAGCTGAGGCAGCGGGACACCGCAGAGCGAGCTGTGGCGAGGGCAGTGGCTAGTCAGGCTGATCCAGGCATGCCCCTGGGTGGAGGACGACTCACAGCTGGTTACGTGATGCTCTCAGAGGTGGTACCTTTTACCTGTGGCAAGTTGGCCATGTTCCCCATGACACCGTGTGTGATCTCCACAGGTCGGCTCAGCGGGGAGCAATTAGTCCAGCAGATCTCATGCTGGGAACCAGGGGTGGGGACCAGGGATGTTGAGTTTAAAAAGAGCAGCAGGTTGGCACTTGGACTCCTTTGCAACACAGCAACAGGACTGGCAGTGTGGCAAAACCCAGCCCAGTATTCTTCCTCCCCTCCCTTGTGTCTCTATTGGCAGCCTCGCTTCCCTTCCCAGGGCCAAAGCTTGCAATGTTGGAGTCGGGTCTGAGGGGTTTTCTCTTCTTCCCATCCAGGCCCTTCCTAAATCCCACTACTGCATATTTGGAAACTTGTTCCTTCCTCTTTCCCCGCTACCAAATTCATCTGCGCTCTGGTACCCCGAGCGATGGCCCCTTTGGCTTTATTGTGTGCGTTGCGGAGTGCCCGGCAGTTCAGGTCATGGCGTCAGGCGCTGAATAGACACAGAACAAAGACGTCTGCACCCACCCGTTTCTCTCCTCTCCCCTGTTCCATTCCACCCACCGTGCACCTGCCCATCTCCTCCACCACCACCACCACTTTAATCATGTTTCCTTCTTCTCCGCATCTCACTTGGCGTGGCCCAAGACTGCCTGCTGGGCTTTCCTCTTCCCTGGCAGATCTGTGCCTTCTTTCTAGTGTGACTATTCCATTTTCAAATGAAATGGCGCTTTCCCAGAGGGAGCGTGCATGCTCCTTGAGTCCTGATGGACGGACAGAACTCAGTGGGCGGAGGAGGTTTAAAACCAGGCTTCTGTGCAGCTTTTAGCGAGTGCTTTTTGGCGGAGGAAAATAGCAAAGTAAAAAGCCCCTAAAATGTGAGCCAATGAGGTGATGCCTTGGTCTGATGTGACTGTTGTTAATATGCTGCTGTTCTGGGTAGTCGTCAGAAGTGGCCCGTCTTTGATCTGTGATAATCATCATACTTCACCTGGGACATCTTCCCAGCACCGTGCAAACTGTAGCTCGCCTTGCTGGCTCGTTTCTGCAGCCAGCGACCTGGCTAGTGATCCAGTTTCTGCCCCCCTCCTTTGTGCTCAGTAAATATTGTTCTTACCTCGGCGCTTCTGACACAGCTGGGGGGCTCTTGTCTGTATTCGCTCTCGGCAGCCTCTCTGGGCTGGGGTGGCTCCCAGTTGCTTCAACAAGTTTTGCACAAGCAGGAAATGGATCAGAACCTCTCTCTAATGTAGAACGTCACATTTCTCTTTAGGCTGAAACTTTGGGGGAAGCCACTCTATTAGTCTCATTTAGCATAGGCGCTATAATTGACAAGGTGGGTTTTTTCTCTCCCCTTCTCCCTTCTATTTCTGCTTCAAATTTGGGGTTGCTCTCCCTTTTGCTCCACTCCTCTGAAGAAGTGGGCTGTGCCCACGAAAGCTCATGATACTATCTACATGTTTTGTTCGTCTAAGATGTTACAGCACCACTCTTAAAAAAATTAAAAAAATAAATAAAAAAAATTAAGTTCCAGACTAACCCAGCTCCCCCCTGAGACTTGTCTGGCTGACGCATCTTCCAGCGAGGCAGCCAGTGGGGACTGAAGACATCAAGAGATGGAGAATCCACCACTCACCTGGGTAGTTTGTTCCAAAGGTCGATCGCCTGCATTTTTACAAACGTGTGCCGTGTTTCTCATGGAATTCATCTGGCTTCAGCTTCCAGCCACTGGGTCTTATCCTGCTGTTCTCTGCTAGATTCAAGAGCCCTTTGGGGCCTGGTATCCCTCCTGCCCCGGGGCCCCCCAGCTTTTGGCCGACCCGACCGGACCCGACGGAGGCAGGACTTGAACCCACGACCCTGTCCTCCCAGGATAAGCTGAACTCTGTGTCTCCCTGTAAGGCATGTTTTGCATTCCCCAAATCACTGTGTACCCTTGCCAGCTTTCCAACAGCTTTCCAAAATACAGAGACCAGGCCTGGGCACAGTAATGCAGCATTGATCTCACCAGGGCCATACTCAGAGGTAAAATCGCCGCCTCCTTGCACTCCCTGTTCTGTCTGCACATCCAATGTGCTCACATTAGCTCTTTTTGCTGCAGACTCACACTGGGTCTTCACATTCAATTGCTTGTCCATTCCGACCCCTGAATCCTTTTCAGAGCCCCTGCTTTCCACAGTCCCCCGTTCCCAAGGCATGGCCTACGTTCCTCGTGGCTAGAGGTTTACCTTTGCATGTAGCTGTATTAAAACTCAGTCTCCTCTTCGGTCACGGAGCGCTCATTAATAGGTTTAAGATACATAGTGAATTCAACCCAGAAAACAAAGTTGCTTGTATAATAGGGATGTCAAGGGGTAACTGGTTAACCGGCACCCATTTTGGCTGGAGCAGCTGTCACCTGTAGCATGGTACGGTGGGCCCGGCCTGGGCAGAGCAGCCCCCTGCCCGAGGCACGGTGTGGCAGAGTCGGTCCGGCCCGGGCGGAGCAGCCCCCTGCCCGAGGCACGGTGTGGCAGAGTTGGCCCGACCTGGCTGGAGCAGCCCCCCACCCGCGGTGCGACATGGCGGGATGGTTAACCGATTAAACATATGGTTTAACCGGTTCACATTTTAAATGGGATTTTGCATCCCTGGTGTGTCAAGTAAGGCCCAGAAAGGGTTTATCTCCGCCCTCGCTGTTCTGCGTTGGACTCCCAGGCAGCGTCACGTGGGGAGGAGAGGAGACGGCCATCTCGGAGCCTGCCCTCGGCCTGGGAAGCAGCAGGCCCAGTGAAATCTGCAGCGTCTCTTCAGGTTGGTTCTATAGGGTTCTGGGTTTTTTAAGCAGGAAGAAACGCTGCATTGACAGGCTGACAAACCCAGCCTGTTCGCCCAGCCACGAACTTGGCAAGAGGAGAATTGGCCTGTGTGGCACCGAGCTAGTGACCGCTCAGACCTGCATTCCACACGTGGCTCTCCCTTAGTGCTGTAGCCTGCTGAAATGGAGGCTGTTTCCTTGTAACTGGGTGCCAGGACAGTTCATGGCCTACCACAGCCCAGTCCTGCTGGGGAATAGTGTGTTTGTCTTTCTCTCTTTGCTCACACACTTCTCTGCCTTCCGAATTGTCCTCTCCTCCCCAGCTCGTAACATCTAGGAGTTACGCATTCCTCCCGCCGGGTTCCCGGGCTTTGAAAATAGACCCGTAAGCTATTCCTACGAGAACAGAGTCGCGCCGAAACTAGCCAGGTGCTCCTGATCACCAGGTGCATAGAATGAGCTGAAAAGTAGTGGAGGGAAATATATGAGAGAGAGAGAGAGAGATTTTCTGTAAGCCCTTTGCGATGGAGGGGCTGCAGCTCATGATCTGAGCTAAGTTTCTAGATTGGAGGCAGGGTACTAATTACTGCTAAAGGTCTCTCTAGCAAGAGTTGCTTTCTGCCTTGTTGGAGAGGGGATTTCCCAATTGAACGGGCCTCATATTTCTAACTGGCGTGTGGTCCCCCGTTGCATTTTAGAGACCTCTCAAGATAGGGACCACATCCCCCTGTTCAGAGTCCAGTGCCCGCGCCTCCATCCACTGACACCCTCCGCACATCTGGATCGCCCAAGGAGTCGGGAGGATGGAACAAGGCCTCTTTGAACTGTGAAGCACTCGGCTCCCGCGCAGTGATTCTAAAACTCTCCAGCCGCAGGCTGGGAGCCACTGGGGCAGGTTTTACACCCCAGACTCCACCGCCCTGAAACGCAGCAGGGACGGGGCTGCATTCGGGGGGAGACCCTGGACTGAAGCTGCTGGCTCGTGAGTCGGCACGTTTTAAACTGCTCAGCTGGCCGGAGCCTTGGCCTGCGCAGCCCACGTGAGCTGCTTCCCGCTGCGCCGCGTCTGACACCGCTCTTCAAACAACCGAGTTCTTGTTAGCGGCTGGAGGTGCAAAATTCACCTGCGCAGCGGGTGGCGGAGTCCAAGCCTCTGGCTCTTCAGCGGGGAGCCAGGAGAGTTGCTTTTTGGAGGAGCCACCGAGCAGGGGTAGGCGGGTGTGTCCGTTACCGTGGTGCTTCGGAGCATAGCGGTGAGATGACGCTGCACCTGCCTGGGCGGCCCCAGGCCTCCACGGGAGAAGCCCCGCCTGGCAAATCCCCCCCATGGCTCTCCGCACCGAGCCTTTCTTCTGCCCTCTCCCCGCAGCTGCCTGATGGTGCCCCCCACAATTCCCCGGTGAGGGAATGGACAGCCTCAGACCTTCCCCGAGTGGGGCCAGAACCTGTGACCTAGTTACTACGTGCACACGGGCCCTCTCCCAGCACGAGCAGCTGATCCTCCTCCGGGGGTTTTCATGGGGAGGGGCGCTAGGCTGGGCACGCGGCTAGGCTGGGCACGCGGCGAGGCCCAGGGTGCGCGGCAGCTGCAGTGTGTCCATCCCCAGCTACAGCGACTTCCCAGCTTGCAGGCACCATCCCAGTAGTCACCCAGGCCCGGCCCTGCCAGTGGAGATGCACAAGGAGTTTAGCGCCTGGGTAGGCGTGTTCTCAGGGCGCGGGGAGCGCTGCCCAGCAGCCCGAGGTCGCTTTCTGCGCAGGCCCGGTTTCTCAGCCTCTGCCGACGCGTGTCTGCAGGCGGAACACCCAGGCCGGGAACGGGCGTGGGGGCACCCGGCTCTCGCAGCGTGGAGGCACGGCCGCCAGCTGCTGTGCTTGGCCAGCCGTTCCTGGGCGCCGTTGGGACGGACGCTCTGAATTTCAGCAGGGCCGTCCAGGGTTAGAGCCGAGCCGCCAAGGAGGGCCTGATCCTGAGGGGGGCCCAGGCCTGCAGCGCCCATTGCAGGCACCAAGTGCCTTTTGAAGCGTGGTGTCAGCTGTGTTTGACGGGACCGCTGGGCTGGCCCTGCCTCTCAGCCAGTGCTGAAGCCAAGGCGATAACCAGGGGGGGTCACCAGTGCAGGAACCCATGGCCCCGCCCCTTCCCTATATGCCCCACCCCTTTCCCATATGCCCTGCCCACCACTTGCTCCCCGCCCACAACATCACTTGCCCTTTCTGCTGGGAGTGGCTTCACTGCCCTTAAATGTGGTGGGGCCATGGACCCCTGGGCCCCCCTTTTCCGACCCCCCTCTCTGAAGCCCCCCCAATGTGAAGGGGGGGCTCTCCTGGGCTCTGGCCCCCCCAGACTTTGTGTAGACCAGTGCCCCTTCAGCGCTGCCCAGGCGTCATTCTCCCCCCAGCTGTGCGTGGCGCCGGGGCCAGCCCGTTGTCTCCCTTGGCGCAGAGTCTAACCTGGAACGATGGCGAATGGAGCTGCCCTGGCTGCCATGCTAAGCGCTGTCCCTTTCCCCCAGGTGGATCGGGTGAGTTACCTGCTGCAGGAGATCTACGGCATCGAGAATAAAAACAACCAGGAGACAAAGGTACCGGCGCCTAGAGCCCCGTCTCCAGTGTGCGGGGCCCCGTGGGGCACGGCCGCGCTGCCCCCTGCCTTGGCTTCTCCTTGGCTTACACGCTGTGTACAGGGCGGGGTCCCTTCCCTCACGGCCGCCACAGCAAGGGGAGGGCCTGGGGCCGCTGGGCTGGAAGGCCTCCCCCAGGCTCCAGCCACAGGGCTTCGGTCACTGAGAGCTGTAGAATAGAGCCCCGAGTCCAGCAGTTTTACCCCCGGGGGCCGGACTAGGCCCCCTCCCCACACATGGCCGGGGACTCCCTGCAGCAGCCTGAGGCCCCGGGGGCTCTGCATTGCATGCCTGGGGGGTGGCTGCTAAGGGCTGGGTTCTGAATGGACTGTGCTCCCTGGGCTATCTGCAGGCTTGGGAATTAGCGTGTGTGAATCAGCAAGAGGCCATGGTGGGTCCCACTGCCTCCCCACCCCCCTTGCAGCCCGGGGCTGCTCTCCTTGGAGCCGCTGCTGTCCCTTCCCTCCCCAGGGCGTGTCCCTGCAGACCCGGACAGGCGCTGTGGGGAGCTCCTGGCAGAGGATGAGGGAAAAGAGAGGCTGGGAACGAAACCGGCTCGAGCTCCCTGGTTCTCTGCCCTGGGGCCGGGCGAGCAGGCTGCATGCGGGGGGCGTAGGCACCAGCTGTGTTGGCCCGTGCCTGCTGCAGGCAGGTGCTCCCCAAAGCTGCAGGGAGGCTGCCCCCCCCCTTGATTCCAAGGCCGGACGGGAGCTTGGGGGTCCCCTCCCATGTGACACAGGCCCCCAAATCCTTCCCAGAGCGTCTGGCCTGGGCGTTAGGGAATCCGGCACCACCTTTGCTAAATCGGCCCAGTGGCTGGAAACCGTCCGGCAGGTTTCCCGGCCGAACGTGCCCAGTTTCAGCCTGCGGCCGTTGGCTCGGGGCAGGCGTTGGTCCTAGCCTCTCCACGCCACCCAGGGGAGTGAAACCGATGGAGCTGCTGGCGTGGGGACTGCGGCCCCTTGAGCCGGCCCCCCTCTCGGCGCTGTCAGGGCCTGTCCTCCCCGCAGTCACCTGTGCGGCCCTTCCCCTCGCTACAGCCCTCGGACGACGAGAACAGCGACAACAGCAACGAGTGCGTGGTGTGCCTGTCCGACCTGCGCGACACCCTCATCCTGCCCTGCCGGCACCTCTGCCTGTGCAACTCCTGCGCCGACACCCTGCGCTACCAGGCCAACAACTGCCCCATCTGCCGGCTGCGTGAGTAGGCCCGGGGGCGGGCGGGGCGCGCTGGGCCAGGGTGGCTTGGCCTGCCAGCAGCACGAGAGACTGGCCCGTGCCTGGGATCGTGGGTGGGCCGCAGCGGTGCCTGTGAGCTGAGCGCTTGGGTGGCCGCTCAGGAGAGATTCAGGTGCCGCCCAGCCAATTGGCAGAGCGCCCACAACGACCCACAGCCGGCAGCATGTGTGTCTGTGGGTGGTGCACATCTGCACATGCCTCAGTGCGCAGAACATAATTTATTCTGCACGTGGCTGGAAACTTGCTGTGGGGCAGTAATTTGGAGGCTGAGCTTTCCCCTCAGCCGGTGGAACCTGAAGGGATCTGACACTGCTTTGGCCGGCTACTCACCCGTGTGCTGTTCACCCCTAGCCTTCCGCGCCCTGCTGCAGATCCGCGCCGTGAGGAAGAAGCCCGGGGCTCTGTCCCCGGTCTCGTTCAGCCCCGTCCTGGCCCAGAGCATGGACCATGATGAGCACTCGGTACGTACCGCGCCCGCTGGCTGGCTGCAGGCCCTGGGAGCAGCGATGGGGCGGGTCTCCGTCTCGCCTGGCCAGGGCTGTTGGCCCTTTGAGCTGCGTTGGGAAAGAGCCTTGGATCAAGCCTCCTGCTCTTGCCTTCGTTAGCTGGGAGCAGCCCTCCCCATGGCTGCTGCCTCCCGCGCCAGGGATCTGCAGCCGTTTCAGGCCGGCTCTCTGCTCCTTTGTTAGCTAAGCACTGCCACCCCAGGCTGCAGCGGGACGAGGCTCCCCCGGCCCACGTGGGATGCAGTGCCCGTCCGGCATGGAGTGGTGCAGAGTGTGAGCGCGGGGGTAAATCAACATCCCCAGCTCGTGTTGTGGGAAGGCCGTTGGCCGCTGGACACCCCTCAGGTGTGCCCAGGTGCAGGGTAATTACCCTGGACAAGACACTCTCCCGGGAAGCTCCCCTCCCTACCAGGGCTAGCGCACAGGTGGGATGCGCGATCTCCCGGCCCCAGGGTGATCGGCCCCGTCGGGGGCTTGTCCCGTGCAGCGTTGCCGGCTGTGCCCACCGAGCCCGCCAGGGACGGGGCCGGTTCCAGTGCGCTCCTCAGAGCTGCTCCCTTGTTCTGAGGTATCGCGATGCCTGCTCGTGGTGGGCACCAAGCTCCCGGGGCCCGCAGGTGTAAACAGGGTTCCCAGCCTCCTGGCCCACCCCTTTGCTGACTCTAAAATGGAAGCCCCCAGCCTGGGCATTGCTGGCGAGGGCCGGGCACTACAGAAGTGGGCGGCAGGAGGCAGAATTGGGGCCGAGTAGCTCCCTGCCCTCACAGCTGAGCGAGTGTCAGTTGAAAAAAAGGTCTCAGGGCTGATTCCCAGCCCGAAGCGAGGACCCGACACTTTGCCGGGCGAAGGCCGAGGGGGCAGGACCCTTCCTGCCCAGTGTGGCAAAGAGCAGGTTTGTTTGGCCAGTCGCTGCTCCTTGGAAGGGCAGCCAGTGCACTGACACCGGGGAGCAGCCAAGCTGGGATTTCGTGGGCGATTGTTTCCCCAGCAGTGACAGGAACATTCGTGGGGGGGTTGTAAAAGTTCCGCTACAACCAGCTCTCCCCCAACCGTCCCCGGCAGCCTGGGAGAAGTGCCGAGGCGGCCAGCGTGGCTGTCAGGCAAACACGCAGCCCCCCGTCGAGCAAGGCGGTGAGGTTCGACCGCTCTGCCCATGGGAACGGGCTCGGGTGGGAGTGACGCGGGGAAGGAAAATTCTTGTTTCAAATACGATCGTGAATGTCCCTGGGAGCCCCCCAGAGTGAGCCCTGTCGCCTCCCCAAGAGGAAAGGAGCAAGGGGAACCGTGAGCGGGTTTGATCACGTTACTCACCAGGACTCACGAGCATGTCCGAGCGCTCTGCGGGCGAGGGCGTGCGAACCTGCAGGGCTTCGCGGTCTCCTCATGCCCAAAGCACCCTCCCCCAGCTGCCGCGCCGGCGCCTTTCAATGAACCCTTCAGTGATCTGTGCAGGGAATGAAGCTGGGCTCCCGGGTTCACGCTCGGCCTGACGTCAGCCCTACTGTCCTCCCCTGCAGAGCACGGACAACATCCCTCCCGGCTACGAGCCCATCTCGCTGCTGGAAGCGCTGAACGGCCTCCGCTCCATCTCCCCGGCCATCCCTTCTGCTCCTCTGTACGAAGAAATCAGCTACAGCGGGGTGGTGGATGGGCTGCCCCCGGCCGGCCGCCCGCTGGCCGGGATTGACAGAGCCGTGGAGAGTGGCCCTGCAAAGAGCAAGCGGAGCAAATCTCCAGACAGGTCAGCCCCAGCAGTGGGGCCTGCTCCTCCCGGGGGGCCCTTTGGGTCCTTCCCAGCATGTAGCAGCAATGGGGCAGGTCTTTTCCTTCCACAGGTCACCACTGCCGGGGTTTGTGCAGGGTCCTGTGCCCAGCCGGTGCCATACTGTGACCAGAGCGGGGTAGCTGGCGGCTCTGTGCCCCTCTCTCCTTAGCCCTTGTCTCCTCTCCTGGGCCGGGACTTGGCTGCCAGCTCTCATGCCCCGGGAGCTATGTGGGCCGCCTTCGGGTGAGCAGTGCAGGGAGGTGGTGGTTCACCATCGCCTTGTTTGCCACGTTGAGTGCAGCCAAGGCAGCATGGACCCCGGTTCTCGGGCGGTGTGCGAGGCAGCGTGCCAGGTGGGTCGGACGCGGCCAGTGCCCGTCAGAAGATGCACGACCTGCTCTGAATCCCTTTGGAGCATCCCCAGGGAGGGCATTTGACTCTCCAGCGGGCTCTTGGCCGCACGGCCTCCACGTGTTCACGTCATGGTCTCTGCCGCCGCTCCACGGCCCCCCACCCAGAGCACGTGGCCTGGCTCTGGTGGCAGCTGCTCGCTTTGGAAACGTCCCTCCCCCAGGGCCTCTTCCCTGCATGGGCCTTCTACACTCCTCCTCGGGGTGAGGGCCTTCCGCCTCCGTCTCCCTGGGCTGCAGCGTGCGCCACTGTGGGGGGCCACTGCCGCAGTCCATAAACGCGCTGCCTTGGGGAGGAGCCTTCCTGCCCCGTGTCACAGGCTGCTGGGTGTCCCCGTGCCCTGGGGGGGCTGGGATCACTGGTTTTCCAGCTGGGTTTGCGTCCGTGCTCTCGCCCCCGGCCTGGCCTGCGCCCCCAGTTCCTGCCCATGCGTCCTTCGCACCCCTCCAAGCCCAGGGCTGTAGTTGAACCTCCCCTCCACACGTGGAGGCCGGCTGGGGAAGCAGGGCCCTGCCAGGCCCTGCCAGAGGTGGCTGGGGCTCTTGGGAATGCCGGGGTTGGATCGCCCTGCTGCGCGGGGTCTGTGCCAGTGACGGGTGGTGTGGGACTCAGATGGGACGCGCCCGGGCTCGGAGCACTCGCAGCGGCTGCCTAGGCCCCTGTGGCTCTCTGCGTGAGGGAGGCTCCTGCGGGCACGTTCCCTGGTCCGCACTCCTGCGCGTCTGCCGGCCGGGAGGTGCTGCGGGAAGGGAAGTTTCTGCGTTCGTGGCAATGTGACTCCTCCTCCCTCCCCCCCAGTGCGCTGCGATCCCCTTCCTCGCCCATCCACGAAGAGGACGAAGAGAAGCTCTCTGAGGACTCGGACTCGCAGCCGGCACTGAGCGGGGCTGAGCTGGTGCTGCGGGAGAGCAGCTCGCCTGGAGTAAGTCCCATCCCAAATGCTGCTCAGCACTGGCCACTCCCTGGCATCCGCCAGGGGGCTGGCGGGGGGCTTCAGACAGGCTGCAGTGCATGCTGGGGTAGAGCCCAGAATCCGCTCCCAGGGAGCCCCAACCCGCGCGCCCCCCCCCCCCCCCCCCTTAGCCCCACAGTTCTCATGCCCGCCCCAGTGCCTTGGGTTTCCCATGTTGCCCACCCTTCCCCGCTTGGCACTGTGGGGACCACTACCCCGAATTGCCCCGGGGGGGGTCAGCCCCCTGGGCCTGGCACCGAAAGGGCTTTGTTAGCCTGGGACGCTCCAGCCACTGCAGAAAGGTACCTGGGTGGCACCATGTGAGATCTAGGCTAGTTCTGCGATTGGCTCTGCAGCTTCTTAGCCCTGAGCCCCAGCCGGGGCCTGCCTGATGAACCCCAGTCAGCCTCTGGCACCAGGGAGCTGCCAAGAGGGAGTTCCAGCAGGGCGTTGGGTGCCTGGGCAGGCGGGCACCCCTCTTCCGCATGCCAGTCAGTTCTAGGGTAGAGGTGATGCTGGGCACGCTGTATCTGGGTGTCAGCCAGACAGCCCCCAACCCCGGGCCCAGCCCGGCGGGATACGGAGTCTGAGGGGCAGGGTTCGGCCTAAGGCGATTGTTCTGTTCCAGAGCTTGGCGGCTGAAGAAATCGAGGAGGTCTCGTCCCTGCACCAAGGTACGTGCTGCCCACAGCGGGGATGCGTTAGCCTAGAGCGGGAGTTTGGGGCAGGAAGTGATTCCACTCGCCTCTTGGCCCTGCCCTTCTAATCCCTCAGCACGGTGCTCCGGGGGGGCAGACTCAGCCTGAGGTCACACGCCGGGCTCGCTCCTCTGCCGAACGCGGGATTCCCGCTGCCGGGTTTCGGGTTCCCCATTCCCCTTGGAACTTGAGTCGGGTGATGGCTAACGAGCTGGACTCCCCCGGCTGCGGGCCCGCACGGGCGGCAAGTCAGGGAAACGTGCGGCGTGCTGGCCTGCTGCGTACCAGCTGCCCCCACGGGCCTGGCGGCTGGGCCTGTTCGAGCGGGCAGCCGTGGTGGCCAGGCTGTGCAGTCGGAGCTAAAACGAGCGGCGCTGGAGTAGCTGCTGGAGCCCGGGGACCCGCGCGGGCGACACACTCACCGGAGCCGGGAATCACCCTCCCGCACGCAGGCAGGACGCCCGCGTTCCCCCGTGACCCTGCGCGAGGGAGCAGGGCCCGCGTGGCCGGCTAGCCAGGCTAGCACCCGCAGCCCGGCACCCCACTGCCCACACACCACCGAGTCTACACAACCCCGGGCTTTGCTCCATGAGATGGTCTTGGCGCTGGAGCGCCCCCTGGTGCTTGTGCCAGGCGCAGCTCCTGGCCGGTCCCTGCTGGGGTTCCTGCCCTGGGTGCACTGTGGACATCCTCCTGGGAAGAGCTGTCCGGGCTCTCGCCGGCGCTTTTCCGGCCTCCGCCGCTCCTGGGCGCATTTAAGACCTGCCTTTGCCTGGCAGGTGCTGTGGGTGAAGCGGCGCCGGTTGGGAGCTGGCGGTGACTGAAACGTCTCCCCTGACTCTGCCCAGGCTGGGCCTTTGCTGCTCTGGCTGCCTGGCCGGGCGGGAGGCAGAGGCGCTTGGTTGCCAGGCAGCACCCTGCCCTCCGGTCCCAAACACTGGGTGGGGGATTTGCAGCTAAGAGCCCAGATCTCGTTCCCTGGGCTGGTCCTCGCCCGAGCCGGGGTGGGAGGTGGTTTCCCGCTGGGGCGGGAGGAGAGCCCGGGGTGGGTGCTCCAGGCCTGGTGCAGCGGGGGCCTTGTGGGGCACTGGGAAGGGAGGGCAGCACAGGGCCCCCGTCCCTCCCCCGCTCGCGACGTTGGCTGAGCGGTCTCCCCTCGCTGCTCGTTCCAGGAAGCCGCTCGCCCTCCATGGACGACATCCTGCCGGAGAGCAGCTGCAGCCAGCACCCGCGCCTGACGCCGTCGGAGAGCGAGCCCCCGGCGGACGTGTACCTGCCAGGTAACAGCCCGGCCCGGCACGGGGGTATCCCTGTGCTCATTGGTGGCCGCTGCTCTGCCACGGCTTGGCCAGGGGGCTGGCTGAGCGGCCTCGCCGCCGCCAACCACCCCGCTTGCAGCTTGCTCACCAGGATCCGTGCGTCAGGCAGCTCCTCCCCAGCGGAGAGCCAGAGTCCCCCTAAAGCCCCCCCACTTGCCATGAGCCCGCAGAGCCGGGGGGTGAGCTGGGCTCCCGAGAGGTAATGCCCTAGATCCCCCTCCCCCTCTCTCCCTTTGCCCCCCTCCTCCCTCACCCTTTTGTGTTGCTGCTTCCAGCCCCCTTCCCTCCTTTTGGCTCTTTGGGGGGCAGCCCACCGGCGAGGGGCATCGCATGGGCCGAGCCCCCCGCTCCCCTAGTGATGGCTGCATCTGACCGCCGGCCCTGGCACTCCAGCTGTGAGTTCCCAGCACTGCAGCAGGCCCTGGGCACGCCCAGAGACTCCTGCTTGATTGCTCCATGCCTCCATCGGGAGGGTGAGGCGAGGCCCGCCATGCCAGGGCCGCTGAGCAGGGAGTCCTGTGCTGGGCCTGGCCCAGAACCAGCTCACCCTGTGCGGGGCAGGGGCTCTTCTCCAGGCAGGCCGGGTGCCCTCTCTGTGCCGGGGGGGCCGCGGGGCCGAGCTGTGGGTGTTGCAGCCTGTTTTCTCCCGTAGAGTTACGGTCTGTTCTGAGCATCTCTCTAATGTCTCCTTCCTTCTGTCTGCCTCCCTCCTGCCGCCCTGGGCAGCGCTGGGCCCCGACTCCTGCTCTATCGGGATAGAGGAGTAAGCTGGTACGTGTCTCCTGGTGCGCGCAGGGCACTGTATGGGGCAGCAGGAGACCTGCATGGGGGGCGAGGAGCATGGACTAGCTGCATGTGTCAGTCAGGTTGGCCCCTTGTCCCATCCCTGCCGAGAGGGGGGTGGCGGGGGGGCGCAGTGGCTCCCCCTCACCACAGGGTGGTGGTAGCGGGCCCCAGAGCAGGGCCTGGTGGACCCCATGTGCTAAGGGGCCTGATGTTCAGGGCTTCTCTCTCTGGACTGCTCAGCTTGTGCCTCCTTTGTGTCCTGCCCAAGTCCCCTTTCCCCAGCCCCCGCCAGACTCCGAGGGGAGGACCCGTGTCCCTCTCCTCCAGAGTGAGGTGGGGCCAGCCCACGGCTCCCTGCGACTCGGGCGCCTCCAGCCACCGCGGCTGGAGCAGGATCAGAGGAGCCCCCGTCCCTGCCCCGCTGAGCCCCATGCCCCTCGCCGCATGCTCCTGCAGGGGGTGGCCTGTCAGCATGTGGGCTGCTCAGTCTGGTACAGGAGTGGTCAGGCCCAAAGGGGATCTTCTCCCTCTCTCCCGGCCCCGAGATCAGATCTTGGCTTCTGCTCACGCTGTGCAGGGCTTTCCCACAGGCTGGGGGGCCTCGCTGCCTTCTGGGGCCACGTGCTGCTGAGCTGGGGCAGAGGGCAGGGCTTGTGCGCTCATCAGCAAAGCCAAGAAGCAGGAGCAGGAAACCCTCGTGGGTCCCATCCCCACTCTCCTGGGAGCCAGCCAGGCCATCGGGCCCACCCAGTAGGCAGCCAGAGTCCTGCTGGCCCCCCAGAAAGATCCCCTCCCCTACGGGGCCCCCCCAGTGCGCCCCCTCAGCTGATGCCCCCCAGCTGTAGCTCAGCCCAGCCTGTGCGGCTTCACGTGCTCCCCCCCCCGGCTGGCCAGAGGGCAGCAGGGCCGGCCAGGGCTGTGACACGTCTCTCTCCCCCCTCCAGGGTCGTCCGACTCCGAGACCCTTCCAAGCCATGGCGCCAACAGCCCCACTCAGCCTCTCCTCTTCAAGCAGCCCCGGCTCCGCCCGGCGGACACGCGCAGCCTCTCCCTCCGCCCAGGCCTGCGGGGGCCTCCGCCGCGGTCCACGCCGCACGCACAAGCTCTCCTCTCCCCGCGAGGTCCCCACTGGGCACTCTGATCCCGGCCTGCGTGCGTTCTGCGCGCCGGTCCACGGGGCCCGAGGAAGGCGGGGCCAGGGGTCCTGCTGCCCGCTTCCCTCTAGGGACCGGCCGCTCCCACCAACCGGCACAGGTTGGCTTTTAACGATGTTTTGATGCTTCCTGTTCTCACCCCTTGGCCCCCGAGGAGCTGGTGGGGGTGCAAATGAAGGACACTCCCCTGTATATTTTGTACACAGGCCTGCTCCCAGCCAGCTGCTCCCATGTGAATATGCCCTGGGCCAGCCAGGCTCTGCTCAGCTTTCTCCTGCGGGGGCCTGGGCTCATGTGGGCCTGGTAGCCCCTCGCTGTCAGGCCTGGTCTCCCCGCCCCATGTGGCATTGCAGCCTGGCCAGTTTGTGGCCCCTGATTGTGTGCAGCTGGCGCTTGCTCCCCTGCAGCCTTGTGTGGGCAGAGCAGGGAGGCTGTGCTCACACCCTGCCCTTCAGAGGGACCGGGCCCTGGCTGCACTCAGAGCTGGGGGGGGCCCTCTGGGGCCACCAGGACAGTGGACCCCAAATCTCCAGCAGGGGCCGCAGGGCACGTCGCTTTCCTCCCTGCCCCTCCACAGGGCTCCTGGCTCAGCTGCCAGCTGTTACTCTGCCCTGCTTCCGTGCTGGGTTGGACCTAGCACCTGCCCCGCCCCGCCCTGTCCCAGCGCTGGCCAACACCTGCCGGCCCCCCTGGGCTCCTGCTCGGTCAGCGCCTGCAGGCTGCAGCTCCTGAGGCACAAGCGCCCTGCCGGAAGTGGGGGGGGATTTGCCTGCCAGGCTGTGGGACGGCCCCCTTGTCTCCCGCGCGTGGGGGCAGGCGATGAGTCCAACGCTTGGCTGTGCGGTGTGGGGCCCGGCGTCTCTTGAGCCAGGCGCTCCGTGTGCGGCGAGGCCCGGGACGGCTCCTGCCCCCAGTGTGGGATTTCTGGCATGAGGGGCCTCTAGCAGAACCCCGCCTGTAATCCTTGGCTCGTGTGAGCAGCAGCCAACTCAGGCCGGAGACCAGCCCTGGTCCCTCGCGCAGATCTGCTGTCTTCGGGCCAGTCTCCCCTCATGCTCCTGGGCCAGCCCCTCCCTGGAGCGGGCACAGCTGTGGCAGAGGGAGATGCCTTCTGTGCTGTTGTCCGGTCCCTGGGCAGGGTTCCAGCCTGGGCTGGCAGCGTGGGGGATGGGGGAGACCCATGCTCTGCACAGCAAGCCCTGGAGCAGGGCCCGTGTGGGCCTCTCCCTTCCCCCAGTGTAAATAGCCCATACCCCTAGTGCCCCCTGTGCCCGCCTTGATCCGTGTCGCTCAGTGCAGTGACCTTGCCGTGTGCCTTGTGCCTGCTTTCTGTGCTGTGGGGAGCTCCCCCCACCATGGGGCTGGCCCAGACCCTGTGGGGCGTCTTCTGTCTCTGCTGGGCGCGCTGCCCACGAGGTCGCCCTGCAGGCAGGTTTGTGCGCATGGCTGCTGGGCGCTGCCAGCGGCATCGGTTGTTCTCTGCTCCTGTGTAGCGCCGTCAGGCCGCCCCCTGGTTTCTTAGCCAGGCATGGCGCCGCCCGGCTCCTCCCTTCGTTCCTGTTTATAGTAATAAATCCGTGGAGCAATAGCCTCTGCCTGGCGTGATTGGCGGCTCCGGGCAGCGGCGGGCGCCTGCCACGAGCTTTGGTTTTGTGGCACCTTCGCAAAGCGAGCCTCCTGCACTCAGGCCCTAGCTAACGGGCTGAAACGCCTGAGAGCCACAGCCCAGTCCCGGGCAGGGCCATCGCCACCCCTGCCTCGGGGAAGCACCCGTCCGTCGCTGGTGCCCTGCTCTGAGCCCTTCCCAGCCCTGCCGCATCCCAGGTAGCCACTGCCCCATCTGCAGACGACAGGCTTCCTGCCCCACAGCATTCACACCCTGGCAGTACTCACTGGGGGCTGGGAGCTCTGTGTGCCCTGGGGGTGGCAGTAGGTTGAGGAATACTAAGGGGTCAGCGTCCTGCCGCTGTCGCTCTCTGAACACAGCACCTGTCTCACCAAGCCGCTGTCCCTGTGCGCCTGGGTGTGCAAGCTCCACAGGTCCGGGGGGTGGGCCATCAGCCATGGCCCTCGCTCTCCCCTCGGGCCAGCTTGCCCTGTGGTAGTAGGGAGCTGTCCCTGCCACACAGGCAGCAGGCTTGTTCCAGCTGGCACTAGGTGGCTGCTGGGCTGGTGTTGCCCACCCCTTTGCGCGAGGTGCTCTTTAGGCCGAAGCTCACCTCCATGCCACATAGCTGGCTGCTCTCCATCAGGGAGCCGGGGCCAAGGGCCCAGCTTGCCGCATTCCTCTGGCTGGGGCCGCAGGGGCAGGTGAACCTCAGCTGAGGGACGTGTCCCCAACCCCCGGCTGTGTCTAGTGGAGCTGCCCATGGAGAGGTGCTTCTCATCTGGCCTCATGCTGCTGGGGTGAGGGGCCGGGGCTTGTTCTCCCCCCTGCCTGTGGCCCCGCCCCAGCACAGCGTGAAATGAACGTGTGCCGTTTTCCTTGTATTCCTGAACATGGAAGGAAGGGCGCCGGAGGGGCGGTCAGGGGACAGCAGGTGCTCTGCGGCCACCCAGCTCTGCACTGCACCACCCACCATGTTGGCCCAGGCCCTGTGCTTAGCGCTGCTGGACTAGCTCGGGGCCTGGCCCGCGTGGTGCTTCATGAGATGAAAGGAGCAGCCAGGGCATCCCCCACTGACTTCAGGAAACTGCTTCTGTGCAGCCTGCGATGCCCCCGCGATGCCCGTCGTGCCAGCACGCACCCGCCTGCCCCAGAGCTGAGCCGCTGCCCGCCCCGCACCCACCTCGCTCTTCTCCCGCCTGTGGAGACGTCACGGCGGCTGCACCCAAGGCTGCCGGGAGCCCTGCTGGTGCCACCGCTACCCTCCTGCCCAGGTTATGCCCTTCCCTTTGAACACTGGTACCGTGGCAGGGGTATGGGACTCTCCCAGGGCGGCAGGGCGGGGGGTGGCCTATGCCAACTGGGGACTGAGTGGCTCTGAAGTGGACGCTGGCCACCACAGCAACTTCCCGCTAGACATGCTGGCCCTTGGCTGAGGTTTAGGAGGGATCTGGCAGCTGCTTTCTCCACGTGTGCCCAGATAACAGCCCCCTGGCACCAGGCCATTGCCCAGCCATGCTTGCTTCCCCTGCCTTTCAGGCCTGGCTGAAGCTGCACTAATGCTGGGGCTCTGTGTGGGCACAAAGCACATGGGGCTGGCAGGGGAAGGGCAGAATGGAGGACCTTGGGAGGAGGGGCAAACAGCCCCTGGCAGTGGGGGCAACAGAGGGCGGGGGGTGGAGTGGAGATGGTGCACAGTGAGCCACTGGTGTGGGGGAAGCTGGCACTGAAGGCCACAGGCAGGCAAAAGGTGGTAGAGGTGAAGGTTGCACTGACTGGCACCGTGGGGGTGTAGCTGGCCAGTGGCAGCACCCGGCATGGTCCCAGTGTGCCTGGTGCCAGCTCCGCATACCAGGGAGTCGCAGACAAACCCTGAAACGTCGCTAGAGGTAGCTGTTTGCGCACTCCAAAGGAGTCAGAAATACACCCCCACCAGGCGAGTACAGTCACAAGCAGCTCAACAACCATGTTACTGGACTCCGTTCCCTGCTCATGCTCGGTTGAGGTAACGGTGGGGCCTGGGTGTGCGCCAGGCAGCAGTAAGAAGAAGAGCCCGGCATGCGTTCGATTCGCACTGTTGAGCAGCTTAATGATTTTGTGACTGAACACGTGGGCGACTGTCTCTGACTTGCTGAAATTGGCTGGGAAAGGCACCAGGTTTGTCACCGGTCCCTTTGACACATTTTCTCACTGGGGACAAACCTGGCGACAAGGTAGCGACATTGGCAGCACCTGGAGCTCAAGCAGGGGCCCCTGGCCCACGTGGATTGGCTCTAAAAGGCCTGCGCTTCTGCCGGGCAGGGGCCTGGAGTCCAGCTGTGCCAGGCCTGTGTCTGTGCTTCCTGGTGTGGCTTCACGTTGCTATTTTGCAAGCCGGGACCTTACGCTAGCACCCCCCACGGGCCTTTGTGTGAATTCAGTTGGAGTTCCCTGTGCCTGCAACTGCTCGGTGCCAGCCACGCCCAAGGACGGTGGCTGTCGCCCGGCCCTTCAGAATGGTGCAGGCCTGTCTCTCAGGACCGACTGACCTAGCTGCCCTTCTCCACTCCGCCCTTCCAAGTTTGAATATTCGCTGCTGCCCTGGGGCTCCCCGTGGGTCCTGCTGCCCATCACCACAGAGCCCCCAGCTCTCTTCTCTGCCACGGCTGGGCACGGGCCCTTCCATGCTCCAGGTGCAATATGTCCCTTATGGATTTCCCACTGGCATGACCGCCACCCCGCAGCCTGTGTCAAACAGCACGGGGTCACATCTCGTGCACGTGGTCTGGGAGGTGAACCCCAAGGGAGACTGAGCCTCCCCAAACAGTCCTGCGTGGCCCCCACCACGCTTCACCCTCCAGGCTGCCTCCTGCTTCCTGCTGTGGTGCTTCCCCCTTGGCCGGGGCTGGGGTTAGTGGGGGTGGCCTTTGGCTCATGCTGCCCACCCAGTGCTCTGGGGCTGGGGGGGGGGCACACCGCCCCGTGCTTTGGGGGGTAATATGCTGCCTGGCACGCTGGGGCTGGAGACACTCAGTTGGCCCAGTGTTTGGGGGCAGGAGAAGCTCTGGGCTCCAGCAGAGAAGGGGGCAGGAGGGGCAGGCCAGGAATTAGCCTCCCCAAGCCCACGGTTCACCCACCATCCATGCTGATGAGCACCAGGCACCGGTGGGTGTCTCACGCTAGAGAGGGGCACCTCATGGACAGCCTGAGAACAGGTGGGGATCATGTCGGCCGCCCGCCCTGCAGCCCTTTGCTCTGCCAGGTACACTGGCTGATGTGTCTGAGCGCCGTCCCCACCAAGGAGGGAGCCCTTCTCCCCGCACGGCGCATGTGGGATCGTCTGCTGTGGGCCCCTGCGGCTGGGCCGAGGTGGGCGGCACTGGCTGGGGAGGGGGGGTTCTGTACAAGGCCCTTTCCCTGCAGATGGGAGGGGAAAGCAGCAGCGAGGACATGGGGGGATAGGGCTGGGGGCCACAGCTTCACCGCGTCCCTGTCGAGCAGCATGGCTCCCTCATGCTCCCCTGGAGCAACCCAGAGCTGGGGGTCCTCACTCGGCCCGTGGCATCCTACTGCCTCTCCTACCCTGCCACAACCCCCACCCCTGCCGGGGCCTCGGAGCCAGCTTCCCCAGGGACCCCGCGGGCACTGAACTAGCCCCAGGACAGAGAATGAGACACAAGATTCAGCCATGGGCAGGGGAAGTTGAACTCAGGGCTGGCTCCCCCCAATGGGCCTCCAGCTTTCCCCTCAGGCCCTGTCTCCCCCGGGCCCTGTTCCTGCTGCTGGGACCCGTGTGTGGGGCACGGAGCCCAGGTGACGACCCGCCCACTGAGCAATTGCCAGGCGGCTGGAATGCGGAGCCGGGCGGGCGCGGCAAGCCCCAGCCTGCCCGGTGCTAAGCGTCTCAGCCCCTGGCCCAGGGACAATGGGCAGGGAGAGGCAGCCGGAGGGATCTGGTTTCCCTTCAGCCTCCCCGGCCCGCGCTGCAGACCCAGCAAGGGCAGGGACCCCATTCTCCCTCCCACAGGCTCAGCCGCCTTTGCTGCGGCTGAGCCCAGGGCTTGGGTGCCACAATGTGGCGGGTGCATGGGCTTCTCCCCCCAGTGGCCCCAAGGCTGGGCTGGAAGGGAAGAGACACTGGGAGCAAGGCCCCTGCTCTCCAAGCCCCCAGCCAGAGGGGAAGGAGGAGGCGGGGGTGGAGGGAGGCCTCCAAACAAGCCACCTAAGAACAGCCAGGCAGGGCCACTCCTTCCCCTCCCCTGGGGTGGCAGAGATGAGCCAGACTGGCCACCTGTCAGGGTCCAGTGGGCGTGGACAGCCCCGGCGCTTTCCCTACAACTCTCACCTGCCCTGCTGGGGTGGGAAGGGCAGGGAGAGGGGAGCTGGGCCTCCGGGCGCCCCAGGGCCTTTCTCTGCCCCCCAGCCCAGCCTAGAGCCAGGCGGGGACAAGCCAGGCATGGCCCAAAGTCAGCAGGTGTCCGCTGAGCCCAGAGAGCTGCTGCTCCTTACTCCAGCTCTGGTTTGGCCCCTGTGCTGGCCGGACAGGGGCACATGACAGCGGTCCTAGCCGGCCCTTGCATTGGGCCCTCCCTGCTAGTTAGACACAGGGGCTACTGAGCCTTGTTCTCCAAGCAACTCGTCTGCAGAAGGTGCTGGCAGGGCGCTCGTTAGCCCCGTGCTCGTTAGCCCCGCGCCCCTGCCCACTCTCGGGGCGGCGCTTGAGAGGTGCTTGCCCACCTCTCCTAAATGTTTTTCTCTGGTGGAAACAAGCCCAGCTTGGTTTTGCTTCCTTCTTTCTCTCCCCATATTTTGCTCCCTGTTAACTCACCAGTTTATTTTCATCAAAACCAGCCCTGCTTTTGGGGGGCCTGTTCTCCCCGGGCAGGGGGCGGCGCTCTCCTGTCCAAATCACACCCAAAAGCCAGCTGCCTGGCTCATTAATCCCAGAGAACTCAGAGGGACAATGGCCCTGAAAGCCGATGTCCGGGGTAATCCAGCCTTGTATCAGCTCCTCATTAAACCCCAGCTGCTCCCAGAGCTATCCGGGGTGGTTTTGTGCTAGGGCAGCCCATGGCCCAACTATTAACACAGGCCCCGGATCAGAACACGTGGGGACTGGCTGGACCCAGGCCCCCGAATCAGAACATGTGGGGATGGACTGGACCCAGGCCCTAGCTCTGGATGCCTGGGGAGAGGCTGGAGCAGCCCTCGGGCTCCCTAGAGCATCAAGGTGGTCTAGACCCAGAGTGGAACATGCAGTGCACGGTCCAACTCCCAGCCAAGCCCGGGCAGACAGGACCGTATGTCCCCTGGAAGCTGGAAGGCCACAGGGCAGGGAGTCTCCTGGCCAGCTCTCCCTGCAAGAGGGACTGTGTGGGGAGCCTGTGCTGAGTTCAGGGGCTCTGCCCTTGACCTGGCAGGGTCCCCAGTGGGGCTGGGATGAGCATGCTGACCTCGGCACTGCGGCCATGCTACGGACACACTCTGAGCATGCTCCTTCCCCAGCCCCAGGCCCCCAGCACTTCACAGGCTGGGGTGACTAATTCCCACACCCCGCAGGGCAGCAGCCCTAGTATATGGTCAGAGAGCTGACACGGGTGCAACCCAAGCAGCTGGTCCTTGACATGACCAGCCTGGTAATGTGCAATTAGCCCTACTGGGGCTTCGAGGGACTCCCTGTGGGCTCCCCCCTCCTCTGGCCATTGCTTCTGCTGCTTTCTCTGCACGCTGGGATGGTGGAGCAAGAGGAAGGAAACAGCTGCTCCCTGACCAGAGCAAAGGGCCTTTTCCGAGCCAGGATTTTGCTTCGGGTTCCTCTCTAGGCCCGAGATCCCCCAAAGTGCTTTACTTTACTTTGCTGCAGAAACCGCTTTGCCCACCACGGAGCTGCAGCCACCTCTGGGGCGGAGCCAGGCAGCCGTTTACCGCTGCCCAGCAGCACCAGCCAACGGTGCAGAGCAGGGAGCAAGGCAGAATGTTGTCTCCCCAGGGCAGCCGGAGGGAGGGGAACGGGAGAGGCACAGGTGGGAAGGAGAGCCAGCGGCAGAGCACTCTGTGCCCAAAACGCTGCCCTTTGGACATCCCTTCTGTCCCTCATTGTTTGACAGTTCCTGTCTCCCCCCGCGCTATCTATTGGAAACCCTTAGTGCAGGGCGGGGAACCTTTCTTGGGTTGCTGGCCACTGAGCCCGGGACAAATCAGTCAGGGGCTGCGCACAAGTGAGAAGCAAAAAAATCAACCCCTCAGGGGCCTGAGGAGAAAGACCCTCCCCACATCCCCTGCACCCCAGAGCCCAGAGGGGGCCGGGCTAGTAGATTGCGTGTGCTCCAGACCGGTGGTGCGGGAAGGGGGATGGAGCGCCAGCGTGGGTCCCCCAAAGCTGGGGGGGGAGGGTCTGAGCCTCAGGGGCGGGTCCAGGCAAGCCGGCCTGCGGTTCCCGTCCCTGCGACAGTGAAACGCGGCGCTTGTTTGGGGAGCCACGTGGCCGACGTGTCTGGGGAAAACTCTTTTGAATGGAAAAAAAGTCACAAAACTTTCGGCCATTTGCTTGGGAACATTTTTGGGAGCTTTTCGCGGGCCCCCTTTGGAGCCGCCCCCTCTCGTGGGCTGGGCCGGGAACCCCTCGCGAGCCACGTGCTGAGGGGGCGTCCCATTTCCCGCCTCGGACCGAGCGCCCCTCGCCCGCCTCCCCGCCCTGGGACAGCGCACGCCCCTCGCTGCTCGCGCCGCCCGCTCCCGCGCGCCCTGCCACGCGCGGCTCTGCTGAGACCTGGCGCGCGCTGCCGGGCGAGCCCAGACACGCACCGTGTGCCGGGGGGGAGGGGGCATGCACTGAGGGGGGAGGCGGCTGCATGCATACAAAGTGGGGGACGGGCATAGACCAGGGGTGCACACACAGCGGGGAGGAGGGACTAGAGGCAGGAAGGCAGATGCACACACACACACTGAGTGGAAGGGGTGGATGGGGAGGAAGCACACACCGCCGGGGGGGGAGGGGAAGGCACACATCCTGAGGGGGGCTGTGCATGCGCTGAGGGGGTATGGAGGAACCCCACACACACACCAAAGGGGGAGACACACACAGAGGAAGGGGGGTGGCGGTGCACAGGGAAGGGGAAGGAGATGGGGGGGCGCTCTGGCAGGGCAGTGTGGTGCCAGTCTGTGGGTTCGGGGGAGCAGCTGGCCTTCAGCTGCTGGGGCACTTTCCCTTCTCAGCTGCAACCCTCCCATGGTCTCTGCCTAGCAGAGGGCAGGGTGGGGGGGCCTTACACTAATACCCCACCCTGCCCCATTAGTGCCCCCAATACCCAGAGTCCAGTGCACCCCAAGTTACTGTGACCTCCCGCATGAAAAGGACGGTGGTACACTGGGCACTTCCCCCTGCACCCGCCCCCAGCTAGGGTAGCTCCTGCACCTGATCCGTGAAATGCCCCAGGGCTGAGACTCCTGAGTGATGGAGGGGCCCTGATGTATCCCATTAGCCCACAGCTTGCTCTCCGAGGCTCCCTCCAGCATCAGGTGCTGAACCCCTGGGCCCTGTCTCTGAAGAGGTTCTGGTTCAGTCCAGAGAGCTGCGTTCTCCAGTCCTGAATGGAGCTTCCCCGCCCTCACAGCCGCCTGCTAGTCCAGCCCTAGGCTGCCCACTGCTGTGCCAGTGCCCCTGGCCTACAGCCCCCTGCTAGCCCAGCCCAGGGCTCCCCACACATACAGCCCAGCTGCTGCCTCTCAGCCAAGACAGGCAGCCCCTTGCCAGCCCTTACCGATCTGGACCAGAATCACTGAATTCTAAAACTGGCAGGGACCTTGAGAGGTCACCAGATCCCATCCCGGCCCCTCCTGGCAGGACCAAGTGCCCGTGTTCCTGCTGCCCGTCTTCTGCCGTGTCCCCCAGCTCAGCAGCCAGGGGTTAATGGGCTATTGTGTGCCCAGGCTCAGTGCAGGTCCTCCCCTCCCACCCCAGGGCTGGGCAGGAGCTGCCAGAACCCGCCGGCGGGGCTCTGTTCCCGCCCGCGCCGTGCAGCCCCGTGCGCTCGTGCGTGACATTGACAGTTACGGCCGAGTGCAAACAAGCCGCCTGCATTCCACCTGGCAGCCCCACGCAGCGGGTCCAACCGGAGAGCTGCCTCATGGAGGCAGGGGAAAGGCCTTAGAGAGCCAGGGAGGCACCACATGGGTCGCACAGGCCCAGATTTTGGCAGAAAGGGGACCAGGCAACACCCCATCCCCCACCTGTGGGTCCCCAGTGCCCCTCTCTCCAAGGGCGGACAGCTGCTCAGAGCGGCCTGAGGGAACTGCAGGGGGCAGCCTGGCTCGTCACAGGGCCTCGAGCTCACTGGCGCTAGCGACTCGTGAACAGTTTGGGTGACTTGCCCCCCCTTGCAGGTTTGCACCCCCCCCGTGCCTGGTAGGGATTTGTATGGGGAGGCCCAGCCAGATGCGGGTTCGAACCACTGGGTCTGGGGAGCTCAAAGGATTCAACAAGGCAGCGGGTTGGGCCCCACAGGCCTCGCCACAGTGTGTAGATTCTTGTGCGCAGGGCTGTGTGCGCCAACGGGGGGTCTGTGCCCAGCATCAGGTCCTGGGCTTGGAACCCGTGGGGGCCCCCAGCCTGGCCTGGCTCTCAATTGGTACTGAAACCAGAGCTGCCCTGGCATGAGCCCCTGCCAGTGTGGAGGCCTGAGCCTGAGCCTTGGGGGGTGGTGGTTGCTGATGCCAGCACCCTGGGTGAGGCAGAGGGATGCCAGCACCTCACGTGCCCAGGGCTACCAAGGACCCAGCACCTCACATGGCCTGATTTGTGTGGCAGCTAAACCAACCCTGCTGCAGCACAGTCACAACATGCGCCCAGCTCTGGGGTGGGCAGGGGCACATCCCGCCCCTCGGTTTGTAGGTGTGGGGCTGTTGCCAGAGAAGAGGCGGCAGCAAAGACGGGGCGATTGGGGCCAAGGTTGAAAAGGGACAGAACGGGGGATGGGGAGGATGCCCCACTCCCCAAGTGACCTTACAGCCTCCCACTGCCCCCAGATTTTTCAGACCAGCTTGTGCCAGGCTGGCAGGGGGGAGGGCCAGAGGTTACCAAGGCTGTCACTCATGCCTTGGCCAGCTGCCCTGGTGGGTGTGGCTATGTGGCTAGTCCTTTCAAATATGTAAATCAGCTCATTAAATGATTGATCGAAAAGTTCACCCATGGCCCAAAATGAGATTCCATGGGGTACCTGGCAAGGGGGCAAAGATCCCAGGCTAATGATACGCAGCCCTCAGTAAGTCAGGAGCCAGACTTGTGGGCAGCGTGTCTCAGAAGCGCCCAGGCAGCGTGATTTAGTGTTTCAGTCGCTACAGCCCATGAGCTGCGTTTGCCTCGCACGGACCTAGGCCATTGGTCTCCCTGGCAAGCTGAGTCCTGGCAGCACCCCTGCCCCCCACCAGAGCCCCAAGCTCCAGGCCTAGCCTGGCTCTGGGGACCCCCCTCAGCAATAGCCTACGTGCTGACTCTCCAAGCTGAGCAGCCCCAGGGAGGAGGTTGGGGGGGCAGCGCTGCCCAATGGTGAAAGGCAGCGCTGGCCAATGGTGAAAGGCAGCTGCCCTAGCACCCCGGCTCGGGGACCTGCTGGCTGCCCTGGGTGGGCGTTGGAGCCAGTTCCTGCTCATGCCATTCATCCCCCTGCTTTCAGCTAGGGCTCCCAGCGTCAAAAGGCTGCACCCGCTGGGGTTCTGTGGGCGCCAGGGCGCACTGGTGCTGGCTCCTGCTAACCCTGCGCTGGGTAGGCTGAACCGTGCCATGGGGAGTGGGGGGGCATTGCTGCCCAGCTGGGGAGGATTGGCCCAGGAGTGGGCAGCAGCCCCAGGGCTCTGTCTGCAGCATTGCTGCAAGACACCAGAATGGGCCGCGGGCCTGGGTGCGGCTGCACCTCCGAGGCCAGGGGGTGCGGCTGGGGCCTGGCTTCCCCACTGCGCCGTGGCCACGCCAGGACACAGGTTGCCCCTTTGCCAAAGCACAGCCCCACGGCAGATACGCGCGCGGCTGTGCGGGGCCAGAGACGAGGCGCCCACGCACGCCAGGCCGTGCCCCCCCCCCCCCCCCCCCCAGCCTTTGCTCTGTGAGGGCAGTGCCCACTGGGCTGAGGCAGCCCCAGCCAGCTTTCAGCCTAACGCCCCACACAGCGGCTGCCTCTCCCCCAGCCCCAGGGGCGGGCGCTCTGTGTCTTGTCCCTCAGCCGGGAATGGGCTGAGATGGAGAAAAGGGCCAGGCCCCCCCGAACCCGCTGCCTGCTCCCAGCTGCCCTGTGCTGCGGCACTGATCCTAGCAAACCCTCGGGACAGTGACAGGCCTTGGGCCCCACACGGGCCTGAGCAGTGACAAACCCTTCCCCTGCAGCATGCCCCTTGCTGGCCATGGCTCCCTGGAGTGGCCCAGGCTGTGCCCAGAGCGCTGGGGGGCAGGGGGCAAAGGCGCGGGGCAGGGCCCCAGCAAGACACCTGGCTGGGTTGGAAATGGACAGCGGCTTTCACCCCTTGTACCGAAGGGGGACGTGCCCTGTCAAGTTCGATGAGGCCCCCAGGGCCTGGCAGCGTGTTCCCAGCTCACATGCCCTGACTGGGACTGGCACCTGCCTGGCTGGCTCCAGGCAGGGCTGACGCCCGCAGCAGAGGTGGAGAGGCCCATGCTGTGCAGGCAGGAGGGGCGCAGGGCTTGTGAGGGGCCGGCAGTGGGACGGCTGGGGCCAGGAGTGGGGGCCACTTGGGCCCTGTGCTGGAGCAGCTGCTCAGCTCTGCTTGAAGGGCCCAGCCTAGTGCTACAGAGACCAGGTGGGGACGGGCGACCAGGGGGAGCCAGCATCCCCCTGGCTAGGCCTGGCTCGACTGGGCATGGCGGTGCCAGGGCTCTGGATGGGCTGGGCGGGGAGGGGCTGAGCGAGGGGGTGGGCCAGGCAGAAGTGAAGTGACCCGAAGCTCCCCATGAGTGGGGCGGGGCTGGGCCCAACTGCTACCCAGATGGTTCCGGCAGAGCGAGGCCTGGCAGGCCTGGGGCAATTCTCCTGGCGCGTTCACCCCTGGAATGAGGGAACGCTATGCGGGAGCCCTGCATTGCCTGTGTGAGCCGGCCCAGCGGGAGTCGCCCCACTCGCCTGCCCAGCCACGCCGCTGGGGGTGCCGGGGACACCCCGGAACGGAGCACCACACTGTCGGAGGATTGTATTTTTATTCGTTTTCTCTTTTACAATAAAAATTCCCAACCCAAAGCCCAAGAGAATCCGAGCCGACCGCCATACGCGCCGGGGCGTCAGAGTACAGCTTCTCCCAGGAGCCTCCGTGCCGCACAGCTTGGCCGGCCCCTTCCCACCCCGCTCGTGGGCAGGGCAGGTGGCAGAGGGGACACAGGCTGCTTCGTGCACCGGGCTGCTGTTGGGTTATTCATCACCGTGACTTCAGCGGCCCTTTGTACGACTGTCTGGGGGGAAAAGGCTCCGAGGCCCGGGACGGGCGGGGGCTGCGGGTGCGAGTGGGACGTGTAAGTCAGATTCCCCTGACGGGCGTGTATGTGTGTGTGGGCACAACTGCAGCCAGGCTGCCAGGGCATTGCACATCCAGGGCGCTCAGGCTCCAGGGGTGTACCCCAGCCAGGCGCATGTGCCCTCCCGGTGCACAGGCTCCGACCCGCATGGGTGTAGACGGCCCCGAGAGAGTTTGTGTTTTGTTTTCTCTCCAAGGCTGCTGGGGCTCGGCCCTGCAGAGCTGGGCTGCCAGTTGAATCCCTGCGGGGGTCACCCGGTCCCCGCTACAGTGCCCTCCCCCCAGAGCTTCTGTTTCCTCTTAATGCCATTGCTGATCTAAGGCTACAACAGCGCGGAGCCCAGTTCCCACCTCCCCCGCAGGGCCCTGATGGGTCCCACAACAGCTACTAGGTGGGACCAGCCCCAGCTGTGGCCTCATGGCAGGCAGGTCCAGGGTAAGCCCCAGGAGCTGGCACCAGCAGGGCCCAGCCCTCAGACCCCCCCCACCTCCGAGCCCTGGGTCTCCTATAAGCACCCTGCCCCCTTCTCGGCCTGTGGCCGGCTCAGCAGGTGGAGCCGCGTTGCCTCCCAGGCGCGGCTCTGGCCTTTCCCGGCCTGAGGGGGCCCGCTGGCTGTGGGCGCCTGAGAAAGTTGAGCTGGGAGCAGCCTCTTTGGATGCCAGCGGGTGGGTCAGCAAAGCTGGCTCTGAGCCCCTAAGGCCTAGCCCCACTGAGGCAGGTGCAGGGGAGAGGAAGGGGGAGGCAGGTGTTCTCCTGGGCCCACATGGTTCACAATTGGCTAATACGCCAGGCAGCTGTCGGTGCCTCCCCACAGCTGGTGGCTTTTCTGGGGCTCCCTGCCCTGCTGCAGAACCAGGGGCCTCCTACGCCGGCGCAGTGTCCCGGCCCCTGCGGCTGGAGTCTCCCTGGCCCTGCGGCTGGGCTCGTGCCATGGCACCGTCTGCTCCCACCTAGCCTCGCGGGTGAGGCAGTGCCCGGTGAGGCCCCTCTCAGCCTGAGGATGCTGGTGCCCTAGGCCAGCCTGGCGTGTCTGAGGCCCCAAGCCGTTCACAGCAGCTCCCCCTCCCTCAAGCGACTCCCTGTGGCCCCATCCCACAGCTCCTGCCCCTTGGGCTTTGACACTGGGGGGCCACACTGGGCTCGGGGCCAGGGCCCGGCCTGCCCTGTGACGGTCACTGCACGGCCGAGTCGCTGGCCTGAGACGTGGCAGCTTGTCCGGGAAGGGGCGGCGCTCAATGCGACCCCCCCTTGCATGGGGAAGGCCTGGGACTGGAAGGACAGGGCCCTGCCCATGGAGTGCTGGGGCAGGGCCTGCCTTCCGGCGGGGGCCGGGAGAGGGGCAGGGGGCCGGTGCGCCCCACAGGCGAGGGGCAGTCAGAGAAGAGCGAGTGCCGGGGGCCAGGACTCCCGGCGCTGCAGCCCACGGGCGCCAGGGGAGGGAGGGGATCACAGGAAGGCGTCGGCCTTGGCCCAGGGCTGCGTCTCGCTGAGGAAGCCATCACAGAGGTTGAAGCCCGGCTCAAAGCCCCAGGGACTGCCCAGCGCCTCGGCCCGCGGCTCCTCCCAGGCCTGGCGTGGGGCCTCGGCGAAGGGGGTGAAATCCTCCCAGTGCGGAGCAGGGCTGGGCTGATCGGGCGCCGGCGGGCCCCACGTGGCAGGAGGGGGGAGGTACCCGCCTGGGGGCTGGGCGGCGAGGTCCGCCTCCGTGGCCAGCGAGCTGAGCGCCGTGTTAATATCCAGGTCCTCGAAATTGCTGCCGCTTCCCTGGAAGACATCGTCGAAGGCGTCGGCCCAGTCGAAACCCCCCCGCGGGGCCTCCGTGGCTCGGCTGCTGGCGGGCAGCAGGGGCGACTGGGCAGCTCCGGCTGCCGTGCGGCCCGGCTTCGGCAGAGGCTGCTTGGGTGGGCTGGGGGCATCATCCAGCAGCAGGCAGGCTTGGCCCTGTGGGTGCGGAGGGGGGCAGGTGGCGTGGTGAGGGGCGGGCCCTGGCTGCCCATCCCCCAGGTGGGGCAGAGGGGGCAAGAGGCTGCCCCCAGCCTCCGGGGCAGGCACGGCGGGGCGCTGCCGGGCCGGGCCGGGCGGCACCGCGGGGGCGCGTCGCCGCTTGAAGACGCCGTTGACGAACATGTGGGCGTACTGCGGGTCGATCTGCCAGAAGCCCCCCTTGCCCGGCTCGTCCTTCTGTCGCGGCACCTTCCGGAAGCATTTGTTCAAGGACAGGTTGTGGCGGATGGAGTTCTGCAGCCAAGACAAGGCGGGACAGGCCCATGAAGGACACAGTGGCAGGGCGGGGCCAGCAGTGCCCCCCTCCCCAGCGCCTAGAGCGCCAGCATGTGACACATGCTGCGCAGTACTAACCTCAGTGGAAGAGGGGGAAACTGAGGCACGGGATGTTAAGGATCGTGGGAGTTAGGTACCTCAAGATCTTTGCGGATCTGGGCCTAAGTGACTCCTCTGGGACGTGGGACCAGACCCAGGCCTCCTGACTCCCAGCCCCATCCACTCTACCAGGCCCCCGCACGGCAGCACAACACATGTGAGTCACTACGTCCGGGGGTTGGGGCTGGGGCTAGGAGATCCTGGTGCTAGAGGCCAGGGGAAGGCCTCACTCACAGGCAGAGCAGAATCTCCATTTCAGTCTTAGCTAAGTCCCTCTGCAGCCCTCCTGCCCGGGGTGAAATGTTCCCGGAGGGCGACCAACGCAGGTCGCCTGCCTGGGTCTGATCCTGGTGCCCCAAGAGGGGAACGCCCCGTACATCGCCCTGTGGCCTTTCCACACCACACCCCTGTGCTCCGGGGGCTGGCCTGGAGCTGAAGCGCCCTCCACTGGGCAGGGTGTCCCTCTGCCTCCAGGCCCAGATACCAGGCCCTGTCCTGCCCCCTGACAAGTAGCTGCAGGCCAAGCGCAGTGCAGATCCCCATCAGCTTGGGGGGCGGCTGAGGCAGCCCTGCCCCCCAAGGACACAGACAGCCCCCGTCCGACTGAACGAGCCGCAGATGCTGGACCTGCCCTCCCCCGCAGCAGGGCCTGGGCTCAGGAACGAAGGGCACTAGCAGGGCACATGGGCTGCGGCCAGGGAGAGGCTCTTTCCCAGAGCTGCTCTAACGCCAGGGGAAGGGGCTGCTGGAGCCAGACTGCTCAGGGAAGGCTTGGTGGCTTTGGCTCCCTCTTGGAGCTGGGCTGGAATTAACCTGCAGCCCCGTGGGGCCTGGCAGCTGCCACGCAGAGCGGATTAGTGCCATTAGGCAGGCTGCCCTCAGCAGGCGCAGGCTGCCTTGGCGTGTTGCTAACGGGCACCTCTCTGCCTGCTGGGGGGAGATGCTGGAAAAGCTGCTCCCACACACCGAGGGGAAAAGCCCCACCCGTTCGGTGTTCGAATCCCAGGTGCCCCCAGCCAGGCCTTGGGACCGGTGCAAGGGGGCTGAAATTCTCGGGGCGGGCGGCCTGGAGAGGAGGGCTCTCTGAGCTGGGAAGCGTGATGCCCGCCGAGCCCCAGCCCGGGGGGGGTCGCATCTGCCTCCTGCTCACCTGTCATCACCGTCCGAGACCCGCCGATGCCTCCTGGGACCCCCAGCCAAAGCCTGGCCTGCCGGAGCTCAGGGGACCCCACTAGCAGCCCTGGCTCCAGACACTGAAGCCAGGCTTGTCCGGCCCTGGCTCCTTCTAGCAAGGGGCATGTGATGAACCCAGAGACTCTGGCTCTTGCTCCCCCTGCCCCCGTCACTTCTCACTCTGAGATCCCTCCAAGCTCCTCTCCATGCAGCAGTGCTGGGGAAGCCCCACGGCCGTGACCCGCCCCAGAGGTGGCTGCATTTCAGTCCCGCACAGACTCCCTCTCTTAGAGGCCCCATCAAAACCCGGGGCGATGAGCCACCTTCCCGGCACCCCCCTTAACACCTGGTGGAGGAGCAGCCGCTCAGAGAAAGAGAAAACGGGCCCTGCGCTCCCCACCCCGGCCCTTCGGCCCCCGCAGCCTCCGTGGGGGGCGAGTGAGGCCGAAGGAATCAAATACCGCGGCTCATTTATCAGCCTGCGGTGCCCCGGCCCGCGCGGTGACAGACACAGGCCTCCATTGTCTGTCGCCTCCACAGGGTGGTTAATTATTCAGGCGGCCGACTCACCTGCCAGCTGGGCTCGGCGTGCCGGTAGTAGCAGAAGTTCTCCGCGATCCAGCTGTAGATGGCTGACAAGGTGACCTTGGCCTGCTGGCTGGCCTGCAGAGCCATGCAGATGAGGGTGGCGTAGGAGTAAGGGGGCTTCACCCCAGGGTTGCTCCTGTAATCGATCTGCTCGGCGGCACCGAGGCCAGGCGGGTAGCTGGGGCCAGGTGAGGTGGCGGCGGAGGTGGGTTTGCCCAGGCTCGGGGGCATCCCGGTGGCCGCGGTGTCTCCTGCCGGCGGGCTGGCCGGGGCCTCGGCCTCTGGGAACAGCTGCTGGTGGAGAGGGTGGCTGGGGGCGGGCGGCCTCTCCGGATCAACCGTGACGATGGAGAAGTCTTGCAGCCACTGCAGGCTGGTGAGGCTGTCGTCCAGGGGCGCGGTCCCGCCCTCATTGCCCTGGTCCTCTGGGGGCAGCAGCAGCCACTTCTCCTTGAAGCGGGCAGTGATGTCGGGCGAGGCGAGGACGGGCATCCTCCGCGGACTCCCACTGCGGGGCAGGGCAGAAACATCAGCCGTAGCCCCCCACCCTCCGCTGCCTCCTGCCCTGCACGGCTCCCTGCGGAGGGAGGAGAGGGACTGGGCTGTTCTGGTGATGGCTGGAGGGAGGATGTGGGTCTTTTCCTGGGAGGAAACGTCTGCCAAGTGGCGCTGGCAGAAACGCCGGCCAGGGCTTCAATATCCAGGAATCCCTCTATCGATACAACACAACTGGCTGGAGCCCCCCGCCAGCTATCAGGGAACCCTGCCCCCGCACTGCACCTCTAAGAGGCAACACCGCTCCACGCGCCAGCGCAGAGTGGTGGAAACGAAATCAAAGGGGAAAGGAGCCAGCCACAACCGTGATTCGAACATGGCTGCTCGTGAGCCAAACTCCTGCCCTGGAGAACAGGCAGGGCCCTGCGCCTCCCTCTCGCGCCCGGTACTGTGCAGGTCCAGCAAAGCAATCTCCCTGTAACGCCCCCCCGCACCCCATTCACAGCTGCTGCCCTCGGCCAGTGGAGAGCTGGAGTTCAGAGGCGCCTTCACCCATTCCTAGAGCTACTGCTCGCCTCCCCTGTGCCTTCTGGGACCTGCCTTTCAGCAGGGCACCTCCCTGCTGCAGGCTGGGCAGTTTCCCCTGCAGGAACCAGCCGCTCAGTTCCAGCTCTAGTGGTCACACCCCAGGGACGCCTAATCCGCTGTCTTCAAACAGCAGGGATGAGCAGGCCAAAGGGGGCCTGGAACAATGAGGCAGCGCCAACACCTCCCAGGACAAATTCCTCCCCACTGGCCTCTGAACCCCCCGCTTAGCTCCCTGGATCGGCCCGGGTGAAGCACAGTCCTGCTGCCCTTCGCTCGTGCAGCAACCTCGCATGAGCCCCGCAGCCAGCATGAAGGGGATTTGTGACCCAGCGCCAGCCTGAATTGACCACTGGGGCAGCACAGCCCTGCCCGCACACACCTAGGCGGAGTGGGGGTGTTCAGGGGAATACAGTCAGGCCCTGCAGCCCCCCGAGCTTGCTGGAGAAGGGTCCAGCATGAATAATGGGCGTATTTGTGGCACCCGCCAGCGGGGACCACAAAGCACCTTCCAACCCGGTGTCACCATCTGCAGTTACACATGGGAAACTGAGGCAGCACAGAGCACGTTCCCACTGAGCACAGGGCCTGGCATCTCCTGCTTCCTGCCCCACGGGTGCTGGATGGAGCCAGGCAGCCAGCACGGAGCCAAAGGCCAAGTGCCTGCCAACCAGCCAGGACCCGCTGGCTGTGAGATGAGTGATGCTGGCGCCCAGCTCTGCCCGGCTTGCTGGGGACCTGTCGTGCCGAAAACAAAAGTGCTGAGGAGGCTTCCAGGGAGGCCTTCTCCGGTTACTGCAGCGGCCAGGTGCCGCTGGTGCTGCTCATTACGGTGGTGCACCGACAGCCCAGGTGCGCTGCCCAGCACCCGGGGAACACATTGGCACCGGGGCGGGTGGCTTGGGACGCCTGGGCTTGAGAATGGAACAGCAGCCACATGTGGGGCAGAGAGCCTGGGCAACCAGACCCATCGGTAGCCGCCTGGTGGGATGGGGCAGCTCAGAAAGTCCCCTCTCGCTCAACGGCTCCTGGGCCACTCAGCATCCTCACAGCAGCCTGGCAGCTTGGAGCCAGGCAGAGCCAATTTGGGGCATTCGACGCTGAGCCTGCCGCAGCCAGACCCACTGCAGTGAGGGATTATTGTTGCCCTGTGGGGTGGGGGATGGCCCAAGGCCAAGCATAGCCTTTCATGGGGAAACTGAGGCACAGAGCTAGTCTCTGCAGGCCACCAGCAAGACACTGGCAGAGCTAGCACTGAAGCACAAGCGTTCCCAGCCAAGCCACAGACCCTGTGCCAAAGGTAATCTCCCCGCACCCCGAAGGGATGAAGCCACCACAGCTCTGAACATCCGAGAGACCCTGCCTGCCTCCACCCACGAATGAACACAATGCAGTGAGGTTGGAGGCACTGACGCCTGTGGCTCCGATCAGACCCACAGCTCCTGGGGCCTCCAGACAGAGCCAGCCCCCTTCGTGAGCACTCACCAGCCCTCAGGGGCCAGTCAGGCAAGGAGCCACGTTCAGGCTTAACCCGGCGCTGGGAACAGCAGCCTCTTGGCGCCATGCCCACGCAGGGAGAGCGCTGTCCGAGGGGGCCTCCGTTCCTCACACGTGCCAAGCGCAGTGTTGAATTGCAGGGGATTCGTCCTGGGACGGCGCGGCGAGGGGCAGGCGGGCGGGAAGACAGCGAGGCGCTTGGCAGGGACAGCAGAGCTCTTACCTGTTGCAGAGCTGGGGGGATTGTCCCTTGGGGGCACCTGTCTGAACTGGATTGGTGCAGACACAGCCGCACCTCCTGCTACAGCCCCATCCACCCAGCTGGCCTGGCAGGGAGATTGCTGGGGGCACCTGCGTGTCACCTTTTGTAGGGTTGGAAGGGGGTGGGAGAACTGCCCTTTAAACAGATCCTGGGCGTCTCATTGGCTGCTGTTGTCTGGTGTCCCTGGTGCCTTCTGGCCAATGATGCCTGGAGGGTGGCACCCAGCCTGCTCAGAAGTTAGGGATCCTCAATAATTTCTCATGCCAAAGCTTTGCCACAGCACCTTGGGGGCTCTTTCTGCAGCCACAAATTAATTCCATGCACATGAGCAGCGGGCCCCTGGAGGGGTGTATGTCCTCTCACCCATGTGCCAACACACTGCTCTGATTGCTGTCGCCTGTTAACATGCCACCCCCTCCGTTGCCCTACAGGCTGGCAGACACCCCTGAACATCCAAGTTACAGGGGGCCGAGGTCAGATTGCACTGGGGGTTTGGGGTGAATAAGATCCAGGTCTGAGTGGGAGGCAAAGAGCCATGACTGGAGAGAGTTCTGTGCAGAATCCAGCAGCTGCATCCAGGCGATTAGCCGACCAATCCCTCTGTGCAAGGCACAGACTGGGGGCCCTGAAAAGAGCTTGCAAACATAAAGGCATTTCCTGCGTTCAGAAATCCAGACTCATGGGGCTTGCCCAGGCCGTGCTGGTCTCGGGAGACATGCCGGCCTCTGGAGGAGGGGGAAGGTAAATTCCTGGGGAGCGCATCTGCCCAGTTCTGAAATACCTGCGGTGCGTGGGTCTCACATTCCTCTCCAGCATTCCAGGAAGCAGCGGCGGTGGATCCCGGGCTCTGATTCTGGGCATGAGAGCTGCTGGCAGAACCTGCACTGCACAGCACTTCTGAGAAGGGCTCAAGCACGTTTTGCACTGAATCTTCATGGCTCCAAGGCCCTGCCCCTGAGAGAAAAAGCCAAAGTCCAGCACTCCAGGGTCTTCTGGCAAATGTAGTGTGACTGCCTAGAGGTCCCTGGTTCATTCCTGGCTTTAGTAGGCCCAGGGAGGCCCTTTTCAATGGGGACAGCTTCAGTGCCTAAGCACACTCCCCCGTTTGGGAGGTAGGGAGGGTGAGAAAAGTGCTTCTGCTCCTACCTGGGGGGAGGGAGAAAAGAAAGGGATCTTCCTGGCCACCCAACCAGCCGCAGGAACGCTCTGGGTGCCTGCTGCCTGGGAGCTGCTAGCCTTGGGGTGGGACAGGGTGGGATTGAAGAGCTGTACGGGGAACACTCAGCCCCAACCTGGCACAGGAGGGAGGCCTATCAAACTTGCCAAGGGATGGCCCTTTAGAAGGGATGATCAAAGACCCCTGCAGGGTGGCACTCAGAGAGCAGAGCTCCTTGACCAGGATGGCTGAAGAGCCTCTGCTGCCTGCATCACCTGAACTAGAGGGATCATCCTTTTATTTGGAACACCGGCCTCTCAGCCCAGGGTCCTTGGGACAGGAGGAGTCCCGGAGCCAGACTCCCTTCCCAGAGACCACTGCCCTCTCCCCTCTCCGGGAACTGCTGGGGTAGCTTGGACTCCGTGGGCTCCAGCGTGGTTCGGTTTGCTGGTTTGAGACGACTTCACACCTGGCAGGGGGGCTGCCACTTTCCTCAGACCGACAGCCAGAGAGGGATGCCTGGGACAGGCCCGCCTTCACCCCATGGGGCGCCCTCGAAGAACAGCCTCACACTCCTGACCAGAGAGGGCCCTTGGTGACCTTGCCTCATCCTTCCCCGCGCTGCCGCCGAGGAAGCCCAAAGCTTTGGCAGCAGGTGCCGGGCGGCTTGTCACATCCTGCGGTGGCCCCCGGGAGCTGTTTTCAGGAGAGGGCCCGTCCCTCCCAGCTGGGCTCCAACCAGGGAGCTAAGGGCGTCACTGCAGCTCCCTGGCGGCCGAGGGCCCCGCACGTCTCCCTGGGCCCGGCTGGAGGGCGGGCGCCTCGTCTCAGGGTGGGCGGAGCAGGGTCTGTGCCCCGGCCCCTGGGGCAGAGCCCAGCCGGCAAGGCGAGGCAACGCGCCAGCTGATCCGGAGACACGTGGCTGGCCCAGCCGGGCGCGGGGCTCCTGCCATGAGGAAGCAAACACCCCTTCTGATTGGCTGCTTTCCTCACAGCCCCGCCTCTCGCTCCCAGCCGCCAATCGCGACGGTTAGTAACAGCCTTTGGGCGCGAGGGGAGCCCCGCCCCCCTTTCGCTCTCTGCCCAGCCCACCCGCGCTCAGGGAGGGAAGAGCCCTGCCATCCCGGGCCCGCCCGCTAGGGGACACTGAGCCTCCGCAGCTCCCTTCCCAGCATGCCTTGCGGCCGCGCCTCGCTGCCCAGAGCTTTGATCCGATTGGGCGACGGCGATAGCGCACCGTGCCCGCCCCCCTGGGGATAGAATTGGCGGATTGGGTGCGGGCGGTTGCATTTGTGTCACACGCCGTGCTGCGATTGGCGGGGCGTGGACAGCGGGCGCGGCGATTGGCTGTCGCAGGCGCGGCCCCGCCCCCGCAGCGCTGCGATAGGTCAGCGCACGGGGCGGGGGGGCCGGCCTCTCTGTGGTGGCGGCTCGGTGTGGCGATGGCGGCGCTGACGGGGACCGCGGGCGCGGCGGGGCTGTTCCCCCCGCTCTCGGTGCCGGGCGTGACCGAGCTGAAGCCGCTGAGCCGCTACGAGGCCATGCGGCTCGGGCCCGGCTGGAGCCACTCGTGCCACGCCATGTTGTACGCGCCCAACCCGGGCATGCTCTTCGGCCGCATCCCGCTGCGCTACGCCGTGCTGGTCGGGCCGGGCCTGGGAGCGGGGCGGGGCCTTGGGGGCCTTGGAGGGGCGGGGCCGGGGCCTGGGGGCCTTGGGGGCGGGGCCGGGGCCTGGGGCCTTGGGGCGGGCCGGGCCGGGGCCTGGGGGCGGGGCCTGGGGCCTGGGCTTGGGGCGGGTCTGGTTGGGCGGGGGGGTGATTGAGGCCTAGGCTGGGGGACGGGCCAGAGATCGGGGCTGGGTGGTGGCTGGGGCGGGGAGCGGGCCTTGGGGGTGCGGGAGGGCCGTGGGTCTCCTCGGTGGGCTGGAGAGCTGGGACCCCCACCTAGGGCTGAGGCTGGAGTCCTCCCCTGCTGCCGCACTAACTCACTGCGGCCGCTGCCTGCCGCTGTCCAGGCACAGCTCTGCTACGTCTACCTGCCAGGCCACCCTAGCAGGCCGCGAGCTGCCCCGAGGACAGTGGCACCCGCAGGAGCTAAGCCCCTTCCCGTGCACACCACTAGTCCTCCCAGCTCATGCTGTGCGTTTAGGAGGGTCACCCTGGGCCAGCGGATTCTTTGCTGGCAGCTGCTGCAGAAGAGACCCTTTAGCCCATAGCAAGAGGGTGTGTGTGTGTGTCTGTCTGTCTATGTATAGTTACATGCATATAGCTTCCAGCCCTTATGGCTTTGAGGCAGGCTTCATAACATGGACCTCCACAATTCTGCCTGAGTTTGAAGATGGGGTGTTCCATTGCCTCCCTGGTCCTACAGGGTTTTGCTGAACAAGACTGGCAGGTTTTGTTGCTGCTCTACACAGCCCTGTAGGTTGGGGTGTGTGTGTGTGTGTTAAACTGACGAGTTGCGTCTGTTTCACTCTGCTGCACCTTGAGAAAGGGCTGAGCAGAGCCTGGAGCTAATCACTGGGAAGGATGCACATCCAAATATAAGAGAGGGGCAGAGCAGCAGGAAAAAATCCTTCCAGACGGCAAGAGGATGGCGCTTCAGATTTTTCAGCCATCCACTAGCTGAGGCAAATCCAAAACATGCAGCTCTGAACCTGACACTGACTCCTAGAGACTAGTTAGGAGTGGGAGGGGACTAAACATGCCCCTTGAACTCACCAGTGGCTGTCTTTTCTGTGTCTCTCTGGTTGGTAGGCTTGGTGCTTAGCTGCTGTGTGTCTGGTGCACTTGTCAAGACTGCTTGCAAGTCACCGCCCTCCAACAGCCTGATGGGTTCTCCATATGGCATGGTATTGAGGTATCAGCATTCCCCACTGCTGTATACTCATTCTATGGGGGTCTCTTGAGAAGGCAACCAACTTGAGGCTCAGCTTCATCCTGCAGAGAAGTAGGACTGGGCTTCCAGGCGGTACCACTAGGCAAAAACTAGAGGAGGTTGGCAAAACTGATGGTATGAGACTGTTCAAATACTAAGGGCAGCAGGATTTTCTGATAAAAATTATTGCAGTGGACTGCACTTACTTCCTAGTGAGATGAGTGGGGTAGTTCATGCCACTCAGGTGCAAAAATTGGGTCAGCTTTGAATGGGGTTATGTCCTAGGGTTTTTTTTAATTGCCTTTGTAAAGAAAAAGAAGCTAAGATTGAGCTGAAGCTAATGGGGTATGGAAGAGGGGTGCAGTAAAGCCTCAGACCTCTCTGATTAGGGTACAGACTGTCTTGTGCCTTGCTTGTTTTGGCCCCTTTGTCTTGGAGAGGTTTCCTGTGTGGTGGGTGTCCAGCTCTTGGCTGGGGGTACCCTCTCCTCTCCCACAGGGTCCCTGGGGCTATGTACTGTGCCCCATTAATGTGATGCGCCTCTATTGCAGATGCAGATGCGATTTGACGGACTACTGGGCTTTCCCGGGGGGTTCGTGGATCGCCGTTACTGGTCCCTGGAGGATGGTCTGAATCGGGTGCTGGGCTTGGGTTTGGGCTGTGTGCGCCTGACGGAAGCTGATTATCTGTGCTCGCACCTGACAGAGGGGCCACATCGCGTGGTGGCCCACTTCTACGCCAGGCAGCTGACCCTGGAGGAGCTGCACACCATCGAGATCTGCGCGGTGCATTCCCGAGACCACGGGCTGGAGGTGGGGTATTCAGGGGAGTGTCTGGAAGCTCTGAGACTGTGGGAAATGAAGCTTCCCAGACTAGTCCTGCTGGGCTGCTATCCACTGCAGCTGGGCAGGGGAATGCACCGCATTTAACAGCTTCTAGTGGTGACTGGCGAGTACTAGGCACTGCCATGTTGCTGTCCTGAGTTAGTTGTAAGTCCTGGCCTTCCCTGGGGAAGATGGCAGGGCCATGGTAGTGTAGGGAGGGCTAAAAGGGATAGTCAAAGAGAATGCCTCTGACCTGAAGGTTTGGTGAACTCATCACTCTGTCTGGCGGGCAGCAAGCAAGGGCTGGGTGTGTTGTGTCTGACTGAAACTGTGATCTTTGTGTGGCCCTGTAATGCTTTAATCAACAAGGTATTGGGCCCTGCTTGGATGGCACATAAGCGGTAAGAAGTCAGCCAAAGAGACCTGAGTTTTTCTGGGAAATCTGGAGCTACAGGGACTCTGACCGGGTTGGCGAGCTTGTGCCAGGTCATCTAATGTCCCTCATGTAGAACACAGATGGTGGAGGACCTTTGGTGCATCCTGGGCAGGATGCTGCGATCTGCCAGGAGCGATGCTGCATGTGCACTAAATGTGACCCTGGGTGGTGGCGGCACCTGTTGAGGGGGACCTGGAAGTGAGTTACAGCATTCTTGCAGAGTGCTATGAAGGGCAAAGCAGAGACCCAGAACGTAGGTCATCCCTGGGGCAGGTGGTGGTACACCTGGGATGTGGGGGTAGTGGGGAGCGGTAGGGGACATGGGGGGGATGGTAAGCTGAGGTGCTCATTCTGAGGGATGGTAGAGGATGGGCTGAAACAAAGGGTAAGGGGTGGTCTGCTGGGGGGAAGTTACGGTGCACATGTGGGGGGAGATGGATGGGGGAGGCAGACTGGGGCTAGGGTGCTTATGCGGCGGGTATGAGGGGCGTTGCCTAGGCTTGGTTTGGAGTAATGGGCAGGGGTGTGGTATTCCTGCTGGGAGTTGGGGGGGGAGGGGTGGATGTGGCTCTGCTCATCCTGGGTGAACGGGAGGGGTGCATGGTCTGGGGAGGTATGGCCTGCAGGGAAGCTGGTGCTCAACCCATGTGGGTCGGGGGGCTTGCACGGGGGTGGGCTGACAGTGCCGTTTGGTGTTGCTCAATTGTGTGTGCTGTTGCAGGTGATGGGAATGGTCCGTGTTCCCTTGTACACCCAGAAGGACCGCATGGGCGGGCTGCCGAACTTCCTGGGGAACTCCTTCATCGGGACTGCTAAATTCCAGCTGCTCTTTGCCCTGAAGGTCTTGAATATGGTGCCTGAAGAGAAGCTGGTAGAGGCTGTGGCTGCCACCCAGAAGCAAAAAAGAGCCGGCAGCCGTGACGGGCAATGTGAAGGCAGCTGTGACAGCCAATGTGACAGCCGCTGCGACGGCTGCTGTGACGGCCAATGCAACGGTAGCTGCGACGGCCAATCCGCCTGCGGCTAAACCAGAAAATGCATCTGCAAGTCAGCCTCCAGCTCTAACAGTGGCTGAGCCAGCGGCTGAGCAAGCAGCAGAGTCTGTGATAGGGCCTGCGGCTGAGCCGGTAGCCGAGCCCAAGGCTGAGTCTGTGGCTGAGCCGGTAGCTGAGCCCATGAGTGAGTCTGTGGCAGAGCCGGCAGCCGAGCCCAAGGCTGAGCCAGCGGTTGAGGCTATGGCTGAGTGATGGACTTTTCCTTGTCAACTTCTTTAAAATGGGTAAAGAGACTAGAGACGTTCCCGTCACTGGCTGCAAAGGCCACCCACTCGACTCCACCGCCGTGCTCTTCAGGTGGGGTGGGATTCATTTGCCTGAGGCAATGGAAAGCTGTATTTTGTAAGGCCCATAATTAATAGCAAGCTTTCCAGATCTCCTAGCAGCCCCCTCCGCGGTCTGTGTGCTTACAGGACTCTTAGAATGCTTTAACTTCCAGGGATGCTCAGCCCACACCCAGCTTAGGTATTGTTTTAATGAACAGAAATGTTCCTTTTTAAATTGTGACAATGAGTTTTTAGCCCCCAGCAGCAGTATTGTGAACCCAGTCACAGCTGTGTTGGGGATGGGTAAACAAACCTGATTGAAAAGAGACAAGTCTGCCAGCTCTAGCTCCATGCCATGTGCAGAAATGAAGTGGCCTCCAGTGGGCCCAGTCTAAGAGTGCTCCTAGTGTTCCCAGGTTACTTTGGGACCCATGGAAGCTAAGGTGGAAGCTTAGCTGGCTGGTGTCTGCTCCCAGGCGGCTTAGGCTGAGCCCCTGTGGGGTGCAGAAAGGTGGGCTGTGTGGCTTTGCATCTGGAGAATTGGGGGCACAGGAGAATGAAATAAATGGCTTTGCTGTACTCGTTTGCTGTCTTCTGATGAACACTGGCGAGCGTCAGGGGGGTGGTCTGAGCGTGCAGTCATAGTACTCTGTGCTAGGCACTCGCATGCGGAGTGGGGCTATCTGCAGGGACTTGACTGCTGGCAGCGTCCCTTTGCTGAATTAATAGGAGACATAACTAATGGCTGTTGTCTTTGGAGGGTGATCTTGGACTTAGCCCCATCTGACTAGGGTAATGGCTCTTAAATGGTACCTCTCCTCTCCTGGATTGCTGTTTTCAGTTTAACTCTCTTGCCCCTTGTCCTTCAGTCCACCCTGGCCCACAACCTTAGTCACTTCCAACCACTTAAGTGGAACTGGGACAGTTCTTAGTGGGGGATTGCCACATCTGGACTAGCCACTCTTGGACTTACTTCTCCAATATGGTTGGAAACTCTTCCCAGGACCCTTCTCTGGCTGTAGCCTGTGCCTAACCCAGCTGGCCAGATACGCCCGTGTCTCTAGTGGGGTTGTCTGGAGCGCCTCAACCACTGTCAGTGTCTTGGAATTGCCACCTTCACTTCTGCATAATCCGCTGCCAGCACCTTGCTGATGGCATGAGTCGCATCCTGAGCCTTTCCTACCCACCTGGGAACCAAACTGATGGCTGCCTGCTCCTATGGCCAGGCATGCTGTTGCCATTCATTTACAAGGCTCTGCCCCCTTGTACTCAACAGATGGGGTCGTTTCAGTTGTCTCTGCACCAGCTTCCAGCAGATCTTGCTCTCTCCCCGGGTCCTAGGCTGGAGCCCGATGCTGCCTTATCTGTTTAGGTACTTCTACCAAGCCCCTTGCTTTGGTCACGGAACAATCGCTCTGGGCCACCGGAGTTATCTAAACAGAATAGCTCCCCCCTTGGGCCCCTCTCTCTGATATCTCAAACTGCTACAAGGGGCTGTTTGAGGCAGGAGTAGATTCCTCGATGCTTGGCAAAGTGCTCTGCTTCCCAGCAGTGGCCATTCTCTTGCTCTCTCCCCCTTAATGCTCTCGGGGTAACTGGTGGGGGGCTGCTCTAGGAGCCAGCAGAGCCAGGCCCAGCTGGGACCCCATTTTAGTCAGTTAACTGGTTAAATGTTTAACCTAATGCTTCAGCGGTTAACTGATTAACTGGGGTTTTATATCCCTAGTCCTTGGTTTTAGGGACTATCACAGTATCCCTGCAGTGGATCTGTCATGCCAATGCGCTACAGCAATACATTACAAGGATAGACGGATGGGACTAACTCCTACCACCCCCATTCCATTGACACGGAGGGCCCACTGGTGATCCTAAGTGTCACCAGGCAAAGCCCTTCAGCAGTGCTCCCTGCTGCGGTTGGCAGGGACAGACCTTGTCTGGGCAGATCGCTTTGGACACTGGGCCAGCCAGCTGGGCTAACAGCTGCCTTTCTAGCATCTGTGTTTATGGAGTGCACCACTGAGCAGTTTCAATCCAAGCTGAGGATTGACAGCAAGCAGGAGAATCACAAAAGAAAAGACCCTTTTAATTGAAGACATTTAGAGAGACAGGCTGACTGGCAGCAATATGCTCTTCAATAAATAACAGTGCAGTAGGGTAGCAATAGGGTGGTGTGTGACTAACAAGCCTGTGCAACAGCTGAGGGGCATGGTAGATAGGACAAGTTGCTCATCTCTGGCCATGCTCCGGTGCTGGAGTATTGAAGGTTAGAATGTGCAACAGCCCTGGGTACAAGACCCAGGCAAACAGGGAAGAAACAGCTTCCTTATTGTACAGCTGTTTCAGAAAGACAGTCAAGTGCCAGGCAAACCCAATGCACACCGAAGCAGCTTTAGCGACTAAGTAAACCCTCACGCACAAGTACACAGTTTTTAAAAAACTGAACTAGGTAAGAAAATACAAAACCAGTTACTGCAACTTAGAACAGAATCTGGCTGGAGCCACTAGATCAGGGGTAATTTACATTGGTATATTCATGGTCCAAAAATACTGTAGTGGAGGATACATGATTGAGAGCTCAAACAGAGCAGCTGGCTAAGTCTGCTGGGGCAGGGAGCTGGGCTTGGGTCGGTGCCCCTATAATTAACATTAGAGGGCAGCATTACCAGGACTAGTTCCAATTGGCAACCCCTCCTACCCCATAAGCCATTCTTCTGGGGGCCTGGGAAGATCTCACAGGTGCAGAAGGGAGAGCTCAGGGACTCAGCACAGGTACAGTGGGAAGAAATCAAAAGTCCCCCTCTAGAAGCAAGCTGACAGCCAACCATTACACAATGGCTGTGATGGGCAAGGCCTCTCCACTCAGGCCAGATGTCTCGCTGTGCCCCTGTGGCAGCCCCACAACTTAAAGAACCAGTTCCTCTGCAGCACAGAGGGGTAGGGCAGCTGCACCCCTCCCCTTTTGGCACCTGTGCATAAGAGCAGGCTAACTCAGCCAGGCCCTCCACTTCATGAGCACATCCCTATTAAAAATGCAGTATGTGCAAGGGGATAGGGCAGGGAGCAAACTTCCCCTCCCCAGGAAAAGCCCATCAGTCCTAGGATGCCCAGCCCACTCCCTGAGGCTAAAGCAATGCCAGTCTGGCCCACCCAGGGGCAGGACAGAGCTCATGGCAGTCAGGAAGTGGCATGTCCCCCACTCCTAGCTGCAGAGAGAGCAGGTTGCCAGTGAGGTGCATGTTCAGCCCTTTGAGGTCTCCTCCCCCTCTTAGCCCCTGCCCAGGCAGTAGGGTGGCTTTTCCTGGCTGGAACACAGAGGGGAGAGGAAAGCTCAGGCTGCTATAAGTCAGCCAGAGTCTGGAGCCCTGGGCTGGGCAGACCAGAGGGAGGCTGCCCTCTCTGTGAGCAGATCTGAACGGCCCAGCAGCTGAGTGCATCATGAATATAAGGTCCATGACTCACTGTGGTCCATGCTGGGGGCAACTTCTTTCAGGACCACCCCCACCCACCCTGCAGAGTAAATGCTGCCTTAAGTGACTCAACCAGGCCAGCACTGCTGGCTGGGGCCCACCCCCGTTCTCCACATAGCAACCAGGCTAGACAGCTGGAGCAGGGGTGAGCGGCCGCCTCTCCCCCAAGAATGCTCCAGCAAATGGGGAACCAGCTCGTAATCCCTTCCCTCATACAGAGCACACTAGTATCAGGACCAGGGCAGCGAGAAACACAAGGAGATGGATGGACAAATCTGAGAAGTTCAGTTTGGGGGCTGTTGGTCCAGCCCCAGGAAACAGGCTTGGCTCAGCAGAGCCCTTTTAAAAACCCACTTCTAAGCTACTTAACCGTCCCCTTCGGACCTGCTAACAGCTGAAGCCACGCTGCATCAGTGTCAGGAGGGGGGCACAGCCATCTTGCCCAGCCTGCTGGTGGGGTGGCCCTGGCTGCAGAGCAGGAAGCGCACATACAAGCACAGGGACTCCATGCCTCCTCTGCGGGCAACTGCTTTGCAAGCCACGACAGAGGCAAGGTCTATGCGCACACGCTACGCAGTGCTGGGGGGAGGGGAGCTCATTCTGCGGCTGAATGGGTGAAAATCATCCCAGCACCTGGTGAGATCTACAGCGCCCCTCACTGGGAATGAGGCAACAGCAGATTCCCACTGCTGCCTCTCGGCCACACCCACAGGAGCATCCCAGGCTTGGCGCTGCACCACGCAGACAGCGCTACCCAGTGCAGCTGTGCTCAGCTCCCATACGGGATTGGAATTGGGTTTCGGAGAGCTCTGCAGCTGGGAGCTGGCAGAGGCCCCCGTGAGCGAGGACGATTCCTACCGTAATACCCTCTACAGCGCCACTCTGACTTGTCTGTAAGGGCCGCCTGGAGAATGGATTTAATTTTGTAAGAGCCCACCAGCCCGTCTCCACAGTAACCCGCCCGTACTCCAGCAGCAGAGACAACACAGCAGCTTTCGTTCCACACTTCCTTGGCCAAGGCCCAGTGTCGAAGCAGGCACATGAACAGTGGGGATTGGGATACAGAGCTGAGGGGCAAAGGAGGGCGTGGGGACAGTTGCTGGGAGGAGGCCAGGCACTGACCACAGTGGGTGCTTTGCTCTCAGATACACAGCTGAGGAGACAGCACTATTTCAATGTCCTGCTAGCATGTAGGGGCCCCACCTGTGGCCCTGAGGTCACTAACGCACTACGGGAGGCTGAGGCCTGCTACCCTTTGGGAAGGTCAATGGTTGGAAGCGCCACATGGTGAGAAGTGCCCTACACAAGTCTTGTGCAAACAAGGCCAGCGTTTCACTGCTGACAAGCCCATTGCAGTCTCCACCGGGCCTTCGCTCCCACACTCACGCCCGGGCCCCAGGGAGGCTGCCCAGTGGCGTAACCCCCTCCATTTCTCTTGTGGCCCGCAATCTCTACAAACAACTGGGACAGCAGCTAATTTTCAGCAAGAGCAGCGATCTGTGCACGAACCTTGCTCCTAAACATCCTGCAGGAGGATAACTGAGGCTCCCAGGGCGACACAGTGGAAGGGAATGGAGGTGGCTCGCTCCCCTCTCTAGGAATAACCCTGTACATCTCCCCACAGCGCTCCTGGGGAGCGCTAGGATCTAGACAATCTATATTTCACTATGAAACAGCAATTTCAATCCCTGTCTTCTACTGTAGTGCATCGTGAATCGGATGCTTCTTTTTAAGTCGTGGGATGGTGACGATCCCTGTGCATCTCAGCAGCAGTTTCCTTCCTGTGTGTGGGCAGGAGCGTTACCGGCAGCAACACAGACTCTGCAGCAGGAGTCTGAGAGCCCAACAGAAGTGTGCCCCATTCCCACCTGCCCCTGGACTGAGAGGACATGGCCCTGGCCCTGGCCCTCTGGTGTGTTGTGGCCTCTAACATAGTGCTCAGTGCATGCTGATTGCCTTATTGTGCATTCCCGTCCCTGCCTCTGCTACGGCAAAGCAGACAATCGCATCCCATACACCTGTGGGCATCTAGGTGAGAGCTGGCCAACAGCAAAGGGCGAGGGAGGAGAGAGGAGGTATACCATGCACACAGAGCTGCCTATAGCATGTCACACCCCTTATAAGTGGGCAACAGCTGTTAAGCCACACAGGAGTCCTTGGCACCCTGGGCCAAGATGACAAATCAGGGCTGCAGCAGGTCAAGCCTATGGTCTGCCAAATCTCAGTCAACCCACGGATGAGTGGTCAATTTTAAGAGGCTGGGCGGCTGATGGGAAACCAGCATCACAGGAATCAGTGCGGAGCCAGATGAGTCAGGAGGTAAAGGGAAGAATGATCCTATTAAAGACAAAAGAACAGCTGTCGGAAAACCACGGAAGGGCTGAGTATTTGTACGCAGACAGGACAGACACTGTGCTTTGCAGCGCAGAGTGGGAGCCCCTGCTCTGGAGAGCTGACAGTTCCCATACGAGCCGGCAGGACTAGCGTGGGTAGCTTACTAGTCTGATTTCCAGACCTTGCAGATCGGGGGGGGGGGGGGGGGGGGTGGGGGTGGGAAGAGGAGATAACGATTCTCAAATGCTCAGGGCCCAGCTGAGCGGCTCTTAAAAGCTCAAGGAAAGGGGTCACTTGCAGCAGCAGGCAGTTGCTTTTAACAGCATTCACTGGGCTCAAATAATTATATCAGGTTGATGGGTGGGGTGGGGTGGGGGGGGAATCGGGGCCTTAAGCCAGGAGGCATTCTGCCATCAACTGTAGCAGGAGCAGTCAGTAACAAGAGAGGCAAGTTGCCTGTATACAGCCCTGCACAGAGGGCTCCCAGGGTGCAGCTCTCTCAGAACCTGGGCTCTAGCGGTTTCCAAGAGGCTGAACTGCACGCTGAGCCACACAGCCTATGTTACTGGGGTGCTAGCTTTAGCCCCCTGCCTCACATGCTACCATGGGGCTGTGCCAGCATCTTGCTGCAGTGCAGGGCTCCAGAGAGAAGGTAACACCACTCACAGCTGCCTACCTCTCGCTGTGCCGACACCCTCTGCTGGGTCACGTTGCCCGGCTGTATTCAATGCCGCTCTTGGCGGAAATGCCAGGCCACGGCAGCAGGCTGCGGAGCAGGCTCTGGGCTTGGCGGTATATCCGGTGAGGAATCGAGCAGGGGCTCAGGCTGGCGAGCGTTGAGCCAATGTGCTGCAGGTAGTCGGTGAGCCTCAGTTAAGGACATTTACAGTGAAAGGTAAAGCTACTTAGAACACTGTACTGAGAGCAGCTGTAGGAGGACAGTACTAAGCAATGGGAGCTAGGCCAGGCAAAGCAGCAATGGGCAGCTCCCTGCCGGCTCAGGGACAACGGCGCAGGGCTGTACTGCACAGCAAGAGGACGATGACACTTTGGGAACATTCTTTGCAATTTGCCCAGGAAATGCGTTAGCCAAATAACCACTCCTGTCCCTTTCAGTCCCCAGCATTCCAACTGCTGGAACCGTGGCCCAGCTGGCTGCAGAGACGAAGGGACTTTAAGCTCTCCCCACAAAGTACATCCTATAAGGTAGTTTGTCATCCCGGTTCTGTATCCGCCCTGCCTCGGAGGAGAGCGTGAATCCCTCAAGCCATTCAGAAGAGTGCAAGAAAATCTCTCTCAGTAGCAGGCTTCCAGCTGCATTTGGAGCCCAGCACACCATCAGGCGTCACTCTGCATGACCTACAATCTTTAGCAGGTTTCGGATACACCCAGCAAGACGGCAGACACTGCCTGTCTTCTCTGGACAGAAGAGCTCGCTAGCCCCTTATCACAACGGCCTGATGTCACGTCCCCAATCACATCCGAAACTGAATCGTTTGGAAGGCACCGGTCAAACCACCGCACAGCAGAGCAGTCTGTTCAACTTGCAGCCAAGACCGGGTCAGGTGTTGCTGTAGGCTGGGATTATGGCTTTGGATACTAAGAGTTGCTAGCCCAGCTATGTCAGCTAGGAGTGTGGGGGGTGGGAAATCACACCTCTAGCCAGCACAGCCCCCCCCGGCCCCCAGTGTAGACACAGCTATGCTGCCTGAAGGGTGCTTCTGTCGGTATCGCTATTCCCAGCTCCTCGAACAACATGAGCTCTGCTGACAGAGCTGCAGGTCTGGGCTCCTTCTCCATGAGTGGGCTCTGTGGGCACAGCTATGCCAGCAAAGCAGCTGTAGGTCCACAAGCCCTGAGCCAGCACTGACAGAGCCACGTGGGGAGTTCAGGGCTGGAGCCGCAGGTCTTGCCTAAGGGGAGTCAGCAGAGCTGTGTTTAGACATTCCACACAGTGCCTGTTCACACCACACCTGGTCTTACCTAAACAGCTGCACTAGCATCGGTCCCCCAACCTAGACTAGATCTGCATCCCATCCCCCACAAGAGACGCACTGCTCTTCTGAACGGCCCAGGAAGTCAGGCATGAACATGCCAGAGACCAAACCAAATCTCCTTTGGAAAGTAAGGAATCCAGGTGAGAGACGCCCATCCTTAAGGGTGGGACCAGTCACCAAATGACACCGGACTTGCTTTGCAGCACGTGCTTTACCCCAAATACCACACGTCTCCAAGGTAAAGGATATAAGATTGTCCATGGAGGGTGTCCGCCATTGATGTAGAGAACGTAGGTGAAGCCGTCTTTGAGGACCCCTCTGATGGAGTAATAATAGGGCAGGTAGTGGTGCTGTCTAAAGTCTCTATTTTCATAGAAGTTAATTGCCGTGTTGTTGGTGGTGAGGACATGCAAGTAAATGGCTTTGCAGTGGTCTTGGGCAGTTGTCGAGATATGATCCTTCAGGCTTTCAAGTAAGAGGGAGCCTGTCAAAGGAAGGAAGAGCAGCGTTACACAGAGCAGCTCCTGACCCCTCTGACGGGCAACGAGGGGTGGGCAGCCGGGAGCCCTAACCCCCTGCACCAGTCATCACAGCCTCTGGACAACGCTCTTGGAGCTTTCCTCATTGTCATTCACCCTCTTCAGAACAGCCAGCAGGCCTTGGGTTGGTCGGTCTGAAGAGACTCCTGCCTCTCTCCAGTGCTGGGCTTTGGAAAACTCAAGGCTGTAGTGGGTTGGATCAGCCCCTCCCAACAGCCACTGGCTTATGGTGGGAATCTGTAGGACCATAATGAAGGCCAGACATCTACACCTGTAATTCACCCACCCTCCTGGCAGAAGACGCCACCTTCACTGAAAGGTACACTAAGCAGCAGGCAACTAAAGGCTCAAAAGGAGGTCCCATAAGTCTTGGCAGCACCAAGTTTGGCTAGGTCTACACTCACGGCTTCTTGCACAAGAAATATGCAAATGAGGCTAAACGTGGAATATCGCCGTGCCTCATTTGCATACCTAATGAGCCGCCATTTTTGCAGAAGAGGCTCTTGCACCAGAAAGAGCTGTCTACACTACCCCCTCTTGCGCAATGCCGTTATGCCGATTGTGTATGGAGGCCAGCCAACTTTGTAGATGCCAAAGAAGTAATCTGTCACACAGATTATGAAGTGCAAGAGGGCATATGACCCAGAAGCCTCCTATAACTGAGGGAGTGAACCTTGAGATCTAAACCAATGGATCAAATTGTCTCAAACTTTGACCTTGAAAGCAAAGCTCTGGCTGGAGCAGAGCCCAGTAATGCCACTAGCCTCTGAACTTGGCAGAGGATCAACTCAGATGTCACTCAGGAGTCCAAATGCATGGAAAGTTGACTGGACAGTACCTGAACCCTGGAACAGCCTTTCACAAGCCCGTCATCCAGGTAGCGACAGACTTGCACTCCTAACTATCGCAGCAAGTCAGCTACGGCCCTGAAGACTGGTGACTGAGGCATTCCTCAGTTCCAACAACGGAACCCCAAACCGGGGAACCGAGAAAGTAGTGTCTTTGGTCAGCTATGGTTCTAGCAATCAAACCCAGGCAAAACGGTTAGGAGCACGCTGAGAGTACTTGCTAAAGCAAGACAAATACATTCCAGCAACTGTCCTGGGCAGTAAGAAGGAACTGAGGGGGGCCAGGGCAGTGGTGAGTGACAGCAGGGGGAGCTTGAGCTACCCCAACAAGTGTTGCGGAGGGAAAGTTTCCACCAACTGTGCATGCACCCCAAGAGTGGCCTTGATGCACACGTCCTGCCACGTCGGGAGGGTAAGAACATTTTCTAGTTTAGGATTTCCCCTAGCAGTGAAATGTGTGTGTTACAGCTAGGGTTCAAACGGATCACACCACCCACCACAGCCCTCTGCCCCAGCCCCTTCCCACACCCGGAACCCCTTGCATTTTGTCACGGGAACTAATTTGAGGTGATGTGTCACTCATGTACTGGTGCACAAGCAATCAACTCTGTTCAGGGGTGGGGAAAAAGTTAGAGGGAAACTGACTCTGATCCACATGAATAGACTATTTCTTGATTCCCCCTTGTTCCCTCCCCCCATTTTTCAAAGAGCTGGAGAAGGTGTCAGACATTTGCAGCCTCTGAGACCTGTAGTTCTTCCCCACAGCACAACGCAAGCACAGTATGAGCAACAGCATTGCCTGCTCCGCCTTCCATCAATATCAGCATGTCCTAACCCCGTCCTGGGGGCACCAGCTTGATGCAGTTGAGGAGTTCCATCTCCATTTAGTCCACAGCAGATCAGCTGGCACGGCTAGCGAGTTGGACTATTAGGACAGTGCTTTCAGCATGGTCAGCTATCTAATGGGCCTGAGATCCATCTTCTCTTTTCAAAAACCACTCAGATAAGGACACCATCACTCTGTACATGAAACACTCAGCTAGGGGGATGGAATCTAAATCCCATTTCCAGTTCCCTGAGACACGACAAGTTCTATAGCTTGCACTCTAAGCTATAGGAATTTCCAGCGACTACTCAATTAGTTGATAAGGGGGGCGCTTGCTATCCCGCTGCGCCTCTGCCTTTGAAATGTACTAGAGCCGCCTGTGGCTCTAGTACATTTCAAAGGAAGCAGCGCAGTGGGAAACCCGTGCAAGCAGGAACTGATTCGGAGCGACCCTCCAGAGCCCAGGGTGATGGGGTCGAGTCCCTCCCACCCCAGGCCAGCTAGGGCTGTCTGCTTTGGTCCCCGCTGTACCTCTTCCTTTGAAATGTACAAGAGCTGCCTATAGCTCTTGTACATTTCAATGGGAGAGGCTCAGCAGTCCGGACCTGGCGTTAGCAGGGACTGCTTTGGTCCCCGCTCGCGCCGTTTCCCCCGCTGCACCTCTGCCTCCCCTGCCCCCCTCTGCGGAGATGGTGTTTTTAAGCTGGCTCCCCCCCTTGGTGCCTCTGATGCAGAGGCAGCAAGCAGGGGAAGCAACTAGTCAAGCAGTGACTTGACTACCTGATATGCCTAGGCTTATCAGGTATTCGACTAGTCGCTCACATCCCTGATCTGCGGTGGGCAGAGCCAAGGCATTCAGTTCCGTAACCTTCACCCGTCCACCAAAGGTGAGTCACATGGAGTAAATAACCCATACAGTGGTCTGGTGCTCAGCAATAGACACAGAAGCTATTTAGAATGTTCTTACCTATTCCATGTTTTCTAAATTCTTTCACCACTCCTAGACTTAAAATGTAAGCAACTTGAGTATCGACCGGAAAGTTGGAAGCTAGGATATCTCCATCCTGAATAGAGAACATGACAGACATTTAGTAGGGTACCTGTGTGAATCTCTGTATAGCTCAGTGTATAATGTCAAAACAAAGCAAGCAACTATTCACAGAAGCATTTTCTTATCCTAGATGTCTTTATGGAGCTGTTGGAAATGGGGAGATAAGACACAGCCTCTGAAATGGAGGAAAAGGAAAGACCCCGTTTGGGCTGAGGAAGGGATTTCTGCTATTTTCATATTTCTTGCCAGCTAGGGGATAGTAATCATTTAGTTTCTTTACAGTCTTACACACTTATCTGTTAACGGAACATCTGTTCACTGTTTCGTTGTTTACTGAAAGGCACTGAACGGCATTGTGGCATTCCATGTTTGAGAGTCCAGATCAATCATCAGCCTTTTACCAGCTAGAATATGCTTTTTTTCCTACCAACCCTGCATAAGCACGGCCATCCTGCATCAGACCAATGGACCATCTAGCCCAGTATTCCGTCTGACAGTGGTGTCATCCACTCCCCACTTATGCAAACAGACTCTAGGCTTTGAGATAAGTTGGGATCCTCTTACAAGGCAACTGTATTACAATGTTCTCCAGGCCATGTTATGCCTCCAGCAACACCACAGCCTTCAATGTAACCAACTGGAGCTTAGTAAAATGAACTGTTGATGGTTACAGATGCAAAATCCTGCTTAAATGTTTAACCAGTTAACTGCACCGTAGGCAGGGGACTGCTCCAGCCCAGCCAGGAGGGCTGCTGTGGCCTGGCCGAGAGCCAGTTAACCAGTTACCCCAGCAGGCATGGCAGTAAGGCAATGCTTATCAGGTAAACGGTTAAGCATGTTACATCCTTACTGGTAGTGCACAATAAAAGGTCTTGAAAAGTGTAGCTTGCATCTCCTTGCCCAAGGACTAAGCCATATGCTCCCAGATATACAGAAGGATAAGAATAGCTGTGAACTAGGTTACTATAAAAAACCGAGGGGTCCAGTAGCACCTTAGAACCTAACAAATTAGACAGAATCATGAGCTTTCGTGGGCACAACCCAATAAGTTACAGATTAACATGGCTACCCCTCTGGGTTAGTGTATTGTAGTTAGCCTCACTGTCAACTTTATTGCAGCCCCCGTGATTTTATATGGGCTCAGCTTCTCCTCTGCAATAGATTCTGGTGTATCCACTGTCCCTTCTCTCCCCTTTCATAAGCTCCCTTCCCCACCTCCTCTCCATGTCCCTTCTGAATGGCACCAGAGCCCTCTGCAGAACTAGGAAAATAGCACTGCCCTGGCAAAAGAAGAAAGCTTTGGTTCTGCAGGAGTTAACGGCGCTTGCGACAGGCAAGAGCCGATTTTTCAAACCTTGCACAAAAAGGAACAGAATCCAGCTCATTCTCCTAGCACTCCTGGGCTACAAACAGCGAAGATTAACATAACATAAGAACAGCTGTACTGGGTCAGACCAAAGGTCCATCTAGCCCAGCAGCCTGTCTGCCGACAGTGGCCAGCACCAGGTGCCCCAGAGAGGGTGGACCGAAGACAATGATCAAGCGATTGTCTCCTGCCATCCTTCTCCAGCCTCTGACAAACAGAGGCCAGGGACACCATTTCTATCCCCTGGCTAATAGCCTTTTATGGACCTAACCTCCATGAAATTATCTAGCTTCTCTTTAAACTCTGTTATAGTCCTAGCCTTCACAGCCTCCTCTGGCAAGGAGTTCCACAGGATGACTACATGCTGTGTGAAGAAGAACTTTCTTTTATTAGTTTTAAACCTGCTACCCATTAATTTCATTTGGTGTCCTCTAGTTCTTCTATTATGGGAACTAATAAATAACTTTTCTTTATCCGCCTCTCACACCACTCATGATTTTATATACCTCTATCATATCCCCTCAGTCTCCTCTTTTCTAAACTGAAAAGTCCCAGTCGCTTAACCTCTCTTCATATGGGACCCGTTCCAAACCCCTAATCATTTTAGTTCCTTTCCTGAACCCTTTCCAAGGCCAAAATATCTTTTTGAGGTGAGGAGACCACATCTGTACACAGTATTCAAGATGTGGGCGTACCATAGTTTTATACAGGGGCAGTAAGATATTCTGTGTCTTATTTTCTATCCCTTTCTTAATAATTCCTAGCATCCTATTTGCCTTTTTGACCGCCGCTGCACACTGTGTGGAAGTTTTCAGAGAACTAACCACGATAACTCCAAGATCTCTTTCCTGAGTTGTCATAGCCAAATTAGCCCTCATCATACTGTACGTATAGTTGGGGTTATTTTTCCCCAATGTGCATTACTTTACACTTATCCACATTAAATTTCATTTGCCATTTTGTTGCCTAATCACTCAGTTTGGTGAGATCTTTTTGGAGTCCCTCACAGTCTGCTTCTGTCTTGACTATCCTAAACAGCTTGGTATCATCTGCAAACTTTACCACCTCACTGTTTACCCTTTCTCCAGATCATTTATGAATAAGTTGAAAAGGATTGGTCCCAGGACTGACCCTTGGGGGACACCACTAGTTACCCTCTCCATTCTGAAAATTTACCATTTATTCCTACCCTTTGTTTCCTCTTTTAACCAGTTCTCAATCCAAGAAAGGACCTTCCTCTTATCCCATGGCCATGTAATTTACACAAGAGCCTTTGGTGAGGGACCTTGTCAAAGGCTTTCTGAAAATCTAAGTATACTATATCTACTGGATCCCCTTGTCCGCATGTTTGTTAACCCCTTCAAAGAACTCTAATAGATTAGTAAGACAGGATTTCCTTTACAGAAACCATGTTGACTTTTGTCCAACAAATTATGTTCTTCTACATGCCTCACAATTTTATTCTTTACTATTGTTTCAACTAATTTGCTCGGTACTGAAGTTAGACTTACCGGTCTGTAATTGCCAGGATCGCCTCTAGAGCCCTTTTTAAATATTGGTGTCACGTTGGCTACCTTCCAGTCATTAGGTACAGAAGCCGATTTAAAGGATAGGTTACAGACCACAGATAATAGTTCAGCAATTTCCCATTAGAGTTCTTTTAGAACCCTTGGATGAATGCCATCCGGTCCCGAAGATTTGTTAATATTAAGTTTTTCTATTTGTTCCAAAACCTCCTCTAATGACACTTCAATCCGGGACAGTTCCTCAGATTCATCACCCACAAAGGACGGTGCAGATTTGGGAATCTCCCTAACGTCCTCAGCCGTGAAGACTGAAGCAAAGAAATCATTTAGTTTCTCCGCAATGGCTTTATCGTCCTTGATTGCTCCTTTTATATCTCGATCGTCTAGGGGACCCACAGGTTTTTTAGCAGGCTTCCTGCTTCTAATATACTTAAAAAACATTTTGTTATTTCTTTAAGAGTTTTTGGCTAGCTGTTCCTCAAAATCTTTTTTTGCTTTTCTTATTACATTTTTACACTTGATTTGACAGTGTTTATGTTCCTTTCTATTTATCTCAGATTCAGTTAAGACACCAGCATGAACACAGATGATACAGACTACACAGAGGGGAGCAGGATCAGAAGGTGACACTTACAGGTTAGAGTAGATCTGCACGCAACACTAAGGTCAGGAGAGGCAAAGCAGGAGATCCTCCCAGAAACTTGCTCACATCACATATCCTAGCTATGCTCAGAAAATGAGTTCAACCTGACCTTGCATAGCAGGAAGAACTTCCTGCGAAGGAACAGGCACCCACAACTGCCAATGACTTACGGCAGAAGCAGTGCTGAAGTCTCCAATTTCTAGCAGCCCACTGCTTCCATGCAACAATACACAGCTGAACATTAGGAAGTGTGATCTGAGCTAAAGTGCACTTGTCCGTTTCCTCAATCTCTCATCAGCACTCTTCCCGCTCCCTTGGAAAGTCTCTATGTTCTTATAGTCTTTGGACTGCTCACCTGAGTAGCCAGGCAAGGAGAGAAATGGGCCCCAGAGCAGGCAATCATTTGGGGGTATAGCACAGCTCATCTTAAACTATGGTTTGCCTACCTCTTTATGCACTTTTGTCCTGCTCTTTATCTCAGCTACTATCATTCCCACGATGGTGCCTCTGTAAGTGGCTCCGAGGGAAAAGAACTTCTTGTTGGAAGTGATGTCCTGATACCATGAGTCTGGGTACCTGGGAAGAAAAAGAGCAACACCCTGGAATGCTTTGGGAACACACAGCATTTCAAATGGAGCCAGGAGCCTGCAGTCAGACCGCTCGCTGGAATCTGGCAGGGTTCTAGCATAAGCTGGACCAGATAAAACTGCAGTGGGAGAGCTGCAATAAACACTCAGATGGTGAAGGAAGTAGTGTTGGCAGCCTAGTAATGGCACCCTTCTACAAGAGTCAGTAGATAGCCAAGCTAAGAAGCTTTGGCACTGGAAGGAATCTGTTTTGGATGGAGTTAAAACTGAGGCCTACACGTGATCACGAATGATCTGATGGCACCGTTTGTAATAAGGTTGTTAAGAAGTGTGTAATTTGTTAATTGTGTAGTTGACAAAAATGTTGTTGACTACACGATTAATTGATAAGGACAGCACTCAGTCCCGACTCGTGCCGGCAACTACCCCCCACTGTGGCTCTGCATTAAAAGTAATTTAGGAGCTGGACAGACAGGCAGCCCAGTTTAGTTCTGGGAGCTATCCTCAGCTCCTAAATTACTTTTCATGCAGAGCTGATAGCTCCTGGGATCCTGTGCAAGCTGGGCTGCCTGTCCACCAGGCTCCTAAATAACTTTCCCTGCAGAGCTGCAGCAGGGTAGCTCCCGGGACATGGTGCCAGCTGGGACTGAGCGATGCTGCTGGCCAGCCCTCTAAAATGTGTACTGGCAGGGGCAGGCGGAGAAAGGAATGTGTGTAGTCGATAGCATTAACCGATAAGCTTTTGCTTATTGGATAATCATCTACACTATTACATCCCTAGTTTGTAAAGATGTGAGTTTTAACCCAGGTGTCTGGGCCATATCCCATCTTGGCTAATTTCATTCTATGCCACCAGCAACCTGTCCGACGAGGATTTCATCCTTACTTGCGGAAACATGACTCCTGCCTCCCCAAAAGTAAGCTCTTACTGGAAAAAAAGAAGCAGCTCTTTTCAAGATTTCCCTTTTTGTAAAATGCACACAGCTCCCTTTGTGAGGGCTTTGGGGTGTGATACTGAAGAAACATGAGAGTTTATCTGCTCCTGCTGTTTATTCTCTCCAGCCCCTCTGAATATTGAGGGGCCTCTGGCAGTGCGGTACAAGTGATGTAAGGTTGGACTGGCAGTGGGTAATGGGCAGGATTGAAGTGCATCAGCATATGGGACAGTGTCCCAGAGCCTGCCTGTGCTCACAGCTCTGCACTTACATACCAACGGTTTATAGTCTCTCTTGGAGTGCCCCCCTCCACCAGGGAATGTCACGTACTCAATTGGGAACCAGTCGCCGCAGAGCTGTTTCACTACATCTATGTCATCGTGGCAGAGAAGACGCAGGTTTATGTCACTAACTGCAGTTGGGGGCACCTCCTCTGTCATTCACGCCTGCAAGGGAAAAGGAAACATATTAGAAAGGGTGCACCTGAAAGCTTCAGGTTCCAGACCGGTTAGTATTTGGAATGAAGGCCAGATTGGGGCTAGAGGGAAGTCTTCACTGCCAAGCAAGTCATGCTTAGGCCAAGCCGAGCTCTGCACCCCACAGGGAGATAACAAGCATGGTTTAAAAGAATGGATTCTGAAGTTAGTACAAAATAAGTGAAAAAAATAAACATGCTGAATTCATGACCCTCCCTCAAGCTTCTCCATACCAGAGCCGTGATTGGCTCAGCTCTCAAATTATTAGTATTTATGACTCCACCCATCATGGAAATTTACTCTAGTAACAACGTAACCTCCTACAGGGCCAAAAAAAAGTAGTTCTCAACCAATGAAAAACACCTTTCTTTAGAAGACAAAGTACAAACGGAAGCATTGATTTAAATCAGTTTTCATTCTCTTAGTGATTTAAATCAGGATTTCAGTCACTGATATAAATCGGTCCACCCTGCAGGGACTGTCCAGTACAAACCTTGGCACCATTTCCCTCCCACCCCCGGATCAGTGCAATTATAGCAACGCTAAAATGAAAGTTTTCTCTTACAATGTTGTCAAATGTATTAAGTGCTAGGGAAAAAAGCAGCCAATAGGTGGCAGAGCGAACATACATCTCGGTCTGCACAAAGGAAGCACGGAGCCAGGTTACAGCACTATTCAGAACAAGTGTTCTCTACAAGCTGCCAAGTGGCAGGTGGCCTAGAGTAATAAACCTGTTCTGCAGAGCCAGGGCAGTAACAGGTGAATGAACAGCAAGGGCTCAGCCTGAATCCCTACAAGCCACCTTCAGTTATCAGTACCTCTGTGGGTCCCTCCCCCTCCGGTGGCCTACAGCTTCAGAGTTTCCCCCTATTACAGCAACTCTCAGATGAGGATCTGTGGAGCTCTAACCCAATTCAGGGCTCTCAGGATTTTCAATTGCTTGTATGATGAATACTCAAAATCAACACTGCCTCCTTTGGAGCAAATCTCTAAATGAATGGAGATGCCTATCTCCTAGAACTGGAAGGGACCTTGAAAGATCATTGAGTCCAGTCCCCTGCCTTCACAGCAGGACCAAGTACCATCCCTGACAGATTTTGCCCCAGATCCCTAAATGGCCTCCTCAAGGATTGAACTCACAACCCTGGGTTTAGCAGGCCAATGCTCAAACCACTGAGCTATCCCTCCCCCCTGAACACCAGAACTGAAAGGGAACATAGTGAAGGGCGTAAAGGGGGCTGCAGCCAACATGGGTAAAATCCTAGAGCCAAACTGATGCACAAAACAGAGGGAAATAGCCAAGCAACCGGACCCATCACATTGCGGTGAGTTTATTTTCATCTGCTCTCTCTAATCCTGCTCTAGTGATGCTGCCCCCAGGAAGGTATAGAACTGGGTGGGTGGCATGCCCCAGAGTATCTGTGTTAAGACATGGATCCTGTACTGTGGATTTCATAGACCTACAGCATGCACAGTCAGAATGAGTGATGAGATAGGATGCAGACAAGCCACTCACCCATCAGCAGTCACCCCATTGGTTTGAACCCAGTGACAGCGTTAAGATCAAAGATGCCAACTGCAAGACAAAAGCCTTTTTTCCTTGTGTCTCATGGCTTTGCTCACCCCTACTGCTTACAGGTACATTACCACAGATAATGGTACAGAGGAAAAGGCTGTCACCTTTAGAAATCATGGATCAGAAAGTACAGCATTAGAATAAGGTATCCCAGAGGCAATGCATCATGCAGCCTGTATTTTGTTTTGCTGGAAATAGAAGGACCGCCATTGACTTCCTTGTATTGGGCCGGTCCACAGCACATGGTATTTAGTGCAAACAGGGAGAGAGTCAACAAAACTAACTAGTACTAAGAACCAAGGGAGTTACTGAACCTGTGGGAATCCCAGGAGGATCATGCTCTCACTTTCATAGATTTTTACAGTCAGAGGGGGCTGCTGGATAATCTAATGGCCCCCTCAGATAATCCTGGCGATATCCCACTGAGGGAACTCCCAAAGCATAAGGCTATGACTGCACTGACATGCTCTCAGGACGTCCCCAGCTGGGCCAGTGTGAGCACAGACACGATTCCACCATCTGGTCACGTTTCAGAGGGTGCATGTTTCTAAACAAATTCATTGCAGACAAGAGGTGATTGTCTCTCAGCCCTACGCACAGAATGCATTCAGATAGAGCAGAAGCACCAAGTGTCCCCAACCACAGCTCAACCCTTACCTGGAGGACTCATCTCTCAGGCAGAGGGCAGTACATGGTCTATGGTCCATTCATCCTTGATGCCTCTGCTCAGAGGGGCCTGGTTAAAGCTAACTGCAAGTGTTTTTTTGTTTTTTGTAATGCACATACCAGTTCCATTGGAAGTAGAGTGAGGCCAAAAATTCATTTCACACAGGCCACCGCGTAAGCTTGGTCAGTTTTACTGCCACGGGAGGTGTGGTTACTAACTCAGACAGTTTTACTGCAAATTTCACAATACCTGGTGTTTCTTAAAGCTTCAGTTCCCAGGTTCATATAACCAAAAATCTCTACTTAAAAAAAAAAGCTTCTAGCTCTAATATCCAGAGAGAACACGACCAGAGCATGTAATGCTTAGAAAAAGGGGGGGGGGGGGGGGGAAGAGGGGAATCCATTAAAAAAATGTAAACCCAGTCTTCTAATTTTTGGAGGCCTAACTCATGATTTTGGAATGGTTGGGGATCCTGAGAACAGCAGCGTGTGAAAGCACGTGCATAATCCCCTTACTGCTGAGATGGGAGCTCTGCCCAATTTACAGGTGCTTCAGTAAACCTCTGATCCTAGTATTTGGAGGCAGAACAAATTCGATTCCAGTCCATGCTATGACTTTGCAGGGTGTGTGATTTAAGATAGTGTCATGATTACAAAATCATTTCAGTTCCATGGAGCTCTCTAGCTCTCAAATCTCTCAGCAATGATTTAGATTTGAGCTGCTTGGACAGCACATTCAGTGCCGACCAATTCTCCAAGGAGCTGAGAACAACATCACGTTCCTAGAAGTCCCTGGGAACAGTTATAAGAAAACATTTTTACAAGTTGCGGCTGTACCAAGTACGCTTTTAATTCTATTCTCTGCTGAAGAGCTTTTGGATTGCTTCAATGACAACAGCTACTGTCACAACACAGAATATTTCCCTCCAAGGCTAAAAGATTCCCAGGATTCTTGGCCCTTGGAATACAGTGAAACTCTTGAATAAGGGATAGTGATACTAATGCGAACAGCCTCCAGCCATGAGATTGGATCCCAGCATTCTTCCAGAAAGGTGCTTATGGGCTGCAGAAATGCAGTGGAAGAGTACTTGGGAGCAGCTGAACATACCCCATTCTCACAATAATAGGAGGCTGCTGTAGCCTAGCAGACTGAGCATATGCTGGGAACCAGGAGTTCAGCCACAGTCTCAGTGTGTGACCCTGAAAAAGTAGCAACATCCCTCTGAGCCTCAGATACCCCAGTATACAACAGGGATAAATGTACATTCCTAGCCTTTAAAACACTTGTGAGATCAAAGGATGGAAAGCACCACACAAAACTATTGCGCATTATTATTAGTGTTTTCAGCAGTTCTCCCACTTTCAAGAACAAGACTTTGCTAATGCTTGTTAGCCCCTGTCTGCGGTGTGCCCCCGCAGGCTTAGTGCAGCCCACTGCCCACGCAGGCCGGTAGCTGCTCCAGCCCCCACTGGTTAACAGTTAGCCGGAACCAGTAAGCATCATCCGTTAAGGTGATGCTTACCAGTCAACCTTTCACATCCTTAATTGTGACATGGTGCACAGGGTGGCAGAGCCATTCAGGTTTGGCCCAGCGGCTGCTCCATCAAGATGGAGGTGTGGGTAGGCTGAACCTTGAGTAGCACTGCAATCCTACACACTAGTTCACAATGGTGGGAACAGACAGCCTGCCCAAGCCCATGGGAAAGGAGCTGCTGCCTTCCCTTCCACCCCCCTAGGGCCTCCACAGCTGACTGGGGACAGGAGGGGGAGCTGAGCTACTCGCAGTGTAGAATACACATAATTGTATCTCTTTTTCTTTTGTGTTTGAATTTAAAAAATTAAAATAGTTTACTTACACACACACACACACACACACACACACACAGTACTCCTCCCAAATAAAATGCAGTTGGTGGACTGTCTTAAATTTGGGAGCTACTGTTGCAGGGAGGCTCTCTTTCAAATGATGTAGTAAAGGATTCTCCCACCTTTACCAGTTACAGAGCAGTTCAAGTGAGCCCTCCTCTCCCAGTCCCCCCTTGCTTAGAGTTCTTGAAATATTTCATTCTGCAAACCAAAAGGGGGCTCTCTACTAATCTAGGGCATTTGCTCACATGTATGAAGTACTCTAAAATTAGAAGTACAGCTATCAACATGAAGGGTATTTTCTGGAATTGTGCTTGTTTACTTTGCTGAACAGTTCACAATAGGGTCTCCCAGTCAGTTTTACTGCAGTGCTGTTACAAAAGAAAGCCTGTTGTAAACAACAGACTTTCATCTTGGTGAAAGTGGCTTCCCAGCGCTGGAGGCCAGAAAGAAGCGCCAGAAAAGATGCAGCAGTGATGATCTATCAGTGTGCTTGAGCACTAACCAGGAGGAACTATCTGTAGGGATTAGATGTTCATTCCATCTTCACAGATGACTGAGTCTTTGGGCTCTGCACTAGGGGCCAGCTATGATGGTTTGTGCCCCTCTTACAGCTGGATGCAGATTCATCAACTTTTTTCATACCTGCAGCACCAAGCAGCCAGCCCACGGCAATCATTCAATGCTCGGGGGTAGGGGATGTTTGAACTGTGGTGCAGTAGCTACCTTTCCTCGTTTGTTTTCTCATTCCTGCAGAGTTCTGTGTTACCTGAGAACACCAACAGTTCTCTGGTTAACACCAACTTTCAAAACCTTGCCTGGGTTTTAACACAACAGAGACTAACACAACTCCATGTTTACTTCCTTATTTACGCACAAGCCAAAGAAAGGATGTGAGGACAGCTCTCAGAAGTTTTTGACCACTGGATTCCTCAAGGGAGATCTGCTCAGACAGCTTTTGGTTTGCAGTGGGATCCCCCTCTCACTTAAGCCAGTGCAAGAACACACCACTGCAAGAAAAGGTGTTTTTACGTAGATATATCGATCCTCATGTAAAATTGCACAGGCTGAATCTCTCCAGTCTGGCAGTAACTGTGGTAGTTAACTGGATGTCCATTTATGCGTGTGGCCAAGTTTCCTGCAATCCCAAAAAGTTTGTTTACAGCCACCAGTCCTGGCTCTCAGTGTTCTGTGCTGTTATTTAGCTCTCATTTACCCCAAATGTCTTCTAAGAGCCAAGTATGCAGAGGAAGTGTTGGTAATGCTACTAGACAATATTGACCTCCCATGGTCTGGCACCAGTCAAGTCCCAAAGGTGCCAGACTAGACAGGTTCAACCTGTAGTAGAAACAAGGCAGCTTTTACATCAATGTAGCTTGTAGCATCAACACCATACCCCTCCCCCTCCCCACACACACACTTGGAAAAAGCCTTTTCTAGTTACAATGAGATAAGAACTATAGTGTCTTGTCTGTCCTAGGATTTCACTTGGAGAGAGCTGTCTGTGTAAACACACACTTTTTTTCTTCCAATGAAGATACATCCTTAACTTTCTTTTGTGGTATCCTGGAGTAATGCTAAGCTGCGTTCACAGTTTCAGTCCCTCACCTGCTAATCAGAACGAAGCCACAGAAGGAGAGGTTCACCCACCTGCGGCAGTGGAACTGCCGTGCTACTGAAGTCTTGTCTTTGGGAGGGGGAAAGCTTCCTTTTCAGTATTGGGGTCTCCCCCTCTGCCCACAAAGCAGACTGAAATGCTCAACAGTCCCAGCTCTTTTATGGAAGCAGCCAGGCATGTCAATTATCTGCTTGGTATGGGCCTACCATTTCACCTGTTCAGTTCTTTTGTTTAAATACATTGATGGGGTTTTGCCTAGCTTATTTTTAAAAACATGCTCAGTCAGACCTTCCCCTGTCACCCCCACTTACTAAATTAGTGGCCTGATTTTCAAAGGTGCTGAAAATCTGCACCTCCCAGTGCATAAGGCAGAGGCCCCCAAACTGTGGGGTACACACATTTGGGGCTCAGCCCAGTAGTCCTCATGGGGGATGGGGAGTAAGCACCATCCAGTTCGGCCCTGTGCCCGAGGCCCCGGCTGCACACCAACATATCAACACTTGACAGACCCTTCAGTCCATGACACACCACTGCTAACAAGGTGTGAAACCAGTGAAAAGTGGCACAGAAGAGCCCAACGGGGCACTCCCATGCATTCAGTCCACTGCCTTAAGAATAAGAGGACAGGATAAATCAAAACACACGTTTAAACAGATCAGAAACTTTTTTTATGCAGCCTATAATTATAAACCATAGGCTATTAAAGGAAACAACAGTAAGTTTCAAAAAATGATTGATCACATATGAGCATGAACAGCATAGCAGTGATACGAGTCAGACCAGCAGCCACCAGACCCATCAAATCCTCAAACGTCAGCAGACTGCCAGTTGTATTCACAATTCGGTACTTTAAAGGGCTTTACATCTACCCCCCATATCGCTATTCTCACAGAAGGGACATTTGACTAGAAGGATCACTAGTCCTTTCCGATCTGGCAACTCCTCTGCATGCTGAAAGATGACAGCCTAACTCGTCTCTGAGCCAAGATACCAAAGGTGCAAGAGATTAAGCCAAAACAAGCAAGGACATAAACAACCAGTTACATCATATCACAACATTCAGCAACAGTCTCCAACGGAAACACAGTACTTGTATCTTATTACTACACCTTTTGGTTTGTGCTCTGCTTGTGTAATTGTTCCCAGTGTATCTTGCCTCCTGGGAATGCTTCAAGCCGGGTTTGGTTTGATTTGTATGAAACTCTCAAGCTCCTTCTACAGCAGCTGGGAAGGGTTTCAGTGTTCTCCAAGGGTGTGTAACTAGAAAGAAGAAGAATTGTTTCTGCTGGTGATAGGTCTGGAAATTCAGAGGAAAGTATACTCAAGGAGAGCTATTGCCAACAAGGGGGATAAACAAACAGATCATGTTACTGTGAGAAGCAACTAAAGGCAAGCATTCCAGTATGACTGTTTTCTTCCACGTCACTAAATAAATTTAAAAAATAGCATAGGGCCAAGAACCAATCCCCATGGAAGCCTATTAGAAAAGATTCCCCAGTTACAATTACATTTTGAGACCTATCAGTTAAGCCAGCTTTCAATCCTTTTAATGTGTCCTGTTACGTTTATATCGTTCTGGATTTTTTTAATTACTCGCCATACCAAGTCAAACACCTTACAGAAATCTAAGTATATTAGGTCAATACTATTATCTTTATCAACCAAAACATCATCATCAGTGAAGAGGAAGGTAGACAAGCCGGAGCGGAGGGTTGGGAGTGCCTGGAGATGGGAGAAGCATACAAGCTAAGAAAGTGTAAGCACAACTCCCTGATCTGAACTTCTAGCCTCCTCCCTGGCAGTGGCTCTGCAATATAAAGCTTATTTAGACTGGGGAACCAGTTACCTGTTCACATCCTGCTTTCAATGAAGCAAAAATATCAATGTCACTGACAATATGAATTATCTTCCTGTCTGATGTCTTTAAACCAAGACTTCACCGGCTCTTTTGCTCTTTAGCTACAATCTGAAGCTACACTACTGAAGTGGCAGATTGCGCTGAGTCTGTCTTCAAAAGAAGACTGTAAGTGGCATAGCTTTGTTGTCCTGGATACGGTGATTCCCTCGGGGAATGGTGAGGAAGAGTCACTGAGAAGGTTTTGCTATTAAAGCTATTTTGGCTAGATATGGAAAAGAAACTTATTTTGTGACAACAGCATTAATGGGGGATGACACAAGAGGGTCAGATTAAAGCCAAGTTTATGGCAGAAGATCTGCCAACACTCAATAAGGCAATTTTCCAATAAGCAGCTGCTCCTCCTCCTAATCCAAGCCATTCACCATGTATGCTGGGCATGCTGGTATTGCAAAATTAGAACAGGCAGTGACTAAAAAAAAAAGCCCTGCCAGTCTCACTCCAGTTAGCAGTGTACACACTGGAAAGTTAGAACTTCGTGTCTGTCTAACTGAAAAGGACTGACAGATTAGGGATGTTAACTATCGGGTTAGTATGCAAACATGTAACTGCTTGCATTTTTAGCAGTTACACGTTTATGGGGGGAGGGGGCGCCTCTCGGGGAGCTGGCTTTTAAGCCAGCTCTCACCTGTCCTGCCCCACAGAGACAGCAGCACAGGGCAGAGAGCAGCTCTGCAGGAGTTTATATATGTGGGGAGCTGGCTTGAAAGCCAACTTCCCGCATGTACTGGCTCCCGCCTGCCCCTTTCACCCTTTGTGCTGCTGCTGCTTCTCTACCGGAGGCAGCAGCGTGGGAGGGGCGGGGGGGCGGTGAAGCTCTGTGGGATCTGGTGCTCACTGGCTCTCACCTGCCCCACGTGCTGCTGCCTCTGTGGGAGGCAGGGGGGGTATGGGGGAGGGGCTATTGCAGGCAGCTGGCTTAAAAGCCCCCTCCCAATGGGCACTGGCTTCCACCTCCCCAACCTTTGCTGTCTCTGAGGCAGCAAGGGGTGTGTGTATGTGTAGTCGTTAGGATTAATCAATAAGCCTGGGTTTATCGGTTAATCGTTTAAACAGCTATACGCTAACATTCCTACTACAAATCCAAGATTTAAGTTCCTAGGCAGGTATTCATATTGGTAGTTCTGGACAACCACCTGTGAAGTGAATTTTATTAACTGATGCATACCATTATAGAGGAACACTACCAAGTCTCTGGTTACAGGTTTTTTAAATACTTTTTGCAATAGCCTCCAACAGGCTTACAGAGAATATTCCATGCCCCACCTCCATTGGCAAACACAGTCTTCTCCCAGATCTTGCATTTCAAATAGAGTGCCAACTAAAATGGCTTCTCTGATTTCTTCCCCGATGGAGTTTTCCAACATCAGTGATGTTAGCATGGCTCAGAGACTGTGCAGCTCTTTCAACACAGTAGCATTTCAAAGTCTCTGGTACAGATTTGTGCTAGTGCCCCCAATAACCAGGTGAGGGGAGGAATTCAAAACAGAATGGCAATAAGCTTTTAAAACCTGGATTATCTTGGTATTTCCTACCTTTTCAGAGGAATCAAAAAGATATATTCAATTAAATCAAATCCCAGAAGCCTTTTCACAATTCTTTGTATTTAAGGCATCACAGGAAGGTGTGCTCCAAGTATCACCAGGAATGATGCACGTAATTTAAAGATGATTTTAGACTGTGCTAAACTTTGATCTTTGCAGAAGAAGTGTCTGGAATGAGAGAGAAGAACGCCAGAAAATAAAGTTAACAAGTTTCTTCATTCTTTCTTCTTCAGGATGTCCCAAACATCATAAGCGTAAAGTACAAATGGTAACCCCAATGGATGCTAGAGGTTAGAAGCACTAAAACCTGCATGTCTAGAGACTTATGTGGGCTGCTTTGCAGATTCCCAACAGGGAGGTCTCTGCGCGGCATGCACAGGATACTGCCAGACTGGGTCTAAGTATATTTATTTGTGCAGCACCAATCAGTGTTCTTAGGACTGAAGAAATCCCAGAAGTAAAGACAATCCTTGCCCCCAAAGAACTAACAGTAGGTGTAACAGAACAGCTGGCCTGCTCCCTGATACAAAAACAAACATGGGCAATTGTCCACAGTCATGGTTCCTCTCAGTTTGCAACATCTGAGCAGTATAATCTAGACTCAGACTTCCATAGAGGAGACAATAATGCTTCTCAGGATAAAGATACCAGGATGAGGAACTCCAAATCTTCAAAGTGGCATTAACAGAGAACCTTTTTCAGATTCTCTGCAAGATCTCAGCTGACATCAGGTACAATTTAGAAAGTAATGTCACACAATAAAAAAAAGTTTTCCTTTTTAGTAAGAAGTAGCTATCTAAAGGTAGAAAATAGCCACTCAAAAAGGCATTCGAACAGGATACTCGAGTCATATTTAATGTACCACCGTACGATTCTTTATTAATTACCAGTCAGATAAAGAAATCGGGAGTAATCAATTTTTTGTCAAGGTCCACATTTCTCGATCAAGGTCTATAGTCAAGGTGCAAATGCCAAAGAAAAACAAAAGCCATAATAAATAAATAAAAAAGATTTCACAGTCTGTTCAAAAGCATCTGGTGGTCCAGGTTTAGCCCAGAGTCCACCTATTGACTGCTCGAGTTAAAGCAGTGGTTTCCAAGCAAGACACAACAAATTATCTGACCAAGAGTAACTAAAACCATTTACTTAAAATGGTATTTTGGAACCCAGCCTTGTGGCAACACTGAGGAATCATCAGGGCTCTAATAGGGAAGACGAGGGTAAGAGATTTGATCAGTCCATAAGTAAATACATTGGGATAAGCTATTCCATACCAGAGGGCTCTTTAATCTAGTGGGTAAAAGTCAAATAAGATCCAGTAGTTAAAAGTCAAGTCTGTAACATTCAAACTAGAAACAGAATGTGCATTTTAACAATGAAGGTAATTAATCATGGGAATAGCTTACCAAGGAATGTGGTAAACTTTCCATCACTTGGAGTCTACAGATCAAGACAGGATGTTTTTCTGAAAGATACACTCCAGTTCAACAAGTTGTTAGGCTGGAAAAATTAATCACTGTGTCAAAACTACAGCCTGCAAGATGCAGGTCTGACTAGATCCATTCTGGTCTTAAAACATGAGACATGAAGCCTCTCAACTCTACACAGGAAAGCAAAGATGTGAATTGGAAACCTTGGAAGTGGGCTGAGTATATGAAGATGAAACTGGATGCTTGTACAGAAATAGTGTACTCGCAGAAGCCTTTTTTAATTAAAGACAGCCTGCAGATGCCTATGCACAAGCCATCTGCTGTGTTGTTCAACAAAAGGAAAACAAGTCAAACCATTGTACAATTCACTGCTAAAAGAAAAGCTGACAACCTATCATTCCAGCACTGTAAGAAATGGGAAAGTATATGCAACAGGCAAGTTAGATTGTAAACTCTTCAGAACAGCAACATTTTATTTTATGTTGCACTGAATCCAAGCTAGAAAACTTAACAGGTTGCTCTCAACTCCAAGAGGAGAAAGGTGCCAGTGATTCTGTATATGGCACTCTGCTTTCTAAGTCAATATTGAAGCATTCCCCCGCTCTTCCAGGTCAGTGCTAGTGGGCACTATGCTGAAGTGCAATCTTTCAGATCAAACTCAAAACTGAAATTAGTCACAACAGATCTCATGACACATTATGAAAGAATGTGGTGTTCTCCTGGCATCCTGCTCAAAATTCCAAGTTGCATGACTACGCTCTCCCAATTGATGCCTCCCACCTGCAATTTCAATGGACATAATATTCTTCAGTCCTTGTCCTAATCTGATGTAGCACTGCTGTGCACCATTACAAATGTGGCAAAAGTAACCCAGATGGCTGTATTTCAGTAGAGAGTGAAAACAATTATTGTGTATGTAGATGTATAAAAAAACCAAAAAAACCCCTCACTTATTCTAAAAAAACAGAACAAATGCAGCAGCAACATCTGAAAAACTGTAAAAATTGATGTAATCCTTTAGAATGAAAGACAATGTTCTAACTAAAACAGTCTCAGCATCACAGTGTGTGCGGAGTAAGCTCTTCAGAATTAGAGTACATTTTACATTTTGTAACCACTGCCTAATCTCATTTTAAAAGCAAGTTTTCCCTTCCCAATATTATAGATAAAAAGTTGCAACTTACAGTAGCTACCAAAGCAAAGCTTAGTAGTCTAGAGCAGCAAACTGCACCTCCAAGCAGGAATCACCATCTAAGAGTCACTATACAGGAGACAGCATGATGATTTAGAAACTCAGTTAACTAAAAAAGTTAGTTCAATTTCTGAAAGCCTTTCTATTAACTATACTTCTCCCAAGAAACCTCCTTGTCCGCTTTTGCCTGAACCATTAGCCATGAAATAAACTGTAATTCCCTTTACACTTGTATAAACCTGTTCTAGTTCTCGCTCTAAAATACATATTAGCCAATGAGAGTTGAAGTTTCACACTCGGACCAGATGGCTGATCAATCCTGAAACAAAACCATAGTAAGCAAAACATTCAACACACACGAGATCACAACCACGAAGCAAACACGCCCCCCCCTCCGGCAAGGAAGTGGTATTACCAATTACTTCGTTTGTCCAAAGGAGGACCGGCGCACGGGAGCGATTAGCTGGGTTTCCTAGGGCGCTGGATCCTGGCAGTCCCTGGGAGCAGCACAGGCTCAGGAGCGCGGCACCTGACTGCACAGGCGGCCCGGGCGAGCAGGACGGGGGGACAGCTCCGACATTCCCCAACCCACCGCAGCCCTGGCCCACATCCCCCGGCCCGCGTCTGCCGCTGACGCCAGGTCCCAGGACGCTCCCATGGCAGCGACGGAAGCGCCCCGGGTAGGGGCGGGCCCGCACGCGGCGGCAGGAATTGCCTGGGAGGGCGGCGCCCGGGGGGGAGGCGGACCCCAGGCAGGGGGCGAGCCCCGCGTCCTCCCCATCGGGCCCCGGGCGGGAGGGACTGCGCGGGGGGGGCCAGGCCCCGCTCCCCATCGCACCGGGCGCGCGCTCGGAGCCAAAGCGGAGCGCGCGCGTGCACACGGCGCGACTCCGGATTGGCTCTGCCCGCCCCGCAGCAAAGCGCGGCGACGCGGGCCCGCCCGCGAAGTGGGTCAGGGGTCGCCCCGGGGGCAGCCCGGCGGGGGGAGGGGCGGTCTGACGGGCTCGCCGGCGCCACCCGGGGGCCCCGGGCCTAGCGGGGGGGGGGCCGCGCTCCCGCCGCGCGTCACTCACCTCGGGCGGGCGGCGGCTGCCTCGGGCGGCGGCGGGGGCGTCGCTCAGCGCATTCCGGGCCGGCGGGGCCGCCTCTCAGCAACCAGCGCGAGCCGCGGCCAGACCCCCCCTCCCCCGCCCGCGACCCCGCGGCAAGCCGCCCGATAGGCTGCCCGGCCCCACGTGACACGCGGAGCCGGAACTCGGCTCGCGCCTGCGCAGCACCAGCTGGTGCCTGGGCAGCGTCCGGTCCCCATGTGGGCAGGAGCCCCCGAGCCCCGGCCCCTGCCACCGCCGCACGCCCGGGCGAGGGCTGCCCCGCCCCCATTGAGCAGGGATCGCGGGGGCCGAGTCCCTAGCGCACAGGAGGGGTTTGCCCCACAAGCTCCTCCTCTGAACGGCGGGGCGAAGCCGCCGCGCTCCTGCAGTGGAGCCCGCTCGGTGGATGTGACATTCCATACAGGTTTCCCCACTTCGAAAATCAATGGGGTAATAGTAAGGGTTGCACCTCTATAAACCGGGACTCTGCTCGGGTAGGACCACATCGATTTCAGGATCAGAGTCTTGTGCCGGGCAGGAGCCTGGAGTGCAGCCCAGCTGGACTGGAGGGAGGCCCTGCTCTGGGAAGCCTGGTTTGTGGTCCAGCTGGGCTGCAGAGGGGAAGGGAAGGGGGAAGCCTGGTGGAGCAGCAGGGGAGCCAGAAATGACCTCCCTTGGTCCAGCAATATCCCTCATCAGGGACCAATCAGGTTCAAGGGTGCCAGACCAAGGAGGCTTTCATGTTGAAACAAGGAGTCTTGGGGCACCTTAAAGACTAACACATTTATTATTTGTTAAGGGGCCACAGGATACATTTTTAAAGATACAGATTAACATGGATGGCTACCCCTCTGAGACTAATGTAGCTCATGCATAATTCAGATTTCTCTCAACATCCAGAGCCGAAATCATGCATTTATCTAGAGTTTTACAATGAAAGTCTCACCTTCATGCACAGGGAAAATACAGCCTGACAGAATTTCTCTAGTCAAAGAGCTGTACCCTTGGAACATTGTAAATGTACCTTGGAAGAATTTATTACAATCATAAAACTGATATACAACCTTTTGCAGGGAGATAAGCCAATGCAGCCTTGAGCCCCCACAAAGCTAACTTGATCAGTCTTGAGCTTCAGTCCCAGGCTCAGACTTCAGCTTTTTGCCCTGGGGCCCCAATGAGTCTAATGTTGTTACTGCTCTCTGGTTTATTCTGAGGGCCCCCCAAAACCTGCTCATGGACCCATACAAGCCCCAGTCCCCTGCCAGGACAGCCTCTCTCAAACCCAACTCATGAAGAGGTAGAGGTTAGATGGTTCCTCCACCATAACAGAAGCCCCCATTAGTTTTGTAGGTTGTCTGCTAATGACACCATTTAATTTGAAATGATAATCCTTCAACACCATGATGATAGAAAATTCTAAATCAAGGTTTTTAATGTAAGTGGCTGGAATAGGTCAGAGATACAAAACAAGAAAGAAATGCAAGACTTTTAATTCAAGAAAAAAAGCCATGGAGCCCCCCGAGTGCAAATTTTGGAAAACAGGCTGCAGACAATTTAAAATCAAGTAGCTACAGATAAAAACAAAATAAACATGGATGTTACACATCAGGGTTATTGCCAACTCCACTTCCCCCTTTTAAGTAACCTTTCAAAGGAGATATGGTACAATGAGTACTGATAAATAACTTTTTTATACCTCTTAATGTTCAGTAGTTCATAGTTTCAAGACCTTTTCATCATGTTGGAGTTTCTACAAAGTGATAAATTTAATCTTTCCGGTGAAAGAGAAGCAGACAAACATCAGGATTACTCTCCAGTTGTCATGTATTGAGTGACTTACAAATGCTACACACCCCTTCCATCTCTCTGTCCTCTGATTTTAGTGTGCAATTGGATAACTATTACTGCCACATGTCTCTGCCAATAGCATGACATCTGAAATATTCATAAAGAAATAAAGTGATTGACTCCTGGGAAAAGCTTGCCCTTGCTTCCCCCTAAAGCCAGTGAAGTGGCTTAGAGAACTACATTATTGTCACTGTGCTAGAAAACCACCCCCAGTTCTCAGCAAGGATGCATTATGTACTTCTCTGCAGTGATACAGAAGACAAACTTATCATGACGAGAATGTGTTTACATAAAGTACACCATTTCCAATTAAAAGCCTGTGGTACTACCTTCTCTGGAACAATCTGGTGGTTTTTTGGCTGCAAATTAATTGCAGTAAAAAGGTTAAATTGCTTAACATCAGTACCTAGTTTGATGCAGTAAGATGTTGATCTGTTTTTGCCAACCAGCATTAGGGATACCAGATGAGGTCTCTAATTTCAAACCAACAAACATGTAGACAATGAGAAAAGGATATTGCAGAGACCTACCAGAACCCCAAGGATATTGCAATCGCAAAGGAAGTAAGTTCTTAGCAGAGGCCTAACAATAACTGGATATGCTGAACACCATTTAAGAGATAAAAGAGAGGCAAGCGATCACTCTTTCTTTAGTGGTTTCCTCTCACAGAAGTGCTACTTTCTCCTACTTTGCACTTCTGAAGCAAACATTCACAGTGCCCAAATCATACAGTGTGCGCACACTCCGTTGGTATGGGCACAAATGTTTACAAAGACAAAGAGAAAGGACAGGGGCATGGGACGAACTTGCAAGTCTTGGTATGGTTTTCCTACTGTCCCTCATAAATAAGGAGCAAGAGAATAGCTGGTCTCACTACCAGGTCAGACAAATGCGTACCTGTGAGAAACACCAGACTAAGAAATACAATGGTACTGGCTCATTAGATGAGTCAGAGTTGACATTAAAAAAAAAACCCATACATTCCAGAGGGCTTTTTTTTTTTTCTTTCATCCATGCAATATGGATGAATAAGAAATTGTCCATGTTAAGGGCTAGTGCAGCCTAGCATTTGCCCCTTCTCCTGAAGAAACTCCTCCTTGTAGACATCACATAGCACAATATTAAAGAGGAAAAGTGTGGTTCCATAAATGTCTGCTTTCCTCTGCAATGCTTCCCCGGGCAGGGAAAACGGGGCACAATGTGCAGTGTAAGCTAGGTTTCTTAGCGAATAGGCCTGTATGGGAAAGTCATGCCTGGTATGAATGTCTGCACCGGATGGGCTGGGAGTGCTGGATGAGCCGGATGTGCAGGCAACGCAGGGTGTGCTGCATGGGCAGGATAGCCCAGCGGAGGGGTGTGGATATGAGGATAAAATCCTGGTGGCAAAGCAGCATGGGTTGGTTGTTGCACTGGACCTGAAATCACCAGTTGAAGTAGGCTGTGAAAAGAAGCGCCAGACAGATGTAAGTATTATTCAACTAATAAACTGTCCAAATAAGGAGCAGTTTGACAGAAGGCCTGTTCCATGACAAGAAGGACCTAAAAGCCTTACCAATGCCTAGCATCATTCATAGGCTCAAATATCAGAAAGCACGGTAGGGAGAAAACGTGGCAATTATGCTTATGACATCCTGCAGACTGATGTGTACGGTGCATGGTACGCGCACAGTGCTATTTTTCAAAGGAGGACTGTCCATGACAAATAACAGAGTTAAGTATTTTTAGCAATCCTACTGAACAACTAGCTTGCCAAGAAAGAGGAGATTGTGGTTAACACTCTCCGAAGGGCAATGCCTGGTGAAGCTCTACAGCCAGGCTGCAGGAGAGTTTCAGAGGGAGGATAAAAAGAGGCGAGACCATCCAAGCTTTATATAAGCTAGGGTTAAATACCCAAAATTGGCAAGGGTTCATATTTTAAAGAACAAGCAAAATGGTAAGGCCAACATTTTCTACCCCACGCACCGAAAGTTAGACTTAACCCACATTTAGAAACCTAAATAGAAATGGCCTGATTTTCAGATATAGAAGCTTACCTTTAGACACCTGGATTTAAATATTCTGACTAATATTAAAAAGATACACAGTTAAGCATGGATTAAGTAAAATGGGGGGGGAGGGGAGAGATCAGCAATGGGGCAGAGGTAATTTTTAAAAATTCCATTTCACTTTCCCCCTGTTGTTTGTCTAATTGCCTTAATCCAGGCCCTTATCCTGCAAGCTGATCTGTGTGGATCGAGCAAGGAGGAGCCTCACTGACTTTAATGTAGGGATGTAAAATCCCATTTAATTGGTTAACCAGTTAAATGTGAAGTTTAACCAGTTAACCAATGGAGAGGGGACCCGCTCCAACCTAGCTAGGATGAAGTGGTTTCCCAGCTGCGGCTGGGCTGAAGTGGCCCCCCATTGCAGACAGGAGCTGCTCCAGTCCATCCGGAGCAGTCTCTACCTGTGGCTCCCTGGGGTGTGCTGCGGAGAGGGGCTGCTTTACACACCCAGGCTGTGTCTACACTGGGCCACTTATTCCGGAAAATCAGCCGCTTTTCCGGAATAAGCTGCGAGCTGTCTACACTGGCCCCTTGAATTTCGGAAAAGCACTGACGATCTACTGTAAGAAATCAGCTGCTTTTCCGAAAACTATGCTGCTCCCGCTCGGGCAAAGTCCTTTTTCCGGAAAACTGTTCCGAAAAGGGCCAGTGTAGACAGCACAGTAGTCTTTTTCGGAAAAAATCGATTGCAAAAATGGCGATCGGGCTTTTTCGAGCACGTCTACATTGGCCACGGATGCTTTTCGGAAAAAGGGCTTTTCGGAAAAGCATCCTGCCAATGTAGACGCTCTTTTTCCAGAAATACTTATAACGGAAAACTGTTCCGTTTTAAGCATTTCCGGAAATTCATGCCAGTGTAGACGTAGCCCCAGTGTCCACAGCAGCTCCGTTGGAGGTGGGGCCCCCACAAGCCTGGATAAGCCCTCTGCCCATGGCAGGAAGGGAGCTACTCCAGTCCCCACCAGTTAACCGGAACCAGTAAGTATCATCCGTTAAGGCTGATGCTTATCAAGTAACCAGTTAATCTTTCACATTCCTACTTTAATGGGGTCCCCCTGGCTTAGGGATTTATACAGATTTGAAGGCCAGAAAGAACAATTAAATCATTTAGCATGACCACCTATATACCTGAAATCATAAAGTATCTTTAATGATAGATGAGAATGATTTAAGAACACTGCCCCAAAAGCCAATTGAGGAAGAAGACCTTGCTGATTTAGAGCGGATGTGAAGGCAGCTATATTAATTATTACATAAAAATAAAAGGAAGAAAGGAGAGCTTCATAGTAATGAATACAAATGAGAAATTAAGAATTGTAGAAAAATTTTAAGGGAAACAAAGGGACATAGGGAAATCTGTGGCCTGCAAAGTTAACTTTTTTCTTTAAAAGGTTAACTGGTAAGAACAAAATGGTATTGGTCCATTACTAGATAGAAGTGGTGGAATTATCAATAAGAAGGCAGAAAAGACAGACATCTTCAATAAATATTTCTGCTCTGTATTTCGGGAAACATAGATGATACAATACATATGGTGATAACACTCCATTCCACTAATCTCTGAAGGATGTTACACAGAAACTTGTCAAGTCAGACATTTTTAAATGAACAGACCCACTTAACTTGCATCCAAGAGTTTTAAAAGAGCACCCTGATGAGCTCACTGAAACACTACTGTTGATTTTCAATAACTCTTGATTCACTGAGTAAGTTCCAGAGGACTGGAAGAAAGTCAATGCTTGCCAATTTTTTAACAGTGCTCGCAAATGCAAGAAGGTTGTTCATAAATTTGAGAGGGTTCACTGGAGAGCCATGAGCATGATTAAAAGATTAGAAAAAAACACGGCTTATAGTGACTGAGCTCCTGGAGTCTATTTAGTTTAACAAAGAAAAGGTTAAGGGATAACAGTCTAGAAGTACCTACATGGGAAGTATATTTAATAAAGGGCTCATCTTTGTAGTAGAGAAAGGTGTAACGTAAAGCTAAACAAATTTAGTCTAGAAACAAATAACCTTTTTCACAGCGAGGGTAATTCAACATTGGAACAATTTACCAATGTCATGATGGACTCGCCATCCATGACAATTTTCAGACCACGATTAGATATTTTCCTAAAATACATACTCTAGAAATTATTTTGGGGTTAGCTCTCTGGCCTGTGTTATACATGATCACAAAGTTCCTTCTGGCCCGGAATCTATGAAGGTATAAATCTTTGAAATTTCACCCAACTGCCTCTGTTGCTGATCCCCAAAACTTGTGTTTAACTGAAGTACACCTTCCAAAACAAGTACTTACATTAAAAGTTATTTGGGGGCAGAGGCTTGCCTCAACAAACATCTAGGAAATGCCTTGAAATATACATTAAAATAAACAGAATTTTAGAAAGGCCCCTTACTTGTTGTGTGGTAGCCGAGCACACACTGTCCTCAAGTCATCTGAAATTCAAGAGGATAGAAAACAGGATGGATAAAGTAAAACAGAATTTTCCCCTCTACTCTTCCCACTGGGAAGTTTTATTCAGATTTCATAAAATACTAGGAGGGACCCACAATTTCATCCTTTCATGCATAAAATATGTATAAAGAACATTTCCTTATAACTGTTATATCACAAACTGTTTCACGTGTCATCCATCTGCAATTGAACTCCAGCACAAAATTCTCAGCAGATTAAACAGAACTTTGCTCTCCTGGGCCAGTAGCCAGAGAAGCAGTACTTAGTTCCGATAAGAGAAGACTGCTACGGTCATCCTTTGACTTGAAGTGACCTTCAAAACAGGAAGCCTGGAGACTACATATCCCAGCATACAATACTCCATCTTGAACAAGACAAGGACTTTTCAGATTTGTGTTAAGAGACTCCGATAAAGGCATTTGGAACACTCGCTTTAGTAGAGAAACATTTTCCAAACGATTTAACGAGAATCCTACTCTAAAGAACATGCAGTCAGGAGGATCCTTTTAATACTGGTTTAAACAAATTCTTCCCAATTCCAACAACTGAATGCCCAAAAACGTGATTAGCAGGTATTTATACTAAATTCCCTTCCTCTTCTGCTATAGCAACCCCCCCACCACCCCCCACCCCAAATGGGCTGCATAAGCAGTTAGGAAATAAGGAAGTTTAAAGGGACAGCTTTTAAAAAAAAACTCTCTTTTTGGCTTGCTACTGTTACAAAACAGCCCTAAGACAACTAGAACTGAAAAATTAGAGAAAAACATGATTTTCAGTTAGCTCTTTGCACTTGATAATAGTATGTGCAGTCAACATAACAGGTGCTAAGAGGAGCAGATTCAGGCTCACTCCTGTGCCTCAGAGATCACCTGCCTAGGAATAAAGGCTGGTCTCTGAACTCTAGGCTCCGGGTCTGAATGAAAAGCCCTGATCCGGGAGAAGTTGCTTAAATTTCTGGCGCTTTGTTAACAGATGTTCTGTTATTGAGTCACAAAGTCTGCTCTGAGAAAATGGTATAATTGTGTGTTTGGGTTGAGTTACCTTTGCTTTTTGTTTGTGTGGTCTTTCATGCAACATTTTTGGGCCATACAAATTGGTTGAGGAACTTTTAATACAGCTTTTAGAAATTGTCTGGATTTTCAAATTGGTGTCTCTAATAAATCCACCAAGATTCATTAACACACCTTAGATTGATGATGATCCAATCAGCTAATGAAATAAGCGTTTGATCTTGTACATGGTACTTTAATTACTGGTCAGAAACAAAAACTCAACTCAAACAAATTTTGCTTCTTCGGTGATGAAGAAGACCCGAAACACAGGCTTTAGAAATGTTTTGGAGAATAATCCAGAGAGTGGTTTTATCTATGTCATGTTTACACCCTCTGCCAGAAATGGGCAAGCTAGGCTAGTGAGCGGGCCCCACCAGTGGCCCTCCATCTCACTGGGCCAAAAGACTGTTATAACCAAGATGGGCTCCCATGATAGGGTAATTTTGCTAACTGCGCTTGTGTGCCTAGAATTTGTGGGCTGTGCCAATTAAATGACAAGAACAGCGCTCTGACTGGATGCAGAGGGAGTGCATGGCTCTCATCATCAATGTTGTGTGCCCTGGCTTTATGTGCATGTCACTTTAGCGATACTGGTAGGAAAAAACCCGCCTGGACGGAAACTGGTGGAACCAGTCAATCCTGTGCGTGGACAATGGTAAATAAAACAACTTGTGAGCCTCACACAGAATCATAATGGGCCACATGTTGCCCACCACTGCCCTATGCTGTAGTTCATGGGCTCTCAGCCAGTGCAGAGAAACTATCAAGTTGAACAAACAAGATGCCATTTCCTTTCAAAGAACTGGAAGAGCGTCCTTCCCTGTGTGTCCTTTAGAGAACGGTGATCCTGCTAGGGATTATGCTGGGAGCAAACTCATATTTCTTCTCAGTCATAAGGGCCCCATCCACACAGAGCCACAAACTAGGTTTTTTTCCTATTCTGAAATGTCATGAAAATGTGTCTCCCTGTACCCAGTAGGGATGTTAAGGACTAGTCGATCCCTCCCTACCCTTGCTGCCTCTGTGAGATAGAGGCAGCAAAGGGGGGGAAAGGGGTACTTCAAAGCAGCAGCCAGGGATCAGCTGTGAGGCGCTGACACTTTGAAACTCCAAAGCAGCGTTTCAAAGGGGCAGCCCCTTTAAAATGCTGAAGCTCTGTGGAGCCCGGGGTTAGCTGGGGACTCCCTAGCTAACCCCGGGTTCTGAGCAGCATTTCCCCAGAATCCAGGTTCTGGGGAAATGCCGTGTGGAACTGGGGTCAACTGGGGAGTCCCCAGCTGATCCCAGGCTCCCCATGGCATTTCAGCAGAGCCCGGATTCTGCGTGGCATTTCCCTTGAACCCCGGCTCAGCTGTGCGGTGGCTGCCCCTTTGAAAAGCCGCTTCCGCATTTCAAAGGGACAGCCGTGGAGCCCGGGATCAGCTGGGGGAGTCCCCAGCTGATCCTGGGTTCCGCTGAAATGCCATGCTGGGGTCTCTTGTACATTTCAAAGCAGGTATTCACATGTAGCCCGGAGTCAGCAGGCTCTTGTACAGGAAAACCCCGACCTCCGACCACCCGAGTTACGACCCCCCGCACTTACAACCATTTTTGTAAGTGTGGAAGGGGCTGAAAACCCCCGACTTATGTCCTCAGCCTGCATTTACGACGGCACATGTCACCTCTTGTAAATGAGGGTTCAAGTTATGACACTCCCAACTTACAACGCTTCCCCTGGGAACCGATTGCGTTGCAAGTCGGGGGCCGCCTGTATATTTCAAAGGAGGAATGCCGAAGTGCCTATTGACTAGTCGATGGAATTTCCATCATTTTAACATCCCTAGTACCCAGAGTCAAATATGCTAAAGTAAGATTTGATTTCTTATTAAACTGCACAACCAAGAGACCTACCAAAAAGCCAACTGCATTACTCTGGCTCATGAATCAGACTTGTTTACCAACTTCTGATTGTAACACAAAACTCTGCCAGTCAGTTATACCAGTACAGCCCCTTCGGAGGCATGGGCTAAGACAATGCAACTGAGGACAACATTTTTGTTACATGTGATCCACACGCCCACAAGAACCTGGATCAGATTTCACATTCCACAGCGTTTGCAGGCCTGGCACAATATATGTAAAGGGTAAATTTGCTCTGGTGTAATTGGGGCAACATTTACACACGCACAGCCACCCCTCCCCATAAAATCAGACACCGTTGTCATGAATCAGAAATTCAGTCTGTAACTCACTAATCCCCTCCCCTCCAATCTCTCCCCCACATGACTGGAGAGGGGGGCTCACTTCATCTTGAATGGTCCTTTGAAATGCATGAGACACAAGGTGAGTGAGATTATCTTTTACTGGACCATCTTCTGTTGATGAGAGTGACAAGCCTTTGGGCTTACACAGAATTCATCTTCTGAACTGAAGAGCAGCTCTGAGAGTGGCTTCAATATCCTGGGACCAACGAAGCTAGAACAACACTACACACCATGAAATGTGTTAACTACTTCTGCTAAATAATCTGTTCCACCTTGTATTTAGCTGTGACCTGGAGTCTCTTTCCCAGACCCAAAGAAGAGCTCTGCATAGCTTGAAAGCTTGTCTCCCTCGCCAATAAGGTATTACCCCTCCCTCACCTTTACTGTATCATTTTTCAAAGCAGAATCATATTCTGAATCCTTCTCTAACCTATGCTGCAAGGATGCACAATGAATCTCTCTCTCTCTCTTTGCTCTTAGCTCGTATGGGAGCATAGGCCATCAATAATTTCTTTCCAAGCCTCTCTGTCTTGTGCCACCTTTTCTAATTCTCTCCAGCTTTTGCCCATTTTCCTCACATTCACATCCAGGTCTCTTCTCCAACTATTCTTTGGCCTTCCTCTTCCCCTTTTTCCCTGTGGGTTCCAGGATAGGGATTGTCTGGTAATGCTAGTTGGTGGCTTCCTCACTGTATGGCCAATCTATCGCCATCTTCTTCTCAAAATCTCTTGCTCTATTGGGCATTGCCCTGCTCTTTCCCATAAGCTAATGTTTGTAACCTTGTCAGACCACTTCAGGCCAATGATCTTACGCAAGCATTTATTAATGCACAATGGATGGCTGCACTTAATTCTTTAATGCAACGGTTTTAAACCAGTTTAGGCAACAGGGTTTAAAGACATGTATCTGGAACCACAGTTATCTGACTGCATCTGATCTAAAGCAGGCCACAGATCCATCCTTTTTGGAGTGTTTTGATGCCAACTGTATGGTGAAGACTCTGATTACTGGCCCAAAAGAGAGCATACTTCCGTTTGAAAAAACAAACTACCAACCACCAAATACAGCCTGGCAGCAGTGGTGAAAGTCTGAACGGAAGATTCCCTCCCAGATCTGCAAAGCAACAATCTTTCTTTATAATCCATAACACTTATTTGTATCAGTGGTCTTTCTTTTCCTACTTCATGAGCAGTTTGTCACATCCAGCGTGTAGCTCTAACAATCTTATTTCCTAAGACTTATGGAATATTTATGCTATTAATGCATTTCCCCATGTATTATCCCCCCTTCACCCAGGGACAGCCTGCCCACATACCAGAGAAAACTGATCCCACTCCAGGCACTTCACCAACATACCTCTAGTGCACAGAAATGCTCCTGATGCCATGGCCACCTGCAGAGCCTGAGCCAATCTGTCCAGAGCCAGTTCAATCTCTTTGGAAGCATTCAGTGGATTGAGTTCATCCGACAGTCTGTTAATTTCCTCGACAAGTGTAACCACGTGGTCAAAGGGCACTAGCCCCAGCCGGCCATAGAGGTTCTTCTCTGTTAAGTGCCCCTGAAGCATCATGAGAACCTGTAGGACACTGAGATGCAGTTTGGAATACAGCAAGTGGCAGTCTTTATCTGCGCCAGCAGCTGAGTCCTTGGCAATTTTATTGGCGAGGTGACCATTTGAGAGAGAGGCCTTCTTTTTCCTTTTGTAGGCCAGGGGGGCCTTCACACACCAGCGGATCAGTCCAGTGAGGGGGGTGAGCTCTAAAAATCCTATTGGCAGGTTGGCTGCAATAGGGGTGTTTAAAAAGGTGATGAGTATCAACCGGGGGTCCTCAAAGATCCAGGAGACAACCATCTCGAGCAAGTCCGAAGGGGGAATGAGATCATCTGGAAGAAAGATGAGACACTGCTCAGCAAGTCCCCTTCTTTGGCATAGGGACAGCAATTTCATTCTCCTCCCCCATCCTTCATCTATATACAAATGCAAGAAGTATGGGTAATAAGCAGGAAGAACTGGAAGTGCTAATAAATAAGTACAATTATGATATTGTTGGCATCACAGAAACTTGGTGGGATAATACACATGATTGGAATGTTTGTATAGAAGGGTACAGCTTGCTCAGGAAGGAGAGACAGGGAAAAAAGGGAGGAGGTGTTGCCTTATATATTAAAAATGAACACACTTGGAGTGAGGTGGAGATGGACATAGGAGACGGAAGTGTTGAGAGTCTCTGGATTAGGCTAAAAGGGATTAAAACCAAGGGTGATGTCATGCTAGGAGTCTACTACAGGTCACCTACCCAGGTGGAAGAAGTGGATGAAGCTTTTTTTAAACAACCAACAATATCATCCAAAGCCCAAGATTTGGTGGTGATGGGGGACTTCAATTATCCAGATATATGTTGGGAAAATAACTCAGTGGGGCACAGACTATCCAATAAGTTCTTGGACTGCATTGGAGACAACTTTTTTATTTCAGAAGGTTGAAAAAGCTATCGGGGGGAAGCTGTTCTAGATTTGATCCTAACAAATAGGGAGGAACTGGTTGAGAATTTAAAAGTGGAAGGCAGCTTGGGTGAAAGTGATCATGAAATCATAGAGTTCACAATCCTAAGAAAGGGTAGAAGGGAGAACAGCAAAATAGAGACAATGGATTTCAGGAAGGCGGATTCTGGTAAGCTCAGAGAGCTGATAGGTAAGGTCCCATGGGAATCAAGACTGAGGGGAAAAACAACTGAGGAGAGTTGGCAGATTTTCAAAGGGACATTATTACGGGCCCAAAAGCAAGCTATTCCGCTGTGTCGGAAAGATAGAAAATATGACAAAAGACTGCCTTGGCTGAACCACGAGATCTTGCATGATCTAAAAATAAAAAAGGAGTCATATAAAAAATGGAAAGTAAGACAAATTACAAAGGATGAATATAGGCAAACAACACAGGAATTCAGGGGCAAGATTAGAAAGGCAAAGGCACAAAATAAGCTCAAACTAGCTACAGGAATAAAGGGAAACAAGAAGACTTTTTATAAATACGTTACAAGTAAGAGGAAGACCAAGGACAAGGTAGGCCCACTGGTCAGTGAGGAGGGAGAAACAGTAACAGGAAACTTGGAAATGGCAGAGATACTTAATGACTTCTTTGTTTCGGTCTTCACCAAAAAGTCTGATGATGAAGTAATGCTTAACATAGTGAATGCTAGTGGGAAAGGGGTAGGTTTAGAAGATAAAATAAAAAAAGAACAAGTTAAAAATCACCTAGAAAAGTTAGATGCCTGCAAGTCACCAGGGCCTGATGAAATGCATCCTAGAATATTCAAGGAGCTGATAGAAGAGGTATCTGAGCCTCTAGCTATCATCTTTGGAAAATCATGGGAGACAGGAGAGATTCCAGAAGACTGGAAAAGGGCAAATATAGTGCCCATTTATAAAAAGGGAAATAAGAACAACCCAGGAAACTACAGACCAGTTAGTTTAACTGCTGTGCCAGGGAAGATAATGGAGCAAGTAATTATGGAAATCACCTGTAAACACTTGGAAGGTGGCCAGCATGGATTTGTAAAGAACAAATCATGTCAAACCAATCTGATAGCTTTCTTTGATAGGATAACGAGTCTTGTGGATAAGGAAGAAGCGGTGGATGTGGTATACCTAGACTTTAGTAAGGCATTTGATATGGTCTCGCATGATATTCTTATCAATAAACTAGGCAAATACAACTTAGATGGGGCTACTATAAGGTGGGTGCATAAGTGGCTGGATAACCGTACTCAGAGAGTAGTTATTAATGGTTCACAATCCTGCTGGAAAGGTATAACAAGTGGGGGTTCCGCAGGGGTCTGTTTTGGGACCGGCTCTGTTTAATATCTTCATCAACGATTTAGATATTGGCATAGAAAGTACGCTTATTAAGTTTGCAGATGATACCAAGCTGGGAGGAGTTGCGCGACTAATCTGAAGGATAGGGTCATAATTCAAAATGATCTGGACAAATTGGAGAAATGGTCTGAGGTAAACAGGATGAAGTTTAATAAAGACAAATGCAAAGTGCTCCACTTAGGAAGGAACAATCAGTTTCACACATACAAAATGAGAAGCGACTGTCTAGGAAGGAGTACGGCAGAAAGGGATCTAGGGGTTATAGTGGACCACAAGCTGAATATGAGTCAGCAGTGTGATACTGTTGCAAAAAAAGCAAACATGATTCTGGGATGCATTAACAGGTGTGTTGTGAGCAAGACACAAGAAGTCATTCTTCCACTCTACTCTGTGCTGGTTAGGCCTCAGTTGGAGTATTGTGTCCGGTTCTGGGCACCGCATTTCAAGAAGAATGTGGAGAAATTGGAGAGGGTCCAGAGAAGAGCAACAAGAATGATTAAAGGTCTAGAGAACATGACCTATGAAGGAAGGCTGAAAGAATTGGGTTTGTTTAGTTTAGAAGACAGAAGATTGAGGGGGGACATGATAGCCGTTTTCAGGTATCTAAAAGGGTGTCATAAGGAGGAGGGAGAAAACTTGTTCATCTTGGCCTCTGAGGATAGAACAAGAAGCAATGGGCTTAAACTGCAGCAAGGGAGGTTTAGGTTGGACATTAGGTAAAAATTCCTAACTGTCAGGGTAGTCAAACATTGGAATAAATTGCCCAGGGAGGTTGTGGAATCTCCATCTCTGGAGATATTTAAGAGTAGGTTAGATAAATGTCTATCAGGGATGGTCTAGACAGTATTTGGTCCTGCCATGAGGGCAGGGGGCTGGACTCGATGACCTCTCGAGGTCCCTTCCAGTCCTAGTATTCTATTCTATCTGTAAGTCTGGGTCCAGCCTCCGCTAAAATCCTCATTCATGCATCACTCTCTTCCTGTTACAACCATTGCAACTCTTCTTTTGTCTTCCTAAACCCCAGCTCTCTAAAATCCTCAGAATACTACAGTCAGATCCCTCACTCCAGGAAGTCTGGACCAAATTACTGCAAGCTCCAGTCCTTTCGCTGGCTTTGTAACCACATCTGAACCCATTTTTAGAAGACCCCTTCAGTCCCTGCCCTTTGTCGAGAGGGTCAGCAATAGGACCAATTATCTGCTACAAACTGGACTGAGGTCACTCACCACTGTGTTGTGCTTCTCAGCTTTCCTCTCACTGCAAAGGAAGATGCTGCACCCAGCACTGTGTTTAGCAAAACTGTGATGCTGAGTGTCATTAAAATGCCAATAGGGAGCTGAGACCACAAACGTGCCGATAACAGCCAGTGGGCATGGCACTGTAGCATTCATTTCGAGGAGGCTGCTGCCTACTGACAGCTTACCTGAAGAAAGATCGTAGAGCGTGGTAACCGACGTTATGAACTGGCAGCAGAAGCGAGGACTAGCGCTGAATATTTGTTTCAACGTCTGAATGGAACCTGGCACCAAACAGCAGTAGTCGTCCACTAAGGTGCGGGCTAATGTCACTGAGTAGATTGCAGGTGTTCGCTGAAAGAGATTTGCAGTACCAAGCGGTGACAGGTACGTCAAACCAGTACATAAGAAATTCTCCATAGGGAGATGCACAGTATTTCACTAAGGCTCTGTTACATGCAACTACCAATTGGCTGTTACTACATCTTCTTGCGAACTTTCAAGTTTTTGTTTGATGTAGGTAAAACACTAAGTGTCTGAGCTTTAGCTTCTGATGGCTGTGGCTAGCCCTCATTATACTAGCTTCACAAGCTTATCAGATCCCAAGTGAAAGTTATTCTGCAAAGAAGAAACTGTCTTTTAGTAATTAACATCATCTGGAGCAAGGGACACAAATCACCACTTTGGAACTAGATGATCATTTTTTAGCATAACTGTCACATATTACAAACCCACCTATAAGCCGTTTTCTAGCATTACTGCAGTAGGCTATAATAATAATTCTGTTTCAAAAAACAATAGTCAAGAGGCAACATCAACTTGAATCTGCTATCTAGTCAAACATGATTTAAAAGGTGTTTCAGACACTACACCCACCCATACCCCCTTGCCAGTTTTTGTGATTTCAACTATTACGTTTCTCTATTTTTTAAAATGTTTTCTCACTTATTACTATATGAAAGACCTACCTGTAAAGTGACCATTCCCTGACCAAAACTATTTAAGGTCTAGGGTGCAAGTCAGTTATTGAAGGGTAAAAGCTTTGCAAGAATTTCTACAGCTGGCCAAAGTGACATGTGTCTGACAGAGTGTGATCTTTCCTCTTCACGGGAAAGTGTTCCGATTTCATGAACTGAGGACAGCAGTATCCTCTGTCCACTGCTGTCCAAGTCCTCTTAACCACAGTCCCCACTGTCCCAGAGGAAGAAAGCCACTCTACCTGGGATTTCGGGAAAGCATCAGGATTGGGGTCCCCTGACCAAGGTTCTCAGGGAAATGAGCGAGTGGGAGACGTGTGCGAAATATGACTGTGGTTCACCAGGACAGCGCTGTCCCTGCAATGTCTTTTTAAGTACCAAGATTTTAACATGGAAACTTCTGTGTACTTAAGTGAGCTGAAGGTGACTGCACCACAATAAGCCATCCCCTCAGTGTCCTGCCACCTACATTACATCCCTTTGGCTATGTCTAAACTACAAAGAATTCCTGCGGAATTTGCATATCTTCCTCTGATTGCATTTTCGAAAGAGGCTCTTTCGAAAATTAATGTAGTCTGGACGAGTTTTTTCCGGGGGGGAAAAAACAACTTTTTAGAAAAAACCACGTAAACCTCCTTTTTTTAGGAAGAGCGTTTTTTTTGTTTTTTTTTCCCTTGGAAAAAACCTTGTCCTGACTACTTTCATTTTTGAAAGATCCTCTTTTGAAAATGTGATCGGAAAAAGATAAATAAATTCCCGCAGAATTTGCAGATCCTCTTCCGAAAAATCTTTGTAGTTTAGATGTGCCCTTTCTGTGCCCGCAGCCTTCAAGAGGCCTATGTGAAGAAACACCTGTACTGCAGACCTTAGAGAAATGTGTGTGTGGGGGGGGCTCACTCTGCTGCCCTTCTCTGTCCCTCCCATCCCCCCTGTCTGAAAACAACCTGCTTCTGCACATCTCCTGAGAGGTGCAGGAATGAAAGCTCAACTCTTACAGACCTTAGGTGGCACATCAGGGTGGGGGTCCCGTAAAGCAGAGACCCGCAGGGGCACGGGCGCTACAGGGGCTTGGAGAGCAGCAGAAGTTATTCCCTTCACAGACCTCAGTAGGAAGAACGTCCCTCGCTGCACCGCCCTGCCAACTTGTGTAAGCTGCATGGGAGTCTGCAAGTGGAGGTCCATGGCTGCAGGGAGCAGGTTCTGTGAACTGAATTCTAGAGCCCACCTCTCAGCCCTAACCCTGCATTGCCACTAGACAGCCCCTTTTCTTTAGCTGACCCACCTGCACCCCAAGTTCACCCAACCAGCTCTTAGGGACCATTCCATCCATGCACCAGTTTACCTGCAGCCACGATGCAGCACACTCCAGAACAGGAACTCTGCACACAGCTACCGCCATAGAAACCAGTTTTCCTAGCAAGGCCATCCTGCCATCATCTGCTTTGTTTCCTTGTGGGCTGAAAAGCGCTGAGAAAATGATCTGCCGGACTGAATCCTTGGTTTGCTCTTGGAAATAGCTGCACATGATCTCAAGAAGTTGAAGCTCCTGAAGTGAATTCAACCTCTAAAAAACACCACCAGAAAATAACAGAGTAAATCTCTAGGTAGCATATCCAGAAACAGAAGGAAGCATTATGAGAACATGCCTCTTCCTCCTTTCCCCATTGCACTTCAATTTCCTGCTTCTGGGCAAGCCTGGCCATACTTCTCCATGAGCTGCCTGTAGAACAGGGTACACACACTGACCAGCTATTTCAGGGACCACATACATTCCTTTGCTGAAAGATCAAACAGCAGTTGTAGAGTCTAAGGCAGAGCTACTCAACACGCAGCCCGCAGACCATTTGTTTGCAGCCCGCAGTGCGATTTGGGTTTACGCAGGGCTCAACATGCAGCCCGTGGGTGGGATCCTTTGAACATGGCCTCCACTGGGAACACACTCCACAACGGTGAGGCGTCTCCCAGGAAGGGTGAGCACTGAAAGATGCAAGCAGACGGGCTGGCTGGAACAGACAGGTACAGGGTGTTGGCGTTTCTAGCCCCCACAGGGAGGAGGTGCTGGGAGCTCCAGGGCATTGTGAGAAAGAAGCCATTTGCATATATATTTGCATGTCTATGCAACTACACTTAAGTTGCGGCCCTCAGCATGTGTTGTGAGTATCATTGTGGCTCCCAGGGCTTCCAAAGTTGAGCAGCTCTGGTCTAAGGGCTTCTGAGCAGTAACAGAACTTCTGGCTTCCCAGATCTCATAGCCTACTCTGTGTAGCCTGCCTTATCACCTTTCAGTTCTTGCTTCTTCTCTGGTAGAGCATGCACAAGCTTGGTTTCGAGACAAACATTACACATACTTCCCAAGCTAAAAGGGTATTATTTGCAGGGTAACTGCATGGAGTTTCTTGTCAAGGCAAAATATAACAAAGTCTAGACAGGGACCCAAGAGCACTCCCAGGAGAAACTAATCCAAAAATACAAAAAAGGTCTAAAAGTGTCTCTTTTTTTCCTTGTTCTTTCAGTGCCTCTTAACTTTCTAAGCCCTGAACCTGCACCCAGATCTACATGGATGGACTCTTGCACCTACATGTAGCCCCAATTTAGCCAGGGAGGCTCAGTGTGGATTTGATTGCAGGCACAGGTCCTAGATTGTAAGTGCAAGGCCACATCAAGACATTACTAGTCAATTCAAACACAGTTGTATTTTTGCTCAGAGGATCTGTTACCTACTTTAGGCTGGGAGTTGCGCTCTTTGGGAACCTGAAATATGAACTCTTCCAGCAACTCAATTGGGCCTTTGTCCACAATGGGAAGAGGGGCATTTTGCAGCTGACTGCTGAAGTAGATGTCCAAGTGATACAGCACTTCTTTGGCAGCACTCAGGGCATCCCGGCGGAGCAGGGAATGGCGAATGTCACTCATTATGCTCCTGCCAGAGAAGAGACAAAAAAAGTGATGAGTAAACCCCAATAACATCAACAACAATAGCATCTGTCTCAGTTCTTCCACCTTGAGGAAAGGAGAGGCTTCTGCTTTTTATGCAGCAGTTCTCTTGTATTTACATTTAAGGACTTGTGAGCAGGAACAGCGGGGACTTGGAATGCAGGGATCTGATGCCCTTTCCCCAAAAGCCCGAGATTTAGATTTTCTTTGGCCCATACCTCACTCTACTTTTATTTAAGCAAACAAGCAAAGCCAGGGAACACAAAAGTGTTTCTCATACTGAAAGCATTAATGGCACTGGCTCCTGAACATGCTTAGACTCTTGAGAAAACAATGAGCAACCCTTGCAGGATGTGGAAGGAATCACTGTATTGCTGTCAGGAAGACAGGGCCATAGCACAGAGGCAGCACATAGACACTGATGTGTATGTGCCTGGAATGCAGCCGATGTGCGAGAGTGAAAACCCTTCATTCTGAAACTAAGCCAGAGCAGCACTAAAACCTCACCCTATATCCGCAGCCACCTGAAGAACTGATCAGCCTAAAGGTGGTTCTGCATGTGGGGGAGACGAGAAGAGCAGGGCCAGTGGCCCCACAGCTCCTTTTGCAGCTCCGCATTTTCCCAAGCTGCTCTTGAGTGTCACTGCTGCAAAGTTCGGGCAGCCACCGTGAAACCGACCGGTCATGGGCGCCTCAGTGCGGGCAGCGCCCCCGGGCTCCAGGAGCGGGGCAGGCCCTGGAGCCCCGCCCGCGGGCGCACGATGCCATCGGCGCGCCAGTTACACCCGGGCCAGGCCGGGGGGGCCCGCTGGCAACCGAAACGGCCGACGCTGCCGAAAGGGCTGGCGGGGCCTCGCACCCCGCTGCCACTCGCAGGGCCTGGGACGCGGCCGGGCCGCCCGCAAGCGGCGGAGCCCCAGGGCGGCAGGGGGCTGAGGCAGCGCCAGGCCCAGGCCACGTGCCGGGAGAACGGGGAACCTGCCCCCCCCATGGCCCCTGCCCTCAAATCCCCCGGAAGCCACAAGGCCCCGGCCCGGCTCAGGCCCCTCCCCTCGCGGGCCGTGGGGCTCGGGCCGGGCCTGGCTGGGCGCTCCCGGCCGCACCTGCTGCGGGGCCCGCTCAGGCGGGCATGTCCGGGCGGCCTCGGCGGCGGGGCCGGGCTGAGGCGAGGGGAAGCGGCGGGGCCTTCCGCGGCCCAGGGCAGCGCAGCGCGGGCGGGCGGCACGGTGGCCGGGATGGGCCAAAAAGCAGGACGGGGCGCGGCCATCTGCCCACAGCGCCACCTGCCGGCCGCGCCGCGCTACTCGCCGGGGGGGCAGGGAGGAGATGGGGAGGAGTGTGCGGGGCTGATGCCGGGGAGAGGAGTGCAGGGCTGGTGTCCGTGGGGGCTGGTACCCGTAGGGGAGAGGAGTGTGGGGGCTGGTGTCTGTTGGGGGCTGGTGTCCATAGGGAGAGGTGTGCGGGGCTGGTGTCCGTAGGGAGAGGGGTGTGGGGGCTGGTGTCCGTAGAGAGAGGAGTGTGCAGGGCTGGTGTCCGTAGGGAGAGGGGTGTGCAGGGGCTGGTGTCCGTAGGGAGAGGGGTGTGGGGGCTGGTGTCCGTAGAGAGGAGTGTGCGGGGCTGGTGTCCGTAGGGAGAGGGGTGTGCGGGGGCTGGTGTCCGTAGGGAGAGGGGTGTGGGGGCTGGTGTCCGTAGAGAGAGGAGTGTGCAGGGCTGGTGTCCGTAGGAGAGGGGTGTGGGGGGTTGGTGTCCGTAGAGAGAGGAGTGTGCAGGGCTGGTGTCCGTAGGGAGAGGAGTGTGTGGGGCTGGTGTCCATAGGGAGAGGAGTGTGCGGGGCTGGTGTCTGTAGGGAGAGGGTCATGGGGCGCTGATGACCGTAGGGAGAGGAGTGTGGGGGCTGGTGTCCGTTGGGAGAGGGGTGTGGGGGCTGGTGTCCATAGGGAGAGGGTCGTGGGCGGGGGGCGCTGATGACCGTAGGGAGAGGAGTGTGCGGGGCTGGTGTCCATGGGGAGAGAGAGGTGGGGGGCCAGTTCCCAGGGGAAGAGGGCCATGTTCCCTCTAACATGTTATGTGCACTGTAGAATGTGCAGATGCACCACCGCTAGAAACACAAGCTGCCGGCTGGGGGAGTTTCCGTGACCCAGCCAGAATTCTACCTGTGGAACTAGAAAGGGCGCCCGGAGGCTGCAAAGGGCAGCTCTGCCACCTCTAGCCGCTGGCATTGGCTCTACTCTGCTGCCAGTCCCCTCCCTGGGAGTAGCCAAGCCCTGTGAGAAAGTCGCCAGCTGCATCTCAAGGATGAAACGCTCTTGGCAGAGAAAGGGATGTAAATAAAAGCAGCTGCCTCTGCCCGAGCGGTGCTCACAAGGGCCCAAGGAGAGGGAACACGGGGACAGCTGCCCTGTGACGGGGCTGGGAGTAGTGCTGAGAAGCACCAAGCAGAGCCCAGGGCAGAGGAGCTCCCATTATGTTGCATAACTGACTCACCCGGCCTAGATGAGCCTCCACAGTTGCTGTCCTCAGAGATGCTCCGAGTTGGGGGTGATCCAGCCATGGAGACATCTCCTGCTCCTGAGGTGGTGGGCCGTGGGGAACAGCACCATGCAGAAGGGTCTGGGCCTTGCACTTCTCCCAGTCGCATTGGTGTGCTTGAGAACAGGGAGAGAAAGGAAATTCAGGGCCTGCCACTACCCAGCATCTAAGCTGAGGGGGACACGTCCTCTGAGACGGGCTCTTTCCTGACCATCCTCTTAGGGAAGATTTAGAAATGGGCCATAGAGGCTGGGGTCTCCCAGCGTCATTTAAAGAGGCATTTGGGGCCAAGCCAGCGACTGGGGAAGTAAAAGGGTCCTGGCCAGGAATGGGGTGTAACCAGTCTAGGGTTGCCAATTTGGGTTGGGTGTATTCCTGAAGATTTCATCACATATGATAGCCTTTAATTAGAGATTCATCGTTAATTCCTGGAGACTCCAGGACAATCCCAAAGGGGTGGCTGCACTCTAGTGCACCCCTCAGAATGGAGAGGGGTAACTAGTGGTGTCCCCCAAGGGTCAGTCCTAGGACCAATCCTGTTCAACTTATTCATAAATGATCTGGAGAAAGGGGTAAGCAGTGAGGTGGTAAAGTTTGCGGATGATACCAAACTGTTTAGGATAGTCAAGACAGAAGCAGACTGTGAGGGACTCCAAGAAGATCTCACCAAACTGAGTGATTGGGCAACAAAATGGCAAATGAAATTTAATGGATAAGTGTAAAGTAATGCACATTGGGAAAAATAACCCCAACTATACATACAGTATGATGGGGCTAATTTAGCTAAGACAAATCAGGAAAGAGATCTTGGAGTTATCGTGGACAGTTCTCTGAAAACTTCCACACAGTGTGCAGCGGCGGTCAAAAGGAGGCAAATAGGATGCTAGGTATTATTAAGAAAGGGATAGAAAATAAGACCCGGAATATCTTACTGCCCCTGTATAAAACTATGGTACGCCCACATCTTGAATACTGTGTACAGATGTGGTCTCCTCACCTCAAAAAGATATTTTGGCCTTGGAAAGGGTTCAGAAAAGGGCAACTAAAATGATTAGGGGTTTGGAACGGGTCCCATATGAGAGAGGTTAAAGCGACTGGGACTTTTCAGTTTAGAAAAGAGGAGACTGAGGGGGATATGATAGAGTGTATAAAATCATGAGTGGTGTGGAGAGGACCGATAAAGAAAAGTTATTAGTTCCCTAAATAGAAGAACTAGAGGACACCAAATGAAATTAATGGGTAGCAGGTTTAAAACTAATAAAAGAAAGTTCTCTTCACACAGCGTGTAGTCAGCATGTGGAACTCCTTGCCAGAGGAGGCTGTGAAGGCTAGGACTATAACAGAGTTTAAAGAGAAGCTAGATAATTTCATGGAGGTTAGGTCCATAAAAGGCTATTAGCCAGGGGATAAAATGGTGTCCTTGGCCTCTGTTTGACAGAGGCTGGAGAGGGATGGCAGGAGACAAAGCGCTTGATCATTGTCTTCGGTCCACCCCCTCTGGGGCACCTGGTGCTGGCCACTGTCGGCAGACAGGATACTGGGCTAGATGGACCTTTGGTCTGACCCGGTATGGCCGTTCTTATGTTCTTATGTTCTTAGGTGTCACAAGCGTGGGGGCAGACTGGGGCGATCGGGCACCATGACAAGGGAGTGGTAGATCCAATGGGCGTTTGTCCCGCGTTCTGTGCAGGAGACAAAGGGGATGAATAACCCCTCCCCAGCTGCCTCTTTCTGTCCCTCGAACAGGAGCACTGGCTGTCCAGCTAACCCCTCCCAACCATACTGTTTAACACACCACTTGCTTTGCATCTGGCTAAAGCCACTTCGGGAGGCCAGTGGAGTTTTGATGGCCCCTTCCTGGGGTGGTCTAGTTTTTTTGGGAGGAGAGGTTGCCACAAAACAGGACAAACCAGTTTGAAGACTCTCTGGGTTCTACTCCAGAAACACCTACTGATACACTTGTGAAAGGTCCACAGTCAGGAAGATGAATGGTCTTTGCAGACTAGGGCTAAATCGGGGCCCCAGCAGCTGCTTAATTCAAGAAGGTTTGTCCAGGATGTTGCAAGGAGTTATAGGAGGGCCTCACCCGTGTAGACAGAAAGGTGTGTTGGTCTGAGGAAAGAGCTCCCCAAATTACCCAGAGCAGAAAGCCGGATCAAGACCTAGGCCCCACTTACAGGTTCAAGCAGGACTAAAGTGCCACGTCCCTGCCTCAGGCTGAAGAGGGCTCAAAGTCACCCTGGTGAATGACAGGCTTAGCATCACAGCTGTGATAGTGACAGTTACCCAGAGATGAGTCGGGGCTGTTAGGCTCCCTAAAAGGGCAGCCAGGGCCAAGGACAAACCTGAGGCTGCCCTTGGAACAGGGGAATCCCTAATCAGGTTCCAGGCCGGGGTCAATACCAAGGGTCAGAATCCAAGTCATGGGGCAAAGTCCTAATCAAGCTGAGGTCAAAGCCAGGAGTTCAGGCTCAGGGATAGTCATGGGAGCTACAAGACCGCCACGCTGCATTTATATAGGGTGGACAGCCAATCAGGAGTCAGCATGCTGCTGTCTGTCAGACTCTGGGGGCGGAACTTCCCTCGGTCAGTGTCCACCTTGGACCATGGGAAATGCAGCATAAGCCAGCTGTAGGCTGTAGCCTAGTAGTACCTGCTACCTCCCAGGCCTTGTAAACATTGGCTTGCAAAAAAGAGGTTTTTGACCAAAAAGGGCTTATGGAACAAAATGACAATTTCCCCAGGAAATTCCGCTATACACAGAGACTGTCATGAACAATTTTGTCTCCTGGGAAATGTTTCACTGAAAGCACTGAATTTTCCCCCAGCCAGCCCCATCATGCCCTCAGAACTTCCATAGGCTGTTTGCTTGATCCATGATTGTGCTTTATTGCTTTTCTCAGAGTTTGTGATTCCCTTTATTTTGTACGGAATACATTATTGCTCAGTTATTGATTAGCATATTTTCCTAGAGCTATGTTGCCTTCCACCACCCCCCTCCCCAGCTGGCGATATCATTATCAGCTCCGATAGGAAGAACTATTTTTTCACTGCCCAAACCTTTGCTTTCCTGAAAATGACCAGATGGAGCCTATACCAGGGCCTTGAGCAAACAGCGGAATCCCCCTTTGGCACAGTCAGGGCTGCACAAACTTTCATAAATAGGGGCCAGGGAACCTCTGCTCTCTGTAGAGCACATGGCACGACATCAAAGGTAAGTCGCACTTTTGTTTCCTTCTTACAGATGTGGACTTTGGCTGTTCTGACCCATTTTCTGGGGATCAGATTTTTCTCCACTGGCCTCTGTCTAAGGCCAGATCTTCAGCTGGAGTAAACCAGCCAATTAACAGGAGATGTGGAGCTATACATTCTCTGGATTATAATACTTCCCTGCCTGATCCTGACCTCCTTACTTCAGTGGACATTGTGCACTGAGAGCTTAGGGTGCCTTAGTTACGACACTAGGGAGTGTGACATTCCTATCAATTCAATGGAACCAAGATGTCACCCTTTATATATAAACGCCACGTGTACAGTCTAGTGACTTAGGTCACCAATCCAAGGGCCAGCCCAAGGCGGTGGCGTAACAGTAGTGAACGTCTACTGAAGATACAATATAATTGTCCACAGAGCACTGCTCTGCACAGGAGGGTGCCCCGGAAGGGAGGTCTCTTATACAGCCCATCCCTGTTGTACGTCGCCCCGGTATACATCAGTTCCGCACTAATGTCCTTGATGAATTTAGGAACTGTTTCGTTGTAAGTCCTCCCATTCCCCAATCTTACATCGCTCAAAAAAATTTTTGAAAAATTCACTCAAACGAAAGCCAGCTACTTGAATGCAAATCAAAGAAATTCCCTGCTTTACGTTGTTTCGCTGTACATCCACGTTTTTTGGAATGTATAACAGGAACAGCCTGTAAAGGCGTTGAAAGCTATGAACTTTTGAACCAGCATGTGAGATGTTTTCACAGGAGCACTGGAAATCATTCCTCTGACTGTGCTGGTAGGAGTGACATGCTGGCACAGGGTGCCGGGGGCATTGTTGGGGTTACTGGAGTAGGCACATCAGGATTGAGTCCATGAATTTCCATGGCATGTCACCTGTATCAGATGCTCAGTGAATGGCCCTGTGTTAATCCAGGGCCACAGGTGAGAACTGAGAACTGCATGGAAGTCTGAGCAGTCCCGGGGAAGGATCCTGCAGCATCAGTTTGCACGCCCCTCCCCACACCAAACAATGGAGCCTCTCTCTCAGGCCGAGTGACGTTGGGCAGATGAATCCAGGGAGTCCCAAGGGCGAATGTCGGGGAGGGTGAACTCCAAGGAAGGGGCATCTCAGAGACTGCTTCAGGAATGTAACCTGTGCCAGGTAATATCACCCCAGTAGCTGCAGGTGCACAAGGTGCAGGTGGACAGGGTGCAAGTGGACAGGGTGCAACACAGAGGGCAGGTCGAAGGCTCAGGTATCCAGGACACTGGAGCTCTCTGCAGGCCATGTAGGGGGGTTGGACTTGTCCTGTATGGGAGCCCCTCAATCATCCAAGCGCTGGACAGTTTTCCACGGAGGGAGATAGGGTCAGACACAAGGTCCCGGTAGCCTCATTAGGGCCTCCCTGCTGAGGTAGAGAAAAGCAATTAGCGGGAGAAGTCGGACGAGCCACCATGAAGCAGGTAAAACCCCTAGGGCAGGGGTAGGGGAACATTTTTTGGGTCGGGGGCCACTGACCCATAAAAAAATCAGTTGGGGGCTGCACACAAGTGAGAAGCGAAGCAACAAAAACCCCCAAAACACCTCTTTGACATGGTTCCTGACTGAGGAGAAAAACACTCCCCGCATTCCCCTCACACACCAGAGCCTAGGGGGGCCCGGGCCGGTAGATTTTGTGTGCTCCAGCCCCACAGAGGGGACAGCGGCAGGGCTGGGAGCGTGGAGCACCGGTGCTGGAGGGGGGAGCTCTGAGCCTCAAGGGCTCTGTGTGGGGCCAGATCTGGGCCAGCTCTTTGGGCAAGACGGCAGGGTGCCAGCTGGCCTGCATGGGCTGCCCCAGTGGGGGTGGGAGCTGGGTCAGAAGGTGCTCCCCCTGCCCCCAGCAGTTGTGGAGGCAGATCCCCCTCTTGTCCCTTAGGGCCAGGCTAGCACCGCCATTGTGGGGGCCTTGTGCTTGGAGTCACAAAGGCTGGGACTGGCAGGACCAGCAGCCTGTCCAGAGGGACGCTCCAGAGCCCTCCAGCCGCTGAGGTGGGCCCAGTCCAGCCAGGCCACCCCGGCGTCGGCCCACGCCCGGCTCTCAGACACACACGGGTAAATCCCGGTCTCCTCTGGGCTTCGGCGGCGTGACTCCGGATTGACACCGGGCTGGGACGCTGCCAGAAGAATTTGGCCCTTGCTCTTTGGATCCCTTCGCGGACACAGATCCCAGCCGCGAGTGCCCCGGGGGAGGGGCACTTAGTGCCACTGCAAGTGCTGCAGACGGCGCTGCCCCCAGGAACCTAGGCCCAGGGCTGGCCGGTCGGGCTGCTGCTGTCTGGGTGTGGGGAGCGCTGGCTAGAGGCAACGCAGGGCAGGGGAGTGGAGAACTGTTGGGAGCAGGGGCTGCGTTAGCTGCATTGCTCCCTCGAGGACCAGCCTGTAATGACGCCAAAAGGAGCAATGCATTGACCCCAGTGAGATCACACCAGCCCTCAACAGGTGCACAGGCTGCGTCCTCCTCCCTCCCCCCTGTCTCCACTCCTGGCTGGCGCTCAGCCCTCCTGACTGGTTGGGGACTAGGGGCAGGACAGGCCCCTTCTCCACCAGGCAAGGTTCTAAGGTGACTAACCTCCCTGCAGACCCCTACAGATTCTGTGTCCCTTCCTACCTACAGCGTGGGAGCCATGAAGCCCGCGCTGGCCCTGCTAGCCCTGGCCCACCTGCTGGGCATGGCCGCCGCCCTGAGAATCAGCGCGTTCAACATCAAGGGCTTTGGAGACAGCAAGCTGTCCAACGAGACCATCGCGGGCATCATCGTGGATGTAAGTGTGTGTGTGTGTGTGTGGGGGGGGGGGGGTACCACATCCCAGCAGTTCTCAGGAGCAGCGGGTGCCGTGAACTCCATCAAGCAGCTGGTCCTGGAGCTCTCGGAAGGGCGTCTTCTGTGGGCCTGGAGGTTGTCATCACTTGGCAGAAGGCTCCATAGCAACCCGGCTCAAAAGGCGTGAGCAAGGGCCTAGTGCTGGGTTGTTTCTGTGCTTGCTCCTCCCTGATTGGCTAAGGGCTGGATACTGCCTAATACCTCCATGGTGGCTTCGCCCAGTCCTCCCTCTTACTGAGACAGGCTGAGGCCTGCCTGGGAATCGCTGCGGAGAGACGCTTTCCAGCCATCCCCGTGTCCCACTGAGGAGTGAAGCTGTCGAGGAGAGGGTAGCTCAAGGGATGGTTATGCCTGGGCACAGATGAGTGATCAGGACCCAAGAACGGCCACGCTGGGTTGGACCAATGGTCCATCTAGCCCAGCGTCCTGTTTTCCTATAGTGGCCAATGCCAGGGTACTGAACAGAACAGAGCAATTATTGAGTTTCAGTTTCCAGCAGCTATCAGCCACATTGTCCCCCAGAACACGGAGGGCCTTTCGACACTCGGAAATTATTTCAGACTAACTACATTCGAATAACTCCCGAAATAACAAAACCAAAGTAGCGTGTCCCCACTACGGGGAGCTTCGAAATTCGTCCGAGGCAGGCTCCGTTACTGTGGACATGCTACCTCAATGTAGAGCCCCAGGAAGTGCCAGAGTAATGACTTCGAATGACTCTGGGGAGTCGTTATTTCGAAATCCAGCAGCGGAGCGTCCGCCCTGCCGCTATTTCGAAAGAAGTGTTATTCCCTGAGGAAAGCAGGCGCACAGATTTCAAAACAACCAGCCCGTTCTTTTGACATAACGGGCTTGGTCATGTGGACGCTCCGCTTATTATTTCAAAATAAGGGGGGTTATTTCGACATCTCAGCCTAGGGAGTCAAGTGAAACCGAGGTCCAAGCGATAGACGGTTCCGTACGGGCATCGATCATCTGTCTAATCACCACGCCAGATTCTAGCAGTTCTAGAGACAGACGGAGGGTAGCCTTGGGAGCCGGGCCAGACTTCCCCATGCAGCGCATCTCCCACTGCGCACTGACCCATCACTGCCGTGTTGGTCCCTGCCCTGTTGGGATCCCTTGGGCTGGTATCAAACTCCCCTGGAACAGCTGCAGTCTGGATGCTGCTGTTTCCTGTTCTCTGTTTCCCCACCTAAGCCCCCCCTAGGGCTCAGCACCACGCCCCAGCTTGTGCTCTGCAGCAGAAGAGAGGTAAACGCCCGGCTCCGCTGGTGAGGGGGCCTGTCGGCCCTGGGGGCCACAGCCTCTGCTTTTGCTGGGTGTTCTGGGCAATTTTCCCTGCGTTTGTGAGCCCCTAAGGGAAGCTGGGGAGCAAGGCGACAGGTGTTCGGAGCCGCCCGGGGCCAGGCTCAGCTTCCCCGCATGGCGCGTTGTGTCCCCCCCAGATCGTGCAGGTGTACGACATCACTGTGGTGCAGGAGGTCCGTGACACTGATCTGAGCGCCGTCAGGAAACTGCTGGACCAGCTCAACAGGTGCTTCCCAAACCGTGGCAGAAGGGGAAGGAGCCCAGGTCACCGGAGTAGCCAGGCACGTCGTGGGCAGTCAGAGGGGAAGGAGCAGCAGCTCTGATGCAGGGAGTGCTGGAGCGGGGCGCCGTCGGTGGTTCTGGCATAATGGACTCCGTGACACCGTCACAGGGCATGTCGCTCACCACCACTCTGGCGCCCCCTCCTGGTCAGTCTGGGGAATAGCTCGAGGCGGATGCCCCCATCCGCGGTCTGCACTCCGTCCCTCTTCATCCGCCTGTAGCCCCTCCCACAACATCAGAAACTGCAGCGTCCTTCATGGCTCAGCCCTCTGGGGGAAGGTTAGCTCCTGCCATTTCCCCAGTGGCAAAGAGGGGGACCCAGGCCGACCCACTGCTCCTGATCTCAGCCCAGGAACCCTCTGAATCACACTCACTGTGCGCCTTTGCATCTGTTAGCGCTGCATTTCCCAGGGCCACTCCTCTGCAGCTTCAGCACCCTCCTCAGTCTCAGCAGCCTGTCCAGAGCCCCATCTCTCCCCCTGGGTTCCTGCCTGCACTGCTGTGCCAGGGCTACTGCAGGGTTGCCGCCTACTCCACAGTTCTCCCTCCTCAGGTTCCAGGCAGCTACTGACCCTGCTCTGCCCTGAGGCTCTTTTTGTATGGGTTTACTGGGCCCTGATTGGCCACCCCCTTACAGCCCCTCTCCTATTGGCTATTTTTCACACAGCCTTTCTAGGACTCTATTAACCCCTTACTGGCCAGTGTGGGGCAAGCATCCCATCACAGACACCCTGGTGGGCCTTTGGAGCTTTTTACCAACACGTGAGAAGGAGCCTGGCACTGTGCGCCACCAGGCACACAAAATGAGCATGACATAAGCGTACAGTGGTTCCAGGGTGACACATTTCATGGCAATTGTCTTGTATACAAAAGGAAGCACAAGCAGAGGAGCACGGGACTCCCTGAGGACATCTGCCAGGTGCAGACACGGAGCAAAGCCTGGGTAGAAACAGGGACTGAATCAGGTCTCTGGGTGGCAGCTTTGTGGCTGCTCTAGTTTACACCACTGACTCCGGCACTACCTAGGCGTCTAGCTGGCAAAGGCACCTGGGGAAGATTTTTAGCTACCACCCCCCTTTTGTAACATGCAGGGGGCTCCCCAGAGGCAGTCAGCAACCCTGCGAGCCACCCACTTTGCAGGAGAAAAATGACCTCACCAGAGGGGCGGGGAGTGAGGTGTGACACACACACCACCTGTGTGATGCAGTGACAAGCTGAGCCCACCAGACACAAGGGGTGACGATCACACCAGACCCCCCTACACACATTCCAATGGTTACTTACAAAAATACACCAAGTACTTTTTTCCCCCTTCTTTTTCTGTTATAAATTCTGGATTCCTGTTTTTTCCACTCCAACTCATCTGAGGTAGTGGGTTTTGCCCACGAAAGCTCACGATATATTGTTATTAGTCTCTAAGGTGCCACAGGACTACCCAGTGTTTTTAAAGTTACAGACTAACCCGGCAACCCCTCTGAGACTGCCTGTGCATGACTTTCTCTTTGCCTCAACTCACTTAGCTTCTCCATTATTAGCTTGCCCCTTGTGAGCAGTTCCCTGGGGGTCCCCCCTTAACTTCGCTAGCACAGACAGTCATGTCAAGGCAGCCTACGTATACAAGGGGCCACAGGAGAATAATGCTCCGAGTTTGTATTCCTGGGGCAGACCGAGGAGGGGCCTGCATGGCACGAGACAGCTTGGCCGTAAGGCAGTCAGTGTCACTCCTTAGCGGGATGGGGGTGGAACAGGCACGGTGCGAGGTGGTGCAGGAGCAGGGAGATGTGCTGGGTGCATGCCGGCCCTCCCTGCCCTGGCCCGGGCCTCACGGCTGGCTTCTCTGCTGCCCCTTTCTAGGGCGTCTGCACATCAGTACAGCTTTGTGGTCAGCACACCCCTGGGCCGGGGCTCCTACAAGGAGCAGTACCTCTTTGTCTACAGGTAAGGCCCCAGCGACCTGCCGGAGCTAGTGACAGTCCTAGGTGGGGGTGCTGGCCAGGGGCGGGCAAAGGAGCCCAGCCCTGTTGGGAAGGTGCAGAGTGTGCTGGTGTGCTCATGAGGCCTGGGGCCAGGCCTGCTGGGTCCCCACCCTGCCAGGTCCAGTGGGGGATCCGAGCTGTAGGCCGGGGAGCCTCTGCTGAGCCAGTTTTCACCTTTGGTGAGGTCCCCAATCTCTAGCTCCTCCTGCCCAGCCACCGCGGCTCTCTGTGTGCAGCCCCCGGGGCACACCGGGGCCTTCCCAGAGGGGAGCCCCCTGACTGTGTGTGCTCGTTCCACCCTCCTGCCGGCAGGACGGGCGCGGTGTCGGTGGTGGACAGTTACTACTATGACAACGGCTGTGAGCCCTGCGGGAACGACACCTTCAGCAGGGAGCCCTTCATCGTGAAGTTCTCCTCCCCTCAGACAGGTCAGTGGGGCCGGGGGGTGTCTGCCCCAGGGCACTGGGCACACCAGCTTCTGGTCCCTCCTGCACCTCACTGGAGTAACCGCTGCTCCCCCACACGCTGACCCCTCCCGCCAGGGACCACGGGGCGTTACCGTGGAGATGTCGACACCATTAGGGAATGGTGCTTCAGCTCAGAGACAGGCCTCAATCCAAAGAGTGGGGCTGGATCCGGGCCTGAGGCTGGATCTGGGCCCAGGAAGTTGTTCCCCCAGGTACATGAGCAGCCTTCCCTAGTGGTCGGAGCAGGCACCAGGAATCAGGCGCAGTGTGATGCCAGGAGGGCAGCACCCAAGCCAGGCCAGAGGGCAAACCCAGGTGCAGTGTCTGGCAGGTTACCAGGACCCATTGGCAGGGAAGGAGCAGGTCTGGCAGGGAAGCAGCCCAGTGCAGGGGGATCCCAGTCCCACGGGCAGCTTCCCGTTCCTGTGCTGGGTTTGTACAGCCGCTGCAAAGCAGCGAGGGCCCCAGCGACCTGCCAGCTGGAGTCCTGCGCCGGGTCCCCAGCTCCTAGCCGGACACAGACTCTGGCTGGTCCCTAAGTACCAGGAGGACCTGGCGGGTGGGGCTGGATGCTGGCTTGGGCAGTGCGTGTCTGGGGCTGGGTTTCACGGCACAGGCCCCTGCCGCGGGCTGATCTTGGGCACTGATCCTGAACCCCAGTATCTGTCAGCTTGAGGGTGAGCGGCAGGGGATCAGTTCAGCCCCCTGTCGACAGGTGTAGCTGGACCCAGGGCTCAGCTTGGGGGGCACCCACCCCTTGGGGTATGATCAGTCACAGGGCCAAGGGAGGGGAAAGGCAGCTGTACGCTGACATACCCCCCTCCTGCAACCATTCTGAGGGGGGCTGACGGCCTCCGAGCAGTGGGCATGAAACGGTGACAGTCCTGGCTAGTGGGCGCCTGGCTCAGAGGCGTCCCTGGCAACTAGCCCCCTGCTCCGCAGCTTCCTCTGCGGCTGCTGCTTCTGCCTTACGCCCACCAGGAGCCCCTTTGTGGGTACTACTGGCCCAGGGACCCAGAGAGGCCAGCCCAGCGGGTGGGGAGTGTTAGCGCTGCAGGCCTACCGGGGGATGACAGGGACAGAGCAGGGGAGACCCAGGTTCGAGTCCACGTGCTGCTTGATTCGGAGCGGGCAGGGAAGCGTTCACATGGAGAGCCCGGGACTGGGACCTGCAGTGTGGAACAGCCCCAGGTGTGTGTGTGGGGGGGTGGGGAGTGTTGTGCGTACACGGAAACCGGCTGCAGGCAGGACTCGTGTCTCTGGCAGAGGTGCAGGAGTTTGTGCTGGTGCCCCTGCACACGCCCCCCAGCGAGGCTGTGGCCGAGATCGACGCCCTCTACGATGTCTACCTGGATGTCATCGACAAGTGGGCAACTGACGTAAGCTGCTGAGTGCACAGCTGGCCCGGCGGGAGCCACTCACCCCTGCTCGCCTCTGGCTGCCGCCGCCAGGACAGGACGTGGCCGACTTGGCTGTACCAGGCCCTGGCTCGTCAGTTACTGGGGCTTCCTGCTCAGAGGCCCGCCGGCCGCGCTGCCTGCCTGGGCGGGGGCAGGTCACGGGGGGAGGAGCCAGGCCGGCTGGGTAACCAGCAGGGTTTGCCTCTGGGGATGCGAATCCCTCGTGCAGCTGCTGTGCGTGGAAGGCAGCGATGGAGCGAAAGGCCCCTCGGTGGTGCCTAGGCCTGTAGACCTCAGAGCCACGTGCCTGCCCCCAGGACGTGACCCTCACCTCACCTCCCCGTGGCCACTGTTTGCCTGGCCCCGGCTTCCTCCCACCCCCTGCCCGGGCCTCGAGGAGCAGCGCCAGTGAAGGAGGGTTCTGCGGCCCACCCTCAGTGTGCTGCAGGCTCGAGCCTGCCCAGGTCACTGCGGTGCCAGGACCTGATGGGGCATCTGAGTGCAAGGAAACCCTCCTGGAGCCGACCCCTCGGGGCAGAGGGGGAACCAGCAGAACAGTGAGAGGGACTGATAGCCACCCTGTGCCAGTGCCAGCCCAGGTCTCCCGCCAGCCCCACCCAGGCGAGCAGCTGTTCGCCAGCGAGATCTCCGCTCCTGGCAGGGCTGCCCCGGTGCCCCCAGCAAAGGGTGTGGGGGGCCTGCTGTGTGTCGGGGTCTGGCCTTGCCCAGGGGCCAGGTGTGGGGCTGGCTGGGCTCCCCCTCGCTGACACGGCACCTGCTTGGCAGAACATCCTCTTCCTCGGAGATTTCAACGCCGACTGCTCCTACGTCAGGCCGCAGGACTGGCCGGCCATCCGCCTGCGCACTAGCGATGCCTTCCACTGGCTCATCCCTGACAGCGCCGACACCACCGTGTCGTACACGGACTGCGCCTACGACCGGTGAGCAGCGCGGATCGTCCCCCGTGCCGCTGCTGGGCCCCGGCCGGCCGGCCGCTGGTCTCCATGGCCTGTGGGTGTCAGGGCTGAGACAGACAGGCGGTGGGGAGGGAGCGTTGAGCGGGCGCCCGCCTGTCTCACCCATCAGGAGCGGGTTTCAGCCCCTCTGCAAGGCAGTCAGCTGGCAAGCAGGTGGGTGAGCCACAGGGCGCATCAACTCCAGGAAGGGCGGCAGCGTCAAGAGACAGCCCAGCGCGGCCCATGCCAGAGGAGGGGATGCAAAGGGACGGGAGAGGATGGCAGGTGGGAGGGGCCTAGCGCACATGGCCATTGCCCAGGCCCACGTCTGGGAGTGAGTCCTGCAGCAGGGCAAACCTGACAGGTTCTAGGACTGGCTGTAGTCCAGGCCGGACGCTCTGTGACCCTGCCTGTCCTGGGCCAGAATGCTGGGCCTACGTTCCTTGCGTACCCGGGTGTGACATACAAGCCGCGTGTCTCCAGCAGGGCAGGCAGGGGCCAGTGTGTTTCTGGCTGGAAACTGGCAGCTGTGACCTGCCTGCGCTGAGCACAGGTCCTGCCCTGGCTGGCGGTGGCTGAGAGCCAGCAGTTGCAGGGTCTGGCTGTTGGGCTGGGCGGAGGAATTGTTCCCCCAGGGCTGTGCTCACCAAGTCACATTGTACCTGACTGCACTGCGCAGGGAATCTGGAGGAACCCCTGGCGTGGGGATCCTGCCTGGCCCTGGAGCGGGCCAGAGGATTCCCTGTGGGGTGTGACCCTGCAGCAGCGTTTAACCCTCGCCCCTCACACCCTGTCACAGCATCGTGGCGAGTGGCTCCAAGCTGCAGCGCTCTGTGGTGACCGGCTCTGCCAAGGTCAACAACTTCCCCGAGGCCTTCCGCCTGCAGCTCAAGGACGTAAGTGACGCTGGCCGGCGGCCTGCATGTGCTGTGAGCAGGGACAGAGCCAGGGGGCCGCGACAGCTGGGCAGGACCGGGCCCAAGTCAGAAGACTAGAGCAGCTCAGCTAAACTAAGGCCTGCTCTACACATAGCGGTTGTCCCACTCTAACAGGGTGGGTGTGGGTGCGATTTGTTACAGCTGTAGTTACAGGCAGAGAACCTCCTGTGTGGGTGGGTGCGATTTGTTACAGCTGTAGTTACAGGCAGAGAACCTCCTCTGTGTGTGTGTGTGTGTGTGTGGGGCAGTGCCCAAAGAGCAGATGATGGGTCCAAGATGCTGGGGTCACCGCCACTCAGGCATCCATGGGTGACCAGCTGCGCAGAGCTCCCTCCCCGGGACGCAGTCTCCCTGGTGGGCTCTGTGGCTGTGGTTCACAGGCATGTGGACTGCATGAAGGAGGAAACGCTCTTGGCGGCGCTATGTGGGCAGTGTGGCCCAGTGGCTAGCATGCAGGAAGGGGAGGTGAGAGGCCAAGGATCAGGCCCTTCCCTGTGTGAGGCTGGTGAGAGCCGTGGGAAGGGACGGTGACGTGCTGGGAGATTTTACACAGTCTTTGAACGATGCCTCAAGGCACAGGGCAGAAGAGGGTTAAACGTGCAGCTTGAACTGCGTGGCCAGTTCTCCCCACTGCTCAGTGCCTCCATTTCCCCTCTGAAAGGGCTCTGAGCTCATCAGAAGAGCTGGGGGACTCTCAGTCCTGATGGGAATGCAGCCTGGGAGCTAATCTAAAACCATGCAGACCCCTAGGGCGCTCTGCTCCCCAAAGGCAGGGAGCTACGGGGACTCCTGCCTTTGATAACAAGTCACTTTGCATAGGAGGTGCTCAGACCAGCTTGTTTATATGCATTGACTCACCCTAGCAGCACCCTCTGACGGGGCACATCAGTGTTATTCCCATTGTACAAAAAGGGAAACTGAGGCAAAGAGCAGTTGGGTGACTTGCCCAGGGCCATGCAATGAGTCAGTATCAGGGAGCAGCTCTCGATGCAGGCTCGGCCCATTAGCCCATTCTGCTTCCTGCTGCACTGGAGGAATTGCCAGGCTCCATGTGAGGATGGGAGCAGTAACCCCAGGGGACGTACAAGCTGCATCTGATGCCTGCTGAGCACCCCCATAACCTCGGCTCTGTGATTTCTCCCCTCGGTGCCCAGGCCCTCGCCGTGAGTGACCATTTCCCGGTGGAAATCACTCTGAGAGCCCACTGAGCCTCGCCTTGCTCCATCCCCCGCTAAGCCCAGCACCAGAGCCACCAGCAGAGAATCTGGACCGCAGGCGGATTTCCTCCAGACACGCTTCCACGGCTGCTCCTTAGCCTCCTGGCATCTACCCACAGCTTGTGGCAGACCCTCCTGGCTGCTCCCAAACCCACCTCTCTCAGTGCTGCCTCAGCTGGCCCACTGGCATCATCAACCAGGCACCTGGAGCAGTGGCACATCCACGCCATGGCACTGGGAGATCCCTTGGAAATCTTTGGTCTCAGGGCATCCCAGAATGCTTTGCTGGCCACGGGGCTGGGGGAGCTGACCTGATGGCTACGATTGTGTGCAATTAATGTGGAACGAATGGAAGGCCATTTTATAAGTGCTTGATGATTGGCTAGATGCCAGCTCTCGAGTCACGTGAGAGCCGGGGTTTGTCGTAAAGCCCCGCCTCTTGCAGTCATGTGACGGTAGGAGGGTGCCGGCTGTATTAAAAGAGTCATGTGGACAACGCTCAACTCCCACCAGGCCAATAAACAGACCCCGCCGCGGATTATTTTTGATCTCTTACCATTTTTAAGCCAGTCTCATGATTCTGGGGGCCTGGCTCAGGAGCACGTCACACGGAGCAGAAGAAGAGAGACAGTGGGTCTGTCTAGCTCAGGATCCTGTCATCAGACCGTGGCTGGTGCCTGGTGGTTCAGAGGGGAATGACCAGAACAGGGCAATTAGCGAGTGATCCTGTCCCTGTTGTCCAGTCCCAGCATCTGAGTGTTGGAGGTTTAGGGACACCCGGAGCTGGGGGTAGCATCCGTGACCAGTGTTCCCTCTAAGCTGTGTAGCAGCAGAGCTTCGCAGGTGATTAACCAGCCCAGCCCAGTCAGTCAGCTCCCTGCAGGGAGTCCTGAGCCCCTGACTGGGCGGGGCTGATTAACCACCTGTGATGCTGTGCTGCCGTTAGCGGGGAACACTGTCCGTGACCTACAGCCATGGAACTCCATGAATATGACTGTTCTTGTAACTGTCCCGGCATGGAGTCATTCCCTACGGGACAGCATCCAGCCTGCACTGTGGGGCCCTTCCCCACTCTGGGCATTCCCCTATCAGCTCTTTGGGGCAGAGAGTCTATTCTGCATCTAACGTGACTTGCCTTTTATACCCGCCTGCGCACATGACACAATGTACGGAGCATGGGCCGCGCCAGTCAGCTGCAGTTGGGTACAATTACATGCAATCAGTATGTCACCAAAGGGCCCGAAGGATCAAATGGGTCCATCTGCATCTGGTTCAGAGTGGTTTGGGGCGGGTCACTTATGTTTCTGAAAGTCACCTGAGTTTCCAGATGCTGTAACAAGGGGCATTTCTCTGTCCCCGGCAGGGTCCCGGTTCAACAAATGCCACTGCAGCAGCAAGACTACAGCTCAGCTCCACACGGGAAGGGACTGTGGCCATGTGAACAGGACAGGATTTGGGATGGGGGTGGTATGTGGCTCACTGGGCATGTGGTGGGACTGCTTCTGCATCACTCAGTTCCCACAATGCATTGGGGGCAGTTCAGCAGCGGCCCTGAGTGAATGAAACTGGCCTCCTTCTAGGTGACTGTGACCACCGATTATTTGGGGGGTGGGCCTCGCATCTCAGAGAGCCTTCTGGGTGCTGGGGGAGCTGGAGTGCATGAGAGAGGAGGGGGATGGTGTGTGTGTGTGTGTGTCCACACACCTGCTAAGGTTTGGGTACTGGGGGAGCTGGAGTGCATAAGAGAGGAGGATGGTGTGTGTGTGTGTCCACACACCTGCTAAGGTTTGGGTGCTGGGGGAGCTGGAGTGCATAAGAGAGGAGGGGGATGGTGTGTGTGTGTGTGTGTGTGTGTGTGTGTGTCCACACACCTGCTAAGGTTTGGGTGCTGGGGGAGCTGGAGTGCATAAGAGAGGAGGGGGATGGGGTGTGTGTGTGTGTGTGTGTCCACACACCTGCTAAGGTTTGGGTGCTGGGGGAGCTGGAGTGCATAAGAGAGGAGGGGGATGGGGTGTGTGTGTGTGTGTGTGTCCACACACCTGCTAAGGTTTGGGTGCTGGGGGAGCTGGAGTGCATAAGAGAGGAGGGGGATGGTGTGTGTGTGTGTGTCCACACACCTGCTAAGGTTTGGGTGCTGGGGAGCTGGAGTGCATAAGAGAGGAGGGGGATGGTGTGTGTGTGTGTGTGTCCACACACCTGCTAAGGTTTGGGTGCTGGGGGAGCTGGAGTGCATAAGAGAGGAGGGGGATGGTGTGTGTGTGTGTCCGTGTCCACACACCTGCTAAGGTTTCGCTGCCGTGTTACAAAATTTTTTGCTCTTTTAGAACAAATTACATCATGACTAATTATTCTTCTGATTTATTACATAAGGCACCCAAATATCTCACTTAGTCCCAATGGACAGGGATGCGACCCCCCTGCTCCGAGTGTCCCTCACCTCTGCCCGAAGCTGGGAACGGGCGACAGGGGAGGGGGTCACGTGATGACTCCCTGTTCTGCTCACTCCCTCTGGGGCACCTGGCATTGGCTGCTGTCGGCAGACCAGAGACCAGGCTTGAGGGACCATTGGTCTGACCCCATGTGGCTGTTCCTATGTTCACTTTACACCTTGTGACAGGAAAAATGAGGCTCCCTGGTCATTTCTTCTCTACCACTCCCAGGATCTTTGTTGCTGGAAGAACAAGTTTCCTGACATCTCCCTTGGCCCACTAGGTGGCAGTGGAGTCTGTTTGCACGTGGCTGAGTAGGGTACGTGCAGGTAACCCTCGTACTAGGTGGTGTTGGCAACAGCAAGAGCCGGTCCATTAACAGTACAAAACCAGAACCAGCTCAAGCCTCCAGCTAGTAATTTGGGAAACTGACCCCTACCCCGGCCCCTAAAAAGGCTAAACTTCCCCGCTTGCAAGTGCTGTCTGCGTATAACAGAGATACCGCTCATTACCAGGGAGACAGAACACCGCGTGAAATAGGGAAAACCCCGCAACAATGAGTCAAGGGTGCAAACAGTCAGTAACCCCCCATCCCGCAGTGTCCTTGGTCTCCGCTTGTTACCTGGCCCTGTGGAAGTCCAGCAGAGGCGACCTTTCAGAATCGGGCCTGGAAGCAACTTTAACTGTGATTCCAGGGACTACTTACGTACCTGAAAACTTTGGGGGTTTTGTTTGTTAGTTTGTTTTTTCTTTTTGCCGATAATGACTTAGAAATGAGTTGATAATACAGCTTAGACTCCGCTCAGCTCCAGTACTCACATGTTCTCACAGTTTGTATCAAGTCACATAAGAGCCACTGGTTAGATTTAAACGTCTAGGCTGCGTCTACACTGAGTTTTTGCGGCAGAAAATACGCTAATGAGGGACTTATTAGCATAAGTCGCGATCTCATTAGCATATTTTCTGCCATTTCTTTTTGCGCAAGGGGCTTTTGTGCAAAAAGAAGCAGTGTAGCTGCTTCCGTTTGGCGCAAAACCCTCGTTTTGCAGAAGATCCTTATGCCTGTCCCGGAGAGGCCTTCTCCTCTTCAGGGTGTACATGGCCCACGAAGGGGGGTAGTTCAGGACTCCACCTGGGAGCTCACACACCTCCTGTTTGAAACTCCGGGGGCTCCTGCCCACACTTCCTCCCCAACTAGCACCTCGGACAAACACCCGGAGCGCTCCCTTCCCGAGAGGTAGCCCTGTGGGTCGGTTTCACCAAAGGCAAGGAGTCCAGTGGCACCTTAAAGACTAACCTGTTCATTAGGGCAGGTGCCACCTGTCTCCTTGTCGCTTTCACATCACTTGGCTTTCCCTCTGGTGCGCCCCGTTCATGGCTGATTGTCCAAGGTCCATGGAGTCCCCAGGGGAGGTGGTGCTTGGCATGGGCAGTGGGTGAAGGCCCAGCTGGGGAACGCAAGCCCCAGCCCCGCTCCTTCCACCTGAGGCCCCGCCTCTGGAGCCAAGCCCCGCCCACCCCAGCCTGATCCTTCCTGGCCACCTGGAGGGCTGGGGCTTCCTTGCTGCAACCCTGACACCAGCCCTTCCTGGCAGCTGGGGAGCCAGGCTGCTGCACCACGGTCCCGCCTCCTGCTCTGCCTGGTGGCTGGGAAAGCCGGGCTGCTGAGCTGCGGCCCCAGCCTTCCTGGTGGGCAAGGCATGCAGGCAATTTTGGGAAGGCTGAGCCTTCCCTTGCCTGCATTACCAGCTGCCCACGGTGCTTGGCACAGCCATCCTGGGCACGTGTCTGACCAAAGGAGCGTGCACATGGATGTGGGGTCTTTGGATGAGTGTGTCAGGAAGGGGCTTTCTCTCAGGGGTTTGCACCTCCAGTGCTGACAGCGCTGGTCCCTTCAAGCCAGCTGCACACTGTTCCCTGCTAACCCCCCTTTGGAGCAGTCCAGGAGGGGCAGGTAGTCTGACAGCAGGATGGCTATTTAGCAGAGAGTAATTGTCCGCTGGAGTACGCCAGCCCTTCAGACACAGACACCTGCCTGGATATTTGCTCCATGCCAAGAAAACTCCTCTGTACAGGGCTGTGATTTTTGTTTTAACGAGCCCCTTTGCATGGAGCTGTGACAATAAATAGCGACCAGGGTGCGGTTTCTCCAGGGAGTGGCATCTACCTATAGAGAAACTGCCAACTCTGGGTGTGACTGCTCTTCAAATGCTACAGCTTCCATGTAGACACGCCCTATACTGACGGGAGCAGTTCTCCTGGCAGCTAGATAATCCAGCTGGGGGAGAGATTTTTCACACCCCTGACGGATGTCATTAAACTGATCTAATTTTCTAGTTAGACAAGGCCTAGGAGGGGCAGACTGGCTCATTAGAGGAGATTAAGGAACCTCGTTCCTCTACTTTGTGAGGCTAAAGCAGGGGTGGTGCAAAATGTGTCCGTGTTCCAGAATGTACTGTTCTCTGTGTGGCTGAAAGAGAAAGGCCACCATGATGGGCCGTTAAGAAAGCAAGGCATGAGGGGATAGCCCGCCAGAGTACAGAAGAGATAAGAGAGGAGATGATAAATTTCTAATACTGTCTGGCCTACAGCCAAGGGATGGGGCCCTTCTGTTCTCCTGACTCCTTGCATGAGAACAAGGAGACAATCGGTTTGCTTTTTTGACAGCCACTGCACTTTGAGTGGGTGTTTTCAGAGAACTAGCCACCATGATTCCAAGATCTCTTGAGTGGTACCCTTTGTTTCCTGCCTTATCAATTATCAATCCATGAGAGGACGTTCCCTCTTATCCCATGACAGCTTACTTTGCTTACGAACCTTTGGTGAGAGACCTTGTCAAAGGCTTTCTGGAAATTGAAGTACACTATATCCCCTATCACGCCCCATGCTTTATGAAAATTGGCTTATGAATTTGAATAACCTGAAGATATTGTAGGCAAAATACATCATGTAATATCATTTTTCGTTAGGACCTGCTAAATGTGTACATTCTATTTTTGTGCACATGTCATTCTTTCCTGTGAAGTGAGAAATACGAAGTGTGGAACTGTTTATAATTCTAAATGTGCTACTTAAGGGGGCAATTTCTGATACTCCAGAAACTTAATGGCCCGGTGCTCAAGACAATGATCTGTGAATGGGTTTGTTTTTCTTGTAAGCCCAAACTGTGGCTGGTCCTACAAAGACGTGTGACCAGGTCACATGATGTCAGAACCCATTTTGGATCTGGTACTTTTCAATTCAAGATGAGAAATGTTTGAACTGAGCACAGAGAATTCCTGCCTTGGGCAAAAGGGATATAAAGATGGGAAACCAAACAATAGGCACAGTTGCCAGACACCAAGAGACCTCCACTTACCACCTAAGATGCCTCCTGGAAAAATCTAAGACTGAACAGGGGGAAGGGTTGGGCCCGACCTAGGAGGCTGCCTCACTTGTGAAAGAGATGAGTGGAACAACTATTAGGGTAAGAATGTGCATGTAACAAATTCCTTAGTGTATTAGGATTAGCTGGCGTTCTGTGTTTATTTTGGCTGAGTAACTTACTTTGATCTGTCTGTTTTCACTTTGCAATCACTTTGATCTTGCTTTTTATACTTAATAAAACATGTTTGTTTATTATCAAGCCCAGTGTAAATAATTGTTACCTGGGAGTGAGCACCCACTGTGCATCTCTCTCTTTGGGACTGATCTTATGAGTAAGAAGGATTTATTTGGGGCTGTGTTCCTGGATCTGTCAGTGACCTTAAAGCTGAGTCCTCCCACAGCTGAGCTGTTATTCGCTGTTATCAGTGTCAGTGTCTGTGTTTTTCTGCTGGGGGGCTGTTACTGCAACTCTCTGCCTTGGCTGGGGGAGACCAGAGCTTCTGGCCCAGCAGGACTGGGTGTGGGGCACCCCAGAGGGCAGGTAGGTGGGCTCAGTGGCATGAGTGACCGCCCTAAGGGGACCCCCAAGATTGAACCCATCACACTCCCTTATCCACATGCTTGCTGACCCGCTCGAGTAGATTGGTGAGGCCGGATTTCCCTTTATAGAAACCATGTTAACTGTTCCCCGACAAACTATGTTCATCTCTGTGTCTGACAATTCTGTTCTTTACTATAGTTTCAACCAGTTTGCCCAGTACGGAGATTAGATTTACTGGCCTGTCATTGCCAGGATCGCCTCTAGAGCCCTTTTTAAAAATTGGTGTCACATTAGCTCTCCTCCAGCCATGATCCCATATCAACACAGATGGAGCCCTGAGGCCTTGGCATATTTTGTTTATGGAACATGGACTTACCAGAACATGATTGAGGTCTCAAGCTAGGAGAGGAATTTCAGCATCAGCATAGCCGTGTTCTGGACAGGGAGCGTGGCTCAGGGTGGGTGACATTTCTCTGCTATGCAGGAGCTGTTGAGGGCAAGATATGAGCACCGTAGGTGTTTTGGGGGCTTGTGAGCCAGGTTCCTGATGAGTCATTTCTGAGAGGGGTAACCAGAACACAGACACTCAGCCTGACTAACGCTGTCGAAAGAGCTGTGGAATCCATCTTGTAAAGTAGCTGCCATTTCATGCAAGTTTGAAGGACATATAGTTTGAAAGTGTGAGAAAGTGAAACTTTTATCGTAAGAAGACTGTAGATAGGCTGAAAGTTTGCCTAGTAACTGAAAGCTTGCCCAGTAACATGCATGCACCGAATGATCGTTTGTTGTGAAGCTTGCTACAATAAAAGAAGTTGTAATTGTATTCTAGAACAGAACACACTTCGGTGGGTTCTCGCTATGCTGCAGCACTGCTAATAAACTATTCGCCGTACCTTTTACTGAGTGTGAAGCTCATTTAGACAATTTGGAGGTTCCACCGAGATCCCAAACGTCGGCTCCCTGCCCCAGCGACGGACTGCCGCCCTGCAACCCCCCCAGTGCGCACGAACAGATGAGAGGACACCAGCTTTGCAAATTTCCTCATAATGTAGGGGCTTGAGGGTCCGTCTCCGCCGCCTGGTCGGTGAGTCCCGACTACGGGATTTCTCCGAAATGTATTATCTTATGGGGAGTAGTTATTGTTGTGTGTTATATGTGTCTGTTCTGTATGTTCTGAAAGCCAAGTAGCCACCCCAGCCTGCCCGCTAGGAGCAATCCAGTGACCAGGTAGTGTCTGAACGCAAGGGCTTGGCAGACAGAGAGTCATCTGAATTTGTCTGTTAAATTGTCTCTGAAAAGAAGCCGGACTGCCTTTTTGGCAGCTGTCTTCCATTGTCTCTGTGTTGTCTCTGAAAGGGAGACGGCCAGGCGTCTTCCATTGTTTCTGTGTTGTCTCTGAAAGGAAGATGGGCCAGGCGTCTTCCATTGTTTCTGTGTTGTCTCTGAAAGGAAGATGGGCCAGGCGTCTTCCATTGTCTCTGTGTTGTCTCTGAAAGGAAGATGGGCCAGGTGTCTTCCATTGTCTCTGTGTTGTCTCTGAAAGGGAGATGGCCAGGCATCTTCCATTGTTTCTGTGTTGTCTCTGAAAGGGAGATGGCCAGGCGTCTTCCATTGTCTCTGTGTTGTCTCTGAAAGGGAGATGGCCAGGCGTCTTCCATTGTTTCTGTGTTGTCTCTGAAAGGAAGATGGGCCAGGCGTCTTCCATTGTTTCTGTGTTGTCTCTGAAAGGAAGATGGGCCAGGCGTCTTCCATTGTTTCTGTGTTGTCTCTGAAAGGAAGATGGGCCAGGCGTTTTCCATTGTTTCTGTGTTGTCTCTGAAAGGAAGATGGGCCAGGCGTCTTCCATTGTCTCTGTGTTGTCTCTGAAAGGGAGATGGGCCAGGCGCCTTCCATTGTCTCTGAATTGTCTCTGCAGGAAGCTGGGCTGCCTTTATGGCAAGTGCATTCCCTGGTATAGGATCCTAATAGAGTCTGATCTGAAGTGCCAGGTGTCTTAGGGCAGCGCCACTTCACAGAGATCAGGTGCCTGGAAGTGCCAGTAATTTAAGCTAGGTCTGTTAAAAAAAAAAAAAAAAATTAAAACCCATGGGAACTGGGCAGAGTAAAACCATTCCTGTCCCAGAAAAGAGTACTCCTGCTTATTTTATGTACACGCGTTATGGGCCCGAAACTTGTACATTTTTAGAAAAGTGGAATGTGTATACCCGAAATGACCCGTCAAAACAGTTTCCCCCGACGGGAACTTTTAATTTGGACAAAATTGTACACCTCAAGGGGGCCCTTGAAAGTTGTGGCTCCAAAACCCCAGATGCTCAGTGGTCAGCTTATTTTTCATGGTATGAAGAAACCTCTAAGCGCTTAACCAAGTCCAAAGTTTCTAATTTGAAAGACTCGAATAATAAATTAAAAGCCCAACTACAAACGGCCGTTAAATCTACTAAACTTTGTCCTCAAATTTCCCAAACTGAAAAAGAAAAACTACCAGTGAAAACAGACCAGCCAGATAGTGATCTTCTTGATTGGCTACTACCTTCCTACACATCTAAAAACCCAAATGTATACCCAATGGCGCCTCCGCACCTGTTCCCTGAGGATGAAAACTCTGATCTAAGTGCTCACACTCCATTGGTCTGCCACACCACTAAGGACCCCTTAAAATTAAGGATAAGCCCTCCTAGTCCTGCAACTCAAAGAAGACTCGATAAAATGAATAAAAACTTAAGGTGGACATTGAACGGTCCTCAAACTCCAATAACATCACAACCCCATCAGGGTCCTGCCTCTCTGGTACAAGCCATGCCCCTACAGGTAGTCCCTGACCCACAAGGACAACAGCATACCATGCTTGTCCATGCCCCCTGGCAAAGGGGCAAATTAATGGCAATAGTGAAAGGGTTCCCACCAACTGAAGAAAACCCTTTAAAATTCCAAGAGGAACTAAAATTAATATTCCAAGCATATGAACCAACCTGGCCGGATGTTCAGCAACTGTTGAGAGTCCTTTTGCCCGAAGATAAACTTAGGAAATTAATTACAGCATCCAAATGGCCTACAGAACCCATAGACTTTAACCCAAATGATGAACAAGCCTTAGAAAAATATAAAGAAGAACGAGAACGTCTAGTCTGTGCCATCCTTGTAGCCTTCCCTAAGAAGCCAGACTGGACAAAAATAAATAGCTGCAGGCAAGAGGAAGGAGAAAACCCAAGCGCTTATCTCGAACGTCTAACTAGAATTTTTTCTCAGCACTCAGGCATAAAAGAGCCTCTTGAAAATGCAACTGAAGCACTTGGTGCGGCATTTGTACAAGGCCTTTTGCCAGCAGTGCAGTCTCAACTCAAGGCCATTGCAGTAGGATGGGAAACTGAAAAGTTAGATAAACTGCTTTCGGTTGCTACTCGCTGTATGAATTTGCAGAAAAAGCAAAAGAGAGCTAAGGAAGAAAAATTATTAGCGTTACAACTCCAGCAGTACTCCGCACCTATTCAGGGCAATGGTAGGGGGTGTGGCCGAGGGCAAGGCAGGTTCCAGCCACAACAACGAAGCTTTAACGCTCCGCCTATGGGGCAAGGAGTTTTTAAAAAACACATTGGTCCTGAACCTGCTAGGGCACTGAAAGAGAAGCATGCCGCTATTGTCACCAGATGGGTCACTGGAAGTTTGCATGTCCCAACTGCCCTCGCCCTTTTAATCCTCCCCCTCCAGCTCCTGTCCAAACAATGAATCTGGTCGACTTTACTGACAATGAAAGGACAGTCGGGAGGAGAATAGCAACCTTGCCTGTTCATTTCAATGCCCGCTTATTCTTCTAGATGCTGATGGTCAAGTGTCCTGTAATATTGCTGGCCAATTAACCTCTTGTCTTGTGGACACAAGGGCACCCCAATCCACGCTTCAAGCATCAGAATTTAAGTTACCGCTATCTTCTACCGTTATTCAAGCTGTAGGAATCTCCAATCAGTCAACCCCTCACCCCGTTACCAAACCAACTACAGTTTCTTTAGGCCCTCTAAGTGAACAACACGCCTTTCTGCTTAGCCCTACTGCCCCCATACATTTGTTAGGCAGAGATTTATTGTGTAGGCTTCAGTGTACTATTTACTGTCGTCCTGATCCTGTTTGGCTCGAAGTTCCTGAGTCTAACCAAGAAGAGGTTGAATAGAAACCGCTGCACCTCAGACAAGTGAGGACCTGTTATCAGAAGTACCTTCTAAACTATGGTCAACTTCCCCTAATGAGGTCGGCAAAATTAAAACCCAACCAGTGAAAATAATGGTAGACCCTACAAAACCGCTTCCCAGGGTGTCCCAGTACCCCCTTAACCCTGAAGCCGAGGCTGGTATCCAGCCCGTGATTGAGGAACTGTTGCAGCAAAAAGTAATTGTTCCATGTCAAAGCCGCTGCAATACACCCATTTTGCCTGTTAAGAAGCCGGGGAAGAATACCTATCGTTTTGTTCAGAACCTCCGAGCAGTTAACTCCATCGTCATCCCCACTCACCCTGTTGTGCCTAAACCCGCAACTATTCTTTCTGCCATACCACTGGCTGCCACTCACTTTACTGTTGTAGACCTCTGTAGTGCTTTTTTTAGTGTACCCCTACACCCGGACAGCAGATATCTTTTTGCTTTCACTTACAAGGGACATCAATATTGTTGGACTGCCCTCCCTCAGGGTTACTGTGAAAGCCCCTCTTATTTTTCTCAGGCGCTCCAAAAGGATCTACAAGATATAAAATTCCCAGGGGTTTTTGCTGCAGTACGTGGATGATCTCCTACTTTGTAGCCCTTCCCTCAAAGCATCAAGGCAGGATTCTCTTATACTTTTAACAGCATTAGCACAAAAAGGCCACAAAGCCTCCAAACAAAAGCTGCAACTGTGCCAAACTAAAGTTCACTACTTGGGGCACGAATTGTCTGCTGGACAAAGACATTTATCCCCTTCCCACATAAAGGCACTTCTTGAATTGCCTTGCCCAGAAACTAAGTCCCAAGTCCACTTTTTCCTGGGAATGGCCAATTATTGTCGCCAATGGATTCTGGGGTTTGCCGAATTAGTACGGCTCTTACAGGATCTAACCTTGAAAAACCTCCCTGGCCCAGTGGAATGGGGACCACAACAAGAAGCTGCGCTAACTGCCCTCAAACAAGCCCTATCTTCCGCCCCAGCTTTGGGCCTGCCTAACTATACTAAGCCCTTTACCTTATTCTGCCATGAAAAGAATGGTTTTGCCTTAGGAGTTCTTATGCAAAAACATGGTGACAAACATGGACCCTTGGCTTATTATAGTACTTCTCTAGACCCTGTAGCTGCAGCCCTTCCTCCCTGTCTGCGTGCTGTTGCTGCGGCTGCCCTTTTGGTAAAGCAGTCTGAAAATATTGTCCTTCAATCTCCCTTGTATTTAGCTGCTCTGCATGCTGTTTCTGCCCTTCTCCTCACTTCAAAAATTCAACATCTTTCGGCGGCCCGACACACCAGCTGACGAGCTCCAACTTTTGGGTGCACCCCACATACTATGCAGCGCTGCCCCACCTTGAATCCTGCTACTTTATTGCCTATGCCCAGTGAAGGAAAACCCCATAACTGTGTGCACTTGGTAGAAGAATTTTCTAAACCTCGCCCGGATTTACGGGACACCCCCTTGCACAACCCCGATTTGAATTTTTCACAGATGGCTCTTGTTATCGAACTGAAAAAGGGAACCTTGTTGCCGGTTATGCTGTTTGTACTGTAGACAATGTACAATCTGATGTACAATCATACAATCTGATGTAGAATCTGCCCCATTACCTGGTGTTGCCTCAGCACAAGTAGCCGAACTCATTGCTCTTACTCACGCCTGTCATCTTGCAGTAGGTGCCACTGTTAATGTGTACACTGACTCCCGGTATGCTTTTGGGGTGGTCCATGACTTTGGTCAGTTATGGAAAATGAGAGGGTTATGACTTCTGCTGGGAAACCGATTAGAAATGGTCCTTATGTGGCTGCTCTAATTGATGCTGTTTTACTTCCTTCTAAACTTGCTGTACTTAAATGTGATGCTCATGTTCCTTTAATTTCTGAGGTTGCTGTTGGAAATGACTTGGCTGACCGCGCAGCCAAGGAAGCGGCCCTTACTCCTCCACGGGCTGAACCTTTGTACTTTACTTCTCAAATGCCGTCCCCGTTGCCACCTCTTTCCGAGTTGGCTCAAATATAAGATGATGCCCCTGAACTGGAAAAAGACTCTTGGGGAGGTGCAGGATGCCTATTGCATCCAGATGGATTGTGGGTTCACCTGATGGCCGCTTGGTGGCACCACAGCTTCTTCTCCCACATCTTGCTTCCATGCTGCATGACCAATTGCATGTAAGCAAAGGGGGGATGCTTCACAACTGGCAGAACATTTCTGTTTACCTAACCATAATCTCACAGATCTGAAGGTGATAGAAATGTAGCCGTGTTAGTCTGGTGTAGCTGAAACAAAAAACAGGACTATGTAGCACTTTAAAGACTAACAAGATGGTTTATTAGGTGATGATTTTTAATTGTATCCTTTGGTATATATGGTTGTGACAATTTTCTTCCACTATTTGATCTGAGGAAGTGGGTCTGGCCCACGAAAGCTCATCACCTAATAAACCATCTTGTTAGTCTTTAAAGTGCTACATAGTCCTGTTTTTTGTTTCAGATCTGAAGGTGGCGGTCTTGTCACAGGCCAGTTCCTCAAGCCAAATCCACAGGGAAAGCTTGGAATTACAATACATATGCAAATTCAATTCAATTAATTATGGACTTAATCAAGATATGGGGTGGTGGAACCTTTATCAGTGAAGGTGCTTACTACTTTCTGAATAGACTAACTGAAGTGTTGGAGCATAAGCTTTTGTGGGCAAAGACCCACTTCGTCTTGGTCTTTGCCCACGAAAGCTTATGCTCCAACACTTCAGTTAGTCTATAAGGTGCCACAGGACTCCTCGCTGCTTTTGCAGATTCAGACTAACACGGCTACCCCTCTGATACTTTCTGAATGGTATCCTTCCTGCCTTATCCATCCATTGACTTTGATCTTTATCTACTCAGGTTTAGCACCCTTTCTCCTGATACTTTATGCATAGAGGTAGGGGGGTGGGCAACAGAACATCTTCCCCTTCCCCCCCCTTCCCTTCCCCTATTTATTTCTAGTTTCCTTATCCTCTAATCATAACTCTGGTCATCTGAAGAAGTGGGCTGTGCCCACGAAAGTTCATGATACCATCTACATGTTTTGTTAGTGTATAAAGTGCTACCAGACCATTTGCTTGCTGTTTTTTTTCTGTAACAGACTAACTCGGCTACCCCCTGAAGCGCCTTAATTTGTATTGGTTTGCTCCAAATTTTCCCCAGCTAGCCCAAACATACTGCGCAGCCTGCCCTATCTGTCAAGCTTACAATGTGGGCAAAGCTGTAAAGACTGCGCAGGCATGCAAGCCAGCTCTGTTGGGTCCGTTTTTAAACCTACAAATGGATTTTATCCAACTGCCTAAGTGTTCTGGATATGAATATGTGCTTGTGATTATTTGTCTCTTTTCAGGGTGGATTGAAGTATATCCATGCAGGAAAGCAGACGCAGTTACGGTAGCAAAAAAATTGCTTAACCACTTTATTCCCACTTGGGGAATTCCCTTGGTCTTGTCAAGTAATAGAGGAACTCATTTTACTGGGAAAGTAGTTAAAGAAGTTGCAAATTTCTTTAATATACAACAACTCCATACGCCTTATCACCCCCAAAGTGCAGGAACTGTAGAAAGAAGAAATGGGATTCTGAAAAACAGGCTAGCAAAGGCCTGCCAAAATACTGGTTTAAACTGGATCCAGGCATTGCCTATTGTCTTAATGAGCATGCGAACCCATCCAAATAGAAAGCATGGTCTTACACCTTATGGCTGCGTCTAGACTGGCAAGTTTTTCCGCAAAAACAGGCGCTTTTGCGGAAAAACTTGCCAGCTGTCTAGACTGGCTGCTTGAATTTGCGCAAGAACACTGACGATCTAATGTAAGATTGTCAGTGTTCTTGCGCAAATACTATGATGCTCCCACTCAGGGATAAGCCCTCTTGCGCAAATGTATTTGCGCAAGAGGGCCAGCGTAGACAGGGGAGGACTGTTTTGCGCAAAAAAGCCCCGATGGCAAAAATGGCGATTGGGGCTTTCTTATAAAACAGCGTCTAGATTAGCACGGATGCTTTTCCGCAAAAGTGCTTTTGCGCAAAAGCATCCGTGCTAATCTAAACGCTCTTTCCATAAATGCTTTTAATGGAAAAACTTTTCCGTTAAAAGCATTTGCGGAAAATCATGCCGGTCTAGATGTAGCCTATGAGATAATCTTAGGCCGACCTATGAGATTACTGGCGAACCCTCACATGTTGAAAGCTGATATAAAACTGTTAAAAGGTGATATTATTAAATATTGTTCGTTACTCACACAAGGCATCCAGTCTTATCATTCACAGGTAAAGGAAGCCTTTCCAGACCCTCCTGTCGAATCATGTCACGATCTGCAGCCTGGAGATTGGGTCCACGTGAAAGTATTCCAACGGAAATCAGCCCTTGAATCCAGGTGGAAAGGACCCTATCAGGTGTTGCTGACAACCCATACCTCTGTGAAGTGTGCAGGCCTCGACTCCTGGATTCATACCTCCCACTGCAAGAAGACTACTGCCCCAGCTGAACCTGTATCCAAGTGCACCCGGAAGACGGAGCTACGCAGGACTGGTACGGAAATCCAGTCCCATAAGCAGATGATCCAAAATTAAAAACCAGATACAATCTCAGGCCCAGAAAACCGACAAACGGTAACCCATAGGCCCAGAACTTGCGTTGTAGCCACCTGTGTGTGTAAAACCTGCCCTAAAGGTTGTCCTGTGTTAAAAGGTTGCTAAATCAGGTGATTAAAAGGGTTGCCTACGGTAGCATCATGATATTGCTCGTGACTTTTGCAACAATGGGGATAGTCATTTTGGGATCCTTGCCATCTTGGTTTATACCTGAACCACCCTACTTGACTAATAATACCCACATCATGATGATTGAGCAGACGTGAAAATCATTAAATTTATCACAGTGCTGGCTGTGTACCCACATGCCAGTATACATAGGAGAATGGTGTTGTTTTTCCTGGAATCTCCATACGGCAACACCTGGCTGGCAGGGTCAGAAATAAACAAGAGAATCCTCGAAACCCAGACATCCCTATTATCAGGGCTCGACAAACTGCGCTGAGAGCTACTCACCAGCCCCGCACCGCGCATGCACCAGATTGGCACTGCGCATGTGTGCAGCGCTGGTGAATGGGGCGCATGGAGCGACCGGCTGAAATCTACTTGCCACGGGCGAGTAGGAACAACAGTTTGTCGAGCCCTGCCTACTATCACTGAAACTGAAGGCTGGTTTGGTACCATAATCCCCATGTATGGGGTAGCTAAAGCCCTAAGATCTATACAGAAATCGGCACGAGCTTTTGACATTTTTGCAAATGAAAGTATTGGAATATTCAAAGATATTAGTGTAGAAATGAAGGCCTTGCGAGAGACAGCCCTACAAAATCGTATGACACTTGACATTATTCTATCTAGCAAAGGAGGAGTTTGTGTACTTGTAGGTCAAGAGTGCTGTACTTATATTCCTGATAAAGAAGCTTTGAAAAAAAGTAAAAAAGGTGACAAATGGGACCCATGGGAATGGCTCACTAGTTGGATCCCCAATTTAGGAGAATTAGAATCAGTAATTGTAAATGGATTGTTGCATGTTGCTATGATTTTATGAATGTGCTATGTATTGTTTATGTTGATTAAGTGCTGTATTAGTTGCTGTATGAAAAAAACGGAACAGTTTGTAACGGAAAGACAAGTGTACCAAATGCTGTTGAGGTCTGAAGAGGAACAGAAGGGGTGCGTCTAGAGTGGCAAGATTTTGCGCAAAAGCGGCTGCTTTTGTGCAAAAACTTGCCGCCTGTCTACACTGGCCGCGAGAATTTGCGCAAGAACACTGACTTTGTAATGTACAAAATCAGTGCTTCTTGCGCAAATACTTTGATGCTCCCACTCAGGCATAAGCCCTCTTGCGCAAGAATACTTGCACAAGAGGGCCAGTGTAGACCGGAACGTTAATTTCTTGCGCAAGAAAGCCCGATGACTAAAATGGCCATTGGAGCTTTCTTGCAAGCGTCTATACTGGGCACAGATGCTTTTGCGCAAAGCAAATCTTTTTGCAAGGCACATGCCAGTTTAGACACTCTCTTGTGCAAATACTTTTAACGGAAAAACTTTTCCGTTAAAAGTATTTGCCCGAAATCATGCCAGTCTAGACGCAGCCAAGGAGTAAATGGTATGATGGCAATTGAAATTCAACCATGAAATGGAAAGTAATGTTGTCCTTTTAGGACAAAAGGGGAGAATTGTGGAATCCATCTTGTAAAGTAGCTGCCATTTCATGCAAGCTTGAAGGTCACGTAGTTTGAAAGTGTGAGAAAGTGAAACTTTTATCGTAGGAAGAATGTAGATAGGCTGAAGGCTTGCCCAGTAACACGCATGCACCGAATGATCGTTTGTTGTGAGCTTGCTACCATAAAAGAAGTTGTAATTGGATTCTAGAACAGAACACACTTCGGTGGGTTCTCGCTCTGCTGCAGCATCGCTAATAAACTACTCGCCGTACCTTTTACTGAGTGTGAAGCTCGTTTCGACAGCGCCGTGCCCCATATGGCTTCTCTTCCCTGAGCATCACCCTGGGCTTTGAAAGGGACCTTCCACGGCTGAATCACCTTTAACAAGCTCACTGCCCTTTGATGCTAGACTCATAGCACCGTTTCAGGGATCACGCGCCTTTGCCAGTTACTCTGCCATTGGCCGAGGGGCCCTGGCCAAGCTGGAGAATTCTCCTCCTGGCTTTGAAACTGTCAAAGACAAGCCCAGTCATGAGGACTGCCAGCCTGACGCGAGAGGCCAAGATGAAGAAGGAGACACGCACAGATGGGGGTGGCCTTTGGAAAGCTGCTCGGAAGGGGCAACACAACCCAGTCGAATGCTGCAGCGAGCCAAACTGACAGCATCTCCTTACTGAGAGGAGAGCTACTGCCCTGCTGCGTCAAGGAGCGTCTTCTTATCTTCTCAGGGGGCTCGGCGCCGCCCTGGAGACCTGTGCTCAGCTGGAATTGTTCCAGCACATTGGAGGGTAGCTGGTACCCCCATGGTAGTGAGGGTGATGCATGGGGAGTGCATGGAGGGTCATGTGCCCCCCAAATGTCATGGGGGGAGAGGCAAAGGGGCAGCAGCCAGAACTATCCTCTCTCTTGGAAGATTTGGGGCAACTGGCCCAGACCCCATGCTTTGGGGGGGATTCCAGGAGGGCCCAGGGGACTAGCAGGGCACCTACTGCTGGCAACAGAGGTTGGGCTCATCCCCACATTTAGCAGTGGTGGGAAGCAGAACAACCCATCTCCAACCTGCTCTGCTCCCCCAGCTCCCAGGCATGTCGCTCTGGAGGGCAGGGCAGGGGTGGGGCTTGGGGAAGGGGTGGGAAGGGAGGAGGGCGCAAAGAGAAAGGGCCTGGGATGGGGAGGGGGGTTGTCCCAGGCCGCGCTCACTCCTAGGGATGGAGTGGTGCAGGGAGGCATCATATGGGGGGTGGTCACCTGGCTGGTGCCTCCCTCATATCCCTCCCCACCAGTCACCAATGCATGGTAGGCTCTTGTGGTTTGGCCACTCCCAGATGGTTTCCTGCTCACTCTCCTCTGGCCTGGGCCTGCGGTCCCTGAGGTTTCCATTCTTTGTGTCTTTGCTCGGAGAATTTCACCCTGGCACAGCCCTCTGGCACTGCCCCCCGAGTCCCCTCTTATTTCTGCCTGTAACAGGGCTGGCAGCCCCTCATGGCGGGGGGTGAGGGGGCTCTCTGCAGTGCCCTGCCCCCATTTCCCCCTTCTGCCGCCTTTTCCCACCGACTCTAAACAGTCCTGCCAGCCCCGGCCTGGTAACTTCACAAAGTTCTGAAAGCAAACACCAATGACCATGTATCCACGCCCCCTTCCCCCCGGCTGAACCTGGGCACACCCTCCCTTTCTGAATTGCCAGTTTTGTAATCACACAAAACCAAACCCGCGTGCCCTGCCCCTTCTCGAAGGCCCCACCCCCCACTCACTCCAACCCCCCCCCGCCACTCCCCTTCCCCCACCTTCACTCTCTTTCACTGGGCTGAGGGCAGAGGGTTGGGGGGTGGTGGGGGTGGGCATCAGCTGAGAGTATGGGCTCAGGACCGGGACAGGGGGTTAGAGTGTGGAAATCAGGGCCAACTTAACCCCAGACTCTGCACCCCATGGGCAAGCTGCCCCGCTGCACGCTCCCTCTCTCCTATATTGAGCCGACCCCACTGATGCCCTAGCGAAGAGACACAAGCCCAGCTTCCACTGACCCCACCCCACCCCACCCCGATCTCTGTGTCCTTCCAGATCCTCCTCCTTGTCCCTAGTCCCTGGCCCACCATGCTTGGGTGCACCCATCCATCGGTCCTCCTCCGCCCGGCATCTCAGAACGGCCCCGTCTCCTGCTTCACTATGGCAGCTCGTCCTCCCCAACGGGGCCAAAGCCCACAGCTCCTGCCTGTTTCGCTCCAGCCTTATGATGCAGGGTGACTTTGCTGCCTCTGGGCTGAGTAAACACTGAGTAAAACCTTTACAATTTGCCCCCATGCTAGTAGGTTTCAGGGGCGTGGTCTCCAGGCTTTAGATTCCCCTGAAAAATCAGTTGGGGGCCTCACACGTGTGAGGAGAAAGACGCGCCCCACATTCCCCTCACATACCAGAGCCTGGGGGGGCCCAGGCTAGTAGATTTTGTGTGTTCCAGCCCCGTGGCAGGGGGGGCAGGAGGGCTGGAGCACCAGCACGGGTTCCTCAATGCTGGGGGGGGAGAGCCTTGAGTCTTGGGGACCAGATCCAGACAAGCCAGGGGCCACACCCGGCCTCTGGGCCTTAGATTCCCCTGTCTTCTCTCTGGCTAATTTCTGCCAGGCAGGAGCCAACAACCCCTTCCCTTTGATCCCAGAAGGCTGGCCACGCATGATACTATGACAAACTCCGTGAGCGAGCAGGTCTCCCCCGCTGCCTCGCTCGCACGGAAGGAGTGTTCCCACGACACGATGACAAACACCATGAGCAAGCAGGTTTCCCTCTCTGCCTCGCAGGGATGGTCCTGCCTTGCGTGTCTTGCGTTGCTCTCTTGGTTCCGGGCCGCCCCGGCACTCCATGAGCTGCTCCCGATGAGGCAATCCATCGGGCTTTCCCCTTCAGCGCTTCTTCATTTCATTCTATTGTCAGAGAAAACTCATTCCAGCAGCCCCGCCCTCCCCAGGGATGAGTGTTTTCTTCCCTGTCGCCAGAAGCATCAGTCAGGCACCCAGCGGTGCACTGAAGTGTCCGTCTCGTTCTGCCGTCTGGGAAGTCGGAGCTGCAGATTGTGGGCTGTCTGTGATCAGCTGAGTGGCTTCCTGCTAATTCTCCCTCCAGATCCACGCCTGAGAGCTGCATACACAGTAAGCGCTAGCCTCTTGTTTGCAGCATCTTTTTCCTTTTCGCAGGTCCCGGGGTCTCTGTAGCTTTAGGCTGGGCTGTTATGAATGCAGAGGTTTGGCTGCGCTCTTGAAGGGCAGGTGTTTTCACAGCAGCTAGACAGACCTGCTGAGCAGCTGGAAGAAATGGAAATATCTAGGTGGAAGGCTGGCTTCTCCATGTCAGCCTGGGCCGGGACTGAATCCGGGTGGGCAAGGACAGATACGTGAGAGATGAGCCTGGAGCAAGGGCTGGGAGGGATCAGCTATAAAAGATTTGGAGTTGGAGGGGATGAAAGTTTGGGGGGAGATACAAGCGAGGCAGAATTACTCTAGATTAAGCCTGAGACCCAAGCAGTGGGATTTGCAATAATCACTCAAAAACCCAAAAACCCCAACTTTCAAAAACCAACCCACAGGTGGGAGGTGGGATCATAAATTTAAAATGTGGCAGCATTGGGGGCTAAGACAGATGCAGCTGGAGAAATTAGCAAGAGAGAAGACAGAAGCTGCCTAGAGGTCCCCTTCCCATGTCCCTGCTGCAGACAGACTGGCTGAGAGTAAAACCTAAGAGCAGAGAGAGAGGTCGCCTTGGATCTTGCCGGGTGCAGAGGAAGCACGTGGTCGCATCATTAGCATGATGCCCAGAGTAGTGTAGCTGTGCAGGGCATCTTTGTGTCGGTACCATGTGTCGAAGGAAGGGTGCCCCCCTCTGAGAGCTTACAGACCAATGGCACCAGCGGGTCCAGCACTGGACAGATTCTGGGAACCACCAGTTGTTACAGCAAAAACCCTTCCTATGGGGTTTTTTTTTTTTTCAAAGATTACTAGGACTGGAAGGGACCTCGAGAGCTCATCGAGTCCAGCCCCCTGCCCCCATGGCAGGACCAAATACCGTCTAGACCATCCCTGATAGACATTTATCTAACCTACTCTTAAATATCTCCAGAGATGGGGATTCCACAACCTCCCTGGGCAATTTATTCCAGTGTTTGACTACCCTGACAGTTAGGAACTTTTTCCTAATGTCCAACCTAAACCTCCCTTGCTGCAGTTTAAGCCCATTGCTTCTTGTTCTATCCTCAGAGGCCAAGATGAACAAGTTTTCTCCCTCCTCCTTATGACACCCTTTTAGATATCTGAAAACTGCTATCCTGTCCCCCCTCAATCTTCTCTTTTCTAAACTAAACAAACCCAATTCTTTCAGCCTTCCTTCATAGGCCATGTTCTCTAGACCTTTAATCATTCCTGTTGCTCTTCTTTGGACCCTCTCCAATTTCTTCACATCCTTCTTGAAATGCGGTGCCCAGAACTGGACACAATACTCCAACTGAGGCCTAACCAGCGCAGAGTGCTTTGGAGCATGTAGGGCCCTGCATGGATACACAGTTTGTATCCTCATCTGCATGTGTCCACAAAAAGAAGCCACGGATATCCGCATCCGTATCCACAGATGTGGATACCCATGGAGATAAAGCAGATACCCACAGATTTGCAGGGCTCTAGGGGTACGCATACCCATTGGGCACACAGAAGTCTTCCGGGGTGGTACATCGACTCATCTAGATCTTTGCCTAGTTTTACAACAGGTGACATGAAAAGCACCAGCGAAATCAGTACAAACTAGAACTTCATAAGGATAACGACTTGTTTGTGCCGCTCTGCGTACCAGCCACGGAAATGAGGGTTCACCGTTTATACCCCAAGCGATTTATTTGATAACGGTATGGTGCTAAGGAGCGCGTCGGCCATTTCTCAGCAATGTCGGGCTGGGGCCCTTCTGTAGGTCGTCTGATTTTGTAAGCAAGTTGTTTTTAAGTGAGGTGGAACTGGGGGGTCCATGAGACATGTTGGCTGCCTGGAAGGGGTACAGCCCTCTGGGACGGTTGAGAGCCAGTGCTCTGTGGACACGCACCTCAGCAGCATGTTCCGGGCTGTTGCTCCTGAGGAGAATCTGAGCACAAACCCCCAGGAGGAGTCTGGGGATTAGTGAGACCCAAATGGCAGAAGTGTCTCGGTTCTGAGACCAGGTGCCAGGGACACCCCCCGGAGATGCTCTTAGAGAGTGAGGGCACTGCCTACCTTCAACCAGAGACAGCCTCTAACACTTCCCATTAGCCACTAGGAGGACCTGGGGGAGACTGGCATTACAGCGGAGACAGTCGGTCAGCCTCTACACCCTACAGTCCCTTTGCAGATCACTAACAAGTCAGGACTATCTAACATCTTAGGAGAAGCCAACACACTGCCCTTGGTGGGCGATGGGCAAGCCAGGCTAGTGAGTGGGTTGCCCCTCATCTCCGGGGGTCACAGGATTGTGGTAACTAAGATGGTCTCCTGGCGTAGGGTAGTTTTGCTAGCGGTGCTGGTGTACCTAGAATGTGCAGGGGGTGCGGATGGGACCGTAGCAGTGCTGGGATTGGCTGCCGAGGGAGCGCCCGGCTCTCGCAGGCAGCGTGGTATGTCATCTGCCCCCACTTCACTTTGCCCGCCCTGGCTTTACGGGCCTGTCACTTTAATAACGACTGGTAGGAAAAAACCGACACGGAGGGAAACAACCAGCGGATGCGAGCAATGGGAAACAAAATGTCTCCTGGGCCACACAGACCCCTGATGCGGCCTGCAGGGTGTCCCCCACCGTTGGCTGTTCTTACAGGGGCCACCACAAGGACCTTTGCAAATGATCCCAGAGACCCACGCTAAGCCGGTGCTCTGGGGGGAGGAAGGGGACCAGGCCTAGCCCTCCGCAGCTGGGTAGGGCTGCCTGGCGCAGAGCTCTGGGCGGTGACTGTGGGGATGCCAAGGGGAACGGGGATGAGACTGGCGGGTGCTGTAGGCAACATGAGCCCCAACAGAGGTGACCAGCTGGACCAGGGCAGGCTGTAGAGATGAGTCTGGGCTGTGACACTCAACTATGGAGAGTTTGGTCCAGGGGCCTGCCTGGAACCAGGCAGCTTTGCTCCCATCCCAGTTTCTCTCTCCATTCTGGGATCAAGTGCACACAAACATCCTGCCCGCTTACCGGTGAACCGGGCCAGTTGCTGGGCTGAGGTCGCCCTCCCCCGGCGCCTTGAGAGCTGCGCTCCCGAGGAGGGAAAAGACCAGCTGGCTGAAAAGAGGAGAAAGAGGCCGCAGGCTTGATTTTGTAAGCAGGGTTTCCCCACCGCCAGCGGTACCATCTATCCTGTAAATGCCCTCGGCGGGCGGGAAGGGGCAGGTGTCCACATCAGGTGCCCGGAACTTTGTGAAATGTCCCAGAAACAAAATGTGGTTTCCTATGAAAAGGGGAACCAAGGGAATTATAAACAGCCTGCCTATAAGTACGAGTCAGGCAAAAGTACCGCGCAGACCCAGACCCAGAGGGCGAGGTACCTGTTGGCGGCTGTAGCATCGGGCTCACAGACTTGTGGTAACTATACCCTTCCCACAGTCTAGTTAGCAAATTATGTAATAAATCTGATTGAGCTGACCCATGCGGAGGTCTCTTTAATCACTGAATAAATTCGAACCTTACTAACCCCATTGTTGGTAATGAACAGGGGGCCTGTATGGGCACCTTGGTAGGCAGCAGGATTTGGTCTGACAAATCAGTGCTGCCAGCCTAGCAGCACAGAGACAACAGAACGCCCGGTTCTGATGAGCGGCACACCTAATCTGATCTGATTATAAAATCATGACTGGTATGGAAAAAGTGAATAAGGAAAAGTAATTTACTTATTCCCACAATATAAAAGCTAGGGGTCACCAAATGAAATTAACAGGCAGCAGGTTTAAAAACAACAAAACGAAGTTTTTCTTCACTGAGCACACAGTCAACCTGTGGAACTCCTTGCCAGAGGATGTGGTGAAGGCTAGGACTTTAACAGGGCTCAAAAAAGATGGAGGTTAGGTCCATCAATGGCTATTAGCCAGGATGGGTAGGAATGGTGTCTCTAGCCTCTGTTTCTGTGGAAATGGGTGACAGGGGAGGGATCACAAGAGGATTACTTGTTGTGTTCCCTCCCTCTGGGGCACCTGGCTTTGGCTACTGTCGGCAGACAGGATACTGGGCTGGATGGACCTTTGGTCTGACCCAGTATGGCCCTTCTTGTGTTCTTAAAGACCTTCTGGGTGTGTGTGTGTGTGTGTGTGTTCATGGCTTGCTGAGAAGACACGTAAGATTAAGCAGTTAAGAGAGGGAGCAAAAAACGAGGAACAAAAAATGCCACTTGAGAACAGGAATTGCCGAATCGAGACTCTGGTTCAGCACAGCTGCGAGGACGGCTCACGGAATGTCAGTGAGCGGAAGGGAAGGAAGGTCGGTTCTTTGCACCAGCTTAAGGAGTTAGGAAGCACTTTTGCAAGAGCAATTAACTGTGGCAAAGCAGGGTGCCCGAGCAGGGGAATTGTGTTAAGTGCTGGAAGGAACCTGAGGATTTGAGAGGAGAGGTTTGCGATGGACGGGGATGACCTGCAGTGTTAAGCGAGAGAGCTGAAGAGTGTAGAAAGCAGAGAAAATTCAATGATCAAGGGAGGGAAAAGACACAGGAATTAACCATAGACTCTCTCAGGAGCTCGTTAGAAGAAAGAAAATGCAGTTATGCAGGTCCAAGAAACACCAGTGATCTACAAGGTAACTCTGGGTATCTGTCATGAAGGAGGAATTGAGAAAGAACCACCTACCTGGTAGTTTCTCCATCTTGTTTTTTTTAAAACCAGTTTGGTCATTTCTACCAGCTTGAAATAAAGATCAAATCAGCCTGATGATGGATCCAGACAAACACCCCTAGAAGGAAACCCTAAACCAACCAAAATGACTAGTTTAAAAAGAAAAGCTCTATGATCTTAGCACATTTTTAGACCGACCCAAAAGATATATTTGGCTATTGGCTGCAAAGCAGGTAGAAATTCCTGGTGGGCAACTATATGGCTTGGAAAATTGATTTTGCCATCAAATGCTTTTGGAAATTGGTATATTGGCGTGATTCATGCCCCTCACCCCACACCCTGGGGTCATGGGTGTGCGTGTTCATGGAATCACAAGCCTGAAATAAGGGCGTGGGGAGAACAAAAGGGCTCCATTAATTAATTCAGATTTTAATCAAAAGGAGGCAATAAAGTTGCACCATTGTGAAAGATTTAAAGGACCGAAATGAATGAAGCCTCCCTGATGATATAACTCTATTTAAAAAGGAAGGTGCATGTGCATTTTGTGTGCCAAGTAAATTGGCTTTCAAAGAATTCTGCTACAAATCCATTTGCTTCAATAATTAAAGAGCTAACATTTTTTATTTTGAAGATGCAATGGTATAGATGAAACAAGTTAGCCTCGTTAAAGTATTATTCAAGCAATTCCCAGGGTGGTACCTTAATTTAAAGTTAAAGGCCTCGATTGTTGAGGTGTCTTTAAGTTGCAATTCTTGTGTGAATTTTGGTTCCAAGAAAAAAAGCTGACGAGACGCTGGAAAGCAAAAGGCAGCAACATCACTTGGACTTTGGGGACAGCAGCCAATATGTTGTAGGAAGATAAAGAGGAATGGCCTTTCCTGGGAGGCACCGTTAAACGGTTTTGTCTGTGGGGAAAAAAAATCTAGACAAGCAGAATTGGTTTTAACCCAGGGTTTGCTCTAATGGGCATTAAGAATTGTTATCCACAGACGCCACTCCTAAAACATGACAAATATAAAACAAAGCCATTCATTTCTGAAGTCCTCAAACTTTTGTTTTATATTTAAGCAATGGATCTTGGAAACCAAACACAAGTAACTAATAAAAAACAATGAATAGTCCTATGGCACCTGAGACTAACAATAGGATCAGGAGCTTTTGTGGATAAAACCTACTTCCTCACATGTCAATGACACCCTGCCTTCGAAACAAACGCTCCTTTACACAAGGCAAGGCCTGATGTGTGAAAATGAAGTTAGTAAACGCAAGTAGGTAGAAACAAAACTCTACTCGTCATCCTTCAAACCTGCAAAATAAGTGCAGGGAGGGCAGGGAAGGAGAAAAAGTAAATGGAAGTAAATTGAAGTATTAGGAATATGTCTAGAATGCTTTGTTGCTTGCATATTAGTCATGTGGGTTACTCACTACAGGCTGTTGGTTTAGTAAGTGAACAGATACAGGAATTGTTATTTTTATCTGCTGTGAAGACAACCCTCCTTTCTCCCCACCTCTCCGGAAAACACTTCTGAAACTTTTGTAAGTAACTCTCTTCCCTTTTCTGATCTGCTGCCAGCGTTCCTAGGAACGGGGACTTTGCTCACTGCTTTGCGTGAACCTGTTTATCAGAACCACCGACTGTGCTGGGGTCCGACTGTATGGTCCACTAGTGCGGCAGGGTTAAGTTAGCTCACTGTTCTGTGTGCAGCCAGTGGACGTTCTCTGGGCAGGGAACCTGTAGCAATAACCGATTGCCATGTGCTTGCAGCAGTTAAAAAGCCTGCCCATTACCATGTGTCAGGTCTTTATGAAACTCACCCTTTTCGGGATATTGTGCAAGCTGGGGTTGCAGCAAGAGCCTCAGCCTGACTGCAAAAGAACGCCTGGCATGGTTACTGTTCCAGGACCTAAGCATCCATACACCAATCAGACCTGGCTGAATGCATAAATCCATTTCTACAGCTGGGTGTCCTTGGATCCTGTGTCTCTTGAGACACCAGGCCTGCTCCTCCTTTATTGTGGGCAAACCTCAGACCTGAAACAATGTTGCAAAGTGTTAAAGCTGAAAAACCCCAAACATTCAAAAGGTTTCTACCTGTATATCCCTAGGATACGCAGTCATTACACGTGTATTATCCGCAGCAGGTTTCTATAAACTCAAGGGGGCTCTATTTTATATTTCCCTCTCTGCTGTGTTTAAAATGTGCTGGCCATTAGAAAGCCTGTTGTGTTTCAACATTGGCAAAAGTTTGTCTGGCATTGTGATGGGATGCCCAGGGTGTAGCCTGGGACTATGGGACCGCTGTTACCCCTCCCCCAATTCTCCAGTCCAGACTGTTTCCCACAATGTTTTGCTAGTGACAAGCAGCAAACCCCTCCAGGCGCTGTGATCACTCAGCACAACCTCACAGGGAGCCCCACGCCCAGCGAAAGTGCAGGAATGCTCCCGGCGCCTCTCCTGAATCACAGGGAGAAAAGGCACCGGCCAAATCCTCCCAGCCTTGCACTTCAATAAGGCACCTGCTTTAATTGGAAACGGAAAGTGGGCATGTACCAGCCTTTGTAGCCTGAGCCGATGTACCAACTCACGGGGGAAAGAAACAGTTGAACCAAAGATAGCTATGCAGTGATTATAACGCACGGACAAAAAGTCAGAGTGGTCACCAGAATAAAATATAGCACGCAGTCTAACCTCTCAGCCCCTAGCCTGAGCAAACCGTTTTCCTCCTCCCGCTGGCTACTGCAGTTCATAGTACCCAGGATTCACCCTTGAAACCTGGGCCAGTCACCACTGTTCAAGTTTTCTGAGCATCGTTGTTGCTTGCAGCATAGGTGGGGGCAAGAGGAAGGGCCAAGCATGGGCCCGTGTGTTGTTTTATTGCCTTAGTCCAGTGCTTGGGGAGCACACGTCCAGGCCTGTCTGGTGGGACTGGGCATGGCTTCACTTTGGGACGCAGCAACACCCTGCTGGGAGTGAGTCACTGACTGTAACTCCTGTGCTGGACAACAGCTGGCAATGCCTGTTCAGCACCCCCCCGCAGGCCTTGGGTATCTCCCTGGTCACCGTCTCTGGAGAGCTCGTGTCAGGGCGCATCCCAAACCCACAGCACCTTTAAGTGACAACCTGACAACACCTTCTCAGAACTTCACGTGCACTAGCGCGATCCAGCGCCAGCGAGAACAGTAACTTTCAGCGGCTCAGAACCTGTCCCGACACCGCACATGCCCCGCTTTGGATGCACTGACAGTGCTATATAAATGAGGAACACGGGGTACAGAATGTCACAGGGATAGCATATACCTTCACTCTAAAAAGCTTGGGGGAAACTCTGTAACTAATTTTCTCATTAAAACAGAGGGGTTAGAGGAAAAAGCAATACATTTTCTCATTTATAATGTTAGCACCCTTGTCTTTGCTGTCAAACTCTCCCCCTCCCCTCACGGTTTAGCAATTAATCCTACACACATGGGGACATATAACCGTGGCAACCCTTCTAGCAGACAGCCCAACAATCTGTGGCATGCAGACAGCATACAAATCTGCCAGCTAAATGGTAAGAGAACCTCCAATTCCTGAACCAGCCACCCCTGCTACAATACTGATTAGCAGAGTGCCCACAGCTAGGTTTTTGTTTCTACTGGTGGTGCACATTACTTGGTGCACATATAAAAATTTATTCCGCACATGGATGGAACAAGATTAGCAAGAACATTGAGTGGGGAGGAAGTGGGAGTTCCCAACCGTGAGGATTAGTGTGAACCTGTAGCCAGTGCCGTAACGAGGTATTTTTGTGCCCCCTCGCCTGAGGTTAGCATGTTCACTTTTTACTTTTGCAGCTTATTATTTTTACTTATTGCGTCTTTGCGCCTTGGATTATGATGCGCCTGGGGCAAGCACGCAGCTTGCCCCGCCCTTGTTACAGCCCTGTCTGCAGCCAAGATGAGCACTGACATACAGAAAGGACTCCCCATACCCGTGGTAGCTTTTGAGACTATTGTCTGGAGGCTAAAACAGGCAACTAGAAGCCAGGACTCCTGGGTTTTTCTCCCAATTCTGTCACTGATCCACTGGGTGACAGCACCGTGCCTCAGTTTCCTTCTGTGCAAATGAGGGATAATGACACAGTCTGCTTTCCTGAAGGGCTGTAATAGGTGGAGTGTAATTTAGACTCTGTGTCCCTTCTTGCCTGCAGGATGGGAGCCATGAGTCCGGCGCTGGCCCTTCTGGCCCTGGCCCACCTGCTGGGCTCGGCTGCCACCCTGAAAATCAGCGCTTTCAACATCAGGGCCTTTGGAGACAGCAAGCTGTCCGACGAGACCACGGCGGGCATCATTGTGAAAGTGAGTGCACCAAGCTGCCCGAGTTCCCGGCTTGTCGGGGGTCAGGGCTGGGACGGGGCGGTGCTGGCTCTAGGCCTAGCTCAGGAACCTCTCCGGCAGCCAGGGGTGCCGCAGGGACGACACGTTAGTTCAGCTAGTGTCTGGAGTGGACAGCCCCGGCCCTGCCCCGCCTCTTGCCACTGACACCAGCTATTATCGCTGCTAGGGAGCAAGGGGTGCCCACTGCCAGGCCAGGCCAAGGGGGCCCCCCCAGCTACTCTGGACAGGCTCTGCTGGTGGACAATGTGGTGGGGGAGGCAGAGCGGCCACTGAGGCCAGGGTCTCCTGCTGGAGGCAGACAGGGAGAGGATGTCCCAGGGCCTTGCTTGGTTCCCAGGGCGGTGGGCAGAAAATGGCTGTGAAAGGCTGGGCCGCACCCATCCCTGGGGTCACCCCGCCAGCCGCAGAGCCAGGCCCCACACTGACAGCCCCTCCAGCCTCCCTCGGGAGGGGCCACTGGCAGGAAGAGGACGGGCTGGGGGAGCAGGGGTCCACAGCCAAGGACACTGGCACCTCCTGGAGCCCAGCACATCCCTCCCCCATTCCCCCTCAGCCCAGACAGCTCTGCAGCTGTGGGGTCTGGCCCCGGCTATTCCTCTGGTGCTGAGCCCAGCCCCCGGCCACAGCCCCTCTGTGTCCCCTCAGGTCCCACCCACCAGGCGAGCCCGGCTCTGACCCCCGGGAAGCCAATAGCACCGAGCCAGGAGGTGCCCGGGCTGCCAGCCCGCTGGGCGCTCTGCAGAGGAACAGGCAAGGGAGCAGCCCTGGAGCCAGAAGAGAGGCAGGGGGGAGCCCGAGAGGTGGGCCCAACCCAACCCAAATCTGGGCCTGGGCTGGGCAGAAACAGCCTCCTCACTGCTGTGCTCTGTGTGCCCACCCAGGCTGTGGTGCACGGAGCCGGCCCAGGCAGGGACGGGCCCCAGCGGTGACCCAGGGCAGGCCCCCGGTTTGCTGCTCGGTGCGGCTCCTTGTCTGAGCTCCAAGGGGGCACGGCCAGGGCTCTGGGCTGTGCGACAGGCGGCCTGGCTCCTCACTGTTCAGAGAGGCCTGGCAAGTCCCTTCCCCTCCCCGGGGCTCCCCCGCCATGGTGGTGACATCCATGCCCCAGCGGCAGGGCCCAGGCGCCTGCTACTGCCTCGGCTCCCTAGCCTGCAGCGGGGGGCTCGGTCCATCCCCAGTGGGGTTCCTGCCCTGGGCGTGGCGATTCGAATGGAGCAGGAGCCGCCTTCTCTCCTCTCTGGGGCTGCCCCCGCTCGCCTTGGCTGCCAGGGAGCTGCATGATGTCCACGGCCACAGAGCCCAGCGCTCTGGTCCCAGGCCACGGCCGGCCCTCCCCAGGCTCTGCTGCCCGCGCCCTGACAGCCGCCCGCATGCCCCTGCAGATCCTGTCGCGGTACGACATCGTCCTGGTGCAGGAGGTGCGGGACGCCGATCTCAGCGCCGTGACCAACCTCCTGGAGCAGCTCAACAGGTAACAGTCGGTGGGCGGGAGGGAGGGGACCCCTGTCTCAGCCCCCATTAATGATTAACGAGGCTGCACGAGCAGAGACCGAGTAGCCACCTGGCTCCGTGGCTGGGAGGCTGGATCAGGGCCGCCTATCCCTGCCGAGGGTGGGTCAAGTCAGGCTGGGGCTCGGGTCCAACAGTGAGACCCTCCTTCGGCCCCCACGGTCATTGGGGGGGAGGAGGGGGCACAGAAGGCCCAGCTGACAGGGCAGGCTAGTTAGCTGGCATCCATAGGGAGATCTGCGTGCCTAGGGCCAGGCCCCTCCTCAGCCCCACACAAGGAGCACGGCGCAGGGCATGGCTGGCGGGGGACTGGCAGGGTTTGTCTGAGGCCTGCACCCACGGCCTTGGCTCTCCTGGCACTGCCAGGGGCACCCCATTGACGCCGGGAGCGTGTGAGGCTTGGAGCCACGGCCAGCCTGGGAGGTCAGCGCTGTTCTCCTTTGCGTCCCCCCAGCGCATCGAAGTACGAGTACAGCTACGAGATCAGCGAGCCCCTGGGCCGGGAGAACTACAAGGAGATGTACCTCTTCATCTACAGGTAACAGGGCTCCTGGAGAGCCGGCTCGGCAGCTGTCAGCCCAGAGCCAGGCCCGGCTCCCGCTGCCCACCTCAGCAGTGACTCCGGGGGACTCTGTGGAGCTAGGGACCTGGGGGACCGGCCCCACACAGAGCAGCCCCCTCAGCCCTTCCCTTGGGCCCCTGCAAGCAGGCAGTACAGTGCAGAGGGGCCCTGCTTGCCACAAGAACGAGGCCGCTGGAGTCTGGTTGTGCCCGCTGTGGGGTCAGCGCTCAGGCCCTTTGCTGCCTGTTTCTGTGCGTCTGAACACTCGCGCTGGGCAGCGTGTCCCAGATGCAGCATTTCCTACCTGGGCAACAGCCACTGAGGCGGTGGGTCATGGGACAAGCACGTCCCAGCTGCTCTTGGGGCAGGCTGAGGGTTATTAGTTCCCCACCCCCTACCAGTGGGGGGTGGCCAGGCCGGGGGTCCAGTCCCTCCCTGCTCCACTGGGTCCCAGCTCAGGGCAAGCATGCTCACCGCTGGGTCAGCACGGCATCTGTCCAAAACACCTGATACCACCCAGCACACTAGCTGCCCCCGAGCTCCTTCCTACCCTGTCCCAGGCGCAGCAACCCTGGCATCTCCGCGGCATCTGGGCTCCTCAGCCCACGCAGCTCTCCCCCACCCGGGGCCTCCACCTAGGCCTCAGCCATTCCCAAGCTGGCACCTGCAACACACAACCTCCCTCCTCAGGGGTCCACCCTGAATGAGCCACGGTTGCTCCCTTTTATTCCTGGTCTCCAGCTGGAGCATGCCCAGTAGGGTCAAGGGGGTGGGGCCTCCCCAGCCCAAAGGGTAGAGTTAACCCTTGTGGTACCAGTGTGGGGCATGCACACCCTGTCACACGGGGTTTTTAAATCTGCACCATTCTTTTAAGATTTCCCCCCCTCAAAACTGCATAAACCTAATTCCAAGTCTTGGCACTGGGCTCCGAGGTGGACCAAAGGGACCTACTGTCCTTCCCCTCCCCCCCGTGATCAAACAGCTGAAAAAAGGAACTAACAAACAACGGGCTAAATCTGCAGCTGGTGTTAATGGGAGCAGCGCTGCTGACAGCGGTGGAGCAGAGCTGCGAGGGGAGCCCCGGGCTGGGCTAGCGGGGGGCTGATGGGGAGGACTGAGGGGTGCTGGCAGTAGGGTTGCCAGGTGTCCGGTATTCACACGGACAGTCCGGTATTTTCGCCTCATAAGAACATAAGAACATAAGAACGGCCGTACCGGGTCAGACCAAAGGTCCATCTAGCCCAGTATCCTGTCTGCCGACAGTGGCCAGCACCAGGTGCCCCAGAGGGTGGACCAAGACAATGATCAAGCGCTTTGTCTCCTGCCATCCCTCTCCAGCCTCTGTCAAACAGAGGCCAAGGACACCATTTTATCCCCTGGCTAATAGCCTTTTATGGACCTAACCTCCATGAAATTATCTAGCTTCTCTTTAAACTCTGTTATAGTCCTAGCCTTCACAGCCTCCTCTGGCAAGGAGTTCCACATGCTGACACGCTGTGTGAAGAAGAACTTTCTTTTATTAGTTTTAAACCTGCTACCCATTAATTTCATTTGGTGTCCTCTAGTTCTTCTATTTAGGAACTAATAAATAACTTTTCTTTATCCGCCCTCTCCACACCACTCATGATTTTATATACCTCTATCATATCCCCTCAGTCTCCTCTTTTCTAAACTGAAAAGTCCCAGTCGCTTTAACCTCTCCTCATATGGGACCCGTTCCAAACCCCTAATCATTTTAGTTGCCCTTTTCTGAACCCTTTCCAAGGCCAAAATATCTTTTTGAGGTGAGGAGACCACATCTGTACACAGTATTCGAGATGTGGGCGCACTCATAGTTTTATACAGGGGCAGTAAGATATTCTGGGTCTTATTTTCTATCCCTTTCTTAATAATACCTAGCATCCTATTTGCCTTTTTGACCGCCGCTGCACACTGTGTGGAAGTTTTCAGAGAACTGTCCACGATAACTCCAAGATCTCTTTCCTGATTTGTCGTAGTTAAATTAGCCCCCATCATACTGTACGATAGTTGGGGTTATTTTTCCCAATGTGCATTACTTTACACTTATCCACATTAAATTTCATTTGCCATTTTGTTGCCCAATCACTCAGTTTGGTGAGATCTTCTTGGAGTCCCTTACAGTCTGCTTCTGTCTTGACTATCCTAAACAGTTTGGTATCATCCGCAAACTTTACCACCTCACTGCTTACCCTTTCTCCAGATCATTTATGAATAAGTTGAACAGGATTGGTCCTAGGACTGACCCTTGGGGACACCACTAGTTACCCCTCTCCATTCTGAAAACTTACCATTTATTCCTACCCTTTGTTTCCTGTCTTTTAACCAGTTCTCAATCCAAGAAAGGACCTTCCTCTTATCCCATGGCCATGTAATTTACACAAGAGCCTTTGGTGAGGGACCTTGTCAAAGGCTTTCTGGAAATCTAAGTATACTATATCTACTGGATCCCCTTGTCCGCATGTTTGTTAACCCCTTCAAAGAACTCTAATAGATTAGTAAGACAGGATTTCCCTTTACAGAACCCATGTTGACTTTTGTCCAACAAATTATGTTCTTCTACATGCTTCACAATTTTATTCTTTACTATTGTTTCGACTAATTTGCCCGGTACTGAAGTTAGACTTACCGGTCTGTAATTGCCCGGATCGCCTCTAGAGCCCTTTTTAAATATTGGTGTCACGTTGGCTACCTTCCAGTCATTAGGTAAGCCGATTTAAGGGATAGGTTACAAACCACAGATAATAGTTCAGCAATTTCCCATTTGAGTTCTTTTAGAACCCTTGATGAGTGCCATCCGGTCCCGGAGATTTGTTAACATTAAGTTTTTCTATTTGTTCCAAAACCTCCTCTAATGACACTTCAATCCGGGACAGTTCCTCAGATTCATTACCCACAAAGGACGGTGCAGATTTGGGAATCTCCCCAACGTCCTCAGCCGTGAAGACTGAAGCAAAGAAATCATTTAGTTTCTCCGCAATGGCTTTATCGCCCTTGATTGCGCCTTTATAGTTCGATCGTCTAGGGGACCCACAGGTTTTTTAGCAGGCTTCCTGCTTCTAATGTACTTAAAAACATTTTGTTATTTCTTTTTGAGTTTTTGGCTAGCTGTTCCTCAAAATCTTTTTGCTTTTCTTATTACATTTTTACACTTGATTTGACAGTGTTTATGTTCCTTTCTATTTATCTCACTAGGATTGGACTTCCACTTCTTAAAAGATGCCTTTTGTCCTCACTGCTTCTTTTACATGGTGGTTAAGCCACGGTGACTCTTTTTAGGTCTCTTGCTATGTTTTTAATTTGGGGTATACATTTAAGTTGGGCCTCTATTATGGTGTCTTTAAAAGTTTCCATGCAGCTTGCAGGGATTTGGCTCTAGTCACTGTGCCTTTTAATTTCTGTTTAACTAACCTCCTCATTTTTGTGTAATTCCCTTTTGAAATTAAATGCCAGGGTGCTGGTCTGCTGAGGTGTTCTTCCCACCACAGGAATGTTGAATGTTATTATATTATGGTCACTATTCCCAAGCGGTCCTGTAACGGTTATTTCCTGGACCTGATCCTGCGCTCCACTCAGGACTAGATCGAGAATTGCCTCTCCCCTTGTGGGTTCCTGCACCAGCTGCTCCAAGAAGCAGTCATTTAAGCCATTGAGAAATTTTACCAGCCTCCTGTCTGGTAAAAAAATTCAGAAAATACCAGACACCTAAGATGTCCAGTATTTTCTGATTTTTTTCCCGGGCCAGGAGGCGAAAATGCCAGGCACCTGGCAACCCTACAAACACTCAGCACCCGGCCTCCCCCCGGCCCCCAACACCTCTAACCCCTCCGACCCCAGACCCCATGCTTACCTGGTTCCGCAAGGCTGCTGGCACAAAATGGCTGCCGGCAAAAAGACCAAGGGGAAGCAATGACTCCCCTGGGTCTTAGTGCTCAACCACTCAACCTGTTCCTATCCCTGCACTCACTCTTAAAGGGAACATGCTGTTTTAATGCTGTTTTATATATATATATATATATTGCTTAATAAGTCTTGGAGTCCTTTTTTTTTTTTTGCTCAACAACTTTGGTCTCCCCCCCTTTTTTTTTCTTCAACAGAATTTTTTCCCGGTATTTTCTTTTTTGGGGGGGATGGGTGTTCGGTATTTTTGTTTCAAACATCTGGCAACCTTAGCTGGCAGAGCGGGTGTGGTGGGAGCCAGGGGGCTTGGAGTCAGGGCTGAGGGGCAGTGTGGAGCCCCTACAAGCCAAACCCTCTGACACAAGCAGCTGGAGCCCCCTTCCCACCCTCTTCGTCTCTCCCTCCCCGTTTCCACGCAGGACGCAGTCGGTGTCCGTAGTGGCCACGTACCAGTACCCAGACCCAAGCAACACCTTCAGCCGGGAGCCGTTCATCGTGAAGTTCTCGTCCCCCAACTCGAGTAAGCCGAGCCCGCTGGCAGGGGCAACCCAGCTCTGCCCAGCCCCACGAAGGGCCCAGCCCCCAGTTTGTACGACCAGCCAGGCTGGCGGGCCACCTCCTTGAGGGGAGCCATGCGCTGGCTCAGGCATGGAGCTGAGGGGGTGGCAGATGCATGGCCCCAGGACAGGCGCATTGTCATGGCCTCCCGCAGGGAGGGCCCCGGGGCCCCTGCTCCAGGCTCAGGCCCTGCTGCTGGAAGGCAGGGAGACTCTGCCAGGGCTGGGAAATATGCCGGGGGGGTCCATTCCCCCAGCCACGGGTACGGAGAGGACTGGACCTTGCAGTCACGTTCTGCTGCGACCTGGCATATTTGCAGAGCGAGAGGCACTGGGGGACGTCGTGAGATGCCAGGACCTCAGCTCCGGATCCCAGCTTTCGCCCAGCCGGTGGGGCGGGGGGCTCTCTGGCCGCGTTGGCCAATAGAGGACAGGACACTTGCAGGTGTAGATGAAGGGAGAAAGCAGGGAGTGGACCATGTCTGCTGGGCGGGGGCACTCTTGTCCCCACTAGGCCAGGACAATCTGGGGGAGTGCTGTTGGGGGCGTTACTGGAGCTGGTGCACAAACCTTATGGGACAGGACAGCACGTGTTCATATGTACACGTATGATGGCTCTGTGTGTGTGTGAGTGTATATTATGGTGCTGGGTGTGTGTTCACATGCATGTGCATGATGGCTGTGTGTATGTGATGGCTCTGGGTGTGCATGTGTGAAAGCTCTGTGTGTGTGCGCGATGGCTCTGTGTGCATGCATGCAATGGGTGGGGACGTGTCAGTGAGCTGGCTCTGCGTGTGTGCACAATGGCTCTCTGTGTGCACGCGTGCGATGGTCAGGGATGTGTCCGTGAGTGAGCTGGCTCTCCGTGTGTGTGCGATGGCTCTCTGTGTGCATGTGTGCGATGGCCGGGGACGTGTCCATGTCAGTGAGCTAGCTCTGCATGTGTGCAATATGGCTCTCTGCGTGCACGCGTGCATGTGATGGCCAGGGATGTGTCCGTGTCAGTGAGCTAGCTCTCCATGTGTGCGCGATGGCTGGGGAAGTGTCGGTGAGCTGGCTATGTGTGTATGTGTGATGGTGCTCTGTGTGCACGCGTGTGATGGCCGGGGACGTGTCCGTGTCAGTGAGCTGGCTCTGCGTGTATGTGCAATGGCTCTCTGTGTGCACACGTGCAATGGCCGGGGACGTGTCCGTGACAGTGAGCTGGCTCTGCGTGTGTGTGATGGTGCTTTGTGTGCATGCGTGCGATGGCTGGGGATGTGTCTGTGGGATGACCCTACCTCATGTCTCTGGCAGAGGTGCAGGAGTTCGTGCTGGTGCCCCTGCACACTCCCCCCAGCGAGGCTGTGGCCGAAATCGACGCCCTCTACGATGTCTACCTGGATGTCATCGACAAGTGGGGGACTGACGTAAGCCGCTGCATCTGGTGCAAATCCAGCACCGTGTGAACGTACAAGGAGGCTTTAGATCCACAGCTAATGAGGCCAGAAGGGCTGTTCTGAACTTCCCATCTGAGGTCCTGCATCGCCCAGGGCAGAGAACCCAGCCCCAGGGTCCTGGGCCAAGCCCGGCGCTCCCTTTCCCCCTTGCTTAGAGCTGGGCTGGAACCCCCAGCGTCCCATCAGCTGCTGCCTCTGGGCCACCACGCTGGCCAGGAATGAGCCCGCCGCGCTCAACCGAGATCTGGTTCCCAGAGGATCTGGCCCTCATGCCGCATGGCCTGACAGCGGCAGGGTGACTCGCCCCCCATGGAAACAGCCTCCTCGTGTCCGGTTTCATGGCGGATAAATGCCAGAAAATGCACCCGTCTCTCTGAGGCAGACCACGGCCGTCACCATCTCCAGTAGGCCTGGCTCCGTGGGGCACGGACCGGGCCGTTTACATACAGACTCTGAGCGCCCCGGGTTCCTGCCTGGAGAGCCTGTCAATGCCAGAGCTCTGGGCTTAGGGCCTGGGCCTGTAGCGGCAGCCCCTCTCTGGGAGGCTGGGGCTGGCAAAAGGCTTTTTGGTGGAAAAGGCCGTTTCTGCAGAATCAACATTTTCCTCAGGGGAAGTCTTTGTGGGAAAAACGTGGGCTCTCCTGCAGGAAAATGGAGAGGAACTGGCTGATACAGGATCCCGCTGGCCCGAAATGCAGGGTCTGGGTTGTCGAACGGCATCAACACGATTCCTTTTGAGGTTTGGCATGAAACTGCATCTGCAGGCTCTGCTGCAGTGCCTCATGGGAGTGGTAGTTCCGGTACCTCATTACCCATTCTCCCCGAGGGAATCTCCAGATGGACTACATCTCCCATGATACACCACAGCCTCTCCTCTGGCCAAACCATGATGTGATGGCTAGGAGGTGCGGGCGGGGGGGGGGGGGGAAGCACCTGAACTACAACTCCCATGAGGCACTGTGGCAGCCTTTTAAAATCTGCCTCCCCTCCCCAAAAATGGACTTTTCCAAATCAAAACTTTCCATTCCAGGTAAAACTTTGACATTTTGACTTTTCATCCCAATTCGAGACAAAATCAATGAGATTTCGGCCCTTCCCTGGGTAGGGTTGCCAGGTGTCCGGTTTTTGCCTGGACTGTCCGTTATTCAGGTCCCCTGTCCAGTAAAAAAACAGAAAATACTGGACATGTGAAATGTCCGGGATTTCCTGTTTCCCTTGGACGGAAGCCCGGCGGGGACAATTTTCCCCTGCCGTGTCTGGCGGGGGAGTGATGAGCGTGGGGCCATTTAAAGGAGCAGCACCCCCTTTCTTTTTTCTCAACAACTTTGGTCTCCCCTCCCCCTTTTTTTTCCGCTCAACAGAATTTTTTCCCGGTGTTTTTTTTTGGGGAAGGGGGCGTTCGGTATTTTTTGTTAAACCATCTGGCAACCCTATCCCTGGAAGGGAAGTTCTGCCTTTCACCGAGCCCTCGTGGTGCAGACCAGAGGGCCCAGCACCCATGCCCCGACACTGAAAGCGTAAGGGAGCTAGGCCCAGCTCTCTCAGCCCTGTCCCAGTGTCTGCCGGCACCCAACACCCAGCCCACTCAGGCTGTTCTTCCACAGAACATCATATTCCTGGGAGACTTCAACGCCGACTGCTCCTACGTCAGGAAAGGGGACTGGGAGTCTATCCGCCTGCGCACCAGCGAGGTGTTTGAGTGGCTCATCCCCGACACCATGGACACCACGGTTGGGAAGTCGGACTGCGCCTACGACAGGTGAGACGCCGCCTTTCCGAGCATCGCGTTGGCGCACCCCGGGGCCTTAACGTTCCTCCCGCCTGGCTCCCAGCACGTAGACGCCATCTAAAACCCCTCGACAAATGCCTTTGTGGCCTACAAATAAAAGCTCATAGTTTGCTATCAGGAGGGGTCTCTCTCCCCCAACAGCAGCCACAGAACTGGGGCTCGGCAGGACAGGCCATCTCTCCCCACTCACAGCCCTGGAGATGGGGGGAGTCACCTCTTTCTCTGGCTGCTTCAGCCCTGCACTTCCCAAATCCCCCTTCTTGCCCCACTACTCCCCCCACCTACCCCTATTTCCCCCACCTCACCTCACAGTCCCCTCCCATCCACCCCTTATTCCCCCCAGGCCACCCTCTCTCCTTACATGTGAGGGTCCAGAAACTTAATTAGTGGAGTCACATCTGGGAGCCACTAATTACGTGGGCAGCTCTGCCTGCTCCATGGACCACCTGACTGGAGCTTGCAGACCACTGGTGGTCCACAGGCCACGGATTGAGAACCTCTGACCTAGCAGCTCCGCAGAGAGGACTCAGCCTTTGCTGGCTGCCCCTGCCTGCGTTCCCTCCTGTGGCTGAGCCAGGAGAGCTCAGCAAGGGCCTGGGGAGAGGGCTTCTCGGCGTAGGTCTTAGCTCCAGCTTCTCACCAGAGACCCACTCTCGGAGGCGGGCCAGAGCAGGCGGCATGTGGGGCCAGGAGGAAGAGTGGAGGATAGCCTGGCACCGCGCTGTGTCTCAGCCCTGCCGATGTGATCCCCAGCTCCCTGGAGTCGGGGCTTTTCCTTGCTGTGTCTGACTGTGAAATGAGAGCCCCGGGAAAGCGCAGGGCTTTGACCCGAGGGGGGGTTGTTCTGTTGCAGGATTGTGGTGTGTGGCCCTAAGCTGAAGAAAAGCATCGTGCCCAAGTCGGCCGCTGTCTACGATTTCCAACACGTTTTCAAGCTGGAGGAAGATGAGGTCGGTTGGCCTGGCCCCCGAGAGCAAATATTTAGTTCCTTTAGACAGCGGAGCTCTTCCTGCCGCTGATACTCCAAGGCAGCCCCCTCCCCAGGGAACAGTCATTCTAGGGGGACCCTGCCTCTGGCCAGGCCCAGGCGTTCTTGTTTAGACAACATTTTGGAATGACAGGGATGTCCGCTGCTCCCGGGAAAGGGGGAGTCTCAGGGCTTCATCACGGGGAGTTTCAGACCCTGCAAGTCACTGATGACCTCTGTCCACCACAGCTCCCTGCCTGTTCTCTGTGTGTGACACACGCTAGGCCGGCAGCATCTAAGAGTGGCAGATGTGTGTGTGTGTGGGGGGGGTTACTATTTTTCATGTCCCTTTGCGGGGGTAAAACCAGGTGTCTTTAGTGGCCAGGAGTCTCTGACTCTGCAGGGCCCCAAGGATAAGGAAAACATCAGACTGGCTCAGACCAAAGGTCCATCCGGCCCAGTGTCCTGTCTGCCGACAGCGGCCAATGCCGGGTGCTGCAGGAGTGACCAGACCCGGTGATGACCAAGCGACCCAACAATGACTAGTGCATTTAGATCCTCTCTAAACAAGGTCTTCTCTACCTCGAAACCAACAGCTTGAAAGTCAGGGCATCAGGGCTACCCCGGGAACCACTGCTTGGGAATTCTCAGTAGCTAGGAGATCTTCATCATTAATGAGGCCCAGCCGGGGATGCTGGCAGTAAGGACGTCAGCGGTTAACCGGCAAGCATCAGCCGTACCGTGTGATGCTTATCGATTACCGGTTACCTAGCAGCCCGGCCAGGCTGGAACTGCCTCTGCCCGCGGGACCCCGTTTAAGCGGGTAACTGTAACGTTTAACAGGATTTTACAGCCCTATCTGCCAGTCTCGAGGCTGGAGACGGGAGAGGCCCCTGGGAAGGTTACCTGCTACATGCTGCTGACTAGCCCCAGGTGGAGCTAAGCTGGCAGAGCTGTTACACTGTGTCCCCACTTGCTGTTTCCATGCAGGCTCTGGCTGTCAGCGACCATTTCCCCGTGGAGGTGACCCTGAAGGCTCCCTGATGCTCCAGGCTGCCTTCACCAGCACCCGCTCGGACCCCTCTCCCTCCGCGGCAGTGGAGCCCGGCTCCCAGCCCCCCCAGCTGTGACCATCCGCCCAAAAGAACCCTCAGCACCAGCATCTGCCATTCCCACAGGACAGCAGCCCTGGCCGAACCAGCCCTGCTCATGCAGCCGGGGGTAAGTCAATGACACGTTGGTGAAACATGTCCGCCCTGGTGTCTGGGGAGCCACACGTAGCTACAGGACAGCCAGCACCAGCAGCTGGCAGGCTCATCTGCCACCCATCACAGCCGGCTCTGGAGCAGCCCGAGGGGTTCAATCTACCGGGCCCATTCAGCCCTTCGGGACACCAACCCTCAGCAGCCCCTTCCCTCTGTCAGCGCAGAACGACCTTCGTGAACCAGGGCTGGATTCCAACTGCGACTTGAGTTCCTATCAGTTCTGCCTGGAAGGGGCCACGGGGCCCTCATCCAAAATCACTATGTAAACTCTGTAATTCGTGGTGGCAAGCGAAGGGAAGTGACCCCTTTGCCTGTAGCTGTCTGGCTGTTATAGTCACACTCCCCGGCCTGAGGGAGCTGTAGTGTTTAGTTAATGCTTGGTGTGGAGGGACACAGCCCACACGGAAAACAAAGCTTCCTTCTCAACCATCCTCCTTTCAAGGCATTTTATTGACAATTCACATTTTTAACAGTCACTCTTTTCGGAAGCTAAGGGCCAGGAGGCCCTAGCCGTGCCAGCTGACAATGTTTCACAGTAGTGACAGGCTGACCGCTTGTTTATCTACTTGGATCATCTAATCAAGCGTTTCCTGCAGCCCCTCCGGAAGAAGGCATCAGTATTAGGCACCATAAGGCAGGGCACTCGTGCAAGAGGGCTAGAGACGGGAGGCTAAGGGGATGGCGAGGAAAAATCAGATCAATTACACTGAAAAATATTTCATCTTAACAATCTAAAGTTATTGCTGGGTAATCAGAGATTGGCATATGGCTCTTCAATCTTCCAGGCCAGCGACCTATAGCGGAGCAGGCGGCTTCCTCAGCCTCTCCTCTGTTTTAGCATCTCCATGTACATCTGGAGAGACTTTTGAATAGAGTCCTTCGAGATGAAACTGACGAAGTTCTGAATGTCAGATTCGCGGTGGGCGAGCAGGCGGTCCACCGTCGGCTTCCTCATCATAGACTTGGTGATCTGACGGGCGTGGTCTGTGAAACAGAGAGTTAGACTGTTGGCCGTGCGGGGGTCAGTGTACATTACCGCCTGAGGTCTGCCTGTCAGCCGGAGGACCCCCGGGCGTAATTACCTTCCTGGGTAAAAACAAAGTGGGTCCTAGCACCCTCTTGATTCTAACGGGGAAAGGCAGCACAAGAACTAATAGCTGGAAGCGGAAGCCAGACAAAGGCAAATGGAAACAAGGCACAAATGTTTAACAGTGAGGGTGATTAAGCCCCATGGCAGCCTCCTTAGGGAAGTGGTGGATTCTCCATCTCTCGGTGCCCCAATGCTGGGCTGGAGTCCTTTCAGGGAGACGCTTCTGTCAACCACGTGCCGGACTCAGGGCAGGGGAAACCGGGTGAAATTCTCTGGCCTGTTCCATACAGGAGATCAGCCTAGACAATCACAGTGGTCCCTTCTGGCCTTAAAAATCAATGCCCTCTGTCAACACTGTTTGACCCAAGTGGCACCACCATGAACAAGCGTTAACTGCACCACCCCCAGGGGCCAGTCCCCGGGATCTGCTCCCAGATCAGCGGTCAAGCCAGTTTACCAGCTGGGGAAAGTCAGCACTGCTCCGTAGACGTCAAGGCATCTGCACCAGTTGCGGGAGGATGCGGTTTCAACCACGGAGAATGCCATTACGTAGATCCGAGGCCCGTCCCCATCAAACTATGGACACCCACTTCCAGCACAGCCGGTGTCTCGCATCAGCCACTGCCGTGCTTGCTGCGAGACCTGGGCTGGCAGACACTATTGGGAACGTTAGGGATGTGACACTGTAAACAGCTAACCAATGGGCGTGGGCTCGGCAGTTAATGTTCACGCAGGCTCTCCGCACACACCGGCTCCCAGGGAGCCGACTGCTGCCCTGCCCTGAATTTTTCAGCAGTTACACTGTATCTTAATTATACGCATTTGAACAGCCCTAATGAACAAGTTGTTACAGTCACAGAAACTCTCCCAAAGCCGATCCCAGGTCACAGACATTCACCACGACGCTACCGCCCACATCCCGGTCGGGGGAGATCCTCGGGAGTACGGAGAGAGGGAGTGAGCTCTCGGGGGGGCAGAGATCAAACAGTCAGAGCGCAAAGCTTGCCTGCCACCCGTGCATAAACCAAACCCTGCAGCAGCGGCCACATGGCGGCCCATCCCCTCTGTCCTCCACTGCTCTGCCTCTGCTCTTCCCTCTAGACGCCACATTCTGCTAAAGCTTCCGAGCCATTATTCTGCCAGCCTTCCCCCGCACTGACCCCTCTCCTATGGTCCGAAGTGACTGGAACGCGATGGCTCCCCAAACCAGAGTGGAACTAGCTTGTGCTGTGCTGGATACCCCTCCCCAAACGTTCCCCTTCCCGGCCCCGGTGTCAGGCTGCGGGAATGCACAGCAATTAGGAGACGGTAATTAAATCAGTGTTCACACAAGGGTCTGATGGCTCTCTTAAAGTCAGTCCATGCTAATTAGCTCGGCCAGCTGAGCAAGCACCGTCATTCTAGCGTGGTTGGCTAGAGACTGCATTTGTGCAACACGCAGTTCATTTTCCAGGGGCTTGTCCAAGAACAAAAATGGAAAAGAAATGGATCAGCTGCCCTCACCTACACCGGAGACATGTGATAACCCACCAGTGCCCCTGTGTAGCATGTAGTCTAGGCCTGTGGTTCTCAACTAGGGATACGTGTACCCAGGGGGGGCCTGGGTAGTGTTCCCTATAAGCTGGACACTTCTGTGGCCGCTCAAGAGAGATTCTAATGCTGCCCAGCTGATTAGTAGGGTGGCCACAGCTAGGTTTGGTGATTCTCTCTCTTATCTGCTTGATTTTGAGACACAGTCCCATTCCAGGCACATCCCATTGCGCACGTTCTGACAGCCAGCGTTCCCTATAAACTGGGCGCTGGTGCGGCCGCTCAAGAGAGATTCTAATGCTGCCCAGCTGATTAGCAGGGCACCCAAAGCTAGGTTTGTGTTTCTACGGGTGGTGCACATTCCCACATGCCTTGGGAACCTTAGTACACAGTGGTCTTCCGGGGTACATCAACCCATCTAGATATCTGCCTACTTTTACAACAGGCGCCAAACAAGCCCCAGCAAAGTCAGTACACACTGAAATTTCATATAGACCAGGCCTTGTTTCGACCGCCCTAGATGCTACACACTGACCTGTTGGTGCAGTGTTTCTATTCCGTGGTAAAAACGAGAGCGGGAGCAATGTTGCAGTAGTCGTGTGCTGAGACACGTTTGTAAGCAAGAACTTTTTTCAAGCAAGGCAAAACTGGGGTGTGGGGGTACAAATCAAACTCCTGAAAGGGGGACCGTGGATAGTTGAGCACCACCCCGCACATGCATGTCAAGGCGCGGGTACCAGGACAGTGCCCTCGTGTGGGGACTGTGAGATGTGCACCGGAGCCTCCAGGAAGCCAGACAAACAGGGCCTGGGGACTTGCTCCTCTCTGGGATGAGGGGCTGGGGACTGATGGGCATCCCGACAACCTCCCCATGCTGGGCGTGCAGGGTGAAGGTGCCGGGGGACCTGCCTGTCAGTCCCACATTGCAATGTCCTAGCAGGCAAAGGAATCGGGATGGAAAGTGAGACCCCAACGGTACATTACACCCAGCTCTTGCATGGAAGGGGAGAGGGGCTGAGGGGCCCAGCCTTGGTTAGTTTCTCTCAGCCCATTCCCGAGTGTCAGGCACACGCAGTGCGCGTCTCAGCTCTGTGTCAAATCCCCACCGTGGCATTCAGACCCAAGACAGCACACGCTCCTCTCACAGGCTCACCACGCGCTGAGTTGCAAACCGCCACCAACGCACGCGCCATGTCACAGAGCGCTTTGAATTTCTTCCCCCCCCTCACTGCCCATGCCCGGCTGCGGCTCACTGGCCTCGCGGCAGGGCCAGCTACGTGTGCGAACCCCACGCTAGCCAGGGGAGATGGCCTGCCGGCCATCCAGGGCATTTCAAGCTCAATATGCCCCCTGCACTGCCTTTCTTCCTGATCCCACGGGAGCCAACAGTGGCTTTGCCACTCATTTCAGTGGGGGCTGGCTGGCTCAGGCCATGAACTTGGTCCAAAGACAGCCCTGGGGTGTCTAGAGCCAAACCCTGTGGGCTATTTGGCACTGGATTCTCCCAGGGCTGCAGTGAAGCATTACAGGCCCATTCTCTGCGTCTCTTTGCCAGCCCAGGATAATATATAGCGATATACCTATCTCATAGAGCTGGAAGGGACCTTGAGAGGTCATCGAGTCTAGTCCCCTGCCCTCACGGCAGGACCCAGTACCATCCCTGACAGATTTGCCCCAGATCCCTAAGTGGCCCCCTCAAGGACTGAGCTCACAACACTGGGTTTAGCAGGCCAATGCTCAAACCACAGAGCTAGCCCTCCCCCCAGGGTTTGCTAGTGGATCTAGTCCAATACTCTTCTGCCTCATTTTTCACCCATCTAGCATCCACATCATGGCATTCAGATGAACAGGGGACTGTTAAGCCTCCCTCTCCGATTCCATCTCATTCCCCTCCGCGGGCTCCCTGCTCTCGGACAGGCGCAGAGAGCAGCAGCAGCGTCCCGCGGCCAGATGTCTCTTACCTGGAATAGCTAACCACTGAGACATCACGGCAGCAGCCGTGCTCTGGATCTTCTCCTCCGGTACCAGCTGATCTACCAGGCCTATTCTGTGGGCCTCCGCCGGGGAGTACAAGAGCCCCAGCTGGAGGGAGCACTCCGTGGCCCGGTTTCCAATCGTGTTTACCATTGTATCCTTAAACCTGTGGGAGAGGAGAAACTCTCAGCCAGGGGAAACGCTGAACAACCAGCCAGCGTGGAGAGAAGCATTTAGACCTCAAAGCAAAGAGCTGATGACCAGGAACGGCCCTGTCCTCCTTCCAGTCCCTTCTTAGAACCCACCTCCACTGGGACGCCTTCAAACCGCTCTGCAACTGTCAGGCAAGCTTGAGGGCTGCTTTGCAGACTGACTGGTACCTTGTGTGTCACCTTGCGTGTCACCTTGTGGTTCAACTGTCCATAGCCACCCATTCTCTCGCCTTGTACTTTCGCTGTATGCTCTGCAGGGCAGCGACTGTCTGTTACATGTACATGCAACAACTTGCACAATGGGTCTGGGACCTCCTGGTGCTACGCCCGTACACATCAACTCTGTCCTGTCAGAGACGCTAGTGACTCTGAAGACACCTCTCATAGCAGCATTGCTCCCATCCCCCTCGCCCCCCCAGATACACCTGTCTGATAACAGCGTAACCACCTGCTTACCAGAAAGGTGCAACAATACCCAGCTGGGTTTCGTTCAGACCAATGCTGTACTTTGGGTTTTCAGCCAAGATTCTGTAGTCACAGGACATGGCCATCAGACAGCCCCCTGCCGGGCTGGACCCCTGCCACAGGAAGGAAGAGATCAGGTCTAGCTAAATCTCCGCAACGTGCATCCAGTTCTAAAATACTGCGAGAGATGGGTAACAGCATCGGGGATACGGCTTTAAAGACATGTCCCTATACATTGTCAGGGGGCACGGTCAGAGAAAAAGCCATTCAAACAATTCCTTCCATTTCAATTCTTCCCTCCTCCCCCCTCCATTTATGCTGTTCGGGGTTTGAACTTTCCCAGCGTGGGAAATGGCCTGGTCAATTTCACGCCTCTTCCTCGTCAGTGTCACTGTCAGCTTCTCCACTCCAACCAGGCTGTCTTGTTGGGGTTACAAACTCTGCATGGGGGGGGGGGGGGTTGTTGGTTTTTTTAAACCCAAACTGTTTTTCCTAATGGAATCTATATTTAAAACCTGCCCTTGAGACCATACTTGACCCAACTGTGTCCCTTTTTAAAAGTCCTAGCTGCCTCTTTTCCTCATACCTTCAGTCTCAGAAAGTCGAGCGCTCCTGCCAGTGGCAGCAATTCTTTTGTGGACAAATCAAAGCGAGTGTCCAACCAATACACAGAAATCGACTGTTCAATGACACACATTCAGGCTGCATTTTCTCCTTGGCTAAGAATCACCAGATGGGCCAGCGTAATCCAAGAAACAACAGCCAATTCCTGTGCATAAATTACTGCCAACGCTAGCAGACATCTTAACTGCCCCTGCTGTGGGTCTAACAGCAGAGAGCAATCGCCTCTTCCCCCCATAACGCCTGCCCTTGGGTTCATTCTCTCCAGCTACCGAGGCTACTAAGGAGCTTGAAATAAATAGGCTGCTAAGAAAGCTAGCGGGGTGCATGGGCAATCAGGCGAGTCTACATCTCACTAGGGACCCCTTCATATTTCTGTGTGGAGACTGAAATACACACCCCCACCCGGACTCATCCTAGTGTTTGCACACAACACCTTATTCCAGTCTCGTCCCTGCCCCCACAGTACCCCAGGAAGTGACTGACAACCGAGAGCCTCCTATGAAGTCAGGTATGAAGCTGACTTGCATTGATAGCCGCTATTGTCGCCAGGTTGGATTGGTACAGCCTGAGCCACATCTCCTGAACAGCTCTCCAAAACTCCGCATAGTGCTCCGTGCTCTTCCCATACATCTCCATAATATCCAGACCAGCTGAGAAGATTTTAGGGGCACCCTAAGATGGGGGGGAATAGACAATTAATATGTAACAACTGACCTTTCAACCTGTGAGCAACATGGTCAGGCAGAACCTGACCTGATTGTGTGTGTAAAGACTGTGCATGCAAATATTTTTACAAATGTCCTAAGAGGTACATTAATGGATAACTCAAAGGTTATTACCAGCAAGTAAAACAACAAAGCCGCATGCAAGGAAAGGGGAAATGCATTTCTTTGCAATCATTATTTTTTACTTAGCAACACTTATGGCTTGTTTCTAATTTGGTGCCAGAAAATGCCAAGGGATTTCTCAAGAGAGAGAGGAAAGAACATTTCCCTCCCAGATCAGCTGGTTTTTGCGCCTGTTTTATTTACTTCCATCCCTGAGGCCCCTGTAGCAATGATCTGAGAGGGGGCTCAACGCGGCAGTGTCCCCACGCCATGCTCTGATCTCCCCTGGTCTGGTTGCTAGAGAGCAGTGTGGCTAAGCACGCAGCAAAGGAATAAACCGGGTCCAGCACTCGCCGCCTATCTGTTGCACCCCCGAGATGGCCCTGTAAAACGTATCCTCCTTTCAGCGCAACACGTACCGACGTCAGGATGACCCCTCTGCAGCTTCGGTCATTCTCCAGTTTCTCCAGGCTGATTACGAACTCTGTCAGGAAGTCCAGGCTCAGGCTGTTCACAGGAGGGTTCTCCATCTTCATCACAGCCACCCCTGCGCCGCGGCAAGCAGAGGAATTAGAACCCACCCGAGCTGACCGTGTCTGCCAGGCTGCTGATTAGCACACTCCAGATCTTGGAACGTTCCCGAGACCAGACTAGATCAGGCCTGAACGCTCGAGTGGGAATTTCCCCCATCAGATTAGCCGAGTCCTTGGGTGTGGGGTTTGCCTTTGTCTGCAGCCTGGGTCACTTGCAGGTTTCAACTAGTGAGAATGGTGGATTCTCTGGAATTTGAAGTCTGATTTGAGGACTTCAGGGATCTATTGTCAGAGTGGGTGGGTGAGGTTCTGGGGCAACCCCCTCGGGGTTCTGTGTGTGGCCTGCGAGGCATTTTGTTTCCTGTTGCCCATGTGCAGGGTTGCCAAATTCTGCTGGTTTTCGGCAGCGGAGTTTTTTCCCTACTGGTATTGCTAAAGTGACACACATGTAAAGCCAGGGGCCGTGGAATGGTGATTGCACACAGCATTGACTGTGAGAGCCATGCGCTCCCTCTGCATCCAGTCAAAGCACTGCTAACAGTTCGATCGAGGCACCCTGCAAATTCTAGGTACACCAGCGCAGTTGGCAAAACTACTCCATCCCGAGAGACTGTCTTGGGTATGACAATCTTGGGGCCCACTGAGATGAAGGAGGACCACCCACGTGGCTCACTCACTAGCCCAGGTTGCCCATCGCGGTGCTAGATGATTGTGATGGTCCCTTCTGGCTGTAAGGTCATTTTGTACCTCGGACCATGCCAGTTTACGTAACTATGTCACTGGATTTTCTCCATCCACATCATGCCTGTCAGGGTATCTGGCATCCCTCTAGCTGCTTCCATGCAAAGATCTGTGCATGCCACTAATATTATTTTAGCCTCACAATGTTCCCCGCCTGCAGATGGGAGCTGGGGCACAGAAAGACAGAAAGCCCTAGTCAGTGTGCCAAAACCTTGTTCCCCTGATTGCCCCTGGAAGAACTCCCTGAAATACAGCTGAATCACACTAACAAGAGGAGAAATAGGGTGTTTTTAAATGGCTCGAACTCTGGCACCTACCGCCAAAAGGAGTAAATAGTGCATCCTGTTGTTTCAAGTAGGTGAAACTAGCAACAGCCCACCCTAAAACACCTACTCAATGTTCTGCCTGTACCACTAGCTCCCCACTGACATCAGTGGAATCGGGGAGCAGGATCAAGGCCCCTATGTCACCGAGACTGGCGTGGCTGATTCAAGAGGGCTAGCACAGATCCGGTGGGGGCTGGAGTGGAGAGGCTAGCTTTTTCTTGTAAATATTGTTCCCTTGATCACAGTCCCATTCCACTGACAGAGGTATCCGAGTGGGACTGGTGGTGTGCACATAGGGAAGGGACAGGCACTGTGTACTTTAGATTATTTGGGGTGTGTTTGTGAAGACCACTATGGCAAGCTGTGATAGGACTGAAGGTCTGTTCCTGCAACCAGATACGTGTTCATGCAGAAGCCTCTAGGCCTAAGTCACTGCAGGAAACAAAGTCACATGCATGTTAAAACAATCTCAGCAGTTTTTCCAAGTGTCCCCACCTTCTACTGCAGGTATCATGCATGGCTCTGTAACACCAACTCTAGCACACTGTATACACACACAGACAGACCCCAGAGCACTGTATGCATGTGCACACATACACACACTCCTGCATGCCTTACACACACATGCCATACACACACACACACACACACACACACACACACAGTGTTGTACATGTACAAAACCATATCCCACAGTACCATATATGTAAAGAAGCACACCCTAGCACACCATACAGACACAGATATGCACACACACAGTACACATACACACAGAGCCCAGCACACTGTATATACACCCACACCAGGATGCTGTATATGCTGTACACACATGGCAAACTGTACACACATCCCTACACCCCCAGTGTGCTGTGCACATACACACACTGCAGTATACTGTACACATGCATACAGACCCTGCACCCAGTATATACCTACACATACACATGGCACGCTGCACACACACAGAGCCCAGCATGCTGTATACACACATGCACCGCCAGCAGGCTGTTCATATACACACTGCACGCTGTACACATACACACACAGAGCCCAGTATGATGTACACATACACACACACAGGCAGGTGTGCAGCATTCATGTACACACACACTAGCATGCTGTACACAGCCACACACACACAAAGCCTAGCATGTTGTACACACACAAACACACCAGCAGGTAGTACATACACCAGCAGGCTGTACACACACACGTGGCACGCTGTAAATGTACACACACAACATGCTGTACACGTCTCACACATCACATTGTGCACACACACACACAGCACGCGGTACACACACACACACATGCTGTACACGCGCGCACACACACGCTGTACACGCGCGCACACACACGCTGTACACACACACACGCTGTACACGCACACACACACATGCTGTACACACACACACACGCTGTACACGCGCACACGCACACGCTGTACACACGCACACGCTGTACACACGCTGTACACGCGCACACACGCTGTACACGCGCACACACGCTGTACACACACGCTGTACACGCGCACACACACACGCTGTACACACGCACACACGCTGTACACGCGCACACACACACGCTGTACACGCACACACACGCTGTACACACGCACACACGCTGTACACGCGCACACACACACGCTGTACACGCACACACACGCTGTACACACACGCTGTACACGCACACACACGCTGTACACACGCACACGCTGTACACGCGCACACACGCTGTACACACACGCTGTACACGCGCACACACACACGCTGTACACACGCACACACGCTGTACACGCGCACACACACACGCTGTACACGCACACACACGCTGTACACACGCACACACGCTGTACACGCGCACACACACACGCTGTACACGCACACACACGCTGTACACACACGCTGTACACGCACACACACGCTGTACACACGCACACGCTGTACACGCACACACACGCTGTACACACACGCGCACACACAGGCCGCCCCTCACCGGTGCTGCCGTCCAGCTCCACCGCCACCCGGCCGATCGCTCTGCGCGGGGCGGCCCCCGGCTCCCGGCCCCCGGCTCCGCGCAGCCCTGCAAGACACACACGAGTCAGCGGCGGCCCGGCCTGGGGCGGGAACGGGCCGGGCCGCACCTGAGCGGAGCAGCCGCCGGGCCAGAGTCACCGCCGCCGCCGCCATCTTCCGCCCGCCGCCCGCTCCAGCGCCGCCTCGCGCCGGGGCCGGGAGGGCGGGACGGGGCGGGGCCTGGCGGCTGACCGGCCCCGGACACTGACACCGGACACCCCCGGATACAGACTGACTGACACCCACACACACTGACACACCCAGACACTGACACCCCCGGATACAGACTGACTGACACACACACACACTGACACACCCAGACACGGGCTGACACCCACAGACACTGACACACCCGGACACTGACTCCCCCGGATACAGACTGACTGACACACGCAGACACTGACACCCGGACACTGACTGACTGACAGACACTGACACACCCGGATACAGACTGACTGACACCCACACACACTGACACACCCAGACACGGGCTGACACCCACAGACACTGACAGCCTCGGACACTGACTCCCCCGGATACAGACTGACTGACAGACACTGACACTGACACACCCGGATACAGACTGACTGACAGACACTGACACTGACACACCCGGACACGGACACGGACTGACTGACAGACACTGACACTGACACACCCGGACACGGACACGGACTGACTGACAGACACTGACACTGACACACCCGGATACAGACTGACTGACACACACACACACTGACACACCCAGACACGGGCTGACACCCACAGACACTGACAGCCTCGGACACTGACTCCCCCGGATACAGACTGACTGACACACGCAGACACTGACACCCGGACACGGACTGACTGACAGACACTGACACCCCCGGATACTGACTGACACCCCCCAACACTGATACCCCAGACACAGACACCCACAGACACTGACACACTTGGACACGGACTGACAGACACCCACACACACTGACACCCACACACACTGACACACCCAGACAGGGGGTGATACCCACAGACACTGACATACTCAGACATGGACTGACTGACACCCACAGACACTGACACACCCGGATACAGACTGACTGACACCCCCCGACACTGACACCCACAGACACTGACACACCCGGACACGGACTGACTGACATCCAAAGATACTGACATCCCCGGACGTGGACTGACACCCACAGACACTGACACCCCGGACACAGACACTCACAGATACTGATGGGCTGGATTACCCAATAGGCAGACTAAGCACGTGCTTAGGGCACCAGCAAAGCAGGGGCACCAAAAAAAGTGAGGGTTTTTTTGGAACAAATTTGATATTTGATATTTCAAAAAAAGGATCGATGTAGTCATCATGGGAAAAATCAGAACTTTGTTAGACTTCCTTACGCTCCACTACACACTCTTCCCCCGTTTTTCTGTTCTTGGGATTGTTGGAGCTTGTGGCTCAGTTTGACCCATTTTTAGCAGGACATATCTCAAAATATGGGAATGCTGGCAAAGGTAAGCCATCATACTTATCCAAGACAATATGTGATGAACTCATTGGTCTAATGAGTGACAAAGTTCGTTCAGCTATTGTGGATGAAATAAGTACTGCTGGGTACTTCAGTTTATCTGTCGACTCTACGCCTGATCTTTCACACATTGATCAATTGAGTATTGTACTAAGATATGTGTCTCCCACAGATGGAAAACCAGTTGACCGATTTATAATTTTCCTCAATTTGAAAAGCCACAGTGGTGAAGAAATGGCAAATCAAGTACTGCATTATCTGTGCCGAGATTGCAAAATAGATTTCTAAAAGTGCAGAGGTCAATCTTATGACAACGCTGCCAACATGTCAGGCGTTATCAAGGAATGCAGAAGAAGCTTTTAGAACAGAACAAATATGCCATTGTGACGGGTTTTCTGGGTGCGAGCGCCCCCTCTCGGCTGAGCAGGGGGGTTCAGCAGACCCACCATTGGGTTTATGGCAGGGTTACGGGGTCCTCTCCCCTTGGGGATAGCCCCTCCCAAAGGCGGCGTTTACTCGCCTTGAGTTCCAGGGTCAGCTGACTCCGGCATTCATGGGCATACAAGTGAGGGCGGAGTAGTGTAGGGGAAGGGGGAGAGGGGACCTGGGCCCACCCTCTCCACCGGGTCCCAGCCTGGGGCCCCCTGCACGACAGACAGGGTTAGTCCCGCAATGCATCTGCCCACGGGCGCCAGAAGCGCTCTGTTCCGGGCTGCTTCCTATCCCACTCCCCAGCTTCCAGCCCTGCCGGTAGATCCCGGGGGCTTACCCGTTCGCCATCGTCCTTACAGTCGCTCAGACCCTGCGGCGTCCTGGCATTCTCCTGCCGACTCCTCCAGCGCGGGGGAATGTCCTGCCACTTAGGGCGGAATCGGCAGCTCCTTCCCCCTGAGCCGCCCTGCTGCCTCCATCCCAGCTGCTTTTCAAATGGCCCGGGGGGGGCCGAGGCCATGGTCATACTGTGCCCTGCCCCCTGGGCGTCCTCATGCCCTAGGATGCAGGGCCGTGAGCTCAGAGCCCCGCCCTGAGGGCCTTCCCGGGCCCGCGGCTTACGCGGCAGCCAACCGGCACGTGCCGGCGTGGTTCCACCTCGCTTCCTCCCAGGTGGGGTGCGCGGCATCCCGCCATGCTCGATCTCGGCTGTGGCAGGCGGGGTGCGGCGAGCATCGTCGCCCCTTGCTACGCCACCCCGCCCCTCTGCTGGGGAAGCGGGCGAGGGCCCCCCCAGGGGAGTGCAGGTCCGGGTGGGCCCGTCACAGCCATATTCATACCATGTGCTACAGACTCTCTCAATCTTGTTGGCCGCAGTGCTGTTGATTGTTGTCCGGTGGCAGTAAGTTTTTTCTCAACAGTCCAGTTACTTTATACATTTTTCTCTGCCTCAACACACCGATGGGCAGTTCTTAAAACATATTTGGGCAATGATTGTGTGTTGAAATCTCTTTCTAATACTCGCTGGGAGGCACATGCAGTGGCAACAAGTGCAATTCTGGAGTCCTACTCAAAGATTGTGGATGCATTAGAAAGTATAGCTGAAGACCAACCACAAAAGGGAGAAACTATACGAGAGGCAGAAAACATTGCAAACAAGATGCAAGAACTAGAGTCTGTATTCATGTTGACCATGTGGAATGAAATTTTACAACACTTTTACCACACAAGTCAAGCTCTCCAAGAAAAAGAATTGGATTTGAAAACGTGTGCAGACCTCAGACCTCTGTCAATCATTAGCAGACCACTTACACACTTTGAGGAATGATTTCGAAAGATTTGAAGACATATCAAAAGATATCTTGCCTGATACTAACTACAAAGAAGCCCAGTCCCACAAGCGAATCAGGAAAAAACAAGCAAATGACAGCAGTGCAACAGAAACAGCATTGAATCCTAGAGACAAATTTTGCGTATCTACTTACTACGCTATAATTGATACACTTGAAGCTCATATGAAGAGGAGAGGTGAAGTGTACAAAGAAGTAGCAAGTAGATTTTCTTTTCTAAACGATATGGACTTATCTGATGAACAATAATCACAAGGTTCCCAAAAGCTAGTTGACTCATACCCTGTTGACTTGAACATGAATCTCTGTGGAGAAGTACGGCAGATCCACTGTTATATGCGCACAAAGTTTAATGAAACAGGAAAAATGAATTTCAGTCACATTGATCTTCATGACACAATATTGAAAGATGGAATACAATGTGTATTTCCAAATGTAGAGATCGCACTACGTATTTTTCTAACATTGATGATTACTAACTGCTTCGCAGAACGCTCTTTTTCTCAGCTGAAAGAATAAAAAACCCTCAGAGAACAACAATGTGTCAGGACAGACTTGATTCACTTTCCCTATTGTGTATGGAAGCGGACATGCTTCGTCAAGTCAGCTTCGATGAACTTATCCAGAATTTTGCAATCAGAAAATCTAGAAAGAAGCTATTTTAATTTCAGCATACATGTAAGTTTTGTGTCATTTCGAAAAATAAAATTTTATTTTACGGTATAGTATTGTTTTTATTTTGAATTACATATGGGAGGGCACCATAATCTTTTCAGTGCTTAGGGCCTCTAAAGGTCTGACACCCACAGACACTGACACCCCGGACACATACACCTACAGACACTAACACCCCCGGACATGGACTGACATCCACAGGCACTGACACCCCGGATATGGATTGACACACCAGGACACCACAGATACTGACACACTCAGACAGTGACACACCCGAACAGTAACTGACACCCAGACATTGACTGACACCCACTGACACACCCAGACACAGACTGACTGACACCCACAAATACTGACACACCCAGGCACAGACTGACACCCACAGACACTGACACCCCGGATATGGACTGACACCCACAGACACTGACACACCCGGACACAGCCACCCACAGACACTGATACCCTGGACTGACTGACACTCCCGGACACAGACTGATTGACACCCCCAGACACTGACACCCCTGGACACGGACTGACACCCAAAGACACTGACACCCAGACACGAACTAACTGACAGCCCTGGACATGGACTAACTGACACCCACAGACACTGACACCCCCAGACACGGACTGACTGAAACCTCCAGACACGGACTGACATCCCCAGACACAGACACCCCCAGACACTAACGCCCTCAGACACGGATTGACTGACACCCCTGAAACTGACACCCCCGGACATGGATTGACTGACACCCACAAACACTAATACCCCTGGACACGGATTAACTGACACCCCCAGACACTGACACCCCCAGATACAGACTGACTGACACCCACAGACACTGATACCCCTGGATATGGACTGACTGACACCGAAATACACCGACACCCCCGGACACGGACTGAGTGACACCTTCAGACACTGACACCCCCAGACACAGACTGACTGACACCTATAGACACTGACATCCCTGGACATGGAGTGAAACCCAAAGACACTGACACCCCCGGACATGGACTGACTGACACCCCCAGACACTGTCACCCCTGGATATGGATTGACACACTCAGACAGTGACACCCAGACATTGACTGACACCCAGAGACACAGATATTCAGAGACACTGACACACCCTCCCAGACACTGATCGACACCCATATATTGACACATATGCAGATACTGTTACCCAGAGACAGTGAAACAGCCTGACATTCACAAATAATGCACCAAGAGGTACACAGAGGCACTGACACACACAGAAATGTTAATACACATAAACTAACATACTGACACATAGGCACATTGGCATGCACAAAGACAGTGACACAGAGAATAGTGATAGAGATGCAGCCATGTTAGTCTGGGCTAGCTGAAACAAAAGACAGAACTATGTAGCACTTTAAAGACTAACAAGATGGTTTATTAGGTGATGAGCTTTCGTGGGCAAGACCCACTTCCGAAAGCTCATCACCTAATAAACCATCTTGTTAGTCTTTAAAGTGCTACATAGTTCTGTGACACAGAGAGACAGAGACACACGTCCACATGAGCTGGTATACACTGTTGACACTCCATCTCTCACACGGTAACACACGCATGTGCACAGACACACATGCACTCCATTGGCGCACATGTACAGTCACATACATAAAGTCCACTGACACACTCACATGTTCATGGACTCCCTCAGCCACACAGATGCATGGATACGCATCTACAGATTCTACTGACACATACTCACACGCGCGCAGATACCCATTTTCACTTTGTAGACACACCTGTACATAGGCTTACACCCCCCCCCCGCAGACACAAACAGCCCATTGACACACACATGGAGCCACGGGGAACAGGGCCTCCCAAGCAGGGGATGGGTGGCCAGGCCTGGCTGTGGGGTGCAGTGTGACCCCGGGTGGCTGCTCATGCAGCTGCAGCCCCACCTGCAGCAGCAGCGCAGGGATGGGGAGAATGGGCCACATGGGCGAAAGAGCAAGTGCTGGTGTCCAGGCTCAGGGAATGGGGCAGCAGGCGCATTTCTGGGTAGGGCGGGCAGGTGATGGGCGTGGGGAAGGATGTGGAGAGCTGGGACACCCAGCCCACCAAGTAAGTGGAGCTGCCAAGCACCTCTTGGTTGGACCACCTGCACTGCTGTGGGGCCTCAGAGCCTGGCCAGGAGAGGTGATAGGGCCAGACCCTGTCTCCCTGCCCTGGGGAGGGGAAAAGGCCCACAGGGAGGTGTTGACTGACAAGCTGGGGGTGTTCCAAGCCTGCAGCACCCACCCTGTCACCATGACAGGGTGTGATAATGCCTTCCTCTCGAATGTAAGGCTGCAGTTACCCCTTCTAGCACTGACCAAATACACCTGCTGGCACTCCCATTACACACACCCCATCCCACCACCACCCAAACACCCTCTCCCAGTACACACACACACACACAACCCTCCTGCACTCCTCAAATACCCCCTCCAGCATGCCCCAACTCTACTTCTCTAGAAGTGTCCTCTTTTTGGGAACTTGAACTAGTGTAGGGAGCTTCAGGGGGTAGCCGAGTTAGTCTGTACAGGTAAACTGAAAAAACAACAAATAGTCTGGTAGCACTTTATAGACTAACAAAACATGTAGAGGGTATCATGAGCTTCCGTGGGCACAGCCCACTTCTTCAGATGACTGGAGTGTTGGATGTCTAGGACCAAAATAAATAGGGGAGACGGGAGGGAGGATAGAAGAAGGGAACATTGGGAGGGGCTGAACAAGAAAAGGCAGTGGGTAAAAAATATAGCAAGGGAAAGCAGAGTCTATAAGCACCTAAAGACTAGATAGTCAAAGGGAGCAGATAAGAACCATTAATTAGCAAACAACAAAGAGTCAGGAAACACTTAAAGACTGCAGAAACATTTAGATGGTATCATGAGATTCTTCAAAGGCAAAGAACCATTATACAGGACTATGTAGCACTTTAAAGACTAACAAGATGGTTTATTAGATGATGAGCTTTCGTGGGCCAGACCCACTTCCTCAGATCAAATAGTGGAAGAAAATAGTCACAACCATATATACCAAAGGATACAATTAAAAAAAATGAACACATATGAAAAGGACAAATCATATTTCAGAACAGAAGGGGGATGCAGGGGGGGGGGAAAGGAAGGTAAATGTCTGTGAGTTAATGATATTTGTAACCCCTTGAAGATCTGTTAATGCATGCCCAGGGTAGGCTGTAGCTGCACTCCAGTGCAGGTAGACAGAGCTCTTCGGCTGACAAGTGGCTGCCTGGTCTGTGAGTCATGTCTTGGTGAGCGGGGCTGAGTGGAAGCCATCCACAAACCCTGGGGAGCACTAACAGGAGACAGCAGGGCCAGGGCGGGGTAGAGGAAAGGCCATAGCTCAGCCCCACGCACCTCTGCAAAACCCATCTGGCCTCCTGCCTGAATCTGGCTGAGCAGCGATTTCCAGTGGCCATAACCCAGCAGGGCTGACTCTGGGCCAAGGGGTGTCAAGTGACTGTATGAACAGGCATGGTGCAAACGCCGCCCCTCCCCCAGGCCAGGACTAACCATCCGCACAACCCCCTGCTTCAGCCCCGCTCGCCCCTGCAGAAAGCACTGGCTGCCGCTGCGTGGGGCTCCTGGGGAGTGCTAAGGGAGTCTGCAGAGCTCATCTCCTATGAGGAGAAACCACCGGCTCCGCTTTGCTTGGCAGGAGGCACAGGAGCCCCTGGCGTCAGGGGGGGAAACCAGTGAGATCCGCCACAAAAGCCTGAGCGCGAGAGCAAGCGGGAGGGAGAAAGAGCAGCCAGGCGCTGAACCAGAATCCCAGGGGCTGCGCTGCAGAATGTGCTGGGCAAGGAAAATGCTGCCCGTCTGCCTTCTTCTTGCTGCCGGGTGTCTGCCGGGGAGCCTGTCACAGGTGGCTGGGACCAGGGAGCCGAGGAAGCCGTTCTTTGAAAGGGTCAGGCGACTCGAGGAGCAGGTAAGTATCCCTGACTCTGCTATTGGACCGACAGGGTCAAATCCCTCTTCCTCCAAAGGTCAGAGGGGTAGCCGTGTTAGTCTGAATCTGCAAAAGCATCTGATGAAGTGGGTCTTTGCCCACGAAAGCTTATGCTCCAACACTTCAGTTAGTCTATAAGGTGCCACAGGACTCCTCGCCGCTTCCTCCAAAGGGTGTCTGATCACAGCGGGTCTACCCGTGCGTTCCGACTGTACCTGGCTCACCAGCCATCCCAGCTCTGTAACTGAGCTGTACAAGCATCTGGGTGTAATATGCAGGGATGGCCAAACTTCCTGACCCTCCGAGCCACATACGAGAATCGTAAGAAGTTTGAGAGCTGGGTGTGCATGCTGGGGCAGGGGGCTTCTGCCCTGTAGCAGGCTGGTGGGGCTAGGGGTTCCGCCCAGCCGGCACCTCCTGTGAGGCAGAAGCCTGGAGACCCCCCTTCCTGCAGGGCAGAAGCCCCTAATCCCACCATCCTGCCACAGGGTAGACGCCCTGAGATCCCTGGCCCAGTGGTAGGTGGAAAATCGGGGGACATGGGAGGTCCCTGGTTCCAAGCTGAAGTCAGCAGGAGCTGACCACAGCCAAAGGAACCACGGTGACAGGCCCCTTGTGAAAGTTAAACCCGTAATGCTCATGTCTCAGTTTTCCCAGAGTCCTTGGGGGCGGATTGGCGTAGGGTTGATTAGCCAGCATTTGGGAGCCCTGCCCAGAAACGACCCTGATCTAAGTGGTGGGAATCACTCCGGTTTCTGGGTGTTTTGCAGTTTCGTCGGTTTCAGGAGGTGACCCTGCGACACCTCCAGGGGATCGCCGGGAACTACAACATTTCCTACAACATCGACACCCGGTTCCGGCACCTAGCGGCTCAGTACGACACCGTCACGGCTGCCCTCAATGCCTCGCACGCCGCCCTGCAGAAGGACCTGGGCCATGTGAAAACCTGGATGAAGAAGCTACAGAAAAGAACGAAGAAGTTGGCTTCCAAGCTCTCATCTCTGGCTGAGTCCCTGGGCGACAGCCGCAAGCAGAGCTCTGGGGAGAGGCTCCGGCAGAGCGCCCTCCTGTCCAACCTGACTCTACAGACCACTGGCCACACGGCAGAGCTTGCCGCCCTGCGTGCCAGCAGCAACACCCTGCAGAGCCAGCTGGAGAGCCTGCAGGAGGCCAGCAGGAGCCAGGGAACCCAGCTGGAGGCGCTGGAGCAGCGGCTGAAGAACATGCTGCACAAGGAGGCCCTGGCATCTCGGCACCAGAAGCTGGCCACAGCCCAGGAACTGAACCAAACGCCTCAGGACAAGCAGCTGGAGGCAGGGGGGAGCCAGGGCCCTGGCGTGAAGCTGCAGGCCAAGCACAGGCAAAGGAAGAAGCTCTTGGCCCAGCAGCTCCTGGCCCAGGCTGCAAACAGGGGGCTGCAGAGCAGCCTGGTCCGTGGCAGTCAGACCCCCGGCCCAGAGACACCCACCGTGCCTGAGCCACAAGCTGCCAGGCAGCCGCCCCGCAGCACGACCCAGATCTCCCACGAGCTGCCGTGGCCACCAGCACCTGAGAACCTAGGCACACGTATGTAGGGCTGGTTCCGTTCTCTCTGCCGTCCCGGAGGAGGTTATCCTAGGCCAGCCCTTTGACCTGGTCTCTCATGACCCAGTCTGAAAATTGTGGATGCCGCGACCCAGCGTAATTGACTAGAGTGTGGACTCCGGGGCGGGGCTGAGGACGGAGCATTGGGGTACAGGAGAGGGCTCCGGCTTTGGGGGGGTCAGGGCTGGGGCAGGAGGGGCTGCCCTAGAGCGGCTCCCGGTCAGTGGTTGCTGGGGGGCTAAGGCAGCTTCCTGCCTCTCCAGCAACCACAGACCATGCTGCTCCCCAGAAGCGGCTGGCAGCAGGTGCCCGGAGCTAGTGCTGGGACAGGGGCAGTGCGCAGAGTCCTGGGCACTTTCCCCGCCCACCTAGGAGCAGGGCCTGCCGCCGGCCACTTCTGGAGCGCAGCGCAGCGCAGTCTGTGGTGCCGGGACAGGCGGGGAGCTGCCTTAGCCTGCCACTGGTCACCTGATCCCCCGCAGCAACCAGCCCCAGCGCCCACCCAGAACTGGGTCGCACCCGTCGTGTGAAACCCACCGGGATGGAGGGCAGCCCCGGAGTCGTGTTGCCAAACATCTTCCATTCTCCAAGGTGCATGGCAGAAAAGCTCAGTGGAGGGGATGGTCTCATCCAGGCCACCTGCCCAGGGAGCTGAGTCCCTCAGCTGTGCACCACGCCCCCACCATCCCGGAGTGGGGAGCCCAGCCCTGCGGGGAAGGGGTGCGTAGCAGCTGCAGCAGTGGGGCTGGCAGGAGGGGGTGGCTCGGGGGTCTCCTTGCTGTGGGGATTTTCTGTGGAAGCCCAGCTCAGGCTGGCTCTGGAAGGGATCCGTACAAGCTGCTCTCTGGGCCTTTCCAAACCCCGCTCTGCTCGGGGGGGCTGGACAAGAGATGGTATGAATTTCCCCCCTCCTCAGACCCTCCCCATCTTGGATCCCCTCCGGGGCTCTGAGATCTCTGTTAATCCCCACTTCTCCCCCCCTGCCTGCACCTAGGCACCCTTGGCCTCAGCCCACGCTCTCCCGCCCTGCCCTGGCTCCTCCTCCTCGATGGACACGCCCCAAGTGGGATGCCCCATCCACCAACACCCCTTCCCCCCCCAACTCCCTGCCTCTGACTCCGTTCTCTTCTCCTTGCATAAGCGCCTGGAGCAGGGTCTTTGCTGTCGCTGCGTCACCTCCGGGCCCCTGTGAATTCCTCGTCCTCCTCCTCCCTGATCTCCCTGCGGCCGCCAGCGCTCGGGGTCCTCCCCTGGCTCCCCCTTGTCTCCTGCATCAAGTTTCAACATCTTGTCCAGGCCTTCGAGGCCCCTCCAGAAACAGATGGCCCCTGGCAGGCTGGGGCCCTGGTGCCAGCTCCCCCCAGCCCTGTGCCCTCCATCCCCACGGCCTCTCCAGCATCTAACAGGGCCGGGACATAGACCCAGCTCAGGACGCTTTCCAGAGGAAGGGAGGTGACGGGTTCATTGAGACCCTCAGACTGGGGGCCTGACTCTCTCTAGCTAATACAGCATCAGTGTCAGTCAGACCGGAGCAGGCTGGAGCGACTGTAGAGCAGCCGCTGTGTGGCGCTGTTGTTTAACCCAGCCGTTTCACCAGGGCTAGCCCCTAGCAGGCCTCTGCTGCTGTATTTACCTGCACTTACAGGTAGGGGCGCTTACAGCTAGTGCCTGCAGGGGAAGAGGCACAGGGCACCCCATTTAGTAAGCAGAATTTTGGCAGGGGCAAGGGGGGTGCACCTCCCGAGTGCTACCACAAGCCACCTATGCCCCTGGACTGATTTGTCGGCATCACGGAGCAGCCGGAAGGACTCAGCGCTGCTGAGAACCTGGCCGTTCGCCACCCTGTGCCTCAGGATCCCGGGGGCCACGGGGAGCGTGATCCCGAGCTGCCTGGGGGAGCCTCCCGCCCTACATGCCGTGCTCACGGGGCACCTGGAGCTCCTCTGGCGGAGGCACTAGGGGTTATTGTCAGGGTGGGGCGGGGGGAACCTGCCTGGGCTGCCGGCAGGGCAGGAGGCCGGTCCCGCCTCACAGCCCCGCGCGCTCGGAGCAGGCCGTGACCGTCGCTTTCTCCCCTCCCCAGTCTGCAACGTGGGTTCCATGCTGCTTTTCCCCAACGCCTCCACGGAGAACTTCGCCGCCTTCGGCCAGGCCTTCCGGACCGGCCTGCATGAGCTGTCGGCCTGCGGCTGGGTGAGCACCCCCGCTCGCTCCCTGGGCACCATCCTGTCCTACGCCACGGAGGAGAACGACAACAAGCTGGTCCTGCACGGCCGGAACACGGCCCCCCCGGGAGCCATCCACTTCGTCATCGGCGACCCGGCCTTCCGGGAGCTGCCGGTGGGGTGGCTGTTGGATGGCCGATGGCACCACGTGTGTGTCATCTGGTCCTCCCTCCAGGGCAAGTTCTGGTTCTATGTGGACAGGAGACTGGCGGCTCTGGGCTCCAGGTTCCAGGAGGGCTACGAGATCCCCCCCGGCGGGTCGCTCATTCTGGGTCAGGAGCAGGACATGGTGGGGGGCGGGTTTGACCCCTCGGAAGCCTTTGTGGGGCGCCTGGCTGGCTTTGCCATCTGGGACCGGGCTCTGACGCCCGGGGAGGTGTCCAGCATAGCCACGGGGAAGGGGCTGCCCCGGGGGGTCATCCTGAGCCTGGCTGATGTCTCCTCCCTCAATGGATGGGTGCAGAAAGTGAACTGCACCTGCCTGGAACACTGTGTGTAAATCAAACACCCCCCCCACCCCGGGCTGTCTCAGGCCTGAGCAGCCCGGACACCCGGCAGCTACCAACAGCGGCTTGTGGTGCCTGCCAGCCAGAACACTTCTCCCGCCTGCTCAGTGGGCCCAAAGCCCTTTTCTCCATCGGATGAGGGCTGAGGGGCATTACGAGAGGCAAAACCCCATCCCCCAAGGCTTTCCATGCCGATCGGGTGGAAACGTCATCAGGTGATTGCTCATGCCCCCTCGCCGAGGCCAGAAATCAGGGCGGCTCTCTCGAGTGCTGAGTGGTCTGGATCCAAAGGGCGAAGCAGCCAGAGGCCAGCTCGTATCAACACGTCACCTCGGCATGGAGTCGCCTTTCCCGAACCCTTCACAGGGAGCCAGCAACCGCGGCCCCCACCCGTGAAATGCAGCCACCTCTGGGGAGGATGCGGGGAGAGGCTTGGTAGCCATTTACCAGTGCCCAGCGGTGCCACACACCAAATTAGGACAGGCGAGGAAAGCCTCCGATGGGATGTAGGTAGATAGAAAGGGACACAGCCACCCTGCCCTTAATACCCGGCCATGGTCAGATCTTATTCCTATGTCTCGTCCAGGAGCCAGCCCTGTACTATGCTGCTGGACGGGTGTGGCCCACAGGTGGAGGGGAAGTGGGCCGTCTCCTGCAACTCTCCCTTCTGATCACTCCCACTTTCCCAGGAAGGGCTCCCCTCCGAGTACCGAGCTCAGCAACCCCCCCCCACCCCCGGAGCTGACATCAGCCCCAGGCGCTGTAGCTGCATATAAGTGCAGCAGCCCCTGGGAAAGGCGCTAGGATTATAATAGCAAAACCAGCTGTTTCCAGCCGGACGTTTGCACTGCGCTTTCACGGTGAAATGCCCATGAATGGAACTTGCCTTTGACAGCGAATTCTTCCCAGCAGGGAGGGAATGGGCAGGGGAAGGAGGCCCTGGGAACGCAGTGCAGCCTGCAGTCTAGGCTGGTCAATTTCAGCTGTGCGGCCCCAGACGACTGTACCCAGGTCGTAGAGGCTCACGCTTACGCTTGCCATGGCCCTGGGCTCGATGAGTAACTCGAGGAACAATTACAAAGCAGAACCCTTCTCCTAAGCTTTCTCCCCAGGCTGGATCGGTCCTAGGCCTCCTTCAGGACCTCTCTGGCTTTGCCCTGAGTTCCCTCTCTCTAGGGCAGGGGTGGGCAATAAGTGGCCCGTAGGCCGGATGTGATTTGCCAGGATTAGCCCCTCATGGGCAGCCAGATGCTTTATTGACCTGAACGTCTGCAGGTCCTGCCGGTGGCGGCTTCTCTTGGCTGTGGTTCTCCATTCCCAGCCAATGGGGGCTGCAGGAATTGGTGGCCCAGTCCACGCCACTTCCCATAGCTCCCATTGGCCAGGAACGGTGAACCGCGGTCAATGAGAGCTGCGAGCGACTGTACCTGCGGACACTCAGATAAACAAAGCATGTGGCAGCCCGCCAGGAGCTAACCCTGGCAAATTGTGTCCGGCCCGCGGGCCACTTAGTGCCCACCCCTGCCCTAGAGGGTCACCCCCACACCTCAGAGCCCAGTGAAATTCAAACACAGCATGTGCCCAACTCACGCAGGGCTCTCGCACAGCTAACAGGGTGGGTCAGCAGAAGAGCCCTGCCTCTTTGTTCAGCCCTAGCCCTGGCTGCGTTCCCCTCTGGTCCCAAACCACCAGATTAAACAGCCTTGAGCTAATGTAGAATAGTAATAGAGATGTAGCCGTGTTAGTCTAGTCTAGCTGAAACAAAAAACAGGACTATGTAGCACTTTAAAGACTAACAAGATGGTTTATTAATAAACCTAATAAACCATCTTGTTAGTCTTTAAAGTGCTACATTGTCCTGTTTTTTGTTTGAGCTAATGTGTAAGAGTGGGATGGTGCCTTCCCCTGGCCCGGCTCTTCCTCTGAAACAGCTGCAAGTCTAAAGCTAAGTGGTGCCGCGTCTCCCTGTACACGCGGCCTGTGTCCTGTGTCTGGGATCTGGCGACATTTCAAATAAAGAAGGAAACAACCCAATGGGTCTGTGTGTGAAGTGCAAACTGCCCATGCGAACAGCACAAATGGGGACAGGTAGGGAGATTTTAAAGATGATTTCAGCTCAAACAGGCCAGTGTCAGCCTGACATTTCGTCAGTTTCAGATCATGATGCCGAAAGCCTTTCGGGTCCAGCCCCTGCTGACCCAGAGGGTTTTGCAGCCAGGTCTTTTCCGTGTTAAAAGGAATTGTTTTCTCCTGGAACCGATGAAAATCTCACCCTGGCAGTCCAGGAAACTGACTAGCGTGGCATGGTGAAATCAACGATGCACAAAGTGCTGGCAAATGGGCACTGTAAACCAGATCTGGAAAAGAGAGCAAAGCCTCATTCCTGGCCAATCTCTCGCCATTACAGTGCCATGAGCTGCCACTTCTCACAAGCAAGTGAACCATGCAAGAGGAAAGTGGTGGTTGTAAGATGAGCACGTCCCCATCTGAGGTGCTATTAGTAACACGCCCCCGGCCACAGGCCGTGTCCCTTTCACTCATGTTTACGAGCTTGAGGGTTATTTTATTCCCAAAATCAAAGGGCCAGACATCACCTACAGTACAGCCATAGCTCCACAGCCAAGGCTCCATCCTGCCAGGTGCTGGGTCCCTTTAATGCCCCTGGATGTCAGTGGGAAGCGAGGGCACTGCCAGGAATCGCTCAGCACTGTGCAGAACCAAACTCGAAGCCAGGCGGGTGCGGGTCAAGTGCCCGTCAGTGACATGAGTCATGGATGTGTCTGCCACGGGAGAAGATCATCAGGATGGAAACAGGCAGCAGTGACTGGGAATGACCCAAAAGACTTGAGGCTTTTAGTCACCGTCCCTCTGGCTCAGCCCCACTTCTCGCCTCTTTCGCTCTCTCCTCAGTGGCACTAGCCAGCTCCAGGTTTCTTCTTCGCGACTTCCAGGCTCTCAGCTCCACGGAGAACTGCAGAACTGGGGGTCCAGTGCTGGAGGTCCCAGGGCTCCCCTGTGCCCCATTCCACTGTGGGGAGTCTGGCTGAGCAAGGAGCCTTGCCAGCCCTAAGACCCCTGGCTCCAGTTGGGCTCCCAGGGATGGCTTGGACCCTGCTATGGAGAAAAAAGCTGCAATCAGGGGGCTCAGAGCTGGCGGGTGGACTCCCCTCTGTGTGGCAGAGACCCTGAGCAGTCTTCAGAGCAGGTCCGGGTCACCGGCTGCATGGGGAGTCACCGGGCCCTGCGCCCCCATCCACTGTCAGCCAGCAGGGGGATAGAGAGGGTTTATTAGTCGACAGGGACATCGCGTAGAATAGACTTGTCAGCACAGGAACCAGAAGCAGCCAGTACAATCCATCTTGCGGAGAGGGGGCCCAGAGCTAGGGGCCCTGACCCCCTCCCTCTGCCCCGAGCCTACCAGTCACCCGCATGCCTAACAGCCTGGTCCAAACCCCTCCTCCAGCCTTTGTCCTTCTTCCAGGTGTCACCTGGCTGCACCCCCTCCTGGGTCAGGTTATGAAGGCGCATGGATCCGGGGTAGCCTCCTTCAGTGGGAGTCACACCTGAAATTCCCATCACCCTCTAGGTACTGGTGCAGTGCTCTGGGGAAACCGAGGCACACACATGGCATTACTATAGGACAGTAGAACTCCCATGCAGCATAACAAGGTAAATAAAATTCCCACTTTGTCACAGGCTGCCGGGTCAGAGCTGTGGGCTCTGGAACCCGGAATGGAAGCAGCCTGCTGGGAAGTCATCTGGAAAGCTGCCCCTGTTTTGGTGAGAGGGCTGTAGACCCTGTAATGAGTTGGACAGAACATTTTGCTCCCTCGGGCTGGTGTTTTACAACAAAAGTGTCATACATTTTGGCAGAAAATTGTCAACTAGCCCGGCTGTTACTAAGTGCACGTGGCTTGTCTGAATCGAAAGGGCCTGGTTTCCATCTCTGTGGCCATGGCTCGTTATAGTGTTTCCTTCCTCCCTGTGCCTCTCAGTTCCTCTCCCTTGGCCGTTGGTTTGGTTTTTGGACAGTGTATTATCTAACTCCGCCAAGCGCTCAGGGTCAGTGCAGATACTGCGCCAAGCACATTTATATCGAACCCTATTGCAGAGGATGCAGGAGAAAACGGTTGGGATCATTTAACACAACCCTGCTCGTCAAAGACCTGACCTGACTTGTACCGTCAAGCAGAGCCAAGGAGAAGGGTCAAGTTCCCCCAACTCCTTTCAACTCTTCCAGCCAAGAGTATTTTCTTTAGCCCTAGTTTTGTGTGCTCTGCCCTTGGCGTGCCCTAGCAATTGCTTGCTGCTGGATTCACTGCAGACCTGGTCTTGGATTGCCGCACTGTATTAACGGATCAGGTGCCACCCGGGGGCTGTACGGCTGTTTAAGTTCTGTGGTCCTGGTTCTGAGCTCAGTGACACCAGGATGAATCTGGAGTAACTCCCCTGGCGTCAGTGCAATCACTCCAGATTTACTCCCCTTCCCCTGCCAGTGGCGTTACTTTGGATTTACACCAATGCAACTGACTCCAGAATCAGCGCCCCCCGGCCTGTGTGATTTTCTGACATGCTGCCAGAGCCGGCAATGGAGCGGGTTGGTAATTAGTACAGCAGCCATGAATTTGGTTCCTTATTAATTATTTCAAGCAATTACACCACCAGCCACGTGGGAAGGGCCAGCATGGGTGACTAGGGCGTGCTGAGGCAGGGGCTGCAGGGAGGGGGCACTCCATTGGATGGGGCACAGGGGGCCGACCGGGAAAACGCCCCGGCAGCCGTGGGACTACAACCCCCATGATGCACCACGCGTGGGCTCGGCGGCCGCCGTAGCTCCTGTCACATGACCGGCGCCGCTGCCTGCCCGCCGGGTCACATGAGGCGGCCGGAGCCCGATGCGGAGCCGCCAGCGGCAGCTGCCCCCCAGCGCGCCCGGCCCGGCCGCATGGCCAACGTCGCCAAGAAGGTGTCCTGGTCCGGCCGGGACCGCGACGAGGAGGACGAGCCCCCGGCCGCCGGGGAGACCACGCCGCTGCTGAACGGCGCGGGCCCCCGGCCCCCCCGGCCGGTGAGCGAGCGAGGGGGCGGGGCGGGTGTCGGGGCCGGTGTCAGTGGGGCTCGGGAAGCTCGCCCAGGGGCCGGTGTCAGTGGGGCTCGGGAAGCTCGCCCAGGGGCCGGTGTCAGTGGGGCTCGGGAAGCTCGCCCAGGGCCGGTGTCAGTGGGGCTCGGGGAGCTCGCCCAGGGCCGGTGTCAGTGGGGCTCGGGAGCTCGCCCAGGGGCCGGTGTTAGTGCGGCTCGGGAGCTCGCCCAGGGGCCGGTGTCAGTGGGGCTCGGGGAAGCTCGCCCAGGGGCCGGTGTCAGTGGGGCTCGGGGAAGCTCGCCCAGGGCCGGTGTCAGTGGGGCTGGGGAAGCTCGCCCAGGGGCCGGTGTCAGTGAAGCTCGCCCAGGGCCGGTGTCAGTGGGGCTGGGGAAGCTCGCCCAGGGCCGGTGTCAGTGAAGCTCGCCCAGGGCCGGTGTCAGTGGGGCTCGGGAAGCTCGCCCAGGGGCCGGTGTCAGTGGGGCTCGGGAAGCTCGCCCAGGGGCCGGTGTCAGTGGGGCTCGGGAAGCTCGCCCAGGGCCGGTGTCAGTGGGGCTGGGGAAGCTCGCCCAGGGCCGGTGTCAGTGGGGCTGGGGAAGCTCGCCCAGGGGCCGGTGTCAGTGGGGCTGGGAAGCTCGCCCAGGGGCCGGTGTCAGTGGGGCTCGGAAGCTCGCCCAGGGCCGGTGTCAGTGAAGCTCGCCCAGGGGCCGGTGTCAGTGGGGCTCGGGAAGCTCGCCCAGGGCCGGTGTCAGTGGGGCTCGGGAAGCTCGCCCAGGGGCCGGTGTCAGTGGGGCTCGGGGAAGCTCGCCCAGGGGCCGGTGTCAGTGGGGCTCGGGAAGCTCGCCCAGGGCCGGTGTCAGTGGGGCTCGGGGAAGCTCGCCCAGGGGCCGGTGTCAGTGGGGCTCGGGAGCTCGCCCAGGGGCCGGTGTCAGTGGGGCTCGGGGAAGCTCGCCCAGGGCCGGTGTCAGTGGGGCTGGGGCTCGCCCAGGGGCCGGTGTCAGTGGGGCTGGGAAGCTCGCCCAGGGGCCGGTGTCAGTGGGGCTGGGAAGCTCGCCCAGGGGCCGGTGTCAGTGGGGCTCGGGAAGCTCGCCCAGGGGCCGGTGTCAGTGAAGCTCGCCCAGGGCCGGTGTCAGTGGGGCTGGAAGCTCGCCCAGGGGCCGGTGTCAGTGGGGCTCGGGGCTCGCCCAGGGCCGGTGTCAGTGGGGCTCGGGAAGCTCGCCCAGGGCCGGTGTCAGTGGGGCTCGGGGCTCGCCCAGGGCCGGTGTCAGTGGGGCTCGGGAAGCTCGCCCAGGGGCCGGTGTCAGTGGGGCTCGGGGAAGCTCGCCCAGGGGCCGGTGTCAGTGGGGCTCGGGAGCTCGCCCAGGGGCGGTGTTAGTGGGGCTCGGGGAAGCTCGCCCAGGGCCGGTGTCAGTGGGGCTCGGGAAGCTCGCCCAGGGCCGGTGTCAGTGGGGCTCGGGAAGCTCGCCCAGGGCCGGTGTCAGTGGGGCTGGGAAGCTCGCCCAGGGCCGGTGTCAGTGAAGCTCGCCCAGGGGCCGGTGTCAGTGGGGCTGGGGAAGCTCGCCCAGGGCCGGTGTCAGTGAAGCTCGCCCAGGGCCGGTGTCAGTGGGGCTCGGGGCTCGCCCAGGGGCCGGTGTCAGTGGGGCTCGGGAAGCTCGCCCAGGGCCGGTGTCAGTGGGGCTCAGGCTCGCCCAGGGCCGGTGTCAGTGGGGCTCGGGAAGCTCGCCCAGGGGCCGGTGTCAGTGGGGCTCGGGGCTCGCCCAGGGGCCGGTGTCAGTGGGGCTGGGGAGCTCGCCCAGGGGCCGGTGTTAGTGGGGCTCGGGAAGCTCGCCCAGGGCCGGTGTCAGTGGGGCTGGGGAAGCTCGCCCAGGGGCCGGTGTCAGTGAAGCTCGCCCAGGGGCCGGTGTCAGTGGGGCTCGGGGCTCGCCCAGGGCCGGTGTCAGTGGGGCTCGGGGAAGCTCGCCCAGGGCCGGTGTCAGTGGGGCTCGGGAGCTCGCCCAGGGCCGGTGTTAGTGGGGCTCGGGGAAGCTCGCCCAGGGCCGGTGTCAGTGAAGCTCGCCCAGGGCCGGTGTCAGTGGGGCTCAGGGAAGCTCGCCCAGGGGCCGGTGTCAGTGGGGCTCGGGGCTCGCCCAGGGGCCGGTGTCAGTGGGGCTCGGGGCTCGCCCAGGGGCCGGTGTCAGTGGGGCTCGGGAAGCTCGCCCAGGGGCCGGTGTCAGTGGGGCTCGGGGAAGCTCGCCCAGGGCCGGTGTCAGTGGGGCTCGGGAAGCTCGCCCAGGGGCCGGTGTCAGTGGGGCTCGGGAGCTCGCCCAGGGGCCGGTGTTAGTGGGGCCTGGGGAAGCTCGCCCAGGGCCGGTGTCAGTGGGGCTCGGGAAGCTCGCCCAGGGGCCGGTGTCAGTGGGGCTGGGGAAGCTCGCCCAGGGCCGGTGTCAGTGAAGCTCGCCCAGGGGCCGGTGTCAGTGGGGCTGGGGGGGGGAAGCTCGCCCAGGGGCCGGTGTCAGTGAAGCTCGCCCAGGGGCCGGTGTCAGTGGGGCTCGGGGCGGGGGGGAAGCTCGCCCAGGGGCCGGTGTCAGTGGGGCTCGGGGGCTCGCCCAGGGCCGGTGTCAGTGGGGCTCGGGAAGCTCGCCCAGGGCCGGTGTCAGTGGGGCTCGGGAAGCTCGCCCAGGGCCGGTGTCAGTGGGGCTCGGGGCTCGCCCAGGGGCCGGTGTCAGTGGGGCTCGGGAAGCTCGCCCAGGGGCCGGTGTCAGTGGGGCTCGGGGAGCTCGCCCAGGGGCCGGTGTTAGTGGGGCTCGGGAAGCTCGCCCAGGGGCCGGTGTCAGTGGGGCTGGGAAGCTCGCCCAGGGGCCGGTGTCAGTGAAGCTCGCCCAGGGGCCGGTGTCAGTGAAGCTCGCCCAGGGCCGGTGTCAGTGGGGCTCGGGGCTCGCCCAGGGCCGGTGTCAGTGGGGCTCGGGAAGCTCGCCCAGGGGCCGGTGTCAGTGGGGCTCGGGAGCTCGCCCAGGGGCCGGTGTTAGTGGGGCTCGGGAAGCTCGCCCAGGGGCCGGTGTCAGTGGGGCTCGGGGAAGCTCGCCCAGGGCCGGTGTCAGTGGGGCTGGGGAAGCTCGCCCAGGGCCGGTGTCAGTGGGGCTGGGAAGCTCACCCAGGGCCGGTGTCAGTGAAGCTCGCCCAGGGGCCGGTGTCAGTGGGGCTCGGGAAGCTCGCCCAGGGGCCGGTGTCAGTGGGGCTCGGGGAAGCTCGCCCAGGGCCGGTGTCAGTGGGGCTCGGGAGCTCGCCCAGGGGCCGGTGTTAGTGGGGCTCGGGAAGCTCGCCCAGGGGCCGGTGTTAGTGGGGCTCGGGAAGCTCGCCCAGGGGCCGGTGTCAGTGGGGCTCGGGAAGCTCGCCCAGGGGCCGGTGTCAGTGGGGCTGGGGGCTCGCCCAGGGGCCGGTGTCAGTGAAGCTCGCCCAGGGCCGGTGTCAGTGGGGCTCGGGAAGCTCGCCCAGGGCCGGTGTCAGTGGGGCTCGGGAAGCTTCGCCCAGGGCCGGTGTCAGTGGGGCTCGGGGCTCGCCCAGGGGCCGGTGTCAGTGAAGCTCGCCCAGGGCCGGTGTCAGTGGGGCTCGGGAAGCTCGCCCAGGGGCCGGTGTCAGTGGGGCTCGGGGCCGGTGTCAGTGGGGCTGGGAAGCTCGCCCAGGGCCGGTGTCAGTGGGGCTCGGGGCGGGAAGCTCGCCCAGGGCCGGTGTCAGTGGGGCTCGGGGAAGCTTGCCCAGGCCGGTGTCAGTGGGGCTGGGCGGGGCGGATCTCGCCCAGGGCCGGTGTCAGTGGGGCTGGGCGGGGCGGATCTCGCCCAGGGGCCGGTGTCAGTGGGGCTTGGGGCTCGCCCAGGGGCCGTGTCAGTGGGGCTGGGGAAGAGCTCGCCCAGGGGCCGGTGTCAGTGGGGCTGGGGGCTCGCCCAGGGCCGGTGTCAGTGGGGCTGGGGCGGATCTCGCCCAGGGGCCGGTGTCAGTGGGGCTGGAGTGGGGGGGAGCTCGCCCAGGGGCCAGTGTCAGTGGGGTTGCCCTGGGGTGTCATTCATCCCGCCCTGGGGAGTCTGGGCTCGCTCTAGCTGGTGCCCTGCATCACCCAGTTGACCTGTGCACGTGGACTGTCCAGTGAGTAGTAAGCCCAGTTGTGTGTCTGTCTCTTGCCCCCCCCCTCCCATCCTGGTCTGCTCACTTCACCCCCACCTGTGGTCCCAGCTGGGCTCCGCTTAGCCTCCGTGGTCCAGCCATGCAGCCCCAGCCAGGCTTGTCACAGCTGCTGCTGCTCTGTTCTGGGCGCGCTGTCTGTCGCAGAGCCTGGTGGAGCTCTGAGCGCTCCCTCTGTGGGAATTCATCCGGGGCTGTGCTACTCCCTGGGATAACTGCACGCAAGCTCCTGTAAAAGGAAGACGTCTGGCAGAGCCCTGCGCGGGGTGTTGGGCTGTGCGGGCAGGGAGGGTCTGGACAGATGCTGGAACGTGGCAAAGACAGTCTAGGTAGGGAAGTGACAAGGATCCTGGGTGAAATAAATCCGCCCCGGTGGCTCATTTGAAGAGCAAGTGGTTGCTACAGGCTCTACGCAGCCTTGAGGCTTGGGGGAGCTTTAAACTGTGGCCCTAAAAAAAGGGATTTTGTACTGAGTGAGTTGAGGGTGCAGAGAAGTCACACAGTCGGCTCCTGCCTCCTTTAGTCTTGGTGTTGGTTTTTGTCTCCTGCTGTCTCTGGAGAGCCCCTTGAAACTCAAGTGTCTTCACTACTCAGTGAATTGGAGAGCCCAGGCAGGAATTGGAGCAGGCAGCGTGTACCCGGACAGCAGCCCCCTCCTCTCCCTGTCAAGAGGGAAGGTACTATGTGTGTGCAGTTGTTGGGTGTCACAATGATGTGCTGGGTAGCTGAGCAGTGGGACTGGTTTACTGGTGGCATGGAGGGTGCCTCATTTTGGTTCTGGGACTCCTGACTGAGCCGTGACCTCTGCCAATGGACGGGGGTCGGAGCTTGGCTTCCCAAGGGACTCCTGCCCTTTTTCTAGGGTCACTCTCTGCCCTCCTTAAGAGACTGCACTCAGGTAATGCATCGAGGGGGTGGAGAATTTCTGGCTGCCTAGGAATTGGACCCATGCTTTGGTTAGGGATGCTGAGCTGATAACGGCCTGAGCTGGAGGGGAGAAAATGGAGCAGAAATTGTCGATATCATGCTGTGCCCTCAGTTACAGCACAGTCCTGCCTGCCTGTCGCTCTTCACTGCTCAGTCGTGGACAGGCCTGTCTGTCTTGTGTCTGAGTCTGGAAAACTGGACTAAAAAGCAGAACTTTACAGGGCACCAGAGTGAGCTGAGATTTCCTATTGTGGCGCCAGAGCAGAGCTGTGGGCAAGTTGCAGTGACTAGGACAACCAGCCAGGAAAAACACAGAACCTGGCTCTGATTCATAGAGCGTGTTTCTTGTGTCGCTGGGTTGAGTGTCTAGCTGGTCACTGGACTTGGGGGGGGGGACACAGCTGAGAGGCTGATGCCCCCCCCCCGAGAAGCCGTGTTGCTGGGGGAAGGGGGGACTGTGATGTGGCAATAAAACCAATGGGCCTGGTGTAAAAGGAATACGTGCAGGAGCTACTAACCGTTTCTTCGTGATGAGCCTCGTGAAACATAATGGGCAAAGGAAATCGTCATTGCAAAGCTGGTGGGTAATCTGAAATCTCTGCCTGATCAGCTGTGGCCAGTAGGACGCAGCAGGGTCTGTAGACGCGGCGAGGGGAAGCCGTATGTTGTATGAGACCCTTTTAATGGGCTCCTGATCTTCCCCTTTCCATGGCGTGCTCAGCCGCAGGCCAGAAGCAATGACCCACGGAGACTTCCCCCAATTTGTGCTTAAACTAGGGATGTTAAAGATCAGTTAATTGAATAGTCAATTAATCTCATGAATTCTTATCTGTTACTCAACTGTTCTATAGTCCCCGGGGGTGGGGCCAGAAGCCAGTGTGCTCTGGCCCCACTCCCGAGGAGCTCCATGCTGCTGCCTCTGTATCAGAGGCAGCAGCAGGGGGAGCCAGGTGGGAGTTGGTCCTCAAAGGGAGCCCGTTTAAAAACCAGCTCCCCTCGCGAACTGGCCGCCTGTCACCCCGCACTGCTGTCCAGGGAAGGGGCTGAGCTCACAGACCCGGCACGAGCTGGAACTGAACCCAGGTTGCCTGGCTCCTAATACACTTTAAATGCAGAGTCACAGTGGGGGTAAGTCCCGGACCCAGTGCGAGGCTGGGCTGCTGGCCAGCCTGCTAAAAATGTACTGGGGGCAAGGGTTGGGGGGAATGTGTGTAGCCTATAGAATGAACCTATAAGCTTTTGCTTATCCGTTAATCGACTACACTATTACATCACTAGCTTAAACACCCGTTTGTCGGGGAGTGAGTTACCTAGCAGGCTGCTTCTGGGCCTGCTCTCTGGTATGAGGCAATGGCTTGAGCAGCTGAGCAAAGGAAAATAGAACTTCTTAAATGGCGACTCATTTCAATTCAGGCAGCACATGGGGTGACGTGCCAGGAATAATAGTATCTGGAGTGTGTGGTGCTGCTCGCCACGGCAAGCCCTTCACCTGCCCATGGTAGATCCACGCTTCGTTCGACAGGAAGCGTCTCTCCTGTTGTAATGTTGGACGCCTGTCTGTGCACCTTGTTCTGAAGGGGCGGCTGTTAGTACGGCCTGTCTCCTGGTGGGGCATGTTGCTGGCTAGAGGAGTTGTTTGCAGTTGTGTATTGCACAAGCTGTCGGGAGTTCTGGGTTGGAAGGTGCTCCCTGGCTCATGAGTCAGCGCTTACAGCTGTAACCTGGTCTGGCGAGTTGGGGAATGTCAGCTGTTCCTAAGCTGGGCCTGGCACGGCTCAGTGAAAACCCAGGAACGGGAGAGGGACCGTCACTGCCAGTGATATTGCCGTGGTACACATTTAATGGCATCCGCTTAACTGGGGAGGTTAGGCTGAGCATAGGATCCCAAAGATCAGAGGAATAGGGAAGCTTCAGAAATGAAAACGGTTCGGCTTTTGCGCAAAGGGAGACTGATGAAGATTGGGCCTGGTTTGCTTGTGGTAGCCACAAGTTAGCTGAGCCACAAGAAGAGAACACAGGCCTATGGGTACTGTAGAGAAGCGCCCCATTGATCCTTTTTATCCAGGCTCATGAAATATTCATTCAGTGGCCAGGAAAGGCAGCAAATGGAAAAGCAGAAAAGGAAATCCTTGTTTGCAGTTCTGGGATGCTCACAGATTAACTACTTTACGCTAAACTGTCTGTTCCACCTGGTATTTACTGTGACGCTCAGTCCCCATCCAGGCCTGGCGAAGAGCTCTGTGTAAGCTTGAGAGCATCACTCCCCCGACGGGCTGATCCACCTCGCCCACCTTGTGTCTGTACAAGGAAACAGTTACCTTCTCCTCGCGACACCACTAACCGCCGTCCGATCTCGCTACGGCCAGGAGCGCGGTAGGATGAAAGGCGATGGGTTGTCTGCAGGGCTGAGCATGTCTCTCGTTACGGAATGAACATACACGTGTTGAAATCAAAGGAGAGAATTTCTTCTGCTTCAGAGCCGGAGGCGTTCACTGCCTGATTTGGGAAGACACGCTGTGTGAGCTGATTATTAAATAGCCATCTAGACAGACACCTGTCAGGGATAATCTAGAATTCTAGATGGTGCTTGGTCCGGCCGTGAGGGCAGGGGACTGGTCTTGATATTCTCTCGAGGTCCCTTCCAATTCTAGTGTTCTGTGATCTTCTGCGAAGCTGCTTGTGCTCTCCTGAGGTCCCATGTATTGGCCGCCGTCAGGAGGAGGCTACTGAGTGAGATGGTCCCGGGGTCTGAATTGGCAAAGTGGTTCCTGTGTTCTACATCACTAAGCCCCCGCATGTGAATCGGATAACACGACTGTGCCCCTACCGCTGAAACGCTTGAGTCTTGTGCACATCTCATCCATTGGGCGATATCTGAAAAGGGCTTGGACGGTTCAGCTTAGCACTTGATACTAGGATAAGGGATCTTCGTAAAAACCCCATTACATGTGTGTCTCCTTCCTTCCCGTTCAGCGGGGTCTTATCAGATTCCACCCCTTCCCCCCCAAGGTAGCTCACAAATTGAATATAAAATATTTAGACCCTCTGGCCAGGCTTGGTGTGAATTCCCAGGCAGGAATGATGTTACATGGGCTCAGAGAATTGCTGAGGAAGAACCTGCCTTCTAATCCACTGTGGGTACAAGCAAACTTTATGGTGGTGATGACTGGTCGTATCCCCGCTGTGCCTTTCACTGTCTCTCTGCTTTTCTTGAGAGTAACTTTTTTGGGCAGGGGAGAAAGGGCTAAGTTGGCAGATGGATTAGTCCAGCCATGCGGGGGAGGCGTGGTCCCAAATACTCAGATCCCTGTGCAAACAATGTAAGATTGTTGTGTGAGTTTATAGGCTGTTGGGAGGTTAATATCTGTGTTAATTAGGGATGTACAATCCCGTTTAATTGGTTAACTGGTTCAATGTTATGTTAGGGTGGGTTAGGGTAACCTTCTGCCCTCCGCAGGCAGGGACTTCTCCAGCCCGCCAGAACATCCCCTTTCTGCGATACACTATCACTTCCCTAGTCTCTGGCCATCTTAGCTAATAGCCATTGATAGACTTATCTGCTGTAAACTTAGTTATTTTTAAACTGAGTTATGTTTTGACCTTCATGACATCCCCTAGCAAGGAGTTCTACAGGTTAATATTGCATTTCCTTGTGTGGGAAAAAATACTTCCTCTTGTTTGTGTTAAAACAGTTGTTTGTTAACTTCATCACCTGTGCCCTGGCTTTCATGTTGTGGAAAAGGGCAAATAACACTTCCTGGTTCGCTCCTCCCACGCTGGTCGTGATTTTTAGTAGCCCGCTGTCATGTCTCCCCCTTAGTTGTCTCTCTCGTACGTTGAACAGCTGCCCTCTTAGGGCGAGGCCTAGCCCTCCAGTAGCCAGCGCAGGGATGGATTTGTCACCTGTTGGATAACCAGAGGCTGGTACGAAAGATACCGGCCCCTTGCGTGGCCCAGGTAAGGATCCAGGTATCCTCGCCCGGTCTCAGCAATTGTAGGAGGCGGCGTGCTATGCCTCTCACAAGGTGTGTGTTAGGCACGGAGGCTGGAGTCGGGCAGATATTCTCTGGGGATGGCAGGTTTCTCCTGAGGTCTCTTACCCTCAGGATTCGAGAGAAACTTTGGGGCCGATCAGCATTCCCCCTGATCAGAGGGGGGGGCAGACCAAATATGGGCCCTATGCTCTTCCCAGCAAGTACTTCAGCAGCCGCTCTACCTGGCCAGTGCCCGACTTTACAGTGGGGACCCTGAGAACTGCAGCTTTATTTTCCCCTTGTGTCTCATACAATCCGCTGGTCTGTGTGGTGTCTCTGCGGGGTCATTCAAATTGCTGCACGGAGGTGGGGTGCGGGGCCACGGCTGTTGTTTAATATCGTGCGTGTTCCAGAGCCGGGTTGTCAGCATGTGATGGTGCGGAGGATACAGAAAGGAAATAATTACTGTCCTGTGACCCTTCTCCGGAAATTAAAAACCCCTCTAATTACATTCCCCAGTCTGTGGCCTAGTTTACTCACCACTGACAGAGTCAGACGTTAAGTTGAGTCAAATGCTTCTTGTTTATGGTTCTTCAGAGCAAAGCTGGGAGGTTGTCAGAAGTTTGCTGTGTACACAGTCTTCGTGTTTGTTCTGTCAACGTTCATTAGCGCTGATTGAAGTCACGCTGTTATTCACAAGCGAGGGTTGCTTCATGGCTAGTCCGCCGCCTGTAGCTACTGTGCGTGGTGCAGAGTTTAAAGTTTGGTCACATGTAGGCCAGTTGCTTCTGCCTGAATCAAATCTTGTGGATTCTCGTTGTTGGGGGGGGTTGTAACCAATGTTCCCTCTAATTTTTTCCATCTGTGTGCAGATTCTTTTCCATCTGTGTGGAATAAATGTTGTGTGCAAAGGCTTGTGTGAGTGTGCACCACCAATATAAACAAACAACCTCACTGTGCGCGCTCTGCTAATCAGTTGGGTGGCATTGGAATCTCTCCAGTTTACAGGGACCACTGGTTGTCTCCCCTCCGCAGGTGTAGGCCTCATTAGCGCTGTGCCTGGGTGTCTCATTCCTTGCCGGGCAAGATGCTACTAGTTGTGTTGGCCTCCTTGTCAAGCAACACCGCTGTGGTTCAACCGTGCTGTACCAGTGGGCCCTTTGTCATTGTTCACATGTCATCTTAAGCTGATGCTGACTGTGTCTGACCTCGGCCATTGGACCGTGTCCCAGAATGCTGCTCCCTTTCTAGAACGTGCAGTTGGAAATGAACGAACTGACCACGGTGCTAGAACCCGGCAGCACCTTCGTTTGCAACGTCGACTGGTGCCCGAAGTCTGTAGTGAGCGTCCGTCCCACGGAGCTGGGGCAGGAACATGCTCCGTTCTTCAGAGATGGTCACCAGCTGCAGTCGGGGAGTACCACGCAACACTTGCTATGTGAGCACAACAGAGAACATCACACACAGTAACAAACCTACGTCACCTTCGCAAGGATCCCCTTCCCCTCCCCCTTCCCCCAAACCCTGACACGGGCCCTGGCAGGAGCCGTCCTTCAGACCCCCACTTCAAGAAGGTTCCTTGTTGTTCCCGGTTTAAGGCCCACAGTCTTATGGGGTCTCTGTGGGCCTGATCCAATCCTTCCTGAAGGACTGGGGCCCTCCGGGGAGCTGACGGCCTGTCCCTCGGCGGGGTTGGGAGGAAGGCCCTGAGCCACTTGAACACCAGGCTGTTTGTCCAAGAGTCCTTTCTTCATTGGCCCGTGGAGAATCCAGCGTGAATCGGCACGTGCGGCTCTCCTAGGGATGGCTGCAGAGGACTGGTACGCGGGGAGATGCCGTTAGCGTCCCCGTCCCTAAGAGACAAGGTACCACCAGTGCCATAGAGTGTTTCCCAAAGGTAGTAACCTCTTACTGCATTTGGATTAACTGAATTCCATACAGTTTGCCCAGAACGTTGTCTGTCTGTAGCAGTGACAACCGGTGCTAACATCAAACCAGCCAAGTCAGTCATATTTGCTCTCCCCCACCTCTCTTGCAAACATCTGCCCATCTGCTGCTGTCCCTGTGAACCAAAAAAGTCCCATCTGGGCTTAGCACCCCTCTAAGCAGGAGACTGTTCCTCGGATAGCCTGGAGGGCAGTTGCTTTTCAGAGGGTTCCGGTGGTCTTGGGGTTGGAGATCCAAATGCTGAAGGATCTGCTTTGAATCTTAGTCTGATGTGCCAGTTTCATACGGTCCTGGCATGTCTACTCCACAGTACGGGAGCTTGTACACCAGCTAGTACACGGGATCTACAGTTCTCCGCTTGTGAGTTTCCTCGTGTGTTTTCTCCCCATGAGGTTTGACGGTGGAAGCCCAGCTCAGCCTTTCTCTGCCAGAGGCCCCGCAGAAGATGCAAGGTCCACGTCTTGGTGCTCCCAGTCAGACCAAGAGCACTTGAGTGTCTAGTTTTTCTACCCCACCTGACTGCCCCCATCCCTTCACGCTGTAAATGCATTGCAGGGAGTACTGCCCTCTGTAACAAACAGTCTTTTGTACGAAGTCAATGCGGTCTGTATGGCTGCCTGTGCAACGGAGTTCTGCCCCCCGGGGGAGTCTGGGCTATGCACTGAGCCAGCCAGGCAGGCAGTCTGGTCCGAAAAACGTGGTACAGGATTGTGGCACTGGAGACCATCATAAGGCAGGGGGTCACATAAAGGTGGTGTGTGTGTGTGTGTGTGTGTGTGTGTGTGGTTTCTCCGCCCCCCCCCCCCCACCCCGGCTACAGCTCCCAGGTCATTCCAACGCTGTGGTGACGTGGGCCCGGCTGTAGAACGTTCGCATTGTTACTTCAACGCTTCCAGGGGAAACGAGAGAGAGAACGTGACTTTAGTTTGTGCCCCGAGTACGGTGTGGCGGCCTGGCCCGCGGCACTTCCCGGAGCTCCCATTGGCTGGGAACAGCAAACCGTGGCCAATGGGAGCTGTGGGCAGCCGTACCTGTGGACGTTCAGGTAAACAAAGTGTCTGGCGGCCGGCTCGGGATTAACCTGGCAAACCGCATCCTTGCCCACCCCGATTTAAATTCTGATTTCCTCCTTCATAGCTTTAATGGATTTGCCTCCGTCTAGGCCTGCAGGACTGTTTAGTGCGGGAGCGCAGACGTGATTGTCACCTGCATACGGCATCGGCCAGACAAGCGCTGGGCAATGGCAGGCAGGCAGGCCTGGGGCTGCGTTTTGGAAAAGGTGTTGATCGTTGCAGACTGACCAGCCCTGCTGCTCCGTCCATCGGGCGGCGAGTCCAGCGCGCCTGTAGGTCCGTCAGGCTGCCCCTCTCCCCGCGTTGCACAGGCTCCCGCCTGGCAGTGGGATGGCGGTTTCCTTGTTTCCCTTTGCCAGGCTGTGACTGCAGGCCCGGCTCCTTCCTGGGCTGCGGCTCCCGATGGCCTCTGGGCCCGGCAGGGCGGAGGGGATCTGCGGAAAGGGGAAGAATTAAAATAGCTCCGGCGCCCAGTGAGCTCGCTCCCCGCCCTCTGCCCGGGCCGTGCCCCCCTCTGCTGGGGCAGTCGCACTTCAGAGGCCAGAGCGGATGCTTTCCGCGCCAGCCAAGTGCCCATCGCCGCTGGCACTGCATGCTGGGGCCCTTTAACAGGCTTGGTCTAGGCCCTGCCCTTGCTGGTGCAGAGTGATGGGAAGAAGGGCCCAAAATAGCTGTGAAACTCCTCTGTTACGCAAGGAGGGCGGGAGGGCTCGGCTCTGGGAACTTGCCCTGCAGAAGAACCTGTCCTCCCAGATCTGGCTGCTGAGAGCGCCCGGCGTGGCTGTGGCAAGCGCTCCGGGAACGGGGCCGCCTGCTCCTGAGAGACGCCCCGCGCGTTCGAAGCCGCTGCTGTTGCGCAAAGCGCGGGCGCCTGCCTGCGTGGGAGCGAGCGAAGCGCTTTGATGGGCATGAGATCAACCCGAGGAATTAGCTCGGTCCCCCCACCCGGCCGGGGGCAGGTCACGTGGGCTCCGGGGCAGGGCGAAATCAGAACCACCTCTGAGCTGACCCCGCGCTCCAGGCCAAGGAATAACAATGTCCTGATGGTGCCCGGGGGGTTCCCTGCAGAATGGCCCCTGGAAGGGGGAAGTCTGTGGGTCTGTGCTCCGGGCTGGGGGGATCAGTTACCAACCAGTCTCTCCGGAGTCACGAGGCACCAGAGGTTTCACAGGGCTGTGGCAGTTCCTCATTGGAGAGCCCCGGCCCTCTGAGCAGGGCCCACTAGGCCGGCCTGTCTCCCTGCCCGCTCTCCATGGTGCCTGGGGGGAGGGATGCAGCTGTGTAGGGGCCGTGTGACACACGGGGCCGGGGGAGGGGGCTGCTTTGGCCCAGCTGGGGCGAGGCGTCCCCCAAAGCAGGCAGAGGGCAGCACCAGGGCGCCCCAAAGCCTCAGCACAGCTCCTATTGCCCGCGCTCCCGGGAAAGGGGCTGGAGGCGACGTGGCTCCAGCGTCCCTCCCTTGTGCTCCTCCCTCCTCTGCGGGGGCTGCTGGATTTCCCCCAGGGCGTGGCCAGGGAAGCCTCCAAGTCTGACTGGCTGGAGAGGGCCTTGCTGGGTTTGGAATAGGGGGTGTCTCTCCCTGTGCGTGGGCAGCATCCTGGCAGGGGGTGGGCAGCAGACGGGCTGCAGTAGGCGAATGAATGCTCGCACGGAGGGAGAGGCCCTAGCGGAGCACTGGCCCCTGGGTGCCGGGCTCTGGACCTACCGTGAGCGATGGACGGACGGGCCTGATCCCAAAGGGCTTAGCCTACGCGGAAGGGGCTCAGGGTCCGTGGGCCTCGCTGGCTGGTGTGCGTGCACTCTGCTCCGTGCGACAGCCCACACGCTCGTGAGCAGGGAGCGTGCACGGGCGCTAACCCCTCCGGGCCTTGGCGAGCCCCCTCCCGGCCCGCCGGGGCGCCGTGTAAGTGCGAACGCCCCCCCCCCCCGCCGTGGCAAGCGAGCTTTTTCCAGCTCCGAGCGTTACCCGTGACGCAGGGAACCCGCCCCAGGCAGCTCCGGGGTCCCTCCAATGAAGGAAGCAGCCCCTGGCTTGCGGAGAGGAGCGATTTCTCCAGCCTCTGGCAAGGGCGAAGGTTCGTTGCGTTAATAGCCGCTGCTGACAGGGCTTCCGACGGCCCCAGCGTGTGACCTCGCTGGCTCAGGGAGCCTGGCCCCAGGGCAGCCACACCTTGCCCGCCAGAGGGCTGCAGCCAACTCGTCTGCACCCAAGCGCCTGCCCAGTGGTCGCTTTGTGTTGAGCCCAGGGTCCCAGCGTCTGCCTGGCCTGGCCTGGCCTGGCCTCCGCATTACAAGCGAGTGGCCCCGTCAGCAGAGAGCACTCGCTGGGTCGCATTCGGCTTGGGCCCCGCGTTGGGCTGCTGCTGCTCTAGAGCACGGGATGCCCTGGCCTGAAAGGATGCCGTCCCATGCTCCCCATGCGCTGTGACCCTGCATGAGGAGACCTGGGCGGCTCCCCTGGGCATGGGGCCTGACAGAGGCGGGGGCTGACCGGTGGGAGGGAGGGTGGCCCAGCGGGGCTCAGTGCAGCATGAACTGGAGGACGGGCAGCTGCCAACCTACCGCCCAGCCCCCTTTGTTGCCCTGCCCCCTGCTCTGTATCTGGATGTCTCCCTGGAGCGTCGGGGCCGCGAACCTGCTGCCCAGGGAATGTTTGTGCACTGACCAGTTCTCCCTTCCCCTCAGCTCCCCCATTCGCCCTTCCTGCGCCTCGGCCAGCTGAGCAATGTGGATCTGGACGATGACGTGCGTGAGCTGGTGAGTGGCCCGGGAAGGAGCCAACGCCCCCTCCCTTTCCCGGCGGGCACGCGAACGGGGAGCCGGCTTCCCGGCCCACCCTCTGGCGGCTCCTCCGGCCTCGCGTGCTGGGGCCTGCCCAAGCCGCCACGACGGAGCCTGGCACTGCTCCCGAGGGACCAGCTCCTCTGGCCTGCAGGCTGGGGGTCTGAGCGGCCGTATGAAGGCAGGTCCCTTCCCACCTCCTTATGCTGCGCACGGGAACGCGTCCGTGCAGGTCCAGCACCTCCACCGGGCCGCCCTTCCCGGCGTGCAAGAGTGGGGGCAGCACTTGGCAGAGGAGGGGGCTCCTTTCCCTGCCTCATGGCGCCCCCTCGGGCCTCACCCCGCTGCGGGGCTTTGGTGCCTCTGAAAAGCTCCCAAAGTGCCCTCCTGGGTTCCGGGTGTCTCGCCGTGGGCTCGCCTTGCTGCAAGTCGCGTTCCCCTCCACGGGGCGACTGGGCTGGGGGTGCAGCCAGGGGCCCCTCGGCCTGAGGAGCACCGCGGTAAACGCTGCTAGTGCCCGGGCCTGGCGTCCAGGCTGTTCCCGCTGCTGCGTGGGCAGAGCAGCGGTGGTGTCGGTGCACACGTGCCGCGCCAGCCCTGCCCACTTGAATTGGGCGGGAAATCCGCGGGGGAGCAGACTGTGCCGAGCTGCGCTCTCCGCGTAGGACGCTGGCCTGAGGCAGTCCTGTGAGCTGCTTGGTTGATAGATGTTTATAGCCAGCAAAAGGCAACTGCTGCAAAGCGGCTGCCCCATGGTGCCTTGTGGGAGGCTGGCGCGACCAGCTAGAGCAGACGCTGTCCTGCCCGTCTGTGCCCAAAGCCCCTGGCAGCGAGCAGAGCCTTCTTTTCCCCCCCCCCACCCCACCGCTGTCTGTGATGAGGGGGGAGCTGCTGCAATTGGCCAACTCCCTCAGCCCTGCTGTGACGCAAGGCCTGGTGAGACGCCCTGGCTGAGCTGCCGCCCGGTCCTTGTGTCCCCCCAGGAAACGGAGGCCCCCAGCCAGTTGCCCAGTGAGATTCCTCACAACGAGAAGCTGCTCTCGCTCCGATATGAGGTAGGCACCCGGCGGAGGTCATGGCGAGTCGGGTCCATGCGGATTGGGAAGTGAGCGGGGCTCTAGCCAGCGGAGTGGGAGGAGGCCGCGGGGTCCGGGGGGAGAGGGGAGTGACCTGGTACATGGGAAAGCTCAGCATGGCTGTTCTGGAGCCTGTAGGATGGCAGGACGCTGTCTCCGGAGGGGTTCCAGGGGGCTTAGCGGAGAAGGGCGCACCCGCCGGGTCCAGCGCACAGTGGGGTGAAGCGTGTTTCATTGGGAAGGGGCAGAGCAGGGCAGAAGTTGGCTCTCCCTATGGGGAGGCGTCACCCTCCTCCCCCACCGTGTGACCAGTGCAAGTGTTTCCCTCTCCCTGAATCTAGAGCCTGGACTATGACAACTGTGAGAACCAGCTGTTCTTGGAGGAGGAGAGGCGCATCCACCACACGGTGAGTCTAGCTGGGCCTGCCAGCCCGCATCCCGACGAGAGGCTCCAGCTGCCCCCGGGGGAACTGGTCCAATGTCGCTGCGGCCGAGGGCTAGAAACACGGCTTTTCGGCTGCCCAGCGCTACTGGGAGGCCCCCGGGGGCAGAAACTCCGCTTGCTTCGTGTTTGAGCCGATTCCTGTACGTTAGGGCCACTTCTAGCTCAGCCAGGGCCTATCTAATACCGGTTTGCTTGGGGGAGACCAGGCGTGGGACCCTCTCTGCCAGGGGGGGTTGGAGGAAAGGAGGCTGGTCCAAAGGGCCTAACGGCCAAAGTGATGGCATGAAATTCTGCCGCCTCTGCGCAGGGACGCTACCGTTGCTGGCCCAGAAGGCGACTTGTCCTAACAAAATGGAGGCAGGAAGGCAAGGGAGCTGACCCATGTGACTAAATACCTCAGAGCCAAGCCAGGTCTCCAGGGCATGACCTGGAAGGAGCATGCGCCAAGGCTGGTGCGTGTGAGGAGGCCGAAGGGCACCGGAAAAGCAAATAGCCGAGCGGAAACCCAGCGAGAAAACGTCTTTAATTATTTCAACCGGGAAACCTGCCAGACTGGGGGGGTGGGGGGCGTGTCTGCTGGCCCTCCGGGAGTAACAGCGGCAAGGCTGCTGGCCCAAGAGCAAGGCAGCGTGGGCTCTTTGCCTCAGCTTCCACCACAGAGGATGTTGAGGAGAGACGTGTCAAAACAGGATGTGCTCCGGTACCAACTGATAAGCAGGGCGCAGTGCTGCAGAGTAGCTCCCGCCCACCTGCCGTTGGGCCGTGGTAGAAGTGGAAGGGGGGAGAAAATGTGGTGGTGCTGATATGCGAGCCAACGGTACAGCCTTAGACCCACGTGCCTGCTCTGGGCCTTTCTAAGCCCATGGCAAAGGAGCAGGAGTGTTGACTCTTTAGCTCAAACACCCAAGGAACGCTCAGGAGAAAGGAAGTCTTTGTTAATAGTAGTGGAATGGACACACAGACCATTGTCTGCTCTCTGAATGAGAGTCCTTCCCCTCCAGCGAATCCGGTTTAATCCTACCCGCAGTTGCCAGACTGCCGGGACAGACAACATGAGGCCAGATCTCCTAGTGTTCAAAAGCATAAAGAAAGCCCTCCCCGGCGGGACCTGTCCCCGTCAGGAGGGGGCACAGAGGTGAGCAGGCTGTCTGGGAGCTGCCTGTCCCGAGTGCTTTGTGCGGTGCTAAATCGCGATGGGAACAGCCCAGCCGAGGAATGCGGGTTCCTTGGAGAAGGGGCAGGGGTGTCTGGGGTGGTGGCCCCACCCTGCTCCCCTTCGGGTGCGTTTGGCTTGCTGTGCTGGGGCGAAGGAGTCCGATCTGTCTCCCGCAGGCGTTCCGCACGGTGGAGATCAAGCGCTGGGTCATCTGCGCCATGATCGGGATTCTCACCGGCCTCGTCGCCTGCTTCATCGACATCGTGGTGGAGAAGCTGGCTGGGCTGAAGTTCAGAGTGGTGAAGGACAGTATCCTTCTGCTGCGGGGGGCCAGCCACACACGGGGCTGGCGCAACTGGGGATCGCAGGGGCTTGGGGCAATGGAACAAGAGGCCGTCAGCACAGTAGCGCGCAAAGTAAATTACCCACCAGGGACCTCCAACAGGACATGTCTGCGGAGGGTCTGGGGTGTGTGTGCGTGTGGATCTGAGTGAACTACCCTTGTAGACCTAACTCTGTGTCTCTCTGGAGCAGGCTGAAACTCTGGTTAGATCTGGGAGCGCCCTGAGCTGAACTAGTGGGTGCCCTCGTGATCTGTGTCAGGAGGGGAAATTTGACCTTTAAGGAGCACAGCATCCCTCTTCCTGGGAGTCCCGTCTGGTTAGCTCCTGAGCATCGAGGTTTCCCACAGCCGAGGGATCGCGTCAGAGGCAGAATAATGTGATATTGGCCTGTGATTCCTGGCTGCTTGCTAGCGAGGAAGGATGAGTACAAGTCTGTTACTCCCTCAGGTGGTTCTGTCAGTCACGGGAGTCTTTCATGTGTTCTGCACGATTGATTCCTCTCATGTTTGCCTCTTGCTAATGCGATTCATGATCAGTGCACAGTTCTGCTCTGCAGCGTGGCTGTCGAACCAGCTACCCCCCACCCTGCAGACCAGCTTCATGCTCAGTGCTGCCACACTATTGGCTGAACGACATGGTGGCTTAGAGCCAGCTGACATCTTTCAAACGGCCCCAAACGGGAACTATTTCAATGGAACGCTGCCCGCGTTCTTCACCTTGCCATCTTCTGTCCCTGCAGGGCCCTGGTCGAGTACTGCAGCCTAACTGACCTTATGCATGTTCAACAAGTGGTGTACTATCCCGCTAGCTATGCCTGTGGAAAACCTGTGGTAGCCCATGGCTGCTTACTGGGTTGGAGTGCATCCGGGTAGGATTGCCTCTTTTCTGTCCTGTGGCACCCAGCACTATGGGCTGCCCATCTCGGGCAGGCCCTCCTGGAGCTGGACTCTGGGCTCCCTATGGAGCAGGCACTGGCAGGTAGGGGAAACCGCCTCTTTCAGCTAGAACAAATTGGCTGGGGTGTCGTTGAGGTAACCAAGGAGTCCCACCAGGCCTTGCTAGTGACTCTGGGTAGTCAAATTGCACTTCACCTGCTGTCCCAGCCCTGCGCTGCTTACATCCTGGTGGTCTGCTTGGGGGTAGGGTGAAGGGCTAAAATCAAGCTGAGTCAGAGATCTCCCCCCACACTGTAATGCCAGAGCTTGGCTGGGGAGAAGGTGCCCGGCAGAGAGAGGACGTCACTATTTAGCACTAGTGAAAATACCGCAGGAACGCACCAGCCGTGTCACCTGCTTTCTGTGTTAAAAGCTCCTTCACCAGACTTGCTGCAGTGTGAAAATCCATTAACTCTGGTGCCCGGAGCCTGCACTTTCCCCTGTGGTGTGCTCACAGGAAACATGCGTGAATGTGTTCACAAGCACCTGAACGGCCGTGTGCGGTGCGCAGCTGCGGGCCGGGAAATGGTGTGGCACCAGGCAGGGAGTCGCCCCGCCTGTGACACTTGAGTTTCTTAACTGACCCTCCCAGATATTGACAAGTTCACCGAGAAGGGGGGGCTGTCCTTCTCCCTCTTGCTGTGGGCCACTCTGAACTCCAGCGTGGTGATGGTTGGCTCCATTATTGTGGCTTTCATCGAGGTAAGCCCCAAGCCGCGGGCACGTTGATTGGCTTCCTTCCCCCCCCTGTTGGTTTTGCCCCGAAACAGGCGGTCTCGGCAGCTGGATAACGGTTCTAGTCAAAGTCCCCCTACTCGGTGGAGCAGGAAGCCCCTTACGCTTTACTGTGTTTCATTGTCTGCTTCACCAAACATCTGGGCCTTAAACTCTCCTCCCTGCGGGAAGAGGTCACCTCTCTGGCGAGCTGGGTGGGGTTACGTATCTTCCGGTAAAGCAGACCCGGAGCTGCCACGGGTATGAGATCCCATTGGAAGAGGATTATGGTGGCTTGAGGGCCAGTGTTCCTCCAAGAGGAGGGAAAATGCAAAACATTACAGCTCTCCGGGTGGCTGTTAGCGCCGATGTTATTTATAACCCTCGTCCCTCCTGTGGATTAGCAGAGACCGTTGCCTTACTACAGTGATGCAAGGGTTTCTCATTAAGTGCCTCTGCCTCGGGACGGCAGCCTTACGTGAGGGCGCTGCCTCTTTCCGGCTTGAGCCTTTGTTTGCTTAAACGCAGCAGCCATCAGTAACAGCGTCCCCCCGGGAGGCAGAGCACAGCCAGGGCAGGGAGCTGACAGTGACAGGTCACTCGCTGGGCTGGCACCTCAGCCGGGGGAGGTGACGCCGGTCCCTCGACGTCGGTTGAACTGTCTCTGTTTACGCTCGTTCTGGTCTGGCCTTGGCCGGCCTCGAAATGTCCCAAGTGTCCGAGCGTTTTCAAGTGAGAGACTCTGCTGCAGGTTTCTCTGCCGTGAGGCCCACGCAGCAGCCACCTTCCCCTTCCGCCATTGGGAGCAGCCTGGGCGAAGGGAGAGAGTCCCAGTAGCAAGGCCTGTCCAGCCCTGAGGGCGTTGAAGACCGACGTCGTGTCCTGTCGGGGCGGGGGCTGTGGCTCTGAGGCAGAATGGGTGCAGAAATAGCGGTGCCCACGGCGCTCGTAGGCCCCCAGAGAGTCGGCCGGCTTTGCTCGTCATGCCCCGGCCCCCGAATCGCCTGAAGAACTGGTGGCTAGGCCATGCGGCCCTGTGCTGGCCCGTGCTCTGGGCGGCAACCTGGCTGGCTCCCACATTGTATAGAACGGCAGCTTGCTCTAGCGGGATCCCTCCCCCCTTGGCTGGGCCGTGGCTCCCCTGCCAAAGCGGCGTGAGTGAAAGAGGGCCCCGTGAAGAGAAGCCTTTCGGCCCTGCTCCATGGGGGTGCTGCCGAGCTGGCTGCAGTGGCTTCCAGAGTCGCCCTCCCTTTGGAGTTGGTTTCTGGAGGGTCCCTCCCAGAGCCCAGCGTGTTCCCCCCCCCCCCCTCACTCCGGTCTCCTACGAATCTGTCCATCCATCCTGCTTCAGGTCTCCTGGCAGGTCGCACTGGTCTCGGCCCGCTGGGCCTCGTCTGAGGGCGCTAAGAAGCGGCACGAGAGGCAGTGCCAGCGATCTGGGGGGCTAATCACAATCCCTCTCCATGGAGGGAGCTGCTGGCTAGCCAGGGCCTTGGCTCTGGAACATGCTTGGGGTGGGGTTCAGATCCCTACAAAAAGTGAGGCTCCATCTGCCCCTCGCGTGCTGCCGTGTGTTCCCCCCGGGTGGGGGTGCTGAAATGGGGAGGGAGGGGCCTCCGGGCCGGTGGGAACCACTGCATACGGGCGGCTGCTAACCAACTCTCCCTGTGCTCCTAGCCGTTCGCCGCCGGCAGCGGGATCCCCCAGATTAAGTGCTACCTCAACGGCGTGAAGGTGCCTCATGTCGTGCGCCTCAAGGTAAGGCGCTGGGGTTTGGGGAGAGTGCGCGAGGCGTCCCCGGACCCCGTCGTCCATCCCCGGCCGCCGGCGTGGTCAGGCAGAGCCAGAGGCTGGCAGCAGGCAGGAGCTAGGCCTGCCCGGCCCGGCCTCCCTCCTCCCTGTCCGCTTCCAATTCCCCATGCTCATCCTGGCTGGGTGCTCACATCCCAGCTCTGCCTCGCCCGGCTGCAGCTGCTGGGGGCGCCTTTCCCTGAGTCACAAGCGCATGACCCAGCGGTCACCCTGCTGCCCAGCTTTGACACTCCTCGTGGGCGGTCCCGTCACGCTAATAGACGCCCCGGCGCAGGTCCCTTTGGGCCCAGCACTAGGGAAGTGCAGCATCGCTGCTGGAACTGATTGCAAGGGGCTGTGGGGGACGACTGCCTATGGGGATGCTCGCGTCCCATGCACTCAGCCCAGCTGCTCCCTTCCGGGGGCCGTCGGTCAACGCACGCTCCCCTCGGAGGCGGGAAACGGCAGCAGGTGCCTGTACTGTCTGCAGAGCAACCGGGGGGCTCGGCGCTAGCCATGAGATCTCTCCCCGCAGAGTAAAAGGCCCCCCTGCGTGGGATCCACTGATGGTTCTGTAAGGCTCCAACGGGCGCGTGCGTGTGTAGGGCGGGCGGCTAGTGCTGGGAGTATTTGCTGACCCCTGGATGCAGGGGGGCCGTTACTGGACTGCACAGTCCTCTGCCAGCCATGACTCCTGCCCTGCTGTGACTGCAGAGCTGATGCTCCACCGGGAGTTTAGACGGTACAGCTGTGAAAGGCCAGAGATGACCCAAAGAACCCTTTAGCACAGGCCTAGTCAGCTTGGGAAGCCCCGGGGGCCACAGTGATATTCACAGCACATGCTGAGGGCCGCAACTTAAGTGTGGTTGCATAGACATGCAAATAGCTGCTTTCACACTGATGGGCATGAATATAAAGATTAAGGCAAGACTACACAACACACAGGCCCCATTTAAGTCAGTTCTGCTGGTATTAATAAAATGCAATAGTTACCCGATTTCCACCCATGTCAGCACTTTTAATGAGCAATGGCAGTCCAAGAATTAACTGCTAGAATGGTCTTGTGTTGATACGCCTTTTATCGGCTCCTTTTTTGTTTTGGCTCCCACCCGCGGGTCGCGTGTTGAGCCCTGCGTAAACCCAAATGGGCCGCATGTCGAGTAGCCCTGCTTTAGCATCACCGGCTCCTGCCGCTGTAGCTGCTAGCTCGCCAGCTGCCCAGCTCCCCTGGTGCCTCCCGAGAGTGATTTCCGGGGGAGGAAGCCGGGATTCCGTCTCCCGCTTTGTGCTCTGCCAGGGACCTGGCGTGCGGGGAGCAGCTAAGTGCGCAGAGAGCTCGGTGTCTGGCTAGGCACGCGCTCCGGGTCTCCCGCCTGCCTGGCACCGAGAGGGGCTGCCTCCGGGCTCACCGTCTCTCCTGCGCTAATCAGGGACTCTGCTTGTCTTCCAGACCTTGGTGATCAAAGTCTGCGGGGTCATTCTCTCGGTGGTCGGTGGCCTGGCTGTGGGGAAGGTAATTTGCCGCAGTGGGGGGGCGGGGCGAGTCTGACTCCGCCACCTTCCCAAGGTTGTGGAGCGGCCCCTGCGCTCGCGCGTCTCCCTCACGCCTGCCTGGCGCCTCAGTCTCCGCTAGCAGCTCGGCGCTGCGCCAGGCTCTCCTGGCGGATCGGGGACGGGACGCTGGGCAGCGGCAGTGCATCCCGATGCCACCTGCTGCCTGATGTGACTGGGAGGAGCCGGGCAGGGGCTGAGGGATGTTTCCTCAGGAATTCCCATTCATGCTGTGTCTGTGGCCAGGCCGGCCGGCCCCTGTAAGACACTGGCTAAAACAGGAGTGCGGCCGGGTTTCCTCTTCCTGGAGCAAAAGCTCCCGGCTGGGGCAGCTCCGGCGTTAGTGGCACCGAGTGGCTTCGCTGTGCGGGCAGGGCTCCGGGAGCCGCGGGACGGGATGGGCGGGGCTCTCGCCTTGAACTCCCCTGTCCTGCCAAGCGCGGCCCTGAAACCCACCGCCGCTGCCTTCTCCGCTGACCTCTGCTTCTCTGCCCGCAGGAAGGACCCATGATTCATTCCGGGGCTGTCATCGCCGCCGGCATCTCGCAGGGCAGATCCACCTCTTTGAAGCGGGACTTTAAGGTGGGTTGGCTCGTGCCCAAGGTGGGGCGGGTGCACGTGTGTGTCCGTGTCCGGGCACGTGCTGGTGACTGGCTCGCGGCGTCTGGGGAGGGTGCAAAACGATCTCTGCTCTTGCGGATACAATACGGCCAAGCCGGGGCGGCGAGTTATAAGAATTTCGGGGCCGGTTCTTCCCCCGGCCTCGCCTCCATGTGCCTCCCACGGAGCATCTCCCAACCCCACCTGCTGCTGCTGGAGGGCCCCAGCCCCTGCTGCCGCTGGCAGCGCTGGGGGGCTAAGGCAGCTTCCTGCTCCACACCGTTCCCAGGAGGCATGTCCCAGCAGCCCCTGGGAGGGGTGTCTCCGTGTGCTGCCCCTGTCCCAAGCGCAGCGCCGCTGCCAGACCGGGGTGGGGTTGCTTTCGGGAGCCGTTGCCACCCCCCTCAGCCCTTACTGCACCCGACCCCTCCTCCTCCTGCGCCCCAACTCCCTGCCCCTTCTGCAACCCCACCAGCCTTTCATGCTCCCAGGGCGGCCAGGACCCCTGCTCCCACAGTCAGCTGGGGGGGTGCCTGGAGCTGCCCCTGTGGCCTGAAGGAGAAATACTGGCCTGTTCCGAAGGAGGCTGCATAGAGTCCTCTTTGCCTGAACCCGTTCCAGTTGCAGTGTCCTCTGGGAACCTATTCCACAATTCTCCCAGAATGCACTGCTGCTGGGGAGCTTGAATGGAATATATCCCCCCCCCCCCCCCCCCGGCTGGGGCCGTGCTGGCGAGGATTGTGTGGGCTGGGGGAGCACCGAGCGGCGGTGGAACATCCCTCCCCTCTGGGCCCGGCAGTGCCGCCGAGGGGGGGGCAGGCTGGCGGCGAGAGGCTGGCTGGGTTGCTACACTCCACGCGATTGGCCCACGGCTGTAACGCTCCCAGTGGGCTCAGCAGACCGGTCCTGCTGCGGCTGGTCTGTACGGAGCCGCAGCCTTGACGGCAAACCCGCGTAGCTGGGAGGTGCTTGTGAAGGGCCCGTTGGCTGACCTGGATCCGGCCGAACGCTGGTGTGGGAGGGGGCCGACGGGGAGGAGCCCAGCGCAGGTGGCTAACCCAGCTCGGGTGGCTGTGGCCAGGCTGTGTCTGCCCCGCTGGAAAGCCTGTTCCCGGCACAGTGGGCCTGCTTTGATTGGCTCCCCTCCCGGCCACGGGGAGTCGTGTGCGTCCCGAGCTTCTGTGCCACATAGCATAATGGTTCCGGGGATATAACAGCTCTCCCTACCCCCACCGCCGCACTGGGCGGGCGCTGGGGAAAGCCGCCCCAGTTCTCGCTGTGGGAGGAGAGCGGCAGATGCCAGCCCGTTTTCGTCGGCATGCCGGCGCTCCGGGGGCGCTCTCGGGCCGCTTGCTCCCGCGCTGCCGGTAAAGCCGTGCTGCCCGTGTTGTTTCAGATCTTTGAGTACTTCCGCCGGGACACAGAGAAAAGGGACTTCGTCTCGGCTGGAGCGGCTGCCGGCGTCTCGGCTGCGTCCGGCGCCCCTGTTGGTAAGGGGTCATCTGAGGCGGGGTGTCCCCTCTTGGAGCGGGGGTGGGCCCGTGGGGGGAAGCTCATGCTCCCCTGCTAGGGGTAGTGCCAGACAAATGTCCGGACTCACCTGGGGCCTTGGGTCGGGTGGGGTTGGTCAGTCCCGCTGCGAGCACAAGTGACCTGTGGAGCGGCAGCCGCCCTGGCAGCTGTGGGCGCCCGGCCTGTTGGCTCTCAGGGAGTGCTCGGAACTGCCGCTTTCCGAGCGGCGTTCCCATGGGGCGCAGCCGAGGTAGAGAGCAGCAGCTGCTCCGTCCGTCCGCCTGTCTCTGCGCCTGCCCATGGAGCTTGGCGCAAGCAAAGCAAAGCGGCACGCGGGCTGCCTGCCTCTGCCGGGCGCTGGTCTGATCCCGAGAGGGGGGCCTCTGGAGAAGAGGGGCCCGGGTATACGGACACAGCCGGACCGCCTGGCTGCCGCTCAGCCCTGAGACAGCCGTGGGAGAGACCCAGACCTCGCCAGTGAAGGAGAGAGGGACGTACCTGGGTGGGCAAGGCTGGGAGCCCTCCCAGGAGGGGTGTCAGGACCGGTGGCTGTGGGCAAACCCGAGCGTATTCCCTTCTCCAGCGCCAGCCTGAAAACTGGATGCCAGGTTGTGTGTTAAGGGACGGGCTAGTCCCCCGGAGAGCTGCCCCTGCCCCCCAGCAGCCCATATCTGGGGTGAAGCTGTGGCCCAGCAGCGCTACTTCTCCCCTCAGGGTGACCGGGAAGTGGTGCATGATGGCACCAGCTTGGAGGGCACGTGCGCTCACCAAAGGGCCCCTGGCTCTGTGCCCGCAGCAAAGCCCTTCCCACCGCTGGGGAGGCAGGTGCCGGGACGCCCAGCTTTTCCGTCTCTGCCCCGAGCGACCGTGTGTGAGGCCCCCAGGGCACGTGGCGTCACGACGGTCGGCCGCTTCCAGGGCACCCCCTGGGCAAAGTGTCACTGGCCAAAGCCACGTCTCGAGCAGGCGGGCAGCTGGGGCCCCCGGCCCCGTGAAGCTGTGTCCCGTCTCTGCACGCCCAAGGGCGGGTTCCTTCCCGCCCGCGTCACCAGGAGACCAGCCCTCGCCCCAGCGGCTCCTGGGCAGGGCGGCGGTAGCCGTGAACGTGGCCCCTGGCCTTTGTCTGCCCAGGCGGAGTTCTCTTCAGCTTGGAGGAAGGCGCTTCCTTCTGGAATCAGTTCCTGACGTGGAGAATCGTAAGTGTCACAGCCTGGGGCAGGAAGGACCCGCAGGTCAAGCGCGGTCGGCCCCCTGAGGTGAAAAACAGAGCTGGAGGCCTCCCTGGCTGCTGGGCCGGTCACTCGGGACGGGGAGGAAGGGGGCATGATGCCTTGGGGAGCGAGGGGTCTGTCAGGTGACCGTCGCCTGGGGTCTGAGGCGCAGAAAGGGGGCGTTGCTGGGTCCCCTGCCAGAGAAGCTGCTGGCTTGCGCTTGGAGTCCCGCGCTGGCCTGTGCTGAGGGTTGGTAAGAGGGCGACGAGACAAAGGGAACAGCACAGAATCCATAGAGGGAGGTGCTCGTGTAGAGACCCGGCCCTGCCTATACAGCTCACAGGGCGACTCACCTGCTGGTTTGGGCCCCGGGCGCTGGCTGGGGGGTGAATTATCCTGTCCCCCTCGGCAAGAACACTTCAGGGAAGGAGGGGGCGGAGCGAGGCCCCGGCGAATGGGCAGGGCACAGAGGGGTCTGAGGCCAGGGCGCCGAGGCAGCTGCTCTCTTGCTTCTCTCCGCAGTTCTTCGCCTCCATGATCTCGACGTTCACGCTCAACTCCATCCTGAGCTTTTACCACGGGAACCCCTGGGACCTCTCCAGCCCGGGGCTCATCAACTTCGGCAGGTTCGACAGCGAGGTGAGGTGCCCGGCCTGGCTGCCGGGTTCGGGCCGTCGCGGGGCAGGCACACGCCCCGTCCTGGGCACCCTCTGCAGCCTGGCCAGCAGGGCAGCAGATGGAGGCTGTTCGCTCCCGTTAGGCCCTTCCCCGGGATGTTTGACAGCATGAGGCACCCCAGACAGGGTGTCATGCTGGGCCGGGGGGCTCTGCGAAGGCCAGATGCACCCAGATCAGAACTTCCTGCCCAGCAGCCTCCAGCGTGCCCCCTCGCCTGAAAGCGTTGGCCCAGCTGCTGCCAGGCTCCGGTTCTGCTGGCGCCATGGGGCCTGGGAGCGAGGGGCCCTGCCGTAGCCGTGCTCCCCAGGAGCGGCTCTGGGCAGCTGCCAGCTGTAGGAGGCCTCGCGCACAGGCAGCGGCTTGTCCCCGAGCGCCCCGCGGTGCCGGAAGGTCTCCAAACCCTCTTCTCCTTGTCCGCAGAAATTGGGCTACACCTTCCAGGAGATTCCGATCTTCATCTTCATGGGCGTGGTTGGTAAGCTGGGTCTGCTCGTTCAATTAGCGCCTCCGAATAATCGCCTTCCGCTCGGTCCGGAAACCTGCCTTCGCCCACGTGGCGGAGGGGGGATGGGAAAGCCATTAAAATGCACACAGGCAAAGGGCCCCAAGGGAGCCTGCTGCTGCTTAATGCTTTCCAGGGCTACTGCTAGCGTCTCTGCCCAGTGTGATCGACCCTGGAGAGGGAGAAAACCCTTCGCTGTGCGCTTCCCCATTGCTGGGTAGGGTTTGCAGCATGGCAGCGCCTGGCAGGGTGATGGGGGGCCAAACCGTGGACCGACGAGAGTATGCGAAAGGACGCAGGGTCCTAGGCCAAGCTCCCTGCCTGCTACATGTGTGTGGGCAGGGTGTCTGGAGCTGAACCTTGGGAGACACCCGCAGCTAGAAATCCATCTCCCTCTGGCTCAGTGCTTGGTACGAGCAGGTGGCTGCTCACAATCCACCACTGGAGTTAACACACTAACCAGATGTGCAGGGAAATGCCAGGCTGGAGTCAGCGAGGAATTGCCCCTGGCTTTCCTCAGAGGTAACCTGTCCGAGCCTACCCTTTGGAGCAGACTGGGCCTAGCCAGTGCGCTGATGCGACCTGCTTCTCGCGCAGCCCTCGGGTCCGAGTGGCGGCCGGATCGCTGACTTTCTGCCCACTGCTTGGAACAGGAATATTGAGGCCTCAGTTGTCAGGTGGCCTTTCAGCCACAGATGCTCCCTGTGATGGACCAGGCCGGGTCTGGGCACAGCTGAGGGCGTCTGCTCAGGGTGTATTGCTCAAATCTGGGGCTCCTTACAGCTCCCAGACTGGAGACCTTCCCAAATAGGCCACAAACCAGTCCCACGGAGTGCTTCAGCTGCCTGCCTGAAGCCTCACGAGCAAAACCCCTCTGACACCCCAGCAATATCCGTGCTCCAGATGGCCCCGGGCCTCATACACAGGTGAGGGGTTTTAGAGCCCAATCTTACCTTCCCCGAACAAGTTCTGTCCAGTTCCAAGAAACCAGCCACAGATCCCAGGTCAATTTACCCTCTGGACCTTACCCACAAGATCACGCTGAGCCAATCCTTTAGAATCTAACATCTAAAGGTTTATTACTACAAGAAAGAAAAGCATGAGAGGAAAGTTGTTAAAGTATCCTACATTACATGCATCGAATCTCCCAGTTCTCGACGCAGGCTTGCAGCAGAGATGTTATAGCTGCTGGCTTAAAAGTCTTTGGTGAACATCCTACGTCAGGATGGGTCCACAGTTCTTTCTGGCTCTTCAATCTCTGCACTGCTGCCTCTGGGATGAAGAGCTGAGCTGAGCATCCAGATGGAGTTGGCCACATGGCATATTTATATCCCCTCCTTGCTTCTTCCAAGCTGGGGACAGTCACATGGCCAGTGGCCAGGTGTGTCTTTTGCCTCCAGAGGTCCATTGTTCCCTGGAGTTTTGTTCATTAGCATGTCAAACATTCCTGGCCCATTGCTCTGCCTCAGACAGAGAATCCTTCAGCATCAACACAGAGTACATATTTATAACTTCACACACAGACGTTATACAATTACATGAATAGCATCTATAGAATCAGAAGAAAGTAAGCTTTCAGTTGACACCTCACATGGCCCCCTTTGTACCAACATTTTGGGCAAACACCCCCCATGGGAGCAGCCAGATCACTGCTGTACCCCTCAAAATCCAGTAACATGACACTCCTGCTGCCCCCTTGTGTCTGAGCCTTGAAATGCCCTCGTCAGGGCAAGGAGAACTACCGTTACCATGACAACCCTGACGCAGCCCCAGTGTTGCCACGCTGGCAAGGGTCACTTATCGTCTCTATGGGGCCTCTGAACAGCTGGAAGCGCTGTGAAAATTCTCAGTCCTCGTGTGGCCTTGATGCATCGTGCAGATCTCTGACCTCCGGGTGGTAGAAATAATAGGGGGTTCGGGCGCTGGCTTTCCTTGAGTGGGGGAAAAAAACCCAAGTAAAGGCAGCGGCCGGGTGTGTACGTGGGGGTGTCTCTCAGGAACACGTTTGCTCTCCCTCGTCTCTCCCCCTCCCACTCAGTAGAGTTAAGCTCTGACTTTCAGCTGTGACATCCCAGAAACCAGCAATTTATGGCCGTGGGGAGAAATAAAGGCAGCCGCTTGGGCAGTTTCTTCTGTGAGGTTCAGCTTGCTCTCTTTCGTGGCTTGGCGCTGAACGTTACAGTCAGAAATTGCTGCTGTTCCCTGGAAGCTGCTCTGGCAGTAGCTTAAAAACGTGGTGCTCTTGAGAACGTGTGGCTGACGAGGGCAAGAAACTGTCCAAAGGAACTCAGGGGCAAGAGTCATTTAACTCCGCACGTAGGAAAACCCTGGATGGCATAAAGGGCTGTTGGGTTTCTTTCAAATCCACCCCAGAAGTGTTCAGCTGTGTCCCTCTTTCCTGCTTGCAGGTGGAATTCTCGGCGCAATATTCAATGCCCTGAATTACTGGTTAACCATGTTCCGAATCAGGTAAGAGCCCCCGAGGTGCTAAGTAAAACAAAACCCGTCAGTGTTCCCACCGGCTGTGCTCAGGTTGGGGCCGCTCAGGCTTCGGGTCTGGTAAGAGGAGCATGACATGTGGTGTTAGTACATGGCCCCCTCAAAACTCCCGTGTTCACGGGCAAGGAAGTGATCGTTACGGATGCCATTGCTTTGTCGTGCCCGAGAATCGATCCCTCGCAGAAACCTATGTTTCATCACAGCTGTAACTCTGCCCCAGAGTAAATATTTCTTCCGTCGTCTCTTAAAACAGATGCCCTTCGGAGGAAGGACTCTTGCATTATAAGCGCCCATGACAGTACGTTAGACCACCTTAAATGCATATCTAAATGCAGCGATTGTTGCATGCTTTCCTATTGAACCACGTATACAGGAAGCTCCTGACTTCCACCCACCTGAGTTACGACCCCACGCGCTTACAACTATTTTTGTAAGCGTAGAAGGGGCCGAAACCCCCCGACTTGCATTTACGACAGCGCCCGGCGCCTATTGTCAATGAGGGTTCAAGTTACGACACCCCCGACTTGTGACACTTCCCCGGGAACCAATCGCATTGCAAGTCGGGGGCTGCCTGTAAGTTATTGAGCCAAGCTGGATTTTATTGGCACACACCGATAAGTGTGTTAACTGATGCCGCAACTCCCATGTTACAGTACCTTGTTGAAGAAACACTTAGGTTCTGAACACTTCTGCTATAGCAAATGAACCACATTTTTCTCAAAATGTAAATAATTTTGTGACCTAAGTAGCCATACTCAACCAGCCAAATAGCCGCATGTGGCTAGCGTGTTGGACCCTACAGCTTTAGAACAATTCCATGGGTCAGAGTTAAGGTGATGGAAGATGGATATCTTTGTTTTCATGACCATGCTTTTGCAGACAATGCAATTTACTTAACCATCCATTTCTTTGCTACTAAGTACATGAGTTACATGCTATGTAAACGCATTGGGGATCGTTTTTAAAAGTAACAAACCTCGTTTTCAGCAGCCCAGGTCCCAGTGAGCTCCTGAATCACTTAGGTGCTTTTGAAAACTGGTCCCATAGTCACTTTGCTTCAAAAATCAGTGAAAATAGCTAAGCTTTCTGTGTTGGAATGCTTCCCTTCCCCGTTGGGACCTGGCTTCTCATCCACCAGAGCTTGTCTTTCAGGAGCCAATAGCTCAGAAGACTAACATCCCCTGCACGATGGGGGAGTACTTGATAGCTTTTGCAGATGGAACAGACCGGAGTTGAGGGATTCAGAGCAGATGGTACATTCTGTTTTCAATAGTCCTGCAAACATGTTAGTGGAGCCAGAAGCCAGCAGGACTGTGAAAAGTATAAAGGGCAATTTCTGCGCAGCTCCTGGTTCGTGGAGCTCTGGGAAGGTTTCAGATGGCCTTCCGCGGGGGCAGGAGTGTCCCCAGGAACAGAGTTGGGGAGGGGGGTTGGTTACTTTCTGTGATCAACTTAGAGAGATGAGAGCAACAAAAACTGATCAAAGCTTTAGAAAACCTGAGCTGTGGGCAAAGGTTACAAATAGGGGGCGTGTCTAGTCTTGAGAAGACAGCTGATGGAGAGGGGTCAGGAGGGAGCCAGGTAAGGCTTCAAACATGTGAAGGGCTGTTATAAAGAGGATGGTAATCAATTGATCACTGCCCAGCCAAGGTAGGACAAGAAGTAATTAGCTTAATCTGCAGCGAGGGGGATTCAGGTTCGGAGTTACAGGAACCATTGTGAGTAGCTAAACGCTGGGACAGGTGACCAAGGGAGAACATAAGAACGGTCGCACTGGGTCAGACCAAAGGTCCATCTAGCCCAGTGTCCTGTCTGCCAACAGTGGCCAATGCCAGGTGCTCCAGAACAAGGAATCATCAAGCGATCCATTCCCTGTCGTCCATTCCCAGGTTCTGGCAAACAGAGGCCAGGGGCACTATCCCTGCCCATCCTGGCTAATAGCCATTGATGGACCTAACCTCCATGGATTTATCTAGCTCTTTTTTGAACCTGTTAAAGTCCTGGTCTTCACAACATCCTCTGCAGGGAGTTCCACAGGTTGACACTGCATTGTGTGTGGGAGGAAATACTTCCTTTTGTTTGTTTTGAAACCTGCTGCCTAATAATTTCATTTGGTTGGCCCCCTAGTTCTTGTGTTAGGAGTAAATAACACTTCCCGATTTATTTTTTCCACGCCAGTCTTGATTTTATAGACCTCTGTCATGTGCTCCTTTAATCATCTCGTTTCCAAGCTGAAAAGTCCCAGTCTTCTTAATTTCTCCTCTTATGCAAGCTGTTCCAAACCCCTCATCATTTTTGTGGCCCTCTTCTGAACCTTTTCCAATTCTAATAGATCTGGAGATGAGGCCACCACATCTGCACTCAGTATTCATGATGTGGGTGTACCGTGGATCTATAGAGACACAACATATTTTCTGTCGTCTTATCTATCCATTTCCTAATGATTCCCAGCCTTCTGTTTGCTTTTTGAACGGCTGCTGCACACTGAGTGGATGTTTTCAGACTATCCACAGTCCCTCCCAGATCTCTCTTGAGTGGTAACTAATTTAGACCCCATCGTCTCTTACACGTAGTTGGGATTGTTTTCCGATGTGCGTTACTTTGTATTTATCAGCATTGAATTTCACCTGCCACTCAGTTGCCCAGTCACCCAGCTTTGTGAGATCACTTTGTGACTCTTCGCAGTCAGCTCAGGACCTAACTACCTGGGAGATGGTAGACTCCCCATCGCTGGTGGCTTCTAGGAACAGGATGGGCGCAAACCTGTCTAGATTGGCTGGACTAGATGATCGCTCAAGGTCCCTCCCAACCTGACGTCTGATTCCTCCTTCATTTCGGCCTGTGAAATCCTGCTGCTTGTCTGGTTCTCACCCCTGGGAGGAGGTGGCCTATGCCAGCCGCTCCCCTGCCCCCAAGCGGCCCCCAAGCCGCCAGCAGTGGTGGCATCCAGTCTGAAGAACCAGCTGACCCCAGGGGTGCTTCTGGGAAGCAGAGAACAGCCTGGAGGGGGCTCCCTGTTCACGCGGCTTGTGTTTGACCCCGCAGGTACATCCACCGCCCATGCCTCCAGGTGATTGAGGCCATGCTGGTGGCAGCGGTGACGGCGTCTGTGGGGTTTGTGATGATCTACTGCTCTAGGGACTGCCAGCCCTTCCAGGGGGATGCCATGGCCTACCCCCTGCAGGTAGGTGCCTGCACTGCGAAGCCCCTGTCCCCCGCATAGCGGAGCGGGTATCTGATCCTGCCTGCCCCGTGGAGCTGGATCAGACCTCGGCACAGGCAGGGGCTCGGAGGTCGGGGATTTTCCAGCGTGGTTTCTGCTGCCCGGCATGGGAGCTGGCCTCAAAGGGGCCAGCCAGGACGAAAGGGTCTCGAGCTTTTCTACAAGCAGTGAGTGAGGCAGGCGCATCCCCTGAGGGGGCAGTGAATGAGGCAGGGCTCCATACTGGCCAGAGTATCCCTGCCGCGTGCAGGGCCTGAGCCTTCTGGGCTGCCATTAAAGATCACCCTGCCGGCTCTGTTAAATGAGGCAAGGTGCTGGTGGGGGCGTGGCCAGCGAGGGGTGGGGTCCCAACAGGATCTGGCCAGAGCCTCCCAGTGTAAGGGACTAAACAGAGAAGCTGTTGTTGGAACCAAACCAAGCCCGTGGTCAGGGAGTGAGATCGGTCAGGGCGCGTGTGCCGCCTGACCTCTGCCCCTTGCGCGTCGGTGTCGTGACAGTCTGATTACAGGCGGTGAAGTGCCTCTTTCAGGGGCCTGGAGAACGACTTTATTGGACTCTGGCCTGGCCGGAGGAGCCCAAGTGGCACAGGTTAGTGGGTGGGTATCTGCGATCACGGAGAGCTGTGTCCTTGAGGGAATAGGTGGTAACTGACCGGACAAGACTGTGACTGGGGGCAAAGCTAAAGCTCGGTGTGAGTTTGTCCCAACACAGATTTCCAATGGGATCTAGCTGGGGTTTGATGGTCCATCCTAGCGCAGAAGCAAAGGCTTTGAAAATAACATGAGCCTTCACTACAGTAAAAGGGGGGGCTTAAAAGTCAACAGTCTTTAAAAGTCTGTTAAAAGTCAACAGTCTCCAGCAACGTGCTGCTGTTAAGGAAAATCTAAAACTACTGGACTGGCTAGAGATCGGCGAGAAACGTCTCCCCTCTCTCTGCTTTCACTGCTGCCCTGTAGAGCCAGGAGGTGAACACTGTTTGTGACAGTCGTTCAGCCGGTAAAGGGGGGTAGGAAAAATAATAATGTGCCAAATTCAACTACGTTTAGCTAGATTCCAGCTTGATCCTCGCCTTCTACATCTGCGACGGGTGACGCTACAGGCACTGGCGTGTGCCGTTGGGTATCAGTCGGGTGTATGTCACCAGGAGCCCCGTTTGCCTTAGCGCTCTGCTGGCTGCTCTGTCCGAGTGCCACACGTCCCAGGGCAGCAGGTCTGCCACCTCTCGCAAGCCATCCTGTCTCCTCTTCCTCCCACCAGCTGTTCTGTGCGGATGGAGAATACAACTCGATGGCCACCGCCTTCTTCAACACCCCTGAGAAGAGTGTTGTCAGCCTCTTCCACAACCCTCCAGGTGGGCTCTAGCTCGGCGAGCGGACGCTGAGCCATGGGCGGGGGTGGTTGTAGCGGCAGCTCTAGAGCAGCGGCGTTGCTTGGTTTGTGGGCAGGTGTGCTCCTGTTAGCCCAGCCCTCTTGTCCTTCCATGTGAGCTCCGTTCCGTGCTGCTCGGAGACTTCAGGGTTGCAAGGGACCATTGTGATCATCTAGCGCCTGACTTCCTGCAAGCTACAGGCCAGAGAACGTTACCCCCCACTCCCATGATCCACCTGACCTCTGGCTGAGCTACAGAACTCCTCACATCATGCTTTAAAGACTCGGTTTCAGAGAAGTCCCCGTTTATACTGAGCGCCTGTTAAAAGACCCTCCCTGCTGGCGAATAGCAACTCTGCAGAGCCCGGGGGAGGGCAGGTTCCGACTGTGTCCCGTCTGTAACACACTAATAGTGCTGCTGTCACCGTAGGAGCCCACAGGCGTAAACCAGGGCCCCGTGGTGCTGGGCGCTGTACACACAGAGCAAAGGCAGTCCCAGCCATGGAGTCATCGCAGTACAGGTTGAACCTCTCTAGTCCGGCACCCTCAGGACCTGACCGGTTCCGAACCAGAGAATTTGCCGGACCGCGGGAGGTCAGTATTGTCTGGCAGCGTTACTAGCACTCCTGCTGCTCACCGGGCTCTTGGACCACATTTAGGGGTAAATTTAGAGTTACAGAACACTGAGAGCTGGGACTGGTGGCTGTAAACAAACGTTATGGGACTGCAGGAAACTTGGCCACCCCCATGGAAAGGGGACAGCCGGCTCACTAAAATCATGCCGGACCACGGGTGTTGCCAGACTAGAGAGTGCCGGAGTAGAGAGGTTCAACCTGTGTTGTGGTAAGTGCTTAACGGGCGCAGAGAACGGGAGCAACCCACGGATCCGCCTGGGCCGGCTGGTGCTAGGGCGCAGCCATTCACTGTTGATCCGGCTGGTGCTAGGGCGCAGCCATTCGCCGTCGCAACAACTTGCTCTCCGTGCCGCTTGGCAAGGCTTCAAAGCAGAGGCTGCAGGAGCCCTTTGTAGCATTTTCAGATGCCCTGCTGCTAGGCTGTGCCACGGCCCAGATCTTTCAGCCGGACCTTGTCCGAGGAGCAGCCCTTTTGGTACAACGTGAGCCTGGCTTTGCTTGTACTTGCTAATTCATAAGTCGGTCGGTCACGCGGGGTCTGCCCCTCACTAGCGCAAATCAGCGATCTACTGAGTACGCGTTAAGATGAATGCGTCCCTCGCCGGCCGAGAAGTCTTGTGCTTGGACGTAGCAGTAGCTGGCGGGATTCAGGTTTCTCAGGTAAAGCTCTGGATTTGGATCAGCAGGGTGGGGTCGATATTTTGTTGAGGCGCCCACAAAAATTGCCTCTTGCTTGGCCTGTGATAAACGGCCTGTCCTGTGGGTGTGTGCAGGGTGAGAGCCGTGATGTGTTAGGCTGGGGTGTAGATGGGACCTTGAAGAGGAGGCGTCAGCGTCCCAGAAGCACTCTTGTTAAATATCAGCCGAGTGTTTTCCGTTCACCTCCCTCCGTCCCTGTTCCAGCCGTTCTCCTTCGCGTGCTCGCTCCCAATGCTGGCGTCTGTTCTTGGCTGCTTCCTGTTTGCTACGGTCTCTCTCTCTCAATGGCTTTCCCATCTGGTCATGCTTTGAATGTGGATTTTACTTTTCAGGCTGTCTAGAAATTAGATCCCATTTCACGGTGCCCCGGGGCGTCTGTCTGGGTTTCCATTTCCCGTCGGACACAATGCCTGGCTGCCTTGGATTGCAACGGGCCCAGTTCTGCCTCTGCCCCAGTACTGCTCTCCTGGAAGAGCCGCGTGACTCTCAGGCCTGTTCTTTCACTGACAGCTGGTGCACAGCGCTGGCCATCCTTTGAGTGCATTGGCCTGGTGACTTTCCTGTGGAGATAGGATGGGACCCAGAGGACTTGGGGTGCCCTGAAACCTAGGTTGACGGCTGCCATGGAAACGTGCAGGGACGGCGGGTGGGGGCGCTCGCCTACTAGACGTTGTTTAAATGGCTGTTGCCTGATGACACGGAGCCAGGGAGGGCCGGGCCGGGGGGCGCATCAGGACACCACACAAGGGCCCCTCTACACAGTGATGTTCAGCTGCAGTACGGCTGGCAGGGCTTCCTTTGTATGTGACCACGCACAAGCAGCAGGGGGCGCCCGGGGTGTTCACAGAGCTGGAAGGGGTATCGCTCTAAACCCCCCTGGCAGGACACACCGACTCTAGGTGCCTTGGCTTCCTCCGAGGAAACCGGGGCCTCCCCAAGGGATCTGAATCCTTTGGGCCTCTCTGTGACTGGGCTTTCAGAAGTCCCTCATGAGAGGCTGTTAAGGGAAGTACGGCCCCAGAGGGGAGGGTCCGAGCGCTGCCCGGGGTTAGAAACGCTGAGAAATAGCAAATGAACCTGTCGAGTTGAATTGTGGCCAGAGGCTAATGGAGGGGGCGCAGGGCAAGGTCCTGGCCTAGCCTTGCCCTTTGATATGAAATTAACCACCTGGGAAGGGGGTGAGCGGTGAGGGTGGCTCTCAGAAGGGATGATGGGAAGACGCATAGAAGGGCCCGACCCAGCGAGAGGAAGGCGCTGCGGGCGGGCAGGTGAAACGCCAGACACGTGGATGGGAGAGGAATCGGAGCCGCTCCTACAAGTGTCTGAGCCTGACTGGCCCTGGCAGTTCGACGCCAGCCTCTGCTGGGGCAGAAATCTGGCTTGGAATGAGAACGGAAATGGAGTCCCACACCCCCCAACAAACCCTGCCAGTGGTGTTCAGCCCCTGTGAAGGGCAGCACGCAGGGGCAGGTGGGCCCAGAGAGGGCAATGGAAGGCCTCGAGCAGGGGTGGCCAACCCGTTACAGATAGAGCCAAAATAGTGTAGTGTAAAAAAAAAAAAAAAAACCACCAAAGAAACGCTGCCCCTTTAAGAACCGCGTGTGGCCCAAGCAGGCTTCTGTCGGCCACAGCGGCCAATCTCACCGCCCCTAGCGGCGCCCTGGCCGGACAAGGAAAAAGGTCAGAGCAGGCGAATGCAGGACAGCCGCGGGTGCGGGAGCCGAGCCGCGGATGTGGGAGCCACAATTTTTCCTTTGAAGAGCCGCATGTGGCTTGCTGAGCCATGGGTTGGCTTCCTTGCAGAGACTGGCCCGACTAGCGGTGTTGAGGAAGGGGGCCTGGGAAGGGCTAAGGAATGAGATGGGGGAGCACGCGGGTGCCCTTCGTTCAGAGCAGTGCCTGCCCGCAGAACACCAGGGGTTGGACCAGGCCTGGCCCCCCTATGGACCATGGGAACAGCCGAAGCTACACGCTGGCTGCTGGGGGCAGCTGTCCCAGAGCGGGGCTGCCTGCCGGCCAGGGGCTGGGTGATTGGAGCCAGCCAAGGGCAGAGCTCGCCCCAAGAGGAGTAATCCCAGTTTTATGGTGGCTCGGCAGGTCCATCCCGCTGCTGTGGCCATGACTAATGGAGGGGGATCGGAATGTGGTGGCGAGTGCCACCTAGTGGGGTTGCCCCATAGTCAACCTGTTCTCGGCTGCGCCAGCGATGCCATCTCTGGGGGGGGTGATGGCAGGCGGGGGGGCTGGTGGGCGTTTGCCGGCGCCCCCCTCAGAGCTGTTGTGGCAGTAACAGGGGCTGCTAACCCATTGACCAGAGAGCTGCCAGCCTGTAGTGTAAACAGCCTAAGTCTCCATGGTGTGGAAGGGGTGAAACCGACCCGACCTCTCTCCCTAGGTTCTTACAATCCCATGACCCTGGGGATGTTCACGCTGATGTATTTCTTCCTGGCCTGCTGGACCTACGGGCTCACCGTGTCTGCCGGTGTCTTCATCCCTTCCCTGCTGATCGGAGCGGCCTGGGGCCGCCTTTTTGGCATCTCATTGTCCTACCTGACGGGGGGATCGGTGAGTTACCGCCCAGGCGGGGAGTTCGGGCATTCGGAAGTGGAGCCCCGGTAAGCCTGCGAGCAAACCGCGTCCGCACGGGGCAGAGGAGGCCGCAGGGGCTGTGGGGAAGTCTTAGCGGCTGTGCTGGGAGTCTGCCGTGGGGGGGTACAAGTCGGAGGGCTCTGTCCCGCCCAGTGTAACTCGCGGCTCATCTCTCCCGCGCAGATCTGGGCCGACCCGGGGAAGTACGCGCTGATGGGGGCCGCAGCGCAGCTGGGTGAGTTGGCCGGCCTTCAGGAAAGCGCCCGGTGGGAGGCGCGTGTTTGGTTCCAGGGTGAGTGGCCCATCGGGTGGAGCCCACCTGCCTGGAGCGCTGGGAAAAGCTGCTTGCTTAGTGCTCAAGGGGCTCGTGCGCCTGGCGTGTCGGGGGTCAGTTTGCCCGGAGTGCAGCGCCTGGAAGGGGCACTCCCCCTTTGGCTGGGGCTCTAGGGAGGGGGCCGGGGTCGGACTTCACCACGTGGGCTCGTGTGTGGGCTGCTTGGCCCATCCCCTATGGAGCCACAGAGCCCCCTCGGCACCTCTCGCTGCCCATGCGCGGCCCCCTCGCTCCGGCCCACAGCCCTGAAAGGAGCCCTCCGCATGGGCGCTGAGGGGAGAGACCCTCCCCACATACCTCACACACCAGAGCCGGGGAACCAGGCTAGTAGATTTTTTTGGGCTCCAGCCCCCTGGGATCGGTGAGGCTGGAGCGCCAGCACGGGCTCCCCAATGCTGGGGGGAGCCCCAAGCCTCGGGGGCTGGATCCAGGCAAACCGGGGCTGCATCCAGCCCCCTGGGCCTGAGGTTCCCCACCCCGTCCTAGGCTGTGGGGAACAGCTGATTGCAGCCAGCCAGCATCCTGCCCTCCCACTAGGACCCTTCCCCGAGGAGCGGGCCTTGGCAGCCCGGGGGCTGAAGACACTGGATTGCGGGTCAGACGTGGGAGCGCCCCCGTGGCTCTGTGCCGCCGTGCTCCACCAGGCACAACACAGGGCCTGCCTCCCCCCCCAACCCCCCCGAGTGTGACGCTAGCTGCAGCCATAGGGACCAGCTCACGTGCCAGCGCGGGGTTCCGGAGCCTTTGGGGGAGCCCCCCCCCGGCTCTCCTTCTCCTCTCCTGCCCTCTCCCTGAGCCCGCGACGTGCGCCTCTCCCTCAGGTGGGATCGTGAGAATGACCCTGAGCCTGACCGTCATCATGATGGAAGCCACGGGCAACGTCACGTACGGCTTCCCCATCATGCTGGCGCTGATGACGGCGAAGATCGTGGGCGACTACTTCGTGGAGGTGAGCGGCCTGGGTGCTGGTGGCCGGAGTCGGCCCCGCCCTCTGGCTTGGGGCGGGAGGGGCCCCTTGATGGGCCGGGGGGCAGGGTCTTTGCCAAGCTCGCAGCCCGGGGTTGCTGCCTCCTTCGTGGGCTGGGGTGAGCGACCCTGCAGTGAGCACCGAGGGGCTTTGTGGGGCTGCGTGGGGGGAGGCCGGGGGCCGTCTGGAGGGAGCTTGCGGCCCAGGTGCCCGCCCCGGGCCCTGCAGCTGACGGCTTTGCCCCCCTGCAGGGTCTGTACGACATGCACATCCAGCTGCAGAGCGTGCCTTTCCTGCACTGGGAGGCCCCGGTGACGTCTCACTCCCTCACGGCCAGGTAAATGAGCTGGGTTCTGCCAGGCCCCTGCCCGCCCGCCCTGGACCCGGGCGCCCCAGCCAACGGCCGTCGACCACCCCGGAGGCGCCCGCCAGTCCCAGTTCCCGGGGCCGTTGGGTCTGAGCGCGTTGGAGGCGCCCGCTGACGGCTCTGCGGATCCCTCCCGCCCCGTGTCCGTGCGGTGGCGCCAGAGAAGGAAGGGGGCGGGGGCCTGGAGATTGGGAAGGGTGCCCGGGCTCCCCGCTGCCAGACCAGGGCCACAGATCAGAGCTTCAGCCCGTTCTTCGTGGCTGTCTCCCGGCCCGGCGGGGCAGGTGAAGGGCCAGCTCGCAGGGGAGGGGAGGTGGTGCCTGGGCTGGGCAGGTCTCCCGAAGGGGGAGCCCACGTGAAGCTTTGTGGGGACGTGGAGCTGGGTTGTTGGGCCCCCGGGCTGTTCCCTAGGGCCACGGGCCCACGAGGCCCGGTCTGCTGGCCGGGCTAGATGTGGAGGCTGCCCCCTCGTGAGGTCTGTTGCTAAGGGGCTCTCCCGGGCCTGTTGCGGGGAGCGGCCGAGAGGCTACAGCAGCCACAGAGGCAAAGGCAGAACCAAGCTAATGGGGTAGAAACAGGGCAGGCGACAGTGGGAGCCAGGGCCCTGGCTGCATGGGGGAGGCTTGGCTGGTGCTGGGCACGGTCTCTGCCCAGGCCGGGCAGCCCGGCCCATGTCCCCGGCGCTCTGTCCCTGCAGGGAGGTGATGAGCACGCCCGTGACGTGTCTCCGGAGGCTCGAGAAGGTGGGAACGATCGTGGACGTGCTCAGTGACACGTCGTCCAACCACAATGGCTTTCCCGTGGTGGAGAGCAGCCCGGACGCCACGCAGGTGGGTCAGGCCGCTGGCCGGCCAGCACGGGCCCCAGGTGGCCAAAGTGACCCCGAGTTTGGCAGCAGGGGGCAGGGCTGTGCCGCAGTACTTGGGGTTCAGCCCGAACCGCTGCATCGGGCCGGCATTTCGCCGCCAGTGCAGTGCCCAGCTGGCCAGGGGCTGGGCAGCTGCAGGGGCGTCTCCCTGATGCTTGTGGGCACTTGGGAGGCCTCTGCCGTCCCTCCTCCCACCAGCCCAGCTCCCTGGGTTCCTGGGCACTGGCTGCTCCTGGCATGGCTCTGAGTCGTGTGGGGATCTCTGGCTGGCGCCAGCTGGTGGCTTCCCTGCCCGGCCGGGGTGAGGCTGCTGTGTCCGGGGGCTGCAGGACCTTGCTGAGCTGGGGCGCCGGTGACTGGTTCCCTCATCTCCAGCGAGGTTCCCAGTGCCACCTGGCTGATGGGCCTGGTGACCCCGCCGGCGGGCAGCCAGGAGCCAGTGGGGTGGGGGGTGCCCCAGGCACTGCTCAGAGGCGCCGGGCCAGGCGAGGGGGGGCAGACACCAGGAGAACGACCCATTCCCCAGCTAGCCCCCTTTCCTGGGGTGCCCAGCTGCTCTTTGGGCTGCCCCGAGACCGCGAACAGTGTCCTCCCCGCCCGTGTCGCGATGCTGCCGTAGGGCGGCCTCTTGCTGGGGCATGTGCAGGACTCGTGTGGGGCCCTCACTGCCAGTGGCCGGGCCTGCCCCTGCCGGTCGCCCGACGGCCCAGCCTGGGGCTCGGCTCTGCTTGTAACCCGGGCGGTGAGCAGCCGGGGCCTGTCTCCCTGAAGACTAGGTCCCCTGCGGCCCTGCCCACGCCTGGCGCTCTCTTGCAGGTGGCAGGACTGCGGGGCCTGATCCTGCGCTCCCAGCTGATTGTTCTCCTGAAGCACAAGGTAACCGACCCCGTGGGACTTTCGCCTGCCAGGGGCGCTCGCTGGGCCTGTCTCTAGCAGGGCCCTGCGGGTGTGTCTGGCCAGCCCCTCTCCTGCCTCAGCCTGATACAGTGAACCAAGACCCCTTCCCTGTTGTAGTGCCGGGCCTACGCTTCCCTGGGCAGCTCCTGGCGCCTCTGTGGAGCAGGCCAGGCTGTCGCATGGTGGGTGCTGGCGCTCTGCCGGGAGGCCGCTGTTCAAACCAGCGTGAAGGGCCCCCAATTTGCTGCCCGAGGGCGAGCTGGGCTCGTGGGTGCTGCATGCTGGACCCCCCGTCGGCCGTTCCGCACTGCGAGGGCGATCCCTGGCCAGGCGCCAGGGAACTGGATCTTGGGGCTCTGTTCGTGGCTCTGCCAGCCCAGGGCCAAGTCCCTCTGCTCCCGCGCAGGGGCCGTCGGCCTGTCTGCCGCACCGGCAGCGGGACGCAGTGAGGCGGGGCTGCCTGTGTGGGGGTGCTGGGTTCTCCCCCGGCGAGTGGCAGCAGACAGGTCTGCGTGGTGCCGGCTGCCGCTAGCGGGGCTAGGCCTGAGGGAATAGAGCATGACCTGTCAGGGCAGGGCAGCTCCTGGCCGGCTCGGAGCCCCAGCTCCGGTACCAAGGGTCCCCCCTCTCCTAGGTCTTTGTGGAAAGAGCCAACCTGAGCCTGGTTCTGCGACGGCTGAAGCTGAAGGATTTCCGGGACGCCTATCCCCGCTTCCCCCCCATCCAGTCCATCCACGTCTCCCAGGACGAGCGCGAGTGCATGATGGACCTGACTGAGTTCATGAACCCCTCGCCCTACACAGTGCCCGAGGTGCGGCTGGCTGGGCGCAGGGTGCTGCAGACCGACCTCGGGACCTAGCCGGGGCTGGGGGGCAGAACCTGGCTCGCTCTCGCGGACTTGGGTCTCCTCCCGCCACTTGGGGGCCTGTTGGGACCCTTCAGATGGGAAGCAAACGTCTTTCCCCTGGGGCACGTGGGGAGCAGTCTAGTGGGCTCCCTGCCCCACGGTAGGAGAGAGCCCCTTACACAGGGTCTGCTCGGCCCCCTAGGCCCTCCCAGGGGCTGGCACACTGGGCTGGGCTCCCGCTTGGCCCCCGGGACAGGCGGCTCGCTCTGACCTCCGGCCTGGCTCTGGTTTGCAGGAGGCGTCCCTGCCGAGGGTCTTCAAGCTGTTCCGGGCGCTGGGCCTGCGGCACCTGGTGGTGGTGGATAATCACAACGAGGTGAGTGGCAGGTGGCCCGGGGGGCGGCTGCGGCAGAGGCCGGCCTGGGTGAGCTGCAGGGTGCTTATCGGTCCTTCTGCCTCCCCTGCAGGTGGTCGGGCTGGTGACCAGGAAGGACCTGGCGCGATACAGGCTAGGAAAGGAGGGGCTGGAGGAGCTGTCCCTGGCGCAGACCTGACCCTGCTGGGACGGCCGCTGAGCCCCGTTCCCCTGGAGGCGGCGGCAGGAAGCTGGTCCCCGCTGGCTGGCGCGTCACCCCCAGCGCTGGGCAGGGCACCCGGCCACTGCCTTCGCCTGTTGTCCGTAGCTGTTCCCGTTTCCTGGTTGCCTCTGCCTGGCGTGGCTGGGCCTCGCCGCAGCCTCTGTCCTGCGGTGCCGGGCAGGACCCTGTTCCCCTCTGCACTGGGCCGTCGGAGCAGCTTGGAGGCTGAGTGCTGGAGTGGGGACGCCGAGCCCAGCGCCCCATGAAGTGGGGCGGTGACCCCGCCCGGCGCGTTGCCAGCTAGAGCCGCCTCCCGGGAACGTGCGCTGGCCTTCCGGGACCAGAACCGCGTGGCTCGGGCCCCGTCTGCAGCCACCTCTGCCCCAAACTGTTCGGTGGTGGGGAGCCTGGTCCCGTATCTCCTCACGGGCACCTGGCCGAGCGGAGGCTCCTGGGCCAGCCTGGGGACCGGTGTCTTCATGCTACTCTCCGCTCAGGCAGCTCTGACCCCCGCCGGCGAAGGGAGTGCCGTTCCCGCTTTCGCAGCCCAGCCTGGCAGCTCGGCACGTCTCCCGCGCTGCAGCCCGACGACTGGGCCAAGGGCCTCCCAGGCCCTGGGGCTGTGCAGCTGCCTTGCCCCTCGCCAGCACTGAGCCGGCCTCTGCCACGTGCTGCAGCAGGCTCTGCATGGGCAGCGACCCATCTGGGCCCCCCCAGCCGTGCCTGGGCCGTATGTCTGACATGATGCAGCCCCCCTTGTGCCCTCTGTTTGCTTGAGCATCTCCCAGGGTGAGGGTCACCCCCCTTTCCCCCCCCCAGGGCCTGGAGCTGGGCCTTGGTCCGGTGCAGGTAATGGGTGAAGAAGGCTCCCAGAGGAGTGTTCCCTAGTGCCACAGTTCAGTCCCAAGGGAGGGCCCCGGCCCGGGCGGGGTTGGCCAGGATCCCATGCTGGGGAAGGGAGGTTGAGCGCGATGGTTATCGAAGGCCTTGTAGAACGACGGCCGTGGCCTCCAGCCGCATCGCTACTGGGCTCCTCCTTTCCCCTGCCACACCCTGGCCATTTAGCCAGTTTGGGGGCAGGCAGCCAGCCCCACACACCCACAGGACTGGGAAGTGCAGCTGCTGGGCCCTTGGCCTGTTGCTGGAGAGCAGCCGTCGTCTCAGCAGAGCAGGGCTCCTGGCTCCCGATGTGGGGGGCTCTGGGGCAGGGGGCTGAAAGGAAGAGGGAGCTGCCTCATGACATGCCATGTGGGGTGCAGAAATGGAGCATTTGCAAATGATCCTGTTCCCCCTGGTCCAGCACCCTCTGTCCCTGGTTCCTGCCCCGTTGCTGATCGCTCTCTTGGTAGTGGGGGGGAGTGCAGCCCCTGCTCCGGGGGGGGGAATGCACAGAGCCCATCAGAAATAAAGCACTGGAAGCAAAGCGCCGCTGCCGGATCTGCTTTTCCGTCTGCTGCGCCTGGGCAGCCGTGTCCCGTGTCGGGGGGGTGGACTGGGGCAGGAAGAGCTGGTTTGGCACAGCTGGGGCTGGCGAGTGAAGTCAGAGCCGCCTCTGCCTTGCCCAGCTCCTGGCCTGTGGGTGGGGAGAGGATGGGCCAGGTGTGTGGAGCCAGGGCTGGGGAATGGGCTCGCACCGGGCCTCGTGCGAAGCTGTGAAAATCGGGCCTCCCCTCCTGGCTGCTCTTTGTGCTGGCGCCTACTGCCGGAGGACGTGACAGCTGCGGCCTGCCAGCTCGGCGTGCTGCTCTGAGAGCCGGGAGGCCCGGGGCAGCCGCTGCCTAGAGGCTGCCTGCTGCTGGTCACTGATTGCTCCAGCCCGCTGGTTCCTGGAGCAGCCTGGGGGCCCCTGGGCTGCACAGGCCTTGGCCCTGCCTCCCCTTCCACGGGCCCCGAGGCCCAGGCTCCACCCGCTAGCGGCCGGCCCCTGGCAGCTGCTGGGAAGCTGGGCTCCCCTGGCGGAAGGCTGCTGTCCCTGGTAACGTGGGCTCCCTCGGGCACCGTCTCAGCTGGAGTCCGACCGGCCAGCCCCAAGCCTGCCCCGTGTCCTGTTTACTCTGCGGTGGAGCCATTTGACACAAGCCGCCCACAGGTCGTCCCTGAGGGCCGGGCACCCGCAGGCCGTCTAGCAAGCGCTGGGACGCAGGCCGGGATCTTCCGTCCCCGAGAGCGTGCCCCCTCCAGGCCGGATGGCTTCCAGTGTCCCCTCAGAGCTGCTCTGAGCACCCCAGGCTGGACCCCGCTCGCCCGGTAGCTGCTGCCCTCGCACAGTTCGGTCACCGCGGGCTGGGCAGGAGCGGGCTCCAAAGGGGGGTGCACAGGGCCCCGGCTGCTGCCTGCTGGGAGTCCCCACGATGGGCGTTCAGAGTAAGGGGCCATTTCTGCTCTTCCCTCCTTCCCCCCCGATCGCTGACTGGGTCTGAGGAGCCATTGCAAAGCCGAGTGTCTATTTTAGAAGCCTGCGGATTTTCTATGGCCACGTGCCCCGGGGAGCTATTTTTGTGCTGAAATAAAGGCTGTTTGTACTTTTAGCCCAGTGTTGGCGACTTTCTCTTGCCATCTGGTGTGTGGGGGCAAAGGGACACGGGCCAGGCCCGTGTGTTCAGGGTTTGTCCCGGCAGGCGAGGTGGGGCGGGGTGCTGAGCTGGAGGGGGAGGGCAGAGGCAGCTTTGGGGGTTTGCTCCCAGCCCTGGGGGGCTGCGGTGAAAGGGTGTGTTGGGGAGCAATTTGGTAGTGGCCGCCTGGCCTGGCCTGGCCTGTTGGTCCCGGGCTAAGCAGCCCGTGTCGCTTCTCTCTCTGGGCAGGAAGAAGGCCCAGCAGGGCGCCCCCGGCCCAGCGCCTGGCCCTGAGCGTCACGCTGCCCCTTGGTCCCATCCGCCTCCAGGCCTGGTCAATGGGGCACGGGGTACTACCCAGCATGCTCTGGGGCCTTGGGCATGCAGAGCTGCTGGGCCTGGCTGGCTTTGGGGAGCATGGGACAGAGCCGCCCGGCCCCTTGAGTCCTTCCAAGGACACCGGTGAGGTGAGGCCGGGGCTGGGCCCCCCCCAACCCCTGGGGCTTTGCTTTGCCCCCCCCAACCCCCAGGGCCTTGCTTTGTGCCAAGCTCAGTGGTGCCCCCTGGTGGCCCAGAAGGACCCGCTACCTGGCTAGAAATGCTCCCACCCAGCGCCGGCTCAGGGGGGAATCCTACACGTGGGCAGATTTCAGGGCTGCCCTGCCCTTTGGGTGCAGTGTTGGGAGTGGGTGGTGCCCGCGCTGGTGGGGGTGGGGGAGCCGGGGCTGAGTCTCTGGCATGATGACCAAGCCAAGCCCCGACTAGGCTGCACTGTTCTAGTCTTGGCTCTTACCCCCCCCCCCGGGGGCAGCTGCCCCCGGGGCTCTGAAAGGTGCCAGCCCTCGGCTCCCTGCCCCTGCCCCACCCCCCTTCTCACGCAGGGGGCAAGAGGAGACAGCCAGGCAGCTAGGGCAGAGACTGCGAACGCAGGCAGCGTTGGGCTTTCTCTGCCTGGGGGTGCACCAGTGCTCTGCTCCTTCCGCCCCAGTGCCCCCCCTTCACCTTAATCCCAGCCCTGCCCCGCAAGGGCTAATCACTTGCCTGCCCTCTCTCCATGCTTGCTTCCCTGCCTTCAGCCTGGGCTTGTGGCTCTATCGCAGTCACCCTTTTTCAAAGGGACATTGTTAAGGGCCCAAAAGCAAGCTATTCTGATGTGTCGGAAAGGGAGAAAATACGGCAAAAGACCACCTTGGCTTAACCACAAGATCTTGCGTGATCTAAAAATAAAAAAGGAGTCATAAAAAATGGAAAGTAGGACAAATTACAAAGGATGAATATAGGCAAACAGCACAGGAGTGCAGGGGCAAGATTAGAAAGGCAAAGCCCAGAATGAGCTCAAACTAGCTACGGGAATAAAGGGAAACAAGATGACTTTTTATAAATGCATTAGAAGCAAGAGGAAGACCAAGGACAGGGTAGGACCACTGGTCAGTGAGGAGGGAGAAACAGTAACAGGAAACTTGGAAATGGCAGAGATGCTCAATGACTTCTTTGTTTCGGTCTTCACCGAGAAGTCTGTAGGAATGCCTAACATAGTAAATGCTAGTGGGAAGGGGGTAGTTTTAGAAGGTAAAATAAAAAAAAGAACAAGTCAAAAATCACCTAGAAAAGTTAAATGCCTGCAAGTCACCAGGGCCTGATGAAATGCATCCTAGAATACACGAGCTGATAGAGGAGGTATCTGAGCCTCTAGCTATCATCTTTGGAAAATCATGGGAGACAGGAGAGATTCCAGAAGACTGGAAAAGGGCAGATATAGTGCCCATTTATAAAAAGGGAAATAAGAACAACCCAGGAAACTACAGACCAGTTAGTTTAACTTCTGTGCCAGGGAAGATAATGGAGCAAGTAATTAAGGAAATCATCTGTAAACACTGGGAATGTGGCAAGGTGATAGGGAACAGCCAGCATGGATTTGTAAAGAACAAATCGTGTCAAACCAATCTGATAGCTTTCTTTAATAGGATAACGAGTCTTGTGGATAAGGGAAAAGCGGTGGATGTGGTATACCTAGACTTTAGTAAGGCATTTGATACGGTCTCGCATGATATTCTTATCAATAAACTAGGTAAATACAACTTAGATGGGGCTACTATAAGGTGGGTGCATAACTGGCTGGATAACCATACTCAGAGAGTAGTTATTAATGGTTCACAATCCTGCTGGAAAGGTATAACAAGTGGGATTCCGCAGGGGTCTGTTTTAGGACTGGCTCTGTTCAATATCTTCATCAACGATTTAGATATTGGTGTAGAAAGTACGCTTATTAAGTTTGCAGATGATACCAAGCTGGGAGGGGTTGCGACTAATCTGGAGGATAGGGTCATAATTCAAAATGACCTGGACAAATTGGAGAAATGGTCTGAGGTAAATAGGATGAAGTTTAATAAAGACAAATGCAAAGTGCTCCACTTAGGAAGGAACAATCAGTTTCACATACAGAATGGGAAGCGACTGTCTAGGAAGGAGTACAGAAAGGGATCTAGGGGTTATAGTGGACCACAAGTTGAATATGAGTCAGCAGTGTGATGCTGTTGCAAAGAAAGCAAACATGATTCTGGGATGCATTAACAGGTGTGTTGTGAGCAAGACACGAAGTCATTCTTCTGCTCTACTCTGCGCTGGTTAGGCCTCAGTTGGAGTATTGTGTCCAGTTCTGGGCACCGCATTTCAAGAAAGATGTGGAGAAATTGGAGAGGGTCCAGAGAAGAGCAACAAGAATGATTAAAGGTCTAGAGAACATGACCTATGAGGGAAGGCTGAAGGAATTGGGTTTGTTTAGTTTAGAAAAGAGACGATTGAGGGGGGACATGATAGCAGTTTTCAGGTATCTAAAAGGGTGTCATAAGGAGGCGGGAGAAAACTTGTTCATCTTGGTCTCTGAGGATAGAACAAGAAGCAATGGGCTTAAACTGCAGCAAGGGAGGTTTAGGTTGGACATTAGGAAAAAGTTCCTAACTGTCAGGGTAGTCAGACACTGGAATAAATTGCCCAGGGAGGTTGTGGAATCTCCATCTCTGGAGATATTTAAGAGTAGGTTAGATAAATGCCTATCAGGGATGGTCTAGACAGTATTTGGTCCTGCCATGGGAGCAGGGGACTGGACTCGATGACCTCTCGAGGTCCCTTCCAGTCCTAGTATTCTATGATTCTATGATTCTCCTTGGCCCTGCCCCCCTGCATTTGCCTCCCATCACTGGCTCCCCTTGTGCCAGAGCCCTCCCGCCTGCTAAGTCCTCCAGGGACAGCACAGCCTGTCCAGCACCCACAGGCTGCTGGGCTCCAAGGGCAATAGTCAGCCAGGCCTGCCGAGCCCTGGGAGGCTGCCCCCCGCACCGCGGAGGCAGAAGCAGCAGGCCCATTGGCCGCAAGGTCCTGGGTGCAGCGTCCCAAGGGTGGGGAGCGGCAGCTGAGCCCGTATCCCTTAGCATTGGGCCCCGTGTGCAGAAGGAAATGCTGCGCCTTTGGCTCGGCCCCAGCTGGACCAGCTCCGCTTGGCTCTTGGGTGCCTGGCCCGGGGGTCAGCTCGGGGCTTGTTTGGCTCTTTGCAGAACTTAGAGCAGCCTCAGGGCTGCCACAGGTGCCAGGAGCCATCTCGCCAGGCAGGGGAACTTGTGAGCCAGGCCCACCCCCTCCCCCAGAAGCTGTGGCGCAGGGATGGGTAACCCTGGCTCTGCACCCCCCATGTGCATGTGAGAAGCGCCACTCGCAGGATGTGCCGGCTGGGGGTGCTGTGCTGGAGCGTGCTGGTTCCCGGGCAGGGAAGCTGTGTGGGCATCTGGCAGAGATACAGGGAGGGCAGGCAGGGGTCCCTCCTACCCCCCGTTAGCGGCATGCTCCCTGGGGTGCCAACGCTGCAGGAGGCATGTTCCTGCAGGGAGTCTCTGAAACGCTGCCTCTCCAGGTCTGCAAACAGCGGCTGGCCTTTTGCTCCCGCGGCGCTCCCCGAGCGGCACCGGCGGGTTAGTACAACTCCGAACACACCACTCCAGCGGGCTCTGCTGCCACGTTCCCCGGCGCTGCCTGTGCCCCATGCCATCGGCAGGCTGGTTGCTAAGGGCAGACTGACCGCCCGGCCCCAGGCTGGGCTGGGAGCAGGCCGGGGAAGCAGGGCAGGGCTGATCCTAAGGGGCAGGGAGGGCAGAGGAGGTGGCACTGAAATTAGCACTAAAGCCAAGGAGCCCTGATCGAACCAGCTCCTGTCAGGGTTTGCCAGGCACTTAACCCCGTGCTCGCTGTCTTCTCCAGAGCTGGCAGATTTCCTGTTGTGCCCAGCCCCACCCCCGGGCAGCTCTGGGCTGGAGCAGCCTCAGCTCTGGAGCAGCTGGGGCCCACTCTGCAGTAGCAGGTGCCAGGACTCCCCCACAATGCCCCCCACACCTCTCCAAGCAAGCCCAAGACAGCAGCTGCACCGTCCTGCTGCCCAGATCTTGCCGGCTGCACCGTAGCCTGGGGCTGTGGCCTGTGCTGAGGGTCACTGACTCACTAGTACCCTCCTGCAAGGGTCCCATCCAAGCAACAGCCCCGCCGCAGCCCTGCGCCCTTAGCGCCCGCTGGGGAGCTGCTGTGTCCTGCATGGGAGAAGGCAACGGCTGGGCTTTCTGGTCTGGGACTGGAGCACGAAGATGGAAAACGCTTGGCTGCAGGCCGGAGAGAGCCGGATACCCCACCAAGCAAAACTGGGAAAGGAAAGCTCTGGAGGGGTCCGTCCGTCCGTCCGTCCCTCATCGGAGGGTTTAGCTGGGGCTGAGAGGCAATGTAAAGCAAGTGGTGACTGCAGAGACCCAGGCGATGCCTTAGGCTGCTCTGTTAGCCCCGGACGTGGCCTCGTTAGCCATTCATTCATTGCTCCCCCGGGGGGTTTGCTGGGGCTGGTACTGGTTACAGACTGAGCATGCTCTTCCTGTCCAGCTGGGAGGGTGTGTTTGCATCTCAGGGCCTGACTCCAGCCGGTGCTCTCTAGCCCAAATTCTAATGCCCCCCCCCGGGGGGGGGGGGGAGGTTTCCCAGCCCAGCTGGCACCTGGAGGGGATGATAATGTGCTGGCCTAGCCACGTGGCCGTCGGCCCCTCCTGCCCCCATCTGCATGCGCGAGGTGCTAGCTGGGTGCAAACATGCCCCTTGCAGCAGCCACGGCCTGGGAAGCTGGGAGGAGAAATTGCCCCCATGTGACCTCCTGGCAGAGGCTGGGGGAGGGGTTTCTACTCATGTCACATCCCTGCTTGCTACACCATCCCACTACACAGTCCCCTTCCTGCGAGTCACGTGACCCCCTGCCCTGATCCCCCTGACTTTGCCCCAGGCTGTGCACACTGCTCACTAGCGCTCGCACGCTGATCACCGGCAGCCCCGCCTGGAGGTTTACATGCAGCTGTGGGTAGAAGGGGCCTGGCAGCTGGTGCCGGGGCCGAAGCAGGCTTGTCCCCACAGCGAAGGGGGAGCCGTGCTGTCCCTTAGTGGGTGGCCCCAGCCAGTCCTTGCAGGAGCCCATCCACCCCTGCTCCCTCTGCTCTGCGAGCCCCTGGCCTGGCCCTGACACTTGGCAGTGGAGCGATGCCGCGGCCCATGGCTGTTCCTTAGCAGCGGAAGGGGCCAGGCAGAGCCAGAGATAAACACTGGGGACCTGTTGCACGGGCCAGTAGGGGCGGGGCCGGGCGGTGCCCAGGTCCCCAGGCCGTGTGCTGGGGAGCTGCCTGGCTTGCCCTTCCCAAAGAGAGAGGCTCAGGTCGGGCCGGGTGTGGGGACGCACCCCCAGCGCCCCGTCCGAGTGAGAGCCTGCTCCCCTGTGCCTTCGGGCCGCCTCAGCTCCACCCAGCCCCCTCCCAGGTCTGCTCGACTCGGGGTCCCATCCACACTGCTCCCCCCTCTCCCATCACAGCCCTACTTGATCCCCTCCCCGCCTGTGCTCCTCCCGGCCCCTTGTGCCCCTGCTCCCCACTGGCCTCTTTGTGCCTCCGTTCAGCCTGCCTGAGCGCTGCGGGAGACTGGGGTCTCCAGGGCAGGGCCTGGCTTGCAGAGGGCAGCGGGAGCCAGGCACAGGGACGTGGGGAGGACCCCGGGGGCGGTCCGGCTGGCTCAGCACCTCTCCATCCTCCAGCCGCCTGGCTGTGTGCAGGGCATGGCCCACCTGCCCTGGCACCCTCCCATCCCATAGAAGCTCCCCCCACAACAGCCCCCCGACCTCTGGCTGCCTTGCTGAACTCTGCGAATCGGCTTAAAAACGCCAGGTTGCTGAGAAGCCGTTTACACTGGGGTAAACCCTCATGTGCCCTGGGCTGCAGAGAAAGGTGAACGCTCGGGCTCTGCCAATCCTTTCCCAGAAGGGCTTGGCTTGTGTGGCCAGGCCAGGCGGTGCTCAGGAGGCAGGCCCCCCAGCACGGGGCAAAGGGAGCAATTGCCCCAGGGCCCGGCGATACAAAGGGGCGGGTGCCCCAGGCCCTTTAAATCATGCACCGAGCGGCACACAGGACGTCAAGGGCTGCTTAGCCCCGCCCCTTCTGCCTGAGGCCACGCCCCTTCCAGGGGGCACAGAGCAGGGCCCACCCCCCCTTGCCCAGGGGCCCGGCCCGGCTGTCGGCCCCGCTGCCAGGAGCAAACAGACTGGATGCCTACCGCCCCCCCCCACCCACTGCCCTTTGGTGGCCAGCGCCCCTTCACCCCACGGGGGGTCGCCTGTCGCCGGCCCTGTGGCAACCAAACGGAGCAGGGGCAGGGAGCGCGGGGAGGGTCTTGCTTCCCTCATCCCCGTGGCGACAGGCACCGCTTGAGTGACGGGGTCGCTGGGTTTTATTTGTGTTTAATCGTGTTAATACCAAGGATAGGAAGGGCCCGGAGCGGCAGAAGCCCCCTAAACGTGGGGAGCCGCTGGTGCCCAAAGCATGGCCCCCTTCCCTGTGCTGTCGCCTCCCGTGAGGCCCCTCCCACAAGGACCTGGCTCCGCCCATTCCCTCTAAGGCCCTGCCCCCTGCTCGCTCCTCTCAGCCCCTTCCCCCACCTCCCCCACCCTTATGCGGGTGTGCACCCGTCCCCTCCCCGCCACCCCTGCCTATGGGTCGGCTCTTCCCATCAGCAGCTGAGCTGGGTGGAGGCCAGCGCCCCTCCTCCGCCTGGGGGGCTCCCAGGGAATGCTTAAGCCGTCACTGCGGAGTGGGGACGGCTCCACTCGGGCTGCGTGGCCTGGTTCCCGCCCGTCAGCCAGGCCGGGCTGGGGAGAGGCGTCTGACAGGGCTTCCTTTCAACCCAACAAAGGGAGCCCTGCTCCCTCGGGCGAGGCGAATGCCTGACTCCAGCCCCTGGTAACGGAGCCGGGCGCAGCAGCTGGAAAATGCCAGCGTGGCCCCAGGTGGCAGGAAGGGGCGCTGGGGTGGAGCTGCCTGTCCCGCCCCTGCCAGTCAGTGTGCGCCGGAGGGGGGGCAGGATGGCATTTCCTGGGGGGTGACGGGTGACACGTCCCTGCCTGGATGGCAGGAGGGTGAGGGGTGCAGTGGAACAGCCACGAGCCTGGGGGAAGGGGCAAGGCGCTGGGGGGACAGACCCTCCCACTGCCCCCGGCCAAGCAGCAATGGCGGGGGGTGGAGCAGGGGCGGGTGGTGATGCCCCCCCACCCCATGGAAGGCCTCTCAGATGCGAGCGGCCCGTGGGGCTGGGCACGGCAGTGGGCAAAGCGGCCAGGGGCTGGCACTGGACACCGAGACCTGGCAGCTGCGCTGTGGTGGGGAGAGGGCAGGAAATGCCCAGCCACTCCCCGGCTGGCCCCCACCGGCCGCCCGCTCGAGAGGGATGATGCTCAGAATAGGAGCCAGGAGGCCTCGTGCCTGACCCACCACCAACTTCCTGGGTGACCCTGGCTTGGGCCGCCTCCCGGCGCTGGACCCTCCTCCCACCCCTTTGCTCTGGCGGCCTCTTGCTCCCCTCCCCTGGAGTGGGCGGGTGGGAGGCCTGGCCCCTGGGTTCCTGTGGATGGGCCAGACCCTGGGAGCAGCGAGTTGGTTCCCCGGCGGGTGCCCTGTGCCCTCCCCACCCTGGCGTGGTCAGAGGTTGGTCCAGTTCGGCTGCGAGCTGGGGAATGAAGGGGGAGCGAAAGCCCCTGCTTACGAGGAAGTTCACCTGAGCGGAGGTGGGCGGGGCTAGGATAAACCCAGGAGGCTGGGAGCAGCAAAGGCTGCTGGGAGGCAGTCAGTGCTCACCCTCTGTTGAGCAGTGAGGAAAGGAGGGTAAGAGTCGGCGGGCAGGGGCTGGGCTGGGGCTCTGTACTCGGCAGGGGGCAGACAAGCCAGCGGGAGGAAGCAGCCAGGCTGGGGAGGAACAGGCCTTTGCTACGTGTTGTAGGGTGTTTGCATTGGGACCCGCAGGAGAGGGCTGGCATGGGCGTGCCCACCGCGGGGAAGGTGGCAGGGACCTCCTGGGGCCAGCAATGCATTTGAGATGATGTCTCCATTGGTCTGTACTGGAGGAGGCTGCTCCTGGGGAGTCCTTGTGGGGGTATGTTTGCTGGGCTGGTTCCTATGGAAAGATGGTTTGTCTCATGTCTGAGAATGGCTCGCAGCGCCCAGCGGGGAGGCTCAGCTCTGCACTCCCTGTCCCACGTTAGACCAGCCTAGATGCTGCCCTCACTTACGCCGGCCGAAGGGGACGGGCTAAAAACACAGCTGAGACTCAGCCCTGGGAGTCTAGGCCACACCTACTTTCTCCAGCCACGCCCCCTTTCCTGCTACACCTCCGAGAGCCCATAGGGGGAATGCCTGTGGGCACCGGGAGACTGGCCCAGGCCCTGCTCCCTAGAATCCATTCCTCCAAACCACACTGGAGCCTCTGCATCCTCGACCCTCTGCTTCCCTGCCATGGGAGTGAAACGCAGGCGGTTTGGGTGTCCATGCTGAGACCCTCGGGCCTGTTTCTCCCCGGCAGTGCTGAGAGCGCCTGTAGCTCCCCCTGGCTGCCGGCGCAGTGAGCGCTCTGCACAGCTGGAATACAGTGTGTCCGTGGGGCAGGGATTCCCCCGTGTTACCTACCAGCCCTGTGCGCTTGGGGAGCCAGGGAGTGACATTCATGGAAAACCATCCTCCCCCCCCGCTTCCGCTAGGCCTCTGCTAGAATCAGCTGAAAAGGCCAGGGAAGACACACCTAAACTCAACACCCCAGCCTCATCTGCACTGAAGGTAGAACAGAGGGACATCTCATTAGCACACAGAATGGAGACCAGCTCTTCCAAGGCAGGAACCGCAGCAAACTATGGGATACCGAAAGCAGAGAAGCACGGCCTGATGGGAAATCTCTGCTCCAGATGCTGATGAACCCAGGCCTGCTCACCCCCAAATTAGTCATGATCAGACCAATTCTCGTAACGATCCTATTGACATCCAAACTACTGAAACGGCCCAGTTGCACTGTGAGCTCGTTCAAGGAACGTCCCCCATAACCAGGGGTGATCAGTCTCTATTGTCTCGCCTCTTTCTCTTTGAACTATTGTCCTATCCCTATAAAAACGCCTAACCTTGCCCAAGAAAAACTGTTCTCATACCTGGATTTAAACTGCATCAGTTCCATTGAGACTTCTTCATCTCCTGTCTGATTGTGCTGGGGGCTCTGCTCTGCTCATCTCCTGCCCACTGGACCCCCGGCTCCCGTCACCGTCTGGGAACCCCGATCAGTGCAAGCTCCACGGAGTGGTGAGATCGATCGATTGATCGATCGATCGATCTCTCTCTCCCCCTGCCCCCAACTACCTCTCTAAGCATAGCCTCCTGACCCTGCCCTATGTAAACTGTTATAACATTTGTAATCAGTTGTAATCAGTTTCAATTTAGATTTAATATTGTAACTGTTTTCACTACTCAGAAATAAATAACTTTCATTGTTAAGCTGGTTGCTTCTCTCTCTGTTTTGCTCACTTTTTCTCAAGGGGTGTTGTTTTGGCTTCCCCATTCGCTCTGTAACAACGCTTCTTGTACTCAAGCTAAAGATCCCTGTAGTGCCCAAAATCCTGTGGGGTTTGCTTATCATGTGGTTTACCAGTGAATGATTGTGGGGTGAAAGTGGGGATAGGGAAGTGCTGAACCTGGGGGTGTATGAGGATGGCAGCTTACAGTGCTGTTTAATCCAGCCCACTGAGTCCAAAGGCACATGAGGGTGCAGTGTGGCATTGCTGTTAACCCAGCCTGCTGAATCCAGGGACATATGAGGGGTCAGCTTGTGAGTGCTGATTACCCAGTTCTCTCAGGCATGCTCTGTTAGTGGGTGTGAGTGCCTGTGTGTGTTGCTATGGTGGGGAAGAACCCCATCCTGAGGAACCTAGTTCCTGCAGGAGAGCTCCAGTGGGAGGGGGAATTGGCAGCAGGGAGAATTCAGCTCCATATGAGAGCACAAGTAAGCACAAGCAGCACACTGAGGGTATGTCTAGACTACGTGCCTCTGGTGACAGAGGCATGTAGATTAGGCTACCCGGCATAGGAAAACCTTATCCCAGGAGGCATACCTGGGAGGTCGACAAATGCCTTTGATGTCGACCGCGGAGCGTCCAGACTACCGCGCTGAGCTGACAAACAGCTGATCGGCTCAGCGCGGCAGCCATTTAAATTTAAATGAAGCGGCGATTATTTAAATCGCTGCTTCATTTTCCTATGCCGGGTAGCCTAATCTACACGCCTCTGTCACCAGAGGCATGTAGTCTAGACGTACCCTGATAGAATTGTTAACCTCCCCCAACCCCCATAAGAGTAACCTTAATAAATGAGCATACCCCAGAGTATTGGGCAAATCTGGTAACACCCAACTGCCGGTGCAGTGAGTGCTCTGCACAGCTGGAATACAGTGTGTCGATGGGGCAGGGATTCCCCTGACTGCCGGTGCAGTGAGCGCTCTGCACAGCTGGAATACAGTGTGTATCTGATGGGCAGGGACATCCCCTCCTCCCCCGCCCGCCAATGCAGTGAGCCTTCTGCACAGCTGGAATACAGTGTGTCCAACACACACACACACACACCCCCAACAGCTGGTGCAGTGTACACTCTGCACTCTGCACATCTGGAATACAGTAAGTCAGATGGGCAGGGACCCCACCTCCAGCCCACAGTGTGCAAGGGGCTGGATCCAAGCCTGATGCCAGCTGTGGCCCACTCTGTGAGCTGCCCTTGGGGCTCAGCCCCGTGGGTCCCTTGTGCGGCTGACAGGAGGGCACTGCCGCCACGCTGGTGTGCTGAAAAAAAGCATTTATTCACCCTCTCCCGTGCCATCACAATCCGAGAACCGCTGGGAAAGCCCCAGGTGACGGACCTCCCTACCCCCACCCCTGGCATCAGAGCCCTGGCTAATAAAAAGGGAGCGAGTTTTATCATTAACCAGGGTGGCACATGGCGGCGGCAGCTGCGGCCAGCCACTGCCTGCGGGGCACCCAGACGCGGACGGGTTTACAGGCTGGCGCTGAGGCTGGGGCGTCCAGGCCCGTTACAGGGGCAAGAGCAGGATAAGGCCCAGGATGCATGTGCCGGGTGTCACTTTGGTGGGCGTGCTGGGGCTTGCTTCTCTCTGAAGCCAGAGCGGCAGGGGGCCACGGTGCTGCCACCCAGGAGGCAGCGGCTAGGGCCTGCCACTCACACAAGTATCTCCAGCCCCTTCGCACCGGGCGGCCATAGAGTCTGCCCAGCCCAGCCTGGCAGGCTGGCCGGTCTCTCACAGCATGCTGAACTGCTCGGTGTCCATGGCCGGCCTCGCCAGCTCCCTGCTGGCGCCGGGCAGCTCCTGCCCGGGCTCTGCCGTCCAGTTGGCCAGGAGGTCGCTGAAGTCGGGCGGGTTGGTGTTGAGGATGCAGGGGGGGCCGGGTGACGGCTCCTTCCAGAAGGACTGCGGCAGTTTCCTCTTGTGCATGGGCGTGATGTGTGCGTACTTCCTCTCCAGCCGCAGCTTCCGGCCCTCGGCCGCCCGCCGCTTGAGGAAGCGCCGCAGGCCGTATTCGAAGAGCTCCGCCAAGGGCCCCAGCTTCTGCGCCCCGTCCTTGTTACAGATGGACCGCCAGACCCGCTGCTCCAGCTGCCCCGGGGCTGCCAACGGGCCCGGGGCATCCTCGGCGTCCGGGTCGCCGCTCTGGGCCAGGCGCAGCAGGTCGGCGTAGTACAGCTCCCGCCCCGACCGGCGGGGAGAGAGCCCGTCCTCGTAGATGTTGCAGGAGTCGGGGTCCTCGTCCGGGGCCTTCCTCCCGAAGTATCTCTGGATGTCGCCGCTGATCAGCTCCGAGAACTTCAGCAGCTGCAGGGTCATTTCGGCGTCACTCGGGCCACCACCGACTGCGACGTGCTGCCTCTCTGGGCCAGGACTGGGCTCGGGGGGGCTGTCCTCTTCCACCTCCTCCTCCTCCTCTCCCTCTTCCACCTCCTCCTCCTCCTCCGACAGCTCCTGGAAGTCCATGTCCGGGGGGCTGGGCAGGTGGAGCAACGAATGCTGGAAGGAGGCGGGCAGCCGGAACTCCGCCAGGTTCCTGATCACTCCTGCAGCCATGCTATCTCGCGGGCACCGCCGGGCCGGGCGCTCACTCTGGGGACACAAGGGAAACGCAGGGTGAGGGCCGTGCGGTTGGGGCACGGTGGAGGGCGCAGGCCCATGTAAGCGACACTTTCACTCCCCTTTGTGGGTTATCTCCCCACCCCAGCCTTGCAGGTGCGCCTCTCCCGTGCCATGTCCATGGGCGGCCGGTAATGTAGGCAAAGGAAGGCACAGCCTTCCCCAAACTGCCTCCACGCCGGACCGCCGAAGGCTAGGGCCGCCGCCAGGAAAGCCTGGGGCTGTGGTGCGGCAGCCCGGCTTCCCCGGCTGCCAGAGAAGGCCAGCCCAGGGTTGTGGCATGTTAGCCCTGGCCCTCCATGTCACCAGGAAGGACCGGGCTGGGGTGGGCGGGGCTTGGTTCCAGGGGGCGTGGCTGGGGCAGAAGGGGCGGGGCCGGGGCTTGCCTTCCCCAGCTGGGTTTTCACCCAGGGCCCACGACAATGTCCATACCTCCCCGCCAACCAGGCCGTGGAGCCGCGGGCCCTGTGCTGTTCTCCCTGCGCCCGGGGCTCTGTCTGCCAGTCCGGGTCCATTAGGTCGGGACTGGTGCAAGCAGCTCCTTGGCATCCTGCCCAGCGTGCACCGAGTGTGGCCCAGAGGGAGCACACAGAGCCCTGGGGCTGTTGGCTTAGCCCCGCTGGGCCGGGGGCCCTGCGCTGGTGAAAGCAAACAGGGACCAGACTCGGCTCTTGGCTGTGCCAGGGTGTGAGGCTGAAGGGGTGGCCCTGCGGTTGCTGCCTCCAGGCTCACCCCCTGCTGCCTTTGCGCACAGCCGGCCTGGCGCGGTGGTTGCGCTCCGGCTGTTCTCTACAGCTCAGAGGCGGCCGTGTTTCAGTGTGGCGTCGCGGTGACACCGATTCCGTGGCTGACACCCGCAGCACTACCAGAGCGGGCACTACCAGAGCTGTTGCCACGGGCGGTGCGGGTCAGATCCAGGAGAGCAGCTTTATTGAACAACTGGAGATGGGATTGATGCTGCTTCAGCAAACAACCAGCCCCCCTCACAGCTGCCGGGCCCGAGCGGCGCAAGGCCGCAGCCGGCCGGGGGCAGGGAGAGAGCCTGGGGCGCAGCCGGGCGCTCTCTGCAGCAGGCTCGGGCAGGGCAGGAGGCAGAGTCTTGTCTCCCCCCGAGGCCCAGGCCAGGGGTCCGCCCCCAGGTTGGAGCATGGCCCCACTGGGTCAGAGGGGAGTAACTCCCAGCATCCCCTGGTGGTTGCCCTGGGTAACAGCAGCAGCTCCCCTCTGTGTCTGCCGCCATAATGGTCCCCCCACAGGGTGCTGGGGGGGGCGGGGCATTTGGGCTCTTGCCCCATTAAGGCCCAGGCTTGTGCTGGTGCCGCATGGGCTGGACCAGCCCCAGGGCATGTTGGGAGGGCGGCACGGCTGAGCCGGAGCCACTCTCCCGAGCGGAGTAGCCCCAGGGGGCCAGGCCAGGGCCTTGGAGCTGAACCTGCTCTGCCCGCCCGAGGCGGGGGGGCCGGCGTGGCTGATGGGCTGGGGGGAGGGGACAGAAAGGTCCCAGAAAGCCGCGTGGGGAAGGGCCGCTCTCTGAGCCTCCTGAAGAACCCAGCCGGCCATGGCGCCCCTGCTCGCCATACGAGAGTGCATGTTCGGGGGAGGGTGGAGTCATTTCTATGGGGCCCTTCAATTCCTATAGGCACCGTGTGGCCCCCTCCCCTCCCCCTGCTCCTGTCCCTTGCTGCTGCTCTTAGCCCCTCGGGCTGGGCCGGTTAGGGTCTGGCCTGCCCTTCCTCGTGGGCTCAGCTCTGCCGGCGACTGGGAGCTCTTTGGGGCTGAAACTCCCCACAGCTGCCCAGTGGGGCCCCTCGAGGCAACGGGCACTCCTCTCCCTTGGGCTGTACCCGCTGGCTGCTCCGGCCTGCTCGTGCCTCTGTCTCCCCCTGCACTAGCCCACGGCAGCTCCCCCGGGGTGGGCACAGCATGGGCATTCGTGCTGTCGTGTATCCCTCCCCCCCCCGGTCCCTGTCCGCGCCACAGCTCCACCGCCACCGCCACCGCCTCAGGGCTACCTGAAAGCAGGGAGAGAGAGCGGGGACCCGCGAGCCCCAGATCAGCCACTGGGCACGGGCACCTCCTGCCGGGCACCTCAGCCCAGGCGTTGGTGCCCAGGCAGTTCCCCAGGCAGGTGGCTGGTGCCACAGACAGGTGCCACGCTCCTGCAAAGGCCCGAAGGCCATCAACCAGCATGGCCCCCTGTGTTCTGGCCTCCAGGCCCAGCCCCCACGGCCAGCCCCCTGCCCTAGCTGTGCTTGGCCCCCTGCCCCCAGGCCGTGGCATTCACCAGTGCCTGGCTTCCTTCACCCCCCAGCCCCTTTAGAGCTGGCCCAGTTACCGCCACCCCAGCTGGCCTCCCCTCCGGTGCTGGAGCCCAGGGGCTGTCCGTCCCTGCAGCCAGTGCACCATGGCGGGTAGGGAGTGCACAGCTCAGGGAAGGCTTTGGAGCCCCACACCAGGGCGTCCAGGCAAGAGGCCCAGGTATGAGGATGCAGGCGGGCAGAGTCCCACAGCAGCTATTGTGGACTGGGGAGCCCCCCGGAACACCGGAGAGAGCCCCCAGCATGCCCTGCGCTCCCCTCCTGAGCAAACCAAGTGGGGAGGGCGGGCAGCGTCCCCTGTGGGGCAGCCCCAGTTGGCTCCCTGCCTTCAGGCTGCTTCCTGCCCCTGACGGTCGGTCGGGAGTCTGTTCTCGGCATCAGGCAAAGATGCTAAAGAGGATCCCACAGCACTGGGCAAACAGCCCCTCCCACTCGGTGCCCTGTGAGACAAGCCGCAGCGCCATGTCGAAGAGGGGAAACTGAGGACAAGTCACTTGCCCCGTGCCTAGGTAGAGCCAGGAGCAGAACCCAGGCGTCCTGGCTCCAGCTGCCCCTCTGACGAGTGCAGTGCTGACAATACAAGGAACGCTAGCTATAGGAGAGCCACATGATCGGCCCTAGGAGAGGAGCCGATGGGTGGGAGGGGAGGGCCTAGTGGCTAGAGCAGGGGACTGGGAATCAGGACCCCTTGAATCCATTCCTGGTTTTGCCAAGTGGTCTTGGGCGAGTCACTTCCCTGCTGTGTGCCTCAGTTTCCCCATGTTTAAAGCAGGCGTGACCCTGCTGTCGGGGGGCAAGGCACGTGTGCACCATGGTGGAGGATGCTAGCGCAGGGCACCCCCCATCCCCGCCGCCACGTGGCAGCCTCATCTCCTTGTGCCCGTGAACCCCGCGGCCCGCAGGACAAGCCCATGCAGGGGGCAGGGAGAGGGTGGAGCGGGGGGCTAGAGCAGCGCTCCATGTGACCCCCGCAATCAGGAGCCATGGAGCCAGTCCAGGGGTCCCCCCAGCATTCAATGGTACATCCTGAGGGAGGAGGTGCGCAGACACGGGGGATGCCCCTCAGGTGGGCTGCGGGGGCAGTTCAGCTCCCGCAGGGGGCGCTCCTCCCGCACAGCGAACGAGAGCAGGATCCCGTCCCCGTGGGCCGTGTCCTGTGCCAACGCCCTGCCACGTGGGCATCACGCGGCGGGCAAGTCCAGCCAGCCTGGGAGAGCAGGACTCACCCCCACCGGCTCCCTGGCAGCCTGGCCCCGCTGCCCCCCAAGTCAGCCAGGACGTGCCGCCCCCGCCGTGGGGTGCTGAGCAGCAGAAGGCTGGGTGCACCTGGTTCGCGGGCCCCGTGCAGCACGTCCCTTTTCTCTGCGCCCCCGTTCGCTGCGCCCTGAGTTCCAGCCCCTGAGCCCAGCTGGGCCTCGCCATCTCAGCTGCTGGGGGAGGGCAGCGTGGGGCCCAAGCGACTGCACTAATATCCCAGTGCCGCCTACCCAGCCCCCAGCCGCCCCCAGATGCTGTCCTGCAACCACAGCCAGCCCCCTCTCTACCACTCACCTCCCTGCTGCAGCCGCATCCCCAGCTCCGCTCTCCTCTGCCCGTCCCTCCACCTGGGGCTGAAGTATTTATAGTGGAGCTGGCCTGGCGGCTGGCAAATATTTGGTGGCTGTATTGTAATAGTAGACTCGGTAAACAGAGCTTTGGTTTGCTTTAGTGCCCGGCAACCAGAGAACACTGCCGCGAGGGAGCCAGTGGGACGGGAGATAGGGCTCACCTTAATGGTCGCCTTCCCGGGGGATTGTGAAGTGTTGTTCCTGTAGATTCACCTATTAAATCGGCAGCCCCAGCTGCCAAACTGCCCCGCACACTCGTGCGGAGGGCTCTTATCTCCGCTGCGGATTGGAGGCGAAATCAAGCCTTGTCAAACAGGCGGAAAATTAAATTTCATGCTATTTTGACTCCTGGAGTAGGCATCTTCTGAAGAACATAATGCTCATCAAACAAGCCCTGTGCAAACACCGGCCCCAGCGGGCCAGGGCCAGCCCTAGCCGTGGGCCTCCCCTTTGGAAACTGCCTCTCGAGCCAGCCACAGGACTCAAGACAGCCCCGCCGCCTGGGGCCGGTTGTGGTTGTTCGACGGAATAAGGGGCCTGCTGGTGTTACGCCGACCCCGTCCCTGGCTAACAGTACCAGTGTTAAGCGTCAGGGTTAGGCGTACAGAGAGTGCCCTGGGGCAAATGCCAGGGGAGCGTGTTATGAAACGTGCAGAAGGCAAACCAGGAGAAGCCTTTGCCAGGCAAAGCTGTGACAAAGGGTTTCATTTCTGCCACCGGAGAGGGCTGTTGGACGAGAGAAGCCCTTGGCTGGCAGCCTCCCTGTTGGTGTTCGGCTGCGACAGGCTGCGGCGGGCGTCGCTGGCAAAGGCCAGTCCTGTCTCCTAGAAGGCCACCCACGATCCGCAGCGGAAAGGGGGAACAGCGAGGGAGGATGCAGCTCTGGGCGCGGGCGTTGGCTTTTACATGCAGCCGCAGTGCTGGGAACCCCGGGCCGTGCCCCCAGCCATATCAGCCAAGTGGCAGGCTGGTAGCAGCGAGGGGCTGCTCAGTGCCCCAGGCGGGTAAAGTTTGTCCTTCCCTCCGCCCTGCTTTCCCCGTAAAGCCTCTGGTCAGAGGGAGCCGCCTGTCCCCTCGGGATCATGTTCCCATTTGGCCTAATTTCTGACACACCCATTCCGCTCCACTGACGCCTGAGCCCACACACCTGGTTTCCCAGGCGGGACCAGAACACAGCCCAGGAATTCCCCTTCTTATTCCCAGGGTCAGCCCACCTCCTTTTTGCCCCTTTTGCCACCCCTCTTTATTGGCAGCCAGTCTGTGATCGACCCCTCGCTCCGGGGACCTGTGATCACACCCGCAATACGGACACAGGTCTCCGTGCTCTTCTCCCTGTGCGAGGGCAGCTCGGTGGCCGGGGGCTCGCGCCAGATTGGCAGGGGTCATCCTGCTGCCCTCTGATGGACTAGACGCTCCTGGTGTAACCAGCTGACTCACAGGGCAGGGGGGCAGGATGTGCCGGGGCTATGCCCAGAGTCGGCCCTTGGCTCCCGCACGGCGAACGACTCTCCTCCTTTGCCATTGCGTTCCCACGGCTCGAGACGCTGGCTCCGAGATGCTCCAGTGACTCACAAGGGTGGATTCTCAGCTGCTTGTTCATCGGTTCTCCTGCCAGAGACTCGGTTCACCCCCAAATGCACTGGGGCTAATGGCTTAGTGAGTGATTCACTGGGACAGCTCAGCCCCTGGTGAAATGGATTTCTGGGGGGGAGTGGCACTTGGCAAGCACAGATCACAGCCTCCGTCTGAGTTATCAAGCACCCCGCTGGAGAACACAGCCGTCTTATTGCTCCCCCGGCCCCTTTTTAGCCTGCAAACCCACGGCCAGGGGGCACCCCCACCCTCTGCTGGCAGAACACAGCACAGCTCCAGGGGGTGCTGAATTCCTGGGGAACTGGCCTCTTCCAGCAGCATGCCCCCTTGCCACCAGCCCAGCCTAGGGATGGACAGGCCCTGACCGAGGGGCACAGCCCCCCCAATTCCTGGGATCAGCGCAGCCCCCTATGGCCTCCTCTGAGAGGCAGCGTGGCAGAGCCCAGACTCAGCAATGGGTCGGTCTCCCCCTCGCGTTAGGGTGTCTGCGTTAAAATGTCCCACTTTCCAGGGGCATCCTGACTTTGTGCCTGTGATGTGACCACTTCCCCACAGCTCCCCCCGGCGGGCTGGGTGCACGGCCCCTCTGCCCAGGTGCATCGCGCCTGGAGTGAAGGGGCCCCAGGGAGCCCGGTGTCCGGCGTGTGCGTGGGGAAGCCGTTTAGCGTTCCACTTGCAGAAGGCGACCAGCGAGGGATGTCCTGCGTCTGCCAGAGCTCTCAGGACGGAAGGGATTTCTGCAGGGGCGCGTTGCTCTCCAATGTGTGTTGGGTCTCCGGGCTGTCAATGAGAATATCACACTGGACGCATTCACAGTTTTCTTATGGCCCTAGCCACGCCTAAGGCTACAGGCGTTACGTTGTAATACGATTGTGGGTTCGTAGTTTACAGTCCGTACAGGTACACAGTATTCACAATCATAACTCTTAATCTTGGTAATATTGCAAAACCTGCTATCCGTTAAATAAAATACATGAAGTACAATTCCTTCTCGTCTACTACTAGCATTGGGTGCAAACATGTCCCCTTCCTGCATGTATGGCAGCTGACTTGTTCAGTGAATGCACCAACCATGCATCTTTGGCTTCCTTTGTCAACACAGACACATTCATCTCTTTCCTGTTCAGTGTGATCCTCAAACACTTGGCCCATGGGCCACACACTGAAACATGCCAATGGGTTGCCACTGTTGGTTTTCTTTATGTGCCCGGGGGAATACATAACCAGATTTTGTGTTAACTGGATTCCCACAGGAACCCCTGGAGAGATGTCAGTAGTTAGGCTGGGGCGTTCAGTTCCTACATATGCGTGTAGATAGAACAGTTTGATCTTTAGGTAGGGTAACGTTTACCCATCTCCACCACACCGTTACTTGTCTCTGCTCCGGTTATTTCCAAGGGCACATTTCCTTGCACGTGTAACCCACACCCCTAGTGTGGTTCCCTGTCCCATGTAGTGGCACTTAGACCATTTACAGCGAGAGATAAGAATGAGGGATCTCTACAGCCTAAGCTAAGAGCCTTGGCTTTATAGCTCAAGCTCCTACGCTAAGCTCCACAGTAAGGATGTTAAGGACTAGTTGACTAGTCGCTTCCCCCTCCCCGCAGCCGCTATCAGATAGAGGCAGCAAAGGGCCGGGGGGAAGAAGGGGTACTTCAAAGTGGCAGCAGCACATGAAGCTCGGGGTCAGCTGGGGACTCCCTAGCTGACCCCAGGCTCCGTGGGGCATTTCTGTGCAACCTGGAGTCAGCTGAGGAGTCCGGGTTCTGCGGAAATGCCGCTCAGAGCCTGGGATCAGCTGGGGAGTCCCCAGCTGACCCCGGCTCCGGTCCCCCGCTGACCCCAGGCTCCATGCGGGCATTTCAAAGGAGGAATGCGGAAGTGCCTATCAACTAGTCGAGTAGTCGATGGAAATTCCATCGACTACTTGACTAGCAAATTAATTGATATTTAACCTCCTTAATCCAGAGGTCCCGGGTTCAAATCCCCCCCAATGGTGGTTCCATGTACCTTCCCAGATTATTTGAATGACCAATTACTGATTTATTTCCTGGGCCTGTGCACAGGTTAATGCTAGGGACACATTTTCTTGTATTGAGCCCACAATCCCTGCTAACAATATAACAAATCCCTTTCCTCTTGCGATTGCCAGTCGGGCAGTATTCTGGAAAATAATTGTTGTCTCATTCCTAATGTTGATAAGCAGTCGCTGACGGGCTTTCCCTAGAATGTAACGTAATGTTTGTTTGCCAATCCTCTCTGTTAGTAGTATCCAGTATCCCACTCCTAAGCCAGTTCCACCCAAAACAGTCCCCCATACACCTGTGACGGGGCGCACCAACCCCACACTGGACCTGCCAGGGTTAACCAAGGTTACCTGGCGGAAAAAGCCCCACCCACATGGCCCTACTGGGCATGCTCCAGCTGGGGGCTGGCTATAAAGGCCGGTGGAACAGTTCAGGCTGGGCTGACGGCTGCTGGGGAGGGAGGTGACGCCAGAGCTCCGGAGGCAGAGCAGCGGGTGGACCGAACCGCCGAGACCAGTCTGTGAGGAACAGCCGGAGGAGGCCCCAGGCTGGAGGAAAGGGCGGGGCAGGCGGCTTTGGTGGGTCCAGTAGGAAGTAGCCCGGGAGAGAGCTCTCGGAGAGCTCGGCGTGTTGTGGGCGGATTCCCTGCTGAGCTAGTGGCCACCCCACTGCTGACAGGCCCTGGGCTGGGAGCTGGTGGAGAGGGTGGACCTGGGTCCCCCAACCCCGTCCCTGTTAACCCCCAAAGGGGGCGCTATAACTGTTGCTATTGACTCTGGCTGCTAGGCCACGCTGCCCTGAGGGCAGGGAGCAGTGTTATTATTGACTCTGGCTGCTGGGCCTCACCGCCCCTCAAGAAGGGGGTGTTTTTACCAACTGTGGCCACTAGACCAGACAGCCTCATTGTGGTTATTGGCCCTGAGCCATAGGGACTGATGAACACACCGGGTGAAACATCTTCGACAGGCCTCCGAGGCCTAACACCCTGCCTCTGAGGGGGATGGGCGTTCACACCCCTGACAACACCCTGTCGGGTTTTTTCCTTATGGATTTGTCAATATACCCTAATTTTTGCCATGCTGCCCTCCCCGTATGGAGAGTTGGTACGTACCGGGCGCACTGAGGCATGACGGCGGAGGGACACATTTAACCCCGTCAAGTCCAGCTCCATGGGCTTCCATTGGTGAACCTACTGGTGATGTCATGACTTGCTCCCAACGATCCAGTTCTACCCCATGGGGCCCGTTTAATGGGAGTCCTCTTGATTTGTGCCTATCGGACTCGGTCGCAATGAGCTTAAAATGGAATTTTGCCCAGCTGCTTTGCAATGAGTAGTCACCCGCTTGGGCAGGGATCTAAGACCACGAATCAGACACTGAGCGTGTGATTGAACTTTCGGTGGCTTTTTAGTACAGTCACGGCCGTGGGTTTCTTGAATCCGTTCAGAGGGTCTCAGTTCCCCTATGGCCTGGATATCCACCTGCCCAGGTGCACTGGGGCAGTTTCCTGATGTTTGCAGTTGTGGGAGTAGTCATAGAACCATAGAGCTAGAAGAGACCATCAAGTCCAGCCCCCTGCCCAAGGCAGGACCAATCCCAACTAGATCAACCCAGCCAGGGCTTTGTCAAGCCGAGACTTAAACACCTCTAGGGATGGAGACTCCACTACTTCCCTAGGTAACCCTTCCCAGTGCTTCACCACCCTCCTAGTGAAATCGTTTTTCCTAATATCCAATCTGGACCTCTCCCACCACAACTTGAGACCATTGCTCCTTGTTCTGCCATCTGTCACGACTGAGAACAGCCGTTCTCCAGCCTCTTTGGAACCTCCCTTCAGGAAGTTGAAGGCTGCTATCAAATCCCCCCTCACTCTTCGCTTCTGCAGACTAAATAGACCCAACTCCCTCAGCCTCTCCTCGTAGGTCATGTGCTCCAGCCCCCTAATCATTTTAGTTGCCCTCCGCTGGACCCTCTCCAATGCGTCCACATCCTTCCTGTAATTGGGGGCGCAGAACAGGACACAATACTCCAGATGTGGCCTCACCAAAGCCGAGTAAAGAGGAATAATCACATCCCTGGATCTGCTGGCTGTGCTCCTCTTAATGCAACCTAATATGCCATTAGCCTTCTTGGTTACAAGGGCACAGTGTTGACTCATATCCAGCTTCTTATCCACTGTAACCCCCAGGTCCTTTTCTACAGAACTGCTACTTAGCCAGTTGGTCCCCAGCCTGTAACAATGCTAGTCAGAGAGCTGGGCCTTGGTTCCTCGATTTGCTTGACCTCTGATGTCAATGTCCCCTCCTGGCTGCCACCCAAACCCCGTCACCTTCAGTGTCTCACGTTTTGGAGTGAGTGTAGGGTAGGGATGTGAAAGGGTAACCGGTTGACTAGTAGGCACCCCCCTTAATGGACGATGCTTACCCGTTAACCGGTCGGGGGTGGAACTATGGACGGGGTGCTCCAGTCATCCAGAGCAGCCTCTGTCCGTGGTGGGCCCGGCAGCCCCCTACCCACACCCCCTTTCATTGGTTAACTGGTAAACATAGTGCTTACCCGGTCATCCAATTCAACAGGATTTTACGTCCCTAATACAGGGATCCTAAGCGGATTGACGCCTTGTTTCTGCGTGAGCTTAAGGCAGTCAATAGTGTACATGTGGCTTTCGCGCCTGTACAATTGCCCATCGTAGTGTTAGACTAGCCAGTCATAACGCCCACCTAGATTGCGGTGGGGTGTCTGGCAACAGCCCACCAGTCGTTACATTCTAGTGCTGGGAAACCTGCTGGCGTGGCTGAATACGAATGGATCGGTCCAGTATCGTACCATCACCCAGAGGGTCTCTCGCCCTGCTCTGCCCCTCTGGTGCGGGAACTTTGGTATGGGGGGGAGGGGCGGGTGCTGAGATCCAGCCCCCTTGCCCTGTCCAGCGTCTGCCCCAGGCAAAGCCAGGAGCAAAGCCCCGACACACGGGGCAGAGCCTGGACCTCGGCACGTGGGGCTGTCAGCAGAGTCGGCGGCTGGGAGCCCGGGGTTGCTGCCACACCTCTGGGCCCTAGTTCCCACACCTCTGCCTCCAGGCCCCCAACCCACTACCTACCGCCTGTCTGGTCCCCGCCTGTCTGGCCCGACCCTTCTTTCCTTGTGACAGGCTCCGGCAGCTGCCAGAGCAGCCCCAGCTCCACCTGCAACGTGGCGGCTCCCCCCCACCAAGCAGGTTCTACTTTCCGTTTCAGCTGCTCACACGCGCCTGTTGTCACCGGTAGAGCTGTGGCCGTCTGCAGTGCTGAAGCTGCCCTGGTGCGCTCGGCTGCCTTCTACCGAACCACATTGCCCTTAACCCAGGGCGGTGCGTGGGGGGCACAAGGGCTTCGGCCAGCCCCCGCCCCCAGCCTTGCTAGTCCCCCAGGCTGCCTTGCTTGGGGGAAGAGGCAGGGTGGGGTGGGAAGAGGGTGGAGCATGGGCAGGGAAGAGGTGGGGCAGGGGCAGGGCCTGGGGCAGAGGGGGATTGTCGTGGCCCTTCCCTGGGCTGGGGGGGCGGCTCATGTGGCCAATGGCCCCCAGGTACTTCCCCCCAGGTAAGGTGCCCTCTTTACCAGTCGCCTGTGTCCTTAACTATCGCCAAATCAAACGTGTAGTCCTCCAGCTGCCTTCCCGGAGTGCCGCCAGGCTGGAGGGGTGAGTGACGGCTTCCCATAATGCCCATGCTGCTTTCATAGCCGGCATCTTTGCTTTGGGCCTCATGCACTTCCAGAAGGCTTCAAAGCCCTCACAAGCCGGCTCCAGGGCTTCCCTCCCCATGGGCCTGGACCTTGTTCTGCCACCCACTGACTGGGGAGGGAGGTTCCTCAGCTAACCGCCCCCCCCGAGTTTTTGCTTGGTTTCCTTCCCCTCCTGCTGCTTCAAGGTGCCCAATGTACCACGCAGGGAGCCCCCCTTTCTGCCAAAACATCCCTCCTCTTCCGCTGCTGGTCCTGTGTGAGGCTGGGTCAGGTCGGTCCAAACGGCCACAGGAGCTGGCTCTGCGGTGGCCCGCACTCGGCACACTCCACCCCGCTCCTGGCCGGCCAGCCATCGCCGGGGAATGGAGCAGGGCCAGCTCCTCGAGGCAGGGGTGGGGCAGAGCGCGGGCCAGGAGGTGCAGCGGCTCAGGGAGATGCTGAACAGCGAGGGTTGCCAGGTGCCCGGTTATGGACCGGAACACCTGGCAAACAGGGGTCCTGGTGGCTCCAGGTGGCACTGCCAGCTGGGCTGTTAAAAGCCCAGTCAGTGTGGGTGCAGCAGAGGTCCGGGCTTAAGGCTCCGGCCCCTGCCCTGCTGAGCTCAGAAGCAGCTGCTGGGCCACAGCCCTGAGGCACATGGAGTGGCCAGGGTCTGCAAGGGTCCATGCACTGGCCCTGTCCCAAGTGCCAGCTCCACCACTCCCATTGGCTGGGACCTGCAACCCATGGGAGATGCATAGCATGGTGCCGATGCATAAGTGGGCAATGCATGGAGCTTTCCTGGCCACCATGTGCCTAAAGGCTACAGGGACCCGGTGGCTGCTTCCTGGAGCTGCGGTACATGCCACCAGGACCTGCACGCCAAACCTCCTTCTGCACCCCAACTGCCTGCGACAGCCTGGAGCCCCTTCCTGCACCCCAAACCCCTCCTTCCCCATCCCACCCCAGAACCCACTTTCCCCAGCCAGAGACCTTGCCCTCCACATCCTTAAGCACAGCAGAATCCTATTTCCCATCAACATCTCTCACTCCAGCCCCCTTTCTCTCGCTGGGGAGTGTGGATTGCATTACCTACCCGCTTCCACTGATTCTTAGCTGGTGGTGACTTCTTGCCCTGGGTTGTATCTGTCAGATTGCTTTCCCCTCCCCACCCTCCACCTGGATGTGTTTACACCCAGCCTCTAATACTGGAACCCAGCCTCTAATACTGGAACCCAGCAAACTCCAAACACCGGAGCGTGAAACTACAGCAATGCACTGGTGTGAAATGCTAATATGTAAATGAGCCTGCTGGCGCTGGTTTTCCCCCCTTTGTCACACAGGGGGTGGCAGAGAACTCCAGCCAGCTCTCCCTTGTGTCTCTGGGGCTTCCAGGGCAAATAAGGAAGCAAAAAAGAACCAATGTCAAGTCCCCATGAGAGTGAGCATCCCCGTGGGGGCGTTGCCTCCGTGCCTGGCTGTGTCTGCCCTGCAAGACTCGGGCCACGGGCTGCTAGACAGGGGCAGTGCACAGGAAACCAGCGCCTCCATGGTGCATAGCCGGAGGGAGCGGAGGAAGCCATTCTCGCTGGTCCTGGCCCTCCGTTCTGTCTCCTCCTCGGTGCAGCCCGGCCCCGCGGGCGCCCTCGCTGTTCTCTTCTCCAAACAGTCACGCCGGCAACCGGCCGGCTGGATTAGCAGCCATCTAGCCCATTTGCCGCTCCGCAAACATGATTAGTTCCAGCCACGTCCCGGCAGCAGCTGATAAGCCTTCGATATGGTCCCCTGACGTCACTGTCGCTTTGCCGCCTCCTGGGGCGGCGAATGCTGCGGGGACTAGGCAGCCAAGCTCTGCGGCGTGTGCCCACGCCCCGCGTGACTCTCCGAGGCACTCCCTCGGCACCGGAGCATCCTGGAGCGGGCATTTGTGCTGCCACCGCTGGACATGCCGGAGCCCCGAAGGCAGCGTATCCCCCTAGGCAACTAGTCCTTCGCCAGTACCTGACCTCGGCCACAGGACCATGGCCCACCCCGGAGGCGGCGCATTTCAAGTGTAGGGTCTGTGACCGGCTGCCTCCCTCGCACAGGGGGCTGCTCAGATCCGTGCTACGGGGCCTCGCCTGGGCCCTGATGTGAGGTACCTTGGGTTGTGCCCATTGCTGCGTCCCAAGGCAGCGGGGGCTCCTGGCACGAGTGGAATGGTGCCGCAGGCTGAGCAGGTACCCGGGGGGGGGGGGGGCCTTGGGGCCCCGCTCACTGCTCCAGTGCACCCGCAGTGACACTGCAATGCCCAGCCAGTGGGGCCTCGCCCCCGGCTCTAAGCGTGTCCCTGTGGGTAGTGCTAAGGGGCCTGCCCTTTGCCTCCCAGCCTGCCCAGCGAGCTCTCCGACAGCCGGGTGGGGGCTGGGCAAAGGCCCTGCTCATGGCCAGTAGCCCTCAATGCTCTGAAGAGGCACCGCTCAGCCCCCGTCAGCCGAACTTTCCATGGGGTAGGCGGTGGGCACAGGCCCACAGCACAGCTGGGGCCAGGTCTGAGCATAGTGCCGTGGCGTGGCTGGGGCCGGGGCTGGGCATGCTGCCATGGTGTGGCTGGGGCTGGGCATGGTGTCGTGGCGTGGCTAAGTCTGGGCATAGCGTCGTGGCGTGGCTGGGGCCGGGGTGTGGCTGGGGCTGGGCATGGTACTGTGGCGTGGCTGGGGCCGGGGCTGGGCATGGTGTTGTGGCATGGCTGGGGCTGGGCATGGTGCCGGGGCGTGGCTGGGGCCGGGGTGTGGCTGGGGCTGGGCATGGTGCCGGGGCGTGGCTGGGGCCGGGGTGTGGCTGGGGCTGGGCATGGTGCCAGGGTGTGGCTGGGGTTGGGGTGTGCCTGGGGGCTGGGCATGGTGCTGGGGCGTGGCTGGGGCCATGGCGTGGCTGGGGGCCGGGCATGGTGCTGGGGCGTGGCTGGGGCTGGAGTGAGCACAGGGCGGCAGCAAGTCTGTCCCTGTGAGCCATGGTTTAGGCCAGATTTCCAGAAGTTATCAGGTTGGTGGCCACGCAGGGTGGGGTGGGGGGAGCAATTGGCCCATCACCCCGGCGTCTTTGAGAAGGGCATGGGGGGGCGCGTACCCAGGGAGGCCAGAGGGAGCTGAGACGAGCCATGGCGGTTTACAGCCTGGCCCTTCCCCTCCCATCCGCAAAGCCCTCCCCAGGCGCTGCAGGGGCTGCCTCGGGCAGAGCGCACACGAGGGGCAGCCCGGGGCCCTCAGCCGCAGCCCTGGCCCTGGCCCAAAGGCAAGCAGCACGGCTTGGTGTCTGTTTGTGCCCTCTGAGCCTCCCTGCCCAGGTCCCCAGCCAGCCCTGCCCCTCCATGGGCGCCAGAGGGACGGGGAGGCCCCCAGGCCAGCCCCACACCTGGGCGCTCCGATTCCCGCTGGCTGGGAGACACTGCGTGTTGTTCCGCTTCCTGGGCCTGCCCCACCGCTGCCCTGCACTAGGCCCCGGCGAGCCCCACGGCATGCAGCTCGGGGAGAGGCTCTGGCAGGAGGAAGGGGGGAAGAGGTGGGCTGGGGAGGGGCTTGGGGGAAGGGGTGGATGGGGGGCAGGCCTGGGGCAGGGGGTAGCCCTGGGCTCTGTGGCCCCCTTGGGAGGGCCCTGCCTACCTCCGGTAGCTGAGTCCAAGCTGGGCCCAGCCTGGGCTCCCCCAAACTCCCTGCCTCTGTCCACGCTCGCTGCCCAGGGGAGCCTGCTTTGCTTGGAGGGAACCCGTGTTCCCTCTGGAAACTGGGGGGCTGGTGGCCAATAGTGCCAGAAGGGGCACATCAAAGCCCCCAGTCGGGGTGAGTGGGGCCTGCGGGGTGGGGGTGCGGAGAGGGACTCCCAAATTAGCTATTCAAATTTTGGCAGAGGCATGGGGGGGCAGTGCCCCCCCCCGAGTGCTACCCTGAGTCACCAACACCAGCGCCATGGGCGTCCTCAAGCCCAAAGCCTGGCGGGGGGGGAGAGGCTGGGCTGGGGGGCGTCTTGCAACCTGTTCCTCGTTCAGGGTGTTTGATCAGGCTCCTAGCTGCCGATCCAGTAATAAAGCGCCCTGACGATGCCGCCGGGGACGACGGAGCATATGTCCCGGCATATGCTTCTGAGGGCGGCCTCTTCTGCCCCGTCTTTCCAATCAAAACACAGCTCCCTGCCAACCCCGGCCTTATCACCCCGTGGGCTGGGAGGCGGGAGCCCGCTGGGTCCCGGCTGCTCCTTCTCTGTCCGTTTGGGAGGCTCTGCTGTTCTGACACCCCCGTATTGATCGTCCTACGGCGATAGCCCAATATGTTAGACTCCAGGGGCGCTGCAGGAGATGGCAGCAGCCCGCCCCCCGCCCATCCCTCGCCGTTAGAACGGGCGGCCTTCGGGGGAGTATGCGACGAGGGGTTAGTTTCCCTGTCTCTGGGCGGTGAGGCTAAGGGCTGGCAAGAGTTCCCTGGAAGCTGTGTGCTTGTGCGGAGGCTCAGGACAGAGCCAAATGCCACCCAGCGGATTAGCAGAGTGCCCACAGCTAGGTTTTAGTTTCTACTGGTGGTGCACTTTTGCACATGCCTCGGTGCACACCGAAAAAATTATTCCACACGTGGGTGGAAAAAAATCTGCACATGGATGGAAAAGATTAGCGGGAGCCTGGTGCCTGCTGGCCATGCGGAGCCAGGTGGCCAAATGGGCAGCTTGTCAGCCATTCTCCAGCTGGCCAGGCTCTTTGGCCTAGGACACAAGGGCTCCGTTCCGATAACAGCTGGCTTATTGCACCTCTGCTTCCTTTTCCTCCTTCCCTCAGCCTCGCATGGCGACTGCAATGGGACCTGCAATGGCCTCGAGAGGTCAGAGCCTCAACGGAAATCGCACGAGACATGTGGCACCATAGGCATTGCTCAGGACTGACTCAGAGGGAGGAGCGCCCCCTGCTGAGCCCACGCCACACCCCCTTTACAATTCTGCTAGTAAGAAACAAAACAAATGTGAGCAGAACCAAGAAACACAGCCTTAACTCTGCCCTTGGGGAGGTGACACAGTGCCTGTAATCTTAACTCTGCCCCCACAGAGATGGTAGTTCCTGGTTTGCTTGCTCTTTGGTGGGTGGTGAAATCTGGCTGCATATGGCTCATGTGCGCAGCCAGACAGTGAGGGGCAGAGCCCCACTCCTGCTCTGTTGACCCTCCCCATGTGACTGTCCAGCTGGGACAAAGGAGACCAGCTTCCTTCCCAATTCTCCTGCCCTGACAACTGACCTGTGCTCACATCAGCCTGCCCATGGCTTGTCTAGAAAGCGCGCCCCCTCCCGTGAAGTAGGAGACGGATCCCTGCTTCACTGGGGCCTGTCCCGACCGCTTTCCCGCTCTCCCTGCCCCTGCGGGGGTTAGGAGACTCCTGGCCCTGCTCACAGGAGTCTATTGATGTGTGTGTGGGGCTCGTGTCGACAGCTGTCCGCAGAGTTACAAGCGAGCGAACCACGCGATGAGTGTTTGCAAGGTGTGCGCACCTGTGCGATAGTGTGGGGGCTGTAACGCCAGAACCCACCGTTCCATTCGCACGGAACGTGGCCAACAAAATTACCCAGGCACACTCCCCCACAGGCGCTCACACACGCATGCACACCCATGGGCACACAGACACACGCATGCACACACACACCCTTCCCCCCACCCCAATGGGATTCAGCTGTTTCACAAGCAGTCAATTAATTTGATAGGCTGCCCCCGTCAGGCTTGATTGATGAGGCTAATGGATGATGAAGCCCAGCTAGACAGGCCAGCTGGAGCTTGTATAAAGCCAAGCGGTGGGGGCCCAAGCTGGTAGGAAGGGCTGAGCAGAAGAGCTGCAGGGAAGCAAGCAGCATAGGGACAGAGCAGTGAGGTTTTGCAGGCCTTGGTTGCTCTGCGTAGGTGCTCTGGGCTGGATGCTGGAGTAGCAAGTGGGTCCTGGGTTCCCAACTGGGCCCTGGGAACTGGCACAGGCCTGGAGAAGGCAGCAGCCAGATAACTTCCCTTTCCAGGATATCAGCCTCACCCCTGGCCAGATGGCTGCATCCCAGAGACAGCCCCCTGAGTCTGGGCCTGGAAGAGGGGGTGAGATCTGATGAGAGCTGAGCACCCCCACGCAGACCCAGCCTGGAAGTAGGAGGTTTCCAGTGGTAAGTGAAACCCAGTGGAGAGGCAGCCTTGTAACTTTCAGCCCCAGACATCTCTACAGGGGGATGAATGAGGTTTGGCTTGGAGACTGTCCGGGTTGGGTAGAGCCCTGGTGGATACACAACTTGTTTCTGCAGCTGTAGTGGTGCAAAAAGCCATGCATATTGGCAGTGAGGTGTGTGGCTGTGGCTCCCTGTGGCTATCCAGGCAGGTGAAGGGCTCTGGGTACTACATTTGTGTTTGCATCCCTAGCCACAAACCCGGCTGTGGCTGCAGACACCTGTGCCCCCCGGGGAACCATGCAATCCCTGTGTGTGCGGGGCTCGAGCTATGGGGCAGCTGCCATGGCAGAGGCCTCACAGGGGGCTTGCCCCTGGCAGTGGAGTTTGAGCTCCCACCTGGATCATGTGTGCAAACCCCCAAACAGGCCCCTGTGTTTGCAGGAGCTGCCCCTCCAATTGAGCAGCCTCTGGTTTTGGGTGCCCAGACACCAGGATTTTCAGAGCCACTGAGCACCTGCTGCTGTCCCCTGGCTCGGCATTGCCGGTCCCTGAATTACAGGGTTGGCCTCAGGTGCAGGAGGGGGGCTTGAAACTGATGACTGCAGAGGAGAGCTGGCTGGTTCTCCCAACCCATCCCTGGGCTCTCTGTAACTTACAGCCACCCAGCTGGCATGAGTGGCTGCCCCCGGAGCATGGCCACAGTGGAGTGCCAGGCTGGCAGCCAGAACTGTTGGCCCTGCCACCCACATGAACCCCAGCCTAAGCCATGGGATGTGGGTGACATCTAGTGGTCACTGGGGGACTCAAGCCTGCCAACCCTTCTGCTGGGGGGGGTGGGGGTGTCACAAGCCTTGCCCAGGGACTCTGCTCCTTGCATGCGGGGAAGGGGGGGCTACGCAGCTGGGCCATGGAGCTGAGCTCTTACAGCCGCTCCCCAGTGGGGGTTTGAGAGCTCACGGGAGGGGCACTGCCTCATGGGGGACTCGTGAGCTGGGCTTTCCATGGCCGCCTCCCTCCCTTCTGCTCGTACTTTGCCTCTGCCTGGGGTGGGTGCTTCCAGAAGAGAGGAGGAGTGGCCGAGGGGTGCAGGCCTGGGCAGATCCAGTGGAGGGGCAAAGACCAACCCAAGAGAGGCAGAGGGGTGAATTCCCAGCAGAGCCTTGGCAGAGCTGACTCCCACCTGCCTCGGCCACAGAGCAGCTGCAGCGATGCAGACGCACGAGCCTCGGACAGGGAATTGCCCCATCTCGGCTTCAACACATGGATTCCTGTGGGGCGGGGGGGGCCAGGGCCACACCTTCCCAGGGACCCAGAGCCCTGCTAATGTTCTCCTCAGAGAACCCTCTTTGGCCCTGGCTCATTCCTGCGATGGTTCTGGTTTAATTCCTAAGGCCCTACCAAATTTGTGGTCCCTATGGGTCAATTTCATAGGATTTAAAATATAGTCAGTTTCACAGCTTCAGAGGCTTACACCTGACATTTCACCTTGGGGGGGCCCTGACCATAGAGGGCCGTGGGGTGGGGGCTGTGAAGCTGTTGGAGGTGGCCCAGAAGGGAAGGGAAACTGGTCTGCCCCCGTGCGGTGCTCTGGCAAGAACACGCTGGGGGCATGGGGCTGCCTTCAGAGCTGGGCATCACAGCCCGCTGCGTGCCCCTGCCGTGGGCCAGGCACTCCAGCAACAGGAGGCTAGCGAAGGGAGTCTACACACCAGGCAGGGGGCACTGGGCGATCCCCAGCAAAGGCAGGGCAGCGGGCTGGGAGAGGGAGGCAGGCTGGAGAAGAGCAGGCTGCTGGGTCACTCCAGCTACAGGGTAACCCTCACTGCTGCTCTGCCTCAGGCCCCCCAGTAATTCCCCCAGGCTGCCCTGGGCCCTGCTAATGGGGATGGTTGAGGTGGCTGCTGCAGGGCCCCCCCAAAGTGCAGTGCCTGGGATGGCCACCCTGAACCATCCTCTGGACAGGCCGGCTCTGCTCAGAACCTGAGCCAGCTACACATGAGATCCTGGGAGCCTTTCCCTCCTGTGCTGCTTCTCCAGCCCCCATCTCCTTCTTGTCCCCCCCACCCCCTCGGCTTCTCACCTGACCCTGAAATCATCTGCTCTCCACAACGTCAGCACAGGGGGATGTGACCGTCCACCTGGAACAGGCGCAGTGATGGAGAGAATCCATGTACGGCAGGCCAGTTGCCTGGACAATAGCCGTGCAAGCTGTATTTTCTCCCCCCCCACCCCCTTGTCTGTCTCTGCTCCCCGTTGGGCCTGTCTGTGGAAAGCAGGACAGTGACAAGTGTTCCCTACAGAGAATGAAACAGCTGAATTATGCCTTTGGCCCGCACCCAGGGCTGTTTGACACACAGGCGGCTCTGACCACTATTCCCTCTGTGGTGCTCTAAAAAGAGACTGCAGAGTTTCTGTATTTAATCTGCTTTCATTCCATTTTTGGAGCAAAAGCAAATGTAGGAAAAATGTCCCGGAAAAGCAGGTGCCCTCATGCTTTTCATCTCAGAAACCCTGAAATAGCCTTTTCTTGAAAGGACATGTGAAACTGACATTCTTGCTCCTTGGAAGTCAAGCAGAGAGGGAACTGACAGACCTGTCAGTTTCACAGCTGGCAGGTGAAAGCTTTGCCAGATTTGCAGCAGATCTGGCAAAACATTTCCCTGTAACTATGGATGTAATTTTGTCACAGTAAAAATGGGCAAAATGTGTAGAATGGTCATGATCCAAATGTACAAAATCGGGCTATGGGCAAAGCAACAACGAACAATGTGTAACTCCTTAGCAATACAATATTGCCGTGTGAGGGAGAGGCATTGGCACTGACCCGCAGGCTGGGTGGCCCACAGAGATGCATCAGAGGATGGGGGTGCCCTTTCTCTGCAAACCCAGCTGCCTGGGACTGAAGCCCAAACAGGATTGAGGCCAAAACATTGCAGACAGCTCTAAAGTCGCAGAATCCTTCACCTCCATGAGAGAAGCCGAGCCGTAGCAATAATACATGGGCATTTTCCAGCAGGTCACAGAATGATCTTGCTAGTCAGGGACTCCTGCTGGCTGCTCAACACCCACTTAGGTGTGGGTCACCACCTGCAGGCACACAACATATTTCAATACCATTCCATGTACAATGATGCTACACATATTCTGACAGAACAATGGATTTCAGAGCTCATGCCCTTTTGTATGAGGCTGCACAAGGCATGCCTTGTATGACACATCACAGTCACGTGCAATCCATGAATGGGGGGGCTACAGGGAGCTACCTGGAGGTACTGGGCATCATGCATGCGCTTTGGGTTGCTGGGGGTTTTAAACAAGGTTTTGTTAGTGGTGTCCTGCTGGGACAATGGGGGAAGGTTCCACTTTTCTAGCAAATGTTTCTACATATGGCTTTGAACTTGATCAGGAAAGTGCATTACATCATGCAGTGAGTATTTCAAATAATCCAGGGAAACACGTGGTCGGGGCCAACTGGGAATTTGTATGCACACCCCATTCCTCAGTACAGTCAGTCCATCTATCCAAAGTGTGTGTCAACCCTGCCTCCCTGCTTCCCTCATTTAATAAGGGATCAGACCATTCATAAGTACATTGCAGGGCAAGCAGTACAGTCAAAGGTACCAGTGTAAACTCTCTCCTCCTGGCTGTGGGGCTCTGTCTCCCTCTAGTGGCACCGAGACCACTTAGAGCCGTGGTTCCCAACCTTGTTTATACCACCGACTGGCAAACCCATTCACAAACGTTTGGCGGACTGGTAACATTGTTTGCATATTTGCATGTTTATTATGCAGATGCATTTGCATAAAATCAAGCCCTGGCTTTTTTTAGCCAGCTTTTGCTGTGGCAGTCGCCTGCCACATGGCAGCTACCAGAGCTGAAGCAGGCTGCTGTGCAACGGCTCAGGGGGCTAGGGTGTACCCCAGCCCTGGCCCCCAGAGCCACCACAAACAGGTGGCTCCAGCCCCAGTCCTGGAGCAGCTGGCATGGGCATGGTCTGGCAGCGTGCTACGGCCTGGCACCACTCCGTGGCCCAGCGTGTGGAAACACTGACTTAGGGTATGTCTACACTTGCACCCTCTTTCGAGAGAGGGATGCAAATGAAGACATTGGAAATTGCAAATGAAGCCAGGATTTAAATATCCCGTGCTTCATTTGCATATTCGCGTTATGGCGCTATTTCAAAATAACAGATGCTGTAAAGACGTGGTTATTTCGAGAGAAAAACCCTTCTCTCGAAATAACCCTTATTCCTTCATACAATGAGGTTTACCAGTTATTTTGAGAGAAGGGTTTTCTCTCGAAATAACCGCATCTTAACAGCATCTGTTATTTCAAAATAGCGCTATTTCGAAATAGTGCCATAACGTGAATATGCAAATGAAGCACGGGATATTTAAATCCCGGGTTCATTTGCAATTTCCAATGTCTTCATTAGCATCCCTCTCTTGAAGGAGGGTGCAAGTGTAGACATACCCTTAGAGATCAATGAGCCTTAGCTAAGAGGCAGAGGGCTTTTAGCTCGTAGTGTCGAGGCACATGCATTGACCTCCGAAGGTCTCTGGTTCTATCCCACCTGCCAATGGCTGGGGTCTCTCAGTATTAGGCTAGTCTCCCTCTTCCATTGGCCCAGCCACGCCCGCTGCATGGGAGCACAAAGAATCCTTGTTGCCCAGATGCATCTACCTTCGTTGGCATGCGGTGTGCTTTCTTTCAGCGTGCCGCTGCCATCATTCAGCACCCATCACTATCCTAGGTCTGTGAAGGGGGACACGATTCACTGCTGGCTTTGCAGGCAGCACAGCTGACACTGGAATCCGAACAGATTTCAATCTGCCAATGGCACTTTCCACAACCACCCTGCAGCAGCCAAGAGTGTATTGCAACCTGGGCCTCTGATATCAGGGTGCGGTTTCAGAAGGCAGGTCAAAAACGAGAACACAGGATCCCCCCCAAGTATCAGTGGGGACAGCCATGCTCTTTATGACAACGTCACTTGGGTAGGAACAGTCTCCTAGCCTCTCCACAAATGTAGACTTCTGACTGGTGAAAACCCTAGGCATCCTGAAGTTTCCCAGTGCAGTTCCACGCTGGTGTTCATAAATCGGTCTCCGGGGGCCACAAGGGCCTGTGTTACAATGGAGTGGGACCATGGGCGGCGAGTTATATGGGCTCGTGGTGCCCATGTTCCAGCAATATTCAGAGCTGGGGGCCCTGCTCCAGCAACATTTGGAGCTGGGTCTCTTCCCCCTGCCCTGCCTGGAGCGGGCCCCAGCCCCTACCTGCCGCCCCCCCTCCCCCGCATATCCCCCCCGGCCCCGGATCGTCCCTGCCACGTGCAGCGTTCAGTCGGCTCCCCCTTTCCAGTGTGCGCTGCCGGCTGCTGCTGCTGGCATTTACAGGTGAGCAGGAGACGCCTGGGCGTGATGTGACATCACGGCCCGGGACTTTAAAACTGCTCAGCGTGGCATTGCGCAGTGCAGCCTAGCTCCGGGTTCGGAGGCCGGGGACTTCTGGGGCCGGAGCGCAGACTCCAGCCCCGCAAAGTGGAAGGCAGAAGGGAGGGAAGGGGAGGGCAGGGAAGGGAAGGGACAGGAGAGAAAGGGGCTTGTGCGGAGGGGGAAGAAAGAGGAAGGCACCAAGGGACAGGGTGGAGGAGACAAATGCCAGGGGGCCAAGTGCGGACAATGAGGAAAAGGGCAGGAGGGGAGGTGTCAGTGGGAGGGGGGACAGGGTGATGCTGGGAGAGGAGAGGAGAGGAGAGGAGAGGAGGAAGGGCATTGGGGGCTGAGGGGAGGGAGAGGTGCTGGGAGAAGGCTTGAAAGAAGGGTGGGCATGAGAAAGGTGGGGATGGAGCAAGTCATGTGTGAGGGCACAGAGGGGCAGGAGGGGAACGGGCAGAGGGTGGTGAGGGGGTGGGCATCAGGGAAAAAGGGGGGCAAAGGGGCAGGGGCAGTAAGGGAAGGGGAGGCACCAGGAGGGTGCAGGGCTAAGGGAAGGTGCAGGTGCCAGGGATTCTGGGGTGAAGCAGAAGGGCAGACACCTGCAGGGAGGGACCAGCACCAGAGGAGAGAGGCAAGGCAGGTGTGTAGAGGAGGTGTTAGAAGAGGGGATGAGGAGGGGTAGCTCACATGATCAGAGTGGGGCTACTGGAGGAGTGGGCACAGGGGGGAGAGAAGGGCTGGTGGAGGGGGCAGGTCGCAGGAGGGCTGAGGGCAGTGAAAAGGGCAGGAGTCAGGACAGCAGAGGAGGGTGAGGAGTTGGGGGGCAGCAGGCACCAGGGGAGCTGATGGAGCAAGGGGAGGAGACATGGCAGCAGAGAGAAAAGGTAAAGGGTTATAAAATATTTATTAATAACGTGGGTGCCACAGTGGCACATCCAAAGAAGCCACATGAACTCAGTACTGGTGCACAACACAAAATCCATTCTGCTCATGGAAGGAAACTCTTAGGCTATGTCTACACTGGTGGCTTCTTGTGCAAGAACATCTTGTGCAAGGGTTCTTGTGCAAGAAGTCTTGCGCAAGAACACGTCCACACTGCCATGTGCGAGCTGTGCTTTTGCGCAAGAGCATCCATGGCAGTGTGGACGCTCTCTTGAGCAAGAAAGCTCCGATGGCCATTTTAGCCACAGGGGTTTCTTGCGCAAGAAATCCCTGCTGAGCATCCACACTGCCCTCATGTGCAAGAGCAGGCGGGCAGTGTGGCTACTCTGTGGGTTCTTGCACAAGAACAGCTGTACTTGCGCGAGAAGCCGCACGTGTAGACATAGCCTTAGAGGGGACACTTCCCCCCAGCCTCTCTGCCCCCGAGTTAATGTCACACACATTGGGTTAATGCAATTGCAGGATAGTTGCATGAGGGGGGTTTGATGGGGGCCTAACTAATTCCTGTTGGTAGGAGGATGGTGGGAAAAGTCCTTCAGGAGGGGTGACATGACACCTTTTACTTCTGGTCATGTGTCCATCTTGCCCTGAGCGTGTTACCTCCAGAGGCCTGGTTAACAGGGGTCAGGGGGTGTGGTTAATGGGGGTTGGGGCGTGGTTAATGGGGGTTGGGGGGGTGGCTAATGGGGCACCACCAAAAATTATACAAACCTGCCTTCCCCTGAGTGGGACCCTTTGGAGTTGATGGACCCCTGCTCCTTGAAGAGGCGACCTATGAGCACGTGAGTCTGACTTGAACAGGGTTCAAACAAGAGCTGGATACATCATGGAGGTTAGGTCCATCAATGGCTATTAGCCAGGATGGGTAGGAATGGTGTCCCTGGCCTCTGTTTGTCTGGGGCTGGGAATGGAGGGATCGCATGATGATTCCCTGTTCTGTTTGCTCCCTCTGGGGCATCTGGCATCGGCCACTGTTGGCAGACAGGACACTGGGCTAGATGGACCTTTGGTCTGACCCCATCTGGCTGTTCTTGTGAGTCCCATCATTGGTCCCAGCCCAGGCTGGAAACCCCACTCTTGCAATGCCCGAAATAACCTGAGGAATATCTTTTGTGCCCGCCACGTGGGGGTAAATCACACAGCTGATTGCCTCACACACCTGCTGCCACTTTACCTCCAGTCAACTGTCCGACACCAGTTTGGGAAGGGACCCATAGCCGTCACGGGGGACCAGCTTCCAAATGATTCTAGTAACTTGCTTCTGGACTAGGATGGCTGGTCCCGTGCATTTGACTTTGCGCTGGAGGGGCAGGGCAGGCTGCTCGCAAAGCTCCAGAAATGCAGGTTTCTTCCTGCAGAAGTTCTGGTTGCTCATCCCGGTCTCGGTCGGTGCTTGTGGCCCTGCTCTCAAAAAACTCATCTACGAAGAGGGCATGAGCAGCATCAGCCAGTTCCAGCACGTCGGTGTCCCCTCTGCACCATTAGCTCCGTCAGGCACCTTCGGTGAGTCAGAAAACGCCGCAGAAATGTCCAGCAGCATCTCCCCAGAGCAGCGCTCGTTTCCCGACAGAGCCCGAGTGAGATGTTCTTCAAACGGCGTCTCCTCCATGCCGCTGGGAGCACAGACCACAAGGAGGGCTCTGCAGGGTGTGAGCACGGGCTGTTCAGAGTTCCTGTAACATGTGGGCTGGACAGGCAGCTCTTCCCACCCTGCACTGGTCTAAGTGCGAGAATGGCCACGTTGCTGGAGACGGCTAGGAAGTCTGGGATGTGGTTGGCTGAATGTCGGGCTGCCTGCTGCCCTGTGGAGGCCAAAGCCCTGGGTTTGAACCCCGGTAAGAACATGGTTAACCTAGTGTTGCCAATCAGTGTAGACGCCAAGTCCTGGGGTTTCTAACTCAGGCTCCGCTGACTGAGTCCCACTCACCCTGGACTTACACCGCGCTGTGGACACACCGAGTGGTCTAGCCTGGCTCACGTTCCCATTAGAGGGTGAACAGCCTGAGGCTTTGCGCATGCCGCCTCACGCTGACAGGAAAAGCTGACACCAAGGGACCAGACCCCAACGTTGTGATGAATGCTGGGCTGCCACCAGCCTGTTAACCCTGCAGTGACTCTCTGAGGTATCGTACCTTCCCCCTGCCAACCAGGGGCCTTCACTGCCCTCTCCCTCCAGGGGCCTGCCAAGGGGGGGATCAAAGTTTTGGGCCAGGGGAGGCAAATGGAGCCACAAGCAGGGCACCAGCCATTGCTGCCATTTTGCTGGGAGCTGTGCGCGCGCCCTTTCCAGCACGGCCATTTTGCAGGGTGCCTGGGGCAGCGGTTCCATGCGCTCTAGAACTGGCAAGGCCAGGGGGACGAGCCCATGTGGTGCGGTCAGCCGATGGGCTGGGTGCTGCCGGGGGACCTCTGAGAGTCTGGGGCCATAGGCGGATTCTGCCTCCCTTTCTGCCTTCCCTCCCTTCCTTGGCACTTGCTCAGGCAGACAGCACAGCTTGGAGCAGCCTGGCCGAGATCAAACCCTCGGGGGCACAAAACGGCACTGTCTGCAAGGCCCGTCCCAGGAGGGCTTGGGGCTGCAGGATGCGACCAGCCGAAATGGGCGCGGGCTGCTTGTACATGTGCGGCCTGTGGCTGAAGTCCACGGCTGCCTTCCTTAGCAGCAACCCACCGAGCTTCTCCTGTCCGGAGCACGGGTGCTCCCCTCTCCCTGGTGTGGGGGGGACGCCATATGCCTCATGGTGTGGCCAGTGGGGGAGCCACGAAACAACAGGTGGGGACTGGGGACCCACAGGAGCCATTACCCCAGCCAGGGCGGGGCCCAAGGAACATTCCCCCTCGCGCCAAGCCCTGGGTTAAGCTCTCGGGGTTGGCCGGACTGAGGCTGCAGAACTCCTGGGGAGGAAGGGGTGAGCGGGGACATTGGGGTTAGGATGGGAGCCACTGGTGCTGGGGGCAGAGGAGATGCTGGGGAGATAAGGGCCCTGGTGCTGGGGCAGAGAAGATGCTGGGAGATAAGGGCCCTGGTGCTGGGGGCAGAGAAGACGCTGGGGAGAGATGGGGGCCCTGGTGCTGGGGCAGAGAAGATGCTGGGGGAGATGGGGGCCGAGAAGATGCTGGGGGATGGGGCCCTGGTGCTGGGGGCAGAGAAGACGCTGGGGAGAGATGGGGCCCTGGTGCTGGGGCAGAGAAGACGCTGGGGGAGGAGATGGGGGCCCTGGTGCTGGAGGCAGAGAAGATGCTGGGGGGAGATGGGGCCCTGGTGCTGGAGGCAGAGAAGACGCTGGGGAGATGGGGCCCTGGTGCTGGAGGCAGAGAAGACGCTGGGGAGATGGGGCCCTGGTGCTGGGGGCAGAGAAGACGCTGGGGAAGGGAGATGGGGCCCTGGTGCTGGGGCAGAGAAGACGCTGGGAGATAAGGGCCCTGGTGCTGGGGGCAGAGAAGACGCTGGGGAGATGGGAGCCCTGGTGATGGGGGCAGAGGAGACGCTGGGGAGGGAGATGGGGCCCTGGTGCTGGGGTGGGAGGAGATAAGGGCCCTGGTGCTGGGGCAGAGAAGACGCTGGGGGGGGAGATGGGGCCCTGGTGCTGGAGGCAGAGAAGACGCTGGGGAGATGGGGCCCTGGTGCTGGGGGCAGAGAAGACGCTGGGGAAGGGAGATGGGGGGCCCTGGTGCTGGGGGCAGAGAAGACGCTGGGGAGATAAGGGCACTGGTGCTGGGGCAGAGAAGACGCTGGGGAAGGGAGATGGGGCCCTGGTGCTGGGGGCAGAGAAGACGCTGGGGAGATGGGAGCCCTGGTGATGGGGGCAGAGGAGACGCTGGGGAGATGGGAGCCCTGGTGATGGGGCAGAGGAGACGCTGGGGAGGGAGATGGGGCCCTGGTGCTGGGGTGGGAGGAGATAAGGGCCCTGGTGCTGGGGCAGAGAAGACGCTGGGGGGGGAGATGGGGCCCTGGTGCTGGGAGATGGGGGGCCCTGGTGCTGGGGCAGAGGAGACGCTGGGGAGATGGGGGCCCTGGTGCTGGGGGCAGAGGAGATGCTGGGGGAGATGGGGGCCCTGGTGCTGGGGCAGAGGAGATGCTGGGAGATGGGGGCCCTGGTGCTGGGGGTAGAGGAGATGGGGCCCTGGTGCTGGGGGCAGAGGAGACGCTGGGGCAGAGCCCGGGGCCCTGGTGCTGGGGCAGAGGAGACGCTGGGGAGATGGGGGCCCTGGTGCTGGGGGCAGAGGAGACGCTGGGGGAGATGGGGGCAGAGGAGACGCTGGGGGCCCTGGTGCTGGGGGCAGAGGAGACGCTGGGGAGATGGGGGCAGAGGAGACGCTGGGGAGATGGGGCCCTGGTGCTAGGGGCAGAGGAGATGCTGGGGGAGAGATGGGGCCCTGGTGCTGGGGCAGAGGAGATGGGGCCCTGGTGCTGGGGGCAGAGGAGACGCTGGGGAGATGGGGCCCTGGTGCTGGGGGCAGAGGAGATGGGGGCCCTGGTGCTGGGGGCAGAGGAGACGCTGGGGGAGATGGGGGCCCTGGTGCTGGGGGCAGAGAAGACGCTGGGGAGATGGGGGCCCTGGTGCTGGGGGCAGAGAAGACGCTGGGGAGATGGGGCCCTGGTGCTGGGGCAGAGGAGACGCTGGGGGCAGAGCCGGGGCCCTGGTGCTGGGGCAGAGGAGACGCTGGAGGGGCAGAGCCCGGGGCCCTGGTGCTGGGGAGGAGATAGGGCCCTGGTGCTGGGGGCAGAGGAGACGCTGGGGCAGAGCCCGGGCCCTGGCGGCCCCTGGCTTGGAGGGGGGTGATGGGCCCCGCCCCAGCAGCCCGGCGGGCAGGACTACACCTCCCAGGACGCCTTGCGCGGGCGGGCGGGGCTGTTTCCGCCCAGCGTGCCGCGCGCTGCTGTCGCGCCCCGACTCGGCCGGAGCCGTTGCCTGCGCCCCCCGCCCGCCCGCCCGCCGCGAGGAGCCGCGCGCCGCCCGCCATGTCGGCCCAGGCCCAGATGCGGGCGCTGCTGGACCAGCTCATGGGCACGGCCCGGGACGGTGAGTAGGGGCGGGCGGGGCCTGCCGGAAGCGCCGCGGCCTGGCCGGGGGCCGGCACCGGCCGCGCTGGGCCCGGGCCCGGGCAGCGCCAGCCACGGCCCTGGGCGGGGCCCGATCCTGGGGCGCGGGGCCGCTCCAGCCGGGGGAGGGGCCGCTTCCCCCCCCCCCCGAGCTCTGCCTCCCGGCCCGGGCCGCCCCCTCCCCGGGCCCGAGTCTGGCTCGCGGGACTGATCTTCGCTCGCTTCCGCCCCGGCAGGGCCTGGCGCCGGGCTGAGCCGGGAGGCTCCGTATCCGGCACCGGAGGCTTCGCTGAGGCGCCCCGGCCCCTGGGCCGCGCGGTCTGCCCGGGCCGCTGGGGCAGCGGCTGCCTGCGCCGGGGGGGGAACTGCCCGCTCAGGCCCACGTCAGACCCGGTGTCTCCCCAGGCCGCCTGCAGCTCGCCGCGCCCGGCTCGGGGCAGGGCGCACTTGTCTCTGTTTGTGTCAACCTGAGCGCCCACGTGTGGGATTTGGCGGACTCGTGGGTTTGCAAGTGGAGCCCTCGCCAGCCTCTTCCTTGAGAGTAACTCCCCAGGCTAGGCTAGGTCTAGCCCCGTGCAGCCTTTCTCTGGGACTCTGGAAACCTCAGCTCAGCATGCGGTTCTGTAACACAGTCTAAGCCTCCCCTAAAACCAGCCTTGAGTGCCTCTGCTGCTGCACTGCAAGGTGAGCTGAAAGTCTGATGTTCCTGACTTAATATTTATCTGGAGCGACTTTCCAGCCATAAGCTTTACACACAGAAGCATGTTAGGTAGGTTTGTACAGAAACACTGACGCTCATATCGGTTGCCAAGGACAGGAATGTTGCATCCTTTGCAAAACATTTTCCTGCTATGGTTTGTATTTTCTTTTCTACTGAGCTACTGAATATTTAAATTCACTCTGGCACATTAGCAGGGCTGTCCTGGTACTTTGCACTTTGTTTCGTAAGTGAATAAGTGCCTTTTCTTTCTTTGTGTATTGAGTTGCTTTTGAATTGCTTCCCATATTTTTATTTCATACAAACTGAACAATTGTGGCCCCTCTATTTTATTTATAAAGGTTCAGTGTATCTTTGCCTGCCTACATCAATCTGCAAGGGAGTTGCAGAAAAGCCTCATGTTCATCGAGCCGTGAGTCACAACCAATTTTTAAAGCTGTTATATCAAAAAAAGTGTTTGCTTTTTTTCACAAGTAATTTTAAGAGTGTAGCTTAGAAAGAAAGAACGAGAGAGAGAGAGAGAGAGAAAACCATTTTCAATAGACACTACATTAATCCTGGATGCATTGCAAATCCTAAACTATATTCATACTTTAGTATTACACATACCTGTGTCATATACACAGATTGGCTATAAAATTGTCACATACCATTGCCACTTTGCCTTTACTTTTATGTATCATTCCCCTGACTTCCTTACTGCAGGTGTGGGCAAGAAAACTTTTCCTTTAAAACTTTTCAACAGTGGGCATAAAATTCTGCAGCTGAGGTCTTGAAGAATGCAGAAGGGTATAGTATGTGTTGGAGCTCGCAGTGTGTATTGACTAACTTAGTTTCTTTTTTTTTTTTTTTTTTTTTTTTTGCTTTTCTGATATTGTCTTGTTTAAGTGGCTCCCAAGTGTAAAATGTTTTCTGAGGGTGGGGAGGTGGGGTGGGAAGTACATGTTTTGTGCTCCAGGTCAGCACTTAAAAAGCTTCATTCCTCATATGGCCTCGGAAAGCACACTGCATATTTGGCTGTCCAAATCAAAAGGACTGATGCATTAGCTTATTGGATTAGTAAATAGCAGTTGCCTGTAGAAATTGCCAGGCACAGCCCTGTTTTGTGATTCATGGCCCTCTGATAGCATGGGTTTCAATATCTTCTGCCCCTAGCTTTTGTATATTTAAAAAAGAAAGTAAGAAAATTGTCATGGCTATTAGCCAGGCTGCCTTTTTTTTTTCTTGCCTATGTTGTTTCTTGGCATAGGTAACAGACCGTGGGCACCATATTTAATGTGTGGTGAACTGATCATGTAAATGCAACATTCATATTTCTGTTGCCAATTATAAAAGTTCAAAAATAATTTATTCTCTAAGTTTTTCCAAACAATCTTGGGGAACAGGAACATGAAGTATTTTTAATCTGCATATTGAGGCGAAATGATCATACCAGCACCATCATGCTATATCAGCATTCTAATGTTTTCTTATTTAAACCCACACATGAATTTCAGGAGATGAAACCAGGCAAAGGGTGAAGTTTACAGATGATCGCGTCTGCAAGAGCCATCTCCTGGACTGCTGCCCTCATGATATCCTGGCAGGAACAGTAAGTGTCTGTCTTGGTACAGGTTGAACCTCTCTAGGCTGACACCCTCGGGACCTGACAGGTGCTGGACCAGGGGCAATCAATGTAGTAGCGAGTGCGTCTCTTTTTATTTTTATTTCGCTCTGGCGAATAAATGGAACAATGCTTGCAATGCTGCTTAATAATGTATGACTCTACTGATATGCCCTATATAAGCCTATGCCTAGTCAAGGCTGATTAGCTCTCTTCATAACAAAGTGTTAGAGTTTGTAAACAATTTTACTGTATTGGCACAAGGAAATAAGTAGATAAACCCTCAAAATCATGCTTGCGCTTAGTGGCGTTAGCAACGCTTTCACTGCTTGCTAGGCTCTTAGAAAACATTTCGGGGTAAATTAGAGCTCAGCAGCAGCACAGAACTTTGAGAGTCAGGACTGTAAATAAACTTATGGGACTGTGGGGAAACTTGGCCACCTCCATGCTAAGTGGACATCCAGCTAACTAAAATGCTGGACCTCTCCCCTCCTCCCCCCATGTGTAACCACTGAAAATTTCAGCAGTTGCACGTTTACTTAAATTCATTTTAACATCCCTAGTGGAAGTTCGGATCACATTCATGTGTCTATATATACTCGTAGGAGATGCCAGTTAGGAAAGATCAAACTGTCTCTGCAAATCCCAAATGTACTAGTGCAAGAATTTCAGTATGACTAGCTGTGACGTGTGCATATCGCTGTTGAAAAAGTCTGTAGAATGATGTGGAAGTGGTCAAAAGTGAAGGGTTTTAGTAATCCTGTAACGGATGCTAAAATAGAACAGTCTTGCCAATTTGAGATACTTGGTGCATCTGAAACTTTTTAAAGGGGACTTGTTTAATAAAGAATTAAATGAAGATAATGTCAATGAACTAGGATTTATGGAAAATAGATCCCGTCAATCTAATTTAGTACTTTTTTATGAGATTGCAACTTTGGTTGATAAAGGTATTAATGTTCATGTAATATACTTGACTTCTGAGAGGCATTTGGTTTGGAACCGTATGATATTTTGATTTAAAAACCTAAAAAGCCACAAAATTAACATGTCAAACATTGAATGAATGAAAATCTGGCTAACTGATAAGTCTCTTGTTAGGGAATCATCACTGAACAGATGTGTTTCTAGTGGGATCCCACAGGGATTGGTTCTTGGCCCTGATTTAACACTTTTACCTCTGACCCAGAAGAATACATAAAACCATCATTGAAGTTTGCAGACGACCCACAAATTGGAGGAATAGTAAATAACGAGGACCACAGGTCATGGATAGAGCCATCTGGATCACTTGGGAGGTTCAGTGCGTGCCAACAATGTGTTTCAGTATGGCTAAATATAAATGTATCCATCTAGGAACAAAGATCTGGTGACTGTAGGCTGAAGGTCTCTCCTGAGGAGCAGGATTTGAAAAAGATTTGGGTGTCATGGTCAATGTTCCATCTAATTTTTTCCATCCGTGTGTGGAATATTTTTTTTTACTTGCACCAACAAATGCTTGGATGTGCACCACTAGTAGAAACGTGCTGCCAGTTGTGTTGCTATGCTGATCAGTTGGTCGGCACCTGAATCTCTCCTAGTGCTGCGCAAGTGCTCAGCTTACAGGGTACACTGGTCATGGTAGATAATCAGCTAACCACCAATTCCCAGTGTGACACTGCAGCCAAAAATGCTAATGAGATCTGTGGATACCTGAAATAGCAATGTATCTAGTAGTCTTGGCAACAGTGCAACCGCAGCTGGAATGCTGTGTCCAGTTTTGCTATCCATAATTGAAGAAGCGTGTTGATAAACTGGAGAGGGTTCAGAAAAGAACCATGAGACTGAGGAAAAGATTAAAAACATGTCTTGTAGTGATAAGCTAAATAGATTGAGCTCCTTGAGTTTAACAGAAAGGAGGTTGAGGTGACGATCACAATCTATAAGTGTCTACGTGGGGGAATGAATGTTTGACAGTGGATTTTTCAGTCTAGCCGAGAAAGTTCTAACACGATCCTATGGCTAGAAGTTGAAGCTAGATTATTCAAACTGGAAATAAGGCATACATTTTTCAACAGCAAGCGTAATTAACCAATGAAACAATTTGGATTCTCCATTACAGGCAGTTTTTAAATCAAGCTTATATGGTTTTCTAAAAGATCTGCTCTAGGATTATTGTGGGGCAATTCTCTGGCCTCTATTAGGTGTCTACCATGGTTCCTTCTGGTTTTGCAATGTATGACTCTTAAATGAGACACAAGATCACTGCCCTTTCTAGCCCACCCTCTGTCCTTAGCAGACTGATCAAAGCACATCTTTGGAACTCTAAGATGGTTTTTAAAAACCTTGTTTTTCTTCTATCTAATTTAATCCTCATCTTCCCCAGCTTTCCAGTCTTACTATATATGGGCCTGTCCTCATGAACTCTCCAGGGAGAAACTTCCTTTTGATGGGGAATATATTAAAGTATGAATGGCAATTTGTAGTTCACTCTAATTTTGTCCCTAGGACTAGTTTGACTAAATAGCGTGATAATGTGTCAAAGCAGATTTTGTTTGATCTGCAGATGAAAAGAGGAGCCCAGTTGTGTTTCCTAACTTTTCTAGTTTCTGCCTCCTCTCTTGGGGAAAGAGCTGGGTGTTCACTTCAAATGTATTTTGTAGGAAAAAATGAGTCTGTAGAATTTTTATGATGCTAAAGAGATTTATGTATTCAAAAGTCTCTTAATTTGGGGTGGCTGAGGAAAGATGAAAAAAATCATTATGTAAAATGGATGCCATGAGAGGTTGCTGAAATACAGTAATCTGGGATATACCTTCAAAAGTAAATGCAGCATGTTTTCGGTCATTGCCACACGAGCTAGACTGCAGCATGCTGGAGATGAATTCAAGTACTTGAAATCTCTCTGTAGCCTTGCTTTCTGACAGTAAAATTAAATTATTATAAAACCAGCCATTTAATATTGCTATTGTCAATTGAGGCTGCTTAAATGCAGTAGCTATTCATAGCCTTTCCTTTTATTATGTGGGGGCTGCAGTTGGCATTTTTGGTGCTAACACAGAAAAGCTTCAGTATTTAATCCTTAGATTGTAGGACTCCTAGATCATGATTTTGAGTAAGATCAACTGTAGAAAAGGCTTTTTTGGCACTTGTGACAAATATGGCAACTTCCTGCAATATCATATTGAATTAAGTAAAGCTTATTGAATTAAGCACACCTATTTTAGGAGTTCATTGTATTATACGTGCAAATGTTTGTGTATTATCATGGGACTATATTTAATGTGTTGGGGTCGGGGGAATGTGACCAATGTAGACTCTGGGGAAGTGTCTTTTGTTTTCTTTTTCCTTGGGCAAGTCGCATCAGACAAGTTAGTTTTGAAAAATACTCTTAGTGATGAAGAATTCTTTTGATGGAGTTACTGAATCTAAGGAAGAGCTCCTTAGAAACACTTGTCAGCCATCCAGATCCTAGGGTAACAAGTGTGGGGAGGAAGTAAATCTCTGTTCCCTGTTAGTCATTTTGTAGCCAGATTGAGACATCAGTTGCATAGACCATCATGGAACAGATGGTAGTCCAGAGGCCATTGCCTGTAATTGACAGTGGTCATCTCTCCTAGCATAGAACTGTTTAATGATGGGGGCATATTGGTGCATAAAGATAAGCTGTTTAAGGTCTATGAAAAATGAACAATTCTGGGGGGTTTTCTTGATCAGAAGGGCCAGTGTTCTCCTGGGAAATCAGCTTGGCGTGCTGATGCCAAGTGCCCCATGAAAGCCTTCAGACATCTAGAATACCATAGAAAATGTGGAAGAGAAATTAAGGCTTCGCTTCTTATTGAAAGTGGAGTGATTGCCCCATGGGAGAAAAGTTGAGAGGTGCATTGTTTTTCGTGAGATCTGGAGAGAGAAGGGAAGAGGGCGGAGGAACTGGGGAACCTCTTGAAAGTGAGGACTTGTGCCTCAGAGCTTACGTCTCCAGTCAGAGAAGTGTTAGCTCTGCTTGCAAAAGAAAGTTGTTGGACCTTGTTTTCAGGTGAAGATGGTTGTAGGTTATGACTGGACCTCGTTGTCTTGTGGAATTCCTTTGGCTGGTGTTGGGAAGGAATTCTGATAGAATGGCCCCACCAAACGGAAGGGGTGAAAGGACACTCACTCTTCTGATATTGCAGAAAGCTGCAAGTGCCGTAAACTGACTGGAAGCCATTCTAGATTCCCCAAAGAAAATGGGCTGGACATGATCGTCACATCTGGTTAGTCCTTCAGAGCTCTTTCTGGAGGCTTCATTGAAATGTTCGCTTTTAAATGGTGGCTGTATTTGATGACCACAGCCATGTCTCCACTTGACAGCTCAAGCCAAGAGAAAATGGCATCAATGACAAGTCAATTAGAACAGTTGTTTCATTGTGAAGAAACTAACGTGCTGATGATGTCACAGGCATTCATTTAAAAATATTCCATCTCTGTCCAGCCTGTCTTTGATGTTTGTGTGCTTGCTTCCTTCTGAAATTTTCAGTCCTCCTCCTCTGTACCTGTTCTGCTAGCACACTCTCATGTGCCTAATAGAAACAAACTGCTGCTACAGGATTGTTCCCTTTAGATCAGACCTTTGTAGGTACTTCTCTGGGTGTTTTCCTCAGTTACTAACTAGTTAATTTAGAGATATTTCGTTTTAATCTTAGTCTGTTTAGCCTCTTACTCAACAGAGTGTACAGATACATAAACATCTCTGCAGCATGACTCTGCAGGCTCTGTTGGAATGTGCTCTCCACTCCTACATGGGCTGGACCATTGGCTCTGGAGCTCTCCAGATAATAAATACACTTTTTTTCTATTTAAAAAAACCCAATCCAAGTGCTTGCCAGTAGATGCTGATAAATGCAGGGAAGAAACTGGAGGGATCAGCTGTAAATATTTTAATTAAAACCTGAGAGCCACTTAATTTTTTGGTTGATAACTATGGCAATAGATTTTAAAATTGGGAGCAGATGGTGGAAGTAACTGAAGCCTCTAATGGCAAGGAGGCAGTCCTACTTAGCCTTTTGTTAGCCAGTCAGATTAGTTTTAAATCACATACTTTACTTTTTTGTTATTTTCCTAAAGAAAGGTTGATTCTGTTGGTTGGTAACTATTAACATATGTTGATTCAACTAAACATAGCCTTACACTACATTTGGTGCTTCCTTTTTGCTTACCAGGAGGGTGCACCATATGGATACACCTTTAAGCAGTTGTACAACTTGGCTTAAATTTATTCTTTGTATTTTTTATATTATTTGTTATGGTGAATGATGGGTTTCTTATTTATTAGACTCATTTTTTTTTTACCGTTGAGCTCTATTTGGATTCAAATGCCATTAAAACACACACAAATAACATTTTAGGTTTTTATTGGCTAAAACTACCTTTAAATATGCTGGATACATAAGAAAAGAAATATTTAAATGCCAAACATATTTTGATAAACTAAGGAATTAGAGAATTCACCTTATTGTTCCTGGTCAGCATGTCCTTCAATATTTTAGAACTAGTAGATCTCACCCTCTCTCACCCAGTTTTATTCATAGATTGGAAGAGGAAAACAAGTTTCCTGCTTTTTCAACTCTTAGTTGGTTTCTTAACTTTAACAGTGTTCAAAAAAGAGCTAGATTGATTCATGGAGGTTACGTCTATCAATGGCTATTAGCCAGGATAGGTAGGAATGGTGTCCCTAGCCTCTGTTTCTCTGGAGGTGGGTGATGGGAGGGATCACGTGATGATTACCTGTTGTGATCCCTCCCTCTGGGGCATCTGGTATTGGCCACTGTCGGCAGACAGGGTATTGGGCTAGATGGATCTTTGAATTACTCTTAACCAGGAAGCAGCAGCTGAGGCTGTACCTGCTTCCTTGGATACTTTCTCCGTTACTCCCATGTAAATGCATTTTTCTTGTTGCCCTTTAATGTTAGGAGTCAGAGAACTAGTCCATCCTTCCTGACTCTCTGAAGCCACATTTTGTTTGCATTTAATCAAAATAGTGCTACTTCAGAAGCACACGGCAGAATAATCCAGCCAAACACATTGCTTGTGGCCACTTCTCATGTTGGTAAATCAAGAAAGAAAATCAGTTTCTAAATCACCTTTAAGAGCGTGATACCTGAAAAGAGCATTTGTACAACTGTCAGTAGCTAAATATCAGAACTTGCTGCAGCAGTAGAGAGTTCTTACGTTGACCTCCTCTTTATTTTCCCACAGCGCATGGACCTGGGAGAATGTACAAAGATCCATGACTTGGCACTGAGAGCAGATTATGAGATTGCAAGTAAAGAGAGGGACTTATTTTTTGAGCTGGATGTAAGTATTGTGATTTTGTTGTTTGTCTCTAAATAACCCTGTGTAACTTCTTAACATCAGACTGAGCGGCAGTCGACCTGACATTTCTGCTAATCTGTTTACTGTTTGCTAATTTGTAGTCCCTTTCCCCATGTCAGCATGATGCTGAATTAAAAAGTTAAGATTTAATTGTCATTTGCAAAACCTGCAAACAAAACGGAAACAGGCTGTATTCCTTGCCTGCTCAGAACTGCAGCTGCCCTCAGTGAGTCTGGAAAAATGCTCTGATGGGCTTCAATGGGTCAGTTCTCACATTAGAAACCTGCTCTGTCTAATCGTACCTTTGCCAGCCTGTGCTTCGGCATTGATTTTGTGCATTGGAGCTGCTCGAAGGTAAAAGCAATGCTAACTCTCCCAGCCTGGCTGCTCCAGTGTGTCTGGGTAGTGGCGTTCCAGGTGCAAATCCCCTGCTAGCTCTCAGAATGCAGAGACCTGGTCAACCTAGAGCCACATCAGAAGCTCTTCAGGGCAGCCTTCATTCTCCTAGATGTGGGCAATGTTGAAAATAAGGTGCAGTGACTCTGTTGTAGTTACTTACCTGAGAGGTGGGTGCGGTGAGTGAAACTCCCTTCTCTAAACGGACAAGCAGCTGACTCTGAGTTTGCCTCATCTCTGTGTCCTGAGAGTCAGTCATTTGATTCTGTTGTCCCTGCCCTAATTTAATTTCTATTGAAATCACAGAACCCTTCCCGTTGCTCTTTTAACTGACTCTATCTTCTGCTCCTTTATTAGCTCAGTGTTTTTTCTAGCTAAACCTGTAAATTTTTCTTCTCAACCATCTCATTAATTACCTGGCCCCCTGCCATTCCCCTCCCCCCTTTTGAGATCATTGATATCCTGGTCTCCTAGTTACCATTGCTTTTGCATCCGACCTCTCTGCCCTCACACGAGGGCTATGGCTACTCTGAAGAGCTTACAGCAGTGCATGCAGCTGCACCAGTGCAGCACTGCTAGTGCAGATGCTCTGAGCCAACAGAGGAGAGCTCGCCTTATTTACTCTAGCGGCTAGCCCCTGCAAGCGGTGGTAGGTATGTCAGCAGAAGCAGCTGTCCCCCTGACATAGCGCTGTCCACACCGTCACTTAGGTCAGCATCACTTAATGTCACTCGGGATGGGAGGGGGAGGCAGTTTAGTCACATCCTGAGCGACTTAAATTCTACCACAGTAAGTGGTTGTATGTACCTAGCCTAAGAAAATACCATATCTTGGCTCCTTTGAGGAGTAAGCAGCACTCTGAATAAAAAAGAAAGAAAATACAGGGGTGTTTACATCACAGCCTCCTTTGTGGGGCAGGCGCTAAAACCCCACCTGTGCCACTACTTCCCAAGACAAACTAATGAAAGGGAAAAGAGAGGCAGATCTCCGCCATCCTTTTAGAACTGTGTGGTCCCTAGCGTGGGTGCTGCTAGCATGAGGGACATAGGAATTGCCATCCTGAATCAGGCCAGTGGGCCATCCAATCCCAGTTTGCAAATGTTGCCCTACATCCACTCAGGTATAAAAGGAAACTAGTGGGTTGTGATTTGTAAAGGAATATCCCTGACTAGCTCTCAGTTGTGAGCGAGCCAGAGCCCAGCAAAAACCACCTGTAGTGACAGTTCTTGGTTTGAACACGCAGGCTATGGATCACCTGGAGTCCTTTATCGCAGAGTGTGACCGGAGAACTGAGCTGGCTAAGAAACGTCTGGCTGAAACTCAGGAGGAGATCAGTGCTGAAGTGTCTGCAAAGGTATCGCTCTTCAGTTCAGCGGGTTAAAATGTGATTTCTAACAAGCCAGCCACAGCAGGGATGTTACAATTTTCAGCAGTTACACATTTATCTGTGGGGTGGGGGCTTCCTTCCCCCTGCATTGCTGCCTTTGTATCAGGTGCCCTTTAGGGAGGATGGGGGGAGGCTGCAGCTCCCCCCTCCCATTCGTACAGGAACATTGTTGGCTGTTCCCCTTCGTCTGGGAATTTGCTCTGTTCCTCAATCTGACTGGGGAGTGCAAGGGGCGGATGAACCTGAACCTGCCCCAGCTGGGAGACATGTGCGATGCGCCATGGAGAGGTGCTTTGCACCTGGCCTCAACCTTCTGCAGTGAGAGGGGGCTCAGGTAGTCCTGTCTCCTGGGGGCAGCCTGCAGCCTGAACCTCTCTTCTCCACCCCATCCCAGAGCAATGATTTAAATGCAGAAAAACAAAAGTTGAGTTAAGGACTTGAGCAATGCTGAGTCTAAATACAGGCAGTCCCCGGGTTACGTACAAGATAGGGACTGTAGGTTTGTTCTTAAGTTGAATTTGTATGTAAGTCGGAACTGGTACATATTGTACCCCAGGTGTCCCCGATTCAGCCGCTGCTGAAACTGACCAGCGGCTGACTACAGGAAGCCCGAGGCAGAGCTGCTTTGCCCCGGGCTTCCTGGAATCAGCCGCTGATCAGTTTCAGCAGCAGCTGACTTGGGGACACCTGGGGTAGAGCAGCTGGGGTGCTGCCAGGTTGGTCCCGCAGCGCCAGGTGCGGCGCTGCGGGGACCAACCCGGCAGCGCCCCAGCTGCTCTGTCCCAGGCGTCCAGATTCAGCCGCTGTTGAAACTGACCAGCAGCGGCTGAATCGGACACGCCTGGGGCAGAGCAGCTGGAGTGCTGCTGGGTTGGTCTGGTAGCGCTGACCCTTGGCGCGGCGGGACCAACCCGGCAGCACCCCAGCTGCTGGGGACGCCTGGGGCAGAGCAGCTGGGGTGCTGCTGGGTTGGTCCCGCAGCGCCGCTCCTCGGCACTACTGGACCAACCCGGCAGCCCCCCAGCTGCTCTACCCCAGGCGTCGGCGAGAAAAGCCTGGTCTGCTGGGGCACACTGCTGCAGCCCCCCCCCAGCAGACCAGGCTTTTCTTGCTGTGGAGGACGGGGTGGCGGGACCGCGGCACGTCTCGGCGGTCCCGCCGCCCGCGTCCTCCGTGGCGAGAAAAGCCGCTCCGTGTCTCCCTGGTCTGCTGGGGGGGCCCCCCAGCAGACCAGGGAGATGCGGAGCAGCTTTTCTCACCGCGGAGGACGCGGCCCGCCGCCCGTGTCCTCCGCGGCTTTGCTCCGCGTCTCCCTGGTCTGCTGGGGGACCACCCCAGCAGACCAGGGAGACGCTGAGCAGCTTTTCTCGCTGCGGAGGATGCGGGCGGTGGGACTGCCGCGGCGTGTCTCGGCGGTCTGCTGGGGGCGCAGCTAGTGCGGGGTTCCCTCACCCCGTTCTTAAGTAGGGATCCGACGTAAGTCGGATCCACGTAACCCGGGGACTGCCTGTACAACTGCTGTATGTTAACAAAGCATGAGACCTTTATACGGGCTGCAGATGTCCTGGGATCTTGGCCTGCTGGTGACCTCCCAAGTGCCAACCAAGGTCCGACAGCCCCATCCCTATTAATGACCCTGATTTTTCATTACTATTATTCCCCCCCACACCACTTATGATTCTTGGGAGGACATTTGCTGTAGCAGTTCAACTTGGAAGCCAGTTGTGTATGTTCCCTGAGCTCTTTAGCACAAATCCAGTGCTACTTAAACTTGTAACCAGCTGGTTACTCTGACTTGGAATCTTGCAAGCAGCTGTAGGACATGATTGAAAACTTTGTCATTCACTGTAGATATTGATGCATCATCTTTAGCTGGGGCCAAGATAAAATAATAAGGATGCTGCCTGCAGCTGCTGCTTCTGCATACTGAGTCCTCTAAAGCGTTCCATCTCCGTGTCCATGTTGACACTCCGTGGCTTTCCTGATAGGTTGCAGATAGGCCTCAGCTCCAGTGATGCTAGAACACTAGAGAGACTAACCTGTGTTAACGGTATTTGAATCGTTACAGTTGAATTTGAGATACAGGTGATTCCTGTGGCGATGGGGAGCGCGCTCACTATAAAGGTTAATGATAGCACAGCATACTGAAAGGGCGAACGGATTGAGTGGGTGATGTAGATCATACTGGAGCGTGACAAAGGACTTTGTGTTCTAAAAGTAAAAGTTCTGCCAGCTGGCACTATCCTGTTAGCCGGCCTGCATGAATACTGAGGCAGAAGGTAATGTAAGCTTGCTCTGCTGCTAGAGGCGTGAGGTGCATTCAAACCAGTTCCAGGTTCAGATAAAATGTCAGTGAAACTTGCCGGGCTAGTTTAAAGACCTGGATGTTGAGGCCCTTTCCTGTGTAATTATTTATTCCATCCCATTAGTTACAACTTCAGACTGTGGTGGTAGCAGCTGCAAGGGAGGGAGTCCCCCGAGGGAGCTGCCATTCATGCAGGGGAGTGGGCCTGAGGGAAGTTCCAGCCGTTGTTTAAAGATCCTGATAGTGGTGAGAGGCAGGCAGGAACAACAAGGGATCCATTGTGGGGCCTGCAGGGAAAGGACAGTTTTCTCTCCCTCGCTGGGGTGGGACTGCTGGCTATTGGAACCAGCCCTGGGGCATGATGGTGGTGGAGTGGCTTATCTATAAGTGTTCATAAAGAATTCACTGGTGCAAATCCCACAAGCTTTACAAGGTTCTTTGTCTTACTAAAAACAAACTCCTCTCTTTAGGCAGAAAAAGTTCACGAGCTGAATGAAGACATAGGCAAACTGCTGGCTAAAGCTGAGCAGCTGGGGGCTGAAGGAAATGTGGATGAATCCCAAAAGATCCTGATGGAAGTGGAGAAGGTCCGAGCAAAGAAGAAAGAAGCAGAGGTTTGCCAATCAACACTTCCTATGTTTTATGTAACGGTGAACTGAATTATTAAGCAGAGCACATAGTACCCAGCTGGGGAGCTTCCCAGCTCCATCTGCACAGTGGGTTAGCAAGTGATTGGCTCGGAGCAAAAAGATGAAATGTTCTCTGTAAGCTTTCATCTGTCTAACAATGCCTGCTGCAGGGTTTCTTTCTTTGAAGCAGCTGGTACTAGCCAGGATCAGACAGCAGATACTGGGCCAGATGGGCCATTGGTCTGATTCAGCCTGGCAATTCCTGTGTTCTTATTTGCACGTGTTTTTTTAGGTCTTATTTTTAAAGCAAAAGATTGCACAGCAATAATAATTTCTCATACGGATTTCACTGTAGGTGAGAAGTGGTTCAAATGTAGAGAATGAGATTACTGTGTAAGACTCCCACTCCACGCTCTTTGAGGGTGGCGTGTGTGTGTGTGTGTGTGTGTGTGATGGTGGTTTCCCCTGGCTTTGAGCCATCTCTGCCTCTCTGCAGGAAGAATACCGCAATTCCATGCCCGCATCCAGTTTCCAGCAGCAGAAGCTGCGCGTCTGCGAGGTCTGCTCAGCGTACCTTGGTCTCCATGACAATGACCGTCGTCTCGCTGATCACTTTGGAGGCAAATTACACTTGGGCTTCATTCAGATCCGTGAAAAGTTGGACCAGTTGAGGGTAATCCAGTTATATTTTAAACCCCATCCCGCTGTCTTGGCCAGCAGAAGCTGGACATCTCTCCTGCGGCTGCTCATTCATTTAATTTGTTTTGTAACCCTCTGTCTTTGGCTTGTATGGAAACTCTTCCCAGTCTTTGTTCTGAGACGCTCTGAATTCAAGATTGATGAAACTTCAGGTAGGGGTTTGCCTAACCTCACTTCTGGTTCTGCCCTGCAATGTTTGTGAGATTGAAATTGTACCCATAGAGGAGCAGGGCAAAGAATGACACTAGGCTGGCTTCCACCGTGTGCAAATGGAGCTCTTGGTGTGTTCTGAATTGAAGTCCCTAGAGTGGGCCATAAGCAGCAAATCTTTTAAAAATGAGGCACGTTTTGGTTTTTAGTATTTTAGAGCACACTGGCCGACAGGTGAGAGGCCATGGCAGTGCAAAGTGTTTGCAGAGTGCTGACAATGAAGGTCTGAGTGAAGCGGAAGGATTGGCGATGGAACAATTTTCTAAACAGGGGCTTGAAGTGAAGTTGAATGTCCAGACAGTAGCTTGGCTCGTGCGTTGCAGAGCTGAGGCTTAGCCAAGTCACTCACTTCACAACCTTACAAGTAAGCTGGTGTTTTCTGCTTCCTCGCATCAGGGGAATCCCTTCTTTGCTGTGATTGTGGAGTATCTGTATTACAAAGAGGCCTAGAGGCACTAACCAAAATTAGGGCCCCCTTGTGTTAGGCGCTTTCTATACACAGCGAGACAGGTGCTGCCCTGAAGGGCCTATAGCCGAAACAATAATGCTACAGCAAACTACCATAGGCACCCACGTCTCCCTTCCTTGTACTGTATCGGGGTAGCCGTGTTAGTCTGGATCTGCAAAAGCGACAAGGAGTCCTGTGGTACCTTATAGACTAACAGATGTATTGGAGCATAAGCTTTCGTGGGCAAAGACCCACTTCGTCAGATGCATGTAGTGGAAATTTCCAGAGGCAGGTATAAATATGCAGGCCAGAATAAAGCTAGAGACAACCTCTCATTCTGGAGGTCAGGTCAGCTGCTAGAAGTGGGCCTCACCCTCCCTGACTGAATTAACCTCGTTGTCTCTAGCCTTATTCTGGCCTGCATATTTATACCTGCCTCTGGAAATTTCCACTACATGCATCTGACGAAGTGGGTCTTTCCCCATGAAGCTTATGCTCCAACACTTCGGTTAGTCTATAAGGTGCCACAGGACTCCTTGTCGCTTCCTTGTACTGGTATACGTTAGCAATACTACAGGGGAAACACAGGACTTTGAATAAAGGGGTTGGCAGGTAATGAAGCAGTTGCTTTTTTAATTACCCCCATATTGACTGGATACATGTCACCTCAGGAAGAGAAGCAGAGATAAAATTTCTCAATGGCTTAAATGACTGCTTCTTGGAGCAGCTGGTGCAGGAACCCACAAGGGGAGAGGCAATTCTCGATTTAGTCCTGAGTGGAGCGCAGGATCAGGTCAGGAAATAACCGTTACAGGACCGCTTGGGAATAGTGACCATAATATAATAACATTCAACATTCCTGTGGTGGGAAGAACACCTCAGCAGACCAGCACCCTGGCATTTAATTTCAAAAAGAATTACACAAAAATGAGGAGGTTAGTTAAACAGAAATTAAAAGGCACAGTGACTAGAGCCAAATCCTGCAAGCTGCATGGAAACTTTTAAAGACACCATAATAGAGGCCCAACTTAAATGTATACCCCCAAATTAAAAAACATAGCAAGAGACCTAAAAAGAGTCACGTGGCTTAACCACCATGTGAAAGAAGCAGTGAGGACAAAAGGCATCTTTTAAGAAGTGGAAGTCAATCCTAGTGAGATAAATAGAAAGGAACATAAACACTGTCAAATCAAGTGTAAAAATGTAATAAGAAAAGCAAAAGAAGATTTTGAGGAACAGCTAGCCAAAAACTCAAAAGAAATAACAAAATGTTTTTAAGTACATTAGAAGCAGGAAGCCTGCTAAAAAACCCGTGGGTCCCTAGGCGATCGAACTATAAAAGGCGCAATCAAGGGCGATAAAGCCATTGCGGAGAAACTAAATGATTTCTTTGCTTCAGTCTTCACGGCTGAGGACGTTGGGGAAATTCCCAAATCTGCACCGTCCTTTGTGGGTAATGAATCTGAGGAACTGTCCCGGATTGAAGTGTCATTAGAGGAGGTTTTGGAACAAATAGAAAAACTTAATGTTAACAAATCTCCGGGACCGGATGGCATTCATCCAAGGGTTCTAAAGAACTCAAATGGGAAATTGCTGAACTATTATCTGTGGTTTGTAACCTATCCCTTAAATCGGCTTCCGTACCTAATGACTGGAAGGTAGCCAACGTGACACCAATATTTAAAAAGGGCTCTAGAGGCGATCCGGGCAATTACAGACCGGTAAGTCTAACTTCAGTACCTGGCAAATTAGTCGAAACAATAGTAAAGAATAAAATTGTGAAGCATGTAGAAGAACATAATTTGTTGGACAAAAGTCAACATGGTTTCTGTAAGGGAAATCCTGTCTTACTAATCTATTAGAGTTCTTTGAAGGGGTTAACAAACATGCGGACAAGGGGATCCAGTAGATATAGTATACTTAGATTTCCAGAAAGCCTTTGACAAGGTCCCTCACCAAAGGCTCTTGTGTAAATTACATGGCCATGGGATAAGAGGAAGGTCCTTTCTTGGATTGAGAACTGGTTAAAAGACAGGAAACAAAGGGTAGGAATAAATGGTAAATTTTCAGAATGGAGAGGGGTAACTAGTGGTGTCCCCCAAGGGTCAGTCCTAGGACCAATCCTTTTCAACTTATTCATAAATGATCTGGAGAAAGGGGTAAGCAGTGAGGTGGTAAAGTTTGCGGATGATACCAAACTGTTTAGGATAGTCAAGACAGAAGCAGACTGTAAGGGACTCCAAAAGATCTCACCAAACTGAGTGATTGGGCAACAAAATGGCAAATGAAATTTAATGTGGATAAGTGTAAAGTAATGCACATCGGGAAAAATAACCCCAACTATACGTGTACAGTATGATGGGGGCTAATTTGGCTACGACAAATCAGGAACGAGATCTTGGAGTTATCGTGGACAGTTCTCTGAAAACTTCCACACAGTGTGCAGCGGTCAAAAAGGCAAATAGGATGCTAGGTATTATTAAGAAAGGGATAGAAAATAAGACCCAGAATATCTTACTGCCCCTGTATAAAACTATGGTACGCCCACATCTTGAATACTGTGTACAGATGTGGTCTCCTCACCTCAAAAAGATATTTTGGCCTTGGAAAGGGTTCAGAAAGGGCAACTAAAATGATTAGGGGTTTGGAGCGGGTCCCATATGAGGAGAGGTTAAGCGACTGGGACTTTTCAGTTTAGAAAAGAGGAGACTGAGGGGATATGATAGAGGTGTATAAAATCATGAGTGGTGTGGAGGCGGATAAAGAAAAGTTATTTATTAGTTCCTAAATAGAAGAACTAGAGGACACCAAATGAAATTAATGGGTAGCAGGTTTAAAACTAATAAAAGAAAGTTCTTCTTCACACAGCGTGTAGTCAGCATGTGGAACTCCTTGCCAGAGGAGGCTGTGAAGGCTAGGAATATAACAGAGTTTAAAGAGAAGCTAGATAATTTCATGGAGGTTAGGTCCATAAAAGGCTATTAGCCAGGGGATAAAATGGTGTCCTTGGCCTCTGTTTGTCAGAGGCTGGAGAGGGATGGCAGAGACAAATCGCTTGATCATTGTCTTTGTCCACCCCTCTGGGGCACCTGGTGCTGGCCACTGTCGGCAGACAGGATACTGGGCTACATGGACCTTTGGTCTGACCCGGTACGGCCGTTCTTATGTTCTTATGTTATGTTATGTTCTTATGCTTTTCAGCTGTTAACTCTGTAACAAAGTCCGTACCATCTGTGTTCTGCTCCCTGGCCTTTGTCTATTCTCACAAGCAGTTCTTTATGCCCTCACTATTTAGGAAGCATGAACAGGATGGCATGAGTTGTTATAAGCTTGTTAGTCTGATATTGATCCCTGGCAAGGTGATAGATAAAGACTTGATAAATCAAGAATTAGAGGAGGGTAATATCATTCATGCCAGTCAGCATGGGTGTATGGAAATTAGATCCTGTCAAACCAACTTGATGTCTTATGAGATTACAGGTTTGTTTGATAAAGGTAATTGTGTTGATGTAATAATATGCTGAGAATTCTGCAAGTTATTTGACATGATGCCATGCAACACCTTTTGATTAAAAACACTTGAGTGCTATATTAACAAGGCAAGCTGCTAGGTTTGAGTGAAATTGTGCATGAGGAAGCTCATTGGACAGGTGTGTTTCTAGAGGGGTATCACAGGCATTGGTTCTTGGCTCTATGCTGGGGTAGTCAACAGACGGCCTGAGAGCCAAATGCGAACGGCCAGATGCTTCCGAACAGACCCTGAAACTTATCTTGCATGTTTTCTGAAGTCTGGATCTGGACCTTGACAAAAAATCATTGATTACCCCTGCTCTGTGCTATTTAACATTGATCAGTGACCTGAAAGAGAAAACACAATCACACACTGATTGCAGATGACACCACAGTTGGGAGAGTTGTAAATAATGAGGTGGACAGGTCACTGATCCAGAATGATCTGGATCATTTGTTACGCTGAGTACAAGAGAACAATATGCGTTTGAATGTGGCTACATGTAAATGCGTGTATCCAGGAATAAAACATAGTTACAGACGGGGGGGATTCTATCCTGGGAAGCAGACATTCTGAAAAAATGTGACTCATGGTAGGTAATCATCTGAACATGAGCTCCCAATGCAATGCTATGGCCAAAAGGGCTAATGTGATCCTGAGCTACATAAACAGGGAAATCTCGAAGGAGTAGAGGTTGTTTTACCTCTAAATTTGAACTGGTCTGACTCTGGCTGAGAGTGTGTCCAGTTGTAGTGTCCACAGTGCAAGAAAGTTGTTAAGTTGGAGAGGGTTCAAAGAAGAGCCATGAGAATGATTAGAAGAGTGGAAAGCATGCCTCTGGCGTGATACATTGACCTCCTTGAGTCTGTTTGGCATACCATAGGGGAGACGAAGAGGGTCACTTGATCCCAGTCTATATATTTCTTAATTGGCTCTTCAGTCCAGTTGACAGAAGTCTGACAAGATCTAGTGGGTGGAATTTGAAGCTAGACGAAGCCAGACTGGAAATGAGGCATACCAAGGATTGTGGGGAGTCTCCATTACTAGCCATTTTAAAATCAAGATCAGATTTTTTTTTTTTTAAGCTGGGTTCTAATACAAAGGAAATAATTTTGGGCAAGGGCTGTGGGTTGAATTTTATGCAGGAGGTCAGACAAATGGATCACAATGGTCCCATTTGGCCTGGGAGTCTGAATCCTTTTCAAGCCACTAAAGAGACGTAGGATGTGTTGGGAAAATCAAATGTCGCACAAATCTTTTGAATTATTGTGTTTTGCCTCTAACTACAGTAAACGTCCGATAATCCGGCACCTTTAGGACCCAGGGGGTGCCGGATTATCAGATATGCTGGACTATCAGAAGGGGGGGCTATGAGGGGTCTGGGGATCAGAAGGGGGCTATGAGGGTCTGGGGTGGGGATGCCACCCCAGACCCCTCATAGCCCCCTTCCGATAGTCCGGCTTTGCCCAGGTGTCCCCGATTCAGCTGCTGCCGGTCAGTTTCAGCAGCGGCTGAATCGGGAAGCCTGGGGCAGAGCAGCTGGGGTGCTGCCGGGTTGGTCCCGTAGCGTCGGCGCTGCAGGACCAACCTGGCAGCACTCCAGCTGCTCTGCCCCCGGCGTCCCCAAGAGCAGCTGGGGTGCTGCCAGGTTGGTCCCGCAGCCCCGAGGGGCAGTGCTATGGGACCAACCCGGCAGCACCCCAGCTGCTCTGCCCCCGGCTTCCCCGATTCAGCTGCTGGTCAGTTTCAGCAGCGGCTGAATCAGGGAAGCCGGGCGCAGGGCAGCTCCAATTGTCCGGCTGCCCAGAGCACTTCCGGGTTCCCGATGGTGCCGGGCCATCAGGAGTGCCAGAGCATTAGATGCCAGACCAATGGAGTTTTACTGTACAAGGTTCTCTTCCCCCCACCCCCCACCCCCCATCTTAGTTTGCTTCCTTGTGTGTCTAACACAGCCTGTGAATTCTTTCTCAACTTAGAAAATGGTGGCAGAAAAACAGGAGAAAAGAAACCAAGATCGTCTGAGGCGGAGAGAAGAGCGGGAGAGAGAGGAGAGAATGGGCAGACGGTGAGTGAAAGCCAGCGAGCCCTTTGGCAGGGATGGGCTGAAAAAGGGTACAGCTCTCACGTTTGTGGCTATTAGACAAGAGCCCTGAAAAGGACAGACGAACCCTTTCCAAAGCATTGCTGTCATTAAGGGCTGAAAGAAATCTGCTGAGGCATGGGCAGTGGGGAATAATTATGTTCAAGCCGTGTCTGGCTCATTTCTGGCACTATATTGTGAGCTCCTAGCAGTGCACTTGATGAAAACACGCTAGGTATGATTTGAATCTTCAGCTGCACTGATGAAAACTAGAGGCTGCTCGGAACTTTCAGGCATGTGCTAACTTATCCCCTGCTTAAGAAACCAACTCTGAACGCACGTTTTCAACTACAGCCCAGTCTCTGTCCTTCCTAAAATACTGAGATGGTGCTGTTGTGTCTGCTCCCACCATGCGCCTGTTCCATGGATGGACCGGTTAGGACGTAGCACTAATCATTGAGCAAAGATGTCCAGGCAGTGAACAGCTAGCAGGCATCTTCACTAATTCAGCAGCCTTTCGTACCTTGCCAGTGAGGTGTTTTTGACTTACCTTTGGGGCACAGCAAGAGAAATCCCAGAGGGTGCTTGCTCTTCTTGGTGGCTTTCAGCTGTGGGTGATTTTGTCACCTCCTTTTCAAAATGGATAGAAATGCCTCAGGGGTGGGTGAACCAATGTGCACTGCTGTCTCCTTGTCTTTTGACCCAGAAATGCTCTTCCTGTTTCCGCCAGTATGATTGACAGACAAGGGTATTCCATGGAAACCAGATGGCTTAAGCACAGCCTGGACAGCATGATGGTGCTTATTGGCAGGTGGCAGCCTCTGGGGCAACTGGCAACTTCTGCTTGCCCCATCAGCTGGCAGTCTCCCATTCTCTGTGACAGTGCCCCACGGTCTATGGGCACTTCTGCATGTGTCTCTGCAGCGAGAACCCCAATATAGGGTCCAGAGAGTCCTTTCAGTGCCTTTGGGTGGCCACAAACAGCTGTCAGCTCTCAAAGACCTTGCTTCAATCATCCTGCTTTTGTCGCAGTTAAGAAACGCAGCTGCAATGTGCATTTCCTCGGACCGATCAGAGGGGCTGCCGTGCTGAATTGCCAGGACTCTGGCCATAGAAATGCAAGGTTCCTACAGTCCAGCTGCCTCCTGGTAACCTGTCCCTGTGATCCACCCCACAGCCATGCCTTGCCAGAGTCCTCTCCAGGGTAGCCTCTCAATGGAGGAGCTTGTTTCTGCCAGTAACTCACCAAACCTGACCTGGCTGCCTTGAAAAACTGCTCGGAGTTTCTTTGGTCAGACTGTCCCACTATGTTGGTTCAGTTCCCCCAGAGGCTGCCTCCTCTCAGCTTCTCCTGACTTACATCCTTCCAAAAGCCTGGTTCTTGAGGGTTGGGAGAGACCGGCTAATGGCCCTTTGTGTGTGGGATCGCTCATGTGCCACCTGTGAGTGTTGGACTCTACACTAGAACCATAGTGCTTCTGCTAAGTGCTTAAAGGGTTGGCCTAGAACCTTGGTTGGTACCAGCAGGCTCCCCATATGGCTTTGCCGAGCAAATACCACAGCCCTTCTTTAGCCTGTGACCCTTACAAAGCATACATACCCACCCCTCTGAGAGCTCAGGCTTCTTCCAGAGAATCAGATAATGTTCCCTTCCAAAGCACTGACTGCTAGATTCCATACCTGCTAGCGTGATGTTTTTATTTGAAGATACAGTTGGGAGCACCAGAAATGATGTTGAGCATTGCCTGTCTATAGCAAGGGTTTGCTGTTCTATCTGTGAAGTTGAGTTACATCACAGGAGTGAGACAACATGGTTTTGTTTTTCAGCCTTCTTTTTCATGTATCATCTGCCCCTTAAGCCTGATTTGTCAGCATCATCTCGGCATGTGGTAAATCTGCTTAGTTCCCAAGTTCAGTTCCAACCTTGTTACTGTTCTGTTGGCTGAATTCCCTTTTTATCTTTCAGTGCTGTAATTGAATGGTAACATTTCCTTGTGGATGAGTTATGATGCATACCGGCTTCAATAAAATGCGCCCTCTTGGTTCCTTCTTTAGTATGGGGTTTTGTCCTCTTAGCCAGGGATTGTTTAACGGTGCCCATTTAAAACAAGATTCCCCCCCCCATCACTCAACACTTCTTTCATGTCATTTTCTGTTAATAGATACTGCAGTGTTAAACTGCCAAAAGGGAGTTACTGCGCGATTAAAGGGTGAACATGTAAACTTAAGTCTGAGCTGTTATGCAGCTCCTTATAGGAGCTTTTAAAAAAATCATGATCCCAAGAAATCTCTACTTCATGTGTCTAAGGCAGTGGTTTTCAGCCTTTTTTTCATTTGCGGATCCCTAAAAAATGTCTAATGGAGGTGCAGATGCCTTTGGAAGTCTTAGATGTAGACTGTGGACCCCAGGTTCAAAACCACTAGTCTGTACTAATGACAGTTTTCCATGGACCCTTCGGCATGGTCTGCAGACTCTTCGGGGTCCATAACCACAATTTGCAACCCACCGGTGTTAGACAAACGATGTTACCATACATGACAGAAAGAGCATGCATGCTCCACACTGCAGCAAATGAGATGTGTTGGCTTTGCATTTAATTATTGAGGCATCTGAAACCAAGTTGGACCAATGCGGTTTTTTGAAGTCGAACAAGCCATTGATGTACGTTTGATTTCCACTGCAGTGGTGGCCCCCGCTGAGGGGCCGAGTTACTTTGTCTGCTGCAGTGTCCTTGAAAACAGCTGTTACAGAATAGCTGATCTTACAAAACCCTGTAGTGATGTCACAAATTTTCTCTTTGTTGTTCATTCTCTGAAATCAACTTTGCTCCTCTTTCTAGGTCTGGCTCCAGAAATAGAGATCGCAGAAGGTGAGTGTATACATCTTACAAAGGCTTCTTCAAGTGTAGCATGTCCACATGCTCGTTTCCTGCCTAATGTTGTTTGGCTCGTAGATACGGTGATCAGAAATCTTGGAATAGTCAGTAGCTGCCCTGATGCTCCAGACTCACTTGCTGCCCTCATTGAATGAAAGTGAGAAAATCACAATGCGTTTTGAGGGGCCCTTCCCTTCCCTAGTTTCTAAAAGTGGTCTGTGTGGGCAGAGGAATGCAGGAACTTGAGAGAGGAGTGCCGACTACTCCAGGCAGCCAGGGAATAGGCCACTCAGCACGTTCATTCTAGCATTTTAACACGTGACTACGCGGGGCACTTGTTCACAGCAGAATGTCTGTATCGTTTGTGTGTTAGCTTTGCAGTCCCATTAATACAGTTTGTAAGTACAAAGTCATTGGGATTCCAGCAACTGCAGATGGATGCCAGATATGCCTGGCACATCCACACAATGGCACTCTGGACCAGGAACCATTTGGTGACTGTTTAACCTTCCTTAGAAGTGTATTGGCGCCCTTTGGTGCTTGTTTTGGGACAGAGTGAAATGACTTCACTTTGTAAAGTGCAGCATTTTCATAGGAAAGAGTCTGTTTCCAGTCCGTTTAGAGATCTTGCATGGCACTCCCTGTGACGTAGTGAGGATTGTGTTTGCTCTGTTTGCTTTGTTGTAATATGTGATTTCTACTGTCCTGTGCTGTTCTGTAGTAACTCTGTGTGCATGCCTCAGTTTCCCCGGGCCCTACACTGGCACCCAGCTGGGGATGGGAATATTGGGTGTGGCTCTCACTGAGAGGGATGCTGCCCCATCTTAGCACTGTACATAATGGCTCAGGCTCTCTCGTAACCTGAGCCTAGGTGGGGGGAGCAACCAGGTGACACCTTGCCCAGGAATCTGAACAAAAGAGGAGGCAGGGCTGCCTGCAGGGCTGGGCCCAGTTGCTGGGCGAGGGGTGAGTGGCTCTCGGCTAGTGGAAGACTCTGGGCATGGGCTCTATGCCCCCCTCTCCCCAAGCTGGATTGTACTGCCTGCTTCTGGTTCCTGTGTTAACAAGTCTGTGCTATGCTGTGTCCCTGTCAACGAATAAACCTTCTGTTCTACTTGCCGGCTGAGAGGCACATCTGAAAGTGGTTGGGGGCATAGAGCCTGGTGACTCCTCCACATTCTGACTCTCCCTATAGCCATTGATTCCTCAGCTCCTCTTTCCTTTGTGTGGATCACATTTCTGATTGCTGGACTGTGCTTGAATGGGCATTGAGGTTAGGAGCTTGCCAGTTAATTCCCCATTTAGAATTTACCAGCATTGGGTTCTTGTTGATTGCACTCTGGGCCAGGATGGTGCACGCTCCCTGGGCTGGGCTGGGCTGCTTTCTACTTATGAAGGATCTGTGCTGACACATAACTGAAGTTGGCTGCTGCTGCCTCGTCAGATGCTCTGTTACTCGTGACCACGTTGGCAGGGTGATGTCTTGTGTACGGAACCTGGGCGTTTGAGACGGCTTGTGTGTTCTCTCAGATCACGGTCTCGGGACAGGCGGCGAAGGCGCTCACGATCGACTTCCCGTGAGAGACGGAAGTCCCGCTCCAGGTCCCGCGAGCGAGACCGACACAGACGCCATCGGAGCCGCTCACGCAGCCACAGCAGAGGTCACCGCCGGGGTTCCAGAGACAGGAGTTCAAAACACAAGTATGTACTCCCTGCACACAGCACCACTGTGGGGACTCGTTGGTAGGAATGGCCTTTCCCCACAGGCATAAGGGGAGCAGGACTGACTTTAGCGTTAGGAACTAAAGCTTCAAAGTTTTTTCGTTTGTGGACCTCTGCACATTTTTGAAGAGTGGTATGGACCCTTTGGAAATCTTAGAGCCTGCAGACCCCAAGGGGTCAGAAAAGCACAGGTTGAAAATCACTGGTCTATGAGAACTGTGACTAACTCCCAAGCCTATGAAGCCCTTTCCTATGGTTATCTGCAGATGGGGGGCCGGGGAGCAAGTTGTTGTGTAATGGAGTCCCAGCATAGAGAGAGGTGTCTAGGGAAACCAGTCTCTCCCTTATGCCTCTGTAGGAAAAAGCCAAAGAGCCTCCTGGGGTGAATCTGGAACTTCCCTCTTGGCCTGCGAAAAGCAAAGTAAAAGGGATATTGGACATCAGGATGCATCTAAAAGTATGCACCTCAAGGGTGCAGAGCACTTGTAAGCCCACAGGCCAGGGGCCTGAAAGCTGATCCTTTTTGTGCGCACATCACCAGGCTTTTCGCCTCAGCATGCTCCGATGGTGCTCTGAACAGCTTGGAGGCGGCTATGTTTAGCACCACGTCCCCTCCTTGGACCCAGCTGAGTACAATGCAAATGACACACAGGGCATTCCACACAGACTCTGCTTTGTGGGACTAAAAGGCATCAAAGGGGTTTTATGGCTATGTGAGGGGAAGGGAAAGATGCAACACAGAGAAAGTAGGTCTGTTAAAATACATGAGGGGGGATGAAAATGATGTTGCCTCTCAAATGACTGAGATACTAAAGTCCTTTTTTAAATCTGTCTTGAACATGGAAAAATAAAGAAAAGAAGTTTGGACAATTAGGAAGTGAGGAAGAGCCTGTAATAACTATTGCTAAAGAGCAGGTAAGGGAACACTTCAGAAAATGTGAATGTGTACAAACCAGCCCCCTTGGATAACATGTGCCGTACCAAACCTGCTGTCCCAGTGACCGTATTTCTGACAACTCATGGACTGGGGAGGTGCTGGATGACTGGCGAAAAGCCGGCGGCATTCCCGTTTCTAAGAGAGAGTCGGACAATTACTGTTCCATTGGGCTGTTTTCTCCCCTTAGCAAAGCAGAGCTCTCCGAACACCTGGAGACTAATGGAATTACAGGCAAAAGGGGATTCAATAATACACTACCTCAAACAGGGCTGGCAGCTTGTGGGGGGCTGAAGAACAGATGTAGCGATGAAGGCAAAATGGTGGCTGTGATGAATCTGGGTTTTAGGGAAGCCTTTGGCATAGTGTCTCAGCCTTCCTTCCAGATTAAGTTTGCATTTACATAAAACCCTGTGGTGGCTGCAGAGGAAATGTTTCTGTACCCTACAAGCTCTAGAATAAAATGCTTCCCATGCTCTCTTGAGGTACCAGGGGTGTAAGAACCTGATGGGGAATAGCACCTTTTGAAGGGTGCGTGATGATTAGCTGGCTCTTAGCAGTCAGCATAGGTCACTACTGGAAGGCTGATTCTTAAGGTTGGGTCTGAGAAGCTAGTATACTTAATTCGGCATAGGCTGAAGTAGTCAAGCCTTGATGAAAATCCCCGCTATCTTATGACAGCGTGTGCTAGCAGAGTGGTCCCTGAGTCCAAAGTTACAGCTCTGTTTTGAATAGAGGGTGCTGGCAAAACTGACATTTCTCGAGGCAAAGTACCAAAAGCCCAGACTGCACAAGCATTTGAGCCCAATGAGGAGAGTCCGTTTAAGTTAAAGGAGCACTCCAGGCAGAAAGCCACTATCTCAAAAAGTGCTGTCAGACACAGAAATAGAGCTAAGTTAGAGGAACCACACACCCTTTGAGGTCACCCAGCAGACCTTGGGAGAAAACACCCTAAAGAGTCTCTAGTGTCAAGCTGTTTAGGGGGAGGATGCAGAGCCTGCATGTTGAAAAATGTTACTTGACTTCTACAGTCATGGTGACTGTTAGGCAAAACTCACCAAGAGACCACCTGATCTTTCAGTTCGCGACAGGGTGACTGATCGGTGACCTAAGCACCTGCCTCCTGAGGCATTGTACTTTGTTTCCTGATAGGAATGGCTCTTTGCCATCAAGTGTGCATTCATAAATGTTTTTAGATGCAAAGTTTTACAGCAATGGTTTCGTTTGTACTTCAGATCCTCGAGAGGCCGGTCTTCAAGAGCAAAGTCCCGAGACAGAGAGGAGAGAGAAGAGCTCTTCTGAAAGATGGCATGAGAGCACAAATGGCAAATCTTGTCCCAAGAGATCAGACGAGAGAGAAGCTGGCGAGATCTGAACTCAGATGATCTGTATTGCACTGTAAATAGTCTGATAAACATTCTACACAAAGCCTAAATTTCCCATTTATATTTACTGAGTACAGCTCATCTTTTGTAGTTTTGAATTTTTACTATTGGGCAGATAGCTGTGAGTTTGTAAAGATACAGAGTTCCGTACTGTTTACCAGGACTTTGTTTTAGTAGGAATAAATAAATCTGATGAATTGATTTCAACACAGGTCAGTGATTTACACACGTGTTGGTTGGCATGACCCAGTGAATGCAGCAGTTAGAGCTAGTGCTGTGGTTGGAAACGTAGCCTGCCGTCTCATTTGTAATACTTATGCCCTTTCGGAACATTCACTTGCCCCTTCGCACAATTGGAGTTTGAGAACATCAGTAGCACCGGTGCTACCTCAGTTCACATTTTCCCTTTCAGTTTGGGCACATTCAGAGTAACTTAAGATTTGTCTTGCTTTTTTTTAAGTGCTTAGCAACTCAATTTGCATTTCCAGTGTTTGAGAAACATCTCAGTATTCCAGCTAATTTGGGACAAATAAAACTTGCCCATAATTTCCCTCTTGAACAACTCCAGTTCATCTTCATGACAATGACCAACATATTTGGGCCTATCCTTAGTAATATTTTCAGATAACACAGGCCTTTTATTCTAGGTAAGTGAAAAACAATATCTGGATTGATCTCTCTGTAATGGAGTTCATTTGGCATTTACAACTAAAGCGAAAGGAACCTGGTCTATAACAGTGTGGGAAGAGTCAAATATCTGTAACTAGATGCATTTTAAAATTAGGGAGGAAACTTCTCAGTTCCCTGTGCCAGCCACAGTGGTGACCACAAGGATTAAGCTATTGTGAAATTACCCACAGAATAACAGCAGCTAGTATGTGCAGAATCATGAACTAAAGCAATGTAACTGTAGCCACTGCTGTCCAGTTTTGGCTTCTCAGCCTGCCCATTAATTTGGCAAGGCAGGTATCTGAAATTAACGCAGTTAAATATCACCATTTTCCCATAGTGGAAGCTTAAAGTATTTGTAAATACTCATGCATTAGTGGGGCCAGAATTTTGGGATTTTCCAGCCATTTTTTCCCTTGCTGAGCCTCTGATAATTCACTTAATTCTTTGATTTCCTTTATTTTGTGGGGGAGTGAGGTTTTCTTGTTTTTTGCAGAGGTGCAGAAGTTGTCCTAGATGTGTTAGTCTTCTAGATGCATGTTTAGGTATTGGGGGAATCTAGTTCCTTTTTTGTTTTACAACTAATATGTATTTTAATTATTGCTTTGTAATCTCTGTGTATCACAGTTGGTGAGCTCCTGCTTTTCAGGGCTCTTATTTACAAGGTCATCATTAGAATAAATTAACCTGTGATGAGTGAACATCACACAGATTGGCAGTTGATAGATATGCTGGACCCACCTCTTGTGTTTAGCTACACCTGCAGCTCCTGTTGAAGTCAGTGGCAGAAGTGTATATGTTGCCGAGGGCAGGGCCTGACCCAGCGTATTTCCTTTCTAGGAACATAAAGGACCTAATAACAAATAACTCTAAAGCTGATCTCACAAGTGTAATGGAGTGTTAGAAAGGAATCCACCATGCATTGATTGGCTGTATGTTGCAGTTTATCATGTTGGAACATTTTGTTCTTATAGCACCTCTGCTTGAGGAGTTTTGGTCTAAGTATAAAAATGTAAGTAAAATATGCTGTTCTCTTGCCAGTCTTACTCACATTAAAGATTTATGTTTGTGGCTTGGAGTGGTACTCTGGCTTTTGTATACTAGTCTAGTGTCTGCACTCTGCTGAGGTTGCACTGACATGGTCCCAAAGTCCTCTACCTCACCAGTAAGTTCTGCCAAGTATACATTTGGAAAAATCTTTGTATAAGCACTCTAGAGACCAGCACTGATGGCAACCCTGTCCCATGTCATGGGGAATAGAATGTCGCTTGTACACAAACCATTGCTGCTTTTATATTGTTTGAAAAATGAACAAGCTGCTACATAGGAAATGGGCCTCGCTCTCCCTGACTGAATTAACCTCGTTATCTGTAGCCTTATTCTGGCCTGCCTATTTATACCTGCCTCTGGAAATTTCCACTACATGCATCTGACGAAGTGGGTCTTTGCCCATGAAAGCTTATGCTTAATCTTCAATACATCTGTTAGTCTATAAGGTGCCACAGGACTCCTTGTCGCTTTTGCAAATCCAGACTAACACGGCTACCCCTCTGATACATAGGAAGGAGTGCACGCCTTCGCTGACTTGAGCTACAGCCAGCTCCAGGGAGCGTTCAGTGGGAAAAAACTCTGCATGGATAGAAAACTGTCTCTAATCTCTGTACCTGCCTGCTACTGTCACTCAATCCAAAAGGGTTGTTACTGTACCTTTGCACAGCACGTGCTGGTCAGCATTATGTTGAATTTTCAATGCCAGTGTATTTACCAAGTGCATTGTACTTTATACATAAAAGGAGGGAACAGTTGACTTTTTAAATGTTTTACTAAGCAAATGAAGTAATGTTGACACTTAACAAGCTTGGTGTCACTGTGGAACAAACTAGCCAATCAATGTAGTACTGCAGCTTGTCAAATACACAGAGAAAGGACTCTGCTAGAAACACTGAGGCAAGAGTCAATGCTATAACTCTTGTATATTGTTCTCCTGGTCAATATGACTAGCTGTACCTCTGCTTTCCTTCTCTTACCCTCTCAGCTCTAAGCATCTGGCTGCTGGGGTATAAATTAACTTGTTAGCCAGCCACACATTCATTGTCCCTGTGAACCAATAACTCTGCATTCACTGTACCCTAATGTACTCCCATTGAAGGCAGCACACTACTATAGTGCTCAATGGGACTTGTAGTGCAGGATGGCAGAATCGGTGGATAGTTGGACAGTAGACTAGTGCAAGACAGATTTATAAGCTGGCTTGCCATGAACTGTTTGGCTTAACAAATCCCTACTGAACTATGACCAGATGTGATAAGCACAAATCAAAAAGATTGGAGCTCAAAAACTGGTGTCTCTAGCTAACTGAAGTTGGTCCAATAAGCTATAACCTCACCTGCAATTAATCTGGGCCAAGAGTGGAGGGTTCCTACACCAAGCAGCAGTAAAAAGATCACAGATGGGACAAACATACTTTTGACTTTCATGGCTGCTTGAGCAAGCCCTATGTTGCTTAGGATGACCATTCATCTTTGAGAGGACTGTCCTGGTTTTTTTGCTACTCTCTATTGAGATGAAATGGGATGCCTTTATGTCCTATTTTTTCCTCTTGAGACCGGAGGTAAATGTAAACCTTGGGGCTGTGTCTACACTGGCATGATTTTCTGGAAATGCTTTTAACGGAAAAGTTTTCCGTTAAAAGCATTTTCGGAAAAGAGCGTCTAGATTGGCACGGACGCTTTTCCGCAAAAGCACTTTTTGCGGAAAAGCGCGTCTAGATACACGACGCTTTTCCGCAAAAAGTGCTTTTGCGGAAAAGCGTCGTGCTATCTAGATGCTCTTTTCTGCAAAAAGCCCGATCGCCATTTTCGCGATCGGGGCTTTTTGAAAACAAATCTCAGCTATCTACACTGGCCCTTTTGCGCAAAGTTTTGCGCAAAGGGACTTTTGCTGAGCAGGAGCAGCATAGTATTTCTGCAAAAAGCACTGATTTCTTACAGTAGGAAGTCAGTGCTTTTGCGGAAATTCAAGCGGCCAGTGTAGACAGCTGGCAAGTTTTTCCACAAAATCAGCCAGTCTAGACAGAGCCCAGGCTCAGCTGCAGCTGCTTCCAGCCAGGCTCTCCTGCAGGCTGGCTTGTTTAGAAGCAGGCAGGAGTAAGGGGCTGGCTGGGGGTGTGACCCACCCCCACTATCCAGGGTGGCCCAGCTCCTAGATCCCCCATCCCTGGCACCCTTTTTCCGGGGGGGGGAGGGGCTGCAGCAGTGCATACCAACTCGTCTTCCTCTTCCCTCTCAGGAAGCATAGGGAAAGTGCTCACCTTGCCCCTTCCTCCCAGCTGCTGAGAGGAGCAATGCTGCGGGGTGTGGACTTTATCCTCCCCGAGTCAGAGGCAGAAGAGCAGCAGCAACTGGGTAGGTGCAGCTGCAGCCCCCCCCCATCCTTCCAACATGGTGCCCTTGTCCCCCCAGCCCTGACTCCTGACCCCCCACACCTCGCTGCCTTAGACACTCTATTCTCGAGGTACCTTGCTGGCCAGTGCAGGGTCTGCCCCAGCAGCCCAGGCCCCATCGCCAGTGGGGCGCCGGTACTACCTGAGCCAAGGAGCTTGCAGCTGACGGAATTGGCGCTGCGTGTAACCCGCCGCCGTTAGCCTGCGGAACTCTCCGCCACCAGGTGCCCTCGGCGCCAGGGCTGCAAGGGCAGGGGCCGCAGTGCCAGCCGGGCATGCGCAGAGGCTCGTGGGCGGCCAAGAGCCGCAGGTGAGTGAGCGCGTGGGCACGCCACTCTCGCGCTAGCGCAGAGCTTACTCGCGCTCACCTGCCCAGCCGAAGGGAACTGGAAGCGGAAATGGCGTCATGCCCTCAGCGGGGCGGAGTTATGTGCGGGGTGTGCGAAGCCCCCCTCCTTCCGGCGGAGGCACTTCCGGGGCGGGTCCAGGAGAGTGGAGCGAGGCCGGCAAAGGGTGGTGAAGGGTGAGTGAGTGCGCGTGCGCGGGAGGGTGGGGGACACGGGCCTCCCCGCCCCCAGTCTGCGGCGGGGCCAGCCTCGGTGGGGGGTAGGGCTGCTCTCACCCCGTCTACTGGGGTCTCTCTTGGGGGAAGGGCTAGCCCCACCCCAGCAGCCTGCACTGGGGTGTCCCTGTGTATGTGGGGGGAGGGCTAGCCCCACCCCCGCAGCCTGCACCGGGTGTCCCTGTGTATGTGGGGGGCAGGGCTAGCCCCACCCCCGCAGCCTGCACTGGGGAGTCCCTGTGTATGTGGGGGCAGGGCTAGCCCCACCCCCGCAGCCTGCACCGGGGTGTCCCTGTGTATGTGGGGGGCAGGGCTAGCCCCACCCCCGCAGCCTGCACTGGGGAGTCCCTGTGTATGTGGGGGGAGGGCTAGCCCCACACTCTCATCCTATACTGGGAGGGGAGGAAGACACACACTGTAGTGGGAAGGTCCCTGCATGTGGGCTGCTGCTAGGTGCAGGCTAGCCCAACCCTCTGTAGTCTGTATTGAGGGGGCCCTGTGTGTAGGGGGGCAGGGCTGGCCCCACCATTTACAGGTTGTGCCTGTCATGACTGGTACCTCTGACTGTATGTGCCTTTCTGTGTGGACAGGGCTATTCCCCCCCCCATTCATACAACTTTTTTCTGGGGGGTGGATTCCCATGACTCCTCACCATGGGGTTGGGATGGGTGTCTTCTTGTGACCCTGCTGTGCAGGAACCTTCCCAGACAACCCCATGGCCTGTGAGAAAACGGCGTTTACAGTATGGGGCTTGGTAGGGCAGGACTCACAAGTGCCTCATATGCTGGTTGTGGCAGGACTGCAGTGATTGGTTCTTTGGGGCCCTCTGGACAGTGGCCACAGACACTTGTCATTAGGATCCACCTGCAATGCTCAGGTTGTCTGCCTGAATGCGTGATTGCTTGCCTGGCTAACATACAGGAATCTGTATTAATTGCTCCTAACTGTCTCTTGCAGCTCTGGGCACTGACACTCAGCTTCAGAATGGTTTTATTAGCAGTTTGGTTTAAATTGTGTGTAAACTAAACTGAAATAAGCTTATTTCATTGGCTATAAGAGTATCTGGTTACAGACTTCCCTTAAATAACAAAGAGTCTAAATAAAAGCAGTCTTGTTAATTTCATTGTCACTTTGCGTGTAGACAATTTGCATTCTCTCTCTCCTCTGCCATGTTGCTCATCTGGCTACAATTTGCAGATCATGGCCTGGAACTTGAGTTAAGGATGGAAGGTGGCTCTTCTTTCTGTGCATTCCCGTAAATGGAAAACCTAAGCAGTTTAAAATGCACTTGTTTGTCTGAAATCACTTTTTTCAACAGTGAAATGTAGCAGGTTTGGTTATTTCAATAAGTGCTTCAGAGTATATAGCAAACTAATGTGAGAATTTCGATACCGGTCACTTCTGTCAGGGATCTCCACTATTGAACTTCCGCAGCTGCATTACACAATGTTTTCATGTGAGAGGAGTACTGGTACATTTAAAACTACCTGGGAAATGCTGGGGAAACGGAGTTAATCAAGCTGAAATTTGGTAAGGGTACATTGGTAGTGTACTCTGTCAGCCTCTGCTGAGTAACTGATTCAGTACCTGAAGATAAAAAAATGAATGCCAAAAAGTTGACTCTATGCAGTGGGGATAAAAAAAAAAGAGAAGTCCTGTGGCACCTTATAGACAGATTTATTGGAGCATAAACTTTTGAGGGCAAAGACCCACTTTGCCAGATGCATGTACTTTGCCCACGAAAGCTTATGCTCCAATAAATCTGTTAGTCTATCAGGTGCCACAGGACTTCTCGTCGTTTTTGCAGATTCAGACTAACACAGCTACCTCTCTGATACTGGGGGTCAAAAAGGCATCCATAAGTGGAACATCAATGCATATCCCAGTCCTTTGTGTCACGGAATAGTGTGTTACCTTAAATTTTCATACTTGGCTTTAGTCGGTGTATTTTCATAGGAATATTCAGTTTACAGAAAATGTATTGGCAGCAGTCTCGTAGGCACCCTATGTCAGTGCAGTCTGAGATAAAGGATTGTGCTCGCTACAGGGTAAATATTGATTTCTGAACATCAGTTGAAGTTTTGATGAATCTTGGGTATGTAGTTACTTCCAGTTACAAAACTTTGCAGTCTTCAAATTTTTCTAAGTGCTCAAAAGTTAGAAAACGCCAAAGTTAAGGTTATTGCACAACTTCAACTTTGTCCCTTGTGTATTTCTTGTCACAATGACACAAATATCCTTTTTTCCTCTGGATCACTGTGTCTTTCCGTGTACATGTTTGGTGCTGTTCAAAAATTCCAAGTAGAAGACCTGATAATTTCTTTGGTTTTTCTCTGGGCCAGAATCTGTTTTCAGTTACAACAGTGTAAATCCTGAGTGACTCCATTCTGTTTGTCTCTTGATATTAATGCCTATGTGGTCCTGATTACCGCAGTATGTATCACAGTATTTTAATGTGTTTATCCTCAGAACACCTGTGACCCTGGGAAGTACTTATTATTTATTTGTATTACCATAGCAAATAGGCGTCCTAGTAATGAATTAGGACTCCATTGTGTTTGGTGCTGTACAAATGCAGAACAAAGAGACCGTTCTCACCCCTAAGGAGCTTATGATTTAAGTATAAGACAAGAGCCAATAGCTGAAGACGAATGGGGGAGCAGAAGAAAACAATGTGACAGTACTGGTTAGCATAGTAGACTGGTCTCAGCGTACCGGCAGCCTAATGCTGATACAGAGGCTTATCGGGTAGTCGAGTTCTCGACTGCTCGCTTACATCCCTACAGAGAACATGAGAACGGCCACACTGGGTCAGACCAATGGTCCGTCTAGCCCAGGGTTCGGTCATCTGACGGTGGCCAATGCCAGGGGCTTCAGAGGGATTGGGTAGATAGAGATTGTGGCGTGCAAGCACCTTTCACCTCTGAGTTACAATCTGGGCACTGCTTGGTGCTGGAGTTTGATGGCAACATAGTTCATGGTGGGGTAAGTAGTGTACACTGCAATGCATGCACATGGGATAGAATGAAGGAGGTACAGGCAAGTAGGGATGTAATCGGTTAACCAGGAAGCATCACCCTTTCTAGCGGAAACTTTCCAGTAACTGATTAACTGGTGGCCCAGCCAGGGTGGGGTAGTTCCTCCACCTGCTGGGTGGCGCGGTGGGCCCGGCCCAGCGGGAGCAACCTGCGCTCTGTCGGGCCCAGCCCACGGTGGGCTCGTCCCAGAGTGGCACACCGCCCACGGGATCCCGGTTAAGCGATTAACTGGGATTTTACATCCGTACAGGCAACCTTGCCATTGGCACTTGGCTTTTGAGCGTGTCATTTGCAACCGTAATGTTCTGAGTGTAATGTTTTAGAAATTGAGAACCTGTTTACACTGTAGCTCTGCTTTTGTACTGCTGTGCTGACCCGCAGTGTCCCCGGCTCTTCCAGATCTTTTGAGCAGTGTGTTGAATTTTGTGATATTTTAATTTTTTTATTTACTCAAATTGGCTCGGATTCTGCTAGCAAGCTCTTTTCTATTGCAAGAAACTGGCTCCTGCACGAATCCCCAGGACCAATGAATCCCTTCTTTTCCATTGGCTTAACTGATTGCATGATGACAGCCAGGCCTGAGCTTTTCAGTGCTGGTGGAAAGGTGCCATTAGTGCAGTGATGTGTGTTAGCAGTTTGTTTTTCCTTTATATGAAGCAGCGATTTTGAGAAATGGTTCTTAGCTGCACCCTCTGAAACTAGCTCCGTTTTCTGGACTTTAGAGCTCAGAATGGTTAATTTAATTTCATCAAGCCAGTGCAATTAATGTCTAATACCAATTTGCAGCAGCCTGTTTTTAACATTGTGCACTAGAGGTCTTAGGAGCAGAAGGCCAAAATGACAACTTTTTGTTCCTACCTTTAAAAAAAGAGCTTGAATGATACCCCAAGGAAACACCCCCTTATAACAGTCTGATTTTTGTAATGTGTCCATTGGACATCTGAAAAGGGGATTGATTCGAGCCTAGGGAAAGGATGTGATGATAGATTGGAAACACTTTGCTCAGACGATGGCCAAATGCTTTACCACGGACTGAGGAACTGAGGGCATTGTTTAGCTGGTATAAATCAGATGGGCTACAGCTGCCTTGGTCTTTAATTAAGATCTGTCATGACAAGGCTGTTCAGCACAAGGTGGAATAGGGAACTTTCTCCTTCCAAATTGGCCCTCCTCTTCTGTGGTAGACATTCCCAAATGTCTGTTGTGTTGGGGTTTCTAACCAGAACCATTCCTGCAGTTCCCCATTTTCTGCGACAGGATGGCCTCAGCCATTGAGTATTGGCAAAGAGAGTTTGGAGTGGGTGATGGGGAGAGTTTTTAATACAGATAGCTTTGTTCACACAAAACCAGCTCACCCTCTTAGAATTCAGGATGTTAAACACCAGCCCAGCTTGTCGGCATTCACTAGTCTGTTTATCACATTTTCTTAAAAACTTGTGACTCTGCAGAAAGAGGTAAAGGCCTCTTTCTTTCCTCAGCTTGAATTAATTATTTTTAGATGACTGTGTCACTCAGCAATGCTGAGGAGGTACTTGTCTTGTAAGCCACCACCTCCAAGAGCTTTCTATTGTGCTGGGGGGGACCCTTGTGCTGGAGGGAACCCTGTTTAGCACTCTCAATTGATTTTTCTGGCTGGTTTGTTGCATTCTGTTCAGGGTGCATAGATTTAAATCACGCGGTGGAAAGCCTCGATTTAAAGAATTGATTTTAATCACCATTTCCATTTATAGTTCAGTGATTGCCTAGAGAGAGGTGCATTTTCATTGGTTGATGTAACCAGTAAAACATGTTGATTTACAGCTAAGTGGAGCCTTTACACTAGATTTGATACCTCTTTTTGCTACCTAGGAGAGATGCTGTTTACATTGATTTATGCAATTAAGTAGCTTTTGAGATTCTTATTAATTGCACATTTTAGTATGTTAGAAAATAGCAATGAGTAAATAAGCAATATATATATCTAACTTTTTGCTTTTGATTTGTGTCAGGCTGCCTTAGGGATGGAAAATAGAATTTAATTACACACACAACAACACCTACAATTTATTTTATTAAACAAAACAACCTTAAATCATTTGGATACATGAACTTATCGACACATGTTTAACGTTAACCACTAAATGAGTTATTAAAGGAACAGAGGGATTAACTGTAGTCAGTGAATTGAGTCGTCAACCGAGGAGAAGTTTGTAAAGATGCCTGTGTGAAAGTGACCAGAGCTAGGGGTGCTGGAAAAAGGAAGCTCGGGACATGGCCCCATTATTTTTTGCCATCTGCAAAGGGGAGTGGGAGGTGGGTCTTGGGGTGAAGGAGCGTGTGGGGCCCCCCTACAGACACACTTCTAGGGAGCTTCCATCGCTCCTTAAATTTTACTTGCCAAAGTCTGTTGAAAATGAGAAGTCTGCTAAGTTACTTTGGCCTATTGTGCCTTATTTATAAAGCTTGGCCTCAAAAGTTGGATGTCCTCCCTCTCTCCCCCGATTCATTCTTTATGTTAACTCAGAGTTTGTGGTAGATGCTCATGGGTTCAGCATATTTATTTTGTATTTAAATGTTTTAAGAGATTATAGTAAGAATAGTCCTTAGCATATTTCATATTAAACTTGGATTTCATATTAAATTCTGATTTATTTTTAAGAAGAGAAGCTTAATATAATTTAAATATAGGAAAAAAGTCAGTTTAAATAAAAATGATTTTTATTTAAAAATCATTATTAATCCCTCTGGTTCTATTTTGCCATTTTATTGGGGGGCAGGGACTCAGAGTTCTCCCCTCCCTCAACTGGATAACCAAAACCAATGTAATGTTTACAACTTCACATATGCAGACTTTGTCCTTACAAGGAAGAAAAATCCCTTAACATGTTAAGAAATGACCAGTGTTTGCAAGGTGGAAGATCACAGTTTCCTACTGATTCTACTGTGTGCTGCAAAAGGCTGTTGACTTCCCAAAGGACCGGCTGTTGCGTGTGCTGGAGCAGATGTACGCTTCACAATGAAACAAGCAGCTAATGAGGTTTGCCCACTGTGGCTGGCTTAACGTGAACAGACAGCCCACAGGAAGAAGGGCTGTATCTGGGGGGTTTTGAGTTGTTGATGGAAGCTGAACACTCGGCATCTTATAAGATTGGGCCCTGTGGTAGCACGTTGAATGTTCTGTGAAATCTCTGCAAAAAGCATATTACAATTATGTCCTATTCATGAAGCATGTGGAAGGCCCCATCACATGTGCTATCTGATCCCAGAAGAGATCATTTTATGCTTGTAAATGCTACTCTCTTCGTGCTTAAATTTACAGAGAAGTCTGGGTACAAAGAAACTTTAAAATCCTGAAGTGTTTCTTTTTTGCCTAGAAGCAATCATTCACTTAACTTTGTCATTGGCCTTACCTTTCTTTGCAGATGCAGGCATGGGCCATTTGGCATTTCTGGTTTTCCCAGCAAGAGCCAGGATAACACAAGAAAAAGGTCCCCTCCTTTAATTAATAAATGTCAGACAAAGTTATAGTTTATGTACAGTAATTCCTCATTTAACACTATAGATATGTTTCAGAAAATGATCATGTTAAGTGAAAACGTGTTATGCGGGGTCAATTTTCCCATTGAAAATAATGGAAAAGGTGCGGGGTGCGTTTCAAGCGGTGGTGTCTGTTGGGACCGGGACATAAGGTTGGGGGAGAAAGGGGACTGGGTTACAGCAGGGAGGGGAGGTGTTTGGCTCTGGTGAAAGGAAGGGGAGGAGAGAGGAGGGGGATTGGGTTGGGAGTATGCCCCTGTGACGGGTCTGCTGGACCCACACTGTGTCCGGCGAGGGGGGGGGCCGCAGAATGGCGCAGTGAGCAGCAAACCCTCTGCCGCTTTACAGGGAGGCAGGGGGAGACCTGCGCAGCTGCCAGCGACGGGCCAGCTGGGGAAACCCAGCCACCGGCCTGCAAGTGGGGCTGGAGGAGAGGGGGCAAGGCATCTGGTGAGGGAGAGTCAGCAGGGAACAGTGCGGCGAGCGGCGAACCCTCCGCCGCTTTGCAGGGAGGTGGGGGAAGCCCCGTGCAGCTGCCGGCAACAGGCCGGCTGGGGAAATCCTGTTATTCCGGGGATGGTCGTGTAATTCAAAAAACATTCCTTAAAAAAAAAAATCGTGCTATCGCGAAAACGTGTTAAGCGGGCATGTGTTAAATGAGGAATTACTGTACTTGGGATCCATTCATTGATGAGGATTGACAGGGAGGTACAGGCAGTCCCCGGGTTACGTACAAGATAGGGACTGTAGGTTTGTTCTTAAGTTGAATTTGTATGTAAGTCGGAACTGGTACATATTGTAGGGGAAACTCTAGCCAAACATTTCTCCAGAGCTCAGTTTTATTCTCCACACCTCAGTTCCGTCAGTCCTTTATTCTCAAGCTGAGGTGTCTGCTGAGAAAAGCGCTCCGCGTCTCCCTGGTCTGCTGGGGGTGCTAGCTTCGCGTCTCCCTGGTCTGCTGGGGGGAAGCAGCTAGTGCGGGGTTGCCTCACCCCGTTTGTAAGTAGGGATCCGATGTAAGTCGGATCCATGTAACCCGGGGACTGCCTGTACTTTGAGGAGACCAGGAGTCAGACAGCTTCTTTATATATCATATGGCATGTCCCCTCTCCCAAATTCTGTTGTACCTTTAGTTTTAATTGAGAATAATATTCAATGCATTAAGTGCCCCATATCGTGTGCGTCACAAGGAGCTAGTGTTCGTAATGAGACCCCACAAAATCCTCTGCCACTTAATCTTCGGGACTCCTGGTGAAATCGCTGTGCTTTTGATTCAGATTTTAGGACTTGTGGGTGAGTGAGGTGCGGGTTAGACAGTCTCTGCAGTAATCAGTACAGACCCGTTAAGTTGCTGATTACTGTAGCTAGACCACTTGCACTGAAAAACTAATTAGCCAAAGTGAGTGGCATTGTACTGACGCTGTGAAGTCTACAGGGCAATAAAAGGTGCTTGCACCGATGACATCTGATTTTCGATGTCTCAGGAAGTTAGTAATAACCAGTAGTCAGTCACCCTCATATGAGTTAATGCTACTGTTCCTATTTAATTTTCATAACGTGCTCTGACATTGGCGCACTTCAGGGGAAAAAACCAGCAAATGTGTCACACAGTTTGAATCCTGTATCATAATGAGAACTACTCCCGACTGGATGATCTGTCTCTTGGAAAATGACACGTGCTTTCAAGAGAAGCTTGCCAATGGCAAAATGAGGAGAGCGAGAAATGAACGACTTTCCAGGAAACAAACAATAGATATGGCTTTACACACTGCCAGGACCCTGAGTTCTCTCTGGAGCATGATCTGATACTGCAAGGCAGCTGAGACAGAATGACAGATGCCTGGCACTAGGATCGTTCCCTCTGGGGCGCCTGGCATTGGCCACTGTCGGCAGACGGGATACTGAGCTAGATGGACCTTTGGTCTGACCTAATGTGAGGTTATTGGATTGTGCTACAACTACTCAAGAGAGAGATCTTGGAGTCATTGTGGCTAGTTCTCTGAAAACATCCACTCAGTGTGCAGCGGCAGTCAAAACACCAAATGGAATGTTAGGAATCATTAAAAAAGAGATAATGAGTCAGAGAATATCTTATTGCCTCTAAATAAAACCATGGTACGCCCACATCTTGAATACTGCGTACAGATGAGAGTGCTTCATCTCAAAAAAGATATATTGGCATTGGAAAAGCTTCAGAAAAGGGCAACAAAAATGATTAGGGGTTTGGAATGGGTCCATATGAAGAGAGATTAAAAAGACTTGGACTTTACAGCTTAGAAAAGAGGAGACTAAGGGAGGATATTATAGAGGTCTATAAAATCATGACTGGTGTGGAAAATGTGAATAAGGAAGTTATTTATTTATTCCCACAATATAAGAACTAGGGATCACCAAATGAAATTAATAGGCAGCATATTTAAAACAATCAAAAGGAAATTATTCTTCATTCAGCACACAGTCAACCTGTGGAACTCCTTGCCAGAGGATGTTGTGAAGACTAGGACTTCAACAGGGTTCAAAAAAGAGCTAGATAGATTCATGGAGGTTAGGTTCATCAATGGCTATTAGCCAGGATGGGTAGGAATGGTGTCTCTATCCTCTGTCTGGAAATGGATGACAGGAGAGGAATCACCTGATGATTACCTGATGTGTTCCCTCTGGTATTGGCCACTGTGGGAAGACAGGACACTGGGCTAGATGGTCTGACCCAGTATGGCCGTTCTTATGTAGTATGAAAATACAAAGCATTGTTGCAACCACTCTTATATGTTTGTACAAAATGGGCCAAGTGAGGTGTCCATAGAAAGCTTATGATTCGCTGATTCTGTTTATACAATTTGTGTGCATGTACCCTTTTTATACTTGAAGATATGAACATTAGCTGCGTGTCTGTATTTCAGACACTAGCACATGTTGCAAGATTTGCCCGTTGTTTAGGGTATTCTCATTACTTAGGGTTGCTCTTCTGGGGGGGAGGTTGATAATTCTATCAATATGCTACTTTTGTTCTCATACGGAGCTCTACTTCTCCCTCCTACCTGTTACCTCCCAATGAAGCTATCCTGAACGGTGCGGCGGGGGCTGTTCCTGCCCAGCTGGGCCACTGGTTAACCAGTAAGCCTCACCTGGTAAGGGTGGTGCTTTCCGATTAACCAGTTGACATCCCTAGTAACCACACGAAGGGAGCTAAACGAACAAAACTGTTACAGTATTTAACTTAAATCTGATTACAAAAATTAGGGCTAACAAACTGATCACACAAAACAGTCAGGAGGCTACACCTAGAGTGAGAGAGAGATCTCAGCACTCTGTAAAGCCTGAATCAGTTGGGGTTCCCATGGGGTGATGGTAGCTGGAGGTCCAGAGTGTTGGAGACAGGCAGAGCAGAGCTCCCAGTATCATCAGTCAGTAGAAGATGAAGTCCCAATGGCGTGGATACAATTCAGATCCAGGCATCGGAACACTTTTTACTTGAGTTGCGGGTAGGGGGTTGTATAGGGCAGTGTTTCTCAGCCAGTGGTACGAGTAGCCTTAGGGGTACTTGAGAGACGTCTGGGGGGTACATCAACACAACTGACATTTGGAGAAAACTGAATTTTTGTGTTAAGTTTTACAGCGCTTTATTATTTTTGTACTTTTTACACCCAAAAATGTCATCGCCTGCCTGGCTACAATTAAGTTGTTTAAGCAAATGTGTTGCAATGGTAGAGAAAAAATTTGTGTCTGAAAACTGTAGGTACTGGGGGTACTTATAATTTTTTTTAAAAAGGGGTACTTTATAACAAAACGTTGAGAAACACTGGTGTAGGGGAACAACAATGGTTGAAGAAGGAGCACTAGATCTGTTTGTAGGTAAACTGATAGTTCAAGGGAGTATTCTAAAGCGGTTTAGTTTAGGCTACGCAATAGGAACTAATCATTCCTGGCTATGGGCGGTGTTCCTTCCAGGGAGCTCAGAATGCAATTAGGCAGTTTTGGTATTTTGGATACCACTAAAAGGTTTATTACTAAAATCGATCTGATGACTGCTCCTGCCTTCTGTGTCCCAGAGTGCTTGCTTTGGAATCTCTGTTCTCCGTTCTGTGTGCTAATGGAGATGCCTCCGTTCCATCCCTGTTGCAAATGAAGCTGAGGGTGTTTCCTGAAGCCAGTCACTCTTGTTCGGAAGGGTTTCTGTGTGTCTTCCCCTGACTTCTCATTGCTTTTTGCAAGTCTTCCTTGTGGTTCAAGCAGAGGCCAGGGGGGCGGGTCTCATGAGTGCTCCGCCCTGGTTAGCTAGCCAGCATGTCTGGGAGAGGCTGTTCTGGTTGATTGGCCCATCAAGGAGCATTTAACCAACAATTCAACATGGGAGGCCCCCAGCTACACTGAATGGACTCTTCTGCAAACCTTCAGCCTGGAATGTGGGCCCTGCCTAAAAAGGACACAGACAGGTGACTTGCTCATGTGACAAACTCTGTGTTATCACTGTGTTTTTCCACAGAGCCGTGGGAGTTCCTCCTGCTGGCCTAGGCTATAAACAGGACTTGTCTTCAACCCAACTTCTCCTCTCTGGAGGATCTTTGCTGCCATCGGAAGCATGAGAAAGGGACTGATGACCCATCCCAACAGCAGATGTATTGCAGAGACCTGATTTAACTCTCCTATAAGCCTACACCAAGAACTTTGGAATTGGTGTATGTATTTGATTCCTTTAACAATTTAACTCTCACCCTTTCTTTTTATGTATAAACGTTTAGATGTTAGTTTCTAAAGGACTGGCTATCGGCATGCTTTTTGGGGCAAGATTGGAGTTCTGCATTACCTGGGAATGTGGCTGGTCCCTTGGGGTCAGAAGAGCCTCTTTTGATTTGGGGAGATGGGTTTTCATAACCTCTCACCTGTCTAGGGAATGGTACTGGTGGGGCACAGGAGAACTGGAGTGTCTGTAGGGAATTGCTTGTATGACCTCTTGCTAGCCAGGGTGGTAAACCAAAGTGCGCTCGGTGGCTGGTTTGGTGTGCCTTGTAGTGGAGGACCCTCCGTCTTGGGTTGTAGATAGCCATTTCTCTGAGCAATTCGTCCTGATTTGACCCTCTCAGCAGCGCCCCCAGGAGCCTCCTGTATCACACCCAATATGGCCGTTCTTATGATGCAAACTGACCGTGAGGGGGTGAGAAGCGACTCTTGCCGCATAGAAGGGCCAAAAAGTCTCGTGTCTCCTCAGGACCCTCCTCCTCCTTGCTATCGCCACAAACTGACCACTGGGAAGATGGGGAAAGTGGCAGAGCTAGTCCTACTGCAGACACCTCAGGAATGGACTTGTGCCTTGTGACCATTTGGCTTCCAATAGGCATTCAAAGTCTTATTTGGTGGAAGTTAAATTTCAGGCTTTTGCCCGAATGGTTCGCTAGAGCAGACGTTTAGTGCAGCCCCTCGGGCTGTGTGTGTTTCAAGGCGACTTTGCTGTTGAAAATATTACGTGGCTCTTCAGAGAGGAAAAACTCGCCTCGGCTTTTGCAGCGTTCCTTGTGGATTTCAGGAACTTAGTGCCCTCCCCCCCCATTGACATCAGCAGGGCAGAATTTGGCCCATCCGGTCCCGGCTCTGTCAGGTGGGTCCCTAGTGAGTTCACACACCTGTAGTGCAGCAAACCCTCCACAGAAATGGCTTCAAGCGTGGAAGGAATGCTGCTTGAGGGAATGTAACTTCTTACGCAGAGAGCGGTGAGGGGAAGCTGCCTGCTTCTTCCTCCTGTCTGTGTTTCAGGCATTTTGTCGGGCAGGCAGAAACGTTTCGGCCTGAGGGGAGGTGAAAGCGGCGGGTCTAGCCCCTAGGACGGCAGGCTGCGTTTCAGACAGAGTGCTCGCTCTGGGGAAGGTGCAAACAAGCTGGACTTGAGCCTCGGGTCCAGAAAAAGGTGGCGCTGTCGTTCAGGGATGAGGCAAATGTGGGCTGTTACTGTAGGCAGAGACAGGATGGGCTGAGAGCTAATCCGTCCAGTGGCATGAGGCGTTTGAGCTCCACACAGCTGCTCTACAGGTCAGTTGAAAGGAGATGCTTAGAAACTAGCTACACAGGCCAGACCTCCCTAGTCCGGCACCCTTGGGACCTGAGCGGTCCCAGACAAGAGAGTTTGCTGGACCAGGGAAGGTCAAGCCCCGGGTTCTCCCTGGGCTCCCCTCCACTCTGGGAGAGCCCAGAGGCCTAACTCCCCCAGCCCACCTGCCTGGCTCTGCTGCCCCCAGCCCACTCGCAGGGCTCTGCTCCCTGCCCCCAGGCGGGCGGCAGCCACTTCTAGGTCTCCTGGCCCACAGGTCACTGGCTGTGGGGGCTGCCGCCTGCCAGGCTGGCTCCACTCCCAGCCGCTCTCAAGCTCCGTGGCTGGGGCTGTCTGATCTAGCAACATCTGTGGTCCTGCCGCACCAGGGATGCGGCTGGGCCAGAGAATCCTGGACAAGAGACGTTCAACCTGTACCTTGCACAGGGCGAGCTATGAGTCGTTCTTTCAGTGTAGTGGTGCATTGCTGCATCAAGGGGGAGGGAGAGCAGAGAAGCAAACCTGGAGCGAAGGTGGGGAATGGCCTGCCGAAGGACAGGCAGCGAGCTCGCGGTAAACATCTTAGTAGTTTAAACAACGTTTCATTTGCATGGACATCACAGGAGAGCAACTGCAGCACGAGGGGAGCGCGTGAATCCCAGAGTGGTGGTGAAAAGTCCCGGGGGTAGGCAGGTTAGTCTGTAACTTTAAAAACAAGGTGCAGGCCTGTGGCAGCTCAGAGACTAACCCATGTTGTGTTGTGGTGAGTGTCTCTGGGCGGTGACAGCGGCTCCTCAGCCCATTGTGTGGCTGCGTGCGCCCTCGTGTGCTGCGGCTTGCAAGTGGGGATCCTCTCGCCAAACCCCGGGCCCTAGGAGGTTCTGTTCCATGTGCTGCTTCACGTGGGGCCAGGATATGGAGCCATCACAGCCAAACAGCTCTTCGTACAGCGTTTGATACGCATTCCTAAGGCTGCTCGTCTGGCACAGAAGTCTCCTGTTCTGGGACTTTCCAGGACCTCTGGTTTCTGCCGCAGCCAGTGCGGCTCAAGCTGGCCCTAGGGCCAACTGCTCAGGTGGCCCCCAGATCCAGTTGCCCCAGTGGCAGTCCTGGAGCAGCAGGGGGTACCAGGCCACCTTGGAGGCTCTCAGAGCAGCAGGGGGCTTTCAGCCCCTCCTCCGCCATCAGAGCAGGAGCCAGTGGTTGGTTCCTGGGCCCTGCAGAGCAGCGGAGTCGGGGGTGTTGATAGTACAAGTCAAGGACTGGTCATGGGGGGTGAATTTTTGCTTGTGACCGGTCTATAACTTTCACTAAAATACCCGTGACCAAACCTTAGCCTTCCATATCGCTTGCCGGGGCTCCAGAATCCAGCACGTGAGTGAGGTTTCAGGGAAGGAGCCGCTGTTGAGCAGCGAGGCGGAGTCTGTGGGAGGAGCGGAGGTGCCGATGACAGGGCAGGGTTTAATTACCGAACAGCTGCCTGGCCTGCTTTGAACCCCTTTGGGGTTAGTGTAGCAGCTGGGAGTACCTGGCTCTGCGCTGCTGGCAGACCACACGGCAGCGGAGCCGTCTGAAGGTGGGGCTGTGGTTTGCTTTTGTCTCCAGTGCAGCTGCTTTCCAGGTTCCTTTGTGCTCCCAAGAGCAGAGCTGGGCTGTTCTCTGCTCTTTTCGGCTGGGCTCTCTAGCTGCAGGAGGCCAGGCATGCCCCTGGGTGAGGTATAGGGCCCTGCCCCCATGGAAACAGTAGAACTTCTCTGTCTCTCAGGGAGGTGGATTAACTGCGCCCAGGCCCCTGACGGGTGGGGGGCAAAGGAGGCAGTTGCCTCGGGGCCAGTGATTCAAAGGGGCCCAAAGCTCCTGGCTGCTGCCGCTGCCACTGCCGCTGGCCCTTTAAATTGCTGCTGGATCACCGCACTGGGTGCTCTGGGCTGGGAGGGAGGCTGGCTTAGTGTGCTTTAGGCAGGCTGCACAGGCCCCGCCCCTTCTGCCTGAGGCCACGCCCCTTCTGGGAGCACAGAGCCGGCCCCCCTCAACCTTGCCCGGGGGCCTGCAGAGGCAGTCGGCTCCCCAGACTACGCCAGTGAGAGCTCTCCCGTATGTTCACTAATGCGCTGCAGGGGCGCTGCTGCCCGGCTGTATGTGAAGCTGAGCCTGTGGCCCTGCTCTGCCCTTCAGAAGGTGGCTGATCCACAGCCTGAGCGATGTGGCTACACTGCTGTGGGGCGGGCCTGGCCTCGCAGCGCTGTCTGCACCGGCGCTTGGCTCCGGTGGCGGCGGAGCTGTATCCCTGGCTCAGAGCATCGTCCCCAGAAGTGCCCCAGCTGCGCCCCTGCCAGTTTGTCCTGTGGACCAGCCCTGAGAGTCCTGCCCCAATAGGAAAGCAAATGCCGGGGCCGTGTTTCTGAGCTGGGCGTTGCTGCAAGTGAAGGGAAGGTTGCTGCGGCGGGCGGTGCCATCGCCCCGGCATTTATTGCCCTTCTCCTGCCTTAAATGACTGGGAAGAGATTTGTCACCTGTTTAAAAACGTCTCCTGGAAAGGCTCCAGGCGTTGCCCTCATGGAGCCAGTGGAGAAGCCGCAGTCCTCGGCTGGAGTGGGATGGAGGGACCCTTCCGTGGTTCTGGTCGTGGCTGGTGGGTGCCCCCTGTCAGATCAGGAGCTGCTCTAGCAGGATCCGTGGCGCGCAAATGTGCTGCTCGTGGGACCAGAGGGCTGGGCTCAGCTCCCCTTGGCCTTCTGGCTGGGCTCTGCATAGCAACGAGCAGCCACGTCGCTGGGGAAGAGGCCATCTGCCATCGGAGAGGTCACTAGAAGATTTGGCGGGCAAGACCTGCTGCTCACCCAGGGATTCGCTCCCGGGGATCAGCCCCTGTGACCGTGCCCCTTGCTAGCCATGTGTCCCCTCCCGTTGTTTCATTACCGTGAGGCTCTCTTCCCCGGGAGTCCTCCTCAGAACCTGTCCTGGTGCTTGGGGCTCCCCCGCAGGGTGCTGCGTTACCTGTGTAGCCACAACCACAAAACAGATCAATGCCCACAAAACAGATATTAGACAGGATCACAAAGAAAAAACAGTTTCTTGCCATTTCAACCAGAAAGGACACTGTCTCAATGACTTAATTACCTGCATCCTGCTTCAGAAGCCTTTTAAATCTGCACTTGAAAGGGAATCCTCTGAACTGTCATTCATGCTAAAATTCGACACTCTACGCGTCGGTCTCAACAAAGACGCTAACTATCTTACCCATTACAAAGATAGCTTCCCCAATTATCACCTCTAATACCATTAGCTCACAGACATTTACCTTCCCCACCCTGCATCCCCCTTCTGTTCTGAAATGTGATTTGTCCTTTTCATATGTGTTCATTTTTTTAATTGTATCCTTTGGTATATATGGTTGAGACTATTTTCTTCCACTGTTTGATCTGAGGAAGTGGGTCTGGCCCACGAAAGCTCATCATCTAATAAACCATCTTGTTAGTCTTTAAAGTGCTACATAGTCCTGTATTTTGTTTCTCATACTAAGGCCTGCTTGTCTTTTCCTCTGGACTCGCTGTGCTGGGCTAGCGTGGATGCAACAGTCCCCAAATGCAAACAGCCTTGATGGACGTGGCCTTCTCAATCTCCTGTTCTTGAATCATCTCTCTGAAGCTGCTAGGGCCGCCTCTTCTTTGGGGTTTTCCATCGCAGGGCTAGGCACTGTCTTGTAGCATGAAGTGCATAGGGTCCTTATTACATGCCTTGCCAGAGGGGAAAAATGCAGAGTAGGCGCTGATCCAGATCTGAGAGAGGAAACAGCCCTGTTCATGCAGCATCTGCTCCAAAGGCCCCATGGCCTCAGGAGGCAATGACTGTGTGTGTTTCCTTTTAACACTGGAAAGTGTGTGTGTGTGTGTGTGTGTGTGTGTGTCTCTCTCTCTCTCTGGTTGGTGGGTTTTGCCCATGTGCTCAAGGTCTAATTGCCATATTTGGGGTCAGGAAGGAATTTTCCTTCAGGTCAGATTGGCGGAGACCCAGCGGGTTCACCTTCCTCTGCAGCATGCTATGGGGCCTGGATCACTTGCAAGTTTGAACTTGTGTGAATGGTGGATTCTCTAACTGGAAGTCTTTTAAATCATGATTTGAGGCCTTATGCATAAAGCTAGGATTCTGTCAGAAGTCAACAACTTGTGATTTTCCCGGATGTTTGTTCTTGTCAATTCCAGTGAAAACATTAGATTCAAGCAAAAATGAGAAATGCGATTCCCTCCCCGCTTTGTGAAAATTGGCAGATGAATATGCATAACTTTATGCAAAACAGGTTGTGTAACATATCAATTTTATAGTCACAATCTGTGGAATGTGTATATTCTATTTTTGTGCATGCATCATTCTTGCATGGGAAGTTAGAAATATGAAGTGTGGATCTGTGTATAGCTCTAAATATGCTAATGACGGCTATTACTGGTGCCCCGGAAACTTAATGACTCAGTGTTCAAATCAATGACCTGTGAATGGCCTGTTTGTCCTGTGAGCCCAGACTGTGGTTGGTCCTAGGAAGACATGTGTCCATGCCACCTGGTACTGCACTCTGTCTTGAACCTGGTAATTTTCCATGGGGCTGGGAGATGAAAAACAAAGGGTTCCCGCCCTGGGGAAAAGTCCATGGAAGCAATGGAAAGCAATCAACTTTTGTCTTGAACTGCCTTTTGAAACTGCCTGGCTCACCCTATGAGGACTTGGAAGAAGCTGTGGACCCAAGTCAGAGTAAAAGATCCACCCTGGTTTGAAGCTTTTACCTGAAATAAAAGACCAGCTGTTTAGGGTAAGAATTTGCACATAACAAGTTTCTTAGGGGACTGGATCTAGTTCACCATTTTGGGTTTGTTTTAATTTAGTGACTTACTTTGATCTGACTGTTTTCACCTGTAACCACTTAATCCTCCTGCTTGTACTTAATAAAAACACTTTTGTTTATCATCAGGCCCGGTGTAAATCATTGTTGCCTGGGGGGGAGCAACCACTGTGCATCTCTCTCTTTCATTAATAGAGAGCTCATCTTATGAGCTTTCTCCGTGTAAAAGCGTTCACAGGGTAAGAGGGATTTATTTGGGGTTTTGGTCCCATTGGGGGGTTGGTTTCCTGGGCACTGAGCCCTTAGCACTGCATCCTCCCAGGACTGAAGTGGTTCAGTGTCTGTGCTGCTCTGCAGGGGGGCAGTAACCCCACTCTGTGCCTTGGCTGGGGGAGACCAGAGGATCTGGCCCAGCAGGACAGGGGGGTGGGGAGCCCGAGAGCAGGAAGGCCGGCGTCCGGGACATGACCGGCACCTGGGGCACAACCCTAGGGGACCTGTGTGATTGCACCCCCGTCACACACTTATTTCCTCTAAAATCTGCTGTTTAAAATGCCATTTTGTGCACAGTTGTTGCCAGCGACTGTGTTGGGGGTAGAAAGCAGAGCAATTCCCCGGGGCCCTGCAAAGCTAAGTGACGGGTGGCCGGCTCAGCCTTCACCTTTGTGTACATTTCCGTGGTTTATTGTTGGTTGCCTGCATCCCACCCGTGACTTAATAAAAACTTTCCCCGTGCCAGAATCATAGCCTTGGCTCTGCGTGTGGGCGGCGGAGGGTCTGTGGCCTGCCATGTGTCAGAGGTCAGACTAGATGATCATGATGGTCCCTACTGGCCGTAGAGTCTGTGAGATCTGTGGCTGAGACTCCTGACGGAGGTTAAATGTTCAGACCCGCCCTGGGCATGTGACTGCTCCGGAAAATTGGCTTTGTCGTCATGTTTATTGGCTCTTAAATAATCTTTTACGACAAGCTGTCGTGCAGCCTTTGTTCAAGGCCACTGGAACACTGTATTGTTCATTCTTCCCTTTTCCCTACGGGTTTAATGAGGCCTGAAAACTAACCTGGTGCAAAGTTGGGTTTTATTATGGTTGTGGGGTTTAAGCGCTGAGTTTCTGGAACGTGCCTGAGTGGTTTTTTTTGTTTGTTTGTTTGTTTTTAAAGCTCTTACTCTTGTGGCTTTTGGAATAAATTAACAAGCAGACCAACCTGATGACTTGCTTCCGTGACACAGGAGCTGAACTGGTCTCATGAGTGTGACTCCGTTTAGTCCGACGTGGAGACAAAAGATGCCTTGGTAGAGCAAAAGGAAGGAGTTCACCCAAGCTAATTGTTGTCTCTGCTGTTTTTCATTTATTTCCATTATGAGCACTTTTGGCTGTAAAGTCATGAGATTGTGAGTTCCTTTGGGGGGTAGGAAGCTCACAAATATGGGCCTAGTGCTCTTCGGGTCCTGCACTTTATAATGCAGACATACGGACGGACATGGCCTGTGCCCTGGAGCGAAAGCATTAGCCCCCCCCCATGGCCCTGCCTGCTCTCCTCTGCCATGCATGAAAGAGAGGTGCAGTGAAGCTGCCCGAATAAGGGGTTCCTAGTTATAAAGTCCTTGCTGAGTGTCAGAAAGGAAATAATGTCTTTGACATACTTTTTGACTATCTGTAAAACTGGATGAACAAGGGAGAGTATCTGTGTAATTTATTCCTGGGCAGGGGGTGAAGGCAGGGCTGGGGAAGTCAGTGCCCCAGCCCCGCCCCTTCTGCCAAGGTCCCGCCCCCACGGGGGCCAAGTCCCACCCCCAGCACCATGAGGAGGGCAGGTGATGTGTGGCCCCAGAGCACGGGGAGAACGGATGCTTGGGGGCAGCAATGCTCCGCCTTCAATATGCCTACAGTAGGTGTTCTGGGGGGCGGAGTCTGGGCTGGCGATTTGGGAAGGCAATGCCTTCCCCTGCCTAGCGTACCCACCACCCTGAATGTATTCAACTGCTGCTAGAAAAGCTTCACCCATATTACCTGGCCAAGTGTAGTTTCATTTTATTCTGGGAAGGTTTCATTTTATTCTGCGGTGCGTTCGCCCACCCCCTGGCTTGCCCGCCCTGAGGCTAGAACCGTGCTGCGTCAGGGGGGCCCTTTGGTTTCTCAGAGACGGGTTAATGGGTTTGTTTAGCTCCTGTGCAGAATGACTCAGTGTTTGTGTTCCTCTCTCCTGGGGAAACTCCTGTGTTCATTCCTAGGGAACGGCTTTCTTGTTTATCATACGTGAACCTCAGAGTCTCCCTCGGCTGATATGGCCTGGGCTTGTACTGAAATCTGTATTAGCCAGCAAGCGTCGGTGTGCCAGTGAAGGACGCTTTCAGTGCGTGCTTTTCAGTAAAGGTGATCTACAGACCCGGTCAGGGTCCTCCAATCTAGCATACAGGAGAGCTGGTGGCCCTTCTCAATCGTCCCTGTGCGGCTGTGCCCAGTCTGAGTGGTGATGTTTTTCAGGTGAATGTCAGCGGAGCTGTATTTCTTCCTCCTCATTCTCTCCCCTTCTTGCAGTGTGGGAACCAAAAGTTCTTTCCTCTTTCACGGGAAGCTGTGCCGAGACCACGTGATGATATTTGCTTAGCTCGTATTTAACACCCTGAGTTTTTTTCCTGCTGTGCCATGGTTACTAACTCAGTGCTTTCCAATCCCAAGCCCCAAGGCAGTGACGGAGTATTCCCTACCTGGCGTGATCTGATCTATTCCACCAGCTAGTGTAGCACTGTCCTCTCTGTTACTGCAGGTGGCCCCGGCTCTCTGATGAATACTGAGGAGTGGTCTGGGATGGATAACAAGGACTTGGAGGCCGAGATCCACCCTCTGAAGCGGGAGGACGGAAACGCTCCAGATAACCCTGAGAACTGTACAGAGAAAGAAGGTGCCTGCAGGAACGCCACCCGCTTGTCGCAGCTCTCCCGCTGGCGCACGGCTGCCTTCTTCCTCTCCTTATTCCTGTGCCTGATTGTGGTGTTTGCCTTTTCGTTCATCATCCCGTGTCCGGTGAGGCCTGTTTCCCAAAGGACGTGGAACAGAAAATACGGCAGTGTGGGTGAGTGGGAGTATTTCGGAGCGCGCGTTTTCCCGTGCCCTTCATAATCAGGATTGTAGGATCCTGGCTAACAGGTGGGCTGCACTGTGGCCTGCAGGGAGGTTGCCCGTGAGCTGAAAATATCCCCGGTGTTGATAGGCCATGGCCATCAGCATTGGAGTGGCCTTCTGGTAGGAGTTTGAAATCTTTTATACATAGACAAATTAGGTGCTGCCTTCAAACGCTAGAAAGGCAGCAGATGGGGGCCTTCCACTGGGCTGTGCTTGAGGGGGTATTTTTACAGAATCGACCTAGATTGTGGTCAAACTTTAACTTAAAATGTTCTTTACTTGCCTTTGAGCTGAAATGTAAAAGCTCTTACAGGGGCCTATCTCCACCAGAAATGATACCTCTATTTTACCATCATTGGATTAGTGAAAGGAGAGAATTGTGAGTTTCTTGTAAGTTACCCGCACACTTAGGCCTAATCTACCCTACACGCACACACACCCCATCGATCTAATCTATGCAACTTCAGCTACACAAATAATGTAGCTGAAGTCAACCTACTCACCGTGGTGTCTTCCACACAGTAGGGTCGATGAGGGCTGCTCTCCCATCAACTCCAGCTACTCTTCTCGTCCCGGTGGAGTACCAGAGTTGACAGGAGAGCGCTGGAAGGTTGACTTATCGTGTCTCAGCAGACATGATAAATCGACCGCCGGAGGATCGATCACTGCAGCGTTGATTCACCCTGTAGTGAAGACCAGCCCGTAATCCCGACTTAAAATGGCCTTTTTCTGACCTCCTCTGAAAAGCTAGATGCAGCTCCGTCGCAGCCACACAGGCCAGGCCTTTGACATGACACCCCTCGCAGTTTGCTTTGCCGCTTGAATCCTCCTCCATCAGTTTCAGGGGAGGAGCTTGTGTAACAAGCCGTGGCCACAGCACACGGACGTGCACAGGGCTTGACGAACTGTGGCGAAAGCCGCTCGCCAGCACTGCACATGCGCAAGAGCCACATTGCGCATGCGCGTGCCGCCGGTAAACGGGGTGCCGGGCTGAAATCTACTCGCCATGGGCGAGTAGATTCAATAGATTGTCGAGCCCTGGGCATGCACATCAGCAGGGATCTGACCCAGCACCAGACACACAGCCCTGCTCCCTAACGGAGAGTTCCACTGACGGAGCGCTAATACCAGGCTGTTGTATCTGCCGGTGCCAGCCATCAGAGACCATTGCAATGCCTTCAATCCGTGTGTTACATGAACTCAGGTCAGAGCGTATCGAAGTCTCTTAGCTGTCTGACTCTCCTAAATGCACAGGTTGGATTCTGTCCCAGCTGGACACGCTGTGGTTGGGTTTTATTTGCATTTCTGTGGTGGTGCATAGGGATCACAGTCCTAAAGCCGCCGTCCCCCATGCTAGGTGCTGTTCAAGCACTCGCCCAGACGAACGCTCCTCTAACTCACCTGTGCCTTCCCAAAGCAAAGGGAGAGGGTAACAGTCAGGCTTTTAAGAAGCTGCATTTTCCTCCAGTTACCTGCATGATCACTGTACCTCCAGTCCTGCCCTCTAGCACCCGCTTTGTGTCTGTCTGCAGTGACCTACAAGTTTCTGGCTGTAGAAGACTTGAACGAAGACAAAGTGCAAGATGTGATCTTCGTTTTCAAAGATACCAACGGCAGCAGCGCTTTCAATGGCTCCTGCTCGGATGAAGGTAATGGTGACTCTGAGCAGGAGCAGACAGATGCCTGGCGGTGAGGGATGTGCTCTCTGAGGGCTGGTCGGTCATGCTGCTGAGACAGGGACCCCTGGGCTGGGGGGAATTGTCCTCACCAGAGACAAGGAATAGATCTCCCAAGAGACTAGTGTGTGATGTCCATGCAGGATGTGCCGAGCCCTGCTGCTGTCTCCTCTGTCCCAAAGCCAGAAGCGCTATTCCCCAAGCATGGGTGGCGGGTGAAAGCCCAGCTGGGGAAGGCAACCCCCAGCCCTGCCCCTTCCACCCGAGGCCCCTCCCCTGGAGCCAGCACCCACCCCAAACCTGATCCTTCCTGGCCACATGGAGAACCAGGGCTGCAATGCTGCAGCCCTGGCCCCATCCCTCCCTGGCAGCTGGTGGAAGCCAGATGCCGCACCATGGCCCCATCCTTCCCTGGCAGCTGGGGAAAACTGGGCTGCTGAGCCAGGCCGCCGGGGAGGGATGGGGCTGTGGTGACCGAGCCATAGGCAGTTGGGCATGTAGGCAGTTTTGGGAAGGCTGTGCCTTGCCTTGCCTACGTTACCAGCCGCCCATGTCCCCAGGCCATGGCAGGGGTGGGGGACATGCTACCCTCCCTCTCCCCTCCCCGCGGAACTGGTTGTGTGCACGGACAGGTGGAGGACAGGACATACTCTTCCCTCTGCAATGTGTTCTTTCCTCAGACCTTTCCGCTCCATGTGCCTTCGTAGCTGCTGTCTCAGGCACCAACGGCAGCACGCTCTGGGAGAGGCCTGTCACCGAAGACCTGCTCTGGATGGAGTGTGCCATTGAGAAGCTGGACGGGGCTGAGTCTCCGGGCTGCCTTGTCATTGGGAACCCGGAGTTACTAACCGCAATCGACCCTCGCTCAGGTAGGCCGTGGGGCAGAGCGTTGCTGGAACACGGGGCTTTCACCCCCCTGCCACTGCTTTTCATCCCTCCTGTCCTGTGGCGGTCGGGAGCCCTGCTGGAACACGGGCTCGTGAATAACGTACAGACTCTGCAGTGCTCGGGGGTGCTGGGGAAGCGAGAAGAAACTTCCAGCCCTGGCCGCGAATGTTTTCTTGGTCATTTGGAGAGTAGCAACATGAAGAGAAGTGATGTGCAGTTGCTTCTGCATCAATGCTAGGAGCCTGGGTAGCAAGTGAAAGCAATTGGACACTTTCCTCGAGAAGAAATGGGATCTAACTGGCATTCCTGAAGCCGGGTGGGATGGCTGGTGCTATTGGAACTAAAAATCCCTGCTTATCAGCTGTTCAGGAAGGGGCGAGGGGTGAGGGGCTCTCTCCATTAGACCCCAGTGCAGGGTGCAGAAGGTACGTTGCTCGATGTGCTAACTAACAAAGCTCCGAAGGATGAATGTCACAGAGGCCCACCTCGACGCCCGAAGCACCAGGCCTGGAATGTGCGGGGGAGAAATGGGGATGCTTTGAGGGATGTCAGTGTGGGAGGTGCCAGTCGGAAAACCTCATTAGTGTGTCTAAGGAAATAAACGTCTCCCCTGAGGATACTGCCGTGGCTGCAGGTTGGCTGGAAGTGGGTAATGGCCTAGCCCAGGTGTGAACGAGGACCGACGTCCAGCGTCCTGCACTCTAGCTGTCCTGGGCTGGCAGCGGGCGTGCAGGGTAGATGCAGCGTATGCAGCAAGGCCGCTCTTTCACCCTTAGGGCGTCATTCCTAAAGCCTTTGTTAATCAATGGATCCATTGTTCCCTGCTGGCCCCCGCTACGACTGCCCGTACTCGGTCGCTCCTCGCATCCTTAGCCAGGAGATTTGAACAGGAGCCCCGCCAGGCAGCCCTGCCATAGCGCTCATTCAGGAGACTCCCTCCCGAGGGGAACGATCCAGCTACTTTGCCTCCAGTAATCCAGGGGAGGAGAGAGCACCCCTGCTGCCCCCGGAGCCGTCCTGCTGCCCGGCAGGGCTGAGGGGCTGCTCTGTTCTTGGGCTATTTCCGGAAGCGCCGTGGGCTCCGAAATGATTCCGATGGGCTCTGGACCCCTCGCCTCCAGGCCTGATGCTCCCCTGGCCCTAAGGGCCCAAGAGGCTAGTGTGCTGGCCTGGGGAGAAGGGGCTTTGTGCTGAGCTCAGTGACCTGCAAGGCGAGGCAGAAACCTTCCGAGCAAGCCTCTCTCCTGCCCGCTATTCCCTGCTTCGTTCAGGAGCCCTTGACGAGGGGGCGTGGCTAACTCAGGGAGGAGGGGGGCTAAAAAGCCAGCTGCTAACGAGTTTAGAGAGGGAGCATGCGAGGCCGGTGCCCCTAAGCACCGGCCTGCAAACCCCTCGCGCGTGTAAAACAAGGGCAGGCCGAAGTCCAGGAGCAGGGTGGGGACGCTCCAGTTTATTGCCCCGAATGCAGCAAGTATTACCTGCCGGCTACGTCTAGACTGGCGCGCTTTTGCGCCAGAGCTATGCAAATGAGGCTCAGGGTTGGAATATCGCCGAGCCTCATTTGCATAGCTAATGAGCCGCCATTTTCGCAGAAGAGGCTCTTGCGCAAGACGGGGCTGTCTACACTGCCCCTTCTTGCGCATGAAAAACCACTTTTGCGCAAAGCGTTATGCCTGAAAATAATAGGCATAGCGGCTTTGCTGCAAAAATTTTCTTGCGCAAGAAGGGCAGTGTAGAACCGTCTTGCGCAAACCTCTTCTGCGAAAATGGCGACTCATTAGCTATGCAAATGAGGCTCGGCGATATTCAACGCTGAGCCTCATTTGCATAGCTCTGGCGCGCCGCCAAACGTAGTCACGCGTGAGCCAGCGGCTCATGGCCCGCCGAGACCTTGCGACCAGAGTGCCTGAGCCGCAGGGGCGAAGGGGGGCAGAGAGGGACGAGGAGGAGACGTTCTGGGGCACAACAGAGCGGTCCCACCCCCAGCCTCTGTGGCGCTGAGGAGATTTGGGGAAGGAGGGAAGCGGTTATCCTTCCAGAGGACGGCCCGGGCCACGCGTACGCCACAGAACGAGGTTGGCCTAAGTCACGTCAGCAGTTCAGCATCACTCCTCTGGGTGCGCACGTGTGCTAGGAGCGGCCGTACGCTGAGGGGAGCAGGGCGTCCCGCTGTGCTACTCGCCGCCAGCCGGCGCGGGTGCAAGCCTTTTGTGACGCCTGCTGTGGCTGAAGCGAGTCGCGCCGGAGCACGGGGTCAGCGTCTCGTCCGGCAGCGTTCCCCGTCCCCTCGTAGCACACGCAGCCTGTGATACTTTGGGCCCCCTTTTCAAACGGTCCCGTCCCTCCTCTGAATTGGGCCAGCCGGCTGCCGGGGCTGTGGGAAGGGGGGGCTCTGAGTCTCAGGAAGGCTTGGAAAGGCCATTGTCCTCCAGCCAGTCGTGAGTGGTGGGGCAGTGGGCTCCGCCTGCCTTGCTCTTTTGCAGCCCAGTGTCGGTCTCGGTGTGTTTGCTCTGTAGGCAGGAACACGACGTTGTCAGTGCACCTGTAAATACAGGTGGGACCTCCCTAGTCTGGCTCCCTTGAGGCCTGAGCATCCCGAGCAAGGGAGCGACGAGGAGTCCTGTGGCGCCTTATAGACTAACAGATTTATCGGAGCGTAAGCTTTCGTGGGCAAAGACAAGGGAGTTTGCTGGACCAGGGGAGGTCAATTCCAGCCTTTTACTGACAGACTCTGGGCTCTCCCGGGGACCGTCAGCATATCCAGCTGGGCTCCCCCCCGGCTGCCAGGCTCCCTGCCCCCAGGGGCTGCACAACCGCCCTGGGCTCCCTGCCCCTCAGTCGCTGGCCCCCCTGCTGCGGGGCCTGCAGCCACTGGGCTGTGGTCCAGCAATATCCATGGTCTGACAGAACCACAGATGTTGCTGGACCAGAGAATCCCGGACCAGAGAGGTTCAGCATGTACTCGTGGGATTGGTGTCGAGGTTCTGTGAGCTAGTGGAGTACAAGTGGTGGGCCTCAGGCCTGCTCCGCACCAGCTTCCCTGCGTCCCTGGCGTCAGGCTGCGGCGCGCTGCAGTGTCTCCTGCTGCCATTTGGAGACTGCGCCCAAGTAGCTTCAGAGTCTCCGGGAAAAATCTTGCTCCTCAAGCAGACCCACAAAAATCCTTGGGCGCCAGTCCTGGCTGATGCGCACGCCGCGCTCAGGGACGGCCCTAGGCTCCCAGCTGACAGCCAAGTTTGAGCTTCGCCTACAAACCAAACCTGGGACCGTCTGGATTTCGAACTCCAACGCCAAGAAGAACCCTAACAACGTGCCACGTCTGACCCCCCAGGACGCGGGGCTGGGTGGCGCTGCAGGAGGGGCTGGCAGGCTGTGGGGTGTCAGAGAACAGCAACACCTCAGCCCCGCCCAGCCACTAGCAAGACTCTGAGCAAGTGTTTCTCCCCGCTGTGTTTTCCAGGGAAAGTTCGATGGAGACAATTAAACAATTTTGGAGCTAATTATACTGTGGTGACTCCCTTGGTGAAGATGCCCGATGTGGATGGGGACGGTGTCCAGGACCTGATGATCTTTGCCACTGCAGGAGATGAGGTACATCGTCACTGTGAGCGGTGACAGAGCCTCACCCGTACCGCTAGGAGCAACGGGTGTGTCGCTCACTGTGCCGTTCTGAAACGGGACGTGCCTTGGTGAGACCAGCCTGGGGGGGTCCCATTCCCATGCCTCACCCAGAAGGGGCCTGGGCTTGCTGCTTGTGGCCCAGTAATGGTTTACGGCTCCCCCCAGTCAACAGAACAACATCATTGATTTAAAAGTGCAAATCCCAATGAAACCTGTATTTTGGTGTAAATAGCCCCCTGCTGAGTTTGCAGCCCAGCCAGGCAATGTTCTCTCATTTTTTTCCCCACCCATGTGCAGAATAAATGTTGTTCTGTGCACCCTGGCATGTGTGACTGTGCACCACCAGTGGAAACACATGCTGCCGGTTGTGTGCGGCTGTGACCACTCTGCTGATCGGCTGGGCGGCATTTGCATCTCTCCTGGGTGGCTGCCCAAGTGTGAGCGCCACGGTGAGCGACGGACGATGAACAAGAGCGTAATTCTGTTCTTTTTGCCCAGGCTGGGGGAGATGCAAAGAGCGCCCGGAAATCCGGCTCTGAAATGATCAGGAGCCAGTTGCCATGGGCTTCCCAAGTGGGCATGATTCTCCATCCCGGCCCATTTTAAATCCAGCTCTGCTCTCGCAATTATTGGGGGGCCGTTCCCTGGCCTGCGCTCTACAGGAGGCCAGGCTGGGAGCTCACAGTGGCCCCTTCTGGCCTTGGAATGTGGGATCCCTGAGAAGTCAGCCCTCCAGACGGGGTAGAAACGACTGACACGTTGACCTACAGGCTCTGCCCCCTTCCCCGCCCTGGGAAATTGGGAGCAACTGGGACGTTGGTTCTGCTGGGCACCTGGGGATGGGTGAACAGGGGAGTTGTCCTGAGTTTCCATGTCATTCCCTCTGAAATTCAAGGTCTTAAGTCTCCTTCCAGCATCCTCAGCCACCTCCCACTGTGCCATCTGCTCCAAACCTTCATTCCCTAGCTCCCTTCCCTTCCCAGGGCGTGTTTCAGTCTCCAGCAAGATCAAAGCAGCCGCACCCCCCTTGCCCCTCTGCGTGGGAATCTCCTTTGGAACCCGCTCCAGCTGTCGTCCTGTGGGTAGTGGGGGAAGGCCTCTGGAATTCCTGTCCGGACGGCGTCATTAGTGGAGGCGGTCTCCCTCATCTGTGTGTGTTTCCTCTCCCGTCCTCTGTGCTTCCCTCCTCGCCTCCATCACCCGGATCCTGCTCTGGACTTTGCTGGGAGCCACCTGGACCCTGCGTGCAATCTGGCACTGCCGGCGGATGGAGCGCGCCTTCATGGGAGCTCAGTTTAGGGCAGGGGCGGGCAAGATCCAGCCCGCAGGATGGATCCGGCCACCAAGCCTTTTAATCCACCCTGCCAGGACCCCTGGGCTCGTTGCGGCTCCACGTAGTTCAGTGTCTGGCTGCTCCATGCGTCTCTGCACACGCACTGGGAAGGGGGAGGCTTTGCGCACTGCCTCCACCCCCAGCACAATCTCTCGGCTCCTATTGGCTGGAAACCAGCCAGTGGGAGCTGAGATTGTTGCGGGGGCTGGGGCAGCACGCAAAGCCTCCCCCATCACAGGGTGCAGAGAGGCACAGAGAGCAGCCAGCCGCTTTGAGCAGCCTGGGGCTGCGGCAGGCAGGGAGCTTGCCTGAGGGTCCTGCTGGGCTGCTGGCTGGGAGCCACCTAGGTACGTGCCTCTTGGCCAGAGCCTGCGCTTGGCACCCCAGGTCAACACCCAAACTGCACACCCACACACACCCCACACCCCGAGTCACAACTCCCTCCCAGACTCCGGACCCCCTCCTACATCCTATCCCCGGGCTAGAATCCTCTCCTGTTCCCATATCCCCTCCGGGACCTTGCACCCCATCCCCTGCCCCAGGTTATAAGCCCCTCCATCACCCAAACTCCCTCCCAGACCCCACTCCCTCTCCTGCATCCCCAGTTCCCCGTTTCGATCTCTCTCCTGCATCCAACCTCTGCCCCAGACCCCACCCCACCCCCATAGAAAAGTGCGGCCCTTGACCACTTTCCAAAAATCTGAATAAAAAATTATTGCCCGCCCCAGGTTAGGGTCTGCCCACACTCTGTTGGTACCGGGCATCAGGGTTGCTGACTTGCTGCTGCACTTGCCTCTGCTCCAGACGGTCAACTTGAACTTGGGTTCCGGTGTTACCCCCAGATGCTGGGTCATCGCCACGGCAGGCCTTGTGGGCATTGCTAGAGACGAGAGGCAGCACTGAACATTGAACCGATTCCCTCTGCTCTTCTTTCTGGCCACCGGGACGCTACCCGTCAGCTGGCCTTGTGCAGCACGAGAACGGAACAGAGCTGGGAGGCAGGGTTACCTGTACCCTGAGTGCTTGGGCAGCCACACAGGAGAGATTTAGGGGCCACCCAGCTGATGAGCCAAGTGCCCCCAGCCGGCAGCACGTAGTTTTTTTTTACTGGTGATGCACATCCGCACATGTCTCGGTGCACAGAGCAATTTATTCTGCACGTTGCTGGTGTCCTAGACAGCCTCCCTCTACAAACCCCGCCAGTGACTGGGCTGCCGTGGGCAGGACTCAGTTTACCTGTAAAAACGATGAGGAGTCCTGCGGGCATGTGAGCTCCTGCCCTAATCTGTCTGGTAGTCTCCACAGGGCCCCTCGTTGGTTTTGCAGATACGGCCGAACACGGCGACCCCTCTGAGATGTCTCATTTGCCTGGTTACCTAATGCCTGGGTCAAAACGCCCGAGCAGCGTCTGCTCTGCCACCACCTGTCCTGCTGTTGCTGGACCTCGCCTTGCCCTGTGGCTGGCAGTGCACAACAGAGCGTGACTGAGGCGCACGCCGGACAGTGACGCCTAGTGGCCAGATGGGTCCGTGGGGGATTGTTTGTGCGCCGTGTCTGAAGCGCATCGTTTGCAAACTCTTTTAAGGCTACGAACCCCTTTGCAAATAACGTCGTCGACTGTGTTTCGGGAAAGGGCCTCGGTGCACCTGGGCTTAGGTCGCAGAGTCTTGCTAAATCAAACGTGCTGCCCGCCGTCGCGGCATTCTCCACACGAGCCCCCTGCTCGGTGAGCAAGCGGTTTGAAAGCCTCTGATTCGAGTCAGCCACAAACAGTCATCCCCGGCCTGTCAGAGGGGTGTTCCGATGCGTCTGTTGAGGCAAATGGCAGCGGTCACATCCTTATGCAGGGGGAGGCGGCTCCCGTGGAGCCCCCTGCCCCCGCCCTGCTGCCTCTGTATCAGGCAGTGGGGGGGGGATAGACAGGGTGTATGGGGAGCCTGTTTAAAAGCTGGCTCCCCCACATGCGCTGGCTTCCACCTGCGTCCGTCTCTCCCCCGCCTGATACACAGGTAGCAGGGCGGGGGGCAGGGCTGCGTGTAACACTTACACAATCACACCCTGGTATGTAAGGTGTCTTCTGATGTGTGGAGAAGGCTCCTCAGACAGGAGAGCCCCAGCGAGTGTGTCCTGCCTCTGGCTCACCCGCTGGGCAGCCCTCTTTCCCCCTCAGGCCGCCCGCCTCCAGCGGGGGAACGCGCATTTAGCCCGATGGTTTGAATTCTCTCTCCAGACTAAGAGTGTCCTGTATTCGGGGAAGAGCGGTGATCAGCTGGGGACCGGTGGCCGGCTGAGCCTGGGGGCCAGGCCTGGCTATGTCATGCATGTGACGAAGACCGGTGCCTACTACGTTCTCTTCTACTCAGGTAAGGCCTTGTGCTGGCTGGACGCTAGAGAGACTCCGGGCGCGTGTGACTCTCCTAGCTGCTCTGACAGCGTTCCACGTGTGCGCCAGGCCGGCTGCCAGGCTGCGAAAGGCCAGTCCAGGCCCCGCACCGGGAAGAACCCTCGGTGGGAAGTAAAAGCTGGTCTCGTGAACCCAGAGCGCCCTCTGCGCATGTGGGCATGTGCTGGGCACAGGGCGGTCGAATGCAGGCTGGAAACGCCAGTGCGCGGCGGGCACGTCGCTCGGTCAGGCTGGGCTTCCCGAAGGCGCCGCCGCCGCCCCGTTGGAGGAGAGAGCGCCACGCCGGGGCCAGGCACAAGCGTTCCGCCTTCATTCCGCTTCCTCTGTCTTTGCGCAGCGGACTCTCTTTACGGCTACCCCGTGAAGGATCTCTACAGCATGGCCATTGGGGCGGAAAGTCGCCTCGCCGGCCTCCGGCACGATCCTCAGTGGGAGAAGAAGATCCAGAGCCCCACACGTCACATCCCTCTGCGCAGGTAACAGCACGGCAGCCTCCTGCCCTTGGGGTTTAATTGGAGGGCTCTGAAACACTTCCCGGCCCGGCATTTGGCCTGCAGTCACCTTCCTTACCGGTACAGACCCACCCTTGCCCTGTGGTTAATTCTGCACAGCAGGAGGGTGGCTCGCCCCAGACAGTGACACGTAGTGGCTGGATGGGTGTGTGCGGGGTACAACCGGGGGGAAAGGGATGAATTTTGCCTGCCCCGTCACTAGGTCCTTGTCTTGGCCTCTCCTCCTTCAGCTCTGGAGATATTCGCTACCTGGTGAAGGTTCCCGGGCGAGCAGGGGAGAAGATCTTGGTTGTGAAGTCCGACATGGCCGAGCTTCTCGACGGACAAACGCTCGACTCCCTGTGGACTGTCAACGCCTCCCACGTCCTGAGGTAAGGCTGCCCTGGCCGGAGAGCGCGGCTCCTTTCCGAGAGCCTGGCCCACGATGCCTGTGTCCCGACGTGGGTACGCGGCATTCCCGGCAAACACGGCCCATGTGCCGTGTGATCAGAGCGCGCCTCAGCCTCGCCCCGGGGGCAGCCCATGGAGGGAGGCGCAGCGGTGTGCTTCTCCCTGGGAGCCACACCCGAAGCGAGGGCAGAGGTGCGTGTCTCTTTCTGCCGCCAACCCTCCCAGGGTGCCTGGCTTCAAATGCTGCGCCCGTGGGAGGGGGTGAAACTTGGTCACGCAAAGCGGCCCTTGGGAGCCCGGGGGTCTCCGCTCCCGCTGTCCCGGGGAGAGGAAGGACTTGGGTGCTGCGTCTCAGTCCCTTTCTCGTCCCTCCTGCAGCGAGCCGGTGTTCGGTTACTACACGCCCGACGCTCCCCACATCGTCCTGGAAAGCGGGCTTGGCCCCCACAGGAAGAAGGTTTGAAAGCTCTTGGCATGGGCGCCCTTTCCCTGTTCGCTTGTGGCCATGGCCCGTGTTCGCCCGGGCGCCGGTGCACGCTGCGCAGGGAGCTGGCTGGTGAGCGGTGTCAGGCCGCAGCTGAGCTGTGCTGCTGGCGCTCAGAGCTCCCCCACCAGCCCAGGCGGGGGGTGAGTTCTGCCCCCCTGCAGGTACCTGCCCGTGAACGGCGGGCGCGTTCGAAGGCGGAGCCCTGGGGCTGATCTCCCCCTGCACCTCTGGGTGGGACTGCATCGCCCTGGCCACCCCACTGCGGGGCTGCCCCACACGTCTCAGGGGTCGATTTCAGCAGGGATCTTTGATCTCTCTGTGGGGAGAGCAAAGGGGGGTCTGAGCCCTGGAATGCTCCAAGGGGAGCTAGAGCAGGGGTCTGCATGCCAGGCTCATTCTGGGGTTGAGCCTGCCCTGCCCAAGCCCGGGGGACGGTGTGGGGGGGCTGGGCTGCAGCCTCCATGTGCTGTGCCCGGGGCTAGCTCTGCTCTCCCCTCTCTGCCAGGTCATGATTATCGAGGGTGGCTCTGGAGCAGTCCGCTGGGAGCTAGAGCTGAATTCCGGCGCTGGGAGTCCAGGGCCAGCCACGCTGCACACCGCGGATCACCGCTCCGTGTTCCTCTTCTGGGGAGAGCACCCGGCAGAGGCCAACGACACGGTGAGGGCTGGTGAGCGGGGCAGCCCCATGGGCCTCAAACCGCAATTTGCAGCGTCCCCACCCCCATGCTCTGCTCTTCCTCGGCGGTAAAGCACCTGGCAGGCCCGTGTCCCTCCGGCTCGCACGTGGCCAGTACGGCAGGGCCTTCCCTCTTGGGACCCGCATCGTCCCCTGAGGGAGGGCACTGGGACGTCTTGGCAGGGGGCAGCCCAGGCCGGAGGCGCTGAAAGGGGCTCGCTAGACGGCGGGCAATTAGCTGGTTCTTAAGCCAAAACGTACTCTTGGCCTGGCCCTTGCAGGCCTGGCGATGAGTGTTTTGGCAGGTCGTGGGCAGGCGGGGGGTGGCCCAGCAGACCTGCTGCTCGAGTCTCTAGCAAGCTGTTAGAAAACTGCCGGGGATTCTTTGGTGTCCCTCAAGCACTGTCCGTCTCCGTGGCCCTGAGACGCGCAGCCGTCATGGGGAAAGTCAGCCGGCGCACCAGCCTCTGGGTGCTGGGCGCCAGCCAGGAAGGGGTGGTGGGAGCGGGGGAGTCCTGCTGCTCCCCCTCAGACCTTCCCCAGTGTCGGCCTGTCGGTGTGCCGACTAGCTGAGCGTTTTCCTCGTGGCCGCTGGGTCCGGCGCCCTGAACCCTCTCTCTCCGGGGCTGACGGGCACCTGGGCATTCGCAGCGTATGGTGAACAGACGGGGTCTCAGGCGCTACAAACCCAGCTCGGGTGCGGGCTGGACTGGTAACGCCGGCTCTCGCCTTTGGCTCCGGCGGGCACCAGACTAGCAGAGCTGGGTAAAACCTGGCTCATTCCCCCACGTCGGTGGGTGTTTGGCTCCCCGCCCTGACCTCTCCTGTTGGTTTCAGGGCTCCCCGGCGTCTCCCCAGAACCTGTATCTGTTCCACCCCTCCTACCCCAATGTTCTCCTGGAGCTGAACAATAGCTCCGAGCGGATAGTCGCCTTTGACGGTAAGTGCTGCTGCCTGGACCCTACTAGCAGGACTCTGCCTGTGGCCTCCGGCCCTGCGCCCGGTGTCAGTCCCCAGAGCCTGCAACTCGGACCTGCCTGGGGCCGGGCAGGGGCCTGGCTTTACCCCTGCTCTCTGTTCCAGCGGTGCTGTTCGAGCGGAGCCGGCATGCCTGCTACGTGTTGCTCACGGGGCCGCAGAGCAGCGAGGGGCCAGGCTGGGTGTCCGTCGCCAAGCGGAAGCTGAAAGAGGACGTCTCCGGCAGCAAGGTGATCTGGCTGAGCCAGGAGACGGGGCACAGCGAGCAGTCCATCAAGGACCGCATCTTTCGCATGCGATTCAGCAGCTAGCTGTGAGCTCCCTGGAGCCCCAGGGAGCTGGCTCTGCGCCAGCCACCGGGCTGCAGCAACGGACGCATGAAACCCAGATCTCGGACTCCATGGCAAGCAACCGTTCTTGGTCCACAAGCCGGAGGCTGGATGCTGAGAGAAGCCACAGCAGACCCCCCGGGAGCCCGCAGAGCCTGGGCATCCCAGAGCCTGCACACCCAGCCTCTGCGCTGATGGGGCTTTGCTCCCTGGCTGTCACGGAAGTGCCACCGCGGCCAACTGATCTGGCTTGTCCCTGCTCTGTGCCGCAGGGCGCAGCTCAGCCAGGCTGCCCTCCCAGACGCAGGCCCGGGGAGGGCATGGCGGGGTGCCGGAGGGAGGCCTCTCTTGCTCTCCCCTGGGTGTTTGTAGTGAGGAAGGGGCTGTGTGCCTGGGGGTGTGGGTGTGTGTTTTTTCTCACAGGGGCATGTGCAGTTGATTTTCTTTCCCTGTTGCCCGTGTAGAGAGCGGGACTGTCCCCAGCCGGCGTTCTGGCCCCTGTCCCCAGCCGGCGTTCTGGCCCCTGTCCCCAGCCGGCGTTCTGGCCCGTTTCAGAGCCTGGCCTGGGCCGGTGCGTTCGGTGTCTCGCTGAGTGCTGCTCGCCCGGGCCGACGCGTGGGGGAGCCGGGCGGGGCTCCGGGCCGGGAGAGCCACAGACTCGGGCAGTCCTGCTCTGACAGCACCTTAGAAGCTGCGGCCCCTCCTTTTCCAAGCCGCCTGCTCCCGCTGTGCGCCCAGAGGTGGCTGGGCCTGCTGCCGACAGACGCGTGTGCAGCCTGACTCAGCTCCTCTTCACTCACCGGGCGCAGAACTGGAGTGAAATTGCAGATGGGGGAAGAGCCAGGACACGCCCCGCTGGCTGCCCCGCCTCAGGTGCTGGCGCGCTCTGCACGGCTTGAGTGCCTGAAGCCCCGCGGTAGAGCTGCCCGCGTCCCTGGCCGGGCAGGCTGGGGGTGCTCGGCAGAGGACCTGCGAGATGTGAGTTCAGCCTAGCCAGGCCTGATTCCGGGTCCCTGCTCTGTGCACTGGCGGAGCAAGCAGCTGTGGGGGTCCCTTGGGTGCTGTGTGCAGAGGAGCAGGGAGCGCTCGGCTGGCTGGCGGGCCGGGGTGGGAGGAGCAGGGCAGGCGTGAGAGGGGCTAGGCGCTCGCCGCCCTGGGCTCTGAGGCAGGGCCGTGCTAGGGCACCGCAGGGCATGGGCGGTGCCGGAGAGGAGGCCGTGCAGGGCAGCCGAGGTGCCTGTGGCAGCTTCCTCCGCCAGCTTGTGCTGCACCGTGACTCCGGCTGGGCCACGCGCGGCCGGCCCCTCAGGCCGTCGGGAGCAACTCTGGGCACAGTTACCCGCGGCCGCTCCGGCAGGATTGTCTGGCATCCCAGCCGATGGTTTGACCTCGCGCTTCTGCTGGTGGCTGGGGGGGGGCTCTATGCACCCTGGGCTCCTGTGAGCTCATCCGGTTGGCGGGTGCCCCCTCAGTGCTCGCTGGGAGGGAGCCGCAGGGGGACCGTGGCTGCTCGGCGCAGTGCAAGGGGCAGCGCCCTGCTCTGAGGGGAGCTGGGGCCTGGATCCCCTGGGCTCCCCTCGACGTTCCCCTTCAGCCGGACAGTCTGTGGAACCGTCGCTGCTGGAGGCAGAGCCGGGGACGTGTCTCTGCTCTGGCTCCGGCTCCCATGGGCCGCCCACCTTTCCGGGGCTTGGCCCCCATGTCAGTCCCTGCTTGTCCCCTCGGCCCGGGGTGCCTCCCCACACAGCAGCCGTCCTGGCCTGCCTCCTGCTGGCGGCGCTAGGCAGCTGCGAGCCAGGACAATTCCCCCCCCCCCCCCCCATTCCTGGCTTGCTGAGATTCGGCTGCGCGGGCTGCGCCGTGCCTTGGACAAAGCGTAACCCTGCAGCCTGCACTTCAGCGGGGCTGCTCCTTATCCTCCGCCGCTTGTATCTCCCTGGCCCTCCTGGAAGCAGCACGTCTGCCGGGGCCACGCTCGGTGCCTCAGGCCCACGTTGTGCATGAGCAATCCCTGCTCTCTGCGTTTTCCCTCTTCCTTCCTGGCCCCCTGCGCAGACGCAGCCCTTCCGGCCGGCTCCCTGCCCACTGCCACAGGGTCTCCGCCTCAGGAGAGTTCTGGCTTTCAGTTCCTCTGTTAACACGTTCCCTGACCACCCGGAGTTGCAGGTTCCCGTTAGCAATGTCCGGCCACGCTCACAGCCTTATAACGATGTAGCGGCTCCTTTCCGGCTGCTTCCCCACCGTGTCTCCGTTGTTTTCGCGCAGTGTGGAATGGATGGGGACTGGCAGAAAGCGCTGGGCGCGTGAACGGTGTTTTCGAGTGCTCGCGGCTGCGGTCTTGGTCCTTAATTTATTGCAAATGTTCTGTCCGGGGTGTGGCCTGTGATGATTCAATAAACCCTCTTTGGCATTGTTTGTAAACAGCGCTCTGCTTCTGCCGCTGTCCTGGATGTACCAGCTGGGCTCAGGCCAGGGTTGCCAGATGGTTTCAACAAAAAACCGGACACACTTGACATTCCATCGCAATCGACATTCCATCTGATCTAGAAAACACCGGACAGTTCTGTTTTCTCATTTCTATTCTCTCAATTTGTTTCCCGAACAGAAAGCTCAAATACTGGACTGTCCGATTCAAAACTGGACACGGGGCAACTGTAGGCCAGGCCCCTTGGGTTCGACAGAAGAGTAAAAAGTGATGGAACAGCTCCTGAAACAACAGGGCTCCTCCCCTGATCTGGCCGGAGGGCAATTGCTCCGACATGTTTGAGTGGGTCGCATGCAGTTAGAGTAGCAATCTCCGCCCCATGCCCATGCCCACTGTGGAGTTAATCTTGCTTGTGTCATCTGCTTGGCTGCTGCTGAGAGAGGGGCCCAGCCATCTGGGCCTGTCTCGCTCCACAGACCCCTCGGCAGCATGTCCTGGGACTGACTTGATGTGGAAAGCGAGTGTTTGGCCCTTTCCTGGAAGCAGGGGAATTAATCTGCCTTGCTGGCTCTTTGGGGGCCCTGGCCTAGGACTGGCGGCAGGGCCCCTTCCAGCAGCTTGCGCCACCGAGCTGGCGTGTTTTTTGTGTGCTTGTTTTTCCCTGTAGATCTCCTCGGACCACATGCGTTGCCCTAAGTCGCCCCAGATCCCGTGAAATCCCCAACTGGGGAAGCTCTTAAATTGGTTTAACCTCTCGGGGCACTGCAGTGTGTGGACACAGCCTTCGATATCCCCGGCACCCACATTGGGCACCTCCGTGGTCTCCGGCGGCCACCTGCTCACGGAAGCAGCCAGGCATGTGGTCTGTAACGAGCGCTCCTGCCTCCGCAATGTTCGCTAATGTCTATTGAGTTTCAGGACTGCCCCATGTCCCCGGCGCAGGTCCCGTTTCAGACGCGTAATACAGGAGTCGCTTCTCGGTTTCTCTTGGCTCCTCACTGGACCCTTTCGTGCTTTTATTTCTGCTCATCCCGGCGTGAAAAGGAAGGGGGGTTGGTGCACTGGGAAGGGAGCCTGTCCACTCAGCTGATGGGTAAGGAGCAGAGAAAATAGCCAGGCAAGGATCCAACCTGCCCTGGGGCTGGCCGCTTGGGGTTTGCCTGGAGGTTAAATAGGAAGCGTGAGGTGATGCGCTTTGCACAGTGGAAGCCAGGGCCAGGGGCCACAAGCGGCAGATGTGGGGAGTCGGTTCTGCCACCCAGCTCAGCCCCCGGCCAAGGAAGCAGCAACGCTGAGAGAGCCGCGGGGGGGGCCTTCAGCTGCACTCCTGCTGCTTCACACTGGGAGCTCGTTGGGGAGCGACCCTTGTGGCTAAGGCCAGAGCTGCCCCCCCCTCCGGCTCGCCCCTGTAATCCAAGCAGTTCTGTCCAGCCCCTCAGCTCCGGGGACTCAGCCTCTGGAGTCTTGGGCCTCGAGCAATGGGAAAGAGCATTGAGTGGAAACCCCACCCCCACCCCAGTCCCCCTGCCGCAGCCCCACAGCCTGGCTCCCTCGCACCCCCTGCTTTGTGCCTTAGCCCGATCTGCCTCCTATGGCTCGGCCTGCGGTTTCTCCGCAGCCCTGCAGCGCCGCTTCTGCACGGTGCTGCCTGCACTTGCAGCCCGGCAGGCCCCACTGCCGACACGGCAGAAGTGGGTCAAATGTATTTGGCTGTGGGTGGGGAAGCTCCAGGCTGCGGTAATGCGCAGGAAAACACCGCCTCCCCCTCTTCAGCTTTCCAAGAACAGCCTGGTGCGGAAATTGGGAACCGTGTGGTTTGCGCGGCTCCCTCTCTCCAGCGCGACACATACACCGGCTCAGAGGCTCACCCGCGGGACGTGCTGTGCTGTGGCGTCACTGCTGCAGCAGCTGGCTGTCATGAAATGGTTTTTGCAAAAAGCAATAATAATCCTGCCACAAAAATAACTTGCCGGGGAGGGGAAAGGAAGGGAGGGTGCTCCACGGTTCTAAAAATAGCGCTCGAGCGGTTTAAAAAATCCTAGGCTTTTTAAGCAACTTCCTTCGAGCGGCCCTTAAAAAAGTCTGCGCCTTGTAAGGCAACGTCGTGGTGCCGTTGGCTTTGACGGTGCGCGGAAGGTCCGCGGGGCCACGGGTTGTCATGAACTTGTGCCGCAATTCTAGGGATTTGAAAAAGGAGGCCAATGCTTTCGGCGAGGGGTAGGCGGAGAGCGGACGTCTCTGAACCAGGAGTGAAAGGGTGCGGCAGGGTTTGGTTTAGTCTGTTCGTGGTAAAACTGGCAGCTGAATTCTATTGAGAGATTGGATATATTTGCCCTCCGGGGAAAAGGGGGGGCTGGTTGGGTTGTGTTTCTCCCTCTTGGGGGGGTTTGTGGGATCTCTGGGGGGGGGGTGCAGGTGGCTGTGGGATACAGATGCCAGGACCCAATGGGAGAGTGAGCACCATGGGACGGGACAGGAGGGGGGTTCATCAAATAGTCCGGCCCCGGGCTCGACCTGCGCTTGCCTGGGCCTGCTGAAAGGGGAGGCACGAGGGCTAGAGGAGGCTGGGGTAGAACAGCGGCCTGCAGCGGGTGGGACCCTCCATGGGTCAGAGCTCGCAGGGCAGACATTGTCACCTGCTCCTGACTTCGGGATTAGGGCCCCACTCACACTATGGAGGGGGCGGAACATGGGCAAAAATGCAGAGCCCCTCTCCCCGGCTTCGCTATGGGACTCGGGGCTCCCGTCATCTCAAAGAGCGGCCTGGCCATGCAACTGTCCTTTGCAGTGTGTGTGGGGCCGGGGGGGCACTCCTGCCTCTGGGATCGGCCAGCACCAGCTGCAAGGCCGCCCACTGCCTCCTCTGACCTACGTGGTGCGGGCCAGAGAACCCCCTACCCAGTGCCTGAGGCCTACCCTGCCCTGCCACATCCCAGCTTCGTGCACCCTGGGCTTGGAGGACTCAATGCCCCACATCCCCGGGTGGGTGTGCATGGGGTGGGGGTGTTACGGGTGCAAACTGAGGGGCAGGAGCTGCCGGGGTGAGCTGGGCAGGGTTAAGCTGCAGCAGCCCAGGCAAGGTCCCGGCACAAACTCCTTTGCTGCTTACGTAAGCGCTCTAATCGCCTGGCAGCTGGGCGCGGGCTCGGGGCTGCAGCCTAATCCTGCCCTGAACTCCCCAGCACTGGCTCAGCTTCCACGAGGGAGCTCGCCCGCCTGGCCTGCACGCGGCCAGGGAGGAGACTGCGCCTTTACCCAACCCTCAGCCCAACCCGCGCTCAGCGTGAGCGGGGGCTGTTGTCGGGAGCGGCCACTCCCCATGCAGGCGCACAATGAACATTGCAGGGGGCTATCGGCCTGCCGACCTAGGCCCTGCTCCCAGAAGCAGAGCAAGACACGTCATTCCTGTTAGGCTGAGTACGCTGCACGGCCCTGGCGCTAAAGGCCAGACGGTGTAACGCAGGGCTGGGCCATGTGGGGCCCCGGGGCCAGAGCCGGCCCACCTCACGCTTTGATCTGGCCTGCGGGCTGCAGGTGGCTGCTTTCGATTTATATCCTGCTGCCCGTGCCATCGAATTTCCAGGCGGTGGCTCCAGCAGCAGGATCCTATTTAAATGGCTCCCGGCTCCGGGTTGCGAGTTGGCAGGGGCCGGAGACGCGAGTCTTTGAAATAGCAGCAGCAACCCTGGGTGGCTGCCAGGCAAGGCGGTAGCAGCGGGGCCGTGAGCCCTTCGCTGTGTTTTTACTTCAAAGCCTCTGGCCCCAGACTACACTGGGGGGAAGCTGGTCCCCAGCCCTGCCCCTTCCTGGGGTGGGCAGAGCCAGCCAGTGGTCACATACCAAAATTTATTAAATAGCCCCCCCCTGCGAAAATGCCTCCCCTTCCCCCCCCCCGTGTAAAGGCTGTTTGTCGGCAGGTTTGCCAACACCCCACCCCCCCCCCGGACTGACAGGAGCATGCTCCTGCCGACAATGGGCCATTTCCACTTGCATTTGGCCCCCCTGTGACAGGCCGGGTCTGGGCATAGCTGAGGGCGTCCGCTCAGGGCGAATTGCTCAAACGCGGGGCTCCTTACAGCCCCTGACTGGAGACCCTTCCCAAATAGGCCGCAAACCAGTCGGGCAGAGCGCTTCAGCTGCCAGCCAAGAGCCTCGCAAGCACAACCCCTCTGACACCCCAGCTCTTCCTATGCCCCCAAACAGCCCGGGGCCTGCACGCAGGTGAGGGGTTATAGAACCCAATCTCACCCACCCCGAACGGGTTCTTCCCAGTCCCACGAAACCAGCCACAGTCTCCAGGTCAATTTACACTCTGGATCTTACCCACAAGACCACGCTGAGCCAATCCTTTTAGAATCTAAAATCTAAGGCTGTGTCTACATTGGCGCGATCTTGCGCAAAAGCAGCCATTTTTGCGCAAAAACTTGCTGCCTGTCTACACTGGCCGTGAGTTCTTGCGCAAGAACAGTGACGTTCTAATGTATGAAATCAGGGCTTCTTGCGCCAGAACTCTGACGCTCCCGCTCAGGAATAAGCCCTTTTTGCACAGCTGTTCTTGCGCAAGAGGCCAGTGTACACAGGCAACATGAATTACTTGCGCGAGAAAGCCCTATGGTTAAAATGGCCATTGGAGCTTTCTTGCGCAAGAGAGCGTCTACACTGGCATGGATGCTCTTGCGCAAAAGCACATCTCTTGCGCAAAGGCACATGCCAGTGTAGACACTCTCTTCTGGAAGAGTTTTTTGCACAAGAACTCTTCCGCAAAAGAGTTCTTGCACAAAATCATGCCAGTGTAGACATAGCCTAAAGGTTTATTACTAAAAGAAAGAAAAGCATGAGAGTAAAGTTGTTTAAGTATAATACATGACATGCATCGAACCTCCCAGTTCTCGATGCAGGCTCGTAGCAGAGATGTTATAACTGCTGGCTTAAAAGTCTTTGGTGTACATCCTTTGTCAGGATGGGTCCGCAGTTCTTTCCGGCTCGCAGTTCCCTGCGAGGCTGCATCTCGGATTAAGAGCAAATCTGAAGACCAAAAAATGGAGTCTGCCACATGGTATTTTATATCCATCCAGCTCTCTTCTGGGCCAGAGAAGGTCCCATGGTCCCTGGCCAGGTGTGTCTTTGGTATTTAGAGATCCATTGTCCCTGGAGCCTCGCTCATTAGCATATCCATGGGCTGAGCATTCCTCGCCGATTGCTCAACCACAGAGAAGTTTCCAGCATCCATACAGAGTACACGTTTATAACGTCACACACAGATATTCTGCAATTACATGAATAGCACACATAGAATCACTAGAAGTAAGCTTTTGTTTGACACCTCACATGGCCCCCTTTGTATACACTTGTGGGGCAAACACCCCCCCGCCCCATGGGTGCAGCAGTGGTCTGGCTGCTCCCCTTAAAATCTAGTAACGTGACACCCCCACCCCCAGCTTGTGTGGTTGGGAGGGGAGAGTTGAGCAGCTGTGACCAACACAAGTTTTGGCATTGGGCTGTGAGCGGGGCTGTTGCCCCAAAAACGCCAGAGGAGAAGGGGGGGGGGAGGCCAGTAAAGGAGACAGCAGGGCGTGTGGCAGGTGGGCAGAAGGGCCAGGTGGAGTCTGGGGCAAGCCAGGCTTGGGGATGCCCACGTGTGGGAGGCCGTGCCAGCTCCTCCTGCCAAATTCAGGCTGCCATGTCCCCCCGGGGGGTTGGTATGCCAGGCGGCTGCCAGGACTCCTGCCATCTCCGCTAACTGGCGCAGGCCCGGTGGGCCGTGGGGAGCCCAGAGTCCAGCAGCATTGGTGCAGCAAGGGGAAGGTTGGGAAGGGCTCCCTGCTGCTCTGTCTGGCAGTTACTGCAGGGAAAAGCTGTTTAGCGGGGTTGTCTGAACACCCCACCGGCTGCCCCAGCTGGTGTGAGCCTCGCTTGTGCAGCCAAGGAGATGCCAGCCGCTGGAGCTGCACCAGTGGAGTCCAGCCGCCAGGTCCCCGTCCCAGGCAAGGTGGGGGTCAGGGCCCCCTCACTGACAGAAGCTGCTGCAGCCTGAGGGCTCTGCCAGAGGCAGGATGTGGGGCAGAGCCCTGGAAGGGGGGGCGGGGCAGAGCCCTGGAAAGGGGGGGGGCAGGCCTGCCAGGGCCAGGGGGCAGGTGTGTGGAGTTGCCTGCAGCAAGCAGGGCAGAAGGCCTTCCCCCCCACTCTGTGCCCCTGGGGCAGATGCCAGGCTCGGGGATCCCAGTGGAGATGGGCCCCTTGGATCAAAGCAGAGGCTCCCGTGAGTGGACCAAAGCCCCTCCTGGCACGGCAGGGCCTGGCCGGTCCGGTGCCCACACAGGAAGGGGGGGTTGGCTGAGTACCTGCCCTGGGCCTTTGTCCAGAGTTGGCACCCGCTGGGGGAGACAGCGGTGGGGGTGGCCGCGCCCCGGTGCAAAGGCATCGGCTCCCCCAGCTGCTTCTCTGCCTGCATCCCCCTGACCCCCCCTTGTCTGGACGGCTCCCCCCGCAGGGTTGGGATGTTTCGCTCCCGGAGGGGACCAACCCGGGCCAGACTGGACTAGTCACAGCGTGGGGGGAGAGCAGGGGCTGGGGGTGGGGCCTGGGGGGGGGGGTACTGGAGCGGCGGGGCTAAGGCCGCAGGAGGAGGGCGCGGGCCGAGCTGGGGTCCGGGCAGGGCAGCGCTGCCCCCCCAGCTGTTTCCCAGCCACGTGCGGAATGGATGTTGTGCTGTGCGCCGGGGCGGGGCTGCAGGCTGATGGGGGAAGCGGGACGGGGGCCCCGGGGCCGGTCCGCTCGGTGGCGGTGGAGCAGGGGCCGGGCGTGGGGCGGGCGGACTGCGGGAGGGGGACCGGGCTCGGGGGCGGGGCGCTCCGGGCGGGCTGGCGGCCGGCGGGGGCAGCAGAGAGGCCGGCGGAGCCGCCCGGAGCCGCCCGGCCATGACCATCGCCGCCCTGCGCCGCCTGCAGATGCCCGGCCTGGCCAAGGTGAGCGGGGCGCGGGGCGGGACCCTCCGGCTGCGGCCGAGCCCGGGTCTGCAGGCGGGGCGGGTCCGGGGCAGGGGGTGGGTGCCCGGGCTGGCAGGGCCAGGGACAGCGCCCCCGGGCTCCTCCCCGGCTGCGCCCCGGCCCCCGTCGCTGTCCTGCGCCCGATGTTTCATCCCCGCCTCCCGCCGGGGGGCCAGGCACAGCGCCCCCCGCCCCTGCTCCAGCCCCGCGCTGTGCCCCCGGTCCCTGGGATGCTGGGGGGCAGACACCTGGTGTCCTGCTGTTGTTTTGCCCCCGGGCTGTTCCCCCCCCACCCCGGGATGGCAGGCTTGTGCCCCCATCTCTGCCCCAGCGCCCTGAGATGCCTCTGCCCCGGCCGTGCCCCAACCCCCCAGGGTGCCAGGGCCACACCTGGCGCCTGTCTCTGTTCTGCCCCCGGCACTCTGTCCCCGCCCCAGGGCTGCTCCCAGGGCCATGGTCTGGCAGGAATCCCTGCAGGGTCTCCAGTGGGCGCTGAGGATCTGGGAACCCAGCGCCCGGTCCCCACGCCGGCGGACAGCGGGGCTGGGGGAAGGCCGGGGCTGGGGCCCTGCTCCCGGAGCCGTGGGAGCCCATCAGCTCTCAGCAAAGGCGGGAGATCGCCAGCCCTCCTGGGTGCAAGAAAAGATGTGGCAGGTCAGGCCGTCCTGCCCGAGTCTGCAGAGAGCCTGAGACAGCAGATCCCAAAGCCGGCGCTGGCCCGTTCATCCTGGCTCTGAGCTCGGCTGCCCCCCGGGGGAATGGGGCCATGGCACACGGGCCACGGGGGGCTTCCCAGGACAGGGCGAGGGCCCAGCACTGCCTTGAGGAGGCTTTGGTCAGCCCAGATCCAGACCAAACTGTCCCACATGCTCCCCTGTCCCTGTGGGCTGGGGTGGGGCTGCCTGTCCCTCGGCGCCCTGTAGCCCGGGTTGCGTGTGTGTTTTGTCCCCTCCGAGCAGGGCAGGAGTTAGTGCCAGGGAGGGAGCAGGGACTCCTGCCAAGTGCCACCCCCGACATACCCCCAGCCGGGAATCCAATGGGAGGCAGCTTGCTGCTGGAACAGAGCCCCTGCGTGGGGCTTGGCCGAAGGGCGCTGCCCGCACTGGCAGGGCGAGGGCCAGAGGCTGAGGGATTGCCAGGGCGGGTCAGGCAGCCTCTCTCCGCAGCCAAGACTCTTGGGAGAGACCGTCCAGGCCAGCCTGGGTGATCTGTTCTGCATCTGTCAGCCCTGGGGCTCCTGGAAACCCGTGTTCCCCCGGTGCCACCTGCTACGTGCCCCTGAGGCCGGCCAGCCTGTATTCCCTTGGGACATTTCCCCTAGGGGAAGCCTTGTGCCTGATTTGTGGCAGGAGCAGAGGCTGCAGCGAGCAGGATCCTTCCCCGTGGTCTCCTGGGGGCAGTGCCAGGCCCTCCCGAGAGGTGCCAGAACCCCCAGCAGGGAATTCTGGGCTAGCTCGCCCCGGAAAAGTCTCCTGCTGACCCCAGCAGCAAGTGGCTCCTGCCCAGAAGCAGGAATGGGTGGAGCTCTGCCCAAGCTCTCAGCTCTTTTAATCGGTGTTACCCAGAGAAATACTCAGTCCCTGTTGGAATCCTACAGAGCCCTTGGCCTCAATAGCTTCATGTGGCAGTGAATTCCGCCGGCTATCTGTGCCATTTCCTTTGATCACTGCTGGGTTTGTTCCCTGTCAGCGGCACTGAATGTCCTTTGTGTTACGAGTCTGGGCACATCTGTTCTCCCTCCCTCCCTCCCCTCTCCAGAGCGATCGGTAGCTGGTGCTCTGTTGTCCTGTCCCCTCCCGCCTAGCCTCTCTCTGAGTCATTTCGGTCTCTCCTCTGCACCCCTGCCAGCTCCGGTGTGAGCCAGGGGGCAGGGCTGCGTCGCTGATCTACGGGCAGAGGTTCCAGGGCTTCCTGCATCATTCCCCGCCCCAAGCACCTGGCTTGGTTTTCTCTCCGTGGTGCTGCCCGGGCACTTCTCTGAGTGGCTGTGCTGCACACGGTTCACAGGTCACCGAGCTGCTGGGGTTATTCCCTCCAAAGTGACCCCTGGTATTGCTCAGCACGGTGTCGCACCTGCCAGTGTGCTGCCCGCCGGGCCCCATGTTCCCCTGGCCTCTGCCACACGGGGCTGCCCTGTTCCCCGCGGATGCCCTGCCTGCGGGCAGAGGGGCAGCAATGCAAATGCTGCGCGGGGGAGGGAGAGCAGGCTGCTGTCCCCAAGCCAGCGTCTCTGCTGCTCTCCCCCCCCAGATGGAGCGTGTGGTTGTGAGCATGCAGGATCCGGACATGGGCATCAAGATGAGAAACCAGCGCCTGCTGATCACGGTGATCCCGCACGCCATGACGGGTGAGCGCCGGCCACCTTCCCCCGTGCTGCCCTCGTGCCCCGGGGCTGACGGTCACCTGCTCACACCAACCGTGCTGTCCCCTCCATTCACTCGCCCCAGCACTAGTGAGTCCGTGGGGAGACCCTGCCGTGGCTCACTGGACGTGATGCTGGGTGCGTGTGCCCCGTGCCCTGGGATAGCACGGAGCAGCTCTGTAAGTGTGCAGAGTGCTTGTGTAATGAGCGTGCCTTGCACCACAGCTCTCTCCAAGGGCTCTGAGTGTGTGTGGGCTGAGGAGGTTGCTGTGGGTTCACACTGTATGGGACTTGGGTGATTGGGGAGGGAAGGGATGGGGGGAGGGGTGTGTGTGTGTGTGTGTGTGTGTGTGTGTGCACAAGCTAGCTCCATCTGGGGGTTTCCTGCGGGTGTGTAAGATGTGTGGCTGCTCTGTGTGTGTATTCTGTGTGTGGTGACCATTGTGAGTATGTGCTGTGGTGCCTGGGGGTCTGGTGATTGCTCTGAGCGCGCGGGGCGTGCCCGGCTTGTGGGGCTGAGTGGGGAGCTGGCTTTGCAGCCGGACTGGGCCCTGGCGCGCTCACTGCTGCTGGCTTAACAGGCTCAGTGCAGAGGGGCAGGGCTGACCCTGACTCGGCCCCTCTCCTCCCTGTGCTCTCCCCTGGCCCCACCCCGTGTCAGCCCCCCGGCTCCTGCTTCTCACCTATGCCACCCCTGGGACTGCCCCCTGGCTGTGCCCTCACCCCACATCACCCCCGTCTCGCTCCTCTGCCACCTGCCCCCTCGCATCCTCCTCGCCCCTGCCCCATGCCCATGTCTCCTTTGTGCCAGCCCCCCTCACTTCTGACACGCTGCCCCCTGTGCTCCCGGCTCGCCCCCCCCCCCCCGGGCTGGGCACCCCCTGCCCTGCTGGTCCTGCCCCGCCGGCAGCTTGCACCCTAACGCCGGGTCCTGCTGTCCCGCAGGGAACGACGTCGTGGAGTGGCTCATCCAGAAGTATGCCATCTCCGAGGAGGGTGAGTGTCCCCGGGCGCTGGCTGGGCTCTGGGCAGGCTGCATGGCCCCCCTCCAGTACCGCCCCCCCTCCAGCAGAGGAGACCCGCGAGATCCGTAGGCGTGAGCTCTGCCCCGGCCGCACCAGGCCCTAGTCTGGTACGTCCCGGCTGCTCCTCTGGGCCCCGGGGGGCCCCGATCCAGCGAGTGGCTGAGAGGTCAGGGATGAGGTTATCGCCCCGCCCCGCCGGGGCACCTCCCTGTGCTGCCGTGGGGAGCCCTGCAGAGCCTAGCTACGGCTGAGCCGTGGGGCTCTCCAGCCAGGCGGGGGGGGAGGTTCGAGGGGCCGCCCAAACTGCTAGCCTGGGACGGGGTTGGACATGAGCCAGCAGCGCTCCTGGGGGCCGCTACCCCCCGAAGGGGGATTTCAGGGAAACTGAGGCACCGTGTGGCGACAGGAGAGGCTCTGGCGCAGGCGTGCGGTGCACAAGGGAGCCGCCCCTCCTCTCCTCGCCCCCGTTCCGCTCTCTCCTGCAGAGGCCTTGCACCTCGGCAACCTGCTTGTGAAACACGGCTACATCTACCCCCTGAAGGACCCCTGCAGCCTGGTGCTCCGGGCCGACGACTCCCCCTACAGGTTCCAGGTAGGCCTGGCGCTGGGCGCGGGGCTGGCGCTACCCCCGAGGGGGCGGGGGCTCTGAGCCCGCTCCCCCTGCAGGTCCCCCCCGATGCACTGAGCCCCGGCAGGGCGCGGCAGCCCCGTGTGACCCGCCTGGAGGGGCCTGGCCCAGGGCAGCCGGAGACGCTCTGACCGAACCCATCCCCAGCTCAGCCCAGCGCCTGGCGGCCTCTCCCCCACTCGCAGAGCCGAGCCCCCCGACTGCTGGCTCCCTGCCCCCTTGTGTGGGACGTGCTCCCTGCTGCCCTCGCCCCGGGGAGCATCGCCTGTCCTGCCGCAGGGCCCCCGCTTCTCCAGCAAGTCCAGGGCCAGCCCCCCCAGCGTCAGCGTCTCTGTCTCTCTCCACAGACGCCTTATTTCTGGACAAGCTCCAAGTGGCCAGCCACAGAGCTGGATTACGGTGGGTGACTCCCCGCCCCACACAGGCTGCCTGGCCCTGCAGCCCCGCTCAGACCCATCTCAGTGGCCCAATGGCCTGGGCCTGGCAGTCCCTTGCCCCCCCCTTCCCCGATCCCCTCCTGAGCTGGGCTCCCGCTCAGCCCTGCCTGCAGGAGACGTGCTGCTGGGGTGCAGGCTGCCCGCTGAGTGGGAAAGGCCCCATCAGGTCCCGGGATCCCTGGGTCCTGCAGGTCCCCCGAGCCGGGCCCCCCACTGGGGCCGTGCGGTGTTTGGCTCCCATCCCTCAGCGCCCCAGCCTGGGGTCCTGCCCTCTGGTGCCCTGAGGGCCTGGGCATGCCCCTGGCGGAAGGGGTCCCCCCGGGGGGGGGCAGGGGCAAAGGGGGACGGGCACCCATTTGTGTGACTCCCTCGGGAGAGCTCAGAGTGGAGGCATTGCCCGGGCCGCCCTGCCAGGCCCGCAAGCTCCAGGGCCATGGATTCCCCCCCCCCGCCCCCCGTGCCCCCTGCTGACACGGCCCCTCCTCACTGCAGCCATCTACTTGGCAAAGAAGAACATCCGCAAGCAAGGCGACCTGATAGACCACGAGAAGGTGAGAGCTCCGTCCCTGGCGGCTGGGCAGAGCTGGGCAGGGCAGGGCCTGTCCGGGCTGGGCAGGGCAGGGGAGTGTTTGCCCAGGCAAGCTGGCTGGAAATCCCAGCCCTCCTTAGGTCACCAGTGCAATGAGTTTGCGGGATCTTGGCTGAGCCCCTAGAGCCACGTGTCCCCAACGAAGAACCAGGTCCCCTGAGCCACTCCCGAGTCTCTGCTATGCAGAAGGCTGTGTGTGAATACGGGCGTTGGGGGGAAGGGGCATAGGCAGAGCTGGGGGTGGGAAGGGAGACCAGGGTGGGGCTGTGGGTCGAGATCTGGGGGAGCTGGGCTAGCAGGGGCTGTGGACAGGCCCAGGGAGCTGGTGAAGGCCTCTGGGGGCGCTAAGGAGGCTGCGGGCAGAGGCAGCACCAGAAAGTCCTTTGGACTTGGGGAGGGCCCCACGGCCCTGCTTGGCCTGGCCTGGGTCTGGGGGAAGGGCCGGCCGGGCCGACTGCCTGTCCCGCTCGCTGTAGGAGAACTACAACCTGCTGCACAAGCGGATCAACCACACCTGGGACTTCGTGGTGATGCAGGCGCGGGAGCAGCTCCGGTGAGTCCCCTCCAGCGGGAGCCCGGGGCCTGTGCGTGTGGGCACAGCTGGCAGCCCTGTGCCCAGGGCAGTGGCAACTCGGTGGCCCACAGCCACAGATCCGCCCTCTGCCGACAGCCCCTCTCGGCGTCCCTGCTCCCTGGCCTGACAGGCCGTGTGCCGGAGCCTGCCTGCCTGCGCCCACAGGCCAGGCACCCCCACCCTTCCCAGCTGCCCTCGCCCCCAGCTTCCCCGGGCACCGGCCCCAGGGGCCCTTGGGCCTGGAGACCAAGCGGTTGCTGAATGCCGAGAATGAGCCCAGCACAGTGGGGGAGGAGCTGGGCCCTCCTGGCAGGGCCCTGGCGAGTGGCCACCGCAGGGACAGCTCGATGGACTGGCAGGGCCTGGGTCCCGGCTGCTCACACCTGGCAGCCTCCCCTCCCGCCGCCTCCTGGTGCGCTGCCCCCGGGCGGGCTGCGTCTTTGCCGTGGTGCCCGGGGCAGGGCCGGCCCTAGGGGTCGCTGCCAGACTCACCCGCACAGGCGTTGCCAGCCAGCCACAGCCACAGCCTGGCTGAGCGACACAGGGACTGGCCTTCCCATGCTGGAACCCGGCAGCTCTGCCTGTGCGTGGTGTTGGGGGGCAGCCGGGCCGGTTCTGGGCCGGGGGGCTCTGCCTGCGCGCGGCGTTGGGGGGCAGCCGGGCCGGTTCTGGGCCGGGGGGCTCTGCCTGTGCGTGGCGTTGGGGGGCAGCCGGGCCGGTTCTGGGCCGGGGGGCTCTGCCTGCGCGTGGCGTTGGGGGGCAGCCGGGCCGGTTCTGGGCCGGGGGGCTCTGCCTGCGTGCAGCATTGGGGGGCAGTCGGGCCGGTTCTGGGCCGGGGGCTCTGCGGCGTTGGGGGCTGCTGGGCTGGTTCTGGGCCGGGGAGCTCTGCCTGCGTGTGGCGTTGGGGGGCAGTTGGGCGGTTCTGGGCCGGGGCTCTGCGGCGTTGGGGGGCTGCCGGGCCAGTTCTGGGCTGGGGGCTCTGCCTGCGCGCGGCGTTGGGGGGCAGCCGGGCCGGTTCTGGGCCGGGGGGCTCTGCCTGCGCGTGGCGTTGGGGGGCAGTCGGGCCGGTTCTGGGCCGGGGGGGCTCTGCGGCGTTGGGGGGCTGCTGGGCTGGTTCTGGGCCGGGGAGCTCTGCCTGCGCGCGGCGTTGGGGGGCAGTCGGGCTGGTTCTGGGCCGGGGAGCTCTGCCTGCGCGCGGTGTTGGGGTGCTGCTGGGCCGGTTCTGGGCCGGGGGTGCGTTCCAGCACAGGGCCAGAGCTCAGGTGCCATGTGGGCGAGGCCGGGGCCGGAGCTGCCATTGCTGCGCTGCTGCCTTTGGGGGAGGCCTGGGACCGGTGTGGCCCCTCCTCTGGGGGAGTCTGCCCTGCGGGTGGGGGGGTGAGAGCAGCTCCGGCCCCGCCAGGCTCTGATGCTACCCCGCTATTGACAGGGCAGCCAAGCAGCGGCGGAAGGGGGATCGTCTGGTCATCGACTGCCAGGAGCAGGCCTACTGGCTGGTCAACAGGCCCCCGGTAAGGCCGTGTCGGGAGGGGCCATGCTGGGGAGTCCTAAGGGTGGGGGCTCCTGCCAATGTCACCCCCCGAAGGAGGACCCGTGAGGCGGGGTAGGGGCGCCAGGCGGGTGGGAGCCCCAGGGCAGGTGGGGCGGGACCCGCGGGGTGCCATAGGCTGGGCTAATGGGGCTGGCCCTGTGTCTGAGTGACAGCTGCATTCCAGACCCCCCTCCCACCATGGGCATGGGCTGGCACCTGGCACCCACCCCTGTGGCCCTGCGTGCTGTCCGTGCTGGGGCGGGCCCCTGTGCCCTTGTGCTGCGAGGAGCAGGGCTGTAAGGGCTGGGAGCAGACGTCTGCAGAGGGGGCATCTCGGGGCGCTGGCACCCTGCCCCCCCAGCCTGTCGGAGTTGACCCTCGCAGGGTCTGGGGGCTGCCCTCCTGCCAGCACTCCCCTTCCCCAATTGGTTGCTAGCTTCCCCGGGTGGAGCCCCCTGCAGCCCCCGGCCCCGGCGTGGCACCAGCTGGAAGGTGCTTATCCGATCGGGCTGATGGCTGCTCTGTCCTGGTCCCAGCATGTGGAACCTGCTGAGGCAGGCCGGCTGGTGTCCCCCATCCGCCCTCCTCCCAGGGTCAGGCTGGCTCCAGCAGGGCGTGATGAGACGGGGCCGCCGGCCTGCCCTGGTGCGGCCAGCAGCCCCTCCCCTCCCTGCCCCCAGCGGGGCACCCCCCAGCCTGGCACCACAGATCATTGTGCCCCTCCCCCGTGGGGCACGACCCCCGGGCCTTAACAGGCTGAAGTGCAGGGCATAGGCAGCGGCTCTGGGGCTGGCACAGGGATGCAAGGCCTCAATGGCTGGGACTGGGCCTGCTCCCCCACCCCCATTCCTGCACCCCCAATCCTGGGCACAGGGAGCAGCACCACAACTGGCCCCAGGGCCTGGCTCCACTAACGCTGCCCCCCCAGGCAGCTTGGCACCTCGGGGGGGGGGTGTCCTGTCCCAGGCCATGCAGCACAGAGGGCGCGCCGCCCTGTGCCAGCCCCCCTCGCCCCCAGGCCAGCTGTCCCTGTGCCCAGGGATGGGGCCAGGCAGCGCCCAGCGCATTAGCGCCAGCTCACGGCATGAAATCCTCTGCCTCCCCGTTGGCCTAAGGCCAGTCGCTGCCTGCTGCTGGGGGCTGGGCAGGCAGACGGGGCCTGGCCATGCCCGGGGGCCGGTGCTTTCCCTGGGCCAGGTCTCGGAGCCGAGGGGGGCCCTGGAGGCCAGTGCTGGCTTTGGGCCGGGAGGCCCGGGCAAGGACGATGCCGGGGGGCAGTCGATGGGCCCTGATCACGTTCTCTCCCCTCCCAGCCGGGGGCCCTGAATGTGATGGAGCATGGTCCGGAGCGGAGGAACTGCCAAGTTAGCCGGGTGCAGCTGGTGAGTGTCCTGCCGGGGGTGCCCCTCCCGACCGGGGGTGCGCCCCCCCCCCTCCCCCGCTGCCAGGACGGGAGCTCTGTGCCAGCCCTGCCCTCGCGCCAGCCTGGGGCTGTACCTTGCTAGGGCACTTGTGCATGGGCACAGGGCTCCGGGCAGACAGCCACTGTCTGGTCCAAGGCTGCTTCGTTCTTCCCAGGCCGGCCAGGTACAGACCGGCCCAGCCGGGCTACTTCCCACGGGCTCCCCTAGCCAGCCCGGCGGAGTCCCGCAGCCACGCGCTGGAGCCAGGCCTCGAGCCCACGGGCCCCTCGCGCTCAGGGCCTGCAGGGCCCATTAGGCAGCCCAGTCCGACTGGCCGTTGCCTGGCACCCGGGATGCCCCCCTCGCCAGCGGGACCCGGTGCAGCAGTGCCTGAGAACTGGCCCGCATGCTCAGGGAGGGGGAGATTCCCCCCGTATGGGGCTCAGCTGGACCCAGAGCAGGGTGTCCGGGCCTCGAGGATGCCAGGTTCTCCGCCCCACCTGAGCCCGGCTGCACCCGGCTGCTTGGGGCCCAGCTCGGCTGCTCCAGAGGAAGGGAGAAACCCTGCGTTACAACTGTGGGGGGGCAGGGCAGGGCAGGCCAGCCCTGGCCGGGCTGATCTGGAGAAGGGGGGGTGACGCTGGCTCCTGTCCTCGGCATGGCCCCCTGCGTCTCCTCGGTCTGCTGGGCCCCGGGGGGCAGGGTGGGATCCTGTCTGTGCCCAGCCTGGCACTGCCTGCTCCAGTGGGGTCACTGCAGCTCTCGCCTGGCCCCTCTCCGCGTCCCCGGGCCCGCGTGGGATTAGTGCCCGGGATTAGTGCCCGGGCGTATTAACATCTTTCCCAGCTGTTGTCCCCTCCCTCCCCGCAGTGTCTCTGAGCTCGGCTCCGTGCGCAGAGCCCAGCCTCCCCGCCGTGTGCACCGTCTCCTCGCTAATCCCCGGCCAGCTTGCCAACCGGCTCATCGAGAATCCTCGGGGCCGGCGCCTGCCGATCTGCGGGCGAGAGCCCAGGCAGCTGAGAGCCAGGCACCCTCCTCCCCCATGCCCGCCCCGCCACCCTCAGGCCCTCATGCTCCATGTGCACCGTTGGGAAGGGTCTGCAGCTCTCGGGCCCTGCCGGTGCCCATGGGCCAGGCTGTCCAGGGAATACGGATCCCCAGCCAGCCGCTCCCTGGCCATGCCAGCTGCACCGGGCGGGTGGGGGGCTGGCACTCCTGGGCGGGCTGTCCTAGCGTCACCCTCCCCATGGCGCTGCCTGCCAGCTCTGGGCACCCTCTCCTGGCCCCGCAATGGGACAGCCCCGGCGGGAGAGTCAACCGGGGCCGAGAGGCGCTAATTGTCCCAGGGGCTGCCCCCGGGCACAGGCTGCGGGGCATAGAGCTCCCAGCCCGCTGTGGCTGGTCTGTGTGTGTCGTGTCACTAACGCAGCCCCGGGGGGCTCCTGTCTGTGTCGTTACTAACCGCTGGGCTCTCTCTTCTCTTCTGTCTCGTGCCGCGTCTGTCCTCCAAGTAAGTGTCACTAACCCAGGGCTGCCCGCACCGCACCGGGCTGGGGGCCAGGACTCCTGGGTTCTATTCTAGGCTCCTCCGGTGTGTGAGCGTGGGGTGGGGTAGTGAAGCTGGGGGAGGGACGGGGGGGGCAGTGCTGTCCTATGGTTGGAACAGGGCTCTGGGCCATTGATGATCCACCCCCGCCCCACGGAGCTGGGCAGTGCCAGGAGCTGCAGCGCTCGGGTTCCTGCTGGGACTTGCATAGCTGGGTGCGTTGCCCTCTCAGCTGGCACCGGGCACTTGTGCTCAGCCCAGCGGGATACTGCCCACCCTGGCACGGCAGGGTGTGTTCCTGCTAGGAGACAACTACACAGGCCCTGCATCCCCGGCTGCCTGGCTCCCTGCTCCCCTGGACGCCCGACTGGCATGGTGCCAGGTTGGCACCTGCCCCCTCGGCTGGAGGATGGGAGCCCAGTGTGCACTGGGGGCATTTGCAGGTGCCCATCACTCTGGCATTGGGCTCATGGTCAAGCAGCTCACTGTGTCCCCCTCCGGAGCATGGGGGGCAGGAATCCTGCTGCCGTCCTGCCCAGGCTCCGGCCTGTGCCCTGCACTGGCCCTGGCCCAGCTGGAATGGGGAGTGGGGTTCCCCGTGCAATGTGGCTGCCCCGGTGGGCAGAGCAATGGGCCCTCCACGGCCTGCCCAGGACGCGAGTCTGGGCCCAGCAGAGTGCGCCAGGCCTGACGTGGGGCGGGCAGCCAAGCCCTGAGATGCTGGGCTGAGCCCCCTCTGAGCAGGGCCAGCGCAGCCGGGCTCTCGGGGCCCCATCGGGGCTGGCTGGGGGCTCACGCGCCTCTTGGTCTCTTTCAGCCCGAGAACACGGATTACTACAAGCGGGAGGTGAGTGCGGGGCTGACGCCAGGCTGCTCCCCTTGGGCCGCCACTCGGGCGCTGTGCAGGCCCCTGGAGCTCAGGGAGCCGGGGACTCGGCCGCTCAGGGAGCCGGGGACTCGGCCACTCAGGCCTGCCGGAGCCGGGCGGGAAGACGCTGAATCCGAGAGGGCCGAGGAGGTTTGGGCCGTGGGCCCCAGGGGCTGGGTCAGGCTCTCGCTGTTCCCCGTGGCCTGGGGGGGGGGGTGGACAGAAGCCAGGAGCAGGGTCTGTGCCCTGCGTCGGCCCCGCCGGTCTCCCCTCACGCCTGTGTCTCTGCTGTGCCCGCGCAGATCGAGAGCTGCCGCAAGGCCATGGGCCGGACCCGCGTGAAGTCCTCCATTTGCCTGGACGGGTGAGTCACCGTCCCCGGGGGCCTCACTGGTACTTCCACCCTGCCCGGGCACAGGATACCCTGCAGCTGCCCGGCTCTGGGGAGGGGCTGCAGCCTGCACCGTCAACCTACTAGCACCAGCCCCCCCAGCTGCTGGGGCCCAGCCAGGGCCCTGTGAGCTGCCCTGTTCCGGGGGGGGCATTAGCATCCCGGGCCCAGAGCCCCCCACGGCTTAACCAGTGGGATTGTTATTCCAGCGCTGGAGCCGCCTCCCAGCTCTGCCAGTCCCTCAGTCCCCACCCGCAGCCCCCGCTGGTCCAGCCCCGGGGCTCCCCCACCCCCAGCTCTGCCAGTCCTTCAGTCCCAACCCGCAGCCCCCGCTGGCCCAGCCCCGGGGCTCCCCCACCCCCACCTCTGCCAGTCCCTCCGTCCCGACCTGCAGCCCCCGCTGGCCCAGCCCCGGGGCTCCCCACCCCAGCTCTGCCAGTCCTCAGTCCCCACCCGCAGCCCCCGCTGGCCCCAGCCCGGGCTCCCCACCCCCAGCTCTGCCAGTCCTCAGTCCCCACCCGCAGCCCCCGCTGGCCCAGCCCGGGCTCCCCACCCCACCTCTGCCAGTCCCTCAGTCCCCACCCGCAGCCCCCGCTGGCCCAGCCCCGGGCTCCCCACCCCACCTCTGCCAGTCCTCAGTCCCCACCCGCAGCCCCCGCTGGCCCAGCCCCGGGGCTCCCCACCCCAGCTCTGCCAGTCCCTCCGTCCCGACCTGCACCCCCCGCTGGCCCAGCCCCGGGGCTCCCCCACCCACAGCTCTGCCAGTCCCTCAGTCCCGACCCGCAGCCCCCGCTGGCCCAGCCCCAGGGCTCCCCAACCCCCAGCTGTGCCAGTCCCTCAGTCCCCACCCACAGCCCCCGCTGGCCCAGCCCCGGGCCCCCAATAGTTCAGCGTTGCAGTGCAGTCTCCTGTGGCCTGGTGGTGTCTCTGCACCCTGACCCTCTGACCTGCTCTGGCCCACCTGCTCCTTGGGGGGTGACATGGCGCCTCCAGAGACAGGGAGCCCCTTGGAGTCGCCTCGGGGCCGGGCCCTATGGCCAGGCTGCGGCGAGCCGGGGGGCTGGGCAGGGCTGAGAGAACTGGCAGCCTCGCCCGCGCCCTGAGGCCTGGCTGGAGCCCTGCCCCGTCCCGAGGGCTGGCTGGGAACCGGCAGGGGCCTTGGTTCCGGGAGTGCTGGCCAGAGAGCGGTGAGGGAGGGCACGCCTCTGCCCTCGGAGACCGGGCTGGCCCAGGCTCCGTCCATCCGTCTCTGGGGTGTCGCCCGGGTACGTGGACCGGAGCAGCGGCAGCAAAGCCTGGCCCCAGCGCTGCTGTGCCCCCGCCCCACGGCTCTGCCAGCGCTGGCCCTGAGAGAGCCCCCGCCCTGCCCCCTCACCCTCCCTCGGCAGGTACATCAAGTTCAACGAGCAGTACGTGCCCCACGATCCCATCATGTCCGGCTGCCTGCCCAGCAACCCCTGGATCACGGACGACACCACCTACTGGGCCATGAACGCCCCCACGTGAGTGCCCGGGGCGGGGGCAGCGCAGGCGGGCGGGGGGGCTCCGGCCAGCGGCTGGTTCCTCCCCACCTCTGGGGCAGGAAGGAAGCCAGCACGGTGAGCTCCTGGACTCCTCAGTCATTGCCCCACGTGCTGTGTGGGGAGGGTCTGATCAGCACTGGCACGGAGCCTGCTGGGAGACCTCGCCAGGCCAGCCGCCGTGCCAGCGGGGCGCCGCTGTGGGCATGAGGGGAGCGTGCCAGCCGCCGTGCCAGCGAGGCGCCGTTGTGCGCATGAGGGGAGCGTGCCAGCCGCCGTTCCAGCGGGGTGCCGCTGTGGGCATATGGGGAGCGTGCCAGCCTCTGTGCCAGCGGGGCGCCGCTGTGGACATGAGGGGAGCGTGCCAGCCGCCGTGCCAGCGAGGCGCCGCTGTGGGCATGAGGGGAGCGTGCCAGCCGCCGTGCCAGCGGGGCGCCGCTGTGGGCATATGGGGAGCGTGCCAGCCGCCGTGCCAGCGAGGCGCCGCTGTGGGCATGAGGGGAGCGTGCCAGCCGCCGTGCCAGCGGGGCGCCGCTGTGGGCATATGGGGACCGTGCCAGCCGCCGTGCCAGCGAGGCGCCGCTGTGGGCATATGGGGAGCGTGCCAGCCGCCGTGCCAGCGGGGCGCCGCTGTGGGCATATGGGGAGCGTGCCAGCCGCCGTGCCAGCGGGGCGCCGCAGTGGGCATGAGGGGAGCACGCCCTGTGCCACAAGCCAGCCAGGGAGTGAACCACGTGGCCCAGCCAGTGCTGCCACGTGCAGGCAGGTCCTGGCGGTGCTGCCGGGCCTCTCCTGATGGGCAGGCTTGGGCCTGGTTCAGGATGACGTCTGGGGCCCAGCTGCCCCCAGCTCAGCACCGAGCCCCTGGGGGCTCCCCTGGCCTGTCTCGGGGTGGGCGGCAGTAGCGGGCTCCCCCTGACCTCGGCGCGCTTGCCCGTAGGGTGACGCCGCCGACCAAGCTGCGTGTGGAGCGCTGGGCCTTCAGCTTCAGCGAGCTGCTGGGCGACGTGCTGGGCCGCAGGCAGCTGCTGGAGTTCCTCAAGAAGGAGTTCAGCGGTGAGTGACCCCCATGCCCAGCCCCCCTGCCTGGTGCTAGGCTGGGGCCGGCTCTTCCCTCCCGTCAGCGGGGCCCTTGCAGGATACCAGGGACTGGCACAGCCAGCACCAGAATGGGCATCTGAGTGCCCGGCAGAGACCCTCCCTCACACGGCACCTCTGCCCGTGGCCCCCTGGGATCGGGTCTTCTCCATCCCTCGCTCGCCAGCGAGGCTCAGGCACCTGTGCCCTGCGAGCCCCGGGGCCTGGCTGGAGTGTGCACCAGAGGCTGGGCCGCACCCTGCTCTGCGCCAACCGCGCCTCTCCCCCGCCAGCCGAGAACCTGAGCTTCTGGGAGGCCTGTGAGGAGCTGCGCTACGGCGAGCAGGCCCGCATCCCCCACGTCGTGGACTCCATCTACCAGTGAGTGCCCCGCGCCCTGCCCCCGCTCTACCCGCTTCCCCCACGCCCTGCCCCCGCTCTACCTGCATCCCCCACGCCCTGCCCCCGCTCTACCCGCATCCCCCACGTCGTGGACTCCCATCTACCAGTGAGTGCCCCGTGCCCTGCCCCGCTCTACCCGCATCCCCATGCCCTGCCCCACTCTACCCGCATCCCCACGTCGTGGACTCCATCTACCAGTGAGTGCCCGCGCCCTGCCCCCGCTCTACCCGCATCCCCATGCCCTGCCCCCACTCTACCCGCATCCCCCACGTCGTGGACTCCATCTACCAGTGAGTGCCCCGCGCCCTGCCCCCGCGCCCTTGCCCTGCTCCACCTGCATCCCCCACGTCATGGACTCCATCTACCAGTGAGTGTCCCCCGCTCTCTGCCCCCGCATCCTGCCCCAGTGCCCCTCCTGTACACACATTGCCCACGGCTTAGACTCCATCCAGTAGTGAGTGCCCTGCCATGCCCCCATGTCTGTGTCCCACCATTCCCCACCTGTTCCCGTGCCCTATGCACATGCCCGGTGCTGGAGCCAGCCGAGATCCTGGGCTGGGCTGTCGGAGGAGCATAGCAGCCCTGCCCCCTCCTCCCAGGCTGGGCCCCACCTCGGCAGGGTATCGCTGCCTGGGGGGCCCATTCCCGTGGCTCAGAGCCCTGCTCGCCGTCTGAGGAAGGGGCATGTGCCAGTCCGAGGCCTGGGGAGGTTGGGTGGGGCAGTTAGTGGGGGCAGGGTGGCCCTGCCTGAGGTAGGGGACCTGGGAGCCAGCACAGGGCTCTCCAGCTGCCCCCCCGCCGCAGCCTGAGCTGCCTGGGTGGGGCTGTGTGCTCGGGGCCCCGCCTGGGATGTGAACCCGTGGCCTCTGCCTTCCAAGCTGCAGGGCTGGCCCCCTGGCCCTTGCTGGGAGCCTGGGCCGACCCCCGCCCGTCGGAGCCAGCCCCGCTCAGTCTGGGCCCGTGCCCCACCCCCCAGGCAGTTCCTGGCCCCCGGCGCCACCCGCTGGGTGAACATCGACAGCAGGACCATGGAGAGGACCCTGGAGGGCATCCAGACGCCGCATCGCTACGTGATGGACGATGCCCAGATGCACATCTACATGCTGATGAAGAAGGTGGGGGCCTGGGCCCTGCCCCCAGCCAGGCTGCTCTGGGCACCTGCCTCTTCCCCCGAGCCAGTCCTGGCATCAGCGCCCAGGCTACCCAGGCTGGCAGAGCCCTGGGAGCTCGGCGGCAGCCTGACTGCCCAGCGGGGGGTGTCCTGCCCCTGGGGGGAAGGGCGTTCTCCAGGGCAAGCGGCTCAGTGTGGGGTGCGGGGAGCATGGGGGGGGGGCATAGGGTGGATTAGTTCCTGCAGGTGTGTGGGGGAGGGGCAGCGTGCGGGCCAGCCTGTGGGGGCCTGCCCCCCCCTCACGCTCTGCGCTGCCCCCAGGACTCGTACCCGCGCTTCCTCAAGTCGGAGCTGTACCGCAGCCTGCTGGCCGAGGCCGTCGTGCCGCCGGAGACCAAGAAACGGTGAGTGGGAGCCAGGGGCGCCCCGCCTGGGCCTGCGGGACGGGCAGGGGGCAAAGGAGAGCCAGGGGGCGGCTGGGGAAAGCCGGCGGGGGCCCCTTCACGGGGCCCCCCCATGCCAGTCCCGCAGCTCGGGCCAAGCCCTGGCGCTGGCCCCCGGGCGCTAACCCCGGCTCTCTCCGGCAGGGTTTTCCCCTTCATGCGGAAGCAGCGTCACTCCAGTCCCAGCCCGGCCCTGCTGCTGCTGCCCATGGGGGAGCCGGAGGCGAAGGCCGAGGACCGGAACAAGGCAGCCCTGGCGGTTGCTGCCCCCGCGGAGAGCTAGGACCCCCCACCTGCCCTCTGCCCCAACCCCCCGGCTGAGCGCTCTGCACTGAGAGGGAGGCTGGGGCAGGCGGGGCAGCAGCTGCTGGGCCCCTTGGGGCCCCTGCTTCTCCCCCAGCCTGGCCCGTCGTGGCACGCCCCCCCGCCCCCCGACAGGGTGTTCTGGAAGCAACGGCCTGTCTGCCCTGCCCCCGGGCACTGTGGGCCAGGACGGGGGGGGTCTGTTCTCATCCAACGGCCACAGGGGGCTCGTTAGGTAACGAGCTGGGCTGGGCCCCGTGGGGGGCAGCCGGATGCCCATGCACAGCGGGCACTCACCCACTGGCACGCCCGAGGCCTGCTGGAGCCAGTGCTGCTGCCCCCGGGGCGGGGACTGGCACGAATGCAGTCCTGAGCTCACGGCAGGGGCGCACCCAGCCTCCAGCACCCCCTGGACCCCACACACACCATGGGGCACAGGGAGATGGGTGCTCAGACACCAGTGCAGAGTGGCTCAGCCTCCAGGCCCCTCCCCCATGCACCCCCAGGGGCATCTGCCGCCCTTGCGACACTGAAGGATAAAGCCATACTCCCCGGGAGGCGGGCACCCCACACGGCACCCCTGGGGCAGCGCCTGCCCCCTTTGCCTTAGCTCTGAGAGCACCCCCAGCTCCCTGCCCCAGCGGCTCAGTGGGGCGAGCGGCTGCAACGGGCCAAGGCAGACACGTCTGCCCCCCCACTGAGCTGCCTGCGCCTGGCTGCCTCTGGCAGGGGGGAGAGAGGGGGGCCTGCTTACTGACATGTGGGGCACTGATGGCCAGTGTGGAGCCTGCCCCAGAGAGGCACAGCTCAGACCTCTGTGCCAGCCCTGGGCTTGTGGCTGAGCACGGCCCTTCCCTTCCCTGCCCCCCAGCCCCACCCCTGAAGCACTTTGCTCTGGGCCTGCCCCTCCCTGCCCCCACCCACCTGTCCTGCACTGAGCAACCACCAATAAAGGACAGCCCTGGGCCTCTGGGTCAGGTTCTCATGGCCTCTTATTGGGGGTTGGCAATGGAGGGGGCGGCCGGGAGGTCTCCCAGGGGATGTGAAGGAAGCCCCGGCCCTTTATGAGACTGGCACAGGGGCTGCGATGGGTGAGGCTGGCCTGGGGCCACCGCGCGGGCGCATGGGCCTGCTCTGCTCTGCGCAGGACAATCTCCCCTGGCCAGTTTGGCTCAGTGGCTCTTCAGCCTAGCCCTGGGTCCACGGACTGCCCAGCCTAGCCAGGCCTTGCAGGGGCCCGGCCCAGCTGTGGCGGCATGTCTCCCCCGAGAGCGCCTGCTCTGCCGTGGACAGGGGGGTGGCAGGGGCCGCAGCCCGTGGGGTGCCTCTCTGCCACCGCGCTGGAGTGGCTGAGCTGGCAGCGCCACGCCCTGCCTGTGGGGGCGGTTCGGTGGGGGCGGGGGCAGGCACCAAGGAGTCGCCTCCTTGTCTTGGCCAAGGTCACCGCTGGCCCCAACCCGGCCCTGCAGGTGGGAGGTGTTGCTACGTGGAGCGGAGGGGGGCGTACATGCGAGCAGCTGCTGCTGCATTCCACCCCAGAGGTGGCTGCATCAGCTCCTTGGCGGCTTGCGCAGGGCAGCTGCGGCTCGGTCCACGTGCTTGGTGTTAGCACATTATAACCCTTCTGTCGCACGCGGGATTCCCACTGAAGACCTAACCGGTGCCAGCCAAGCTGGGCAGTTCCCTGCCCACCCCATTCAGTGCAGACAGGCCATGCAAGGGTCCAGCCGCCCTGCTTAAATCCATCTGGGCCCGTGTGCGGCACCCACTCTGGCTGGAGCTCAGCTCCAAAGGCCGTCAAGGGGAGGGGCGGAGAGCCTAGCTCCCAACCAAGGCTCCCCCTCCCCATGCCTGGGCCACCTCTGCATGCACTGGAGACGCCTGTGTCCTGGCAGGGCTGGCTGCTTTGCCCTGGCTGGGATCCCAGCCCACCCGGGGCAGGAGCTGGGCCAGGGCAGGACAAAGGGCTCAGCCAGACACCCCCCAGCACGGACCCAACAGCAAGCAGCTTCCTCCCCCCCCCCCCGTTCTCACTTCCCCCAGCTCGTTCACGATGTGCTAACTGCCCCCCCCAAGTGGGAGCCCCCGAGCCCGTTCCCGGGCTGCACCCTGCGCTGCAGGCTGGGACTGACGGGAGGCCAGCCCCGGTGGTCTCTCTGCTGGCAGGTGCTGCACCAAATATCCCGGCAGACGCTGCGTGTCCCTCTCCCCCGCTGCCTGCAGCGGCTTGGGCTGGAAGGGCACCAGAAGCAGCAGGCGGGCTGGGCTGGCAGGGCTTGTTTGCCGTCAAACTCCGGCTGCTTATTGCGCTGTTGGACTCCAAGTAGCGACAGCTGCTTCCCGGCGGCGCAGCTGTGTGCGGGGGAGGCGGGGCGCTAGCGTGTGCCAGGTTCGCCTTTCCCTCCGGGCGGCGGGTGTCTCCCTGCTCCCCAGACCTGTCACTGGCTCGCAAGCTCCTGGGGGCAGCCCCCTGGCACTGTTACCAACTTCCCTCTCCTGCCGCCCCTCCCTGCCATCCCCTGTTCTGGGGCCGGAGCGCTGGAGAGGGCAGCAGGAGCAGGGACCGGAGGAGGAGGTTCAAGGATGCTAAGGCCACGGGCTGGCAGCCTAAGACGGGGACGTGGCTTTTGACCTGCCTTCTGTCCCAAGGGAGCATCTGTCCTCCGGCCAGCCTGCTGAAGGGAGCTGAGGCTGCAAAGCGACGTGCACCAGGGCGGCCGTGCAGCGGGCCTGGGAGATGCCAGGACTGGAGCAGAGTGTCTTTGGGGCATGAGTGCCTGTGGGGCAGGGGAGGGATTGGGTCCTGGCTCCAGCCCCCCCCCCCGCCATGTTGCTGGGGTGAAGAGGCAGCCTGCAAGAGGCCAGGAGACAAGGCCTGGTGCAGGCAAAGGGCCGGGCTGCTCTGGACAGCTGCATGGAAACACCCCACCCCAAGCCCCTTTGTGTACTGCCCCCTCAAGTCGCCCTCGGGCCTGGCTCCTTCTCCTGCTGCTCTCCCTGGCCTTCCCCCCCCCCCCTCCCCGCCCCATGTCCAGTGGGATCTCTTGACTAGCTGGCGCACCCCACTGCTGGGCGGGTCAGCGCTCCCTCTGGGGCAGTGCTCGGCCATCCCTTCGGGTGCTGCTGCTGGCCGACGGAAGGATGCAGCGGGGCTGCTGCGCCAGCCTCCAGGGCCTGCTTCTCCTCAGCACCGGCCTGCAGGCGTGCTGGGCTGTCACCCGGAAACGGCTGGGAAGGCTGGGACGGGGGGGGACAAGGCACAGCCTTGGCTAGTTGGGCACTCGAGAGCGGCCAACGCCAGGCGGCAGCTGGGACGTGGATTGCACTGAGTGTATGGGAAATGCCATCCTGCTCCCTGCCAGGCATGGGCTGGGCACACAGCGCCCCTTGCCAAAGCACACGGAGGCTTGTGCCAGCCCCGGGGCTGCACACTTGCTAATAGCCCCCTGGGCGGGGGCATGGAAATGCCAAGGGAAAGAGAATGGGGGGGGGCTGCCCCCGGCGCCAGGGTGCCAGGGCGGAGCTGGGCTGTGGCTAGGGGCTGGCCAGACAAAGCACGAGCTGCCATGCAGACCCCAGGGGCCTTTCTGCAAAGCGGCTGCGCAATGTCCCAGCCAGCCTCCCAGTGGGGTGACGGCATTTTGCCTCCTGCACCCCCGCCCTCTCGCCGCCTCGCCCACAGCATGCTGGGCCCTGCCTGCGGGCACCATCCAAATGGGATCTCATCCGAACGCTGCCCCCCAGCGCCAGCCGTGCCCCGAGGAGCGACGGGAAGGCTCTGCAGCTCCAGAGGCTTGGTTGCAATGGACCAGTTCTTTGTGGCACGGGGCGGGAGCAGTGCCAGGGTCCGTGCCAAGCCCCTCCCTCAATCGCCCTGGGGTGGGGAGTCCACCCTGCTGCCCGCCTCTGGTACATTGCATTTCCTGCCCCTAGCCGTTGTGGCAAAGGTACCGTTACCAGGGCAGTAGCTTCTGTTCCCAACTGCAGGGCACCAAGGGGCTGATGTCATCGCTTTGTGTGCTCTGTGGGTGTGTCTGTCTCTCTGGATTGTCCGTACCCACAGACCCAGCCCTGCCTTACACTGATCTTTGCAGAACGAGGCACTCCAAAGGTGGGAGTCCCGAGGAGGACAGCAACATGAGCTCTGAAAGCTGGAGCCCTTTAGTCTAGAGGAGAGACGGCCGGGGAGAGGGGACAAAAGCCAGAGAGGCTCATATGTAAAAAGTTGTTCTAAAGTCCACGTCCACCCAGGACAGGACCAGATGTACTGGGCCAAATCTGCAGCAAGGGAGGGTTCGTTTAGATATTTGGGAAAAGTGAAACTTTCAAACTATCAGGGTAAACTCTAGAGTTCGTGGCCAAGGGCGGTTGGGGATCTCCGGCCTTGGAGGCTTTGAAGAAGAGGCTGGACAAACCCCTGGAGGCAGTGGGCTAGGTTTATTTGGCCCTGCCTTTAATTGCATGACTTCTCTCCAGGGCCCTGCCTTGCATCAGGGCTTGGGACTGCACAGTGGAGGAGGCTGCTGTCTGCACAACCCGTACCAGGCACTGCAGAGGTTGGAAGGTGTGTGGTGACCGAGGCTGGAGGCTGCTGGAACAAAGCAGCTGGGGTCTGGGGCAGCGGTTGAGGCTCTAGGCTAGCAAATAAGAGAGCTGGGCTCTGCTGCTGAGTCTTGCTCCACTGGGCAAGTGACCAGAGGTGGCCACTAGCTCCGTTCCCCTGACTTCTCAGATCGTTTGGCCTGACTCCCAGCTGAGCTGAGCTCTCACCAGGCCAACTGGGCCCCCACAATTAGTGAAGATTTTGCAAATTTTGGCTTTAATCCAGGGGAGCCGACAGTCTCGCTGGGCCCCTAGACTAGGTGTGTGTATGGGGGGGGGCTCTATGCTCCTGGAAGGGGTGGGGCACAGGCCAGCATGGCTTAGCCAGATAGGGTGGGTGGGTCTGCTCCAGCCCTCTGGTCTGGCTAGGGCTGCTCCCCCCCGGTGCAGGGCTGCTGGGGTCAGCCACAGCTAATGGTTAGGGAGGATTAACTAGTATGACTAATGGTTACCGGTTAACTGGTTAACCTTTTACATCCCTACTTTGGTCTGGTTACAGCCACCACCAGGATCCAGCCTGACGGGTTCTAGTCCCATCTCTGGGAGGACAGTGACACCTAGTGATTAGAGCCGGACTAGCCCGTGACTCCGTGGAGCTGGATCTGTATAACCGCAAAGAGACTTGATGCTGAACTGCCTCTTTGGCATCATTGTCAGGCTCCAAACTGCCCCTCGGCCGCTCCCCTGGCTCAGCCCTTCCCCGCCACAGCTGTGCTGCCTTGTGTGAATTCAACAGTCACAGCAGGAGAGACGAGACTGACGCCACAGCTTGGGGGTGGCCCTGCTGCCGTGGCGGCTGAAGCCCGCGCGCCCGTTCTGGCCTCTGCGGTGCGAGGAGGCTGTTGCTAACGGGGCGAGGGTGCAGAGAAGTGGCAGGCGGATGACGAAAGGGTTACAAAGCCTGCCAGGCCCAGAGGGAGCGGCTGGAGGCTCCTCAGCTTAACAAAAAGAAGATTAAGGGGGGGACTTGGCTCTAGTCTTAGTACCTAAGTAGGGAACCACTAGTCACTGCAGGTCGAACCTCTCTAGTCCGGCATCCCTGGGCCCTGGCTTTGCCGGACCAGGGAATTTGCCGGCCCACAGGAGGTCAGTGTTGTCTGGCAGCATCACCAACACCCCCCTGCTTGCTGGGCTCTGGAGACGGGTACATTGGAGCTAGGACCAGCACGGAGCCCCCGCAGCCAGGACTGCTGGCTGTAAACTAACTTTTTGGGCAACTTGGCCACACCCGGCCCAGGGCTGTTGCCGGACCAGAGCGGGTCAGCCTGTAGTGGGCAGAGCAGGACCCAGCGCTGACAAGCTGAGGCCAAGTGCAGCCTGGCGCTCAGGCGAGGGGGTTACCGGTAACCCCGGAGAATCTAGAACCCCCCCCCCAGCTGGCTCCATCCCCGCCGGCGGCTCGCCAGGAGCCCAGCTCTAGGGCCGGGGGGGCGGGTCTCCGGCCTGCGCCGGGTGGGGCGGGGCGGACCCCCCAGCGCCCCCCGCCTGCGGGGCTCCGAGCGGGCCCCGCCCCCGTGGCCGGGCCGCGCCATCCCCGGGAAGGGGCCGCCGGGGGAGCGGTGCGCGCGGCGGGCCGGCGATGAGCTCATCGCGGTCTGGTGGCGGCGGAGCGCGGGGGGGCGGCCGGCGCGGCTCGGCTCGGCTCGGCTCCGGCTGCGCGCGGCTCGCCCTCCGGCCGCTCCCTCCCCCGCGGCAGGCTCGCATGGCCCCGTGACCCGCCCGCCCGCCGGCCACCCCCTTCCTCTGGCGCGGGCGGCACCATGCTGGGCTCGGACGCGTGCGAGTTCGGCGGGCAGCTGCTGGAGCTGCTGCGGCTGGCGGTGTGCGCCCGAGGTGAGCGGGCCGGGCCGGGGGGTGCGAGTGTGTGTGCAAACGGCGGGGGTGTGGTTGTGTGCGGAGGGGTGTGTCGGGGCGGGGGTGTAGCGGTGTGTGGTTGTGTGCAGGGCTGTGTGTCGGGGCGGGGGTGTAGTGGTGTGTGGTTGTGTGCAGGGGATGTACAGAGGGGTGTGCAGGGCTGTGTGTGTGCGGGGGTGTAGGTGTGTGGTTGTGTGCAGGGGATGTACAGAAGGGTGTGCAGGGCTGTGTGTGTCGGGGCAGGGGTGTAGTGGTGTGTGGTTGTGTGCAGGGGTTGTACAGAAGGGTGTGCAGGGCTGTGTGTGTCGGGCCGGGGGTGTAGCGGTGTGTGGTTGTGTGCAGGGCTGTGTGTGTCGGGCCGGGGGTGTAGCGGTGTGTGGTTGTGTGCAGGGGATGTACAGAGGGTGTGCAGGGGTATGTGTGTCGGGGCGGGGGTGTAGCGGTGTGTGGTTGTGTGCAGGGGTTGTTCAGAGGGGTGTGCAGGGCTGTGTGTCGGGGCGGGGGTGTAGCGGTGTGTGGTTGTGTGCAGGGGTTGTACAGAGGGGTGTGCAGGGCTGTGTGTGTCGGGGCGGGGTTGTAGTGGTGTGTGGTTGTGTGCAGGGTATGTTCAGAGGGGTGTGCAGGGCTGTGTGTGTTGGGGCAGGGGTATAGAGGTGTGTGTGGTTGGGTGCAGGGGGGGAGGATGTGCACATCTTGTGGGTAACCACCGATCTAGTCAGCTGCTTCCACGCTGGCCTGGCCAGTGCCCCGCCCTGAGGTGCCAGGGATTCTCCATGCCCAGCAGATTCCCCCTGGGCTATCTCCCTGCAGCCTGGGCATGGGTGGGGGGCAGCCTAGGGGGGCTGAGCTGCAGCCTGTCCAGGGCACTGGCATTTCACTGTCCTCTGGCTCTCACTGTAGTGTAGATTGGCCCCGGGTTTTCCATTGCCCTTTGAGGGTATTGGCGTGGGCACGGAGGGGCTGGGCTGGGCGAGCTTTTGTTGTGCTGGGCAGGTCGGACGGGAGGTGGCAGTGTGTGAAAGGGGGAGACCCAGGAGGTGCCCACCAGGAGCTTCCCCAGGTGTGTGGGCTGGGGGAAGGGTTGAGCCCTTCAGGCAGGGGCCAGCAGATCGCTGCCAGCCTGTGCCAGGCAGAGCTGCTGGGGCGTGGCTGGGCCCATTTGCAGACTCGTGGCGGGTCCCCGGTGTGGCTGCAGCCACCTGCAGAGATCCCACGTGTTGGCTGGGAGGAAGGCTCTGCAGGCTGGACCATGTGCGGCCCAGCGCCTCGCTCCTGGGCTTAGCTCCGCCACTGTCGATCCAGAGAGCCACGTCAGGCTCTGCAAAGCTGGGCATGCCGGGCTGCAGCAGGCCAGGCCAACGCAAACCCTCTGGAGCAGGGCTGGCTGACCCTGGCTCGGATCGCAGGGAGCTGGGGCCCAGCCCCACTCTCGGCCTCAGCTCGTTCCTCCACCCCGGGGCTTCTGTGGGGAGCCGCTTGCTGCCCCAGCGCCTGTGAGGTCCCCTCCCTCCCAGGAGAAGCCTGGCCGGGGGAAGGGGAGCGGGGCCTCAGGCACAGAACTGTCTCTGAGCAGGACCCTCCTGGCTTCCTCAGCCTGTTCCTGGGGGTCCTCCACCCCCCTGCCTGGGAGCTCCCCACAGGCTGCACTGTGACCCACCCTCCCGGCCCCACTCCTGGGGATTTACATCCCCCCTCCCCTTCTCTGGGTTCCATCCAGGCCACCCCCATCCTGGGCCCACCCCTCCCCTCAGGGCTTAGGGACATCACGAGCCTTCCCATGGCAACCGGCTGTGATGTCATAAGTCCAGCATTATGACTTCACCGAAGAGGCTGGTGGAGCGGGTGTGGGGAAGAGGGAGGGAGCAAGCAATGGGGAGGGACTTGCCGTGGGGAACCCCCCCCATCTCTCAGCCATGGGCTGTGCCAGCGTGTGCCCTCGACTGGCCTGTGGGGGCTGGATCCGCTCTGGGGGGCTGCATCCTGCATCCTGCTGCTGAGTACTTTTTCAGCACAGCGCTGTTTGCTGTGGCCCCGCTAGCCAGCGGGTACGTCTGAGGGCGCAGGGGCCTGCCAGCCAGGATGGGGGCTGGGGCTTTCCAGCGAGTTTGTAGCTAACAACTGTCCCTGGAGCGTGGTGCGATACAGCCAAAGGGGGTATGTGGGGCCATCGCCCTGCCTCTCGGCTTTCTGTGTCCGGTGGGGTCCACCCTCCCTCCCACCCTCGCCTCAGCCCCGTGCCCTGTACCTAATATACTTCATGAAAGGGGGGTGAGCCACCGTTAGGGCCCTGGGTCTGTGATGGTGCCCAGGGCTGCCTGCGCCAAGCTGTGCCCAACCAGGTGCCAGCCCCCGCCTCGCTCCTTGTGCGTCATCTACACCTGGGCAGAGTTGGCGCAGCCTCAGTCCACCCCTCCCAGCAGGGGCCAGGCTAGTCTGCAAACGCGCCTCTGCCCTGGGCACTGCCAGCTCATTAACAGCAGCCACTTCTGAGCGGCACCTGCTCCCGGCCCCTGGGCTCTGTGGAACCAGCTGGGTACTCAGGGGCCCCCTTTCTGCCAGGGCCCAAGGGTCTGGGAAGGAACTGAGCTCAAAGTCCGTGGGCTCCCCCTGCAAGCCCCCCGTCTCAGGTTCAGGGCGTGTGCCCTTCCCTGCTGCTGGTGGGAGGCTGCTCATAGAAGGGAGCCCCGGCCCGAGGGGCTGCGTGTGGCAGGAGGCCCCGGGCTTTGTGCTGCAGGTTTTCTGCAGCGTCTCCCCTCCCACCGTAAGAGCTGCCTCTCCTGGGGATGCTCCCCTGGGCCTGTGCTCACCCGTGCTGCTAGCCACAGGGAGGGGCTGGACAAGGCACGAGAGCGCTGCCCACACCCCCTCGCCACGTCCCTTCCCAACACCCATGGCGGGGCGGGAGCTGCCTTGCCCTGCTAAGCCGCCAGCATCAGCAGCACAAAGGGCTGCTTGTCACCTCCCGGCCCAGACAGCGCCTCCCGTCCCATGCCCCGCGAGCACTTCCCCAAGAGGCTAACGGGGGAGCAGAGTCCAGGGCTGTGCGGCTCTGGTGTGACGCCACCAGGCCCACCCAGTGGCTGTGCCTACCCCACGACTCTGCCTGGGTGGGCGGCAGAACTGCTGGTTCCCTGCTCTAACCAATAGGCACCATGCCCCCAAGAGGCCCTGGTCCCTGCACCGCAGGCGTGAAGCGTGGGCTCCGTGGCTTGCAGCAGCCCCTGGCTGGCTCCGTCGGGTGGGAGCAGCCGGCCCCTGTGGCAGGCAAGCTGAGGTCTTTGCTGCTCATTCGTGTCATGTGGGGCGGGGTGGGAGGGCAAAGCAGCTGTGTGGGGTAAGTCCCCTCGCCAGGCCTGGCCCCCCGGAACTCCCCACAGCACAGGCACCGTCTGGAGCAAGTCGGCAACTGGGGAGCACCTGTGCCCCTCCCCCCGCCCACACGCTCCCCTCCGCACCCCCAGGGAGCCGGGCGCAGAGCTCCCCACAGGTGCAGTTACCAAGCAACCACCCACCTTGCGGCCACAGCAGCCTGCAGGTGCTGCGCTGTTAACGCTTTAGCTGCTGGGCTGCTAGTGGAGGTGGGTCACAGCAGCTGTGGGCACACCTGGGGGGGGGGGGCTGAGCCCGAGCAGCACCAGAGGCTGCAGCATGGGCCACGCCCAGCCAGGCCAGCGGCTTCCCTGTGGCCCTGGGCAGTGGGGGTGGGCGGGGGTTGCAGACCCCAGCCCGGCTGTGCGGGCAGGCGGGTCTGAGGTGGCAGGGGAGGCAGGAGCCGCCTGTGAGGTTGGCTCCTTCGGAACCCAGGCGCACACTGTCACAGGACCAAAACCAGCGGCGCTCGGGCACCGGCAGCAGGGGGCGCTCTCCAGTGCTTAGCCCCCGGCCCCGCCAGCCTGGGCACTGGCCCCTTGTTGGCTCTCCAGGAGCACATGGGGTCCCAGGTTAGTGGGGAGCCAGCTGTGGGCCAGCCGGACAGCTCTTGCCAGCAGAGGCTGGTGCAAGAAGAGAGATTTCTTCCCCCGCTTCTCAGGTGTGTCCCGGGCCCAGCCTTGCCTCCCGCTCTGCCTCCCACATGCAGCCCAGGACCCTGCAGGCGCCGGTAACCCTCCGGCCTGCTGATGCAAGGGGCTCGCACTCCTGGCTGGGATAAGGAGAAGGGATTTGGCATTCTCCTGTGTGCTACCGAATCCAGTCTGGGCAGGCTCCCTGCCACAGATAACGGTGTGTCTGCACGAGGCCCTCTTTGTCCTCGGGAAGAGGGGAGCAGCATGCACGTTTCATCTGTTCCAGCCCTTCCCCAAAGGGCCGGTGCCCCAGGTGTGGCTGCAGACTAGGGATGCGAAGGGGTAACCGGTTAACATTGTCTTGCCGGCATGCTTCTCGGGGGAACCGGTTAACCAGCACCCAGCCAAGCTGGAGCAGCCCCCTTCCCCCCAGCAGTGCGTTGCAGTACCCAGTTAACCAGTTAAACATAGAGTTCAACCAGTTAACATTTTGAATGGGATTTTACATCCTTCCTGCAGGCAGCGTCTCCCTGGGTGTGACTTGTGTTTCTCAACCAGTGGTACGAGTACCCTTAGGGGTACTTGAGAGAAGTCTGGGGGGTACGTCAACACAACTGAAATTTGGAGAAAACTGAATTTTTGTTTTAAGTTTTACGGCACTTTATTATTTATGTATTTTTTACACCCAAAAATTTCATCACCCGCCCGGCTACGATTAAGTTGTTTAAACAAATGTGTTGCAATAGTAGAAAATTGTGTGTTTGAAAACTGTAGGTATTGGGGGTACTTATAATTTTTTTTTGAAAAAGGGGTTCTTTATAAAATAGGTGGCCTGCCACAGGCTAGCAGGGAACGAGAGGCTCCGTGACACATGCAGGGGTGACGCTCCTGGAGGAAAATGCTCTGAGCCAATTTCACTTTCCCAGTGGCTGTAAAATGTAGGCACTTCCTTGGCACGTGTCTGGGGTTTTTCTCCTTTAACAATGTGTGTGCTCCCCACACTTGTTGTGGAATGGCGTTGGGTGGCGCTAGGTACCTGCTTCGCTGGTGGATATTTTGGTACCAAACAAACCCCAGACTCTAATTAGTTGAATTAATTCAGATTTTACCCACTTCCCGTGTCTGCCAAAAGCTGTTAATTGATGCAGATTTAGGACTCAGATTTTCAATTGCACAGACGTTGGGAAATACAACTGTCGGGTTCTCCTAACGTGTGTGTGAGTGTGTGTGTTTACGAGACGCAGTGCAGGGTGGGAGGGTCAGCTGAGCAGCTCCCCGCCTGTTGAGGAAACCTCTTGGGTCGGTACAATCAGACAGATGCGCAGGGCTGGGGCTGTTGCGCCGCAGTCGGCAGAGCTGAGAGCCGACTTGCAAAGGCAGCGTGACACGTGCAGCGCTTTGTGCTTGGCAAGCGAGGGTGGGCTGGACGACTGTGATCTCCGAACTGCTCACTTCCTTGCTTCCAAGGGACTGGTCTGGGCGCTGTCGCGGCTCAGCAGTCCCTGGCGTTTCCGCTGGAACGGTGCTGCGTCGGCGTTGTACCTGGCGGCCCACCCTCACGGCACAGGTGCGCTAGGTGTTTGAGCTGGGACGCTTGCCCCCAGGACTCTGCTGCGGGCCAGGAAGTGAGCAGCAAAGGGGCCCATTGAGCAGATCACTGGCCTGCAAACTGGCCCGTGTTAAGCGCCTCCGGTGACCCATGGGGCTGGTCAGAGCTGAGCAGCGCAGCTGGAGAAGGTGAGACACTTGCAGCCAATCGCTCCCCGGTGCTGGGCAGTCGGAGGGCTGTTTGCAGAACTCGCTGAGCAGCTGGGAAGGGGGGGTACGTTAAAGGAAACGCTAAACTCCTCTCAGATGATTCAGGAAGGCAGGGCCCTAGATCTGTTGGTGCAGTGCCTAGCGCAGCAGGCTCCTGTCCACAGCTGGGTGCCTGGGCCCTACTGTAATAGATAATGCACAGCCAGCTGCAGGTCCACGCCTGGAGTGCCAGGGTCCTACCGTAATACCTGTAATAGACAATGCACAGTAGGCTCCTGGTCCATGGCTGCGGTGCTGGGTCCTACTGTAACATCTGTAATAAATAATGCACAGCCCCTAGCACAGTGGGCTCCTGGGTCCTACCGTAATACTTGTAATAGATAATGCACGTTGAGCTCCTGGTCCGTGGCTGGGGTGCTGGGTCCTACTGTAATAGAGAATGCACAGTGGGTTCCTGTCCACGGCTAGACGCTATGGAATACAAAATAATCCGTCAGGAGAGACCGTCCGACCTGGTGCCTGGGAGCCGCTTGCAGCAAACTCGCCTCCCTGGTGCCTCTGGCTCTGGGTCATGCAGAGCCAGGTTCCCAGCCGCCTTCCTGCTGCTTTGCCATTCGGAAGAGGAGGCCGAACGTTTGCTGTTTAACCAAGATGGCGAATGCTCAGGGTGGGCCCCTGAAGCTGCTGGTGTCTCAAGCAAGGTTGCTCCCGAGTGCCTGGCTGGGGGCCCACCCCACTGAGAAGTGCCCCAGGCCCCCCAGTGCAGGGTACAGCACCTGGAGGTGCCACCTGCTGGGCTGGGGGAGAGCTGTCCAGCAGCCTGACTCCTGCCTGGCCCTGGGACTGGTGTGTCTGCCCCGCCCCGCCCCCTAGGATCCTATGCCAGGGTGGGACTGGAGGGTGCTGCAGTCTCGTGACACAGTGATCTGAGGCACCAACTCTGAGCAAGATTGGAAATTGGGCAACACCCAGTGTGATGGGTTGAATCACAGAAATCCTGCTGATCATGCCACTGCCACCCGCCTTCCTGCCCTCAGGGGCTCCCCACCACCCCGTCCTGCTGGGCAAGATCCTCTGGTATCCCTCAGCCAAGGCACAACGTGAGGTTACCATTCCCCTGCAGAGCAACACAGACACTGAACCAATTTAGCTCCGGGAGGGCTCAACACCCAGGAAACCAGCCCACACATGGGACCAGAACCTCACGTGGATCTGTCTTACCAGGTGTGACGTTTTTTACACAGAGAAAGCTCATAAGGTTCACCCCCTGTATCAATGAAAGAGAGATGCACAGTGGTTGCTTCCCCCAGCCAACAATTATTTCCACTGGGCCTGATCATAAACAAAAGTGTTTTATTAAGTATGAAAAGGAGGATTTAAGTGGTTGCAGGTGGATGCAGAGTAAAGTAAGTTACTAAATTAAAACTTGTTACATGCAAAGTCTTACCCATAACGGCTGTTTTCTGTCAGGTAAAAGGCTTCAAGTCAGAGTTGATCTTTACTCTGGCCTGGGTCTACAGCTTTTTTCAGAGTCCTTCGTTGTCAGGTATCCTCTTAGGGTGGGCCAGGCAGTCTCAAATCCAGCTGAAGACAATGGACTGATGGCTCCCCATTGCTTAAATAGACTTTCCCCCAGTTGTTCGCGCCCCCCCCCACTCTCCATGGAAAAATACCAGGTTTGAGATGGATTCCCCCGGACCAGGTGGCATGGTCACATGTCTTTCTAGGCCCAACCACAATTTGGACTTACAGGACAAACATGGCCATTCCTAGGTTGTTGGTTTGAGTACTGAGTCATTAAGTACCTGAGTATTGCTAATGGTCTCATTAGCACATTTAGAATTCACACTTGATATGTCTGACTTCACATACAAGAATTATACATGCACAAACATAGGGTGTACACATTCAGCAGATTGCAACTGTAAAATTGGTATGTTACGTGACCTGTTTTGCATAAAGCACCTTTGAACGAGTTACGTACCAAACACTAGGTTGTAACTCTTATCTGTTCGTAAATCGGATCACATTCACTTATGTACGGCCGCGCTGTTCGTAACTGCGGATTTCGTTTGTAACTCGGGCTCCAGCTGTATAGGAGGTTGGTCGTAAATACGAACGGTCGTAAGTTGATGCGTTCGTAACTCGGGGACCGGCTGTATTCATAAGCTAATTTTCATAAATGGGGCGGGGAGGGGCTTGACAACTAGGCAATCCAGTGGGGCTCTCCAGATTCTGGGCACTGAGTCCCCCTCTGGCTGGAGTCCCTCAGGGCTCTTCCTGTCCCAGCAGCCCCTGGGCTGGGGCGCTGCGGTCCCTGCCAGGCCCCACATGCTGCAGAGACCCTGAGGCCACAGAGCAACCTGGGCATTGCTTACCCAGAAGGGGGCCTGGCACGGTGCGGGGCCAGCAGCTGGCAAGAGACGTCACCTGGAGGCTGGCAAACTGCAGGGCTGAGCTGAGGGGAGCACGGCCCCTTCGCGTCTCTGCCAGGGGGAGCAGTGAGCCATGGGCCTGTCTCCTAGGCCCACCTGGCACAGGCGGCCTGCTCCTTCCCAGGGGCCCGGAGGGGCTGGCTGGAGTCTCTGCCTATGTGGTTCTGACCATCCCTGCTCCGTCCTGGCGGCTGCATTTTCTCCCTTGCTCTGAGGGATCTTTTTGGGCTGGGGCAGTGGGGGGGAGGGGCTGTCCCCTGGCTAGGCCTCCATGCAGGGCACTGGGGGGCTCCCCACCACTTCCCTTAGCTGGGGGCGAGCCAGGCTTTGCTGTGGAGGGTGGAGAATGGTGCTGCAGCTGCAGTACACAGACCGGCAGGTGGCTGCGCGGATGGGGGGCATCTGGGGCTGAGGGGTGCAGAGTGGAGCTCCAAGGACTGGGGTGGGGGTGGGCTGGGGCTGTCCCCCATCTCCAGGACGCGGTTGGGGTGACAGCCTTGTTCTGGGGTGTGAGCAGAGAATTGCCTTGGGGAGGGGCAAACCTGGCCCCTTGCTTCCTCAAGACTTCTGTGCCTTCCCCAACCCCCGTTCTCCTTGGCACTGCTTCCCCAACCCCATTCTCCTGCCCCTCCCGCTCTCCCTGGCACTGCTCCTCTCTTCTCCCCGCTTCTTTCTCTGACACTGCCCCCTCCCCTGTTCTCCTGGCACTGCTCCCCAGCAGGCTGCAGGTGCTCTGGGGAGGGCTCCTTTCCCACCCCCGGCTGGCTCCAGGGTGTCCTAGGACGGTGCCCAGCCCCAGGGGTGGGCGAGCCGCAGTGGGGCTCTCCCAGAGGAGGCTGTGGGTCCCTCCTGGCCCTGACTGGCCTCTGCTCCCCTCAGAGATTGCGGTGGACAAGGACGGGGCGACGCTGCCCCTGGAGGAGGAGGCGGATGAGGAGGGCTTGGCGTACCGGGCCCCGGAGAAGAAGAGCCTCCGGGAGATCCAGCAGCTGGACCGGGACGACGAGAGCTTGAACAAGTACAAGAGGGCGCTGCTGGGGCCCGTCCCTGTGGCTGTCGGTAAGGTCCTGGCCTGGCCGGGGGGGCTTTCTCGGGGAGGGGGAGTCTCTAATCCCCACCCCGGGGCAGCAGCCGTGGCGGGGCCACGTGGAAAGTTCCTTACCTGAGTCCTTTCGAGGCCGAGGTGGGAAAGCAGCAGCCGGGGGGGTGTCTGGCACATGGGGCTGCGCCCACAAGTACATTGTGGGTCCTCCCCTTGGGGCCGGTTCGAAGGGGACCCTGGTTGCTTTTCACCCATTGCTGGGCGCGGCTGACCCGTGTCAGGCCCTGATGGCGGTCTCCTTGGTTACGCTCTCGCCGGGGTGGTTTCCATAGTAACGCTGAGAGAGCGCCCTGGTACCTTTCCTTTGTAGGTGACAGATGGAGCCCCTAAGGCCTAGACCCACACCCAGGGCCCCGAGTGGGCAGTGCCAGGCGGTGGCTGGGCTGTCCCCCCAGGCGGCTGTCCTGCCCCTGCCCAGGCTGGTGCCCGCTGCCTGTGCCCACCTGGGCAGCTGGCAGCAGCGCCCCTCCTTTGGCATGAGGGTAAGGGGGGGGCGAGAGTTCCCGAGTTAGCCAGCCTGGAGGGGGGGTGGGACTTTCTCACCCATGAGCCACGGGCCTGGGTCTGCGGCGCTGTGTGGGGGCACACCCAGGCGTCCCCAGGAGGCAGGCTGGGCAGAGCGTGACTCAGCGCCCTCGTGGCGGGCACCCAACAGCTGCGCCAGTGGCCTTTGTCCTCCGTAACCCCCCAGTGAGGTCACTGCAGGCGGCACGGGGGGAGCACCGACCCCAGCGACGGAGACGCCCCGTCAGGTCCCAATGGTTCGATTGTTCCCTACCCCAGTTTCTCCAGGGCTCCGTCCGGTCTGCTCTGACCTCCCCCGGGCCCTGTGGTTGCCGCCTTCTCTCTTGGGGAAACCGCCCATCCTGAGAGGAGCGTCGCGGGCGCCTGGGCCCACCCAGGCGGGTGCATTTGTTTCTGAGCAGAGCGTTTCGGTCTCCTGCCTGCAGGCGCGCCAGTCCCCCGTTTCCCCCAGCACCTCGCCCCTCCCCACGGGCCCGCCAGGGCGGTTGCGGTTTGAAGGCAGGGCAGACGCACCGGTGTGACATGGCCGGCGGGTTTAGCTGCTGGGGCTCGGACAGCGTCTTGCAGGGCTGCGCCTCCAGGGGGTGTTAGCAATGGGCACGTCCCAGATCTCCCCCCTCCACACCTGGCTGTGCATCATGCCAGCCCACCCAGGGGTGTCAACAGCCAACATGGGCCCCTGGGTAAAGTGTGGGGGAGCTCTGTGCTCCCGGAAGGGGTGGGTCCAATGCAGCCAGCCCTCCACGCCACCCTAAGCGCACCCAGACCCCCCCCCCCCAGCCTTTAGATCCGCCCAGAGCAGGCCCCCCCAAGCTGGGAATATGGGCTCTGGGGTGAGGGTTTGGGGTGCCAGAAGGTTGGGTGCAGAGAGGACGAGGGCTTTGGCTGGGGGGGGTGAGCTCAGGCGTGGGGCCAGAGAGGAAGGGTTTGGGGTGCAGAAGGCGCCTGGGGCCAAGGCAGGCTCTGCCCGCCCCAGCACCACACGCCACCCAGAAGTGGCCGCCAGGTCCCTGTGGCCGCTCCGGGCAGAGGTGGGGGGCGCTGGGGTAGGGTCCCCGGAGCCGATGGTGGATTCCCATTCATAGGGCGCATAGGGATGGCTGCCGATGGGGTGCTGTGCCTGCGTCTCTTCCGAGCGCCGTAGCGGGTACCAGCCCAATGGGAGCTGCCCTGTTGGGCGCGGGTGGGGCAGGGTGAGAGTGCTGCAGGCTAGGACGGGCACGCCAGGGCAGCTGGCCGGGTGGCTCTGTGGGAGTGAAGCTGCTAAGGGAAAGCCGGGGCCGGGAATCAGCGGCACCCAGAGACCGACTCTGCCCCTCCTGCCTTCTCTAGATCCCAGCGCGGCCAGTGTCACCTTGACGAGACTGACGCTGCTGTGCGACCAGGCCCCAGGGCCCATCGCCATGGACTTAACAGGTGAGCGGGGCCAGCCCAGCGTGCCCTCTGGCTGGGGCAAGGATGGGGGGGCAGGGGAGCTAAACCACCCTGCAGCCACTTGCACCCCCCCCCACACACACACCTGGGAGATCCTCCCGTCAGGGCAGGGTGGGGGGACAAGGAGTCACAGGCCTCATTTGCCCTCGGTCTGTCCCTGCTCCTAGGCGGTCACATCCCGGGGGGCAGAGTCCGGCTGCCCGCGCCCACGTGGCTGGACCGAGGCGGGCTCTGGGCCCGGGTGGGTTGGGGCTGGGGTGACGGCTCTTCTCTCGCTGGCACAGGGGACCTGGAGGCGCTGAAGAGCCAGGCGTTCGTGCTGAAGGAGGGGGCGGAGTACAGAGTGAAGATCTCGTTCAAGGTGAGGGTCCCAGCTGGGCCTGGCGCGCTCGCTGCCTGCCTGCAGGTCCGCAAGTGCCAGGCCAGGCACCCCGGGAGCAGCTGTTCTGGGCTGGCCTCGCCAGCACGTCCCACGCAGCCCCTGCCCTGCAGAGAGGAGCTGAACCGGCTGGCTGCCCTGTATCCCCCAGGGCGGCCCGGCCTCGAGGCCCCTGAACGCCCCTGGCGCTGGCTGGCTGGAGCGTGCCCCGCTGCCTGTGCCCGGGGCGGTTGGGGATGGGAGCCGCTGTGGAGAGGCCCCGTGCAGAGCACTGCTGGGTGCACGGCGCGTTCCTGCGCAGGGGCCAGGCAGAGCTGGGGGCTCGCACCGGGGAGGGGAATGGGGGCAGCGTCACCAACGAGCAGGACCTGGGGTGGATGGGCCCCTGCCTGCTGGCTGAGTGCTCAGGGAGGGTCACGCGGCGGCCCTGCAGCTCTCCCCAGGCGAGGCACTTCCTGCTCCCAGCAGCCAGAGGGGTCTTGTGCCCCTGCCACCCCCCTTGTGCACGCCCCTCCCCAGGCTGCTCCCTGCCAGGTCTCCAGAGGACGCGTCGGGCCCTGGGGCAGGCGCAGGCAGCCCCCCTGACCTGCCCCTTCCGCCCTGCAGGTGAACAAGGAGATTGTCTGTGGCCTGCGGTATCTGCATCACGCCTACAGGAAAGGCTTGAAAGGTGAGTCTGCACCTGGGGCCAGGCAGGCTGCAGGCCTGGGGCCGAACCCGGCCAGGTGCGTGGGGTGCCAGGGGGGCCCGGCCCGGCCAGGCGTGCGTGGGGTGCCGGGGGGCCCGGCCCGGCCAGGCATGCGTGGGGTGCCAGGGGGGCCCGGCCCGGCCAGGCGTGCGTGGGGTGCCAGGGGCCCGGCCCGGCCAGGCGTGCGTGGGGCTCCGGGGGCCCGGCCCGGCCAGGCGTGCGTGGGGCCCAGCCTGGCCAGGCGTGAGTGGAGCTCCGGGGGCCCGGCCCGGACAAGCGTGTGTGGGGCAAGTTCTCCAGGTGCTGGTCAAGCACTCTGGCCCCACCCCATGCAGCCCAAGTCCCCCCTTTTGGAGCCCCCCTCTGCTGCCACCTAGTGGCCGCTCCAGAGCACACACCCCCACCACGTGTGCTGACGCTCCCCCGTCTCTCTGCCCAGTGGATAAGGACGTCTACATGATGGGCAGCTATGGGCCCCGCGCCGAGGAGTACGAATTCCTGACGCCCCCGGAGGAGGCCCCCAAGGGCGTGCTGGTGCGGGGCACCTACCACATCAGATCCTGCCTCACCGATGACGACCGGACGGAGCATCTCTCCTGGGAGTGGCACCTCTGCATAGCAAAGGACTGGAAAGATTGAAGCCCCCCCATGTCCCCTCCAATCCAGACTCGAACCTTACCATGAATGAGGGGAGCCTGAGCCTCCCTGCAAACACAAGGGCTCTGGGGCCACTGCCGGGCCTGGCCAAGTCAGGCAGCCGAACAGGGCACTGCCCCTTCCCCCTCCCCCCCCCATGCTTCTCTGCCATTTGCAGCCCAGCCTCAGCCATACCCCCCCTCCCCCCCCATACCACCCAGGCTCCTGAGTCCTCGGCTGTGCTGCTCCCTGGCTGTCCTCAGCCCCCCTGCTCTGCCTCCACCTCTACTTTGCCAAGGACTCCCCTTCCCCTAGATGCTGCTGCCACCCGCTGGGGGCCGAGCCCACCTCCCCTCAGCATGGCCCAGGGCTCGCTGGGCCCCAGCGCTGGGCAGTAGGGCCACCTGCCGCTTCCACACAGCCGCTCCCCAGGGTCACCCCCTTGCCGCAGGGGGGTCTCGTCTCTCAGCGTTAGCTGTGCAGGCCTCCTTGTGCTGCCCGGGGGCGCTCCTCACCTCTGTGCCAGCCTGAGGAGCAGCCGGAGGGTTTATGGGCTTAGCCCAGCCCTCGCAGTGATGGCTGCGTGTGGCAAGTCCCTGTCAGTCTGCCTCTCGAGGTGTCCTTCCCCGTGGGAGCTGCTGCCCCCCCTCACCTGGGGCTGCCTGTTGTGGCTGGGCCTGGCTGCCCCCCTCCACTTGGGGCAGACCCTCCACTTGCCCCACAACTAGCCCGAGCCTGACAAAGCCCAGGGGCCGTGGCACGGGATTCGCCCTGCGGGGAGCAGGCCCTTCGGCGGGCTCTGTGGAGCCAGGGTTAGTTTTCACACGGACTCTGGCGTGTCCTGTGGCCCTTCCACCGCTAGCGGCCGTGTCGTAGCTGTGGCTCGGGGCGTCCTGCCGGTGCAGGGGGCTGGAGCAGCTCACAGCTCTGGGCCCCCTGGTCCCCCAGCCCGTGCTGGGCGCACGTGGCCCCAAACGCAGCTGTACCGGCCCTTCCTCCCCTGCCCTGCTGATACCACTGGCTGTGCGCTTACTCCTTGCCATTAAACGTTCCTGCCTTCTCTTGGACTTCGCCCGGGGTGCCCTGCTTCCTTCACACCTGCTGGGATGGGGCGCTTCCTCCTCCCCTTCGTTACCAGCACCCAACGGGCAGCGGGACTGGCAGTGCCAGGGCGCTGGTGGGTCACACCCTCGCTGGAGAGAAGGGAGCATGCGGCCCTCATCCGTGCCTTCCAAGAAGGCTAATGGCATATTAGGGTGCATTAGGAGGGGCATTGCCAGCAGATCCAGAGAAGTGATTATTGCCCTTTATTCGGCTCTGGTGAGGCCACATCTGGAATATTGTGTCTGGTTCTGGGCCCCCCACTATAGAGAGAAGTGGACGCATTGGAGAGGGTCCAGCGGAGGACGACCAAAATGATTAGGGGCCTGGAGCGCATGACCTACGAGGAGAGGCTGAGGGATTTGGGTTTGTTTAGTCTGCAGAAAAAAGAGGGGGGATTGGATAGCAGCCTTCAACTTCCTGAAGGGGGTTCCGAAGAGGATGGAGAGAGGCTGGTCTCAGTAGTGACATGGCAGAACAAGGAGCAATGGTCTCCAGTTACAGTGCGGGAGGTCTAGGTTGGACAAAATATTTCCCTAGGAGGGTGGGGAAGTACTGGGAAGGGTTACCTAGGGAGGTGGTGGAATCTTCCCCCCCTAGAGGTTTTTAAGTCTCTGCTTGACAAAGCCCTGGCTGGGTTGATTTACTTGGGATTGGTCCTGCCTTGGGCAGGGGGCTGGACTCGATGGCCTTCTGAGGTCACTTCCACCTCTATGGTTCTGGCCAGAGGGCTACGATCTGAGCAGGCACCGTGACCCGAGGTCCCCACCTCCTGTTCCCTAGTAAGGCTCCAAGAGGGAGGCTGCTAAGGCCAATTTTAACACAGACACCCCAGCAGGTTCCTGGAGTGTGCCCCACACAGCCGGGGATCTCCCCTCGGCTGGCGCATGGCCAGGCCCAGCTGCTGGCTAAGTGCCTGGGTGCCAGCCGGCCATGGCTGCCTTAGGCCCCCTTCCCCCAGTCTGTGTTCCCATGCCCCAGGGCTGGCCCTGCGCTTGGGGCCGGGCTCATTCCTGGCCTTTGAGCCTTCCGGGGGCCTGTGACTCTCAGTGGTGGCTCCTTGCTGCACCCCACAGAGCTGGAGCCCCTGCCCTGCTCTGCAGGAGCCTCTAAGAAACCCCCCTCGGGGTGGGCCTGGCAGAGCAGTCGGGAGAGCCCGCTGGGGACCCGCGCTGCCCTGTACTCTGCAAAGCCTGGAGCAGAGGAAACTGAGCCCGGCGGGGGCCCTAGTCCTGGCAGCTCAACCTCTGGCCACCTCCACACATGGGCACGCGACCCTTCCCAGTGCCAGGAGGAGCAGCACTCAGTGCCTCTGCCCCCAGCCCAGGGATTGTGCAGTTGGGGGTCCCAGTTAGGGTTGCCAGATGGCTGAAACAAAAATACCGAGCACACACGCGCACACACCCCAAAAAAACCCACCAGGAAAAAATTTTGTTGAAGGAAAAAAAGGGGGGGGGGGCCAAAGTTGTTGAGCAAAAAAGACTTCACGAGCCTGTATCACTGCTAGGGGTTACCAGGTAGTCATTTAAAAAAACCCCAAAACCCGGACACGCTTCATGGGGGGGGCGCGGAACGGGGCTAGCCGTGGGATATCGGGGGAGGAGGGACTGGCTGGCAGGGGGCGGGGCTGGCCAGGAGTAAGGTGGAGCAGGAAGCACAGCTGGGGGGATCGGGGGCTGTGAGGGTGGCTGGGAGGACGGGGGGGCAGGAAGCAGAGCTGGGGAGGGTGCAGGGGGCTGGCCGGGAGATCAGGAGGAGAAGTGGGGGAGAACCAGCCAGCTGGGAGCGGGGGGTGAGCAAATCGGCTGCGGGGGGGGAGCAGGACTGACCTGGGCACTTGCTGCCTGTCCCGCGCAGGCTTCCCCTCCTCCTCGCACTCAACTGACTGAGGGCTCCCGGCAGCAATCCCAGCCCCGACTCCCAGCTGCTCCCCCCACCCCCGCCAGGCTTCCGTCCGGTGCACAGCCGGAAAAATCAGAAAATACCGGACGTTGCGCATTGCACGGTGCACGTGGCCGGTATGTTCTGATTTTTTTTTACCGGACAGAGCGTGCAAATACCGGACCGTCCGGTACAATTCCGGACACCTGGCAACCCTAGTCCCAGTGGGAGTGGCCCCTGCCTGGCCCAAAGGAGCTTGGCACTGAGGGCCCTGGTGCTGCTCTAAGTACCCCGGTGGGTCTCCAGGGGCTGAAGGGAGGGTCCCCCTGCAGAGCGGCAGTGGGCAGTGCCCAGGGGGCTGTGGTGGGGAGCTGCGCTGTGTTCGCCACTCAGGGCTGCCCTGGGGATCCTGGCTGGTGCCCGCTGGCCCTTTGCCCTGGCTGCGGGCTGTGCCGGCGCTGTCTCCAAGCAGCGCACGGAGCCTGCTTGTGTCCCCCGAATGGCACCGCCAGCCCCCCAGGCACCCTGGGGCAAGTGCCAGCTGCACCTCGCACCAGGCCCCCCAGAACACCCAGCTGGGGGGCACAACACCAAAGGTTCCACCTGCGCAGCCTGGCCAGGACCATCCCCCAGCATCCCCATCCCTGCCCCCCCTCCACCCAGTGCCGGGCACCCACCCTGTCACCCCCTCCAGGGCCGGGCACCCATCCCTACCCCCTCCACCCAGTGTCAGGCACCCATTCCTGCCCCCACCCAGTGCCAGGCGCCCGTCCATGCCCCCGTCCACCCAGTGCCAGGTGCCCATCCCTGTGCCCCCCAGCGATGGCAGTGTGTGTGAAGTTCTTGCCCATCTGCCTCTTGAAGCGGATGCCCATCCCCCTGTTATCCCCATGGGCTCTGCTCGGGCACCCATCTCACTGCCACCCCAATACACCCTGCCAGGCACCCAACCCCCTCACTCACACACACCCTGCCAGGCGCCCATCCCTGTCACATTCCCATGCACCCCTGCTGGATGCTCATCCCTCTGGCACACACGTACCCTCTGTTGGCTCCGGCCCAGCACCAGTCCCTGTCACCCACACACTCCCTGCCAGGCGTCCATCTCTGTCACCCACATCCCCCCCCTGCCCGGTGTCCATCCCTGTCACCTGCATACTCCCTGCCAGGCGTCCATCTCTGTCACCCACATCCCCCCCCTGCCCGGTGCCCATCCCTGTCACCTGCATACTCCCTGCCAGGTGTCCTGTCAGACGCACCCAGTCCTTGGGCCCTGGCCATTGCTACTAGAGAATACAGGCTGTGCCTGGGCCACACTGGCGCTGTATTGGGACAAGGGCTTTGCTCAGGCCTGGGAGGCTGCTGCCAGGCAGTGCCCTGTCTCAGAGCGGGCTGGCAGCCAGCAATGCTGTGGTAGGGGCCATGCGCCCAGGCTGTGTGTGGTGCTGCCACACAGAGGGCAGGGCAGGGCTCCTGCTCCCAGCCCAGCGCTCAGGCAGGTTCCCTGGGAGCCAGCTGGGCAAGGGCATTGCAAGCTGCTGCCCACCCTCCACTGGTCCTTTGGTGGGACCGAGTCCTGGTGCAGGAAGCCACTGAGCCCTGGCCATGGGGGTGAGCGTAGTAGGAGCTGCATCCGGGGGGGTGCACAGCGGGATCTGTGCCCAGAGGAGGGTGTCGGGGGATCTGTGCCCAAGGGAGGGTGCCGGGGGAGCTGCTCCCAGCCCCGGGGCCCAGTGCCAGGGGGGCTGCTCCCAGCCCCGGGGCCCAGTGCCAGGGGGGCTGGCCTTTCCCAATCAGTCCCCGCGAAGGCCTGAGAACAGGGGCTGGAAAACAGCTCATGCTGCCACCTGCTCCTTCCTAGCTGGGCACCTTATCTGGGGCTGACCAGCCAGTAACAAAAGGACACGAGCGCCACGGGCCAGGCGCCACCCGCTCCTCCAGGCCCTTATCTGCCCCCCCTGCCCCAGGAACGCCTGCTCCTGCTGGCGGCCGGCACGCTGCTCGCCTGCTCCCCACGCCGTCCCCATGGGTTGCCCCACGTCCCGGCTCCTCCTGGCCCTGCTGCTGGCGCTGGCCTGGCTGGCGCTAGCCGGGGCCCAAGGCGAGGGGGCCCTGGAGGAGGAGGAGGGGGTGGTGGAGGAGGAAGAGGCGGCCGAGGACTCTGACGAGCTCCGGGAGGAGGCCGACGTCTTGGTGCTGCAGCGGCACAACTTTGCACGAGCCCTGCGGGAGCACCGCCTGCTGCTGGTGGAGTTCTGTGAGTGTGAGGGGCCGCGGGCCTGGGGGTAGGGCTCCGGGCTGGGGGGCAGCTGGGGGCACACCTGGCGCTTGCTGAGGGCACGGCTGCCGGGGCTGTCGACACCGGGGCTTAGCCCCACCAGCCACCACGGGGCAGCGGCGCAACGCGGTCCAGCCAGCGGCAGCTGCTCCGTGCCTGGCTGCCCTTCAGGGAGGGGCGCAGGTGGCGGGTTCCCACGGGCAGGGTGCCCCGGCCTGAGGGAGGAGAGGCTGAGCGGTTACACATTAACGCCCTGAGAATCCCTGGGGGGCACTGGAGCGGGGTGTGTGTGGCTCTGCTCTGTGGGCCTGGCATTGCTCACTGGCCTTGCCTCAGAGCCAGAGTCTGTGACGTGCCCGGGGGACGGCTCCTGGCCAGCCAGGGTCCCAGCCAACTGCCTGGGTGGGGAGGGGCCCAGGCTGGGTCTGGTGCCAGGCCCAGGCTGCTCCTTGGGCCAAGCATGGGCGGGTGCCGGTGGCCCCACAGGGCATCTTGGGAGGGGGCCCGTCCCACGGTGTGGGCTGGGTGCAGTGAATGGGCCCTGGGGGCCGTGCCGGGGAGACGCATGGCACCAGGCTGCGTCTCCCCATGGAAATGGGCTGAAGCCCCTTGGGGAGACTCTCCTCCCTCAAGCCGGGGCACCCCGCCCGTGGGAAACCGCCACCTGCGCCCCTCCCTGAAGGGCGGCCAGGCACGGAGCAGTGTGAGCTCATTCAGGGGGGTGGGGGGGGGCAGAACTAAGGGAGCCTGCCCGAGCCAGGCCTAGCTGGGCACATCCCCTGCCTCAGGCCTGGCCCTCAGCCTGTGCTAGCCGCAGGCAGGGACCAGCCACCACGTCCCCTGGGCACAGGATCCCCCTGCAGCCTTGCTGACTGGCACTGCCCACCCCCTGTGTCGGCTGGCACAGGGGCCAGCAGGGAGGGCAGAGCCCCAGGGAATGAGTGGCAGGACAGGGCGGGTTGTGCCCCTCCCTGGGAACCCTGCCCGAGGGGTGATGGCTGGGTCAGGCCTGGCAAACCTGGGCCAGGTGAGGGGTGAATCTGTGCCAGGTCCCTGCCCCACTCTGGGAGCTCAGCTGAAGCTACAACAGCTGCCCCCTTCCCTGCTCCCCAACTCCCTCTCCCAGCAGGCCCCATGCTGTGTGTTCAGATCAGGGAACTGGTTACACACCCCAGGGATGGGCCCAGGATTGGCGGGGGGGGGCAACAGAGCATGGCATGGAGCCCACTGGTGGACTTCAGCTGGGGGGGGGGGGTTGGATGCTGGAGGCATCTCTGGGCAGCGCTGGGGCATGGCTGCCTTGTGGCTGGGCAGCCTCTCCCCAGGGCCTGGTCCATGCCGGGGGGGTCTCACCCGCTCCTGTCTGGCAGACGCCCCCTGGTGCGGGCACTGCCAGGCCCTGGCCCCCGAGTTCTCGCGGGCCGCTGGCATCCTGAAGAACGAGTCGGCGGGCCTGCGGCTGGCCAAGGTGGACGCGACGGAGGAGACGGAGCTGAGCGCCGAGTTCGGGGTCACGGGCTACCCGGCCCTGAAGCTCTTCGGCGACGGGAATCGCACGCACCCTGTGGAGTTCACAGGTAGCGCCTGGCACTGCCAGGGGCCCGCTCCGGAGCAGGGAGGGGAGGGGAGGGGAAGGGACCCACCCCCCACGCCCCACAGCTGGATGCCCAGACTGGGGGGGGGGGAAGGCAGCACTGCACAGGTTTGTGGGGCGGGGGAAGAAGGGGCTGGGGGCGCTGGGTCAGGGTGTGGGGGCAGTTGAATAGATCAAGGTGCAGGAGGGGCCATGAGTCAGGCTGTGAGAGGGGTGGGGCAGTGTGAGGCAGGGGAGGGATGTGGGGGCAGAGCTTGGTGCCCAGGGCAGGGCTGTGGATGTGGGGTAGGGGAAGGGCTGGGGCACAGGGGAGGGGCCATGGGCAGGGGCATGGGAGGCCTGTTGGCAGAGGAAGGGAAGGAGCACCGGAGGGCCATGGTCAGGGGTGCAGGAAAGGGCTGGGGTGTGGGGAAGGGCCATGGGCAGGGAGTGGGGAGGGGCAGTGGGCTGGGGCACAGGGGAGGGGCAGTGGGCTGGGGTGCAGGGGAGGGTCTGGGGCAGAGGTGCGGGAAAGGGGAAGGCCTAGAGAAGGGGCCATGGGCAGGAGTACAGGGAAAAGGCCATGGGCAGGGGTGCGTGGGAAGGGCTGTGGGCAGGGGCGCAGGTGACGGGCAGGGGCAGGGGCGCAGGCGACGGACCGTGCGCCTCGGGCGGGTGACGTGCGGCGGGGCTGTGCGCAGGGCAGCGGGACGCCGAGGGCATCGTGCGCTGGATGCGGCGGAAGGCCGGCCCGAGCGCAGAGCTGCTGCAGGACGAGGCCAGCGCCCAGGCGTTCGTCGCCTCCCAGGACGTGGTTGTGGTGGGGCTCTTCAAGGTGCGGGGCCGGCGTGGAGGAAGCGGGGCCTGGCGGGGCTTGTGCTGGGGCAGCCCGGGCCCATCATGCCCCTGCGCTGGGTGGCCCAGCAGAGCAGATGGGTGTCTGCGTGGGGCTTTCCGCACTGGCTGGCAGGGCCGGCCCCCCAGTATGCTGCCCCCCTGGGGGCCCTGAGCCTGGCCAGCAGGTGCCACAATCCAGTGCCAGCCCCGGGTTGATGCCGAGGGCGGGCTCTCCAGAGACCCCCCAGTGCCCGCCTCCCAGAGGAGTCAGCGCCTCCTTCCCTGGCATCCCTGCCACCCCCCATGCCCAGGCCCTGCCTGCTGGGGAGCAGCGAGGGGCGAGGGCCCTGTGGGATCGACGCCATGGGCAGTGCTGGTGGCTGCAGCCCCATGTTAAAATGGAGGGAGCTGTCGCCATGGGGCTGCCTGGTAGCGGGTCTGGGCAGGCAGCGCAGCGCCTGAGCCCCCCCAGCTCAGGACCTGGGGGGATGTTCACAGGACCTGCAGAGCCAGGCTGCACAGGGCTTCTATGAAGTCGCCAGCGATATCGTGGACGTGCCCTTCGGGATCGCCAACAGCACGGAGCTCTTCCAGACGTACCGTGTCACCTCGGACACCGTCTGCCTCTTCAAGAAGGTGAGGGAGGGGGAGGCACCCGGCCCCGGCCCTACCCTGGCTACAGCCCAGTAGTGACGTGCCACTCAGAGCTGGGCATGAGCACGAGCCAAGGCGGGCACACTGGGATGGGACTCTTAGACGATGAGGGTTGGGCGTGACCGCAGGAGGCCAGCCCCCTGCCCAAAGCAGGACCAACCCAATGCTATCATCCCAGCCAGCGCTTGGTCAAGCCAGGACTTAAAAACCAATAGGGATGGCGATTCTAGGGAACCCATCCCAGTGCTTCCCCACCCTCCTAGGGAAATTGTTTGTCCTAATATCCAACCTAGACCGCTCCCACTGTAACGTGAGACCATTGCTCCTGGGTCTGCCATCTACCACTGAGAACAGCCTCTCTCCATCCTCTGTGGAACCCCCTTCAGGAAGTTGAAGGCTGCTATCAAATCCCCCCTCCCTTGTCTCGTCTGCAGACTAAACAAACCCAAATCCCTCAGCCTCTCCTCATAGGTCATGTGCTCCAGCCCCCTCATCATTTTGGTTGCCCTCCACTGGACCCTCTCCAATGCATCCACATCCGTTCAATAGTGGGGGTGCCCAGAACTGGACACAATACTCCAGATGTGGCCTCACCAGAGCCGAATAAAGGGGAATAAGCACGTCTCTAGATCTGCTAGCAATGCTCCTCCTAATGCACCCTAATGTGCCATTAGCCTTCTCGGCTACAAGGCCGCCCTGTTGACGCATACCCAGTTTCCCATCCCCTGTAATCCCCAGGGCCATTTCTGCCGCACTGCTGCTTAGCCAGTCGGTCCCCAGTAACGATGCTTGAGAGGCTTCCATCCCAAGTGCAGGACGCTGCACTTGTCCTTGTTGAACCTCCTCAGATTTCTTTTGGCCCAAGCTGCCAAGGTCACTCTGGGCCGTATCCCTGCCCTCCAGCGTGTCTACCTCTCCCCCAGCTTAGTGTCATCCGTGACCTTGCTGAGGTGCAATCCATCCCCGCCCCGGGTCATTAATGGAGCTGTTGACAGGACAGGCCTTCAGACAGGAGGGGCAGGGCTGGGGGCAGCCAGCTTTCAGTGCTGCCTGGACTGTGGCATGTCCCCCCCACAGCCATTAGTACTGCCGGGAGCATGCCGCGCAGCACTCTGGCGGTGATTTAAAGGGCCCAGGGTTGTGGGGGCTGCCGCTGCCACAGTGGCCAATCCTCCCATGATCTCTCCCCTGTCACTCAGTTCCAGCCAAACAGAGGCTAGGGACACCATTCCAACCCATCCTGGCTAATAGCCATTGAGGGACTGAACCTCCTTGAATCTATCTAGCTCTTTTTTGAACCTTGTTCAAGTCCTCGCCTTCAACCCATCCTCTGGCAAGGAGTTCCACAGGTTAACTGTGCGCTGAGTGAAGCAAAACGTCCTTTGATTTGTTCCTTTAAACCTGCTGCCTATTAAAAACCTGCGACTTGTCCTGGGTGAATCCATGGTGACTGTTCCTGATCACCGTCCTCTTCTGCAAGTGTTTCCAAATGGATTCCTGGAGGCTCTGCCCCATGCTTTTTCTGGGGACGGAGGTGAGGCTGACCAGTTTAGTTCCCCGCATGCACCTTCTCTTTTTTAAAGATGGGCACGACACTTGCCTTGCTCCAATCAACCGAGCTCCGCCAAGCCCTTCGTGCGCCAGCCAACCACCCGATCTCCAGGGGGTTTCAAAGCTAATGGCCAATGGGGCTGCAGTCACATCAGCCAGCTCCCTCAGCACCCTCGGCCTTGCACCTGTCCAGCTTTTTTAGCGGCCTTAACCTGGTCGTGCCACACGGAGGGCTGCCCACCTCCTCCCCATTGTGTGCTGCCCAGTGCGGCTGTCTGGGAGCAGAGTGTGTCTGTGAAGCCCGCGGCAGAAAGCACCGAGTACGTCAGCTTTTTCCACAGCACCGGGCCCTAGGCTGCCTTCCTCACTGTCCCTGATCACCTTCTTGTCGCCAACAGACTTGTAGAGCCCCTTGTTGTGCCCCTTCACAGCCCTTGCGAGTGTAATGCCTAGTGGGTGTGGCTCATGGTCCCACGCAGCCACCCTTAGACCACCGACAGTGAGAGAGAAGAGCAAGGGAGCTCTACAGCCTAATCTGGGACCCAGCTGGCTGCATTGCTCAAGCTGTACTGGTGCCTAGGCTATGTTTCAGAGGTCCCTGGTTCAAATCTTGCTGGTGGTAATTACCCTAGCAGCTAGGGTTGCCAGGTGGCTGGTATTGAACCAGACAGTTTGGTATTTTCACCTCTTGTCTGGTCAAACAACTCAGAAAATACCAGACACCTAAACTGTCCTGTTCTTTCTAATTTTTTCCCGGCCAGGAGGCGAAAATCCCAGGCTGTCCAGCTCAATATGGAGGCAGCCTGGCAACCCCAGCGCAACCCCTGCGCAGGGAGGCAAGAGGGCAGGTGGCTGCTGGCAGCCTATTAGGGCCAAAAGCCTCACCCAAGGTTTTTAAACAGGCTACACTGTTTTGTTAAACAACTCTCAGCTCCTTTTTTTTTTCTCCTCTGTATTGTTTTCCTGAAACTATCTGGCAACCCAGCAACTCCAGTTGTGCTTTGGCTTTCCTGCTAGCACCCTGTGTGCTCCAGCCACAGTTTTATTTGCTGCCCAGGGTAGCTGGTCACATTCCCATCCCTTTAAGCTTCCTTGTCAGGATAAGGCTCCTTGGTGACACCTCAGTTAAGCCAAACCAGGTGCTGCCCTACCTATCTCATAGAGCTGGAAGGGACCTTGGGAGATCATGGAGTCCAGTCCCCTGCCCTCACAGCAGGACCAAGCACCATCCTGACAGATTTGCCCCAATCCCCTAAATGGGCCCCTGAAAGATTGAACTCACAACCCTGGGGTTAGCAGGCCAATGCTCAAACCACCAAGCTATCTCCCCCCCTCCCATCTTTGTGACTCTTTCTGTATGTTGTGATGATTTGTGTGTGTGCCCTCAACACAGCCTCTTTAAAACACGGCCAGCTCTCCTGGCCTCCCAGGGGCGCCCCTCTGAAGGCGTCGCCGTCCGCTTTTCCGAAGGCCAGGGGCCTGTGCTGCTGTGCAGGAAGGGCCCGGGGAGACGGGCAGGGTCCCGCATTGCCAGGCCCCCATGGGCTGCCGGCGCGTGCGGGGGGAGGTGGGCTGGGGCCCGGCCCAGCCTCGCCCACCTTCGGCGCCACGCACGCCGAGTACGGCCCTGCCTGGCTGTGTTGCAGTTTGACGAGCAGCGGGCGGATTTCCCGCTGGACGCGGCGCTGGGCCTGAACAAGGAGGAGCTCGCCCGCTTCATTGTCCTGCACAGCCTGGAGCTGGTGACGGAGTTCACCAGTCAGGTGAGCCCCCTCCCCTCGCCCCCCCTCCCCGAGAGCTACGGGGCTGCCCCCCAGAGGGTTTACACTGCTGTCGGGGGGGCAGGGCTGGCCTGGGGCACGCCGCTCGCCGCACTGGGATGAGTGTGCACGGCGGGGGGAGGGGATCACAGCCAAGGGGGCGCTGGGCCTGGGCTAAGGGGGCAAACCCCCACAAAATGTGCCCTGGCTCAGGAGGCTGGGCCTCCTTTTCTGGCCCGTCCCGAGCCCCAGGGCTCCGCCTGGCAGCAGCAGGGGGAGGGTGTGAGGGCCCTTCCCACAGCCCAGCAAACCCGCCTTCTCGCCCTAGACCTCGGGGGAAGATATTCGGGACTAAAATCCCCAACCACCTGCTGCTGTTTATTAACAAGACCCTGGAGCCCCACCGGGAGATCCTGGACAGCTTCCGGGCTGTCGCCGCGCCCTTCAGGGGCCAGGTAACCAGCCAGGCGCGTCCCCGGCTGCGGGGTACAAGCCGGTGACCACAGGCCCCCTGCCCCCGCACCTGGCCAGGCAGGCTGCTCCCAGCACGCTGGCCAGGCGGTGGGATGCCAGGGGGTGGCTGGCACCTGTACCCCGGGGGCTGGCCTGGCTGGGCGTGGGGCTGAGTCCCGTAAGCCTGGGAGCCTCATTCCAGCCCAGGCAGCACCACCGGCTCAGCGCCCCTGAGCTGGGAATGGGAGTGGCTGGCTCAGGGGAGGGGGGCGACCTACCCTTGGGCAGGGGAAGGGGCGACTGACTCCCTTGGGGGGTGGGCATATCAGGGAAAGGGCAGGCTCAGATGCACACAGGCTCTGTGGGGCATCAAGGGGGCATGGGGGGGTCGCTGTCCCAACGCAGGCACTGGGGGCAGGGAGGTGGTGGGGTGATGGCTCAGTCCCAGCACAGGCTCTGGGGGGCAGCAAGGGGGTGCGGGGTGCCTCTCGGTCCCAGCACAGAATCTTGGGGGCAGCAAGGGGCCATGGGGTTGCTTTTGGTCCCAGAACAGGATCTTGGGGGGGGGGCAGCAAGAGGGTGGGGTGGCTCTCAGGCCCAGCACAGGCTCTGGGGGGCAGCAAAGGAGCATGTGGGGGGTCTTGGTCTCAGCACAGAATCTTGGGAGGGCAGCAAGGGGTTGTGGGGTGGCTCTCGGGCCCAGCACAGGCTCTGGGGGGGCAGCAAGGGAGCATGTGTGGGGGGGGTCTCAGTCCCAGCACAGGATCTTGGGGGGCAGCAAGGGGGTATGGGGTGGCTCTCGGGCCCAGCACAGGACCTTGGGGGGCTCAGTCCCAGGTGGGAGCAGGGCCTGGTCGGGCCGCTCGGGGCGGCGGCTGCCCACGTCCATGCCTGCTCTAGGTGCTCTTCGTGCTCATCGACGTGAACGGAGAAGGCTCCCAGGTGCTGCCGTACCTCGGCCTCCAGAGCGACGCGATCCCCACCATGCGCTTCATCAAGCTGGAGAGCAGCCAGAAGTTCCGCATGGCCCCCGAGGACTTCGCCCCTGAGGCCGTGGGCGCCTTCGTGCGGGACGTGCTCGACGGCAAGGTCCAGGTGTGGCACGGGCGCCTCACGAGGGCACGGCCGCTGGCAGCCACGCCCGGCCTGACGGGGCCGGGGGGTGGGGAGCACTGCCCTTTGCGGGACTCTCTGTGTGTGTGTGTGTGTGGCGGGGGACCTGCGGACCATGTGCCGGACTAAATGAGGGCAGACACACACACACCTCTGGGGGGGGGGAGCAGCGTGTAGGTGCGGGGGGCGGGATGATATGGGGCAGACCCCAGCACCAGAGAGAGTCCTTGCTGTCCAGCCAGCAAACCCCAGGGGACACCCTGACCCCAGCAGCAGGGCCAAGAGCCGAACCAGCTGTGCAAGGGGAGTTGTTCTTAAACCCCCCTTGTGCGATGCAGCTGGCTCCAGTGAGAGCCTGCCCTGCTTGCCAGCTGTTACCTAGCCAACCGCACGCACACACGGCCTCTCCCGCCCTCCGCAGCCCCACCTCATGAGCCAGGAGCTCCCCGAGGACTGGGATAAGCATCCAGTGAAAGTCCTCGTGGGCAAGAACTTCAAGCGAGTGGCTTACGACGAGACCAAGAACGTGTTTGTCAAGTTCTGTAAGTAGCTGCCCCGCCGAGCCAGGCCAGACGCCCCCACGGGGCCGGGGGCACCAACCCCACACGCCATCGGGCAGCCTGTTCCGGCAAGACACTGCCCAGCTGTGGGGCTAGTGGGCCTGGGCAATTCAGTCCAGCATCTCGGAGGGCAGGGGACGGTTCCTAGTGCGGGGCCAGGGCAGGGCATCGGGCTTGGGTGACCGTCCTGGGTTGGGAGAGGGGATTCCCAGCGGCGCTGTCTCTGCCGCGGAGCTCTGGCTGAGCCTCAGCGCCTGCCACTCCGGCCCATTCCTTGGCCCTGGAGCAGTGGCACCTGGCCGGTGTTTGCAGCGTGTTCCGCCCTCCCCGGCCAAGCTTCTTCCCTCAGGCTCTCCAGCTCCTGTGTTGGTCTTTCCCAAGCCCTCCCATCCCTGGGGAGCCATGGCCCCACACAGCGAGGGAAGCAGGGAGCCGTGGCCTCACACAGCGAGGGGACCGGGGGAGCCATGGCCTCATGCAGCCAGGGGAGCAGGGGAGCTGTGGCCACACACAGCAAGGGGAGCGGGGCAGTCATTGCCCCACACAGCGAGGGGAGCGGGGAGCTGTGGCCCCACACAGCGAGGGGAGCAGGGAGCCGTGGCCCCACGCAGCCAGGGGAGCAGGGAGCCGTGGCCCCACACAGCCGGGGAGCAGGGAGCCGTGGCCCCACGCAGCGAGGGAATAACTGCAAGTGGCCAGAACACGCCCAGCCATCTACAACGTTGTGGTTTGTGGGCAAAGGCCCTCGCTGGCCCAGCCTGACTGTGAAGGGTGCCCCTGCCCTGGCCAGCTCCTCCAGTCTCCAGGCCCGTGTGCCCTGCCCCTGGCCGCTCCCCGCCGAGCAGACACGCAGCCCCGCTGTCCCGGCAGATGCCCCCTGGTGCACACATTGCAAGGAGATGGCGCCTGTCTGGGAGGAGCTGGCTGAGAAGTACAAAGATCACGAGAACATCATCATTGCCAAGCTGGACGCAACGGCCAATGAGATAGCGAATCTCACCATCCACGGCTACCCCACCCTGCACTATTTCCCTGCGGGGCCTGGCAGGAAGGTACAGCCGGCGCTGCCCAGATGGGCTGGGACAGAGACGGGCCTGCTGGGATGGGATGGGAATGGCCCACCGGGACCGGGGTGCACTGGGTGCGCGGGGGGAGAGGGGAGTCTCTCCTGGAGTTGAGTGACAGCAGGGAGCCATTCTAGGCCCTCACCTGGACAATGAACCCAGCAGTGAGCACAGGGAACACTCTCACACTCAATGCAGCCGGCGGAACTCACTGCCACAAGATGCGATTGAGGCCAAGAGCGCTGTAGGATTCCAACGGGGGCTGGACGTTGCCCAGGGTTAGATCAAGACAGATGAAAACTGAGAGCTTTGGTGGAGCTACAACCCCTCTGCTTCTGGGCGGGAGCCACTCGCTGAGGGGGCGGAAGGAGACTTTCCTGGGGCAGGCTATCCCAGAATTCCCTGCTGGGGCTTCTTCCACCCCAGCGGCCGGTGCTGGCAATGTCAAAAGCGTAGGGGGCTGGTCCAGGCCTAGCATGGGGGCTGGTGGGTGGAAGTCAGGCTACGGGGCCCGCAGTGAGGTCCTGGGGGGTCGGCCTGCAGAGCGGGACTCCTGCAGCCCCAACGTCTCGTGTTCCTCCTCTGCCTGCCCCAGATGATTGAGTACAAGAGCACCAGAGACCTGGAGACCTTCTCCAAGTTCCTGGACAACGGCGGGACGCTGCCCGCGGAGGACACGCAGCCCGTGGTTAGTGGAGACCCAGGGCTCCAGCCTGCCGGCCCTAGCTCAGGCTGTTGCTTCAGCAAGGTCACGTGCCCCCCCCCCGCTAGCCCTGTCCCACTGACCTGCAGCAGCCAGCTAGTCCCAGTCCCAGCAACTCTCCCACCCTGGAGGGACGGGGTCTTTGCACCTCCCCTGCCCCCTCCCCCATTGCCCCTCATGCCCCTCCCCCCTCTGGAGCTCTCCCTGTCTCTCCTGCTCTTCTCCATGGGCCCTGGTCTTGTCCCCGATGCATGCCAGGCCTGCTGGGGGCCGTGGTTTCCATGGTCACCACCCAGGGTGGTGGGTATCATAGGCAGGGGGAGGCTTTGCCTTCCCAAACAACACCTACAGTAGGTGTACCGGGGGCGGAGGCTGGGGCCATGCGGCCTCCTTCCTCCCCATGGTGCAGGGGGGGCGGGGCCTGGGCAGAAGGGGCGGGGCTGGGGAGCTTGCCTCCCCCAGCACCCATGTAACCCCGTTTCCTAGGTTCCCGAGAGCCCGGAGGAGCCCAGCGACACAAACGGGACCCGCCTGGCCGACGCCCCTGAGAGCAGAGAGGAATTGTGAGCCCCACCCTGCACCCCGCCGCCTGGCGGAGAGCTGCCACCCCACCTGGGGACCCTGAACCGAGCCCGCACGGGGCTGGCCTGGCCCCTCGGGCGGCAGCTGCTCTCCCAACGGGGACACAGCCTGGCACCTCCTCCCTTTGCAGAGCGGCCCCCCCCGGGGCTGGGAACAGGGCTCAGGTGGCAGAGGGGAGCCATGGTCTCCATGGCCCCCACCTGCTCCCAGCCCCCACCCCACCCTGCAGCACCGAGGGGCCGGCTCCCACCCCAGTGCCCAACGCCCGTGCCCGGAAGCGTGAGATCGGCATAAACGCCCTGCGACCTGACAACCAGGAGTGGCTCCGTGTCTCCCTGGGGGTGCGGCGCTGGGGTCCCTGCAGCCAGGAGGGCGCCCCGGCTGGGGCAGTGGAAAGCAGAGGCCTCAGGCAGCACCTCGCTCCGGGAGCTGGCTCCCAAGAGCCTCCTGCAGAGCGAGGGCAGGAGCCGAGTTCGGGTGCGTGGGGGAGGGACGTGGCCTCACCAGCACGGACCAGGCAGAGCCCCGCTCACAAAGACCCATGTGGCTCTCCGGCTGCCGCCCCCGGGGCTCCTTTTCCCCACGCTGTGAGACAGGGGGCTGCTGCTGCCCCATTGGCCCCCGCGGCTCCCTTTCCCCGCGCTGTGAGACAGGGGGCTGCTGCCCCATTGGCCCCCACGGCTCCGTTCGCCCTCCCAGCGCTCCCCCCTTCCGCTCAGAACCCACCGCCAGTACAGCCCCCTTACGGCAACCCCTCTGCACCCCCAGGCCATCGGTCCGCCCTCCCAGCCTCCTTCTCGTAGGCTTCTTCATCCCCCCCAGCCTGGGGGTGCTCCAGGGAACCCCCCCCCCACTTCCCAGGCTGGCAGAGGAGCAGCTGCCCGGGGCCGGCAGCAATTTGTCACGGTCTTGGGCTAGACCTCTCAGGCGTCGATTCCTTTTGTCACGGTGGCCAGCGCGGCCTTTCTGCTGACGCCCTGTGTGGGCCCGTGCCGCTAGTCACCCCCTTCCGCCCTGGCTCCGGAGCCCGTTGGGGGAAAGCTGCCTGGCTGGGTCGCAGGCCCTGGGCCCACTTGCTCCCGCCTTGCTGCCCAGCTCAGTGGCACGAGCAGGGAGCAGGTCCAGCAGGAGGAGCTGAGTGGCTGGGGGTTGGGGGGCATTAGCATCAAGCTGGGGGGAGCCCAGGGGGCCGGAGAGGCAGGCAGATGTCGAGGGAGGGCTCAGGCTGCAGGGAGAGGGGTGGGGCGGGGAGGCCAGGAACCCCACAGCGATCAGCACAGCAGCCGTCCCCGAGCCAGCCCGGCCCACGTGCTGTGGGAGGAACCCTTGGCCCAGGCAGGCCACGAGAGCCCAGGGACAGTGCCCAGCAGCACCCCGGCAAACCCCAGGGAGATGCTGCGTTGAGACCAAGCCCCTGAGGCAGAGGCTGACCCCCATGGTGTAGCCCTTTGGGACAAGGCTGGGTGGGGCAGCCTGGGCAGCAGGCACAAAGATGCCAAGCAGCTGGTGTAGGCCCGAGGGGCAGCGAGAGGGGTGCAGCCCTCAGGGGTGCTCCAGGCCTGTGGGTCCAGCTCCCCACATCAGCCCGTCCTGCGCTGGCTGCCTGACGCAGACCACGGCCCATGCAGGCTCTGCCCTCCCCGTCGCACCCTTCCTTGCGGAGCCCTGGGCAGGTCTGGGCTCCCGGCACACAGGAACGGGCAGAAGGAGACCAACAGTCTAACCTGGTCTCTGTCTTCCGAGCCTGGCCGCTGCCAGGTGCGCTTCCAAGGGAATGGACAGAGCTGGGCTGTTATTGAGTGACCCAGAGCGCCACCCCCAGCCTAGGGTGGGGTCCCAGACCATCCTGGTTACTAGCCGCCTATGGACCTGGCCTCCATGAACTTACAAATTCTTTTCTGAGCTCAGTTACACTTTGGGATCATCCTGCACCTGTTCCAGTCTGAATTGGTCTTTGTGAACGCCCAGCGCCTGGTTCGTTGCGAACACTTCCCTGCCTCTCCTGGAAATACTTCCCCCGCCACGTCTTCAAACCAGACTGGCCTTTTTTATGGCCCCATCCCGCCGGCAGCTCATAGGCATCCTACGACCCACCAGGTCTTTCTCCTCCGTCACAGTCAACTGAGAGCAAACTGATTGGCAGGATCGCCCCCAGAGCCATATACAAAAATTGGCATCCGATATCCTCCCGCCATCTGCTCCAGCAGCTGATTTGAGCCATAGGTTACAGCCCACAGGTAGGAGCTCTGCTCTTCCCTCCCTGCGTTCCTTCAGAGCTCTCAGTCCCGCCCTGGTCCGGGTGATGTGTTCCTGTTACGTTCTCAGCGTGTTCCCAAACCTCCCTGCTACGGCCACCTCAATCTGAGACCCTTCCTCAGATCTGTCACCTACAAAGGGCTCAGGCTTCTGCCGCAGTGGCCGTGTGAAGTCACAGAATGCGCCTTTAGCGCCTTGATTGTCCAGTGCCCCAGCAGACTGGCTGCCTCCCCACTGCTGAGGGATGCGCGAAGTTTGTGCTGTTCCTGTGTCTTTTGGTAGCTGCTCTTCCAAGTCTTTTATGGCCCAACTGCACTTGAGTTGCCAGAGTTGTCAGTAGGATCTGACTTCCAATTTGTAAAGGCTGCCTTTCTGCCTCGAGCTGCCTCTTTTTCTCTGCTGCTTAGCCCTAGTGTCATTTTTGGTCCCCTTACTCCTTTGTAATTTGGTGACTACATTTAATTTGCGCCTCTCAAATAGTTTGAATGCAGCCTGCAGGCGTTTCCCGACTGTGACTGTGGCTTTTAATTTCCCTTTAATTAGCATCCTCATTTTTGTGTCCCTCCCCTTTTTGAAGTTCGTGGCAGGCTTCTTGGGTAGCTCGCCCTCGCAGGATGCTACATTTAATTACATTATGGTAATTGAGCGGTCCAGCTATAGTGACCTCTTGGACCAGACCCCATGCTCCACTTGGCACTAAGTCCAGGCTCGTCTCTCCCCCGGTGGGTTCCAGGACTAGCTGCTCCAAGCAGCAGACAGACACTTTCTCGCTGAATCCTGCCCTGCCGGGACAGGTCCGTGAGAGGATAGTTCAAATCCCCCATTAGCACGGAGCTTTCTGTTCTCAGAGCTGGGCTGGGGAGCCCAGTGTGAGCGACTCCCTCCATCTCGTCCCCCATCAACAGACCCCCCATCCCGGCCTGGCAGCAGGATCCCTCCCCCCGTGGAGATCAGACTCCACTTGCCGTGCCGGGCACTAGAGGGGGCTCTGCTTCCAGAAGCACGGGAAGGCTGGCAGGACCCCAGGCGACTGAGGCTGCTTGGCAGGGCAGAGGGCTCTGCCAGCGATAAGAGGAAGCTCTGGCGTATGGGCAGTGCCTCGTTCCTCGCTGCCCTCACACCAGCCTGCCCCGTGACTCAGACCTTTTGCACGGCTGAGGTCCCGCCCGCCACCCCGAGCCCCCGCAGGGCTCCCAGTCCACCAAGAGGAGCGGCCTTTGCTTCAGCAGGTGCCCTAAAGCCAGCTGGAGCCCAGCTGGAAGGTTCTCCCAGGGAAGGCGCATGAAGTGCCTGTGGACAGCAGAGATGGAGCAGCCAGGCCCTAGCCCCAGCCAGGCTCAGCGACCGCCTGGAAGGGGCAGAGGGGTCCCCACCATGTTCCTGTTAGAACCCACCTGGCAGCGAGACCCGGCAGCCCATGCCTGGACACCCAGGGGTGCCTCCTTCCCTCTGCGGTGCCCTGAACAGAGCAAGAACATTCCCCTCCAATGGGTGGGGCCCGTCTCGCTTGACCCTTTCCCAGCTGGGGCAGAGCCCGGCCCAGGCTGCGCCCAAGGACGTCAGCCCGGGGCTAGTCTCACAGCAGGGTCCAGGCACCATGCGTGGCGGGGAGGGCTCCGTGGGACGCAGGGCCATGCTCTCGGCTGGCAGCGAGCCGCTCTCAGGAGGTGCGAGGCGTTCGGCCGGTCAGGAGGGTTACAGCCGAGTCCAGGCCCAAGTGGCCAGCTGGGCACGGGTCTCACTCCATGCCAGCGGCTGAGCCAGGCCCACGCCATGCGTTCCCTAACCGCAGCCACTCCCTCGGCGGGCACGTGGCAGCCTCCCACCCCACACCCCCTGCCACGGCTGGCAGCCCGGGGCCCAGGCCAGCTGGTTAATCGCCGACTGCAAACTGGAGCAAGATCAGAGCCACGCAAGGATTTGGCTCATCCGATTCCTCCTCCTCCCGGGCCCCTGCCGTCTGCTTGTGCCAAACCAGGCGCAGCCGCTGGCCAGAGCCCCAGAGGGACTTAGGGGCTGCACTTAGCAATGAAAGGGGCTGGAGGAGCGATTTTACTTCCGAACTGACAGCCCAGGGCTGCAAGGGCTCAGACCACCAGGCCCCGAGGGGTCCGGCCTGCAAACCACCGGGTGAGGCGCCTTGCAGCCGGGGCACCGATTTAGCACCATTGAGGTGCTCGAGTCCAACGTTTCGGCGTCCCCGACGGTCACCACCCTCCCCTCCGCGCCCATCTTACCTGGAAGGTGTCTCCATGCCAGCCGGCAGGGGCAAAGCTGCAGGTCGAGTTGCCATGGCTACCAAGCCACCCGCCCCCCCCAACCCTGCTGACACCTGAGCCCTGGCCCCGGCTCGCTGCTCCGCCCAGCTCTCCCCCAGCTGTGCACGCGGCTAGTTCCACCCAGTAACCTGGGACCAGGTGGGAGAGCTGGTGTCGCGTCTGCTCCCGAGCAGCGGCGTCTCCAGACTGGAAGCTCTGCCTGTCCAGCCCATTGCACGAGGGGGGGCTGGCCTGGGGCGAGGGTGTCCCAGAGCTGCCTAGCAACTGAGGGAGGGGCGCGGCCCCCGCCCCGTCCTCTTCTAGCCCTGGCAAGTCGAGAGGCCCTGAGCCTCGGTCAGGGCTGCCGGAGGAACTGCTCTCCCCAGGCCCTGCAGGGTCGATCCCTGGCCCTGGTCGAGGGCTTTGGGCCAGGAGGCCTTGGCTGGCTGTGGGCTACAGTCCATACACAAGGCCACTCCCCAGTGTTTGCTGCAAGGGGGCCCTGGGGATGAGTGCTGGGGGCTGAGGCTGGCTTGGCCACCCCCCTCGCCTGACAGGGAGCCCTCCAGCTCTTCTGCCTTGCCACCGCTGTTCTCTTCCAGGCCCCACCCACAAAGATAACTCCGCCCACCCTGTGGATGATGTTTGTGCTTTTGGGTGGTGCCGTATCTACTGCTGAAGGTTAGCAATGTAACCAAACAGTTCCTGTCCGTTGAGGACGTTAGGGAGATTCCCAAATCTGCACTGTCCTTTGTGGGTGATGAATCTGAGGAACTGTCCCGGATTGAAGTGTCATTAGAGGAGGTTTTGGAACAAATAGAAAAACTTAATGTTAACAAATCTCCGGGTCCGGATGGCATTCATCCAAGGGTTCTAAAAGAACTCAAATGGGAAATTGCAGAACTATTATCTGTGGTTTGTAACCTATCCCTTAAATCGGCTTCCGTACCTAATGACTGGAAGGTAGCCAACGTGACACCAATATTTAAAAAGGGCTCTAGAGGCGATCCTGGCAATTACAGACCGGTAAATCTAACTTCAGTACCGGGCAAATTAGTCGAAACAATAGTAAAGAATAAAATTGTGAGGCATGTAGAAGAACATAATTGGTTGGACAAAAGTCAACATGGTTTCTGTAAAGGGAAATCATGTCTTACTAATCTATTAGAGTTCTTTGAAGGGGTCAACAAACATGCAGACAAGGGGGATCCAGTAGATATAGTATACTTAGATTTTCAGAAAGCCTTTGACAAGGTCCCTCACCAAAGGCTCTTGTGTAAATTACATGGCCATGGGATAAGAGGGAAGGTCCTTTCATGGATTGAGAACTGGTTAAAGAGAGGAAACAAAGGGTAGGAATAAATGGTAAATTTTCAGAATGGAGAGGGGTAACTAGTGGTGTCCCCAAGGGTCAGTCCTGGGACCAATCCTGTTCAACTTATTCATAAATGATCTGGAGAAAGGGGTAAGCAGTGAGGTGGTAAAGTTTGCAGATGATACCAAACTGTTTAGGATAGTCAAGACAGAAGCAGACTGTGAGGACTCCAAAAGATCTCACCAAACTGAGTGATTGGGCAACAAAATGGCAAATGAAATCTAATGTGGATAAGTGTAAAGTAATGCACATCGGGAAAAATAACCCCAACTATACGTACAGTATGATGGGGGCTAATTTAGCTATGACAAATCAGGAAAGAGATCTTGGAGTTATCGTGGACAGTTCTCTGAAAACTTCCACACAGTGTGCAGCGGCGGTCAAAAAGGCAAATAGGATGCTAGGAATTATTAAGAAAGGGATAGAAAATAAGACCAGAATATCTTACTGCCCCTGTATAAAACTATGGTACGCCCACATCTTGAATACTGTGTACAGATGTGGTCTCCTCACCTCAAAAAGATATTTTGGCCTTGGAAAGGGTTCAGAAAGGGCAACTAAAATGATTAGGGGTTTGGAACGGGTCCCATGAAGAGAGGTTAAAGCGACTGGGACTTTTCAGTTTTAGAAAAGAGGAGACTGAGGGGATATGATGAGTGTATAAAATCATGAGTGGTGTGGGAGGCGAATAAAGAAAGTTATTAGTTCCCATAATAGAGAACTAGAGGACACCAAATGAAGTTAATGGGTAGCAGGTTTAAAACTAATAAAAGAAAGTTCTTCTTCACACAGCGTGTAGTCAACCTGTGGAACTCCTTGCCAGAGGAGGCTGTGAAGACTAGGACTATAACAGAGTTTAAAGAGAAGCTAGATAATTTCATGGAGTTAGGTCCATAAAGGCTATTAGCCAGGGGATAGAAATATGGTGTCCTGGCCTCTGTCTGTCAGAGGCTGGAGAGGGATGGCAGGAGACAAATTGCTTGATCATTGTCTTCGGTCCACCCTCTCTGGGGCACCTGGTGCTGGCCACTGTCGGTAGACAGGCTACTGGGCTAGATGGACCTTTGGTCTGACCCAGTACGGATGTTCTTATGTTCTGTTCTGTCCATACTGGATCACAGGGGCGCCGTGTCAGGCTGTCTCCGCAAAACCGAGGAGTCCTAGGGCATCTTACAGACTAAGATTTATTTGGCACAAGCTTTCATGGGTAAAACCCACCTCTGCCGAAGCGGGCTCCAGGCCTGGAAAGCTTGTGCTCAGCTCTGTTCGTTTTTAGGGTGCCACGGGGCTTCTCGTTGTCAGCTACGCTCTATGCCTCTCTCTTGGAAGCGTACAGCAAATGGCCGGGGAAGGACGGCACTGCTGCCGATTGATCTGGGTAGCTAGTTACCAGCGATGCCTGGAAATAAGTCTCCAGAATGAAGAGAAACCTGGGACTTTATCTAAACCCTTGGGACCTGGCTCGTCTTACCTCAGCTCCGCCTGAGGCTTTACTGGGGAAAGCGCTGAGTCGTAGGATTGAGCTCTCCGGTCCCATGGGGATCTCCCTGAACATGGCGACGGGGCTAATTCGGAGAGAACTCTTTGCAACGACACGGCTCAACGTCTCTGCGCTGAACCGCATCTCAGGACGGGCCTCCTGTCTGCCTGATCGTTGCTCTCTTGTAACCAGCACTCACGCGCTCTCTCTAATGCAGATGAGTTTAGTTAATAATTGGTGATCAGTGGGTGTTTGGAAGAGAGGTGAAATATTCATTAACCTGGGAAGGAACGTGTCCCACCCTTTGGGACTGGTAAAACGTCTCTGTATGATGGATGAGATTTTTCAATGATCCTCTTCGTATTTGCCATGGGTGTCTGGGCGGAGGCCTAAGGCCCGGCTGCTTTAAGGGCGCTGTGGTTGGTTCCTGGGTATACGGGAAGGTATCATGGAAGCTGTTTTGTGCTGGCTTAGTACATTTAAATATTGAAATAGCCACCGGTCTAGGGATTGGCTGCCCCTCCTCTTTGCGGTTCACCCAAATTGAGTGACCGCAGCTGGCTTCCCTGGGACCCAGTCATGGTGGGATGATGGTGGGTCAGGACAGGGTGGGAACAGAGCCCAGCGAGATCGGGGAAGAGAAACCCGGCTGGTGCAGTCGGCGCTTGCTTTGCAGTCGATTTGCAGGAACCGCCCTCCTTTTCTTAAACCAACCCCAAGTCCCTGGCGCTCTGTATAAGTGGCAGGCCCTGCCACCCCGGGGTCTTGGCCAAATTTCCAATTCCCTCTGCTGTTTTAACTAAGGCATTCTGTGCACCTGGAGCAAGCCCCCCGGGAAGGCTGATCTCTGCAGCCGGACTCCAGCAGAGATGGCTGCACACCGGCGAGGGCTTGCTAAACGGGGCTTTTCTGGATTCCACAGCTTGCACCCAGGTTGCATCCAGGTCCTGCAGGGTGCCCTCCCCAATTGCTGCCATCTTGCTTGATTCTCTGCAGCCCCGCTGCCCTCCCAGCTCCCTACTTCAGCTCACGACCCGCTGGGCAGATTTTGCAGAGCCCTGCCTACCTCAGCGCTCCCGAGAAGGAAGGAAATCAGCAGCCACTTCGAGGTTGGGTTTGGTTTTTTTTATTATTTCGTTATTATCCAAGTACCTTTGAAAAGATCATTGTACAAGTCGGCACATGAAAACGCTCAGGAGACGCCGTCGGTGGCACGCCGCTGGCGGCTGACGCGGCAGTTCGACAATGTACATATTTACAGTGGCACCCTTCAGAAACAAGGGCAAATGGAAAACCTGTGGCTGTTGGGTACATTCACAATCTCACCAGACACAGAAAACGATCCCAACTTAAAAAAAGAAGAAGAAAAATGCTTGTAATGCAGTTCCCTGGATGAAAACAAATTTCTCATTTGCTGGACTTCACATAGTGATAGGCAAGTTACAGAACCGTGTTCAAAGGCACTCTGTGACATATACAATAGACCGAGGGCAAACCTCGCTGGGCGGATACACAACCGCACAGGCGTGGCCCACGGGATCACCTCTGACGGTCAGCGCCACGCCTGTCTCGCAACGCGGCCCCCGGCGGGAGCAGCACAGCAGAGCTGGCAACATACCACTGAACACCGGAGGTGATGCTGAGGCAAAAGCCCTCTCGCTTATACCCCGTGGCAGAAATTGACCGGCAGAGAGGCCCAGTGATCGGCGTGTGTAGGGCTGGTCTGCAGAGGGTCGTGAAGAGAGACCTCAGGGCTGCGCCCTGGATTCTCCACTTCTCAGGACTGTCCCGCATGCTTGGGAGGAAGCGGATTTAACAATTTGCTTTGGATTCTGAGCTCCCAGCATTCTTGCTTCTCAGCGCACACAGGCCCTTTGGGAACCTGTCCTGTCTCCCCTGCAGCCGTTTCGCAGCCAGCTCTCCTTCGGAAGTGCATCCTCCCAGGAGATTCCGGGCACAGAGGGCATCCTCCGTGGAGGAGAAATGGTCCCACACACGCCCATCGAGGGGGGAAGAGGCAGAAACAGCTCGATTCGCTATGTGGCCACAAACACGGCCAAAGGCTGTCTCCGGCCCCGGGAGTTACTGCCTCCGTTAGTCTCTCTAGAGAAGTGTTTCTTAAACTTTTTAAGACCGAGGAACACCAAATATTTTTTTTTTAAAATGAGGAACACCAAGGATTCTTTGTTGAGGAAAAAAAAAGAGGTTTTCTGCCCCTTTAAGGGCAGCCATTTTGAATTTTTGTTCTCTGCAGCACACCTCTGACTGCCTCGTGGCACACCGGTGTGCCGTGGAACACAGTTTCAGAAACACTGCTCTAGAGAGCCCTGTCAGAGGATTTGGGCCTTAGCAGCAGTGCTACAAGGAGGAATCGCCCTGCGGAGGGAGCCCCATGGTGAGATCTCTCTTTCCCCGTGCAGACTCGAGGGCTCTGCAGCAGGCAACAAAAGCTGCACGTTTCCAAGTGGTTTTCCCTCTGCACAACATTCACTCTTGCTAGGAGTCCCATGCCCGCATGAGATCTCAGCACGACCAAATCCCCCGATGGGATGGGACACTCCAGTCTCAGCGGAGGGCTCTGACTGCTAATTACGTACGGCGAGGGCCCTCCGGTGATGCACACGCTCAGGAAAGGCTTATGGCTGGGAGCAGGCACCACTAGCTTCTGATCTGTGGCGAACGAGCAGGAGATGGCACTTCGCAAAGGAAGCACTTACCAAAGCCGAACATGCTGATCCCGCCCCTCATCGTGGTGCGCCAGGACGCCCCCTTCTGGCCGGATTGGATGCAGCTGCGAGGCAGGAACCAGCCACTGACTCCAGTGACTTAGGCGCTTTAACAGAGAGCCGGGTGTCAAGGGCTCCTAAATGCAAGCCCTTTCCTCCAGTGCTCGCTCGCTCACAAGAATGCTCGGAGAAAAAACGCCTAGATCCGGTGGCTTAAATATCGGCGAGGTGAAACGTGGCTCGTAGTGGCATGAACAATCCCCGTCACGCCCAGGCTTTCAAGCCCGCGCCAGGGCGGCCTTTGCAAGCCAGCCAACGCGCAGGCGTCCATGTCAGCATCTGAGATAGCAGCTTGGGTGAAGGTCCCCGAGGGAGCTCTCCACCTCAACACACACACACACACACACACACACAGTAGCATCAACTAAGCGCCACGCACTGTCAGGACGCGGGGAGGGTGGGATGAAGGCGAGGCTCCACGCCGAGCTAGGCGGATGGCTGTACACGCGGGGGGAGCTCCGAAGTACCTGTCGGCCTTACATTTACATAAGAGCACTGTGACGTTGGAAAGATTTTCCTTTTATTACAATATATCAAAAATATGCAGCTTTAGTAAACAAGGTCATCTTACATTTCTAACGCGACTGTACAATGCTACAACACACGGAAGGCTCTGCCTGGCGAGGGAGCCCGCCCGGGCTTCCACCGGCAGGTCTGAGCGGTGGAACGGCTCCCACTGGCGGGGCGTCGCTCCTGGAGGGGACGGAGGTGCCTCCCTCAGCCTGGGTCTGCCCAGCGCCGAGGGATCCGTGCCGCCCTGCACTCCGACTCGGGGTCTGTTCCAGACCGTCTAGCTTTCCAAAGCCTGCCCAGGCCCCCTTAGTCGATCTTCTCCACCTTCCCGATGATTTTCTCCTCGAAGATGGGCAGGGTGGCCTCGTCCTCGCGCACCTCCTCAAACACCACGCCACAGTCAAACTCGTGGCTCACTTTTTTGAAGTAATACCTGCAGAGCAGAGGGGGCCTCGTGAATGGCTCGTCCAGCTGGCGACAGCCCGGGGCCCTGCAGGGTCCCGTCCAATGGGCGAGAGACCCAAACCAGGCTGCTCACCCGAGTCTATGGAGCCCAAGGGTCAATCAACATCCATAGCACCCAGCCCGGCCAGGGCCGCACTAAACCCCCCTCTCCTGCCCCACCGCCTGCCCTCCCCTTTCAAAGCAGCACAGCAGGAGATGCCAGGTGCCCGCGATGCCAGAGGCCTGGACTCAAGGACCAGCCCTACGCTCCTGTCGGTATCTGCAGGTGCTGGCCGGCTCCCCGAGGCCGGAGTTGCCAGTCCTAGTAAGAACACACGGAGGAGAGGCCCCAGCACCAAGGACACGCCTGGCGCTCCTGCCATCAGGGGCTATCCAGCTGGGCTGGCAGCCCAAACCCGGACGGTCCCACAGGACGGACCAAAGCTGCTCCCCTAGGGAGGCCAGAGCTCTGGCTCGGGGAGGCGACCGGTCCCAGAATGCAAGTGGCCTCCATGCAAACAGCAGGCAGCCCTGGCAGCCTTAGTGCACAAGCAGGGTTTTCGGCAGCAGCTGTGACCCCCGTCCGCGTCAGAGCCTGCGCTGGAAAACATGCGTGGGGGCCCACGGCCTTGTCTGCCCTGCGGAGTCCAGCAGAAGGAGCGTCCCGGCCGGACCGCAGCACGGCACAAGGGGGGCCTGGAACCCAATCCCGAAACACCCGGACCCAGCCGCTTCAGTACCACGCAGTGAGCATGCTCAGGGCCAAGGCCCAACTCCTGCCCCAACCTAGCAGCCCACCTTGAAAGTAGCTCCTGGGGGGCTCTCTGCCCAGCTTTTAAACAGTCCCCCCCCACCCAGGCCTGCTTAGCCACGGAGCGTCCTCCCGGCTAACGCCAGCAGGAGGGCAAAGCCCCAGGGACAGCCCCTGCATCTGGCTCGCGAATCCGTCTCTGCCAGGAGAGACAACTCACACGGGTGCCCTGTTCCTAGGGCTGCACGGCTCTTCTGCTCCCCCCAGCATGGCCTGCACTGCTGCCTGCGGCGTGGACCAGCCGGGATGAGCCTGCTCGTTTCTCTCACCCCCGGCTCTGTGCCCGGCGGTGCCACCTCCCTCCTCACCCTCGTGAGGGCTTTCAAAGTGGGAAAGATTCCCCAGCTCCTCCTGCCCCCTGCAGTCCCTGCCCCGAGGGCCATGGAGATGGGCACATACCCTCTGCCCCCCGTGGGCCTTGTCCCCTTAGCAGCGTGCCCAGGCGACTCAGGACCAGCGCCTCCCCGGGGCGGGCCTGGGCCTCGCCTCCCTTGCACGGCTCCGTCTCAGGGCAAAGGGAGGAGCCCAGAAGGCAAAGGCGATGGCCGTGCGGGCCCAGCTGAGCCGAAGGGGCCTTACCTGTAGTTCCCTTTCTTGGTGAGCAGCTCCTTAAACTGCCCCAGCGTCACCACACGCCCCTTGACCAAGGTGCGGTAGGGGATGGGCTCCCCACAGAAGTAGTAGGCCACCACGATGTTCTCACACGGTTGCGACGCGCCGTTGCCTGGTCTCTTCTGGGGCTTCAACCTGCCAGGAGACACAAGAGCGTTCCCGCTGAGTCAGGGCGCCGGGCCGGGGCGGCCCTTGCGGCAGAGGCTCCGAGGAGCCTGGCCTCCCTCAGGGAACACGAGCCGCGGGGTAATGGCGAATGCCGGTATGCCCGAGTGAGCGCGCTCTGGCGGGCACAGGACTGGTGGGTCCTGGACTCCCAGGGTCAGGGAATTGGATCCCAGCTCCTCAGTGAAATGGGAGCCATGGCCCAGTAGGAATCTCCTGCCCCACTGAGTGGTCACGGGTGGCAAGAAACTGAGGAAGACTGTGGGGAGGGGGGTGGAGGGGACTGCTGGCCTGCAGGGGAACACTTTTCCCACCTGGCCTGATTTCTTTGTTTCCAGCATCAGCCAGGGCCACAAGGCACAGCCTGGGCTCCCCCTCTGCTTCCTGGGCTGCCCTGGGGGAGCAGCAGCTCAGCAGCCCGGCCCACGACAGCCAGCCAGGGATGAGCTGACGCCCACACAAGCCTGGGCAGCATTCCCTGCAAGCTGGGCGCTTGTGCAGCCGCTCAGGAGAGAGTCAATTGCCAGCCAGCTAATTAGCAGAGCACCCACAGCTAGTTTTTGCATCTATGGTGGTGCACATCTACACATGCCTTGGCGCAGACAAAACTTTTATTCCACACATGAATGGAAAAGATTAGAGGGAACATTGCTGGGGGGGCATCCCCACTCAGACCCCTTCTGTTTGGGGGAGAGGGTGGCATTTGGTTTTTAAACCATGGTCCTTCAGGATACCCTGTAGCTGGTCCTGTCCCTCCCAGGCCTTGCGGGGAGAGACTCTCTGAGCGTAGGGGGTGGGCTGTGGAGAAGTTTGGCTCTGGCTCTGGATGGTTTAAAATGGGGACACAGGTTTTGTGCTCCTCCGGTCCAGCCCCACATCAGCACCACCACTGACCCTAGCTCCTGATTTGCCCACCAGGGGGCAGAGGCTGCCTGCTGGGAAAGGCAGGTGCTCACAGCCCTGGCTGAAACCTCCCCGGCCAGCAAAGGAGTCAGCCGGGGCGGGATGGTCTGACCCAGCGTGGCCGTTCCGGTGTTCTGCTCAGAAGAGCCGGGGAAACAGAGCGCAGGGCCTCCCGGAGCCCCACGGCGCTAGCGCAGCTTCACAGCCTGTTCACGCCGCGTCCCATCCACTGAGCGGGCGCTAGGGGAAGATTCAAACACGGGATCCTCCTTGGAGCGAACCCAGCTTCAAACCCCAGTAAAAACCGTTCCCAGAGTCGGGCAAGTTGTGAGCGCAAACAATCTGAGGGGGCTGGCAGACTTCCCGCCCTGAGCTTCTCCCGGCCCTGCCAGGGCAGGGGGCTGAGAGCGGTGCATGTCTGTGGGGAGGGAGCGTGCCAGTTGCAGAGGGCAGCCACAGGCTCGGTGCATTCAGGAACCGGAAGGCCGAGAAACACTGACAAACGCCGGCAGCTTCGCCGGCCCCTGCTCTCCCACAGCAGCCCGAGTAAGGCCCTGGTGCCGGGGGCCACGACCCCTTCCGGAGCCCACGGTCCCGTGTACAGGCACATTCCCACTCTCCCGCATGGGGAAGCAGCCCAACCTGATGGTTTCGCGGCACCCTGCTGGGGCCCGGCTCTGGCGCTTCCCTTGTTCCAAGGGCCTCTCTGGAAGGGAGGGAGGGAGGGATGCCAACACCATGGAAGAGGGGCACGGCTAGAGTGCCTCTCCTTTTCCAACCGAGTCAGCCGAGGGCTGCTGCCTCTGGTACTGCTTATGGGGCTAGACCTCGCCCCCCTTTGCCATAGATCAGCACAGGGCGGGCTGCCGGCTCTGGGGCAGACAGCCGTTGATGTACAGGCACAGGATGAGGGAGGCATACAGAGCCAGAGAACCTGCGGCCGAGCCAGCGGGTGCTACATTCAGAGCTGGAAAATTAGCTGGCCCGACAGAACCGCGCAAATGAACCTCACGAACAATCTCAGCAACCAGGCACGGGGGTGCTGCTGGGGTCTCTCTCATTTTTAACATCTACACGTGGAAAAAAAATGTTGTGCCCCCAGGCATGTGCGGATGTGCACCGCCAGGAGAAACACGTGCTGCCGGCAGTGGGCGCGCTGCGGATCGGCTGGGCGCCGTTTCACTCTCTGCTGGGCTTACAGGGAACGCTGGGGGCTGCCCTCCATCGCCACTACAGGCCACGGCACAGGGCGCCACTGGCTCCCGGGGCTGCAGCAGCTCCCCCAGCTCCTTGTTGGTGTGAAGGTCGGGGACTCTCACGTCAAGGCATCCCCACACACACTCGCCTGAAGACTGCAGTAGCCAATTAAGGTGTATCCGCCCTGCTCCTCCTACAAGAGCGCTCTACCCCTCCTGCACACAGCTAGGGACCTGCCTGTGCCATGCGTCTCCCCCTCACTCGGACCTGGTTTCCAAGAGAAAAACGCCTTCCTGCTGGGAACGGCACACACCTCTTCTCGGCCGGGCTTTGGCACAGCTACCCACAACCTCTCTGCCTCCACGTGAATGGAGTTTAGCTGTAAACAAGCCCTAAGTACAGGCCCGAAAAACCAGACTGGTGGCTTGACTGAACCACCAGCCAAAATGCAGCCGCTTCAGAGAAAGGGGAGACGGTGCGACCAAGCCGGCACTCTCCCCTCAGGGCAGTAGCCCGCATGGAGAAGCTGCTCCTCCTGACACGCCTGTCTCGGCGCCGCAAAGAGCCGGTGGCAAAGCAGAAAGAGCACAGCACAGGGGGCTTCTTCGCCAAGCCGCCCGGAGCTGCGATCAGAATGTCCAGCTTGTGAGGGGCCCGGTCGACTGGGGAACATAAGAACGGCCATACGGGGTCACAATGGTCCATCCAGCCCGGTATCCTGTCCGCTGACAGTGGCCTATACCAGATGCCCCAGAGGGAGGGAACACAACAGGGAATCCTCACGTGGTCCCTCCGCTATCACCGATTTCCAGACAAACAGGCTAGGGACACCATTCCTACCCATCCTGGCTAATAGCCATTGATGGACCTAACCTCCATGAATCTAGCTAGCTCTTTTTTGAACCTTGTTCAAGTCCTAGCCTTCACCACATCCTCTGGCAAGGAGTTCCACAGGTTAACTGTGCGCTGAGTGAAGAAAAACTTCCTTTGGTTTGTTTTAAACCTGCTGCCTATTCGTTTTGAACAAGATCAAAAGTCTCAGAGCTGCTACTTTTGGGAGCAGAACGGTGTATTAGGGCAATGGATGGACCCAACATACAGTGTCCTCCAGAAACTGCAGCTCAGGGGGGCTGGCTGGGAGTAACCTTTGACCCCTGTAAAAAATCAAGCCAGGACACGACCACTTCGCTGCCTGTTCTACCAGCCCCTTGCTGTTCTACCTTGTTCCGTGTGTCATTTGTGAACGTTCCACCACCTGGCCTCTTCAAAAGGATGTCTAGATACTAGGGATGTAACGCGAACTGGTTAAACGCCATGTTTACATCCTTAACAGACACTCCACCACACAATAGCACACATCCCACACCGCCAAGTAGGTCCTACAGAGAAAGTTTTCTATACTTGAAATATTATTTTTAATCTGCGGTAGCATGGAGCTCTATAGACAGGCCACGTGTCTGTATTTTCTGGGAGAGCCGGGGGCTCTCTGGAGCCAAGAGGACGATCCCTATCTGATGACACCAGTTTAAAGGCAGACTGAATATCTGGGACTTAACCTACTTGGCAGTGCTCTTTAATTACACACTTGCCAGCCATTCAGGCAGTTGCATGAGAAAATAATTAAAGCCGGGCAATTAAAGGGTGCCTTTGAAAAATTAAGTCTGTGTTTGTAGGCAGACACTGAAGTTTCGTGTCTCTGGAACACTGCAGGAGCGTCTGTTTAATAAATGAGGAAACGGAGTCACAGAGAGGTGAAGTGACTTGACCGTGGCTGCACAGTGATTCAGTAGCAGAACAGAACTAGAACCCAGTGTTTCTGTCTCTCTCTTCGCTGCGCCTGCCACGAGAACCATCTGCCACTTCGACTGTTAAGGATACCAGCAAAGAGGAGACTATTTTACAGCTGTCAGATACAGGAAGTCGCTTTACTGCCCCACAGAAAATAAAGGCTATTAAAATTATACTAAGCCCTGCAGACCTCCCAGCTTGGAGCCCTGTGAGCACTGCTGGGGCAGCGAGAGAGGGCGATTCCCAAGGGAGTGCTCTCACAGCTCCTTCTCAGGAACTGACACAGGACGTGGCCTGATGGGGTCACCGTGTCTATCCCTCCTGGCCTCTAGGGCAGCAATGGGCAACCGAGGCTAGTGAGTGGGCAGCATGGGTGGTCCTCCTCCATCTCAGCGGGCCGAAAGCTTGTTGCAACCAAGACAGTCTCCCAGGAGAGGGTAGCTTGGCTAACTGCACCGACGGAAGCCAGCAGAATCATGGGCAGTGAACAAAATGCCTCGTGGGCCCCACACAGAACCCCAAGGGGCCGCGCAGGTGGCCCGCCCTGCTTCAGGTTCTGCTCCAGAACAGCATCCCCCTCCCCCCAGGCCATCTCACCTCTGTTTGAGGGGCAGCTTGCCACCCCTCTTCTCCTCCTCCTCCAGTCGCCTGCGTGCCTCCTCCAGCTGCGTGAGGGGGTTGGGGGCGGGGTTGGGCGGCATGGTCGGGTCTTGAATGAAGGGGTGCGAGGGCTGGACGATGTTCCGGAGCTGGGCGCTGACCCAGGGGTGCACGGCGACGGGCCGCTCGATCGACAGGGGGTCTGGGCATATCGTGGGCTAGCTGCTTCTTGGCACCTGAGGAACTTCACACACAAACACACATTTGACACGGACGGCCATGGCTCGACACATCTCAGTGCTGCACTGGCTAAGCACAGCCAATGCCCGCCCTCCCCCCCGCATGGTCAGCCAGCGAGAGGGAGCAGCAGACACCCGACAGAGATTTAGGGGTCTAGAGGAATTCTGCAAGGCCACTAGTGAGAGCAACCGGCTCCCTACAACATGGGCCCTGGGATCACAAGCAGCTGGGACCTGTGTTACGAGTCGTGAGCCCTGCCCGATACGGGGAAATAAAACCAGCAGGAGAGAGCGGTTACTCACCCTGTGCAGTAACGTGTCTCACCAGGGTGTCCCTACGCCTGCCCTCGCCGGGAGATTTTCATTAGCAGTGTCCGTTCGGCTGCGGAAATCCTCGTGCCCCTCCTCACATGGGCAAACTGCCCTTGCCTCCTCCTTCGCTGTGGAGTCTCAGGAGGAAACTCCAAAGCAGAGGGGAGGGCTGGCGGGTAACAGAGCACCCGGAGGGGACACATTTCAAAGAGCCACCGTTACCACACGGTCCCCTCTCCACGTAGTGCCTCCATGGGGGCTCCACTTCAGGGCATTCCCGAGCAGCAACTACCAAGACGGCAGCCACTTCAGGATCGAGTCTGGCCCAGAAGAGAGAACTGCATTGCCAACTGCCACCTCGGGCCGACTGACGCGCGGGGCTTGGACAACCACGGAGCAGCTCGGCAGTGCTCAGATGCCTGAGGCCTCCTTGCTGGGTGACCTGCCGCCCCGAAGGGGGTGGAATGCTGACTGCAGCGTACAAGCAGTAATACCCCAGAGATCCGTTTCCATTGTCTCGGCATAGAAGGTGCAGAACCTTTAGATCCATCTGCCAATGAAACCCTCTAGATGTATAAAATGCTTTGGTCTTATCTAGGCGGAGGGCTAACGTGCTCTTGATCGCTCCGGGACGGAAAGCCGTCTCCAGATTGGAATTCTGTGGGGCTGGAAAGAAAACTGGTAGGTAAACGGTCTGACTCAGATGACACACTGTAGGAAGAAACCTGGGAGGTGGTCGTAAGGAAACCCGGCCCTTGTAGGACGCGGCGAAAGGAGGATTTGCCCTAAAGGCCCCAATCTCGCTGCCTCGGTGGGCTGATGTAATAACCCCCAAACAGGCAGTCTGGATAGACAAATAAGGGCAGGTCGCCATCAGCTCAAAAGGAGGTTTCAGGAGTTTTTAGAACAATATTAAGGTCCCAAACTGGGGAGGAGACTTTCGCCCGCAGAAAAAGGTTTCCTAGACCCTTCATAAACCATATGGTTGTAGGCGGGCAACCAGCGAGAACACCTCAATGGTGGTGTTCGAACCCCGAGAGAACTGACAGTCCGGATGGCTTTCATCGCAGCAGGCAATCCAGAACAAGCGGAAGCGACGTAGGTTTGGGAACAGCTCTCTGGAGTTCACAGCAGCGACTAAATCTTCTCTTTCCCTACCACTTCTGTTGTAGCGCTGCAGAACAAGCCGATGAAGCCCTGCAAACCAAGGAGCCATTCCTCGAGGCAAGGAATGCGCAGAACGGATGCAGCCGGGGACCACCATCCTGGGAGAGGAGCTGCGGCGCGTCGAGGCGAAGCAGTAAGCAAAGCATGCCTGCCTCAGCCACGTCAGGGCTAGTAGGATAACTCTGGCCTGGTCCTGTATGATTTTGTTCACCACTCTGAGAATCAGAGGCCCCGGGGCAAAGGAATGAATGCACAGGGGTGTTCTCCTGAACGGCTGCAAGAGTGGGATGACGGGGGCACTCTGTCATTAACGGTCAGAGCTTGGTTTCCCGGTTCTTCCGGCCCCAGGAATGGAAGGCTAAACAGACGTGACACTTCTGCAAGATGTGAGACTCCAAGGCAGCAAATGCACTTAGAGCATCCGTCACCGACCGGGGTAGCCGCTCTACACGAGAGGCACCATTTAAACCCTGGAGAACAGGGCTTGCCCCTTGCATGGAGGATTTCCCTGGAGGAAATAAAACACTCTCTCAAACAGTCAGTAACTAACCAGCTAACCTACTCGCCACTCGGAAGGAAGGCAGCAAGTGGCTGGGGCACACGCATGAAGACATGCTCAGATCCATCTCAGGCCAAGCTGGGTGAGAGGGACCGGGGGCCCATGCAGCCTGAGAAGCCCGGGGGTGGGGAGCGAGGATATCAGCAGCGGGTGTGTGGGATGAACGGACACGCTAATGAAAATTTCTGTCGGCAGGCGAGTGGGCACCTGGAGCGGAGCCCCCATGGGATGCTCCTCGAAGAGACACACTCGTTTTTCCCCTCCTTGCACAATTCCCACGAGCATGCACTGGCAAGCCATGGCCCCCTCTCCAGGCTAGGAATCCCAGCAAGGGAAAGCCGAGGGCTGGAAGTGCTTGCAGGTACAGGACAAGCCCAGGATGTTCCACCCTGCACTGCCAGGGGGCAGCTCAAGCTGGCCACAGTGGCAGTCAGAACTTAGTTAATGACTGTGTTGGTGATGCACAGCCGGACTGGAATCCAGCTCCCAGAGCTGCTGGCTCTCAGAGTCAAGCCAGGGCTGCCAGTAGGCCAACCCATCCTTCCGCACCCAGGCCAGGCTGGGAGCAGAGCTGCCGAGTCAGAAAGGGCCTTTTGGGAAAGTCTCTCTTCCACCCACACGTCCAAGGGCGGATTGCTCCAGGGCGTGGAGAGGAACACGGCCACCAGCTGGCATTGCCAGGAGGCCTGCTCCCAGCCATGCCTGAAGAGCGATCCCCGGGGATCCCTGTAGCCAGCAGGATCCAACTGGGCTCATGAAAAGGCTGTGAAACCAAACCCTGTACACCCGCCAGTGACTTGTGGCACCTTGATTCAGACTCTGGCCCTTCCCACGTGGGGCGCCCGAGCAAGCCGCAGGGCTCCCCAAGAGCAAAGCCCTCAGTCTCCCCGCCGCCCCCAGGAATGCTGCTGTCCAATGGCACACAGGCTGCCTTGCCCTTACCCATGGCTTGTTTTCTTATGCCGGCTGATCTCCTTCTCTCCTTCTATGATCCACTGCAGGATTTTCTGGTTCCTCTCCACGTCCTCAGGAGAGCCAGGCATATCGTAGCTGGCCCCGTCGCTCTTCCCTGAATCCGTCTTCTTGATGTTTCTTTTGGAGAGCAGACCCGCCTTCCCGCTGCAAGAAGAAGGCTCGAGGCGTTAGCTCCTCGCCCAGACCCACTGAGAGCAGCGTACAGTTAGCTCAGAGGCGAGGCTGCGCTTTGGGCTGAGAGCGGCCTGAAGGCCTGGATCACCCAGGCACATCCAACCCAACCAACTGGCTGCCGCTGCAGGGGCCTGGGACTGTGATGGTGTCTCGGTCTCGCCTCTCCTCTGCCTGCGCAACACAACAGGTGAGTCTCCTAAGGACTGAGACGCTTCCGTCCACCCAAAGCAGGGATAACTCACTGGGTGAAACTGGCTGGCCTGGAGCATCAGGCTAGATGAACTACCGGTCCCTTCTGGTTAATAAATGCCAGGGAAGTAGGAAGGGCTGAGGCAGTGTCCCCCCAGGGGTCCCAAGGATACCAGCCCCTCGTCCCAGTGGTTCCCAGTCAGGCAAGGGAGGCTGGGCACGGCGATGGGATGCAATGCTCGGCAGATCTCCGAGATCCTGGCGAGGGGGCGACAGATGGGGCTGAGTGCCAAGCTCAGCCTCAGCATGGTAACACGGCCCACCTAGAACAAGGTTTGCCATTCCAGATCCTGGCCTTGCCCCAAGTCTCTGCCTCCCGATCAGAGCGTGAACTCACTGAGGGCCTGATACCCCAGCCCCCACGTACCCAGTGCTCTCCTCTTGCCACGGCCAGCACTTGATGGTTCTGAACGCGGCAAATGACGGTGTAGAGAGGGAACGGCCGCCTGCCCCCTCAAAGGCACTCAGCTTGCAGCCCGGGTACACCGCGAAGCCGCTCTGCAATCCAACGGGCTCGCTTCCAGTTACAGCGAGCGCAGAGTGAGGACGTGCAGCAACCCGAGAGCCTCTGCCGGGCTGCAATGCCCGGTCCCCAACCCAGGGCTTTTAGAGTCTTCGACTCCTGCCCCCCGCAAAGACTTCCCATCACCTGTCTCGTGGAGTCCTTAAGGAGCCCTCCCCCAGAGCCCTGCAGAACGAGCTCACGCCAGCCCATCACCCCCCTCCACCCTCCAAAGAAACAATTCTGGTGTCCCTTCCATGTCTGCTTCGTGGGCTCCTCTGCTCCCGGGGTGCTCCTGCCCCGACCTCTCTGTTCTCTGACCCCACCTGCCCTGCTCGTCTAGGGCTAGCACCGCCGCTCTGCTCCCCTTCCTCCTGGGGGAAAACGGAGCAGCTCCAGCCCCTCTGCTCCTCCTCCTACCAAAGGAGCTGTGCTGTTTAGGCTGCTCTACCCCCTGCCTCCCAGCCTAGGAGGGACTCTCCAGCCCCACCAGGACTTGTGCTGCCCGGGGCTTGCAGCTGACCAGATTTGCCACGCCCAGCCCCACCTGACCATCATTCATTCGAGGGTTCCTGCAGCCAGGCAGCCCTCTCAATTAGTTACTCACTGTGGCATTTATTAGCACAGGGGATTTCCTGAGCGCCCATCAGCCGGGCCAGAAAGAGACCTGGGTGAAGCCTAGAAGAGTAATGTAACTAATGAAGCCTGGCCTAACGGAACAGGGACAAACGCTCATCTCTGCTGTCGACCCCGCAGGTAGGAAGAGGAACAGGAAGGAAGCCGAGATCCTCCAGTGACCGTCCTCAGGCAGGTGGTCCCAAGAAACTGCCCCATCACTGAGAAATGACAGCCCCGCCCCTCAGGCTGAACCTTGGGATGGAGGCCTCGGTCAATCCAGCCACTCAGTTACTTTCACGAGACAGGGCAAGAGAGTTCCAGCAAGTCCCTTTGGTCCTGAACGATGCAGGGCTCTTACTGCACTCGTACTCACCCCCCTCTCCATTAATAAGGGCTTGAAACAAAGCCGTTAATTGAAGGATGTGAGGAGAAGCCAACGTTTAGGCCAGGGTGGGGAACCTCAGGCCCGGGGGCCGGATGCAGCCCCCAAGGCTCAAGGGTCCTCCCCACCATGGGCTGTCCTGCTCGGAGACCGGCCGAGAGTCACTCCCGAATTCCACACCAATGCCGCCCCGGGGGACCTCTCTCATTTCGCACATGTATGTACACGGGGCAGTCCTTCCCATTGACCTGGTGCCAAAGCAATGGCCGTAGGACTCCACTGGTCCTGCACTCACCTGTAGCCCAAGGCATCCGCGGGGTTGGGCGCCAGGCCCTCTGTGTAGTTCCGGGATTTCGTTGCATAGTTATGGGAATCTACATTCCAAGCAAAGCTGTTCTGCACTCGCTGGGTGGCTTCCGCCTCGATCTGCTCTTTCGGTTTCAGCCCGCCATGGTGGTGCACGTGGTGGTAGACGTGTTTGTGGTGGTACAAATTAGCGGCGTCCAGTTTCATTCCTGATTTGGTGGCATGCTTGCCATGCCCGGGAGGTATTGTCACTGGCACCTTTCCAGCGGGGGCCGCTTTCCGGGGAGCGGGGCTTGGGGGAATGGCGGCCGGGCCCGGGGGACTGGCAGCCGGGCGTTTTCATGACACGCTGCACGTGTTCGTCGAGGATGCTCTCCGGGTTTTCTTCATGCGCGTCTCGCAGCGGCATCCCCGCGCAGCCCATCTCGGAGTAACGGGGGGGCGAAGTGATGAAAGACCTGGGCGGAAGGCAGCTTGTGGCTAATGACAGAAGGGCCAGAAGAGACGTCCGCGTCCTCGCCTTCTTCTTCCTGTGGGGAAATGGGAGGAGAAAACTTGAGGGGTGTGTGTCTGTGTCTGCCTGTGTGGGCAATCAAACTGTGGCGGTTCACCAGGGTTAGCTCGTGGTAGGCCACTATATTTACCTGCACCTCTGAAGGTGCGGGCGATCGCAGCTCATGGGCCAGGAACAGTGATCCACAGCCAACGGGAGCTGCGATCCCCCGGACCTGCGGGGGTGCAGGTAAATGCAGCGGTGTGGGGCCCCCCAGGGGGTAACTCCGGCAGACTGGATCCAGCCTGCAGGCTGGTATTTGCCCCCCTCCGCCCCATCAGAGACAAACGGCTGAGATGCGCAGATGGCAATCTCTTGAACGCTGTAATGAGAAGGCATCTTCGGGCAGGGAAGGCAAGCAGGTCTGGGGGGCAGGTGGTCTAGCCCTGGCTGGGGGAGCCCGCAGCAGGTACTGTAGTGCGGCTGGGAAGGAAGCATTGCTGAGACCATTTTGGAGACAGCGCCACCTCTGCAGATGGCACTTTCCAAACCAGAACGACGAAAGCCAGGTCTGCTGTGCCCACTAGCGGGGGCCTGGGGGTTACAGTATTCTCAGAGGCCCCTTTCATCAGGTCTAGAATGCAACAGCAGCCCCTTAAAACCACAGCTGCCTCCCGTCCTGCGATGACACTATGGCCCGGGGAAGTCTGCGCAGCCCCGTCCATCGAAACACACCGACGGCCCGTAGAACCCGCAATACGTTTCTCCTCCTGTCTGCCCGGCAGACTATCACATTCCCCTGATGCATCTGCATTGCCAGGGATGCCACTGAGCAAAAACGATGCTCAAAAGTTGCCTTTCTAGTCAGAGTAGCAGTGCTTTACATCAGCGGTGGGGAACCTCAGGCCTTGCTGGATCCGGCCTCTGAGGCTCATGGCCCCTCCCCAGCATTGGGGAGCCCGTGCTGGTGCTCCAGCCCCCCACCCGGCCATGGGGCTGGAACACACACAATCTACTAGCCTGTCCCCCCCTCCCCCGCCAGTCTCTGCAGTGTGAGGGGAATGGGGGAGGTCTCTCCCCTTCGCAGTCAGGGACCAGGTCAGTGAGGGTTTGGTTTGGTTTTTTTGCTTCTCACTCATGCGCAGCCCCCGATGAATTTTTCCGTGGGTGGGCGGTCCCCGACCCACACAAGGTCCCCAGCTCTGCTTTCTGTTAACCTGGGAAGAACCCCCAACAGAGCTATCGGTGCGTCTCGCTGGGGAAGGGGCTGGCGGCTTTTCAGACTTGGCTCGGGTCAGAAAGTGGAGCTAGCTCAGTCTGTCAGTGCCCCGTACAGCACAGCCATGCTTGGGCTGGAGAGCCCACAGGGGGACACGCACCCACAGAACCCTGTCTCGGGACGAAGAAGGCCAGATGGTGTCCCCAGTAGGTCCCCGGAGTTGGTGGCTGCAGCAGCCCTAATAGCTCCTTCTTCTTGTCTCCTGTCTGTCAGCCCCCTGCAGTGGGGCCAGCCAGCTCCCGCCCCATACACCCCAGCCCTTGAAGTCTCTGTCTGAGGGCACCAAATGGAGGGTCTGAGCCGGAATGAGACCGGAGCAGAATGGGCCAGACAAAGGGAGCCAAAGGACACTGCCCTCTTCTTGCTTTGGCTGAATCCCAGCTAGCGCCTGGGAAGCGAGGCCTCCAGACACACAAACCCGCCCACATCTTCTTTTCCTTCCCCACCTTATTTCTCCTCTTTCCTGTCCATCTCCTTTTGCCTCCTGTTCCGTAGGCTGGCTATTTTGCAGCACTGCTGTAGGCTGTGACCAGAGAAGCCCTAAATAGCCGGTTGCTGGTACAATTCTGCCAGAGAGACGGGGTGGGTAAGTAGCATCTTTCACTTGGCATAAGAAACAACCTTTTGAGCTTCTCAGAGCTCTTCTTCCGACCTGGAAAAAGTCACTAAGTGTCCGGCCGGGTGCTGAACTTGTGTCTCCACAGCAGTGAGGCTGCAAGTCAGCACCAGTGACAGAAGCTGCATTTTTGGTCCCTTCTTCCCCTTTCCGTGCGTCTTGTTGTGTCTTCTCGGGAATGCAACTGGACTTTTCCCAATAGCCGCAACAACAGTGTCACCAGCTCAGCTCCACTACCTGCTTGGTGTTCTACAAAGCACAGTTATTACCATGCACAAGATCAGCTAAGAGACTGCCAGACCGGGTTTTCCCCCCTAAAGACTCTCTTCTGCTAACAGGAAGACGGAAATTGCCTCAAATGAAAACCTTACATTTCATCTGCTTTGCCGATTCCTTTTCTCTACCCCAATAACGAGGTAAAGGACATTTAATGGTGCGTTTGCCGTGGCAGGCTGAGGGCTCTGTATGTCATACCCTGAACCTTGTCTAACATGGTTCATGTTGGATCGTTCCAGGATCATGTTAACACCTCTGACACTCTGGGTTCTTTCCTCTACCTCAATTCATACCCCAGAGCTGCGAGCGAAGGCAGGGATGTATGAGAGAGCAGAGGGGTCCAGGACTGTACTAGCGGGGAGTGTGGCAAGCAAGGATTGAGGGGCATCAGCTGACTGTAGAAGCTGCGGGGAGCCAGGTCTGGAAGAGCCGAAGTGATCACCAAAGTTAGTGCCTGGAATCCGGCTACGTCTGGCTCAGTCGCAATTTACATCTAGCATTCTAATCCCTACACAGCGCCTCGAATGGAGGTACAAACTAATTCCACATTGGCCCTTAACTCTGCCGTTGGCTGTCTAGGAAGGAGTCCTGCTGAAAGGGATCTAGGGGTCATCGTGGACCACAAGCTAAACATGAGTCAACAGTGTGACGCTGCTGCTGCAAAAAGCAAACGTGATTCTGGGAGGCAGTAACGGGAGTGTTGTGAGCAAGACACGAGAAGTCATTCTTCCACTCTACTCTGTGCTGATTAGGTCTCGGTTGGAATACTGTGTCCAGTTCTGGGCACCACATTTCAAGAAAGATGTGGAGAAATTGGAGAAGGTCCAGAGAAGAGCAACAGAAGTGATTAAAGGTCCAGAAAACATGAGGTATGAGGGAAGACTGAAAGAATTGGGCTTCTTTAATTTAGAAAAGAGAAGACTGAGATGGGACGTGATAGCGGTTTTCAAATATCTAAAAGGGTGTTACAAGGAGAAGGGAGAAAAATTGTTCTCCTTGGTCTCTGAGGACAGTACAAGAAGCAATGGGCTTAAATTGCAGCAAGAGAGGTTTAGGTCGGACATTAGGAAAAACTTCCTAATGGCCAGGTTGCTGAAACACTGGAATAAGTTGCCAAGGGAGGTTGTGGAATCTCCATCACTGGAGATATTTAAGAGCAGGTTAGACAGACCCCTTTCAGGGACGGTCTAGATGGTGCTTGGTCCTGCCGTGAGGGCAGGGGACTGGACTCGATGACTTCTCGAGGTCCTTTCCAGTTCTAGGATTCTATGAGGTTTGTGATGTTAAGCAACATTCTGATGCGCTCATCAAAACATCCTGTACCTGCAGAACACACTTACCTGGGAACACAGCACACCAGGGGCATAAAGTTGTTACGTGAAGCTTGCTGAGCAAAATCTCTCATATAGGCCTGAGCTGCCTGTCTCCCGTTCCCAGCTGGCCGGGGCTAAGAGTATGACTTTTTGGCTAATCCGAGGCTCTCACTGAAAAAAATGTACCCTGGTGTCCCACCTGGTCATCTCAGCTCTCCTGAACATCCTAAGGCTCAGCAGGCTCATGGCCTATAGCAATGCAGTGTTTCTGAACACAGGCGTAGCTGAAGGGTTCCCATTAGGGATGTAATAGTGTAGTCGATTAACCGACTGACCAATAAGCAAAAGCTTATAGGTTAATGCTATAGGCTACATGCGTTCTCCCCGCCCAAGTCAATTTTTTAGGAGGCTGGCCAGCAGCCCGGTTCAGTCCTGGCTTGTGCTGGATCCGGGACCTATCCCTGCTGCGGCTCTGCATTTAAAATGTATTAAAGCCAGGTAGGCAGTCAGCCCAGCTCAGTTCTGGCTTGCACCAGGCCTGGGGGCTCAGAAACCCCTAGACAGGCAACCAGTCCAGATAGGGAAGCTGGTTTTTAAACTGGCTCCCCTCGCAGACCAGTACCCGCCTGGGCAGAGTGGCAGGGGGCTCCTTGGGAGTGGGGCCGGAGCACACTGGCTGCCAGCCTCACTCCTGGGGACTACAGAACAGTTGAGTAACCGATAAGAATTCATGAGGTTAATCAACTATTCAATAAACTGATATTTAACAGCCCTAGTTCCCACGGGGCAAGCTATTCCAACCACTTCTACGTTCCAGGTTCCAGAGATGCTGAAGCTGCTACTAACCGCTCGAACACGTTTAAGGCGCTCCTCTAATTTCTCCTCAGCTTCGCGTTCCCTTTGTACTTCCTCTAGGCGATTGATCAGCTCTGCAGCAAACTTCTGGGGTTCGACGTGGACATCCTTTGGCATTCGGTATGTACGCTGAAGAAAGAACACACCACCCGTTAGCAAAAGGGGCAACGAACCGAAGAAAAAACTTTCAAATCTGAAAGGCTCAGCCTGGAAAGCCATTGTCCTACTGGGGATCAGGCAGCACTAGCAGGGTATAATTTGGACAGGCTGGTGAACAATCCATGCCAACAGCATTCCCCTGATGGAACTGGAGTTCTGCTCGCCTTACGGGGACCTCCTTCCGCACCCACTGTGCACAGCTCCTTAACAAGGAGAGCTGCTCTAGACTGACAACTCTGGGGATGTGTTATCAGTCAGTCAGGCCAGGACTCAGTCTGTTACACAAGGTACATTTAACAAGTGAACACTGCTCCTTCCAGAGGACTGAAGCATCAGGAATTTGTAGCAGAAAACTTACCGTCTTTTCATTTAACAGGCCAGGGGGTTCTAACATACATGTCTGGCTTCTGTCATGTAGACCCACTAACCTAGGCTAATGAAGATTACCTACTGATAGAATCACAGAATACTTGAACCAGAAGGGACCTTGAGAGGTCATCAAGTCCAATCTCCTGCCCTCACGGCAGGACCAGGCACCATCTACATCATCCCTGAAAGATGTTTATCTAACCTGCTCTTAAATATCTCCACCGATGGAGATTTCATAAGCTCCACAGGCAATTTATTCCAGTGCTGAACCACCCTGACAGGTAGGAAGTTTCCCCTAATGCCCAACCTAAATCTCTCATGCTGTAGTTTAAGCCCATTGCTTCTCTCATCATCAGAGGCCAAGGAGAACAATTTTTCTCTCTCCTCGTGACACTCTTTTAGATACTTGAAAACGGCTATTATGTTCCCTCTAAGTCTTCTCTTTTCCAAATTAAACAAGCCCAATCCTTTCAGACTTCCCTCATAGTTCATGTTTTCTAGACCTTTAATCATTTTTGCTGCTCTTCTCTGGACCGTCTCCAATTTCTCCACATCTTCCTTGAAATGTGGTGCCCAGAACGGGACACAATACTCCAACTGAGGCCTAATCAGCGCAGAGTAGAGCAGAGGAATTCCTTCTCGTGTCTCTCACAACATTGCTGTTAATTCCCAGACTCATGTTTGCTTTTTTTGCAACAGTGTCACACTGCTGCTGACTCATTTAGCTTGTGGTCCACTATGACCCCAGATCCCTTTCTGCAGTACTTTCCTAGACAGTCGCTTCCCATTCTGTATATGTGAAATGGATTGTTCCTTCCTATGTGGAGTACTTTGCATTTCTCCTTATTAAACTTCATCCTATTTACCTCAGACCATTTCTCCAGTTTGTCCAGATCATTTTGAATTATGACTCTACCCTCCAAAACACTTGCAACACCTCCCAGCTTGGTATCATCTGCAAACTTTATAAGTGTATGCTTTATGCCATCATCTAAATCGGTGGTTCTTAACCTTACTGCAGCCTGCGCTCCTTTGGTTTTCAAAATATGTTCTCACACCACTTATTAAAAATCGTCAAAGTAGGTCAGTTTTAAACCTAAGGTACATCATAAAAATCTGGCATGTCTCGCACCCCCAGAAAGGGCATCTCGTACCCCCACGGGGTGCATGCACCCCAGGTTAAGAACCACTGATCTAAATAATTGATGAAGATATTGAACAGAACCGGTCCCAAAACAGACCCCTGTGGAACCCCACTTGTTATGCCCTTCCAGCCTGACCGTGAACCATTAATAACTACTCTCCGAGAACAGTTATCCAGCCAGTTATGCACCCACCTTATAGTAGCCCCATCTAGGCTGTATTTCCCTAGTTTATTGATAAGGTCACACAAGACCATAACAAATGCCTTACTAAAGTCTAGGTCCACTTATCTGTACAAGTCTGGCCCTAGGTGCCCAAAAGACGCCAACTCTTATGGTCGCCGGCCTGCTGGGATCTTCCTTCCTGTTACATCCCACACAATTTGTGCTACTTAACCCATGCACAAAAGGCAACTGTTTCCCATGAAGCATCCTCTCTAATTGGACGTCAAAATGCATCTAGCTCTCGGCACAAGTGCATCTAGTTCTCTTTGCGGTCACGCACAGCTGCTGTGTGGTCTCGGCACAATAGCAATATTTTGTCACTTTACGAAGTGCAAGAAGCTATATATCACTGGCATTCACTAGAGAAAGCCTTACGTTTACTGATACCGCTAAAAGGCAGCCTGCCATCCTGAGCTGGCCAGATGGGAAGGCAGGGCCTGGGAAGAAAAACTAAAGGAGCTTTTTGCTAAGGTAACAAGACAGAGAAAAGAATTCTTTGCTGCTGTTCCGTGAGACACAGATGCCCCTCCACAGAGAGTAGAAGAGGCCAACTACTTTTTCCTTTTCCCCAGACTAAGCAATGCTGCACTTCAGAGCTGAACTACAGAACAGTAACATAGCCCTGTAGTGAACTATCAAAGTGACAACTGCATTTTCTCCATTATCCTTTATTGTACAGGTGGAACCTCTCTAGTCCGGCACCTCGAGATCTAACCGGGCCCAAACTGGAGAATTTGCCAGACCATGGGAGGTCAATATTGTGTAGCAGCATTACCAACACTTCCACTGCTTGTTGGGTTATTAGGGGACGTTTAGGAGTAAATTAGAACTAAACAACAGAACAGAACACTGACAGCCACGACAGGTGGCAGTAAATGAACTTTGAGACTGCGGGAAACTTGGCCACACCCATCATAAGTGGACATCTGGCTAACTAAAATCATGCTGGACCCAGATGCTGCCAGACCAGAAAGGTTCGCCTGAATTACTGTGCTGACAATGATAACGAAATGACTTAACCCAATTGAAGTGTCTATGAACGGTGATGACAGAAAGCACAGTCACAGGAAAACATAAAGGTTGTGTATGTTACTAGACAAAAGGGGGCGGGAGATATTTTTTACGACCAGAGGCAAACCAACGAAACAGGAAAGCAAAACCACGTGTTGGCCCGTCTGGAACAGGAGCACTTGTGCAGTGCACTCAACTCCACCGGTTAGCAAATCAACTCAAAACGTGGTTGTCTGTGCCTTTACACTGGTAAGCAAACAAACAGCAACCACTGGATCACTGTGTTTAAGCAAGGGTCCCGACCTGGCCCAGGATTCCAGGCTAGGATGAGGAACTTGTCTCCCCTCCCAGACCCAGCTCCACCTGTCACTCTCCCAGGAGAGAAGTAGTGCCTGCCGGCTCCTGATTGGTTACAGTCTCTTTCTGGCCTTTCTAAACCCTTTGAGGACTAAATCCTGTGAAGGATCTTCCTAGGCAAGGGTGTTGTGGGGGGGAGGGACCAGAGTTTCGCCCCGAATGACAGAAGGCCTGATGGACACCGTCACATGCAGGATGACATGGCTATGACACCAGAAAGACCATTCCACCTAGGCATCCTACAGACGGAGGAGCAGAGATCAAATCACAGGCTTCAAGTGAATGTGAGGGTTTACCTACAGTCCAATAAGGAGGACAGAAATAATGCTTCCAGGTGCAAGCAACCCTGCTACTGGCCTGCCCAGCACAGGCGGGGGTGGAGTCATGGAAGGAAGGTTGTCTTTAACATGACCGTGAACAGGCCAGAGCCCCTTCTGTGGAAGCAACAGGTTGAGAACAGCTTGAGACTTGGCTACAGTGGATCCACGTGGCAGCAGGTGGGCGGCCAGGTAGCCGGGCCCGCTACAGGGACTTGCAATGCATAGGTCGAGGCAGGGTGCCCTGCACTTTTCCTCACTCCTTCTGGGACTACGCTTTCCCTTCTTACTCTCCAGGTGGCTCCAGGGCACCACATGAATCCAGGAATGAGACGGACAGAGCCTCCTGAGATGCAACAGCTGCAGCGGTTTCCCTGAGAAACAGCAGATCTGAAAAAGGTCTCTCCACATGCTGGAGAAGGGAGGAATGGGGCCCAACGATTTTATCTGATGGATAATTAAACAGAAAACAAAAGGATGTTTTTCTTCATGCAACACACAGTCAACCTGTGGAACTCCTTGCCAGAGGATGTTGTGAAGACCAGGACTTTAACAGGGTTCAAAGAAGAGCTAGATAAATTCATAGAGGATAGGATTCATCAATACTTATTAGCCAGGATGAGCAGAAATGGTGTCCCTGGCCTCTGTTTGTCAGAGGCTGGAAATGGCTGACAGGAGAGGGATCACGGGATGATTCCCTGTTCCGTTCTGTCCCTCTGAGGGACCTGGCATTGGCCACTGTTGGCAAACAGGATATTGGTCTAGATGGACCTTTGGACTGACCCAGTCTGGCCATTCTTATGTTCCTGAGAGGCAGGTGAGACAAATCCACAGCCCAAAGGCAAGGGCCTGTTTGAGAGAAGAAAACACTAAACTCCTAACATATGTCTAGACATGGAAATGTGTGGAACATGCAGAACTCAGGGTAGCACAAGTTGGATTACATGTTTTACAGGAGCTCTTTCCAGGTGCCCCACAAAACACACGTGTGGCCTTGTCATTTCTGCTTGGCTTGGCCATTGCTGAACACCTGCTGGTTCACTCTCTTCCGAGAACCATCGGGTAACCTGACTAGGCTGTATCTTATACACCTGAATGCACAGGTGCTTTCCTAAAAGGCTCTGGAATCAATTTCCGCATTTGCATAGCGCTCATCAGAGCAGCAGGTGAATTCTTCACTGGTAAATGAATAGAGACGTCCTTAGTGGATTTTATGAACTCTTCTTCCTTGCCGGGAACGGTGGCTTTCTATCACGCTAAGGGCATCATGCAATGCAATTTGCGAGAGCTCTCTGAACGGACTGTGCTAGAGCAGTAGGCTACTCTCATAAGGGCTGTGTCCTGGTGTGAAACCATCCACCAGAAGAAAGTTAAGAGGCTGCCCAAGAGTGTGCCAAGCACCAGGTCTAGATAGGTGCCGGGATTACTTGAACTATGGGCTATCCTACATAGAAGCGATTGATTTTGGAAAGCAACAAAGGACAACGTGCCCGCTTAGATGTTAATTGACTAGGTTTAATTCGACACACTTGCACTGAATTTTAATATTAAAAACCAAACATTCTAAAATGCCGCACTGGCATATGCTAAATCGCACGGTCTAATTACCTTTGCTTTTCCCAGCAGCTGGACAAAGTGAGAGCACAGCACTGCCTCTGAAGTCTATGCCAATTCCATGCCAGTAATTGGCAGGCAGGAGGCACCGCAGTGTCTGAACTAAACTCTTATTCCCTGGAGAGAGACTAGAACTAACTTGCCACCTCGGTCCTCCTCTCAAATATAAATATGCATTGATACACCTTCTCCCTGGGACTTCGAATTAAAGCACAAAACCCAATGGGAAAACTATATCCTTCCCTGCGAAATCTGGGTGCAGCATGTGTGTGTGTGTGAAATTTACAAGGAGCAGGTAATTCTCAAAGAACATGCAGATCAGCACTAGAGGAGAAACATTTACAAGCCGCAGGCGTCCAATTTAAACCTCGCCTTTAAAAAAAATGTTTTCCCCCCCAAAAAAGTCAATACAATTCCATGCTAAGTAAAACTAATTAGCGTGCGAGTCACCACTGCTGGAATGACACTTGATTCATCGGAACAAAAGGAAGATCTGGCAGATGGAAGTTCGTTAAAGCAGAGTTCGCCATACATATTTTATGCGCCACACTCAGAATTTATAACCTGCGGTTCACTGAAGCGTTGCCAGTACACATGATCAATAGAAAGCCACTATTATTTTTATCCAAAAGGTAAAGCTGTTGACAGGCTTTGAAGTCAGAGAATATTCACTCCGTGGTTCCCACTGTTCGGCAACTTTAAAAAAAAAAAAAAAAAGGCCAAGCCTTCAAATTTCCACTCCCAGAAAGCAATGCTTACAGTAAAAACGGCAGCAGCGGGAACTAAAAAGGCCCCCAGCCAGTCTTTTCGACAGCAACCACACTGTGAAAGCGACAATGTGAAAGGAGAAAAGGCTGAACAACAGTGGCGAGTAAGATTCCACAACCAGGGCTTTTCTTCCCGACCCAATGATCAAAGCACAGGAGACCCTCTGAAATCTTCAGGAAAATAATCTAATTTAAAAGGCAAAGCAAAGATTTCAAACACGGGATTCAAACAAGGCTGGAATTTGCCCGCTCTGCTTCTGAGCAGGCCAGAGGAGAGCGGCTATCCGAGCTGGAGCCGTTTCTCGGGGGGACAGGGATATTTTCTTGGTTTGATTTGTGCTAGGACAGCTGCCTCAGAGGAAAGAAATCTCTTTACTCTCTCCTGAACATGACATGTCCCCTGCCATGTTTTGTTCAGGGGAAAAATACACACAGTGATCAGCAAAGGTACAGATGTTGCTAAAGACTCCTAAGGGTTGTGTGAAGGAGCTAATGCAGCAGTACTCTCAGTTCTGTGACTTGGGAGCCACATTTGCAACCACCATTAACCAAAGGAGCCACTTGACTATTGCATGCCCTGCGCACCAGCCCCCCCCCGACACACATACTATGTATTTGAGAGGGTTTCTCTGTCTAAGAACCTGGACCTGCCTAGGGATCTAATCCATTAACCGGTTAAACCTTAGGCCTCCATCTGTGGTGGGCTGGTCCTGGGAATTCGTTAACCATTCACATCCCTAGACCTGCCCAGTCAGGAGACAGGCACCCCTCCCCCCAGGCTGTGCCCGCTGGAGTTGCAGCCGCCATGAAGTGTGGGAGGGTGTTCAAGGCTGTGGCAGCGGGTTGGGGTGCAGGGTATTTACCTCAGCCAGCTCCCTACTGGTGGTGCAGCAGGGCTGAGGCAGGCTCCCTGCCTGCCCTGGCCTCCCGCCATTCCTGGAAGTGGCTAGCATGGGAGGGCAGGTGGCTCTATGCACGGCCCCCACCTGCAGGCCCCACTCCCGCAGTTCCCATTGGCCGTGATTCCTGGCCAATGGGAGCTGCGGAGAGGGTGCCTGCGGGTGAGGGCAGCACATGGGCAGAGTGTGGGTGGGGCATGGGGCAGCCGTGTGAGGAACTGCCCCATCAGTCAGATTAAAGCAGGGGCTTTACCCCGGGGCCCTGAGTGGAGGGCGGCTCGGAGATCTTTTTGCAGGGTCCTAAAGCCCCTGCATTAATCTGGCTCTGCGCCCTCCAGGAATGGTGCAGCTCAGCTGTTCCCGGCGTGTGGGGATGGTGGGGGAAGAGCGAGAGCTTCCTCCCACCAGGAGTGCCGCAGATCAGCTGTTTGTGGTGCTCAGGGAGGGAGCCAGAAGGAGCCGCAGGCTACATCACGAAGAGCCACATATGGCTTGCGAGCTGCGGATTGGGGGGTCACTGTTTGCCCTGATGAGACTGTGGAAAAACTAGAGCCAAGACAGGATTCCACCTCGCTAATAGTGCTTCTTGGCATCAGGCTGGGCAGCCCTTGTCAGTCCACGACAGAAATATGGGTTGGGGAAGTGGCATTTGTCTAGTCTATGAAATATCCACCAATCCAGCCCCCTCCGTTGCCCCTCTGTTTACCATTTCTCTGCTCAGCGCTAGAGGGTTAGCGACACGCTACAGAAAGACACTCGAGATGAGCTGCAAAGCGTAGACTGAGAGATGCCATGGCAGCTTGCAACTGCAGCTAGCCAGGCCCCCTGACCCAACCGCCCAGCCCTCTGCGGGATCCACAAACAGGCAGCTCTTAACCAATCCCCCTACAGGGCTGTGCATTTTGAAATCAGGAGCTGTGTAAGAGCTGAGACGTGGACTATCCCCCTTTGCCTTTTGAAAGCCCCATGGGCTACCATTTTCCAAAGCAGCATGCTCCTGTGTGACCCCAATCCTACAGTGAGAGCCAACGGGGATGTGAGCTTTTGCTGCCTGTGTCCCTCCTGCTGTGAGGTAACAAAGGTCTCCGAAAGGCAGGAAGCTGCTACTTACAGGAATGTGAGGTAGTGGCACACGTCCATTTGCTTTGGCACTTTCCTGCATCTCTCGGCGATGCTGCTTTCGGAGTCTGTACGGTGGGATCCCATCTCTGCCAGGACAAAATGACAAGACGCACCACTTTAGTGCCTTCCATCAGGTGATCGCAAAGCACAATACAGTCACTGACGCCTCGTAATCCGAGGTGGGAATTCTCTCTGTAGCATAGATAAGGAAACTGATGGAGAAACCGTGTTGGCTTGTCAAGTGCACAGGTTAAGGACAAAAAAGTGCACTCAAAGGACACACACACACACACACTAGTCCCTGTGGCAGTAGCACACAGCTGATCAGCCTTTGGGTGAATTTATCAGGCATCTGCTGGCAGCAATACCATGTGGGGCCAATGACAGCTTCCCTGAGCAGAAGGGAGAGAGGCCTGTTCTGTGTAAATGCTAGAGGGTCACACACTTTATAGCTTGCGTAGGCCAAACTTACTGCACACCTCAGGGGCTCTTAGGATCCTTTCATGTATTCATCTCCACCTGTCTGTGTGCCACTCTCCCATCCCACCCCCTTTTCCACTCTCCCTACTACTCCGGACAACCTCCTTCTGGCCAGGGGCTCTGTGTGACCCCTTTTCCGCTCTTCCAGTTCAAGCAGGAAAGCTTGTTTTCCTTTCCCAATCTATGAATAAACCCTAGGATCACCTATCACAAACTATCCCAAGAGGATGAGTTCTACTAGTTCTAAAAGCTGGAAGGACAGTGTGTCCAAAACGAACAGTTCAATTCACCAACTTACAGATATCTCCTATGTTTGATAGATAACTTTGTAATGCAAAACATGCAAAAAACCCCACCCCTCTTCTTATGAATCCAGTACATTTCATGTAGTTTTATTTTAATTAAAAACTGCCACTTTTGTGAATTGTCAATCGATTTTGAATGTCCATCCAAACAGAGATTAGCACAAATCAAAAGAAAAAAATCATCATCTAGTAAATAAGAAACACATCAGTCATCATTTTCTAACAAAAAAAAAAAAAGTAAAAATTAATACTGTATAAATGTGTGTCAAGCTATATATTGTCAAGCTATATGTATAATTGCTTAAATATAGATGTACAAAAATAGTGTATCCTGCTGATTAGCAAAAAGCAGTATAAACTTTAGTGCAAAGTGTATATTTAATTATAAATCAACATTTTAATTGTTACCAGCCAACAAGAATTAATCTCTCTTTAGGAAAATAACTAAAAAGTACAAACTCAAAAAACGATTAAATCAAGGTTTCTTGTTTGATGATCTAAAACAGGACTCAACATGTCGCCCGTGGCCTATTTGTTTGCAGCCCGTGGTGCAGTTTAGGTTTACACGGGGCTCAACACATGACCCGCAGGTAAGAGCCAAAACAAAAAAGTAGTCAAGATAATGGTCTTCTGTCGATATGCGCTTTAGCAGTTAAATTCCTGGACTGTCATTGCTCATTAAAAGTGCTGTCTTATGGGTGGAAATTGGGTAACTATTGCATTTTATTAATATCAACAGAACTGACTTAAATGGGGCCTGCGTGTTGTGTAGTCTTGCCTTAAGCTTTGTATTCATGCCCGTCAGTGTGAAAGAAGCTATTTGCATATATTTGCATGTGTATGCAACCACACCTAAGTTGCGGCCCTCAGCATGTGCTGTGAAGTATCGTTGTGGCTTCTGGGACTTCCAAAGTTGAGTAGCCCTGATCTAAAATACGATTAAAATTGGTGATTTAAATTGCTTTGATTTAAACCATTTTCCACTGTCCCATACTGGTTTCCCCAACTTTCCTGCCAACCAAAGGTCTTGCCCTGTTCCTCCGCCTGCCTCCCAAACCAGGATCCCCCTTCTGCCACTGATGCCAGCGTTTCTGTGCATGCCCCCCAGCTATTCTTCTTCTTTGGCCATGTCGACCATGGGGGTTTTGTTGGCACAGAACTGATGTACAATATGTGAGCCTCACAAATAGCATGCACACGGGATGGCTGAGCCCAGTTTCAGTTCACATCGGTGTACATACACAGAGGGGACATGGTATGTACTGAGCACGTGGTAATCTACAAAGGTGTTCCATGCTCCTTTGCTTCACTGCTGTGCTGGATGCACTTTTGGATTTTGCTTGTTGTGCACGGTGGGGTCCATAACAGAAGCCAGGCAGAAGCCAGTGGAATTTTGGGTCCCATGATTCTGCGCTCTCCAGCCCAGGCTTCCTTTCTTTCTGGGCAGGGTAGTGCCATTTTTGGACCCAACAATGACCGTGCTGCTATGCTGGCAAGCACGAGGCTCCATGCGGCTGCAGGGAAGAATGCTCTGCATTCCAGGGCCAAACAAAGCGTCATTGCACAGCTAATAGTCCCTCCTGGTGCCTCCTGCCCAGCCAGAGTGTCCAGGGAACCAACTTCACGCCGACCCTGCTCAGTTCGCTCTTGGAGGGGGGAAGAGATGTGGCGGAGTCTGTTCTGGCTGGTACGGGGGCACAGGATCGGGGAAACCCCAACTTGCCGTCACATCACCAGCCAGTAGAATAGAGAGGGGTTTATTGATTTTCCAGAATACAGCACAGCACAGACGTGATGAGGCTACTGGGGGCAGGGCCAGGATGGCTCAGGCCCCTAGGGTTAGGGTCCATCACCCCTAGCCCCCAGCTTAGCCCGTTCTCTCCATGCTTCCCAGACAGCCACTGCCTCCCCTCAAGGCCCTGCCCCCCAGCCAGGTGTTGGTCTCCGCCTTCCTCCCTTTGTCTCTCTCCCTGGGAGGCTGACCCTAGGTGTCTGGGTTAAAACACGTTGGGTGAGTCAGTGGGAATCACATCACAGTGCAGGGGGACTCAGAGCAGACAGCACCCCCACTACGCCACAGTCATCACACAGCTAATAGTCCCTGCTGGTGCCTCCTGCCCAGCCAGAGTGTCCACTTCAGCAAAACTCAGAAGTTGTGAAATGCAGATAAGGTAGAGGAACTGAAGACATAAGACACACGCCTCTGCAAACTCCAGTTTGCCCTCTGACGCTGGCAAGAGTCCCTGGGAATTATTTGCATGGACTGTAGGAGCACTGCGCTGTGTTACGCCCAGCTGTCTGGAAAGGCGGAGGAATTCGTTAAGTGGGGACTTGGGCGCTCTGTGGGTTTAATGAATCACAGAAACTAGAACTGGAAGGGACCTCAAGAGGTCATCAAGTCCAGTCCCCTGCCCTCACGGCAGGACCAAGCACCATCTAGATCATCCCTGATAGATGTCTGTCTACCCGCTCTTAAATATCTCCAGTGATGGAAATTCTACAACCTCCCCAAGCAATTTATTCCAGTGTTTCATCACCCTGACAGTGAGGAAGTTTTCCCTAATGTTCAACCTAAACCTCCTTTGCTGCAGTTTAAGCCCATTGCTTCTTGTCTTATCCTCAGAGGCCAAGGAGAACATTTTTTCTCCCTCCTTCACTGAAGAGTAAGGGAAAGGATGGTGACAGATGGCATCAAGTGCATAAAGCCAAGAGACTACTGAAGGGGTGTGAAGCTTATGATGTGTTCTTTCTGTGGAGTAGGCTAAACGTGCGGACATGTGGCAGGTGTAGGTTGCTCCTGGTCCGTGCGATGCAAAGGCCGAGACAGCGCGCGCTATGGGCGTAATGTGACTTGGCCTTAAGAGGGCAGAGTTAAGGCTAAATGGGTGTGTACCTTAGTTGTATTTCCTGGTTTTCACAACTTGTGAATTTTGCTGATCTTGACATTCTGGAAGGGCGGGAGCTTCAGCCATGGAACCTGAACTCTGTATTAAGGACGTTTGTCTCTTTTACTTTCTAGGGTTTTGAACAGAATGAGACGCGTTGTTGGTAGGAGTTAGTGGTTAGTTATAAGAACGGCCATATAGGCTCCAATCAATGGCCATCCAGCTCCATGGCTCTCAATCTTTCCAGGCTGCTGTATCCCTTTCAAGAATCTGGTTTGTCTTGTGTACCCCCAAGTTTCACCTCAATTGGAAACCTACAAAATCAGCCATGAAAATACACAAGCATCACACCACACTGTTATGAAACATTGCTGACTTCCTTATTTTTGCCATATCATTATCAAATAAATCACCTGGAATCTAAATACTGTACTTCCATTTCAGCGTACAGCATAGAGAACAGCCTAAACAAACCCTGGATTGGGACATTTCATTTGGTCCTGACTTTGCTCGTGCTCTTTCTGGGGCCTGTTATGAGAAGTCCCAGGGAGAACCACCAATCTGGCTCAGCATTCCAGCTTCTGACTGTGGCCAATGCCAGGTGCTTCCAAAAGCACGATCAGAACAAGGGGATTTTGAGTGACCCATCCCTGGTCACCCAGTCCCAGCTTCAGCCAGTTGGAGGTTGGGGGAAACTATTACAGACCGGTAAGTGTAACATCAGTACCAGGCAAATTAGTTGAAACAATAGTAAGGAATAAAATTGTCAGACACATAGAAGAACATAATTTGTTGGGCAAAAGTCAACATGGTTTCTGTAAAGGGAAATCATGTATTACTAATTTATTAGAGTTCTTTGAAGGGGTCAACAAACATGTGGACAAGGGGGATCCAGTAGACGTAGGGTACTTAGATTTCCAGAAAGCCTTTGACAAGGTCCCTCACCAAAAGCTCTTATGTAAATTAAGATGTCATGGGATAAGAGGGAAGATCCTTTCATGGACTGAGAACTGGTTAAAAGACAGGAAACAAAGGGTAGGAATAAATGGTAAATTTTCAAAATGGAGAGGGGTAACTAGTGGTGTTCCACAAGGGTCAGTCCTAGGACCAATCCTATTCAATTTATTCATAAATAATCTGGAGAAAGGGGTAAACAGTGAGGTGGCAAAGTTTGCAGATGATACTAAACTGCTCAAGGTAGTTAAGACCAAAGCAGATTATGAAGAATTTAAAAAAGATCTCATCAAACTAAGTGACTGGGCAACAAAATGGCAAATGAAATGGAATGTGGATAAATGTAAATTAATGCACATTGGAAAAAATAACCCCAACTATACATATAATATGATGGGGGCTAATTTAGCTGCAACTAATCAGGAAAGAGATCTTGGAGTCATCGTGGATAGTTCTCTGAAAACGTCTACGCAGTGTGCAGAGGCAGTCAAAAAAGCAAATAGGATGTTAGGAATCATTAAAAAAGGGATAGAGAATAAGATGGAGAATATCTTATTGCCCTTATATAAATCCATGGTACGCCCACATCTTGAATACTGTGTACAGATGTGGTCTCCTCATCTCAAAAAAGTTATACTGGCATTAGAAAAGGTAAAGAGAAGTGCAACTAAAATGATTAGGGGGTATGGAACGGGTCCCATATGAGGAGAAATTAAAAAGACTAGGACTTTTCAGCTTGGAAAAGAAGAGACTAAGGGGGATATGATAGAGGTATATAAAATCATGAGTGGTGTGGAGAAAGTGAATAAGGAAAAGTTATTTACTTGTTCCCATAATATAAGAACTAGGGGCCACCAAATGAAACTAATGGGCAGCAGGTTTAAAACAAATAAAAGGAGTTCTTCTTCACATAATGCATAGTCAATCTGTGGAACTCCTTGCCTGAGGAGGTTGTGAAGGTGAGGACTATAACAGGGTTTAAAAGAGAACTAGATAAATTCACGGAGGTTAAGTCCATTAATGGCTATAAGCCAGTATGGGTAAGGAATGGTGTCCCTAGCCTCTGTTTGTCAGAGGGTGGAGATGGATGGCAGGAGAGAGATCGCTTGATCAGTACCTGTTCAATTCACTCCCTCTGGGACACCTGGCATTGGCCACTGTCGGCAGACAGGGTACTGGGCTGGATGGACCTTTGGTCTGACCCAGTATGGCAGTTCTTATGGGGTTGCATCCTTGTCCATTTTAACTCACAGCCACTGAGGGACCTTTCCTCCATCACGACGATCTAACTCTTTTTGGAACCCAGTCATACTTGTGACCATCCAAGTATTCCAATTAGCTGTATGGGCCAGCTGGCAGTGTGTGACACTATGTGCTGCCTGTTGCTTGTTTTAAACTGCTGCCCATAATGTCTCTGGTGAGCTCTTGAGCTGTGAGAAGGGGTAAATGACACTTCCTTCTTCACACTCTCCAGCCCAGCCCTGGTTCTTCAGACCTTTATCGTCTCTCTTCAAAGCTGCACCGCCCCAGTCTGGTCAGGGAAGCACTTTCATGCCCTGAAACATTTGTTGCCCTATTCTGTACCTTTTCCAATTCTAATGCATCTTCTTTAGGGTGGGGCATCCATACCAGTAAGGCAGGCGTAGGAGTAGCACATTATGATCTTTTTTGGGTTATTCTCTAGTTCTTTCCTAATAGTTCCCAGCATTCTGTTGGCTTTTTTGACTGCACATTGAGCAGATGACTCCTGGATCTCTTTGGGTGCATCTACACTGCACCCATAGCTTGAAATAAGCTATGCAATTTGCATAGCTAATATTGACTATATTTCGAAATAGAGTGCAATTCTGAAACGTCCCTTAAGCCTCACTGAATGAGGTTTACAGGGACGTCGGAATAGCAAGCCCATTATTTTGAAAGCTGTTTTAAAAGACGTGGAATAGCTATTTCAGGATACCAGAAGTATCCCAAAACAGCACCACGGCGTAGACGAACCCATTGGGTTCTGAACTTGTTTCTTTTTGTTTGGCTGCAGAGTACTTCTTGGGCCAACCTTGTAAATGCTGAAACATTAAACTCGAGTGAGGAATAAAATCCCTCTGGAATGAGACCGATTTACTCCAATCATCCCGTAATGCCAGAGGGGTGAGCTAAGCTGGAGAGGTGAAGGAGGCATCTTGCCACATACCCAGTCAATATGAAGACAACTGAAATCCTCCATCGTTATTGCATTTTCTACCTTTTGAGCCTAACTCCCTGAGTATTTCACAATCACTGTCACCATCCTATGCCAGATGGTCAGTAGCTTCTTACTACTGCTGTACTCTTAAGGGCACATCTACACTACAGCGTCATTTCAAAATAACTCCCGTTATTTCGAAACAAGATGATGAGCGTGGTTATTTCAAAAAAACGGGCTCCTTATTCCAGAATAACCACCCCTCATTCTACAAGAAATAATGCCTATTTCAAAATTGCTATTTCGAAATAGGGTTAGTGTGGACGCTTAGCTGCTGTTATTTCGAAATAACTCCTCCCCAAAGTAACGACTCCCCAGAGCTTCCTGGGGCTCTAAGTCGAGGTAGCATGTCCGCATTAGGGGAGCCTGTCTCAGACTCATTTCAAGGCTTCCCTGTAGTGTAGATGTGCTATTTTGAAATAGTTATTTTGGGAGTTATTATTCTGAAATAACTTATTTCAAAATACCCTTGTAGCATAGACATATCCCTGGTGTCCTTGCATGGAATTTCTACCCATAGAGATCCTACAGTAGAGTTTGAGTCATTTGAGATTTTTACTTTAAGGGTATGTCTAGACTACATGGCTCTGTCGACAGAGCCTAGCTTACCCGACATAGTCAATGAAGCGGGGATTTAAATAATCCTCACTTCATTAAAATAACAATGGCTGCCACGCTGTGCCGACAATCAGCTGATCCGGCACAGGGCGGCAGTCTAGATGCGGATCAGTCGACAAGGGAAGCCTTTGTCGACAGCTCCCTCATGCCTCGTGAAATGAGGTTTACAGGAGCCGTCGACAAAGGCTTCCTTTGTCGACCGATCCGCGTCTAGACTCCCACGCTGTGCCGGATCAGCTGATTGTCAGCACAGCGCGGCGGCCATTTTTATTTTAATGAAGCGGGGATTATTTAAATCCCCATTTCATTGACTATGTCGGGTAAGCTAGTTTACATGGCACTGTCGACAGAGCCATGTAGTCTAGACATACTCTATTTGTCTTATGTTTTCTTTAACAAATAGGGTCACTTCCCAACCAGGCACAACCTAATACTTTGTCCTCTGATGATATTGTGCCCCACTGATTATCTTTATTCCACCACATTTCCATGATGCCTGCTATATCAATATCCTCATTTAATGCACTCAAGTTCACCCATCTTAGTAATCAGACTTTGAGAAAGAAGAGGACGTGTCTTTTATTGGACCAGCTTTTGTTGGTGAAAGAGACTAGCTTTTGAAAGCTCAAAAGCTTGTCTCTCTTACCAATGGAAGTAGGTCCAATAGAACACAACCTTACCCACATGGTCTCTCTAAAAATCTGGGCCCAACATGGCTACCAAGCCAGTGCAAACAACAATGGAAAATATTTAGACGTCTGGCCTTTCTATATAAGCACTTGTACATGTTGTGAATATTCAGTAGGTTCCCAGTGTCATGCTAGGCCCAAAAGAGCTAATGCGATCCTTAGATGCATAAACAAGGTACTCACAAGCAGAAGTAAAGAGGTTATTTTACCTCAATATTTGGCAGTTGGTGCAACTACTGCTAAAATAGTGTGGCCAGATCTTGTGTCACAATCTAAGAAGGATACTGATAAACTGGAGAGGGTTCAAAGAAGAGCTATGAGAACGTAAGGTTTTCTATCCATATCTAAGTATTTTAGAAATCTGTCCATCTGGAAGTCTGTTTGTTCAAGAATGCCTCTTAAACAGTAAGAGCTAGGACCACCAAATTTGGTACACAGATTCCTTTTATAACATAAAGCAAGGTCAGGGTTTGGTTGTGCTAAGACAACGAGATGTGCCTGGAATTCGACTGCTTCTCATAAAATAGAAAGGGAGGAGTCTGGCAAGAGGGAGTTATACTGTAGAATGACCACAAGGAGGCAGCAAGGGGCCAGAGATGTGGACCAAAACAGCTATAGCTCAACTGGGCCAGCAGGGGGCGGAGAAAGGGACATCTACTATATATTTCAGAGAGTTTGTCTGTTTATGTGTCTGTTTGTCTGTCTGTCCCCTAACCTGGGGGATATGTACCCCTCCCTGGGCTGTGCCCACTGCAGCTGCAGCAGCCATGGAGAGGCACTTCTCACCTGGCCCCAAGCTGCTGTGGTGAGAGAGGGCTGGGGTTGTCCTCTCTCCCTAGGGCAGCCTGCCTACTGACATCCCCAGCCCCACCCCAAAACAATGATTTAAATGAAAAAAATAAAATGTATTTAAGTTAAGGACCCAAGCAACTCTGGGCAAATCTTCTAGTACTTCATATTTCTCACTCCGAACACGGGAATGACACATGCACACAAACAGAATAGCCACACAGAACAGATTATAACTTTTCTAATGATACGTTGCATGAAGCATGTGCCAGTTATGTCATATTCATCAGCCTATTTCCATACAGGAGAGCAACGCCATACTATGGTTACACGTTCAGCCTGAGCTCCAACCCAGCACACCCATGATTAGGTTAGTCTTGCCTTTTGATCAAAGCTTGGGCCTTTGATCTTCAGATTCTGGCAAGTGGCCCACTCCTTGGGGCGTCGCTTGAAAAAGCTAGGCGTCTGAATAATCAGGGGAGGAAGTTGCATCACCTCTACCTAGAAGCCTCAAGGCAAACCACTTGATGCTGTCCAAAAGTCCATTCTCCTCTGGCTCATTGTTCAATAGAATTCTTTGACGTTCCAAACACTCCCTCCGCTCCCCAGGCTCACAATAACACGTAACCTTTACATTTAATACAATGGAGTCCAACACCACGTACATTTAATCCAATGACAGTTTTTAAGGTCTTGCAGGAAACTGTTGTATCTACTCCTGTTGCTGGCATCAAACTTGAGGGCTGACACAGGGTCTTTTGCAGGTGTTGCCGGTACGAGGTTTGAAGAACATGAGAATGTCCAGACTGGCTCAGACTAAGGTCCATCTAGCCCAGTGTCCTGTCTTCCAGCAGTGGCCAGTGCCAGCTGCCCCAGAGGGAATGAACAGAACAGGTGATCACCAAGTGATCCATCCTGTCACCCAATCCTAGATTGTGGCAAACAGACTAGGGACACCATCTCAGATCATCCTTGCTAATAGGAAGGAAACAAGAATGTAACCGGTTTCTGTTAATGGTTAAACTCTACCCCATGCTCAAGGTCTCAGGTGCCACCCCGCATGCCCAGGGTCCCTCTGGGCTGCTGGTCACATGCTGGGGGCTCTATTGCTGCCCACCACTCCAGCATCACTGTGCATCCAGCATCCAGCACGCTGGGGTCCCTCAGAGATGCTGGCCCCATGCCCAGGGTCTGCCCCAGATGCCAGGATCCGGACACACCAGTATCCTAAGCTGCAGCATACCCTGGATGCAGTAGGACAGCTGGGATCCCCAGATGCAGGGACAGCTGTGGAGCCCCAAAGCCACGGGGGTGCTGTCACACCTCCCACAACCATAGCTCCTTGGGGAATCATTTAACCATGCAACAGATTGAGCAAGGTGGTCACCCAACTGTAAGAAAACCCCAAGAATTGTAGCCTTATTTTCACCAAGCCCCATCTGTCCCAAAAGCTTATTTACCAACCCTACACTGACAAATACACAAGTCCAAACATAACAGAAGTGGTGCTCAGAGAGGACACCAATCTGTGGAGACTGTTTTAAACCCCCGAAAACAGGCTTATCACTCAATAAAACTGGATTCTTTAGAAATAAATCAAGAGGGGGAAATAGTTTGGAAGGTCGGCATTTTAATTTTGGAGGTTCTTACTGTTTCTCTCGACAAAGCAAGAGCAATGAAATCGGAAAGCTTTGAAATACAAGTGAACCTCGCGGAGGGAGTGTTTTGAATTCGCAGACAGTGTTTCATTAGTCAGACAACTTCTCCCGACAACAGTTCAACTACACAACTCCAACAACAAATAGCCACTCTCTTCCTTCTGAGAAACAGCACAAGTAATCCACTTGCAATGCAACGTGTTATGTTTAGATAATTCACCCCGGCATAGGCCAGCTGTAGTTGTTATTGTGTTAAACAACAACTGCAAAATACATTCGGTACAGTTGCTTCCAAATATTGTAGAAAACAAAGCTGTTGCAAACTGTCCCATTACCAGTTCCTGCATGCCCCTTCACAGACTGTTAGACAATGAGAACAGACTGCTTACTGTATGCAAAGCCTGAGCAACCAAAGAATTACAACGACCAAGCTGTTCCAGGGACAATAAAAGAGCAGACTTGGATTGCAACTTATGTTTGCTACCAAACCGCTATTGCAACAGGCACTTCATTCACTTGCTCTCTTTCAAATGAGAGTAGCTAAAATTCACATTGTCCTCAGAGGACGATTCTCTTTTCTTATTACTGTAGGCACAGACGGTGGCTACAGTTTGCAAGTGGGACTCAATTACCTCATGTGAATGGAATTTTATTTAGCAACCCAAACACGCAAAATGAAATTCCATTCCAAGTTCTTTTCAATACGAAGAAAACTGACAAAACGGAAATTTAGGCTAATTATGATTCTACGTATTGGTTGCAAGCGATGGAATAAGAAAAACACACATCTCAGAATATTACCTACACTGCACCAAGTCAGGAACGTCACCCAAAGAGCCAGGTGTTTCTCTGAGAGTTGTACCGTGGCAGTGTTGCTATAACAACAACAAAATGATGGTTTTCATTGGAAGGCATCATTTTCTTTAATAGTGAATGTTCACATGGAAAATAATTTTAGACCCACACTAGTTAAACAAGCCAATTTCATCCATGTCAATTCAATACGTAGCTCTCTCCAGACCAAATGACAATAGAGCTACTGACCATTTTACAGAATACACATTCCGAACGGAATCGTTTTATCTATTTCTGTTGTAAAGTGAAGGCCTGGTAAATACGCAATGCTGGTGAGCCGATGGATGGCTAAACACCGAACACTGTAGCACAGCACAACTCATATTCTAAGCAGCTTAAACATTCGTGGTAAATGCAGCATTATGCTGGCAGGTCGGGTGCTGGGAGGATTTTTTTGTTGTCGTTAATTCTCTGCAGCACCAGTCCCAGAGGAAAGAGCAGACTTTTGTTCAGAGCACAGTAGCGAAAGATTGATAATGGCCTCTAATCTATCCAGCTTCAAACACATGTTCAGCCCTGCTGTGCCGCCTTTGATGTCACTTTAACTAGATTCCCCAGTGCCACCTCTGAACTCGGAACATTCCTTCGTTCAATGCACTATGCCAACTCAACCAGAGGAAGTAAACTCAAAAGATAAGCACTTTAATTTTATCCCAACAAAACCTCATTGAATAGATGGGGAACGCAATGAAAACCAACACCACACTTTTTGTTTTCCTTTTGTCAGGTAACTTTCTTGGAGAGATTTTCAATAGCTCGAGAAGTTAAAAAGTAGTCAGTGATTTTTTTTTTTTACTGCAACTTTTAAGTAACTTTATAAAACTGAATTGACATGTTTGACTGCATGATCTTTGCTGGAACCAAGAACAACTGTTGGATTACAAGGGCAAGCCAGGGAGAGGGTTTGTGCCTATCTTTTCTATTTAATCAATGATAATTATTTAATGATAAATTTCTGATCTGCTAGTCTGGAAAGACTGGGGCTTCCTTGCCTTTCAAGACAGGTAGGCAGCCACAACCAGTAATGACTGAGTCTTTTGTTCCATCAGGGCTCCTTTTCTTTTCCTTTTCTCCCAAGGAGATAGCTCCTAAATCCAATCCATTAACCATGACCTTGGGATAATTACTTGGGTTTTCTAAATGAAGACTGTTAACACACGACAAGTATCAGAATTTTTAAGATCATTTTGGGATGACTGGCCAATCAGGAAGCAATAAGATGCCAGTTTCTGAAGCATCACTTCTATCACTGCACGACCATCAATCTTTGATTCGTCAGCCTTCATTCACAGCAGCCAGCCATGGGCGGATGGTGCGGCTGGGGAAGCAGACCCTCCTCTGCTGAAGCCCCACCCCCACCATGGGGACGGGAGGGGAGGAGAAGCAGCGTGCCAAGCGCATGTGTCCCTCCCCACCTCGGGAAGGGGAAGAGCACACATGCACGACCCAGCCTTCCCGGAGCATGGGGAGGGTGGGCATCATGGGCAGCAACACTGCCTACAGTAGGTGCTCTAGGTAGTTCTGAGAACCTCTCCACTGCCCTTTTCTGGAGTTGGGTGTGGCAGAACCACAATGCCTCCAGCAGGGGGACCTCAGGGCCTACCCACCCAGTCACAGGTGGTCAGAAGTCAAAGTCAAGAAGTGGAAGGCCCTTTTTCAGAGGCTGCTTTTGGTCGAGTTTCATTTTTGGCGGCCTTCAGCAATTCAGCAGAAATTCCTTTGAAACTCAGCAGGTCTATAGCTTCAGGAATTCCATATAAAAGATCATGAAAACCAGTAAGACTTTGGAACTACATAATGAAAAACAAATGTGCACTCTATATTGAGTTGTAAGTCAAAGGTCAGAATTTTGCCTCTGTAGTTCAGTCTGGGGTAATAGTGCATGCGGCCTAATTTGAAGAACACGCATTGAATGAAAACATGTTAAGTCCACATGGTCATGTCAGTTTATTTAAAATGAGCCACAGAATTTATACCAATTCCTAACATGGAAAGTAGCAAATATCAAGTCTTGATAGCAATTCAAATGCCAAGGTTCAACATTAGCATATCCTAACAGAGTCACAGAAGGGATGCAGACACTGAAAGAAAAGGGATTCAGGAAGTCAAGAAAACACAGGATGGTTAAATGGGAAGAAATTACTCAAATAAAAAACAGACGGAACTCATTATGGCCGCTAAAATAAAGATCCAAAGGGCTAAGAGGGAACTTGAGCAAATAGTCAAGGACATAAAACACACATGTTTTAAAAATATCATCTTGAAGGTAGGAAGTCTGTGAGCGTCTGGAGGTAGATTCAGGTTAGGGTTAGCTAAAGGGAGGTGAGAATACTGCCAAGAATACTGCCCTCGGTCTTCTTCCCCGAGGACAACTGAGCAATATGGCACCTGCTCTTTCCGTGAAGATGAGGCACTGGTGGAGATGGAGGGATCAACAGAGGATTTGCATCAAACCCACCCCTTTAAGTGAGTGGCTCTCAACCCTTTCCATAGTAGATGGCCACAGGATGACCCCCATTGAGCAATACAGGAAGGGGTAGTCGGTTGCCAACCGTTTGTGACTGCCTGGTTGAGAACCTATGGCACGGCCCATTACTTGGAAAGGTGCACTCCGAACAAGCCAACACTGATCTCACTGATACATTATGGGCAGAGCCACATTTAGCAAGGAAACTCTTTGTGTATCTGAGCTTGGACACTCGATTAAAAACTCGGCTATGGGAAAGCCAGCAAACTTCAGTGTGGGAGGACTGCCGATGTGGAGGAAGACACGGTAACTGCAGTTCTCGGAGATGCATGTCCCCGGACACTCCACTTCAGGTGGGCATGCACCTCTCAAGCTCAAATACACCCTAAACTGATTTTTTTCTGTACAGGGATTTATATGGAGTTTTTTACATCTCACTACAGAAAACCCCCCGGAACAGGGCCAGGACCATCTGGGTGGAAGTTAGCACTGCTTGGTAGGAGCAGTCCTTGAGTAGTAAGTCACTAAGGTGTGGGAAGACTAGGATCTCTTCTTGTTGGAGGTAGTGCCACCACCATCGCTGGAACCTTTAACAACCATCTTGGGGCTGGGGAAAGGCCGAAGGGAAGCATTGGAAACGATCCTGGCTTAGAGTGAAGCATAGGACTTTCCTGTACAATGGGTGCATCATTATATTGGAAACAGGTGTATTGTACGTCAAGGGCTGAAAACCAATCCCCCTTCTCCAGGGGAGCAAATATGGCTGCCAGAATCACTACCCTGAACTTCTGAGACTTCTACACACGTCCTTAGAAGTTTCAGATCTAAGATCCATCTCCACCCTCTGTTGCTTTTTGGCCCAAGGAAATACTTAAGAATAAAACCTCTTGCCCTTATTAGGTTGTACTGCTCCTAATCCAAAGGAAAGAGTTCACAGCTCATCTCAGTGAAAGTTTGAAAGGAGTCCCCGACTTGGGACATGGAAGGGGGTGGGTCGCCCGAGACTCTTTCAGCGCACGCACAGGACCCAAGGAAAGCTTACACCCATCCTCAACAGTGTCTCAAACACAGAGCTGGAAGCACGATGCCCTGGGTGGGGAAACGGACCTGGCAACAGCACCCATAGCTTTGAAGAGCAGTTCTGGCCAATAACGGGCACTCGGAGGGGATGGGCTGGAATTGCGCCCTATCCTCCCATGGCACATGTTCAATAAAGGCCGTAAATTTCTTATTTGTAACATCGTATCTGGCCACAACCGCCCGGCAGCACGCCAGCCTGAACTGCAGGGTTCCGGATGGATAGCCCTTTCGTCCAAAGAGATCCAATCTTTTCTGGTCTTTCTCCAAGGGGTAGGCAGAGAAATGCTGCCTGTCCCTCTCATTTACTACAGCTGCCAACAGGGAGTTAGGTGAGTGTGGGAGAACAAGACGTCAGAATCTTAGGGGGACCATAATATTTCTTATATGCCCATTTACATGCGGGTGGAAAACGTTTAATGTTCCTTGCCGTGGGCTTGGGGGCCAGGCAGAAGTTGCACTTCTGGGAGATGTGGGACTCCCCCAAGCTGCGGTTGCCGCTCACAGGGAGATCCACTAGCCTGGAGAGGCAGAGTTTGAAAGCTGGCCAGCTGGCCATGCTCTGCCAGGAAAAATAAGTCTCCCGGAGCCGGGCGAGCGGAGAGAAGCAATCCTCTCACACCTCATCTAAGTAACTATGATTATACCAACAGCTAACTCTACTGACTCATCTCCACAACTACAGAGAAACAGAAAGCGGAGACCTGCTCAAGGTGGCTACATTACAGCTCCACCTCAGGCTGTGGCAGTTGAGAAGGAACAGGGGGGCAGTTCACCTGAACATCCCTATATTGCCTTGGTGTCCAGCCAGAGAAGGCACAGGGCCCACAAGCAGGCCACACAGACACGGCTAAATGGGAATTCCATGGCTTGAGAAGACGAAGACCCAGAGGGACACTATGCGAAGAGAAGCGCTCTTCTCTTCACAGCACAGAGTCAATTAGACATCAGGTTCCCTGCCAAATAGCCACTGGCTCACCTATAACAGACCGTTTGCGGCCCCCGCAAGTCCTTCCTTCAGTTGCACTGGCAACTTCTTTGCCACAAACGCGTCCCGACGAGTCGAACGATGAGGCCAAATAGCTTGAGGCACAGTTGGCTGGACTCTAAGCACTCACCACCCTATTTTCTTGCCACAGCTCAGGCACCAGTACACTGCAGTCCATCCAATCTGCCGCGAAACCTGGCTGTTGAAAAGCTTCTACATTTCTTTCCCCAGGAGCGCACTCCCTCCAGGGAAAGCAAAACCGGCAGACCTCATGCACGGAGCCTTTGCACTCATACGACAATAATACTCCATCTGTAGTTTTATCGGTTGTGCTGAAAAAAAACCTGTTCTCGCGAACTCTAGTTCCTCCTAAACATCCACAGCTATATTATGCATTCATTGTCTCATTGTATCGCAGGGGACTGCTTTGACGCAACTGGCAGCATCGGATCCCAACATAACATTAAGCCACTGGGTGAAATCAGTGATTTCTTCCAGGAGGCTCAGCAGATTTCAGCATTCACCGTGACCCCAAGTAAGTTCAGAGAACTTGCATGTTGGCAGCATAAGGTCTGATTCTGTAAATCCTTTTTAGCTGGAAGATTCACTCTTCTTCATCCATCATAATGAAGCAAAGCGGAGCACAAGACTGATTTTTTTTTAATTTTTCAGGTTACCTTGAAGGGAATTAGAATCGGAGGGGGAGAGATAAAGTTCCCTCATAACATTAGAAACAGAGACAGAAAAAGGACTTAGAATAGAGGTGATGTGCACCCCTCCCCTGGCTGTGCCCACTGGAGCTGCAGTGGCCATGGAGAGGTGCTTCTTACCTGGACCCAAGCTGCTGCAGTGACAGAGGGCTGGGGTTATCCTCTCTGCCTGGGGCAGCCTGCCTACTGAACCCCTCCTCCCCGGCCGTACCCCAGGGCACTGACTGAAAGGAAAAAAAACCACCCACACTTATTTGAGTTAAGGACCTGAGCAACGCCGGGTAAATCTAGTTTAACACAAACAAGTGCACAGTAATACACATTTGGAGAAATAATTTGAATGCTCTGATATTTTGATGGTTTCTAAGTTCACTTTAACCACTTAGGAAAAAGTGGCTTCTAACCATCTGTTCCATGGGTTTTACACGCGAGGAAAATGTACATTTCACCTATGAACGTGGCGGAGTCTCCTTAACTTGGAGGCTTTAAATCAAGAAGGGAGGTCGTCTTCTAAAAGATCTGCTCTGGCTCAACCATGAAGGACAGGCTTGATGCAGGAACTGCTGGGAGCATGTCTCTGGCCGGTGGGACACAAGAGATCAAACATGGTGGTAATGTTCCCTTCTGGCCTTCAAATCTGTATCAACGATCCGGGGACACAGACATCCCCAAAATGGGCTGAAGGCCTAATCCATTCTCCTTGCTGGAAACTGACCCTTCCAGCAGTCCATGTACCAGACACGCGCATGACCCAGCTTTCTTTTCAGTCGTCGTCATGGGATCCTACCATTATGACTGGGCTGCTCAAGTGCTCAGTCCTGTAAGAAAGCACATCTACTTGCTCCCAGGCCCTCAGGCTGGCCTTGCAGATCAGCCCACTGAGCCAATGCTAATGCAGAAATATTCATGTTTCCCAGCTTGTGCATTTCTCCGCTCTGTTTTGTGTCCGGAAAGATTACCCTCAACATGCTGCTACTGAATTCCCAGGGTCCCTTCATTCCATTCGAACGGCAGGCTGGGAAGTCAGCTTGCATCTGCCCCACGTTCCTTCCCCCTGGTCTGATACCGTACAATCGGTTCTCTTTTTGTAGCCTGCGCGCCAGAGTTCTCTTGCATGGTCGGTAGCTTTTCTATGCATCCGAAGTCATCACCTACATTCCCATTTCTTCTCAATAGCAAATCAGGAGACCCTTTCCCACTGACAGAATCCCAGCCAGCACGTATGGAAAAGGATACTTCAAAAGCTTAAAGCAGTATTCCGGCTGCTCTACCCTCCCTTCCCCTGCACAGCATGCCAAATCACAGCTTTTAAAGCCATCGCTTCCAGCTGGAGGCTCAGCACATTTGATTAGAACAAGGTTGGTTTTTTTGAACTTTCCTTATTAGGAGAGAAGGCAGAGGTTTTCCTTACTGGGGGGTTAGGGACTTTAGTATCCCATTGTTATGACATTCCTTTTCTAGTACACCAGCCCGCAAACCCACTGATCACTAATCTCCTCTTCCTGTCCACCACCGACCTCCACTGCAGTGTTATCTACTCCCCTGGCATTCCCTACTTCACTCAATGTAACATGTTGAGCTGAAGGCAGAGGATTCATTTGCAATTTGCAACACACCTTTGTTTTAACCCTTATATCTTCTCTCTCAACCACTCTCATTTGCTGTTCACTATAAGTTCTCATGGCACAGGCAAGTTCTGTATCAGGGGCGGGCGGGGAACCTAAGGCCCAGGGGTGGGATTTGGCCCCCAAAGCTCAGGACATCTGGGGAGCCCAGGATGGTGCTCCAGCCTCCCTGCCGCCCCACCGCAGGGCTGGAGCACACAAAATCTACTAGCCAGGGCCTCCCCAGGCTCTGGTGTGCGAGGGGAATGTGGGCAGTATCTTTCTCCTTCTCAGTCAGGGGCTTCTCACTGTTGTGCAGCCCCCAACTGATTTTTCTGTGGATCAGTGGCCCCCGACCCAAGAAAGGTTCCCTGCCCCCCGTTGCATAGCATCACAAAGACTTGAAGTGCTGGGTAGTATTTATTCATCAGAACAATAGCGTTTATGTGGGGCAAAGAACTACTAGCACGCTGATAACACATACTGCATGGTCCTCGCATTCCCACTGGTCCCTTCTTCCACTAGTGTGAACACACAGCCAGTGTAAGCACCCCATGGTTACGTAATGTTTAGTGAGAAGAGTAGGGACAACTCTAGCGACCCCGCATTTCATGAGAGTTCCAAGAGAGTCTTGCTTTTGTGGCTTATTCCTTGATATTTAGAAGCCCGGAATACGTCAGAACCTGGCTTTACAAAATCCAGCGGGTGGATTGCCCTGTTAATTGCTAGGATAAGTAGAATATGATACCAGCGTGATGAAACAAATCTCCACAATGCAAGCATGTGATTTAGGAGACAATTTTCAAAAGTACTTAAGTGACATAGGAGCTTAAGTCCTGTTTTCAAGAGTGACATTGGCACCTCTGAGACTTTAAGCCTCAATGAAAGTCAAGTCACAACTGGAACACATCTTTCCAGGTCCTGATTCGTTTGCTCTACAGGACTGGAGCAAAAGCTTTGGTGAAGTCCAGATTTTGGTGAAGTCCAGATAAACTAAGTTCATTAACGATCACCCTCCCATAGTTTGTTCTTTCAGAACCCAGGTTACTTTATTTAACAAATACACTTAAACCTCTTTAATCCAGCAACCCTGGGAAATAGGGTGTGCTGGATTAAGGAATTTTTGCGGACTATGGAGGGTGGGGTTTGGACGGGATGGAGGGTGCACGAAGGGGTTGGAGGTGGAGTGCTTACCCTGCACCCCGCTCCAAGGGGGGGGCACATGGCTCCGCACCCCTGCTATGGCAGTGGCAGGGGAAAAGTCTCCGGAGAAGTGCTGCGTTGCCGTTCCCCCAGCTGAGGGGGAGGGAGGGAGAACGGCCGCACAGAGCCGCTTCCTCCTCCCCCACCAGGGGCTGAACCATGAATCAGGAACACCTGGATCAGGGACACCCGTCGTACACAGGTTAAAGTGTATTCAATAAAGGGCTCTCTACTGTGGCAGAGAAAGGTTAACCGCTTAAACAGGAGCAGGGGCAGGAGGGTGCTGGTTAACTGTAACCAGTCAGCATCACCTGGTATGGGTGATGCTTACCAGTTAACTAGTTAACCACTCACATCCCTAATAAGCGTGCATTCAGTATTTCCAGCGGCCAGGCAATAGAAACACAATGTCTCACTTTATTCCACGTCATGCTCTGCCCGCCCCTCCCCAGGCAGGCTACTTACACACTGCTGTCTGTCAGCGAGATGGTGTCCGCATCGCTAGACATGCTCTGCTGCTCACTGTCATTGGCACTGGTGGCTGGTGCCAGCGCATAGCCGGTGTTGACATAGTAGGGGTTAACTGGCTCTCTCCAGGGGCCATGCCTGGAAACAAACAAAACACAGCACCGTTCAGATGACAATCTTAATTGCTGTTGCTACCGCAGGTTATTCGTCCAAATCAGCAAGAATCTGCAGCTATTTTATGGATTTTCTTCATATTAAATACAATAAAAGCTCTTCCAGTGATGGTGGCAGAGACAGCAAAGAGGGTGAGCTGCAAAGAACATAGGCTCATAAGTGGAAACAAGAAACAGCACCCACATTATGACGGTATAACTAGAAGATACACCAACACTTCACTGTAAAGCTCTAGGCTAGACTGGATGCAGGGTTACTTACCACGAAAGCTCGAATGCAACCATGTGGCACAGTGGCTCAATGCAAGCAGAGTCATATTTAATGCAATATTGTATATTGCTCCTTTCATCCCAAAGCACTTAGAATCAGAGAATCCCAGGGCTGGAAGAGACCTCAGGAGTCATCAATTCCAGCCCCCCACTCAAACCAGGACAAAATCCAATTAAATCATCCTGGCCGGGGCTTTGTCAAGCTGGGCCTTAAAAACCTCTAGGGATGGAGATGCCACCCCCACCCTAGGGAACCCAGCCCAGTGCTTCACCCCCCTCCTAGGGAAATAGATTTCCCTAACATCCAACTTAGACATCCCCCACTGCAACTTGAGACCATTGCTCCTTGTTCTGCCATCTGCCACCACTGAGAACAGCCCCTCTGGAACCCCCCTTTAGGGAGCTGAAGGCTGCTACCAAATCCCCCTTCACTCTATTCTTCTGTAGACTTCACCTCACCAACGAGAGGACCTCCTAGGACTGCGACCCCTCTACAGTGAACACCAGCGATGGGCAGACGGCAGCAGCCAGCATACACAAAAACCTTGGGAGGGGCGTGAGGGCAAACACCTACTCTGATAATATACCACAGACAATTTAGCATCCTCATTAGATCTCTAGGTCTCCTTCGCACTGGGTGGAGAAATGCAGCATCCTCATCCACACCCCTGCTACTGCCTAGTGCATCCCCTTTCCACTTAGCCCCACTGGACCTGGGCACGACCATGGATTTGGCCCTTTGTCCAGTGATGTTCCACAATGTGCGGGTCCGTCTACACAGCTGCAGGGCGAGAGACATAAGTTAGTGGAGCGTATGCTAGCAGGCCAGAAATAACTGCAGTTGCTTTCATGAATGGGCTCAGGACGGAGCTCAGGCTCTGAGAGCCACTTCCCTTCCTAGGCTTCAGAACCTGTGCTCTTGCCTGAGCAGGAAGGTCCGTACAGGATGGTAGCAAGACTTGCTCCTGGCAGCTACACAGCAAGGCCCAGGGCGGTTCTTGCCTTCTAGTGTCAGAGGAAGAATTCCAGGCAGCTCCCTCCGACAACACTCCCCAGCGCTGCAGCCGCGCTGATTTCCACAGCGACTTGGCGCCACCGTCTCACGTTACTAGCACTGATCGCGCAGAGCACTCAGGCAAAAGCCGGAACGGTAGCTCTGCCTGCCCTGTGAGGACAGCGGGCGCTGGGCGACTCTCACTTCAGTACCAACAACATACCAAGCTGCCTGTGTGGCATCGCTGCACAGTTCATCAGCATGATGAGACAGACAGGTGCTGACACCCCCTCTGAGAGGCACTGGAGTCTGTCAGATGGAGATCCAACAGACTAAACCTCTGCCCAGGACTGGGCTGCTCAGGGCACCACCATTTCTCTTGGTGCCATCTGGATTTGGTGACAGGTGGGATATGCAGTGTGATGGGTTCTTGGCGGTCGCTTTCCCCTCTCTCAGGGTTATGCAGTTTTCGGTCATCACCACAAGGAAATCTCCCTCTCATACTCCCTGCGATGGGGGGGATTGGAGTGGAAAACGTCTTTATCTTCACCTCTCCTGTATCACATGGATTGCAGTCATTCCTCTCTGGATTTGTGTTAGGGCAGGGGTGGGCAAGAAGCGGCTCACCGGCCGGATGCAGCCCGCCAAGCCTTTTGACCCAGCATGTGGCCCGCTCTACTCAGCCCCCGAGGCAGGTTCTCTGCTCGCTGCCACCAGAGGCTGCTCAAAATGGCCGGTGGCTCCCTCTAGGGCAGCGTGCACGCCCCTGGCAGGAGGGGGGGGAACTCCGCACACTGTTCCCACCCCAGCCCAATCATCACCTCCATAGACAAATGCGGCTCTTGACCACTTACCAAAATCTTGGAGGGGCCCCCCATCAAAAATTGTTGCCCATCCCTGTGTTAGGTTCTAGAGATGCCTCGCTGTTCTGTTTTCCCCAGTGTGTCATACATCAGGGTTTTCGGCTTTGGTCCGATATCCTGAACATCCTTTTTGGTGAGATTCTTGATCCTGATGGACAGGAAGTTATTGCTGTCGAGGCCTGGGAGGGATATTATCTAGGCCTGAATAAACTCTCTTGATTCAGTTTTTAACCCTCTGATGCTCTGCAGCTGCAGCGACATGGTGTTTTAGCTAAAATGGGAGCGGTACCGGAGTGCTCCCTTCCGGTTACTGAGCTGTAGAGAAGTTATTCCAGGGTTTTATCTCAATTGGAACAGCAGGTGCTGAAAGCCGAGCCCTGGAATTCACCCTCTTATAGAAGAATGGGTTGAATTATAATCAAACAGGTTTAGCAGCAAGTACATGGAGGATTATTGAGTTATCTAGCGAATTCTCTAATCACAGCAGGCCTGCATAACTTCTGCTGGGCATTCTCTTACAGCCCATGACCGGTTCTCGATTCTGTACAGCTTAGGTGTGTTATTTTGACGCAGACATGGAAAAGTTTAATTTCTTTGGGGGCTTTTTCCTGGAATATGAATTTTTTCAGGTTGACATGCAGGGTCCAGACATCTCAGCATGGCCAAGTGGGTGAAAACACCCTTTGGAAGCCATCTTGCATGGGTGAGAGCATGTCCAGTCACTGGCATGCAGTGTACTGGAAGTCTGGGGTTTGGGCACGGGGTCAGTAACTCTGGGAGCTCACGGATCTACATATAGAAAAGGGTCAGGCTGAGGTTACATCCCTGTTTTGCGCTCCTTGCTGAGAGAAAGCACTGTCTGCATGGTTATTTTTAGCCCACCTTTGATGGATTTATTGCACATTTGATGGAGATCAGGCATTTTCCCACCGCCATCTCCACCCTGGAAACTGTAGCTCAGCCCTGGATGCCGCCACAGTGAAGCTAAAGTTTGTTTTTTTTAAACTCTTCACAATAGGAAAATACCTTCAATTTTAAAAAAGTTTGTTAATAGGAAGAATCCAATTCAACTTTCATCTTATATTTCCTATCGCAGTGTCAGCTGAAGACTAGATATTGAGATCACTGATAACTTACATTGATAAGCTTGGCCACTGACAAGTGTGACACTGTTGCAAAAAAAGCAAAAGTGATTCTGGGAGGCATTAACAGGAGTGTCGTGAGCAAGACACGAGAAGTCATTCTTCCGCTCTACTCTGCGCAGATTAGGCCTCAGTTGGAGTATTGTGGCCAGTTCTGGGCACCACATTTCAAGAAAGATGTAGGGAAATTGGAGAAGGTCCAGAGAAGAGCAACAAAAATGATTAAAGGTCTAGAATACGAGGTACGAGGCAAGACTGAAGGAATTGGGCTTGTTTAGTCTGGAAAAGAGAAGACCGAGAGGGGACATGATAGCGGTTTTCAGGTATCTAAAAGGGTGTCACAGGGAGGACGGGGGAAAATTGTTCTCCTTGGCCTCTGATGATAGGACAAGAAGCCTTGGGCTTAAAACTGCAGCAAGGGAGGTTAGGTTGGAAATTAAGAAAAACTTCCTACCTGTCATTAAACACTGGAATAAATGATGTGCACTGCTATGAATGCCTTTGCTGTGCAAATGAATATGACCAGCTATATAAACTCAGCCCTGCCATGCTGTACTACTGGGGCTTTTTGGGGTAATGTTAAGTGCTCATTTGGCTCCTGAACCACTGAAGTCTGAGTGTCACTAGCACAGTAGCCAAACCTCGAAAATCAGCTGCCCCTACTGAGGTGTGTAGCATGTGTAGGTCAAGAGCACTGTATTCCCCATAGGTTCCTTGCATCTCCCCCCCTCTGATTTCCTATGGGCCACCCTTCCATCCCCTTCTATTGCAGGGACTCCCTGCAATTCTCTTTAATCTTCCCCCTGCCAGGGGTTGTGCCGGCCCCCCCCCTTCTGCTCCCATACAGAGGGGTGGCCCCAAAATGAGTTACATTTCCAGAGAGTTTCTTGTGGGCCAATTAGCCTGCGACTATATGATCACTTACTTGGTGCTACACATAAAATAGCACCAAGAAACTCTACGCACTGTATCGGAGCAGGTTTTCGCGCAGTCCTCTTTTCCTATGGATATATTTTGTGTCAGCATCCCAGTTTAATAAACTCCTGTGAGTTTTCTACAGAATAGGGTATAATTAGTGTGACCCGTATTTTCTCTTTTACTGCTGACATATATGCTGAAAGAAATTGTATCTGGAAGATAAATCACACTGGCCTATCACATGTATCTAAGCCTAAGACTGTTTATACCTCTCAGAACTAGGAAGTTTCCATTTCTCACGGTAACGTATTGTTAAAAGAAGACCATTCTAGTCACACACAACTAACACAAAGTGATGGCATTGGATGAAGGCCTATTGTGGAATCAGCAACAAACAGCCAGGAAAATTTACCACCCAAGACACAAGACCTACTTGCCTGTTGCTATGATAATGAAAACTAAATATTTCACTCACTTGTCAAAAAACAGCTCTTCCCAAGCACGCAGATGCGGCAGAATTTTTAAGGCTCACAAAGAGTCACAATGATTTCAGTTCTCGGTGAGCTATGTAGAGAGAATCCTGTGAGTGCTCTCCGGGATCTGGTACTATCTGGCAATCCTTAGGCATGAATACGGTTGCTCTAAGCCCTGTCTTGCGATGGGAGGTCATCTTGTTCTTTTTCTAGCAAAGCAAACTTTCCAGCTCTCTCTCGAGATGTGCTGGCAGAACTGCAGTTCTGTTTTCCATTAGGTCTCAGAACAGGTTTCTAGGGCAAGGAAATAATTTGAACAACTGTGCTCTAAACAGCTAGGCATAACAAGTCACCATTAGCATTTCCCATGCGCCTCTCTCCCCCCTGGAATTGATGGTCAGTTTTGAATGCTAAAGAAACACCATGGAGTATAATCCACCTGTCAAGTTTGATATGACACTTGGCACTACGGAGGCAGATATAACTTCTTACATTGGGAAGAGAATGATGGATAGGTAAGGCCTTCCCTGCGGGCAAACGAGATGGATGCTTTTTTTGGATAACCCAATTAAAATGTAACACCACCTTCTAGTGGACTGTTTGCCAGGTACTCTCTTGGCCGGCATTAGATTTTCCCAGCACTACATTTAAATACAGCAAGCAGTTTATTATGCATTGAACTACAACATGCTGTGTGCCCTATAGAAGATAATTTGACTTATCAATAATTCTTTTATATTAGCTGATCATGGAATATAGGCCCAAGAGAAGGAAAAGAAAACCCCTCCGAGATTAACCCTATTGATACCGCAATATTGGCCTAATACTAATGTGTATGAGAAAAACAAAGCCCTTATGTTATTGCTATAGTTAACATGCTCCGTTTTGTCCATTCTTTGCAAATGACAGGGCTGAATTTGTTGTTGGAACCCCACAGCGATTCACACAATCCCCTTGCGGGAGGAGGTTCCCAGCTACGCTACTGTTCCAACACAAAGCGTGTTCCCAGGAAAGGCAGCTCAGCAAAATTCCCTAGCTTCATCATGACGCTCTCTGGTCCACCTGGGCAGGCACCGTGTGGAAGTCATACAGGAACAATTCTCCAACACCCAAGAACTCTCCCTCCACCACCATCACTTGGGGAAGAGAGGTGGGAACCCAAGAGAAGCTAGTCTCTTTCCTTCATCTCCCATTCTCCCTGCGGCCTCAAAAACAGCAGAGGGTCAGGCTTGGCTAGCACTTCTGCAGTGACCAAGAGGCATAATTTCATCCCAGAGCTGCTGCTAGAAGGGCACTACCTGTAGGAGCAAGAGCACAAGGATGGAGGAGGGAAAAGGTTAAGGAAGCAGAAAAAAGAAGAGAATAAAAACATTTGAGAGAGGAGGCAAAAAGCAGGAGGAGCAGCAGGCTGCTGGAAGAGGGCTGCTGGACCATCAACAACACTTAACATTAATGGGGGGGCTTTCCATCCAGCACACTAGCAGCATTGCAGGTATTTGAGATCCAGTTCAATATATCACCCCCCAGAGACGTGCTACTCAGTCTGTCTCCATGGTCCTAGCAACCCCTCTTGCTGAGCAAGGAAGCCACTTCTTCAGGCTTCAAGAGGGAGGGTTCCAGTCTGCCTTGGCATTAGGGATGTAATAGTATAGTCGATTAATCGACTACACGCATTTCCCTTTTCCCTTCTCCCCGGCCCCCCGCATCAGTAAACTTTTTAGCAGGCTAGCCAGCAGCCCAGCTCAGTTCTGGCTTGCGCCGGGTCCGGGATCTAACCCTGCTGAGGCTCTGCATTTAAAGTGTATTAGGAGCCAGATGGGCAGGCAGCCCAGCTCAGTTCCAGCTCGCGCTGGGTCTCCCTTGCGGACCACTTCCCGTCTGGCACCTCATGCTGCTGCCTCTGATACAGAGGCAGCAGTACGGAGTGGCAGGGGTCTCCTTGGGAGTGGGGCTGGAGCACACTGGCTGCTGGCCCCACCTCTGGGAACTACAGAATAGTCGAGTAACCAATAAAAATTCATGAGGTTAATCGACTATTCAATTAACCGATATTTAACATCCCTACTTGGCATCGCCTTCTTTCAGTATCTTGAGACAAACTCTCAGCTCCCTCTCTTAGTGCCAGAGTCGGTGTGAAAAGTCCAAAGAAAACCAAATCCTAACACTTCTCCCATGACCCTTGGAGGGCAATGTTTGACAGCAGACATATCCGTGTGCTGGGAAAGCCCCACCAGCTCCTCCTATCTCTGCCAGGAGCAACACCCCACCCACCCACCCAAGAAAAGTGAAATTAAAGAGCTGACTGGTGTCGATACAGAGAGAAATAAGGCAGCCCCCACCCCCGCCGAGCACTGCTATGAGGAATTCTTTGGGTATCCATTTGCGATGGCTGAAGGAATGCCAAAAGGATAACTCGGAACAGATGGGTGCCTTTGATTCCAGTCAGTTCCTGAGGCCTGAAGAAGATAAGCACTCTCCTATTAAAACGTACACGGCTGTGAACTTTCCACTGAGAACACAGGAAAGGGGTTAGTCCCAACTGTTATGTTTAGTTAAAATTATGCACTTAAGCATGTATACAGGAGGGATTACTTACAGCTTAGCTCCCGGGCCTCTCCTACGCAAACGTGAATGTAAACTCTGGGCAGGCATAAGTAAAGCGTATAGGATTTCAAAGCAATCCTAACAGGTGACGTTACTTTGGAGGAATCCATCTGCACTCCATCCTTCTCTGAATGTTCTCCTGCCCTGACAACTCTCTTCAGCCGAACCGGCTCATTCTTTGAACGGCTCGCGCCGTGCCTCTGAAGAACACTGGCAGCAGTTACAAAGAACTATACAGCGCAGGCAGTCTAACTAGGAGCAACTGACCCTCTCTTCTTTCAAGGAGATACTGCTACTGAAGGAGCAAACTCACTCCCACTGATTTTCAATTTCTGTTAACGATACCAACACCCCAGAAGCAAACTTGTCCTGCCCCTCTGCCTGAGGAGTGAAGGAAGAGGGTAAACAAACACTTTAGAAGTTCTTCTGGATTTCTGAAATTACATTTATCTCAGCAGCACGAGGAAACCACTACGGTGTGGAGCTCCCTGGTCCGACGTCCTCAGGACCTGACCAATCCCGAAGAAGGGAGTTGGATGGACAAGGGGAGGTCAGTCCCTCTGCTAAAAGACTGGGATCTCCTGGGATCTGTCAATAGATCACCAGGCTCCCCTGCCCCAGGTCGCTGGGGCTCAGCTGCCCTAAGGCTGTTGGACTCCACAGGTCTGGGACCGTTGGGGCTCCACTGCCTGGGCTGCTAGAGCTTGATGGCTAGCTGCTCCCCACCAGGGCTCTCTGCTCCAGCAGGACTGCAGATGCTGCTGGACCACAGAGTCCCGGACCAGAGAGTTTCAACCTGTACAATAATTTCACAAGGACATAAATGTCAGAGACATAATTTCACAAGGTCATAAGACGCGCTTAAACCTTGATCTCTCCGCTGTTTGATTTCTAAAGCAGTCACCTACAGAACAATTAAAACTGGATTAACGATCCAATGAACTAACCATTGCAAAGCCCGGGGAGAGAAAACCATCCTTAACTCAAGCAGTGACAGCATGGCAGGAACGCAGGTGGGAGGGCTCAGCAATGGGGTCCATATCCTGCAGGCACCACCCTGGAGATGTAGGAGGCACCGGACAATTTTGGACACGTGTGTCTGCTTTGGAAGATAGCTGCAGCAGCTACTGAGAGACCTGGATCAAGTCTCTCCTCTCCCCAAGTCTTGGCATTCGCAGAATATTTGCATGTGCCAAAGACATCTCGGGAAATCAACAAACATCATACTAGGGCAGCCCTCACCCTCACCTTGAGTAAAGACATATTCTGCTTCTGAACATTAAGCTGAATAAACAAAAATATATTTCTTTGAGTTAAGATGATCAGGGGAATTCTAGACAACCAACGCGGGATCCTGATATTATCAAACGCACTTGCTTACACAACTGCAATATTTGCAGAGGAGAAAGGTATTTGTGTGTTCCCCTGTAGCCACTCTCCACTGCCCAAAGAGCAACTTCTTATTTTTCACCCCTAGTGTAGAGACAAGAATAGCATGTAAATACAACGTTCTCAACTTCAGTGGTGTTAAACTCTGGAGCTTAAACATGAGTGGCTAAACCCTGGCTAACACTATGAGGTTAGGTGGATGCAAGGCAGCTTACACTGACCTAACTGTGGAGGTGTCTTCACTTCAATTTGGCTCCCGACAACATAAGTGACTTGCTGTGCTTAATACACCACCTCTCCGAGCAGGGGACAGTCACAATTGGCCTTGGTAGGTCAACGCAGTGATAGTATGGACATAATGTTACTTGGACTGACTCCTCCAGATGCTGTCTCAATTTCCCACGCTGACTGCTCTGGTCACTGCTGTGAACTCCACTGCCCAGCGATCAAGCAGACAGGAAGCTGCCCTTCCCCTTTGAAGACTGAAATTTTTTTAAATTCCTTTTTCCTGGTTGGCCAGCGCACTTAGCAGCTTTCCACTGTTAAGTGCAACTGCCCAGCTATCTGGGCTGATGCGCACTGCAGACACGCTCCTGTTTGGAGTACACAGGAGATGGTGGGAAGGCACCGCTCCGATCCAGCCTGGTTCATGTTACAGAATAAGATTCTATTTTCTGGAATAAAATCCACCTTTATTAGTTCACAACATGTGCTGTCGGGTGCTGTGCAGGTCTGACACTCATCAGCTACTTGTCACTCATTTTTTCATAGAACCAACAACACCATTCGCAAACAGGATTTATAGCTGCACTGACAATGTCATATTCCTGCATACAGAGAAAATACAAGAGTCAGACCAGGCTGCAAAAAAGCCAGGCCAGGTAGAAGTACACTACATCACCACACGCTACTCTGACTTACTATTGAAAGGGTCTTTCAAAGCCTCCCTGAACCAGATAGCTCTGTGCTGAGCTTTTTTTACAGCCCTGGCATCTGGCTGTTGAAATTCAGCAGAAACCATTCCACCTTGGTCCTCCACTCCAGTAGAAACGTCTCCCCCTTGGTGTGTCAGATATTATACAGGACACAGCAGGCAGCTATAACCATTGGGATATTTTTCTCACTGAGGTCCAATCTCGTAAGCAAACAGCAGCAGAGACCCTTCAAACAACCAAAGGCACATTCAACTGCTGAGTTTGTAGCTGAAATAATCCTAGATGCTATTGAGATGGCCTGTGTATTGCTTCACAAGCCACAGGAGTCAGGGGTAGGCTGGGTCACCCAGGACCACTATCGGCATTTCAACATTCCCAGGGGTAATCCACTGGCTGGGAAAGGAAGTCCCCGCTTGCAGCTTATTGAACAATCCTGTGTTCTTGAAGATGTGTGCATTGTGCACCTACCAGGAGTAGCTAACACTGATGTTGCTAAAATATCCCCAGTGATCCATCTGCAGTTGCAATACCACAGAAACATAGCCCTTCCTGCTGATGTATTCTGTGAGGTGATCTGGTGCCAAAATAGGGATACGCGTGTTACCTATCGGCCCACTGCTACCCACTGCTGAAAATCCATCCACTGTGTCCTGCACAGGGATGTAAGCAACTAATCAACTATTTGATAAGCATAAGCTTATCGGATAGTCGACTAGTCCCTTCTTCCCCCCTCCTTGCTACCTCTATCAGAGGCAGCAAAGGGGGAGCAAGACGGCTTAAAAGCTGGTTCCCCCCAGCACTGTCTACCCGAGGGGGCAGGAGAGGCAGAGGGGTAGCGGAGAACGGGCGCAAACTGGGAATCAGCTGATTCCTGGCTCACGCCCAGTCTCAGATGCTGCGCCTCTGCTTTTAAAATATATTAAGAGCCTGCCGTCTCTTAATACATTTAAAAATCAGAAGCGCCGGGGGGGGCGGGGAGAGAACCCAGCGTGAGATGAGAATCAGTTGTCCCGGCTCGTGACAGATCCCCCATGCTGCGCACCAGCCTTTTAAATGTATTAAGAGTCTGCCTGCTCTTAATACATGTAAAAGGCAGAGCCACAGGAGGGTTAGCTTCAGGGGCTGGGAGCTAGCCCTGCTGTGGCTCCCCTGCTTATCGATTAATCAACTAGTCGATGTAAATTCCATCATCTAGTCAATCAGTTGATTAAATGTAACATGCCTCATCCACAGCAGGAGGTGATTAATGTCCCTGCCCCTGTGGTCGATTTCCCAACTCCAAGCTGATTTACAACTGACTGCAAGTTTCCACAGTGCAATTGCCACTCGCTTTTCTGCTGTCAGTGTGGATTTCACTTTGGAGTCCCTATGCAACTCTGGCAGCTCTGCAAATTCTGAAGGGCCGTGTGCCCTGTGCTTGCAACACTCATGAGCAGAGCTGTGCAGGCACCATGCCTCAGAGACAGCAAAAAGCAAGGAGGGATGCCCAGGTTTGTGGAGCTTTTGAAAAGAAGGCAGACAATATTATGGGATGCATATGCAATTATGGGATGGCAAACACTGCATTATGGGAAATTGACCCCATGTGCCCAGTCACCCTTGCGTGACTCGTTTCAGCCCCATCCAGCTTTGCAAAAACTGCCCGAAACAACCTGCACGGGATGGTGGCAAGTTGCCCAGTGGGAGACACTGCTGTCTGCATCGATGTGAGTGCTTATATCGAAGTACTTACACACACTCAAGTTAGAATCCTTGCAACCTACCCTCAATCTCGGTGCTCCCCTACCTGCCTTTCAGATCAGCCTTTGGTGAGTTGGCTAAACCTTCTGCCTAGTGAATGTTTCAAGCTTAGCACTAAAGGTTTTCAACACATAATTGCTTTTTCCACTTCAAAACATTAATGATGCAGTCTGTTCCATTTGTGAAGCACCAGTACTTCTATCTGTTTGAAAAGCATGTTACATTTTTGTTCATCACCCATTTATTTATGAAGTGCCTAGGACACCACAGTACCTATCAGTGCAGCACACACTGTAGGGATATAATCCAAAAGTGAAAATTGCCTCTCCAGGAAACAGTCGCCTAGTCCTCCTTCAGTCTAACAGCACAAGTGGATACCTTAATTGACGGTCTTTTGGGAGTAAGGTACAATCGCTTTCTATGTGATTTGGTTTCCTCCAGTCCTTGAACGGGACAGATTCCTCTCCTCCTACCTCCACCCCCAAAAGCAGTAACTTAAAGAAATGCAGTGTCTTCACAATTGTGAAGATGTGGCCTATGTTGAAACAATTATCCAGCTAAATTCAGATGTCCCACTGATGTAGTCTTTGTGGAAAAACTAAGCACATCCCATTCCTCTCCTTTCCTGAAAAGGGATACCTTTGAAATGACAACTTGCTAATTCTTGGGCAGACAAAATTTATTAAAACAGAGTTCTCTTGTTCACGTTAGTTACATCTACTCAAGCATGTGGGTAACTGTCCTAATGGAGTCTGATTTTCAGAGCAGGCTTACCCCATGTCTGCACTTACCGGAGGATCGACACTCCAGCAATCCATCTTCCAGGGTTCAATTTAGCGGGTCTAGTAAAGACCTGCTAAATCGAACATCGAGGGCACCCCCATCAGTGTCAGTACTCCTTGCTGTCGTGAGGAATAAGGGAAGTTGGCAGGAGAGTTTCTCCCGTTGACCTCCCGCTGTGGGGCTGCCCCAGAAAAATCGATGTAAGGTACATCAACTCCAGCTACGTAATTCATGTAGTTGGAGTTGCATACTTTGCATCGATTTTCTCCACCAGTGTAGATCTGGCCTTAGTTCTGTACCAATATATCAAACACAGCAAGTTCCCTGCTAAATATATTAAGAATCCAGGACAGTATATCTTAATTCTTCATGCACTGCTAAATTTTACTGTCACAGTCAGCCAAATAAAAATGTGCACTCATTATCCTATGCTATCTGACCTTGAGCAAGTCCCTTGGCACGTTTCAATATCATGTGCTCTCAATTATCTGATAATAAAGCCCAAACGGTGGAGTTGCCTTTAATCAAGAGATTAGAATAAAATCTACAAGGCATTAGAGAGAGAAAAAGACTATTTATCAGTTGAACAGAAAGGTTTAGTATCCAAATATGATAAAATAAAGCAGGTCTCACACACTAGATGTTGTGCCTCATTGTGGTGTTTGGTGCTGAGAGATTCGCACTATAGAACTCTCAAGAACAGTGCCAGCATCTTTTGGAGATGAAAGTGAAGCAGGCTACAAAGAAGCAAACTTTCCTCTCACCCAAGATTTAATCTACATTTTTATTTCAAAGAGTCTATTCAAATGGCTGAAATTGGGGACTGATTTGATAATCTGACAGCAAATCCTCAGAGTTGCTCAGTCCATAGTCCTTCTCAATAGATTGTGTGGTCAGATGCCACTGTGTGTGTGTCAACTTTATCATCAAGCCAGACTAAAAGCAGCAGTTTTCGGCAGAAGCGGCTTCCTTTGAAGATCAGATCATCTTTGGACAGGTTATTCTGTTCTTTACGGAAATCAAAAGAAGTTAACTTCTAGCTGTGCCACATGCAAGGTAAGCAATAAAATCATCCCACACAACACTAGAAAGGCATCCAATCAAAATGTGGTCCTCCAAAAAATAAACCATGTAGGAAGTTTGAAAGGGAAGAGTAGTCTGTCATCTGCAGGTATAACCAGGATTCCTCAACAGTTTACAGCTGCCAAAGAAGTTACCTTTACAGACTATTTTCTCTCCTGCCCTGCAGGAAGAAGTTGCTTGTGTTAACAAGGCTAATCAAGTCCAAGTGGGAGTGGTTCGTTCACAGCCTTTGATGTGGAGATGTGACTATTCAGAGAGGGAAAACTGCCTCTGTACTATGTTAAACACTTGAGATCTTTATTCAAGCCTAAATTGATAATGTTGGATTTGCAAATGAATGAGAGTTCAGCTGTCTTCTTTTGAAATTATTTTGGAGAAGGATGGCTACCTTCAAATCCAGGACTGATTGTCCAGGGAGGTTAGAGTATTCCCTTACAGGCTTGTGTGTGTTACCATTCCTCATGTCTGATTTATGTCCCTTTATCCTTTGGTGTAGAGGCTGTCCCCTTGGCCAACAGACTTGTCAGAGGGGAAGTAAAAACCCAAAACAGAGAGACCTATATTTTTTGGTCATCAATCAGCACCACTTGGCCTAACAAGAGGGTTTCAAATCAAAGCAGCATAACCATTTGTTCTTTGTCTCTCAATGTATGGCATCCGACAATCAAAGAACTGGAAGGGACCTTGATTGGTTATCTAGTCCAGTCCATTGCACTAAGGCAGAATTAAGTAGTATCTAGACCTAGGGCTACTCAAGCTGTGGCTCGTGGCCTGCATGCGGCCTGTGGCCCATTTGTTTGCGACCCATGGTACGGTTTAGGTTTACGCAGGGCTCAACACGTGGCCCGTGGGTGGGATCCTTTGAACATGGCCTCCACTGGGAACACGCTCCATAATGGCGAGTCAATATAATGGCCTTCTGTTAATATGCGTTTTAGTAGTTAAATTCCTGGACTGTCATTGCTCATTAAAAGTGCTGTCATATGGGTAGAAATCGGGTAAACATTGCATTTTATTAATATCAGCAGAACGGTCTTAAATGGGGCCTGTGTGTTGTGTAGTCTTGCCTTAATCTTTGTATTCATGCCCGTCAGTGTGAAAGAAGCTATTTGCATGTATATGCAACCACACTTAAGTTGCAGCCCTCGGCATGTGCTGTATCATTGTGGCCCCTGGGGCTTCCAAAGTTGAGTAGCCCCGATCTAGACCATCCTCAACAGGTGTTTGTCTAACCTGCTGTCACAATCCTCCAAAGACATCGATCCCACAACCTCCCTAGGTAATTTGTTCTAGGGCTTAACTACCCTTACAATTAGGAAGTTTTCCCTCATGTCTAACCTAAATCATGCGGCCAGCAATTTAATCCAATTACTTCTTGCCCTGCCCCTACTGGATAAGAACCACCATTTATCACAACCTTCTACATACTAAAAAAAAAACAAATCTGCTGTCGGGGCCCCTCAGCCTTCTCATCTCTAGACCAAGGACTCTCAAACTTCATTGCACTGCAACACTCTTCTGACAACAAAATTTACTTAACAACCCCAGGAAGGGAGACCAAAGCTTGGGCCCATCCAAGCACAACAGCTCTGGAGCCCTGGTGACCACGTTCAAAGGGGGCTGTGGACCCACTTTGAGGTCCTGACCCACAGTTTGAGAACCGCTGTTCTAGACTAAACAAACCCAGTTTTTTCAATAGCTCCTCACAGGTCATATTTTCTAGACCTTTAATTTTTGTTGCTCTCCTCTGGACTTCTCCTAGTTTGGCCACATCCTTCTCAAAGTGTGGTAGCCAGCTATGGACACAGTATCCGATGAAGGCCTTATCAGTGCTGAGCGGAGTAGAAGGATTACTTCTCAGGTCTGGCCTACAACACTCCTGCTACTGCATCCCAGAATGACGTTTGCTTTTTTTTTTTTTTTTTTTTTTTTTTTTTTGCAACAGTATTACATTGCTGACTCATTTAATTTGTAATCTGTATTACAACCCACAGATCCTTTTCTGCACTACTCCCTCCTAGGCAGCTGTTTCCCATTCTGTATGTCTACAATTATTTCCTCCTAAATGTAGAACTTTGTATTTATCCTTATTTAATTTCATCCCATTTAATGCAGACTAATTATCCCATTTTTCAAGATCATGTTGAGTTCTAATCCTGTTCTTCAAAACACTTGCAACCCCTCCCAGGTTGGTATCATCCGCAAATCATTTATTAAGATAGTGAACAGAACAGACCCGTGACACATCCCTGTGAGAGCCCACTTGATATGCCCTTCCAGCTTGACTGGGAACCACTGCCAACCAATCTTCAAGTACTGTTTTCTGACCACTTGTGCTCCCATGTTACAGCAGGTGGGCCTTCTAGGCTATATATCCTAGTTTACTTATGAGAAGGTGATGTGGGACAGTATCAAAAATCTTACTACAGTTGAGTTATGCGGTATTCGTTCACGCTCACTTGAGAAAATTAGGCTGGACTTGCAAGAAACACTTGGAATTGAGAGAGATTAAAAATGGTGACGTTAAATGTCTCCTGTGACATCCACCAGTTAACAGTTTAAATGCAGCAGCTGCACTTTAAACTGAGAGCAACAGTTTAAAATGAAAATATCATGGAAAAGAGGAAATGTGAGGTTTGCCAGCGTCCCCCATTCTGAAAGCAGTACTCTCCGTACCTACTGGCACCAAGGGAAGGTATCATACAAGGGAACCATCCCTAAGATTGCTACACTACACAGAGGAACTGGCTAACAGAGTCTCCTCACCAACTTCTGTCACAGAAGGAATTTCCAGGATCCACCACTGTAGGTCTCATATCAAAAGACGTATTAAAAATACCTCCTTGCCCCTCGAGGGGACAACTACTTGATAGAGACCATTGCAACAGCAAAACAAAGCCAGGCTGCCCTGAAAAGCCATTTCAGGACCTGAACGCATGACATCCGCAAATGCACCTCTAACACAGCCTGCAGAGAAGGGTTTTACAGGGATTACAAGTATATAAAAGGGAGGGTGTACAAGACGTCTCAGAGTGACCCTCGCTATAAATCCACACTGTAAACAGGAACTAAACGCAAATCCATTCAAGCTTCAGAAAACCAACGACTAACACTGTGGCCAGTCCTCTTGCTTCCCACCAGTGACGCTTGCCTTAATATAAACTTACTTGAGCAGAGCTTTGAAACAGATTCACCCAGGAGAAAGGTTTCCCCCTTGCTTGGCAAGCAGCTTACCAAAGGGAAAGGTCATTGAGTTTGTGGGGCAAGTACTGTATTAGAATTTTAACATGCAGACTAGCCAGCCCTTTAGGCAACCCATGGGAGTGACAGCTCTCCCACAGGGCAGCCTGTCCTGCCAGTCCCTCACCCCTTCAATTACAGCAAGCAGATAAGACAGCACCTCCTGGCCACACCTTCACAAACAGTACAGGAGTCTCTGTAGCTGGCATTTAGTTGAAAGGCGGAATACTTCTGGGGGGTAAAGGTGCGTCACTGAAAGATTCCCACCCACCCAGGAGGGAGGAGTACGCCATCAGGAGGCCCTTATCGCCAGTCATAGTTTTCATGCGGAAAACATACAACTAAAACCCAAGGGTTAAAAGCCTCAAGAAAACTTGCCGAGCATGCGAGAGCTGCAATTAAACCCTTCGCCCCGCTCGGTATTGATTTCAGGAAAGGAGCTGGAAGAAATGCAGCTGGAAGCAGCTCATGGAGTGCCGGCTTTGGGAAATCCTCACAGAACGCCGCAGAGCACAGCCCTCCCCGGGTCGGCAGGCACAGCAAGGGCTGATGGGTGAGAGGTTCTCTGAAACAAATGAGTTCCAAATGCCTGTCACCGAGGCACTGGAGAGGGACAGGGAAGGGAGCACAGGGCACAATCTAAAGCAAGCAGCCACTCTGTTTACAAATACCGATGCCTGCAAACTATCAAATTAATCCCGGGATTTCAACGGCTTCTCTTGATTCCTGCTGGTTTCAGCCACACCACAGAGGCATTTAATGACTAAACCAGGCAAGCAAGCACTTTGTTTTCGAGACAGCAAGGAACCTTTCTAGAAGGATCCAGGTTTTCAGATCAATTATTTCTCTCAAGCCATGACGATGAGGGGGTTTTCTTAGCCTTGTCCCTTACTAACATCCGACACCACCAGCATTCTACATAAGGAGAGCCAGGCCCATCTCTACAAGCAGGCAACGAAACAGTATAAAGGAGGACGACACGCTGAGCAGAGCAAATGGGTAACTCTGGATTCGGGACCCAGCTTACGGGCTCAGCTACAGATCAAGTGGGATACAAGGAAAAGAACACTCTCTTCTGGAAATCATGTGAAGAGTCTCTTGGGTCCAAGCAAGAAAATCCAGTGCTAGGACTTCAATGTGGCACTTTGTAACACTCTCTCTGGCGTGCTATGCTGTTGGTTGCCCTGCCTTCTCTGAAATGGCGGTGTTTCCCTTTCCCCATCGATTCCAAGTGAAGACATAGAGAGGCTTGGCACAGCCAGTCCGAGATTGTTCAGTCCTTAGAACATTGGCAAACAATAACCAGCAAAATAAGGACTTGAAAAAAACTGAAGTGTGACTTGACCTACCCCAGCAATGGGCTATCTAGGCTAGTGAGAAGCCCTCCATCTGATTGGGCCGCAAGACTGTCATAACCAAAACGTCTCCTGCGGCGCTTGGCCTGGCTGCGGAGGGAGCGCACGGCTCACACAGTCAATGCTGCACGCAATCCATACCCACCTCACTTCATATGCCCTTGCTTCATGTGCATGTCACTTTAGTAACATGGGTAGGAAAAAACCTACGCGGATGGAAACTAGTGGAATCTGGCAACACTGTGCCTGGGCAACGGTAAACACAATGTCTTATGGGACCCCCGATGGGCCCCATGTGGCCCATAGGCTGCAGGTAACTCCCACTGGTCTGCACTGCAGAGTGATGCAATATGTAATGTAAGGCCAGGTCTACACTAGACCCGGCAGCTTGGCTTAAGGTACGCAACTCCAGCCATGCAGAATATGTAGCCGGAGTCGATTTACCTTAAGCCAAGCTTGGCGGCGTCCCCATAGCGGAAGGCCGACAGGAGCAAATGCTCCTGTTGGCTTCCCTTACTCCTCGCAAAAGCAGGAGTACCAGACACCAGCCGGGATGCCCTCTAAGTTCGATTTAGCAAGTCTTAACTAGACTCGCTAAATCAAACTCCGGAATATCTATCACGGCAGCATCGAGATCTTCCACGAAGCAACGACAAGCCCTGCATGCCCTTCAACTCCATCTCCGTGACAGGCACAGCCCCTCCACGCCCAGCCAAACTGCTGCCTGTGCTCCCTTAAAAACAACCTCGCTTGAAAACGGCTTGCTTACAAAATGAGAGATAAAAATAGAAAAGTGTCACAGTGCACTCTTACTGAAATATGGCTTGCGTTCTCACTTTTGCCATAGAATTATAAAATAAATCAATGGAAATATAAATACTGTACTTACATTTCAGTGTACAGAATGTACAGCAGTGTAAACAAGTCGTCTTCAGTATGAAATGTCAGTTGTACTGACTTCACTAGGGCTTTTTATGTAGCCTGTTGCACAAGCCAAATATCTAGATGAGCTGATGTACCCCCAGGAGACCTCTGCGTACCCTCATGGGTACACGCAGCCGTGGCTGAGAACCATCGGACTCCATGACGACATTGTTCCTTCCTGCCTTGGAATTTATTAACCTGTTCTCCTTGGGAAATGGTGGTTGCACTCAATCAGTCTGCCTCACCATTCAGCGGGGCTTCCTTCATCTTGGTGAGCATCCAGAGGGCCCCGAGTCAGAGGGACAAGCTCCTGGGTTCCCAGTCAACAAAGGCGCTGACTGGTTGCTTGCTCCAGGGCTGAAGTACTCACAGGGAACAATTAGTGAGCGCTCAGCATTCACTGGTGCCAAGCTCCCTCCTTTGGCTCCTCCCCTCACGTCCCTTGCCCGCTGGGGGCCCCGCTGATCGACTCCTCCCCTGTCCTCCTAGAGCGCCGCGAGCGGCTGATCTGCAGCTTTGGGAGGCCGGGGGAGGAGTGGGGCCGGGGTGAGCTCGGGGACAGAGGTGGGGCAGGGGTGGGAAGAAGTAAGTCAGTGGTGAGATATTGGGAGAGCAGGAGCAGGGGCTGAGGCAGGGGGTTATCTGAAGGGAAATCTACCCCTATGCCTGTTGATACATACATACCACAGCTGTCCACTCGTTGCACACTGTGTGTGGCTGCAAGCGCTCTCCTGACTGCCAGACCAACAGCGCTCAACTCTGGGGGAAACCATTATTCTGATGGGAACCACAGTCCCTAACAGGGCTTGGTACCCATGTGACTCTCGAGGCAATCACACACCGGAGGACAAGACCGCAGGATGCTCTCAGAGGGCTGCGGATTAAAGAGCCGCTTCTGACATCATGGCCGGGATTGCTCAGTGATCCCACCCGGCCGGGAAGGCTGCGTATCAGTGCATAATGTCTGCTACTGGGACGCTGAGGCCTAGGAGATGAAGAGCATGTCTGACCGGCTGCGCTGTGAAACTTCTTGGCCTCCACTGCCAGTAAGAGAACCCGGCTGTTGAAGAAATGAGTCCCTGGAAGGCTCCTCTCCCAAATCATGATGAAACCAGGAGTCCGGAGGGTCAGTGGGACTTGCCCTGGATACAGCTCAGTGAGTCAACAACTCAGCCCGAGAATAAAAGTCTGAATCTCCTCCCCTCTCCTGTGGCAATGACAATGCTCCAACGTGCCCCCAGGTGCGGAGGGGAGCCTGACAGGTGGGAGTCAAATGCAGACAGCCCAGGGGAAAATAAAGGCTCCCATGCTGCAGTGGTCAGCTGTTCAGATAGGCACATAGGTTGTTTTGAACCACTGGGCACCACGAGGTGTGAGGTGATAATGGGACGATGAGCATCTCCAGTCTGAACCTGGCCTTCTGTACAAGCGTGCTGAGAAGGGACAAGTCAAGACAGTAGGGTTTTCTACCAAACACACACACTCCCCAGCTCCATTTCTCTCAGGAAACAAGCTGAATTGCCCCCCAAACGGAGTAGGACGTGCACCGCTTGGAGAAAATGTGTCTCTAATCTAGGGATGTTAAATATCGGTTAATTAAATAGGCGAGTAACCTCAAATTCTTACAGTTACTCCACTATTCTATAGTCCCCAGGGGTGGGGACTCCGGCCCCACTCCTGTGGAGCCCCCTGCCACTCGGCACCACTGCCTCTGTATCAGAGGCAGCAGCGCGGGGTGCCAGGCGGGAGCTGGTCTGCGAGGGGAGTCAGTTTAAAAGCCAGCTCCCCTCGTGGACCGGCTGCCTGTCGCCCTGATACAGAGGCAGCAACCTCCAGGAGGAGGTGCGAGCTCCCGGACCCGGCACGAGGCGGAACTGAGCGGGGCTGCCTGCCCACCTGGCTCCTGATACACTTTATATGTAGAGTTGCAGTGGGGGTAGGTCCTGGACCTGGAGCAAGCCAGGACTGAGCCGGCTGCTGTCCTGCCTGCTAAAAAATTGACTGGCCAGGGGAAGGGGGAAATGCACATAGTCTATGGCATTAACCGTTACGCTTTTGCTTACCAGTTGATCGGTTAATCAATTAGACTATTACATCCCTACTCTAATCCACTTGCCCATGGGAAGGAGGGGAGGGTTGGAAGAGCTATTTGGTAAACACCAAGGAAGAGCAAAGCTCTGCTGAATATCACCAACAGACAGTTTCTTGGGCCTACCAGCTCACAGCAGAACCAGTCCGGACTGGAAGAAACGACATCAGCCATCCCTGAATGAGGCTGACGCACAGCAGCACCAGCCACTCTTCAGTTCAAACGAGCACCAGAAGTTGTGGGAGTAAATGAGGTGACAGGACAGGAGCTCTGGGGCCAAACAAAAGGCCCCTGTTTGGGAATAGCTCCTCATGTGGAAACATGAAGACCTCAGGTGGAGAGTGGAATACATAGATATGAAGAGGAGGTTGATAACTGCTGTGTCCGAATGTCTTGGTCATGACGTCTCTGTCTGTGGAGAAAAGGTAGAAGAGCGCTAGAAGAGATGAAATGTCCCAAGAACCCGGGGAGTGATCTGTGTGGGTGCATGATGTCCTGGTCACAAGTGGACAAAGCTAGGCTGCATGGACCACAGGGCAGAACCCAAAATGCCCTGGATGGGGACACTGGAAAAGCAAGTCTTCAGAGGCAACACAGCCACAGGGGCCGGGACCAGTGGCTGAGCTATGCTGGATGTTGCTGGAGAGGTACCCCACCTTTGGAGGAGTACGTGGGCAGGGCAGCAGAACACAGGGGAAGCAAAAGAACAAAGCCCTGTTTCCAGGAGGAACTGCGGGCACACAGACATGGCCCTCATGAGTCTCTGGAAGCCAGGTGCTGAGGGCAAGAGAAAGGAAATGCAAAAAAAAAAGTCAGCAGCTTCTTCTGCAGAGCCAGTGGAGTGGGGCTAGGGCAGTCTCTGAGACTCAAAGTACCAGGAACTGGATACCAAAAAGCATACCTCAAGGATTGCTGATTGGCACATGAGCACTGTAAAACCCAGCAGTTATGGGTGGTATGTCCCTGGAGAACTCCGAAAGGCAGACGTCTTCTTGGACTGCCACATGATGCCCTTTGAGAGCCAGAACTGAGAAATAATGCAAACATTGCCTAAGCAGCTACTGTGAACTAGAGCGGCAGAGAAGCAAATTGATGGGGGAGAGCAGGCACTGGGGTGAAGAACAGCTTTGGAAGGGACTTGCACTGCTCAATAGGAAGGATGCAGCATTGAGGTAGCTGTGTTGATCCCAGGACTAGCGAGAGAAGGCGGATGAGGTAATCTCTTTTGGAGAGAGAGACTTCTATTGGAGAGACAAGCTTTCGGGCCACACCACTCGTCTTCAAGTCTGTATAACTCCAAAGCTTGTCCCTCTCCCCAACAGACGTCAGTCCAACAAGAGAGATCACCTCGCCCTCCTTACCTCATAATAGGCAGGATGAGACAACTCATTAGCTTTAGATTGCTGTTTTGCGCTCCACGAGCAAAAGAGATGTGTTCTTTACTCCTCCTCTCCCCCCCCATTACATCCACACTCCACTCCACACTCTTCCCTCCCCATTACATCTTTAGGCAGCAGAGCGCATGACAAATGATGCAAAGCAAACGCTCTGAGAACACTGTCTTTATAAAAGCCCTTGACAATGTCTCTCCAGAAAAGTGAGATTTATCATGAGGGGAAAACCACAGGGAACCTGGACTCAACTCTGCTAGGTCCCTGATAGGCAAGGAAAATAGTGCCCTGTGATTAAATTTGCCATACACAGGCCTTAATAATCTTTTACAAAGTCTCTTCTGCTTATGCTGATTTCAGTCAAAGCTGTCTTCCTCTTTGCTTTTGGACTTGAGGCTAATCCTACTGGCTATTTTCCAGGATTTATTGGCGAACCTTTTCATGCACATCAGACACACCTCCGTCCCCATCGCGCTTTGTTTCTAAAGCATTTGTAGTTCCCTCACAAATCCCCAGGATTTTGCACTTCACATTTTCAGTGGAGTTTTAAGTTCTACTCTTTGCTAGTTTCTTCTCCAGCTTTTGAAGTGGTCTCCTGGGGACATCTGCTGCACCTGCAGCTATGAAGTTGCGGAACTTTGTAAGTGGTGACAAAAATTCTTAGATGAACTGCCTCTGTAGCTGAAAATGGAAAAGACCTGCTCCTAAAGCAGAAATGGGCAACCGCGAATAGCGGGTGGGCGGCATGAGTGGCTCTCCATCTCAGTGGGCCAGAGCAGCTGTTTGCAGCATTCCAGCTCGGGGAGAGAGCGGGAGGAGCGTGGATGAACCGCGAATCAGGCAATTTGAAGCTTCTCCAAAAGTGCTGGGAGGGTGGGGGGAGGCGTAGGAAGGGCAGGGCTTGTGGAAGAAGGGGGCAGCTAGGGGCTCCACGGGCTGCAGGTGGAGCCCCAGTGGGCTGCATGTGACCTGCAGGCCATAGTTTGTCCATCCTAAAGTCTCCAAGGACCAGCACATGTACAGATGAAGGCCAACATTTCTTTCCATACAAGAGCTGTGTTCCACTGGGAAAGCACAGCATGCTTACTCCTCATTTCTTTCAGATTCACAAGCATGCCAGCAGACTTATTACTACTCATAGGCACTACATTAGGGTCTGGGGGCACTAGTCAAGATCAGGCCCCACTTTACTGAGTACTTTAGACAAGAGGCAACTGAGCATTAAAATACAAGGAGAAGGAAAAGAAAAGGTAGCAAGCTGCATTAACAATTAGTAAAAAAAAAAAACAACCAAACAAAAAAAACAACCCACACCTTTTGTTATACTTCTCCTTGCTAAGCATTCATACGTGATCACCTCACAAGATCACGGAAACGTAGCTGCCTCTGCTCTCAGCAACTGCAGGACGCATGGGGAACCCTGCAAGGGGAGTCTGAAGCAGGCAGAATGGAATTACCCAAACTGGAGGTGAGCCAGGACAGCACAATCAACGCTGCTACTTTTGCACCTCTATGAGATGTTCAAAGCCCCCGAAAGGTCAGGTCCTCTCTTTCACATCCTAATAAAAAAAAAAACACACCTCCAGCAGCACTGCACCTACCTCACGTGTAAAAGTGATAAGGGACCTTTAGGTTCATTTAGTCTGATATGCAACCAAAAAAAGGGGCGGGAGGGGGACATAGGACTTCATCCAGTGACTCCTGCATCATGCTCAGCAACCTGTTGTTGAACTAAACTGAGTTCCACACAAACTTACGATTTTGAGAATCAAAAGTAATTAAGAGACCAAAGGACACGAAGAGAAGAAATTCCTAAATGCTCACACTAATGGTAGGGTAACAAACGAGGGATTGGAATTGCTTGTTCATGAGCACAAATTCGATCTAGTTGAAACTGAAACCTGGTGGGATGATTCTTATGATTGTCATGTTAAAATCCATGGTTATAACCTATTTAGGAAGGATTCAGTGGGAAAACGGGCAGGGGAGAGGCACTCTCTATAGAAAATGGCATGACCTCTTTCTGTAACTTTGACAACTCAAAAGAAAATTATCTTAAATGCTTCTGGATCAAGGTCCTAACAAGATGGAGTACTAGATGGTGTCCAAATCACACTAGGAACAGGATGATTGGCTCTTTATACACCTATCCACAATGTTTAGAAACAAAAGCTGCATGATCAGGGGGGATTTCAGTTTGAGTGACATGCTGGACTCTCATGCTGCCAGCACTAAAACATACCTGGAATCCTTAACCATTATAGATGACAATTCCTAACTCAAAGAGTGCTACATCCAACTATTAGACTTCATCTTGACAGATAAATTGGAACTGATCACAGAAATAAACATAAATGGCAACTATGGTACAAGTGATCATGTCTTCTATTCACATTTATAATGTGCAAGGAGAATAAAGTTGAGACCAGTAATATATATACTTGATGCTTTATTATTCCCACAATATAACAACTAGGGGTCACCAAATGAAATTAATAGGCAGCAGGTTGAAAACAAAGAAAAGGAAGCTTTTCTTCACTTAGCGCACAACCTGTGGAACTCCTTGCCAGAGGATGTGGTGAAGACTAGAACTTTAACAAGGTTCAAAAAAGAGCTAGATAGACTCATGGAGGTTAGGTCCATCAATGGCTATTAGCCAGGATAGGTAGGAATGGTGTCCATAGCCTCTGTTTGTCTGGAGATGGGTGACAGGAGAGGGATCACATGAGGATTACCTGTTCTGTTCCCTCCCTCTGGAGCATCTGGCATTGGCCACTGTCGGCAGACAGGATACTGGGCTAGATGGACCTTTGGTCTGACCCAGTATGGCCGTTCTTATGCTTTAGAAGAGCCAATGTCACAAAGCTGAAAACTATTATGAGACAAATCAGTGGGAAGAATTTAATTAGAAAAATATGAACAGTAATAGGGAACTGGTTAAGAACTACTCACTAGAAATGCCCCCCCAAAAAAACCAAGGAAAAAAGCAGTGCTGGTTAAAAAGCAAGCTGGTTTAGAGGGGAAATTAAGGCAGCTTTAAAAAATAAAAATATGTAATGAATGGAAGAAAGGGATGTTGATAGCAATGAATATAAACCAGAAGCTATGAATTGTAGACATTTGATTAGGGAAGCAAAAGGACACAAGGCGAAATCTACAGCCAGCATAGTTAAGGAGAAGTTTATAAGTATATTAGGAGCAAAAAGAATCCTAACAATGGCATTGCTCCATTACAACATGGAAAAGGCAGAATTAACAATAATTCAGAAAGGAAGATCTGTTCATTAAATATATCTCTTATGTATTTGGCAAAAAAACCATGTATCATCATATGATGATGGTGATAACACTCTTTCCATTGCATTAATATCTCACCTACTAGTACCATCCAGTACCATACCAATCTGCTGGAAAATGAAGCAAAGAAGGTCGAGTAATCGCCTTTTTAAATATGAAATGCCCACCATCTTCATTAATGCAGAGTTAAAGTTGCCTGGTTGTGCCTTGTACTTTTCCAAAATGTGAAGTTCAGCTATATTCAAACCTCTGAAAACTACGAGTTAAGGTAACGCAAAATTAAACTTTTGAAAAGTAGGAAGTCAAAGTGAAGGTACAGGTCATTCCTGCACTACAACCTTAACTCTGTCCCCTGGTGTTGGGAATAGCTACTGGGAATGAGTCAGTACAAGCAGACATGAAGATGTTCTAAGAGAATGTGTGTTGTGTTCGGAAGATTTGAATTCCAATATTTACCCACATGCACTCCAATTGCCTTTACTGTACTAGGTTTCAAGAATCTAAAGATGTTAGGAACAGCTCACATTAAGACAGCTGTATGCCAGGAGGTTCTTAACCAAATGACCCAGAAACTTGTTTTCCTTCAACCACGCTCAGTCCCATTGTTCAGGAAAAAGGTGAAGGATATGAATAAAGATTCCATTATCCCAACTGCTTATTCACCTCTTTCGGTTTTCAGCTAAGTAATTCACGCTAGCTGCCTTGAGAATATTTCAAAGTAAAATCAGGTCTGCGTGTGGATTTCAGGGCACATTACATTATCGCTCTTAAACCAGAAATGTTGGCCTTATGTCAAAACTTCCAAAAGGATCCCCAGCAGAAAGGAGGAACGGAGCTTCTAATATGCAGAGCCCTGCAAATCTGTGGATATCCGCTTTATAGCTACAGATTACGGATTGGATGTGGATACAAGTTTTGTATCTGTGCAGGGCTCTACTAATATGCACAAGTAAGATTCTATGAAAACTACCCAGGGAAGGGCTCCAATTCTCAAGGCAGAGGTGGCGCACAGGTTAAATGACCATGTCGCGTCTCCTCAAGCTACCCAGTTACTATAATAAAAACATGCCCACAAACCCTCTGGCCCATGTCTTGCTGCACATGTGCATTTACACGCTTCAAGGCACTCCATTTCGCTTGGGTTGACTCCAAACGATTTTCCAATACTGCTTCTGCAAAAGGGGCATTTAGTTCTGTGCACTAGCTCAGATAAACCCTGCAGGGCGGTATCAGTTTGGGGAGGAGCAGAAGCATAATTTGAATCCCAAGTGTAGCAAAAGAAACTAGACCCCTCACATCCCACCTTGCACCCCTATGAGGCACAATAAACGTTGAGCCAATCTATGTCATTATATGGATTTTAGGGCCCTTAGAACAGTTGCCTTTTAAAGAGTAAGCCACTCCTAATCTTAACTACTGTTGCTATGCCGTTATATTGTAGGATTTTGGCAAAACTTTAACTAATATGTATCCAACCCGTTTCCCCACGCCAGATATTTGGGGAACTCAGCTCAGCATGGAGAGGCCTATTTACACAATCTCTTTAAAGAGAAAATGATTGTGGGCGATTCACTATCCAAACGAATCTGATTGAGAAAGCTCCTGCACTGTGGTTGCTTTTAGTGTGGTATGAAGACGGCAACACGCAGCTCACACATTTGTTTATGGAGGACTCGCAGGAGTAACGAGAACACACGCGATTAATACTTTACTGCCACGTTCAAGCTGAAATCTTTGAAATATTTTAAAATTAAACACAATTGCTAGGAGACTTTTGGCGCTGTTTTAACCCATCAGATTTCTTTTAAGAGCTGCAGATTTGCTGGATGCCCGTCATATTAATGATTTATTATGAGCCCAGGCTACAGACCTTGTGCAATCATTAAAATCTCTATAGTGCAAATTACCTCCCTTCCCCCTCCAAAACACATTCCCAACCACCACACTAAACTGCTCATCACAGCCTAATTCAGCCTCACTCCCAGTTCTGAAAAAGCCTAGTCAACTGGTAAGCTATGAAAGATGCCCAAAGATCGCCCCAAATCCAGGCTCTGAGAGACCAGAAAAGAACATTTCAGGGAGTGCAGCGAATTCTCCGCCTCCAGCCACTGGTTTGTACCAGAGGACTGTCAGATCAAATGTCTCAGCGGATTGCAACTGTTGGATTTCATTCCAGGAGAGAGGCAGGATCTCTAAGGAAACAGCTACATAGCCCCTGGCTGTAACCCTCCTGGCTCAGGTCAATAGACGTGGGTATAGGGGCTTGCACTAGCATTTTAAATATAGCTGTGCTTTGAAGTTGCAACTCAGGCTCTGACGCCTAGGGAGGGGATGGCATCCAAAGCTCAAACTGCGACTTCAAAGGGCCCACGGAGCTATTTCTAGAGCACCAGCTTTGCCAGCCTGTTGACCCAGGCTGGGAGACTCCTGGCTATAGGCTGTGTAAACGTACGCTGAGGTACCACAGAGCTGGCTCTTCGTACTAGGCCTCTAGAACCCGCAAGCTCCCAAGCCTGACTTATCCGATGATATTGAGGCCAGATAATTAATTAATTAGTGGTGATGGGTGTCAATTGAAACACCTTCAAGCTACGCACAGCTTCCCACTGCTGTGGCATGTGGAGCCCAACTCTTAAGACTTCTCAAGGCCCATAGTGAACACAGACCTCAGCGCAGTCTCTTCCTGGTCTCTGTTGGGGGCTGGGAATCTGACACCCCTTTTTCAATTTGAATGGACTTGGCCATCATGCTAAGGAGTAAGGACTCTCCTGCTGAAAAGGTCTATTAGGGACTGGCAGCAATTTCAGGCCCCCAGAAAGAAAGCAGAGTTATGAGTAACCCTGGGGAGTGCTCCGTGAAGAAGACAAATATGGCTGAAATGGATCTGCAAGAAACGTCAGGGGGTGAAAACATTTTCAGATCACTTTAACGGCAGACAGCCTCAAAAGAGACACCCCAAAGTAGTAACTGGGGATGTGGAAGTTATTCTGGCAGGATACCAAGGCCAGATCTCCTTCCAAAGAGAAGGGAAATACTAAAATATTTTCTTTTGGTGTAAGGCCCCAGGCATCTGAATCCAAACCTTTGCCCATTTCACCTCAGCCTTTTATCCCAATACATACCTGGCCCTGCTCTCAGTTGACTCTGCTTAACTGCACCTTCCATCTAGCAATGCAAGACAAAGGACCTCTCAAGGTAGCTGCAATGTCCTTCCAGCAGGCATTAAGCCAGGGCCTCTCAAACTGCACTGCACCGTGATCCCCGTCTGACCAAACCAATTACTACATGACCCCAGGAAGGGCGAGCAAAGTCTGAGCTCATCCAAGTCCTGCTGCCCCAAACCACAAACCGCACTACTTCAAGTGGGTTGGAAGGCAAAGCTGAAGCCCAATGGTCCCCTTACTTTATGAAAATTAGCTTATGAATATGCATAACAAAGCTGCTTATGCAAAGCATGTCATGTGATGTCATTTTAAAAGTTGTCATCTGCTGAATTTGTATATCCTCTTTGTGTGCATGAACCTCTCTCGCTCGTGAAGTTGGAAATATTAAGAACTTCTCAAATTGAGCTACCAGAAGGACGACGCAACATCCCCTTGCAAAAAGTTTTGGTTTAATTACTTGTCCTACCTCACACAGGAACTCTGCAGCAGAGACACAATGCAGTTCTCCGAGGATCACAATCACCTGCCTTAACCACAGGGTCACCCCTTCTCTTCCTGCAGCCCTCTAGCCCCTATAGCACACGTCTTTCAACTTCTGACAGCCAGCCTCACTACACAACCCTGATTCATTCCCCCAGCACCACCCACCCTGCATACTAACTCAAGTAAGGCTTCCGTGGAAAAAATAGTATTGCAAAGGCACAAAAGTGGCTGAATTAAATTTGAACAGGAAACCTTAATTCTCACAGTTTAAAACTTTTGCGCGCTTGACTTTCCAACTTTAATGTCCTTTAAATATTTTGCATGCAATTTCCATTTTAAAAACCCTAACACAAATTCCATTATGTGGAACTAGAGTGACTCCCACATGGGTCATTAGTAAGATTAGGACTTTCAGATCAACAGTCCGGACTTCTACCATGTAGGCTTACAGAGTAGCACCAGTAGGCTGTTATCCTCTCTGGGGAACAGTCACTAGAAGGGAATAACACACCTGGCCCCAGGGGGAGTACTACTGTTTGATGGACAATAGAGGAATTTTGGAACTCTGGAATCCTGGGTTCTAGTCCTGGTTCTGGAGGGGAACATCATCTAGCAGTTACAGACCTTTTGCCCTGTCCCATTCTGGCCTGGCCTCTGGTCTTGCTATTCTCCCCTGCTCCTATTCTCCTCATTCGCCCGTCCAGCCTGTCCCTAATTCCCCAACTCCATTCAACTCAAGCTGCTGCTTCTTCCTACAGGTTGTGTGCACACCAGTAGGGGAAGCACTGAGAGCAGGAAAGGGAACCTCCTTGCTCTCAGTGCCAGTGCCCAGTATCACAGTGCTACTAAGTCCAGGGGCGGAAGTAGCGCAGGAAGTGCTGGTCAGCCCGGGCTGGAGCATACTCACTGCACGTGGAACTTTCAGAGAGGTTGTGTGCAGAACACTGACAAGTCTCTAGTGAGTATGTGCAAACAGCCATTTCCAGAGGCTTATAATTCAGCTACGTTTGAGTGAATTTTCACAGGGACATCAAAAGGCACCTCTGATGCCAGGGCAACTCCCTTGGCAAATGACTTGTCCCTGCTACACAGCATGGAGGAACTGTAGCTTCTCCACTGTTGTAAGTTTTGGCTTGTTTTTTACCATTGGCAAACAAGATCTTTTTCTGTTTTTGCTGAAACTTTCCAAAATATTTCAGCTTTAGGCAGAGACCCAGCATGGAAAACTGCAGCCTGATCAGTTACAGTTTGGGAAAGTTGTAAGCAACTGAAAACAGAGTTTTTATAGAATGGGAAGTATTAGGCGACCTTACCTACAGATTTTAAGGTTTCATGCTAATAAAAAAAATTAGGTGGAATGAAAAACATTGAGTTGACCTGATATTATGGGTCTTGCCAGACAGAGTAAAGGCAAAGATGATTAAAATATCCATCCATAAATGTATGTGAAAAACACAGTTACACCAAGCAAGAAATGCAGCAGCCTGCGCAATTACTGTCTTGAGCCAGTCTATGAGTGAAAGCAAATAGACAAAAATCCCATGTACAAGTGGGTGTGACCGGGAAACATTTTGCTGTGACATGGCAGAAGAGACACTTGCATCTCTCAGTACACCCAGTAACGTAGAAGGCCTTCGAGAAGAAAACTCTGATCTTGAATCGGAGTCAGAATTATAAGGAGAGCCAGAGTAGCGAATGCACCAGCTGCACAAGGCACTGCTGAGCAGGCAGATTGCTACAGGGGGCCAAAGTGAAGTGTTGTTAAGGGTGGTCGACTTGCTCCTAACTCCGAGGAGTTACATTAATTCAGCCTGGAAGTGATGAAGATATGCATCGCTGTAACAAGAAGAAGGTGTCGCCTCCAACCCACCCACAGGAAAAAGTCATTACACTTTGAGAACTCACAGGTGTGGAATCCCCCTATTTGAGGGCAGATCCCTCAGGCTAGAGTGATGCTAAGTGGTAATTAGCGTCAGAGTTCAGGGCAACTGCGATTGTATTTCCTTTCTGTGGTCCAGCACATGCACCCATGGTCAGGCTCCAAGCGTCTCAGGCATCACCCTTATTTCTCTCTCACCTGACCAGCGTTTAAGCTGCACCATATTCTGTGATATCTCCAGCAAGCCCGACTGCCTAGCCAGGCCAGCGTCTGCCCGGTGCTCTCTTCCAAGTCTGCAAACGGCTACAACTGCTTGCAGTCACAAGTCATGACACAGCGTTTTGTAATCATATTTATTCCTATGGGCAAAGCATTGAAGAAAAGACATTACCAAATAAAAGTTTCTATAGGTATGCCAAAAAGCTTACCAAAGGTCACCCAGGAGTTTTATGGGATCTCAGTGACCAAAGCCCTTCTAACCCTTCCTAGGAAGGGCTAGGGCCTATTCATTTGTTGGATCAGAAAGAAGCCCCCGAGGAAGCTTGAAGTCAGGCTATGTTTCCAAAAGTCCTTTCTTTGTCCATTGCTCTCTGGCAAATCCAGTCTGAAGCCGTCTATGAAAGCCTCTTTAAGACGTGGTACTTTTCTGGAGCTGTTACAAGCAGAGGGAATTCGCCTAATCATCCCCCAAATGTTCTTAGTTCCTGGATGAGCCATAGTCACGTTTCCCCATGGAATTCCATACAATCTGTGGCCCACATGATACAAACACTTTGTACAGTGCGATCTCACAAAGATACTGCAGGTAGGTATTTACCACATCTGTCAAAGGTAGAGCCTCAACTCTTTTCCTATTTCTATCAATATCACTTGCCCAGACTTAGCTTCAGGTGAAACTCAGCCTGGCACTGGGAGGGCTGGTTGAGGTTAGATTAGGAGGAAGTTGAGCCTGGCTGGAAGGACTTTAGTTTCACAAAAGGAAACATTATTTTTACTTCTAGAGCGCAAAAAAAAAAATTTTTTTGACCCAGGTTCAGATTTTTTAAGCCAACCTCAAACAAAAGCAGCTGATGTTTAAATGATGCAATGTTCCAGGTCATGACACTGCAATTGCGCAATTCAACTGAATCCCAAAAATTCAAAAGATGTTCCAATGCAAAACCACACATGTCTCTGTGGGTCTTCAATGGGGCTTCCCACCCTTCCAAGAAAAGCTTTCATTCCATTAGAACATTCTCGGGAATGTCAGACATGAAAGCCTCCCTACATATTTATTCTGATTTCTTTGGCCACAGAACCTGCAGTCTCTGAGCTCCCATCTGCAGCTGGGAAGCCCTTGTCTAAAAGAAATTAAGCAAAGTAAATACAGATGGGGGATCTCCAAACCTTTCACCCTGACAAACATGTTCCCTAAGGTCAAGAGGCCTCAATCTGTATAAGGAGCAGATTCTCTGCCCTGTTCTGCTCCTGCCTGCTAACCAGAACCACCCACAAATCAATCCTCTCCTGGGGATTCCCCTCCAGTGGTTTTGTCTCAGGTTAGTTTGTGTCAGTCTCCCTGCCCCCAGCCCTTGGTAGGAACCCCCGTCCTCTCCCGCATGCACAGGCAGATCCACCTGAACTTCTGCTCTGTGCTCTCCGGGGCTCCCAGGAACTAAAATGGCAGAGGACAGGACTTCTCAATCGGTTGTTGTCCCAGACCTCCCTGGTGCGGTGTCTCATCTTCACCATTCCTGCATGCCTTTAGTTAGAATGTTCAGTCCTCTGCTACTGGGTGCTTGGGAAAATTTGTCAAGCTCTGTTTCTGCATGATCAATATTTCTGACTACATACACTATTAGAGAGGGTCTCCAAAGCACTTCAATAGTAAGAAGTTCTGTTCCCATTACTAAAGAGAAAACTGCCATTTGTCATTAAAAGTGTTTCATGACCTCTGGCATACTTCAGATCTCTTCTAACCCACATGCAACACGTTTACAGAGGATGGGCTGGCAAGGTTTTCCCCTGCCAATTAACTCCAGGCACTGACCACTTTGTAAAGGCTAGTCCAGTGTGGGCACTCCCCAAATGCTTGTGGCAGGGTACAGCATTTGTGGTTTACCGTTCGGATGTGCCAAGGGTAAAGAACCTACATGTGCATCCTACAGCCAATAGCTAGGAAATTTCCACACTACCTCTTTAACACATCTGTAGAGGCTACAGTGCAGACAGCCCGTTAGGAAGCTGCGAGCCCACGTCCTACCGCAGGTCAAAGAGCACTGCAGGTCTAACCCCTTTGGCAATTTTGAAAATCCCTCCCTCAAGATTTAATGCCAATGGTTTGAAATGTTCACAATTTCTTTGCGGCTGCCCAGTAGCAGGCACTTGGTATTTGCACAGATACGACCGCTAGTAAAGCCCAGCGATTTCATTTTGTATTCAAAGCTCAGAACCTTGAAGTCCACCGCCTGGAAAGAATCTCAGCTATTTGCACTATAAGAATCCCCCTCCCGCCCTGCCTGCAAACTCTGGCACATTTTTAGGACAGTTCCTCTAACCGGCCTAATTTCAGCGAAACGTTGCTCACAAACCAATTATTTAAACTATTCCCAGTCTATGCTAGTGTGTGTGCCAAGGCAGAACTAGATCTGAAGAACTTATTCAGTTGGTTACCTCTGTTTTACTGCGTAAGTGGGACAAGTTTCATCACCCCCTACAAGTCTATTATGTATTCTATTTATACCACAAACATTTGGTGCACAATTCCCGAGCCGCAGGAGCAGGTGATGTAATGCACTGGACAAACAACATTCTATTCAAAACAGTGGGAAAATAAACTGTATTCTCTGGCTTTCTTTGATCACGCTTAAAACAATCAGATTAGAAGTCACAAGATAACCCAGTATGTACTGGAGATGAAAGGCCGCTGGAGAAATAAATTACCCAAAGTTAGATATTAAGCAAGATCTCCGCTCTCTCAACAATCAACTTATCTGTGGCTAGAAGAGACCCGCCATGGGATTTCAAACTCCTGCCAGGCGCTTTATTTATTTTTATAACACTGTATAGCTACTCCACCCAGAGTGAACTTTGCGTTGCACCACACATCAAAGGCACTTTATGGCCTAAATTAAGCAATAAAATAGTTAAGATTGTGTTATGTTGAAAACTGGCTGGCCTCTAGTGTGAAGTAAGACAGGAGTTGAATAGCATATGCTTCCTGAAGAAGGTTCAGGGCAGGATAGCCTGGAGTATCAAAGTGTGCAGCGTTCTTATAGTTAACATTTTATGGACCAAATGAAAACACTCTGGGACTTCGGTTTCCCTCTGTCCTCCAGGGTATTTTAGCCTTCCCCTCCTGAAGCCAAGTCCCAGCAATGATCAGACAGACATCAATACCACTCCTTAAATCTTTCAATAAGATTCACTGTTGAGTGAGACGATTCACTCCCTTCCCCAGGAGCTATTCCACCATTGCCCAGCTCCGGCGCCACAGACCAGAAATAACTAAATCCAACGCTACTGCATGCTCACTGTAATTAGTTTAGTAAAAGGAGATTTTTTTTTTTATTTCATGTTTTTGTTTTAAAAATTCCTCAAAGGGACTTTTACTGCTCTCCATTTGCTCCCGGCCAACTAGGCGGCCGCACCATCCTCACACATGTGCAGATGCCACCAGGCGGTCGTGACTTTCGACACATGTTCTAGTGACAAAACAAACAGGGGGATAGTTGAGCCTACTGACTGAGTTTAAGAAAAAAAAATATAAGAAAAATGCCAACAGAAATGTTCTGGAAACCCTGGCAGAGCCATTCAGAAAGCAGCCTGTCTTGGCACAGTTCCTATGGCTGCCTCAGCTGAGGCTGGGACAGCTTAATTTTCACTTTTTATTTTATTTACTCATTACCTCAGAACATGAAGCCCTGACAGTACCACATAGGCTACCTGTCTACACTAGTGCATTCTCTCCCCCCACAGTAACAGTGCAGCTCAGATCCAGCCTGGAGGACATGGAGGATGGAATACTAGCACCCAGGATACACCTGGCACTCTCACCATCGCTACCACAGGAAACAGGGATGTAAAATCCTGTGTAAAATGTTAACCGGTTAAACGATATGTTTAACGGGCCTGCTGTGTCACACCACAGGGCACAGCTGCTCCGGCTGTGCAGGAATGGAGCCTCCCCTGCCCATGGTCCAGCTGGCCTGGCCTGGCTGGCGCAGCCTCAGGAAGGAGAGTGAGGAGGGGTTGGGGGAAAGGGAGGGAGAGGCACTCCCACCAGGCTGGGCTCCGGTTAACCTGTAAGCATCACTTACCAGCACGCTCCTCCTACGTTCAGACTGCCGGCAAGCCATAGAAAAAGCCCTGGAAGGTTAGCACTGCCTCAAATAGCAGCAATTCCCCACATGCACTTGGCAGCCCCAGAGCACTGGTGGCAGCTTCTGTCCATAGCAGTATGGCTAATAGTGAGCCACAGCCATAGGGGAAGGCATGGAAGTCCTCTCTGTGCAGGACTGCAGCTGCACTACGGCTTTCAGATTACTTCTCGGCACCCCTTTCAGGTCCCACACAGTGCTCTCTCCCCTGCCTGCTAGAAAAGGCCGGGCCAGGGGGATTCCTAAATTCCACGGCTTACTCAAAACTTCTGATTTCTGCCTTACTTTTATTTCCCTCTATAATTTTAGTGAACATCAGCAAGAGCGCAGACTAATCCCATTTCTCCAGCCTGCGCTAGAACTGCTCTCTTTGCATGACACCTCATCTGCTGCATGAGATTAAGAAAAGGAGATACCGCCCCACTGAAAGGATTTCACTCGTGTCAACAGTGAATGCTTTAATCAAGTATGGCCCAGTTATCCGTGCACGGACACTGACAGACATTTAAGATTTTGAAAGCTGCAAAGAACTATGTAACTGCCCAGTATGAACAAAATGAAGCATTTAATTCTTTTAAAATCACCCTGTGTAAACGACCTTTCATAACTGAGTCCCCAAACTTATCCCAAGCACACTCGCCTGGCTTCCTGTTTGTGGCACTAGCAAACAAAACACTGTACACTACAGGAAATGATATTGTTTCCACAGAGGACAATAATTAAAAAATGGCCAATTAAACTTTACAGTTGAGGATAATCAAGTGCTTCCTCAGATATCCACAGCTGCAATAAACACTGAGAAACGGCAACTCCCAACAAATTGCAGGTAATTTGGAGTGATTTACACAAGCCTTCAAACACAGACCTGGAGAACACCACATGCGAATCTTGGCATGTAACTTAGTTTCAAAATAGGGTGTTGGATTTATTCAGTCAACTCATAGTCCCTGAATAATATCACCATTCTCCGGAGAGGTGAGAGAAGTAGTGAATTTTGCAGCTCTGTAGAATGAAAATTCACACTTCCTCCCAGAAAGACTGATCTTATATTAGATATTTAAGATCTGAAAAGCTGTTAATTCATGCACCAGGTCAAGCCAAAAATTGCCCCCCAACATGAATCCATCATCAGGAGGCTATCAATATGCATAACTGGAAAATGCCTTGTGCAAAATACTTCTTGTAAGGTATAATTTGAAAAGTTATAATCTGCTGAATGTGTATAGTCTATGTGTGCATGTGTCATTCCTGTACTTGAAGTTAGAAATACAAAGCATTAACCTGTAAAAAATGAGTTGTCCTGTAGCACATTAGATACTAACGAGAGAGAGTGTGAGTATCTGGGGTTCAGGTTAGGGATGTTAAATTTTGATTAATCAGCTAATCGAGTAGTAATTGATGGAATTTCCATTGACTACTCGATTAGTCAATAGCACCTCTCCCTTTGAAATGTACAAGAGCCACGGGCAGCTCTTGTACATTTCAAAGGGAGAGAAGCAGGGGAACCAAAGCAGTCGCTGCTGGCAGCGGGTTCCCCTCTGCACCTCTTCCTTTGAAATGTAATTTCAAAGGGAGAGGAGCAGCAGTTGAGACTGGCAAGAATGGGACTGTTTCAATCCCCGCTTGCGCCATTACCCCACTGCGGAGATGGTGCTCCTGTCCCCCCCTCCCCCCGCCGTGCCTTCTCTCTGACAGAAGCAGTGGGGGGGGGAGGGGAGTGACTAGTCGAGTTCCGACTCAACTACTCGATAAGCATTTGCTTATCGGGTAGTCGACTAGTCACTTACATCCCTAGTTCAGGTCCCATTGGAGCTGTGCACTTGGGTGCTGAGATGAGTCCCTTTGACTGAGCCTTCCCAGAGCTGAGCTGATCTCAGTGTCTGTAATATACTGACAAGGGCTGTGACCCCAGCTCTGTGCCAGTACTGGAGGAGGCTGGAGGGCCTGGCTCAGAAAGACAGAGTAAAGGAGGTGCCTCGGAAGGCAAGAAGGTTGGCTTTGTGGTATTTCAGTATATCGAGTGACAGCCACAAGGGGATCTCTGTGACTGAACCAGTCTCTAGGGATGTGAGCCATCGGGTAATTGAACAGTCATGTACCTGCATGAAATCTTAGCAGTTACACAACTATTTGCTAGTCCCCGGGGGCGGGGCCAACAGCCAGTGCGCTCCCCTCCCCACTCCTGGGGAGCCCCTTGCCACCCCATGCTGCTGCTTCTGTATCAGCTGCTACCTAGGTTTATCGGGTTGTTGACTAGTCGATTGGTCGCTTACATCCCTAAAGGGAAGCCAATTTAAAAATTAGCTCCCCTTGCGGACTGGCTGCCTGCCGCCCAGCACTGCTGTCTCTGGTACATAGGCAGCAGCGCGGGGTGGCAGTAGCCTCTGTCCATGGGGAGCTCAGAGTCCCCACGGCTGGGAGCTGTTACCTCAAAACAGCCTCTGCCTGTGGCAGGCCCAGGCTCAACACAGACAGAGGTTGCTCCGGGAAATGCAGAGCAGCCTCCCCCCTGATAGAGACAGTAGCAGGGGAAGAGCGGGGGCAGGGAGGCGGCACTGCGGAGCCGGTGCTGGGGGGAAACCAGCTTTTAAGCCAGCTCCCCCCAGCACCAGCTCCTGCTTCCCCCCACCCCTTGCTGCCTCTGATATAGAAACAGCAAAGGGGGGGGGGGGAACGCAAATAGTTGACCAGATTAACCAATAAGCCAAGGCTTATCGGTTAACTGTCTAGTCCAGTGTTTCTCAACTTTTTTTTTTTTTTTATATAAAGTATCCCTTTTTCCCCTTTTTCAAAAAAAAAAAAAAAAAAAAAATTATAAGTACCCCCAGTACCTACAGTTTTCAGACAAAATTTTTTCTACCATTGCAAAACATTTGTTTAAACAACTTAATCGTAGCTGGGTGGGCGATGAAATTTTTGGGTGTAAAAAAGTACAAAAATAATAAAGCGCTATAAAACTTAAAACAAAAATTCAGTTTTCTCCAAATTTCAGTTGTGTCGACGTACCCCCAGACTTCCCTTGAGTACCCCTAAGGGTACTCGTTCTACTGGTTGAGAAACACTGGTCTGGTCGACTACTCGTTGACATCCTTCCAGTCACATCTGTATTAAAGGGAACTCATTTATTTTGATAGTACCCAATTTTGACATTAGCCCCAATGATTTTAAAGGAATGGTGTCCAGCCAAATTTAGCCTCTAAATTAGGTTTTATTAATCAACAACTATCAAGAGAAATATTTCTAAGGCTCTTAAAAGTTCCAATGGAAACAGTATTATTTAACAAATAAACATTTACGTGTTGTGTTTGCAACCCCCATACCGTAGCACCAAGCTGATGCACAAGAACCAGAAATAAATGCTCTGTAAACATACTTGAGAAGTAAGTGCCTGGTCTCACTGTCCAAGAAATGAGAAATTCAAAATGGTGAACAAAAAGCATAAACAGGAGCATATAAAGGACATTTCTCACTTTTATTTGCCAACAGTTTATTTGTCACAGGGAAGGAAATAATTTAAAAACCCGAGAGTAGCCCTCCAAGCTATCCGCTCGTTTCCCAGCTCTTCCAGGCAATGGAAACCTCTCTCCTATCACTGCAGCTGTGAGCGCCTCCCTTTCTCTCCATTTCACTGCTGTGCGTGCCAGCCTGGAATATTGCACAATGCCCTCTGTGAGCCAACAACAGCTCCGTATGGAGAACCTGACAGACACCAAGGTGCGCGTGTGACAGATGAGCAGCCGGTATGAACAGAGGTAGGTAGCACACAGTATGAATGGGGGAAGTGAGCTGGTCAGAGAGGGAAAGTTACATGATGTGCTATTACAGCGGGTTTCAAACTTTTTTTTCCCTCATGACCCAGTAGAAGAAAATTGTGGATGCCGCAACTCAATGTAATTTGACTGGAGTGTGAGCTCTGGAACGGGCGCTGAGGATGAGAGTTTTGGGGTATAAGAGTGGGCTCTAGCTTTGGAGGGGTATCAGGGCTGGGGCGGGGGGGGAAGACAGCTTACTGCCTTCCCTGGCAGCACAGACCATGCTGTGCCCCAGGAGCAGCCAGTAGCAGGTTCCCAGCCAATGGGAGTGTGGTGCTAGTGCTCGGGGAAGGGGCAGTGCATGGAGCCCTCTCCCCCAGGAGCCGATCCTGTTGCCGGCAACTGGTCACCTGATCGCCTTGCAGTGAGACCCTGACAGTCCATGCCCCAGTTGTGAGTCCCGACCTGCAGTTTGAAAACCACAGTGTTATTTAGAATGTCCTTATGATTGTACTGATCTAGCTTAATAAGAGGGACGAGCAAAGAGGAAAGCCACACAATAGCTCTAGATAAGGGCGTCCAATTCTTTACTTGGGAAACAAGGCAAGCTATTCGCTTAAGGCAGTGGTTCTCAACTCGTTTCAGTACATGGACCACCAGGCCAATCAAAAAATTTTTGTGGACCACCTCCAGCACATGTAGCACAGGACGAACGACACAGCAACCGCTCAGCACAATGGCGGCAGCTACACTGACACTCAGAGCCTCAGACGGAAGTTACTGGCAACACAACGCGGTTGCGTCCTAGGTGACGCTATGGATGACGCGTTGCGTGCTTGTGAACACGGCATAAAACAGCCTAATGGCAGCGCCTGCTCACGCCGTGTGACTTTGGACAATGTTCCCGTGGACCACTGAAAAAGTCACCATGGACCACCAGTGGTTCATGGACCACCAGTTGAGAACCACAGGCTTAAGGAGTCATGGGTGCAAGGGAGATGCAAGCTTGTGTTCTCAGGCTAGGAACCTGGAGATCAAAAGAACACTCGACACTTAAAAAGGTCCTTTAAGGGGGGGGAGGGAGAGGTAAGTTCGCTTGTCAGATACTGACTTCTCAGGAGACAGCTTTAAGGAGGCTGTGTGCTCACTGATGATTACCGCCATCACTGGCCTAGAGGGAACAGAAGTGCAGGCTCAGGACTTAAGTCAGACCTGCTGATGCATTCACCACTGGTGTCAGGGCCCAGTCTGAGAGTGGGAGAATTGTGTGATTCCACCCCAAGAGACAGGAAGAAGTGAGGGAGACCTGACAGGCAGCAGGCTCAGAGACCAGGAGAGGTTAGAGGTGCAAGCTCGCAAGGTGACCCCAGGGTGAGCTGGTGCGATGCAGAAGGGATAGAACACCAAGTTCCCTGCCCCAAAGGGGGTGCAAGCTGAACAGCAGATGTGAGATGATGGGAAAGCAGAGAAGGGATGGAGTAGTGCCCCCTCCCCAACCATACTGCTATCAGCTGTTGCCTTCCAGCACCCCATCCGCACTCTAACATCTCAACCCATCATATCTCAAATGTAGCCCGTGTGCAATTTGGGGCAGGGAACAAGTTCCTCTGTATGGTCTGTGAATCATGAGCCTCCTCCAGGGAGCTAGTCAGTACTCACCTGCTATGCTCGAAAATCCCCTTTCTCTGACCTGCGTTCTAAAGGGGGAGCCCAGGTTTCGGCTGCAGAAGCCCAGAGCACCAGCAGCAGCAATGCAGTGCGGTGGCTGGGAAGCTGCCACAAAGCACCTTTAACAGTGTATTCTTCAACAGCTGCTTTTGCCAAGCCCTGCCTTTCGTTTCCAAATCCGCACTCTGCACACTTCCTACACGGACTTTGTAAACTAACATTTAAGCCACTGGCAGGTGAAAACCACTGGATTAACAACACTATAACCCACTGCCTGGCAGGTACAGTCTGTAGGGAGGGGAGGAAGGGAAAGAAAGCAAAAGGCAAACTCTCTGTAGAGGAGAAAGAACTTGGGGACACGTTTTAAGCCCTGAAGGCAAATCCTTGCCATCAAATTTGACACACTGGATCTAGACCTCTGAACACTGACCTCTCCAAAAGAGGCAAATGATACTTTTCAAATTCTATTCCCACAACCACTGTGTATATAGCAACTTCCTAGAAACAGCCGACCTTCCGATAGCTTTCAATAGAATGTCGTCCGACTTTGTTGTTACTGGTCTTCTGTGCTGAGGGTCTGCAATCAGGATGGTACAAGTGAACTTTGGGCTTGATGATGGAACACAAAGTCTCTATCTGGAGACAATTTAATATAATTAAGAATGTTAAATATAGGGTAATTGACTAATCGAATAGTCGATGCAAAAATGCATGGACTATTTGATTAGTCAATAGGGGGTGCCTCCATCTTTGAAGTGTAGCAACAGGCTGTTGCTACACTTCAAAAGGCGAAAGCGCCGAAGCCAGGGGTCGGCTGGGGACTTCTTAGCTGACCCCGGGCTCCGTGCAGCACTGCTGCTTTGAAGTACCCTCCTCTTCTCCCCTCCCTTGCTGCCTCTATCTGATAGAGGCACCGGGGTGGAGGGTGTGTGGAAGCAACTAGCTGACTATCCTGTCAACTGTCCAATAAGTATTTGCTTATCAGACAGTCGACTAGTTGACTAGTCCTTCACATCCTTAAATGTCATGCGACAAAATAGCTTGGCTGAGCTGAAGGGAGCAAGCTAGCTAGAAGATTTCTGGTTTCAGGTGCTTGCTCTTGTAGTCCCGGGTTTTGCCTCCCCCCAAGGCCCCAAAAATATAGGTAACATTCAGATTTTAGAAGCAGCAAATGTTCTTCCCCCTGTTCGTTGCTTCCTGAGGCTTGGCAACCCCAATGCAGAAAACAGTGTGCTCCTGCTGCTGCTGTCCCATCAGGAAAAAGTGGTTTGGCTCCAGCCCCACCCGCTTTCTCCTTAGGGTATGTCTACACTTGTACCCTCTTTCGAGAGAGGGATGCAAATGAAGACATTTGAAATTGCAAATGAAGCCGGGATTTAAATATCCCATGCTTCATTTGCATATTTGCGTTATGGCGCTATTTCGAAACAACAGATGCTGTTAAGACACGGTTATTTCGAGAGAAAACCCTTCTCTCAAAATAACTGGTAAACCTCATTGTATGAGGAATAAGGGTTTTCTCTCGAAATAACCGCGTCTTAACAACGTCTGTTATTTTGAAATAGCACCATAACGCGAATATGCAAATGAAGCGTGGGATATTTAAATCCTGGCTTCATTTGCAATTTCAAATGTCTTCATTTGCATCCCTCTCACGAAAGAAGGTGAAAGTGTAGACATACCCTTAGGCTCAGCTCCCAGGCTGACTTCCAAGGCTGTGAAATCAAGGGATTATCCTGCTCTGCACCACCTGAGGCTACGCGCGACACCCAAACCCACAGCTCTGGATGGGCTACTTGAGAGGGCTGGCTGATGCCAAGCCACAGAAGGGTAATTAACGGGGAAATCAGGTTTGCCTGAAGCATGGCCAATGGCACTGCCTAGGAGAACCACCACAGAATGAGAAGAGCCCTCACACGGTAGGTCTTCACTGCAGGCCGCTTGAGAGATCCGCAACAGGGTCGGCCTAACTTGAGTGTGCGCAGCCACACAGCAAAGCCCGACTGAAGCTACCGTGCGCTCTCCCTGGCGCTGCACTCGCTCGTGTCTGCAGGACTGCGGGGGTACATCCCACACTCCTCTGTGCGGCAGAAGTTGAGCTGTTCTGATTCTCTGCCAGCAAATTGTGGTAGAACTAGTCCGTCCTTCTGGATGCATGGGGGAATTGTGGGATAGCACTGGAGGACTATCAGCACTCGAGAGCTTCAGTCTGTATCCTCGCTGCACCGCGGGCAGGGTACCAGCCCGAGTGAAAGTCTCATTTAGCCTGTAGCCCGGATGAGCCAGCTACCATGGGTGGAAAGCACCACCAAATGTGGGTGACAGGTTTGTGTGTGTGGAGCGAGAGGCAACATGTGAGTGAAGCACCCAGGACAACTCTGCAGCAGACCATGGCAGACTGGAGAGGAGAGAGAATGTCTTAAGTAGGGAGGATCCCGGCTTTTCCCCAAAGATTGCTAAGGCAGAAGGACTGCCCTCAACTCTGCCATCTTTGCCACGGGGGTCAAGTCTAGGCAGTGCTGCCTCCCCAAAGCATGGACAGACATCAAGTGGCTGCCCTAAGAGTTCACTTACAGGGTGTGTCTACGCTGCAATTAGATGACTCAGGCTCCCCTGGGCTAAGGGTCTATTTAACTGCAGTGCAGATGTTTAGGCCCAGGCTGCAGACAAGGTCTGGGACCTTCCCACTTCCCACGGTCCTAGAACCCAGACTCCAACGCATTTACATTGAAATTTAAAATTTACAACCTACATTAAGGCTTCACCATCTATGACAATTATGTACAATTAAACACTCAAATAAAACTCAGGAACAGGACATATTTGTTGCCAAGTTTTAAAGAATATCCAACCCCAGAGCTGACGGGAAGTCACTGGCTAAGCACCTGGAACCAGAGTTTGGTGCCGTGCTAAACAAGCTTCTCCAGGTCCAAAGAGAATATTTTCTTCATTTCAATGATTAGTTCATTCAAAAGGTAAGAAACCAGTTGGGAGTTGAAAAGCAGAAAAGCTTGTTTTCCTCTTACTGTCTATGAATAAAACTGGGTGCCAGAGGGTGAGATCTACTAGTTCTAAAACCCTGAAGAACATATAGTGTCCAGAAATGAAGAACTGAATTTGCTCATTGCTAATAATACTTTCTATAATTAAATAAATCAGTCTGAAATACAAAACATTTTGTTAGACCTTTTCCTTCCATATCCAGCAATTTAAGACAATTTTATTTCATAAAAATATTTTAAATACCGTTCTTGTGCATTTTAATTGAATTCCAATTTCCATCCAAATACAGCTTGACAAAAACCATAAGAAAAAAAATCACCAGCTAGTAAATAAGAAATGCATTATTCACTGTTTTCTAACATAATAAAAATGTAAAATGAAGACTGAATAAATGTATATTGCTCTATAATTGCTGAAATAAACGTGTATAGATATAGCATATCCTTGTGGTTAACAAAAAGCACCAAATGTAGCTTAACAGCTATATTTATTTGCAAATCAACGTCATTTGCTAGTTACGAACCAGTGAGAATCAACCTTTCATTAAGAAAGTAGCTAAAAAGTATAAATGCAAAATCAAGTATTTAGACCAAGGTGATTTAAATCAGTGATTTAAAGTACTTGGACTTAACTCAGTCCACCCTGATAACATGTGGATTAGTGCCCCCTTTGGAGAATTAAACATCAAGATCTTGAATCTGACATGGCTAGATGTTAGACAATACTCCAAAGCCTGGATAAATGACAAGAAAGATGAACCCTCTCCATGCCCTAGAAAAGGGCAGGAAGGGTGGGTGGGAGTACTGAATTTGCCCCTTTGTCAGGTTCTGAGTAAACACCTCTTTTATCCTTTACGCTCTTCCCTTGTCTCCTGCTACTATAGCTTAGACACCCACGGATACTGGGGCAGGTCTCAGCAAATAGGAATGAAATGAAGCTAGATGATCACAATGCAACAGATAACACAGCCGCAGTGGCAATGGCTACAGTAGTTAAAATAGTGGCATCTGCCATTGTCCTTCCACTGTTGCTTTGACTGGTGGAGTTGCACTAGTGGAAATTATAAAGAAAAAAGCTAGTACAGGCAAAGGTGGGTAAGAGTTACCCTACAAGGGATTTATATCTGGAGCACTCAACCTTAAACTGCTGAGACAGCCGTTTACTCAGGTGCACAAACATCCCACGCTCTAAGTGCCAGACTTGCAAGAATCTCCCCTCTTCCCCCCGCCCAAGCTTAAGAGTTTTAAAATAATCACGGATGAATCATTCGGAAAATGTTCTACACTTGTTCTTCAGTTGCTGCCACCAACTGCGCAGCTGCTACTAAACTCCCCGGGCCCACCTACATACACACTGCAGAGAGGATGCCCTCAAAGCTGTAATCAGCTACGGACTGTACTGACTTCAGGTAGCTCAGTTTCTGAGCTCCTCCGATCTTCCATACACTTCACACATCCGGCCCGGCAAGGCTTTTAACCGGGCCCGCAGCCTGCGACACGGAGCAGTCCCACGCTGCTCAAAGCGGCTAGCTGCTCCCTGTGGCATTCTGTGCCACACTGCGGGGGAGGCTTTATGTGCTGCCCCCGCCCCCAGCACATGCTTACCAACACAACCGGTTAACTGGCATCTGGGGCTTGGCCGAGTCCACTGGGCCAGGGGCAGGGGCTGCTCCAGCAGCCCCCCCACCCGCGGCCCGATGTAGCAGGCCAGTTAGCCAGTTTAATATATCATTTAACCAGTTCATATTTTAAGCAAGATTTTACATCTGTATCCTGCACCCCAGTCCTCTATCCCGAGCTCCCTTCTGCACCTAACCTCTGTCCCAGATTCCCCACTCCCGCCACAGAAAAATGCGGCCCTTGACCACTTACCAAAATCTGGGCATGCTGCCCCCATCAGAAATGACTGCCCGCCCTGCAATACAGCCTGATCTATTTTTGATCACACTATGACCTTGCAGATGACAGGGAATGCCTGGCTCGTTCAGACCGCTTGTCCTTACATTCCTGGGGACTCCCACACATCTCAGAAGCCATCTTACTGTCTCTCTGATGCACAGGCACCCGAAACAGCTATCTGTGGGGAAAAGCCAGAGGATTGTCACAGCCCCTTCAGGGAGCCTGCAATGTCTCTCTCCAAAGGCTCCTTCGGGGCTGCTGCCCTCAGCTAGGATTGTCATGGTTCTAGCAACCCTGGAGATGGCCGTGTCACCTCTGGGGGTTCCTAGCTGGACTGCTCCATCTGTAGCTCAGGAAGCGTGGGGGTGGAAAGCCTACCCTGTCTGAAGGAGGGCGAACCTCTGGCTGGCATGCGCTATTTGTGAGGGGCCTTCTCTCTCTGGGAGGGTGAACAAGCAACAGCTGGTTGGGGGAGCACAGCAGAGTGCCCACGCTCTTGCTCGCTGGCATTTCTACCACCAATCACAGCACCTAGGCTAGCCAAGTTGAGAGGTAGAAGAATCCTTCTTTTTCCAGTACACACACACTTCTGTCCACTGGGACTGCCAGTCCGGGATGTCCCTTCCTTGGTGAATTCTTCTCTGCCCACACTGCTTTCCCCTCTTCTGACCAGGGATGTGAACAGGTGACTGGTGAACCAGTTACCCAGCAAGCATCACCCAGTTAGTACCGGGTACCAGGGAGCAGCCCCGGACAGTAGCCCACCCCAGACAGAGGGCTGCTCCAGCCTTGTGGGGGTCGGGAACTGGCCCCTTCCATGCAGCAGGAGCCCATATCCCCATGTGCAAGGTTGCCCCCCCTCCGCGCAGGGGGACTGGTGGCAGTAGCAGCCCCATGCATGGAGCTGGGGGCCAGGAGCAGATGTCAGCTCCCTGCGTGCTTGGCTGCCAACTCCTGCTGCTGGGCCCCCCAACATGGGGGGGGGGGCAGGAGCAGGAACGGCCCCCACCTCCCCACATGCTGGGCTGCCACATGGTTGGACTTACAAAGACATGTGACCAGGTCACCTGATGCTGGAAACCATTTTGGATGCTGGGCTTTTCCACACAAGATGAGAAGAGTTTGATCTGAACACACAGGATTCCCACCTGGGGCAAAATCTATAGAAAGGCATGAAACCAAACAACAGGGGCTGCTGCCAGATGCCAGGAGACCCCTGGTTACCACCTAAGATGACTCCTGGAATCATCTAAGACTGAACACGGGGGAAGGATCAGGCACAATTTGGGAGGCTGCCTAACTTGGGAGAAAAGGGGACTAGAAGTACTGTTAGGGTAAGCAATTGCATGTAACACGTTTCTTAGAGTAGTAAACTTAGCTGGTGCATTTAGTTTTATATTGCCTAGTAACTTACTTGGATCTGTTGCTATACTTGTAATCACTTAACTCCTATTTTTACATCTAATAAAATCATTTGTGTTTATTAATAAACCTAGTGTTAATAACTGCTTCCTGGGGGGATAACAGCCGTGAAGTGCTCTCTTTCATTGATAAAGAGGTTGAACAACTTATGAGCTCGCTCTGTAGAGACAATGCATAGCGAGATGGATTTATTGGGGGGTTTGGTCCCACTGGGACTGTGCACCTGGGGGTTTCAAGTCTCTCTGACTGAGTCTCAAGAGAATCTCTGCGACTGAACCCATCACAGTAACATCTTACAGACCTTCTGACAGATGGGAAAATGGGCCATGCGAACTCTCACACTGGGAGAGAGATGAATGAGGAGACGGATGTGTCTCAGAACGTAATTGTAACCTTGCTAAAACACACAGACTTGGCAAAGGAAGGTTCAAATATGCCCCTGTGATTCCACTATAGTACTGAAAAGAGCCTTGTTTTTCAGTGGACAAAGAAAGACTCAAGAAGGATAAATAATACAGGACCTCAATTTAGAGAAAGACTTTTCCTATTATACTTGAGAGAGACCAAGATTCTTGTATGTCTAGCCAGACAAGAAGCAAATTCTGCTTACAGCAGGAAATCAGGCAGTTTATTGTCTTCGATGTAAAAGCATGTTTTAGAACAGGGGTGGGCAATAATTTTTGCTCAGGGGCCACTCCAAGATTTTGGCAAGTGGTCAAGAGCCGCATTTCTATGGAGGGAGTGCGGGGTCTGGGATGGAGGTTGGGTGCAGAAGGGAGATCAGGGTAAGGGACTGGGGTGCAGGAGAGGGAGTGGGGTCTGAGATAAGGATGTTAAAATGCAGATAATCAGTTAATCGAGTAGTCGATGGATGGGGGGGGGGGGCGCTCGCTATCCCCGCTGCGGCTCTGCAGTTTAAGTGTAGTAGGAGCCAGGCTGCCTCTAAGCAGTCCCCGCAAGCGCCGCCCTGGGAGCTAACCCCATGCCGGCTCTTGCTACATTTAAAAAGCAGAGGAACAGCATCTGAGAGCAGGCGCGAGCCGGGAATCGGTTGATTCCCGGCTCGCGCTTGGTCCCCCACCATGCCTCTGCTTCCCCTGCCCCCCTTGGAGACGGTGCTGGGGGGAACCAGCTTTTAAACTGGCTCCCCCCTGCACTGGCTCCTGCTCCCCACCTTGCTAGGAAGCTTGGTGAAGTAGGGGGTTGTGACCTTGGGCAGGGGATTAGGGTGTAGGGGTGCAGGAGTGAATTTTGACCTGGGGGAAGGTTTTAGTAGGGGGGTATCGGGTCTGAGAGGAAATTGTGATTGGGGACCACGTGCAGAGGATTTGGGTGGTTACCTAGGACAGTGTTCCCAACCTTTTTGATACCGTGGACCGGCAAACCCATTCATAAGCTTCTGGCGGACTGGTAACATTTTATTTGCATGTTTGCATATTCATTATGGTAATTAATTTGAAAGGTCACGTGCTGTTTTACATCGCATCTGTACGCACACAATACATGTCGTAACGGATCAGAGTTTGCAGATATCTACAACACTTACACAAATTCACAGGAAGAATTACCCTCTGGCTGCTGGGTGGGGCAGCCCCACCCCAGGGGCAACTGGGCCCTGCAGGGGGGGGGTGCAGGAAGGGGCACCCCCATGTCAGGGGACATGTGACGCACCGTATTTAGCACCTGAAATTTTGTCAGGGGCAAAGGAGCTGGTGCCCCCAAGTGCTACCACCAGTAGCCTCTTCCCTTCCCCCCTACTGCCCCATGGGGTGGGGGAGCCGTCATTGTATCTCCCCCATCTCCTTCTGTATAACCCCTTCCCTGTGTGTCTGCTTTCCCCAGCCAGGCTGCTCTTGCTCCCACAGCATCTCCTCTCTGCATCCCCCCTTTCCCTCCCTGTGACCCCCTCAGAGTTTCCCTCCATTGCACTCCTGCTCCCCAACCTCCCTTCAGTGCCTCCTGCATCCCCTCCTCATCCCTGTTCCCCCTCATCCCTCTTTATCTGCCCCTTCCTCTCTTCAGCCCCCTGATGACCCCCCTAGGGCTGGTTCCCCCCACCCTGCACAAGCTAGGAGCTGGCAGCAGCTTCTGTGGGCCCCAGGCAGGGATCACAGCCAGCACTGCTGGGAGCAGCCTGGGGCCAAATCCTCCCCCTGAAGCCTCGAGGGGCACAGCACCTGGAGGAGAAGGGGGGGGTCTCTCTTACTTGCCCCTCAAGTGCTGCCCGCCCTGGTGCAGGCAAGGGCTGACCAGGCTGGGGGCGCTGCCTTGGGAGAGGCTCCTGGGGAGCAGTGGGACTGGCCCTGCTGGAGATTCCCCCTCCCAGCTGCAGCCCAGGCTCCAGGGGCCCAGCAGCAGCCCTCCCCCACCCACTGGGACTTGGGGATCCGGCCCAGACTCACTGCTGCAAGTCGCTTCCTGCTGCGGGGGCTGAGCCCAGCCCTGGCTCCCGGAGCCCCTGCCCGTAGCTTTTGGGTCCTAGCAAGCAACACGCCACACTGCAGCCCGTGCCCCTGGGGGCCCTCCGCCCCTGGGCTCGGGCAGTGCCCCTACATCAAGACAGCATCATGCAGAGAAGCCAATGCAGCACTGGGCGCAGGGAGAAGAGACGATCCCGGGGAGAGGGGAAGGGGGGTTCCTGGGCAGACTGGGCCTTGCTCCAGAGTCCCCCCAAGCCAATCATCAATGCATAGGCATGGCCTGGCAGTATGCCGCAGCCCCGGAGCCAGCGGTTCGTGGCCCGGCACCGGTCTGCGGACTGGCGGTTGGGAACCACTGACCTAGGGCAGAAGGAGGTGATGACCTGGGGCCGGGAGTTAAGGAGTGGGAGAGGCTGAGGTGCCAGAGACAGACTCTGGCCTGGAGTCACTTACCTTAGGCTGCTCCCAGCCAGTACCAGTGGTCACCAACCCATAGATCGGGATCTACTGGTAGATCTTGGAGCCTCTAACAGGTGATCCTGACCGGTTTGGCTAAGAGGCTATCAAGTGCCAGCACTTCAGCTGTCCCTCCCCACACTGCTGTGCATCACCTGCCCTTTGCCTTGGAGCTCCTCCCTTCTGCGGGGGAGCCTCCTGCTTGCTGTGCAGGGCAGGGGAAGGAGAAGAGGGGCGCTGATGTCAAGGTGCCCCCTCCCACTCTGCATCCTTTCTCCACAGAGCAGAGGGGGCACAACAGGACTTGGGATGGAGTCTGCTGGCTGCTTTTGGGAGTGGTGCAGGGCCAGGGCAGGGGTGAGCCTGCCTTCGCTCCACTGCACCACCACCCAGGAGCCACCTGAGGTAAGCAGTGCCCAGCTGGAGCCAGCTCCGAACCCCTGCCCCAGTCATGAACCCCCTCCTACACCCCAAACCCCTACCCAATCCTCGAGCTCCCCTGCATCCAAACGCCGTCCCAGAGCCTGCACCTAGAAGCCCTCCTACATCCCAACTGCCTGTCCCAAGAGCAGCTCAGAGCCCCTCTTGCACTCCAGATCCCTTAATCCAAGATCAGAGCCTACACCCCAACCCTCTGCCCCAGCCTGATGAAAGTGAGTGAGGATGGGCAAGAGAGGGAGGATGGAGTGAGCAGGGGCAGGGCCTTGGAGAAGGGGTGGGACAAGGGTATTGATATTTGAGGTAGATCTTGGATTGCATTCCAAAAGTGATCTCATGCTCAAAAAGGCTGGAGACCACTGCAGTAGTCCAACAGGGTCCCTGAGGCAGGCTCCCTCCTGCAGCAGCCCCAGCCACATGGGCTCCCTCCATGTGCTGCTCAGGGCCATGAGTCCCTGGGCCAATAGACTTTGCAAGTGCGTGCTCCCCTGCCCCTAGGCCAATTGGGTCCTGGGGGCAGAGGCACTCATGAACCCCCCCGCCCCCTCCCGGTCAGGGTCACGCAGCACCTAGAGGGAACCTCCCGCCATTTTGAACAGCTGGCAGAGCTCTGTCTATGCGCTGCACGCGCCGGTGGGGAGCGAGAGACTTCGCACCGTCCCCTGCCCCCAGCTGTGATGATTGGCCTTAGGGGAACACGCATAATCTGCTCCCCCACACCATGGGCGCACGGTGCAGAGGCAACCACCAGTCATTTTGAACAGCTCGTGGTTCGATCCACACGACGAGCGCCCCTGGCGGCAGGAAGAGACTTCTTACGCTACCCTGCCCCAAGCCAATCAGGGGATCTAGGGCTGGTGCAGCACACGAAGTCTCCCCCCTACCAAGGAGGGCCATGAACCGGATGAAATGGCTTGGTGGGTCGAATCCAGCCCACGGGCCATATCACGCCCACCCCGTTTTAAAATAATGTTGTGTGTCTTTTGATCAATTTTGGTTTTTAGGCATCTAAAGAACAATTAAGTCTAAGAGGGGTGACAGACCCTTATCCTTAAATGATGGAATTCACTGCTCTTTATTTCAAAAGATTCACTTCACCAGTGTGTAGCAACTGTCGGCATCTCATATTAATGCTGGGATAGCAATAGAAATGAGTCAAATTGCTCATTACTATTGCAGGTATGATTTTTGAAGTCCTAACATATAAATATTGCATTTTTAGAACAAAAATTGCCTTGTTTTGTCAAATAAAATAGCTGTACACTGATGGGAGGCTTGGATCTACAACAGACGTACCTAATTTGTAGATTCAAGGCTACAGAATTGCATGTGCATGTTAAGTAGGCTGCCATTAGATAATTATTGGCATTAGGTTTGATGATGTTGGACTTATTGAATATACCTATAGTGCAGCTGCTCCTCCAGACATGGGTTAACAGCCACATTACTACCATTAAAATCAACTGGAAAATTGACGACAGTTCATTGTCACTAAGAACTTCATAATAAACCACTGATTGTAACTACTCTGACCAATGACAGAGAGATATTGCACACAGAGAATATACTTTCTACTGCCCACCAGGGCAGGGGGAAAAACCAACTGCTGCTTTAGTTTCCAGTATAGCTGCTGTGTCTGCACTCACCAAATAAACGTTCATTTCTTACAGCGAGATCTTCCAAGCTAAACAGCCAAATGGTTTGTGTGTGTAATCATGTGCATTTCTGTGACTATTACAGCTGAAGAAAAAAACAACCCTCCATTCTGAAACAATCTGCCTAGTTTCATCAACCATACCAAAGTGCCCGGGCTCTTGCTTTTGTTTCCCTCACATATTCCATTTTAAACACATAATTAACCTCAGTTTCTATCCAATTTCAAATCCCTCAAAGTACAAAAACCAACTAATCCAGTGCACTCAGTGGCAGATTGCAAATTAAATCGTTACTACAGCTCCCACCTGTAGCTAAAAGACACGAGTCTTCGGAAAGATCTGGGCTCCTTCTCAATTTCTAGCTATAATTTCTTAAAAGAGTTAAGAATGAACCTAATAATCCAGTGGTGATATTTCTATGAAGTGAATTCTGGCGTCAGAGCCTCTGCTAAGAGCTTTCGTACGTCACTTTTCTGCACTAAATAAACGGCCACTTTTCAAACCAGAATTTTCTTTTCCCCCAACATATTTAGAGAAATGGTTTTGAATAAAATGTTCAGCAACTGCTTGATACAAATGAATCACTCATTTTACCACTCTTAGGTATGGTGATCTACAAAAGCTGCAATCAAAGCATAAGAATGGCCACAATGGATCAGACCAAAGGTCCATCTACCCCAGTGTCCTGTCTTCCAACAGTGGCCAATGCCAGATGCCGCAGTGGAAGCAAACAGAACAAGTAATCATCACGTGATCCCTCTCCTGTCATCCATTTCCAGACAAACAGAGGCTAGGGACACCATTCCTACCCATCCTGGCTAATAGCCACTAATCTATGGTTCTATAAACAGACACCTATCAGGGATGATCTTGACAGTGCTTGGCCCTGCCACAAGGGCAGGGGACTGGACTCAATGACCTCTTGAGGTCCCTTCCAGTTCTAGTGTTCTGTGATTCTATGGAGCTAACCTCCATGAATTTATCTACCTCTTTTTGAACCCTGTTAAAGTCCTAGTCTTCACAACATCCTCTGGCAAGGAGTTCCACAGGTTGATTGTCCGCTGAGCAGCAAAGTGAAAGATTTGAGGGTGTTTAGCCCTAAATTTCTCTATCTGTATCTGCCCTGAAGATGTCAAAACATAAGCCGTGGCTTCTAGTCACTGCCACGCCCACCCACTGCTATGCTGTTTATTTATACACTCATCTGTAGTGCTGGACACATGAATACAATAGAATGAAATCCAAGCAAATCAGAATGGTCCAAAATTGACTCCTCCCATCTGCACTGAAATTGCTGTCCTGCAAGATGATCCACACAGGCAATTATCCGTTCCCACGTGACTCTCCACTGACTTTGATGGTGCTCTGTAAGAGCAGCGCCCTTGCAAGAAGGAAACTCTCCCAACAACCTATTCAACATAGTGAAATATGGTTTCGCTGCACAACTTGATAGTTAAAACACCCAGACTCCGACTGACGCATGAATAAAGTGAGTTCCAGATGCAGTAACTGCATGAATGTCCTGCATTCTGAAATTACACAGGGAAAATTAACCCTCTGCAGCCATGACAGTGGACATCTCTAAACAGATACACCAAATTCAAAGTTGACCTGCAAGGCACATAAATGTGCCACATGGCCCACTTATTGGGTATATTCAGCCCAGATTTCTGGAATTGGATCAATTTTCATTTAGTTTTTCTGGAAATTACACAGAATTCAAAATTACTCCAACTGTGTTTCCCAAATACTAGACTTTGGGATGGGTGTCAACAGAACTGTGAGAAAGCTGAGCAGGACATATCACTAGCAAGGTAGAGATGTACATGAAGCTACATATAAAATCAGGCCAAGCTTCTCCATGAAAGGTAAGACATCCTTTAACGAGGTGTTTAACGGTAAGAAATCAACAGTAAATTCAGAGCTTCCATGCCTGAAAACAAGCCCAAGGATACTAGAATGTAGAAGCCATTCTAAAAGCTCTTTGAAAGACTAAGACAATTTAATTCTATTTAAAATTCTTGTTTTAAACAAAATATGTTTTGTGATCAGCGTAAGATTCAGTTCTTGCAAGGAAAGGGAAATGGGGAGAGCTAACACTGTCAACTGCTTATCAAAAGCAATGGCCAGAGGTTTGCTGCGTCTCTAAAAAGGAATGTAAATATCAATTCTCACCCAGCCACAACAACACAGGAACTCTCTCAACTCAACTTCTCTATCCATAAACACTGCTCTGATTTAAACATCAATTTTTAATTCAAATCCAAGCAAAATCCTGTAACACCACACTTTAAATTGTTGATCAGTCATGTCCATGCAGGGGCCTCACATCAGTTTAGCAACATCCATTTCAAAATGGGTTTAGTTAAACCAGCTCTACTGGATTGTACACAAAGGCCTCTCTCTGAGCTGGAAGAAGATCCCTTTCTATTCAGGGGTAGAGGGTAAAAGTCTTCCTTGAGCATGGCTCCTACGTGATTCTCTAAACCCAGCCATTGGTCCAGTCAGATACCCAAATTAAGCCTTCAGCTTTACAAGGGTGGTTGAATGCTCCCAATTCTCCACCTTCATTCATAGTTGTTTCTCCTAACCGACCAGCATCACCCTGGCCTTGTCCAATGGAGCTGCCGCCAGCTCCATGCCCCAATGGCCACCCCAGGATGGAGCAACTGAAATAAACACAGAGCTGGGATTGTCATCAGCCAATAGCAAGGACCCCTCATTAGCCTCCCTACAGGTCCCACATATACCCAGAATATGAAGGACGAGACATTTGTATCCTGTACTATCCCTTGGGCATGAGAGTGCCCTTGGAGTTGACAAGCAATTACCTAATACAACCCATGGGGGTCTTTCAGCTTTAGAACCCCCATATAAAATTAAATTTGAAAATGACAGACTATGTTAAAGCCTACATTTACTGTAATCTACGACAATCATTTAAATTAATACAAACAAATAATATGTAAGCACTACATGTGTTGCCAAAGTCTCAAAGAAAGTAAAAAACTAAGGAACCGGAGAAAGTCACTGACCAAGCACCTGGAACCAGAACTGCTGAAGCGTCAAATGACCTTTTGGAGAGCAGTCGCCTCCTCTCCTGCAGGTGCAGAAAATTATTTCTGTTTATTCAATAACTAATTCATGCAAAGTTGGAAAAACAACTGGGAGTTGAGGAAAAGCAGGGAAGCTTTTTTTTATTTTTCCAATTTAGAAGTAAAAAATAAAGTGTGCAAGGATGAGATCTACTAGCTCTAAAATCTTTAAGAACAATCAGTTCATTTCACTTACCACAGATGATTTGTTTAGTAACTCAGTTGAAAGGCAGATTGTGCTTTGATAAACTTATAAAAGAAAAAAGTATCCCGCATATTTAGGGTAATTTTTATTTAAAAATGAATTTTAAAATGCTGATTTTGTGCATTTTAATTGAATTCTAATTTCCATCCAAGTGCAGCTTGAAACAAGTGACAAGTAAAAATTAAAACTCTGAATAAATGTGTCTTATGCTATTAACTATTTAAACTTTGTGTATATATAATATATTCTCCTAGTTAGCAAGAAGTGGTGCCAAATCATACTGAAGACAATCGACCATTTCTCTCTGTTTTTAGGAAACTAAGGTACAAATGCAAAACCAGATTAAAGGTGACTATTTTAAGCAAGCCACCCTGCAGCAGGATAAATCCAAGATGAGTGCTTTAGTTATTCCTTTAAAGACATTGACTTGATAAGAAAGTTGTAACCTTCTTCATCTAATAACATTGCCTTAAGAGTATCACTAAATGAGCAGCTTAAAGCAAGAGCGAGCTAACTACAGCCTGTGGGCCACATCCAGCCCGTTAGACCTTCTAGTCTGGAGGGAGCGGGGTCGGGACAGCTTTGCCCAGGAGCCAGCCCAACTCCCAAGCGGCACAGCAAACAGGAGTAGCAGGTGATCCAGCCTGCCCAGAAAGGCTAACTTTTGGCTCCTCTCCTTCTGCTCCTCTGCCCTGGTAGGCTCAGCTCTCCAACGTCTGTGTGGTGCACTCACCGCCAGCCCTGATGCTCTAGGCAGCCTGGCTGCAGCTCTGGCCTGGCTGTTTGGGGAGGCAAAGCCTCCTCCAGCCTTCCCTAACCAGCCCTCCATACAATTTCGGTACCCGATGTAGCCCTGAGGCCAAAAAGTTTGCCCGCTCTTGCTTTAAGCTGATCATTTAGTGATACAATTAAGGCAATTTATTAGAATGAAGAAGATTGCAAGTCAATGCCTTTAATTTTCAATATTATTACGGCATAATCATCCATCGATCTTTGCCATCTGTTGGATGTTGAAGGTAAACAGAAACCACTCGGCTTGTATGAATTGACGCTGGATGGCCCAGAATAGGGACTTACACTATCACACACCTATTTCAAAGTCTTACTCGCAAGATCACCAAACTTGTTCAAATTATTGTACTACCGTTCCATTTCAATAGCCATTTTATAAAATGCACATTTGTTCCTGACTTGCCATGCCGAGATGACCACAGATCTGTCCAGTTCTCCCACTTAACTTCTGACAACGTTTACATTTACTTTGAAAGAGATAAAGATAAGTACTTCCGTCCACTTAAATCACTTGTTTCCTATTATTTCCTTCAACTTTGGTTATGCTGAGTCAGATAAATTTATACTGAAGTTTGATAATCAGCACAGTATTTTCAGCATTAATCAAAGGCTTTTACACTTACTATAATTAGAATGAATTATCCATCAGGGCATTCAACTCTGCAAAGACTGAAAAATAAAGATTAGCTAGACAGCATCATGTTAATCAGACATCACCACCTTCCACAAATTCCCCGGTTCTTGCAACTTCCCCACCTCTAACATCCAATGACAGTGAATGTCACCTATAATCATGTTCCCCTCCAATCACCCATCAGCTCCACCTATTTTCCCTAATGTCTGTCTTATTCAAGGAAACATTTCAGAGTGACACAAAATTTCAAAAACAGAGAAACCAAATACCGCTAAATTGTCTTAAACCAGTTGTTACACAACATTGCCTTCTTGATTACCAATGCCAAAACCAAACCACGAGACTCTGTCTCAGATGTTTTCTAAAACAAAGTTAATTATTCTTTAACAGAACAAAACAGTGGCTGGGAGTTTATGATTGTAGTAAAGCAAGTATGACCTCACTGTTCAACAGGAGGTTTCGTGACTCCTAGTTTATGGTGCAAATCAAGGACACCCACAGCGCCAGATGGGCATCCATTAGAGGGGAGTTCTTAGATCAAATTTAGATAAAGAAAAGCAATAGAAGAAGAAATCTGCACACATAAAAGAAGAATGACACGTAACCTGGCAACTTAACAACTACATCAAGAGTTCCAAATCTTTAAAACGTGCACATTTTATCAGAATACTTAAATAAATCTGCAAAATAGTTCTGAGGCAAAAGTTAAATTCCTGCTCTTCAGACAATCCGATTTGAGGATGTCTGAAGAAGGTTAATGAAAGATTTAGTCACATTCACTACCATGCTACTGTCAATTTTGGAAGCTGTGTGTTAATGCACGAGATATTCTGAGGTTACCTTCTTTGAAGTTCGCTGATCCATAACCAATGTCCAATTAATTTGCAGTAGCCTACCTATAATGACTATTGGCCTTTTCCTTCATGTACACACACACAGTAGGTGATATAATGCCACTTTTTATTTTAAACAATACTCTCCATACTCCATGAGTGTAAACATACCTTCAGGAATATATCATGCTAATAACAGGCTTATATTAAAATATTTGCTCAGACCATTTAAATTATATATTTTCAAGAGGAGGAGGAATTTAAACTTTAAGCCTCTTATGCTGCAAAGATCTGAATCCAATTCAAAATGCATATTCACAAAAACAGAAATAGTTTAACTTCTAACTGTGCAAATTCTTCTTTATTCAATTTCCATGGAAGCCAAGCAATATGCAGAGGTTACATGTGAAGAAGATTAAACAGACCTGCAGATGTAGGAGTCTGAATGGAAAAAAAAGCTAATATCAGTGGTCCTTCAATAAAAAAAAAATAGAAACTATCTTACATACAAAACTGGAAGAATTGTGAAAATGTTCAAAACAACCAAAGGCCATGAACTAAGTGCTTATATATAACACAAATCTACGTATGTAAATTGTCCAATTGGCTTCAAAAGCAGTGTTCACAAGAGAAAAGCAAAGTGGGTTAATTTAAACTGAAGTGATTTTAATCATGATTTAAATCGTGGATTTTAATCTTGTTTTGCATTTGTACTTTTCAGTTATTTTCTTAAAGAAAAGGTTGATTCCCATTGGCTGGTACCATTGGCTGATACTTCTCCTAAGAAAGGTTGATGGTCGTTGGCTGGTACCATTACAACATGTTATTCTGCAATTAAATATAACTTTCTCCCCTTTTTTATTTTTGTTAACCAGGAGAATACTAGATCTGTAGTCATGCAAGTAATTCTAGAGCTTAATTTAAAATGTATTCATATTTTTAATTTGTATATTGAATTATGTTAGAAAAAACAGTAAATTATACTTTTATATTTTGTAGATTATTCATTTTTACTTGTCAAGTTTTATTTGGATGGAAGTTCAAATTCAACTGAAAATACACAAAAACCCTTTAAAATGAATTGAGAGGTTATAAGTTAAATAAGACTGCCTTAAATGTGCTGGGTATGTGAGAATAAAAAGGTTTACCAAAATAGGGTTTTTTTAAACAAAATTATTTATTAGATGTTGGCAGTCTCATCTGTAGTTAGTGAATTTAACTGACTGGTCATGCTGTCCCTCAAGATTTAGAACTAGTAGATTTCATCCTCTCACTCCTAGTTTTCATTCGGAGATTGGAAGGGGGAAAAAAACAAGCTTCCGTGCTTTTTTACAACCCCCAACTGGTTTCTTATGTCAAAACGAACCACTCATTGACGTGAACTAGCTGAATAAACAAATATGAAGAAGAGGCTATTGCTGTCAAAAGCTGATTTAGTACTTTAATAAATTCTGGTTTGTTAGGCAGTGAAGCTTAGCCAGTGACATCTACCAGTTCAGTGGTCTGAATTTCTTTAAAATTAGGCAGCAAACACATATTGCTTTATTTTTAAAAACATTAGTTACAATTATTTTAACATATTACAATGAGTTTAAGCCTGAGCATAAATTGTCATAAATTATACATACTTAAAAGTAAAATCCTGATTTTTGTAAATTAAAACTGATTTTTTTAAAATAATTTTTAATCCACTGTGGAGAAAGGTACTTAGGCACTTAATGTTTGCAGGAGCAAAGTCTTATTGTTTAAATATCAGACCGCTCAAAACAGTTGGCACACTGTACCCTTGGAGGATTTTGGTTAGATGACCTTTTCTGCCAGGATGGATTGGCAATTAAGAGCTCAAATTACTTTTAGCTGAAGAGCTTTTTTGGAGGGTGGGGGGTAAGGGGATGGAGTGTGTCCACCATACAGTATATAGCCTCTTTGCACTATGGGTCCTCTGAACCTACAGTGACACATATTAATATTTGTTAAAACTGTATTTCTATTCAGTAATACAGGATTTGGAAATGCATCATCTCTTAAGTGCCCATTGGTGGCAAGAATTTCCAAGAGGCACTTGACCGTGAAAAATCTGTAGGCACAGTGATGCACGGTTGGGCACAAAATCTTACAAAAGATGAATAGCCCTGTTTATTTTTGCTGAGATGCTCAACCTGTGTTTAATGCCATTTCATACTGCTCTGCTCTACTATGAAAGCCTTTGAACTTAATGAACCTTATTAAATAGTACCACTATTTCAGTGGCGTGGCCTTAATATAGTTTTAAAACCCAGCAAACACGTATTTAACCAATACATTCACAGTATTTTCCCCAAATTAGATCTGAGAAATGCAGAATTGCTGAATGCTCTTTTGATAGCTTGTTTGAGGTGCAGTTCTCTAGAACAGGTATTTCCAATCTTAGAAGCTATTTATCACTTAAATAAAAAGATACTTAGATCTTAAAATGTTCTAATCTCCCCTTAGAGAAGGCATCCAATTGCTCAGCCAAACTGTGCTTCAAGAAACGTTCAAGGTTTATTAACTCCCCGGGAAAATCCCAGGATGTGGGATTTTGGTTTTCAGACTCTTGATTAAACCAGCAGGGTTTCACATGAATTCCCCCCTTTTGCCAAAGTTTCACATTCAACATTCCCTCCTCAAAATCTGTACGAAAACAAGGATCAAAATGAAAACGCTTCAACATCTGCAGAGGGCTCAGGCTTCGCAGAGGGAGGGATGAATTTCCAGCTGCCAGTCTAAAGGGACTGCTGAGTGAGATTAAATCCATAAATACCTTCTCCTAAGGCTGGGGCAGCTTTGATCAGGACACTTTTAGCTGCTTCATTTTATAACCCTCGCTAAGTGGACAAATTTTAGCTTAAGATGGTCTTTAAAAAGGCGATTTTATTTCAATGAAATAAGGACACATTCTGGACGTGTTCTTTGATTCAAACACTGTCACATATCATAAAGATCACCCAGCTCAGTTCAATATCTGGAATTGAACCGAACTTACAAATCTGTGCTAGCTGGAAGGACATGGAAGGAATGACAGGAAAAAGTAACTGATTTATGAAACGCAATTATGTACAGGAAAGCGAAGGCCTTCAATGGAAAACAAACGGCTAAATTTGGCAACTTCTACTTTTGGATGGCACAGGGAGAATCCAGTATCAGGAAGCCTTTGAGGCCAAAGCAAAAACACTTCCAGGGACTGCTATGCACTCCATTTGGTACAGAGAAATATGATGGGCCCATCACTCCAGCAACAAAGAACGTGTAGTCACCAGCCGTCCGGTCACACCAAGCATCCCATTCCGTAGTTACACAGAAAAGCCCTATCACGAATGCATAAAATTGACAAACCCACTACCGCATGCTGACACTCCTCCCGATGAGCCAAATGCAAACCGGAAATGCAGCTCATTTGAATCACTCTTCAGTGTACATGAGAGGACCACCCAGGACCACGACTGATGCATTAGCCCTACATCTTTCACCAGCCCTAGCATCACATTGGGCTCTCCATCAGCTCCTCAAGATTAGAAACATGGGTTGGGGATGATTAACAGAAATGATAAACCGCCAAGCACAATTCTCAGTGTCCACAGATATTTCAGACTGACTAGCAAAAAAAAAAAGCTTGCATGCCAAACAAAATTTCCAATGAAAAGGCAGCAGTCATCCCCAAAATTGATACAGGTTGGACCTCCCTGGTCCGGAACCCTCAGGACCTGAACCAGGGAATTTTCTGGATCAGGGGAAGTCAAGGCTCCCCTCCCGGCCATCAGCCCCGCTCCTGGGCACCAGGTCCAGCCACTGGGCTCTGCTCCCAGCCCCACTGCCACCAGCCCCAGCCAGGACTGCTCTCCCCACTGCTGGGCAGCGTTCCTGGCCTCTGGCCCCACTGGCATTGGCCGGGCCACCCCCACTCTCAGCCAGGCTCTCTGGTCCAGCAAGACCCGTGGTCCAAGCAGCTTTCATAAAAGTTCTACAGTCACAGATCACTAGCAATTGAGTTCTCTCACTAACGTACCTGAACTCTCTCCCCTCACTGTATCTCCTGGTTGACGTGGCACGCTGAGTAGCTGTCTCCAAAAGCAGCTTTTGAGTGAGCCTGCTGGACGGGGCTGAATCTCGGCTAGTTTCCTCTTCGGTGTCTTGGTCACACTTCCACTCCTCATCCTCGTTAAGAGTAGGCAAATATCCAGGCAGTCCTTTCCCTGTCCCAGACCCTGAGCTCTGATCACTATAAATTTTAGGACTTTCCCCACCTGTCCTTGTATATTCCAAATAAATATCGGACTTAAGGAACAAAGGATAGGTATTATCTTCGATCATGCACTGAATCTCAGTTTGGGCCTGGTCAAACATGTCAGGATCAATTTGCAGTTTCATGACACAATCTTTTATGAAGCTTTTAGTGGCTGGTTTGATTTGCCGGGACACGATCCCATTATTATCCAGAATGTATTTTTTGTAAATTGCTTTAGCCAATTTGAGCCTCTTTTCTTCATTGGCGACACAGGGCTCTAGCTTCCTGAAGCCACTGCAGGCAAACCAGAAGTCCAGCAAATCTCCACAGTCCTCCTGCTTCAGGAAAGTCCTGAACAGATTTATCCCATCTTGATCATCCAACAAGGAGTGCAGCGACTCGGCCCATCTCAAGTAGGGTGGAGTCGGAGAAGCACTCCCCTCGGGCTCGTACCCCAAATCCAAATCAGAGCGCCTTGGGGTTGCTGTAGAAGTCTCATTTTTAATCACGTCACTTTTCCCAGAATAGAAGCCATGGCTGATTGGCCTTGGATCCGTAGAAACTAGCTCACCCTCCTCACCAGGGACCGGTGGCCTTGGAGCATCTTCGGTGAAGCTTCCCCCAAGATCCAAAGGGAAGCCTTTCCCGTGGATATTCATTTTTATGGTGCCTGCTTGCACAGGAACAAGGAGGGACCAGGCTAAGCCTCAAAACACCAGTATCAGGAGTTCCAGAGTGAATGTGTTTGTCCTGCTGAAACAAAACGAGAACAAAATTAAAGATACTGCAGACAAAAATTCTAACGTGACTATTTTTAGAGCACACCAATATTTCTATTACAGAGGTATTGAAACAAATCGATTACCAATCCTAAAACGATTTATATATTTCATAAAGGGGAGATTTACTTGAATTTTAACATGTATATCCTAAACTCATAAAATAAGCAGTAGTTTTACATAGCTAAATACTAGGTAAATTCACATCTCCATAACAATTTTGGAATTTCTTTCAGAGTATGAGAAAATACTCTGAAAATACTCCCAATTAGCGCTAAAAATCAAGAATATAATGTAATCAAGCCATATAAGTTCCAATACAATCACCATTACACACTATGAAATTCCCGTACAGTCCTTGGCACATTTTGACATCACCTCAGCACTTGAAAAGCATTTTGAGCATTAATTAGGGTAAGTGAATAATATCCTTTAGTGAAATTAAAAGCATCATCATTCCCAGAATATTTTGCATATTTCTCAGTGACACTCCTGTAATAAAGGAACATGATGTAAAAATTGTGTGTATGGCACAGCACTATTGAATATATCATCATACTTCATGGAGCAGGAGCTATTTACCGAAGTTTCACATAAGCTAACAAACATTATTTGCTGCTGACCCTGAGAACAGTCCTAGTCACCACCTGAGAAGAAATAATCAAACAATATTTAAAAAAGTAATTTGAACCAACATGGTGCAAAAAAAGTGTGTCTGGAGACAGGAGTAGAGTTGAACAACCTCTGGTACCTACTTGTGTACTAATTCAATATAACCTAAATTATTTCAAGACACTAACAAAAGTTGAGTGTTGCAAAATAATACTGGGTAAACTCAAAAACCTGAATGCTGTAAAGCTGCAGCTGTCTCACAAATCACTTCTTTAGATGGACTAACTCAACTGCATGTGAAAATATACCTAGGAAAATAATTGTGAAATAAAAGCCACTCTCACAAAGCAAAGCCCACACAAACCAATGCATCTTTCGGACAACTTTCCCCCTGAGCTGAACAAATACAGCTAGAAGGTGCCCTTCCTGGCCTTCAAGACACCAAACAGTTTGCGCATCATCACAAAACAAGACAACATGGGAAACAACCAGGCTAACTGATTTTAATTCCCAGGTAACTGTGGGTTTCAACTGGCTTTTGTGATCATGAGGCCAAGAGATACAGTTACTCAGCACAGCTACTGGGCCAACACACACACACACACACACACACACACACACGCTATTCTGAGGTTTGCCTTAACACCTGCAATTTCGGATACTATTATTCCGCACTCTGCCCTGTTTACGGTACGTTTCTCGTCCCTTACGAGAGCAGCCCGGCCCCGGGGTTTACCTGAGCCTCACAACACGGACCCTCCAGTCCCCAGCCCAGGCACCCCGTAAAACGTTGCGCCCTTTCCCACCGCCTGGACGCTCGCTCGCCCACACCGACCCACAAGCCATTTTGCTCCGAGGCGCAGGCCAGGCTCCCTGGAGCCCGGGCAAGGGGGGAGGCCCGGGTGCGACTCGCCAGGCCAGGGCGCCCCGGGGACACACGCGCCGCCTGAGGGCCCGGCGCGGATCGAGGCCTCGGTGCCCAGCGCGGGATTTTCAGCCTGTCACCCTCCCCCCTGCCCGGATCGGGGCCCTCCCCCGCGCCGCCCGGGGCTCCCGAGGGGCGGCCCCTGCCTCCCGGCTCCCCGGCCGGGCGCTGACAGCAGCCGCGGCTCCGCCTGAGCCGGCAGGACGCGGGGCCCGGGACCCCCGGGGCCCGGCCCCCTCCCGCGGCCCGCGCTCCCCGCACGCCCGGCCCGGCCCGGCCGCAGCGGCCTAGCCCGGCTCGCGGCGGGCCCGTCCCGGCGGCCCCACAATGGGGCGGCCTCCCCGGCTCGGCCTGGGCGCCGCACGGCCGGGGCCTGGCTCCGGTCGCTCCCGCTCGCTCACCCGCTCGGCGCAGCCGCGGCGCGCGGCCCGGCCCATGCGGCTCAGCAGCGGCGGCGGCGGCGGCAGGCGGGGAGCGCGGGCGGCGGCCGCCGGGGAGCAGCGCAGGGCGGGCGGCCCGGGACCCCCATGGCCGCGGCCGCGGGCTCTGGCGGCGACACGGAGAGCGGCGAGCCCCGCACGGCTCAGCCTGCGCCGCGGCTCCAGCCCAGCCGGGAGAGACCGGCTCCGCCGCGCCCCCCGCGCCTCCGCCCGGTACTGCGGGAGAGCCCGGGCCCGCCGCGGGGCCCGCGAGCCCGAGCCGGGGGGCGCAGCAGGGCCCCGGCGGCTGAGGAGAAGCGGGCGCCTGCAGCGCTGCGGGGAGCCAGGCCGCTCCGCACAGCCCCGCTCCGCTTCCCGGGCGCGGGTAAGACGCGGACGTGTCCGAACTTTGCCAGGAAAGCGCAACACCTGCCTCTTTGCGAGCCGCGGTCCTGGACAAGCTGCCGGGGATCCGCTAAGCTACATTAAAAACACCCCCCGTCTCCATCTCCGCAGCCACGGGCACCTTCACACAGCCCGAGCGTGTCCCCTCGGCAGCCTGCAGTGAGAAACGCCACCGGCGCGCTCAGCCCCATCACCGGCTTCCCATTAGCTACCTCTGCAGCTGCTGCACACGCCTGGCTCCTGATAAGGAACAGGCTCCAACTCTTTCCTCCCGCCTCCAGTCCTGGGAGTCAGGAGGGACCAGGGAAGGGGGGAAATGGAAGGCCACGGCCTGAGAGACCCAAGTTTGTACCTTGGCTCCAACTGCAAACACTTCTGGGGTGTGGCAGAGGAGAGCCCTGGTCTTCCTGGGGGGACTGAGGCAGAGGCACAAAAGCGAATGCTACGCCCTAGCTCCTGGAGTCCTGGTAACATCACAATCTCTGTTTTCATAGACACAAACAGTTAACGTCTAGCCTGCCTGGGTGGGTGGAACTGTTTGAAAACAGGGCAGAAGCGTCACGGATGCCGGAGTCTGCAGGGAGCCTGACCCAATAACTCTGAGGAGGGGATTATGCTCCGTGCACCCCGCAGTGTGAGCCCCCCTACTCTGAGGGGCTTGGCCCACCCACTTCAGGTGCTGGGACAAGAACAGGAGAATCCTGTTGCTCCCAAAGGGAAGGGAAACTTGCTGCTGCTTCTAGGCAAGAAGTGGGCTCCACGCTGCTGTACCTGCCCCTCCAAGCATGGAACTGAGGGCACTGCCACGTCAAGTGGGCAAATGGGGCCACAGGGGCCAGTTGTGGGGCTGTTCCCAAAGGCCTGGAGAGCCTTCATCCAACCCAGCCCTGGTGGGAGACCCGAACAGAGCGATCATCTTTGCTGATTGCAGTAAGGGAAAAACCCTGTGAAAAACAAAGGACAAGGCTTTATTTGAAGGGACATTTCCCTTCGCATCTGTGATTTTTCTCGTGTACATTTCTCCTGCCTGAAGCATACCAGGCAGTCAGCATCAGCTTCAATGTCATGTGTAAAACGGTACTTATCCATTTTAATACATTTCAGTACATCTTAAAATAGAGGAGGGACAGGTTCCCGCCTGCCTGTTGGGGTGAGATTCAGCTCTCGGGCTTCACAAATGAAAGAGGAAGAAGATGGACTTTGTGAACAGCGGGCAAGATCCCTGTCCCCACAGAGGAGCCAGTGGACAGCCTGGATCCGTCAGCTCTGACCCCAACTAGCTGGGTTTTTCCTTTTCTTTCCCTTTATTTGTATGGTAGCTTGTTCCTTCAAATTAATCATAAAACTTAAAAAAAAATTCAATAGGCTTAGGAGCCTGGGGGTGGACCATGGAATGGGGTTGCCAGTTACCGCTCTCCATAACAAAGCTAGGGCAAGACGAGCTGCCTGCCTTCCCTCCACCACCACCTGCCTTATCAAGTAGCTGCTCCCTAATGGGTCAGTTCTCATATAGCACCTAGTTCCAGCGCAGGATCCTGCTCGGCATGCTGGGAACAGGGGGGAATGAAACAATCAGCAGCTGTGATTGGCTCAGACAGCAGGGGGGTTCCCTTCAGCCCCTGAAAGGGGCACAAGTGACTCAGCTGATGTGCTGATGCCGGGGTGACTCAGATCCCATGGGCGGGGAAGGGTGTAGAATAGTCCTGTTCTTTTTCTCCCAGTGGCTCTGATCAGGAGAACCTCAGCCAAGAACAGTCCCTTGGAAAGGTGCCAGCCAGAGCAGTGCCCAGGGAAAGCCTCATTCTCCAGAAACCTCTCTGACTCCAGAGCTGAAGCTGGAGAAGGAGGTCTTATCAGATTCCCAAAGGTCAGTAGGCAACACAGTTTAATACCATGTGTCTGCTTGAAAAATAGTCCAAGCCTTACATGTGTGTCAGTGGAGGAGGGGATACTTGTCTTATCAGTCACTCTTTTCAGGTCAAACAGCTAGAACTGGTTAAAAAACAGACAGTATAGTCTCTGGCAGGGGTCTCAAATTCCCAGCCCATGGGCCATCTCTGGCTGGAGCAATTGCGCAATCCAGCCTGGGACTCCTGGCAGCCTGGGGAGGGGGATTGTCCATTGCCGGCCCCCAAGCCCCGCCCCTTCATGCCATCACTCCTCACTCCACCCATGGCACCCCATCCCGGAGGATGTGGCTTCAGGGATTATGGAGGAAGGGGGCCTGGTGTGGCGCAGTAGCAGTGGGTGGGCCCCCCTCACTCCCTGCAGCAGCAGGAGTAGCAGGGGAAGTGGAGCACACTGGGCAAACGCACTCGCAGGGAGTATGAGGAGCATGCCCACTGCAACACCAGGCACCCCCCTCCCCATGATCCCTTAAGCCACATCCTTCAGGGATGGGTGGGCAATAGTGGGAAGGGACAGGGCTTGGGGCAGTAATGGACTCCCCCACCAGGCGTACCACACCATATTGCACAACTGCTCTGGCTGAGGATGGCCTTCAGCCTGGGAGTTTGAGACCTGTGGTCTCTGGTTTCCCTAGTCAGATTAAATACATTCTGCAGCTGGAGTCGACATACGTCCTCACCAAGAAGTGGCATTTTCGGGGAGCCATGTGAAAAGCAACATGAACTATAACTCTGAGAGAGGCATAATTGGAATCATGTCCTACCTAGATATAGACTGTTTTTTAAAAAAACTAATGGTTAAATATAGGGCTGTCAATGAATCAGTTAACTCACACATTAGCTCAAAAATTGCAGCTTTAATCACACTATTGAACCATTGAATACCAACTGAAATTAAACATTTTGGATGTTTTTCTACATTTTCAAATATATTTATTTCTGTTACAACACAGAATGAAAAGTGTACAGTGCTCACTTTCTATTATTTTGATTGCAAATACTTGTACTAGAAAAATGATAATAGTATTTTTCAATTCGCCTCGTGAGTACTATGGTGCAGTCTATCATGAAAGTGCAATTTCCAGATGTTGACATTTTTGTTAAATAACTGCACTCCAAAACAAAGTAAAACTTTAGAGTTTACCAGTCCACTTGTTCCTACTTCTTGTTCAGCCAATTTCTAAGATAAACAAGCTTTTTTTTTTCAGTTATGGAAGGGTCTTACAAGAAGGAGGGAGAAAAATTGTTCTCCTTGGCCTCTGATGATAAGACAAGAAGCAATGGACTTAAACTGCAGCAAGGGAGGTTTAGGTTGGACATTAGGAAAAACTTCCTACTTGTCAGGGTGGTGAAACACTGGAATAAATTGCCTAGGGGGGGTTGTGGAATCTCCATCACTGGAGATATTTAAGAGCAGGTTGGGTAGACATCTATAAGAGATGGTCTAGACCGTGTTTGGTCCTGCCATGAGGGCAGGGTACTAGATTGATGATCTCTTGAGGTCCCTTCAAAGTTCTCGTGTTCTATGATTCTATAAAGGTGCCCACCTATTTACAATGTTGCTTGAAAGTGAGAACAGGTATTTGCATGTCACTTGTGTAGCTGCTATTGCAAGGTATTTATGTGCCAGATATGCTAAATATTCGTATGTCCCTTCATGCTTTGGCCACCATTTTAGAGGACATGCTTCCATGCTGACGACACTTGTTTAAAAAAAAAAGTGTTAAAATTTGAGACAAAACTCCGTGGGGGAGAATTACATGTCTCCTGCCATATAGTTCACGTTAGCGCAGTCTTGGATGATGACCCAGCACATGTTCATTTTAAAAACATTTTCCCTGCAGATTTGACAAAACGCAAAGACGGTAACAGTGTAATGGCATCTGACTCACATGATGAAAATGAAAGTCAGCCTGCACTGCTTGGGATCATTATCAAGCGGAACTTATTATCAGCATGGACAAATGTTCCCTAGAATGGTGGTTGAAGCATGAAGGGACATATGAATCTTTAGCACCTCTGGCATACCTTGTGCCGCCGACTGTAGCACTGCTATGTGAACTCCTGTTCTCTCTTTTAGGTGACAAGAAGAGGGCAGCATTATCTCCTGCAAATGTCAATAAAGTTGTTTGTCTGAACAAGTGGTTGAACAAGAAGTAGGCCTCAGTGGACTGGAGTTTTATATTGTTTTGTTCTTGAGTGCAGTTTTTTTTTGTACACAATTCTACATGTGTAAGTTCAATTTTCAGGATAAAGAGATTGCACTACTGTACTTGTATTAGATGAACTGAAAATATTATATGTTTTTATTACAATATTTGCACTCTAAAAAACAAAAGTGAGCACTTTACACTTTGTATTCTGTGTTGTAATGCAAATCGATATATTTGAAAGTGTAGAAAACATCCAAACCTGTTTAAGTAAATGGTATTTTATTATTGTTTTAACAGCACAATTAATCACACTTTTTTTAATCGCTTGCCAGCTCTAGTTAAATGTTACCACATTTAAATGTGTAATGTTTCCAGGCTCAGGAAGAGTTCTGCACAGAAAGGCAGCTCTGTGCCTATTACTCATACATGTGGGTGTGGGGGTGTTAGCCAGGAGAGATTTGCTCTACCAGGTAATCGCAGCTGAATAGAGCTTTTCCTGTTTAAAATGCAACGCTTCTCTGAAAAGCGACTGTACAAACACCCCGCTCTGACTCAGCAAACATCTGCCTGGGCACGTTCCAGTGTTGCCAATCCCAAAAGTTCAACCCCCCTGGGATAGCTCTCCCAGCATCATGAGTGGCTTAGAAACAGAGATTGTGTATGCAGGGTCTGTTTTCTGAGGTTTGAGTTCCAAAGAAAAATTAGCCCCTCTGTGTGTCCACACGCCTGTGCCCGGGAGTGCACATATAGATGTATGCATATGCACAAGTGTGCATGCATTACCAGGGGCAACGTGTGTATGGGGGTGGTTCCTGCACTTTGGGAGCCCCCCAGAGCCAAGTGCGGCATAGGCAACTAGCAGGGTCGTGGGACTAGCAAGGCCGGGGGCCAGGACCTCCACACTCACTGACAGCAGTGGAGGAAGCAGAGCAATGGGGCCCCTGCTTGCTGTGCTCCCTTGATTGTGTCATCCCGAGGGTTGCCAGGTGTCCGGTTTTCACCCAGACAGTCCAGTTTTTGCGGCCTCTGTCTGGTAAAAAACCCGCAGAAAATACTGGTATTTTCTGTTTTTCTCGGACAGAAGGCCGGTGGGAACATTCTTCCCCTGCCACGTCTGGCGGGGGCCGGGGGAGCAAGAAGTACGGGGATTTTTTTTTTTTGCTCAACAACTTTGGTCCCCCTTTTTGGGGGTTTTTTTTGCTCAACCAATTTTTTCCCCGCCATGTTTGGGTTTTTTTGTGAAAGTATCTGGCAGCCCTAGTTATCCCACTTCCCCCCAGGACTGTGGCCCCCCCCAGCACCTGTCTGGCCCCTTGCCCCTCCTGCCCATGGCAGTTGGGGGCACCACCTGTTGCCCCTGCTCACAGATGCTTGTTTCTCCAACTTGCTCCCCACCAGGCCTTTAACCTTGTCCAACTCTCCCTTCTGGCTCCCGGCCCCCCATCCCAAACCTTGCAGCTATTGCCTTTCCCACCACTGGGCTCAGTTCCTTTTCCTCCGCTCTCCGTCCTCCAGCCAGCAGTTCTGGTCCCTGGCCACCTCCCTCCCAGAGCAGCACCCTGGCTTCCTCTCCCGAGTCCCACTGCAGGAGCTGGAGAGACACAGCGGGATGGGAGTGCATCAACGTGCAGGTTGGAGCAGCTGCCTAAGTCCCGTTCAGTGTGAGTTACACAATTAGCTAATTTGCATAAATCAAATGATCAATCCCAGGCCCAAAACCAAGGGATGAATTTGATAAGGAATTACAGGACAGGAATAGAGTTAATGCCCGTCAGCATGGCTTTACGGAGACACCACGCGTTTGGTTGATAAAGGTAACTGCCTCCACTTCGATTTTTGGAAGGCATTTGACTTAGCCCCACAAAGCAGTCTGATTATCGATAGGGTAGAATATTTTAAGCCCGGTAAATGGATTAACAGCTGGCCTGACAGAGCTCAAAAGGAGGTATGAAAGGGGAATTCTGCAAATGGGGGTGTTGCTAGCGGGGTTTGACAGGGCTCGGTACTAGACCTGATGCTTTTCCACATTTCCATCCATTCTTTGGCAATAGCTAACGATGAAACTCACAGCTGATAAAATCTGCATCTGACACAAGGGTTGGCAGAGCGAAAATGAAGATCTGGAGGGATTTCGATCACATTTTAAAATATGGTTGAAAGATTGAAGGAGAGCAGGAGAAAATTGCATTAACGAGAGCTAGAGAAGATCTAAAGGGGATTTGATTACACCTTATAAGGACTTTTGTGGGGACAGGGTATAGGGTGTGTACACTAAAGGCCAGTGTGGTAAGGGATTGGTGTGGGCTAGAGAGGCCAATTCAAATCCCTGGAAGCACCTGCAAGAGACAAAGTGCTGGGAGGGATTGGGTGGTGATTATAAAGCCTGGAAGTTTGCAACAGGAAGGGGCTGAGCTGTTCTCTGGGAAAACTGGAGAAGAGTCTATTAGCAAGGGAGAGTGGGCACAAGAGGGGGGGCGGGAGGGAGTAGGGGAAACCAAAAAAAGCAGAGCAGAAGCAGAGGATATTGATGACAAGGAAAGCTGAGAAAGGAAATGAACCGAAGGGCCGTAACTGTAAGATCTCTAGCCAAAGAAATAAAATATGAGGATGTTAACCCTGTGAAAGTGGCTGACTGGATTTTTTTTTTAAGTCTTACAGAATATAAGAAAAGTTAGGGGGTCGCAGCGTGGGGATAGTTTAGTTGAATGTAAATACTAGGGAACTTAAAAGAAGTTGCTGTCTTCTCAAGTATTTGACTGAAACAGTCAGGCAGTAGAACTGCCTAATGAGGAGGAACACAAAGCATGAGGTGTTAGTCACCCATTTACTAATTAAGCAAACAAGGAAGAGTAAAACAAAAAAAAGCAGTCATGTAGCACTTTAAAGACTAACAAAAGATAATTTATTAAGTAAGCAAGCCACCCACAGCCATGCTGATTCAATGTAAGGGAGGGGCTCTGGAAAAGTTACATAGAACCAGGTGATATATCCCCTCCTCCCGCACCCTGGGTTTTGTATGTGCCAATGGTATGGGCGGGCAGGCCTGCCCACTGGGGGGAGGGTGGGCAAAGAGGGCAACTGCAAGTCAAAAGGTCCCAGGACTCATAGCAGCTATGTCTGAGCCCTGGGACCTTTAAAATTTCTGGGGCCCTTTAAAATAGGTTGGTGCGCTCCAAACGGTTCTAAGGGCTGCAGGGGGAGTGCCGGTGTGGCGCGCTTCAGGCGGCTCTAAGGGCTGACTGCCCTGACTCCGTCCTTCTGAGAGTATAGAGCCACCCCCCACCTTGCTAGGGGCCCATCCTGGCTGTCGGCTCCCCTATGGGCACTAGCAGCTGTTTATAAAGGGAAAACAAGATGTAGTAAGTGTGCGGGAGAGCGTTCTGGTGAAAATTTCCTAGAAAGGGACAAAGTTCAAATGTAGTAACTGAAGACAGAGCCTCGCTCTATAAAAATATGAAACACTGCCAAAGAATGATCGACTAGTAGTTAAAAACCATGTATTGCATCTATGACAGAAGTGATCAATTGCACATCACAAATTGAGAAGGATCAGCAAACATGAAAATTATAGCAAGGGCAGCTGAAAGCTACGTGTATGTTAGCAATCTGTCAATAGAATGTATTCACGTGATTTTGAGTGAGGTTAACGACAAAATATGACTAGTACGGGAATCTCAATCCTTTGATGGAGTGTGATCGCATGAGAGCAAAGAACTAAAAGCAAATATCCTGGAAATGAAAACTATACCACATGTCGTATGTATCCAGGAAGCATGGTGGACTGAAAAGCTTGCTTTTAAAATTCCAGGTATGTTGCCTTTAGGGAAGACCAAAAGCTAGGAAGAGGAGACAGCAATTGTACTTTCAAAGGGAAAAAATTAAAGTACATAGCAACAGAGAATGAAGTAAAAAGTCTAGCATATACTGGTGTTGAGATCTCAGTGCCGATGGCACTTTCTGTAAGGATTTATAGTATCCATAGCCTATGTGGGAAGTTAGAAAATTTAGAGCTACAAGAAATTGTACAGAATGCTAAAAGACTTTATATTGTGACCTAATCATCATAATAGTGGGGCAATAAGGCAACTGATAATGGCACATGCTTAGAAAAGCTCTTTGATTAAAACAATCTAGAGGTTTTAAGCAATGGCACCCCTACCAGATGTAATGCAGCAGATGGTAATTTTCCTTTTTTAAATCTGGGATTTATAACAGCAGATATTGCAGCCAGTGCCCTGTGTAAGCTGAGTGCTCGAGGGGCCGCCCAGGAGAGATTCAGGTGTTGCCCGGCTGATTAGCACAGCGCCCACATGTGGCAGTATGTATTCCTACTGATGGTGCACAGCTGCACATGCCTTGGTGCACATAGCAACATTTATTCACACATGGATGGAAAAAATGTAGAGGGAACACTTACTGCAACCAGGGAATATATAAAGAAGGAATGGGGAGTGATTATTTCCCGATACTTAGTCCTTTTCAAGGGCAAGGTAAGGCTGAAAGTAATAGAAAGTTACCCACTTAGAATGTTAAGAAAGCGAATTCAGGGCTCTTTACAGTTGTACTGAATGTGTGGAAGAAAACTGTGAGTGATGACATGGAGAAGGTCTGTCGTGTAGGTCTGGCCTAAAATATCAAAGTATCCCAAAATTAAAGATTCATTTGCGCAATGAAATGAGGAGCACAAAACGGCAATTAAAGAAAAAGCCAATAATTTTTTAAAAAGCAAAAAAACGAGCAGTAAAGATTGAAGGCGGTAGCATAAAAATTTACCAAAATAAACCAAAACAAAAAGCTGGAGGAAATGCTGTGGGCAGATAAAGAAAGATACCAAGACATCAGAAATACAAACCCATTGGAAAGAAATGAATCCAGGCTAGCTCCTAGTGATAAAACAGTTAAAAGGTCTGATAATGAGAACGTAGAAGTTTTAACGGAAACTTTGCATGGGGTGAATAATGATGAAAATGGGAGTGCAGGCAGTTTTCTGCTAGTTTAAAAAGACAATTGAAGGGAGTCCTGAACTATTGTGTAGAGGGAGTAAAGATACTGTCCCAACTGGATGGGTTTTTATATGAGAACCTGAAATGAGCTTAGGATAGCAGCAAGAATATATCCCTACGTAAAGATAATATGAGCACAATGATGTTTAAATCTCTCTGGCAGCAGTTTGACGTGTCTCCTGGAATTATATGATACCATGGGTGGGAACGTGATACTGGTAGGGTCGAAACATGCAGAAGTAATTCCAATATGAGCACGAGACAAGCTAACTGCAGAAGTGGAAGTTTATAGATCTATTGCCCTTCTGTTCTGCCTGGGTGAAACAATGGAGAGAATGGTGAATGGAAGATTGGTTGCCTACTTGGAAAAACATGGCATTACAGATAAGGTGCAAGGTGGCTTTAGGAGAGGAAGATGCACCACTGATCACCAGAATCATCCCATCCATAGGATGGTTTGGGGCAGCCGCCCTGGGCCCTGCACTTTGGGGGGCCCTGCAGGGCCCAAAGTAGCCTGAGGGCTCATTGGGGGTCCTGGCACTAGCAGCAGAGGTCGGGCCTCCCCTCACATTCACCAGAGTCAGTGGGAGCTCTGGGAAGGGGAGCAACCCCGCTCCTGCCTGCCTCATCATCTCCTCGTCAATGCCAAGTTGCTCTGCTTCACCCCCGAGGTGGGAAGTGGAGCGACCCAGCCTCAGCCCACTCCTGTCCCCCAAGCATTGCAGCTGGGAGCCACCATAGTGAGTGCGGGGACCTGACCCCTACTGTCGGCACCATGCCCCCCTGTAATCTCCCGGGTCACATCGCTCAGGGAAAGGGGCGGAGCCTATGGGGGCATATTAGGCCCTGCACCCTCCCTAGAGATGGCCCTGTTGACCACTTTGGTAAATTAGAAGAGGAAATTGCAAAGGTCACACAATAACTGTCTTTCTAGATAGTGAAATGGCCTACGGCGTGATCCCTGGAGGGAAGACTTGCCGTACAAAGTAGGGGCACTAGAGATAAGGGGAAGAATGTATGGGATGGACTAGAGGCTTTTTGAGTGAAAGGACCATGCCCGTCAGAGCTTGGAAAGTTACGCTGACAATCCATCATCTTGGGAAGAGTTCTCAGCCCAACCATATGTATATGAGAAATGATCTGCCCAAATGAGTGCCAGAGACAGGTGTCATTCTATTTGCAGACGATTGTGCACCGGGGGCTAGGAACAAGAATGCTGAGGTAGCAGAAAAGAGAACCAGTGATGAGTTACAAGAGACCTCTGCGGGAGGTGATGCGTGGGGATTAAAGTTCTCCACTGCCAACACCAAAGGATTGATCCTATAAAAAAGGAAGATTACAAAGGACTGTCCACTGTATCTATATGGAGAACAAATGAATAGGGTTAAAAGGTTCAAATTCCTAAGGGTGCGTCTACACAGCACCCTAAACTCGAAATAAGATACGCAACTTGTGCTACACAAATTGCGTATCTTACTTCGATTCTATTTCAAAATAGCTTATTGCTCAGCGTGTCTACACAGCGCCAAATTTCAAAATAACGCACTGTTTCAAGACATCCCTTAAGCCTCGTGGAACGAGGGTTACAGGGATGTCGAAACAGCACCCCTGCGATTTTGAAAAATATTCTGAAATAATGGACGGCTTGTTAAGATACCTCTGGTATCCCAAAATAGCCACGCTGTGTAGACGTACCCGAAGAGTAATATCTGATACTAAATTACTTTGGAAAGCTCATCTAAATTATGTTAAAGACAAATGCACAAGAAAAAGTTATTTGCATAAAAGTCTTACTTAGAACTAAAATGTGGGGTGGATAAAAATGTGCTTCTGATATTTTACAGCACCTGAAATCAAACTGGTTATTAATTGCAGTTGCCAAGCCTTTGGGTTGGCATCAAAATCAGAATCTAAATCAAAAAATTATGTAATACAAGCCCGGCACTTAGAACTGAAAGTGATGCACTTATTACAGCACATATATGCATGTTACTGCTAAATGCCAATTACATTACTGACAAAACTACAGGACCTAACTTTCTAGGTCAAAGTTAATGGAAACTGCAAGTAATGAAAGTACCAAACAAATTCTGTATAAGGACAGTTGGGAATTCAATAGGTGAACTATATTGTAGCACACTATGTTAGAACATCACCCACGCTTTATTTAATTTGAATGGCATGTGAAGTACCTGAAAGGCAAGGAAAAAGGAAATGACATTGAAACATCTGGTCATGGGGTTTTGGTTATAGATGGAAAGTTTCATATCCAAATGTGTGCTTATATTTTATATACTTAAGGGGGAAAAGAAGAGGCACTAGGTATTCCAAGTGAAGTGTCTATAGATGAAAAGTAGAGTTGGTTTTGTCAAATACTGTATAGGGAGATGGCTCCAAAAGAGAAATTTAGACTTAGTACATCTAAAAGAACATCTGATTTTTAGCTGCCATGACAACAGAACTAGTAGCAATTATGCTAGCAGCACTACATTGGATCTGGCATCTCTGCCCAGCAGCAATGGTCATTTTATTCAGATTCAATTTCAGGCCATATGGTGATAAAGATGCCTCCATATGCAGAAGTGATCTAATCAGTGACATTATATTTCTAGCAGTTAGTACAGATTGGGATACATACAGCCTTGGCTCGGGTCCCAGTGCATGCTGGGATGACGGGGGAGAAAATGACAGACAAGGCAAGTGAAAACGCTGTATGAATTGGAAAGGTTGACGGGAATACCCTCGCAAGCAGTGAAGAATTCAAAAGTGTAATATAGACACATTTACAAGAAAAATGCCAAAAAATATTGGATTAATGAAAAATAGAAGAACATTTTTGTGAATTGCACCTAGGGTTTGACATACTTCAGCGTCAAAGGGGTTTGACATACGTCAGAGGGAAAACAACGTGGTTTTATTTAGGAGTATTAACTGGCCATTGGGGCTTCAGCGGAAGTCTTGTGCTCTGGTACAGTGAGGAAACAACTGGTCCCCTTTTATGGGTCTGTAAGGGCTTTGATAAAGAAAGGTAAAAGCTTTCTGGGGAATTGAAACATCGTAAGCTAACAAAAGTTACAGTCGATTATTTAGTAACAATAATCCGGGAAATGGGATCATATTAGAAAGGTGTTTCAATACCTGAAGGGCACAGGACGGAGTGAGAATACCAGCGTAGTTAGGAATTCCAGCAGGTGGCAGGTATGGATTTAGTAGAGTCTGCTTCACCAGGACAGAAAAGGCTGCAGGGAGAAAGTCTGCAGTCACTCTCTGGAGTCAGACAAGGGAGGAAGTGGTCCAGGAAGATAGTAAGCAGGAGGACCAAGTTATGAGACCAGAGACCGACCACAGCCGCAACAGAGTGACTGCTGGCAGGGAGCACTCTGCAGGGAGCCAGCTGCTACCCCGCGCCTGGCCACAAGAAGGTGCTTTTGGGATGAGCAAAATCTTTTCCTGGGGAAATCCTGGGCCCTGATGCACTCGTGGGCCTGACGGAGAAGGCAGAACAAGAACTTGAATTTGTCTGGAAGCTGAAGCCAGACAAATTCAGGTCAGAAATCTGGCACCAATATCAGGAGCAAGGGGGATTAAGCACTGGAACAAGCTACCCCGGGAGGCGGCCAGTTCTCAGTCCCTGGCTTTCTGGTCGAGGCATTGGCCAAACCGGGGACACTGGGCTTTATGCAGGGGCAAGGTTCTCTGGTCTGCGCTCTCCAGGAGGCCAGGCTAGATGAGCTGGTGGCCCTGCCTGGCCCCCACGCTTGGTGAATTTATTATCGATAGTTCTGGCGTCAGGGGAACACGGCCTGCCCAAAGCTTGGTGGGGGCAGGGCCTAGGGTTGCCAGATGGTTTAACCAAAAATACCGAACATCCCCTCCCCCCAAAAAAGGGGGAAAAATTCTGTTGAGAAAAAAAAGGGGGGGGGCAAAATTGTTAAGCAAAAACCAAAAAAAGCATGGTGCCTTTAAATGGCCCCGCGCTCCTCACTCCCCCGCCCTCGCCAGACGCGGCAGGGGAAAATTGTCCCCGCCAGGCTTCCGTCCGAGGGAAACAGGAAATACCGGACATTTTACATGTCCAGTTTTTTCTGTTTTTTTTTAAAACCAGACGGGGGACGCGAATACCGGACTGTCCGGGTGAATACCGGACACCTGGCAACCTAGTCACTGGGCCTGGAGCTGCATGGGCCTGGGGAAAGCCGGTGTCTGTGAGGGGTGGCTCAGCTGAGGGTGGCAGCTGGGTTTGATGCAGACGCGGGGGGCCGGGAAGGGGTGCTGGGCACAGGGACTGCAGCTGGAAGTGGGGTGGGGGCTGCGGGAGGGACAGCGTGATGGCCAAGGCCTGGGGAGCAGCAGCCGTGTTGGGGCTGGTCCGGGTGCTGAGGGGGAAGTGGCTGGGACGGGCATCTTTGCTTGGCGCAGTCAGTTGTAACCAGCTGCAGATGGGAGGCCAAGGGCCTGGCACTGAACTGGGCCTCTCCTCTTGCTCTGCGGGCCCCTCGCGCCAGGGATCCAGCACAGGGGGCAGAGGGCGACGAGATCTCGGCGGTCTTTGCTGGCCAGAGGCACGGCCTGCTGCTGCTCAGAAGGCGTGTGAGGCTGCTGGTGGCTGCTACGTGTGAGTGCCACATCAGGTGCCAGATGCCTGGCAGTGCAGTGGGCTGGGGGCATGGAGAGGGCACAAGCTCCTGGCTCTCTTTGTTCTCCTCCCCTCTCCCCAGGGCAGTGCCATGTGGGGCCAGGCAAGTCCCCAGCCTTATCCATTAGGCCACCAGGATCCACCCCATCACGCTGGCTTCAGCTGATGTCCGCTGCAGCCCTGGGCAGGGGCGGGACTGAACCCACCCTGGGACAGCCTCTGCAGACAGCAGCTGGACCTGCAGCCGGGGCCAGCAGCAGCTCAGGATTCACCCAGAACTGCAGCATCCCTGCGCTGCCGGGAGCCGCGCTTGAGATCCCCAGATGCCGGGAAAGTGCAGACCAGGGTTGCACTTGTGACTATCGCCAGAGTTGCCAATAACGAGTTGTTCTACCCACCCTTAGCCGCGCCATGCCGGAACAGTCGGGCCGGGTGCTGGGACGCATCTGCCGTGGGCATGGCCTGAGGGTGGTTCGGCAGCGACAACCGTGCAAGCCTGCTGAGGGCACGAGCGGTGCCTAGCATGGCAGAGGGCACATTCACAGCTGCCAGCTCCTTACAGCTGAGAGCAACGGTTTTCATTGCTGACAAGACATCCCCCAACGCCCCCTCGCCCCGCGGCTCCTCCAGGCAGTGGGAGCAGAGGCAGGATCTTACAGCTTGCACCCCGGAGAAGCTGCGAGGGAACAGGGAGGCTACAATGGGGCATTCGGCCTTTGGATCACACTTTGCATCCAATGCTCTGACACACTGGTTCTTAAGGGGGGCCCTGGCCTGCTTTGTTGTCCCAGCCTCCCTGCAGTTGGCTCATATAATGACACCCTCCCCTGTTCCTGGTAAGGAGCCATGGGTAGAACACACAGAGCCCCCCTTGTGATCACACACTCGCTCCAGGCTGAGTCCTCTCCACAGTGCATGCGGAATCGCGCACTTGCCATGCTCCCCACGCCCCAGACCGCTTGCCACAGCATTTCCAGCTGCTGTTTCTCGCTCAGCCCAGCCAGCCCTCTTGCACGGGGAGTTTTCAGAGCCAAAACAGCTCCCCTCCCCCATGACGTGGCTCCAGCTGCAAACACACCTGCTGACAATATGCTTCTTGGCAAAAACCGGCCCGCCCCTTTGCGTGGGCAGTAAAGGAGATGAAAGGGCCAGGGAGGAATCAATCAATCCATCATTCCCAAACCGCCCCAGGGCCAGAGATTTCCACACTGTATTGAGTCCCTTTCTAATGCTTAAACGTTGCAAGCGAAAGGGTTGCTTATTCCAGGGCACTGGTCTGGCACACTGAGGACTGGAGTATCCTTGGGCCATTTGCTGAATCATTCATCCTAGTGCTGGGCACGATCCTCTGGCAGAATTACGCCTGAGACCTGAGTTATTCCCTTTCTTTAGAACCCCCTCCCAGTGAGGATACTCATGTCAGTCGGGCAAACACAACCTCCGCTCTTGGAGCCACGCACGTCTGGGCACCCCAAGCCCAGCAAAGAGAAAGGGGAGGGACCATACGGCTTGTCAAGAGATTTCCCTTCTGAAAGCAAATAGGGATGTTCAGAGGGGAAGTTACAAGCACCAGCCAGCAGAGTCAAGCCAAACACTTCTCTAGAGACCTTCTTTGCCTCCTACCCTTTCAACTTCAACTCAGATCAGAGGCAAAGAATAAAGCAAGAGTCTTACTGGAGGCAGCTGCCTTTCACAAATCAATACGTCCGAGCGAGAGAACCTGGTTCATACGACACTTCGGGGGTTTGGGGTCTCGGTGGGAGGGGGATGGGAGTGCTTATGTGGCTCCACACTCCCGCCGCTCCCAGGCACCCCCTCGCTTCTCCTATTGGCTGTGATTCTGGCCAATGGGAGCAGCAGAGAAAGCCTCCAGGCAAGCAGTTTCCTGCACTGCCATTCCCCCAGCTGGGGGGAAGAGGAAGTGGCAGAACATGGAACTACTTCCTTCCCCCTCAAGCCGGATCCAGCCAACAACGGGAAGCCAGTGCAGGTGCTCCAACCTCGCTGGGGGAGGAGCAGGGCTAGAGAGCCCTGGCTCCTGGGTGGGGGGTGCGCGCCCCAAGCCTGCGGCCCACCTGCAAGAGGGTCGCAGACTACAGTTGGAGAATCACTGCATGGCAGTGTGGGCCATACACGCTTGCTTGGAACCCTGGGTAGATACTTAAGCAGCTAGCCCATTCTGCCAACTCTTCAGTGCTATTGCTGTTCCGGGTAGCTAGATCAGGACTAGCCAGGTACGTTTACACAGGCTGCAGTCATACCTCTTATTGTGGTGTACTGTGCAGTGTGAGCAGGTCTGATTTAAGACTGAGTCTTGGATCCAACCTAACCAAAAGCCCTATCCAACTCAGGTCTCCCCTTCCCCCAGTGTGCTGAGCCAACAGAAGCGATTGTACAGTTTCTGCCTCATTCTAATACACACTTTAATTATTGCCCTGGAGGTGGAAGCCAATCCAACAAAGGTCTATGAGCCACTCAAGGCCCACTTAAGGCTTATTTTTAGGTTTAAGTGGGACTTAAGTGGTGTGTGGGCACTGCACTGTCAGATTTTTCACCTGTGGTGAATACTAATGATTAGCCAACACATGTTTCACATCTCTATTCTAACTTACCTTGAGATTGCATCTGGGCATCCTGACTCTGTGCATTAGCGATCACCCGCCAAGCCTGGGCATGGCAGATGATTGCAGCTAGGTTACAAAACGGCATGCAAACATCTGTCAGTCTGACAATGACTTTTCTTGGTGAGTGTTTGCATCCCTTCCAGGTTTGCTTTGCAGCCCCATCCAGCCACTCCAGCCTCACTGACACAGATGCCAGAGAAGCAAATTAAGCTAGAATGCTGGCAGACAGAGCCCTGCAAATCCGCAACTATTCGTTTTACATTCATGGGTATCCACAGATGTGGATACGGATTTCTGCAGCTCATGTTTGCTGATGTGGATGTGAATACAAATTATATCTAGAACCCTACACATTTGCCAATATCCACTTTATATCCACGGGTATGTGCATCCATGGATGTGGCTATCCGCAGATCATTTTTGCAGATGTGGATGCAGATACCAATTTTGTATCCGCACAGGGATCTACTGACTGCAAATGAGATTTGATGCGTATATTTGATTGTAATATTAGCAGTTCACATTGTGCCCGGAAACTTAATAGTGGCTTAATAGTGGCATACAAAAACAGGCTTATGACAGAAACTACTGTTTACTCTTAATTACAGAGTTGCTACATTGGATTGTACAGATGTAGTTCGTGTGACATTCAAAGCTAGGGACTTTCATTCTGATGTGCTTCTCAGCTTCACTAGATGGCGCTGTGAAGTAATTTTGCTTAGACTGGACCTTTGGGGATCGACTAATGGGAACTTACAGGCCAATTTTGGTTCCAAATGTACGTTTTTAATTTAAAAAAAACTTAGAAAACTAGCAGCACTTTCATGCTATGTTAAAAGAAGTCCAATCATAAGAACTATTTCAAACAAACCTTGCCCATCAGCATCTGAAAGCCAGTAATGTTGCACTGTGCTAGCTCATAGGAATGTTTGCAAGAAACTGACTAAAACCTGTGAAATTGACCCATCTGTTTTCATTTCAGGCCCAAAGAAGTGAACTCTGAACTTTGCACATTTCACATACAGAACTGGAGGTATTTTGGGGGTGTGTGATGGTTTTATTGCTTGCAAATTAAAAGAATAAAAAAGGGGGGGATTGACTCTAATGCCTCACTTCAGATATTTTGAAAATTTAAGGCCAGAAGGGACATGAGATCATCTAGTCTGAAATCCCATGTACAACAGGGCCATGCATTTCTCCAGTTCTGCCCAATATGTCCAAAACAACCTAGGCAAACTGGAGAAATGGTCTGAGGTAAATGGGATGAAATTTAATAAGGACAAATGCTAATAACTCCACTTAGGGAGGAATAATTACTTTCACACATACAGAATGGGAAGCGACTGTCTAAGAAGGAGTTCTGCAGAAAGGAATCTAGGGGTGATAGTGGATCACAAGCTAAATACAAGTCAACAGTGTGACACTGTTGCAAAAAAAGCAAACATCATTCTGGGATGCATTAACAGGAGTATTTTAAGCAAGACATGAGAAGTCATTCTTCTGCTCTACTCTGCACTGATTAGACCTCAGTTCAAGTATTGTGTCCAGTTCTGGGCACCACATTTCAGGAAAGATGTGAACAAATTGGAGAGAGTCCAGAGAAGAGTAAAAAAAAATTATTAAAGATCTAGAAAACATGAGCTATGAGGGAAGATTGAAAGAAATGGATTTGTTTAGTCTAGAAAAGAGAAGACGGAGAAGGAACATGATAATGGTTTTCAAGTGCCTAAAAGGGTGTTATAAGGAAGAGGGAGAAAAATTGTTCTCCTTGGCCTTTGGTGATAGGACAAGAAGCAATCACCTTAAATTGCAACAAGGAATGTTTAGGTTGGCCATTAGGAAAAACTTCCTGTCAAGGTGGATAACACTGGAATAAATTGCTTAGGGAGGTTATGGAATCTCCATCATTGGAGATATTTAAGAGCAGGTTAGACAGACACCTGGCAGGGATGGTCAGATGGTGCTTGGTCCTCCCATGAGTGTAGGTGACAGGACTTAACCTCTTGCAGCTACTTCCAGTTCTAGTATTGCATGACCCCAATGACTTTTGTTTAACTAAAGCACATCTTCCAGAAAAGCATTCAGTCTTGATGTAATCAAGTAACGGAAAATGCACTTCCTCTGGTAGTTTGTTCCTGGGGTTACTCCCCCACATCATTTAAAAAGTTGTATCTAATGAATTTATTTGGCTTCATCCTCTAGCCCTTGGTTCTTGTTCTGCCTCTCTGCTAGACTGAGGAGCCCTTTAGTCCCTGTTTTTTTCTCTCCATGGAGGCACCTATCGCTAATCAAAAGTCCCCTCACAATATCCGCTTTGATAAACGAAACAGATGGAGCCTTTGAAGTCTCTCTCTGGGGCAGGAGACCACAGGCCAAAGCCCAACACTTTTGAACAGACCCCAAAATCTTTTAATTTACTTAGGGGTGGTTTTTTGGTAGGACCGTGACAAAAACAATTGATTACCTTTGCTCTAGGGCATTTTTGCCATCACTCGAATTTCTGCACCACTCCCATTTTTCCAACGCCCTTTGCTGTCAGAACTGGATGCACTATTCCCGGATTGGTCTGAGAATGCTGCGTACTTCCCTCTCTAGCCATCCAAAGGTCGTGTTATCCCTTTTTATCAATGGGGTGGTGGAGTCTCCATCACCTGATGTTTTAAAGTCAAGATTGGATGTCTTTCCAAGGATCTGGGCTGGGAATTATTTTTGAGGAAGGTCCCTGCCTTGTGTTATACAGGTCAGGCAAGATGCTCAGTCATCCCTTCTGGTCTTAGAATTGATGAATACGAAGGGTTAGGGTTTTGTCCATATATAAACAGGAACTCAAGAAATGGCACTGGCTTGTTACTAAATAAAGCTTGTGTTTAGTTGCTTATCCCCCCGCCGTCCCGAGCCCTAAGTCCATTTCAGAGTCACTGCGTCTCCGATACCACCCCCCCAATTCTGTAAGCATGGCTTGTATTCCTCGCTCCTCAGTCTATACCTGCATTTGATGGGACTAAACACCTTTGGTTTGAATGGGTCCAGGTACCCAATTGCTCTGGACCATTGCTTTGTCGTCCATCGTGATATCTACCACTCTGCCAATCTTCATGTTCTCCACAAATTTTATATTTATTTCTAGATCAGGAATGATCATTTTGAGTGGCACAGGGTTACTACTGATCCCATGGTCACTACTGATTGCTACAGACCCTCTTCCCAAACCATTTCCATTCCATGATGATTCCCCACCGGTAACTTGTCTGAGATCACTGCTAGCCAGTGTAACCATTTAACACGTACTTTATTGATATCGGACAGTGCTAAATTATTATCCAGACTGTTGTGCAATGCTAAATCAAATGCCCAACAAAAAGTCCACATACACTGCAGAGACACAGTTACCTTTGTCAACCAGGCTGATAATCTGAAAGAACGAAGGCAGGTTTGTTTGGCAAAACTTATTGTTCATAAAGCCATGTTGGCTTGTGTCAATTATATTATTAGTCTTACTGACTGAACCCCCATCTGAGCTTTTCCATTGATTTGCCCAAGACTGATCTTAGCCTAAGCAGCCTATAGTTATCTAGGTTGGCCTCCTTGCACTTTTTGAATATTGGCACAGCATTAACCCTCTTCTGGTTTTCTGGAATTGCCTTGGTCTTCCAACATTTATTGAACATTCACATCCATGGGCTAGAGATGGCCATATCCAATTCTGGTAGGACTCTGGAATTCAAGTTATCTTGTCTTGATGATCTAAAACTGTTTAGTCCTAGAAGATGTTGCCTAACATCGTCCTCGGCTAGTAAAGGACCGGAATGCACTGAGTCTCATGTGAGACATGATCTAGAACAGAAATATTTATTGTTCACACCCACAGGACTGACGTCCTGTATAACACAGGCCAGAGACCTTCCTCAAAATCATTCCTAGCACAGATCTTTGGAAAGACATCCAGTCCTGATTTTAAAATTTCAGGTGATGGAGACTCCACCTCCTGCGATAAAATGTTCCTATGTTTAATCACTTTCTGTGTTAAAAATGTATACCTTATTTCCAGTCTGATTTGTCTAGCTTTCGCTTCCAGCCATGGGATCATCTTGGATAATTAAAGAGCCTATTAAATGATTGTTCCCCATGTAGGTATTTCTAATCAAGTCACTGCTTAATCTTCTCTTTGTTAAGGTAAGTAGATTTAGCACCCTGAGTCTGCTACAATAAGGCAGATTTTCTAATCCTTTGAACTTTCTCGTGGCTCTTCTCTAAGCCCTCATCAATGTATCCACAAGTGGAGCTGTGGACACCAAACCTGGACACAGTTTACCAGCAGTGGTTACCACATATAGAGGTAAAATAACCTCTCTGGTCCTACCCAAGATCCCCCAGCTTATGCATCGAATGATCGCATTAGCCCTTTTGTCCATGTTCAGCTGATCATCCACCGGGACCCCCAAATCTTTTCCAGTCACTGCTTCCCAGGAGAGCATTCCCTATGCTGTAAGATGGGCCTCCATTTTTTGTACTTAGATGTATGCATTTAACCATATTAAAAACACACATTGGCCAAGCAATCCAAATTGCTCTCCAATGCTGACCTGCCCTCGACATTATCCACCATTCTCCCAGTGGTTGGGTTGTCTGCAAACTTCATCAGGGATTGCAATGGGGGACGCTCACCTCTCGGGAGTGCCTCCTATAAGATGGGTGGCGCTGCAATTCTGCTCCCCCCTTGTTGGCTGCCAACCTCACTAGGCAGGTCTGTGGCGGCTCAGTCCTCCAGCCAAGTCACACAGTCAATGTGGATGAACCCTTTCACAGCAAAGAGTTCAAACTATCTGCACGCAACAGGGTCTTCAGCGAAGCTCCCTATAAGCTGTGTGGCCACATGGCTGCCTATTTAGCACCACGCAGGCACTCAACCCACCCAGCCCCACCACAGCCAGGCCCCAGCTCCAACCCAGCCCTGGTGCAAGCGTGGGGAAAGATGTCCCGTCCTGCTGCCCCAGCCCCAGAGCTGCCACGATGGGGAGAGATGCCTTCTCCTCCCCCTCCGCCCAGTCCAGGTACAGCTGTGAGGAGAGAGCTAGAGGGAGTCTTCCCCAGAGCACCCTCCCTCACCCCAAACCCTCCAATCCAGCCCCACCCCATAGCCTTCATCCACAGCCAGCACCCTCACACCGTTGCATCCCAACCTGCTGCCCCAGGCCTGAGTCCCCTCCCCTCTACACCTTGGCCTCCCCCCCGCCCATGTTCATTTTGTTACATGCACCAATAGGCAGTGGCGGGGAAAATGGGAGGGAGCGCTGGTCTGCAGCCCCACCGCTGGGCCCTCTGAAGTCCACCCTCCATTCAAACTTCTAAACAAGCCTGGTTCACTTCTCTAGGCTTAGGCCACCTCATCGGTGGGCTGCTCCCTGGGCCTTTTCCCACCTAGCCCCTTTCTCCTCAGGGGTAAAGTTCTCAGGTCCTCTTCCTCCTCACTACGTGCTAATTGCCACCCAAACCTATCCCCCGAGATTTCCTCAAGCTCTGACAATCAACCAGGAGTCTCCTCCACTGCTCCTACGGTCCTAGCCAGGGAATGCCCTCTCCTCCCTCCCCCACGCCCGCCAGCTCTTTTTATCTGAACCTGCTGTGCTCTGATTGGCTGCTTCTGTGCAGCTTTTCTAGGCAGGCCTGGAGGACCCACCTTCACTGCTCCTTCCTAGGGCAGGGTAGAGCGAAGGACGGCCGAGTCTCCAGCAGGGGGCCACAAAGGCCCAGGTACAGTAATTCCTCATTTAACACTATAGATATGTTTCAGAAAATGATCATGTTAAGTGAAAACGTGTTATGCGGGGTCAATTTTCCCATTGAAAATAATGGAAAAGGTGGGGTTGCGTTTCAAGCGGTGGTGTTTGTTGGGACCGGGACATAAGGTTGGGGGAGAAAGGGGACTGGGTTACAGCAGGGAGGGGAGGTGTTTGGCTCTGGGGAAGGGAAGGGGAGGAGAGGGGGGGTTTGGGTTGGGAGTATGCCCCTGTGACGGATCTGCCGAGACCCTTACTGCGTCCGGCGAGGGGGGGGTTGCCGGAGAACGGCGCGGCGAGCAGCGAACCCTCTGCCGCTTTGCAGGGAGGAGGGGGAAGCCTCGCGCAGCTGCAGGCAATGGGCCGGCTGGGGAAATCGTGTTATTCCGGGGACGGTCGTGTAATTCAAAAAACATTCCCCCCCAAAAAATCATGCTATCGCGAAAAAGTGTTAAGCAGGCTCGTGTTAAATGAGGAATTACTGTACACCCCATCGCACTGATTATTTAAGTTAACTTCCAGGTCTTTGATAAAAATACTAAATAGTAGCAGGTCAAGAACTGAGCCTCGCAGGACCTCACTGCAAACACACCCACTCCATGAGGATTCCTCATTTACAATTAATGTTTGGGACCTATCCATTAGCCATCTTTTGAGCCAATTATTACGTGCTGTGTGAATTTTATCCTGGTCTAGATTTTTTAATCAAAATGTTCATGCAGTACCAAGTTCAACGCCTTGTATTATATCAACTCCATGGGCTGTGGGTGCCAGGCAAGCCCCCTTTGCCCCGTCCACCAGAGCCCAGGCCTTCCCCTCCACTGTGGGCACTGCTGGCCCCTGTCCAGCCTCCACCCCTGCAACGTGGCTTCTGGCCCTTGCTCCTCCCTACCCTAGGGTAGCGCCTCCAACCTCCCCCAGCCCTGGAGCTCCTGAGAGCCGTTGAGTGGCATGACCACAGCCTCCTCTAACCCCAGAGAGCTAGGCATGTAAGGGTATGTCTACACTAGCCCCCTAGTTCGAACTAGGGAGGCTAATGTAGGCATTCGAAGTTGCAAATGAAGCCCAGGATTTAAATATCCCAGGCTTTATTTGCATGTTCCCCTCCGGTCGCCATTTTTAAATTCCACTAGTCCGGTAACTGCCCGCGGCTGCGCGGCAGTGAAACGGTAATTCGAACTAAGTCCTTAGTTCGAATTAACTGTTACCCCTCATTCCATGAGGAGTGTAGCCGCGGGCAGTTACTTCGGACTAGTGGAATTTAAAAATGGCGACCGAAGGGGAACATGCAAATAAAGCCTGGGATATTTAAATCCTGGGCTTCATTTGCAACTTCGAATGCCTACATTAGCCTCCCTAGTTCGAACTAGGGGGCTAGTGTAGACATACTCTAAGAGACTAGTCAACTATCCAATAAGCAGAAGCTTATCAGATAATTGACTAGTGATGTGACTAGTTGTCCGTCCCCCCATCCGCCCCCCGCTGCCTCTATCAGAGAGAGGCAGCAAGGGTGGGGAGCAGGAGCCGGTGCTGGAGGGAGCTGGCTTAAAAGCCGGTTCCCCCCAGCACCGGCTCCACGGGGGGGCAGGGGAGGTAGAGGCACAGCGGGAAATGGCGTGAGGGGGAGACTGAAGCAGTCTCTGCTCACACCACTTCTGTTTCGATTCTGCTTTTGAAATCTACAGGAGCCCCACCGGGCAGGGAGCACGGGGCCAGTGGGGCTTCCTTTTGAAATGTACAAGAGCCCCAGTGGACGCTCCCTGCGGGGCTTCTGCTTTTGAACTGTAGCAAGAGCCCTGTCTTGCTCCCCTCATGTGGCCCCTGGGATCAGCTGGGCAAAGCAATTCCGTCTGGGATAGTCTGAGGCCAGATGGGGAGGCACTGGCTGGTGTGAGGACTGTCAGGGGCGTTCTAGAGTCAGGTAGGAGAGTCTACTTTGTGCCTGGCCCTGCCTGGACGCACTATAGCTACAGTCCCCCCAGCCGGGGGTCGGTGCCACTCCAAGCCAGCAGGTGTGTGCTGTGCCAGGTACAGTGCTGTCTCCCTGACCCCACCCGGACAAGTGGCCGGCTAGCCCCAGCCACCTTCCATGTGATGGGAAAAGAGACAGGGCGCTGGCGAAAGCACAGGATGGAACAAGGGGAGCCCAGGGTTCTGTTCTCAGCTTTGCCAGTGACTTTGGGCAAGTGCCTCCTTGGCCTTGTGCCTCAGTTTCCCCGTCTATAGAATGGGATAGTTCTTGCCTTCTGGGGGTGACGAGGCTCAGCTTTTGGTGGCGGTGGGGGGAAAAGGTCAACTTGAGTGCCGACCTGAGCCACAACGTCAAATGCCGTCTACACTGCTCTTGCTGAGTGCTAGCGCCAGCGGGAGTCTGCTGCCTCAGGCCCACTGTCGCCCCCTGGTGGACGGACTCCACAGCGGGTTAGCTGCCTGAGAACATGCCGGCTGGGAGCCTTGTGCGGGTGGGTTTTATGCACACTCGTGAGCCTGGCGCGAGCAGCTGCCAATCCACAGCTCCCGATGCAGTCAGCCACCCGTTGTGCTGTAAGCTGGCCTCCAGCAGGTTTGGCTGGGTCACAGCAATTCCCACAGCCAGTCTGCCATGCCCCATGCCCATGGCGGGTGCCAGCCTCACTGGAAATTGGGGAGGGCTGGTGCCCTTTTACTGCGGTTGGACAACAGGGCCTGCTTAGCTATGAGCTTCGTTTGCAGTTTTCTGCCCATGTTTCTATGCCAGGAACAGCCAGGGCAGGTTTTCCCGCTTCCATGCTGCGTGCATACCAAAGGCCCTGGATTTACAGGGCAGGAAGGAACCCACCTGCCCACGCTCTGTGACGGGACTTCTCACCACCCACCTTACAGCCGTCAGGGCAGGCCTGCCCCCTGCATGCTAGGAGCTCCCCCAGGGTCCTGCAGCCTCTCGCCATGTCCCTGGGCCATAACATCTGCCGCTCATCTCGGGAAGTCGGGGCATGGGATTCTGTCCTTTCGCTTCCCAGCGCTGCCACTCTGTAAAGAGAAGAGGTGCAGCGTGTTAGATCTCTGAGCCCCTGCGACACCCTGCAGAGAGAGGGACTCAGCCCACAAACGGAGACATAAAAATCCAAGCGTCGCAGCACACCGTTACTGAAAAATTGATGGCGCTCTCATTTTTACCATACAGTTATGAAATAAATCAATAGGGATATAAATATTGCACTGGCCTTCCAGTGTATAGCACACAGAGTCGTATAAACAAGTCATTGTATGAACTTTTAGTTTGTACCGACATTGTTACTGCAGTTCCTGGAAGAGCTCTGCCTGCCCGTACCACCAGGAGCACACATAATCCTGGTTGAGAAGCACTGCTTTGGAGAGACACAGTGGGTAATATTTGCTACTGACCAATTTCTGTTGGTAAGAGGCACAAGCGTTGTAGCTTTGGGGGTCGGAAAAGCACTCTGAGGGTATGTCTAGACTACATGGCTCTGTCGACGGAGCCATGTAGATGAGTTTACTAGACATAGGAAAATGAAGCGGCGATTTAAATAATCGCCGCTTCATTTACATCAAAATGGCCGCCACGCTGGGCCGATCAGCTGTTTGGCGGCACCACAGGGCAGTCTGGACGCGCCGCGGTTGACAAGGGAAGCCTTTGTCGACTGCTCCGGTAAACCTCATTTCACGAGACATACCGGCAGTCGACAAAGGCTTCCCTTGTCGACCGCGGCGTGTCCAGACTGCCCCACTGTGCCACCAAACAGCTGATCGGCACAGCACGGCGGCCATTTTTATGTAAATGAAGCGGCGATTATTTAAATCGCCGCTTCATTTTCCTATGTCTAGTAAACTCATCTACATGGCTCCATCGTCGGAGCCATGTAATCTAGACATACCCAGAGTGTCACAACTAAATACAAGGTGGAAAGTTAGATAGTTTAGCAGAAGTAATTAGCACATAATCTAAGGCAGTGTTTCTCAACCTTTTTTTTATAAAGTACCCCTTTTTTAAAAAAAAATTATAAGTACCCCCAGTACCTACAGTTTTCAGACACACAATTTTTTTTCTACTGTTGCAACACATTTGTTTAAACAACTTAATCATAGCCGGGCGGGTGATGAAATTTTTGGGTGTAAAAAGTACAAAAATAATAAAACGCTGTGAAACTTAAAACAAAAATTCCATTTTCTCCAAATTTCAGTTGTGTTGACGTACCCCCCCGACTTCTCTCAAGTACCCCTAAGGGTACTCATACCACTGGTTGAGAAACACTGATCTAAGGGACCCTTCCAGATGAAGTGGCCTGTTAACACCCCTGCAGCCATAGGACTAAAGGGGAGGTTAGTGACTTACAGGTTGTAATGAGCAAGACTATGACTGTTAGCTTCTAGCAAATGTATGAACTGAAGCTTTTGAAAGTGTTGTGCAGGTTCCCTTTGAGGATGAGGACTGCGAGGTCAGATAGAGCGATCCCTTTGTGAGAAGTGTTCCCCCACCAGTGAGAGGGAGTTTTTGCCTTTTTCTCTGAGAGTATCGTGATTTTCTGGTTTCACCCACATAGTTATTGGGGCATTTAGTGAACTGGCTAAGATACACCACCTGTTATTGTAACACCGACCGGCAGAACCAAACCGGGGACCTCTGGAGCTAGTAGTGCACGAGCCTCTACAGCAGGGCTACTCAACTTTGGAAGCCCCGGGGGCCACAGTGATACTCACAGCATATGCCGAGGGCAGCAACTTAAGTATGGTTGCATAGTCATGCAAATATATATGCAAATAGATGCAAATAGCTTCTTTCACACTGACAGGCATGAATACAAAGATGAAGGCAAGACTACACAACACACAGGCCCCATTTAAGTCAGTTCTGCTGATATTAATGAAATGCAATAGTTACCCGATTTCCACCCATATGCCAGCACTTTTAATGAGCAATGACAGTCCAGGAATTTAACTACTAAAACGCATAGCAACAGAAGGCCATTATATTGACTACTTTTTTGTTTTGGCTCCCACCCGCGGGTCGTGTGTTGAGCCCTGCGTAAACTGAAACCACACCACGGGCCGCAAACAAATGGGTCATGGGCCGCATGTTGAGTAGCCCTGTTCTACAGCTTGACCTAAAAGCCAGCTGGCTCTCAGCTCAGGCTGTAGCGCACACTCATTCTTCCTCTCTGTAAGTGGTCTAAGTGCCACTCCGTGGGACAGTGCCCCACACCCAGCAGGTGTGTGGGTTACAGTATGACAGGCATGAGGAGGACTTGAAAGGTGTATGGCGGGTTGGGTGTTGACCACCGTAGCAGTGGAGCTGTCTCTGCAGGTTTGCCGCTGTTGCTCTGGCAGGGTCTGGTGCTGTTTTGAGTTGGGGTCTCCTTGGGGCAGTTGAAGCCAGAAGAGGGGGTTCAGGAAAGATTTCCCTCAGGATGGTGTCCCCATCGAGGACCCCCCCCCAGTTGCTTGAGGAAACCATGGAATGATCACGCGTCCCAGTGTGGGGTGAGAATTCGGGGTGTGGAACGGAGGAATTTTTATTTCTGTATTGAAGCAGATTCTCTGTGGGCATGTGGCTGGCCCTTCCATGACGTGATCTGTCTCTCTGCTGGAGCATCCTGGCTTGCACAAGGCAGTTTTGAGTGTGTTCAAGTTTATAGATCCCGGACTTTCTCTTCGGAGCATATGCTGTGGCCTAAGCGATGACTTTCAAAAGTGCTGGGGGGTGCTTAACGCCTGGCTTTGCTCCAGGTCTTGCCCCCACTCTCCCCCAAGGCCCCACCCACACCCCATCTCTTCCCATCTAGTTCTGCCCCCTCCCTCCCACATCCTAGCTCCTCCCCCTCCTTCCCTGAACCTCCAGAAAGCCGCAAAACAGCTGATCCTGGTGGGCAGGAGGCAGGGAGAGGCACCGATTCAAGGTCCCACCAGCGGGTGGAAAGTGGGGAGCAGATGGGGGCCACCGGTGGGTGCTCAGCACCCACCAATTTTTCCCCGTGAGTGCTCCAGTCCCAGGGCCAGCCCCTCCCTCAGGTAATGTGGGGCGAGGGGAGCACCGTGGCCGTGGACTGGGTGCAAGGCTGGAGGGGGGGGTCACAGGGCAGAGGAGACACATGGGGCAGCCATGTTCCTCCCCTTTAGATTGTGGGAAGGCAGGTGTTGTCTGGGCGCACGGGCCCATGCGGGAAGGAGACACGTGTGCCAGGGCACGTGCACGCAGCCCCTTCTCAGCCTGGCCCAGCTCACTCTCCCCGCCCCGCTCCCCCGTCTGCTGCGGTGAGTGCCACAGGCCACTGCCCCTGCGGGGGCGGGACGAGAGAAGCGGCGCGGCGAACGCCTGGGCAGCCCTGAGACGGACCCGAGGGCCGGGCGGCCGGCGCAGCCAGCTGGATGACATTAAGCTGCGATTCCTTCATTAACTGCCACGGCGGGAAAGTCTGTCGCAGGGAGAAGAGTCAGTTACCCAGCGCGTGGGCGAGCCGGCCAGTCGGAACGGGGACGCGGCGACAGCTACATTCCCATTCATCTGATCCCCGGTAACCTTGCCCGTCACTCTGCGCTGAGGCAGGCAGGACAGGGATGCCTTTGGGAAGTTTAACACCCTGCTGACTGGGAGCCTGGCACGTGTGATACCAGCGCTGGGGAGCCTCCCCCCGCCCGCAGCCCGCTCCTTGGGCACTGTGCTGCCCAAATTGCCCTCCTGCCATGGCTAGTCCCCCTGCCATGCCTGGAAGCCCCCCAGCCTGGCTCCCCAGCCTCAGGCCTGGGTTACCTCAGACAGTGCAAGCCACCGCTCCCCCTATGGTCACCTCACGGGGCATCTCTCCCACATGGCCCTTCCTCAGACAGTGCTCGGCCGGGAAGCCCTTTCCTAGGCAGTCCCCCCGCCCCCAGGAATCGTATCCAGACCCCATCTCCTTTACTCTGCCCCCCGTGGAGCCCTGCCCCGGCAGCCCGAGTGAATGTTAACAGGCACTGCCTTGAGATGCCTACGCCCCAGGGCCCGCCTGGCCATTGATTCCCAGAGCTGAATCCTTGGCAGATGTGCCCCAAACAAGCCGGCACTGGGGTCTCCAGGGATCTAAAGCTGGATTTGATACTCAGCTCCGGGCCCACATTCCCAGCAAGGCCCGAGGGCCTGACTTCCATCTCGCCCTGCTGTAGCTTGGGGGACCAGGAACCACGAACCATCTGCCCTGTCACCCGGCCAAGCGCTGGCCTCCTCCCTCTCCCACCTTCCTCACCTCCAGAGGTCGTGTCCACAGAAGGGGATGTGGTCACTGCCGAGGCAGCAGTCCTCACTCACTCCCCCCCTCCCGCCACACTCGTTACACGTGTGTCACGGCAGCCACAGACCTGCTGCGCGAGGTGCTGGACAAACAGAACGAGACGATTCCTGCCCCCCAGAACTGGCAGTCTGTGCCACAGCCTCCTCTCTGGCCCCCTCCACATCCCTGTCGCCCGCAGCCCCTAGCAAAGGCAACCTGGCCTGCTGGTCTGGCCACATCACCCCCAGTGGGACTCCTTCCACCGGCTCCCCCTCATCGTAGCAGCTTCTCCTCCTGGCCTGCAGGCCCCCGGATACGCTCCTCGTGCCCTCGCCCCCCACTGCACTGCCCCTTCCACTCTGCTCATGGTGCCTGCCTCAATGCCCTGTTTGTCTGCCTCCTTCACACCTTTCCCAGGCACCCTCCTGGGCACGCCTTCCCCAATCCAGCTCCCCAGCCCACCTCCCCTGCTCCTCCAGGCCCTCCGGAACAGACTGGTGCCTGATGCTCTGTCCCAGGCGTGCCTGAAGTTTCCTGCCTGTCACCTCCTTCCCTGAGGACGTGCGGGGAACTCCTGCTGCCAGGAACCCTCTGGTTCCCTCCAGCAATGTCTTGTGTGTGAGAGCTGGGCTCGGCGGGGTCCAGCCGCCCCTCCTGGTGGCTAGCAGCACTGCAGCCCATTTCTGGGGAAGGGGGAGGAAATTCTGCATGCACATTAAGTTCTGCAGCATTCTGTGTTGCACAATGGCACAGATTTCCCCCAGGAGCACTTTGCTTGGGAGCCCCCGGCATCTGGATGGCACCCAGCCCATTGGCGGCTGCCGTGGGCTAAATAATTAGGGTGTATCTAGCTCATTTGCCCAGGGCAAGTCAACATCTTCACCAGCAATCCGGAAGAAATTGTACAGTCACTCCTGGCAAGCCCCGCAGATGACACAGAGTGGGGGAGGCCGAGTGGGAAGAGCGATGGAGACAGGGCAGTTCTCCAGAGCTGTCTGGGTTGCTTGGTAAGAGATGCTCATGGAAACAACAGGCATGTTAATACAAGTAAACGCAAGCTCACACATGTAGGAACAAAGATGGCTGGTCCCAGGGCCAGGGTGGGAGAAGGCACCATGGGACTCTGAGAGGAACCTGGGAGTTGTGGGGGAAACCAGCTGATCATGACCTCTCGGGGCCATGTGTGGCTATGGCGATAACGCATCCTTAGAAGTGCAAGTAGAGGAATATCTGGTAGGTCTAGGGAGGTGTGGTTGCCACTGTATGCAGCACTGGTGAGACCACGGCGGGAGTACTACGGCCACTCTTCCAAAAGGCTGTTAAGAAAGGATTCAGAAAAGAGCCACTAGAAAGAGTCACAGTGACAGACTTAACAGGCTCAGCTGATTTCGCGGCCCCCAGAGACCGTGAGGAGGTGATGTCATCACTGTTTACAAGTTCCTACATAAGAAGGAGATTTCAGAGCGCAGAAGATGCCTTAAAACAGCAGGCATCAGTGTAACAAGCCCTAACAGCCGCCAGCTGAAGCTAGACAAATCCAGACTAGAAACGAGGTGCAGATTTTTAACGGGGAGAGTAATTAACCCTTGGAACTAGGGCTGAAAATGCTGTCAAAACGGTTTTTCCAACAGATGTTTGGACTCTGGATTCAGCGGCTTTTTAAATCAATTTCTCCTTTTTGTGGGAAATTCACTTTTTGTCCAAAAACTGACCCCTCCCAAGCTTTTGGATGTTGCTCTTTGCAGTCACGCGCCCGTTCCCAGCATTGCTTTTCTCCATGGTATGGACTGAGCTTGGAAGACGGCTGGGTTGGCTTTTTCTTTAAAGTGTCTTGGCTGTTTAGGAGGAATAACAACCGTTCGACTGTTGCTGCTTGTGGCCCTGGAGGCTAATTAACTCGAACAGCGGTGCTAGGGATGGACTGAAAGGCCAGGTGTCTCTCACGTGTGCCTATTCTAGAAGCTCTTGTGAGAGCACTATGGCTGCTTGGCTGGCTGGCAGACGGGGCAGAAGTGACATTTTGTGGTAGGTCACTCCGGACTGCACTCTGGCTTCTGAAAGCTATGCCTCGAGCCCTAGGGTGTTGTAAATTAGGGATGTGAACAGGTAATTGGTTAACCCAGGGGTTCTCAAACTTTGTGATACCGCAACCCCCCTCTAAGTTGCTCGCGACCCCCTTCTAAGTTGCTTGTGACCCCCCAGGGGGTTGGGACCCACAGTTTGAGAAACATGGGGTTAACTGGTTACTCTGTAAGCATCACCCAGTTAACCAGTTCCCCGGGAGCAGGCCCCGGCCCGCAGCCTGCCCCTGGAGAAGGGCTGCTCCAGCCCTGCTGGGCCCCTGCACAAGGCTGCCAGTTGGCAGCCCACCCCATGAAGCTGGCGGCTGGGGCCTGGAGCCAGCAGCAAGCCCCACGTGAGGCTGGAAGCAGGAGCACTGTTGGTGGGGGGCCGCTCCAGCTAGGCTGGAGTGGTCCCACTGCCCGGGATCCTGCTTAGTCAGTGAACAATGTCTAACCAGGTAACTGATGAATCGGGATTTTTACATCCCTCGTGTGAATGGGACTTGCTCCATTCAAGGCAGCGGAGTGGTGTCCATATACACTAGCTGAGGATCTGGCCCAATAAACCCTGGCCTGGTTCTTTCCCATCTGGCCTGCCAAAACCAGCGAGCTCTGACCGAGGTCGTTTGCCTTATTTTCCATGTCTGTGCAGGGGAAGGGGCCTGCTGGTGTGTGCGCAGTGGGGAAGGGGGGCGGAGGGGGAGGGAGTATGCTGAGAGAAGCAATGCAACTTGCACTATTTCTGCCTTGGCTGGGAATGGACAGCCCCGATTTGCAAAGCGGAAGAGGCTCCGCTAGCTCATGCAGTTAAAGGGCCAGAGATGCCGGTAGACTGCAGCTGCTTGGCTGCCTCGGCAGTGCCGCAACATGGATGGCTGCTTTGCATCCCTCGAGCATCCCAGGGAACGGAAGAGTCGGGCCCCGGGCAGTCGGAGGCCGAAGTCTGAAGGCGATGAACGATGATTGCTAATGGTGACGTCAGCCAGTAACAAACCCTCCTCTGGAGTCCCTGTGTCAGCACCATGTGTATGCGATAGGATCTCCAGCCTCACTCTTAACGCTGGCCCGTGCAGCGGCCACATTAAAGACACCCAGCGCCCGTCTTGCCAGATCAAGGAGCGAGGGTGCAGGACTTAACCATTGAAGGGATGATTAGATTCTAATGGATCCCCAGCCCAGAGCGAGGAGCTGGGACAGGGGCCTGGACTCGGGGCTTGCTGTAAGAGGTGTGGGGACGGGTAAGAGGAATCACGGGGATGGGGAGATTTGAAGCAGAGTTGCATTGCTGCGGAGCAAATGCCCAGGCTAAAGACTGGAGGATTGAGCGGGGGGCCCTTATGCACTGTCCCAGGGAAAACTAGTGAGCACGATTCTGAAAACAATCCTCTCGATGCCCCCTTGCTCCCCCCGCCCAGCCTTGGCCAGTTCCACCGGCTCATGCCCGGAAGCCCGGCGGGGGAAAGCCCGGTTTTGCAGGAAGTAGTGCTGATGGGCACGGTTCCCAGGGAGCCATCGTTAGCCAATGCTTCGGGATGGCGCGAGGGGCTGCAGCCTGTCCTACGAGACCTGCCTTTGGTTGGAGACCCCACAGCACTTTTCTCCAGGGCAGCGGCATTCGTTCTAGTGTCCCGGCCAGATTCCAGTGTGGGATGTGGCTTTCCCCCACCGCATGTTCCCCCGTTATATCTGTGTGACCACAGCGCTCGGATTCCCTTACCAGCTGAAGCTGCTGCGCAGTGTTACTGTGCGCTGTTACAGCCGCTGCGCTGCACCCCAGAGATGGCTGCCTCTCTGATGAGGATAGCGTGTATTTCTGCTGAGATCTGCATCTACATCCCCTCTGAGCCCAACGGGTACAGAAAACAGCCACCAGTGTCTGCTAAAAGGGTCCTGAGTACAACACATGGGCTCCTGCCCCCGGCTAGGGTTAGTGCCTCCCCCATCAGCATCTCCCCTAGCCTCCCAGGCTGCTGAACCTGTGCTATACAAGAGCAGCTGCCTTTCCAGCTCAGGATGGTTGCCCCCGTTAGTCTGCGCTAAGGGTCTGTCCCACAAGCGGAAGGTTTTCTCTCAACTGTTCCCCGAGCGCCGCTGCCTTTCCCCCTGGGTGGCTCTGAGCACAAGGTACAGGACTGTGCTGCTCCTCATTAGCAAGCCAGAGCCACGTTTGGCTTGGGCCAGGCGCATGCTGTTTAGACAAGGGCCGCGGCCTGGACGGAGAGATGGGATGTACTTATGGAGCTAGGGGATGCGTCAGGTGGGGCACGGATGCGGCAGGCAGTGTGCTGCTCAGCGCTGAAGCACAAGCGCCTCTGGCTTCGCCTCCGGCCCCTCAGCCGGATGCCACCTGAGCGCTGATTGCTTGTGACAGACTGACGGCACCGGCTGGGCCGGATTATGCAGCGTGCGTACGAGTGGCCCCTGCCCCCATTTCACACTTACCCGTCCCCAGAACTTGGCTCTGCGTCCCCAGCGCCCTGGCTAGTCACTATGTGCTGGCTCGGTGCAGGCCCGCCTCAGCAGGGAGCCATCCCAGGCCTGAGACAGGCACACAACTGGGGCCCGGGGGCCCTGAGGTCCCATGGGCTCAGCCTCCAAAAAGCAGGAGAGGGGAGCGTTTGATGGTGAGGCACAACTGCGCCCCAGAGGAGGCCTTCGCAGAACTTCCAGGCCCCTAACTGGTGGTAATGGAGACGCCAAGGCTGGTGAGCTGGTTGTTTTCTAACCTGAGCTTTTCTCCTCAGAACCACAGGGTGTGCGAGAGAGGCAGCACTTGGCAAGTCGGCCCGGGAAGGGAAGACCTGGTAGCTGTGCGTCAGACAATAGAGTGCCATGTACTCGTCTAAAGAGTAGACAGGCTAGGGCTGTTCCCTATCGAAAAAGCACTAAGACGGGGATTGCCGGGCTGGGACACGCCACCACCAGCCAGCACCTGACTCCAACAGCGTTCAACACCAGATGCTTCCAAGGAATAACCAATAAGCAAGGGAAATTTCTTCCTAGCCCTGTGGCTTGGTAGCCTGGATACACTGTTTGAATCTCTCCACTGTAGCTGCAGCCATCCTCATTACCCAACCAGTCTTGAATCCTTCTAAGCTCTTGGCCTTATGATATCTTGGGACCCCCCTTTAGCAGGAAGGGGCTGGAGGAAGGAGGCAGACAGTGGGTGCCAGGGGGAAGGATGCTCTGGGGACAGAGAGAATGGGCTAGGTAGAGAAGTGGGGTGGACAGGAGCCTATGTTGCTGGAGCAGAGAAGGAAGTGAAAATTCACGGGCATTGCTACAGCTGGCTTAGGCACATGGGCTGCTCAGCACAAGCTGTCCCTGCATCCTGGCACAGACTCCCTGGGAGAAGTGGGGGCAGCGTAGGTTCAGTCCCCTAGTGCACGTGAAGTTTGCCAGGTGAAACTAAGCAGCCCCATTATGAATGGGGTAGGGCCTGATCTTCTCCAGGAAGGGTTCATTGCATCATCGATCATGGGCACGTCCCAGACAGGGCTGCTGGCCACTTAATGCAAAGGAGCTAACCCCGTGAAACCCCTAAGCTAGTTATGGTACAGACAGGAGCAACACAGCTGAGTCCCACACAGCCCTCGCCAACTCTGGTGGGAGCTCCCGCTCTTTATATGGGGGATGTGCCTTCGTCTCATAGTACCTTCCCAAAGGGCAGCTGAACCCAACCAACCGAAAGGTGGGCTGCCTGCTTGCATTCTGCAGTTGTGGGGAATCCCCGCTGCTGCCGTGTGATGGAGAGAATTGGCTTATCCTAGATCCCGCTGACGGTATTGCTTTTAAGAACCATGGAAGAGTGTGTCAGAGGTCTGTCCTCACCGTCCAGCCAGTCAGACCTGAGCTGAAGCCCTGTGTACAGTGCCGGGAACTGTATTTCTTAGAAGACAGACAGTGAGTACAAGTAACAGAAGCACAAGTGATCAAAAGTGTAAAAACAAAAGCAGCGCAGAAGGGTGAAGAAACCAGAGTGCGCTCGGTCTGGAGGAGAGGAAAGCAAGGTTGGGGGAGATAGCTGCCTGGAAGTGCAGCTCATACTCTATTAGTTTGTGTGGCGATGACGTTATTGTGGGTGTATTCATAGATTTCAAGGCTAGAAGGGACCTGCGACCAGCCAGTCTGTGCTCCTAAAGAGGTAAGACATTAGGAAAAACTTCCTACCAGTCAGGGTAGTTAAACACTGGAATAAATTGCCTAGGGAGGTTGTGGAATCTCCATCACTGGAGATATTTAAGAGCAGGTTAGACAGACACCTGTCAGGGATGATCTAGATGGTGCTTGGTCTTGCCATGAGGGCGGGGGACTGGATTTGATGATCTCTTGACGTCTCCTCCAGTTCTAGTGGTCTATGGTTCTAGGACATGATGCAGGTCACAGCAATCCCCCCGTGACTCCTGGTTGAACTAGCAGGCATCGTTTGAAAGCTATCACATTTTCATCTAACGATTTCCAGTGATGGAGAATCCCCTTCCCCCCATAAACTGTTACAATGGTGAATTACGCTCACTGTTAAATATTTGCGTACACTTTCAGTTGGAACATAGCTGACGCTAAGCCCCTGCCAGGGCCTCTGCAGGCTGCATTGTTATCAGATACACAATGCAGGCAAGTGCAATGGGTCTCAGAACAGGATAGGCCCTGGAAGGAGCTGGCACAAGGCTGCCAGGTCTCCAGTTCTCAGCTCAACACCCGGTCGAAAAGGAACCCTCTGCAGCCTGGTGAAAATGAGGGAGGGAAGGAGGATGGGTGGGGACAGTGAACAATGGGGGCGGGGGAAGGAGGAGGGATGGAATGAGTGGGGGAGGGCCTTGGAGAAGGGGCAGGGTGGGGGTGTTTGGTCTGAATGTTGGCAACCCGAAACTCCAGAGCTGGTCCAGACTGACTGGACACACGTCTTCTCGGGAATGTCTTAGGAGTAATGGCCTCCCTCCTGTGGGGGAAGAACTGCGTCCCCCTGAGAGGCCCTTTCCCAGCCAAAGGATTCTGCACTTCTGTATCAGTGATGATCCTGGTTGTGCTGATTTTGCACTCAGAGGAACAAGGAATTGCCTGGACTCAGCATGCATCTTGGCCTGCTAACATGATAGACTTCCAGCAAGAGTGGTGTTCGGGACACTGCGTCTCTAAAACCCAGCAGTCTGGGAACACAGCCCAACCTTGACCATCAGAACATAAACACACACACTAAAAACCACCAGCAGGCCCGTTGTCAGCCCACAGCAGCCAGCCTCCCCCCAGCCAGGGACTGTAACTGGAGCTAGGAACTCAACCTGGTACTGATCAACGGTGGATGAGACCAAACCATGCACAGCCACAACTCACTCTAGCCCCCTTCTCTAGCCTACGTTACTGAGATGTTGGGCTTTCTCCTGGATGAGTTTGTTCCACCGAGTACCTGTTCACTGCAGGCACAGACAGATCAGCCCATGTCCTCAGCCTCTCTCAGTGGAAACAAGAAATAAAGAAACTCACATATTGGTAGCAGAAAACTCTGCCAACCTCGAGAGGGAGCAGTGGCCGAGGGGTGCTTCTTGTGCTGAGCCACAGATAGAGAGGAGGCCAAGAGATTTCTCCTCTTCCTTGCCATAGGACCACAAAGGCACACAGTCTTGAACAGCAACGATAACCTGGCACACCAAGTGCACAATCCCAGAACACAGCACAGCTTAAGTCAGTAAGAACCAGAATTCAAAATGGCCCCTTGATGGCGCCTATGGGCCAGTGATTTCTCTCTCAGTATCACAGAATGCAAACTGCCCAAGGATGAAGAAGTCCCAGAAGGTCTCCAGGTCCTGAGAGGCACCACATGTGATTCTGAGCTGGGCCTTTCCCAGCAGCAGGAAGATAGCCGAGAACTTCTTGGCCTCCCAATTACCTAAATTAAATCCACTTTCAATGTGAGCTGCTGCTGTGCTCCCAAACCCGCAGTAACAGATTTATTGGAGCATAAGCTTTCGTGGGCAAAGACCCATGAAATCTGCTAATCTATAAGGTGATACAGGACTCCTCGTCGCTTTTGCAGATTCAGACTAACACGGCTACCCCTCTGATACTAGTAACCCACGAGAAACTTGATTTGGTCAACTTCACCTATACCCAGTGTGGTTAAAAAAAAAATCTGGGTTTTTTTAATTAAAAGTATGTTTAATCTAAAAATACCAATTTCAATACACCTATTTCAAATGACCTTAACAGAAATGGTCAATTTCAAATGTATAAGCTATTGTAATTTAAATTAATATAAAAATAAGATGAAGCAGTCCATGCTTGCTATCATTTTTTTAAAGAAAGTCAGGCCACAGAACTGGTGAAAGCCACTGGCCCCACCCTGGGAAACAGAATTTGTTGATTTGCTAAGCCAGCTTTTGAAAGCATTAGCTGCTTCTGTAAGTGTAGAAAAATGTCTTCAATTTCAGTTTATTCAGTTCAATGACCAGTTTACCCAAAGTTAAGACAACTGGGAATTGAGAAAAAGCTTTCATGCTTTTGTCTCTTCCAAACTATAAATAAGCACTAGGGGCTGGCTAAAGCTAGAAGGGTATGTCTACACAGCAGTGTTATTTTGGAATAACTGATGTTACTCTGAAATATCATGAGGGCTCGTAGTGTAGAAATGCACTATTTCAAAATAATGTGGAGCTGGACGACTTCTTACTCCGACTCCTCGTAACCTTCATTTTACCAGGAGTAAGGGGTGTCGAAGGAAGAGTGCTCTTCCTGCGACTTCCTGCTGTGTAGACAGCGCCAAAAGCCAAATTAAGCTATTTTGACTTAAGCTACGCAATTGACGTAGCTGAATTCAACTTTATCCCTGCTGTGTAGACATACCCAAATGTTAGATCACTAAGGCTACATCTACACTACGAGTTTTCTCGGCAAAAAATATGCTAGCGAGGGACTCATTTGCATGAGTCGCAATCTCATTTGCATGTTTTCTGCCGATCCGTTTTTGCGCTAGCATTTTTTGTGCAAAACCAACATTTTCTTTTTGCGCAAAACCCCCTTTTTCCGCAAGATCATAGCTAAGCTCCTGCAGAACTCTTGGATAGACCGACTGGGGCAGACAACTTACTGCTTTTTAAATTACCAGTTTGCTCCAAGGCTCTTCTCTTGACACCTCAGTCTCTGATAATGCCTCATCTCTATTACCAGGAAAGAGTAGGGGTATGGTAGGAATCCACCCAACATTTTTGGCAGTGAAAACTAATGCAAAAGAAACCATCTCAGCAACATCCACTGCACACCAATGCCTGGGTGCATACCATTGATAGCGGTGCATACAGTGGTGGTGTCATGGCTGAATAGTATTCTTTTTGTCTTTCTTGGACACACTTTGGTGATTGCCTTTCTTGAGCTTTGCTGTGTGCTGGGTAGATGTATGTACTGAGCTCTCAAATCCCAAGAAGCACACCTTTTACCCGAGTGCTCACCTTTAATCTAGGGCCCATCTGTGTGTATAAATGCTTCAGATTGTTCCACACGTTACGGGGAATTGCAGCCTCTACCATACTGCTCATTCACCTCACTCTGTTAGGTCCCTGTAAAGGGGTGGCACTCACCTCTCTGGAGGGCGCCCTGGCTGGGTGTGCATCTGCTCCTCCCGCAGTCTGTGGGGATCCCTGGGTGTGGGTTCTCAGGCGGTTTCAGTGACTTGGTCCTCTGGCTGAGTCTCACACAGTCCGTGTGAAATGCAAACAAAGCAGATCCCTTCTGGGGCAGGCAGTCCAATACAAGAGCTCTCAGTCTTTCAGCAGACTCACAGTCTTCTCATAGCCACAGCCCTGGTATCAAGCCGTATCCCCAGAGGTTCCTCCCTAAAGGCAATGGTTTTGCCCTCTCCGGGCCCATCTGGCTCCAGCTTTCCAGCTAGGCCCTCAGAAATTCAAGTTCTCTGCTTGGAGTCTATCAAAATTCAAACAGTTCAATATCACTGACCCTCTTCAGGGGTCTTCAATCCCCTCTCCAGAGTCTGGTTCAACTCCCCACTCTGGCTGTGGCTGGTGCGGGACTTCCCAGAAGCTCCAGCATCTTCACCTTCTGCTTCACCCTTCCTGTAGGGTTCTTGTGTCTTCAGGACCAGCAGCCAACCAGGAGCGGCTTTCTTGCTTCTCCCCCTCCCCCCATCTCTCCCTCCAGCAACTGCTCTGTCCATGGTCCTGTAGCTCCCTCAGTCAGCCAGGAAAACCATCCACAGGCCTCTAACTCCCCACAGCAACTGACTCTCTCTAGCTCTGCATCTCCTTTTATATGGGCCTTCTGGGCTCAGATTGGCTACTTCTCTGCAGCCTCTCTAGGCTGCTTGGAGGACTCACCTTCACTGCTCCTTTCTGGGATGGAGTGTGGTAAGAGGACCTTAAGGCCTCCAGCCGGGAGCCTCTGAGCCTGGTACACCCCATCACAGTCTCTCTGAAGTTACTTACAGTCTTTTCTAATCTTTGACTACCTATCCCAAATGATTGTTTGTTACCTATACATTTTGCCCTCTCTCTGCTCAGCCCCATGTTAATAATCATATTTTACTACACCATTTTATGGACAACCTCCAGGATCATTCATTCCTACTCTTTGTTTTCTGTTTCATCTGATTCTAACTTATGACTTAACTTTACCTTTCATCCCATTGTTACTTTTTTGCCCTAACAACTTCCTGTGAAGAAATCTATCAAGATCCATATAAATTATATCCATCGCTTTCCCATTGCCCTCTGTTCTACTGACTAGCTCAATGAATGGTAACAGAGTGGAGAGACATAAATTTACTTTAGAGAAGCCATACTGATTTGTCTCCAATATATTTCTATTACTTTAATTATTCTTGTAGCTCTCCTCTGAAGCTTCTCCGATTATCAGCATTGTTCTTAAACTGGTGACACCAGCATTGTTATTAAACTGGTGACACTGATTGAAATGACCATTAGAGATAACCAAGAAACATTTTCACTAACATACATATTCAGATTCATAGATTCCAAAGCCAGGAGGGACCATCATGTTGATCTAGCCTGACTTCCTGTAGGCCACAGAATTGCCCCCAAATAATTCCTAGAGAAAATCCATTAGAAAAACACCCAATCTTGATATAAGACATTGTCAATGACAGAGAATCCACAACCATCCGTGATATGTTGTTCCAATAGTTACTCTGTTAAAAATTGAAACCTTATTTCCAGTCTGATTTGTCTAGCTTCAACTGCCAGCCACTAAAGTATGTAATATCTTTCTCTGCTTGACTGAAGAGCCCATTATTAGATATTTTTCCATGTAAACAGTTACAGACTGTAATTGAGTTCTTTCTTAACCTTCTCTTTGTTAAGCTAAATAAATCAAGTTTCTTGACTATATCACTATAAAGCATTGTAGGAAATTGGTTAGGGAAGGAAATGGACACAAGGAAAAAATCTATGGCCTGACGAGTTCAGGAAAATAAGTAGGAGGTTTTTAAAAGAGAATTAGAAACAAAAAGGATCCTAACAATGACATCGGTCCATTATTAGATGGAAATGATAGAATTAGTAGTAATAATGCAGGAAAGGCAAAAGGACTCAATAAATATTGCTGTTCTGTATATGTGAAAAAAGAGATGTAGTCATATCATAGGATAACATTTTCCCATTCCACTAGTAAGGTAAACAGCAGCTACTAAGTTAGACAGCAAGTCCACATGAATTGCATCCAAGAGTTTTTAAAGAGTTGGCTGAGGAGCTTGCTGGACTGTTAATGTTGATTTTTCAATAAGTCTTGGAACATAAGGGAAGATTCAGAAACAGGAAGAAAGTTAATGTTGGGTCAATGTTTAAAAACAGTTAATGGGATGGCCCAGGTAACTACGGGCTTATTTATAAGTCTGATATTGATCCCAAACATAAAGGAGTTGCTGATATGGGACTCTATTAATAGAGAATTAAAGGAGGGTAATACTGTTAATGCAAATCAATATGGTTTTACGGGTGGGGCTGAGGACTACCCTAGTCCTCTCTCATTGAAGCAGCTTGGGACCAGGTGAATAATGCTGCTTCCTGGCCACTGCAGCTCCAGTGGGCACAGCCAGGGGAGGGGTGTATGTCTCCCAGCTGGGGCAGGTCCAGGTTTGTCTGCCCCTATGATCCTCAGTCAGGGTGAGGAATGCAGCAAACTGGGCACTTTCCCCCTCACCCCCTGACAAAGGGGAACAACCAGAAATGTCCCTGTATGAATTGGGGTGGGGGGAGCTTCAGCCCCCCCCCCCATCCCTAAAGAGCACCTGGGAGTTGGCAGGCTTAGGGCTGTGCAAGTCCTGAATGGGGGAAGGGGAGTGTCCCCAGCCAGCCCCTTTCACCTACCTGGTGATTCTGTCTCTTTTCTGTATGGTTTTATGAGAAGCAATCCCATTCCAGGCATGTCCCATTATCCTGGTACAACCAAACCCTGACCTTGCTTTTTTAAAGTTCTGATAAGAGGAAACTGTGGTGGTGGTGCTAGCTCTTACCATTTAGGAGCTCTTGAATAACAAGACAGACAGACAGACGCTGGTGACCCTCTAGCCCTGAGCAATGGTAGCGATTGGGCTGACAGATTACATCATTTTGCTAGCAAATCAACTGTTACTTCATTCTTACATCCTTTCAAGATTGCTGGACAACCACCATCCAGTTAGGGTGACTTGTTGCTAGTCCATTTACCATTTTTGTGCCAACCCTTCCTCTTTGAATTTCTGGGAGTTCCCCATAGTTGTTACGTGTGGGGGGAGGGGGAATAGTTCTGCGATAAATATCTCCCCAGCATTTCTGGGATGCAAAGGACCATTTGGTTTCTTTCCCATTTATCATCCTTAAAGTCCCCACTGTCCTCTGCAGCTTCAGCAGACCAATCAGTTCTCTTGAAGTCTTTCTGCTTCTGCTCGGCTTAAACCGTTTATCTGCATTTGTTTCTGCCTTTGACCATTTGATCTCCAGATTCCCACTTAGCCCTCCCTCACCTCCGACTTCCATCTGATACTTTATCTGCTGTAATTGACACTCCTTTGCACTGGCTTCACTTGGATGGGCTTCCCTTAGCTTAGGTTTCAAAGGGGCAGCCATGTTAGTCGGTAATGGAAAAAACAACGAATAGTCTTGCAGCACCTTAGAGACCAACAGAAAATATAGATGGTATCATGAGCTTTCCTGGGCACAACCCACTTCAGTCAAGTGATGTCTTCTATTTGTCCATCTAAGCCCACCTTGCCATAGCATCTTTAATGTGTTTAATGTCTCATTTGCTGCCATTTAGCTCTCCTGGAGGTGGAGTGGGTTTGCTTCTACCCTCCCTTTCCAGCCTCGATCCTGTATCTTTATATGAAGGGTGCCCCCTTTCTGAAAGAACGAGGGCTTCAGAATGAAACCAGTAGAATATAGCTGAGGCCTAGAAATGAGGGGCTGTGTTGTGTGGAGATCTGTGCCATTACGATTAAGACCCGCTCATGTGACCACAGGGAGGAGAATGCCCTGACAACGGTATCAGAGCTCAGTCCAGTCTTAAAGACCTCTCTGCCACGAATAAAGCTCTTTTGTGGTTGGTGCAGGAATCTGTCATTAGCCCAGACGGATGGGACTTGCTACAAGTCCCTGGGAACACTTTGGTTACCTCTTGTGAGGAGAGCTGTATTTCCCATACCAAGGGCTTGCCCATCTGTGGATTTATGCTAAATTAGCGATACCATCTGTGTTTAGCTCTATCGCTGCCTCTCGTGCCTCCATTTTCCTGTTACTCCTTGTAAAGGGCTCTGCCCTTCTTGTGAGCGCCCCTCGGTGGCTGAGGAGAGTCTTGTAGTCTCTCTGCCTGGCTGTCTGTGGGAGTGGAAGTGTCCAGTATGTGGCCTGGGACCAGGCTTCTTCTTACCCCCTGTTGTGGCGGCTGGGGGGGAACCCAGACACGCCCACTCCTCTGAGTCCTGGCCCAGGGACCCTATAAGTAGCGGTTACCTGCTGAGTCTCAAAGTGGTTGGTTGCTGTCACATCCCTGGGCCACTTCCCCGGGAAGCTGCTCTATCCAGCCCTTTCTCTTGGGCCTTGTGGTCAAGTCCTCCCTTTCCAAGGTTCTGCAAAGGGTTGCCGTTGGCTTACTGGCTAATCTTCAGCCACGGGGCCTGGTTCTGACCAGATCTGAAGTCTAGCTCCCACTCAGAGCTGTCCGGAGTGCTGATGTTCTCCCAATCAGCCCTTAGGTCTCCCAGTCAGCCCTTGAGCTCCAGCAAGGAACTGACGGGCCTTGGTCCAGCAGCTTCTTTTATATCAGCCTGCTGCACCCTGATTGGCTGCAGCAGAGGCTGCCACTCTATTCTGCTTGGAGCACCTCTCTTCGGCTCTTGTTGCTGGGCAGGGTGCGGAAAGGCCTCTAGCAGGGGTATCGGGGCCTTATCTACCCCATCACACTCCTCCATCTTGGCTACTCCTCTGCTCCGCCCTGTGTCAATCCACTGCCCTGCTTCACCGGGCCAGTGGTATTCCAGCCTCCAGCACACCTGCAGGAAGGTCTCTGATTATTTTATCTGGAGAACTAATCGGCTGGACTTGAGGATAATGACATCTGTAACTGGCATTGATTATAAGGCCCAAAGGAACCACCGTGATCATTTAAATCAGACCTTCTGTATAACACAGGACCCAGAACTTCCCTGAAGTAATTCCTGTTTGGACTAGAGAAGATCTTTCACCAAAAAACCCTTCCAAGCCTGATCTGAAAATTCCCAGTGATGAAGAATTTGCCGCCACCTTGGGTGTGTTGTTCTAGTTAATTTTTCTCACTTAAAAACGTGCACCCTTTTTCTAGGAATTTGTCTAGCCTCCGCTTCCAGTTGCTGGAACTGTGTTATGCCTTTCTGCTAGCGGGAAGAGTCCATGCAGATATTACAGCTGTGCTCTTTGTTAAGCTAACCAGATTGAGCACCTCCAACCTCTCACAATAAGGCAGGATTTCCAAACCCACTCTTGTGACTTCTCTGAACCCTCCCTGATTTATCAACTTGGACTGTGCACACCAGGACAGGACACAGTCTTCTAGCAGCAGTTGCACCAGTGCCAAATACGGAGTTAAAATAACTTCCCTAGTTGATATTCCCGTTCATGCAGCCAAGCATCACATTAGCGCTTTCCCTTAGCATCCCACAGGGCATTCATGCACAGCTGGTTGTCTACCATGAGCCTCAGCTCAAGTGCATTTCAGCCGCTGCTTCCCGGGATCAAGTCCCCCCATCGGATCAGTATGGCCCACTTTTGTTGTTAATAGACGTAGGTCATCACATTTGGCCATATTAAAATGAATATTATTGGCTTGCAACCCAGATCGCCCTGTATCAGTGATCTGCCCTCTTCATTCGTTACCACTTCCCCAGACACAGGGAAATCCACAGCGTGGTCAGTGATGATTTTATTTTTTCTCCTAGGTCATTGATCAAAGTGTTAACTTGTCTACCTCTCTGCCAGGCAAGCCAGGGATGAAGTCAGTTGCCTTCCAGCAGAGTTGACTTCCTGCCCCTCACTGACATTGGACACCCACTCCTCAGAGGTCCTTCCCCTGGGCTGTTTCAGCTGCTGTTTGCTCAGTGGGGACTCTTTGGAGGGGTGGCAGGTGAGGATTCGCACTATTATGGGTCAGGTAAAAGATCTGTGCCTGCTGCTGCCCTTTCGTTCTCAACGTGCCCCTTCCTGGGGGAGGACACCAGCCTCCACTGCTCAGCCCTGGTTAGGAAGGGCTGTCTGTGCCCGATCTCTGCCCATGGGAGGACGAACGGGCCTCACAGCAGGGCCATGCAACAGGAGCTGTTGACTGCCCATTCACATCATTCTCCCTTCAAGGAGTCTCTACAACATGGACTCATCCCCTCTAGGCTTTCCGGTTGCCCCTAAGGCTCTCTTCCTTCCTCGCTGCCGTCTCCCTCCTGGCAGAGCCAGTCCGTCTCCAATTATGGCCCTGATCCATTAACTGAGGCATTAACTAGCTTCTGCCCCTACTTCCATACCCTAGGTCCAAATGTATCAGACAGCTCTAGAATTGCCTCAAGCATCAGGACTGGGCCAGGCCCCCCGAGGGGCTCGGAGGCAGAGACAAGGCCACCCCCCTGCGGGGCTATGAGGCAGCCATAAGGCCGCCCCCCCGAGGGGCTTTGAGGCAGCAACAAGGCCAGGCTGTCCCCCCCCACCCCGAGGGGCTCTGAGGCAGCGACAAAGCCAGGCCCATCTCCCCAAGGGGCTCTGAGGCAGCGACAAGGCCAGCCCCCCCACCGAGGGGCTCTGAGGCAGCCACAAGGCCGCCCCCCTGAGGGGCTTTGAGGCAGCCACAAGGCCAGGCTGACCCCCCCGAGGGGCTCTGAAGCAGCGACAAAGGCCAGTTCCCGCACCGAGGGGCTCTGAAGCAGCCACAAGGCTGCCCCCTCCTTCCCCGGGAACACCTATGCATCCCATGGGTGCAACCTCACGGCCTGGGTCAACAGACGTGGGCTAGCAGGGCTCGTGCTACCCCTCTAAATGGAGACAACCCTCTGAAGCTGTGACTTGGGCACTGGACTCCATCCCCCCCCTGTGTCAGCTCCAGAGCCTGAACTCCAGGCCAAGCCACAGTATCCAGGCGCTGTCCACACTGCCCTGTTTAGAGCGAGCGTGGGCCCTGCGAGTGCCACGCTGTCACCCCGGCTGGGAGACGGGCTGCCCCGGGCGGTGTAGACGAATCCCGAGAGGCTCTGAGGTAAACAGTGCGCCGAGCCCACGGGAAGCTCTGAGGCAGGGTCCAGGCCTGCACTGGGGGGCCATTCTGTCCCCTTTGTGTTCTTCTAAGTGAGCAGCTCAGTGTAAACATCTCAGCGGAGCTCTTTGAAATGAAAATAAAACTGACAGAAGTCTTGCAAATCATCCATCCCAGCCCCGCTGCTGACCCGGGAAGTCTCTCTTTCTGCTGCCTTGCAAGCTCCAAGTGGCAGAGTTATAAATACATTATGTATGCTGGTGTCCATCAGCCAGAGCCTTTTGTTGGCGCTGAATATGTCATGGCCAACAAAAGTAGACTGGATTAGCCACAGTGGATTAAAAGATTTTCTTCTTAGAGTTTACCTAATAATATAACAATTGACATAGAAGGGTCCTTTGAAACCTACACGACTCTGTTATTTTACCATCTGTGAGTTTGCTTTCCATTAGTATGCGAATATGACGGGGAGACGGTTTCTGGCGGTGCTTACGCGGGGGTAACGCTGCCCATTGCTCAATTTCCTACTCACAACAAAAATAAACACGTATGTAAGGAGGAGCGGCAGTAACAGAGTAGCTGAACTCCTCCCTTTGCTGATGTCCCTGCCGCTCTGAGCCCAGAGAGCTTTGGGATGCTACAACTTTGGGAGGAAAGAGACACCCAAGGAAGTAGACTCAGCCTCTAAAGAAAGCCCCTGACAAACGCGACGAACTGCTGTGCTATTCAAGGTGTCCGGCGAGGTTCTGACTGAACTACGCTCCTTTATCAAGGACACATTTGGAATCCCAGCTACTTCGTTTCCAAACTCTCTTTCTCTCTCCCGCACCGCCACAAGACGATGGCGTCTGTTTGTCCCTGTTCCAGCCATTCAGCTACGGTTGCGTAATTATCTGCCTCCATCCCGGACTGACATCACATTTGCAGTATCCATTACAAGATGGGTCACACAGCAGCAGCCGCGACACTCGGAAACATGGAGGGCAGCAGCAGCAGGGGAGGAGAGCTCCCCCGCCATCCTGCGGCTCTGTTCCTTACACTCAGCCTCCTCCTCTAGCCTTCACCACCGCAAACACACACCACTGTGTCCTGGCTCTTGGCTTTGATCTCATAAAGGGACTCCATTTACAAGTCATTAATAGCAGCCTTTGGAAATATCCATCCTCAGAAGTCTTGAGTAATGAGATTTGGAGACGATGATCAATTTAGGAGCCGCTCGCTCTCTGTCTTTTTTTGCAACCATACTTTTTAAGCCGCCCTGACTTTGCGATGAATTGTCGCATCATCCAAGACCTGGCGGGGAAGGGGGGCCTTGTGGGCGGCAGGAATATGGGCAGAGGCTCTCACAGCGAGAGCCCAGCTGGGGGCCTTTGATGAGGCTGCTTTGAGAAATTTGATTTGAAAGGCCTACGATAACAATTTTGGGAGAATAGTTGAGCGTTTTTTCCATCCGGATCTCTTTGTCTCTCCTCCGACCGGGGTTGTATTGTTGGGTTTCGGGGCCGGGGGGTGAGAGAGAGTCGGTGGTGGCTGAGGGTGGGGTGGGGCGGCAGAGGGGGCTGCGGTGAAGGAGAACAATAAATGGAGATATAGGGAGAGCTGGATTTTCTCACCTGCCTCCCCCGCTGCGTTGCCTTCCTGCTGGGTTTTCGCCGTCCGCCATGACAGGAGAAGCCGCCCTGTCTGCTGTCCGGAGCACTTTCCAACACTCTTAAGCCTATTTCCCTTTCTTGGTAACTGTGTGGCTGGAAGATGGGAATCTTTACTTTATATTGCAGCTTTGGCTCCTCAGCCTGATTGGCTGAGGCCAGGACCAAATGATGGTCCTTCGAATCCTATTGTAACTATGGCAACCAGCCCCTTTAGGCACCACTGATTTACTTATAATTGCTGGGTAAACAGTGGAGACAGACCACTTTCATCCCACACAGAAGGAGGGTCTTCTCTCTCTTTTTTAGGACAAGGCACTAAAAACCAGGGACACTTAAGCAAACTCTTTCAACACTGCGGAAATAAGCCGTTGTCTCTCCCCCAGCCAGCCGGCTTTCCCCCGCTGCTGCTGCCGGACGGCACAATGGCTAGATACTGGGGCAGACCTCACCACCCTCCTCTTCCAAAGAGGAGCTGCTTTGGCTCAGGGCTGGGGAAAGCCGCCTGGGTGTTTCTACACTGCAGCGGGGGAGTTGACGTCCCAGGGTGGGCAGACTCGGTTCAAGGTAGTGCACGAACAGCAGCAGTGTGGATGCCAGGTGAGGTAGGGTTAGCTGCAGCATCCACATAGCTGCTGTTCGTGCATGGGGTTAGCCACTCAAGCTCGGTCCCAGAGGGCACGAATTTCAGTGGCTCGCTGGAGTCGGAGCCACAGGTCCACGCTGCTAACTTGCTCATGCTAGCACGGCTCAAGTCTCCCCCATCTGGAAATCGCATCTCCCACCTGCAGTGTAGATATCTCCCATCTACCCGAGCTGGGAACCACACCTCCCTACTGCTCCAGGCATCTCCTGTCTGCGCAGGCCAGGAAACTCTCCATGTCACTCAGAAACCTCAGCGGCTTGCATTGAAGCCCACAGCAGGGCACGGCGGTGCTATGTGAGCCTGGATCTCACTGCGGAGGGAGGGAATGTATTATGAAGGGTGATTATCATCATGGATGTGATTAGCTAATGAAAGGCCCAGCTCAAAAGGACAGGATGATGGTGAGCCACCAACGCGACACAGGCATGAAGTAGGCAAAAGCAATCGCAGGCTATATGAGGCAAGGTAAATCCAACCAGAGCCGGGGCAGTCTTGCTTTCCTGGCCCGGGTGAGATCTCTTCTGGAGTACGGCATGCAGTTCTGGGCACTCCGGTTCAAGAGAGATGAATTCAACCCACAAGTGCAGAGAAGACCCACTAGGACAATCAGGGAGCTGGAGAACCTACCTTCCGAGAGGAGCCTGGACGATCTTGGCTTGTTCAGTCCAGCAAAACAAAGGTGAAGAGGGGGGCAAATACCAGGCAGGGTGAAGAGCTGTTTACGCAAAAGGACAATATTGGCAGAAGAACAAACTGCTGTAAATTGGCCACAGGTAAACTGAGGCTGGGCAGAAGAGGAAGGTTTTTAAATTCTCAGGGTATGTCTACACAGCAAAGTTATTTCGAAATAACAGCCCTTATTTCAAAATAACTTTCCTAGCTTCTACACAGCCAAACCGCTATTTCGAATAAATTTGAAATAGCGGAGTGCTTATTTCGAATTTGGTAAACCTCATTCTACGAGGAATAACGCCAAATTCGAAATACCTATTTCGAAATAAGTGCTGTGTAGACACTTATTTCGAAATAGGGGGCCTCCAGCCTTCCCAGGGTGCCCTGGTGGCCACTCCAGCCTCAACCAAGAACACTCCACTCCTTCCCCCGCCCCGGAGCCCTTAAAGGGGTTGACTCTGGCCACAGTGCCTATGCCAGCTCCAAGCCTGCCAGCCCAGAGCAAGCAGTCACTGCCCCTAACCCAGTGGCCCCAAAACATAAGCCAGCAAGCCACTGGCAGCCAGCCCTCCACCGCTCCCCAGGAGCAGTCTGCCAGCTCCCAGGAGCCTGCCAGGGCTCGGAGAAGGCGGGCGCCTTCCTGGTCCAGGGTGGAGATCATGGACCTTATTCAGGTTTGGGGGGGATGACCCCAACATCCATGATCTCCGCAATAGGCGGAGGAACGTGGCCGTCTATGGCAGGATAGCTGTCAGCCTGGCCACCAAAGGCCACATGCAAACCCAGGAGCAGGTTCGCATGACAATTAAGTTGGTCCGTGAGACCCCCAACCCTGAGCCCTGAGCTTCTCCACCCCCTTCTTCCCCCTTCCAGCTCCCTCCTCCCCTCTTCTACCCTCTCTTCTCCCCTCTCCTGCCTCCTTTCCCCAGTCTCACCAGAGTTTCATTCCCTCCCCCCCAGTTTTGTTAAATAAAGAAAGTTTGTGTTCATGAAAATACGCATATTTTATTTGACATCATGAAGGGGGTTAGGAAGGGGTAAGTGGAAGGATGTGAGGAGGAATGAGGCACAAGCCCCAGTGGGGCAGACCAGGGAGGCTCTTAGTGCTCCTCAGGGTGGAAGCTCTCCCGCAGGGCCTCCTGGATACTGACAGCCCCCCGATTGACCTCCCAGATGGCAGCCTGCAGAAAGTGCAGCCAGGCTCACAGCAATGCATCCACAAGAAGCACCAGAGTACCCAGGGACAGCTCTGGCTCCATGTTGCAGAGTGCTGTGGTGTCCCGAGTGAGGGCAATCAGAGCACGCGCAGAGAAAATGCTTTGCTGTCCCTCATCGAGATAGACAAGCAAGCAGGGAAATCTGAGAACTGGCTGTCGGGGGGGGGAAGTCCCTTTAAGCACAGGCCTCAGATAGCCTCAGGCAGCAGCCCCACACAGTAAGTCCTGACCTGGTGCCCTGCCGGAACTGGTTCCGGCCAGCCTTAAATGCGATTCAGAGTCTACTCAGTGTGGATGCACTATTTCGAAACAGCAAAATGCTATTTCGAAATGCATTTTGTGTGTAGATGCCTTATTTCGAAATAAGATATTTCGAAATAACACTGTAGTGTAGACATACCCTCAGAAGTGAGATTCTGGAACAGCCTCCCAATGGAATGTAATAAGCAGATGAACAGGATCCTAAGACAGGGTGACCTGCTATGATGGGCGACAACTCAGATTGTGCCTGCCAGTCCCAGGTTCCTATAAGACCCGTGGGTAGAGCCCTGCAAATCTGCAGGTACCCACTTTATTTCCCCAGGTGTCTGAGGAGGCGGATGCGGATAGTCACAGCTCATTTTTGTGGATATGGAGACAAATTGTGTATCTAGAACCCTCTAAATCGGTGGCTATCCACTCTATATCTGCAGGTACGTGCATCTGTGGCTGTGGATATCCGCGGCTCCTTTCCGCAGGTGTAGTTGTGGATGCAGATACACACTTTGTATCTGTGCAGGGTTCTGGAGCTGGAAACCCTTTAATGCTGGTGAGACAAGTTCTCTCTTTCCCGCCTTGGGACCTGCTTGTCTGTTCCAGAATATTCATCATGGCGGAAAAGCCAGGTCCAAGAAAAGGACAGCTCGGGCCCAGAGACATGGGGCCAAACTACCGTATCTTGGAACAGGGCTGCAGTTTTAGAGCTAGCTCTGGCTGCTCTTGCATGTGCAGACTCATTTCTGACTACTTTGGTTTCATGCTACAGCAAACACGCCGATTCCTCCCCGAGCTCCCCCGTTCCCAGAAAGGGCTTAGGGAGCATCTTTGGGATGGTGGCACTCTTGGGAAAATGGCTATGTAATCTGTCAAATAAAACCAAAGCATGTGAGCAGAAGGCCGCTATTCTGGGGTGTGGAATGGAAATGCACGGAGATTACTCACCTCTCCTCTGCATCCACAGACTGATGTTTCCTGCCCTCCAAAAACATCCGTGGGTGCTTCAAAAGAGGGATTTGGGTCAATACAACCGTGAAGCCGAGGCTGTGTCTGGAGGCCTGTCGCGTACACAGTCAGAGCCTTCATATCCCCTAAAAGGGACGGCCATGAACATCTCTCATTGCTGTTGAAGATGTGGCATGCAGAGACCAGACCGCATCCTCCAGACGGGAAGGGGGCAACTGGACGGCAGGGAGCTGCAGCCTACGCTGACTCTGGTTGTGCTAGAGTTGGGTGATGGTTAAAGAAAAGAATGTATTTATTGAAATGCTTTAAGGCACAGCATAGCACTGTGTTCTTAGTACGTCTGCTGTCAGAATACTGGACCAACAGCTCCTATACCCTGTTATACACTGACACAGGGAGAGCCATTCAAACAGAAAGCAATCAAGGGCCAACTGCATCAAGCTTGGATCCCACTCTGAGCTCCAGTGAGTGGCTTCGGTACCCGCACAGAAGGAATTATGTTAGCCCTCGCTGTGTTGTCTTTGCTGTGTCCTTTCTAATGCTGGACCTCCGTGTCCCCTATCCTCTAGGGGATTTTGCATTTTTGTAACCATCACCTCTTTCTCCAGAGGAGCGGTACTTTTTCGAACATGCCTTGTGTACCCGTGACATTTTTTGAGCCGGTGGAAGAATTTTATGAGGATGTCCAATGAGTAAGTCAGTTTATTAAAAATCGAGGAGGCGTATTGCACTGACCAAAGTCTGTCCTCTTCTGAGGGTTCCTGTCCATCTATCAGTATAGAAGAGTGCATGCAAAATCCCCACCCCTTCAGAATCTTTTATTCTTCTCCCTGCAGGATTTCTCTGCATTTCCACTGACTGTTAAACTGGCTTCTTTGCGGTGAACACTGGAGTGAATTGGTTTCTGTAACAACCACAGACTGAAACCCCAGGCTTTCTTACTGGCTGGGCAGCACCCAGATCCAGCAGGGAGCTCAGCCCATGACAGATAATGACAGGGCTGAGGGGTGTGACACTTAGTGTCACGAGTGTATTGATAATTGGTCTCTGGTGACAGGGGCAGCACTTCCCAGGGGTCTGACCAGCCCTTTTGGCATCTCCCCAGTTGGCCCCCATGCCCTGCACATGCCACGTGGCAGGGTGGTTCCTGGGACTAGGGCGACTAGGGCACTTCCGGCTCTCCACTGCAGCCTGTATTGGGGACAGGCAGAGGGAAGAGGAGGAAGGACCCTTCCCTGCTTGGGCTCAGGGTGAGGAGCTGGCGTGCCTCCTGAGAAACGCAGGCAAACGTTGTCATGAGCCCAAGGCCCCTCCTTCCCCCCTGTGGAAATCCTTTCCCTGCCCTTCCTCTCCACCAACGGGGCCTGAGGAGCAGGACTGCAAGGAACAGAGTTCACCCACCACGCCGGCCCATCTGGCTGGCCACGCGAAGGACCGGCTCTGCCAGCTGGTGTGCCCTCTTCCAGTGGCGCCTCCAGTTGTGAGTCCGCGGCTCTGAGGAGCTGCAGCTGCAGCCTCCACTTCATGACTCAGCCCTCCAGCTGGGTCACTGTCCGTGTCCGTGTTCCCCCCTTCTGGGGGGGTAGATGTCACTGTCCAATAGTTAGCTCACTTCCCCAGTGGGTGAATGGGGAGGACCAGGCCTACCCTCTACTCTGGGGCCCAACACGGGGACCCTGTAGACAGCAGCCGCCTGCTGCGCCTCTTGAACATGTGGCACTGCTGATATGATTCCCTGGGCCACTTCTGCCCAGACCCAGCACCTTTGCCCTGACCTCAGGCATTCAGCTGCTCAATCCCAGCAGCCAGCCAGCCAGGAGTCCCCTCCTGCTGCCTGTCCCTGTGAGCAGCTGCCCTGTCCAAGGTGCTACCATTCCCTCAGCATGCGAAGGACACTGTCCTCACTCCCTGAGCTCCTGGCAGCCAATGACAGATTCTGGCCCTGAAGCTCCTTTTTTGTGAGCCTGCTGGGCCCTCATTGGCTGGTCCTTGCAGCCTCTCTCCAATTGCCTGGCTCCCCTGTGGCCGCTCTAGGCTATTTGGAGGACTCATCTCTGCTACTCCACTCTGGGAAAGGGCAATGATAATCCCTTCTACCGCTCCGCTCTAAGGGGTGGAACCATATCACACTCTGTCACCCAAGATGGAGACCATTCCATTCAAGATAGCAGCCATGACCCTAGATTCCATGCAACGTGTTGTTTCCTGACAGGAGTCTGCCACTCAGCTCTCAGAAATGTGCTCACCCACCAGTAGGGAATTTCTGGAGAGGAGGAAGCAGAGAGGTGGTGTAACTGCCACCGGCCGGATTTGAACCTGGGACCTCTGAAGTGGAGTATAGCAGCCTCTATCCTCTGAGCTAAAGGCCAGCTGGCACCCAGCCCATGCTGTAGAGATCTCTTGGTTTTAACTGTTGCTGTGGTCTAGGTGCCACTGCATGGTAACCACACTAAGCGTGCGGGTTACAGTGGCTTTACAGCTCGTGTCTCTCACTCACATCTTGTCTTCTCTTTGGCCTGTTAGTTATACAAGAGTAGTGGGGCTCTACGGTCCATAACATGCAGCACAAGGCTAAGATCCCCCAGATCTGGATCTTGGTCTTTGATGCTTACTGGCGTAGGACAACATTGTTAAAAGCAGCCACTGATTTTCAGCTCCTTTGTTTTGTGGGTGCAGTGTTCCCTGTAAGCTGAGCACTTAGGCGGCCACCCAGGAGAGATTCAGGTGCTGCCCAGCTGATTAGCAGAGTGCTCACAGCCGCTAGCATGTGTTTCTGCTGGTGGTGCACATCCACACATGCCTCAGTGCACACAACAACATTTATTCTGCACATAAATGGGAAAAAAAGTTAGAGGGACCATTGGTGGGCACCCAGCTCTGCACAGCTCTGGCCTGACCCTGAATCACTTAGCCAAGGGAATTTTGTCACTGATTTAATGGGGACAGTATCAAGGCACTAGGGCCTGGTTTTCAGAGGTGCTGAGTGTCCATGACTTCCTTTGATATAAGTGAAGTGAGGGGGGTGTAACACCTCAGAATCTCAGGCCCATGGTGGCTCAGGTTGAGCAGCCAAAACTGAAGACCCCAGAATTGTTGGTCACTTTTGTCTTCACCTCTCTGTGCCAGTTCCCCCGCCCATAAAATGGGGAGAATCAGGCTGTGCAGAGAAGTCCTAATAGCTGCCATCAAAAGATGCTTAGATCCAGAGCCAGTAGGCTGCCAGGCCCTCTTTCAGGCCCCATGGAAGGAGCAGCTTAAGAAAGGCAGCTGCGGCCAGTGGGGGCTACTGCCTAAGCAGTCGCCATGTGGCAGATCAGAGCTAAACTGTGGGCATGGAGGGGTTTTCCAGGGTCAGAGGCTGTGGGGCAGAAAGACACTGGGAGCAGGAACCTTTGAGACAGCAAAGGCACAGAGCTTCCTGGTCATAAACCTTCCTGGAGGGGCAGACCTCTGGATTTCTGGGCAAGGAAACTCCCTACTGTTGATTGTTTTTTCCTGTGTTTGGGAGCTGTGTGAATTCTTTGTCAATCAACAACATTGCACCAAGAACAGACCCGACTCGCCTCTGAATGGAAACAGCCCTGCATGGCCCTTGGATCCTGGCCATGTGCTTGGGCTGATGGGGCAACAGTATGAATGACACCCCGTGCTGGGGGGTGCACTTGGAAGTGATGAAGCGCTAAGCAAGCATGAGGGGCTATTGTCACTCCCAGGCCATCGCAGTGAGTCAGGGCCCACACTTGGCGCATATCTCCCTGTTCTCACCCTCAGCCCCTTTTAACCCTCCTACCGCTTCTCTGTGGTTGTTAACATCATTTACCACCACGCCTGACAGAGCGTGGGTGTTTTCCATGCACACACTGGACAATGTTCCTCTCTAAAGAGGGCTTAGGAGGTCTGACTGTAGCTGTTACATGGTCGGAGGGGGACTAGCAATAGGAATGGCAGACTGATTGCTATAGCTCTGTGTGGAACACCCTGCATTGTCAAGGGCGAATTAAATGGGAGTCCCAGAGGATTAGCCATGCTAATGAGCAATTAACAATGATTGTATTTATAAAGTCCGGGTGAACACTCGGGCTCTGAATGTAGCAAACCACCATTAAACCACCTGAAAGGAGATCACAGCAACAGCAAAACAATGTGCACCAGCCCGGGGGAGGGCAGGCCCAGACACTGGGAGCAAAGCAGTGGGAAGGGAAGGCTGAAATGGATGCTGCAGGGAGAGACAGGTCCACAAGCCAAGACGGTCACTGCCAATGCTCTGCCAGCCACTGAGCGAAGCTGCACTGTTGGGAAGGCCAAGAGGCAGGTGCTTGTGAGCGGATTGTGCTGGAGGCTGAGGTTGCAAGGTCTATGTAGGGAATGGGTTCCCCACTGTAGACCATATTTCCAGCATGCTGCGCCTTGAGCCAGGAGTCCTGCCTTGTGCTGCGGAGGTAACAGGGATGGGTGATGTCAGGCCCCTTACAACCCACAGAGAGTGGCTGGTACAGCGAGGCAGGGCTCCCTTCACTAACCACAGAAGGCCATCAAGCTGTGTGCATGATGCTCCTTCCCCCATGCTTAAGCCATGCTGCAGTCCCAGTGAAGTCCATGGGAGCAAAATGAGCGTTCTAATGAACCAGGGCCTTAGTAAACATCCAATTGCTCTAGCTCGGCAATGGGCAACCTAGGCTAGCGAGTGGCCCTTCATCTCAGTGAGATTGACATAAGAACAGCCATACTGGGTCAGATCAAAGGTCTGTCTAGCCCAGTATCCTGTCTGCTGACAGTGGCCAATGCCAGATGCCCCAGAGGGAGGGATCACAACAGAATCTTCACATGATCCCTCTCCTGTTGCCCATTTCCAGACAAACAGAGGCTAGACACCATTCCTACCCATCCTGGCTAATAGCCAGGGCTTGACAATTAGGGCAATCTACTCGCCCGTGGCAAGTAGATTTTAGCCTGGCACGGCGCTGCAGCATGGTCTGCGCATGCGCAGCATGCCAAACCGCCGCTTGTCAAGCCCTGCAATAGCCATTGATGGACCTAGCCTCCATGAATCTATCTAGCTCTTTTCTGAACCCTGTTAAAGTGCTGGTCTTCACCACATCCTCTAGCAAGGAGTTCCACAGGTTGACCGTGTGCTGACTGAAACAAAACTTCCTTCCAGGTTTTGTTTGTTTTAAATCTGCTGCCTATTAGTTTCATTTGGTGACCCCTAGTTCTTATATTGTGGGAATAAGTAAATAACTTTTCCTTATTCACTTTTTCCAGCTCTCTATCATATCCCCCTTAGTCTCTTCTTTTATAAGCTGTAAAGTCCTAGCCTTTTTAATCTCTCTTCATATGGGACCCTCATCATTTTTGTTGCCCTTTTCTGAACCTTTTCCAATGCTAAGAGATCTTTCTTGAGATGAGGCAACCACATCTGTACGCAGTATTCAAGGCGGTCTCCTGGGATGGGGTAGTTTTGCGAACTGTGCTTGCCTTGCTAGAATGTGCGGGGCATCCCCATTGAGCTGTGAAAGCGCTTTGCTTGGCTGCAGAAGGAGCACCCGGCTCTCCCAGTCCATGGTGTGTGCAATCCGCACCCACCTCACTTCACCTGCCCTGGCTTTACGTGCGTGTCACTGTAGTGATACTGGTAGGAAAACTGCGCCGACAGAGACCAGTGGAGTCTGGCAGCGGTAAATAAAATATCTCGTGGGCCACACATAGAACCCTGATGGGCCTGTAGGCTGCCCACCACTGTTCTCACTGCAGCTGTGCTCCTCTCCGCCTCCCCACACCCAACTGCTGTGACAGGTCTGGGCTTAGGCTGCAAGCTCTTTGGGGGCAGATGAGGGCTTCCTGCTCTACAGCACCCCACATACATAATGAGAAGTGACAGCACTGTAGACGACCTGTAACTGCAGGCCGGGGAAGCCCTCAGCGACTCCTGACCCCTGTGGTCATTGAGAACCTTGGTTTTCAAAACCTGAACGTCTTTACTGCTGGATCCAGCACCCAAAATTTGCACCGTGAAATGTTTGCTGTTCAGGCTCTGGGTTTTTGGGGGGAGGGCTTTACATGGCGTCCAAAATGAAATGTTTCCAGACTCATTTTTGGTTTCGGCAAAGCCACTTTTCACCGATGTTCCTTTTGGATGGGAAATGGTTGATCATGTCTCCCGAGGGGTTGCAGATTCGGTGGTAGCAGCCTGACAGCTCCCCGGTGTGTGGAGGCCTGGCTGAAGCCCCTCTCCCTCAACGTCTCAAAATCAAGGGGCATTTGAAGCCACGGTGAGTTGCAGCTGTCCAGCCAAGCAACGTCTCTGTGGCCATTGGTCTCTCATCAACGTTTCATTAACGTGTCCAGGCAAAGAGGGTTCTGGACTTGGAGGCTAATCATTAAAATGTCTGCTGCTCCCCCCAGCACTGCCCCCTCCCCAGGGAACACGGCAGCATTCAGAGAGACCAGGCCAGAGGTTGCTAAGTAGGGCCAGGAGCGTCCAGGGTCTTCCGGCGGGATCAGGAAGAGCCTGACGAGGGCAGGAGACGTAGGACGTGCTCCCCCCAGTGATGCAGAGGGGAGGAGACTCCGCTGGGCCCATAGCGCCCCACCACAAGCTACAGTCAGCTGCTAAGGAATCCTCAGGGGTTCTCTAGGAACTGTGCACTAGGATGATGGCCAGGCATGTTGCTAGGCAACCTCGCCGATGAGGGCCATGCCTGCAGTCACAACAGGAGCCCGGAGAGACGCGCTGGCAACTGCTCGTTCTTGCTGGAGATCTCCCCCCTCCCAGAGACCCCCCGTCGGCCCGCCCAGCCGCGTATTCCCCACCTTTCACGCCATGCGCACACCTTCCTGCTCCCCGCCCCCCCGCACAGGGTCTCCCGGACGAGCCTCCACGTGGAAGCCAGCAAAGCAGGACGTGACCTCGGTCCTTCCCTCCCCACCTGCTTTCCCTGGTGAGCATGGGGAGATCTTTGAGGGAGGCAAAATGGAGTCCACGCACGGATGGAAAAAGTTAGAGGGGGGACGTTGCCGACCGTCTGGGAGAACACAGCCTCCAGCCCCACAGGCGTGGCATCAGCAGCAGCCGCCTGTGGCGCCCGGATAGCCCACGCCCCACATGGGAGAAGGGAGGCTGTTTGGAGGCAGCCATCTTGCAAGGCACACTTATCTCTCTAGCATCACCCCAACCCCCAGCACTAATCACCGCTCTGCCTCTCGGGACCTTCCAAGGGTCCCCGGCCTTCACACACACCACGTTGGAGCAAAGTGTGTACGAGAGAAGCCCAATTTCCCTGTAGCTTTGCCAGCTCTTGGGTCCTCCTGTGATCTAAGTAACGGGATTTCTATGGACCTTCTTGCCTTTATATTTGATGTTTTCTCAGTGTTCCTCCTTCTACACTTGAGATCACTCTGTGGGCCACTAAGGCTACGTCTACACTGCGGAGCTAGTTTGGGATACCAGAAGTATCCGGAAATAGCTATTCCGTGTCTTTTGAGCAAGCCCATTATTTTGAAATATAACAAGCTAGTAGCAGTAGTAGTCCCTTATCCTGTTTGATTCAGCCTCTAGTGGGAGGCAGCATATTTAACCAATGTTAGCCAGAGATATAATTAAAGGTTCACGGGTTTATTACAGAGCTACAACAGGAACATGAAGGGAAATTCTAATCTCACCGAAACCCAGTCTTAACACATAGGGTGTGTCTAAACTACACCCCTCTGTCGGCAGAGAGATGTAAATTAGATGTTTTGAAAGTGCAAATGAAGTGGGGATTTAAATATCCCATGCTTCATTTGCATAATCATGTCATGGCGCCATTTCGAACTAGTCCCATTTCAAAACTGAAACCGCAGTTTCAGTTTCGACATGACGCTTGTTCGAAACAGTGCCATGATGCAATTGTACAAATGAAGCATGGGATATTTAAATCTCCACTTCATTTGCACTTTCAAAACATCTAATTTACATCTTTCTGCTGACAGAGGGGTGTAGTTTAGACGTAGCCACTGTGACTCCAGCAAAGACAAGAGGTTTATATAAATGCGGCCAGAATTGGATGTTCCTCATTTAAGATTGTGGGTAAAGATGAGTGAACAAATTACTCAACAAGTTTTGCCTTATTAGTTGTGATTTCTCAGTCTACAGATCACGAAATCCCTGCATGTATTCATTACTTGGGGATCTTGTCGGTAAATAATTCTTAGTCAGAGAGACAAGAAGTGCAGGGTAATATCTGTTAATTGACCAACTTCTGTCTGGGGAGAAGAGAAGCTTTTTTGCTGCACAAAGCTCTTGACATCCTCTGTGAGAAATAGTTTGCTGCAAATATTCACTACTCAAGCGGTCTTGGTTAGTCACACGGTACTGTATCTGTTGCCTGATTGGATGAGTTACATAAAACGTTACAGTACAAATTACAAGTGTTCCAACCAAATATACACTTTGAAAGACACCAGCATGTATGTGGAATGTGACACATTTTCACTGGTAGCCAGCGATGTGAAACATTTCCAAAATTGTTGTAATAAGCATAGTATATCTGTATCCCCAATAGGTGGGACTAGGCAGGACATGGGGTCAGAGTTAAGGTTGTTTCTGGAAACTAAGTATGAATTCCCCCCACTGTCAATTTAAAAAAAAACCTGCAATGTTTGTATCACTGTAGTGCCTAGGAGAGTAGTCATGACCCAATGTCCAGGCACCCCCCCCCCCCCAGTCCTGCCCAAGCCCAGACGTGGGATGCGAGCAGCGATAAAGACCCAAACTGTAGGACACAAAACAGGTCCTCACCCAGAAAAAGCCAGCGCCAGCCAGACTCCAAACTGGGGTGTCAGTCGCCACCTGAACTCTCAGCCTCATGAGTCTTTAGTTTAGGTGGGCCCCATTTTTAGCTGCAAAAAGTGAGGGGGCACTGTGTTCTACCTGGAACATCGGGCACGGGACAGTGGCAGCCGAGCTGAGGGCACTGGAGAGCGCTGCATGGACCCTGCTAGCTTAACCGTCACCCTGACACAGGTGCAGCTGGGTTCTTGGGGTTTGCCCTCACCCCACCCCCTTTGTACCTTGTGGGGCTCTGGTTTCCCAGAGTCAACCTGACAGACCAAAAGGGTGATGGCACAGGCACAGCGCCACCAGGCAGGGGAGCACTGTCCAGGGGCACCTTGCCCATCCGCCAGGGAGGGCAGCAACTGGCCCTCTGAGGTCTTTTGAGCTCCCTCTCGGGGTAGAGTGGCAAAACAGCTACAGAGTCTACACACCGCCCCCTATGTTCAGGGTAGTATGGCCTAACAGCTACAGAGTCAATATACAAGTCCCCTGAGTTCAGGGTAGTACGGCCCAGCAGCCACAGAGTCAATCCACTTCCCCATGGAGTCAGAGTAGTACAGCCTAGTAGTTAGAGTCTATATACACTTCCACTGGGTTCAGGGTAGTACAGCCTAGTGGCCAGAGTCAATATGCACTAGACAAAGCTCCCTATGTGGAGCAGGTAAGGAGGGGTAAGGGGTCCTGGTCCCTCCCTCTCTTCTGGATCCAAAGCCAGGGCCCTGTCAGCAGTGCTAGTTCAGCAGGGAATCCCACCACAATATGCCACACTCCCAGGTAACAATCCCCCACCCAGGGCTACTTCCTACCCATATCCTGTCTCTGCACTCCGGTCTGGGGGCTTCCCCTGCAGTCCTTCTCAGCCCAGCCACCACTGCTTGGTCCCTCAGTGCTTCCTCCCCTGGAGATCCTGCAGCATCTCCTTCCCCTGCCACAGTCAACCCTGACTTGAGGGGCTCCACAGGCCTTTATAGCTGGTCTCCAGGTGGAGCATGCCCAGCAGGGCTGTGGGGCGGGGCTTCCTCAGCCAGGTGAGCCAGGTTAACCCCTTCAGGCTCAGTGTGGGGTTGGCACATCCCCTCACAGACCAAAGCAGACTCCCCCCCCCCCCAACAACAGAGGCCGAAGGCAGCTCTCCTCCTGCCCCAAGGACCAGCAGGCAGTGAGGTCTCCGCCTTTCAGTGCTAGAGGGAGCGCTGGGAGTTCCCAGTGCGCTGCTGGGAGGGAGCTCGGCTTGTTCCCGGCTCATGACGGGAAAGTTCTGCCGGGGGAAGCTGCCAGCCAATGCTCCTGCACGCTGAGAGGCCTGCAAGCGCCCGCACCCACGCTGGTGCAGGGAGTTATCCTCCACTGGCTAGTATGTGGAGAGAGGGGCTGTGAGTTGGCAGCAGATTGCTCCTGGCTGGGACGGTAGAGGGGCAACGCCAGGTGTCCTCTCCACTCTCCTGATTCGGGGCAGATGCTGGGCTGGCACCGGTGGCAGACGGGCAGCTGCAGAGGCTGCAGGATTCCCCCTCGGCGGCAGCAGCTTGGCCCTGTCTCCTCCCTTAATGACATGGGCTCACAGCCGCAGATGACACCCCCCCAAGAGGTTCACACACAGAGCAGGGGCGCTGGTGCTTTCTCACTCTCTCGTGCAAATCCACACACGTTCTCTCCAGGTCTAAACTGTGCACTCCCGCAGGGGGCAGAGGTGCCACCTCTCGCACACGCGTGTGCACACACACTTGGCAAACGCACACAAAGGAGGCTGAAACCTTCTTGCGCTGAGTGTGTCAGACCTTCTTCATGCCCAGTGAGGATGTGTCTACCCTACCATTAGATGCCCACAGCTGGCCTGTGCCAGCTGGCTTGGGCTTGTGTGGCTTGGCCTTGCGGGGCTGTTTAATTGTCTGTAGATGCCTAGGCCTGTGCCCTAGGGTCTGGTGGGGCGGGAGGGCCCTGGAGTCTACACTGCAATTAAACGCACCACAGGTGTCTGCTGGCATGGGCTGGCCATGGTGCCTAATTGCAGGGTTGACGTCCCCTCTAGCAGGAGTGTGCACAAGGAATAAAAATGTGGCCACTTTCAGAGGGGTGCTTTCTGTGCCCCCTGTGGCCAGACGAGCTGGTTTTCCCCTGCCCTCCTCCCCACCCTGCTCAGAGCCGCTGTCTCTCCCTGCCGCCCCCAGCAGCTTGGGGCTGGAGGCACTGCTCTCCCCGCCTGGGCTCCGGAGGAGTTCTGGGCCCCAGTGATAGGGGTGCCCCCACCCCAGCGTCACAGCCTGCTGGCGGGCCCTCAAGCTAAGTAAGCGTAAGGGCGTCTGACGGACGCTCACGGCGCACCCCGAGCCCTGCCTCCCTCTGGAGCACCCAGCACGTGGTACGGGGCAGCGATCCCTGGCCACGCAGCCGTTGTCACAGGCAACAATAGAATCCTCGTCCAAACGCGCCCGACCGTGCTCCAGCGACGAGTGAGATCAAAGCGCCCGCCAGCCGCTGCCTGCTCCGCCGCTCGCTATTGTGCAGTGACTCGCCGGGGTCAGGCCGGCAGCCCGCTGGGCGAGACGCTGAACAAACAGAGGAGGGCAGCGTGCCTCCTGGCTTCCTGGCTGCCCACATGAACAGGGCTCCGGGAGGTCTGGGCTGCTGTGTTGTTACCTGCCAGCTCGCTGCTGGCGGGGCCTGGAAGGAAGATGTTCCCTGGTGCCCCACGAGCGCGGCTCAGCCACAGGGGGAGGAGAACAACGGCCACCAGGGATGCAGCTTCGGGAACGGCATTTGGAGAGAGGGGACCCAGAGGTGGGCAGCAGGGGCGGAAGATTCCTCTATACCAATGGGCAAAGGGACTCCCGAGCGCAGATGAGAACAGCTCCTTCCTTCCAGCTTGGAACTGGAATGCCTTTGTGCAAGCGACTACAGCAGAGCCCCCTGGCGGGGGCTGTTTGCCACGAGCCTGGACAAAGCACCAGAGAAGACAGGCAGGAATCTGTAAACTGGAACCTAGGCTGTAAGTGCCAGCTGACTGCAGGTGGGATGACAGGGACCAGACGCGAACACACTGGCCAGGGGGTTGCACTGCCACGTTAGAAGGGCCCCGCGCCTTCCTGAAAGGTGCCAGTGCTCAGAGTGGCTCATTCTAGCACCTCTGAGCCCTCACTGCCCTGCGCCCAGAGAGACCGGGCAAGCACAGCCAGCCTGCTCTGGCCTGCCCGCATGCAGGCAGCCCTGTGCCCAGCGGCGTGCAGCTGGCAGTGCAGACTGGGTGCTGCAAGGCCATGCAAAGTGCCTGCTTGTGTGTGGGGTGTAAGAGGAGCCGTGGTGATTGGGGGCACAAAGCATCACGCTGGGGTCAGGGAGGGCTGAGTCCCTTGGCCCGAGAACACGGCCAGGAGCTGGGTTGGTTCCATTAGGAGGGGCCATTGAAATCGGAGTCAGGCGATTCCTTCGCTACGATCCTGTGTCTTGACAAAGCCCTGTCTCTCTGTGCATCTGCCCTTGCTCACGATTCTATGCCTGCCTTTCCGGCCAGCACACTGCCCCAGCCAGGCTCTCTCCTCCCATCTCCACAGCGCCTCTCTGGCCCGGTCTGCTTGGGACACACTGCTCCACCACCCAGGGGCTCCGCCCTGGCACTGGCTGGATCAGACCCTTTGTAGTCAGCCTGAGTTAGCTCTAGTGCAGGGCCCCCTCCCATGTCCAGTGCCTTGGGCAGTGGCTAGTGTTGTTTCATCCATCTGACTTCACATCAGAGCTTAATTGCGTCTTTCAGGTAGCCTGAACGAAGGGCAGCTTGCATGCCCATCAACTTCAGCGCCGTCTGTGATTGCTCACGGGTATAAGCCCCCAAACCCTCCAGCCTGTCCTGCCGCCATGGGTAGGAATTTGATTGACTTGGACCACAGTCCCCCGGAGGCAGGATGCCTTAGAAATCCCTGCCTGGACACTGCAGGGCTCTTCCTGCTTGAGTTCCCAGTTCCGATGTCTTTCCAGGAGCTAAGGGCTCACTCCGGACCCCGTTGGTGCCCCATGGGAATGTGGATTCTGCAAGGGACCGGAGAAGATGCTGAAATGGCGCGGTTACAACCATGACTAGATACAGTCACAGGCAGCCCTTTGATCCAGCAGAGAAAGGCAGGACAAGAACCAGGAGCTAGAAACTGAAATGGGCAAATTCCAGTTGGAAACAACACACCCACTTTTCACAGAGAGGGTGATTAACCCCCAGGACATCTCCCCCGGGAAATGGGGGCGTCTCCATCGCTTGAGCTGTTGCAGTCTGGCTCAGATGCCTTTCGCTTTAGCCATACCCCAGTGACCGGGCTCAATACAGGGGTAACTGCGTGAAATTTAACCGCCTGCACTTACGGGGGGCCAGACTGGATGATCGAATGGTCCCTGCTGGCTGTTAGCCCAATGAGCCCATGTGCGCCGCTCTGCTCTGGCCTCCCCCCAAACACAGCACGAGGCCCAGAGCAGGCCGGAGGTCGCAGAAGAGATGGACGATGCCCGAAAGCATCAGGAATGACACTGAAACTAACCTGGGAGGACTCACACCTGGACTGCCGGGCCCAGCCAGCCTTCAGGGGTCGCTCCCCCTATCTCCCAGCATCTCCTTCAGCCAACGCGCGTGCGGGTGACAGGATCCAAGCGAAGCCAGCTCGCCCTTCCTTCCCCTGCAGGGTGAGTCCGCTCATACCGCTTTGCCTCTGCTGCCCGGACGCTCCCTGAGTCCTGTGCACAATCCAGCCGGGGGCCTCGCTCCGCTGAGTGCACAGGGCTACGCTCTGCCTGCATTTCCTCCCTAACTCCTGGCTTCTCATTCAGTGCCTCCATTCTTGCTGCTGTGTATTAGGTGGATTACGGTAATGCCCAGGAGCCTGGTGCGCTAGGCGCTGTACAAATGCAGAGCAAACCGAGAATCCCTGCCCTGGACAATGGGCAGCCACTGAATTCCGCCTTGGCTGTCGCTGATCCTGCTGCCGAGCCGACGCTGTCTGGTGCTCGCCCAGCTGAGCACAATTCTCCTGTTGCGGTCTCAGCCGGCATTTGGCCCTTGCGTGCACTGCCCAGCACAGGTGTGCTGGGCACTGGGGCTATTTCCAGGCGTGGAGACAGGAGCGTGTTCCCTGGCAGGTCTGTGGGATGAGCCGTGTTCTGAGGCCGCTGCAGGGCCGCACAAGAGGAATGGCGGGGGATGGGTGCCACCAGGCACTGAGCCGGAGGGTCTGCTCTGGGGCAGGCGTGAGTTCCCTGCTCACCTGCTATGGGGCCCCAGAATCAGATCCCTCACTGATCGGAAAGGGAGGTCTCTTCCAGCCATCACTTGTTCTAGCAGGTCCCCTCCGCCTCCCCATGGGGCTAGCTAGAATTATATGAAACATGGTTGCTGGTTTTTAATGTAGTGGCTGGAACTCAGCGCCCACCTGGGGCATCTGATGGGTAATAGCTAATTAGCACCTTGCCAGGAAGCAGGGGCCATGGCAGGCTGCTTTGAGCACGTGTCCATCATCCCAGCTTTCTCCTCAATTAATGAACCTCCGCAACTAATTAACGTTGCAAATCCCCTGAAACTGGCTGGAGGCAGGCGGCCGGAAGGAGGCAAGCGCAGCAAGGACCAATTAATGCCACCAACTCTCTTCCAGCTTCGGGAGGGGGAAAGTCAGGAGCCCTTCTACCTGTTGGGCTAGGCTGGAGCAGCCCTGACTCAGTGCAGGAGAGCATCGTGAGAAACACCAGGCTGGGGGCTTTGCAGTTTGTCATTGAATTTGTCAATCGAGTTCCCAGATCAGGGGTGGGCAAAAGGGCCTCCGAAGGCCAGATCTGGCCCATGGAGGCCCTGCCACTCCACCGCCCCCAGGCCAATTAGGACCTGGGGCCGGGGAAAGTGCATGAAGTTTCCTCCGCCCTGCCAGGAGCACGTGGCGCTTAGAAGCGCTACGTGCTCCTGGCAGAGTGGGAGGAGGCTTTGCGTGTTCTCCCGCCCCCAAGCCCTGATTAGCCTGGGGGCAGAAGGGGGAGCATGCGAAGTCTCCTCCCACCACCAGGGGCATGGGCGCCTAGAAGAAACGGGGGGGGAGGGCAAAGACTTCACATGCCTCCCTCAGACCAATCACAGTCTGTGGGTGGGGAAGCAGGGAAGTATGTTGGCCCCGCCTCTTCCGCTTGAGGCCCCGCCCCTTCCAGTGTGGTCCAGGCCACTTTGAAGTAGCCCCCAGCAAAAAATTATTGCCCACCCCTTTCCCAGATGCTGTGGTTGGCAAAGGTCTCTTGGCCATTTTCCTGAGAAAATTTGCTCCATCATCCTGGCCAAACACCACGCTGAGTAATTCCACTCTGGCCAAAGAGTACCCCTGGGATGGTCCCAGATGGGCACAGACTGCCCCAGTGGGCTGGGCACTTCTCTTGGGAGTCCAGGAATGTCCCTGTTTTCATTGATTCAAATAGTTCAGCTTGCTGCGGATGGCTGGCCCGAGTGTGCCCTGCGCTCTTTGCCAGGCGCGAGCAGGCCAGTGGCACCAGGGTCCGGCGTATTTGGAGAGAGGAGGGGAGTGGAATTAGTGCGGGCACTGTCGGCTGCTCAGTGTGAACAGGAGGGTCTGTTTTATACACACACATCTTACAGAGCTGGCTTCCAAGGCTCACAACCTGCAGCGAGGAGGCCATGTAAGAACCTAGATGAGCAATTTCAAACCAGCTGTGGATGTTGTGCGCTAACCTCTCATAGCCGCTAATTCTGTCAGGATGAGGGCACCTGGTCTGGTCCTGAATTTTCACTCCAGGGCCAGGTGGCACAGAGGCGGCTGTTTGAATGGGCAGCGCCTCTCCTTGCTGCAGCCGCTCCCTCCACTGGATGAAGGGATGGCTGCAGACCAGGACTGGCAAGCCATTTAAAAAATGAATCGTGATTCATCGTGCTGTTAAATATTTAATGCCATTTATTTAAACACGCCTGGATGTTGTCTACATTTTCAAATATATTGATGTCACTTAGAACCCAGGGTACAAAGTACATTTGGTTTTGAATGCAAAGGCTCGCACTGCAAAAAACAGCTAATCTGCGTGCTATAGTGCAATCTCGTTGCGATGAAAGGTGAACTTCCATATGTAGAATCACGTACCGCTAGAAATAAAAAGCCCAGCTGTGGCCACGCTGCTAATCAGCTGGGTGGCATTTGAATCTCCGCTAGGTGGCTGCCCAAGCACTCAGCTTTCAGAGAATACTGCTGGCAACCCCCAACCCCTGCTGTGTGCAGTACTGTGCCAGTGGGGTGGCGTTTCCCATTCACACAGCTCCTGCGTCGTGGGGAGGAGGAGCACAAACACCAAGGGAGTGCCCTGCCTTTGGCATAGTCTTCACTAAGTGCCACGGGGCATCGAGTTAATTAAATCTAGGTTCTAGAGTGTGCGATAAAGCATGCTCATTGCTGACCCATGGGCCGGTGCAGGCTGGAGGGAGGGCCTGCTTTGCCCAGGGAGCAGGTATAGACACAGGCAGGGCTATGTGGATCCCAGCTGGCTGTGGATCCATCTCTCCAAACGGTGTCCGGCTGCAGGTTCCCAGCTCTGCACGGTTTGAATGCTGATTTGCAGATCTGGGTCAGGCTGCCGGTCTATAAAGGATTCTTGCAGCATATGCATGAGCTGGGCCTTTGCTCGTGCTTCCATGCGCTGGCATGAATATGTATGACGCCGGGGGCTGCGATAGCCCTGATGATGCACTGAACTGTCTAGGAGGAGCTCTAATGAGGGCAGAATGTCAAGGTCCCACGGGAGCTGGGCAGCGACTTCTCCCGCAGATGCCTGGCATCCGACACCCAGGAGGGGGAAGTTACCCAAATGTCACGGTGTCAGGCTCGCTAAGAACCCATTAATTAGGCAAATGTGACCTTCCCCACTTGTTTGTTCTCGTGAGCCGGCTGGAAGCATGTGGTGCTCAGCACACTGGCGCTCAGATACACACCACGCAGCCAGGCTGGGCTAGCCAACGCTTGCATCTCCAGGAATGCCTGCTGCCCCCTCCCGAGGGCTGGAGGGCACTGCGCAGCAGCAATGCATACTGGGAGTCCTAGAGGCACCCCTAATGCTTGCCGTCAGAAATATGGGGCAGCCGGCCATCCACAGGGCTCACAGGCCAGGCAGATGTTCAGAGGACCCCCCAGCTCTCCCATGGCCAGTTGGGACCTCCTCCTTTGCGTGCTCTCCTGCTCCCTGGATGTTCCCAGGCACAAACTCTCTCCTCTTCCAGCACTCCAGCCCTGTTTTCCATGGACACAGTCCTGCTGAACCCAGCGCACCCCAAGGGAGCAGCTGCTATTGTTCTCAACCTCTGCCAGCCGCACCAGGCCCGCCTGGACGCTGACTGTCCCCATGTTGGATGTGATGGCTCTGGCACTGGCACTGGCACTGGCGCCTGATTACTGCTCAGTTGCGCATGTCCACCTGCCCTATGCCGTCAGGGAGCCAGGGTGCATGCCCAGCCCAAAAGAAATGTAGCTGGGGTTACTGTAAGCTTACAGACGAGGGGTGGTGAGGATTGGGGCCAGGAGGCAGAGTTCGGGGACTGAGTCCGGCAGGGCTGGGAGGCAGAGCAGGGGGCAGGACGAGAGGATGGGGTTGATGGGGCCGGAGCGGTGGAGCAGGGGGTCTGAGGCTGACAGGGCAGGGAGACTGAGCAGGAGGCAGGGGATTGGCTCCAAAGGGGCCAGGTGATTGGAGCTGCCAAAGCCAGTGCTGCCCATGGCTGCTGGTGGCCCTAGGCACATGCAGCCACTAGTGCCCCAAATTTAGTGGAGGCCTGCACAGCTGTGTATGCCTAAGGAGGGCCCTGCCTGGTCCTGATCAGATAAGGGTCTCATTGGCTTCCCTGTTAGGTGTTTCTCAAGCTCCTGTTCCTAACACACACTAGTTCTGGGGGAAAAGAAGCAGCAGATGCTACACTTGGCTGAGACAGTCGTAGCTCACAAAAAAGGAACAAGGGCACAAAACAGACTTTGAACCCCAGAACCCTAATCATCATCTGGGTGGAATAAATTCCCCAAGGTGGGGGGAAGGGCAGACCTACATCATTACACTACACTGGAAAAAATTCTAAAACTATTTACATTATATTTACAGAAATGATCCAGTAGAAATGAGCTGAGAATGTGGAAGATTCCTACTTGGACTATTTCAGAAGGAACCAAAGAGGTGTTGGCCTATACCACCCTTAAGGCCTTGGGTCGGTGTCTGAGGAATGCTATGCCATTTGCGGACCAATGGACACTGCTTGCAAAAAAAAGTTTCCGGATTCAGACACACAGAGTGCACACAATGCCCTGTGTGGAATACACACAGGGACCCTTGTTTGAAGAAGAAAACTCAGTCGAGCAGCAGTTAATGTAGTGGCAAAAGTCGCCTCAAAAGCATGGAAATCAGAGGAAAGACTTGGGCATTCCTTTCTATCTTCAAACAGCCTACACGCTATTGATAACACGCTGCAGCACTGCATGAGGCTTTCACTTCCATCTCCAACTAAAACGTACACCTGTTTCATCAAACCCACTATGGCAAAACATTAACCGTATGCCCACATGCTTTCAGATCTATTATATCAACTGATCAGCACATCTGGCTGCTCCCTACTCCATGTAATGGGCCCCCAGCTCTGCCTGGACCCTGCTACGGCCCCGGTTTTGTGGTGGTGTGTAAAGAAAAGCGAGAATCCAACGGAAAAACGGCAAAGCAGGCGAGTTTTAAACGTCGTTCTTTCGGTGTCAGTCGAGCTTTCATCAAACCGCCATGAACGCCTCAAGCAGCGCTGTCATGTTATTCTAGGGGGCTTTGGGTTTAGCCATCCCCATTAGACCGGGACACAAAGATGTAACGCTCATATGGAAGTGAACTCTAATGCAACCAGGGTAGCACACAGATACAGTCGGCCCAGGCTGGGAACACGGCTCCGCCTGCTGGCGCACCCGGGTATTTGCCACTACTTTCCAGCCTAGAATCTCAGATGCTCACTCACCGGCTCTTCTATAGAAACCGGAGCAAGTGACCTGAACTCCAAAGTTGCTTCATGCCTAAGGGCTGCCTTCTGTGCTACCCAGACCAAGCCACGCCACTCAGCAACAGGATAATAAGCTGCAAAGATATTTATTGATGCCACGAACGAGGGCATTTCATTGTACAGCAGGAATCCAGCTCAAAGCATCTCAATCAGCTCCCAGTTCAGACCCCAAAGGGAATTATTTGCAGAGGCAGATGGCATCACTTCAGCCAGTGTAACAGGTTCGCAATTGGACCCTAGGGGGTAACTCCTTCCCCCAATCAAAAGGGCCATTTTCTTTCTGAATTCATGCCTCACGTTGTGCCACGACTGCTAGACAGTAACAACAGCCATGTGGTCTCTGGATCCAACGCGTTAGCAGCACACGGTTCTGTCCCACGAGTGACTCAGGAGGCAGAGGGAGGCCTGTTGGCATGGAGAGTCCTGGAAGGTCGCACACTCCAGGCTGTGGCAGCAAGCCGTTCCACGCTAGGATTTCTTCACATCTGCTGCGAGCTGCTGGACCAGCTCTTCCACGTACACTTTAAAAAGAGGCGTAGGGTCCTGAGAGAGAAAACTGGTTAATGAGAGACTGAATCTGAGCAGCAACAGGAAGAGGGACGGGGTAAAGTGTGCAACCGCCGTTGTGCTGGTTAAACCACGAACAGTCATTCACGTTCATGGCTGTTTTAGACCTTGCCTTCTACCCTCACTGCTGTTCTCTCTCCCTGTACTACGGCACCAGGACTTCGCTACTCACTAACCTGCAGCTTGCCCTAGGGATGTTCTCCCGAGCTCTTCCCCTCTCTCCCATGGAAAGACAGCTTCACTCCTGAACAGTCCAGGAAGAAAAGGCAGCATGGTGACCAATAAAAGTGAATTGGATATGTATAGAAAGTAACCTAGCCTGTGGAAACCAGCCGGTCTATTGATCTCATGCACACAGGACTCTGAACCTGGAAAATGCTCTGCCATAAGCCCGTAGGGTAGCAAGTGAGGCTCAACATCTCACGGCATCCTACTGAGCAGTTTTCCATCCCCTCTGAACAGGACTTTGGTCACGATCACCTCGCTGAGCCGAAAGAACCTAAGAAGGGCAAGGAAAACAGGCAGAGGGCTGGCAGGACTGAAACCAGACATAAGCTGGGAAGAGGCAGAGCAAGTGGGTACTTAGTGGCTGTGCACTTCGAATTCGGAAGGAATGGTGACAACTGATCAGTCCCTCAATTCAGCTGTGCCTGGCAGCAATTTCAGCCAGGCCACCTAGGGAGGTCAGTGCTGTGGGACAGCAGATGGTCAAGTACTGGAGAGACTGCATCATTTTCCCGGCCGAGCAAAGCACGGCCCAGCTCCCCTCGAGGGCACGCAACTGTGTCTGGAGGAAAGTGATAACTCTGAAATACCCCATCTGCTCAATTCCAAAATTTCAGGGAACGTTCTACACATGTCTGGGTAGAACCCTATTGATCTGGGGGGAAAATCAGCCAACTAGAAAGGGGAGATGAAGGACACAGAGCCCCTCATCTGCTCAGCATAACTAGCAGCTTTAACAAGCCCTGTAATTGTCTTCCACAGATCTAAAGACCAATCGACAGCGGCCATTACCTTCCCGCATAACACCCCGCTCCTCTCAGCTCTGTCTGTGTCCCGGCTGAGTTTAACAGCTTGGCCCGGAGTGACTTATCTCCCAAACACCGGCAAGGAAATTTCAGGAGGGGGGCGGCTGAGAAGCAGTGGTGCAAGTCAACCAAATGTATTACCCATACAGGAGGGGAGAGCACACCAGCAGGGGGGTGGAGGGATGTGACCTCCACAGGTGATTCCGCCCCACACTCTGCTCGGGACCCCCAACGCTCTTCCCTTCCGTTACCCATCCCATGTTATCAGGCCGGGGGAGCTGGAGGAGCCACTGGCAACATCTGGGTACAGGGCTGGGAGTTTTGTTCTGGTCTCTGCTGGGCAGGGCGGTGGGAAAAGGAGCAGAATGCCGGCAGCTCCTCCGGCTCCCAGCCTCGCTACTGTGGCTGGGTGAGAGGCGCTTCTGCCCCACCATCTTGCTGGAGCTAGCGAGCAGCGCTGGGTGCTGGGGCAAAGGCGGTGCTTTCTGTGGCCACCCTGAGCCCCTGGGTGGGGCTGGTTAGGCAGCGACTGTGCAGCTCAGCAGGAACGTAGGTGGCCCCCACTGCCTACCCTTACCATGATCTGTGTCTTTTTCCTCTCGGCTGTGCAAGACCTCCCCACCCTGAAACCGGTGGCTTGGAATCCCATCCCTCATACAACTCTCCAGTCATTAGCCCCACAGTGCTGTAGCTTTCTGTGACTGCTGAGATTGCAAGAGGCGGGAAGGAATCCTGGGGGTGAGCATGGGGCACAGACTGTGAAACTCTCTTTTGATGCACTCTGACTGCCGGCGGGATCCCCCAGCCTCTACTTCATAGCACTAAGCTTTGCAGAAATACTGAGCAGGAGGAAGCGAAACTGAGGTGCTGATAGGGGTGCAGGGAAGACCTGGACCCTGCAGTCACATCTATGTACCCTCAGAAGCATGGAAGTGACCTGCAAGAGGTGCAGAGGAAGGACTCCTTCTGAAAAGAAAGAAGCCAGCAGACCCAAGCCATTGCCAGGATAGGGTTGGTGTGCGTGTGTGGGGGTGTAACTGACCCTACTCAAACACCCTCAAGGAAATCACTCCCACCTCAAACATCTCCTGTTTAAAGCACATCCACCTTAGCCGTGCTGATAAACGTGGGGCTTTGGAGGTGCCCACGTCAGAGCAGATCAGGGACAGCACTGCATGGGCTCTTTGGGAAGGGCCTAGATACACAGCCAGTGCGCGCTGCCCAGGGGCGAGTACGGACACCGCGTTCCCATATCGCACAGAACTCACCTTCTTCTCCAGGAGTCTCTGCTTTTCCACCGCTTCTTCCAAAGTCAGCCCAACCCACTCAGCCTCCTCTTCCGGGATCACAAATTCCTGTGACAAGAGGAACTGGATAACGGTACAATCTTTACGGGGGCAGCTAGTGACCAGCTCCACTGGACTGTGGGACTGTCCCAGGCGACGGGAGGGTGGGGGAGCTAAATGGAACAGAATCATGCCCAAAAGAAGTGAGCAATCGTGCATGTGCACTTTCCATTTCTGGTGAGCACACAGGAAGTTTATTCCCGCCCCGCCCACTTCTCTTCTATTTAGCAAACAGGTTGGTTTCTTACTGCGCACCCGCTGCCAGGCTCGGTCTTAGGTCAGCAGAGGCCATGCCAGAGTAGCTTTGAGACCTGGGTGTTATGTTAACCTGGCTCTGTGCTGACTGACTGCAGCCAGGAGCGGCATTAAATGTTAATCAGCAGCATCCCAGACACGGGGAAAGGGCTTCACTGCAGCAGCAGCTCAGATGGCCCCCCTGTCAACACAGCGGTGATGCTAGATGCCCAATGATCATTTCAAGGCCTTATTGGCAAACTGGCTAACTGTGAAAACACGAGCCTTTGTCCTTCTGACTGATCAAAGGGGCACTCAGCAAACAGCCTACGTACAGTGATAATTGGCCAAATAGCATTAGAAAAATATTGTTCTACCCTCTAGTTTTAACCCTCAGAACAAATTCTTGAACTATTCGTCCCACCACTGCCTAGCAAACGTTACCAGTTAGGAGGGACAGACGGACAAGCTTCACTGTATACACAGAGTTGATAAACAAAGGGTGAACTACACACCTGGTACTTGTTATAGATCGCCTCTCTCTTTTCTGGATCATTTGGATGCAGGCTAGGATCCCTCCGAGCAAGCCGAAGTAGCAACGTTCGTTTCAAATCCATCCCTAGCTTGGAACACAGATCAACCTTTGGAGTCTGGAGGAACAAAGTTTGAGGATTCACTGATGTGGATGGATGGCTTTGAAGGACTGTAAATTACTTCTCTGCAGTGTCAGTGAAACAATAAGTCCTCCTTCCCGCACCTACTGGTGGCTACTCCTCAGTGCTGCTTGCTATTTTATCGGCAGCACTGTGGTAACAACCAGGAAGGAAATTTAAACTGAGCGCTAGGAAAATGCTTCAAACATCTGACGACAAGCTGGTAGAATGAACTGCTAGGGAGATCACTGAAGTGCTCTCACTAGAAGGGCTTGAGCCAGACAGGGCACAGCACCTAAGGCGGGAAATGACCTCTTCGGTCTACACTGAACTTAACTCACGCAGAGATGCAGTCAGTCAGTCACAGCTGTCCTAACATTAAATGCCAGCCCCCTCCAGTTAACCGGAACCGGGAACCGGTAAACCTTTCACATCCCTAAGGTCTACCCTCCGGTATAACCCAGCAAAGCAGATCCACATGCGCCTTGCCTTGAGGATGTAGAAATCAAATCCATAGGCTGCGTCGATCAGGTCCAGGGTTCTCATGGTGACTGTAATGGTCAATTTCTTGTCCAGGATCTCACTATACAGCTCCCGCTCAAACAGCTGTGGCTTCCAAGTCTTCTTCAGTCTGTTTGAGAGCTAAGAGGAATAAACAAGATTCCCAAAGAATAAGTCACCCCTCTGTTAAGGGCCATGTGACTCAGAAGAGACTCCATAATCGCATCCACAAACGCTGGCTAAATGTGGCCTGGGCAGTACAGAGCCCCCAAGGTGGGAATGGGCAAACAAGGCCCACACACAGATACACCATGTGGGGACTGCAGAACCTAGCTCGCAATCTGAGCAGCCAAACTACGCTGCCATCTACTCCATTTTATGCAAACTAAGCTCCTGGCAAGCAGCTGTGATCCCAAGTTGGGGTGCCCCAGGTCCTGCCCAATGATTTCTGCTTGCTCCCCCACATCATCTTCTTGCCAGTCAGTGTTTGTCAGTTTTCATTCACATTCAGGTTTACCTTGACCCAAGGCTTGAGATATTTCAGTGCTGCGCCAAACCCAGAACTCGGGGTCATAATAGGACAAACCAAGGGAGAATGTAGAACAAAACAAACTCTTACAAAAAGCACAAACATGCCTTGTTTGTCATCCCAACACCTCCCAAGACCAGCCCCAAGCCAGGAAGCCTCATCATACCGTAGGAAAACAGACACACTGTTGCTGCCTTGGTTTCACACACTTACATTTGACACATACAGTGCGAATTATTGTCGGTTCTGCTGTGCAGCAGATTTATTGCTGTGTCAAGAACTTGGATCCAGATTCTCAAAAGGTATTTAGGTACTTAACTACACAGATTTCAATGGGAGTTGGATATGCAATACCCTAGAATAGGTCCTTTGAGCCTTTCAGGAACTACAGAATAAAATCATGTGATTGCAGAACTTAGATCTAGGTGTGATTTGCTGAAAACTGGATGAAGTGTTTACTGAAGAAGTCTGGAGGTACTGTGTTTCGGTAATTCCAGAGCAAGTTTGCAGACAAGTGAAATGATGTTTGTTCTACCTACCACCCCGGCTCGCTCATACCCTGGGTTCTGATATTTAAGCTGGGCTCTTTCTGATCTGCACATCACCAGAACTAGAACCTAACACTGGAACTCTGGCAATTCTGAATACGCTGTATGAATATGCGGGCAGCAAACACCACTGGTTTGGTGAACTTACTATATCCTCTCTACAAACATGCACTCCTCATAAATCTTTCCAAAGATTATGTCTAAAAGGAGGTCGGATATGAAGCTGTGAATTCGTGCCATCACCACTGAAACGGTGATGTCACCATGAACACGTTAAAATGGCCACTTTTGAAATATTTGCATTCGTCTCGGTTTCAGAAACAATGCATCAATTCAAGACATAAAATTGGGTTTCTTCATTGTTGTGATGCTTTGAGGTTACAATCTAACGCAGTGTTTCTCAACCAGTGGTCTACACACATGTGAGGGTCCACAGACTATGTCTAAGATTTCCAAGCACATCCCCACCTCCATTCAACATTTTTAAGGGGGCCAAAAATGAATGAAGGTTTAGGAAATACTGATATAAAGGGTAAAGCAACAACTAACATCAGACTTGTACAGGAATCACGGACATGTAATAGCACTGCTGACCTTTCTAGTCAGCATCACTACTGTTGTGAGCAAAGGCATACGCAGGCATGATAGAAACCTACCATGGATAATAAGAGTCTATTCTAATAACGTTTAGCAGCGTAAGCAGAACTGTGTATGTGTAAGTAATTGCAGAGCAACCATGCACCTCTATCAAATTTCTCCATTTGTTCTTCCTCATCTGCATTTTCCTGTAGAGTCTCTTGTACATCTGATGTAACATCTAGTCCGGCAGATACATTGATAAGCACCACTGGATGCAATGCCACGTCAAATATGCTTTTATGGTTGCTGACATGGTTGTTAATAGGGATGTCAATCTGCCGACGACCACACGATTAACCGATAAGCCTGGGCTTATCGGTTAATCCAGTCGACTATAATGCATTCCCCACCCTTTGCTACCTCTGTATTATAGGGTTGCAGGGGGCTCCCCGGGAGTGGGGCCAGGAGTGCACTGACTGCCAGCCCTGCCTCTGGGGACTATTGAATAGTCATGCAACTGCTAAATTTTGATGCAGCTACACAACTATTCAGTTACATGCTATCCCTAGTTGTTAAGAGCTGTAACATGCTCTTCCTCCTCCTTCAGAGCAGAGGGAAGGACTTATTTCTGGACTTTGTCTTTGCTACTTCTTGTTAGGTCACATTTGTCTCTCACAGCTTTTGTATATTCGTAATATGAACCTGTCATCTCTAACACTAATACTGTTCTGTGAAAAAGTGTTACTGAATTAAAAAACTAGTTCCTAGACTATTTCAATGGATGGTTGCATATGAAATTACAAATTAAAATATACCAAGCTGACCAGATACTACATAGTATGTACAAAAGCTAACAAATGGAGAAGCAATATTAATTAATACACATTACTACAAAGCACAAACTACAGGTGTGCAATCTACTGCTAGCAGTGCACAACTTCTTCTGTGAGAGACTGACCTGGACAACACATTTCAATTGAAAATTATGATACAGTGAAACCTTTGTTATCCAGCACTCTGTTAACTAGAAAACTTTGTTAACCAGCATTGCCCCCAGCCACAATACTGTCACATCTTCAGGTGCACAGGCCTGGCTTGGTTTACCATGATTGGCTTAATTTTTTATTTAAGAAGTACTAATCATCTTTAACTCAAAATAGAAATGCGAGAGCAACTGCCTCACACTACAAAACTACCAATATTAAAAACTCGAGTTTTACTATTATTGTCCATTGGTTTTTCCTAGGTTGATGGGACCCTCAGATATCCGGAATTTTTAGATAACCGGAACGCCCTAATCCCCGAGTGTGCCGGATAACACAGGTTTTATTGTAATCACATGTGATACACTAAGGAGGTAAGCGACTAGTCCACTACCCGATAAGCCTATGCTTATTGGGGAGTCGAGTGCTGACTTGACTAGCTGCATCCCCCCACCCACTGTTGCCTCTATCAAAGAGAGGCAGCAAGGGAGGGCACAGGAGTCAGTGCTGGGGGGAGCCGACTTAAAAGCCAGTTCCCCCTCAGCACCATCTCCAGGGGAGCAAGGGAGGCAGAGGCGTAGTAGGGGACTGGGCACCAACCAGGAATCAGCTGATTCCCAGCTCACTGCTGGTCCCCATTGCTGCGCGTCTGCTTTTTAAATGTATTAAGACTCTGGAGGCTCTTAATACATTTAAAAAACAGAAGTGCAGCACAGGGGACCGGGTGCAAGCCAGGAATCATCTGATTCCCAGCTCGCACTCAGTCCCACACTACACCTCTGCCTGGTTCTTAATACATTTAAAAGGCAGAGCCGTATGGGATTAGCTCCCGGTCAGGAGCTAACTCTGTTGTGGCTCTGCAGTTTCCCCCCTTATTGAATAATCAAGTAGTCGATGGAAATTCCATCGACTACTCGATTAGCTGATTACCTGCAATTCAACATCCCTATGATACACATTAACAATTAAGAACATATGATGTTAGCATATTGAAAATGTTTATATTTGTCATTTTTGCTGCATGCTAAATAGCATTTCTGAAAAAAAAAATTGCCCATCCAAAACCAATAACATCTTTTAATACATTGTCATTTTGTAGCTTTAAACAATAAGCACAAAATTAAGGTGTTGAAATTAATTTCAACAGTAAAAACTGTAGTCAGTCGTGTTGCAATGTTTCTGGAACTATAAAAAAGTTACACTCATTTTGGGTACCGCTCTTTCACCTTATCCACAGGCTTACAACACCATTTGACAGCGCCACATCAAACCTCATCTGAAAACACACATAAAATAAGCTTTCAAGTAATACATAACACATGTCTAAGGGTGGGTACTTCCAGCATCAAAAATATGGCCCTGTTTGGAGAACTGCCACACATCTAAACCAGAATAGACACCAGCTGTCTTCCAGAGATGTACTGGCACTGCAATGCCAACAGGAGTAAAAACATGTTTGCGTCTGTAAAGTCAACAGATAAAATTGAATATGCACAGATAGCAGGTTTTATTAAATAATAAGGTTTTTTTACAGCCTAACAATATATCTTTAAGTAGGTATTAATGGAGGTGTGACAGTATGGTTGTACATAACGCACATCTGCAATAAATCAAGAGAAAGTTCTTGTTTTCAATATAAGTCGGAAATAAGATCCAGGGCCTTACAAAAGGAGAAATAAAGTGGCTTAAGTTTATTTACCTTTTGACACATAGAACTATGCCTCCCAACTTCATGGCCAGAACTAACCTTGACACTCTCACAACTCTGCTTCTTATCATAAAGTTACCTGCAGAATACCAGGTAAAAAGCCACAACTTTCAAGATGCATGGGCCTCCTTCTAAACCTCTTGGGCTAACTTCTTCAGACCTCACATCACCTGACTATCTATTGCTTTGCTTCTTATCACTCTTCTCTCTTCACCCTATTGTAGCATTGCAGCTTTGATGATGTTCCTTTTCCACAGGTGGCTGGGTCTCTGTTATATAATCCCTTACAACGCTGCATATATAGGGATTATTTCTCAAGGTTAGCAAAAAAAATATATCAGATCACAGTTTGTATGATGCTCTCAGTAACGCAATGAGAGAAAGAGGAACAATTAACCCTCACTTGGAACTCTTGCTGCTACTGGTGAAGAAAAGAGAGTATGAATTACAGCAACTGCCACTCAAGATCCTCGCTACTCAAGAGCATGAGGAGAGAGGAAACAGAGATAGGATTCAACTTTCCTTTCCTTCTGATTTTGCTGCTAGAATGTGGTGATGCCTGCCACTCAGTGCACACTCCCTTCCTGTTCTTAGCACTGGCCCAGTCCACTCCATAGACAAATAAAGCCATAAGATGAGAATGCACCTAACATTACTAGTTATTTGGTTTGCCCTTTCAGATGTGGGTCACCCATACTTCATACTCACTCACTTTGTCATTCCCAGCATACCGAAAGCCACAAATCCAGCCTTCCCCTCCCCAGAGCCCTTTCTGAGACTCTGGGGGGTAGTAGATTTTAATAGGAACATCTTGCACTCGCTCTCGTTGACCGGTTATTTCATTTAATTTATATTTCACCCCAAGGGGTTTCCAATGAACAGGGGTGGGCGGTGTATTGTCTTGTAGTGACTTGAGATAATGAGCAGGCAGACGGGAAAAGATCCCTTCCCTCAGTTTCAAAGTGTCCCAAAGCCGCAGTGGGTACTTGTGCAGCGGCATCAGGCAGTGAGTCCTGTTGACAGACAATAGGTCAGATTAATGATGATATTGGAGAGCACAGCCAGCCAGCCATGAGACAGGAGCATTAAAGCCAACCATAAGGTACTAGGGATGTAAGTGACAAGACACTACTCAACTAGTTGCTCAACTAATTGCTCCCCCAGCCCCTTAATGCATCTATCAGAGAGAGTCACCAAGTGGGGGGGTGGGAACTATCTTAAAAGCCAGTTCCCCCGAGCACCAGCTCCGTGGAGGGGCAGGGGAGGCAGAGGGGTAGCAGAGGACTGGGCGCAAGCTGGGACAGCTGATTCCTGGTTTGCACCCGGTCCCCCTGCTGTGCCTTTGCCTTTTCAGTCCCTCTCCCCGGATCAACTAGCTGAGTGGCGGGTGGCGATTTCACTGACTACTTGATTGGCTGATTAAATGCAATTTAACATGCCCACAGGGTGCGCCTCATGCTCTGTACCTGTTCCTGCGACGGGTGCCCAGGAGCACGGCCCGAGGGGAGCCAGGCTGCATCTGGGCCCCGGCTGGGCACCCCCGGGCGTGAGCGACACTTGAACCCTGGCAGGACCAGCTCGGGAGGTGACGCTCCCCCCCCGCCAAATTCCACTGAAGTCTCCTCTCCTAGCAGTGTGCTGCCCCAGCCCCGCTCGGCCCCAGCAGGCGCCCCCCACCACGTACCTCAGCACCGCGGCCGCGACCCGCTCACAGGCCGAACACCCAACTTCTGCCACCGGAACCGGAAACGGGCGGCCCTCCGCTTCCGATAGCGGCCATGGGCTGCCGCTGGTGTCACTCTCAAGCCCCGCCTCCCCCGTCGGGGGCCGAGGGCGGCGCGCGCGCGGGGCAGAGCAGAGGCTCGGGGAGCGCCCGCCAAGCGCCAGCAGGGGGCGGGTGTTCCCCGGCAGCGGCCCCGCGCGGGGGTGGCTCCGTGGGCCTGGCGGGTGCCTCAACGCGCCGCCGGTGGGGAGGGGCTCACGGGCCTGGCGCGGTGGCAACAGGGGCCACGCCCCCCCCGGCCGGGTGGGGGCGCCCCTTTGCCCCTCGGTCCCACTAGGCAGCCCTGCCCTGCAAGAGGCTTGGCACGCTCCCCCGCCCCAGGCGCTAATTGGCTTGGGGTTGGGGGAGCAGCAGGGCCTCCCCAGGCCGGATCCAACCCCCAGAGGCCCTTTTGCTCACCCCTGTACTAGACTGTGTGTTGTTTTTTAAGTTTTCCCTGTTACAGACTATCTCGGCTAGCCCCGGCAGCTTTTGCGCAATTTACAGTAGCCTAACTGCAGGTTCATTAGGTAAGAGGAGGAAATGGGAGTTACTGAGTGGCTAAAACTGGAGAAATACATTAACAAGGGAGTTACAATTTGTAATTCCATGTTGTGGTAGTGATGTGATAAACTGCAGGTTTCCTAAAAGCCTTTCAAAGTACCCCGACTGTCTTTGGGGATCTCTGCCTTGCACCTGGCATACGGCCCTGTAAGAGTCCACAGAGGCGAGATCGTTCTTTGAATCTGTATTTATAGTTTTTTTCCCACACAGACAGCAAAAGCAACTGTGTCTCTACCGACATGGTGACAGTTTACCCACAGGAGTGCATGAGCCTATATATTTGTTAGCCTTAAAAGTGCCACACGATTCCTCATTGTTTCCACCTAATGAGCTTTTCACTTGCTGACAATGAAAGACAGGAATACACTTAATCTTCAGACCTCTGACCACCATACATAATGGCCATTAGGTCTGAAATTAGCACTTCACAAGACTTCTTTGATGGGCTATTTAGTTGTAAGAGTATACCCAATATAAATGTTTGCTATTACAGGACAGAGACAAGCGAAAACAATGCAGCTATGTCTACACTGGCAGGTTATTGCGCAAGAACAGCCGTTCTTCCGGAAAGCATCCACACTGCCCGCCAGCTCGTGCGCAAGATGATTTACAGTAAGGCATGGTAAGAGGGCTTCTTGCGCAAGAGCTATGCTCTTTTTTAACAGATGTAAGCCCTCTTGCGCAGGAGCTCTTGCGCAAGAGGGCAGTGTGGATGCTGGGCAGGGATTTCTTGCGCAAGAAAGCCCTATGGCTAAAATGGCCATCAGAGCTTTCTTGCACAAGAGAGTGTCCACACTGCCATGGGCGCTCTTGCGCAAAAGCACAGGTCACACATGGCAGTGTGGACGTTTTCTTGCGCAAGAGTTCTTGCACAAGAACCCTTGCGCAAGATGTTCTTGCGCAAGAAGCTGCCAGTGTAGACATAGCGTGCAAGTGACATCCAATTAGTTTTCACGAAGTTCAAACACAAACATTTTGAACTCAGCTAACACAGGTGAATTGGCCTGTAGCTTTTATTTGATCTGGTCTGCCAGCCGCACAAGAGATCCTGCTCGTTCGCTTTCTTATTCTTGGATAAGGCTTTATCTTAGTTGGCCTGTACTTTTTTTCCCCCCATCAGACACTCACTCTATTGATTATCTTCACTGGACAGCTTACCTGCAAGACTCCACTGATATAATTGTAGCACTGTAGCTACACAGGTATAACTCCATGTGCAGATGCTCATTCTGGCTTGGTTGATGTGGTTTTGAAAGCAGTATGTTGGTATGCCCTTGGACAGCCTGTAAAAGGGTGAATGGCAGAACCTGTGCAGTCTGCTACCTGCAGCTTTCTGCATCTGTGGTTTTAGGCTTTCAGCTACATTGGTCCTTGTGATTCAGCTGCCAGGGCTTGTGGCCCACGCAGGGTGGGATGGGGTGGTCAGCATCTAGTTTTGTCCCACGCTATAATACATGGCTAAGGAACATCACCACTTTCCCCCACAGCCCTGTTGCTATCATCCAGTCTGACCCACAGCTCTACTCTGAAGTGAGTCCCTACCTTGTGCACATGAACATGAAATGAGTGTCACTCACAGTAACCTCGCTAGGAAGTGATGTTTCTATGTCTTTCCTGCCTGTTCAACACACTATGGGCAGTGAGGATGGTGCTCCCAGGCCAGCATCTGCTGGGCACTTGCATATACCACAAATGCCACCAGCATGGTCTCAGCAATGAAGCCAAGGACTGAATGGGCCATAGAGGCTGAACTCCCCCCCCCCCCCCCCCCACCACTGCACAGTGGGTTCCTCCAGCCAGGAAGGGGGAGGTGGGGAAGGGGAAACAGGCAGTGCTGCTGCATAGGCCCGTGTTTCCCAATTTTATTTGGCCATGGAACCCTTTTCAGCTTAAAAGAATTTCAACCAACCCCTAGGGTTACCAGGGTAAAATTTGTCAAGCAAAAGAAAAAGAAAGACCCCACCAGAATTTGTCGCACCAAAAAAAAAAAAAAAAAAAAAAAAAAGGGGGGGGGGGGGGGAAATAGACTGTCTCTTTAAGAGGGGGCAGGGCTCCACAAGGCACCAATTGGGAAACACTGGTCTAGGCTATGTGTGTTCTATGGAGAGATGATTTCAGCCTCCAGGGCAACATTTCCACATAATCCTCAAACATCCCCATGAAAGAAAAGACTGGCTAGGACTGCACAACTTTGTTTTGCATTTTATTTGATTTCTTGCCCTAGACATACAAGTATAAAATCCCATTTCAGAAAGTGCCATTGCAGATTGGACAATCTCAAGTACAATTATATTTATTCCATTATAAAAAACAGAAGCTTTAAAATTCACTATACAAAATAAAATTAAACCACAGGTATTACAGCCAAAAAAAATCAAATATTTAAATATTGGCATCTGCTCAAATTCTACCCAAGGTAATTGACAAAATATTTTTTCCCCAATAAAATTACACAAGATAATTCTTTCCAGTTGTAGTGATGGGGATGAAGAGGAATAGGACTAGCAAAATAATTATAGGGATTTCCCCCCCCCCCATCCCAAAGATCAATGTGCTTCACAGCATTGGAAACTATATTAAAAAGGCATAGAGTATTATTGCTCCATCTAGTTAATACGCAGCATCCTAGCTGCAAATGCAGCACTCTGTGTATGAAAGAGTTGCAAACAATGTATTATCCTCTAAGGCCAAGTGCTCAGCTTACAACTAAGTTGTAACAACTGAAGGGGAAAGTGCTTAAAAACTGGTGATTAAGTTATAGGAATCCCAGAGTGTATGAAATCCTGCGCCAACAAGGGTACAAAATGACTAACTACTGCATTGCTACAGGAGGGTAAAGGAACAATAAGACAGAGCCCCTGGTCTATATAGCAGCATTATAATAAAGGCCTGCAGATGTTGGACGTTATGTTTCGATATAAACATCCTGTCTTCATGTTGCTTGGAAAAACGAAAAAGTCCAACTGCTACAACATTTAGTGTTACCATATGGTCTCTGCCATACAAATTCACGTTGCTGTAACATAGAATGAAGAGATACAAGTGGTTCTAAACAGCCTGCAATAGCCAGAACCATTTTCCCCCCTTCCAGCAGTGGCTTTTTCATCTAGGTAGAATGAGTGTTATTTGCTCAGCCGTGTGTCTGTTTGAAAAAAATTGATTTGTAAAGAAATATGGCAACCAATGAGACGTTCTCTCTGCTTTTACTCCAGGAGCAAGGCGCAGGTCAGCTCAGCTTGCAGGTCTTCCCCAGATTTACCAGCACCAAATCCAGTCCAATCCCCATGAAGAGAGTTGGTTGGAACTTTAAGTTAGCTTGTGGCTGAGTTAGTGGCTAGAGAAGGGAAAGCTTGAGGCTCTAAGCAGCTGGCAAAATGCTGGGCTGTTTTTCAGAAGCCAAATAATCCTGTCCAGAGAGAGTGGCTTTCATTAGCAGCTCTTACACTCTTCCCCTCTCAACCACATTTTAAACAGCCTTTTCCATCTTCCTCTGCAGCTGACCATCATGAAGGAAAGATCCTTGATGTCAAACAGCAGTCAGATGCCATATTGTATACATGAAATATACAACACTCTACTGACATCAGATCTAAGTATGAAACAGTAAGCATTCCTGAGGGAAAAACAGGAAGTAGCATACATTGAACACCCCCCCTTCCAATGCCGGATGTTCAGGCACTGGCTTCTTTTTGCTTGCCACAAATTGCACACACAAGTAGTTAGAGTTGCAATTTTCCTCCTGCAGTTCAATTTGCTGAGGTGTCTGATCCCTGGGTTGGTATGTGCACTTTGACATTGGCATGATCTCAGCTGTGGATGCAGGAGAGCCAACAGTCTCCTGGGGCCCTTGGGAGGGTGGATGGGAGGGGGCCAGCTCTGTGCTCCCAGAAGGGGCGGAGCCAAGGGCAGCCAACCTTCGGTGGTGTCTGGAGCATCTCTTCACCCCCCCTTCCCCCCTAGTGTTGCCCTGAGTGTGTGGTGCGGTGCTCTGGTGGCGATTTAAAGGGCCCAGGGCTCTGGCCATCACTGCTGCAACAGCAATGAATCACTGGGACCCCGGAGCAAGTGCCCTCCTTTGCCCCCCTATGTTGGCAGAGCCTGTGTGGATGCAAATAAGCAGCATGTGGATAGGGAGCTCTAGTTAAGGTCAAGTTGAAAAGGTGTCCTGCCATGTTCAGCAAGACCCCGCTGTAATAGCCGCCATGGGCCTTTCACCACGCCCCAGCAGCTGCTGACCTGCCGCCTGGCAGGAACAGGCGTGCAAACAGTCGCCTGCCCTGGGCTTTGCTTTTTGTTTCGGGGCAGAATTTCCAAGCCAGTCGTTCCTCCCCCAATGCACAACCCTCAGCATATCACAGAGCTGGGCAGAGGGCAGCAAGTTCTAGGACGTAAGGGCACAATGTGCTTCTATCTCCATAGCTGTGCCTTGGGGTGGGCAGCCTCCTGCACCCCGGCAGCTCCCCAGTCACACCACAAGGGGACGACACGCCTTAGACAGGCAAGCGCAAGTAGCAAAGCTACCTTGTCCCGGGAGACCATTTGAGGACAACAATCTTGCGGCCCACTGAGATGAAGGAGGGCCTCTCATGTGGCCCACTCACTACTCCAGGTTGCCCCTCCCTGCTTTAGTTGGTGGTTCCCAAATGTTTGGCGGCAAATACCCTCGCTAGCAACAAAGAGGCCAGCTGCACTAGTCAGTGCCCACTTGCCATTCAGTGTCAATGTGCATGACAGCCGAGGTCCCTGGGATTGCTGCAAGCCCATCTCGCAGCAGGTGCATGACAAGGCCCAGCTCCATCGCCTCCCCATGCGGAGGAGGGGGGAAGCGGAGCGCTGCAGTGCCTGGGAACAGGACAGCGTCTTAGCAGAGCATGTCCCTGGAGCTGTGTGCATGCCCACGGGTCCATCTCAGGAACACTGTCGGGCTACGAACAGGCTCATTTAAAAAAAAAAAAAAAAAGCAAACCAGGACCCGCTGTCCTAAGGATACTACAGCAACTTGGTGCAAGCCCTACATCCAGGGCTGCCCAGGGGCCTGATCCCAGTCCCACACAATGTGCAACCAGGGCTGGCCTTACCATAAGGCAAACTGAGGCGGTTGCTTCAGGTGCCAGACTGTGGGGGGGGGGGGCCCCACTAGGACCCAGAGTGTAGAAAATTGTGTCTGCTGCTGGTGCATATGGGGGTGTCATTTGAGCTCCCCGCCTCTGGTGCCAAAATGTTGTGGGCTGGCCCTGTGTGCAACTGACACCTCACTGAGCTATGTGTGACACAAACATGGCTCTCTCCCAGCACAGCATCATCTGCTCACCAGCTGGAACACAGCTGGCTGGGCTTGCAGGAGAGCATACCAGGACATGATCACTCCCTACTGCTGCAAGAGGCGCATGGAGGGCCCTGCCCTTGGAGGGCAGCTCAATGCACAGGCCCTCTCAAAGCACTCACGACATGTCACACCTGTAAACTGTCCACCACAGAATCTACACTGATCACACAGAGCTGCTGCCTGCCAAACTGCCAACACCGCAGACGGACAGGCCACCATGGTGACTTCATGGCTCTCCTGGGATTCACTGACCAAAACAGATGCTCCGGGAGCATCAGATCCCTGCTCCTGAATCCACCTTTGCAGTTCTGGGTCAGGGCTATGTCTCCCCTTGGATGTCACTGAAGTCTCTCAAAGACAGATGTGCTTTGGTGCCATCAAATCAGATCCTGAAGTTTAGCCCCAGTTCTGTTTGAACGCAGGCCCCGGCCTCCTCAGGGCCTCGCTCCGCTGGTAACACTCACCAAAAACAAACACTAAGACATCATTCACCCACAGGATCCCAGGGTGGGGACCGATGATCCAGAGCAGCTGCTTTGGAGGATGGCTCATTACCACACCTTAAGACCTCATCAGCTCCAGCTCATACACAGCTGGGTACCTGCCCTTTCCATGGCAAAGCGAGGGGAGATCACAGGAACTCCAAGTGGAAACAAAGCCAAGCTCCATCCTGCAGCCTTCTACAGACAGGTAACAGCGAGCCCCAGACCAGCTGCCGAGGCAGGGAATGGAGCGCTTGTCTTTCGCGCGGAACGTGGATGCAGGCTTCTCCTTTATTCATCAGAAACCCCTCCCCATTCCCGTGGAAATGTGGAGGGACTCCATGTCACCCATTTCCCAGAGGCTGAGGCCCAGTGTCCGCAGTGTCAAACCTGCTCCTTTGGGCTGCCCTGGCTAGCCAATGAGTGCATTGCTGAGTTCTGAGCATACACGGGGGCAGCTCTCCCAGGCCTGGTGAAGGGGGACCCAAGCCAGCCCTTCGGCCCGCTGGCCGGTGACCCTGCATGCCGGCCCGACTCAGGTCACCGCATAGAGCTCCTCACGGTCATTATTGCATATCTGATAGCGACAGGTGAGCTTCTGTGGCCAGGCCCAGGGCTTCTTATGCTTGTCACAAGGCGGAAGCAGGAAAGCCACGCTGCTGGCCACCAGGATGTGCCAGATGCTGTGTGTGTAGTAGTAGTTGTCATTGGTTTCCATGAACGCATACACCGAGAGGGCCACCAATGCCAAGACGATTCCTGGAGTGAGGTAGAAAACCCAGCGCTTCCACGTGGGGGGGTAGCAATGTCGGCGCTTCACGCCGTGGTAAACCTAAAGGCACAATACCAGAGAAGAGTTATGGCAGCACACACCCACCTCTCCCTTGGGGACTGGCAGGCGCTCACACTGGTACCGGGGATCCAGCTGGGAGCGGAACAACCCGATGACTGACCCCACCACTTGCACCTTCCCAGGCTGCAGGAAGAAAGCCCAGGGCCTGCTCTAGCGTGATGCAATGCCTGGCCTTGTCTAACTGTATTCACAGCCCCAAAACTTCACTTACTAGAACAGCCAAGTTACGTATTTAAACACGGAGTCAGGCAATGCCCAGGGCACAGTCGCTGCACCTGGAAAGGCCCTGAGCACCCAGGTAGCCACTAGACCTGCACAGGCCCAGAGCTAACACGCAGCCACTAGACCCGCACAGGCCCAGAGCTCACATGCAGCCACTAGACCCGCACAGGCCCCGAGCACCCAGGTAGCCACTAGACCCACACAGGCCCAGAGCTCACATGCAGCCACTAGACCCGCACATGCCCCGAGCACCCAGGTAGCCACTAGACCCGCACAGGCCCCGAGCTCACACGCAGCCAGCAATCACCAGTGGGCCATGCAATGTGCTGAGAGTTAGCGCTGCCAGGAGAGCTGGGCCAAGACTGGTAACCTGGGAATTCCTCAGTTAACTGATGGCTACAAGTTAGGGTGAAAGCACCTAACCCTTCCCCGCTGCTCCACACTGCCTGAGGCCTGCTCATCAGGGCATGCAAGGGTCTTGTCCCACTCAGCCACTGTGGCAGCTCCTCCCTGCCGCCACCTGGTCAAAAACACGTGTGTCAAAGCAAGAACAAAGGGAGCCAGATGCCCGTACCCAGCAGTCACTTACCCATGCCACAATCATGATGATGAGAGCAAAAAGACAGGGGCCCATCATGTTCCAAATGCCTCTGCGGTCCAGCTGCAGGGACATGGCAATTAACAGGGTCCCCAGCACAAAGAGAACCTAAGCAAGACAAGACGATGACACTGACATCAGGAACGTCCCGCCCAGACTGCTTCACACTGCACTGCACATCACTGCAATCCCGACGGGTGCCAATGTGCTAACTCAAATGCAGGGTCCTGCGGAGAGGTGCCAGAATCTGGGTGGGATAGGACAGCGCAGCATAAAAAAGGCCACCTGGACAGACAAGACGCTTCCCACCCACCCTCCAATGTGGCTGTGGCACGGCAGGTTCAGTGCTGGGCACCCCAGGATGCTGAGACACTGGAGGGGGTCAGAGATGAGCAACAGAAAAGCTCTCTGAGGCAGGGACTGTCTTGGTGTTGTGTGTTTACGCAGCAGGGCCTGGGCTCCTCAGCCCTTCCCCAACACAAAGAGCCAGGAAGTTGCAGGAGCCAAGAGATGACAAGATAAATCCACAGTCTGGCTCAGAGGGGGGAAGAAAGGAGAGGCAGGACTGTTTATAGCTAATGAAGGGGGATGGCACAGGGCTGGGGGGACCGTGGCTGAATGTATTGCAGCAGCAGGTGCGGGGTGCTGCACAAACACGGAACAAAACACAGGCTTTGCCCCACAGGGCTCAGGAGCTAATCTGACCCAGCCGAGCGAGAAGCCAGGCAGGATCTAGCCCAGACTGGTCTCCCCATCAGCCCTCGCCTTGCTCCATGCTCACAACGTGGATATTTGAGTAATCATTAAACCCAGGCTACTGAGACAGAACAAGGCTGTTCAGACCCCAGCCTGCCTGAGCCATGGCGGAGGAACAGGAAGGGAGGCCCAGTTTCCTCAAAGAGAAGTAGCTAATTTCCCCATTAGCCCAGCAGATGGCGCACCCCCATCACCGGGCGCAGAGCAGGCTCGTGGCACAGTGGTAGGACCCTAAGGGGCTGTACCCGGAATGGGACTGTGCTAAGGGCCCTGGGTTGCCTTAACAGACATCAAGCCAAGTACCAAGGATGTTCAGGGGGGTTCACACTTATGAACATTTGGAATCCCAGGACTTACCCACTGACACAGGCCAGGGGTGCAGAGCAGCACACCCTGCATTGCTAGCCGGCCGTTAGAAAGCCATATGCCACTAGGTCAACCCCACCCCAGTCCAAAGCCCCGCGAAGTCAGCGGGACCCTATCCGCCCAAGTACAATGGCCTTTGGCTTGGGTCCCAGAGCGCAGTGGCCTTTGTGGCTCTCTCAAATCTAGGAATTGAAATGCAAAAGAACTGGGCTGCATGGCCCAGCGCCCAGGAAGTGCCAGGGTTGCAGGTGAACGTGCAGCCTTAGCGCTTGTCTGTATTACACATGTTGCCCTGGCTTTTAAAGGGATCTTGGGGAACCGATTCCCTTTTCTGTAGGGCAGGCCTTTGAGTCACGTGTGGCCCCTTTTGGGGCAAGAGCCAGGGGGTCTACGGCTGTCAGACAGGTCGGACTGGCTGGTGGAGTGTGGAATTAAGGGCAGAACAACAGCTGAGCCTGTAGCACGAGCTGATCCTTGGGCGCTTCGCACCACAACATGACTGGTGCTTCGTGCACCAATCGCCCCCCTGTTACTCACGTATTTTAAGAATTTCTTCACTCGGGCCATACATAGGATTGTAACCCAAATGGCGACAACGGAGCCCAGGAAATCACAGTACTGCAGAGTGTCGTAATCCATGATGCACATCACCGCAACTCCGGGCTGGTCACACGCATGGTAGAACTAGAGGCAGGGAAGAAGAGGAGCCAAGTGTTGCAGACTGGCCTGGCCAAGCTCCTTTTTGGATGGAGTTGGTAGCCAAATACAGAAGGCTCATGCCTGGAGCTATGGATACCTGCAAGGACCCCCGGAGCAAAATACTCCTGGCCTGCTACAGGCACGGAGAGCATCTGCTTGTGAACTATTTGCTGGTGACAGGCCTGCTGAGGTCTGAGGGGGGGAGGGCAGGCCGGTTTCCAGATAGTCTCAGCAGCTCCCCCAAGTGCCTGGAGCAGATGAGCCTCACTTGATATCTCTGCTCAGGTTCCCCGGAGATCTCGCCAAGAGTTCCCCGGCCGACAGGGGAAAGGGAGCACTGAGATTTCTAGCATAAAAGAGCTGCAGACAGTGGCCATTCTGCTCAGTAGTTCACCCACAGGGCCCAAGAATGAAGGGGAGGGGAGGGAGGCTGAGCAATCTTGTTCTTTGGAGATTGCACTGGTCAAGGCATAGGAGCAGCACTTGGCCTCTGCCCCCAATTCCTCTTCTCAAGGGCCCCTGGCTTCACAACTCTGTGGTGACTAAAGCTACCCCTTTGCCTCCTTGTGGAGATTCTGCTGCCTCTGGCTGTCTGGGTTCCCTCCGCGAGTGAGGAAATAGGAACACTCTGGGGCTATGTCTAGACTGCAGAAGAAGCTTTTCCGGAAGAGATCTTCCGAAAAAACTTCTTCCGAAAGAGAGCGTCCACGCTGCCGAAGTGCATCGAAAAAGCCATCTGCGTTTTCAAAAGAAGCGTCCACACTGAATGGACGCGCTCTCGCATTTAAGCTGTGATTACTACGGGCGGAGTGGCCACCAGGGCACCTGCGCTTTTTCCTCTTCTTGAGAAGGAACTCCCTCTTCCCCGTCCACACACGCCTTCTTCCAAAAGAGCTCTGTCGGAAAAAGGCTTCTTCCGCATAGAAAGAGGTTTACCAAGGTTGGAAAAACCCCTCAAAGAACGCGACTGCAGTGTGGATGTAAGTGAAGTTTTTTCGGAAAAACTCTGCAGTGTAGACATACCCTGGGTGTTTTCCCCAGGGCTCCCGTCCCGACCTGCCGTGCTGGAATGCAGGGGCTGCTCTGCTACTAGAAGTGCCATATTTCGGGAGACTTTAAAGCTGATCCCTCACAAGCCCTCTCATGGGCTAAGTGGAAGGCCCAGGCTCCGTGTTTGACCCAGTGCTCTGGAGAGGCACGTGCCCAGCTCACCCTGAGAATTACTCTGTCTCCCATTAAGATCCATTAGCCCACAGACAAGCACCCCGCCCCGCTGCTCTCCCATGGTTCCCAGGGGTCAGGCTCCAGCTGGGATGCCAACAGGACACCGGAAGGAGGCAGGCTGACAAGGATATTTTTCATGCCAAGTTTCAGATTGAGCTGCAGCCCTGGCAGGTTCCCCATGTGGGCAGAGAGCTCACACGGGGCAGGGCGTGTTTTATCAGGTCTGTTCTCCACTGGAAGTGCTGGCTGGTGGCAGTGAGTATTCCAGGAACCAGGGGGGCTATGGGGAGAGCCCCCTCGCTAAGCCCTTCCCTCTCAGGTACACAGCAGCAGGCTACAGGAGCCTGTCACTTTGGGGATGGAGGCAGTGGAGTGGCTATGGCCTCCGGGGAGGGCCCAACATCTCACGTCCAGGGCGGCAGAGCGAGCCGACACGACCTACCGTGGAGAAGAACATGGTGTAGGTGTACACAGAGGCCTCCACCAGGTAGAAGCGATACAGAGCCACTGCAATGGCCGGCAGGAACATGAGGTTACTGAGCGTGAGCAGCAGGGTGGCCAGGTTCTGTGAGCCGACAGACTGGGCTTTAGTGTTGTCGGTGCAGCTCCAGCCGCCCCATCCTGGTGCACAGCAGAGAGAGGTTACAGAGAGCGGCGTTGGAAACCAATGGCACACCGGCCGGGCTTCCACCCCGTGCTGACAGCCACCCACGGACTCCCTAGCAAAGGTGGACATGACCCAGCCCCACACGTGACAAATTCCATATCCCCCTCGATCTCCTCTCTCCGTATCCTGCGGGGCCCGGGTGCACTTGCTGCATTAGCCATCTGTCTATTCCCCAGCTCCTGCAACCCAGGCTCCGTCGCAGTTCAGCCTGGCAGGGAATGGGCCGGACTGCACCTTCAGGAAGGATTCCTGTGCTGGGCCTCAGTGATTCCAACAGGCAACGTGCATCAGCTGCCCAAGGCCCCCCTCACAAGAAGGGCAACAGACCCTTCCTGCTTGGCCAAGAGTCCCAGCTAACATGGCTCCAACTGCCTACAGGAAACCTTCAGCCAGTGACACACCTGCTCTCAGCACCCCTTCGGTGCACAGCGATGCGCCAGCCCTGGGAGGGGTGCGGGGTCCAATTTACACCAGCACTCACCCAGACCCCAAAGTGTGGGGAACATCCCTGTAGAGCCTAACCTGCATTGTGGACTCCCCCGTACAGCGGGGGTTATCGGGAATGGTTGTAGAGGGGTTGTACTGCCCACTAGGTACGTCAATCCCTTCTCCATCTGCAGGGTGACTCATATCAGGCATCCCCTATCCGCTACGCTGTATTTCAGATGCAGTGATCGGTGGCTCGGGGCCTGATGCCCTCCAGTGGATGAGGGCTCAAAGGGGAGATGCCCACAAAGCCAGAGAACAAGGACTGAAAACCATGGTTTACAGAGCGGGCTGTGTTCTCGCTCCAGGGCTACCCGGCTGCAGCCAGACAGCCAGGAAGCAAATGCCTGGAAGTAGAGAACAGCAAAGAGCGAGGGGCGAATTTCACCTCTGTGGCTGTGAGGAGCTTACGACTGCCTCAGTTTGTCCAGGTTTGGAAGGATCTGTCAAGAAATTACTGTGAAAGGCCAGGCCGCAGCAGGTTTGCCAGCCACTTGCCCTGAGCCACTGAGTATTTCCCCTCCCACCCACCCCCAATCCAGCAGTGCCTGTCAATTTTGATTGGACACCAGCTCATTGAGTGGGCGGGGGTCGCTCTGCAGACAGATCTATGGAAGGGAACACTCAGATGGGAATTGCAGAACTCAGACCGACGCCCACCACTCACGGACAGCAAACACAATGAATGGTCTACGGGGCGCACGATGCTGGATCTGATGTGCTGCATATTTGCAGAACAGACACGGAGAGTTCACCCAGCTTTGCACCTGAGAAAGGACGTCTAGAGCCCATCTGTGAAGTCCAAGCGCTGACCCATCATAGTACAATGAATAGTGTAGCGTAGGCAGGGTCTACACATCTCAGGGCCTGAGCTAAGGGCCACAGGGACATGGCTCTGTACCATCCTTGCTGTAACTCTTAGGCATGTTGCAATTGTCAGGAAACAGCCCCTGATGGCTACATGGGGCCTAAGCACCACAGGCCACCAGCCAAGTCATCCTGCACCTTCCAGGGGCTATTTTCTATTTGACAGACTCATGACTTGCAAGGCCCAACACACCTAGGAGCTCTTGGGGGTCACTGCTCTCCTAAGGGTGAGAGGCCCTGGGCTCACTGCCAGTAGCCTGGCCCCCAAGAGCTGTCTAAGGCTACTTTCCAACGGAAGGGGAAGTTGGGCCTCGAGCAGCAAGGAGAGACCCTTCCCCAGGTGTTTCAAGCCAAAGGTGGCTGTAGCTCTTCGCTAGCACACGGGTCTCGGAGCAACGCCGATGCAGGAGCTGTATGGGGCTGCGGATGCACACCTACGCTCTCCAGCTCTAGGAGCCCCTGCCGGCATATCCCCGGAAGGGGAAGTTCAGCCTCAGGGTAGACATACAGGCCTGCTGGGAGGCTGGCCCAGGCGCCACCGAGAGGGGACTCACCAGCTTTACAGTTGCAGCCAGCATAGAGGTAGCCATGTCTTCTCAGAAGGCTGCACTGTCCATATGTCCCACAGTCGTCGAAGCAGGGGGTGAGGTATGTGGAGACGGTCACTTTGGCTTTCCCTTTGTTACATTCCCTGCAGCCAAGAGATTGCACTGTCAAATGAGCCTGGACGTGCAGGGGCACTTGCTGCTGCGAGAAGGCTCTGTGATCCTCTCCCCAGGGCTAGTATGCAGCTTGGAGCCTCCCCACACCGGGGCCAGGAGATCCTGGGCCTGACATTACCCCAGCAGCCCCCCCACTCAGTGTGCTGTGCTGCCAGTGACCTGAGCGCTGCTTGTAGACTTGTTTCTCTGCAGCAGCTGGACTGGAGGAAGGCTGCAGACGGCAGGCACCTCCCCGGGCAGCCAAATCCTCCCCTGCTGCATGCTACAGAGCAGCCATCACGGCACCAAAGGGAGGTGTGCCCAGCCTCCAGAGCCTCATGAACCCCACTGATAAATGGGCCTGGGGAGGGTATTGTGGGGGACTCCTCAGAACAAGCTGGGTAGAGAAACCTCTCCTCTGGGTATCGTGGAAGATCCTGACCCGCCGCTGGCCCATCCCTCCTGCTCCCACAAGGAACTCAATGCAGGACGATCCCAATGGAGTCTTGTTGAGGGCACTAGACAGTCTCCTCTGAAATGGCTCTGCCAGCCAGCCCCGGCAGCATGTGAGATGGATCTAAAACATCCCAGCAGCGCCCCGACCTAGATCCCTCCCACACCAGACTACCTCCTGTTGGCACCCCAGAAACACAGCAGGAGCGGGGGGGGCAGGGGGCAGATCAGAGTGGGGTGTTCCACAAAGGTTCTCTTCTGTTGCCATGGACGTGGGACACAGGGGAGGGCTCTGCTAGTGGCCCAAATGGGTTCTTGAACACCTTGGCCAAAGCATTCAAACCTGGGGGCCTGAATCCATATTTAGACACCTGTAGGGAAGGGACCTGGGCTGGTTCTGCCCAGGGGGTTCCACCCAGGTGCCTCACTGTTGATGTGGGAGCCTGGTTGCAGGCCCCCAGATTTGGGCCTCTTGGCCTCGGTTCCTCTTTGAACCATGCTCACCCTTATTTGTTTCACGGAGAATGCTGGGTGGTGGCCAGAGAGAAGGGCCTGGCTGGAGCACGAGCCGCAGAATAGGGAAGAAGGGAGTTGCTGAACTGGCTGTGTGGCAAAGGATCTTGAGCTAGGTGAGGTGACAAACTCAGCTACGTGGCTCTCATCTACCTGAGCAGAGCAATTGCTTTTATTAATCCCGTTTCCCTTCACCAGGAGGGCCGACAGAAGTGCCGAGTCCCTTGGCACAGTGTGTGTGGGGGTGGCTCTGTGCTCCCAGAAGGGGCGGGGCCTTTGGAGGAGGGCTGGGGCAGGAGCAGCCAGCCCTCACGCTGTGGCACAACCCCCTCCCCAGCCAGCCCTCAGAGCTGCCCGGAGCGCACTGCACAGGGCTCCAGCAGCAATTTAAAGGGCCAGAGCTCTGGTGGGCACTGCTGTTGTAGTAATAGGGATGGCAGCCAAGAGCCCTGGGCCCTTTTGAAATGCCGGGCCCAGGGCAGTTGCCCCCTTTGCCACCTGCAGCCCCCATCTCTTCAGTCTCGTCCCCTGTGCACATAGGTGCTGGAAAGGGGGCACCTCTCCTGGCTGGAAGTGGTTTCCATTCTATCCAGGGTTTAGAGTTTGGCTGAATGGCTCTCGGCACCCCCCTACACACGGCTCCCGTGTGCGCACTACTTCTCCCCTGCAGGAGCAGCAGCAACTCTGCTCAACTCACACCAGAGAAGTGAACAGCTGCAGACCCAGTTCAGCTGGCCAGAGATGTCACTGGACATCCTGGAGTCCTACCCACTGGAAGAGTCAGCGCTCAGAGGCTGGCAGCGGAGTTACCACGGAGGCGAAGCAACACAGCCAGCCGCTTGGACAGGCCTCGTGGGGCCACCCTGGGACAGCGTTCATTTGATTGGATTGGATAGTGCTGGCCAGCAGCTGCACTGTCCAGCTCAGTGAAGAGACGCTGACGTCAGCCTCTGCAGGCACCAGGGGGACGTGCCTAACCTCAGGCTGCAGAGGCCCCGCAGAGCCGGAGGACAGTGGTTTTGTTTTCATTACGGACTGGCTGTTTGCAGCACCTGTTGGGCGAAGGCCAGACTCACCGGCCACTGGGCCAGGGATGTTCAATTTCGATTAATCAGCTAATTAAGTAGTTGATGGAATTTCCATCGACTACTCGATTAGTTGATAAGGGGGGCGCTCGCTATCCCGCTGCGCCTCTGCCTTTGAAATGCACGAGAGCCGTGGCAGCTCTTGTACATTTCAAAGGGAGAGGCGCAGCAGACGGGACGCCTCTGCCTCCCCTGGCCCCCGGAGATGGTGCTGGGGGAACTAGCTTTTAAGCCAGCTCCCCCCAGCACCAGCTCCTGCTCCCCCCTTGCTGCCTCTGTCTGACAGAGGCAGCAAGCCGGGGGAGGGAGGCCGGCAACTAGTCGAGTGACTACTCGATACCGATAAGCACGTGCTAATTGAGTAGTCGACTTGTCGCTTACATCCCTACACTGGGCAGGCAAGAGAGCCAGCCCGCACCCGCCTCCGCCACTGCCTCCTCCAGGGGGAGCAAAGGGGCTTCCTGCCCAGCAGAGTACAGTGCTGCAGTGTGTCCGTGTGGTGGCGTTTGTCGAAGCGGGGCTCTCCCGGCCAGCCATCACACTCACCCCATGCCCCACGGGCAGATGAGCTGCAGGGAGAGGAACCAGTTGTCAGTCTCTGGGTAGGGAATAATTAGAGTGGCTTCTGGGGAGGATGCCGTCATGTTCAGAGGGTAGCCCTGGAAAAAAGCTTCAGAGAAAGCGGCATTTGCCATGAGTCACGTGATGTGGCAAAACTCTCTCCCCGGGCTCTGCAGCTTTGAGCAGGAAGGGAGAGAGACAAGACCCACAGAAATAGCAGGCTGCCCCCAATCCCCTGACTGTGGGGCATCTAGAGATACCTCCCCACGGCAGCCATGTTCTCTCCAGCATTGGCCCTCATGAGATCAGGGCACACGAGGGAGCCAACTGTCATTACCAGGGATATGGGGAAATGGGAAAGGCCCAGACCCCCCACCCCAGCACTCTCCAAGACCCCATCTCTGCTTGGGACAGTGTCCAAAGCTCCTCACAGCATTGGGAGCCCAGGTGCAGCTGGGCTGGGGCGTCTCTGCTGAAGGACAGGGCGCAATGCTACGCTGCTCACACCAGGATGAGTAAGTGCTTAAGTCCAGCAGCAGCCTCTGCAGCAGCGCTCCCAATGCAGCTAACTCCCAGGAACCTGCCAGTCCCCTCAGCTCCTCTGAGCCAAGTCCTGCCCCAGCAGAGCAACTACACTTATTCCGGCAGCAGTGCCAGCCGCATCCCCCCCTTACCTCGCTAGCACAGCCAGCTTCTTCCCCAGGGACCCTTTCTACCCAGGGGCACAGCTTGGAGAGGATGGCTCAGGCTGAAACAGACCATCGCTATCAGACCGGAGCTGCCGGGCTCCAGCACCAGCCCGGGACCGTGCTGTGAGAACCCTGTTACAGCGGGAATACAAGCGGAACCCTGCGGTGGGAGCCAGTGGTGCCGTACCTGTGCTGCAATTCAGCGTGGCATTGAGGGTCAGCACTGGCGAAGCAGCACTCACGCACGCGGTCACGCTAGCATTGCCTATGCTCAGGGAAGTCTGTGCAAACAAAACACACAGGCGCTGAAACAACATTACGCTGACCCTGCCTCCTAAAGTTACCAGCCCTCCACGCTGTTAACCAGCCTTCCACGCTGTTAACCAGCCTCTCTGCACAACACTACCCACCTCACCCCCTCGCACCGAGCATTTGGCCTGGGAGACTGCAGAACAAAGCCATTTGGCAAGACTTCGTTTCTCTCTGCACAAGCCAGGCTGGGGCATAAGGAGTGAGAGAGAGACCTACAGGCAAGTGGCAGACAATTCTGTTGGCCTGATGTTCCCACTTGGCACACATGCATATCGTTTGCAAGCTTACTATGTCTGCCCTGAGATGAGGTATGGTGTGGAGCTGTCACATGGTGCTTCTACCAAGAAACAGGGATAAACCATGCTACATCGCTGCTAAACAACATCAACAAGCTAACGTGACCCCTTTGAAATATTTGCGTGTGTTTCTGTTAGTTTAACAGCTCTATGCACCATTTCAAGACATACCAGTGCATTTCTTTGCGACGTCCAAGTAGGGATGTTACAAAATCGTGTGTTAGGGTAACCGTGTAACTGCTGACAACCCCGGCGGTTACTCAGGTGCCCGTGTTGCGGGCTCTGCAGCATACCGCTTAGCAGAGATCATAACGAAGCCTCCCTAGGAGCAGGGCTGCCAGGCCCTGCCATCCGGCTCCCGGGGCCTTCGTTATGATCTCGGGGCCTTAGGAGCAGCAGCAAAGCCGCTTCCCTGGGAGTGGAGCAGGCAGTCAATCTCAACCTCTCAATCCGGTTTCCCCCAAATTTCCCCATATGTGCAGTGAAGCATCATGAAGTGTGAAAACCCACCCCAGCAAATCCCACTGGTCTAAAGCTCATTTGGGAGAGTCCATGACTACCTCATGCCAATACCAACTACAGCTGCTGATCCATGGTGTGAATGGCACGCTGCTGTCCTTCCCTTACAGTTCAGCACTGTTGTATCGACCGTGACCACGCCAGCTAGTTTGGCTTCCACAATAAGTATATATGAAATTACTGTGCAGGTGCTTTTCTTTGTGTTTGTGGTTGAAACCAGGCCAAAATGGAACTACCGGAGTGTGATCAGCAGCAACAGCTGCTATTGGGAAGACAACATGAAGTAGTCATCTTAAAAGACACCAGGAGAGATCTCAGACAGCGCTTAGTAGGCAGGTGACAAGAGTTTATTTTCTCAAGTTCTTTTCAGGGTAAGTTGGTTCTGGATGTGTTCTAGATTTCTCAAACACTGCACACTGACAGCCAAAGGAAAGTGACTTTTCCTTCCCACACTTCAGTGATATTTCTTATGATGCTGGACTGCTTGTAGACTATTCTTGAAATACCAAACTAGCCATTTAATGGAAGGTATTATTTCAAATCAGTGCTCTCTACATTGATGTCTATATATCATCTCTTCTATGGAGATGTTTTCCATCAGCATGAAGTAATTCAGATCCATCTGGAATGAATACATCTCCCTGGAGTCTTTCCACTTCAGTTTTTTGGAGCACTAGCAATGAACCAGCTCAGCTCATTGTAAATGATGCTGAATCCAGGAACATGTAATGTCAATTAATTTGCAAGATCCAAATGGCATAGAGGTGCAGCAAGCCTTCCATGCAGTGATATGGTAATTCTGGAGCTGTTAAAAATTACACACTCTACAATTAAGAGCAATCTTCTTTAAATGTCCTCAGAAAGATACTTCTTGCTGGCTGAATTATATGCTTATCAGTCAGCCAAAGAACAAATTCATGCCCAAATCAAAGGACAAACGGAGCTGACCTCTGAACTATAATCACCTAGCTTTGGATACTATTCCAAGGGTTTCATTTTGGCTATTTCAGACGGAAAGGTTGAAGCAGCATTATACAAAACCACTTCTTCACTCGTTATTGTTGTGAGCAAGACGCAAGAAGTAATTCTTCCGCTCTATTCTGCACTGATTAGGCCTCAATTGGAGTACTGTGTCCAGTTCTGGGCAGTACACTTCAAGTAAGATGTGGAAAAATGGGAGAAGGTCCAGAGAAGAGCAACAAAAATGATTATAGACCTAGAAAACATGAGCTATGAGGGACGACTGAAAGAATTGGGCTTGTTTAGTTTAGAAAAGAGAAGACAGAGGGGACATGATAGCAGTTTTCAAGTAGCTAAAAGAGTGTTATAAGGAGGAGGGAGAAAAATTGTTCTCCCTGGCCTCTGAGGATAGGACAAGAAGCAATGGGCTTACATTGTAGCAAGGGAGATTTAGGTTGGACATTAGGAAAAACTTTCTAACTGTCAGGGTGGTGAAACACTGGAATAAATTGCCTAGGGAGGTTGTGGCACCTCCGTCACTGGAGATATTTAAAAGCAGGTTAGATAGACATCTATCAGGGATGATCTAGATGGTGCTTGGTCCTGCCGCGGGGACAGGGGACTGGACTTGATGATCTCACGAGGTCCCTTCCAGTTCTAGCGTTCTATGATTAGAAAATTCATAAAACATTTGGATTACTTCAGTTCCTGCTTCGGATTCCTAGCAGCTTGGATAGCATTAGCTAACATTACTGCACTGTCCAAAACAATGGAGGACTTGCCTCGTCCATGCTGTGCATGGAATGAAGTGCGGAACCATCCTGTTTTTTCTACTCTTGCCTACACTTTGCTACCAGAACAGCTTGTTGTTTCGACATCTGCGGGAGCAGGGCTCCCTATCTTTGTTGCAGCTTGAACAGGAAGAAAGCCTATGGGTTAGACAACGGTGTTCTAGATCTCGCTTCAAATCAGCTGATAATATAAAGGTGACTATTGCTGCAGTGTAACTAGATAATTTTGCTTTAAGATTCATTTTACTCAAGTAGGAAGAAAGGCCTAATTGAGTGGAAAACTGCATCCATCAAGTCTCCCACAGATATTCTTTGCAACATGTCACCATCTCTGCTTCCAAGTTCTGCCTCACTTGGAAGGGGTGCTCTCTCATATGTTTCTTTTTTATGAAGCTTTTTGTCTTTTTGTCTGGTTTTCGCAAGCGAACAGTGCAGCAGGACCTCTCACAGGAGGACATATTTGATCTCGTGGCTATAGATGCGGGTGAACATCATACTTTTTTAACAGCATCAGAGCCTATTTTTTTTCCTGAGTTCAATACAACTCTGATATATGCCAAAATTGACTGCTCATGTATTTTTGAAAGCAATCCCTGTGACAGAGTATTGGCAGCAAATCCTTTCAATTAGAAAACTCATCCAGAGGCTGCCCATTCAATTACTCTCTCCTGGAGTCTGCCACCAGCATCACAGAGTTCTGTTCAGCACTGGTGACTTTTGACAGTTTTGCATTCTTTTGGTTTAAAAAAAAAAAAAATTGTTCAAAGTTTGTGGAAAGCCTTTTTCTCTTGGGCTACGTCTAGACTAAAGGCTTCTTTCAGAAGAAGCGTTTTTTGGAAGAGATCTTCCAAAAAAGCTTCTTCCGAAAGAGAGCATCCACACTGCAAAAGTGCATCAAAAAGCGATCTGCTTTTTTGAAAGAGAGCATCGAGACTGAATGGACGCTCTCTCGCATGTAAGCTGTGATTGTGACAGGGCACCTGTGCTTTTTCCTCTTTCCTCTTCTTCCAAAAGAACTCCCTCTTCCCCATCCACACACGCCTTTTTGCGAAAGAGCTCTTTCGCAAAGAGACTTCTTCCTCGTAGAATGAAGATTACCAATGCGGGAAAAAACCCTCTGTTCTTTCGATTTTCTTGAAGAAGAACGCGATTGCAGCGTGGACATTCCTCAAGTTTTGTTGGAAAAACGGCCGTTTTTCTGACAAAACTCTGTAGTGTAGACATACCCTTCGATGCAGACTTTAAGGGGCTTATATCCTCTGTGTCTTTATATATCGTAATCTTCCTGTAGAGGTAAAATTCCCAAAGCATGTTGTTAGCATTCCTACTGCCCTAGCACCATTTTTCATCTTGCACAAGAACACAGACTTGTGCTAAATTTAATCTACATATTAGCGTCAAAATTGTCATTTTTGTTTACTGAGCACTGTGACTGAAGCCCAGTATGAAGCTGCGTATTGTCATCTCTAACACTAATACCAACCTGTGCATAAGCACCATTGAATTAAAAAGCTTCGTTTCTAGAATTGCTAGAACAGCAGCTAGTACTGCATCCATAGTCAATTACAAATTAAAGCCTTTCACCAGGCAGACTAAATGTTACATTGGATGCACAAACGCTTACAAATGGAGAAGCATTATTTTAGGAACTCACATATATTTATATCTGCCCACTATGCAGTACAAACCATGGACAGGAAATCTACTGCTATTGGTACACAACCTTTAGCGAGAGACTGATCCGGTCTGCACATTTCAACTGCAAATAGAGCAAACCATTATAATCACTCATCAGACACTTTGACAGTTAAGAACGTGCAATGTGAAAACATTTCATGTCAGCATCTTGTAAAACACTGATATTTGCTATTTTTTGCCATCTGCTAAACAGCTTCATCTTTTCTGGAAAAATAAATAACTTGCGCAACCAATACAAATCTTTTAATATGCTGTCATTTGGTAGCTTTGACTAATAAACACCACATTAGGGTGTTGTAATCAACAGTAAAGGCTGTACTCTCATCATGCAGTGTTTCTGGAACTATAAAAATTACACTCGCTTTGGGTACCACTGCTTCATCTGGTCTACAGGCTTACAGCACCGCTTGATAGCGTCACTATAATAGGTCTGTGCACATACAGGGGATACATTCTACTCCAAGAATATGGCCCTTTTTTGAGAATTGCCACATGCCAACCAGTTGTGGAACCCAAGAGCTGCTCTCACCCCCCGGCACCAGGGCTAACCTGCTTGGAGCACTGGGAAGGCGTCTGTTCAGGTGTTGCTAGTTATGAGACATGCACTGCAGAGTGCATGTATTACATGCTCACTGGAAGGCTCACAAGTTGCTGCCTTGGCCATTCAGCAATACGTCAGGGCGAAGCTCCCCAGGAGGGGAACAGGCAGTGGATCTGACTCCTACCACAGGCTGTTCACTCGAGCGTATTGTTTTGCCAGGTCCCAGGCATGGAGAAATGCATGTTGCTTGGTATCATCCAACAGAGAGGCTAAGTGACTTCCCAAGGTCCTGGCAGAACAGGGATTTGAACCAAGCCAGCATCTTAACCACTGGACCATCCTTTCTTCCCTGCTAATGCGAATGGCGCCTTGCTTCTCTCGGCTGCCTGGGAGGCTCTGCTACCTGACTGGGCTAGGGCTGTTGTGAATGCTCATATTCTTTCTTGCTGCATCTCCACAGGCTGGGCTTTTCTGCTTTGCTCTGATGTGACCACGAGACCCTCTGCCTGCCCCAATTCCTCCCCCACCCAGTTCAGTCAGGGCACTTTTCTCCCCAGCAGATGCAGAGCCAGCTGGCAGGATACCTAGGCTACTGTACGGACAAATTAGCCAATAGCCCATTAATATGTAGGTAAAAATCCTGAACTATAGCCTCTGGTTAAGCTTTGCACAGAGGCCTTGCTGTCCAATCGGAGCAAAGACACAAGGCCTCGATGAGCCACAACAGCCAATAGACTGCTCCGGGAAAACAGGAACACACAGAAAAGCAGCCTGTCTGTTTATGAGCTAGGCAGCACAACACCAGACGAAAAGCAATAATTGGATACCATTATCATGAGTTTCACCCCTCCCCCCGCAAAGTTACGGCTCTACAAAGTGCTGCTCAGTCTCCTTCTTGGCATGGGAAAAGGACACCCAGCTGCCTTTTCAAAGCCAACCATGAATTGTTACCAAGAAGCTAGAGATAGCACCCCTCTCTAACAAGCCTAACTCGCAGACCTACCAAAAGCATACTATAACACAATTGCGTACCTTACTGTCTTTGTTTTATACCCCCCGGAACAGCACCTATGGACCACACCTATCACCTATCGGGAAAGGAGCCGTCATCGCTCCTACAAATCCCAGTCGGAATGTAGCTATGCCTTGTAAGGCAATCCTTGGGGAAGGGGAAGCATAGACTTGTTTAGCGACTATGTTAACCTGAGCCATGGGAAGAGCTACTAAGTAATCTTCTAGACTATTGGCTTACTGTGCCTATTATGCCTTGCTGCTAGAACCTATCCAGGGGCTCAGGAACTCCCACCCCATCGCTTCTCTCTGCCCATCAGCTCCCTATATAGTCTACTGCAGCGCTGCACAACCTGAGGCTCTCCTGTCGAGGGGTTGCAGTGCTGGGTCAGCCGCCATTTTCTTTTCCCAGCTCGGCAGAGAGAGTAGCAAGCGAGCAGAGTGGGGCAGGGCTGCGACCTTTTTTTTTTTTTAATTATTATTTCCAGGGGTCGCACCGGAAAAAGGTTGCGCACCACTGGTCTATTGTAATCATTTACTTGGCAGTGTTCGCTGAGCCCAAGTGGCAAGGTGGCACTCTGCCAGCGCTGTGTAATAAACACTCCTGCTTGAATCTACACAGTGTCTACATTTTGGTTTCCAACAGTTATGTCTACACTGCAGAGTTTTAGCACAAAAACAGCTGTTTTTGCGCAAAAACTTGCAGAGCGTCCACATCTCAAGCATGTTTTTGCGCAAGAAAATATACAGTGAATTGACAGAACAGAGAGTTTTTGCAGTATAGGTATTCCTCTTTCTACGAGGAATAACTCCTTTTCACACAAGAGCTCTTGCGCAAAAAGGTGTGTGGGGACGGGAAACGGGTTTTTTGCGCAAAAACAGTCTATCAAAAGAAGCACAGGTACTCTGGTGGCCATTATGTTAATGGCAATCAGGGCTTTCTTGCAAGAGAACGTCCATGCGTTTTTCCAATGTGCTTTTGCAGCGTGGACGCGCTCTTGTGCAAGTTTTTGCAGAAGATCTCTTCCGCAAAAAGCTTCTTGCGCAAGAAGCCTGCAGTCTAGATGTAGCCCTAGATACAGAAGGACACATTTGTAAAATTCTTTGTGAAACTGGAAGCAATGAACAGCAAGGTTCCCCCACAGTTCTGCAGCGCCCCACAAACTCCCAGCCTGCCCCTGTAGCTCTGTTCGCACTTCCACTTCCCACATGGCTCTCCACCAGGATATATGCATGCATGGCAGGGCAACTAGAGAGACGTCAACACCGAGGCGAGAGCTTACATAGGAGAACACTGTACCTCGTTCAGCAGCAGGTCCACCACCAGGGTGCCTCCGCTGTCCATGCCAGTATTCAAGTTGAAGAGGAGAAGCGTGGGGAATTCAGAGTGGACAGGAACACTGGGCCCATTTATGACTCGGAACCTCACAGAGGCAACGTCCAGGTCCTCCCGGATGACGAGGTGATTCTGGAGGCAGAAGGTCTCTGGGTCGGATGCACTGTTTGCAGTACCCGCTGTGGGCAGAGTGGTGTTTCCCACCGTTCCCACGGTGCTGGCACTGGGACCTCCACCCAGGGCTGGCGTGCTCTGGCTCTGATTCAGGCTGTTGTAGAAATTAAGGAATGAACTGGTGCTCCCCGGCTTGCAAGCTGCAGAGCAATGAGGAAAAGGAAGGTTGGTTACTGTGGGCGGGGCCAGCGTGAGCACACTCAGCTGGGATGGCCAAGCTTGTTGCAACCGGAGGACTTGGCTTTGGCGGCTGCTGGGCCTTCAGTTCACAGCACAGCAGTTTGATCCCAACGCCCGGGCTGGGACGCAGGCCACACCCTTCCAGGTCCAGTAGGCTGAGACTTGTAGGGTGCACGCACTAAGTGGCTGGGACATGCCCTCATCCCCTGCGAGTGTGTGGCTGTGGCAAGCAACTCCAGCCATCTGAGTGACAGGGACAGGACGGGTTTGCTGAAATAGCTGTTTTAAGACAGTGCTGGCTGTGTCCCTTTCAGAGCCCCATTGTGACTGGAAAGGCCAGTGTTGGAACCGCTAGCCCTGGGACCTGACAAAGGCCAGAGAGCAAGAACTGCCCCACTCCCTACTTGTGAGCCGAGCGCCATGCGCTGGCAAGGCAGCCAGGACAGATGTTCGCAGAAGAGGTGTCAGCGACCATCAGCTGGGCATGGGGGTGCTGGGCATGGGGCACTAGCGCTGGTCGCCTCCAAAGCACTCCACATACACAAGGCACCAGAGCTCCCCACGGGCCTGGGAATGCTGCTGCACCGAGCAAGGGGGACGGGTGAAATCCGCTTTGAGCCCGGTTGCACCACCAGGAAGGAACCCAAAGCGAAGGGCAGAGTCTGAACTGCAGAGGCAAAGTGCCCCATTAACTGAGCTCAGCCCCTGCTCCAGCAGCAGGGACACAGCTACCCCACGAGCACCTGGATTATGCTCTTCTCTTGCCACGAGATCCCACCAGCTGCAGCAGAAGGCAGAGTCCCCCCCCGCCCCAGCCCTCACGTCTGGCAGGAGAAACGGGCTGCCAAGAGCTATTTGGTTAAGAACTTTCCCAGGGTCAGAAACTTTACATAGTGAAACCCGGCTCCGAGAGCCAGGCCGGGAGTCAGAGGGGCCCAGCTTATGAGGCCTTTATGGAAGCCACTGAGATCTTGAGAGTGTGGGAGCCCTGCCAGGAGCCTGCCAAGGCAGCAGGTCCCTCAGCTGCGTATCTGAAATGGGTGTGAGAGCACTGTGAGCCGGGGGGGAGCCTGGTTCTCTCAATGCCAGCAGCCTGTCAGCACCCTCAGTCCAGGGCCAGGCAGGGTTTCAGTCTTCACGGCCCCTCGGTCCCCAGGGCCTGACCTGGCTGCCTGCAGAGCACCACTCATCTCCTCACTGCTCTGCCCACCCCGCTCAGAGCCCAGGCTCACTGCAGAACTGCCAAGCAGCCAGCAGATGGCTATTGCCTCAGTGCTGGCGGGGGGAGGCTGCCTCTCCCACTGCAGTGCCCTGAAGTCTGTGCCTCAGAAACCCTGGGCTCTCTTGCCTCCTGCTCCACAAACTGGCTGAGAGCCACAGCCAGTGGCCGGTGATTTAACAAGCAGCAGCACACACAAGGTGCATTTGGGATGTTTCAATGGCTTGGCCATGCCAGGCAGCAGGGGACAGCGACCTACATGACTAGGTCCAGTCATACTGTATAGGCTGCCCCATTTGAGACATGGGCTTGTCCCACCTCAGAAACCCTATTTCTCCCCTCGGAAGAGCACAGGAGCAAGCCAGCCTGTGCTGGTGAAAGCCCAGCAGAGATACGGCAGACTGGTGTGCCTGCTGGCCTTCCCCACGTGGCCGGCAGCACCTCAGAGCACACCTGTGAAGGAGGCCATCATCTCCACGGAAACGCTGGTGTTGGCAGGGCCCAGACTCTCCGCCATGATCTGCAGCCACTTCTCCCACGGGGGCGAGTCAAGGACCAGGCTGCAATTGGCTCTCCCCGTGCACCGGATGATTTTCTGGAAGGACTGCGGCAGCGTGATGGAGCCCAGCACGACCCGCACGGCACACGTCTTTGTGCTGTTCTCCACACAGCTACGCAGCGTGAACTGCATCGTGGCAGTGTACTCGGGGATGAAGATCCTGCAGGAACGGGAACCATCGACAGCTCAGCACCTGCCCTAATGACAAGCCAGCTTGGGGTGGAGAAGGTCTGCAGCTTTAGAAAGGGAACAGTCACCGCTGGGGTGAGTCCAGGGGGGCTATGGAGCCTGGCACAAGGGCACTCTGGTTTGCATTGCTACAGTCCTGTCCAGGATGGTGCATCCTAATGCCAGTAACTAAGAAGGCCAAGAAGGAGCTTGTCTTTCCCTCCCTGAGGAAGGGGGGGGGCCCATTTAGTACAAGCCCCCAACATAGACCCTCTCCTTCCAGGGGAACTCTCCCAGCTCTTGCTCACTGCGAGGTGCAGGGCAGCCAAGGACCCTCAGTGAGATTCGCATGCCAGCCCCTGGGGAGAGCTGAACTCTAGGCGTGTACAGGAAGGGCCGCCCTGCCGCCCAGAGCAATCCCTGCTGCCATACTCACTTACTTGACATGCAGTGGCCTAGCAGGGGAGGCAATGGTTAGCTGCAGGGGAGTGTCTGGCTCCAGGACAGGGACATCAATGAGTCTCAGCACAAACATGTCCGGCTGAAATATATAGGTACATGGAGTGGAGAAACCCTGTGGGGAGAGGAGGGCTGCTTAGTGCCAGGAGCGCCAATCCGGAAACTGCTCCAGCGAGTGAAGGACCAGTGGAGAGCTCAGCTGCCACCATGGGACCTGCCAGAGCTCCCTGCATCCCCACCAGTGCTCTCCTTCCCCTGCCAGCACACACAGCGACACCATCCCCCACGCCATGGCAGTGTGGCTGACCTGTCTGAGGGGCATCTCATTGCGCGCCATGAATCAGAGCTACATAGCCCACCCCCGTAACATACCCCACTCTCTGCTGCTCTGAAAACCCACATCTCCCCACCACAGCCAGGCCCCAGTGCTGCCAGCTGCCTCTTTGCAGTGCTGCCCATGGGTCCCTTGCCCGGAGCAGCAGTGGCTCCATTCAGGCAGGCGCAGGCACTAACGAACACCGAGGGTTACTGCTCCTGCAACTGTCCCACCTCCGACCTGTTCTCATTCCAGTGGACAGAGCCACAATGCCCCCAGCTCCAGCCTGCGTCAGAGCAGCACACCCCCCCAGCAGGCCCTTCCAACACTACGGGCAGCCTGCCACGTGGCATCTTCGCTTCCCTTGGGGGAGCTCCTGTGCCACGGGGAGCATGCGGGGCTTGAGCGAGAGAGGACGCCGAGGCAGAAAGGATGTGAAAAGGCGTTAGAGGTGAGGCGCGGTGGTACGGGGAGCGAGCACAGCTGGCACTGAGTCACCAAAATGCTTTTCCACAACAGACGTGGAGTCAGTCCACACCTCAGCTGCAAACTGTGAACCCAGGGTGGTAAAGTGACTCTCCTGTGGCCAGAGCATCATTCCGTGACCAACCGCTGGGGTGCCAGTGAGCAGCACAGCCCAACCCCTCTGCCCTGGGGAACAGTTACCTCCACCCCTCCCTGGAGCGAGGGCTTCCCTCGCTGAGGGCCTCAGACAGGCAAAAGGATTCTGCACCCGTGCCCCTGGCAGCCCCTACCTTCACTTCGATCTTGCCTGCAGCCTCCGGCAGGTGCACAGCAATGAACCAGTCTCCGGCAGCAGGGGTGGTGATGTTCACAAAGGAGCTGTTCTGCAGCGTGGTGCTCAGAGTCATGGTTTGGTTGTAGGACGGGCGGACGGTCGCATTCGAGGGAAACCGAGAGCCCAGCGGGTTAATGACGGGAGGGGCTCCGTAACGGAAGTGGCTGCAAGATAAAGCAGGGAAGGATGCACATAAAATGCAAAGCCTTGCCTTCCAAAAGCACGCGCACCCACAGCAACAACCAGGCAAGGGAGCAACCAGCACGTGTTCACACTAGGGAAGTGCTTCCCGGTTAACTGGGTAATCACCCTTGCCGGGTGATGCTTCCTGGAGACGGTTAACCAGCAGGGGCTGGAGCAGCCCCAAAGGAACTGAAAGGTGTGGGAGAGGAGGGGGTAGAATCAATGTCCATGGATGCCAGGTTCTACATACATGGTGATCTCCATGCTTTTGCACTCAGGTCCTTTTCCCTTGGAGGCCTGCAGAAGCCAGCGCAGCAGAATGGTGTCCTCCGGCACATGGAAGCGGAAGAGTCTGGCATTCCCATACCAGCTGTAGGAGGACAGCTTCTGGGCGCTCTGAGAGAAATACTCAGAGATGTACAGGAGGTCTGGGCGGGAGAGAGCAGAGTACTGGTTAGCGACCCTGACGCTGGTCCTACCCACAGGGAGGGGTGGGCATTCTAGTGCCACTGGAAAGGGCCCCGCTACTTCATTGACTTTTCCCACAGGACCCTCCTCTCCTGCCACAAGCCAGTCGGACACCTAGGGGCTACTTCAGCCCTATGAGAGGGACAGTCACTACTATCAGCATTAACCAGACACAGGCACCAATCTCACCACACTGGTCACATTGCAAGATCTCACTCTCCTGCTGGCCAAGCCTGACGTAGCCAGGATATGCTGGAGCAGGAGGAATGGGCACCCTCAATTCTGCCCAGCTGAACAGATGCATTACTTCCCATGCCATTTAGTTACTGCATAATATGGGGGTCAAGGGAAAAGGGACGGACCCTTAGGAGGGGAAGGGGAGAAACTAGCCAGAGAGATGCTAAGGGCACAGTCAAGCATGATGGAGGCAGAGAAGGCCAGTGGAGGAGGATGGAGTGAATAACTGGGCCAAAAAGAACTGGGTGGGAGAGACTAGCAGAGGCCTTGGACTTGGCATGGGGAAGCCATTAGTGGCTTTGGGGAGTGGACTTTGCATCTCAGCGACTGGCTGCAAAGTCACTAAGGGTGCGTCTAGACCAGTGTTTCTCAACCAGTGGTACAAATACCCTTAGGGGTACTCGAGAGAAGTGTGGGGGGTACGTCAACACAACTGAAATTTGGACAAAACAGAATTTTTGTTTTCAGTTTTACGGCACTTTATTATTTTTGTACTTTTTACACACCTGCTGCACCGTGACCCAGAGGAACCACCGACTTCCCCGGACGTCCCAAACACCCAGCAAGCAAGCCACTGAGGAGTGGCCAATGGACCTAGATCCCCCTGACTCCGCAGGAGGCCTACGCAACTGTCAGGTACGCGCCGAGGGGGAAGAGGCAAGTGGCCCAGGGGACAGCATGGATGTAGACATGCCCGGATCAGTGTGTTTCGGGCTGGAGCCCCCACTGATCCAGCAGCAGTAGCCTGCTGCTCCTAGGGCCCTGGGCCGGGGCACGGTGGAGTAGGCAGGCCTGTGCCTCCCCTGCCACCCACCTTTTGGGTAGTAGCTTCCCCCTCTCCGCCATTGCCGGTGAGCTGCCCGCAACCCTCCTGAATCAGGAAGCTGCAATTGGGTAAATCACTTTACAAACTGTGTTCCTGCGGCCCCACCCTGAACCCGGGCAGGGCCTTGATAAACTATTGCCTGTCACCCCGCCCTGACCAAGGGTTGGGCTTATAAACTGCTTTGCCTGCCGCCCCGCCCTGACCGAAGGCTGGGCTACAAACGGTTTACCGGCAGCCCCCGCCCTGAACTAGGGCTGGGCCTGCCTCACCATAGACTTGGCGGCCTGCCCTGAACTGAGGCCGGGCCTCTGTGTGTCATTTGCTGGCTTGCCCCAAACCCAGGCCGCCTTTGTTATCGTTTATTTTTGTCACCCCGCCCTGAGGTAAGAGCAGGGACCCTGGACTGGTGATTATTTGTGTTAATTCCCCCCCCCCCCAGAGACTGATCTGGGTGTAGTGGGTTGGAGTGGCCACCCACTGACCCGAAGGGTAGGCGCCCCTCCCAGAGCTGACCAGCTTACAGGGTACTTTATAAAAAAAAAAAAAAAAAAAAAAAAGGTTGAGAAACACTGGTCTACACTACAATCCTCTTTCAAAAGAGGAATGCAAATGAGGGAAATCGAAAATGCAAATTAAGTGCAGATTTACAACTCTCACGCTTCATTTGCATAATCGCGTCTGATCACTTTTCGAAAAAGGTTTTTTTGAGAAAAAAAAAAAAAAAGGAGTCTAAAAGCCAAAAAAAACCCTTTTTCGAAAGAACCCTATAAACCTGGAATAAGGGTTCTTTTGAAAAAGGGGTTTTTTTTCCCCCGAAAGAACCGCATCTAGACTGCTTTTTTTTTTTTCTTCCAAAAAAACCTCTCTCAAAAAAGCAATCGTATGTGATTATGCAAATTCAGCACGAGATTTGTAAATCTGCCCTTCATTTGCATTTTGGATTTCCCTCATTTGCATTCCTCTTTCGAAAGAGGAATGTAGCGTAGACGCATGGTAAGAAAAGAGCCAAGCCTCACTCCCTTGATCGCATGGTCACTCCATCCCTGGGCTGGCTGCGAGGGGATCAGCGCTTCGCTGCGCGCTCTCATACGTTCTTTGAAATCGAAGGCCACGTCTAGAATGACCCAAGCTGCTCCACTCCTCAAACCTGACCTCTCTTTCCAATGCACCTGCCAGTGCCTGGCCTTGCTTCCTAGCCCTGAAAGACTAGCAGGACATGGTCAGACACAAGGTGGCTCAGGAGCGTGCTAACACACACACACACACAGCTAGGCAGTGACTGTCCATAGCCAAGGCCACCTCCAGGGGTGGCAGGGCTCTGAACTGATGGGCCAGACCAGTCTCCTGGCCTCATGTTACACCAGGGAGGTTCGACAGAGTAGTCTGAATCACACTGCCCAAGACAACCATGGAGATCAAACCAACTTTCCTTGCCCAGTAACTGGGGGACAAGGCAGCTGGGGGCAGCATGAAACGTTCAGCCCTATCCAAAACTGACAGGACTGTTGCCAGGAGGCTATTAAGGATACAGAGCATTGAGGATACAGCTGCACTCCAATACTCACTCCCCGCGGTATGGCTGTAGCTGGCTCGGCTCGGCTGGCTCAGGCTGTGAGGCTAGCAAATTGTAGAGTGGTCAGTTGGGCTTGGGCTGGAGCCCCAGCTGTGAGGCAGTGTTCCCTCTCATCCCCCCCCCCCTTGCCCCCGATGGGCAGAATGAATTTCGTTACATGCACAGACATGGAGCTGATGTGTCACACATCACGTCATGTTGGTGCACATAACATTCATGTGGTGGGAGTGGGGGGCTTGGGGTGCGAGAGGGGGCTCAGGGCTACGGCACAGGGTTGGGGTGCAGGAGTGTGAGGGATCCAGCCAGGGTGTGGGCCTGGAGATGAGGGCTCAGGGCTGGGGCAGGGGGTGAGTGTTCCAGCTGGGGGGGCGGGCTCTGGAGTGGAGTCAGGGATGAGAGGTTTGGAGTGTGGCTGTCCCGGGAGTGTGGTGGGGAGAGAGGACCCTCCACAGCTAGCTCACTGCAGCAACTATGGGGCTGGGATCACAGGACAGGTGCCTGTCCCCCCAGGGGCTGGACTAGGTTGGGACGATGGTGTCTGTCTCCTGGCCACAGCAGGTCCAGGGGACAGGTGCCTCTCCCCGAGATGTGGCTAGGTTGGGGCTGGAGGGACAACTCTGCCCAGTAAGTTGAGACTGGGCTAGGGCACCTCCCCGGACGCCACAGCAGGTCTGTCAGGGCTGGGTTCCCTGAGCATCTGTACAGCGCTTAATAGGCGGCCACACAACTTACAGGTGATTTGGCTCAGACTCCCCCCCCATCCTCCCAGGGGATGGATCTCAATATCCAGCCTCCAGCCCAAGCCTAAACAGTCTGGAGCCCAGGGCCCCTGCTCCCTGAGAATCTAGGGGAGCCTACTGCCAACACGACTGGTACTTCAAAGCAGGAACTGGCCTGGCCTGCCCTCCAGGCACTGCAATTAGACAGGCCAATCATGAGTTTAACTTCTTGGCACAGGGGCCAGGCCCAGTTTTGTGCTCTGCCAATCAGGGCTTTCAATTTCCTAGTGCAGATGGGAAACAGCTTGAGTGTATATTTAACAGATGAGAACTGTTCTCGCTGAACTCAACAATCGCTGCACCTCTCTGCCCTGGTTTCCACAGAGGGACAATGATGTGCCAATTTCCCGGTCTGTACCGAGGGATAATGATGCTTACCTTCTTTGTAGAGCACTTCCAGGCCAGGAGTGCTCTACAAGAGCCAGGTAATATTTGATTTGCTGTCTCTGGGTTATTTGATTTGGTCTGGGGAGCTGAGGGGTCTGTTTATTTTCGTGTTGATTTACGGTTGCCAAGAGCATGCACTGACAAGCACTTTTGCACTTTACAAACACTCCAGGAAGTCAACAGCTACTGGAGACCATCAGCAGTTCTTCCACTTCTCCCCACCTCTGCTTTGACCCCAGCCAAGAAAGTGCATCAACACAGAGAAGCCCAGGGTAAACTGAGGTAATTCAGACTTGATTCTCTTTCCCTGCCCTTTAGAAAAATAAACTACAGGCTGTGAGTTCTTGTCTTGTCTCCCTTCCTGCCCCACCCCTCCTTGACCAAAGACTGCTCCACCTGCCCTGCTAAAGGAACTTACTGGGGCTTCTGAGATGAGCTAGCGGCTTGTAAACACAGCTGGTTACACTTTGTAAAGGAAACAGATATTTAAAAACAGCCACTGCCTGAAAGCACCAGGAACTCGTTGGGGGAAGAAAAGGCAAACAGATGTTCTGCGGAGGAGGAAGAGCCACACAGCTGTCTGCACCTGTTTAAATTAACTTGAAAGCTATGCCAAATAATCCTGCGCAACGTGTGTAGACAAGGCCTTTGCTGTTTCTTGGATCAACTCCCCCTCACTCCCCATACTAGCTAAAAGATTGAAATAGTTCGGGGAGGGGGGTTATTTGGCCTTGAACAGATTAATGCTAGAGACCTACTAGATAGGTGCTAAGCACAGCTGCTAGTGCTGGGGGACTGAGCAGAGCCAGGCAGCAGTTGGGTTCAGAGCCAGTGGGTGCAACATGCAGTCCCGCACCAGAGGGGGGATCAAACAGAAGTGGAGCAGGGAAGAGCCTTCCTGCAGCTTTACACTTAGTTCCTGACCCTTGGTATGATAGGCTGTGTTCCCAGTTGCTGTGTGGAGCAACGTCAATCACTCCACCTATTCTGTTAGCTTCCTTTGGTAAATTGGTACAGAGCCCTGCCAATGAACCAATGTTAATTACAACTGTGGATAAACCAGTGTAACCTGAGTGTAGACCAAACCCATCACCGCTGGCTCCCCTTCACATGACCTTTTACAGGAGCATTCTAAGGACCCAGCTGGCCGTGCTAGTGTACACACAGAAGGGACATTCTCTGCCCCAAAGAGCTCAGTCCAGGTTAGTCATGAGATGCCCGGGGGGGGATGTAATCAGACATGGGGGAGGACAGGATAACCATAGGCACAGTGTGTGTTCTCACGTAGGTTAGCCACATAGCTAGGCAGGTGCTGTTCTGTGTATCTCCAGACAACAGGCCAGGCCAGTGAGATTTAAAGAGAGAATAAAGAGAAAAGTGATGGACTGGGACAAACCAATGCAAGCAGAACTGCATTGTACCTAGGGAGAGTTGGGCAGGGAAGCAGCTGCGAAGAACGACATATTCCCAGCCAGGGAATGGCGAGTGAGGGGGGTGATGGCAGGGCAGCTCCCCCCAACATTACAGCTCATCAGTGAGTGGGGAAATGGCATTTGCTGTACGGTGCAGCTGTACAATTAGAGTCCTGTGCAGAATCTGTATCCGCATCTGACCCGCAATCCACAAACAGGTATCTGCAGATTTGCAGAGGTTCTAAGCATGGTGGACTGTCTGGCTACTGAAAATAAGGGACACCCCACTTCCTTAACTTATGCCTTGAGTCAGGCATGTCGTCATCCTGGAAATGAAGCAGCCCTGCTGGGAAAAGCCATTCCTTTGCCCTTTAGAAATTCCAGCTGTGTATTTTAATGCAGGTCTAACACGCTCTGCCCCCCCTCCCTCCAGAAGTGCACTGTGCAGAGTAGGAGGGGTGGCAGCTTGAGTGACGGGTGGGGTTGGTTAACCCCCAAACAGCATGCCAGATGAGGGTGAGGCTAGAGCACAGATGTACCAGGAACTGGCTCCATGTGAGCTCAGCTGCTTGAACAAACACTGCAAACAAGGAGGGAGAAGCCAGGGAAGCAGGAAAGCGAATTCAGTCAAAGGATAACCAAGGCAAACCCAAAAGGAGCAGCAACCTTAGCACTGCAAATATCCTGTTGCACTCAGGCAGTCAACCCACACTGGGCTCTCCAGGGGACTGCTGCACCAGGGCCATGGGAGTTGTTAGAGTCAGAGTGCACAAAGGCTTGATCGACTACCATACAGACTCTACTAGGGAGCCAAGGGTAGCTCAATGCAGAACAATACAAACAAACAGATCATCTACTTATGAACACCTTGCCCCCAAATGGACACTGTCAACTTAAACATCACCTGCTGTTTCAGTCGGTATAAGCAGCTGGCTAGGACAGGGCCTGGGCCATCCTGTGGCATAGCCCCTAGCAGTTCTGGGCACCACTGTAACAGTGAGTAAATATTTGATTTTGTTTCTTTTGTGCATGTGACTCTCACCAATGCTACCATCTCCCTTTGTGGGTCCTTCTGAGTTTGTAAGCTAGGAAAATGTGACTGAAAATCACAGACCCTTGGTAGGGGCAATATCCTGTACAACCGATGATTAAGCCAGTTTGACAAGGTTCCAAGATACACTTACAACTGAAGATTCACTTTACATGGAAAGAAGCCAAAGCGCCTCACAAAAGGCACGTCTACACAGCAGGGCAAAAGTCGAATTAAGCTACGCAACTTGAGCTAAGTCAATTGCGTAGCTTAAGTCGAAATAGCTTAATTCGGCTTTTGGGGCTGTCTACACAGCAGGAAATTGAAGGAAAAACACTCTTTCTTCGACTCCCCTTACTCCTTGTGAAATGAGGGTTACAGAAGTTGGAGTAAGAAGTCCTCCAGCTCAACATTATTTTGAAATAATGGCTTGCAGTGTAGATACACTCTTTGTTATTTCAGAATAACGTTAGTTATTCCGAAATAATGCTGCTGTGTAGACATAGCCAAAGAGAAAACTCCAGCATAAGCTGACACCACTACTGGAATTCTCTACAGTAGCTTAAACACCACAATTCAAACCACAGGCAATCCCAGTGATAGCTTGTCATGGACAAACCCAGGTACACCCTCAACCCAGACAGGTAGTCGGTGTTCCCTGAGAGCTAAGCTCTTGGGTGGTCACCCAGGAGAGATTCAAACGGCACACAGCCAATTAGCAGAGCACCCATGATGCCTGCAGCCAACAGCATGTGTTTCTACTGGTGGTACACATCTGCATCTGCCTCAATGCACATAATAAAATGTATTCCACACACGGATGGAAAAAATTAGAGGGAACATTGGTCACAACCATCAGGCCAACTCCTTCCCCAGGCTGGTCCCATTTCAATGAACTTCCCTGAACACAACCAAGTTATAACCTGCCCCCTCTGCTTCCTGATCCAAGGCAGGGTCATTGCTTTCCAGACACTGCTGAGGGCAAGGCACCTTCAGGCAAGGTGAAAATTAAAACAACCTGGATGGCAAGGGCAGGGATCCTGAGGCATTAACATGATCATAGGCGTGAACTATGCAACACCAGCTGCAGGGAATGGCAAGAACAAAAACCAGAAGGCCCAGTTCTGCCTTATTTGTCACCAGCCCTGTTCACTCCAAGGGCAAAGTGCTACAGAGGGAGTGGCTAGAACTGTCTACAGGAGCTAGGCCCTGTAATCAAAGAAACCTGTGTAACCCTTTATCCATGAGAATCATAAGGAGTCAGGTCAGTCCTGCCACTTTCAAGATCATTTTAGGGTCAGATTGTTTATTTTACTCTGTTTTGCTGCCCTTATTATAAGCAATGGCCTAGTGCTGTTTGAATCCATAACAGAGCAATGAAAGCAGAGAATAGCCTGTCTGCCCTTTCAGCTGGAACTCACTGCTCTGCAAGAGTCATAACAGAAATATTCTAACAATGAGCCATACCAAGGGATGGCAGCCTCAAGAAAAGTGTAGGTTGATTACTCCAGCAAATGCCATGCTGGAAGGGCTGGCAGCCCTAGGACAGGATTTTTACAGCATCCCTGGCATGCTTCCCTGACTGATGATGCTCATCTGGAGAATGGCCGGAGGGAAGGTGAGCATGATCCAACTCAGCATGGGTGGGGAAGGATCTTGCACTGAAACCTGGCCTCTCTGATAAGGAAATATGGATGAACATTCCTCTGAAACAGCACCAAAATGCATTCCCAGGATGCAGGCCAGCGCAGCAAAGTCAGCTGAGAGGTGTCGGGACTTCCCACTAGAACATGTGTGGGGAAGCACCTCAGATATGGCCTGGGAACAACTCACCCTCTTTGGCTTGTCTGAGAAGCCTCAGAAGAGGATTATCCCAATTTGCAGCCAGGACAGAAGGGAAAAGGCAATTTATAAAAGTGTTCAAAACTGTGTTCCACGTTTTTAGAACAGCTTGTCCACCTAACCAGGAATGTGTAAAAAAGTCTCCTAACAGTCATCTTGACGCAAAGGGGACTCGCTTTTTATACACATCCAACTCCCAGCCTGACCACAGTATGCATCATCTTCCCTAGTGCTTAAATGCCCTTTACCCAGGCTGAGCAAAAAAAATCCTAAAGTCTTATTAATTCCACTTCACTGATGAACTCACATACAGAACCAGTTTGAAGTCAAGTCAAAAGCAACTCCTGCTGTAAACAACTCTGTTGTCCCATTTCCACCCCTTGCAAACACCACAATGCACCAGAGAATGACTCACTGACCATGGAATTTGATTATGCTAATCAGAGTCTCAACTAATAAGAGCACATGGATTCAACTCTTCAACCCACCTTGTGTCTCAAACATCCTGGGACCAACATGCCTGCAACACTGCAAACAACTTTCCTAAATAGCCATTTCTCTGAGAAGTCTGCCTGGTACCCACAGGGATGGAGAGGAGGCAGCACTGAAGATCAGAATGCAATCTTACACACACAGAATTTTGCAGCTCTGAAGCTATGCTGTACGTAAACAATTTAGAGAGCGTCTGGTAGTGCTAATTAAAATCCATTATAGATTGAATGACCTTACTAGGCAGTAAATTCAATCTAACGTATTTTACGCAGGCAGCAGAATCTGGCAGGTGGAGAATTTGCTGGCTCATGTCAGAGCTGGAAAGAGATTACGATTTGATGTGCCCTCAGATACAACTACTAAATGACAGTGAGGCAGGCTGCACACACCAATCACCATTACCAAAGAGTCCTGAAATCCTGCCCTCTTCCAGGAAGGATAACACAGTTAGCATATGGAATTCTTAAGTCAGGAAAGAGCCACACCAAGGCAGTGTACTAGGCTCCTCACATACATCTCATTTTCTGCCAATTTTCTTCCACTATTTGATCTGAGGAAGTGGGTCTGGCCCACGAAAGCTCATCACCGAATAAACCATCTTGTTAGTCTTTAAAGTGCTACATAGTCCTGTTTTTTGTTTCATCTCTCCAGTAGGATGAGGTGAATGAAGGCCCCACTTAAAAGGGCTGGAACTGGGAGCTGTATGCCACAGGGCCCCACGTTTCCAACACTCAATTCTAGGGCCGCAGGGCTCTTGTAAGAAGGCTGCCAGCCCGGGCAGCCACTCAAAAGAGATTCAAATGCTGCCCAGCTGATTAGAAGGCCCCACAGGCAGGTTTTTTGCTTCCAGTGGGGGTATGCACTGGCCCAGGCCTGGTGCACATAAAACCATTTATTCCACACGTGGACGGAAGAGCAGCGGGAACACTGGCTGCCAGCCAGCCGGAGCTCAGAGGGGGGCACAAAGTGCTAAGCTCCCCTCAGCCAGCTCAGCCCATGGAGTCTCCCTGCACAGCGGCCCGGCCCAGGGGCGGACTCCAGCCAGGGAGAGGGGTCACACAGGCAGGGCTCTTCCCCTCCCCCCCGGCGCCAAGGCCGCTCCCTGCGCCTCCATGTCCTTGGGGGGCCGGGACACCCCCACAGCAGGCTCCCGCGCCCCGGGGCGGCCAAGCCCCCAGGCCCAGGGCGGCGCCCCCCGGCTCCAGGGCCGGGCTGCCCGCTGAGGGCGCTGTCTGGGCGCGGGGCAGCAGGGGGCAGCCCCGCCCGGCCAGGCCGCGGCGCCCCCGCGCACTCACCGGGCCGGCTGCTGCGGGCGGCGGGGAGCGGGAGAAGCGGCAGCAGCGCCAGGAGCAGCAGCCCGAGCGGGGGGCCCGCCGCCCGCGCCATGACGCCCGCCGCGCTATCCCGGCATCGCCGCCCGCCGGCTCCTCTCGCCGCGGGACCCCATCGCTGCCCGGCCGCCGAGCTCCGCCCGCTTGCGGGGAAGGGCCGGCGTGGCCGGGGCGGGCACCTCCTCCGGGCGGGGGGGGCCGGAACCGCCTCCCCCCGGCGCCCTTACCCCGCAGCGACGCCTCGCCACAGAGCCCTTGGCGTGAGCACAGCGGCCCCCAACCCCCCGAGAGCGCGCTGTGCGCCCCGAGCCTGAGACACCTCCCCCCGCAGCCCCCGGGCGTCACCACTGCGGATGCGGCTGGGTGGAAAGGGGCCTGGGGCCCAGGCCGGGCTCTAGTCCAGCAGGAACGCGCCTTGCCCTTGATTAATGTTCGTTCGCACTGGCGGGGAAGAAAGGCCACTTCAGCTGTGAATGAGAACGGCCGCGCAGATTTACTGCTGCCTAATCCGCACCTATAATTCATGTTAAAGTGTCCTTGTGTAAACACGCCTTCTAGACACGCTCCCGCGGCTGGAAGCCGTTCTCCGGAAGACCTGCTAGACCATGCAAGGGCGCACGTTTGGTCTGGCAGGCACAGGCTTCTCCAGACTAGCCTAGTTCTGCTCAGGGTCGATTTTCGTGTAAATGAGAGTGATTTAAGTAATCGTTTGTGTTCTGCCTTTGTACATTTTAGTGGTTTTCCTAAAGAAAGGTTGATTCTCATTTGTTGAAAATCATAAAAACATGTTCATTTGCAACTAAATGTGGTGCTTGCTTTTGCTAACCCTGCATTATACATTATATCGGTACATTGACGCAATTTACATTTTTATGTTCGAAAATGTTGAATGGTATTTTTCTTATCTACTCTAGATTATGTTTAATTTTTTATTTGTGATTTGAGTCAAGCTCCAGTTGGATAGCAATTTAAGTTCAGTTTTAAAAAATCACAAAAATGCATTACTTTTTAAAAGTTTAAATACATGTACCTTAACATTGACGGAAAGAGAAGGAAAAACACTTAATCAAAACATGTTTCCCATTGAAAACTTATTTATTCAAGGAAGGATTACTATAGTTAGAGAATTTAAATTATTTCTGGACACCATGCCTATGAAGACTTTAACAGTAATCAAGCTCATCCTCCCACACCACATTTTTATTCATAGAATGGAAGAGAAAAATGACTTTCCTGCTTTTTCAGCTCTCAATTGTTTTCTTAACATTACATGAATTAGTCACTGAGCTGAACTAGTTGAATAAACTGAAGTGAAGAAGATATTCTTTCTGCATCTCCAGAAGACACTATTACTGTCAAAAGCTGAGTTCACTACTTCCAGGTGCTTAGCCAGTGACTTCCAGCTTCTTAATGCTTTCATTAAAACTGGGCAACAAACCTGGATTGCTTAATGTTATTTTTGATATTTAATTTGAATTGTTTTAATAGATTATAATAGGTTTAGGTCAGTGCTGCTGGCTGGGGGGGGCAAAGAGGGCAGTTGCCCTAGGGCCCAGCAATTTAAAAGGGCCCAGGCCTCCCAACTGCTGGCACTACTACTTCAGCTGCAGTCGGAGCCCTGGGCCCTTTAAATCACCGCTAGAGCCACTCACCCTGTGGCCCCGTAGAAAAGGCTGGCTGAGGGAGACCAGCTCCCCAGCCATGACCCTTCCAGGGGCCCCGGAGCCAACTCCCCGCAGGGCCCGGCAAAGTCTCTTGTCAGCCTTAGTTTTGGTCAATATATATATTGTCAATTTCAAATAGTTTTCTTTAAATCAACTTGTATTTGATTTAAAAAAAATCCAATTAACATTTTAAAAAATCTGATTTTTTTCAATCAGTATTTATCCATCCTGGCTCAAGCTTTGGGGAAATTTCTCAGGCCTACTTTGAGCGAGTGGCATTGGTGTGGCCCGGGCTGTCAGGAGTCCAGGGGCCATTAGTTCCATGTGACTGCCTCTGCACTTCTGAGGGCTGGTGCTGCCAGAAGTCATGTGAAATCAGGCAGAAATTTTTTTCCCCCCTAATTTAAGAATGTTCATGTTTGATTTTAGGTGCTAATATTTGTTGGACCGGCGGAGAGCTCAGGATATGTGTGGATGGCGCTAGGGACAGCAGACTTTTTTGCAGGTCCCAGGCTTTTTTGCAGGTAGCAAGTAGAGCTCACATTAGATCCTTTCTCTGCCCACATACAGGAATTTGAGTGATGAGGCGGGGGAGCCTGCAGGGATTTACCAGTCATCATGTCGATCTAGGTTCGCTTGGGAGTAGTGCTCCCTGTAAGCTGTGTGCTTGTGCGACTGCTCAGGAGAGCTTCAGATGCCACACAGCTAATTAGCAGAGTGCCCACACCTAGGTTTTTTGTTTCTACTGGTGGTTCACATCCACACATGCCTCATAAAAATTATTCTGCACATGGATGGAAAAGATTAAAGGGAACGTTGCTTGGGAGCCCCAATAGTGCAATGTGGTGTGAGAGAACAGGGCTGCTTTATAACTTTGAGGAAAGGTGGACTGAAGTCCATATGGTATAACCCCTCTCTGATAGAGCCAAGGAAAGGTGGGTAATGACTGTGGTGCCCCCAGTCAGAATCAGGGGAAATATGTGTGATTAGAGTCTATTCCTGCTGTGATCCAGGAACCTCTTGACACTAATGGGTCAAGGGCACAGGGGTGTGGAGTTTTAGAGGGATCCCTAGGTCTGTTATATGCATAATTCACTAAAAGGTGGCATGTGAGATCTGAGAGCCAGTAAGACACTGGGCATCATAACCATTATGAGATGTAGGTAAGGATAATACGTAAGGAGTTATAAACCTATACTGGAAGTTAAAATCTTCATTCTGTAAATTAAAGAAGGTCACTAGGAGATGACCAGGGTTGCCAACACGGGGTTGGGGGGGCCAAAGAGGGCAGCTGCCCTGGGGTCTAGTGATTTAAAAGGGCCCAGAGCTTCAGGCTGTCATTGCCATTACTGCAGCAGCAACTGGAGACCTGGCCCCTTTAAATCACTGTTGGAGCCCTGCGTGGCACAGTCCAGGCCACGCTGAGGGCTGGGTGGGGGAGGCTAACCCCCAATTACACACACACACACACACACACCCCTTACCCAAGGCCCAGCAAAGTCTATCGCCAGCAACCACTCAGTTGTCCAGTTATACGCAAATTCTCTGTTTCACCAGCCAAATCAAGATTAACAAATGAATAAGAGATGACAAAATCTACAAAGAACACAGCTGCAGGATGTCTGGTTTATGACTAAAGATCAAAGCACGATATATCTGCAGTTGCAAAGGACACCTTTGTAGCTTTCACCTAGGAAGGCTTGTATCTTGAATGGAAGGTTACAGCCAATTCTGGCTGCAATACCCTGGAAGGCTTTAGGGCAGGGCTGGGCATGATGTGGCCCGGAAGCCAGATCTGGCCCACCTAACAGTTTGATCCAGCCCGTGGACTGAATCTGGCTGCTTTCTATTTATAACCTACAGCCCATACCACTGAATTTCCAGGCAGTGGCTCAGGCAGCAGGATCCTACTTTAATGGCTTACAGTTGCGGCGCTACCCCAGCAGGGGCTGAAGTCGTAAGCCTTTTAAATAGTCACAGAAAAATTGGGTGGCTGCCAGGCAAAGCAATAGCGGCAGAGCCAGGAGCCATGACCCCTTTGTTGTGTTTTTAATTCAAAGCCTCTGGCTCCAGACAACTCTTCCTGGTACCCAGCCCCACCCCTTCCTGCCCAGGTCCCACCCCTTGTAAGGGTGGGCCCAGCCCATGAGCACATATCAAAATTCATTAAGTGGCCCTTCTGTGAAAATTACTGCCCACCCCTGTTTAGGGTGAGCTTAGGCACTTAGGATATAATGTCATATTGGTTAAGTTTAAGTGTGTTGTGTATTTAACCCTTTGTTTCCGATATTTCTGCTGGCTATCATTTGAATCTCTGTTAAATAAACGTAGATATCTTTCAAGAGACAGTGTACATGCTGTATGAGGCAGAATTTGTTCTGCAATGTAACTGGAAAGATTGGGTGTACCGTCCCTTTGGGAAGAGAGGATGTTCTGTGAGCACCCAGTGGGCTGGGACTGGACTTTCCAGACATGCTCAGAGGAGGGAATGTTCCATCATTAACCTGTAAAGCAGGGGCCTCCAACCTTTTTAAGCACAAGATCACTTTTTGAATGTAAGTGCAACCCAGGATCTACTTCAAACCCAAATAACCTTGCCCCGCCTCCTTCGTGCTTTTCCAAGGTCTTGCCCCTGCTCACTCCATCCTCCTCCCTTTCACCAGGCCAGGGGCAGAGGGTTGGGGCACAGGCTCTGGTTTTGGGCTAAGGGATTTGGAGTGTGAGAGGGGCTCTGAGCTAACCCTGGGGCAGGGAGTTGGGGTGCAGCAGGGAGTTCAGGGTACAGGCTCTGTGACAGAGTTTGGATCCAGGGGGATCAGGACTAGGACAGGGCCTGGGGTGCAGAAGGAGGTTCATGCCTGGAGCAGGGGTTCGGAGCTGGCTCCATTTGGACATTGCTTACCTCATGTGGCTCCTGGTTGATGGTGCAGTGGGGCTGAGGCAGGCTGCCCTGGCCCTGCACCACTTTCAAAAGCAGCCTCAAGCCCTGTTGTGCCCCCCCTTTCTGTGACGATAGAATATAGGGTGGGAGAGGGGCACCCTGACATCAGCACCCCCTCCTCTCCCTTCCCTGCTCTGAACTGCAAGCAGGATGCTCCCCGTGGTGGGGGCTTGATAGCCTTTTGGCCAACCAGTCAGGATCACCTGTCAGAAGCTCCAAGATCTACAAGTAGATCCCGATCTACTGGTTGGTGACCGCTGCTGTAAAGAGAGCAGGGCTGGCAGAGGTCTGACGAGTAGTGCTTGTGCGGCCCATCGCTGGAGGTGTCAGGCTAGACAAGAATTCCTAACTCTAAGGTAGTAGGGCTAGGGAGGTGCCTCACAACCCTGGGGTACCCCTGGGATGTGTCACATCTGCTGCCTTCTCCACTGTGGTTCAGTTTTAGGAAGGACCAACAGGTGTTTATTGACACCATGGAATTTGTCTCTTGTTTCCATGATGATCTTTAGTAAGTTATGTGCACTGCCTACTCCCTCTTCTACAGCCTGCTGTCTCTTCAGTCCACAGCCATTTGTATTGTGACAACAGCAGTGCTATCCTGGGGGAATGCCCGTCTGTTACATCTGCAGTCAGGTAGAGGGAGCAGACATAACCTTTTCTCCTTAGCAATTTACATGACCAAAGCAGGCGGTGAAGTGGCAACAGAAACACACTTAAAAGTTACCTTCTGGAGTGAGCCCCTTTTGATATGCTAGTGCACGTATACATTTCCCTGCCGCTGTAATTTCCACTCCAGTTCATGTGACAAAGTGGCTTTTACCCGTGAAAGCTTATGCCCAAATAAATCTGTTAATCTTTAGGGTGCCACAGGATTCCTTGTTGTTTTGCAGACACAGACTAGCAGAGCTACCCCGCTGAGACTGGTTCTGGCTGGTTACTGCTAGAAGCAGGTGGCGATAGATGAAACAACAATGGGAACACACAGTCACGTGCTCCTGATTATATTGCTTGTGCGGCTGGAGCACTGTCTCCTTTGAGTTCAGAGGAGACCAGAGAGCATAAGGAGGAACAAGACACTTACAGCTGGAAACCCTAGCACCCTCACGCCACGTTGCCTCCCTGGTTCAGTGGACTGGTCTGAGAGCTCTGGTTTCCCACACACCACAGCACATGCACGTTACCTGCAAGTCATGCAAGAAATCCTAAACGATGAAAAGAAAAGCTGATGGCTGCAATCCAATTAGAAGCAAGGGGTGGAACCAACGGCAGCTACTCCACAACCCACAGAACACGACCTCTGGGAGAAACCTTGGCACCAGTGCCCACCACATGAACCCTACACAAAAGCAGTTTCTAGTGACTGCCCCTCACTGGAGTGGAGTTATCTGTATGTAAGACTGTCCCATACAGTCTCTTTTCAGGGGGTACTTGACTCCCCTCTGGCCCTAGTCCTGCCCCCACTCCACACCTTCCCTCAAGCCCTTGCCCTACCGCTTTCCATTCCGACCTACCCTTTTCTGCCCCTCTCCTGAGCATGCCCCATTCCCACTCCTCTCCCCTTCCCCCCAGTCTCTTGCACACCTTGCAACAGCTGTCCACAGCAGGCGAGAGGGAGAGGAGTTGATCAGCATGGGACAGGGGAGAGATTCTGAGGGGAGAGAAGGGAGCTTAACTACTGGTGGGTAATGATTCTCCATGGCTGCTCCCCGGAGCACCCACAAACTTGGCACCCATGATACTAGCATGTGGAGAGCTAGAAGAATCCATCCATCATCTCTGCCTCAAAGAATTCTCACAACACCACCACTCAATTACCAAATCCCCACTGACAATCATAAGAAAAAGGAATCCTTTGACTGGATACTGCAGGGTGAGGAAACCACTCTTGAGCATTACGTGTATTGCTTCAGGAAAGTGTTGAAATCCTTAGCAAACATCACATCCGCCAAAATCTCTCCACAGCCAAAAGGACAGCCACGCAGTCCCTGACAGCTAGCTACCAGAAGTCCTTTGGCACCTTAGGGAACGTCTATACTGTGGCGCTATTTCGGGATACCAGAAGTATCTCAAAATAGCTATTCTGCATCTATTGAAGCAGCCCATTATTTCAAAATAACAGGTGTCTTATGCCGACGTCCCGATAACCCTCCTTCCACGAGGGTTAAGGGGCATTTCGGAATAGCGAGTTATTTTGAAATTTGGTGCTGTGTAAACAGCGCCAAATTACAAAATAAGCTATTTCAACATACACTCGAAATAAGCCACACAATTTGCATAGCGCAAATTGCATAGCTTATTTCAAACTAAGGGTGCTGTGTGGATGCACCCTTAGAAACTAACAATATATATAAAGCATCATGAGCTTTCATGGGTAAATCCTACTTCATCAGATAAGCACTCTGAAGAAGTGGGTTTTGCCTAGGAAAGCTCATGATGCTATATATATAGTATATATATATTTGTTAGTGACTAAGGTGCCACAGGGCTCCTAGATTTTAAAGTTACAGAGTATCCTGGCTACCCCTCTGAGACTTTATCTAGCTACCAGTTAGTGGTCAAACCAGCAAGACAAAAGATGTGCCATTGTAGTTCTCCACCATGAGGACTATAAAAACAACAAATAGTTCTGCAGCACCTTAGAGACTTACAAAAATGTAGATGGCATCATGAGCTTTCGTGGGCACAACCCCTTTTTTAAAACTTTTAGTTACAGACTAACACAGCTGCCCCTCTCAGACACTTCCTGGCTGTGAGTGGAGGGGTGTGAATGGGCCACTTCACTTGAATATTCCTTTGAATTATGTGCAAACTACTTATGTTAAACAACCTGTTCTGCTTTGTAACTAGCAGGGACACTTTGAGGGCAGGTCTACACACAAACAGACTTGCATCAGAGCAGCTGCCATCATTCAGCTGTGCTACTGTGCCACTTCTGGTGCAGATATTTGACTATGGTAGAGAAGTCTCCCATTGACTTTATCTCCACCCCTGCCTCATAGCAGTTTCTGCACTGGGGGTTAAAGGGCCATATAACTATGGCTCTCAGAAGTGTAGATTTTTCCCCTGAGCGAGGTATACCAAAGTAAGTGTCTCAGAGGGGTAGCCATGGTTACCAGTTATGCCTATTTGTTTTTCCCTTTGATATTTTCATACCTTCTGCTCCTTGTTTCTCGCCCCCTTCCTTTTTTTTCCTTCACCCCTATTTATTTTGGGTCTGTACATCCTAAACTCAAAACTGAAGTGAGCTGTGCCCACGAAAGCTCATGATACCATCTACATGTTTTGTTAGTCTATAAAGTGCTACCAGACCATTTGTTGTTTTTCACGTTTATCCTGTACAGACTAACTCGGCTACCCCCTGAAGCTTTAAAAATGAGTAGCCCTGTGGCACGTTAGCGACTATATATAATAATTGACGTTATTCCAAAATAACAAAGAGCATGTCTACACAGCAAGCCATTATTTCGAAATAATGTCGAACTGGAGGACTTCTTACTCCAACTTCTGTAACCCTCATTTCACGAGGAGTAAGGGAAGTTGACGGAAGAGTATTCTTCCTCTGATTTCCTGCTGTATAGACAGCATCAAAAGCCGAATTATGCTATTTCGACTTCAGCTACGCAATTGACGTAGCTGAAGTTGTGTAGCTTAATTCAACTTTTGCCCTGCTGTGTAGATGTGCCTTAAGATGCCACAGGACTACTCAAAGTAAATGTGTACTTTAGACTTCTCCTGAGTTTCCCAGACCTGAGGAAGATCTCTGGATATGCTCAAAAATGTGTCTCTCTCTAACAGAAATTGGTCCCATAACAGATATTTCTTTACCTGCCTTGTTGCTGTGCAGTCTGGAAGGGATTTCCCTCTGCAGTTTGATGGGTTGTTTCCTCTTTCATCCTGAGTTCGTTTCTAAGGCCAATATGAAAATAATATTTCAGAGTAAATACCAAATACTGGTTCAGTACCTTTCTCAATTTTTTATTTTGTTCATGACTGTTCCTAAAAACTGCAGTTTAATATTAATAAACAGGTCACACGTTAAACTCATAGGCTTACTGGTTGCTTTCCTTCAGAGGAGGAAAGGAGGAATTTTCTAGGTGGATTTTTCCCCCTTCAGTGGAAGGAATATACAAAGCCTCCAATTGCCATTGGCTCTAACTGGCAATCTCAGTAGAAAGGCTCAGGCCGGACAAGGGAAATTGAACTATTCTCACCTGCCTAGAGAGGATCCCCCGGATCAGGGCCAAGCCCTTGGAGGAAGTGTGGGAAACTTGCACTGCCTTTGTCAGGCCTATACTGTGCTTCTTGTGAGTACAGAGGTCAGTGTAAACAAAGAAACCAACAGCAGATACCGCCTCTTGTGGTTCTATGGAGAATTACAGCAATATTTTTAAAAGTTCACTAAAAGCATGAAATTCTGGCCCCTGTGAAGTCAATGGGAGTTTTCCATCGACTTCACTGGAACTCGGACTTCCCCCTAAGACTAGGTGCAACACTAAAAAAACCAACAACCAAATGCACCATAGACACAATACCGCGGTTGCACCGATAACTGACTGATGCAGGTGTTGTGCTTTGTTAGGACTGAATTGCTGCTGTGCAGCTTCTACTTAAGGATTTTTTTTTCAGGGATTGAAACAGGAGTTCAAAGAAAGAGGAGTGGGGGGGAAACCATTTCAGAGTTGAAGCTGAACAGAGAGAACCTCACTCTTGAAATAACTTTTTTTTAACAAAATATGAAATATAGCTGGCGAGAAACTAGGATTATTTATTGAAGCTAAATTCTGAAAAATAATATACAGAAATCACTAAAAGCATGTCTACACTGCAGGGCAAAAGTCAAATTAAACTACGCAGCTTGAGCTACGTCAATTGCGTAGCTTAAGAGGAAATAGCTTAATTCGGCTTTTGGGGCTGTCTACATAGCAGGAAGTTGAAGGAAAAATACTCTTCCTCCGACTTCCCTTACTCCTCATGAAATGAGGGTTATAGGAGTTGGAGTAAGAAGTCCCCCAGCTCGATATTATTTTGAAATAGCAGCTTGCTGTGTAGACACGCACTTGGTTATTTCGAAATAATGTCAGTTATTCTGAAATAATGCTGCAGTGTGGACGTGCCCTAAGGCAGTGGCATCAGATACCTCTGAAAGGATCCTATACAGGATTTAAATTAACTCCTCCATGGTGGTAAGTTTGCCTCCACAGATATGTTTTTCCTTCTCGCCTGTCACAGGGTGAGTACTCCCAGCCGCCTCAGAGGCAGGGCATTGAGCCTGTCAGGCCCCTCAACATGTGCTCCACCCCATGAGTGTTACAGCCACAAGTACCCCTAGGCTTCTCACTACCCCCTTTTCCCATACAAGAGTCCAGCCTAGCAGCAAAAGTCAGTAGCCATCCCCGGTCCATGGGGCAGTAGGGCCCAGTGGCTTGAGTCAATAGCAACCCTTGTCCACAGGGCAATAGGGTCCAGTCACCTGAGTCAATAACAAATCCCCGTTCACAGGGTAGTAAGGCCTAGTGGCCCGAGTCAAGAGCAACCCCAGTCCACAGGGTAATAGGGTCTAGTGACCTGAGTCAATAGCCAATCCCTGTTCGCAGGGCAATAGGGCCTGGTGGCCAAAGTCAGAAGCAACAACAGTAGTTCCCCCTTGGGGTTTAATGGGGGTGCGGGTAGGAGGACCCAGGCCCTCCCTCTCCATCGGGTCTCAACCCAAGGCCCTGTCGGTGGTGGGTGTGTCCCACCATTAGCCCAGCAGGAATCCACCCACAACACTCTGAGCTCTCAGGGCTCCAACTCCCCGCCCTGGGCTACTTCCTATCCACCTCACGGCAGTTAGCATCTTTCCCACTTGCCTCCTCCAGACTGGGAGTCAGAGCTGCTCCACTGGCCTTTATACTGGTCCTCCAGTTGGAGCATGCCCAGCAGGGCTGTGGGGGTGGGGCTTTCTCAGACAGGTAGTTGTAGTTAACCCCTACTGGCCTAGTGCGGAGTTGGTACACCCCATCACACCACTCAATAATGGAGACCCACAGATTGCTGCAGCAACAGGAGGTGGAAGGAGACAGCTCTCTGGCAAGGCATCTGTGCTGTGCTACTTTACCTCCATCCTTGTCTGAAACACCCAGGAAAACCAAAGCATAGCCTGGGCACCCCAAGCACAATGGCTGGGATTTTAGTACCAGTGTAGCCCTCGTTTTTGATGACTGGACCTTCAGAAATGTACATGTGAATTACTGGATTACCCTTGTCCTTGACTGTGGCAGGAGAAGGTACTTTACATACTGTCATGAGAGCCTAAACGATTGGGGTTTAGAGAGTCAAAATCCACTTTGTTAAAAGGCCAGAAACATGGACATATGTAACAGTCTTGAAGAAGATCATTGTATCTTCTCAGGAAAAACACTAAACTCCAGCCATCTCCGGCCTGGAGTCATCAGGTAAGAGCGCATGGCCTACCTGTTCCCTCTGGTCACCCTACTGGACTATCAGGGTGTTGCTCAGGTATGCTCTCCAACACCACAGGACCCTGCAGCAATATCTGCAGCAGCCTCAAAACCTCAGGGTACAACCCAGAATTGAAGGTTTCTAAATGTCCTACAGTATAGCCGGGTGGGATGGCTCCCAAGCACCCCTTCTGGTCAGGTGTGTCTGCAGTCTTCAGCTCTGATATTGGGCTGTGCCCCCAGGGCTTCTGCCCTGGCAGTAATGATTTTATTCTTTTGGTCTATTCTGGTCGCAGATTGGCCTCTTAACAGTTCAGATCCACTTCTGGGGCCTTATCTCTGTCCACTTATAGGCCACTTCTTCAGTGGCCTATGGGGCAGTGCGGAGAGGGTGGGGGACCAGGCCCCCCCCACACTAGGTCCCAGCCCAGTGACCCTACAAATAGCAACCACCAGTGTTTTCTCTAATCTTTTCCATACATGTGCAGAATGCATTTTTGTATGTGCACTGAGGCATGTGCAAATGTGCACCACCAGTAGAAACAAAAAACCTCGTTGTGGGCACTCTGCTAATCAGCTGGGCGGCATTTCAATCTCTCCTGAGTAACCGCCCAAGCACACAGCTTACAGGGAACACTGGCAGTCACATGCCATCACGTCCCTTACACTACACTGCTTTCAGTTCCCTGGGGCATGTCCCACAGACCCAGCCTTCACCAAAGCTTCACCCTTACCCTAGAGGGCTTATCTTAAATCCCCACCTGGCAGTCAGACAGGAGCTGTCTGTGGTGCTGCAGTTTCAGGCACACCATATGTAAGACCCTATCAAATTCACGACCATGAAAAATGCATCGTGAACAGTAAAATCTGATCTTTTGTGTGCTTTTACCTTATCCTATACAAATTTTGCAGGGTAGACCAACGTTCCTCAATTTGGGGGTCCTGATTCAAAAGGGAGCTAAGGGAGGTCATCAGGATATTGGGGGGGCCAGGTTGCGGTATTGCCACCCTTTCTTCTGCACTGCTTTCAAGGCTGTGTGGCCAGAGAGGGGTGGTTGTTTGGCTGGCTCCCCAGTTCTGAAGGTGAGGCAGAAATAAGGGTGGCAGTACCATACCATGCCAGCTTTACTTCTGTGCAGCTGCCTTCAGAGTTGGGTGATCAGAGAGTGGCAGCTGCTGATTGAGGGCTCAGCTCTGAAGGCAGCAGCACAGAAGTAAAGGTGGCAACACCATGCCATACCATCCTTCTGCGCTGCTGCCAACGGGGGTTCTGCCTTCAGAGCTGGGCTCCTGGCCAGCAGCTGCCGTTCCCCAGCTATTCAGGTTTAAAGGCAGTGACACCACCAGCAGCAGTGCAGAAGTAAGGGTAACAGGACAACAACCCCATCCCTTCAAAATTTTGTGACCCTCTAATACAGCACCTTATGTCAGAACCCTACACTACAATATATGAAATTTCAGATTTGGGATATTAAAATCATGACATTTACAACTTTTAAAATCCTGTGTCCATGAATTTGATAAGTCCCTAACCATATGCACCACTCTGGCACCAGAAAGAAACTGACTGTCTCTGGCTCTGCCGTTCCTTTTTATATGGCCCTCCAGGGCCCTGATAGGTTTCTTTCCCTTTAGTCATCCTCTGCTGCTTGGAGGATTTCTCTATTGCTCCTTTCCTGGGATGAGCGCTCCAGCAAGGGGTCTCTGGGATTAGTCCACCCCATCACACCTTGTCCATCCCTTCTCTCCTCCCCCCACAACTGTCACCCCCAGAATTCCATGCCAGGAGCTCCCAAGGCTGGGGAGCCCTGTCAGTTGGAGGTGCGGTGAGAGGCTGGTGAGAGGCCCTGGAAACAGGACAGAGTATGAGGGAGTGTCTGTCCCACTCCTGCCCTGCCCCCCATGGGTCATGCCACACGTGTGAGCCCTGGCTGGGAGGGGTCGAGCTCAGCCCCCGTAGCTTCTCGAATGGCAGCCGGGTAGCTAGGCCGAGCAAGGGGTCTCCACCCCATAGAAGCAGCACCCTACCCCAAGTCTGGATCTCAGCAGCCTCAGCAGCCCCCCAGACAGTCAGCGTGGGCCCCACTCTCAGTGTCAGCCCCTAGGCTGAGGTGACCAGAGCTGGGCGCAACACAACAGCCTCCCTGAGCCAGCGGGGCAGCCCCCTGCTCTTGCTGGGTGTTCTGAGGTGAAGGGAGGGACGTGCAGATGATACTGCCCCGCCCCATGCTCCTAGGCACAAGGGTTTAAATCTCCACTCATTTGACCTGAGTAGCTTCCCAATAAGCTCACTAGTGGTGTCGCTTGCCTTTTATGTCTCCTTTCAGCTAATTCGCCAGGACTCCAGCGCTGAGGTACCTGGCATGTGTACGCCCTAAAACGACACTACGGCCAAATCCTACCCCCTCCCCTCCCAAGACTCGTGGTGAGGGCCTGGTTGAGCTGGCCTCACCCTGGTGTGGCCTTCCCAGGCACCACTGCACAGCAGGGACCGGTGGTGGGCCAGACAGCGTCTATTGTCCCATCAGACATTGGTTGCCATGGAGAAGGGCCACACAAGGACTATTACTATCACAGGGCCTGCAGCTGTCACTGCAGCTGGGAGGGGAGGATTCCTTCTCCTCTGTCCCTTTGGTTCCCCACTGCCTACCCAGCTACTCAGGCCTGGGAGGGAGATGTGTGAAGCAGAGGCATAGCTAGGACAGGAAATGGGGTGGGCCTCAGCTTTCAGATGGGCAGGCAGTGATGAGGTGGGGGGCAGAAGGGATGGAAGGACCTGGGGAGGGAGTGCAGAAGGGATCCGCTGCTCTGGGAAGGGGGGCAGGTCAGTCTGACTGCATATCCTTCCTGCTCATGCCACGTGCTGCTGCTCTAGGTTCCTGTCCCAGCGGTAGCCCTGCCCAGACCTGCCCCTGCAAGGCACACCCCCTGCAGAGCTAGCACTGGGGCCGGAGACTGGGGCAGCAATGCACAGGATCACTGGATGATCACCTGTTCTGTCCATTCCCTCTGGGACACCCAGCATTGGCCACGGTCAGAAGAAATGATACTGGGCTACATGGACCTTTGGTCTGACCCAGTGTGGCTGTTCTGATGTTCTTAGTAGCCAGGCAGCTGGGCTGACAGACTCCGAGCTGGGGTTGGGAGTCCCAACCTGTGGGTTTAGGGAGCTCTGGCCCCGATCTGAGTGGGCCTGGATGCTAAGTGGGTGAGCCATGGATCAGTGGCTCTGCCCCTGGGGTGAAGAGAGACAGGGAGCATCTGGCCCTGCAGGAGGATTTGAGGGGCTCAGAGCTCAGTGCATGCACAGACACAGTAAAACCGCAACTTTCTTGATAGAATTCCCTGGCCCAGGGACCAGAGGGAGTCTCAGCAGCCTGTTAATCCTCCCAGTGTTGTGAACTCGTCCCAAGACAGTGGGAGAAAACATATCTGCGTGGGATTTGGGAGCTCAGCTGCTAGGTCTGCTTCTCCCTTTTCTGTAGGAATGATCTTTCTGGGAGCAGTATGAAGCCTTCTCCACTCCTCTGTTTTTTCTGATGTAGCACTTTGAAATGTCTCCTGAGTTCGATGTTTTCTCCTTCCATTTGCTGATTCCCATGATGCAGTGGGGATTTAAGATTGGCCGGATGCCCAGTGCCAATGCTTGAACAGTCCAGGTGAGCCCAATTCACACCATCTCAGTTTTCAGGTGGTCTGAAACACTTCAGGTCAGGCCGGTCCTGTCTGTGCACTGCTCTTTAACGCACCAGACACTGGAGCATCCAATAATCTTAAATCCTCACTGCATCATGGGGACAAAATGGGAGGAGAAGCATCAGAACCAGGGAACATTTCCAAGTGCTGCTGCATCAGAAGGGGTGGAAGGGAAGCTGCCTGCTCCCAGAAGATCATTCCTGCATAGAAGGGGAGAGTAGACCTAGTAGCAGCTGAGCTCCTGAATCCCACGCAGGATGTAACCGCCCACTTGTGCCTGGGAGACGAGTTCCAACACTGGGAGCCCCAGCAGCCTGTTAATCCTCCCAGTGTTAGAACTCGTCTCCAAGCACAAGTGGGCAGTTACATCCTGCGTGGGATTTGGGAGCTCAGCTGCTAGGTCTGCTCTCCCCTTCTATGCAGAGGGAATGATCTTCTGGGAAGCAGGCAGCTTCCCTTCCACCCCCTTCTGATGCAGCAGCACTTGGAAATGTTCCCCTGAGTTCTGATGCTTCCTCCTCCATTTTGGCTGATTCCCCATGATGCAGTGGGGATTTAAGATTGGCCGGATGCTCAGTGTCACAGTGCGTTAAAGAGCAGTGCACAGACAGGACCGGCCTGACCTGGGGGAGTGTTTCCAAGACCCACCTGAGAAAACTGGGGATGGTGTGAATTGGAGCTCACCACCTGGACTGTTCAAGCACATTACAGCACTGAGCCATAGGCCTTTTTTGGATGGATCCTTCTGATTGGGCATGTGGTAACCAGGAAGGAGCCAGATGAGGTCACTCAGGGTGAACTGCAATGAATGGGACAGCTAATCCCCAAAGTTGATGGCTATTCCAATACTTAGATTTACCAAGCCAACACAAAACAGCCTCAATGATACTTTTCTGGATACCAGAAGCCAATCACACAGTCCCTTTAAAGCAACCCAGTCTTAGGCTTCCACCAGACACCCAAGTCAAATAAAGTTCTACTAGTCCCAAAGGGTCGGACATGTTACCTCGCATGGCAATGACTATTTCAGATCTTATTCCAAATACATGTTTATAGCCAATTCTTATTAACTAAACTAACATTTATTAAAGAATAAAAAAGAGAGAATATTGGTAGAGGCATGAATACAGTTCTAATAGCAGATTCATAGTAGAGATGGAGAACTTTGTAGTTGCAAAAAAGTTCTTTATGAATTTAGTCCATAAGATAGACCAATGCTGAACCTCATATTCAGGGTAAACTTAAAAAACAACAAATAGTCTGGTAGCACTTTATGGACCAACAAAACATGTAGATGGTATCATGAGCTTTCGTGGGCATAGCCCAGTTCTTCAAAAGCTCATGATACCATCTACATGTTTTGTTAGTCTATAAAGTGCTCCTAGACCATTTGTTGTTTTTTAAGTTTATCCTGTACAGACTAACTTGGCTACCCCCAGAAGCCTCACATTCAGGGTGTACCATCTTATGATGGGAATCTCAAACCTTAGGGCTTAGTCTTTTCCTGCATGAAACCTTAAGCAGATCTAAGATAAAAAGGATCAGACCCAAGGGGTTTAATATAGATTTCAAGCAGCCTCTTGACCATTCAGTCCTGGATTAACAATAGGCTTTTGATGTAACCCGCTGTTCCCCAAAACATTATGGTAATTCACATAAAGTAATGTACCCATTAAACCATTTATCCCAAACTTTAAAGAGCCATATAGGCAATGCAATTATTTCACCCAAGATCCATTTAAATGTTAATATTCCCTTTGATCTCTGAATCAACAGCAATAGTAATAGACAGGAACTGTCTGTTTACATGGCTAACATCTAACAAGATAAAAGTAAACACATACAATTAGTATCACTTCTAAATTCTAACAATACAGGGTTGCATTTCAAAGTTCTAACCTAACTAGCCTTGAATGACCCTAATTCCCATTTACATATGTTTCTGACTGGTTGACTCTGGGTCAGTTTAGTGTGCGGAATATGTAACTCTTTCTGGCCACGTTTCCTACTTGGCATATGATTTGTTGCAATTAGATAACAGCGATATCAACAATGGGTTTATGGTCATATTATAATTACTCAAAAACACAGTATTTGAGAGGTTATTATTATTATTGTATTTTATTGTACATCTCTGATACATTGTGCTGGAATGGCTCTTTTGGCTTTTCTTATACTATTTTATTTGGTTCTCTGTCTGCACTTTCTGTATGGAGGTGAACCCCACATCTCTCTCTGACTCTCTGAAGTACACAATGAAAGTAAGCTCTGTATGTACTCCTGTCTACAGAGTGGTTTCATATGGACCATTTATGCCTGTTCTTGGTAATCTCATCTAGAATGCTTGGCTTCCTTCAAAAGCAGTGTCTGCAAATTGTAATCTAGCTTTGCTGCCTTGTCACCTCACCAGGGAGCATCATTCAGGCATCATGGCTTTGTTAACTGATGCTGATAAGAAGAGTATCTACCACATCTGGGCAAAGTTATTTGAGAATCCGGAAGAGAATGGCAAAATAATTGTCATCAGGTAAGTCATGACATTCAAGGGCTTCCTGCTTATCTGGGTTTAAAGTTCCTGCTGTCATTTTAATTCAAACCTTAGTGTAAAATCTACAATATATGTGAGAGAGTTGTCTGTCCATCTGTTTGTTTAAGAACTCCTCCTAAATCATAGGTTCCCAAACTGGGGGGGGCGTGCCCCCCTGGGGGGGCATGAAGAAATTCCAGGGGGGCGCGAGGCAACCCAGCCTCCCCCCATCAAGTTTTGCTGCCCTGTTCAGTTCCTTTTTTCCTTTTTTTTTTTTGCTCAAGTTTTGCTGCTATTTGGGGGGGGGACATGAGGGTTTTTCAAAAATCAAAAAGGGGGGTGTGATGCCAAAAAGTTTGGGAACCACTGTCCTAAATGATAAGAGCTTCTTGGGGCTTTTTGAGCTCAATGGGAGAGCAGTAGAGGCGGAAGAGCAGAGCGGTCAGAGCAGACAGCTGCGCGGGAGGCCTCCCGGAGGCCAATAATGTTGAATTTCCAGCAACGCTGCATCTACATTAGTGTCACTTTGACCAGGCAAAGTCAGGAATAGCATTACTCCTGGTGAAAAGCAGGCGTACAGGAATTGACTTCAGCAACCCCTAAGGGTAGCGCAACAGGTTTGGTAGTGTGGATGCATCACTTAGAAAATTGACCATAGACAGCTAAATTTGGTGTAAAGCCCTAGTGTAGACCAGGCCCTTGTGACCAAACAAGGCCAGCAAGGCCTGGTAGATATCGGGGTGGGGTGAGGACATGACCCTGTGTGCTCCTTTCCCCACATGTATCATCTTTAAATGGGAGAGAACATATTGTTGAACAGTCACATAGCAAGAGAGGTTTTCTTGGCATATATTTCACTGGTTCCTTTTTCCAGATTTAGGTCTGACTCTTCTCACAGTCTTTTTCTTATACTATTATCTTGTATACCCTTAACAATTTGATTTCTCATCAACAACTCAGATTGATTTTGGAAATGACACGTCTGACTTTGTATCTTTAGATCTGCTGAAAATTATTTAAAAATCTTTCTCAATTTGATTTCTTGAATGACACTGAAATCTTTCAAAATGTTTCATTTCTTTTTTTGTAAACAGTATGCCTCATTTTTTCAAAGACAAACTCATACACAGCTTTTTCCTCTAACATTAAGCTCAAATGAATTAGATAATGAAATGGCTTCAGTGCCTAAATATTAAAGAGATGACAAATTTGTGCCTTATAAGTAGATCCCCATGCCTTCAAAAAGAAATAAATTCTTGTTTAAACCTTTTCAGCATTTTGTATCATTTTTAGAAAAGTAGGAACTCTTAATTGATCCATCTTATTTCATTCAAACTTGTTTTTCACTGCTGAGTAACTATTACTGCAGGTTTTGTTTTGAACTTTTTCTAGTTCTTTTTATCACTTCCTTCACTCTTGGCCCCATATCGTGTTTTATATTCAAGTAATCCACTCATCTTAATGATAAAAATTCATTGCTAGTAATTTAACAGCGGTCTTTATTAGATATATAGTTAACATGTAGATAGAGCATCTTAACTCCGGTCAATCTGTCAGTCCAACCTAAAGCCAATAGCCTCCCTCCTACCGTCATCTCCCAGCCTGGAGATTCTATTCGCTCTCTTAAAGCCACTGTAAAAGCACAGCAGTCTTGCTTTTCTAATTTGTGATTTTCAGTCCCTCTTCCTTCTTCCCAATACAGACTCTTCAAAGATTATCCGGAGACAAAAGCATACTTCAAGAGCATCCCGACTGAAGGCAACCTGCAGGAGGACCCGCAGATACGTTTCCATGGGCGGAGAGTCATGGTTGCTCTCAATCAGGTGATTGAAAACCTCGACAATTGGAAACAGGCCTGCAGGATTCTGGACCGTCTAGCAGAGAAGCACAAGAATACGCACCACGTCCCAGCAGCAAATTTCCAGGTATGGATGCTTGCAGTGATCAAGAGCACATACTTTGTTTAGAGATTACAGCTATTTTGTTCAGTCACAGAGGGGAAAGGTCAATATTCCAGAGGCCTACCTATGCATACTCACACATTGTGACACACTTGTCAAAAAGCAGGAGGTTAGTATAGGCATGGACCATAAGCATTAGAGTTAGTAAAGCACTCATGCCGTGCAAGTTCGATTGGTTGTGTGATCAAGTGTATGGAAAACGAGATCACAGAAGTTTATTGCAATAACCCCTAGAGGCCTCAACCAAGATCAGAGCCTTATTGTTCTGTGTTCTGTAAAGGACAGTCTTCACCACAGAGAGCTGACAGTCCATACACACACACGATAGAAAAAGAAGGGACAACCCCTGTGTTACAGGTAGGGTACTGAGATGAGTAAGTGACTTTCCCCAAATAACACCAGGAATCTGTGGCAGAGTTGGGAACTGACTCAGATCTCCGAATCTGCAGCCAGATCCATACCCACATCATCCCTCCTCTCATTACCAAGTCTTTACAAAGTATTTGATTTCATTTCTCCTGAAAAAAATGCCAGAAAAAAATGCACTTAAATGGGTTTACAAGCAAACACTGACACTTGGCTTGACCCCTGACTCCAGAAGCCTAAATGAGAGGGAACAATCATTGAGAAGATGCAGCTTTGGGGGAGACGCCTTGTGAGTCCTGCAGGGATCAGCCCTAGATAACATCCATGAGAATGCTGAGGAGGGAGCAAACAGCCCATCAGGACAGTTACAGGCGACAGATGCAGAAATATGGGCAGGACATAATGAGGTTCCACCCCCACTGGTGGTTTTTCAGATGTTTTCATAGAATGGCCAATGTCTCATGGATGCCTCCACTCCTGTTCCTGGCTGTGGCCCACCTCCCTTCCCCTGTGTAATTGCATGACACACACCCTGAGTATCTCACAGGGAGCTGTAGAGGGCTAGTAAAGCGGCAGGGAGTGTAGTATCTTCAAGTATCCTCGCTTCTAATACCCTACTCATGGCAACCCTAACTCTAGGGCTGGGAATCCTAATCCAAGGGTGGGACGCCCTCCCCATAGGAACCCTAAACCTAGCTTCAGCTACCCTACCTGTTAAAACCCGAACCCTAGGCAGAGAGCCTTTCCCAAGGAACCTTAACCCTAGCTCCAGCTACCCTGCCCATAAGAATCCTAGTCCTAGGTTGGGGAGCCCTAACCCTAGGAATGCTAACCCTAACTCCTAGTACTGTACCCAAAGGAACCCTAATCCTACAGCAGGGAGCCGTTCTCATAGGAACCGTAGTCCTAGCTCCAGTACCCTACTCATATAAACCCTAACCCTAGGGCAGGGAACCTTGCCCAGAGGAACCCCAAGCCTTCCCGCAGGTGCCCTACCCATAATAACCCTAATCCTAGGGTGGGGAACCCTACCCATAGGAACCCCAACCTTTGCTCCAAGCACTCTACTCATAGGAACTCTAACCCTAGCTCCAGGTACCCTACCCATAAGAAACCTAACCCAAGGGCAGGGAGCACTAACCATAGGAATCCTAACCCTAGCTCCAAGTGCCTTACCCATAGGAACCCGCTTTCTAAGGCAGGGAGCCCAGGACGATCCTCAGCATCTGAGCTAACGTCTGCGCACTACTGCTGCTACTGTAGAAAAGCCACAAGAATGTAATGCTGTGACCCAAGCAGGGAGGTGAGAGGAGGCTGCTCTAGAGGCAGAGAGACCTTGGGCACCCCGTTTGGGGTCCTACTCCAAAGGGATGTCAGAGGATGGACAACTGGCAGGTGATTCTGCCACTCTTTCCAGGGTTACCACGCTGCACTTGGGGGGCTTCTGAGAGCTGGTTCCTTTCTAGCTGAAGAATTGACCAACTTTAAGCTTAATATGGTTAGGGCCTCACTCGCTCTCCGTTCCTTCGCCAGAGCATGTTTCAGGTGATCCTGAACGTTTGCAAAGAGCTCGTGGGAAATGAATTCAGCAGCGAGGTGTCCAGCGCCTGGGAGAAGCTCTTCGGTCTGCTCTTTGAACAAATAAATGCATCTTATGCAAACGCTTCCAAGTCCTGAAGAGTCATGCATGGCTCTGGAAGCAAGGAGGCTGGTCTCTTGGTACTGCCCATGTGGTTACATAGATACATTCTATATGGAAATAGTGCTTGGTGTAAGGGAATAAAGGGGGACTCGGCAACATTTCCTGGATCAGTGTTTGATTTCAGCACACAGGGACTGCTAGACGGCAGCAGACCCAGAGCCATCTACTCAGGGCCATGTCTCTGACAGCGGAAGAAAGGGCATAAGAGCCCTGACGTAGGCAGATGTGGGATAAGCTGCCCTTCGCCTTCATAGATTCCAAGGCCAGAAGCAACTGATGTGATTGTGTCACTCATTACTGGGGCTCCTAGAAGCCTGGGAACTGGCCAGCTTTGTAATGTGCCAGATACTCCATGGCCTGGTTATTACCTGTATGTGTGCTGGAATTTTGCTGCCAGGACATTTGATGTTCATATAATTTCCTTCTTGTTGGACCTGCCTCGCCTAGTTCAAAGCACAGCTGGCGGCAAAGCCCCTCCAGTCTGGAGTTCCAGACCTGGGCAGGATCCAGATCCAATTATTAGGGGTGCTCCCTCTTTCTATAATGGGCTGCAACCAAGCCATGTGTCAGAGAGCACTGGCCTCCTGGGGGTCAGACCCAGCTCCGTGCCGCAGGCCCGTCTCTAGCTTTGGCGGGTTGGTCTGGACTCTGGAGCCAGCTTGGCACTGTTGGTGGTAGAGGAGTGAGTAGAAAGCAGGCTGACAGTGCCATCTGGAGGCAGCGGAGGGGAATGGTCACACTGACATTTTGTGCATAGGTTCTGAGCTCAGCCGTACCGGCTTTAAAAACAAGGAGTAGTCCTGTGGCACCGTAGAGACTAACAGAAATATATACTGACTTTGTCACTCCTGCCAGGGTCACAGCCCGCTAAAGGGTTCAGCCCTGCCTCCAGGCTCTGCATGCACCCAGCTCTCTTCTCGGGCAGGCTGTGTGGATAAAGGTGGGGTATGGTCCAACAACAGATAAGATGTTAATACATAAAAGAATAACACCTGCTCTTCTACAGAGCTCTTCTCTGCAAATCTCAAATCTTGTGTTACACAAGAAGTCAGTATTATCCCTATTTTACAGATGGGGAAACTGAGGCCCGGAGTGATGAAGGGACTTTCCAAGCTCGCCTGGCAGTCCAGAGGCAAAACTGGGAGTAGAGCCCAGGTCCCCTGAGTCCAAGGCAGTACAATGCTCTATCCAGTAGGACACACTGTCTCTCCTGAAATGCTTACTGACAGTTACAGGAGTTCAGTGTGGTGTGAGGCTTCATAACACCTTATTGCTGGCAGCCTCCATTGTAATAACCATCCTCAAAATTTTCTAAAGCATGTTTTAAAGACATAGGAAAAGAAAGAAAAATGACTAAAGCATTTGAAATGTGAAGTATGCAGTAAGGCTTGTTCCTTTGCCTTTACCTGTAGAGAGTTTTTGTAGAGGCAATCTCTGATGGTATTAACTGTCCTTATCCTTTTAGGAAGGAGAGAGAAGCAATTAGTTGAGATAGGCTGGAGCTGGAGCTGCTGTGGGTGGTGTTGTGCTTGGAATCCATTCTGTTTTCTTTGAACAAAACAAGACATTCACACACACAGAGCAAAAAAGAACAGCAAAGGTTCTGGCACCAACTTTCACTTGCAATCTCACACTGGAGAAACACAGCCCATGGTCTGGTCAGTCACTCCAGGGGTATGTCTAGACTACATGGCTCCATCGACGAACCCATGTAAACTAGTTTACCCAGCATAGTCAATGAAGGGGGGATTTAAATAATTCCCACTTCATTAAAATAAAAACGGCTGCCGCACTGTGCCGACAATCAACTGATCCGGCACAGCGCGGCAGTCTAGACGCGGATCAGTTGACAAGGGAAGCTTTTGTCGACCACTCCCTTATGCCTCGTGAAACGAGGTTTACAGGAGTGGTCGACAAAGGCTTCCTTTGTCGACCGATCTGCGTCTAGACTGCCGCGCTGTGCCAGATCAGCTGATTGTCGGCACAGCACGGCAGCCGTTTTTATTTTAATTAAGTGGGGATTATTTAATTCCCCGCTTCATTGACTATGTCGGGTAAACTAGTTTACATGGCTCCATCGATGGAGCCATGTAGTCTAGACATACCCCAGGGCCTGGCAAACTGTTACCTGTAGGGGGCTGTTTAAGGCATTGCAGGTAGGTAGCTGGCTCTCTGCTCAGAAGCACGCATCAAGGACTTGCAATTGGTGGATGTAATTTAATTCCTTTAACAATTTTCTTTCTTTCTTTCTTTCTTAACTCTGTAGTGTAAGAAATCTTAGATTGTAGATTCTAAAGGATTGGGGAAGATCTGAGATATACATTGACCTGGAAATGTGGCTGGTCCTTTGGGATCGGAAGAACCTGTTTGGATTTGGTGAGACTGGTTTTCATATCCTCTCATCTATATAAGGAGTGGTACTGGTGGGGCACAGGAGAACTGGAGTGTGTAAGGCAGGGTTTCCCAACCTATGGGTCGGGACCCAAATATGGGTCACCATTACATTTCAAAAGGGTCACCAAGTGTCTCCCCAGGTGGCTCTGCCCTCCCTCCTCCCCCCGTTTTTGAATTGCCTTGGGTCACCAAGTCTTCCTGAATTGTCAAAATGGGTCCCCATCTGGAAAAGGTTGGGAACCGCTGGTCGAAGGGGATTGCTTGCATGACTTCTTGCTAGCCAGCGTGGGGAACAGAAGTGCTCTTGGTGACTGGTTTGGTGCGCCTGGTAGTGGACGACCCCCTAGTCTTGGACAGTAAGTAGCCCTGTCTCTAAGCACTTCACCCTGATTTGACCCTCTCAGCGGAGCCCTAGAAACCCCTTTTATGACAAGGCCCCGATCTGTTCACAGTTACTTTTGCATGTTTGGTCCAAAGGAGCTAAACAAGCATGTGCCTTAGGGGGCTGGCTGGGCTCAGCTCCCTCCTGCAGTCTCTCTTTGCAATGATGCCAGCAGCACACTGCACTCGCCCAGTATGCAGGGCCTGGTCACGTCCAGCAGAAGCTGCTGAGCTAGTGTCTTTGCCCAGCGAGCTGCCTCTCTCCTTGCTGATGGGAGAGCAGGGTATGTAAATGGGCTAGCAAGCAGCTCACCCAGCCTGTTGCACACGCTGGGACATGGGCTTTCACGGGCAAAGGGAGCTCCTTGGTAATCTGTCTGCAGCAGAGCCCTGGAGAGAGACTGCTCAGGGGCCCTGAACCTCCCTGACAGTGGCAACTCGCTTTCCCCCTAATCCTCTGTGTGGATCTTGCCCCTCACAAACCTGACCTGAGTGCAGGAGAAGTGGGGTGTTGCCCTGCATTGTCAGGGTCAGTTTGAAATCCCTGCTGCAGCTCCCAGCCTGGCCTGGTTTGGCCCTAGCTCCTCCTTAGCTCATGTGGCTGTCAGCTGAGCCGCAGGGGTGGCCGGGGGATGAGTACACGGGCACCTTTCAAAGCACCCATCCCCTGACCCAGCTGTGCCCAAGGCAGCCCAGGGCACAGCTGGGTAGAGTCCTGCATGGATATAAAATTTGTATCCACATCCGCATCTGTATCCGCAAAAATGAGCCACGGATATCCACAGTGACATCCACGGACACAGATACCCGCGGATATAGAGTGGCTATCTGCAGATTTATAGGACTCTACAGCTGGGACCTCATTGTGGACAATCAACAATAATACAGCCCAGCAAATGGACACATCATAGTAATGCAGCGACCTAACCTGCCCCCTATATATACACAGTGCCCCATGCAAACACAGGCCCTCAACTTCCCACACATACACTGCTCCTGTGCGCACACACCCCTTCTCCATAGATGTGCACTCTCCACCAGGCTCACACGCACACCCACTGCCTCCCATAGCCTCGGGGGTGCCAGGAGGCACGGGGCGAGCAAGTAGGTTGGAGGTGGCTCATTCTTGCTTTACTCTGCCTGAGTGCCACCTCTCCTGAGCTCAAGGCCCCCTTTTCCTTATAAAGCATCGCTCTACAGGCTCAATGTGGGGGATGGTGAGAAGCAGGATCCTAAGGGAATTGAGGGGTGTCTCTCGCCCTGGCATTGGAACAGCAGGATCTTGTCTGCACCCCCCCCTTGGAAATCCATTTGTCGGACTGATCTGTGCTGTGTGCTGGGCCAGAGGGCTGCTCTGTGGAACCAAGCCAGATTTTCACACTTGCTGTTCTCTGGGGTCTTGGCAGATACCCCGGAGCCTCTGTAACCAGTGTGTCCTGTGCAAGTGCCAGCCCTGAGCTGTCCCTTCTGCCATGGCTTGCAATGGGGGATTTGTCCCCCCTGGGAGCAGGAGGCAGCCCAGCTGCCTGCTAAGCACTGGGGGAATCTTTGCAGTGTCACGGTTTGGAGAACATGCACAATCTTACCCCGGCCACACCGCCGTCTCTCGAAATCGCTTCTCAGGCTCCATCCTGCTGAACACTCCCGGGCAGTGCTGAGCACCCTCTGTTTCCATTTGCTCTGGTGGGTGCTCAGCCCCGGGCAGGATCAAGTCCCTGGAGACTATCGGTTGCCAAGGGCTCCTGACTGCACCCAGAAGGCTGGGCAATGAGCTCTCGCCGCTCCTCTATCGGCCCTTGCAGCGGGCGAGGCGCTGCACGCCCAGAAGGCCAGGCACGCCCCGGCTGGCAGCACCGATAACAGGGCTCTGGCCGTGCTGAGTGTTTGCTCCTCTTTACTGCTCTAGGCCTCACAGCGCCTCTGAACACCAGCCTCTGTCCAGCACAGCAAAGTTCGATGTTGTGACCCAAGAGCACAGGGCCCCGGAGAACAAGCATTCGGATGGAAATGCTCTGCCAGTGCCTCTTCTCTAGCCTTGGGCAGGAGCTTCACTTAGCTCCTGCACAACAAAGCCCTCACCAGCCCATCTGTGACCCTTTCCTTTGTCTGTCGTTCCCCTGGGTTTCAGGGTCACATTCGGGAGGGCAGGAGTGGGGGCTGGATGTTACAGGAGAAGGGGCTGGACTGGCATCAGAGGATGGAAGCACTGAAAATCACACAGCATAGGCACTGAAAGCTGACATGGTAGCTTCATACACAGCACCTAAGCCTTACGCGGGTGGGCAATAAATAGCCCGTGGGCCAGATGTGCTTCATCAGGGTTAGCCCCAGGTGGGCTGTCAGATGCTTTATTTACCACTCCCAGCTCCCATTGGCCACAGTTTGTTCTTCCTGGCCAATGAGAAAGTGGTAACCCGACTTGCAAGGTTTCCCACGGCTCCCATTGGGAGCAGGGAGTGGCCGTACCTGCAGGCGCTCAGGTAAACAAAGCATCTGGCAGCCCATCCGGGGTTAATCCTGGCAAACCACGTGACCTAACGCTGAGCCCTGGTGACCTAAGCAATGCGCAAGGACAGTTTGGCCACGGCTCCTCCTGACTCAGAGAATGTCAGAACTGCACTTAAAACCAGAGTCACTGAAAGCGGGAGCTTCCCTAGAGCAACTGCCTGGAGAGGTTTTCTTTAGCAGAGAAATCAGAAGAGGACATAGCTGCTCTCAGCACATTGGGGATGTTTCCCCATTCAGCCTTTTATAAAACTTCTTTACAAAACCCAGAAAGCCTGGCCACCAGGACACTGCTGGGCCCGCTCCCATGGCAAACTTACCCCATCCCCAGCGGAAGAGCATACAGGCTTAGCTGAAGATAAGGGAGAAGGAGCTGGGCTACCTAAAGTGGACTTTTCAAAGTTTCTCTCTCTCAAATATTCCCTCTCTTAAGCAGCTGGCAACCCTCTCATTTCAAAGTCTCATCTGGAAGAACTCTGGTCACTTTTCAGGCAAGGAGACTTCGTTTTTAGCAATATAATCTGGCACCTTTTCTGATTACTGCGCAAAACTGGCCCATTGTTAGGGCTTCACTTATTTTACAGATCAGCCTCTTAGGATGGCGGGGAGCTAAGGGAACAACTACCCCAGTGCTCAAGGATTTTAAAGGGCCCAGGGCGCCTGGCTACCGCTGACACTACCTCAGCAGCAGCAGCAGCAGCAGCCAGAACCCTGGACCCTTTAAATTGCCACTGGACCTCCAGCAGCATGTGCCCTGCAGCCCCAGCGGCACTGATGGGCTGGCTGGGAGAGGCTAACCCCTGACCCCACCCTTTCTGCCAGAGGTCCCGTCCATTCCAGAGGGCCCAGAGCCTGCTCCCCCCAGGGCCCGATGAAGTCTCTTGTTGGCCCTGATTTCTAGGCAAAGCCATGCACAGACCCCGCTTTGCTGTTTGCACTCTGTAGGAGTTGATATCATTAATTATTTCTCTGACTATTATAACTTCTGAGCTTGGCTGCTGCCAAGCTTTCATCCACGGGCAGGACCTGGCTATTAGACGCTCAGGAAAAAGAAGAAAAAGCAGCTGATTATGCAGCACTTTCCCCCCATGATCCAGAAGCACAGGGAGCGGAAAAGTTTTATTCCCATGTTAGAGACAGGGAAAAACGGTAACAAAGGACATTTTCTGCGGGACATTTGCCTCTCCTGTTGGGGGCGGTAGGAGTTGCTGATTTCCTGTTGCTGGAAAGTAAGGCCAAGGGAAGTTAACATGTCACTTGCCCTGGTCACACAGGAAGGCCCATGCAGTCAAAGATCCCTGCAGCACATGAATACTTGGATAGAAAACCATCTGGCCAAGACTCATATACCCCATGCTCTGTTGGCTTCAGGTTTCTTACACAGCTTCCCGTTCTGTGCCCCAGGCCACGCCCTGTGCTTGCTACATTGAAGCTTGCAAGGTGCAGCTCTTTATGAGTTCCTTGCTCACTTACTGATGCAGTGTTCACAGTGTCTGGAGCCGTTGCAAGGTGCTTACATATTCTGCAGGCCCACCCTAACTCTTATAAGTTCGGGGGTCCGTCAGTGCATAAATACTGGAGAGTGGCCTTGTTCTTTATGGCACTGCTGGGGGCACCCCCTTCTGGGAAGTACCTGAACTGCTTTCATTACCCCCCTTACATGTTGGCACTAGTTCTCTGGGCACTGCCCAGACACCCCTGGGATGCAGGAGTGACCAGCTGATCCCTGGGGCCTGCCCATTGCTCTCGTGCCCACCAGCTACATTGGAGAGAGATCCCAAGCAGAAGCCTCCAGCTCACTTAAGAATGGATGTGAAATGGTGCCTCTCAGTAAAGTAATCTGCCCAACCTCCATAGCACAGCTGGTTCCTGCTCGTGAAGGGGCCCACAGAAGGGCCCTGGGCTTAGGCTGAAGAGAATTCATTACCCCCTCCTGCATGCCAGACAGACCCTGGGGCAAGGTGCCTTCTGAGATCTTTGGGGCCAGGCTTGCAGAAAGCAGCATCCCTTTCACCTGTGAGCATAGGCTTCCAACTGCCAAACCTGGGGAGAGTTTGCACCCCGGCTCCGGGTGTCATGTGGTGGCCTGGGCCATTGGGGGTGAGGGAACTTGGCAGAAGCTTTTGCTTTTTGGGTGGGGCTTAAACGTTGCTCCTCCCTGTCTCCTGGTTCCTCTGCCCCTGGGCTGGGTTTACATGAGCTGTGTTTGACACCTGCCTCGTGCCTGTGTGGGAAGGGCCAGGGGCTTAGCAGAGGGAGCTCACAGGCCAGGCAGCTGCCCCCCCTCCCCTTGTACAGTGGCCTGTTTGCCCGGCCTCACCACTCCTGGGGTCCCTGAATCCCTGCCAGCCCACTCCCAGCTGGGTTCATCCCCTGCCAGCCTGCTGCTAGATGAGGTCCCCATCCCCCTGCCAGCTGGCCCTGGGCAAGAGTGCAGGGTGCAGACCAGAGAACCCGGTACTTTGCGAGAAGGGACAGAGCACACGCCCCCTGACAGCTGTTCCCAGGCCCCCTCCCAGAAGTGTTGCTCTAGGGGTGTTGCAGCCCCCAGGCTTGGGGGGTTTCCATGTACACACGGGTCCCAGCTTGGTGCAGGGCTCTCAGCACCCCCTTTGCACAAATTCTTGCAGTGCCCCTGCCCCTGGCTGCAGGCAGCCTGCCCAGTTCCCCTGATCCCAGCCCCAGAGCTCCCGGTGCCGGATGGCATTAACCATCCCAAGGGAGGGCCCGCACTCCTGGCCGCTTCCCCCCGCGGGACGGTGCTAGGTGGTATGGTCGGGACCCAGCCGCTGCCGCCCCCTGCCGCCCGCCGGGCCCAAAGAGAGAGCAGACACCGCACACGTGGAGCGCAAGGCAGCGCGTTTATTTCAGATCATTGAGCTGCTTGGCTGCGCCTCGGTCCGCGGCCGCGCCTAACGGTACTTGGAGGTCAGCTCGGCGGACACGGCGACCAGGAACTTGTCCAGGGAGACGTGCACCTCGGGGGTGAGCAGGCTGGGGTGATGGATCGCCACCACCACCAGGAAGCAGTGGCTCAGCAGCTGGAAGGCAAAGCAGGCGGGTGAGGAGAGCCGGAGGGGGCGCCCAGGGCTGCCCGAGCCCATCTCAGCCACCCGGCACCGTCCTTCCGGGGGATGCCTCCCGTCCCGGGCGATCGAGCGGTCGCCCTGTTACCCAGTGGGGCGAGGGGGGTAGCGGGCTCAGATCCGGGTGAGGGGGCAGAGGGCTGGGAGAAGGGGAGACAATAGCGGGCTCAGACCCTGAAGGGGGAACAGCAGCGGGCTCAGAGGGGTCAGGACTAGCGGGCTTGGGGGGCACTAGCCGGCTTGGGGGCTGAGACTAGCGGGCTCGGGGGGGGGGGAACCCGAGATCTGGAGGGGGAACCCGAGGGCTCGGGGCGGGTTGGGGGGGCAGTATTTCTCCCGGCCGCTCACTTTGAAGTTGACTGGATCCACACGCAGGTTCTTGGCGTGCAGCTCGCTCAGCCGGTTCAGAGCCGAGGCCATGTCATCGATGTGGGCGACTGCGTCCCCAATGGCGCTCAGCACCTTCTTGCCGTGGGTCCGGATCTGGGAGGAGCCGTGGTGCAGGTCGAAGTGGGCGAAGTAGGTCTTGGTGGAGGGGTATGAGGTGAACATCCTGCAAAGCAGAAGCGGGGTGAGTAGCCGGGCGTGGGGGGCCGCAGGCGGGGCGCGGCGCGCCAGGGCCAGGGGGCAACAGCCTTACCTCTCCAGGGTCTCGGCGCCATAATCGTCCAGGTGGCTGCCCACCTTGCTCCAAATGGCCTTCACATTGGTCTTGTCGCACGCGGTCAGCACCATGGTTCCAGCTGCGCTGCGCCGATCCCTCCAGGGTGCCCGCCCCCAGCCCCCGACGCCCTTATATCCCGTCCCCGCGGCCCGCCCCGCCTCGCCCATTGGCTGGCACCGCGCCCTGCGCCGCGGAGAGGGGCCCCCCGGGCCCTGCGCACGACAGAGGGCGCCCGGCCAAAGCAGGGTTCAGGGGCAGGCTCACGCCCCTCTGGCCCCGGGAGCGGAGCGCTTCCGCGGGGAGACGCCGCAGAGATCGCCTGGCCGGCTGCACACTGGGCTGAGCCGAGAGCTGTCCAGAGTGCTGGGCTCCTCCGCTTTGGCCGGAGCCTACGGGGCAATCTGGGGCGCCCATGGTGCGGGGGGGGGGCTCTGCCCACAGAGGCGGCGAGTTGCCCTCCGGACAACACGTCTCCGCCCGAGAGTGTCTCATCCGTGAACCCTTCCTACCTCAGCCCTGCAGGCCTCTGCGCGCCTGGCGCTGCTAAAGGAAAAAGTAACATAGAGCCAATGGGGCAGGTCTCCCATACACTGCCCCCCCCACTGCCCTTCACGCGCTGTACCCTGAAACACAGCACCCCCTGAAAATAGCGCCCCCCACTGTCCTTCACACGCTGCCCCAGAAACACAGCACCCCCCCTACTGCCCTTCACACCTGCCCCTGAAACACAGCACCCCCTACTGCCCTTCACACCCTGCCCCTGAAACACAGCGCCCCTACTGCCCTTCACACGCTGCCCCTAAAACACAGCGCCCTCCACACGCTGCCCCTGAAACACAGCACCCCCTACTGCCCTTCACACCTGCCCCTGAAACACAGCGCCCTACTGCCCTTCACACGCTGCCCCTAAAACACAGCGCCTCCACACCCTGCCCCTGAAACACAGCACCCCTACTGCCCTTCACACCTGCCCCTGAAACACAGCGCCCTTCTGCCCTTCACACACTGCCCCTGAAACACAGCGTCCCCACTGCCCTTCACACGCGGCCCCTGAAACACAGCACCCCCCCTCCCCTTCACACACTGCCCCCTGAAACATAGCGCCCTCCCCACTGCCCTTCACACACACTGTCCCCTCCAAAGAACACAAGCATGGCCTTACTGGGCCAGATCCATGGTCCATGTAGCTCAATATTGTGACTTGTCACAATGGCCAGTGCCAGATGCTCCAGAGGGAGAGAACAGATCAAGGCAATTATTAAGTGATCCATCCCTATCCTCCTCTCCTGGCCCCTGGCTTAGGGATACTAGAGCATGGGGTTGTGCCCCTACCATCTTGGCCAGTGGTTCTCAGACTGTTGTGTGGGTGACCCCTTTCACACTGCAACCCTCTGAGTGGGACTGCCCTTATAAAGTGAAATTACTTTTTTATATTTAGCACTATTATAAATGCTGGAGGAGATGTGGAGTATTGGAATATTGTGTCCAGTTCTGGGCACTACATTTCAAGAAAGTTGTGGAGAAATTGAAGAGGGTCCAGAGAAGAGCAACAAAAGTGAAGAAAGGTGTAGAAAACATGAGCTATGAGGCAAGGCTGAAGGAATTGGGCTTGTTTAGTTTAGAAAAGAAAAGACTGAGAGGGGACATGATAGCAGTTTTCAAGTATCTAAAAGGATATTACAAGGAGGAGGGAAAAAAATTGTTCTCCTTGGCCTCTGATGATAAGACAAGAAACAATGGACTTAAACTGCAGCAAGGGAGGTTTAGGTTGGACATTAGGAAAAACTTCCTAACTGTCAGGGTCGTGATACACTGGAATAAATTGTCTAGGGGTATTGTGGAATCTCCATCATTGGAGATATTTAAGAGCAGGTTGGATAGACATCTATCAGGGATGGTCTAGACGATGCTTGGTCCTGTCATGAGGGCAGGGGACTGGACTATTCGATGACCTCTTGAGGTCCCTTTCAGTTCTAGTATTCTATGATTCTGATTCTATGGAATGTGCAGTGGAGGCTGACTGCTCCCGACCCCCCACATAAAAACCTCCTGACCCTCTGAGGGGTTTCAACTCCCATTTGAGAACCCCAGATCTTGGCTAACGATGGACCTTTCCTCCATGAAATTCCCTAATTATTTTTCCAGCCATTTATGCTTTTGGCCTTCGCATCATCCCCTGGCAAGGAGTTCCACAGGGTGACTGTGCCTTGTGTGAAGAAGTGCTTCCTTTTGTTTATTTTAAAGTTGCTGCCTCTTAATACCATTGGGTGGTCCCTGGCTTGTGGGCTACGTGAAGGCATACATCATGCTTCTTTCTCCACACCAGTCATGACGTTGTGAACCTCTATCATATTCCCCCCTTAAGTTGTCTCCTTTCTAAACTGAAAAGTCCCAGGCTTTTTAATCTCACCTTATATGGAAGCTGTTCAATGTCCCTCCTCATTTTTGTTGCCCTCCTCTGTACTTTTTCAAGGTTTTGTGTGTGTGTTGTTTTTGTTTGTTTGTTTTGGTGATGTGGTGACTAGAACTACATGCGGTCTTCAAGTGCGGATGTACCATGGTTTTCCATAGAGGCATTTTGATATTTTCTGTCTAATTACCTTTCATAATGGTTCCTAACACTTGCAGCTCTTTTGACTGCTGCTGCACACTGAGCAGTAGTTTTCAGAGAGCTATCCACAATGACTGGAAGAGCCCTTTTTGGATTGGTGACAGCTAATGTAGCCCCATCATTTTGCACGGATAGTTGTTTTCCACGTCTCAACACTGAATTTCATCTGCAATGTTGTCCATCTACCCAGTCACCCAGTTTTGCGAGATCCCTTGAGGGGCACTGGAAGAATTTGTATAGTGGGGTGCTGGGAACCACTGAACCAAGCTGGAAATCCTGTATATGATGGAAACTACTTCAAGCCAGGGGCCATGAAAGTCCCTCCAGCACCTTTGGATCCCTTTTCACAGCTAGCTTTGGACAGTATCATGAGTAATTTTGTATCGTCTGCAGGCTTTGCCACCTTGCTCTTTATCCCTTTTCCCACATGATGTATGAGTCTGTTGAACAGCACTGGTCCCAGTAAACCCCATGACTTACCCTGCTCCATTGTTAAAAATGACCATTTATTCCTACCTTTTGTTTCCTGTCTTTTAACCAGTTAGTGATCCAGGAGCGGACCTTTCTTATTCCACTGTGCCCGCCACAGTCCCTCCTCACACACTCCCCCCAATGCTGCCCTCACAGCCCTGCCCGGCCACACACACTGCCACCCTGATGCTGCACCGTCACACACATTTCACACACACACTCGGCCCTTCGTACACACATTTCCCTAGAGTTCTGCCTGAGCCAGTGCACAGCTGACTCCCAAAGGGAGAGGCTGGTCCACAGGACACACATTATGGCAGGGGCTGTTTTAAATGGGGATTAAAATGCTGAGCAAGGATGCTAGATGGAGAGCCTTGGGGCTTTTCGTCTGAAAAACAGAAGCCATTCTCCCCTCCGTACAGATTTCCTGGTGGGAACAAAGGTGGAAGCTTCAGAACAGTTGTGGTTTGTCCCAGTCACTCACCAGTCTGAGCAGTTTGGCGTGCACAGTGTGTCAGATTTCTGAGTCTCTGAATGATGGGACTCAAACTTCCCAAGTGCTTAGTGACAGTGATGAATGACAGTAGTGCCTGGATGTCCAAGTAACACATTTCACCTCACCAGTGCACACTCCTCCCAACCAAGCGGGTGAGGCATGTTAGTTCTAGCTGTAGATTAAGAAGCAGGAGGCCCAGAGAGATTAGAGCCAACGCTGCAGCTCCTGATCTCAATGAGAGTGTGGCTATAGACTGCAAAGTGTCCAGGGCTGGGCCCTGAGTGCCTTGCCCCAGGTGACCCAGAAATAGGAGTAAGACGCCTGGTCTCCTGGTCCCCCCAGAGCTTGCCTTCGCCACGCAGCCTGCTGTGTGTGTGTGTTCTGGCAGATAAAGGCACACCCTGCAGCCCAGGTGCTCCCCCCTCCCCCCCCACACACACACCACACAGCTGTTCCAGGCACCCCCTTTGTCTTTTTCTCCTCAATTCTGGCCAGTCCCTTTTGGAGTAGAGAAGCCCCAAAGTGTTTAATCTAAACTCTGCTCCCCCCCGCCCCCTCATTCCTGGGAGTGGCCCCTAGCATCTCCCAGGAGTTCTTAGTTCATTTTCTTGACCCCATTTAGCATTAGCCAGAAGGACACTGTGTAGGAGCTGCACACCTCCTCAGACCCACCTCTACACCATTACCATGAGTCTAATCTTGCTCCACTGGGGCCCAAAACTGTGCTGGCTGACAGGAGCTGGCAGTCCCAGCCAGGTCCCCACATGGGGCCAGCAGTCAGTAGAAAAGGGCTGACTCATCTGGGTCTGTTCCTGAATGTGTTAATGACCTATGCTAAACAGTTTGTTCCACCTTGTCTTTAGCTGGGATGCTCTGAGCGCCTTTCCCAGCTGGGACCAGGAGCTCTGGAACAAGCTCCAAAACACATGAAGTTGAGCCAGTAAAAGGTAGCATCTCCCCTCCTTTGTCTCTCTCAAAACTGGCACCCGTTTTTACTGACAGAACCAACAAGTTAGGAAATAAAGTGCTACATAGTCCTGTTTTTTTGTTTTAGGAAATAAAGATTTTCTTTGCCCCCTGTTGGTTGCCTTTCTTGTTGGCGTTTTTGGTTTCCTTGCCGCACATTCACAGCCAGTGGTCTAGCAAAAGACATTGCAAGTCAGTTCTCCAGCTAAGAGGGGCCCTTTTGACATAGTTGCCTCCCCCTGCCCCTGCATGCTTTTAGTTTTGCATCAGCTGCGTCCTCCTGAGGGAAGTGTCCTTGTTCCTGTCCCTGAGCAGGTCCGTGTATTTCTCTCTGGAAAGGTGCCACCTCCCTTTGGGATTAGAGAACAATGAAATTCCTGCAGTTTCTCAAAGCTGGTGGACAGGGCATTGTTTGGTGGGCCAAACGGTGATGCTTTGGCCTCTAACCCCAGCCCCACTTAATCTTTCCCGGGTTGCAGGGTTATTTCTCATGGACCACTGGTGAGGGAGGCGATTTCCTTAGGACAAGTTCATCCCCTCCAGCCCACCCTCTACTGCAATGAGACGCAGAGACAGCTGCAGGGTTGGCATCTTTATTGGGTCTGAGCACAGCAGGGTGCATGGGAACCCGCTGGAGCCAGCCGCTCACCGGTACTTCTCGGCCAGCACGGTGGAGACAGCGGCCATGAACTTGTCAAAGGCCACATGCAGCTCCGGGGTGTACTCCGCACCCAAGTGCACGGCCAGCACCACCTGGAAGCAGTGGGACAGCAGCTGCAAAGCAAAGCGCACCCGGTCAGCCAGCCCCAGGGAGTGCCCAGGACAGCCCGCACCACCCTGGGGAGAGGAAAGGGGGGCTGAGCCCACACCAGCCCCAAAGAGGAGAAACGGAAAACGGGGGGAGAGGGGGGTGAGCCCGCACACCCACATGGACACAGAAGGGAGGGGCTGAGCCTGCACCCCCCCAGACAGGGAAAACGGGGGGCTGAGCCTGCACCCTCCACACAGGGAAGAGGGGGCTGATCATGCACCCTCCGCACAGGGAAGAGGGGGGCTGAGTGCGCACCCCCACACACAGCGAAGGGGGGGGGCTGAGCCGCACTCCGTCTCCCCCGACAGGCAAAGGGGGGCCTGAGCCCGCAGCCCCTCACTTCCCCAACTCTCCCCCGGCGCTGGCCTGCTCTTGCCTTGAAGTTGACCGGGTCCACCCGCAGGTTGTAGGCATGCAGGTCGCTGAGGTCAGAGAGCGCCTTGCTGAGGTTGTCCATGTGATGCACCGCGTCGCCCAGGGCGGTCACCACCTTCTTGCCGTGGTGGCGGATCTGCTCCGAGTTGTGGTGCAAGTCGAAGTGCGGGAAGTAGGTCTTGGTGCTGGGGTAGACGGTGAACATCCTGCGGGGGGACAGACGTGAATCCCGGAGGCCCCCGGCGCTTCGCCCGCCCTGGTGCCCGGGAACGCCGCCCCGCGGCAGCCCCGCGCCCCCCATCGCCCCAGGAGCTGAGGAGCCCTGCGTCCCCCCATCGCCCAGGGGAGCCCCGCGACCCCGCATCGCCCCAGGAGCTGAGGAGCCCCGCGTCCCCCCATCGCTCAGGGGAGCCCCGCGTCCCCGCATCGCCCCAGGAGCTGAGGAGCCCCGCGTCCCCCCATCGCTCAGGGGAGCCCCGCGATCCCGCATCGCCCCAGGAGCTGAGGAGCCCCGCGTCCCCCCATCGCCCAGGGGAGCCCCGCGACCCCGCATCGCCCCAGGAGCTGAGGAGCCCCGCGTCCCCCCATCGCTCAGGGGAGCCCCGCGCCGCAGTCCCGCAGCGCAGCTGGGTCACCCCGGCCCGGCCCCACCTCTCCAGGGCCTCGGCTCCGAAGTCCTCCTGGTGGCCCTGCACCTTTTCCCAGGCTTGCAAGATCAGCTGCTTCTCGTCGGAGGTCAGCATGGCTGCGGCTGGCTGTGCGCTGCTGGCTGTCCGGGCCGCTGGCCTCTGCCGCCCCCTTTATAGCGCTGCCCGCAGCCCTCCCCCGGGCCCGCTGGGCCGGCCCTGATCTTATCCCCAGCCAGCGGCCGGCTGCCGGCCAGGCGGGGGAGGCACCACAGGACGGGGCAGTCACCGCCTTCCCAAGTGGACGCGCCAGGACGCGGAGCGCAGCCCGGACTCCTCTCCCGGGAGCCTGGCGAGCCCAGCCCGCGGGGCCAGCCAGGCCACGGGGCGGGGAGCAGCCCACACGCACCGAGCTGTCGGGGCGTCCTCCGCAAAACACCCACCGTCCCCTCCCTCTGCCCCGGCGCCCCGACTAGCGCCAGCCCGCTCCCAACACCCGGCTGTAGCCGCTAACAGCCCCGGGGAAGTTCCCTACGGGGGCCAGCCTGGACTGGTCTGCATGTGGCGGAGCGTCCCAGAAGCTGGCCTCTTTGCCCACAAGGGGCTTAGCACAGTCCTCAGAGCCCTCTCCTGACCCCAGGGCGGACCCGGTTCCATGGAAGCCAGCGGAGGTACTAGGGTGAACAGGAGGAGCAGAATTCGGCCCATCTCCTGCCCTTTGGTTGTGCCTCACTTCCCTTGGATATTTCCATCCTGCCTGGGAAATGCACTTGAACTTCTCAAGCTGCCCTGTATCTGTTTGTTTAGAGATTTCAATCTCTCATTGATTCATCAGCTGCAAGGCCAGGAGGGACCATTAGATCATCCAGTCTGGCCTCTTGAATGGATCAGGCTTTAAGGAGCAAGCTGTTGGTTCTGGCTTTCTCTGCTAGCTAAAAGAGCCCTTAGTCGAGGAAGACCACCGTAAGCCTCTGTGGAAAAGGAGGCAAAACCCATAATCTTCTACAGGAAAGATTCACTGCAGAAAGAGTAACATCCAGAGGTCCCTTCCAGTCCTAGTATTCTATGATTCTATGTTTATTGCTTCCCCCTACTCCATAATTCTCCCTTCACCCTTTGGGAGTCAACAGGACAGTATGTCAAATTCAGTTTGGGCATGAGGCAATGGTTCATTTTTAATTGCATTTGCTGGATTGAGACTACAAAACTAGGGCTTTTGGTTGACAGGGGATTCTGCCAGGAGGGACCAAGAGAGGTTTGCACAAAGATTGAGGAAAAATGGCCGTTTCCTAGTAGCTAAACTGTTAGTAAATTTACAGCTGATTTTGGAATCACTTTATGAGGAATACAAACTGCAGGACACTATCAAAAATATCACCATTTCTGCCCTTTTGCTATATGGCCATTTGCTTATGCAGTTACAGTAATTAAATATGCAAATTCTGGTCTCTAAAGTGTATTTGTTGTGTTTCAAAGTCAACAGACCACTTAAATGGTTTAAAGTTTTCAAAGAGATTGTTTCCAACATTGGTTCACATTTGCAATGTTATTTTCACAGCTGTAAGGGCTATAAACTGCCTTTCCATGAAAACTTGTATTCTGCAGAATCTGTAGCTGTTGTGATGGACAATAGTGACAGTGGGTTCAAAAAAAGAACAAGGTAAGTTCAGGGAGGAGTGGTCCAGCGACAGCTATTAGCCAGGATGCTCAGGGATGAAACCCTACACTTTTAGAATAGAGAGGGGTAAATAACGGTGCCCCTCAGAGACTGTACTGGGACCCATGTTCCTCAACATATTTATAAATGACTTGGAAAAAAGTGTAAACAATGAGGTGGCAAAATTTGTGGATGACCATAAAGAGTTACAAAGGGACCTCACAAAACTGGGTGACTGGGCAACAAAATGGCAGAAGAAATGTAATGTTGATAAATGCAAAGGAAAATAATCTCAACTATACCTATATAAAACAATGGGGGTCTAGATTATCTGTGGCCACTCAAGAAAGAGATCTTGGAGTCATTGTGGATAGTTCTCAGAAAACAACTGCTCAATGTGCAACAGCAGACAAAAAAGCTCCCAGAATGTTGGGAATCATTAGGAAAGGGATAAATAATAAGAAACAAAATATCGTATTGCCTGTCTATAAATCCATGGTACACCCACATCTTGAATACTTCATGCAGTTCTGGTGGCCCCCATCTCAAAAAATATATATTGGAATTTGAAAAGGTACAGAAAAAGGCAACAAAAATAATTAGGGTTGTGGGACAGCTCCCATAGGAAAAGAGATTAATAAGACTGGGACTTTTCATCTTAGAAAAGAGACAGCTAAGGGGAGAGATGATAAAAGTCTATACAATCATGACTGGTGTGGAGAAAGCAGAATCATAGAATCATAGAACACTAGAACTGGAAAGGACCTCGAGAGGTTATCATGTCCAGTCCCCTGCCCTCATGGCAGGACCCAGTACCATCTAGACCATCCCTGATAGATGTCTATTTAACCTGCTCTTAAATATCTCCAGAGAGGGAGATTCCACAACCTCCCTAGGCAACTTATTCCAGGATTTAACCACTCTGACAGTTAGGAAGTTTTTCCTAATGTCCAACCTAAACCTCCCTTGCTGCAGTTTAAGCCCATTACTTCTAGTCCTATCCTCAGAGGCCAAGGAGAACAATTTTTCTCCCTCCTCCTTGTGATACCCTTTTAGATACCTGAAAACCTCAATCATGTCCCCTCAGTCTTTTCCTTTCCAAACTAAACAAGCCCAATTCTTTCAGTCTTCCTTCATCAGTCATATTCTCTAGACCTTTAATCTTTCTTGTTGCTCTTCTATGAACCGTCTCCAATTTCCCTACATCTTTCTTGAAATATGGTACCCAGAACGGGACACAATACTCCAATTGAGGCCTAATTAGTGCAGAGTAGAGTGGAAGAATGACTTCTCGTGTCTTGTTCACAACACTCCTGTTGTTGTTTTGTAACAGCGTCACACTGTTCACTCATATTTAGCTTGTGGTCCACTATGACCCCCAGATCCTTTTCTGCCGTACTCCTTCCTAGACAGTCGTTTCCCATTCTGTATGTGTGAGACTGATTGTTCCTTCCTAAGTGGAGCACTTTGCATTTGTCCTTATTAAACTTCATCCTATTTACCTCAGACCATTTCTCCAGTTTGTCCAGATAATTTTGAATTATGACCCTGTCCTCCAAAACACTTGCAACCCCTCCCAGCTTTGTATCATCTTCAAACTTAATCATCTGTACTCTCTATGTCAATATCTAAATCATTGATGAAGATATTGAACAGAACCGTTCCCAAAACAGACCCCTGTGGAACCCCACTTGTTATGCCCTTCCAGCAGGATTGTGAACCATTAATATCTACTCTGAGAACGGTTATCCAGCCAGTTATGCACCCACCTTATAGTAGCCCATCTAAGTTGTTTTTGCCTAGTTTATTGATAAGAATATCATGCGAGACTGTATCAAATGCCTTACTAAAGTCTAGGTATACCACGTCCACCGCTTCTCCCTTATCCACAAGACTCGTTATCCTATCAAAGAAAGCTATCAGATTGGTTTGACATGATTTGTTCTTTACAAATCCATGCTGGCTGTTACCGACCACCTTATCTTCCAGATGTTTACAGATGAATTCCTTAATTACTTGCTCCATTATCTTTCCTGGCACAGAAGTTAAACTGACTGTCTGTAGTTTCCTGGGTTGTTCTTATTTCCCTTTTTATAGATGGGCACTATATTTGCCCTTTTCCAGTCTTCTGGAATCTCTCCTGTCTTCCATGATTTTCCAAAGATGATAGCTAAAGGCTCAGATACCTCCTCTATAAGGTAAATCAGGAAACGCTATTTACTCCTCATATTAAAAGAACGAGGGGATCAAACAATGACATTAATAGGCAGCAGGTTTAAAACAAACAAAAGGAAGCATTTCTTTGTACAGTGCACAATCAACCTGTGGAACTCTTTACCAAAGGATTTTGTGAAGGCCAAGACTATGAGCTTATCTTCACTTACCCAAGAGCAATCTCCCAGGGTTCGATTATGCAAGTCTAGGAAGGACCTGTTAAATTGTCTTCTGATGGTGCACCCCCCCCCCCATTGACCCTGGTACTCCACTGGGTAGCGAGGATTAAGGGAAGTTGATGGGAGAGTTTCTCTCATTGACCTCCTGCAGTGAAGGTGCTGCAGAAATTCGACCTAAGGCACATTGACTCTAGCTACGCTATTCTTGTAGCTGGAGTGGTGTATCCTAGGTCAACTTTCTCTAATAGTGTAGACCTGGCCTATAATAGGGCTAAAAGCAGAAGTAGTTAATTTCATCAAAGATAGGGTGTCCCTACCATTTTCCAGAAGCTAGGAATGGGTGACACGGGATGGATCATTTAATGATTACCAGCCCTGTTCATTCCCTCTGAAGCACTTGGTATTGGCTACTGTCAGAAGGCAGGATAGTGGGCTACATGGACCTATGGCTGTTCTTATGTTCTGGGCATCCCTAAACCTCCGATGACCAGCAGTTGGCAAGGGAGGACAGGGGAATCACACTGTGTCTGAACACCCCCCTGAAGCTCTGGCACAGGAGACTTTTGGAGACAGGGATAGTGGGCAAAAGGAACTATGGTCTGACCCAGGCTAGCAGCTCTTGTGTTCTTATGTCATGGGAGCCACCAGGCTAGGCGGATGGCAAGCCTGGTCCAGAGGAACCACAAGCCACAAAATCAGCCTTCTTGCTTGTAGGGCCTCGTGAATAGCCCTATGTGTCTAAACCCCACACCGGTAGTGAAAGGGTTATGGGCGGACCAATAACCCAATTAGCCTATCCTGACACCTCAAGGAGGTATAAGGAATTAAGGATTAGACCCAGCTCCGAAGAGCCAGAGTGAATGATTGAAGGAATGGCCAATAAGGCAAGACTGAGAGGAGAGCTACCATAGGGCGTGTATACCTTGGGGCTGGCCCTGAGGGGAGAAGGTAGTAGGGATGAAGGAAGCTGCCAGAAAGGCTCAGGAGCCACTGAAAGGGATGCCCTTCAGCAGCAGAGCAATGAGAGCCGTGGACTTATGCTCAAGACTGCCCGTCTGGGAGCCACATGCAACACTTCTATTTACTCTTTTTTCATCATAGATGAAGAACCAGAGGACATTGAACTGAAAGGTAACACATTGGAAACCAATACCAGGGAATGGGGGGTTTTTTTTTGTTTTTTGTTTTGCTTTGCACAGTTAGCCTGTGGAACTCATTGCCACAAGATCTCGTTGAGGCCAAGAGCTTTCCAAATTCACAAATAATTAGGCACTTGCTTGATGGAGAAGCTACATTAGATAGGATCCCATTAGCACTAGCTCACAGGGGCACTGAATTTGCTTGAAATATAAATTCATAAAACAGAGCCAGCCCAGCCTCTGACATCCTGCTAGAGAACTTTCCTCTGCTTTGACACAGCATCCCAGCTACACTTGCACTTCAGTGGCGTTGTCTAGCCGGGTAACTCAGTTGCGGGGGGGTGTCAGACACTGTCAGCCTGGCTCAGCTCAAGGTTCTCTTAAACAAGGACCCTGCCTCTGGCAATGATAAACAGCAACATGTACAAATATCCCTGCAGTGGTGTTTCTGAAATAGCATGTCCCCCCCTATACCCTCTCATTAGAGATTGGCTTATTCCCTGAAGTAACAGGGTTATGTCTTAAAATGGTGGGCTTTGGGGAGTCTATCTAATGTAGCTTCTCCATCAAGGAAGTGTCTAATTATCTGTGAATTTGGGCAAGCTCTGGCCTCAATGATATCTTCTGACAATGAGTTCCACAAGCTAATTGTGGGGAAAAAATAGTTCTTGTATTGGTTTTAAATTTGCTACCTTTTAGTTCAGTGTCCTCTGGTTCTTCTTCTATGATGAAAAAAGAGTAACTAGAAGTGATTAGGTGTTGTATGTGGATCTCGCTATCTGTGGAGACCCCTTAGCATCTTGCAGGGAACGTCAGAACACCCTTCCCATTATGAACAACAATGTATGGCTGGAGCCAGTGAATATTAAAGCACAGAGACAAGAGTGGCCAATTAGAATATTTATTGGCTTTTTGCTTAGGACAACACCCAGGTGTAGGGATTCATGAAGCGTGCATGATGAAGGGTGGGCATCCCGCTCTGAGATGCCTGGCCCCTGCTCTCCTAGGAGACAGTTTATCTATACTTCTCAGTCAGCACCGAAGAAATCTGGGACAGGAACTTGTCCAATGCAGCATGAACTTCCGGGGTGAAGTCGTTGGGAAAGTGGGCGGCCAGAGAGCACAGAATGCAATGGGAAAGCAGCTGCAAGAGAAAAGAACAGGAGGAAATCACATGGAACTGCCTGAAATAACACTCCTCTGCCTGCTGGGAGCCTGAAAAACCAAGCTGGAGTCTCCTTGCCAGGTAGAGTCTCCTCTAGTGGGTATGAGCTACCGACTGAGAAATCCACCTTTTAGACCAGAGAGAAGTCATTGCTTAACATTGCTCCTCTTCCTTGTCCACCAAAGGGGACTATAAAGTAACCAGGAATAATCCTTGCACATACAGAAAGCTTTTCATGCAGGAGCCTGAGTCCTTGGCCAAGCACAGTCAGTATCATTCTCCCCATTTTTGATGGGGGCACAAAGATGTGATGTGAACTGTCTAAGATCACAGTGGCCCACAGACCTTGGTTGTGGGCAGGAGGGACTGAACCTGTAACCTTAGGGGTGAAAGCCATGTGCTTCTACAGCATGAACTAAAAGCCAACCAGCTCTTGGCTAACACTGTAGAGCAGCCTTCACTCTCCCTTGCCAATGATCTCAGTGCATGGCGGCTAGGTCCATCAATGGCTAATAGCCAAGCTGGGCAGGGACAGTGTCCCTAACCTCTGTTTGCCAGAAACTGGAAATGAGCGACATGGGGTGGATCCTTTGACAATTGCCCGTTCTGTTCATTTCTTCTGGGGCACCTCGCATTGGCCACCTCAGGAAGACCGGATACTGGGCTAGACGGAGCTTTTGTCTGACCTGTGTGGCCCTTCTTATGTTCACTCACCTTGAAGTTCACTGGGTCAACTCGGAGGATGTAGGCATGCAGCTCACTGAGTGTGGCCAGGGCACCTGTAATGTTATCGATGTTCTTGGTAGCCTCCCCAATAGCACTCAGGACCTTGGAGCCATGGCCATGAAGCTGAGCAGAACCTTGGCTGAGATCGAAATGAGGGAAATAGGTCTTGGTCTGGGGGAAGCCCGAAAAAAGCCTGGAAGAGAACATTAGAAATGACTTCAGTAATGGAAATTGCACCAAGCAGCTGATACAGCCCTGAGTCAGGGAGGCCAGGACCCTGGATCAACACTCACTCCTGCTCTTCTCGTCCAAAACACTGGAACTGGAAAAAGAATGGATTAGAGAAATGCTCCCTAGACTGTTAGTATTTGACTGTACCCTGTGCTGAAATGGGGCTGGAATAGTCAAACGTTACAGGCCAGCAGTTCTACAGGAGTGGTTTGTAACCTTATTTCTTTGTTTTAGGAAAAAAGTGATAGACCAAATTCATCCCTGGTGTTTACAGTTGTAAATCAATGGAGTCTCACCAAGAATTCTTGACTAAGCCATGTTTAGATTTACATGCTGAAAAGTATTTTACAAGCATTTTAAACTTACTTTCTTCTTTGAGCTAAATAACCTAATACTTCCCCACAGTCATCCTCATCCTCTGTAGTATATTTTCTTCAGCAGAACCAAATTGCATTTCCTAATGATAGCAGAATCTATAGTGAATACTCTCTATAGTCAGATATTTCATTGTCCAGAATCTTTGCTTCAATCAGTATAAGTGAAGCTTACATAGCCAAAAAGGGCCGTTAAAAGATTTAAAATTAACTGCTTGAATATCACAAACCTGGGACTAGTCTTCACCTGAAGAAACCAAATATAGTTCCATTGTTTCCCAGGTTCTTTCCTTCCCTTTGTATCAGCTTGTTTAGACAATTAGCTGTGGATGGATTTTTAGTGGAAGGAGTACAGAGCTCTTCGGATATAAAGTGAGTCACCCCCAAACTTCAGCTGGTTCATTTGAAATGTGATGTTTGGGGAAAATGTCCCCTTTACTTAACATACATTTCACATAATACTTAAAATCCATTAGTCCTGGCTCTGCCAATAAAAGGCTGGCTAGTTGTATTTACAGCAAACCTCCCATGACCCTACAAGCCTATGTGGTTTATAATGATATGCACTTCATGGGGGTGTCTACTTCCCCTGCTAATCTATTACACATCAAATGGAATGTTGAGACATGTTCCAAGCAACCTGCTTGAATACCCCATTGCAAGCACTGCCCTGTACTTGCCAATAGAAATTGCATCGTTTACATAATAACCCCCTCCCACATGCCTTTTCTTTTCATGTTCAGCTCATAACAGTGATAACCTTTGCACTCGGCATTATCTGGATATCAGTGGCAGTGTGGAGTCACTCTCCGGAGCTCCGCCCAGCTGGCATCCATGGAAAGTGAATAAAACAGGATATTCTTTCTTTTGGGGTTTGAAATCATCCAGCAGGATTGGACAGCAGGGATATTATTCTCTGTTGAACTCCATAGAGTGTTAGAGTAATTTCTATAGAGCGCTGCTGCATTCTACAGGGCTTTCCATGAGGGTTATTCTCCAAGAAAAGCTGAGGCCCTCAATCACCAATGTTTGAAGGATACCCTTAAAATCTGCCCGCTCAAGGGTGCCCATCATTGTCTCTGATTTCCCCAGGCTTCTGAACTACAGACCCACATTCATCCCTGGCACAAACTTTACCCCCGAGTGAGTCCACCAGGCTGAAATCTGAGACAGGCCCACAGAATCTAAGCAAAGATAGCGCATCACTTACCTCTCCAGTGACTCGGCCCCAATGGCATTAGCATGGGCAGCGACCTTTGCCCAAATGGCAACCACTGCCACCTTCTCAGCTTGAGTCAGAGTCATCGTTGCTGGGGGGTTGTGAGATCAGCCTCCTTGCAATGGTCACTCGGACAGGCCTGTGCTGATCGTCCTCACAGCCCCCCTTATAAAGGGGACGGAGAGAGCAGAACTTGGCAGCTGTCCATTGCCATTGGTCACTTCTGGGGCCCACCCCGTGAGGTGGGGCTCTCTTATCTCCTTGGGAAACAATCCTTGTCCTGCTCTGGACTGTCCACTGGAAGGCTTTATCATTTTCTCACATCTTAACGCAGCAGTGTGGTGGCCTGGGGAAATGAACCGGCTGCAGGGGCAGAGATGAGCAAACAGACAGTACTGAGAATCGTAATGACAAGGTGGAAAACACCACGCCTAAGAGCAAGGAGGGAATCATCCACGTGTTTTACAGATGTGCTAATAGGCTTGGAGAGAAGTGACTGCAGTGACAGGCCACTGCTTTTCAGGGAATACATGGGGACAGAGCAGGGTGTGCTAAGTGTACACTGTGGATGAAATCCTGCCTGCACTGAAGTCAATGGGAGTTAACCCTGTATTGCTCCTGCAAAGTATTATTCACAAGTAATTTACCATTACTACATAGCACTAGCTACAAAAAATGACACCACTTCAGATTTAAAAACATCTCATGAAAGCAGCAGTATTTTGTATCAACACACACAAACACACACTCACTCACATACACATCTTGCTGGGTTGAGTAGGGTTCTATGTGTATGTGGAGGGGCATATGTAACCCACGCATCTAGGGTGGTTCACTGTCCCATGTAGTGGCACGCAGATCTCTTATAGAAAGAGGTAAGAACAAGGGAGTGCTACAGCTTAAGCTGAGAGCCAGCTGGCTTTGTTGCTCAAGTTGTAAAGGCTCCTATATCGAGGTCTCAGGTTCAAGTCTGCCTGGTGGTAGTTACATATATATGCAAAGTATTATGATGTATTAACTACATATCTCAGAATGCTTTCCATCTCAAGGCCTCTGGACCACACTGCCTGCATATGAGTAGTCCTGTGGCACCTTAGAGACTAACAAAAACATATACAGTGAAACCTTTGTTATCCGGCACTCGGTTAACCAGAAAACTTTGTTAACCAGCATTGCCCCCAGCCACAATACTGTCACATCTTCAGGTGCACAGGCCTGGCTTGGTTTACCATGATTGGCTTAACAATGTTTTATTTAAGAGGTACTAATCATCTTTAACTCAAAATAGAAATGTGAGACCAACTGCCTCACACTACAAAACTACCAATATTAAAAACTTAAGTTTTACTATTATTGTCCATTGGTTTTCCTAGGTTGATGGGACCCTCAGATAAATGAAATTTTTAGATAACCAGAACACCCTAATCCCCGAGTGTGCCGGATAACACAGGTTTTACTGTACATAGCATCATGGGCTTCTTCAGATGAGCTTGAATGGAAGAAAAAAAATCATTGGTGTATATGCATCTCTCTAGAGCTCATGGCTGGAGTACTTAATTCTTCAGGTCTTTCATTCCTCGATGTATAATTCTGACGATTGTTTATCTATATGGAGGGATAGCAGAGAAGGCCCCAAGTAGGGGCTGGGAGCCTATTGTGCTGGATGCTGTACTAAAACACAGGAGGACATGGAAGAGCTTATGGTCTAAATACATAGAAATAAGCGAGGCACGGGGGGTGGGAGAGGAGGGTGACTGAACAAGGGGATGGCTGGCTTATGTCTAGATTCACTAGGCAGCCAAGAGAGGCTGGGGGAATTGCCAGGCCCTGCAGTTAGACACAGTTTCAAAGAACTGCCCCTCCAGAGAAGAAGGCTTGTGTGTTTGCAAGAAGGAACCCCTTGTCCCTGTGCCTGCGACACAGGCTACAGCAGACCCATCTGCCACCAAGATTAAGGGTATGTCTACACTTCAGCGTTATTTCGAAATATCTTATTTTGAAATAGTTAATTCGAAATAAGTTATTTTAAAATAACACGTCTACACACAAAATGCATTTCAAAATAGCGTTTTGCTATTTCGAAATAGCACGTCCACACTGAGTGGATGCTGAATCGCATTTAAGGCAGGCCGGAACCAGGCCCAGCAGGCCATCAGGTCAGGAGTTACTTTGTGTGGCTGCTGCCTGAGGCTATCTGAGGCCTGTGCTTAAAGGGACCCCCCCGGACAGCCGGTTCTCAGGTTTCCCTGCTTGCTTGCCTACCTCGATGAGGGACAGCAAAGCATTTTGTCTCTGCGTGCTCTGGTTGCCCGCACTCAGGACATCACAGCACTCTGCAACACGGAGCCAGAGCTGCCCCATGGCACTCTGGTGCTTCTCGTGGATGCGTTGCTGTGAGCCTGGCTGCACTTTCTGCAGGCTGCCATCCGGGAGGTCCATCGGGGGGCTGTCAGTATCCAGGAGGCCCTGCGGGAGAGCGTCCACCCCGAGGAGCACTAAGAGCCTCCCTGGTCTGCCCCACTGGGGGCTTGTGCCTCATTCCTCCCTCATGTCCTTCTACTTACCCCTCCCTAAGCCCCCTTCCTGATGTCAAATAAAATACACATATTTTCATGAACACAAACTCTCTTTATTTAACAAAACGGGGGGAGGGGGATGAAACTCTGGTGAGACTGGGGAAAGGAGGCAGGAGAAGGGAGAAGAGAGGGTGGGAGAAGAGACGGGGAAACCCAGGAGGAGGGAGCTGGAAGGGGGAAGCAAGAGGAAGAAGGGGAAGGGGAAGCTCAGGGCTCAGAGTTGGGGGTCTTGCCGGAACAACTTGATTTTCATGCGAACCTGCTCCTGGGTTTGCATGTGGCCTTTGGTGGCCAGGCTGGCAGCTATCCTGCCATAGACGGCTGCGTTCCTCTGTCTAGTGCAGTGATCATGGATGTTGGGGGCATCCCCTGCAAACCTGAATAAGGTCCATGATCTCCACACAGGACCAGGAAGGCACCCGCCTTCTCCGGGCCCTGGCAGGCTCCTGGGAGCTGGCAGACTGCTCCTGGGGAGCGGTGGAGGCTGCCAGTGGCTTGCTGGCTCATGTTTTGGGGCCACTGGCTCAGGGGCAGGGGACTGCTGGCTCTGGGCTGGCAGGCTTGGAGCTGGCACAGGTACTGTGGCCAGAGTCTACCCCTTTAAGGGCTCCGGGGAGGGGGGGAGGGAGAGGAGTGTTCTTGGTTGGGGCTGGAGTGGCCACCAGGGCATCCTGGGAAGGCTGGAGGCCCCCTATTTCGAAATAAGTGTCTACACAGCACTTATTTCGAAATAGCTATTTCATTTGGCGTCATTCCTCGTGGAATGAGGTTTACCAAATTCGAAATAAGCGCTCCACTATTTCGAATTAATTTCAAAATAGTGGTTTGGCTGTGTAGACGCTAGGAAAGTTATTTCGAAGTAATGGCTGTTATTTTGAAATAACTTTGCTGTGTAGACATACCCTAACTTATGAAAGCAATGCACCCCGCTCCCCTGCAACCCGCCCAACTGACAGCAGGGCAGAGACAAGAAACTGCCCCAATCAGAGAAGAAACTTGGACCAATGACTGGCTAAAATGAACCCCCTTGCATCTTGGCCAAGTGGCAGACACAACTGCATATAGACAAGCCAGCCTTAACCGCTGCCCTTGCCCTTTCCCTAAATGGGGTTGGTGATCTGCAGAGATCTATAAGTTGGGAAGAGGGGCAGGTGTGAGGCCATAGAATCCACTCCACCTTGTTGAAAAGTCATGCGTCACCAGGAAACTGTCTGAACCACCAGGTCTTTGGGAAATACATTTAAACCTAATGGCTGCTGCTTTCTGGAGAGGGTAATTCTGCCTTGCAGGGGACATTTTCCAGGAAACTAGAGATGCTGGGGCCTTTTATGCATCTCAGAACTTGTCTAGATTAGGGATGCAATAGTATAGTGAATTAACCAATTAACCGATAAGCAAAAGCTTATCTGTTAATGCTATAGACTACATGCATTCCCTCCTGCGCCTTGCCAGTACACTTTTTAGCAGGCTGGCTCAGTCCTGGCTTGCACCGGGTCCGAGACCTACCCCTGCTGCGGCTCTGCATTTAAAATGTATTAGGAGCCAGGCGGGTAGGCAGCCCTGTTCAGTTCTGGCTCACACTGGGTCCGGGAGCTCAGTCCCCGGTGGACAAGAGCAGCTGCCAACCCACGCTGCTGCCTCTGTATCAGACAGGCAGCCAGTCCGCGAGGGGAGCTGGTTTTTAAACTGGCTCCCCTCACGTACCAGCTCCCGCCTAGCACTCCACACTGCTGCCTCTGATACAGAGGCAGCAGTGCAGTGTGGCAGCGGGCACACTGACTGCTGGCCTCGTCCCTGGGGACTATAGAACAGTCGAGTAACCGATAAGAATTCATGAGGTTAATCGACTATTCAATTAACTGATATTTAACCTCCCTAGTCTAGATTAGGGAAATCTCCACTGATTGTAGAACCATAGAACAATAGTGTTATAAAGGCATGGTTATTCCTGAGCACGCTTCTAATGGAGACACATTGCACCAAAAGTGGGGCTTTCCCCAGTGTTACGTAACCTGGAAGGGCTTGCCTACACTACAGGCTTTTGCAGTGTGACGCTGAACCAGTGCAACCCCAGTGTGGACGCTCTGTACTGCTGTGAAACCAGAGTCAAGCACCCAGAGTAATGTGTCTACCCTGGGGATTTGAACCATTGTGATTTCCCCAAACAAGGCAAGCTCTCATCTGGCTCCATTTGCTCTTCCAGCCAGATTATTCAGCCCTTCTTTAGCTGTGGTAGATGAGAATTGGAAGTGTTTCCCAGTCTTGGCTGCTAGCCAGGGACGTCCTTAGGATTTATGGGCCCTATGCTGTAATATTAAACTGGTGTCGCTAAACCCAATGGCAGCTGGGAGAGGAGATGATTTTTTAGAGAGGTGATTTTAGAGTCTTCAGCAACACACTAAAGAACTATTTTTAAAGCAAATTATAAACTGAGGTCCTGACGACTCACATAGTACGTTCAGAAACTGACAATATGTACTTGGGAATGCCTGTTAAATGGCTTCATTACCACTTGAATGGCTCTTTCCCAGGTTCCAGGTTCTGCTAATAAGACTGGCAGGTCTTCTCGCTTTTAAGTTAACTGGATCCTCTCAGAAGGAAGCAAAGCCACAGAATGGGGATAGGACGAGGTGGGTGGACATTAAGACCCAGTGGTGCCCCACATTTTCAGATGCCCTGATCTGCTGCGTATTTTGTGCATGGGTAAGGATGGCCCTGCTAGCTTCCATGCACCACTATTCATGGGCCCCTGCCACTGGCGAAGCAGTAAGCCCTGTGCCTATGCTGTGGCAAGCATTGGTCCTCAGGCCTCTGTAGGAGCATGGGAGGCTCTGCTACTCCCGGACAGCAGTATCCGATTAGCAGGTGTCTCCAGATAATGGTGAGGCAGGGTGCCCAGTAGGAGGTTTCCCTCTGGGAGCCCCACCAACAGGGACTAGTGCAGTGAAGGCTGGTGGCTTGAGTGTTTCCATTTTGATCAGGCTGCAGTTGACTCTTGACTCCCTTGCCTATTGGAATGGACATTTCCTCCAACTGGTCCCTGTCTCTGGGATTTTGCTGTAAGTCTGAGCCCTTTATGATGGCCATATTTGGGGCCAGGAAGGCATTTTTTCCTGGGTCAGATTGGCAGAGACTGTGCAGGTGGCGGGATAGGGGGGAATTTCACCTTCCTCTGCAGCGTGGGGCCTGGATCACTTGCAGGTTTAAACCAGCGTAATGGTGGCTTCTCTGTAACTTGAAGTCTTTAAGCCATGATTGGAGGAGTTCAGTAAGTTAGCTGCAAATTAGGGGTCTATTACGGGAGGGGAGAGGAGTTTCTATGGCCTGCAATATATAGGAGGTCAGACTAGATGATCGTGAGGGTCCCCTCTGACCTCAAAATCGATGAGCCTGTGATAATAAAGCCTTGCAATGTGTTTTTAAACCTTCTTGGTAGCATAGAGGCTGGAGTGGGAAGTTGGCCGGTAAATAGGCCTCATTGAGGAGACGTGCCTTTTAAGTCTTCTGAGGAGAATTGGTTTTGATTGGGCAAAGGTACAAACCCCTGAACACTGCCCTTTGGTCAAGTCCTGCTCCTAAACAGGCTCTTTGGGTGAGTCAGTCTGGCTGTGCCTCAGTCCCCCATCTGCAAAATGGGAATAATGATACTTGCAGTTCTCTGGCCTGTGCTATAGAAGTTGTCAGACTAGATAATTATTACGGACCCTTCTAGCTTTAAGATCTATTAACATGTGGGGTCCCTTCAGTCTCTCTTCTTTAAGCTGTGGCTAAATAATGAAACCATGTTTGGACCCAACTGGATGCTCTAACCACTGGACTACAGACCCATTGTAGCTTGTATGCACTCTTTTTTTTCTGGTCCAACAATGGATGCCCCTGTGAATTAATAAATAGTCATTGGTGAGAGAGGGGGAGAATTAGAATGACTGAGTGGCCAGGGCCCCCACTTGGGAGGTAGTAGACCCTGAGTCCAGACTGTTTCAATGGAACTACTTCAAAAGGAGACACCGAGGGATGCCCCCACCTCTTATCAGACTCTCCCATAGCCACGTGTGGTCTTGAAAATGGTGGCGACCTTCTTCAAATCCTTTCTTCTCCGCTGCCGGAGAGGGGGAAATCGAGCCTGGTGAGTGCTCTAACCACAGGGTTAAATGTTATAAGGAGTTTCCTCCTCCCCCTCCAGCTATTTTCTATGGAGTGAGGAAACCACCAAACTTATTCCCCCTAGAAATACTTTAGGCACATAGGCCACCTGATTCCAGGCAGCAAGTTCCTGTTTCGGGTTGCCAGATGGTTTCAGAAAAAATACTGGGGGGAAAAAAAAAGGACCTCGACAGTTGTTAAGCAAAACCAACCAACCAACCAACCAAAAAAAAAAAAACACCCAGCGTGGCCCCTTTAAGAAATGAGTGGTGAGGCTTTTGGGCCTTAACAGGCTGCCAGCATCCTCCCACCATCTTGCCTCCTTGTGCGGGGATGGACAGCTCCCCTGCAGAACCCAGTAAGCACTAGGGTTGCCAGGCTGCCTCCGTATTGAGCCGGATAGCCCAGGATTTTCACCTCCTGGCCGGAAAAAAATCAGAAAGTACTGGACATTTTAGGTGTCTGGTATTTTCTCAATTTTTTTACCGGACAGGAGGCGAAAATACCGAACTGTTCGGTTCAATACCGGACACTTCGCAACCCTATTCCTATTACCAGCTCATCAAGCTGAGACAGATGCCCTGCTCTGAAAGGGGCAAGACTTAGCACCCCTGTCCTCCTGGTGATTACCTGCCTTTGACTATCTTAGGTGGCTCCGCATGCACCTTCCATGCTGGTTTTGTGGCTCGCATTCTAAGATGCCTGCCTATCTCCCCTTTTTGTATAGGAGATGGAGGTTCCTAAATTGCCTTTGTAGATCACAGTGTTTTTCCTGGCTTTTCTAGCTGCCTAAACCGGGCATTGTGATGTCTGGTGTCACAACACTGAAGTCCCTGCAGGATTCCACTTGAGTGACGTATCCTGAGTCTTTTTGGGAGTCTGATGATATAGAACAGTGATGGGCAAGCTAGGCTAGTGAGTGGGCTGCAAGAGAGGTTCTCCATCACAGTGGGCCTCAAGATTGTAGTAACCAAAATGGGATAGGTTCGTTTTGCTAACTATGCTTGCATTCCTAGAGCTTGTGAGGTGTGCCAACTAAACCACAGAAGCGCTGTGATTGGATGCAGAGGGAGCAGGTAGCTCTTACAATGTTGCGTGCTTTATGTGCATGTCACTTTAGCAATACCAGTAGGAAAAAAATCTATGTGGATGGAAACCAGCGGAATCTGGCAGCCCTACTCATGGGCAATGGCAAACAAAATGCCTCGCAGGCCAAATACAGAACCCTGCTGGGCTACAGGTTTCCCATTCCACTGATGTAGAGCAAAGGACTGAACCCAGTTAGCCTAAGTCCCAAATTGCAAGCTAGCATCCTCACCCCTGGATCACTCTTCCTCTTTTTGCATGAGCCTTGCTTGCTGGTTGGGGAACACAGCTCACTACTGCATAGCTCCCCTGTATTTTTGTGGGGTTTTTTTTTCATGCTTTACACCGGGGTGGGCAAAAGGGCCTCCGTGGGCCGGATCCGGCCTGCCAAGAAAGTGGATCTGGCCCACGGAGGCCCTGCTGCTCCCCCGCCCCCAGGCCAACTAGGGCCTGGGGGCAGGGAAGTGCCAGAAGCCTTCTCCGCTCTGCCCCTGCCCTGCAAGCAGCGCGCAATGGGGGCAGAGCGGAGAAGGCTTTGCGTGCTCCCCTGCCTAGGGTTGCCAGATGGTTTAACTGAAAATACCAAACCCCCTTACCCCCCCAAAAAAAAACACCAGGGAAAAAATTGTTGGGGAAAAGAAAGGGGAGACCAAAGTTGTTGAGCAAAAAAAAAAAAAAAAAAAGGACCCCGAGAGTTATTAAGCAAAAACAATAAAAAATAAAACAGTGTGGACCCTTTAAGAAAAGCCTGTGAAGCTTTTGCTGGTGATCATCTTGTTTTCCTGATTGAACCAAATGACAGCTTCCCTGCGGAACCAGGTAAGTGGGGAGGGTCCGGGGGGCTCGAGGGGCTGAGGGGTGCTCGGAGGGCCTGGGGGGTGGCTCGGGGGCTGGGCCCAGTTGCTGAGTGTGTCATAGGGTTGCCAGGTGTCCAGTATTTTTGCCTCCTGGCAGGGAAAAAATCAGAAAATACCGGACATTTTAGACGATTTTTTTTACCGGACAGGAGGCGAAAATACTGGACTGTCCGGGTCAATACCGGAAACCTGGCAACCCTACCCCCCGTCCCCAGACCAATCAGGGCCTGGGGGAGGGTGAGCTGCGTGAAGCTTCCTTCGCCCTGCCCCGGCCCTGCAAGGAGCCCGCAGCACTTCAAAGCACCACGTGCTCCTGGCAGGGTGGAAGGAGGCTTCCCATGCTCCCCCGCCCCCCAGCCCTGATTGGTCTGGGGGTGGAGGAGCGTTCAAAACCTCTTCCAGGGCATGGGTGCCTAGTGGGAAGGAAGGGCAAAGGGGCTCCCCCACCCCCAGACCAATCATGGTCTGGGGGAGGGGTAGCCCCGCTCATTCCCATTTAGGCCCCGCCCTTTCTAGGGTGGCCCAGGGCTACTTCAAAAAATTTGAAGTGGCCCCCGGGAAAAAATTATTGCCCACTCCTGCTTTACACAATGGGAATTTTTACAAGGAAATATGTATGAAGCAGAGTTACATTAAAACAAAACACAGAAAGCTGTGACTGTTCCAATTAACTTCTGACCAGTAGAACTGCAATGAGGCCAGACTTCCAGGCAGCAGAAAAGCAATGGTTATGCCTCATTTGCTCACATCTCATCTAATATATGTGTGTATAAATTTAGGGATTTCCCTCTGTGGGGACCAAGAACCCAGTTTTGCCAAAGATCCCATGGAAGAAAAGAGTGCAGCTGAGTTGTAGAGATAATGCATACCACTTACACAGTGTGCTAGGTCTTCTAAGCACAGTATACATGTATTGTCTCTCCCCAGGCCTAACTTAATGACTTGTATAGAAATCTTTATATATAGAAACTTCAATAGTCAAACTAGATATCTTTAAACACTAAGGATACATCTACGCTGAGCAGCTATTTCGGGATACTGGAAGTATCCCGAAATAACTACCTCGCGTTTTAACAAGCTATTTTGGCATCCCTGTAACCCCCCCTTTCATGAGGGTTATGGGATGTCTCAAAACAGTGCATTATTTCGAAATTTGGTGCTATTTCAAAATTTCAAATTTTGAAATGCCAAATTTAAAAATAAGCTATTTCGAAATAGATTTGAAATAAGATATGCAATTTGCGTATCTTATTTCGAGTTTAGGGCGCTATGTAGACGCCCCCTAAGAGTAATTTGTGTGCGAATACACGTGAGTATCAACTGAAAAAACACCTGTTCATGTTCTATATATTTTACATCTAAGTTAACAAATTCTTTGTAGGTTCAAGTTTTTATAATTCCTGTACTTGTGAATTTTGTACTTGTGAGCTATTTGTGTAACCCCATTATACAGCCATTACTAGCCTTAATATGTATGCAAGAACACAACACAGCTATGGTGTGATATATTTGTGACAAAGGTGAATGGAACGGCACCAAAGGCGTGGTTATACATAAACAGGATTTTTTAAAGCGTATCAGTATAGTGTAACCTACTCAGAATGAACCTTACTTTAGTGAACCAGAGTTAGTCTTAGATTGCTCTGGGCATTGCATGGTGTAAATGGCAGTTGGTTCCAGCGGGCCTCTGTCAGTCATGCCCTTCTGTGTTAATAAATAAATGAATAAATAACAGGGCTCCCCTTGCTATTTACAACTAACTACTCTGTAACCTGGGTAGGCTGGAAGAAGCTAGCATTAATTTGCAGCCAATTCTGTAGTTTAACAGTGGGTGCAAGATTCAGAAAGCATTTTTTCCAGCCAATCACAGTGGCTGGAGGACCTGAGAAATGAATTGAACAAAGTCCACATAAAGAACCCCTGGATGTCAATGTTCAGGAAGGATAGCATTGATTGGGGGTCTCTAGTACCACTATGTCAGTGGTTCTCAGCCTTTCCAGATTACTGTACTCTTTCAGGAGTCTGATTTGTCTTGTGTGCCCCCAAATTTCACCTCACTTAAAAACGACGTGGTTACAAAATCAGACATAAAATACAAAAGTGTCACAATACACTATTGCTGAAAAATTGCATATTGTCTCATTTTTACTCTATAATTATATATCAACTGGAATATAAATGTACTTAAATTTGATTGCCTAGTATATAGAGCAATATAAATAAGTCATTGTATGAAATTTTAGTTTGTACTGACTTTGCTAAGGCTTTTTTTTTAGCCTGTTGTAAAACATAGGCAAATATCTAGATGAGTTGATATACCTTCCCAGCAGACCTTTAATACCAACAAACCCCTAGTTAAAAAACCACTGCACTGTCATTCTGCAGGCAGGCTGACTAATAGAAGTGGAATGTCTCACTTTTGCAGACAAAAGCAGGTAATGAGGCTTGTGGTATGGTTTTGTGGTTATCCTCAAATTGCTGGTATGTTTAATGATGCTAAACACTTGCTCCTCCTTGCAGCCCACTACAGAACTGCCCATTTCCCCTTATTGACAATCAATGAGGTTTCTATATAATGAACAGTACCTCTTCAGGGTCTAGTTTATTTAATCAAAGGCCAGACACGGTGTACAAACAAGCTTTCACTCCTGTATGATAGCTGAGGGATGGGAAAGCAAGTTAGTCTGCATGCTCCTCCCAATTCCCTCTATACAGCTTCTTCACCACCAAGGCCCCCTCAACCCAGAATCATCTTCTGAACTCAAGCCTCCTGCCATCCATTGGCGGAAGGTTCTCCAGATTCAGGACCACTACAGCTCTTCCCTAAAGGAGCACATAGCTCCCTAACAATCTAGACCCCTTACCACTATCTGGGAGTAGGAGCAAACTTTGCCTGTTCTAGTCCTTTCAGGACCCACTCTCCCCAGGAGCATCTCTTCTAGGTCCTCTTTGTTGGTAAACTTTCTCTCACTAGTTCCCATGCAAATTTACTATTATCGGGAGCTGCTTCTCTGGTCTGATGGCCCCTTACTGAGCTTTCATAAGCCTCTATTAGGCCCAGGTATTCCTTAACTAATTAACTGCCAGTCACCCAGCTTTTAGGCAATTAACTACTCTCAGGAGGATCTGAGCTGGCCTATTCTCCTTAGACAAGCCTACCCCAGGTAGGTTAGGTGCCCACCCTTTGATATCAGCTACCCTGTGATAGACTTATTAGACTTTTTGCTTTAACTACAGCCTCTCCTAGATCTAACATGACAAGCATCTCTGTAATTTATCTTTTAAAATTATTATTTTGCTGTACAGAAGACAAACTGGAAATGTTAGCACAGTTAACACTGTTCTGGGGCACAAAGAATGCTCTTTGGAGATAATACGCCTGCTCTTTAATCACTCTCAAACAAATATCTCATTTGGGCAACATCTACTCCTGCTACAATCTTTATCATCCACCTCACAGAGAATGGCATGGCAGATAAAGTACTCAGCAATGTGTGTCCGTCCACCCCGGTCATCCATTTCTCTGTGTATACAACCTCTGAGAGGGAATCTTGCAGAACGAAATCCATATTAATTATGAATCACTTTGTTGCTTAAAGCCTTAGTCTTTATTAAAGTAACTCTATAGCAAATTGATACAGATGAATTTTTATGCAAGGTATCCAGATGAAAATGCAGGTCCTTTTCTATGGTGATGACTGATAATTGACATTGTCCCAAGCCTGATTAAAATTCCTGAATATGAACTGGAAATTGTTTGGCAAACAAGAGAACTGAAAATAAACATTTATGGTAAGAGTAGTATCAAGTGACCTACAACAGGCAATAACATTTTCATTAATGATCTACAGAAAGGTACAAATTCAACAGGGATTTCATTTAGTAAGAAAAGCTAAAACAGGTCAGACCTACACTGCACAGTGACTCAGAGAGATCATAGCAGTGGAGTTTGGGTAACAAGATCAGTTCTAATTATTGCTATACCCAAGGAAAGGAAGAAACAGCTTGCATTTGTCACATTCTGACTGAAAATTCTCCCCCAGATTTCAGACTGGAGTATAGAGTCCCACCGTCATTGTTACAAGCCTTGGGCTAGGGCAGGGGACATAAGGACTTGCATGTTATGTGGGCAAGAAGTCACTCAGGACACAGGACTAGGGGAAGGGAGCTGAAACATGGAGAGAGAATGGGTGATGCTTCTCCTACACAGGGGCCAGAGGTGTCCTGAAATGCTGGCCACACGGGCTCGTGTTCTTTGGGAAATCGCACTGTCCTATTACAACGAGGAGTTCTGTGGCGCTTCAAAGGCTCCGATCTATTTGGGCATAAGCTTCCCCCGGTAACCACCACTTCATCAGATGGTTTTTTCTTTACTCATGAAAACTGATGCCCACGTAAATCTCGTCTCTAAGGTGCTTTTGCAGACACCGACTCCCCGGGGCAGGTACATCGGGTAGCACACTGGGACACGTTCCGCGTGCTGCCGGGCCGGTGCGCCGAAGGGGCGGTGTTGGCTGGCTGGGGTTCACGCGAAGCCCCCCCGGGGTCTGTTCCTCCCGCGCTCCCCGCTTGGCGCTGCCGGCTGAATGGAGAGTCACGGGGGGCGTTAGAGCCACGAGAGGCGCGTGCACGTCGGGGTCATCCCCGGGGACCCAGAGCCAGCGGCCCAGGGACACGTGCTGCGCCCGGAGGTAACTCGCAGCCCCGGCGGCCGGGCACGAGAACCGGAACAGCAGCGCTAGCCAGCCGTAGAGCGCATGCGCGGAACCGGAAGTCCGCCAGTCTTTCCTTCTTGCGGGGCCCTTCTAGGCCCCAACGCTGAGGCGTCTCTATGGCCGGCGGCTGCCGCTCGCGCGGGGAGCTGTGAGGCAAGGGGGAGCGGTGGTGGCGGGGGCGCCTTCGCCTTCGCCTGCCCCGCGGAGGGGGGGATGGGCGAGAGCACCAGCCCCATCAGCGTGATCCTGGTGAGCTCGGGCAGCCGCGGCAACAAGCTGCTCTTCCGCTTCCCCTTCCAGCGGGGCCCGGAGCACCCGGCCGCCCAGGCCGGTAAGTGACAGCGCGGGGCCACGTGCCAGGCGGGCCGGGCGCACGAGGCCGGGGCGGGGCTTCGTCTAACGGGCCTGTCGCTGCGTGGGCGGGGCACGCGGGCTGGGTGCCACTCCCAGGGGAAGAGCGAGGCGGGGGCGGGCTCTCCCTGGGCAGCTTGGGGCAGCTTGGGGGCCAGTGTCCGGGCGCTTGGGGGCAGCTTGGGGGGGCCAGTGTCCGGGCGCTGGGGGCAGCAGGGGCCAGTGTCCGGGCGCTTGGGAGGGGGGGCAGCTTGGGGCCAGTGTCCGGGCGCTTGGGGAGGGGGCAGCTTGGGGGCCAGTGTCCGGGCGCTTGGGGGCAGCTTGGGGGCCAGTGTCCGGGCGCTTGGGGAGGGGGCCGCTTGGGGCCAGTGTCCGGGCGCTGGGGGCAGCTTGGGGGCAGCTTGTGGGGCGGACGGTTCCGGCGAAGGGAATGAGGTGGGAGAAGGACGATGGCCTTCATTAAAGCAGGCACGTTTGGAGATATGGTGGGTTAGAACAGTGTAAGAGGGGGGTCTCCGTCAGGGGAAGCGGGGGTTTCTCAGGGAAGGGATACTGAATCAACCACAGCAAACTATCTTGATGCTAGGGGAAGCCAGGAGGAGAAAGAGGCCAGTGTGGCTCCATCAGTGACCTGAAAATCAAAAAGGGCTTGTACAGAAAGTGGCAACAGGGACAAATTGCTGAGGAGGAGTACAGAAGTGCAGCAAGCAATGGAGATGTGGCCATGTGGGTCCCAGTGTATTAAATAAATAGTTCTTGGCAATACGTGTTAAGGAGGGATGGGAAGTAAGGGTGTTAAAAAGTGGGGTTTTTTTGTAAACATATAACTGTTGAAATCTTTCAGCGGTTACACATTTGCATGCAGGGGAGCCAGTTCCTTTCCACCCCCCCCCCCCCATCTGCTGCCTCTGATATAGAGGCAGGGGTGAAGGAGGAGGAGGGGGTGTGCTTGTGTGTAATCATGAAGGTTAACTAATGAGCCCAGGCTCATTTGTTAACCATTAAAACAAATACACTATCACATCCCTAATGGGAAGATTTAACCAGTTAATTTGAGGTGACTGGAGCAGCTCCCCACCTGCTGTGGGCAGGGTGCTGCTCCAGCCCTGTAGGGGGCCTGCAACGGATAGGGGCTACATCCCTTCTGAGAATACAGGGCGTCCCCACTATAAGTCGCTCTGAAGTCGTTGACATTTGTAGAACTGATGCGTTAAAGTCCTCCCATTCCCTGCTATAAGTAGTATGAAACACTCCCTCAAATTTACTTAAATGGAAGTTAGCTGCGGGAAAAAAATTCCCCACTTTAAGTTGTTTCGCTATAAGTCCAAGTATTTTGGAACGTATCTTGGACTTACGGCAAGGATGGCCTGCCTGTACTTCAGTTTTCTGAGGGCTATGATATCTTGGTCAAATTTCAGTTTTGGGTTTAGTATGAAGGTGGTGGTGGTGGCAGTCAGTGATGTAAAGGATATCAAACAACAGATCACCTAACAAATAACACAGGGGTCTGCAATCTATGGCTCTTGAGCCAGATATGGCTCAGTATGGAACCAAATATGGCTCTCTTGTCATTCCCAAAATACATGCAACTTTTAAAATTAAAATTCATAATTTAAAAAATGTGTAATTACTCATGTAGCTTGAATGTGTGCATGAATCTGAATTTGACCAGTTATGATGTAAACTTCAAAGAAATGTGCAAAAAGGTGCAGCAGCAAAAGTCCCATTAAATAAAGTCTGTGAGTACAATGATTCATTTATGCTGCTATTAATCATCATGTCAATTGTCAGTACTGTGTTATTAAGTTGTGTATTTTCAGTCATGCAATGGGCATTCTTATACTGGCTGTTTGTTGACCACTTGTTCTTAATTTTGATGTAGTTTGGTTCTTTGGTTTGAATAGGTTACTGAACCGTGAAATAAGAGATATTAGGCTTATTTGCTATCTAACTGTCATATAATTTACCCATGATCTTTGTGCAAACCTCCCAATGTCATCAAAGGGCATTTAACACCCTATTGTAGGTGCTGAAAGGTGACTTTCCAAGAGATGATATTTAAAACCTATTTTGCTTTAATTATAAAGATCAGCTGGAAGTTGTTTCAAAGCTGTTTTTTCCCTTCTTGTTGAAGGCATTAGATCTTTAGCCCATTAGATGGTCCATCTATACTGAGAAATACATCTAGTCAATATGTTGGCTTGTGACATTGGAAGCTAAGATAATGATACCTGAGTGATAGTAAGGGAAGGGAGTTTTAAAAGTTGTTTATTTACTTAATACCTATTTAATTCATACTTCTGCCAGATACTTGGGAGATGAGGGTTTTTTTTTTTTTTAAAGGTTCAGGACCCCTTCACCTTCGCTTTAAGACTGAGGACACTTCTGATCATGTTTCTGTCCTGGTGCAATAACAGGGAAGTCAAGGCTGGATGTTTCTAATATACAAAAGCAGGGAGAAAGGTCTTTCGTTGTTCGTGGTGTGTGGTTGTGTGTGGTGTGTGGTTTTTTTTTTTTTTTTTAAAGAGAACGCATTTGGGCTTTCCTACTATATCCTTTAGAAAAAGGCACAAATGTTTTTCTTTTTGCAGGTACTATTCAGTGATTTGAAATTATCTTTTCCATTTGTTTCAGGTAAGCCACGGAGCCGATATGCTGTGAATAGCACTAATGACAACACGGAAGACCAAGATGGAGACTCTAGGTAAGAGAATTTCCCCTCAACCAAAAGATTCAAAATAAAAGAGGAGACTGGGCCATTCTTTCTTGCACACTTGTTGAGTAGGCAAATCCTCTTGTTCTGTATGAAAGGAGATGTGCAAATAAAAACTGAGTTAATCTCAGACACATGCTGGATGCCCCTTCTAAGCAGGTGCTTCTCATGAGTGTCAGGGTGCTGCTGAAGGTGCTGTTTTGGGGCAAGATGCAAATCAGACATTCTAATCCCTTGTGGTCATTAAAGAGCCCATGTCACGCTTTCAAAATGGGAATGTTCATCCTGTGGCCTTAGGCGGATTTTAATTCTACCTACCTGCATCTACAGTTGGGAGTTAGTTGGATGCAGTGTTCTTCCTTACTGCCTTAACATTCTTGGAACTCCTTGCCAGAGGAGGCTGTGAAGGCTAGGACTATAACAGAGTTTAAAGAGAAGCTAGATAATTTCATGGAGGTTAGGTCCATAAAAGGCTATTAGCTAGGGGATAGAAATGGTGTCCCTGGCCTCTGTTTGTCAGAGGCTGGAGGTGGATAGCACAAGACAAATCGCTTGATCATTGTCTTCGGTCCACTCCCTCTGGGGCACCTGGTGCTGGCCACTGTCGGCAGACAGGCTACTGGGCTAGATGGACCTTTGGTCTGACCCAGTACGGCCATTCTTATGTTCTGTGTTCTTATTCATGTAGAGTTGTGCACAAATAAACTGGTGTTTTTCCCCAGAGGTAGCTGCAATTCTTAGTTGGATGAAGAGATGTCTCATAAGGATACTGACATTATATAATCTTTTTAAAGTGCTCGGGATCCCTGGATGAAAAGTACTCTGGAAGTGCTGTGTGTTCCTATATATTATTCAGTTTAAACATTCTTCTTCCTGCAAAGTCTGCTACATTGTTCTGGTTTGTGCATATTGCAAAATTTATCACTCTGGGTTGTCACAGCTATTGGCAAATTCAGTAGGTACCCTTAGACTTAGCTAAGTTGGGATTCTTTGTGGCATGTTTTTTAAATGTTGCAAAATAATAAAGGGCCAGATTCTGTCACCCTGAATCCTGCTGAGAAAAGTGTTGTTTGAAATCAGTAAGACTAATTACATGAAAGATACTACCTAATGTGAGAGAAGTTGGCAGAATTGGACCACAAAAGGGGAAATTTGTGTCCCAATCCTACAAAGATTTAAGGCAGCAGACTCCATGGGAACTAAAAACTTTAAAAAACCTAGTATTTTAAAATTAGTTCTGTGCTAAATCTGCCACAAAGCCAAATTAGTGGAGCTATTCAGCATGTGTTTCTTTGGTTAACTCAGGTTGCTTTGAAGTCACTGTTAAAGTTTGGCCCTAGTATTTTGTAGTCTATATTTGTAAAGCAAGGGAATGCTGTGCTGCTTTTGTCATTTCAAATATGTTTCAAAATGCCAGGAAAAAAAAAGGGAAGCTGTTGGTCCTACAGATAATGACCAGCATGAGATCCAAAACCAGAGCTCAGAGAACTTTGTCACGCTCTTAAAGAACTCAGTTACCAAAATCTCCTAAATCCCAATATTCGTTGCGTTGTGACCTTGTACATTACTGATCATTGTAAGGAAAAACAACACGAATATTCAAACTGGAGTTACTGGAATATTGCATTCCGTTCTGGAGTCCACTTCAAAAGGATGTTGAAAAAATTGGAGAATGTCCAGAGAAGAGCCACCAGAATGATGGGAAGTCTGGAAAACATGCCTTTCAGTGAGTTACTTAAGGAACTTAGTGTACGTAGTTGATTGGTCATGGCATAGAAGGATCTACATATGGAGAAGATTTTGGATAGTAGATGGTTCTCTAATTTACCAGGCCAGATGAAAGTGTTTTTTGTGAGCTTATGCATTTGCATTCAAAAGTGCAGAGGTGGCTCCATTTTAAACCTAATAGCTGTGACAGTCCTTTTCTGAAATTACACTTGTCTAATTCTTCTCTTACATAAGTTCTTCTCTAGCTCCCAGGATAATCAGTATTTTTCACTACTTTTCTTCCACATGTTAATGGAAGAAAAGTGATAAGCTCTTGTTTGCAGCTGAAGAACTGATGTAACAGCTAATCTGATCCCTGTCTTCAGAAATAATAGTTGATAGCAACAAGTGACTTCTTCCTTCAGATTACTGCATGTGCTGTTATGTACAACATGTTTTCAAATTGCTTCCTAAAATGTGCTAACTTGGACATTCTTCAAATACGAAGTCATACCAATGCCTTCTGTTTTGCTTTTTTTTATCTTGAAATAGATGGCTGGACAGCTTCAGTTTTCAGATCTGTATCTTTCAGTAGATTGTGACTCTGAGTCTTCTTTTTTCTTTATGCCATCATCTGGGATCAAGTCATCAAGGAAGATTGCATCATCTTTGTGTCTCTATATGGCAGCACTAAGATCCATCTGCTTAGGTCCCCCATCTTTGATTAAATCCATCCATAACTTCATTGGCTTTCTTCCAGTTCTGTTTGCTACCATGCTGTCTTCACCTGGTCTTCATTCATCCTCTGTATATATCTGAAACAGGGAAGTCACACTTCCTGGAGTTTTGTCAGCAACATCAGATGTTCACTGCCATCTTAATGCTTTCATTTGAAATCTGTCACATTGTGTAACTCCTTTTATAATGCAAAGACCTCTTATCTTGGACAGCTGTCGGCATTGAACTTGCTTTTCACCACCCATGCTTCTACACCATACAGCATTGCCGGGTGCACTATTATTCTATGAAGTTGGGCTTTCAGTCACAGTGGCATATGCTTGTTGCACACGATACTTTTGATGTGGTTTCAGGAAGGGTGTAAAATCTCGTTTAATTGGCTAACTGATTAAACATATTGTTTAATTGGTGAAATGATTAAAGGGGATGTGAGCGGGGGGGCGGCACTCCAGCCCGGCATCCCGTTCAGAGCAACCCTTGCCTGCAGGGCGCCCAGGCCCACTGTAGACAGAGGATGCTCTGGCAGGCTAGGGCCTCCTGCAGGCAAGGGTTGCTCTGGCGTCCTGGCCGGAGCAACCCCTGTCTGCGGTGAGCCCCACAACAGGGCTGGAGCAGTCCCCTATACCTGGGAAGATGGGGAGCTGCTTCAGCCTCTACCTGTTAACCAGTGGGCCTCACCTGTCAAGGGTGAGGCTAATCGATTAAACCTTCACATCCCTAGGTTTCAGCACTTCCCTAGGACTGTCTCATTCAGTCTCACCGCTGAGGTACTTGAACTGGTCCATTTGGTTTAGTCATATTTCATTAATGTCTATATTCAGTTTCCTTGTGGCATCTCTACTGACCCACATAATCCCAATCTTACTCATGTTCATTTTTGTCCCATGCCTGCTTAGCGGGATATACCAGGTTTACTATTTTCCCTAAATCATCTTTTGAGGATGCCCTTATTGCTATGTCATTGGTATATAGCAGCACCTTTTCCCATTGTGCCACCAATTTTTGAACGGATATTGCAAACAGCTCTGATTGAACAGACACAATAGAATAGACTACTGTTTTTCCTCAGTTAAATCTGTTCTTTTGAAAATATATGCTGTACGTTTAATTTAAGTGAGAAACCAGTGTGATACCTTTAATTGCACACCAGTAAACATAACTTAGTTATAAGCAAGCCCTGGGTGGGAGGAAAAATCAAATAAAAAAATCAAATACAACTTTTAATTGGCACATGAGACAAGTTGCCAATAGTTTTATAGATCTGTACATAATACAATTACTCCTAAAGTGGAAAGAAGATAATATTCATTAGGCTTTAGCAGTAGCAGTCCCCGATATTAGAATTAGTTTTTAGTGAGAGATTTGGCAAAGCTATGAAATAATTACAAGGAGTCTGGTGGCACTTTAAAGGCTATCAAATTTATTAGAGTATTTATTTGTGTTTGTGGTCCCTGATTAGAATAACTTGCTTTTGAAGATTAGCTTTTCTTCTTACTGATGGTATTACTGCAGGGATAGTTAGTGTGGTTTGGGTGTCTGAACTCTGCATTTCCATAGCTTAATGTAATTGGATTTAAAAAAAATAATTTTAACTTGAAATTCCTGGGTTTATAATACTTTTCTGAAATATATCATTCTTGTGATCCTTTTTTGCCTACTGTTATTGGCCTATACTCTTCACCTGAACTCCATGGAAGAGGAAATGGTCATGCTTTGGAGGATAGGATCATAATTCAAAATGATCTGGACAAACTAGAGAAACGGTCTGAGGTAAATAGGCTGAAGTTTAATGAGGACAAATGCAAAGTACTCTACTTATGAAGGAACAATCAGTTTCACACATACAGAATGGGAAGTGATTGTCTAGGAAGGAGTACTGTCTAGGGGTCATAATGGACCACAAGCTAAGTATGAGTCAACAGTGTGACACGGTTGCAAAAAAATAAAGCAAACATGATTCTGGGATGTATTAACAGGAGTGTTGTGAGCAAGACACGAGAAGACCTTCTTCTGCTCTACTCTGCACTGATTAGGCCTCAATTGGAGTATTGTGTCCAGTTCTGGGCACCACGTTTCAAGAAAGATGTGGAGAAATTGGAGAAGGCCCAGAGTAGGGATGTAAGCAACTAGTTGACTACCTAATAAGCCTAGGCTTATTGCGTAGTTGAGGCACTACTTGATTAGTTGCTTTTCCCCCCTTGCTACCTCAGATAGAGGCACCACATGGGGGGAGCAGGAGCTGGTGCTGGGGGGAGCCAGCGTAAAATCCAGTTCCCTCCTAGCCCTGGCTCCACGGGAAGTAGCAGGGGAAATGGCGCTAGCAGGGACCGAAGTAGTCCCCACTCACGTGAGTTCCCCGCTGCGCCTCTCCCTTTGAAATGTACAAGAGTCACTGGCAGCTCTTGTACATTTCAAGGGCAGAGGCACAGTGGGATAGCGAGTGCCCCCCTTATCGACTAATCGAGTAGTTGATGGAAATTCGGTGGACAATTTGATTAGCTGATTAATCGAAATTTAACATCCCTAGTCCAGAGAAGAAGAGCAACAAAAATGATTAAAGGCCTAGAAGCCATGAGTTATAAGGGAAGATTGGCCCCAGGCTCCATGTAGCGCTGCTTCTTTGAAGTACCCCCTTCTTCACTGCTCCCCTTGCTGCCTCTTTCTGATAGAGGCAGCAAAATGGGGGGCAGGGGTGTGACTAGTCGACAAGCTTGTTGACTATCCAATAAGTATTTGCTTATCGGATAGTTGACTAGTCTTTCACATCCCTACTTGGGGGATTGTGGAATCTCCATCACTGGTGATATTTAAAAGCAGGTTCGATAGACATCTATCAGGGATCATCTAGACAGTGCTTGGTCCCGCCATGAGGGCAGGGGTCTGCATTTGGAGGGACCTCAAGAGATCGTTCAGTTCTAGTATTCTATGACTCCATTTTATATAGCTTTGTTTTGTTTCACCCCCTTTTCAGAAGCAACTGGAATAACAAAAACACTTGTACTAAAAATTTTCATGCATCTGATGAAGTGGGTTCCAGCCCACAAAAGCTTATGTCTAAATAAATGTGATAGCCTTTAAGGTAAGCATGTAAGAGTATAGCTGTTTTAACGGACAACTGACAGGCATGAGTTTACTGGTTACCCCAAATGGTTACACATGGCTTCCAGTCCATCTCATGGGGTGGCAGGTGGGAGCCAGTACATGCGGGTATCAGGCTTCAAAGCTGACTACTGGCGCACACCAGTTACTGTAGAGCCGACTGCCACCCTGTGCTGCTTGCCTCTGTGTCAGAGGTGCCAGGCAGGAGCCAATGCACGCCCCATATAACTGCTTAAATTTTGTTCATTAATTGATCTGTATAGACTCTTGGGTACATACTAAAATTTCCCTAATGTGCTTTAACATATAGGTTGAAGCAATACTATGTTGTACTAAGGTACAAACACACTACATGCTAAATCAGGTGTTCAGCTATAGAGATACAAAGCTGAAACTAACATGTAAGTCATTTTTAGATTTATAAAAAAATTAGAGTAGATCCTATTTATACAAGTACTTTGGGATGTCCTCCCTGCATCTTATTACAGTATAATTTTGGGGCAACTACATAAAATTTGAATGGTTTTGAAATGAATAAAAGCTGGAAAACAGGAACTCTGTTTATCCCATCTGGCATAAACCAATGTAAGCACTTTTATATACAATATAACTGTATCTGCACTAGGAGAATTTAACCATACCATTATAGGTTAACTGGCAAAGTTAAATACATACATGACCTAAGTTTGTGGCATAATAGAATTCTGGGCACCGGACTGGGAGTCAGGAATTCTCTGTTCCCAGGCTGATTCAGCTGGGACAGCCATGTTGGCTCCAGGCTTTTGCACAAATTGATTCTTAAACCCATGTACTGTTAAGCAACTACAGCAGCATGTTTCTTCCAGAGGGCATTCTGCAGCTGTCTGCTGAGCTGAGGAGTCTGATATAGATAAGGCAATGCTAGTTTTGTAGCACCAGGAAAACAGCTCCCTCTCTCTCAGCTCTTCTTACTCTTTCACCCTCTACTGCATGGAGCACAGTCCTTTTGCCTTATACCTGCTGCTTCAGTCTTTGGTTCAGTTGTGGGAGCTATAAAAACCCATGAGACACAGTCTCACTATATCAAAGGTTTTTCTGTTGTTGGTCTCATGTATGTATCTTTTGCTAATACAACTATTTTAATAGCTCAGACTCGATAAAGCAGGATGTTGCTGAAGAGTGTACTAGGGGATTATGCTATAACAGGGTGTTCTGGTGAAGCAGTGTGGCAGGCCCTCACCTCCTGATTGTAGGAATGAACGCCTCATTTTCACAAGTGGATGTCTTTCCCTTTTCTACTTCCTGACAGGCACCTGCTCCCTTCTGATAGCCTCTCTGTATATACCTCCTCTCTCTGTCCTTTTGCCAAGCATCTACCTGGTACCCCTTTCATCAGTAAAGCACCTGACTTTCTATCCAATTTTTTAGAAACCCATCCCATGATTCCACTTCTCCCTCCATTTGTGACACTATTTTTTCCATTTGTAGAGTGCCGGTGGTTTACTTTGCTGGAAAGTAGCCAGCAGGAGGCTATTACCTTTCCAATAGACTCAGAGTTGACATTTTGATTTTCAGATATTTCGGCTTTTAACATGTATGGTATCAGGCAGCTGGCCAAACTTTCAATTTCATTATCCCACCTTTGGAAGCATGTCCTTTATTGTTGTTCTTGAGAGAAACATTTCTGTATGCTCTGTCCACTGGTATCTGGAAGCCAGTGCAGGAGCATCTGCTGCCATAGTGTAGGAAGAGCGGTAATCAAGAGCCAAGTCAGTAAGTGCCTGCTCGGTTCTCTGTATCCCTATCTTACAGAGGTCTTCACGTCCTTTGCCACAAAATCTTTTTCAGCTTACTCATCTTAAGGCTTAGCTTGCTGACTGGTCATGGATATGAAATAAGCTGGGGATGGAACTTGCCTTGCCAGAGCTGTGAATCTGGACCATCTCATAGGAGGAGGTGTGCTTATTCAGGAAGAGCAGCAGTTCCATGTGCAAACTATCCAAAGAGCCACAAATGTGCATAAAATAAATAACCTCAGCATCATTTCTCTGACTCCTGAGCTATGTTGCCAGTACCTCGCAAGTTGACAGTGAGGAGACTTTGTGCCACATGGTGCTGTGTGTAACTTTAAACAACACAGATGGTTTCTTGTGAACACCAGTAACAATCTGCTTTGGGAAATGAAGTTAAGGAATCGGCTCCTCTAAAATCATTGTTAATTTTTCTGCAAATTCTAGGTAAGCATATGTTAGGTAAGCATTAATTATATACATGCCAGCAGTGCCCTTACCATTGGGTAGAGTTAACTACAAGCAAGAGTAATCTCTACTGTACAGCAGTTTAACCCTGAATAGTCCATCTTCATTTTTAATAGTCACTTATGTATCTTGTATTACTTTGCTTGTTTTATTCTTTTGTTGTATTTTTGTTTTTGTTTTTGTTTTGTGTTTATGCCCATGTTCCCATTTCAGAGAACAATATCCTCTAACTGATGAGCAATTGGTTTCAGGGTAAGACCAAACATTCTAAACAATCACCTCTGTCTAGAATGGCTTTCTTTCCTCACCAACCTTTAATTGTGCTTTGTTTCTGATTTCCATTTTATAATGAACACTGAGTTAATTTGAACTATATATTAAATTACAATGTCCATAGGAAATGTATTGCCAAGATTTCTTGCTAGGTGATTTGAAAGGTCATACACTGCAGGAAGCACAAAAATGTTAGTATCCAATAAGTGGGCCCATACTGCCCTTTCTGTTGGGTTATAGAAAAGTAGGCAATCCCACAAGAATCCATGCCTGTGTCAGTGGAGGTGCTGAAAAGCCCTCAGAAAGCTCCATGGAATTGGGTCTGGGGTCATGTATCACCAAACACATATTTCATCTTAGTATTTAATTGCCAAGCACTAAATCAGTTTCCTTCTAACTAGCAATTGATCACTTTAGCGGACAGTAGCAAGTAGTCAGAGCAGGAGCGATGCACAGTAGCTTTGCACTGTTTTAGCTGTGCAGATACTAAGCACAGAGAGATGAAATTGCTCTCAAGCTGCATCTGTATTGTATGTAGTTGTCTTCTCCCTACGCCAAATAATATATTGTTAGTTTTTCCCTGCTTTCTTCCTACTCCTTCAAACTCCTGGCACAAATTCCACCTGTCAGTCATGGCCTAGAATCTCTTCTTGGGCAAAGATGGCTGTGTCTATTTGAGGGTGTCCTCTTCCTCTTCCCCGGCAAAATGAAAATAAACATAAAACTATTGTTGAGCCAGTCGTAGCAGTTCCACTGGTGATAGCAATAGGGGCAGTAAGCCATTGCTTTGCTTCCAATGTTAACTGCTCTATTGTCTGCTGATAATACCTCTGATGGAGTAGTAGTGGTGAGAGATTTCTGGTTTAAAAAAATCCCAAACGCTAATAGAAACTAGGGATGTTAAAATGTGTTTAATCAAGTAAACGTGTAACTGCTGAAATTCAATGCTTACATGCGAGGTTGAGGTGGGGGAGCAGGACACACTAAATTGAATGCTGAGAGTGCCCCATCAATGCCAGTACTCTTTCTCCTCGTGAGAAATAGGGGAAGTTGCATTTCTCTCATCAACCTTCCACTATGGGGGCAAAGTCAAATTTTGAATTAAGGTTCGTTGACTCCAGTTAAGCAATTAACATAGCTGGAGTTGCCTATCTTAGTTTGAACTTACCCCCTAGTGTAGGCATGGCTTCAGGTAGACTATTACAAATCATTGAGGGCTTTATAGTTGAAACCAAACCCTTGACCTCTACCTTGAAGCCTACCAGAAACCAGTGCCGATTACAGTGTATTCAGGACCAGCTTCACCTTCTGAATGGCCTGACTGTGCAGCCCCATGTTGAGTGTGTTTCAGTAGCCTAATCTTAAAGTTACCAAAGTCAGCATAATTGGTCTAGGTCCCACAGTCAAGACTTTTCTTTCCAAGGACAGAAAAAAATGCCCACTTATCAGCACCTAGCCCTTTCTACTCTCCAGTTTGTCATCCATTGTGTCCCAGCCTGCTTTAAGATTTCCCCCCACTCCACTGAGAGCCACCTAATTAACACAAACTAGTGATGCAGGGGATTTTTCACAAACGGCCACTTGGAGTTTTGTTTTGTTTTGTTTTTTTTAGCAGCAGCTGTTTTCAGGGAAGCTTGTTCTAGCCAGTTCAAAGCAGGGGGAGGGAATCTAAGGCCCAGGGGCCGGATGTGGCTCACAGCTTGCCTGGATCTGGCTCCTGAGGCTCAGGGCTCCTTCCCAGTATTGGGGAGCATGTGCTGGCACTTCAGCCCCCTGCTACCTCACCATGGGGCTGGAGCACGCAAAATATTCTAGCCTGGGGGGCCCGGCTCTAGTGAGAGAGGGGAATGTGGGGAGTGGTCCCCAACCCAAAAAAGGTTCCCCACGCCTGGTTTATAGAAACTACAATTTTTTCCTTTCTGAATTCATATGTGTAGTTGAACATAGATATGCTGTTCATGAAATGATGATTCAGTTGGCTTTGAGGCTCTGGGATTAGTTCATCTCCCCTTTTGCCTAGGGCCCTACCAAATTCACAGCCATAAAAAAGCATGTCACAGACAGTGAAAACTGATCTCTTGTGTGCTCTTAACCTATACTATACAGATTTTATAGGGGAGATCAGCATTTTTCAAATTGGGGGTCCTGAGCCAAAAGGGAGTTTCAGGGGGTCACAAGGATATTCTAAGGGGGTTGAGCTAGTGCCCCCCTCACTTCTCCTTTCAGAGCTGGGTGGCTGGAGAGAAACAGCTGTTGGCCAGGTATCCAGCATGATGACAATATCTTGCTAACAACAGCGCAGAGGTAAGGATGCCAGTACCATACCATAACACACACTCTCATGTGCTGCTGCCTTCAGACCTGGATGGCTGGAGAGAGGCGGCTGCTGACTGAGAGCCCAGCTCTGAAGGCAGCAGTGCCAAAATAAGGGTGGCAAAACCGTATCGTGCCATCCTTACTCCTGTGTTGCTGCTGCTGCTGGTTCTACCTTCAGAGCTGCACTCCTGGCTAGCATTCACCACTCTCCAGGTGTTCAGCTTTAAAAGTAGTGCTGCTGCCAGCAGTAGCACAGAAGTAAAGGTAGGTGTCCCATTATCCCTCTCTACAATAACCTCATGTCTGTGTGTCAACTCTTTTTCGCATCAGGACCCCTACAGTTACAACATCGTGACATTTCAGATTTCAATAGTTGAAATACTGTTTTTAAAATCTTATGACCATGAAATTGACTAAAATGGACTGTGAATTTGGTAGGTCTCTACTTATGTCCTTATCCCAGCTTCATTCCATGGAAACTGTCTCCTATAGGCTTCAGTACTGCTCTCTTATGAGCAGTTATGGGGTTTGAAAATGCAGTGCACACATACTCCCTCCAAAAGTGTGAGGGCCATCATGACCCTAGCATACCTAATATTTAATAGCTCAGGGGTATCCTCAGATCTCATAGCCTCTATGGCAGCTGCCAAATTCATTGGGTCAGCGTAGACCTTCAATAGAACCAGGAATATTCTCTGCACTCATAAAGGAAATGGCCAGAATGCTAAATGAAAGGAAATACAGCTGCCTGTGCAGGGTTAATATTTTTCTCTTAATTCCTTTGATAGCTCATCCGAGCTAGACCAGAAATCTTTCTTAAATGAATAGCTTTCTTGAGCAGTAAGGGCTCATTTGCTGAGGAGAGATAAAAGAAGTGCAGTGCACACCCATGGTCCGCCCTTTTCTTTAGGTGATACAGTGTTATCTGGAATACTTGCATTGGGAAGGGGGATGGGGGAATGTGCGTGCACACACAGTAGCAGCTGTAAGTACAGGAATTTAAATATCCCTGTTGATTTTGTTAAACTCTCACCAGAGTGTTAGCTTAAATGTCTTCCCTTTGGTTGCAGCTTGGCTGCTTTGAAGAGGGCAGTTGAGGAAAGACAATGCAGTAATAAAACAAAAGTTTATACAATCCCTAAATGGGGGGGAAAAGATTCATATGGTTGCAAAATGAAATCCATTGTACTTTGTTCTGAGCTCCTCAGACAATGTAGTAATGGATGTGATATAAAACCCTAATTAGATTAGAATGATGTAAAGTCACCCACAGCCCTGTCTGTAGAGTTGCAGATAAGTTCCTTCTAATAGCTTTTTATGGTGGGGATTTGCAGACTTTTGAGCATCATATCTTTACAGTGGGATTCTCTTGTGGACGCTTGCCCACACGTTCATGGATCACATTCTTGCCCACTCATAGTACCATTACATTCCTGGGTCAACATAGGAAAGAATGTATTGTATTGTTACTTCTTTGAATGTCACTGAGTAGTTGGGGATAAGGGGAGAGAGTACTATGTGACCAGTCAGCTGTGTGGCAGGCCACTACTGGTCTGACCCCCGTGTATCTCTCATGGCAATACATTTGAATCTGACCACTGTGTTTAGAAGAGATGGAATAGGTAGTGGATTTTTTTTATTATAATCCAATGAACCAGACACCCACCCACACATTTGGGAAGTTAAAGATCATTGTTTATTTGAGTGAAGGTTATTTTGATACCTACCTGCTTAGTCAGTTCATTAACCTGCAGCTAAATCCAGGCAATGGCTAACTTGAGCGGGTTTTATATTTTTGCAAGCAAATGGCATCTAATCTTTCTCAAAGCATGTCATTAAATAAGCATGAATCTTCATTCTTTGCCTTGGATGCTTTTCATTTTATCATTCTGGTGATCTGAGAGATGTAATTGTATGGAATTATTAATTTTCATAATTGAATGCATTGAAGGTGTTCCGGTTTAAATATGCAATTTAAAGCACTCTTAAAGTTCCCACAAATAAAATAAATCTATTTCAGTTTGGGGAATATTTTTAGGGTGTGCTTTTTGGTAACTATAGTAACTTGTTTCCACTTTTGAAGGTTTTCAGATGTCATCCTGGCAACAATTTTGGCTACCAAATCAGATATGTGTGGCAAAAAATTTGAGCTGAAGATTGATAATGTCCGTTTTGTTGGCCATCCTACCTTGCTGCAGCATGCCCTCGGGCAGGTATGGTAAGAGAGCAGCTGGGGCACTGGGAAACATTTTTCTCCTGAGAAATGCTATGGACACACGATTTTATGAGATTTGGAATTCAAAATGTACAGCATTGCTTTGAAACTCTGTTTTAAGCCTGTGGTTTTGGAAGCTTTTGCCTTTGCTCATTTTCTGATGTTAATGCCAAATGGATTGTGTCTACACTGGGAATATTTCACAAAAAAACTTCCTAGTGGCTCAATACTGGTTCAGTTGCACCTGAACTTAATATTAAATAGAAACCCTAATGCAGATAGGGCTGCAGTGGACCACATCTGTGTTTATCGCTGTTCTTGTTAAATTGGATTTTTGGCAGGTTTAACTAAACAATGATAAAAATGGTAAACATTCTAGAAGCCACCTGAGCCTTGTCAATACTATTGCTCCTAACAGTGCTAAGGCTGGTTTTTCAGGATATGGTTTAGAACATTTGTTTTTACAGGTCTCTAACTTGACCACCCTCCCACATACGATTCTATTCAGAAAAACAGAAAACTAAGATATTCTTTATGTAACTAGAACCAGAGCAACTAGAATTTGGGCAGCATTCCACCACAATTAGGCAATTGCAAATCTGGTAGCTTTTCAATTTAATTTTCAGCCATTACACTTACAAACACTTTGGGCAACTGAAAACTTAATAAATGGGCTCTTTAGGATCAGGCATGGAAAATGCACAGATCAGATGTAATTACACAACATAGTGTTATGCCATTCATTGTAATACATGACAGTGTCTCCACTGACTATTCATCCAAGGATTATCTGAGTAAAACTGCCACCAGTATGAGCAGTTGCAGCTTACAATTTTTAACGGAATGGATAGGAAGGGTTAAAAGGGATTCTGGAAAAAATAAATGCAAACTATACCTGGATTTTCCTGTCTCCCTTTTACTACATCACAGTTTGCTCTTACTTCTCAAAGCTCGAGTCATGAGGCCTTGTCTGCTTTAAGGAACTTTGTTTAAAACCTGTCACTGCTACAAATACAGGTTCAACTCTACTGCCAATGGCAATGTTGGAAACCTTAGCGCACATGGGATGCTGGCGTTCTGAAGACAGTGGGTAATTTTTTAAAAAAGCACCTACATGCTTTTAGATCCTAAATTCCATTTTCAAAAGCGATGTCAGCATTTAGGAACATACAGTCTCATTGACTTTTAAGTTTCTATTACTATCAGTGATAGGTAGGTGCCTGAGGCTGAAATCACTTTTGAAAATGGAAATTAGGCTCCCAAGTCACTTATGCACTTTTAAAAGGTTTACCCCATGGTATCTCACTTTACTCAAGGCAAATCTTCAATGTGGTGTTTAAACCAACACCAGTAGCCACGGACTGCCTGCATGTCTTATACTAGTTCCCCCACCATTACTAATGCTGGTACTGTAAAGATTAGTGACAGTAGGAAACTTTTGAAAGTCACATTAATCTAGTAGATCTAATGTAAGCGAGGCCAAAACGAGACAGACACTGAGAAATGGACAGACGATTGCTAATCACAGAAATTTCCAGAGCCCAATTCTCTTTTACACACTATTAGTGAAATCATAACATGGAACATGAAAAGCTCAAATCCTTCCAAAGATTCATGCAGAAGCACTTTCCATGGCTCATGTGACTGAACTATTCCATTTCAGTAGGCAGCACTTACCAGTTAAGGTCACAACTCAGAAGTGACAATATGGCCTTGCAGACCCTGTGAAATTTTACCACCCTTCCCCCCAAAAAATCTGTTGTTAAATTGTGAGACCTGATCCAAGTATTGTCAGTGATATGGTACTCCCTTAGACTATAATAGGAATGAGGCTTGATATCAAAACTGCAGGGCAAAGTGGCCCCTTCCTCCTGTTAACTTGAATCTCATTTGAACCTTTAGAAAACAAATCTTCTCTTTCCTTATTGTTTTATCTATTTTTTAAAGAATACTGATAAATGGTCTCATTTGTTTCCCTGAACTGTGTGTTACATGGGTCTCAAAGCCCCTCGGCGGTGAGGGCTTTTCACACTTGTGAAGATTAGGCATAAGCATTATGGAGCTCTCGGGGAGTTCAGACATGTCATTTGATCTCCTACTCCATCTTGTGGAGACATTTGGTCAGTGGAATAATCAAAAATGTAATTGTTCCTAATGAAGGAATTCCACCTGTTTTGTCTTGCTTGGTTTTATTTTTTTTCAAACATCTATATTTTTTTAATTAAATCTCTAAAGTCCTTTGTTGTGATGAGAAGTGGTTTTGGGGAAGAGGCTTCCAAAATGCCTTATGTAGGAGAAAATCTACTATTTTAGAACTGTATTTGAACACTATGTAGAACTATAGTGAGTCCCTTTTGAAGGAATAAATAGCTAGTGGTGAAATGCAACAAGAGTTAACCTAATAAGACTGGATCTGTTAAATGAAGACCATGTCCAAGTACAGCTGAACTATCTTAAGAAATTCTCAGGAATCCAGCTTTGTAGTAATTGCATCTGTGCTACTTTAAAACTGTCTTAAAGGTACTGCCTTTATATATAGTGTGTGTATTTTGCAGGTATCCAAAACTGATCCATCACCAAAGAGAGAGATGCCCACCATGATTCTCTTTAATGTTGTATTTGCCTTAAGGGTAAGGACTGTTTTTACCCTGGAATAGATTCTGTATTATTTTATAAGGACTATTAGTTCAAATGACGGTAACATTTCAGTAGCACATGTTCTCTGCCTTCTTTCACTATAAACCAGAGTTTCTTAATTTGAAATATGTAAAAACAGTACTAAACATGACACTGAAGATGTATAGTTAGTGATCATAGAAGTCATAAGATGAAGAGTTCTGTCACCTTTTTCAGCCTCTCTCGTATGGGTCAGGGAATGATTGTTTCAAATAGGCCATTTACGGAATTTTATCTAGTCTCGTTTTAAATACACCAAGTAATTGGGACGTATTTGTTCCTTGGAGATGTGATTTCATAGGTGAATGCATTTTCATTGATGGGAAACTCTTTTTTCCTCATAGACCAAATGTTGATTGCATCATTACTCTGAGTTATTTCATGTGTTCCAGCGAGTACAATCCCTCTTCCCTACACCGATCCACTTCAGCTGTCAATGTACTTAGGCTTTTAAAAGTCACTACAGCCACTGATTATTTTATGGGTCTTCACCTCCAGTCTTTTCTTTTGCAGATAAATGTAAAAGTTGAGGTTCTGCTTCATAGTTGAGATCAGTATTGCTGCATATTCTGTATGTTTAATGGTATACATTGATAATAGGCAGGAATGTTCAAGTATCCCTTGAACAAGAATAGAAAAGACTGTAGGTGCAGCAAGGCCAATGCAATATTGCTGTAAAAACCTCAATTTTTACATATCCTGACTTTTAAGATGTTGTAAAATTGTAATCTTAAATTGTTTGCCTATTGATATACAGATGAGAGAGACGTTTCCTGCCTCAAATGAGCCCTTGTATTATTTACAAGACTATTCATAGATCCCAGTGCTAGAGGCACAGGTATGTTGCTTCCAAGCACAGTGTTACTGCCTCTGAAATGTGGAGTTATTAATGCATTTGCTGTTAATTGATAGGCATTTCTGTAGTCCTCATTACCATGGTGTCAGAGTGCTTCATGGCATTAAAGATGCGTCATGTACATGTTCACTTAATGAGCCACGCTGGTTTCTTTATGCTGGCAGCAAATGTGTACACTGGAGATCCACTTGTTGTTCCACTTGTTAGGAGGACAATAAAGGGTTGGATGTTATTTTCAATCTAGAGGGTAGTGATCTTAATGGGTGCATAGTGGCTTAAACTGTGCTTGTGTGTGTGAAGTTCTCCGCACGCTTGGTATGCTTGGAAATTTGAATATACATGAGAATTGGTGCTCTCTCAATAAAAAGCATACTTTGTCAGAGAGTTGAGGGAATAAAGGAGGCCTGACCAGGCCAGAAGTGTGCTAACCTTCAGTTCGGGGTCTAGGGCTATCTATAGAATATGAATGAACAGCCTGCATGTGTAAGTAGACGAGCTCTCCAGAAGCGTGTGTTCACATTTAACAGTATCCCTCCTTGGCACTCTGGATGCAATTGTCAAACATCCTTAATGAATTTCCAGCTGACTTTTCTCAAACACCTGTGAATATACTCTTTATCAAGCATCTGAAAGGTCAGATTCCAAAACTCAGCATTTTTTAATAATCAAGTCTTTTTTTATGCTTAGCAGGCAGTCTGTTTATAATAAATAATGAACAGCAGGAAGCGTAGCTGTTATATTTTGCAGTGAAAATTTCCCCCATGCACACACAAATCAAAATGCAGCTGAAGAGGCTGTCCTCAGAGTAGAAACCATAAACAGGCACAATTCAAGTATGGACAATTTCAGCGCAAGAGGCTAACTTTTCAAAATTTAGGAGTGAAAATTGAAATTTGAAAACAGTTTGTCCATCTTAAGTATAGCATGTACTGAGCAATTCAAATTCTGAAGTAAAAGCAAAGTAACATTTCCTGGCTCTGTCACAGTGACTAATTAGCAAATACACTCAGAAGTTAAGGGATGATTAATGCATATATCACAAGAATCAAAGCACCAAGTTTAGGCTATATTTTTAGATGGGAAGGGACTTGGGAGTCCCCTTTCTGTCCATAACACAGCTTTCTGGAATGAGTCGCGTTGTGTGTCTTTTGCATCAAGAGGTTCGTAATTTCATCTGTATCTGGCCTTTTACTGGAGGTGGTGTTTGGTTTGCTGGCCAAACTGTGTTCTTGCTACCCTTGTCACATTCAGGAGAAATTCCGTGTACGTGGGAGAAGGGCCTCGGATTTCTACAGTGAAATTACTAGCTCTCTTATAAACCTTTCTGTAGTGACATTTCAGAAGAGCATTCTTTGTGGCCCTAAGTCATACTGCAGTGTTTTTGAGAGAGTCCCTGATGGACATATTTAGGAGTATTTCTTTGAATTTGATAACATTTTAAATGTGGGATCTTTTTCTGTTAGTGTGAGCCAGGAGAAAGAAGGCATCAGGCAGTGGTTGAGTCTTAAGTTCAGAGTGGCAGATACTGTGTAACGTTATCAGGAGCAACTCATTACAGGTCAATAGCCTAAGTCACAAAACCATTTTTCTCTCTTCTGGTCAAGCCTGCTGTATTTTACTTAGTCACATAGTGAGGCTCATATTTAGCCCATGCATTCTGGGAGTGGGTTTGCTCTGAAACACTCATTCTGATTCTAACTTTGTAGTACAATTGCTATAGTCTTTAGAGAAGCCTAATTCAGCCAGTTTCATTGCATAAAAGCTGCCATGTGTGAAACTAGCATTTGATTTCCCAGCTCTGGCTTTCCCTTCCCAATCCATAAGCCTGAATGTTGTAGAGGTAGCACATTGTTTTTCTGTGAGAGAGAGAGAGAGAGAGAGAGAGAGAGAGAGAGAGAGAGAGAAATGCATGAATATGAGCTAAGAAGACTTATATGAAACATTAAGGGAGTTATACCCAAGAAAACTAGGCCTTTTGTAAAGCAATTCGTTGTGATACAGCCTCTGTTTGGGACTCTTGAATTCCAGAAATGGAAAAGAGCCTTTTAACCCCCTACCTCCCCCAGTTGATAGAGCACAGTCAGTGAAACACAGATTTTTCAGTTACATTTATATGTTTTTTGCTGTTGGCTTTTTTTGTCATGACTAAGTTCTCCCTGATGAAGACGACAGAGGTTTCTGCTTTCTCTCTTCAGAGAGTTAAGATGGAGATAGAATGGTCCCAGAATTGAATTAAGAAAATCTAAAATATATAAACATCATTCTGCAGCTGGCTATGTTGAAAACATTGCTCATTTATTCACATGTTGCCATCTTGGTGATTTTTGCAGAGAAGCCATTGGCTTTGGTGTAGTTTGAATTTCTATAGAATCTAATTTCTAATGGCCTTGTTACAGTGAATAAAAGCAGAAACTCTGGCTTTGAAATACGGCTGTAGTTTATTTTGCCATTTAAAAAAAATAACATTCCCTTCATAGAGAACTGAGACTGGAACACACAGCATGTAAAGCAAGTAGAATTTGTCTAACATAGGGTTACTGCTGCAGACAACTTCACCAAATTGTGGGTGGAGGTATTTTAAGATAAAGGTGAGAGTCTATCTGCTGCAGACAGACAACAGGCTAAGACCCAAATGTTATAATCAGTAGTGATCCTGCTTGTGCTAAATTTCAGCCCTACCAATGTGTCGTGACTCAGCAAAAATGTTGGCCTGTAAAAATGTCGATTCATGGTTTTCTAGTTTAGATGCCAAGTTATCTGCTGCCTGAACCTTAAATTCCTTTAAATGTCTTAACAAACATACAGCAGCTGCTTACTGCACCCTTCCTGGCTTAGAAACAGCGAGCCCCACCTTATCAGCTGTCTGTGACAGATAGGCTTTCCAGCCCTTCACATACAAATTAAATGTTTTAAATAATTAATATTTTTGAGATGTATGGAAACATAAATCCAATTCCATTTTCTCTGGGATTAAAAATATGATCGTGCCTTGTTAGTTCTTCAGTGATTAGTATAAAAGGTTGAAAATGCCAAAAGCCCATTCATATGCAAGATCTGAATGTTGGGAAATGTGTTTTCACTATATAGTTCTGCTCTGGAGCCAGATCTTTGCATGATTTTTAGTCCCTATTTCTGTGGGTTACCAGGCTTTGATTCAGGTGAAGAGAATTAAAATAATGGTGGCTGTGTGACTTGTTGTCTGAGTAAGAAGCTGCCTAAAGTTACACTAAAATTAATAAAACAAACACTGCTGCTACAATGTGGAAAGGACAGGCTTGTTGGAAAAGCTGTCATCCTTTATATTTCCAGTACTTTTGTATTGGAATATATTGATATTAATTTTTCAGTCATCTGAAATTTCCTTCTGATCAGTTTATCTCTGGAGATCCCTCCTCATTGTTTTCATGACTGTTTCTAGGCCTTAGTCATGTGTGATGGACTTGCTGTAGTTCTGGATCTCTGTCCTTCTGTCTTATGACTGTGTGAGAGAAATCTCGCTTCTCTTGACAATCACCAGGGAAGTTGATCTGCAGCCTAACTATTAAAGATAATTCATTATCTTTAATGTAAATTATTAAAAATAATTTGTCCAGCAGTGCTGCGCTCTTCAGCTTAATTTCATGTATTTGGCAGCTATTGAATTATTGACCAGGTCTATTCCTTATTGCCTGTAGGCCAATGCAGATCCATCGGTGATAAACTGTTTACATAATCTCTCTCGTCGAATTGCCATAGTTCTACAGCATGAGGAGCGTCGTTGCCAGTACCTGACCAGAGAGGCCAAGCTGATCTTAGCCATTCAGGATGAAGTATCTGCCATGTCGGAAAGTGAGTTCTGAGCTCAGGCTCATGGGGAGCTTATCTTAATGTAAGATTCTAATTAAATTGGTCAATAATTGACTAATTCACTTAAATGCAGATTGCCATGGTCCAAGAATATTAGTATTTTATGTTATTTATAATGACAGTGAGGCAGTTGCAGGAATCAAGAAAACTGGGTTACAAAGTGACTTAGTGAGCAAACCTTTTATGTTTAGAGCCTTGTATTCCCAGCCTGCTGGGGATCATGTGTAAGATCAGAATCTTATGTTATACATGTGCAAAAGTGGACTAAAAGCCACCTCTTCCATGTTCTGCTGGAGAGAAATTACCTAGAACGTAATTGCCAGATTATGGTGCATTTAAGCAAATGAGAAAAAAAGAATGAGACTTGTTCATTTTGGAATGGAGTTGTTTAAAAAGGAATACTGCCACAGTGTAAAATGTTCTTCTCTATAAGCTTACATAATTAATTACAATAGAGTCCCATTGTTAAAGCTATGTGGAGAGTGGTGGTATGCTTGAAATCAGCTATGATATTGTGTGCCAGTTAGTAACCCTAAGAACCCCTGCTCCTAAGGTGTGGGAGGTGGGAGTTTGTGCCCAGATATGTTTTCCCATAAAGTAGGGGTTGTACAGGAAAACCCACAGAGACTTTGCTATAATCGATTTCCAGATTTTCACTATGATTGTCAGACAAGGTAGGAGAGGTAATATCTTTAATTACTTCTGTTGGTTAGATGCAAGCTTTTGAGCTTATATAGAGCTCTTTAAAGGTATTGTCTCGCTAATATCCTGGGACACACATGGCTACAACAATGCTGCGTGCTGTGTATGATTCAGTTGAACAAACAGGCCTTCTCTGCGTTTCCCTTCCCCTTGTAGCCCCTGAGATGACCCCTCTCATGCTCTTAAAACACTGATTCCTGCTGAAGACTTCAAGGTGTATGCAATCTTTCAAAGAACTCTGTTACTGCAGAACTTTTTTTGCTTGTCATTTTATTTTATTCATTTTTTTTAAGAAAACAAAACAAAATCTTTGTGTGTGTGTGTTAAAGGAACATATTTCCTTGCAGAGCTGAGAAGAGGTTTGTCACTCTTTTCTGGGTGGGTTTATTATTATACATTCAGCGTACAATGTCACTGAAAATGCTGATGCTGAAAGACCAATCATAATGCAGCAAGCTCTCAGCATTGGAACATGTTTGCACTATGAGGCTTTGCCTACGGTCAGAGTTTGCTCGTGATCCTTTGTCAGGATTCCTGTGCATAAAATCTTGCAGTGGTTGCATGAACTGCAGCTGAAGTAAACCATCTCGTAGTTGACATAGCTTACCAGTCTGTCAGAGCCCATCTTTGGTGTTTGCAAAAAGATATTTACATTTTAGTGTGATATTTTTAAAACACAGAACAATTAAAACTGCAGTTTGCAGAAGAATAAAGTACTCCCCAGATACAGCTCTTCTGGTGTCCCTGAAATCTTGGTGTAATTCAATTCCCCCCCCCCCCCCCCATGCTTTTGGGTATAAACAAAGGGCACTCTGTGAATGGGGCCAGTTTGAACTTGGTTCTGTTACTTTTATTGTTCTGACGGCCTTTGACAACACTTTATCTTATCCTCTCTGATGTCACCTGTGTTGCATAGAGATGCCAGCTCTACAAGTGAAGTATTCAGTTCCTTTTGTGATTAGCTTTGCTCTTGTCATTCACTAGGGATTACAAGGGATAGAGTTTTGCACTCTATGCATTTGCTATCCAGATGTGGTAAAGCCCCCCTGAAACTTCAAATCCAGTTTCTCAATTTTGTGACCCTGAATCCCAAGTTTTCTGGTCATCCTCAAGAGGAATCTTTCCATTTTGTTGTGGAAGCTCCATGCTAGTGTATATGATTACGTGGCACTGTTTTGTCCTGTTAAGAAGATATGCCCCCTTTTAAGGTTACTCAGTAAAATTTTCAAAAGCACCTGTGTCTCATTTTCAAAAGCACTTTGGAGCCTGTGGTCTTGTTGAAAGTCAGTGGGATTTAGGCACTTTTGAAAATCTTATTTGCTCTGTTGTAACCCAAGAATCCCAATTCTGCTGAGAGCAAGCCTGTTGCATGAGCTATTACAGTTAAAGTATGGAGTCAATTTCTGGAGCTTTGCTAACAAACCAGCATTATTAATCTCTTAGGTGTGTATATGCCAAACTTTACTTACACAGGGATACAACATGTTTTGTCTTGCTACAAGCATGAAAAACTAAAACGTAGAAGTAAAAACATAGTAGTTGCTCATCAGATTAATGAAAAGGCCCAAGGCTGCATAAAGTTGGTATTAAAAAAAAGAGCGGTGACTTTTTACAGTTGTTTTTTACTTAAAACAATGTGGAGTAAACAGACTTGAATGTCATTGTCTAATCTCTCTGCAGAGTCTATTGTGCAGAATTCAGGTAACTGTCTGAAAGCAAGGTTTTTCTGATTTGAAAACAGTTGAGTGCTTTCTTGTTTTAATCTTTCCATAGCAGCAGAAGGTCCGCAATCGCCTTTCCATCATATTCTACCCAAGTGCAAGCTGGCCAGAGACCTCAAGGAAGCTTATGACAGGTAAGAAGAATCCTCCTGGTAACCAGTGGTCCTCTGCTTGTTGATGAAATGTCTTTGACCTGTGTGTAATCATTAGCTCCATGGGGGGAAAAGGGATCTCTGAACTGGGGGCGTTGTCAGATAAGTAGAACAGGAAGGTTAACTCAGTATTTAAGATTCTTGTGTGGGATTCTACAGGCCAGGCTTCAAGTCCTTGTTCTGCCACAGACTCCCTGAGAAACTTTGGTTAAGTCACATATTCTGTCTGGACCTTAAATTCCCCAGCTACAGAACAAGGGTAATAGCACTTTCCTACATCACTGGGTGGTTGTGAGGATAAATACATTAGATGTATACTTAGATACTACTGCAGTGGGGGCCAGAGAAGCATTTTAGATAGGAATGATTGTCCAGTTTTTTCTACGTTATTTAAATTGCTTGTGATCTTAAGCTTCTGGAAGAAATTTGGGCCCCTTTGAAAGAAACTGCAGGAATTATGTGAATCCCCTAAGCATCTCTGAGTTAATTTCAAAACACTTTTCCTGACCTGGATTTTGAATAACATCTCACCCAGTTCTTCCTTTTTAAAAAAACCTTCTGGATTATTTATTTGACTTCCTAAGGTTGCCACTGCATTTAGACTATGGTGTCTGCCCAGTAATACAGTGACACCTAGTGGCTGAGAATAGTAACTGAGAATTTTTACACTAGGACCAAAACTCATGTGAAGACAGAAAATCCTTAGTGGTGCCCATTAGCATCATCCGTTGAGTTAAGTGTCAACCAGTGGGGACTGGAGCAGCTCCCCACCTGCCACATTGGATGAGGCCTGCTGCTGGCAGGGACTTCTCTGGCATTTGGAATAGCCCCTTCCTGCAACATGCCTGGGCTCCTTGTGGACAGGGCCGGGCTGGAGCAGTGTCTGCTTGCGATGCATCTGGGCCTGCCGCTGAGTGGGCCAGGCTGGAGAAACCCCTGCTTGTGGTGGTGGGGGGGTCACTCTAGCCTGGCCTTGGCGGGTGAGGGGGCTGCTCCAGGCCACTGGGACTGGAGTGGCTTCCCTGGCCATGCCCCTTTAATCTATTAACTGGTTAAACATAATGCTTAACTGATTAAACAGGATTTTACATCCCTACTGCCCATCCAATTTCTCCAGCGTACTAGCAGCTGCCATCCAGTGAGATAGACTTGGACTGGGGCAGTAGACCACTTCCCAGCCCTCATCCATGTTGTAGTGTAAACTTCTCCCACATTCTTGTCTTGACCTAGAGCATTGTCCAATGGACTCATCTTCGATTATTTTACCTAGCTTATTTATCATTTTAAGGTGTTACCAGACTGTTCCAGCTAAAGCTGGAATGAACTTGTTTGATGTTTTCCTCACCAATTGCTGTTTGCTATATATCTTTAGAGTATGCTTTTGTGGCATTGTGTCAGCATCACTGTAAAATTACAGTTGTTTACAAAATGATATGCTTTTTATCTGTGTAATTAGTCTGAGGCAGGCAAAGGAATTAAATAGTTATAAATCTTGATACTAGCCAATTGCATGAGTTTCTGTCAGTTTCCTCCTCAGCAAAGCACCATGATGCACTAGATAGGGCACATGGAGTTGCAAGCCTGGTTCTGGTTCTGGTTCTGCTAGTGACTCACTTGGGCAAGTCTCTCAAGCGCGAGTCAGAAACATCCACTGATTTTTGGATGCCCTGTTGGAAACATCTTGGACCTGATTTTCATCAGTGCCAAAGCTCTGAGTTGACTTAATTTGAAGCTCTGGTGCTAACTGAGGGGGATGCAATTGTTTCAAAGTATTTTTCTAAAAGGTACTTCCCACTAGATGGCACTGAAGTACTTCAAGCCAGATCTGACCTATCCCTGGTGCATCTGTGTCATGAGACGTATAAAAATCTGAACTTTTGTCACAGCTCAAAATGCTGTTTTAAACACAGAATTTGGTATTGGGATTCTTATACCCTTTTCATACAACTCAGCTTATAATGTGACCAAAAACAATGGCTTGAAGGCCAAGTTACCTCAGTTCCAGCTTATTTCTTGGGTGTTTCTCCAATTTTACAAAGCAGCATCCCTCATGAAAACCTAAATCCTCTCATTACTTCAAATTAGGAGTGATGCTTACCGGGTAATGGCTGTTACCGGAGAGCAGCCCTCCACCTATAGGCTGGGAGTCAGCAACCTCGCACAGCGGGAGGTGGGGGCTGCTGGCTCCCAGCCTATGCGGACTTGGCGGAAAGGGTGCAGGCTTGTGCAGGGGGAGGGGAGGGTTGTCAGCTCCCAGCCCACTTGAGCCTGCTGACTCCCAGTCTGTGGGGGGTTGGGAGCCAGGAGTTTTCCCTTTATCCTCTCCCCCTCTCCCTTCCCCCCTCTCCCCCCGCAAGCTGGAAGCCAGCAGCTCGGAGAGCTGGAGCAGCCCCTTCCTGTGGCACAAGGCTTGCTCCAGCCTGGCTGTGATGGGCAGGGGGGGGGGGGCCACCCCAGCCCAGCAGGCTGGAACAGACTCTCAGCCTGCCCCTGTTTAATCAGTTAACCTTTTAAACTTAATGTTTAACCAGTTAACTAATTTAATTAAATGGGATTTTACATCCCTAAATTTGGAGTAGGTAACTCAACAGACTGCTGGTTTGCCATAGTTTAAACTTCAGCCGCAGAGAACGTTTGCTTGGTTTACACCAGCCACCACTTAATATTTTCTTCTTCAAAACCTCTGTCTTTATTTAGCAGCACTCTTCTGTTTCCATCCCTCTCCAGATGTTTTTTCATACATCAAAAGCAGCCACACGCTTTCAGACGGACTGATTTCTTTTAGGGGGAAGGTGACAACCAAAGCAAGAATGAACAAAAAGAGGACATCTTCATGAGGGTGGTGTCTCTTTTCTATTAACATTTTGTTTCAGCTTTGACTCACAAAATGTCAGATGTCCCCACAAGACAGTTAGGCTTTGTAGAAATTTAAAGCTGGAAAACAGATTAAATGTAATAGCTATTAGAGACCCCACAAATGGGTTTTGAGACAGCGAGCTTTTCTAGAAGACTAGTTCAGTGTGTGGCAGATTGAAAGTTCCCTGGTGTGAACCCTTCAGTGCACAGTAGCAGGGTCCACATGACCAGTTAGTGTGTGACTTGCTAGTATGCAGTAGATTTATACCCCACCTTGCAGTAGTACTGACTAATCATCTAGTTGAGCCCAGAGACTACTTAAGACACAAACTGGTCTCTGTGGTTCAGTAAAAAAAGCTATTACAAGATCAATAGAATTCTATTACCACATGAATTAGGCTGATGTAATGACACAGTAGCAGCTAGGCTGCATGGCAGTGCTTGGTACAAAAGCCGTAAAAAACGGATAACAAATAGTGTACATGCAAAGAGGGGTATATCTTATTCAAAGCTCCAAATGGCTACTGCTTTATATTTCAAAGAGAAGACTACCAGCACAATTCTATAATCCTCTTCCTAGAACATTTTGAATAGCATCAAATAAGCATCTACACGTAGAGTGTGCTATAGACATGAAGTGCTGTAAAAAGGTGAGTAGATATAATTATCTATAACTTGCAAGTGGAGAAACAGATGCAGAAGTTAAGACCATAATTTCCATAAGTAGCTATTAATTTTGGATGCCCAGTTTTGGATATATTGGATCTGGCTTAACACAGGCACTCAGTACTTGTGGAGAATTAAATTGGAGCTCTGGTGCTCATCACCTCTGAAAATCATGTTCACGGCATTATTGTGGGCAACCTCCCACTAGCCCAGACTTAGGAGCCTGTTTCTGCTTAGCACACTCTCCTCTTGTTGGCATCCCCTGTTGGCTAGCTTAAGTAACTGCGTGACTAGGATGCTGTCTTTCGTGGATTGCGTTCTTAGGTATCAGTCTTTCCCTGTTCATTGTTCAGGGAGCTTAGGCACCTAACTCATTTTTGTAGATCACAGGTTTTTCTAGGCACCTAAAAATTAGATGCTGTTCCAGTGTCCTAAGTTCCTTTGTGGATCCTACTCCGAATAATTTGTTTTGCGCAGTACGCTTTTATTTTCATGTGTCCTTTCAGGATTGTAAATAGTGTGAGGGAGTATTCTATCCAGAATACCATTTGTTATTTTTAAGAGTTCACTCTTGATGGCATCTTCCCAAAAGTATGTCAATTACGGGTAAATCTTCTAGGTCTTCCTTAACCAGGATAAACAAGTGTGTGTTAAATTTCATCCTTTAAGTCCAAGAAAAACCAGGGAGTTTTGAGTACTGTGGTGTAACCTTGGATGCTCTTTGAAGGTTTCTGGCTGCTGACTGGATGTGGGATTGAGGAGCGTGTGTGACTGGCTTCCAACTTTTAGTGGCTTCCATATCAAATTTTCTCAATTTACAAATAATGGATTTTTCAAACTACCAGCTCTTTAAGTTCAGCTCAAATCATTGTCAGTAATAATGATTCTGTATTAAGATCTTGTCTAATGATTTTGGTGCACCACACAGAACAGAATCCTGTTTGCTCCACTACTGCTGTGTTATGGGGTGGCAAGTACCTGCACTTCAGCTAAATCTGCAATATGGCTTCATTTGAAAGCTGACACTTCAGACGTCTCTAAACACTATATACAATCAGATAAACTTGAACATTATGTGAATTCATGCCATGGGGTGCAATATTTGGTGTAAATTTGGTAATTTAGACTGTTGTTTACACAGTAATGTAAGCCCAGGGACAGTGGAACTCAAGTTAACTGACCTGTGTCAGGAAATCCTGGGCTTGGGTATCTACATTGCATTTTAATCTTCAGTTAAGAATTTTTTGACCCATGCTCAGACCTTGAGCTCTGGCATCCACATTGCAATGCACAGACCCGAGTCAAAGTAAATCTGTCCTAAAGTATCTAGCATCCTCCATCTCCACCCCATGCTGACAGCCTTAAAAACATGGAAACTCTTCTCTCCACCTGGTTTCCTAACTGTGGTGGTGCTATTAATGGGACTCGTGTGTCCATAAGGATCATGGGAGCACATTCATGACATAATTAGCTACTTTTGGTGGCTGTCTCAGTAGAGACTGCAATTTGAGAAGGCTTTATACTGAACTACCATCTAATCTCAGAATTGGGCTTGCCAGCTCCAGGCTGTGTCACATTGGCAGGAAAAATCCCATATGCCCCTGTTCAGAGAATAATTAGAAAATCTATTTAAATGAAACTTTGCAATGTTTAATCTTTAAAATTATATTTACAATGAAGATGTGTGATTTTTAAAAAAATGTTTGTTTGCTTTGAAGTTTGACATAAAATGAAGGTATCAGAGGGGGAAGAAAACAACGTATGTTCTCTTTCTCCCCCTCCCCAGCTTGGCTGCTGCCAAGCGATGAAGTGCATCCCCAAGGCTTTAAGTGCAGTGTGTAATGTGTTTTGCACAGAGATAAAGGGAAATGTTTGGTCTTTTTGTGTGAAACTTTTGTTGCTGGATTTGCTTGTGCTGAGATCTAGTGTCTGATACAAAGAAAAAGCACAGCTCTAAAAACTAACAGTTATTGAACTTTGGTTTCTGGCTCCTAGAATTGAAAATTAATATTAATGTTCTTGTGTTCCTGTTTGTACACTTACCACTGCAGATCTCTCTGCTGTACTGGTGTACAACCCTTTGATTTAAAATTTTTAAACTTTAAAAAAAATTGGTGAAAAATTTCAAAAATATTTAAAATCTAAAACCACAGAGGCTCAGCCATAGGCTAGTGGAAGCCATAGGTTTTCTGTATTGACTGAAAGTCTGGCCACTAGGGCTCTGAATGTTGTTAGGTAGCTAATTTTAGGTGCCTGTTTTTGATTAATAGTATTCACCCTCTGCTCTGCACTAGCACCCTCAGCAAAGCAGCTTTCAAACCACCAGTTTCCATTGGTCAAAAACATGGCAGTTAGTCAGCAGTCAGGAGATTGGTGTGACCCCTTCTTTCACTATATTTAAGTTGCAAATGGTCAGTTCCCAAAGGATAGCCGTGGATTTGCAGAAGTGATGCTCCATAAAATGCCATTTTCTGTTGGGTTTTGTGGAAGTGAGATTTAGGCAAAGACTTCTTTATTCCTAGTGTTTTGTGGTTTTGAAAATCCAGGGGAAGTGGGATACTGCCTACCCTGATCCAAACCTCTTGAGGTTGATTAGCTCTCTCTTTTTTGGCATGTACTGTGTTTAGTTTGGTCAGTTTTAAGAACTTTGTTGGTGAGCATGTTTGGAATACAGCTTGTCAGAAAAATAACTTTTATTTAGAATTTAAAAAAAAATATCATGTAATGTAGTTTAAAAAAAAAAAACCCAAAAAATGTAATCCAAGGAGAACTGAGTTTTGTTGGGTGATTTCTGTGATTCTGAATCCAGATAAAGACAGTGATTTTTCAGGTTCTGTTTTAAAAAATGTTTAATGTAAATTCTGATGTCAAATGGCTGGGATGGGTCATAAGTTTGGTTTTTTTTCTTATGGCATCAGCCATTACATCAGTGTCACATGAAATAGCTTTTTAAGCTGACATGTTTATAATTCAGAGAGGATGTGGGATGTCTTACATAGGTTGCTTATACTTAAGTGGTGGTGAAGAAATTAGCGAATTTCCTAAAGACCTAGAGTAAATATGTCAGTGTCTAAAAACAAGAACAAAGATCTGCATGAGTGAAGTTAGCTGCCCCAAACTACCTGCTTCCCAAAGGTATTAAATAAAAGTTACTTTACGTAAAGCTGCTATCCAGCCAAACCCTGGTATCAGACTTCATTATCATTCCTAAAGTGCATATTCTCTCCACTTTAATCCTGTTCTTTTGGGCAAGTTGTGGTTTCCTAGAATGAAGGACCATTTAACAGCGACTTTCATGATTTCCTGTAACAAACAGGAGCAGGTCAATGGGAAACAAACCAACTAGATAGAACCTATGGAGTCAATGTTGTGGTGATATGTTACTCTGTGATGCCCACCATGGGGCGTGGGAACTTCATCATGTAGTAAAACAATAATGGAAAAATTGAGCCTAATTCATCCTTGCCCTGTATGCCATCCCCACCCCGTCTCTCCCAGAGGCACGGGGCCTTTGCATTGCATTTACAGGAGATCCTCCTCCCTCACTAGTGCATTGGTGAGGACTAACTGGAGGTGGAGAAGGAGAGGGTTGGGGCATTCTTATGATTCTGTGACTCTGCAATAGCCTAGAAGAGGCAAATTAAAACAGACTTAATGGATTTAGCATCATATTAATCCCTGGCAGCCACTGAAAGGAGCGAGATGCAATCTCTCTTCTCTCTCACTGTGCTGGCTCCAGCATGGATGAATCAGGCCCCATTGCTTTTACCCAAGAGAAAGGTAACAAATGCTGTATATTATTATTTATTCATTTTTTTATTGAAGTCTGTGTACTACAGGGGTGGTACGATTGCACATCAACAACTGGCTTGAAGTGAGTTTCTGTCTGCCTCATAAAATCCATTATGTTGCAACAAGCTTTATACCTCCTGAAGCGATTGAAAGAAGCCTGAAAGCTATTAGGTAAATATTCCCTGTTCTTCAGTGCTTGTATGTTTTTGTGCCTCTCTAACTCTAACATTTAACTTCTTGCCCTTTGTTTTTTGATTGTCCCAAACATTCTACAGCCTTTCTTGCTGAGAGATGTTGCAGAAAATAATGAAGGTGGACTTTTTTTGTGCTCCCAAATCTGAGAATGGACTGTGGGTCTTAGTAATGTGGTGTGAAAATTAGAGCCCATTTTGGTTCTTTAAGTGATGATAGTGAGCTGAAACCAATCTCTGTGCCCCCAGCCTGTTCTCTTGTGCCTAGATTTATTTTCCAGGTATTTGTGGCATTATTATTGACTTAAACACGCTCTGTGGTAATGCTGAGGTTTTAAGCTAGTGTCTGCATTGTTTACAGTTGAAGATCTTGTCTGAGAGGTTATTGTAAGATTTTTCCCCATTCAAAACACCATTCTTAAAAACAAACACTTCATTTTAAGCATATTCATGCTGAAGTGTTTTCTTGTCCATATCACAGTTCCATGAAGTAACTACATACAGAAGGGTTGGTATTTCCTGTGAGTGTTGTACCATTTTTGTTTCCCGCTGTTCTATGGAGATTTAGCCATGAGAGTCACCTGCTGTGTTACTTTCATTTTAGTGCTCACTTCTGATCAGCAGAGCATAATGAGCTCTGTCCCTGCATCTTTGGGAGCACAGTCTGTCCACCTGTCTGGCTAGGCTGTATGCCAATAGAGAACCATATTTATTTCCAGCTTTTAGGTTTTCCAAATTGTGATGAGGCTTAAGACTCCTTTTGACAGAAGGCAGCTAGTCTTGTGGCATGAACAAGAATGAACTGACTGGTAATGCAGTCCTTCGCTATAGCTATCACAGTATCAGATGCTCTATTTTGCAAGTAGTTTGGCCACATGCTCTAGCTCTGTGCGATAGTGAGAGGCACCTCATCCTTGAAGGAAGAAATTACAGATGACAATGTTCTTTTTGCAGGCCTTACCATGCCTTATTACTACTGAATGATGAGAAATCATTGCTTAATGAGCTCCCAATAGACTGTTCTCCTGCTCTTGTGAGAGTGATTAAAACTACCTCTGCTGTGAAGAATCTGCAGCAGCTGGCTCAGGATGCTGACCTGGCATTACTACAGGTATGAGGAATTGACACTTTCAATTGAAACTGTTTCAGTTCATTAGGTGTTTTCATTCTTAGTGTCTGTGGTGTTACTGTAGTATTCTTCAATGCAGGTATATTGTTCCTTTACATATGCATAGAATCTATGTCTACACTACCACAGAAAGTCGATCTAAGGTATGCAACTCCAGTTACATGAATAATATATCTAGAGTCAAGGTAACCGCTAAAGTTACTGCAGGGTCTACACTGAGAGGGGAGAGGGGCTTGATAGGAGAAACGTGTGGCACCCCCCCTCTTGCAGCAGCTCTTAAATGGGGCATGCCAGTGGGGTCTCTGTGCTCTGCTGCCTGCAGGCACTATCTCCCGGCTCCCATTGGCTGCAGGGGCAGTAGTGGTGAGGGCACTTGGGGTACGTCTAGACTACAGGCTTTTGTCAACAGAGGCTTTGTTGACATATACTGTCGACAAAGCTTCTGTCAACAAAGAGTGTCTAGACTACATCCAGTTCTGTCGACAAAGCAAGCTGCTTTGTCGACATGACAGTGTAGACGCAAAGGACAGTGTAGATGCAATAGCACCTTCTGTCGACAAAAGGCGTTATTCCTCGTAGAATGAGGTTTACCGCCGTTAACATCGACAGGACTCGGCAGTTTTGTCATGTCGACAGAACTCGGCAGTAGTGTAGACGCAGGTATACTTTTGTCGACAAAAGGCCACTTTTGTCGACAAAACCCTGTAGTCTAGACACACCCTTGGAGCCAGAGGCCATTCCCTTACTCAGTTTCCCAAATAAGGAACATTTGCTGCTCCTTTTTTACATATACTGGCCTTCACAGTAAGACCTACACTTCTGAGTTTTGACAGGATAGTAGCCCCCAATGTCTCTTGTGAAGTGACCAAGAATAGCTGAATATCTCCATATTACTGTGTGAAGTCTTATAATCTGTCTAGCACTTGGTTGGCAAGCCTTAAAAAGTGGCTTCTGTGTTAATTAATCCAAAAGATAACATTTTGAATTTATGAAGTTCATATCCACGTCAATAACAAAAGTAGATTTCTTCTGTGCATTGTTGTTCAAAGGAATCTGTCAGTACCTTTTATCAGGTCAGTGGTGCTAAGAAATACTTTGAGCAAAGCAAAATATAACATTTAATCAATTCTGGGCATAGGATAGGCGTCAGAAATTGTGACATTATGGAGTTTTCCATAATCAACACAAAAGCTTAGTCTTATCTATCTTAGGAACTAGCCGAGGAGATGCCCAGACTCATTACTCCCATATCCTGAATATTCAGGGTTGCTTTGAGTTGGTTCGTGCATTTTCCCGGTGGTTTGGTATGACTTGCTTGGGGACCCACAGCAGAGTCAGTCGTGTGGACTTTTTTGTAAGTTATCGCTGCATGTTAGAAAATATCTATGGAGGGATGTAAAATCCCATCTAAAATGTGAACCCATTAAACTACATGTTTAACGGTTAACTGGCTCCTCGCAGCATGGGGAGTCTGACCGGGCTGGAGCAGCCAGGCCAGGTCCACCACGCTGTGTCAAGGGAGGGGGGGCTGCTCCATGCTGCTGACCGTGCCACACCGCAGGCGGGGACTGCTGCAGCTGGGCCGGATGCTAGTTAACTGGTTATTCCAGTAAGCATGCCGGTAAGGTGAATGCATACTGGGTAACTAGTTAATCCTTTGCATCCCTAATCTGTGTCTTTGCAGCCAAGATTTCTGCGCTCTGTTAGCTCTTTGCATATCTCAGTGCTTTCAAATGATGAATCATTAAGGCATTCAGCTGCCAGAACAATGAAGTCTCAGACTCCCTTTCATCACAACAAAGAATATTCACCATAGCTTTTCTATTGTGATAGACTTTAACTATTCACATGTACTGTCTATGGGCAATCTTGCTGTGCGGTCTTTTTACACTGTACATGATTTAATTTTTTTCTCTCAACCCACAAGATCCTCCTTCCATGAGTTTTGCATTTTGCTCCTTTTTACAGAGCGCACTATTAGTAGTATTGCCAATCTCAAAACAGCAGAACTTTAAGCATTCTTATAATACCTTGTTGCTTGTATTCTCTGGCTATCCATGAAGTTATTTTGAACCATATCCAGCATGTCTTCAAGTTCCTTTCTCAATTGTGAAACGTATTCTGGCACTGGTTTCCCCTTCTGATTCAGTGCCCCCATTCTGGGAGAGCCTGGTAAGATCTAGGTGACCCTCACCTTTTTCTCAAATAGAACAAAGTCTGTGGACTCTTGGGATACCTCCCTAATTTTTCATCCCAAACCCTTTCTCTTTTGTTTGCATACATTCCCTGCATAGACTTCAGTGTCCCCATGAACCTTTTAACAAAACTGTGAATTGGGGCAGCCTTCATCTGTTTTAAATCACATATCCTCCACAGTGCTCTGAATAGTGTGGTTGGGATGTGAAATTTTACCAACAATCTGACAGTCTCCTAAGAGAACCTACTCAGCTGAAAATAGTGAAACGGGCTTTTGCCACTATGTCAAGCTCTACGATAAAGCAGCTGCTTCTGGATATATAGTGGTCTAATCAATTTCCATCAAAATGTTTTCCCCCTTGAGTTGGCCAGAGCATAGGGGTCTCAGAATTTAATGGCACCCTAAGAAATGGATCCTTGATTATAAGGAAGGGCTGCAGGGGAGCTTTGTAAGACCATACTGACCTCTTTTGGTTCTGTCACAAGACCTGCAATAGTGTCTCATCTCATTCTGAGTATCTGGCCAATAAAAATTCCTTATTTTTTTTTAAGGCTTCTAAGTCCCTCAGAAGGCTTCTTTGTCCAGCGAAAAGACAAAGGTGGACCAACACCATTAGCTCCCCATTATGTGTAACCGGCAAAAGTTTCTTGTAAGGCTTCTTGGAATCTGTTTTTCCCTACAGCAGCTTCCCTGTACAATCTTCCTTCTTCCAAAAAGCATTCCCTATTTTCCCTAGCTGGATTTCCCCCCAGAGATAATTCTGCTTGTGCTTTCAAGGATGGGTCTGCTCTGCTGCAAATTCCTGCTTGCTGCAGCTCTGAGCTGCTTCCTGCACTGGGAGCGGCTCCTCCCTCCTTACCCCTCCTGTCTACAGGTACATATTAACACACCCTTGGACATAGCAATACAGCATTATCTGCATGAACTGCTGGAGTGCAATCCTGCACACCAACTTTAAATGCCTTCTAGACCTTCCGACTCCAAGTGCACTTCTCCCAAAAACACAGTGGGTTTATATTTTCCCAAGGCCAAGAGTTCTACACTTTCACATGCAGCATGTTAGTCTCCCTGACCAGAGAGATCTGGTCACCAGTGTCTCTCCACCATAGGTATTCTTTGCCATGTCCTTGGGCAATATTAATAAAGTCAGTAGCAACTGCTCATAGGCTAGACTACAAACTCCTTAGACACCTCTGTGGGTCCTGTGTTTACAAAAGCTGCACTTTAAGGAGTGGGTGGGCCCCTTTATTTAGGGCAATTGTCCCTCGGGTGCTCAGTGGAGTTGCATATGAAACATGATTTTGAACTGTGTTCCTGTGAAAGGAGTCTGAATGCAATTACCAGGAAGGGGTGGATTCTGGAGAGAGGAGAGCCTGGGTGGGCTCTTAACAAGCTGCCTTCTTCCCAGGCTCCTCTCTTTTCATTGGGCTTCTGAACCTCTTTCTGTATCTTATGTTCAGTAGGTATTCTGGCTTGTATATAGGGAATTGGACAGATTAGGGTCTGCACAGAAAGCAGCCAAAGTTTTTTTTATCCCAAACGGCTTTTCTGATCAGCCCTTTCCCCTTTGACCATTTTTCTCATAAAATCACACATCTTCTCTGCTGTTTTAATCACCTTTTTTTTGAGGATTCTAAACTTTACCCTATACAGACTGGGGTAATTTGAAACTTGCAAAATATTCCATTCACCATATATTAAAGCTTGTTCAATTTCCATGTAGTTAAATGCACATAATGCTTTGCCCAAGAGCTTTGTGGTCACTATGAGGACTTGTCTTCTGAATGTTGTGCAACTGAAAGTCTTTCTTTCAGAAGTAGTATACAGTCTGATTCTTTTGTATGCAGGACATAATTTGTCTCATCTGGGTCTTTTTTAGAGAGGGGGAATTCTGGAAGCTGGGGGTTTCTCCTTGGTTTCCCTATTAGCTCAGGCTATGTCTACACTGCATTTTGTTTTGTTTTGGGGTTTGTTTGGTTTTTTTTCGGAAAAAGATACGCAAATTGCGAACCGCAATTTGCATACCTTTTTCTGCTTGTTTTTTCTGAAGAGGCTTTTCCGACATTTGGCTCATCTACACGGGGCCAAATGTGGGAAAAACCTCCTCTTCCGGAAGATCCTTTATTCCTCATAAAATGAGGAATACAGGGATGCCAAAAGAATATGCCTACTTTTTCGGAAACTGTTCCGAAAAAGCGGACATGTTTTCTGGATGCGACACGGTTTTTCCGGGATACCTGGATATTCTGCAGTCTAGACATAGCCTCAGATTATGCAGCCTTTCCATCTTTTCATGTGCTTTAAAACAATTTCATGGTTCATTGGTGTGCTTACTTTTGTTGCTGCTTTTCTGTTTTCTTCTTCTTGACTCTTAGGTCAGCTTCTCACCTCTGGGGTTCTTAGTCTTTCTCGATTTTATCCATCTCCAACTTTTTGGGTTCTGACTCTGCTGACTCCAAGTTCAGTAACTTGGCCAGTGTAAATTGTGTGGCTGCCTCATTGAGTGCTGTCTTTGACCTTGTCTACACTGCAGGTTACTTTGGTATAATTTACAGTACTCTGGAATGTGACTAATCCACACCCCTAGTGACATAAATTATACTGACCTAAGCACCCATGCAGACTGTGCTGTGTCAGCAAGAGAGCTTGTCAAACTGCTCCCTAGAGGAACAGTCGCCATTCGTTCAGTGTATAGCCCTAACAGTGTATTATAACTTCTGCCGTAGAGGGAGTTAAAGCAAATCTTTGGGCTGGTGCCTTGGAAAGGTCTTGTATGTTTCCACTGATGAAAGTGGAATTATCCCCTGCATGGTACACAGGGTCAGTTGAATACAAGCTGCCTGGAGAACAACTTAGGTTCAGCAGAGAGTGTACTGAGATTTTCTGACTGTCCATGCATGCCACTAAACCACAAACTATATCCTAACTAGGCTTCTTAGCCATCCTTTATTGAAAGGAATGTGCCGCCTTTTAGAGTTCCACAGTTATTACTGTACATGATGGTTAACATCAGAAATGCTGAAAGTATGGATTGTTTGAAACCTCTCTAAGCTTCTGGAAATCCCCTACTGTCTTGGTTCTCATTCTCTTCGCTGCAGAAATGTGAAATGTATGTATTAAGGTAGGCTGGCTCCTAGTTGTTTTAGGTGGCTGTTTCACAGCCACTAGAGGGAAACCATTGACTTTCTTCAAGTGCTATGAATACTTTCAGCAGCTCATCAGTGAAATAATGCACTGATTTAGCAAGTAATATTGGCTTTTCTAATATTAGCAGAGACTGAAGAAGTGACATGAATTCTTATCTCCTGGTTAAGGAAGTGACAAAACAAATTGTAGGGTATGTCTACACTATATGTCTACAACAAAAGTTGCAAAAAATACCAGTTTTGGGGACAAAAAGCTTCCACCTTCGTGAGGGACTTTTGTCCATCCCCCTCCATTTACTGTCCACAGTCATACATTGTGTACTACAGGAGGCTTTTTTCGAATTTATTGAACTCCAGGATATTTCCCACAATACCCATTTACCCTCTCTGGCCAGTGCTTTGAACTTTGCTGCTCTGCAGCCACATAAATAGGTAAACAGAAATGTGCCCCTCCCCTTGCAAGCCATGGGAACTTTAAAATCCATTTCCTGCTGGTTGGCTCAGCATGGAGTGCTCCTCATTATGGCATCTTCTCAGGGAAATAGGGTTGGCTATCGCGCAAGATCCTACTTGGAGCCCCCCAGAGCTTTTGGATCTTATCAGTGTGTGGGGTGAAGAATCGCTGCAATCACTACTGCGAGTGACCTATAGAAACTGGGATACGTACAGACACATTTCTCAAGCTCTGTGTGAAAGGGGTCTGAGTGAGAGACTCTACCAGAAGATGAAATAGGCAAACTGCCAGTTGGGTGCTTCACCCAAGATATGCCATCTTTATAAAGAATGGGACGCAATCCTGGGTGGGGACGCCACGTCTTCAGGCAAGGACCCTGTGGAGACTTCCTATGGCACAGGGACAGCAAAAACGGGAATTGAGCTAGAGAAAGAAGCTCTTGATGAAGAGGTGTAAGCGGATGAGGAGGAGGGGCTCACTATAGGGTTACCCAGTGTGGCAGGCAGCCAGGGAATTGTTCTCCTAGTGAGTCTCAGCAGCGGGACATAGAGCATGAAGCAAGGGAAGAGACACAGGGTAGTTGTTCTATTGCAGCGGGAGGAGGATGGGGGGGGTGGCCTGGGCCAGCATTATGGCCAAACAGGGCAATGATCCACACCGAGCTATCAATAGAATCTTGCAGGGAGATGGTTTCAATGCTTTTCCTGAGTTACTTACTAACTTTCTTATGGAGATTCCATGGCAGGGCTGCCATTTCTCCACCTGGCCTGTGGACAAGTGTAGGATTATTACAAATTATTTCTGGGTCCACCTGTTGCACAAGCATAGCGTATACGTTTTTGTGCCATCATGCCCAACCTTCCTTTCCCCCCTGCTCCCACCTTCAAACACTCTGATCATGGTGAGTTTTAGAGAGAACTGTTTGTGCCTCTAGTGCAGTGGTTCTCAAACTTTTTGGCCTGCAGCCCACCCCGCTCAATGCAAACCTTTTCGTGGACCGCCAGCCAGCCAGCCATGATGACAAAATGGTTGAAGAAGTGTGCTGAGGGTGTGGAGGTTTGGCCGGGAGGTTGGGTGCAGTAGCTGTTGTATCCTTTTTCCATCATGCCCTGTGCAGTCTTGGCATAGATAGCAGCATTTCTTTTGTTGCTTTGTAGTTTGGCCTGAACTGATTCCTCTTCCCACACAGCAATGAGGTCCAGGATCTCATGCATGCTTCAGGTGGTGCTTGTTTGTGACCCTGGGCATTCATGGTCAGGTGTGCTGCCTGCTCTGAGGTCTGCTTTCCATGCTGGCCACACACAAAATAAAATTCAAAATTTCCCAGGGCTTTTCCTGTGCACCTAGAGAGCAGCAGAGTTGAAAGTGCTGGCCAGAGTAGTCACAGCAGGGCACTGTGGGACATGTCCCAGAGGCCAAGAACTTTGACTTTCCAAGTGCTGCATCTGTACCACTTAGTTAGGGGGAGAAGTAGATATGTTGGAGGGTAGGGACAGGGTGACATAGACAAATTGGAGGATTGGGCCAAAAGAAATCTGCTGAGGTTCAACAAGGACAACATGGAAGAATCCAAGCATCGTTACAGGCTGGGGACTGACTGGCTACGTAGCAGTTCAGCAGAAAAGGACCTGAGGATTACAGTGGATGAGAAGATGGATATGAGTCAACAGTGTGCTCTAGTAGGTGAGAAGGCTAATGGCATAGTAAGGTGCATTAGGAGGAGCATTGCCAGCAGATCTAGAGAGGTTATTATTCCCCTTTATTCAGCACTTTTAAGTGAGGCCACATCTGGAGTATTGCGTCCAACTCTGGGGTCCCCAGTATAGAAAGGATGTGGATGCATTGGAGAGGGTCCAGTGGAGGGCAACCAAAATGATTAGGGGGCTGGAGCACATGATCTACGAGGAGAGGGTGAGGGATTTGGGCTTATTTAGTCTGCAGAAGAAAAGAGTGGGGAGAGGGAGCCATTTGATAGCAGCCTTCAACTTCCTGAAGGGAGGTTCCAAAGAGGATGGAGCAAGGCTGTTCTCAGTAGTGACAGATGGCAGAACAAGGAGCAATGGTCTCCAGTTACAGTGCGGGAGGTCTAGGTTGGATATTAAGAAAAACAATTTCACTAGGAGGGTGGGGAAGCCCTGGGATGGGTTACCTAGAGAGGGGGTGGAATCTCCATCCCTAGAGGTTAAGCCCTGGCTGGGATGATTTAGTTGGGGTTGGTCCTGCTTTGGGCAGGGTGCTGGACTTAATGACCTCCTGAGATCTCTTCACTGGGATTCTATGATACCATGTAAGGTCTGAATTTACTATTAATCCTTGTGAAAAACAGTACCGAAATCTACTTTAAGGGCCCATAAAGTCAAGAGAGTGAACTTGGTGGTGTGGACTCATTGTTTAGAAAATCAACCTAATGCAGTTAAGTTCAATCTAAACTCACAGTGTAGACCAGATCTTAGTTCCAGCCTAGCAAGCTATGCAGGCGCTCTCCCCGACTCTGCATGCTGTGGCTCTGACCCCCCCTGTCAAAGCTCGCAGGGTAGCCTTTAGAAAGCAGCTTGTGACTGTCTTCCTCAGTCCCTGCACTAGGTGAACAGCACCCTCCTTCCCACACAAACGGCTCTCTCAGATCTGGGGTTTTCTCACACGCACACACGCCCTTTGTGCCACTCCAGTCCTTTTACCCAGTGTAGTGGGGTAAGAATGTTCTGAAGTAAGAGAAACTGTTTGAGGTATATTGTAAATTTATTTTAGGGAAATTATGTGCAGTGATCCTGGTGATGGTAGTTGTCTTATTGGTGAGCTCATCAAAGGCTGGGCACTACCTTCCTGTCAGTTAGATAGGCCTGATTCTGGCCCTAAGCTGCAAGCTGGCTGGAGACCCCCCATACTGGATCTGTGGACTTTACTACTTGAGCAAAGGACACCTGCCAGTGAGCATGGATACATGCTGGCAAGCTGTGCTATCCTGATAGGCCTAACACTTTGTCTTGGGTGGATGCAGAGTTACCCTTTCACAGCCCTACCCCTGTGTCTTCCAACATTGGCAGAAGATAAGCTCACCTCCAAGATGTTAGGAGGCATGCATTTGGGTATCTCCCGTCCTTTAGATATTTAAAAAGGGCGGCGGGGGCAGAAAAGGGAAAATGCTTCCACCCAACAAACCTCCTTTGTTCTCCTAAGAAACCTAAGAAAAATCACTTTTGGGGTGAAGCTGTAGTTTCAAGTTACTTTCTCTGTGAGCATCTAGATTTCCAAGGAACCCAAACTATTGACAATTGAACTAATTGAATTTCCTAGTTATCCAGCACTTCATCAGAATTCTTAAATGGTAATCCAGATTCAGAGAACAACTGTGTCCCTCTAAGGCTCGTTAATACCATGTGACTGTCCTTTCCACCTTCTAGTTGTTTTTTTGTTAGTGCTGCCTTAACTTCTCCTTAAAGTTTAAGTGCAGAAATCAATGGCTTTTTGATGATTGGTCAGTTATCTTGCAGTTTCATATAATCAACTTCATGTGGTGCTTGTTTTAAAAAACTTCCCTCAAAAAACCTCTTTTTTGTTGTGGGAAATTGATATGGCCATTGCTTAGCTGATAATAGCTCCTTTATTGAGCTGTTGGATACATGTGAGCTCAGGCTTATTCCATAAGCCACTTTTCTGGTAGTGATGGGCAAAATATGGCCCACAGGCTGGCTCCGACCCAGTAAACATTTGTATCTGGCTGCTACCGCCCAGTGGGACCCTTGGGCAGTTCCCTGCCTGTAGTGGCCCCACATGCTACTCAAAGTGGCCAGTAGCTGGGACCAGCAGGTCTGTTTGCTTGGTTCAGCACCATCCTCACAGCCTCTTATTGGCTGTAAACGGTCAATGGGAGCTGCAAAGGCATTGCTTGTGAGTGCATGCAGCTGCTTGAGACCCACTGTCCTCCATTCCCTTGAAGGGTCGCACACACAGAGATGTGCGTGCTGGCCCCAGCATCTGGATGCTTTAAGCAGCATGTAGGGCCACAGCAGGAAGGGAGCCTTCCTGAGGATCCCACTGGGCCACAGCTGGGAGTTGCCTACTGTAGGTGTCTCCTGGCCAGAACCTGCACCTGGCAACCCGCCCCCTCCCGCGTTCCATCCACCTGTCTAAGTCACTACCCTCTCCTGCTCCCCAACTCTCTACACCCCTTCCTACCTCAACACTCCCTCCCCGCCCAAGTTAGAACCCTCTCCTGAATCCAAACTTTGTCCCAGAACCCACATCTACTCCTGCACCCCAGTACTCTACCCAGAGCTCTCTCCTGTACCCAGACTCCATCCTAGACCCCGCAACCCTTCTATTAACATCGTAGAAAAGCAAGGCCTGGACCACTTAACAATTCTTGGAGTGGACCCTCCATAGAAAATTATTGCCCATTCTGGCTTAGAGCATACAATCTTCAGGCTCTAGTGATTGCTACTTTACTCCAAATTCATCAAATGCTACAAGTGTGCTCTCCTGAAGTTGTCAAATTTCCACTTTAAGAATCCTGGTAACGCTTCCATCAGGCCTGTCTTTCCATTGCAGTGATGCCCTTTTCCGCACATTACCAAAGGCAAAAAAATCTCCATGATTTTATCTGGAGCTGACTAAAGCCATAAGGCTAGTTGGGCTTTTATTCAACACTAACAGAGTGCTACTTATCTTATGACTTTGTCGTAATGCCTGTTGTATTGTTGGAGCACCTCCCACATTATATTTGTATAGCACAACTCCATGAAGCCTAAGAAAACTTTCTGCTCTTCTTTCTCTGGTTGAGAGTCTGCTCTCTTGAATACAGCCATACTTATTTTGTTGTGTGATTGCATCTTTCATCAGTCGATTCTGTACACCTTTTAAGTTTAAGGCAGTAAACTTCTGATCTGCAGATCTCCAGAGAGGAAACAGAGTAGTCACACACAATTCTATGATCAGCCTTATCAGTCTTTAAATGATGGCCTGTGGACCGGAGTTAATATTTAGCTAATCAGCCAGAACCCACATGTGGTGCTCACGTATTTCTTTGCTTTTTCAAATTTGCATTAAAAATGTCAATGATCTCAGAACTTCTTAAAATAAAGTCATGACTGGAAACTCTATAAGTGATGGAGAGAATCTTGTTTCTGTCTTGGTGAGTGTAGCATTAAAAGCATTAATGACAATTCTGCATCAGTAAACTAGAATGATAGTGAAGGAAATCGATGCTAAGTACTCTTTTGTGAGTGCAGCGGAAATGGCCTGTGAAGTTAGACGTGACTGTTAGGGAAGAAAAGAGAGAAACAAGTTGTATCCTCTGAGGACTTTTTTCTCAAAAGTGCTCAGTACCCAACAGCTGTCTCTGTAAATAGTGGCTGCTCCTGGGTTCTAGGCACCTGTGAAAACGTGGCCTTACCTCTGTTAACTTTCTCAGTGCTTGCTTTATTTCAACCATGTAGTTCATTGGCTGTATGTTAATATATTGAAGGCGAGTATTCAGCAATCTAATGGATGTTGCTTTCCTAAGTTTGGTTCTGATTCAGTGATTCATTTGCTATTTTGTCTTTGCAAAAATGATCAAAGAATGAAAAGTGTGCATCTGCTGTGAGAAGCGTTAGAACTTCTTTAGTCTTCCAGTCATTGCTTTAGGCTGTGAACTAAATTGAGCACTGGCTTTAGGGTAAACCAAAGTTCTTTGAAATCTTGATTGCTGTTACTATAAAACCCCTCATTAATGCTTAGAAAGATTTTTCTGTGGTATCTTATGGTGAGTGGTTACACACATTGGAATGTGTTTAACCAAAGAATGGATTATTGATGGTCACTTTCACAACAATTGCAAAGTTGTTGAACTGGTAAGTATTTCTGTGCTACTTTGAGTGCTTTTTAATGAATGCATTCATATCATGTGAGCCAGTTATTGGTCAATTATATTTTATTTGTAATGTATGTGAATGAAATATCCTGCATTAAATGTATTTTGAGCAGAGTGTACCGTGCATGTGAAAACCATTGATAGGCGAAGCAGAAAAGAAACTGTACTCTGTTCCAGTAAAGGATTTTACAATTATCTAAAGAAATTCCTTTGAAGCAGGAAATGTAAAATTTGCTTAGATATGTGAAGCCAAGCCCTGGAAATGCATCACTTCTGTTGAAGCTTTGTCAGACTTTCTGATGTTCCACATGTTGCATCATTTTCTGCTAAGAGAATAGAACCAGTTATTGCCATTTAAGTGATGTGATGATACAGTGCTAGCTTTCTTCGGATCAGACAAAGCTTTCCTCTCAGCATATAGGACTCTTGCTGGGAGTTTGAATGTTGCTGTTTTGCTTTTCTAATTATGACCTTTGATCTTGTTGTTCGTTTTTTGTTTTGTTTGCAGGTTTTCCAGCTTGCTGCACATCTGGTTTACTGGGGAAAAGCAATTATTGTCTATCCACTATGTGAAAACAACGTCTATATGCTGTCACCCAATGCTAGTGTTTGTCTGTAAGTAGAATCATAGAACACTAGAACTGGAAGGGACCTCGAGAGGTCATCGAGTCCAGTCCCCTGCCCTCACGGCAGGACCCAGTACTGTCTATACCAGGGGTGGCCAACCCATTCTGGGCAAAGAGCCAAGATAGCAATGGATCTAGCGCAGAGAGCCAGGGCAAAGTTGTTAAGCCAACAAAAAAACGACTGCCCCTTTAAAAGGAGCCCTTGGTCCGGGGCGGGGGAGGGAGAGCTCTGCCCCTTTAAGAAAACGCATTTTGAGGCTTTTTGGCCACAGCAGGCTCCTGCCGCCATCTTTATTTCTGCAGCCTTCATGGCCACGCCGGACAGCTCCCTTGCCCAGGTCAGCACAGGGAGCCAGGAGGAGAGGGACGTTTTTGGGGGCATGGCTTTGAGCCACGGGGGGGCATGACTTTCCGATCCGGGGGGGGGGAGCCGCATGCGGCTCGCTAGCCTCGGATTGGCAACGGCTGGTCTAGACCATCCCTGATAGATGTCTATCTAACCTGCTCTTAAATATCTCCTGAAATGGAGATTCCACAACCTCCCTAGGCAACTTATTCCAGTGTTTCACCTCCCCCTGACTGTTAGGAAGTTTTTCCTAATGTCCAAACTAAATCTCTCTTGCTGCAGTTTAAGCCCATTGCTTCTTGTCCTATCCTCCTGTCGAGGTAAAATGGAAGGTTCGGGAATGTGGCCAGCCCCAGAGAGGTGCAGAAACAGGCAACCTTGTACTGAATATCTTTTTAACTTTTATTAAAATGCTTTTTAACTATAACTTTCTATTTAACAGTTTTTTACAGGCGTGAGCGGGCAAATAACTATTAACAGGAACAGTAAACAAACTGCAGTGCAATAGAGGAAAATACCCTGAGGTTTTTCCAAGTCCCAGTAATTATCAGTAACAACCCAGGGATTTTTATCAGTTATATTTACATTAATTTCACTCATAAGGTCTAACATCTATCTAAACTCCTAACAGTACTATTTAACAAACTTCTAACTAACTTACTCCTAACACTATTACTTATCAAACTCTAACTCACTTTACACAGCAATACTTACACTTATCAGACATACAAGGGACAACAGAGACAACAGCATATTCGGTATACAGTTACGCTCTGCGGAAGATTCAGTTGATTCGGTGAGCGGGAGGGGGCCCTCGGGTGATCAGCCCTCAGAACCTGGCTCGTGTTCTGCCTGCCAAATTTTCGGGAACCCTCAACTGCATGCAGGAGGGGTAGCTGCTTTATAGAGAGAGCAAGAGCTTTCCCGCGCTTAGTTGTGATAGGCTTAACAGCTTCTGTCTGCCTAGTGACAGGACTGAGGGGAAAGGGGAGGGGGTGAGATGGCTCTTGGCATGCACGAACTTTGCATGACCCTTACCTGCCTGGTTCTTTACTCCTGCTTTTTACTGATCTTAAGTCACATAGTGCAGGGTTTTTGGTTTGAGGGGAAGGTAATCGTGGGCTAGGAAGGCTATGCGCACGAGGCCTGGCCAGAAAAGAGCCTGCTTTCACACCTCTGAGGCCAAACATAATGCCGTTTGAAACAGAATTACTTTAGAATGCAGCAGGGAACCTTTAGAGTATATCTATACTTCTCAGCTAATGGAGTAATTTAATGTCCAACATGCCACTGTGCTTTAGAATTCACACTCCTGGAAGTGTGCGTTACTCCACCATGTAGACAAACCTTTAGATGCTGTTTTGCCCTTACAAAAGAGCTAGGGATAAGGAGAAAAAGAAATTGCATCTGTTTTAATATGTTTTTTTTTTAAATTTTGTAATAATGGGTCATGGGAAAAAAGAGCCAATTAATAAGAGTCTGATTGAAAAAAATAATGAACTTATTCATCGTGGTATCAGCTTTTGCCAAAGCAATTTTTTATTTTTATCAGGATATTAGATGTCCTAAACTACAATGGGGTTCTTCATTATTTACTTAGTACAAAAAGAACATTTTTATTGTGAACTGGCACATCTTATCCAGTGATTGAATACTAGTAAGTTTTTGTAAATTCTAGTAAGACAACAGTGCAAGCCTAATTTCTTCTTGTTCCCCTTTTCCATAGCTACTCCCCTTTGGCAGACGATTTTTCCTGTCAGTTTCCTGGCCATGATTTGCCATCTGTGCTTTCAAAGTTCTCATTGCCAGTTTCCTTATCAGAGTTCAAGAATCCACTAGCTCCACCAGTGCAGGAGGTAAGTTACAGGGCAGCATGTGAAAACTTGTGATTGACCTGTTTAATGTGAGCATGAGGATGAGAATGTCCAACTACGAGCTTTCAGAGCTTTTGTAGGTTCAAAAATCTTTGTTACTGGGCTTCCTAGTCACCCATTCAAATTATTTGCACACGATAAAAGTCCTTAGACAGAAGTGGTCTGTATTGAAAAACGTATTGCTAAATAAAATATCTGGGTGTACTCCTTTGCATATCATACAATGCCTTGAGTCGGATAGCAGGGGAAAATTGAAAATCAAACTTGGATATTTAAAAAAGCCTTCTAGTTCAAACAGGTGTAATGTAGGGGAACACCTATGACCTGTGTTATACAGAAAGTTAGACTAATCAGGGGTTCTCAAACTTCATTGCACCACAACCTCCTTCTGATAACAAAAATTAATGCTTGTCCCCAGGAAGGGGCACCAAAGTCTGGCATGCTCAAGCTCCTCTGACCTGGGTGGGGCAGGGGGAGGCTAAAGCAGGGCCTCAACAAGTCTAATGCCAGCCCTGGTGACCCCATTAAAACAGGGTCATTCACAGCTCACTTCAGGGTCCTGACTCTCTGTTTGAGAACCATTGGGTCTCTAGCTGATCATACTGATTCCTTCTGGCTTTGGAGTCTATGAAAATTTCTGTTTGATCTATAGAAAACTGTTTTTATTTTCATTAATTTTTCATCTAAAACATATACATAGAATGTACCTCTCTCAAACAAAAAGGAAGAGCTATTTTTATGTATTCCAGCTGCTTTAGATTTGCAATTTGAATTGAAAAGCAAACTGTACTGTGTATGTATTTACGGGTCTTTGAATGATGCTAAAGGAGTTTAAAGGCTAATCCAAGAAGTGAACTTCAGCATGTAGTCAACAAAAGTGCTCGTGTTACAGTTTCTAGGTCTTCAGATTTGTGTTTTACTGTGTGTACAATAGTTAAATACCACAGTTAGCAGTTCTGCAATTTCATATTTGAGTTCCTTCAGAACACTTGGCTCAGTACCATCTCATCCTGGTGACTTATTACTGGTTAATGTATCAATTTTTTCCAGAACTGCCTCTGCTAATACCAGTTGGACTTCCTTGGGATCTAACCTGTCACGAATGAGGGAATTTGCCGGATACGGGGAGGTCCTCTGTTACCAATCTCCCAGCCTGCTGTTCCTTCCTGTGGCTGGCTCCACTCCAGCTCCACAGCCACTGGACTGTAGCCTGCTGCTGCTGGGCTTGGGGACGGAGCTCCCCAGCCACCGTGGCTCTGCTTCTGCCCCACCTGGCCAGGGTTCCCAGAGATCGGTGCTTGCCAGTTGCTGGGCCTCCCGGGGATGGTGGTCGCCAGCTGACGGCAGCCTCGCTGGTGCCCCGTGTGGCTGGGGCTCCCCAGGAATGGGGTCCCTGGCCACTACTGACCCTGCTAGTGGGCTCCCCATCACTGGGCTCCCAACTGGCTCTCACTCCTAGCACCAGAGCTCTCTGGTCCGGATTTAGGAGGTTTAACCTGTACCTCAATCTAGGATTTTAATTTTACATGCCAGTAATCTGGTTCTGTTTTGGTTTCGGTTAAACCCACCCTTTCTGTATAGACTCCTTCTTTCCCAAAATGTTCCCCAGTTCCTAATAAACCTAAATCCCTCCTCTCTCCACCACCATTTCATCCGTGTATTCTCACACAGTATTTATGTTCCAATCATATGAAAACTGGCTCTTGCTGCAATACTTAAATGTGCATCTCAATGGGGGCTATTGCTCTCCAATATCTTAACTCCCTGTATCTGGCTGTTTCCAAAATGAAGTAAGTGTAGTGTGGGGTCCCCAAACTTCACAGCAGTGCTTGGCTGGGCAATGGGCAGGGGGCTTATCTCTGGAGTGCTGGAAGGGGTGGGGCCTTGGATAGAAGGGGCAGCGTTAGGGACTAGCCTCCCGTAGACAGCCTTCAGTGCTGTTTAGATCATGTGGGGCCCTGGCTGCTATTGCTGGCAACCTGGAACTCCCAGCCCTTTTAAATTGCTGGGTCCTGGGGCACCCATCCGCTTTGTCCCCCCATCAGTGGCTCTGCTTCAATGTCTGAACCAGCTGTTTCAGAGTGTGGTGTACCCCCTCCAAAAATAGACACCCCTAGAATAACAAATCTTTGGGTGAGACTTCTCCCCATTTCCAGGCAGGTGGGAGTGTATTTTCACCAACTGCCTGCGTAAAAACCTCCCCTATGGAACATGTTGTCATTGGCCGCCTCCACTGTATACGTATTTTTAATAGATCACATTTCCATTCCTCTTAGTTATTTGGTTTTTTTAAGAGACCAGCTTGGCTGAGAAGGAGCTGAGTGTAACTGGGGGTGGTTAGCTGTTTCTCGCTGAACAAAAGATGCTTTTAATTTTTATTGTGTTTTTTAAATAAAGTGGTTGCTAGGTGAAGCCTCCATTTTGCAGATGAACTGAATTAATTATGGATTGTACAATAGTGCAGTGGAAAATGTGCATGTGAGGGAATAGGAATTGGAGGGGGCTGGATGTGTTTGAGAGCAAAGCACAAATAGGCTTCAGTCAGATCTACAATGCATCTGGAAGCCATTATGTGATGAATCAAGGGCAGCTTTTGTTGAGAGGGAGTGGAAGTTCCATTTAGATGTGGATGTAGTCAGTTGTAGCAGATACAAAATGCATGTTTGATGTGTGCTAGATTTAAAAATAGTGCTTGCAAGACTTTAAAAAGAAAAATAGGGTGAGTGCTGTTCAGTCAATTGGACGTAAAGGTCCAAAATGTAGCCTGTCACCTGATGATTGGAATATTGATCCATTCTAGAGTAAAGCATTGATTTGACTTACTTCAGGTCTCTGTAAATCATTGTATCTGATAGGTTAAAATATGGAAACGTTTTAATGGTGGTTTTATTTTTTGACCTAGTATAGTGACTGTCCGAGCAGGCTCTCATAATTGGACAACAACCATTTATATTTGCCAGTATAAATGCAGTACACCCTCACTATAATGAACCTGTTGGGATCCAAGCCTTTTGTTCGCTATAGCCAGGGATTATATTGAAAGGACAATGAAACTCAAGAGAGCTGCCAACCCCATGTGGTGGAGCACAGGAGCTGGATAAAAATTGTGCATGCATGTGCAACATTCCTTTTTTTTTTTTTTTTTTTTTTTTTAAACGTTCTAGTACTGTACTGTAACTGAGATACAAGAACTGGGTTTATAGTAGCCAAAGGTTTGTTATAATGAAGAGAATTTATAGCAAGGGTGTACTGGGTGCTGTCCTCTTTCCTTCACTTTTGAACCTGAAGTTTCCCCAGTAGCTGTTCTATTTTTTTCAAATGTAATCCTGAAGAGCGTTTGTCAGGTTAAATTTTAGGCTAATCCCAGACTGGAGTAAGGAGAGACAATGAGCTCCAGTAGCTATAGTTTAATTCAAACTGGAAAACACATGGCTAAACCAGGATTGGATATTCTTTGTCCACTTTTCCCCAGCCCCTAACTATTCCCAGCTCTGGGGATCTGATCTCAGGGACCAGGGTTTTAAATATCAGTGTGTTAAATAATAAATTTTACAAATGTTCTCTGTTTTCAGGAAGGCAAAGAACATTGAAGGAGTTGCCCTTGTGGAGTTCAGTGGGCAGTATTCTGTATTGCGTCTCCAGATGGGATGATGCATAAAGTCTTTATTTTTCAGAACCAAAATGTCTGTTGTATTTATTGACAAGTAAGAACACAGTGTCTTATATTGTTGTCAGCTTCTTTCATACATAGTGTCACATAGCACTACACAAGTGGATCTGGAACTACAGCAGCAGTGGGACGTGGCATCATAGGGATGGTGAGAGGGAACGGGATGTTGAAATGTATTAGTGGAAACAATGTAAATGTTGCAGCTCTCATAACAGACTGGAAAAAGGCAGGATGGGGGTGGAAATGAAGGGGCACAGTGGGATTGAGGGAGGCAGGGATAGAGGGGAGGAGAAGAGTGAAATGAAGGGGCCATGAAAATGCGCTTAACATTTAGATTTAATTATAGGTTAAACAAGCAAAATGTTTCCTCCACATATTTGCTGTGTGGCACCAGTTTTTCAGCCAAAGAAGGTTGGACATGAGTGGCCATACTGGGTCAGACCAAAGGGCCATCTAGCCCAGTATCTTGTCTTCTGACAGTGGCCAATACCAGGAGCCCCAGGAGAAATGAGCAGAAGTGATCACCAAGTGATCCATCTCCTATTGCCCATTCCCAGGTTTTGGCAAACAGAGGCTAGGGACACCATCCCTGTCCATCCTGGCTAATAGGTGTTGATGGAACTGTCCTCCATGAACTTATTTAGGGGGTGTGGTTTTTTTTTAGCCCTGCTATATTCTTGGCCTTCACAACATCTTGTGGCAAGGAGTGCCACATAGGCCACAGCTGGTGCTGTAGAGAACTAAGGTTAATGAGCAGTCCCCCAGTGCTAAGCATGCCATTGCCTCTCAGCTGTCCAAGCCCTTTCTGGCATCAGGAAAGAGGCCATCTAATTAGGAAGATTTTGAGACCAGATGCGAAGAGGAAGAAACTCCCATGCCAGAGGAAAGCGGTGAGTTTCAGATCTAGATCAGGAAAAGTAGTAGTGAGGAATGCACCTCTGAGACAGCTCTTTCTGGAATGTCCATTTCCTCTCAAAAGCAAGAAGATGTTCACGTGATGGAGACTGAAGCAGGAAGTTCACAGTGGCCATGTTCAAATGAACTGTCTGCCTAATACCAGAATCCCAACCAGTCCTAATTTCTGAAACTGCTTCTGTGGTAATCTTCACCCTGGCACTGGTATCCGCTGCAGATGCGATGCACCTGCACAGAATGCTGTCCTGGGAGAGAGAGAGAGAGATAGCCAAAGAGGGGAAAAGGTAGGGGACTTGGAATCCACCCAACGGGGCAGCTGGAAAAAAACTGTTAGAGTGAGATGCTAAATTGGAGGCTGGATAGCAAGTGAGGTGATAAAAGAGCAGGAGAATAAAAGTAGGGGAGTGGGAAAAGAAGAGGAGGGAAAAGAAAATAGGAAAGGTTTCAGGTGAGGACAAGCAGAAAATATAGATCTGGGTTTGTGACTAGATGCTGTTAGAGAAAGGGAGTGTATGTTTTTTGGGGGGCGGGGGGAAGGAATGTACAAACTTTCCAGAGAGTGAGCATCAAGGAAAAGAACTGAAAGGAAATATAATTGGTGGAAAAAAGGGAAATGATCAAAAAGCTGCATTAGGTGAAAATGGATCCTGGAAGTAGTAAATGAGAAGCACGTAGGACCTAAAATATATGAATGGTGAGCATGATTGTTAGAACATCTGTTGATGGAATAAAGTTCAAAATTGTCTAATGGATGAGTAAGGAAGCCTCACTCATGGATATACACAATGAAAAGCGATACAGCCACAGGAACATCAAATCCGAGGAATACTTCAGACTAGAGAAAAGTGGGCAGCAAGAGTGGAACTGGACTTATGGCCAAAGAGAGCAAAAATTGATTATTCTCTGAAGTGTACAGAATCCATTGTGGATTTTTAAATTCTTTTTTAGTATATTGTGGAACAGTCTCTTTTTTTCTTAACACATTTGGTACTAGATGCTCACTAAGATTGAGTTGGTAGCTTTAGTTTATTAGTATACATAGTAAGCCTTTCATAATGTTCTATATTTATGCTCCTGGTACAATTTTGGTGTTTTCTGTTAGTTCTAAACATTATTAAACTTAACCTTTTCGTCTTGGTTTTCCTCTACCTCTCTTCATAGTTGGCATAGCTTAGCCCGGTCACAGTTGCACTGCTGTGTAAGTATTGGTGTAAAACTGAGAGTAACTCTCTGTGTGGTGGATAATGCAGGAGAAACGTAACAAGGCTGCAGGGATGGCATGATGCATCAGGGTTCAGATCACACACTGAAGAGTGTTTGTATTTAGTCTGTAATGCTGATTACTATCAGTTCAATAATCCTGTCTTCCTGTCTTGAAAGGGAGGCTGAAGTCTCATTCAGATATGACTTGAAAGGTGGCCAAATGTCATGGTAGCTTCTGTATTACCCACTGAAATGCAACTTCTTAGAGCTGTTTAGTGATTGACAGATGATATCCCTCCTGAAAGAGTGACCTGAAATGTGTCCAATATCTCAGAAAAAGAAATGTATTAAGTTTGCATTAAGATCCCCTAAGGAAGCTACTACTTTTAGAGTCAATAGAGCCAACAAATTGTTACCCAGGAGGGGGGAAGGCATTGGCTATAGAATTTTTAGATTCATTGTCTCAAGTAGCTGCTTATTTATGTTGTAGTTATGTCCACAGTGGGCTGGGTGATGTCCAAACCTAAGAACATCTGGTCCCTGCCTGCTGAAATACAGCAACTTTCTGTGAGCAACATCATCCACCTTCAACAAAAAGAGGAGGCACTTTTGGTGGCACTATTGGCTGTTAGGCAAGAGCATTAAAGATGCCACAACAATTGCTCCGGTCCAGTAGTACTTTAATGTTGGCTCTTGTAAAATATTGGTTGGTATCCCATTACTAAATGAGGCAGAGAGTGGATACATGTCTGGCTGTGATGTGACACGTGGCATTTGAGGTTTAGAGGTTTTGTTCCCTTTAAACAAAATTCCCCAGAATACTTCCAAGACAAGAATAAAAGGTTTCCAGGACAGGTGTGTGTTTGGGGTTACATACCTCCCCACAGCCAGCCTGGCAAGAATGACTTCAAAAGCCTGCATGGAGAGAAACGGTCCTGCCCCATGCAACTGCTTGAGCTGTCAATCCTGGTCCTGCATTAGGAGTTTATGGAGGGATAGAAATAACATCTTAGGTGAAGGCTAAATCTGCCATTGGGGCAGCACAAAACCTCCCTCCACTCTGCCAGGAAGAGGACCTGGTTTGTGACACCTGCCTGGAAAAGGTTCATATTCTCCTTTGAGAATAAGGGCCCCACTCTGTTCCCCAGAGGACAAGGAGCTACATAGCATGCCTAGAGGCAAAATATATGTCTCTACACTGCCACTAGACACTTGTGGCTGGCCTGCGCCAGCTGACTACACTTGAAGGGCTGGGGCTAAGGGACTGTTTAATTGCGGTGTAGATGTTGGGGTTGAGCTGCAGCCTGGGTTCAGAGATCCTCACTCCTTGCAGGGTCCTACAGCCTGGGATCCAGTCCAATCCTGAACGTCTAAACTATAGTTGAACATCCCCTTTGGCCTGAGCCCAGGTCAGCTGGAGCAGACCCACCACAAGGTTTACATTGCAGTGTAGACATACCAAAAGGGGCTGCTTTGGGCAGATCTGAAACAAGGTTGCTTTTTCTGTCCAAAGTCAGGTGAACTGTGTTGTGATGAGAGGGTGCAGGCACTGACCTGTGATGCTCAAGAGTTTGATAAGTCTTGCTGATGTCTGAAAGTGCCCACACAGCTTAGTAATTCCCACCATAAGTGCCTGATAGGTGGGGCAGAGGGAAGATGAGTTTAGCAGTCGTGTTTCAGATGGGTTTGATGGCGTAAAAGGAATAGGAAATAACTTTCACTTCATTAGTTTGGAACATTGTAAATATGTGCCAAACTCTGCTTTCAGATATTTAAACATTAATGGTGATTGGGAGTTGTCTGGATTTGTGTGCAGAATTTGTCTTGCGGTTTGGAAATGTATGCTAGTGTGTCCTTGCCAAGATTGATCCTGCCTGTGCAAATGTGTCAAATGCATAGGTGATAGGTGCATAGGTGATAGGTGCATGGAATCTGGAAAACAGAAGTATGTGTGGGTCTGTCCATGTCTATGGACCATCTAGCTGCGTAACACTTCCTGCAACTAAAATACATTTGGGGTGATAGCTTTATTAACAGAATAAGATCTGCTGGCTACATTTTGGTGAATTTTTTTAATAGATGTGTTAAATGCACATATTCATGCAACTGTAAGTGAGAAACTACCTTTATAATGGTGTTACTGTTAATGTCCATGTCTGTTATCCAGTAGTTTTATGAAGGGGCCCCTTAATTCTGGGGAATGATTTTTCAAATTGGTTGTGGAGCCCGGTGTGCTCGCAGCTTCACAGGCAATGGGAGAGGGTTAGTTTGAACCATCCTGTACCTGCACAAGTTCTTTGGGCTAGATTGTCTTCCGTTGAATTCAGCATTCTGCAGGGGAGGGCTTCTCTTGAGATGAAGGGGCAATTAGCTAACTGGTGAACTTTTGCATATTAACAAACTGGTTGGAATTTAGGGTAAGATTCATTTATGATTACAGTTTTATAATTGCACCTCTTTATTCTGCATGACTCTGAAGGGATCACTAGCATCTTGACATAATTAAGTGAATATTTTTATTTTATTAGGTTTGTTTAAGTTGTTGGCAAAATTGATCTATAATATATAATATCCACAGTGCTTGTTTGTATACCTTTCAGCTCTGTCTCACTGTGTTCTCTGAGTAGATTATTATATAATTAAAACAAATAAAACAGATTTTCTTACAAAGAAGTGTTTGAGGGAGTTTCCCAAATTATATATCCAGAAGCCCCAAGAGGCAGGAATTCCCAAAGAGACACATACGTACTTTGAAGTCTGGTAGAAGATAAGGCTAGGAAGGTAGAGCTAGACTGAAGTTTGCTCAGCTTTTAGAAAAATGAGAATTGTGTGGGCCGAAAAATGTCATATAAAGGCTTTTACTGGGGTTTGGCCCATTTACTATAATGATTAATGCAGGTGATTTTGTTTCCTTCAGAGGATCTGAGCTCATTCTGCCTGTGTTTCTCTCACCAAAACACTGCTGGTTGCTATGAAGTCCATGAGCAGCTTTTGTCAGTATATCAATGTTTTCAAAACTTACTGGTTAATACTTGGGGACCTGCAGTGTTTTGTGAATTTTGTGAAATGAAAAGACTGTTCATGTGAAATTCAGCCAGGAAGATGATGCATTCTCCATTCTCGCTCTGAAAACAGGTCTGTCCCAAGCCTACAAACAGCTCTTGCACATTCTGTCTGCTGCTTTTGGCATCAGCTAGGGCAGCGGTGGGCAATAATTTTTGGCAGGGGCCACTTCAAAAATTGGAAGGGGTGGGGCCTAATCCAGAAGGGGGTGGATCCAGAATGCTTCTGGGCTTCCCTACCCCCAGACCATAATTGGTCTGGGGTTGGGGGAGCCCCTTTGCCGTTCCTTCCCACTAGGCACCCATGTTCCTGGCAGGGTGGGAAGAGGCTTCACACACTCCCCTGCCCCCAGGCCCTGATTGGCGGGGGAAGCCTCCCACCCTGTGAGGAGCATGTGGCACTTGGAAGTGCCGCGCACTCCTCGCAGGGCCGGGACAGGTTGAAGGAAGCTTTGTGCAGCTCCCCCATCCCCAGGCCCTGATTGGCTTGGGGCTGGAGGTGGCGGGGAGCGCGCAAAGCCTCCCTCCACCCTGCGAGGAGCACGCAGCACTTCAAAGGGCTCAGCTCTGGAGTGGCCCCTAGGGGATATCGCATTCACCTGGAGAGCATAGGGTGGTGGGTTCAAGTCCCGGGAGCAACTGGAAAGCCAACACAAGCTGCCCCAGGGATGGACCAGGCTCCTGCATTAGGAAGGCAGGATAAGGGACCCCCCATAGGCAGGGGGGGTGGACCCTGGAGTGGCCCAGGGCAGTGCCCCTCAACCCTTAGGGGTACTCGAGAAGTCTGGGGGTACATCAACACAACTGGAATTTGTGTGAAGCTTCCCTAGTTCTGCTCCCGTCCTGCGCGAGCGTACAGCACTTTGAAGTGCTGTGTGCTGCTTGCAGGGCCGAGGGAAGGGCGGAGGAAACTTCTCACTCTCCTCCAGCCCCCAGACCAATCAGGGGTTGGGGGCGGGGAGCGCATGCCATCTCCTCCGCCTTGCGAGCAGTGTGCAGAGCTTCAAAGCACTGTGCTGCTCCTCACAGAGTGGGAGGAAGCTTCACATGCTCCCCGGCCCCCATGTCCTAATTGGCCTGTGGGCGGGGAAGTGGCAGGGCCTCTGTGGGCTGGATCAACCCACTTGGTGGACTGGATCCGGCCTGCAGAGGCCCTTTTGCCCTTTTGCCCACCCCGGAGCTAGGGTGTGTGTGCTGTGCTGTGCTGCTTTTTTTGGATGCTGTAACACAAAGGATGTGTTTGCATTAGGAAGTGGGGCTGGATTAGGGCAACCTAAAGCTCTAGGTGCACCACCACATGCTAGTGAACAACATTTCAAATAATTAAAGCTCAGGTAAGGTTAAAATAGCTCAAGGCAAAAGATCTTGAACAAAATCAAGATAATTTAGGGAGCTAGAAAAGCAGAATTCACTGTCTAGTCAGCAGAACCTGCCAGATGGGAGTTGGCTCAGACTAACCCTCCCCCATTGCCTGAGAAGCAGCTAGCCTAAGACCCTCGAGGACAGATTTTTAAAGTTGTTTAAGTGCCTAGTTGGCTTTTCAGACACGCTCCTAGGGTCTTGTCTCCTGTTGACTTCAGTATGGATTGGGAACCTTGGTAAATCCCACTAGGTACCTACTGTGTATCTTAAGATACTTATATTCCTTTAAAAATCTGGTTCTCTGTTCTGTACAATGGACTCTTAATGACAAATGCCCTAGCCCTTTGTTTAGGTTTTTATACCCCTTCCCACCCTAAAATATATGCCAAACTCTGCTTTCACATATTTAAACACTCATTAATAGTGAAGTTACTGACAGAGGAAGACTTGCAGGTGTCCAACATGTTGGGTGATATGGACAGCAGTAACTTCTTTTGCTTATGTCATTCACAGAGCAGCTGCATAGGGTAGACGATTGCTTTTGGGCAAGATCCCAGTCCTTATTTACAGAATAACTAAAACTGTGGAGCTGGGGCATATCCCATCTCATACACACCTCTGCAGTGTACTTGCCAGGCCTGAAAAGCACTGCAGCAGATTCCTTGAGCAGGCACTTCCACCAGGACCATGAGTGGGAACTCAAATCTTTCAAAATATTTACCAGTCCTGGAGCCTTCTGGAAGTGTATCTCCTAGTCTCTTAGTCTCACACCTTTGTGTATGCCTACTCTCCCTTGATCCTTAAGGCTCTGAACAAATTGAAGCAAGAGCAGGCTGTGGCTATTCTGATGGCACCATTGTGGTTGAAACAAGTGTGGTTCCTGGATCTGCTTCGCAGCTTTTTACTAACTCGCATAGTTTTCCTCTTACCGTGGTTCTCCTGCCACCAGACTTGGGTACCATAAACCGTCCCAATCGCTCATCTTTGCATGTCAAGGCCTGGATCCTTGATGGTTCTTGCACAAAGAATTGGGAAGCTCTCCAGAAGTTGTGTATACTCCTGAACAGCAGGAAACCTGCCATAAGAAAAGCCTGCCTGCAGAAGTGAAGGAGTTTCCAAGTCTGGTGTACCCATTGATCTGTATCTGCCTCTGAATTTCTTCTCATGGATGTTGTGGATTAATTTAGATTTAAAAATACAGGGTTGTCACTGAACTCAGGGTTCACTAGGCAGCAGTTTCAGCCTTTCTTCCACCAGTGGAAAGATTTATGGTATTTGTTTACTCTACCATTTCAGGTTCCTTAAGGGTTTGTTGTATCTGTTTCCTTATGTCAAGGACTTCATGCCACCATAGGATTTTCATCTGTGTGATGGATAGGAGGAGTGCTGGCCAGCACCTGGTGACTAAGGGGTTAAACTCAGGTAGCTAGCAAAGTTGTTGGCAAGGAGCCAGAAGAACCCATGGGGATAGAGTACTGACATTTGAATTGTATAAGATACCTTGCCTGTTTTCTTTGTGGGGGAGAGTTAAAACAGGAGTTGAGAAAGATGCAGAATGATTTAAACGCAGGCAGGATTACCATGCCTCCAAGGAATTTGGGGCATAGAGGCGGACTGAACCTGGAAGGGATTATGAGTAAATAAAGGGAAAAAGTGTATCTAGTCACGATCAGGGTATTTTCCTTTATTTTTGTGGTTTGGTTTGAACTGCTCTGTGTGAATCTGCTTCCCCTCCCCCATTCACCATCTAAGAGTTGTTCCCAGAGATTTCCTCTGTGTTTTAATTTGTTTTACTTAGTTGCTCTGTAACACCTAGCAATCGAGTATGCTTTATCAAGTATAGCTTTTGTTTTATTAATAAAAATCACCTTTTGAAGGCGATTATTTGATTCTTGTGTCTTGGGAAGGAACAGGGTCTGTGTGTGCGTGTCTGCCTGCCTAGACTGAGCTGTCAGCTACCAGAGACTGCAGTTTAATTTTCTCTTCTCTTGTTGGTAAAAGAGCTTGAGGTACCCCTCTGGAGAGAATTCAGGTATTCCCGTTTTTAGGGTAAATCACTTGAGGGTGGCAGCTACCCCCCAAGTCAGTAAATCTGTGATTCTGTGGAGTTTTTGTAAGCAGAACCTGTAGAGGCAAGGTATATTTAAAGTCTTTGCGGGCTTCCACCTTCTGCACTTGGAGTGCCAGAATGAGGAACAGCCCTGACAGTCTGGTTCTCTGTGCTTTAAAGAGCCATCTGTTTAAACTCATAGGTAACTATTGCCTCCCATGTCTGTCCTTCAAGACTTTTATTCCAGTTAGCCATAACCTCAGCCAGGAAGGTAGGAGAGCATGGTGAACCCTCCTTTTGCTACCTTTTACTGTGACAAGGTAACATTTGGCTTATGCCTCCATCCTCATTCCTTGCCCCAGGTCTCTTCAGAATTCTGTATCAATCAAGATATTATGTCTACCAATATCTTACCCCAGTGTTCATTCCTCAAGGGAAGAGGCTATCCTCCATTCTCTGGATCTGAGAAGGGCCCTTGCCTTCCACCTCAAAAGAATAAAACCTTTCAAAGGGTATCTCCTTTGCCTACAACCGCACATTCTCCAGGCAGAATGCTATCCTAATTGCTTCCAGACATGGCCTTTGGTGCTGTCTTCAGAATTGTGCTGGATCTACCTCCTTAGCTCCTGCCTCTTCATTGCTTGGGAGTGGAGCACCTAGAGTCGATAGTAACTTGAAAAGGGAAAGTTACTTACCCATACAGTAACTTGAGTACTTTGTCCCTGTGGGTGCTTTGCCACTCACCTTCCTTCCACTCTGCTGCAGTGTCTTCTGGGCTACATCTTGAGAAGGAACTGGAGCGGCCCCAGGTCTGCATCTCCCTGTATACTCACAAATTGGAGCATGAGGATGTATGAAACATAGACACAAACCCCCTGGGCACTAAAATCTTTGCTCAAGAGTGCATAGGCATGTGCACGTCATTTGGTGGAGCTCCCATTAGACTAAAACCACTTGAAGAACTCATTGTGCTGGTAAATGGCTTGTCTTTCCCTCATGCGTGTTAATGTAGTACTGTTTGAGATGGGACTACACTAATGCACAATAGCAAACTTTAACGCGCAATAGCCGGGTGCACATAGGACACTTAGTGAGCAACATGCTCATGTGCATTAGAATTGACACCCCTCCATTACAGACTAATGCAGCATCTAGTCAAGCCCTTACTGCACGGTGGGCTAGTGCAGCACACGCTTAAACCCCAGCTTGCCATGAACTAAACATGTGTAGACAAGTCTGTCAGAGTCTGAGTCAATTACAGTTGAGTAACACTGCTGAGAGTTTCTCCCTAGCTCAGAGGCCTAGCCCCTTGGTGGTGTTTGAGATGTGCAGCAAAATGCATTGGAGTAGGTGAACGAAGTGCTAAGGAAAGAACCTGCCTCTGTTTGAGTGTTTCTGTAGTGCACATCCCCACGGGGCCTTACAGTGCCTTGTGCATTGTCTCCCACTTACTTTGAATTGCACTGTGCTTTGAGCGGTGGTTTGAAATGCCAGCTTTTGCTTTGCAGACTCAGCTCATACAAATGGTGATATGGATGCTACAACATCGCCTTCTCATACAGCTGCACACGTATGTCTGTCTGATGGTGCCCCCGACTGAGGAGGATTTTCGAGCTCAAGATGAGGACATGCCCTTCACTGCTAGAGTTGGAGGCAGAAGTCTAAGCACTCCCAATGCTCTCAGCTTCGGCTCCCCAAGTATGAATGTTTCCTTTTTGTACTGCAAATACAGACTTGTTTACTTTTAGAGACTAGCATAGGCCATCTCTAGAGTAGGAGAGTAGGTAGTGTTTTATTATGTGCTTTAGCTAACAGGATTTTAAATGGGTTTTGCAGTAAGTCGAGGTAGGGCAAGTCATATTTAAGTGTGCTAGCTGATCAAGGTCAGCTCTGCGTCAGAGGAAGAGGAATTAGCAAACATCTTGGGGGGGGGGAGGGGGGGCACTAAAATCTTCTTCAAGCCATTCTAGTCAGCCATCTGCTTAGCTGTGACCATCTCTTTCCATTCATTCTGTGAAGTCCTTTTATGCATCCTTCCCAAGTGAACTTTACATTTCTCATGCCATACTACAGAGTGACCAAAGCGCTCTTCCAAATGTACAACTGGTATCTCCATCAATGTCCATAATTCGAAACAGAATAGGGGGAGTTGTAAACAAAGTGCTTGCAAGAACACATGCTCCAAACAAGTGGAATTATTGGGTTATAGTTGATGTCTTTAAGGCTGTGGTGTCCAACCAGTTCTGAAGCAATAGCCATTATAGTGGCTACTGTTATAGTGAACCAGCCACACTCAAAGAGCCAAATAGCCACTTGTGGCTAGGGTGTTGGACACCATGGCTTTAAGGAAACATGCACAGAGACTGTGGCTGACAAATGTTTACAACTGCCAACAACTCCCTTTCTTCTCACTTGAATCCCCCAGCTGCTCCCATTGCCATGCTTCAAGGTCAGATCTGGGAAAGTGCTCTAACTAAAGCCAGAATGTGGTACTGAAATCCCAAATTGCTCAAAAACCTTTTCAAGGAAACTGAAATATGTCTCTTCAGCTGACTGTGTCCTACTGTATTCCCAGAAACCTGGTTGTTAAATTATAGAACATTCTGCAAGACATTATTTCTTTGAGGAAAGGTCTTGGAGCCTAAAAATTATTGTTGGCTTATGAGACTAACCCTATCCAGGAATTCTTTCCTGTGGATAAGATAAGCCTGAAATTTGTTTGTTGTAGGAGAGTAAATGCTGTGGCAGAACATCCAGTTCCAACAGGGATGCATGATTAGACCCACAAGAAATAGCTCATATTCTCAAAATTAGCTTCAGTCAGGCTACATTGCACTGAGTAAATTACCAAGGAGTGTGTATGTGCATGTTTTTGTTCTGTTTCCTTGGTCTAGTGAATGTCAGTGGTACGGTTTTGGTGAGGGTTAGGTTACTTAGGGTTGTATTATGTTACTCTTTGTCCCAGGAACCTCCACATATTTATTGCCAGCATCTAGTGTACCAATTTGTAGAATCTTGCATGTGTTTGCTCCAAATAAGCCATGCCTTCTCCTGCTAGTGTCTCCACTCTTCAGTTGAGAACTCAGCATGGGTGAGAGGGTTTGTAATATTAAAAATCAATAAACCAAAGGGAATTAAACCACAAAAGTTAGTTAAATTAAGACCAAATAGCTGCCGGCCATTTGAAGGATGAACTCAGATTTTCACTCCCCACATTGGGGTCTCAGCATTGTGGGGTCTCTGTGCAATGCATTATGTGGGTTACTATCATATGCCTAGCCAGTGCTAAAGGGGGCAGCAGGGTTTAGTTTGGCATTTCCTTGTGTCCCATTTAAAGTTACTGAATAGCTCCTTTAACTGGATGCTTTGGGGTTTGATAAAAATTGTGTACATCAGTTTGTAAATCTTTTATAATTGCTTATTTACCTGTTTAAAGGTAACTTGCATATAAAAAGAATGGGTGTTTGCATAAAGATTTAGATTGAAGGAATTTTTAAAAGGTTTGAGTTTTTTAACCTTTTAAATGCCAGGAATGCTTGGTCTTTGTTTTCATTGGCATTTAGTGTGGACTGGTATTTTTAGCTTTCAGTTGAAGGGGTTCCATACGTTCTGAGGTCAGATGGGACCATTTATGATCATCTAGTCTGAACTCCTGTATAACACTGTTCAGAGTTTCCCTAAAATAATTTCTAGAGCAGATCTTTTAACTAAAAACCCAATATTGATTTTTAAATTCAGCAGTGGAGAATTTACCACAATACTGGGTAAAACGTTCTAGTGGTTAATTACTCTGACTGTTAAAAATTTGTTTATTTCCAGTCTGAATTTGTCTAGCTTCAACTTCCATCCATTGGGTTATGTTATCGCTTTCTCAGGATTGGGATACCGGATCTTATCAAAAAGGACTTCCCCCAAGTGTTGGAGTTAAATCAGTATTAAACTTAACTCAAAGCAGAGATGTAAACAGCCTGAATAAATATAGTTTTTTAGGTTTCACTTGTGTGCTTGTTTAATGCCATAATCCTGGTTATCCAGTTGTCAATAGTCATCTGGGAAAAACAAGAGGCGACAAATGAATTTTTAATGTGGAGACGGGAGGAAGTTTTCAGGGCTCCTTGTCCCTTTTCCTCCCTTTACAGTGATGGATAAACACTCAGTTTTTCTTTTTCCTTTGCTAGGCATCTTTAAGAACAGTCATATATAACCCTCCCAGTAGGTAGTTCTGTGATTGCAGCGTAGCTTCCTTGGCCTTCTCTTTGCCAGTGCCCACCCTCCCAACTGCTCTACTTTTCTCATTATCCCTTCATGTTTAAACTAGAGCGGTCTGGGAATTTTCTGTCCAAGTCTTTCAGGGAAAATGTGGCTTCTCCAGGATTAAAATTTTCCACAGGAGGAATGTTAATTTTGTTGAAATGTTTCAATTTTATTTTGATTTTTCTGTGGTGGGAAATATTTCAGCTCTGTATGTAATCTCTGTGTCTGCCTAAGCCCTCATAGTGCCCCATGAGAGTCGTAGTTCACATACACCTTTTAATGGGCTGGGCTCTCTGTTTGCTATATATCACCAGTTTATAAAATTGTTAGATATTTCTAGCTCTGTCTTTAATTACTCTGACAGTCATATCAGATACTAGGAATGGCTATACTGGGTCAGGCCAGTGATCTGTCTAGCCCAGTATCCTGTCTTCTGACAGTGGCAAGTGCCAGGTACTTCAGAGGAACAAACAGAACAGGGAAATTATAGATTGTTTCATCTTGTCGTATGGTCCCAGCTTTTGTCAGCCAGAGGCGGAGTGATACCCACAGCTTGGGGTTGCATCCCTGACTATCCTGGCTAATAGCCATTCCTCCATGAATTTCTCATACCCCTCTCCCTCTCCCCCTTTTTTAACCCAGTTACATTTTTGGCCCTCACAACATCCCCAGGCAACAAGTTTCCATAGGTTGACTGTATATTTCTGTGAAGTGTTTCCTTATGTATGTTTTAAATGTGCTGTCTGTTAATTCTATAATATCCTCTTTTAAGATCATACCATTATTCCCAGAAACTGAATCCTACCTCCTTGGCAGCGTGACGTGGATGTACTTGCAAGGAATACCCCATCCACAGATTTCCTAGCTAGATAGCTATGCAATTCCCATTTTCAGGAAAATCCTGATGTCCCAATAATATTTTGTATGTTGTCCCAAATTACTCATCACTTGTCTGCAAACCCAGCACACTGGCCAAAAGAACCAAATTCCCTGTCCTCGTTTGTTTTCAGACAGTTCCCATGTCATGTTTCCAGTCCGCCTCTTTGCTGTACTAAGCTGACGAGTTTGATTGGAAGGGAGGGGCAGAAAGAGCTTGCTAGTTTGTACTCTTCACAGCATCATCTTATTTCTGATTTGCAGCCAGTAGTGATGATATGACTCTCACAAGCCCTAGTATGGATAATTCCAGTGCTGAGCTGATACCTGGTGGTGACTCCCCATTGAATAAACGTATGACTGAGAACCTGCTAGCAAGTTTGTCTGAACATGAGCGGGAAGCTATTCTCAATGTTCCTGCTGCACAGAATCCAGAGGATCTCCGCATGTTTGCAAGGTAGAGAGAACGTAACCTCCTTTTCTCATCCCCCTTTCAATTAATTTCTGCATTAGTACTGGGGAGGAGGTGCACCTTGGAAGATTAAATTTTTGGCTTATTCCTGTGGGACCTTTTCATCAGTGGTTTTTGGTATTTAACACTAGCTAATGGCCAGGTTTTTAATTAGTTCCCCAAGAATGTTTTGTTAATAAATTCTGGATCTAGGTAAAGACTTTGAGACCTTCTGATGGACATTGTAGTCTCAAGTCTCACTGCCTACCAGTTGTCTTGTTGTCTGGTAGTGAGAGTGTCTCGCTCTTGAGGGCACAAAATGGAAGTTGCATAGCCTGAAAACAAGTGCAAGAGAGCCTCAAAGCTGAGGCCCCAGTGTGTGCATGTGTGTGGTGTAGTTAAAGGCCTGTTAACATTCCCTGAGATCTGTAAGTAAGCATTATTAAAAGCATTGCAAATACAGTGGCATCACAGGAATTTAGGATTTTCTGGGATTCATACTTGTGGAAGTGTTACAGCTCCTCTCCTGCATTCCAGATCACCCAGTTATTCCCTGACTAGATCTCCCCTGGCATATGTGGCTAGGACTACAGCACTCAGAGAGACTGCTGTGGGAATAAAATAGTTGCCTTGTATGTTGCAGAGTTCTCTGCAACTGGACCAGTTGAGACCATGGATGTTTTGTAGGTAATTCCGAAAGCCTGTAGATGTAGTGACTGTCCTGCACTAAAACATGCCTCTGCTGCTCCCTTTGTGTAACTGGGAGATGGCAGCATTCCACTGATTCAGAAGATGTGGAGTCTCTGAGATGTTGGCTCAGATGGAGATGAATTGGTCATTTGAGAACTTTGTCCTCATCAATGGCTAGGTGTCTGCAAGTCCTTAAAAAATCTACAGTATTAATCTTCTGATAAAATACTTGAAAATTCTGTGAAATTGGGTCTGAACTATTATTGTTCTGCTCTCATTACATAAAGCTTCTTATGACCATCCTTCTTATAATGAAACCCTTATCTTTCAGTTTGGCCTCTAAAATACTTTTGGCCTGCTGAACAAGTTGGGCCGGGGGGAAGTAGCTCTTCAAAAACTCATAATTTGCAAATGCCAAAAGTGACTTTGGTTTCTTCAGGAAGTCAGATAGTGTGACTGACAGGTCACATAACTGTCTTTTGAGGAAGAGATTTGGTTATATTTGGCAGTTTGCTTATACATCAGATTACCTAAGAAAAAAATTGATGCAGTAAATGAAGTTTCCTGCAGAACCCCTCCATGCAGTCTTAGTTTGGGCAGAAACTGACAGTTTTATGTCCCAGAATAACCACTCCTGAATCATTGCTGAGGAGATTAGAAGGTACAGTTGCCATTCTTTAGACTGTCTGGATGCTGAAGTATTAAAAATATGACTTGTCCTGCAGAATGATCACAACGGTCATGTGATTTACTGATGAGAGACAATCTATGTGTCTCTGAGTGATGTCATTTACAGAGTTCTTTGTTCAGCTCCCCTCTTCCAGTCGCAAATCAGGAATTCAAAATGTTTGTGAGTCTCTTTGCGCAATTCTGTACCCACCACTGAGTGTATATATAAATAGAGGACAATAGGGAAAAGCTGCTGTAGTGAGCAATGCAATCCTTCCAGTTGCTCCATACACTCTTCCTTTTTCAGGGATCTGAGATGAGCTTCTGCTTTTCACGTAACTTTTAGCTGCTATGATGCATGATGATGAGTCTCATGCTGTGGAAAACAGAACTCTGTTATGTGTGTCAGTATCTCAACATGAGCTCCTACTGTAACAGCCTAGTTAGGAGCCTACTAAATATACTGTAACTGCCCTCCTGAGACTAGTCCAGTGTGCATACAAAGGGAGTGCCAGTTTTTAGAAACACAATAAATTGGTCCTTACGAATTTTCCTATGACAATTGTCTCTGACCTACTTGCCGCTCTTTGCTTAATATATAACAGAACTCGTGCCTGTCAGTGACTATTCACAGCCAGTACTTGGGTTTCTGTAGTGCAGATACTTTAAACGGAATGTGGAATGACATAGCTTGACAGAGGTTAACCACATGCACATTGGATGAGGATTCAGATCCAAATTCTTTTCCCAAGAGTTGAGTGGGTGAGGGATGGAAGGTTATTCCAAGAGTATATTTCAGATATGGAGGAGCTTTTCTTGAGCTAGGTCTGTAATGTATTAGGCACAAGCGTTCTTTCCTTGAACATTGGGTAGTGCTTTCTAAGCCAGACTAATGCTTTACTGTCAGTTCATTGCCTCTAGCAAGCCTCTTGGCAGAGTCACTTCCAACAGTTCTGCTCCCTAGAAGGGGGAAAGGAGGTGAAAGCCGTTTTGCTATGCTATAGTCCTGTTCTATTAATTATATACCACTAGAAATGTACAGTGGTTCAGAGACAAAAGACAAGATTACAGTGCTTTACAAAGCAAGTACAGGATGGTCTTGTCTGTATCTGCACTGGTACAGAGTTGTATGTGCTGACTTGTGAAACCTGTTATATGGACTGGTACAGCCTAGCCTGCTTTTCAAACTGGGATATGCTGCGCTGGTGCAAATGGCTGCTTACTGTGATGCACTGACTGCAGTAAGGGTTTGCACCTGAGCAAGGCAACACTGATGCTGGTGGGCAGAGGGAAGTACTTTGAAGAGTGTGCAGCCATAATACTAGCCGTTGCCATTGACTGAAGATAAACTCTCACTGCTGGTCAGTTCATTACACTGTCTAGGAATACGCTTGGATTCCTCAGTGATCATAGAATACTAGGACTGGAAGGGACCTTGAGAGGTCATCGAGTCAGTCCCCTGCCCCCATGGCAGGACCAAATACTGTCTAGACCATCCCTGATAGACATTTATCTAACCTACTCTTAAATATCTCCAGAGATGGGGATTCCACAGCCTCCCTGGGCAATTTATTCCAGTGTTTGACTACCCTGACAGTTAGGAACTTTTTCCTAATGTCCAACCTAAACCTCCCTTGCTGCAGTTTTAGCCCATTGCTTCTTGTTCTATCCTCAGAGGCCAAGATGAACAAGTTTCTCCCTCCTCCTTATGACACCCTTTTAGATACCTGAAAACGGCTATCATGTCCCCCCTCAGTCTTCTCTTTTCTAAACTAAACAAACCCAATTCTTTCAGCCTTCCTTCATAGGTCATGTTCTCTAGACCTTTAATCATTCTTGTTGCTCTTCTCTGGACTTTCTCCACGTCTTTCTTGAAATGCGGTGCCCAGAACTGGACACAGTACTCCAACTGAGGCCTAACCAGCGCAGAGTAGAGCGGAAGAATGACTTCTCGTGTCTTGCTCACAACACACCTGTTAATGCATCCCAGAATCATGTTTGCTTTTTTTGCAACAGCATCACACTGCTGACTCATATTCAACTTGTGGTCCACTATAACCCCTAGATCCCTTTCTGCCGTACTCCTTCCTAGACAGTCGCTTCCCATTCTGTATGTGTGAAACTGATTGTTCCTTCCTAAGTGGAGCACTTTGCATTTGTCTTTATTAAACTTCATCCTGTTTACCTCAGACCATTTCTCCAATTTGTCCAGATCATTTTGAATTATGACCCTATCCTCCAGAGCAGTAGCAACCCCTCCCAGCTTGGTATCATCTGCAAACTTAATAAGCGTACTTTCTATGCCAATATCTAAATCGTTGATGAAGATATTGAATAGAGCCGGTCCCAAAACAGACCCCTGCGGAATCCCACTAGTTATACCTTTCCAGCAGGATTGTGAACTATTAATAACTACTCTCTGAGTACGGTTATCCAGCCAGTTATGCACCCACCTTATAGTAGCCCCCTCTAAGTTGTATTTGCCTAGTTTATTAATAAGAATATCATGCGAGACCGTATCAAATGACTTACTAAAGTCTAGGTATACCACATCCACCGCTTCTCCCTTATCCACAAGACTCATTATCCTATCAAAGAAAGTTATCAGATTGGTTTGACATGATTTATTCTTTACAAATCCATGCTGGCTGTTCCCTATCACCTTGCTACCTTCCAAGTGTTTACAGATGATTTCCTTAATTACTTGCTCCATTAACTTCCCTGGCACAGAAGTTAAACTAACTGGTCTGTAGTTTCCTGGGTTGTTCTTATTTCCCTTTTTATAAATGGGCACTATAATTGCCCTTTTCCAGTCTTCTGGAATCTCTCCTGTGTCCCACGATTTTCCAAAGATGATAGCTAGAGGCTCAGATACCTCCTCTATCAGCTCCTTGAGTATTCTAGGATGCATTTCATCAGGCCCTGGTGACTTGCAGGCATCTAACTTTTCTAGGTGATTTTTAACTTGTTCTTTTTTTATTTTATCTTCTAAATCTACCCCCTTCCCACTAGCATTCACTGTTAGTCATTCCTTCAGACTTCTCGGTGAAGACCAAAACAAAGAAGTCATTAAGCATCTCTGCCATTTCCAAGTTTCCTGTTACTGTTTCTCCCTCCTCGCTGACCAGTGGGCCTACCCTGTCCTTGGTCTTCCTCTTGCTTCTAATGTACTTATAAAAAGTCTTCTTGTTTCCCTTTATTCCCATAGCTAGTTTGAGCTCATTTTGTGCCTTTGCCTTTCTAATCTTGCCCCTGCATACCTGTGTTGTTTGCTTATATTCATCCTTTGTAATTTGTCCTAGTTTCCATTTTTTTATATGACTCCTTTTTTATTTTTAGATCATGCAAGATCTCGTGCATAAGAGCATCCACTAGTAATGCTTTCTTACCACCTCTGCTTGACCAGCAACTGTCTCCCACCCTGGCAAACACCTGGCCTCAGTTATTCATGTGTTCATCACATCTCAGCTTGATTACAATGCTGCAGTATAGCTATGCACAAAGCCTTCAGCACTTAGAATGCTAAGTGATTTAGAATGCTGCAGACATCTCCTCAGCCACACAGGCTAACGTGAATGTATCTAACCTGTCCTCCATTCCCTATACTGCTTCCCGTAGAATTTGTCAAGTTCAGTGTCTTGGTCCTTATCTTCAAAGCTTTCTTTGGCCTCAGTCCAGTGTGTCTAAAACAAGGGTCTGAACCTTTTTCTTTCTGAGATCCCCAATCATGCTATCAAATCTTCATGGCCCACCAGTGTCACAACAATGGTTTTTCTGTATATAAGCACCAGGGCCAGCATTAGGAGGTAGCAAGCAAGACAGTTGTCTGGGGCCACAAGTCACAGGGGTCCCCCCAAAGCTAAATTGTCAGGCTTTGGCTTCCACCCCAGGTGGCAGGGCTGGGAACCCTGGGCTTCAGCCTCTGCTTTCTGCCCTGGGCCCTGGCAAGTCTAACACTGACCCTGCAGCAGCCCTCCTGAAATCTGCTCATGGCCCACTAGGGGCCCCTGAGCCCCTGGTTGAGAACCACTAGTCTAAAAGACCATCTATAGCCTCTGGGATGAAGACCATGTCATCAGTTCAGTTCCCCTGGCACAATGTAATTCTCTGGGAATGGTCCAAGATTAAGGACAATCACACACGTATCATTTTCTGTTCAGTTTCTTTGATCTGGTCATCTCTGATATAAACACACAACTACAGCTATATTTGTATCTTTTAAAAATCCCCACCCTACCAAAACAAGACACTCCATTGCATAATACTCTCCCGGTGGGGAGTGTGTGGGAGACAAACCTATGACAAATGTGTAGCCACATTGCTGAATGCATTTACTGGAAGGCTTTCAGCTACTCCCTGTTAAATCACTTTTCTTCTTCTCTGGGAGAGGCTGAAACATGCTCTGGTAGGCGTGAGCTGTCTGGAAGAACAGTGAGGAAATATAGAACAAACCATCAGATGAGGGCAGCTAAAAGGAGAATGACTGACTTAAAATCAGTGCAACAGTGCTTTTGTTAGAATTTGAGTCAGGACCATTATCATAATCTTGTCTGACTTCTCATGTAACAAGCCAAAGAACCTCAGCCAGTGATTCTCTAGTATCAGAAATCTTGCTATGTAAGCACTTGCACACTGTGATCTGGTCACTTCTTTTTCCTTCTCTTTGGAAAGGTAAACAAATGGAGCTGCTTAAATCTTTCACTCTCAGGTACGTTTCTAGACTTCAAATCATTCTTGTGGCTTTTCTCTTTAAATCTTTTCCCATGTCTCCACGTTCTTTTTAGAATGTGGACACACAACTGGGTGCTATATCCGATAGGTCTCACCAACACTGTATATAGTAGTAATGCTACCTCTCTACTTTTACTTGACATTCCTGTTTTTATATCCAAACTTCACATTTGCTGTCTTAGCAGCATCACATTACGCTCTGTGGAGTTTGCTTTCCACCATAACACCTTAATCCTTTCTAGAGATGCTGCTTTCCAGGATACATTACTCTATCTTGTCCTCATTTTTTGTTTATAAATGTACAACCCTGCTTTCTATTTGTGACCTGTTGTACTCCTTATTTATCACCCTACCAGTCTTTTCATCATCTGCAAACTTCATTAGCAATGGTTTTATATTTTATTTCAGTTCATTGATAAAAATCATGAATAGCGTTGGGCTAAGAGCTGATCCCTGCTGACTTAAATTGATTTTATATCATAGTAATGTTTTAATAAGAATATTGGGAAGTATTCAGACTCCTTACACAACTCCAAATATATGATGTCCATAATTACCTTTATCAACCAAATGTGTGATTTCTTTGAAGTACATTAGGTTTGGCACTTTTTCCCATAAAACCATATTGCTTGATATTATGTTTCACATTAGCTATTCTTTGATTTCTCTTTCTTTCCCTAGGAATAACATCAGGCTAACAAGTCTATAATTACCTGAGTTATCTTGTTTTCTTCTTCTTTTTTTCAATACTAAAACAACACCAGCTTCTTTTCAGCCTTCTGGAACTTCCCCATTATTCCAAAATGTATGAAATATTAACAAACTGTCCAGAAAGGTCATCGGCTAATTTTTAAAACTCTTTTTAATGTGACTTGTTTGGACTTGCTGTTTTTTGTTTTAATTAACTTCAGTTAATACCATTTAACATGCTCCTTAATTACAGTTGAAATAGAAAGTATTTCTTCATTACTGATGTGAAAACCTAATCCAATGGCAAAAAAGGCAAATGTCATTCTGGAATGTATTTACAGGAATGGCATATGGAAGACACAGGAGGTAATTATTTTATTCTCCTTGGCACTGGTAAGACTTTAGCTGGAGTACTATGTCCAGTTTTGGATGCCACACTTTCAGAAAGATGTGAATGAATTAGAATCCAAAGGAGAGCAACAAAAATAAATAGTTTAGAAAATATGAGGAAAGATTCAAGTCTAGAGAAGAGAAGACTCAGGGTGGCGCACAAATCTTCAAATATGTAGAAAGTTGTTAAGAGGATGGAGATCAGTAGTTCTCCACATCCACTGATGGTTGGACAAGAAATTATCAACTTAATTTGCAGCAAGGGAAATTTAGGCTGGACAGTAGGAAAAACTTGCTAACTCTAAGGAGTTAAGTCTCAGAGAGGTAACCATGTTGGTCTATAAATGCAAAATCAACAAGGAGTCCTCTGGCATCTTAGAAACTAACAGATTACCCATGAAATCTTATGCCCTAATAAATCCATTAATCTCCAAGGTGCTACAGGACTCATTGTTTTTGAAGGAGTTAAGCTACATAGAGAGGTTATGGAATCCTCATCATTGGAGGTTTTAAAGAGCAAGTTAGACAAATACCTGTCAGGGATGATCTAGGTTTGCTTAATCTAATCTCAAGGGGCAGCAGGGGGTGAGAGAAATGGACAGGATGGCTTCTAGAGGCCTACTAGTCTTGCCTTTCCATGATTGTTTTCAAATGCGGAATGAATACTGTATGTGTATCACACATTCCTGCTTTTTGGCTGTATCATTGACAATTGTCATAATCACTTGTGCCTAAGCGGCTATTTTAAATAGACCGATGGGAATACTTCCTATTGCAGTAAGCAGTCTCGCACTGGCAGAAGACAGGGAGGAAATGGAATATATAAAAGTTTTATCTATTTTTTTTTCCTGCTTTGATGCCAGTTAGGAATGATTCCAAACCGCAGTGCAGAAAGATAATACAAAGGGTGCTGCTGTTATTAAACATAGGGTGGAAGAATGTAGTTAGCTGTTGGGAGGGGGAGAATAATTGGAAGCTCATGCAGGCAGTGGGAGGGAGACCTGTTGGAGCAGCAATACTGAAATAAAGCTTGTGGACCCATGTTGGGGAAATCTCGCTCCCCTGTGGTACAGAGTCCCCAGAAAGGTCCGAGGCTGGAGGTCAAAACAGTGAGGCAGGAGAGAAATCTAGAAGGAAAACTTTATTATGCATGCATGCAGGCTTACAGCTACCAGAGTGAAGCAGCAGCAGCCCTGAGAGACAGGTTCAGGGATCCTTTATACAGTATGCTCAGACAGTTTAGTTGTTGATTGTTTTCTTTAACATATCAAAGTCTCAGCAGAAGTACTCTGAGACGTTTCTGTTCACACCAGGTGTGCTAGAAGTAAGTTTTACAGTACAAAGGCACATGAGAACCTGAGTGAGGAGCCTACAAGGCAAACTATGACAAAGATAAGAGTTTACATGACAAATTGTGACAGACTAGGAGTCTTCATGAAGTTGAGATAGGAGGCATTGTAAGGGTCTTGATTAGAGTTAAGATGATTTCTCTGTTACAGGGAGAGGGGCCTGGAAAACTTTTAACCCTTACAGCAGTTTTCTTTTAGAGAGTTTTGATTTCCTGCACAGTCCCCCCTTAGACACAATTTGAGTTATTTGATTTTTCTCCCACACCCACGCTACCTCAGCAAGTTGGCTCTACGGTTGGGACTTGTTTAAATTGAGCCTTAAACCCCAAGATCAACATAAACGTTACCATGGTTTTTAGAAAATTTCAATGGGAACAATATTTTACAATTTTCACCTGCTGTGCTAGCACCCTAATGCACCTAGCAGCATTAGCCAGCACCTCAGACCCTGAAAGTGAAATTGACTAATCGAGTTCCATCACCTGACCAGAAACAGTGCAAAAAGTGATTGCAGAGCCTAAAGAGTGAGAGAGTAAATCAGATTGATGATATTTTCTTTTGGCAATCTCTGTTTGTAGCGGATATAAGGACACTTGTTTTTAATTATGTTTTATAGAATCGTGCCTGCTTAAGGGATGAAGATAAACATCAAAGTAGAGACGAGTTTGCAATGTGATACGCTGGAAGAGAAGCCAGTTTAATTGTGCCTACAAAGAGAATTCATGTTAGGGACAAGGGAGGTGGTTGCTTCCTCTTTATGTGCCTGGTGAGACTGCAGAATTCAGCCGTGGGCACCTGAAGAGGGCGATAGAACAGAGACAAATTGTAAAGCATTTCATTCAGAGTAAGACAAATGACTGAGGGCTGGAGGGGATGATTCATAAGGGACAGCCGAGTATTTGGAATGTGCAGGAGGGTGTATTGTTATCCATTCCAGCTGTTCCTCCCCCATAGTTCACTAGGGACAAGAGGATGAGAATGGCAGTTAAGGTGAATAGCTGGAGAAGTGTTGATTGTGAAAGTCTCCTATGAAGTGGTGGTGATTAGAAAATTGCAGGTGAGACCAAAGTGTTTCCACTGGGCCAGTCCTATTCCGAAACAGGAGTATTGAAAGGTATTTTCCATTTCCAATGTTTTAATATCAATGGACAAGAAGCAGTAGGTAGATTTAGAACCTAGGGTATGGTAGTTTTTAACTCCATGTGTACACGTATGTACACACTGACAAGTTGGACCATTTTCCAATAGCCTATGCAAGATGGTTCCCAAAGCATAGGGAAGATATTGGATAGCTTAAAAACAGAGTATAAATGATCATTTGGAGGGCTAGCTGGGCACTTTTGCTCTAGAAAGTAACCTTGCGCCAGTGTTTGCTGGCTCTCCTGAATCTGTATGCAGTAAGAGGGACTCCAGTGCTCGCATCTTGCCTCTGCTGCTGATTCATTGTGTGGCCAAATCTGTAAGGCTCCAGTTCAGTCTGTGCCTCCCCAAGGCTGTAAGCATGGAAAATATGTTGTCTAAATAGACTTTCTCTAGTCACCATTTCTGAGTGGGAATAATACCTCTTTGTGCACACAGGGCAGTGAGGCAGAAATTGCTAATACTTGTGCAATGCTTTGGAGGAAGAGTGAGCCTGTTGGTGCTAATCGCAAGGGTCAAAACCCACCAGAGTAGGCTTAATGGTTTTATCCTTCTACGGAAGATAAGTAGGATTTGCTACAATCTGTCTCTTCTGGATTGACCTTACAAACCAAGGCCTGCCTGCTTTCTGTGGACATTAAAGCTACCAGAGGATTGCCCTGGGACCCTCCAGCCAGAATTTCCCTGCTAAGGACAGACTTCAGTTACTTGGCATTTTATGCAAAATGAAGGACTTAACTAAATCTTCTTCCCTTGCATTTCTGATCTCCTTTCCGAGTTTGAGTTGGCAACGTGAGAGCTAGAGAGCAGTCAGCAATCCACAGGGAGGACCTGGCTGCTCTCTGGGCTGTGGGTGTCCGTTCTGATACTAGCAGGTTTGGAAAGTAAGTCATGCACGTGTCAGAAGGAGAAAAGGTGAGTTCTTCTGGCTCAGGAAGGTTCCTAGGCTGATGTCCTGGAGGCTGAATGAAACTGGCACAACAGGAGAAGCAGACTGGGGAAGGAATTTGACAGGAATCATCATTTGTGGCTTTTTGGTGTAATTGCTGTATTCTGTCCTTTTCTGTTTTTACCCCAGGATTGCATCACATACACAGGGTGGGAGGAGGGGGCTGTGCTCCTCTCCCCACAAGTGAAATCAAAGCAGCAAACTACCTGTACTCTGTCCAAAGATTTCCTTTGAGGTTTCTGCAGCATGGTTGGGCTGAGAAGCAGCCCATCTGGAATGGTGGTTTGGGAGAAGTGGTTGGGCTTGGTGCCTCCCTTCTTTAAAACTGTGTTTTAAAGGCAAGGAAACACAAGCTCTGCTAGCTGCATACCCCAAAAGTGACTGTACACATTGCCTACTCTTAGGCACTGCTGAAATACTACTGCAGAGTGATAGCTGTTTATAAAATGGAGTTGCCCAAATTATAGTGTGTGAAACCTCTTTCTCTTGGGCTCATGTTCAGCAAAATGCCCTGGCCAGTTTTCAGCATCACTCAGTGGGGGTGGCTAACCTGCTGCTTGAAAAGATCTGCCTGGTGCACACAGCAGAGCAGCAAGTACGAGCTCACCTTCTCTCCTTCCCTTGCAGGCTGCTGCATTATTTCCGAGGGCGGCACCACTTGGAGGAGATCATGTACAATGAGAACATGCGCCGCTCCCAGTTGCTCATGCTCTTCGACAAGTTTCGCAGTGTGCTGGTAGTGACCAACCATGAGGACCCAGTGATTTCAGTCTTCCAGTCCCTTTTGAAGTGACGGGGTGGAGTATGGAGGGGGGACCTGCCACTCTGTTTTCAGCTCCCTCAGTCTTAGTATTGTTTCTATACATTTTAATAAAGAAGCAGGATAGCAGCAGCCAGAAGTTCTATTCCTGGCATTGTGCTCCTTAGGGAGGTAACCCTGATCTGCTTGTGGAAGGAGTGCTGCACCCAGCAGAAGCATGTCAGCATGGACAGAGGTGCACATAAGTGAAACTCCTCTGCTCAGTCACTGCCATCCAAGGCCCACCCCCTGAGCTGGGATTCCTTGCCTCCTGCGGAGCTGGTGTGAGGAGTTTGAAGAAAGGGTTTACAGTGATGTTGCTGAGTTAAGAACACGCTTTGAGGGGACACTGGTGCAGCAGAAGCAAGTTGCCTCTATTCAAGAAGCTGTAGTGCTGGTGGGGCAGATGCTCTCTATTGCTGGGAGAGAGCCCCCAAGCAGCAGTAACTATGTCCACATCAGCACTTAGGCATATGTAACTTACATCATGCAGAGGAGTGTTTTTTTTCCCCACACCCCTGCATAACTTCATTATAATTTAAGTGGTAGTGTTTACAAGCCCTCCTTGTTGGACTTAAGGACAGAGTCACAGCTGTACTTTAGCTGTTTCATGCTTTCCTGTGACTGCTTCACAGAAATGTTGATGCCTCGCTAGGCTGCCTGTCAGCTTGCTCAGTGTGGAATGCAATGCTATGGGCACCTGTGGTGCCACAGCTGGCTGAGTGTCCTTGTCTTCAAGGGGGATATCCCTCCCTACCTTGACCAACTGTGTGGGCTTTCTTTCCACTAAGGATCCTGGGTGGCTGCTGGCTTAGCAGCTGCAGAAATCAGACCAGAGCATTCCTGGCTGGTGCAACTGGGGACAACAGAGACTGAGTCAGGCTGTGCAGAAGCTGGCAGTGTCAATGTATTTAGGAACCTAACCCCCATGCTTGAAGGGACTGAAGCCTGTGGAATCTCATCACTTTCACCTAGCAGGCAAGAGCCCTGCCCTAAATGCCCCCAAAGCAAGTCCAGTGTCATTCAGAAACCCTGAAGGAGCTTGCCACTGCTAGGAGTGGGCCTGGTGCTCCCAGGCATCCCACCTTACTCACTCATTGTAACAAAGCACCTTTATTATTAAAACTGCATCCAAACCAGCATTGCACTGGCCCTGACAGTTAATGAAAGCACAGGCCTTACCCGCAGTCCAGTCTTGGCCAGGCTTATTTGTCCCCATCCCTCCCAACCTCTACAGCCCAGCACCATGCTCTCTCTCCACCTTCTTGTCTATAACACTCACGCATTTGTTCCCTTGTATATAAAACCTCAGTGGTTTGTGTGCCCACTCTCCACCATAGTTGACCCCAATTCTGGCTGTAGTCACCACAGCCTGTTCTCCTGGTGCCTCTGAGCCAGGCTCCATCCACACTGCTGGATCATGAGTCAGGTCCTTTTGATCAAAGCTCTTGTTGATATCAAGTGCTTGACAGAGCTTGGATGGTCCATTGCACAGCTGCCAGTCCTTCAGGGGTTTGGCTGATCCTTTCCTCTGAGCACTTCGCAGCTGCCTCATTGTGTCCAAGCCCTGCAGCGGTTCCAAGGAACGGAGCAGGACTGCAGCTCCCTCCCCTGTGGAACAACAAGAACATGGATTAGCCTAAGGTCCTTGCACCGCCGGGTGGGCCACATTACTGTGTTCAGGGAACTGACAGCAACATTGAATTAATTCCAACCCTCAGAAAGTCTACACAACTCCCCTCCCTTCTATTAACTGGTACACATAGGGCTGCAGCCACTTGTCCTTTGAGTCAGTCTGTCTGTGGTCCTGCTCTCCATTATTGCATGGCTCACATACTAGTGTATTCATCCCCACTGCACCTCATTTTTTTCTTATGTGCATCAGTGTTGAGATGTGACACAGAGGGGATGGGCAACACACCACTTTCACATTGGTGTACATAAAATTCATGTGGGGGCTCATGCCCGGGGCAGAGGGTTGAGCAGGAGGAGGGTGAGGGCTCTGGCTGAGGAGCTCAGGGCTGAGAGAGGGTTGGGGTGCAGGAGGAGGTGCAGGCTTTGGGGCAGAGTGTGCTCAAGGCTGGAGGGGACTCAAGGTAACCCAGAGAGGTGGGGCTCAGGCTTACAGTGGTGACTTTGTGCTGAGGCTAGCAGGGAGGAACTCCTCCCCACCAGCCCCTGCAGCTTTAGGGCCGGGGGAGAGTGATTGCTCCCTGCTGCAAGCCCTCAGCAGGGCTCAATGGGAAACTGTGCAGTTTAAGGGGACCTATGGTTCACACACCATAGCTGACTGCCCCACCTCTGTCTGACCAGCCCAGCAAAGTGCAATGGGGAACTTGCCCTTTAACCCTAGGACCGTGGGCTGTAGTCCACAGTGCTAGCTTAACGATATTTTAGTGAGCAGTAATGCAAGACGCATACAGCTCTACACCCTAGCAGTTAGCAAAGGCTTTGAGGGCTACAAGCCTTTGCATAAGTGAACTGCTCTACGGTGACAATGATTTAGGGGATTTGTGTATAAGATGAAACAACAGGAAATCACACAAGTACTGTGCATATTTTAGGACAGGACATCTGCAAATGCACAACCACAAACTTGTCTTAGCAACAAACTGACATTAAAGTTGAGATCATTAATATACGAAGCTACAGAATAAGGACCCCTGACGACATTAGGGTTAGGAAATCAGTTATGAACCAAGTAGGCTTGGCCTTTACGTGAATATCTGTTCTATGATGAAGGCTCCATTTTGGACAGCCTGCATTTACTGATTCTACCTTGGGGTTCCAGTTGCCTAATTTGTTGGCTAGTTATTGACTCTATTGCCTGTTGAGAACTTCCAGTTAGTCACTGATGAACTCTGAGCATTGAAAGGTTCTAGTCCCAGAACCAGGCACAACAGAGTTCAGGTTAAGTTCAGCATCTAGCTGAGAACCTCTGTGCACAACAGCGCCATACTGAGGGCAAAGCAAAGCTTTAAATACGGCTACTAGCTCAATTAGTAAAAGCACCAGTGTTCTGACCCAGAGGAGAAAGTAGCTGTAATGTAAAACCAAGCTTCCAGCACCATCCCTGACACATACCCACTCCCTTCTCATGGAGCTCTGAATAGTAGGAGACAAGGATGTTCCACATGGGTTCTCTGGCATGCCAAGCAGCTAAGATTTCATAGTTTTACATGGTGATTGGGCCTGTTATAGCTCTGTAGGCTGCCATGATGAAGGCTCTAATTCTCCACACGACTTCTGCAGCCCCTATTTGGGTGCTGGCCTCCAGCCTGTGCTCTGCAAAAGGAAGGTGCAGAGAATTGTCGGATCTGCTGCCCTTTGCTAGTAAACCCATAACACCCCTTGTACTACTGGCTATTCAAGGACTCCTCATCTCCAAAGCCAGTAATGCCAGCTCCACAAGAATCCTCTATTCTTGCACACACACAGCAGCCTGACCTGTCTGGAGCTAGACAGGGCCTAATCCTCAGTCTCAGCAACACCAGCCCCCTCCCAAGGCCCAGAACAGCCACAAATACAACACACCACTCTGATCCCTCATACAGCAACACTGGTGTAACAGTGTTCCAGGAATAATGTCCCTGCCACTACTAACAACAGTTATGAGTGGTTCTCTTCCACCCAGGTGCAGAGCAGGCACAGATCAAAGCTATGGAGCCTGGATCCAGTTGTCAAAAAGCAATTTCTCTCAAAACAGGATTAATTGCTCACAGTCCATTTATACCCCTCTCTTCCCAACCTGCATGCCCTCCCCTTCGACCTGTTATTGCTACTACTACTACAAAACAGAAGAACAGCCAGAAGACAGGTCAGAATCACAGCTTTGGCCTGATGAGTCACTCTGCACTAAACATAAGTCAATAATATGATGTAGGTAAGAAAAGAAAATGTTAAATTGCATTAGCAAAGGCATATGTAAGTCATGGGAGAGGACAGTACTGCTCCACTTGGCACTGGATAGGCCTCAGCTGGACTACTGTGTCCAGTTTTGGTCACCAATGTATAAAAAGGATGTAGAGAAACTGGAAAGGGTCTAGAAAGAGGCAAGCAGCAAAGATGATCAGAGGGATGGAATGCAAGCCACATGAGCCAAAGCTATAGGAACTGGGGATGTTTAGTTTGGAAGAGATAAGGGAGGGAATGGGAGAGTTTATACTTGCAAATACTTGAAAGGCTGCCATAAAAAGGATGGAGAAAAGCCATTCTCTTGTCAGAGGGCATGATAAGAGGCAATGGATTCAAACTACAGTTTTGATTCAAACTCGGAACAAACTTCCTAACTGTAACAGTGGGACGATGGAAAAGATTCCCACAGGAGGTTTTCATGTGTCTTGGAGGGCTTAGACAACAAAACCTGCATCTTGCAGGGGTTAGACTAGACCCTTGCAATCCCTTCTAACCCTATGGCACCTACAGCAGGAATTTTTCACACTCTTCCTTGTTTCCATTCAGACTCAGTTGCACTGGCTTCTCTCTCCTTCATAGAGCACAAGTGTGACATGAGAAGCCATTGGGCCAGGTTCCCTGTTACCCTGCACACTGCACAGAATAAGTGCGAACCCACTATCTTGTGGTGTCCAATCAGTTCTATAGTGAACTAGCCACACTCAAATGGCCAAATAGCCACGTGGCTGGTGGTGAGCGTGTTGAACACCACGGCACTATGCACTAGTGTGTATCATACATGGTGCAAAGCAAAAGATGGGCTCGGTGCTGTGAATAGAGTAGCTTCTGTACTTGGGGATTGCATCTGATGCCCTGCAGGGCAGGTTACAGGCTGACTCCTGCACCAGCCTCTAAAGAAAACAGAGCCAAAGGAAATAAATGTCACGGCCCATGAGAAAGATGCATGTTTAGGGCAGAGTCCTGGCATGGAGAATGGCGCCCTAGCCCTGCACCACAAGCAGGCTTTGGCAGAAAAGCCAGCCTAAGTGGCCAGAGGAGCCTCACAGCAGCACACAACCCCCCTTCAACATATAGATGACAGGAGAGAGTGCTTCAAAACTCAAGTAATCTGGGGAACGTGACCACTAATCCTTTGGAGTCTTAGTTCATTCGCGGGACATTCTGGGCCCTTTGCATCAAACACCGAAGGCTCAGCCAATGGCAGGCAAACTCCTGCAGAAAGGGTCAAATGGCAGCAGGTGTAGGTTGTGTGGCTGACTCCTGCCACCTCCACCTTTCTTGCGGATCTCCAGGTCCGGGGCAAATGAGAACTGTATCCCAGTCTTCACTACACCAGGGGCTGCTTTCCTGGTCACGCAGCATGCTCTCACCCCAAGCGTATTTACTTCCCCTCAACGGCTCATTTCAGGCTGATGCTGTGCCTGCCAGAGAGCCGGACCTCCCCTCTCTAGCCCCATGGCCACCTCAGGCCATAGCATCCTAGAGCCCTGGCTTCAGCAGCTGATTCTGATATTCCCTTGGCATCCATTTGTAGAATAAGTGACCATAGCGCATCAGACCAATGGTCCATCAAGCCCTGTATCCTGTCATCTGACAGTGGCTGGTGCCAGATTGTCAGAGGAATGAACAGAACAGGGCAATTATGGAGTGATTCATCCAGTCCCAGCTTCTGGCCGTCACCAGGCTAAGGACATCTAGAGCATAGTTTGCATCTCTGACCATCTTGGCCAGTAGCTATTGATGGACATGAACTTATCTAATTCTTTTTTTAGCCCATTTATGCTTTTAGCCTCCAGAGTATCTCAGGCAATGAGTTCCATAGGTTGCCTGTGTGTTGTGTGAAGAACTTCCTCATGTTTATTTTAAATCTGCTGCCTATTAATTTCATTGGGTGATCTCTGGTACTTGTATTACATGAAGGTGTAGATAATATTTCCTATGTACTTTGTCCACACCATTCGTGGTTTTACAGATCTCTATCATATCCCCCCCCTTTCCAAGCTGAACAATCCCAGATTTTTAAATCTTGCTTTATATGGAAACTGTTCCTAACCCCTAATTACTTTTGTTGCCCTTCTCTGTACCTTGTGCAAGTCTAATATGTCTGTTTTGAGCAAGGGCAACTAGAACTGCAGTGTTCAAGGGATGGGTACACCATGGATTTACACAGAATGAAAGCAGGCCGCCTGCATTGTATGCTCATCAGTGGTGCAGGCCAGCGGAGCTCCCTCCAGTACAGAGATGCTAGCTATCAGGGATGTGAAAGGCTAACCAGTCAGCATCCCCTTTAACAGGTGAAGCGTATTGGTTACAGTTAACTGGTGGGGGCTGAAGCAGCCCGCCACCCCACAGGGTCTGCCATGGTTTCAGGGCACACCTCAGGCAGAGGTGCTCCATAATGTTTAACCGGTTAACTAAACAAACAGGATTTTACATCCCTACTAATTAGTTACATCATATGCCTAAACAAAAAGCTCAACCCTCAACATGGAGTAGAAGTAGAGGTGGGGAACCTAAGGCCTGGGGACCAGATGCAGCCCCCAGCTTGCCTGGATCCAGCACCCGAGGCTCAGGATTACCTGCCTCCTCCTCCCAGCATTGGGGAGGCCACACTGGCATTCCAGCCCCCACCATCCCACTGCAGGGCTGGAGCACACAAAATCTCCTGGCCTGGGCTGCCCTAGACTCTGGTGTGGGAGGGAATGTGAGGAGTGTCTCTCTCAGTTGGGGGCCATGTCAGTGAGGTGTTTTGGTTTTTTGGGTTTTTTTGCTTCTCACTTGTGTGCGATTTTTCTGTGAGTCAGTGGCCCCCGTCCCAAGAAAGGTTCCCTGGCCCTGGAGTAGAGTCACACACCTGGAAGCCCAGAGCACTGAAAATGCAAATTCTCTTTCTGAATAGCAGGACACCAGGAAGCTGTAGCGCAGGCCAACACACCCATCTAACTGCTCTTTCCTGGGAACAGCTCCAGTTCCCATTTGTGGAAACAGCTTTTGGCTGCTGGAGAGAATAATACGCACTTTCCCCAATGACACCCTGACTCACCGCTCCCAAACCATCTTTTTCTATGTGCTGTCTGTGATACGAAAGCTACAGGGGAACGCATGCATAGCGACATACAACCGCTGGGAGGGGGAAAATATCGGTGCCCTGGATTTTATCAGCATATTCATCCAGATCTGGCAGCAGGGCAGCTACACAGGCAAATTCAGGAAAAACTAGATGGAGGAACCAAGGAAAACTGAATGCAATATCTTGGATAATGCTGGGCAGACAAGAGCTCAGCGTAACTCTTCTGGGCACAGGGAAGGCTGTTTGTATTAGGATTATTTTGCTGTTGCCAGGGTATATTGTAGACTCATGTATGTCAACAGACATCTGTCAGATTTTTCAATAAACTTCCTCCCACTCCCTGCCTACAACTTCCCCAGCAGCAGTTGTGTCCCCCCTCTATCATTACAAACTCTAACTGGTTCCTGGGGGCTCCATCAGTTGCTGGAATCCAGCCCAGCAATGTGCAAACCATAAAACTGGTAAAGCTCCATATGGAGCAAAGTTAGATTGGTTAAGTCTACAGTGGCTTTTATTCTCTCATCAGAGTGACAGAGAATCTGCAAATCCCCGATGGCTCATTATGTTTTATGAATCTAAAGATATAATCAAGATATACAAAAGCAATGAAATTCGAACTCATTCAAACAAAGCCTTTGGCAGTTCCAGCATCCTATACTGTGATTTCTTGTTCCAAGGGACAAACTGGCAAAGCATCAAAGAATCCAAGGCTGCCACTCACATGCTTACAAAGCTTGTCTCCAGCCTCTCACTGGCCCGAGCAGCCATCACCAGCATGCTGCTTCTGAGCGCACAGAGAACACTGAGACCATCAAAACACCAGCAAGCTGGAGGTACTGTGCAAACTCATGAGTTATGGGGATGAATGTAACAATGAAGGTACAACCGCCATTTGAGTGACTACTATACCTCAGAGGAAAGGGATGAGACACTTCCACTGAAGGCATTTAAGCTCCATAACTCTCCACACAAATTTTATATAATTGCTGTTAGACCAGGAAAAAACAAAACAAATCAGATCCCATTGGAAACTTGGGACCTTCCTGGATCGTTCAGAAAGCGATTGTGTTCAATGCTCTCCTGTCTTTGTCCATTTCTGGAGTTACTGCAACTAAGTGCTGGAAGAGAACTTTGTTGGTTCAACTGTACTGCTATAAAATATTATAGGCATAATGGTAAACTACACCAGCAAAATGCTCCAACATGCAGTGCTTCTGCAAGTGCAGCTCAGTACAGCCTCATCCCAACTGTCCGAGCAAAACAAGCTGTACCAGTAAAAGTGCATTTTGCTGGTATAATTGTCCACACCAGGGATTTGCAGGCACAGCTTTGTTGGTTGGGGTGGTGATCCCTGGCCAACAGAACTGCGCCAGCAGTAGCCCTGACGTTAAACACCCTTACAGCAACTTTTACAAGGATACCTAATTTTCACAGAACTGTAGAAATATAGGGAAGGATCCTCAAGAGATCCTTCTGTGCTGAATCAAGACCCAGTGGACCTAGACCATCTCTGACAGGTGTTCATCCAATCTGTTCTTCAAAACCTCTTAGGACGGGGATTCCTCAGCCTCCACTTGGCAACCCATTGTGCTTAATAGTCCTTAGAACTAGAAAGGTTTTCCTCCTATCTAACCTGAATCTCCCTTGCTGCCGATAAAGACAATTATTTCTTTTCCTTCCTAGGTGGACAGCATTTAACATATCTGAAGACTTATCGGCTCCCCCCCAGTCTTTACCATAACTAAACATGACCAGTTTTTTTAACCTTTCCACATAAGTGGCTCTTCTTCAGACTCTCCAGTTTGTTCACATCCTTCCTAAAGTGTGGCGCCCAGATCTGGACACAGTACTCCAGCGGAGGAGGCCTCACAGCACTGCTGAATAGAGTGGGACTATTACCTCCCATGTCTTACACGTGGTATTCCTTCTTGCTCATATGTTCCATGCTGGTATTAGACTTATTTGCAACTGCATCAAATTGCTGGGTCATATCCAATTTGTCCCCCCACATCCTCTTCAGCAGTACTATCACCTCACTGCTTTTTTCCTATTTTCAAGCTGTGTGTTAGATTTTTCCCCACCTTCGTGTGTCCTATATGGATGGGGCTTTGAGGAAACAGGTAACAAAGGATCACCGTAGCACCTTGCCCAACAAAGCTTCACCCCATTCTCACTATTTGGTTAAATAAATCATCCCAAAAAGAAATAGTTGTCTCAGGGGGGCAGCCGTGTTAGTCTGTAACTTTAAAAACAACGAGCAGTCCTGTGGCATCTTAGAGACTAACCAAAATACACACAGAGTAGCGTAAGTGCAGTGTTCAAGGGAAGATCAGGCCTGAGAGGCTGTGAAATGGTGACGTCCCTAAGGCAGATGAGTTCAGGTTGTGTGTGAAGCAGCAACTTAACTGGCTGTTTCCCTCCTGGCTTCTTTGCACAGGAGAATGGGAATAGAACAGGCAGGACTGGTATGCTGCAAGTCTTAACTGCACCTTACGTTTCTTTGCAAGCAAGTTCCATATTGTGTTTCCAGTTAGAGAAAGCATTTGTTTCTGTATTGCCCAGCTCCCTGCCCCACTTCCCTATCAGTTCAGCTTCCCATGACTCTCCGCAGTTAGAGATTAGGTCATTCCAATGGTAGTGAGTCATGCCATGTCAGACACAACAAAATCACTGTATGATCATTTCATGAGGTTTCTGTTGTCAGTGGAATGGCTCCAAGAAGCCCTCCCACTGCTCTCATTCAAATCCCTCGATGGAACCCTTGACACAAAGCTGTAACGGGTTCAGCAACGTTGTGTTGTATCATTAAAGTTGGATGCTAGGGAATAGGGACTGAAAGTACTTCTGACTCACTGTTTCAAACTGATCTCCCTACACCTCCATTTTCCTCCTCAATTAGCGATGATGAGACTTCCCACCTGACAGGGAGTTAGGAGCTGGAGTTCATCTTTCTTCATAAAGCAGATCGATGTCTTTAGAAGGAAGGAACTCAATGAAGAAGTGTTCTTGTTTTTATAATAATCATCTCTGTTTCATTTCATCAAGCCCTCTGTCCTGCGCCCTCTCTGAATTAAAAGAAGAAGACGACTTTTCCTAAAATGAAAATAAGTTGCACTGAAAAGTTTGCTCTCTGTTTCACTTCCCTTACAGAGTCTTAAGTCAGAGATTTCAACTTTCAAAAACTCCCATACAGCTCAAGTGGGCTTGCTTTGTGATTGTTTCATTTCAAATGGAGATACTGCATTCTCATCAGCAGTAACCACAGAGTTAGCTGAGAGATTCCAGAGGAGTTTTCTGAAGAAACTATGACAGCCATCCTCTCTGCACAGTGTAGGTAGGAAAGCCCCGAGTCTTTAAGAGTCTTGAGTTCATTGCAGTTGGTTACAGAGGCCTGAAATTTTAAAAATCTCCAAGAGGAGCAGGTGTAAATCCTTGCCAGAAAGAGCAGAGGAACAAGAAGGGGAAGGAAAATCCAAGCAGGGTCATTCCTCTCCTAATTCAAAAATTGACCCACAAAATCCTCCAGTGCCACAGACACTGCTGAAAAACACTCCAATAGATGCACTCTGTTATACTTAGTTTTGGAACAAGTACATGCAGCGATGAGAAAATCTGCACTGTGACTCTGCACTGTAATTCCAACACCACAAACTGGTTTGAGCACTCTCCATCTTGGAAACTGCAGGCAGAAAACTTGCCTCTTTTCCCCCATTTGCTCCCATTCCATTTGACAAAGACAGATTCTTCTCCCATGTCTTCAGTGTTTGAGAGTCCTGCATACATTTTGGAAAGAGAAGAAAACCCCAAGAAAACAGAGACAATCCATACTGGTGCTGATATATAAACAAAAAGGTGACATGCACAACTGTGCAGAGTACCAAGGAATTAATCTTCTGTCCCATTGCATGAGAGTGTTAGTCACATTCACTGAATAGCAGAGTCCATTTTAAGAAGGGAACAGTTTGGTTTTAGAATAGGAAACGGGAGGAAAAATGGTATGTTCACCTCTATGCAATGGATTGAAAAGTAGTTAGAGGGAAATGCTGAGCATGGGTGGGCTTTCCCTAATTTGGAGAAAACAAAGTACCTAGGATATTACAGGGATCTATGCTACTCTATGGAGTACTGGAGAACCCTCTCTAAATGGTGATGGGCTGGTGTGACAGTTCCATGACAAAAATGCAGCCACCTTTAAGTGTAGCAGAGAATTTTCAGGTGAAGGTTGGGCTCCAGCAGGAATCTCACTTAGTTCTCTACTATTCATAATTGTGATGGATTTTATAGGTAAGCACATCCAAATGGAAGCTGGTAAGGAGTTGATAATATCCACAGATGATATTGTGTTGCTGGCTGATAGTGAGGAAGACTTGGTCCAGACAACTGATGCCTGGAACAAAGAACTAACAAACTATGCCTTAAAAATGGGTAAAAGAAAAAAGATCACAGTCATGTGGGTGGCTCACTTGAAACCAAGCAAGATCAATATCATGATCAAAGGACAGTGCCTAAGTCAGATTTCTGCATTAAGAATGTTAAGGGCTAGTTAGTGGCAGCTGGAGAAATCAACAGAGAACCATAAGCAAGACTGTTGAGCACAGGGGAAGGATGGTGAGAGATAGCTAGTGATTTATGATAACTCAGTGACCAGACTACTTAAGGGACAAAGTCTCAGAAGGGTAGCCATGTTAGTCTGTAACTAAAAAACAACAACAACGAATGGTTCCATAGCACTGTAGAGACTAACAAAAAAAAATAGATAGTATCATGAGCTTTCATAGGCACAACCCACTTCTTCAGGTGAATGGATCCAGAGAAAAAGCCATGTAGTACCATGTCACTCATCTCCTGAAATCCCCCTTCCCTTCTCACCCCACCTGATTCGCACACCCATCCAAACCCAGCTCTGTAAATACGTATGGGATAGTCCCAGTCACAAATCACTACGGTTGAAAATATTCCAGCCCTTTTTCCACTGCACAAGAGACTAACAGAAAGGATGCTCACTCCCTTAGGGTATGTCTACACAGCAGCTTTATTTTGGAATAACTGACATTATTCCAAAATAGCAAAGAGTGTGTCTATACTGTCAGCTGTTATTTTGAATTAATGGTGAGCTGGAGGACTTCTTATTCCTACTCCTGTAACCCTCATTTCACGAGGAGTAAGGGAAGTCAAAGGAAGAGTGCTCTTCCTTTGACTTCCTGCTGTGTACACTGCCAAAAGCTGAATTACGCTATTTCGACTTAAGCTATGCAACTGACATAGCTCAAGTTGTGTAGCTCAATTCAACTTTTGCCCTGCTGTGTAGACATGCCCTAAGTGTCCTGCTCAGGCTGTGAGGCCAGCTGCTGGGTTCCTCATCTAGTGCTCCCAGCTGTGATCCCCCTAATGCTTCCTTTCTAAATGCATAGTTTTGAAGATGTACAAACATAACAGGAGACATGATGCATCAGAAATAATTCAGCTATGGACAGTGGAGGGAAAATAGCCCACTGAGACCCTTGCATACCAGAGGTGAGATTTCTCTACAAACAACATTGAAGTGGTCAGTAAAAAGACCATGTCTGATGTGACATTTCACAGCTGGTTTTTGCCAAAGGAAAAATGTGTTTTACTTTAGATCCCAGGAATCATGTTATGTAATTTGCTGACTTGGTATTGTTTCATTTAATACTTTAAAACAAACACTGCAATTATTCCACAGATCATATTTTGCAGATTGGGTTGTCAGTCCTCTCTGGGAACACAAGGCAAACATTGAACATGATCATGAAAAAGCCGCACAAAGCTCACCAAAGAAATAGTGTAACTATATTGTTTATTCTGGTCTTCCACTGACCTACTGCCTGCTTTCCTAGTCATGCCTCTTAGCAGCTGCTTGGCTCGCAAACGTGCTTTGGCTTAACACTAACAAAGACATGATGTTGAAACAGCTGAGTGGATTTAAGGTTCCTGACGTTTTTAGAACTCTCTTAGCAATGCTGCAATCCCTCTAGAGCTGATTGTGACAGCCCTGCGTGATCTTAGTTTCATTTGTATTATTTCAGCTCTGTCTCTGTCTCCAGAGACTATACTTATATCTAGATTTACATGGAAGCAGAAGTCTGATTTGCTGTCTACATAGACATCCCTGAATTGGTCAATTCAAAAACTGCCTACTGTGTCAATGTCAAGAGCTTACAGTTCTGAATTGTTTAGGGATGGGAAAACCCTGAGCCCTGGTGGGCAAGTGCAGACTTCAGGGCAATCTTTTTGCATGAAAATTAGCTATACCAAAATGCCTAACAACTTTGCTGGAAACTGTTAAGATGCTAAGGCTGACCACCCAAAGGACTCTAATCAAGGCACACGTATGCACCCTGCATGGGGATGTGACATCAGAAGATGCGCTAGGATAGTCACAGAGACACCACCTCCAGAAATCACATACAAAGATGAAATGGGGAGTTGGACTGAACAGCTGTTCTTTCAAAAAGACTCACTTCAGCATAAAGCAGGCGACAGCTCACTGTTCTATTCCCAACTCGGCCACTAATCTACTGTGCAACCTGGGCAAGTTCCATCTCCTCTCTGCACCTGTTTCCCAGTCACACTTTATCTGTCTCATGTGTCTCTGAAGCAGGGAGAATCTCTGTGCCCAGCACAATGAGGTCCTGCTCATCATGGCACTCAGGCTGCTACTAGAATTCAAAGCATAACAATAGTTATAATTCCTTTAACAGCAGTTCTTGCTATTATGGGAATTACTAGTACCATGCAATGTCATGCTCTATTGCTATAGTCCCCTAGTCATTCCATGCCAGTGGTCCCCAACATTTTGAAGAGCATCTTGGAGCCAGGAATAGAACTGTGGCTCGGGGGTAAGGGGAGCTTGGATGGGGTAAAGAGGCCAAGGCTGGGTCTGTAGCTGGGGCCACAGCTGGAGTTGATGCTGTGGCTGGAAGTGAGGCCAGGAATGGAGCCATGGCCAGCAGCTGAGGCTGGGGATAGGGCTGGGTGCAAAGCAGCAGCTGGGCCAGCAGCCAAGCACAGAGCTGCACCAAGGCTGGGCACAGGGCTAGGAGCTGGGGACACAGCAGAGCTGGAGGGAGGGGCTTGGTGGCAATGCCTTCCACTCCTTGGGGGTCTCACCCATGTCCTATCTCCCCAAAAGGTTTCTATGTGCCCTCCTAGGGGGACATCCCCACATGTTGGGGACCTCTGCTGTATGCATTCAGATATCAGCTTCTATAAGCCCTGCTTGCCTTTGAAGAAGAAAAGGGCTGAATTCCCTGGAAATGTGCTCTGTAACAGGCTCATCTCATGAAACCTGCTTTAATGGGACTCGTCGTCTGGAGTGCCAAACTGTGAACTCATGTGAATTCAGCTTTCTGCATAGCTGATTTAGAGCCTGCTTGCACTGCCAGATCTACCTCATATGGGGATCATGTCAAATATAGTTTGGTCCCATCTTCCCAGGCAAGACCAACCTAGGAGTCAGCAACTGAAGCATTATCAAGTTGTAGCATGATTCTCCCACACAGTAGGAGTTGGCAGTGTAGAAAGATCATACTTCATCTACTGCTCAGTGATGGATTATTTCCCCACTGCTTTTTCTTTAGAGCATGGCCACAGTGAAGGTCACAGGAAAAACAGTACCAAGTCCTGGCATCTAGCCAGGAAATCCAATACATCTTCCCTGTGTCTTAGGAGGCAAGTAAGACCTTAGCAGGTAAGTAAAAGGGGATTTCCTCTGCCATCCTATGACTGGCTGAACGAGGAAAGGCCAGAATGTGTGAGACACTGGATTCTTGCTGAAATTCAGGTCCTATCTACATAAGCAAATCAGCAACCAGCTTAGCACACTGATGTAGTAACACCTCATGCAAGCCCCTACTGGCATAGATGCACATGCCGACCCAAAATGGAGGTTCCTGTAACTGGAGATTCATTGGGATGTGTGGTCTCTAGTTGTATTCCATATTTGAGTAATCATACAGACCATATACCTGAGATCAGAGATTTCTATTAAGTAGTGTCCACTGTTCTTGTTGTGCAATGACCAAGGGCATAAGGAGCAGTGCAGGCTCTCCAGCTCCTCTCTTACCACAAATCAGAAGAATTCAAAATCAGAAGGGATGGACGGCAAGTAGCGGAACATACATCTCAAAAGAGCCTCCAGTTACAGATCAGCAACCTCCATTTCTTCTTGGAGTGCCAATCCTGGTAGGTGTTCCACATGTGGACAATTCATAAGCAGTGTTTTAACAGGTGGAGGTGGTGAGGATGCAGCTGGTTTAGAGGCTTATAGTACTGCAGTCCCAGCAGCTGCATCTGCAGAGAAGGCTGGAATTGAAACAAATGTTTTCATGAATGTAGGGATGGAGCTTCAGGTAGCCACTCTACAGGCATTCACTGTTATAGGCACCAAGACCAGGGGTGCTACAGCCCCAGAAAAGGTGAGGATGGGGTGGAGATGCGAAGAAGCAGGGATGTGATTCCGTGGGGGGAGGAGCAGAATGGGGGAAGGGCTATGGGGTGGAGCACCCATCCAGACAGAAGAAAGTCGGTGCCTGTGTTCACAATATCTCAGAGAGATGCTGTTGAAGTGGCTTGTTCTCTACTGGAATGGGCTTTCGCTTTAGCCAGGGAAAGAATATGCACTAACTGGTAACACAGAACGATGCAGCTGGCGATCTACATAGAGAATCTCAGAGCAGAGCAGAGACCTGGTCATTGCAACCACTCCACTATAGCAACAATTAACTCCATTGATTTTCTATCCATTTTGTCTTTTGCAGGTAGAATGTCAGAGCTCATTTGACATCCAGATAGTGAAGTCTCCTCTCCTCACTGGAAGCAGGACGTGTTGGATAAATACAGGCAAGTTAACAGATTGATTTATGTGCAAGTCAGAAGTTATGTTTAGGATGAATTTCAGGTGAAAGGAAACCTCCCTATAAAAAGCATATGACAATCAGCCATGAGTGCTCTCGGTTCACTCCCGGACCATAGTAACCATTCAGAATCTGGGTTTGCAAATAAAAATGTTTAAATGCCAAAGTTTCCAGCCTCTGTTTTTTGTGGGGACTATGAAGCGTAGGGAAAAAAGCTTCCCCTAGTGCTATGTCCCTCGTTAGAGAAGGAATCTGTCTCCTGCTGGAGAATCTTCTTGTGAAGAGGAGCCAAGGGTATCTACAGTGGACGATTTCTAGTACCCACTTGTCTGTTGTAATTGCCCTCTAGTTGTGTCTGAAGATTGTGAGGTAGCTACCAAAGATGGGGGGACAGTAGTGGATTACACCAATAGGCATAGGCAGTGCTTGCTCATCTCATCAAAAATAACCCTAGATGGTGGATGGGGTTGATAGAAGGAGCTGTGGATCTAGGCCTCTGCACCCTCTGATATTTGTTTTGCGTGCTGAGTGAGCATGAGGGCAGAATAGTACAAGGAGCAATCTTGACTTGTATGCTTGTTTATGGTATTTTCTGTTCAGGGCTAGGATGTAAATGCCGGCAGCGGAGAACTGTTCTAGACTCTTTCAATGAGCATAGAGACTTGTCAGTTTTCTTGTTAAATAAATCAGATTAAGTCAGAAGTCTCTGAACCTTCCTGGGGAACCCCAAAGTGTGCAGCGAAGACTCACACCTCTTGATTGTGACCGTGGCTACCCCCATTCCATGCAGTGTCAGCTGCATCCATTGCTGCTTGATGGAATGTTTTAGCCACCAATTTGCTTTTGTCAATCATGGCCTGGAATTGGGCCCTGTCCCTTTAAGGCTTTTGTCCTTGAAGTCCAAGATCTTCAAATAATTGTTGAACTCATATTTTGCTAAAATGGCTTGGTAGTTAATATGGACCTGAAGAAGAAAATACCTTCCTTCCTAGGAGGGCAAGTTGTTCAGAGCCCTTGTCTGCCAGTGTAGTCTTGGGATGCTGTAGCCTAGACCTTGCTTGTACTACCAGGGAGTTTGTGCTCAGTGTGTGAAGAACTCTGCTCTTTTGGCTGGTGCAAAATGGCAATTCTCCGCCTTCTCAGTGTGGGGGTACAAGGCACCTCTTCTAGTGGAATCTGAAGGACATTCGCCCCTATGCAGAAGCAAAGATGGAGCAATTGCCCCATCTGCCGAGAATGAAGAAACATCCATCTCTGTCTACAGTACCTGCAGATCTAGTTCAGTATTTTCTCCCTCATACTTTGATGGCGCCAACAGGTGTTGCATTGGAGAGGTTAGGTGGGACTGATAGATGGAACTGGGATGTCCGCCATATGGAGCCCAACCATCCCATTAGGGCCAATTTGAAGGGTCAACTGGTTGAAGGGAACCCCACAGCAATGGGAACCTTCAATCCCTTGAATTAGGGATGTAATAGTGTAGCCGATTAACCAATAAGCAAAAACATTAACCTATAAGCTATAGACTACACGCATTTCCCTCCCCGACCCCACCAGTCAATTTTTGTAGCAGGCTGGCCAGCAGACTGGCTTAGTCCTGGCTTGTGACGCGTCTGGGACCTACCCTTGCTGCAGCTCTGCATTTAAAGTGTATTAGGAAGCCGGGCGGGTAGGCAGCCCAGCTCAGTTCTGTCTCACACCAAGTCCAGGAGCTCAGACACTCTCTAGACAGGGGCTATTGCCACTCTGCACTGCTGCCTCTATATCAGAGGCAGCAGCACAAGGCGACAGGCAGCTGGTCTGCGAGGGGAGCTGGTTTTTAAACTGACTCCCCTTGCGGACCAGCTCCCGCCTGGCACCCTGCACTGCTGCCTCTGATACAGAGGCAGTAGCGTGGAGTGGCAGAGGGCTCCTCGGGAGTGAGACCAGAGTGCAATATCTGCCAGCCTCACCCCCCTGGGGACTATAGAATGGTTGACTAACCAATAGGAATTCATGAGGTTAATCAACTATTCAATTAAATGATATTTAACATCCCTACCTTGAACAGTCATTTGTAGGTGGAAGACAGATTCCTGATATTCTTGCATCCCTCTCTGGAGTCACCACCTATGTAGGGGGGGGAACTTTTGGGGGAAACCCTGAATGCTCCATAGGGAAAGTTGGTTCCATCAGTACCAATAGCTGAAAGTTTCAGCATATGGAATGAAGAAAGGAACTTTTCCCTCTTTTCCAGGTAGTTTCCTTTTCAATGTCACAATGTCTCTGGTCAGACAAAAAAGAAGAGGAGACTAAGGATAAGGTAGGCTGAAAATACTTTCTGGCAAGGTGCAAATTTCAGTTTGTCCTAGAGTCCACAATATGCAACGAGAGAGAAAGATCTTGTGCATCCTCTTTGTATGTATCATTTTTGTATTTCAAGTTACGAATATTGACCATCTATCTGTATTTCAGTCATGCTTATTCTTGGAGATATGCATAACTAGACTTTCTAGCACAACAATGAAGGAGTCAGACAGTGCTGACAGACCATCAACAAAGATAATGGACTCTAGAAGACCTTAATCTTCTTGTGAATGTCCCACACAGTCTGTAAATAATGGCTGCTATGACTCAACAAAGTACACAAGGACATGTGACCAGGCCACATGATTCTGAACTCCATCTTGGAATGTCAGAGTGTTTCTCCAGAGTTTGGGACAAAGGGTTCCTGCAACATGCTAAAGCTATATAAGGGAAGGGGTGACATCATCTGTTGTTTTTCACTCCCGACACAAAAGGGCTCCTGAAAACAACCTGAGCCACATCTCCACTTGCCATGCCAGAAATCTATCTTCTAGCATTTGATTTAGTTGGTCTAGTAAAACAGCAGCACAGAAGGGGGCAGGCAGCTCCCCTGCACACACCGGCTCCCATAGAGCTGCCTCCTCCCCCCCCCCCCATGTAAACGTGTAACTGCTGAAAATTTCAGCAGTTACACGTTTACCCCAAAAATGCATGTTAATATCTTTACTATTAATCCATAAATATTGACTTGTAAGATATCAAATGAAAGCTGGTGACACACTGACTGTAAGGGATGAAAGCTCTACGTACAGATGGGGTATAAGCAGTTATGAGTACCTATTAAAATATGTTTTAAATTATGTAAAAAAGGCAAAGTTAGCAAACAGGTTTTCTGCAAAGCTATATTCATTCACCTATCCCTGCCTCTGATGTAAACTAAGTATGGCAAGCCAAACACATAGGAGCTAAGTTGCATTCCAATTCAACATGCGGCTGAGAAATCACCTCGAGGGGCAGCGCGCTGAAGAACAAATAGAGAGCATTTCAAACCTTTACTGGCCTATAACTAGGAGACAAGACAAATATTTTGGTTGTCCCTCATCAACAGAGCAAAAAGAACAGTGCCTTTTACATTCATGAATGGTGGATCCCAGTCACGTAGGTTGGGGACACTAGGTAGAAAGCTCAGATGAGACAATGCTTTAGACAAGGATTTTAGCCTGTCAAAGGTAAACAGGGTTCTAAGGACCATGTAACCATTTGTTTCCATTCTCTTTTCTTGATAACTCTTAAATCTTGATCTTTGATAATAAACTTACAACTGCTTCACTATAAATTCATCTCTGGGCTATGGTGTCATACAAAACCTGATCCTGAGCTGTCGCAATGAAGCTGTGTGTGTATATATTGTTGGGAATAGCAACTCTGGTAATTACTGAGAGCATCCAGTGACAGGCTGGGCACTACCAGGGAATACTCAGAGCAGCTCAGGGACTGGGGTATACCCAGCGTTAACATGCAAGGCAAAGCAGGGGCTAGCAGAGCCCTGAGGAATTTTTTTGGGTGGCTAACAGGCTGACGGTGTCAGAAAGCTGACACCATATTTGCACAAGCAAGTTTCTCACACTGATGGGAGTTAACAGTGACTCACGATTCTAGGCACGCCAAGAAAGATTCACAGCAGCTTCTGCACTCATGCTAGATGTCTGCTGCAGCACACTGATGTGTGTGCAGTTTCACGGGGACAGAGTTCCTACATGTAGATAGGTTCATGGAAGCGGCTACAGAGGTAAGGCAACCTGTATCTACAGACTATTACCTATTACCTGTTCTTTACATGCCCTGACAGGTAACTATCAAATGCTTTGCACACCCATCTCCTAATGCTCTCAGCTCCAAGATAAGACTAAGATGTACAATGGAAGAACAGCTCACAAGGGGAAAATTTGTTTTTTGCAAATCCCCCATAAGGCTACTGACAAGGACAAGTTTTTAATCTTAAAACAAAAACAAGTCAGTGAATATTTAAAAACAGACCACACACAGAGATTAGCCCTTCTAATGAGCCTGAACACAGGTATGGAGGAAAAGCTGCTGACAGAAACCCCTCCCCCCCCCCCTTTTTTTTTTCCATTTCAGGGAATCGATTTAAGCACCAAAGATTGTTGTTTTTTTTTTTAAACAGAAGATGATTTACAATATCGCAAGCTGTATAAATCCTCTTCTGGCTGAGGAAGAGCTCTGCCTTTTATTATCTGGACAGACTTGACAGAGACATCTTAATGAATTTCACATGTGCTGGTCCTACTCAATCCAAAACTCCTCCATTCAGAAACACAAGATTCCTCCTGGAACAGTCATGGGAGATACACTAGTTCTTCCCTATGGTTTTAATCTGACACTGTCTTTCTGTCTGGCTGGGCTCCAAAGACTGACATTTGGAGATTCATGGTCACTTGTACTATGAACATTTGCTTCCTACTTAGGAAAATGCCAAGCAATTTTTTTTTAAAGCTCCTTTGCACAGAAGTAAAAACATTTAAAAATATCATCTGAAAGTTTCAAAAGAAAATAAACAGTTCCTCTAAGAATTGCCTATTACAATTTTAGGATGTCTTTAGTAACCCATAACTTTATTTCAAGCAAATTACCATTCTGGCAGGAAGTGAGAAAGTAGGACTGAAGGAAAATCTTTCTACACATCAACAAATAAGACAGTGGGAGCCTTGGAGGATATTTTCAGATAAGTGTCAATATAATTTGAAGTCCTTCACACCAACTGCAGTTTGAGCTCTGAGCTTCCTAATATCACCACAGTGTAAGGCCTTAATTTCAGTCATTCTGCAGTGATTCTTCCTAAATGAGCAGCTTTCAGATGGCCGATTAATTTTGTTGGGTATACATACATTGTTTATAAGACCAAGAGTTTAATTATCCTTAAAACAATGAAACAAGTTTGACGTTTTTAAAAAATAATGGAGTTTTCTTTTAAGGTAAATCAAGGCACGGACTCAGACATTTCAGTCTTTTCCCTACAGCAGAAACTCCTCATGATTTGGGCACAAATTTCCCATCATTTCACCAGACATGAGATCTTGTTATAGCCCATAGGGATAGCTTGCCTTTATTATATTCACTGCCATGCCTTCATTATAGTCTGCTTTTTTATATTTTCAGCAGTAACTGCAAGGAACCTACACGCTACATTGTAAACAGATTTACCAAAAAAACACCTTCAGTGTTGTCTAGCACTAAGGTTGCAAATATGAAGTAGCATCTCAGGATATCTACACTAAGAGTTTTCTAAATTCATCCAAATAAAAGTTTGGCAAACACACATTCTACCTTAGAGACTCAAATGTTGTTGTATTTATAGCAGTGCTGCCTAGAGGCCTCAACTGAGATTGGGTCCCCATTGTGCTAGATCCTATTCATACGTGTAATAAGAGACAGGCATTGTGCACAATGTGTGTAATAACTAGTTGCTGATGGCAACACTAACTTTAAAGAGGCCTTGTCTTCCAGGGTTGTTTTTAACTTTACGGCATGGACAGAAGCATCAAGTCAAAGGTGGCAATAGAAACTGTCTTTGCAAACTAAGCGTCTATATGAAGCTCAGAACTAGCTGAGTCAGGGCAAGAATGAATATCCGCACTATGGAAGCACCTTATGCCATAATCATTGTAACTGTTAAGTCCTCACTTACCCTGGCTGGAAACATTCATGCAGAAATAAATCCCATAGATCTGGTACACATACAGGGTTCCAGGCTTCATGAACATGGCTGCATTTCTTGCAGTTTGCTTCCCTCCCTTTGAATGGGAAGCTTCATCTTCCCCACCCAGATACGCCTCTGTTTCCACAATCCTTCCCCGGAGTTCTCTGCCATCTGGAAGTTTATGAACTAAAATCTGAAAGACAGGTCAAAAGTGTGTTAGAGAGTCCCTAGGTAAGGAACCTTTTCATTAGGTCAACATAGCTACATTAGGGGTCTGAAGAAAACACACCTCCCTGACCGACAAAGCTATGCCTCAATGTAGGTGCAGCTATACTGACAGAAGTTAACTTTATTTTGGGAGCTGGTGTTCCTACAAGAACTGAAAAATCCCCTCCATTGGGGTGGGCTGAACTTACATTACAAGGCTCTTCTGGCACAACTACACCAATATAACTATGCCAAAATACTCCCTGTAGTGTAGACACAGCCTGGGTCACTGGAAAAAGCATGAGAAGTACAGAAATATAGAGTCATGACAATGGGTGCTTTGTATTCTCTCCAACTGAATGCTCTGAAAACCAAGGTGAGCTCTTCCAGTTCTCATTCTGCGTCACACTTTAGTCCAAGGATCGAGTCACTTGGTCATTTACCTATCAAAGTGCTGGAGGGAACAAATGTTCCATTTTTCTCAATGTGACTGTATCATGCAGTGCACATTTATGGTAATAAATAGTCATAAAATAAGGTAATTCTTTCCAGGCTGCCCACTTGTTTTTGTTCCATCCAACATGTTTATTGGCTGAAGCAAAGAGTGCCACCTGTCAAGTCACTGACACTGACTCTAACTCACAACTTTAGCACATCATTACATGTGTACGATTGAATTCAGAGGAAAATATGACAACAAATATGATTAAATAACTTCCTCATTAGACACAGTCTTACCAAGACTAGTACCAAGGCCTGGTCCCCAGCTGGACACAATCAATCAGGGTATGAATGATATTTTTACAGTTTCCACAGTACACAACATACAGCAAGGAGATGCTGGGCAACAACCTGACAAAACTTCACTATTGAAATAGGCACTTATTGCTGGCACTTAGGAAATAACACAATGTAGGTGAAGAAGTAGAGAATGGTGAAAATAATTTTAAAATGACAGAAGAAGAACATAAGCAAAATCTATACGCACACTGTTTTTTGTGCTTTGAGCTAATGTTGTTTCCAGACATCTTGTTTTATTTAGTATGTTTATGAAATACTTCAGTGTAGCCTCGTTTGGACACAAACTCTCTGTTTAATTATACTACATTCTGCACTCCCATATTTAAAAACAAGTTATTTTGGAATGATTCTCATGAAGCAGAAAGCTTAATTCCTGCCAGATGTTTCTGCTGAATTTTTAAAGCAATTGTTGGCCTGATCCAAGAATGGATTTGCCAGAAATCTGCATCAAACATCACAACTATTGCATTTTGGAATTTGTTTTTAACAGCTCCCACGTTATCAATTAGTGAGATTACCATTTTTCAATCATGAACTATGCACAGAAAGGCTTCAGAATTGTTTGGCCAATCTGAAGTCATGATCTGTGAACACAGTCATACAGAATAGTGACAGCTTTTAAACCTCCAGACGCATGAGGCACACATGGCTGACTTTCTCTTTTAAACAAATGAAATGCTGAGAATTGAGTTGTGGTTTTAAGATTCACACAGCCATTTCCTTGATTGCTCAGCAACCCCAAATGTGCACAAAGAAAGACACTCAAGACACACATCCCTTTTCCACCGGTGATTGTTAAACACAGTCTGCATTTTGTCCTCCATGACACCAAAAACAATTCACTGAAATGGAATAAAGACAAGGGATTCTCCTCGTGGAAAAATAAGCAAATGCCCTTAACTAGCCTCCTGAAATTTCCTCATTCACTACAGGTTGAACCTCTGTGGACCAGGACTTTGTAGGACCAGAGAACCATAAGAAGAGGAGCCTGGAGCCTAGCACTGGGGCTGGCAGCAGAGTCAGCTCAGAGGCAGAGAGCCAGCAGAGGGGAGCCTGATGGCCAGGGCCAGACATAGTAGCAGAGCCCACCCAGGAGGGGAGCCAGAGCCAGCATCGCAGCCCAGCTGAGGGCACGAGCAGGAAGCCCAGCAGCCAGGCCAGTGGCCAGGACAGGAGCCAGATTGGCCGGCAGAGGAGCCAAATGGGGGTGTAGAGCCTGGAGTCCATCAGCAGAGGTACTGGAATTGACCTCCAATGGTCTGGCAAAATCCGTCATTCAGGACCGGTCAGGTTCTGAGAATTCTGGACCAGGGAGGTTTATCCTATAGTGTATATGAAAAATATCCCTGGGTGTATTCTGTTCTGTTTAGATTTGTGTGTCCTATTGACAGGACATACTAGTATGTCCAAATGCACTTTAAAGAATTACTGTCAGGCAAAGTATGGCCTAAAGTTTAGGTTTGGTAAGACAAACTTCAAAATGTTTACCAAATCTAAGATTGACAGAAATGTTTCTATGACTTTAAAAAAAATTCAAGAGGAACAGCAGGCACAATACAGAGCTGGAACACACAAGCTGAGACCTTTGGAATGCTTTAAGATGTGTGCGTGGGGTTTTAGAGATTTAAGGGCTAATTCCTAGCTAAAGAATACAACTAATTTAATTGAGCCATGTAACAGGGATTTCTTGTCCCTTAGGGGAAGGCCATGAAAATACTATGCAGATGCGATCACAGTCTCTGTGCTCATGTGCTCCCCCCACTGCCTACAGGTGGAGAATATCTAATGGATGTGCATAGTTAAATATCCAACAGCCCCTCTCCTGTGACACCCATGGCCTGCACGGCAAAACATACTGTGTACTAATGCAAAGGGACCCCCAATGGACACAATTAAGTGGTATACAAGGAAGGGTAAAATCATGTACCTTGTCTTTTTAGTAGGATCAACCCATGCTGATTTAGCTGCAGTCAAGACCCTTCACATCTGCAAAGAAAGAGGCAATATTTGCCTCTTAAGAGGATAGAGCTTGATTATATTAAGTGAGAGGCTGTTCCTAGCATACAAGGCAGCAGGAAAGAAGGCATAAAGTTTAGAGTGGGTTTCCAGAGAGAAGTAACTATTCTTACAGATTATAGAATAATAATAATCCTTAACCCTTACATAGTGCTATTTCCAGCCCAAAATGACACAGCAGGCCAGAGCTAGAAATATAACCCAGGACTGAGTCCCAGGCCAGTGACTGTCCATCATGCCACCTAGCAAAAGAAAATATAAAGCCAACCTATAGGAATACCCGTTACAAGAAGAATGGTCCTGGACCAGTCACAAATTCCATTTCAGTGAATAAACCAGATTAAAAATAATAAGTTTCAAGATAAGCTTAATGCAAAATGCAACAGAAAATTGATCTGATAAGAAACTGATTCTGTTCATGCAACCAAAATGGGGCCAACTCTGTTCCCAAAAGTCTAAATGAGTTCACAAAGAGCAGGTGTGAGCCCAAATTTCCTGGAACATCAGACAGCTTTAGAATTAAAACCCAGTGAAAGGATGCAATTATGGTCCAACAATTTATGTTGTTGGTGTGTGCTGTACCACAAAATAAGCCTGTTGGCATGGACATGACTCCTGGTGTCAATTACCTGTCCTAGAAATGACTTAGCCAGGCTGATGCAGGGTTGGTTGAAAAAGTCTGTTCCTAGCCGAGAAGATGTCCTCTTCTCTTCACAGAAGTATTTGCTGCTTATTGGAGAGGAATTCCCATCAAGAACAACTGTCAGGCTCCCAGAGGTGTCAGCTGGAGAGAAGTCAGGTTTACTCTGGACAGCATTTAATGGAATTAACTGCCTTCTTTTTCTTGGCATCATTCTGGAAAACTGTCATTTAAAAAAAAACAAAGTAAACTCTTTGCATGTATTTACAGGAACTAATTTCCATGATGGTGAGCTTTTACAGACTCTTCTGTTCAAACAAATATAAAAGCACTCATTTACAGGACAAACTAGATTCAGTCTACAACTAGGTTACACACTAGGTAGGCAGCTAAGACAGGCAATGCAAAATTGGCCTCTGCTCTGACAAGTGTTTGTAAAATAGCAGCATGGGACTCTGCAGTTTTTATCTTTTAAGGAATCCAAATAAAATCAAATCTGCTAAATTTAGAAGTAAAAATATTTTTAATTGCCAACCCTTAAAGAAACCTGTAATAAAGATTATGCAACTTAGTTAACAATTCTGTTAATAATACACAAGCCAAAGTAGATGTTAAGAGTTATTTCAAGAACTGTACTGGTTCAGCAGGACTCTCAGCACCAAAGAGAAACAAACAGTTCAGAGAGCAAAGTGAGCAGAAAGGCTCTGAACATACACAGAGCATAGATCAGTCAAATAAGACACTGGCCCTGGGGATCCCTGACCAGGCCGGCAGCAGAGGGGGGGTGGCCCTGCTGGGGATCCCCAGCCGCTGGCCCCTCTGCTGCCGGCCTAAAGCGGGGATCCCCAGACACACTCAATAGAAACAGGCTTTTAAAGGTACTTGGACTAATCGGCTGTCCTGAAATGCTGCTCGTGTCATTAATGACGGAGAGCACCTTTGAAGTACAGGTTCAACCTCGCAAATCTGGAACTTTCTGGTCCGGCAACATCTGTGGCCCTGGCTTTAATCGGTTAATCCAATTAAACAGGATTTTACAGCCCTAGTTTCCATTAGTACTTTCGCCAATGCTATAGCAGCCAGGAGGTACAGAAAATTTAAAGCAACAATTCTGGCTAGTAGGCACGCAGAAAGCTGGATGTAGCAGGGGGCTGGCTGGCTGAATTGAACTGTAATGACATCTGGACAGGACAGAACAGAGTGACAATTGCTAAGCTGGAATGTTGCATCAGGTAAAGATAAATTCTCCTCATCTTCCTCCCCTGTCTCAACCAATCTCTGCTCCACCATAGGAAGGTGAAACAGACAGATGAATCATTCAAACAAAGGTGCACTTGAGTGCTGCAGAAAGAGGAAAGTAAGGCAGATCTATCCTTTTTGTGTGGCTCTCCAGAATTAGATGCCAGGCCTGTCAGCTGTCAAGTCCTTCCTCTCAGATGAGTCATAGCCCAGAATTTTGGTGAAGTGTAGCATCCAGCCCTCACCACACCCTGTGACATCCCAACCTTGTACAGAATTCCAGCATAGCAATTGGGATACTGTCTGCTCTCTCCTATCCTCAGAGATTAACTTAACCCCAGCTCCCAAGTAGGGAGTGGAAACAGGGGCTAGTTAACTGTAATCAGTAAGGGTATGTTTACACAGCAGCATTATTTTGGAATAACTGATGTTATTCCGAAATAACAAAGAGCATGTCTACACAGCAACCCCATTATTTTGAAATAATTTTGAAATAATGGGCTTCTCAACTCTGACTCTAGTAACCCTCATTTTATGAGGAGTAAGGGAAGTCGAAGGAAGAGTGCTCTTCCTTCAACTTCCTGTTGTGCGGAAAGCACCAGAAGCCAAATTAAGCTATTTTGACTTGAGCTACGTAAATTGACGTAGCTCAAGTTGCATAGCTTAATTCCACTTTTGCGCTGCTGTGTAGCTGTGCCCTAAGTGAACTATTTAATCTTTTTTATAAAAAAATAAAGACCTTGATTGTGGGTTTACTCCTAACAATATGTAAAAGTCTGGCAAAATGAATGAAGGTTACACCCACCCTTAGTGACTGCTAGGGATGTTTGTTTTCTGTAAGAAAGAACTCCCAGTACATTCCCAATCTCATCCATCTGGCTGCCACATGTGATGTAACATCTGACTAGATATCTTAATTGTTTTGGAATAAATCATTTATCGTGCTGTGAAGAACATGGGAAGTTTAAAGGGAAAGAAGAGAAATTATGAAAATTTACAGCTTCAGAATCTACACTTTTTTTCTGCTGAAGCCATTTCAGGCTCTTTTCAACATTCAAGCACATAGCAGAAACCTGAAATGCCAAAATTATATATTAAATGTGAAAAACAAACAGGAGTTAAGATTAATACTGACAGCAAATGTCAGCCAGCTAAACATCCTGGGATTCTGACCCATGTGGGCACATAGAAAGCTTCACTGTGTGTGAGGCACTGCTGACATTCCATCAAAAGATAGTCTCTTCTATAGCAGGGTGGCTTAGTTTCCACTAGTCTCTCCTTGTGAGAAGCCTCTATTTTCCAAAACAAACTTGCAAAACGTTTCTGATAGACCTTGGACCAGGCTTCTTCCTTTCCTTCCCCATAGACAGAGCATGTACTATTTCTAGGAGATCTCACTTAAGCTACATTTCTCGGCAGCAGTTGCTTCTCCAGGCATTAGCTGTATAGTTACACTGTCTACCCCAGAGACTGTATGGCTTTCAATATCCTATCTAGATAACTGAATCCCTGGCTAATCTATTTATGTTATTATATATAAAAATAACCGTTAAATGAAGGTTATTTAGATTGAAAAGTCAATTCAAACATTAGGAAATGGCAGAATGTAAGTATCTTTGCAATCTTAATGTGCCCCTGTTGTACATATGCATTCTATGTTCTTTATTTACATAATCACACACTATTTTCCTCACTGGACAGCCATACTCAATGCATGGGCTGGATGGTGCTCTGGGAATGAGGATTTATTTCTATCCTGAACATTTAATATATGGTCTCCCATATTTATTTCACACCATCTATGACCAATAATGTTAAGACAAATCAAAAATATTTTTAATAAAAGTATTAGGAACAAAAGAAATCCTAACAATCTATGGATCCACAATGCATGATGGTAATTGATGCAGACTTGACAAGTGTGTTCATCAACATTTCTTAATTTGGAAAGAAGCTGGATGGTATATTGGTATCACATGATAGTGAAATCCTTTCTGTGCCAACAGTAACTAAGAAGGGCATTAATCAGACTCAACAAAAGATATTTTTAGAATGGCAGGTCAGAATAATTGGTACCAGTATTCCCTCTAATTTTTCCAATGTTTGGAATAAATTTTGTTGTGTGCAGTAAGCCATGTACAGATGTGCACCATCAGTAGAAACACATGCTGCTGCCTATTGGCACTCTGCTAATCACCTGGGCAGCACATGAATCTCTCCTGTGTGGCCGCCCAAGCGCTCAGCTTACAGGGAACATTCATTGGCACCTATCTATTTTAAAAGAGCAGGCCAAGAACATCTCTGGAGCACTGATATTACTCAATATATATATAGAGAGAGAGAGATTAGAGTTTGTCTGTGTGTCTGTCTGCAAGCCTGTTTGTTCAAGAACGCCTCCTAAATGGTAAAAGCTAGGGCCTTCAAATTCGGTATGCAGCTTCCTCTTCTCCTAACTTAAAGCAAGGTCAGGGTTTGGTTGTGCCAAGACAACAGAAGCCCAGGGAAAGGACAGCTTTCCATAACATGCAAAGGGGGGGGCTGCTGTTCCGAAGCACGCAAAAGGAGAGTAGCCTCTACAGGCAGCGAACCCACAGGGGAGAGCTATATTAAAGACTGTCCCCCAGGGGCAGCAGGGCTGCGGCTACGCCATCTTGCCTGCCAGTACAGAGCACACTGAGTAGGTAGCCCCCCCTGCTCCAAACCCTTTCCCAGCCCTTGGCTGCAACATCAGGGAGGCAGGAGTGAGAGAACAGGCCCCGGGTGGGCTGGGGGGAGAGAACACACTCCTGGCCCAGCACACACCCACATCCTAAAGGCCCTGCCCTGAAAGACCTGGGCAATGCTGCGTAAGTCTGCTAGTAGTTAATAAATCTTGTAATACTTGGGAAGTTCCAGAGGACTGGAAGGAAAAGCTGGGATCATCAGGATAATTATAGGCCAAACAGACTGACAGTGATCCTGGGTAAAATAATGGAATGGCTAATACAAGACTCAACTAATAAAGAATTAAAGGATGGTAGAATTAATTCCCAACAAGAAGCAAAATGTTTTGACTTTTGCAAGATTCTGTACCTCAGGACATGCTGAGTAAAGCGGTATCATTCAGAAATCCACATAGCACATATTCAATGGATTAGAAACTTGTCAGATTTCAAAATGTCATTGCTAATAGAGACTCATCCTCAAGATGCTGGGTTTCTGGTGGGGAGCCACAAGAATCAGTTCTCATTGATAAAGATGTTCAATATATTTGCAATCATCTGGAAGACAATATAAAATCCAATGATTTACATGTTGCAGATGACAAAAGATTGGGTTGTAATACCTCTGTATTTGACACAGGTGAGATCATTACTGAACTACTATGTCTCTGCTCTAGTTATTTATTGGGCTTGATGAGGAATGTGCAGGGTGAAATTATCTGGCCTGTGTGACACAGAAGATGATCATAATGGTCTCTTCTATTTTTAACATTTATGACTTTATAAGTATTGCATTTCCTGTTTTTGCTGAGGATTCTTTGGAGGAGCCAAGACCGCCAGTGGTAACTATGGCAATGCTTAACTGAAGGAATGGGATTGTTACTCTTCGTTACTGATTTTTTCCTCCAAAACTGTCAAGCATTTGAGTTAGGTAGGTATTAACAAATAAACAAACCACCAAGATTATAAACAGAATAAACACTTCTTCACACAAGTTCCATTTCCTTGGTGCCTACAATGTCATTTTCCTACTGTTCTTCAGTCATCCACACAGACTTTAAATAGACAATACCTGAATTTCTAATATACTTTTAAGGTTTTTTTTGCCAGCACACCTTTACATATAGTAAAGAACTGAACAAAACAGCAACCCTTTTATTACTTTTGCAGATTCTTTAAAGTCTGGATGTAAGAATTCACAAGTTAGCAGCCCCAGGCCAAGTGGACATTGCATTAATAAGTTTCCCTAAGAAAGCAGCCAGTGGTTCTGTGTCTATGCTCTAGGACACAATACTAACTCAATGCCCCAGCAAGGTGTTATGAGGCACTTTGCTGATGGGGACCCCTTCTTTTACATGAGACATAAAAGGGAGGCACCGATTACTTAGAGCCAAATGATACTCAGACCTCTGTGGTTCAAGAACCAAATTACTGATCAGCATTACCCAGAAGAGCCATAGTAGTGTGAATTCATGGTTTCATTCACCATGGTACTAGGGATATTAAATAATGGTTAATTGAATAGTTGGTTAACCTCATGAATTCTTATTGGTTACTTGACTATTCTATAGTCCCCGGGGGTGGGGCCAGCAGCCAGTGCGCTCTGGGCCCCACGCCTGAGGAGCCCCCTGCTCAGGTGCCAGGCGGAAGCTGGTCCGCAAGGGGAGCCAGTTTAAAAACCAGCTCCCCTTACAGACCGGATGCCTGTCACCCCATGCTGCTGCCTCTAATAGAGGCAAAAGCGCAGGGTGGCAGCAGACCCTGTCTAGGGGGTGGGTCTGAGTTCCCAGACTGAGTTCAAGCCAGAACTAAGCCAGGCTGCCTGTCCACCTGGCTCCTGACACGCTTTAAATGCAGAGCCGCAGTGGGGGTAGGTTCTGGATCTGGCGTGAGCTAGGACTGAGCCAGGCTGCTAAAAAATTTACTGGGGGTGGAGGGAATGCATGTAGCCTATAAATGTTTGCTTATTGGTTAATCAACTACACTATTACATCCCTACATGGTACTGTTCATATTTAAACAGCATGACAGGAAATATTTCGTTTTTACATATATAATTCTCACAACAAAAAAGTCAATAACTTGATGCAAGTGGATAACAATTAACTGACATAGTAAAAGCATCCTGATTAGTGAACAATTAAATCATAACAGTGTTTTAATATAATTCAAGAGCTACATACAGCTTGTGAACCATAGTCTGAGTATCACTGCGGTAACCATTGAAGACACTAACACACGATGCTATTTACCTATGTTTACCTCGGTGTCTTCAGCACTATTAAACTCAGCCCTAACATAGACCTGAAGCTTGTGAAAATGTAGGCCAGGTCTACACTAGGGGGCAAAGTTGAACTAACATTAATAGTGTAAACACTCAAATAGTCCCAAGGAATCAACATCCAAAGTGATTTAAGCATGTCTGTTTTTGCAGGACTTGGGATAAAACTTCTCAGGTGGTTTCAGACTAATACAGCTAATCTTCCTTTACAGTCCTAACCTGTTTGTGCAAGGCTGCTGTTGGATAGTAGCCGCATTCCATGTGCACAGCACACACTCCACAGCAGTGAAAAATGGAAACCCGGCTTGAAGTTCTTGCTGGAGCATCTGTACCCTAAGCTGCTGGGAGAGCAGCACTTGCCCGGAGCACAGACATAACTTTGCATTGCCCAGTGCACACTTCCCAGCCTGAGACCTCAGCTGCTTTCAGAGGACGGCAGCCCTGACCCCGACTTCGGGCTGTGCACACAGGGACAGGTGACTCCTGGAGTGGCACATTACAGCCCATTTACACACCAGGGTGTGTCTCAGGGCCACAACCAAACCAAGCTGGAGAGAAGCTACAGTTGGCCTGCACCCCGTGCCCCTCCTCCCCCAACCGCCGCCGCCGGGGTGGGGGTGGGGCTGCACCCCCTGCCCCTCCTCCCCCAACCGCCGCCGCCGGGGTGGGGTTGGGGCTGCACCCCCTGCCCCTCCTCCCCCAACCGCCGCCGCCGGGGTGGGGGTGGGGCTGCACTCCGTGCCCCTCCTCCCCAACCGCCGCCGCCGGGGTGGGGGTGGGGCTGCACCCCGTGCCCCTCCTCCCCCAACCGCCGCCGCCGGGGTGGGGCTGCAGCCAGTGCCCCCCCCAATTGCCGAAGAGCCGGGGGGGGGGAAGGGCTGCACCCAGTGCCCCTCCCAACTGCCAGAGACCCCCCGGGGGGGTGGGTGCAGCCGGACCGCCCACTGGGTTTCTCGCTAGCCGCGGCGGGGGGGGGGTGTCAGTGCGGGCGGCTCACCTGGGCCCGCGCGCGCCTCCAGCCGGCGCTGCGGGGGGGGAGGGGGAGCAGCGAGGCCAAGCTCGGGAGGAGCCGCGCCGAGCTTCACCGGAAGGACCGCGCGCTGCCGGCTCCGCAGCCCCGCCCCGGCGCGAAACTTCCCCGCACCTGCGGTCAAAGGCCACGGCCCCGCGCTCTCCTCAGAGGAGACTCTCCCCCCGACAGGCCGCTTCCCGCGCAGCGTCGCTTGCTCCCCCCGCCCCGTGTGTCCGCCCCCCTTGTTACTATGGGGCTGGATGCGGGGTTGCCCCGGCGAGCGCAGGTAAGGGGGGAGCAGGCCTGCCCTGCAGAGCGCAGCAAGACCCTGCAGTTACTGGCCATGGTTTCCCGGCAGGAGCCTTCTGTGAAATCCTGTCATCTGCTTACACTGCCCCACACCGCCTAGGGATGCGGTCCTTGATCTTGTCTCCCACACTCATTTCACTGCCCCCGCTCTCCACAAGCACCAGATCCCCTGCCCCCTTTCCCATGCTGCTGCCACTGATAGACAGCAATACAGAGAGGGAGTAGGCTGGAGCCGATATGCACCAGGAGCCAGCTCTGTGGACCCCCTCCTTCCCCCTTGCTGCCTCCTACAGAGGCAGTGGAGGGTGCTGGGGGAGCCAGCCTAAATGCTGGTTCCCTAGGGTTACCATTTTTGAACTTTCGAAAAAGAGGACACTCCTGAGAGGGAGTGTATCAGTATCCACCAACTTCTCAGGTTGTATTAATGTGTTATAGTTGGGCAGCAGGCAGCCAGTCTGCCTGAGGAGATGGTTTTTAAACTGGCTTCCTAAACTGACCAGCTCCGCCTGTCATTCCATGCTGCTGCCCCTGATACAGAGGCAGCAGTGCAGGGGGCTCCCCTGGGGACTATCAAATAGTGGTGTAACCACTAAAATGTCATGTGGTTACATGACTATTCAATTACATGCTATCTAACCTACCTACCTCCACATCTTAGGCACATTAATTACCTTATTATAGAAAATCCAAGGTGCTTACCCACCCCTAGCTGTAGCAGATTTTCCTACCCCTACACCATCCCCAGGTAAAGCAATTCTTGTATCCCTTGCTCTTGGGACCAGCCTCCCACACCACAGATCATTTTCCACCAGATGTGTTAGCTGCAGTTTTCCCAGCTGAATCTCATTGCTATTTTTAACCCATGTTTCTAATCTGCAGGAGAGGACCATGATGGGGTATATATCTCATCACAGTCCTGAATAGATAGAAAGGGCCTATTAACCCTATAACAGGCTATCCCTGGAATATAGTCAGAGCTGTTAACCTCTTAAGTGATGAATCATAGCGGGGCAGAGGCATGCAGAGCTTATATAAAATGCAAGGGGGATGGTGCAAGATAGGGGCTATGGGAAAAAAAGGGGGTGTTAAGTAAGAGACAAAAATAATCCTTGGGAGTCTTACCTGGGAATAGAGATGCTGGCAAGAACTAGAGGGAGGATGAAGTAGCCACTGTGATGGGTTGGATCACAGAGATCCTTTTCAGACTGTCACTGAGGTGCTGATCATACCACTGAGCTCGCCTACCCTGTCCTGCTGGGCCAGAAGCTCTGGTCTCCCCCAGCAAAGGCAAAGAGTTGGGATAACAGCCCCTCAGCACAGTAACACAGACACTGATAACAGCTTATCTCTGTGAGGGCTCAATAACGGGGGACTTGACAGCACTTAGGAGTACATCCTCAAATAGGGACCAAACCCCCCAGTAAATCTGTCTTACTCTGAATAAAAGTTTTACACAGAGAAATCTCATAAAATTTATTCTCTTTATCAATGAAATAGATGTGCACATCTGTTGTCCCCGCCCCCCCAAGGAACAGTTATTTACACTGGGTTGATAATAAACAAAAGTGATTTTATTAAGTATAAAAGGTAGGATTATAATGATTGCAAGTGGTGACAGAGCAAAGTAAGTTAATAAGCTAAAATAAACAAAATATGCCAGCTAAGCCTAATACACTAAGAGAAATTGTTACATAACATAATTCCTCCCCATAGTTCTTACTTCAGGTAAAATTCTTCAAGTCAGAGTTCATCTTTTCTCTGACCTGGGCCTAACAGCTGCTCCCCTTGTTAGTGTTGTTTCCAGGTCTCTTCGGCTATGTCTACACTCGTGGCTTCTTGCGCAAGTATGGCTGTTCTTGGACAAGAATCCGCAAAGCGTCCACACTGCCCGCCCGCTCTTGCGCAAGAAGATTTACAGTACGGCGTGGTAAGAGAGGGCTTCTTGCGCAAGAGCTATGCTCTTTTTTAACAGGTGTAAGCCCTCTTCACAGGCTCTCTTGTGCAAGAGGGCAGTGTGGACGCTCGGCAGGGATTTCTTGCGCAAGAAAGCCCTATGGCTAAAATGGCCATCAGAGTTTTCTTGCGCAAGAGAGCATCCCCACTGCCATGGGCACTCTTGCGCAAAAGCACAGGTCGCACATGGCAGTGTGGACGTTTTCTTGCGCAAGACTTCTTGCACAAGAACCCTTGCGCAAGATGTTCTTGCGCAAGAAGCCGCCAGTGTAAACATAGCCTTCATGTGTCCTCTTGTAGAGGGGAGCAGTTTGTGAAGCCAGTTAAAGACAATCATATATTGTTTCTGTTCCCTTAAATACAATTTTCCCAGTGCAGGAAGTCTTTGTTTCATTCTCCCCATCCCAAAGGAAAAAAAACAAATTCAGGCAGCATGGTCACCGGTCTTTGTAGGACCAACTACAGTTTAGGCTTACAGGAAAAACAAAACCAATTATAGATTGTTGCCTCAAGCACTGGGCCATTAAGTTCCTTAATTACCACTACTGGCTTTTACTAGAAGACTTAGTTTAATAAGCAGGTTTACACTTCTTATTTATAACTCACACACAAGAAAGATATATGCACACACACAGAATCTACACATGCAGGGAATCACACGTTCTTGAAGAATAGGTTACTTGCCCCATTCTGCATAAAGCATATTTTAGTTATGCATATTCATATTCAAAAGCATATTTTGCATAAAAACATGGGGTGTAGCATCACAGCCAAATGGAACAGAGGATGTTCTATTGGTAACTATTGGGCCAGCAGAGAGACACAGTAGATGGGGAAAAAACAACAGGGTCTAATATTGGATAGTATGTGGTTTTGGGGCTGGAACTTGGAGTAAAAGGTAAGCCTGGATGCTTCTATCAGCTACCAGAAAAGTGGCACAGTCTAGGTGGTGTAACAGAAGACTGCCTGACACATTTGGACTTTGATACCCCAGAAGAGGAAAACTGTAGTAATCTGGCTACAGGGCCAAAATTGAGAGGGACTAACAGAATCCAGGGAAAGAGATGGTCTGAGTGTTGGAAGGAAGCGTGCGTGCCAGGACTACATGTAGCTATATTTCTCCAGCCTAGTAGTTGTAAAAAGAAGTTTGTTTAGTAGTAACAACCTATCTTATTTTCTATACAGACTGTTATAGGCTTTTCAGTTCATCTGAGCCAGAGTCCTCTTCTGTAAAAATCTACAGCTAGTTAGTCAGCTTTTGCTAGTGATTTTTCATTTTTCTGAGTTGATTGGAATTCTTGGATGGCCTGGAAGATGAGGCCCATCTTGTGATGGAGCTAGTTAGAAGCCAGGATCTCAAAAGGGCTGGCTTCCTTGGACGCAAGAATCTCTGACAAGTGATCAGGAATCATGGTCAGGAATCAAAGACTTCTTCTCTTACAGTGTATCCATGAAAGGGACTATTATATGCCAGAATAGTGAATGTTGTAAGTGTTTAAATCTAGATAGTCTAATGGTTTCTTCTAACCACACAGATTCATGTAGCCACTCTCTGAATCTGTATGTAATAATTCACAGATGGATTTAATTCATACACTGGACCAAATCCCATAATCCTTGAAGTAAATGGCAAAATTCCACTGGGTGCTAGACACTACAGAAATGGAAGCCATATAAGAACCTGAGGAAATGTAAGGACATCAATGGAATAAGGATTTTGCCATAAAAATAAGCATTTTAGGATGCTACGTGGAATGAAGAGGTGAATCCATCAAGTGACATGAAGAAATGGAAAACCTGATTAAAACAAGCGCCTTTTGAATAGCTGTCTTCTAGTAACACACTCTCCTTGCTGTCATTCAGTTGTTTTCCATATGTACTAGAAACAGTATGTAGATCTTGGGAGACCAGTGTTATCTGAACATGAACTAGTTCAATATGGCTTGATAGGCCTGATCCTTGTATACAGCTCAGTGAGAGAGAGAGAGAGATTGGGCAGGACTACAATTATACAGGCAACCTTAACTCTGAAATTTCCTAATTGATTGCTTCACTCTGCAACATTATAAAATTGTTGTAACAGTTTTGTTATTATTGATTTGAAGATGTGAAATGACGAAGAACTTATTATACCCCTCTGTTCTAATCATTAATTACCAGGGCTCGACAAACTATACAATCTACTCGCCCGTGGCGAGTAGATTTCAGCCGCGCGCCCCGTTCATTTGCAGCGCACGCATGCGCAATGCGGCTCTTGCGCATGCGCAGTACGGGGCTGGCGAGCGGTTTTCGCTGCCGTTTGTCAAGCCCTGTTAATTACCCTCACTAATGGAAATATGACATTGCTGGCTTGAATGCTGCTGATCTCAATGGCCACTCATTTGATTTTTTTTTATACCTTTGTCTTATAAAGAGCCTCTTGTAGTGGATCATAGAATCATAGAATACTAGGACTGGAAGGGACCTCGAGAGGTCATCGAGTCCAGTCCCCTGCCCTCATGGCAGGACCAGGATATCTTCTCTCTCCATAGATAATTATGGTCATCAGGTTTAGCTTTTTTTTTTTTTTTTTTTTAAATGTTGGAACAATAGTCCCTTTTTCCAGTCTTCTGGAACTCCCTCAGTCTTCTAAGACTTATTGAAAAGTCACCTTAACAGTCCAGTGTGCTCCTCAGCCAGCTCTTTTAAAATTCTTTCATGCAAAGTATTCGGATCTGCTGATTTAAAAATTGTCTGATTTTAGTAGCAGGTGTTTAACATCCTCCTGTGATATTAATGGAATGGAAAAAAGTGTTGTCATGTGATATAACTACATCATCTGTTTCCCCCCAAATACAGACATATTTATTGAACATTTCCACCTTTTCTACATCATAACTTTTCTACCATTTCAGTCTAGTACTGGACCAATATAATTGGATTCTTCTTGTTAGGAGTCTGCAGGATAGGCACTGTGGGAAATGTTGGTCTCCTAGGAGACAGATCTATTTCATGCTCAAAGGAAGCATTTTGAAAACTAGCACCAGAGGAATGTGAATTGCTCCAAGTTACAGTATGTGCCATGTACTTCATCCATTTAATAATGTCCCTGTTATAGCATCATGGCTTAAAATAGCCCTTTGTAAAAGCTGATCTGTTAGACCTGCTTACCTACTGGACAAATAGACATTTTACTTTACCCATAAGAAGAATGACTTAAAATTTGCTGATAGTGAAACACCCTGTCTTAGAAAGACAAAGACTATGGCAATCTGTGTTCACTGATGGTGGTCAGCATTTTCTAGGAACAAAAGCCATGTGGGCAAACTGATCCTCCAGAGCCCCAGGAAATGCAGACCTCATGCTCTCTGACCTATTGGCCTGTTCCAGTGAGCAAAGGAGACTATTGTGAGAAATGGGGGGCAGATTTTTCCAGCTGGGAAATATTCTCTAAGGGTATGTCTACACTTCATTCATCTCTCTGGAGAGGAATGCAAATGCAGACACCCGAAATTGCAAATGAAGCGGGGATTTAAATATCCCGTGCTTCATTTGCATAATTGCGTTATGGCGCTATTTTGAAATAACCCCTTTTTTCTCTTGAAATAGTGCTATTTCGAGATAAAACCCTTCCCTCGAAACAACCCTTACTCCCCAAAAAATGAGTAAGGGTTATTTCGAGGGAAGGGTTTTATCTCGAAAGAACCCCTTTTTTCTCTTGAAATAGCGCTATTTCGAAATAGTGCCATAACGTGATTATGCAAATGAAGCGTGGGATATTTAAAACCCCGCTTCATTTGCAATTTCGGGTGTCTGCATTTGCATTCCTCTTTCAGGAGAGGAACGAAGTGTAGACATACCCTAAGATCCCAAATCAACTCTTGTGATGTTATCTGAAGGCCTCCAAAGTCACTGAGCCAGATGACTGGGGGACAGGCAAGGCCAAATCTGAATAGAGTTGCAACCCTGTGCACCAGATTGTAACACTACTCAAATTTGACCCTACCACCTTCTGTCAGCATTCTAAATCTGTAAGGGACACCTTTCATCCAGTCTTCATTATGGCAGCATGACAGCCCTTGTTGGTTAAAATGGGATAACATTTTTCATTTAAGTTAAGAGAGGTCCCATAAAATCCAGCACTGTTGGCAGTCCTATGCACTACAATGTTGCTTCTTAACGGCTACTCTGCTATGGTGACATTATGTCCTAATTGTTGCAATCATCTGCATTAGGATGCAAATGGGCGTGGATATATTTAAAGATATTTACTCTACATGTAACACAGCACTTGTTGCTAAAATTGACATGAAGTTGTTTGCCTTTTAGAATGAGGTAAGGACACTTGGCTTGAATATCAAAGACTAAGGTTACAGTATGCAATGTAGTTGCAGCCAGGTTGGCCCCAGGATATTAGCGAGACAAGGTGGGTGAGGTAATATCCTTTATTGGTCTAACTTCTGTTGGTGAGAGAGACAAGCTTTCAAGATACATAGCACTGTTCATCTCACTTGAGTGCCTGGCTTGTAGATAACATTTATTGGTGTGTTTGGGATGGTTACTGGTCTGGATCTATGAAGAAATCTGTTATCTACAGCCAGGCACTCAGTTACAACAGAGTATGTTCCAAAGAGAAAATCCAGGATTTTCTTCACACACTGTCTTCATCAAACAAGGACACTCCACCAGAGAAGTAGACTGAATCATAGAACAGGCCACTGAAATACCCTGAGAAAATCTGTTTCAGTATAGAAATAAAACCACCTCTAACTGCCCACCAATGTTCCTTCTATTTTTTTCCTATGTGCAGAATGAATTTTGTTATGGGCACCAAGGCATGTGTGAATGTGCACCATCAGTAGAAACACATGCCACTAGCTGTGTTTGTGAGTGGCTGCCTAAGCACTCAGCTTATAGGAAACACTGCTGCCCACCCCTACATCCCATACTGGAACTCATAAAGTGTATCAAACAACAACAGCCCATATGCGAGCTTAAATTCATAACCTGGCTAGATACTAAAAATCATGGACTAGACAGAAACACTGGATTTATGGCTTATTTCTACAACAATCTGTATCCCATTAACCCCCTCTTTCTTATCCCATAAGGGACAGCTGTGTTAACCAGTCACGCTACCTTGAATGGTTCCTTTTATGATATGTAATAAATACTTACGCTAAACAGTCTGCATTTTGCTGTGAGGCTGGGATTGCCTTTCCCAAACCTATAGAAGTACTCTGTGTGGCTCGAAACTTAATCTTGTCTTCTCTTTCACCAGCAGAAGTTGATCCAATAAGAGATATTACCTCACCCACTTTGTGTCTTTAAGGTTTTGGTAGTTAAGCTGAACTAGCAGAACTTGACAGCATTCTGGGGGCAAACAGAGCACAGCAAAGGCTTTGGCTACCTCAGCTCCACTGCATGCCCAATTTTGCAAGGATATAAAGAACTACAGCTGACACTGAGTGGGGCTTGTGCACTTGCTATTTGGAAGCAAGCTGGTGCAACAGTCCTGGATTTGGGGAGTTTCATGGCCTGAGTACCAGGGAAGGCAGCAAGCAAAGTGATTAAGTCAAATGTAATTAGCCAACATTGCATTTTAAATACAATAGTATTGTTTCCCTTTTTGACCAGAGTGGATAGACAATTTTTGCGGGAGGGGCTCATAGATTGTTTCCATGAGGAGGAGAAATTGGTGATGAAGTCAGGTATTTCTTCAGTGTCATCTGTTTATTGCTGACTGGTTTTTGTTTGCACTATACACCCAGCTCTAAAGTCTCTATGTCTAAGGCCTGGTCTATACTACATGGTGAAGTTGATGCAATGCAGGTTATGTTGACGTGGCTGTGTGTGCATATGCACTTAAATTTTGCTTCCACTGACATAATTGCCCTGTTATACTGACTTAACATCACTTCCCCAAGCGGCATAGTTTAGGTCAACACAATACCAGTGCAGACAGGGCATTACTTACATCAACTGTTAGTGGCCTCCGGGAGATGTCCCACAATGCCCCACCCTGACCACTCTGGGAGAAGAAGCTGTGTGGGCACAGCTTCAGTCCAGCTGTAGAAACACCAACATCTGTGAGCAGATAACTTGGGCCATGGAGAAACCCTACAAGGAACGGTGACAGATTCTTCCTAACTGGGGGGTGACAGCATGAGGTCTGCTGCCTCTATGGCCCCCATCCCACCTCTTTTTCCCCAGGCCCTATCTCTGGCCTAGCTGGAGCCTGCGCTCCTTCACCAGGCTGGGATAGGAGGACCTGACAGCAGCCCCCAGCTGTGTCCCTGGGCCCCCAATCCAAAACAGGTGGAGAGTGCGCAGATCTGCTTGGCTCTTACTCAAACTGGGCTCCAGCAGCTGGCCTGGCCAGAGGGCAGGGCCTCAGTGGGAAGAGGAGGGGCACGGGGCTGGGCTGTTACCAAAATAAAAGGATCAAAATAACCTTAAATATTCTCACCCCAGAGTTCATTCCCTAAATCAGCATCTGTTATCTGTAGTAAAATCCCCCACCCTAAATAAATCCTTCCTTAGACGCTGCCTTAGGCAATAATCCTGCCACAGCACTAAGATGAAAACTGGGAACATTTATTAACTACACAACTTATAACAAAACTCTATGCACAGTACACTGCACACACTGTCTTATGCTCAGGGTAACTCACAAGGCCTAAGCCTGGACCCACGCTACCCTACTGTACAGTATACAATAATAAGGATTTCTTCCCCCTTATCTCTGCACAGTTTACCAGGAACACAGCTGGTCCGGGAACCAGGATCCCTGGAAAATCACCTCACAGGACCAGGAACCAATGGGAATAATGGAGATCTTCAGGAACAAGTCAGTCACTTCCCTCTCTTGATCCGATAAGCCTTGATGGTGCCTGGCATGGATGCCACTAGGACAGACCTGTGCTGGTTCCTTGTATGCATTTTTGTGACCAGGCAGATTTTACAGTTGGTCACATGATATTTCCTGTCTTCTGAGTAACCAGGCAGATCACAACTGTACTGAGAATCCTTCACAAACTCTTAAGCAATTAATCGCTAGCATCAGAAAGATGCCAGCCGGGACAGAACAACAGAAGCCCAAGATGGAGGCTGAATCAGGAGCAGTCTGAACAAAAGGATTAAGTTTCAAATGAAAGGACTACACCCGGCTACAGGGCCTGTGGAGAAAAGAGGACAGGAGAGGCTCATCTACTTTCAACAGACTCCCTCTGTTCTGGCACCCTTGGCTACAAGGGGGAACAGGAACAGTGCTTCATGAAAGCCAAGGAGCTGCAGCAGGAGTATCGGAAGGTAAGTGAGGCTAACAGTTATTCTGGGGTGGAGCCCAGACCTGCCACTTTTATAAAGAGCTGCATGCAATCCTCAGCTGAGACACCACCACTTCCATGTGCCTCATGGAAACTTTGGAGGAGCCTGAGCTGGTGGCTCCCACACTGAACAGTGACGAGGACAAGTATGGGAAATAGGTAAGAGGTATCCAGCTATGCAGTGAGCCAGAGCATGTTTTTGACACCCCTGCAACCTATCCAGTCCCTGCAGTTCATCTGGTCTCTATAGTACAACATGAGCAAGTAGGATGCAGGGAAAGGAAGTAATCTCTGGTAAGTGTGCTGTTTGCTTGGAGGTTTCACCCCTGTAATTTCAAAAGTAGCAGGATCCATCTGCTGTCTTATTCTTTTTTGCTTATGCTACAAGAGATAGTGTAACTCTCCCTTTAGAATTAGGCAGAGGGGGGCATGCAGAACATTCTGATTATATGGATAGGGATGGCCCATGAATGAGAATCTAGTTTTTAGTTCTATAAGACAGTAGAGACCTGTTAAAGACACAGACACATTCCATGGATCACATTTCATGTATCAAGGCTTCCTACTGTCTGTTAAAATAGAATACAGAGGGGATTTGTCACAGGTTAAACATGGACAAGAAGATAACTGGCCTTAAATATTATGGATGATTCTCTGAATATCCTTTCCCATCAGTCTCACAGGGGTAGCCATCTTAATCTGTATCTGCAAAAACAATGAGGAATCCTGTGGCACCTTAAAGATTCACAGGTTTATTTGGGCATACGTTTTTGGGGGTAAAAATCACTTTGTCAGATGCATGGACTCCATGAAACACAGTGACTTCAAGGCCAGTGTAAATATTTGCTGGGAAAATCAAAATTAAATCCCACTGCTACTCTTGCCATATAGTGAAAATACATCCTTTTTGCTTAACTCAGAGCTTCGTCTGTCTTATGTCTGTTTTCTCTCTGCAGAACTCAGAACTAGCAATAGGTCCTATTGGATCTTCAAGCTGACATGTTTTAAATCTTCACTGCAGGATTTTCCAGGCAAGTCCCACCTGCAATGGCCTCACTAATAACCGGTGTGTGTCTCCAGGAAAATCTTTTCTATTAATCTTTTAGCTAAATTTAGACTCTCTTCACAAAATAGTTGCAGTTTTGGATTTAGCCACATCACAGACAGAAACTTTCCAACCTGACAACCTCTCCCTAAGGCTGTGTCTACTCAGGGCTTACAACTGCACTCCACAGGCATAGTGAGCCATGTGCTTACACCACTATGGATAGAAGCCAAACTGTGTTGTAGCCACAGCTGACAGAATTATGAGTTACAAACAATTTATTTGCCAAATATTTAGTTATCCTGAGCTGTCCAACATCTAGAATCTTTGTGGTTAAAATGAAAGCCTTATGTTATACCTTCTATTTCAATGCTTAAACTGTTTTTTGCTTCTCTTTCTGAATCTTTAATAAAAGGTTAATAAGGATTTTTAATGGTGTCTTTGCCATGGCACTAACTAGACTGAGGGCTCTGTACACCATACCCCGAACCTTATTTAACACTGTTTAATGCTGGAAAGTGTCAGCATCATGTAAACACCTTTAACTCTTTGAGCATATACATTCCATCTGAATTAATAGAACGAGCTCATTTCTACCTAATGACTTCCAAAAATGTGTGCACAGCAGACGCTTGACAGAAGGCATGTTTCCATCCCCCATCCAAGCTTAGATAATGCTAAGCACATTTAATCTGAAACATTTTTATTAATGCTAATTAATCCCCTTGTGAAATCCTAATCTTCATTTACTGTTGGGGAAACTGAGGCACAATGAAATTACATGTTTTGCAGTAACAGAGCTGAGGCCGGAATTCAGGAATTCCTGATTCCCAGACCTATATTCAGGTGGAGGTGAGCAAATTCTACAAACATGTCCTATTGCTATCCGTTCAAATATTTGAAGGAATTCACTCTGTGTTCAGATTAACAAAACCAGAAGGGTTCATTATGATAATCTAGTCTGACCTGTGTATAGCACTGGTCAGATAATTTCATCCAGTGATTCCTTCATCAGTTCTATATCTTGTGGTTAAACTACCACGCTTTTGGAAAGATACCCTCTCTTGATTTAAGTCTTCATCTGGTAGTAAATTCTCCATATCCCCTGCTAATCTGTGCCAATCATTAATTATTGCTAAATATTCACTTCTTTCCTGCTCCCTGATCCTCACAAACATACATCATCTCAGTTACTGGGCTAATTGCCCCATTAGCTCAGCAGTGACCACTAAGTATCAGGCATCCCCACTAGCAGAAAATTAATTGGCTCCAATTAAGCTTGCAGCCATCTCTGTGCTACAACTCAGCGACCAGCGTGCTAGAGCCAGCTGTCTGTCAAGCGGCACCAATTACCTTCATCCCCGCTCGAAGAACAGCCCTACCCCTGTCTAGAGATGGCCTGTGAAAGAAGACTGACGACCGTCCCAGCAGGACCAGCTGGGAGATAAATGCGCAGCATGGACTAACTAGGCGAAAGAGACAGAAAGGTCATATAAGATAATAAATAGCCTGTGCACGTGCACGCGCGCGCGCACACGCGCGCACACATACACACACAGAGATTGATTTCTTTATTTAGAGGATTGTATTCAGTTAAGTGTATTTAATAACATACGTGTATATATCTTCTATTATATATTTTAGAAAGTTTGAGCGTCTGTCTGTGTGTCCATCCATCTTTGAGTGCATTTGTTCGAGAACTCCTCCTAAATGGTAAGAGCTAGGCCCTCCAAATTTGGTATGTAGCTTTCCCTTATCAGAATTTCAAGCAAGGTTAGGCGTTGGTTGTGCAAGGACAGTGGGATGTGCGTGGAATTTAATTGTTTCCCATCAAATGGAAAGGAAGGGGTGTGATAGCAGGGACAGTTATATCTCAGAATGACCATGGGTGGGGGGGAATCAGCAAGCCCGGGGGGACAGTTATACCCCAGTAGGACCATAGGGGGGCAGCAAGTGCCCCAGCTCCAGGGAACAGTGGCTGGCCAACTGCATGGCCCCTGCTACCCCAGCCTGCCCCAGGGAGCAGCTGGCCAGCATAGCCCCCACTGGCCTGGGCTAGCCCTGGGGAAAGCTGGCGGCCACCCCCACCTGCTGCCCTGAGCTCCCATACCCTGCTCTGACTCCTGCACCTCCTACCCTCTGTCCTGAGACCCTCCTCACCCCCTAACCTTGACTCCTGCACCCCCACACACTTCCAGCCCTCTGCCCTGAGCCCACACCATATCACTTTGCTAGTAACATACGTTAAAGATGTCAGTAGCTACAAAGGAAATAGAGCTGTAATATACAGCGAACATTTTCTTATTTTTTTGTGTGTGTGAATATATATATAAAATTTGAACTATTATTTTTTTTATATAAAAAAATTGCATGTCTTTAATGTTATTGTAGGTAGGTGGAATCCAGTTCCATATTATTTTGGCCACCATAAAATAACCTTCTGTTACACTGTAACACACATACACCCCCTCTACCTCCATCTCTCTTCTGCCAAGTAACATAATGACAGAGCATTACTAAATCTTGGTTGGTGGTTTTGGCACCATGTGACCAGGAGGGCTGACAGAACTGCGGGCCCTTGGACAAGGTGTGTGTGGGGGGAGAGGGGGAAGTGCCAGCTCTGCACTCCCTGATGGGTAGTAGCCTCAGGTGGAAGGGGTGGGGTTGGAGGCCAGCTTCTCCCTGCCAGCTCTTCAGTGTCACCTGAACCATTGAGCCACGGCTCCAGTGGCTATTTAAAGGGCCTGGCTCTCTGTCCACTGCTGCAATAGCAGTAGCGGTGGCTGGGAACCCTGGACCCTTTTGAATTGCCGGTCCCTGGGGCAGGTGCCCTCTTTGTGTCCTCTCTGTCAGCAGGTCTGCATGTGACCCTCGGATATATTTCAAATTATACCTCAATAACTCTACTCTGAGAGGCTTATTTATATACATTTCCATTAAATCATCCCTCATTGGCTCTGGGATTAGCTGCTTCCAACAAGCATAGTGTCATGTACACAGTAGATTGCAGGGTTGTTGCAAGCAGGTCAGTGTTGTGTACTAGATAGCGACTGGATACAGAGCTTCCTTCTCACAGAGATGTGTTCACCTTAAGACACTGTCTTGTATACTCAGATAAGGTATGATATATATGGCTCTAACTAATGGTTGAACAATATAATACAGTTTAAAAAAAATCTTGGTTTTTTTTAATGATACATGGAGTTCTCCATCCTTTTTTGCTATCCAGTTTGACACAGGGTCTAGGCTGAGCAGTTTTCTTATGTAGCTTATGCACACTTTTATAAAAGACATTACTATTTTTGCCTTTTTATCCAGTTTGGCTACTCTTTTCCTGTCTAGCTACTTTAGAGTTTGGAAAAGAACCTAAGTCGGAACAGCAGGTCTGGGCTGTCTTCCCATCACAAGCTGTTTTGGATTATATCCAGTAGCTGTTATTGGGGGCTGATCTGTAACTCAGAAGAATGTGGAATGGATCTTCCTGGTGTAAGAAATTCTTGGCTGTCTGTACAGCTCTTCATTTGCTTGGGGGTAATGTGGGCTACTAGTAATATGATCAAGATCATATTTCATTTGGAATAATTTAAAGTCCACCGCAGTGAAGCCTGGTTTTTAGGTCATCACGAATTGTTCAGGAGTACCAAAGTGAGCAAAAGTGTACTTTGAGTTTCTTCGTAAGGCTGCAGCATGTTGTGTCTTTTGCATACATTATTTCTACATACCTGGAAAAATAGTCCACTATAAACCTAGTCCTTTGAATTTGCATAAATCTGCAACTAATCTCTTCCATGGTCTTGCTTTTCGAGGGGGTCTACAAACATATGGACGAGGGTGATCTAGTGGATATGGTGTACTTGGATTTTCAGAAAGTCTTTGTCAAGGCCCCTCACCAAGGTTCTTAAGCAAGGAAAGTAGTAATGGGATAAGAGGTAAGGTCTTCTCACTAGCTGGTTAAAAGATAGGAAACAAAGGATAGAAATAAATGGTCAGTTTTCAGAATGGAGAGAGGTGAACAGTGGAGTCCTGCTGGGATCTATACTGGGACCAGTGCTGTTCAATGTATTCCTAAATGATCTGGGGAAAGGGACAAACAGTGAGGTGGCAAAGTTTGCAGACGATACAAATTTACTTAAAATAGTTACGTCCAAAGTTGACTGCCAAGAGTTATAAAGAGATCACACCAAACTGTGTAATGGGGCAACAAAATGGCCTATGAAATTCAGTGTTGATAAATACAAAGTAATGCACTTTGGCAAACATAAATCCAACTATACCTACAAAATGATGGAATCTAAATTAGCTAGTACCACTCCAGAAAGAGATCTTAGGTGTCATAGCGAGTAGTTCTCTGAAAACCTTTACTCAATGTGCATCAGCAGTCGAAAAAAGCTGCCAATGTTAGAAAACATTAGGCAATGGATAGATAATAAAACAGAAAATATAATACCTTCATATAAATCCATGACACACTCACACCTTGAATACTGGGTGCAGTTCTAGTCAGTCCATCTTAAAAAAAAATCTTTTTCAGTTTTAATTTATAGAGAAGGACAACACAAATAATTAGATGTATGGAACAACTTCTGTATAAGGAGAAATTAGAGACTGGAACTCATCAGCTTGGAAAAGAGATGACTAAAGGGGGTTATGATAGACGTCCAGATACAGCTGGGGTACAGATCACAGCTGGAGGATTCTCTGCATCTTGGGGTCTTCAAACTATTTGAAGGCTTCAACATCTGAGATATAGGTGAGAGGATTATTCTAGGAGAGGGTGGGTGAGATTCTGTGGCCTGCATTGTGCAGGGGGTCAGACTAGATGATCATAATGGTCCCTTCTGACCTTAAAGTCTATGAGTCTATGGAATCATGTGAATGGTGTGGAGAAAGTGAGCTTGATGGGCTTTTTACTCCTTCACATAACACAAGAACCAGGGGTCAGCCAATACAATTAATAGGCAGCAGGTTTAAAACAAGCAGAAGGAAGTACTTCTTCACACAGCGCACAGTCAGCTTGTTGTCAGGGGATACAGAGAAGGCCAAAAGTACAGCTAGGTTAAAACAAACTAGATAACTGCAGGGGCAGCGTGTTGGGTGGGCACGAAGGGGCACATGCCCCCAAACACTGTGGGTTGGACAGGCAAAGGCCAGCAGCTGACAAGGCCAGAGACCCTGGGTGGTTGGGTACTAGTGGTTGGGGGGCTGGTGACCACAGCAGGGATGACCCCCCCAACACTCACCAGCAGCAGTGGGTAGGGGGAAGTGGAGCAAGGCAGACCTCACCCAGTCTGCTTACTCAGCTCCTGCCCCCTGCACTTTCTGGTGGGAAGCAGAGTGACACGGCTGGGAGCCAGGAGAACTGAGCAGGCAGAGGCTGGGTCGCTCTGCTTTCTCCCTCTGCTCCTGGTGTATGTGGGGTGGCAACTTCTGCTGCCAGTTCCAGACACTGACCTCGCTTGTCCCCCCCGGCCACGTCGCTCAGGGGAGGGGATTGAGAGAAGAGGCAGGGCAGGACAGAGGACAAACAGGGCAGGGTGGGAAGAGATGGAGCAGGGGAGGCTCAGGCCTGGGTCAGGAAGAGGTGGAACAGGAACAGGGCAGTGGAAAGTTGTCCTGACCCTCTCCCGGGCTCGAGCTAGGGGTGGTGTGGGAGGAATCATGCGTCCCTCCTCAGCAGTCTCCCCTGGATAAGTTCATAGAGGATGGTCCATCATTGGCTATTAGCCAAGATGATCAGGGATGCAACCTATGCTCTGGGTGTCCCTAAGTCACCAGGGGTATGTCTAGACTACATGGCTCCGTCGACGGAGCCATGTAGATTAGGTTTCTAGACATAGGAAAATGAAGTGGCGATTTAAATAATCGCCGTTTCATTTACATCAAAATGGCTGCCGCGCTGTGCCGATCAGCTGTTTGGCGGCACAGCACGGTAGTCTGGACACTCCGTGGTCACAGGAAGCCCTTGTCGACCGCCCGTTATGCCTCGTGGAATGAGGTTTACTGGGGCGGTCGACAAGGGCTTCCTTTGTTGACCGCGGAGCGTCCAGACTACTGCGCTGTGCCGCCAAACAGCTGATCGGCACAGCACGGCAGCCATTTTGATGTAAATGAAGCGGCGATTATTTAAATCGCCGCTTCATTTTCCTATGTCTAGTAAACTAACCTACGTGGCTCCGTCGACGGAGCCATGTAGTCTAGACATACCCTAACTGCCAGAAACAGAGTAAACAACAGGAGATGGATCAGTCATTAATTGGCCTTTCTGTTCATTCCCTCTCAGTCACCTGACACTGGCCACTGTTGGAAGACAGGACACTCGGCTACATGGACCTTTGGTCTGACCCAGTACATCTGTTATGTTCAAGGCCCCAGGTGTTCTGGGCCAAATAGGACCCAAATTCTGTGATGAGCTCCCTTCATGTCTGCATGCACACACACATGCTCTCCCCCTCCCTCCCACTGGTATGGTAGGCTGCAAATTCTGCAGCAGCAGCAGTAGTTAAATAAAAAATATGAGGATTTATTGATTTAAATGCAAAAGGAATGATCCAATCAGTACAGGATCCCTGCTCTGATATGCCTGCATATTTAATCCTGTTCATTTCATGCTGTCACTAAACGTCATTTTCAGTATATCACAGAAGTTTGCATTGTTAAGGCATTGCAGCTTTGCTGAAGATGTCAAGAGCAAGCCAGAGGTTTTGGCAGGTGGCCAAGGCAAGACTGAGGGTAGATTATCTGGTGAGTTGTGTTTATGGACTAAGCACATTAGCTTTATATGTCAGCAGTGAAATAATTAACAATGTGGATACTTCAATTGTCATGGGTAGGTTTCAGAGTTAACAGGCCATTGAGATGAAGGGAGCAACCCCAGCTTCCAGAGCTATTTCCAGCTGCCTGCAGACCAAGGCAGGCATTGCTCACCTGAGTACAGTCAGTGCATGTTTAGAAGCTTTTCTTCTCAATCATAAGGGCTAGACCAGTGCTTCTCAATCATAAGGGCTACACCCCAACGCGGTGCCCGCGGGCGCCATGGCGCCTGCCGGGGCATTTATGTGCGCCCGCCGAAACATCTGGACTGGCCCTGCCCCGGCGCGCGGCACATGCGTGGTGCCGGCCCCGGGCGCGTGGCGCATGGGCGGTCCCTGCCTCGGGCGCGCGGCACATGCGTGGTGCCGGCTCTGGGCTCAGGGCGCGTGGGCGGCCCCTACCCCCAGTGCGCGGGCGGCCCCAACCCCCTGGTGCACAGGGCGTGTGGGCAGCCCCTGCCCCGGGCGTGCGGCACATGCGCAGTGCCGGCCCCGGGCGCAGGGCACGTGTGCGGCTCCTGCCCTGGGCACGCAGCACATGCGCAGTGCTGGCTCAGGGCGTCTGGGCGGCCCCCACCCCCGGGCACGCGATGCATGCGTGGCCCCACCCCCGGAAGCGCAGCGCGTGAGCGGCCCCGCTCTCGGACGCCCGGCATGTGAGCGGCCCCGCCCCTGGGCGCCCGGCAGCCACGAAAGGTTGGGGACCACTGGGCTAGACATACAACTTTTTCCCAGAAAAGCTTGGAGTTTGCACTAGAAGGCAGTGGCCAGGAGCAGATTTTGCAGCCTATTGTTTAGCCACAGAATGGTGGGATACATGGAGCCGACCTTTGCCCTTAGCATTTAAATAACATAGTTTCTCTGGACATTTAAAGTCACAGTTGCGCTTTTCCCAGGCTGGCTAATTTAAATAAGCTACAAAATAAAAATAAAAAATCCTCCCTAATCAAAGCACAAAAATGACCCTGGGAATGGAAACACTGCTCTGAATAGCTTGCCCAGCCTTCCGCTCCGTCACTGCCCTGTCAGCCTGCAGTGCACCATATGGACGACCTTTCCCAGAAGAAGGTCACAGAAACAACCAACCTCCCTATTTCAGCTCCACACACTTGCAGTAGCCTACAGCGTGCCTATGAGTAGCTTGGCTGGGTGAGGGGCTGGACAGTAACAGTCAGCACTCCTACCTCAGAGCCACCAGTGTGGTTGCTGTCCACAAAGGCATTGTGCATCTTCTCTGCTGTCTGTCCATTAGACCTGTTTAAAGTGAGCTCTGCCAGCCCTGTCTATGCACCAACCGGATGCTGTTCTGTCACTCATCTTATCAGCCCCATTTCCTCTGATTGCAGAGGCTGTAGTCTATGCTGGTACTAAAAAGATGCAATTGCCATAGAAGATCGATCCATCATTTGTCTATAAAATCTTCAGTACCCTACCTCCATTGTGGCTAGTACCAGAGGCTCAAGAGGAAGGCAAAGCCCCCATAATGTCAGTTGCTCAGTGACCTATTCGCATGCCTCTGGTGAGCAAGGCTTCACATTTGCCTCTGCTTGCCTGGCTGCACCTGGATTGTATGGTGCCGGAAATAAATGTTGATATCAGTAACGATATTATTTTTCATGTTCTTGAGGAAGGTTAACCCGCTCTTCCCCATGCGCATCAACAGACGTAGCCATCTTTGGAAGGTGAGCCCAATGTTTGCTAAGGAAGAGCGGGGCACTCAGAGGGCAGCAAAAGCAGGGACCCGAGGGTGCTGCTTCAGAGGCTGTGCAGTGTACTTTCAGAGGCACTGAGATGCAACAGTGAAATGTTAAATAACTGAGTGTTGAATACCCAACAAATCTACCAGTGCTGCGAGAATATGTGTACAAATGAGACTACATGGAGAGAGCCCCTCTCCTGGATACCCAGCACAGAGAACGCAGGAACCCATCTGAACTCTGACAGTGACCGACTGAATGAATTCATTCCTGGAGACACCTGAGCCCATAGTACTTCCTCAAAGAGGAAGAAATGACCCATGTGAAACAATGTGGCGGAGCTTTGTAACCAAATGCCAATGGAGCTATTTTCCCATGTATTCATATTCTGTCTGGAAGGAAGCAGGCAAGGCTTCCAAGCCATGTAAACTCTCCAATGTCCGTTAGAGACACACCTTTCACAAATGGAGCAGTACAACAATGTACCATCCTCTTACCTTGCTCTCCTAGGTTAGTCAATTAAGCCGCAAATGGGAGAGATTTGGGTTTTGTATAAGATGCTAATTAAGAGGAAGCTTACCTGTCTGGGAACTAGCAGGGCTTCTATTAAGCCAGGAGGTTGGCAGCAGAGTCTCTTTCCCTGAGGTAAGAGAGAAGGAAGGTGGGATAGGTTTATGAAGGAGGCCTACGGTGTCCAACTAGGAAGGTTAGCAAAGGAGAAGCTTAAAGAAGCATGGTAGGAAGTAGTCCAGGCAATACAGCAGTAAGGTTGGTAAAATCCCAGACCTTTACTGCTCATTACAGAGACCTGGACTGGAACCCAGAGTAGAGGATGGGTCTGGGTTCCCCTGCAGAGTGGCATTGCTTGGGGCCTGAGTCACTGCCTGACACTGCTTGGTCAGATAGACTTAGAATGAATCCCCTAGAAGGGGAAATCGCAGTCACCTGGCTGGAGGAGCAAGTCACAAAGTAGCCATATGGCGGCTCTGTGAGCAGGAAGAGCACGGCAACGCTGTAACTGTTGTCAACTTTGCCTAGCTTGTTCTAAGCCTATTAATATTTGTTTTCTTCAAATGTTCACAATGCCAGCTATTGGCGAGCCACCAGGCCATGGGTGTGTTCCCTGGCTAGCTCAGAGCAGCAGCATGGTCCCACTGCACAGCACCAGAGTCAGGCCTTACTTGGGGGAGGGCTGTGACTAGTCAGCTCTGGTGTGGAACCAGGCACAGTTAATCCCCAGAATTGCCATAAGGACCCATCATTGAGCAAAGAGTAGAGTGCACTGTGATAGGATCAGAAAGGATCCTCACAACAGTACTGGGCTATTACTACATGGAAGCAGAGGAATTATTCAGCGTAATGCATAAGGCTGCTCACTATGAATACACAGCCATGTAAGGCACCACGAAATTTGGGGCATCAGATTGCCCCAAATTTTGTGGTGCACTAGGCAGCTGCATGCTGCAGTATGCAGCGTTGCAGGCTCTGGTGGCTGTCCCCATTCCTGAGACAGCCCTAAGAGAGTGCAGGACCTGGGACAACCCTCCTCCACATTCCACCCCTTCCCTTAAGTCCTCATTCCACCTCTTCCCACCCCTCCTATGAGTGCAGCGGGCAGTTCCCACCTCTTCCTCCAAGCCCAAGCAGAGTCCTTCCTGACTTCTCTGACAGCATGCCCTGAAGCCTGGGAGTTGGTCACTCTGTTTTAGCTTATCACTTTAAGAATGTTTCTGCTGCTCAGAAAATTAGCTCACCCAATTTTAAATGCAGCCATGGTGTTTCATTCTGTTCCTTTTATCTACAGTTTTAAAAAATGCATTGCCAACATGTGGTGCAGGTTAAAAATAGCAACTGTTTAATTAAAATAAGCCCTAGAAAAGCTCACACATCTCCAGTGACACACTGAGTCCTCCTCTAAACATGTGGGAGACACAACAACATGGTCGTCTAAGTTAACATGATTCAAATTAGGGCTCAGAATCATTCTACGGATGATTAAGAAAAGAAGAGACTCAACCATATATACTGTGAATAGTTCATATCCCTGGAGAATGCAGCTTCACTGTGTGCCCAGGGATAGATGGGCTAGAGTACATAGCTGTGGTGTCTTATATTAAGCCATTCCTTTTCTTAGTTCGAGAGTGGGTGTGTGAAAGGAGTGACCTATCTTATTTATATTTGAAATTTATGGGAATCATTCTTTAGCAGGGTGGAATCCTACAATAATGTTACATTATTGGTTTTAGGCAGTGATGGTGCCAGAAATAGTATTTCACAAACGGCAATGCATTGCAATGAGATGGGGCAATGAAATTCCACAGGGCTATTATTATCTTATTAAACATTCCTACAGTGCAGAAACCGGTACAAGAGGCAAGGCCTGCCCATGGCTCTTGAGCGACCAGCACTTACATTCATTCCCACAAGAGTAGCTGAGTCAGACTCTTAGTGCAACCACTGAAGCAGCTGGCAAACTGGTCACTCTCTGGGATTCAAATCTGAATGGACAGTTAATTACGATTCTTGTCTCAGATCCTTTGACTTTAATGAATCATGTGAACAATGTTTTCTTACAAGCACATTAAGCAAATTACAGCATGTGGAATATGTGGCATGGAGACATTGCTGATCCTCAGTGACTGGGGGTGTGGGTTAGACAAGGTTGTGGGATCTGGCAGTGCCCTTTGAGACCAGTGTTCCCTGTTTGCTGAGCACTTGGGCAGACACCCGGGAGAGATTCAGATTCCACCCAGCTGATTAGCAGAGTGCCCACAGTCAGCAGCATGTGTTTCTAATGGTGGTGTACATCTGCACATGTCTCAGTGCACATAACAAAATTTATTTCACACACGAATGGAAAAATGATCAGTCTTTGTGAGCACTCATCATGGGGGTTTCAGGCTTGTCTACAGGACTTTCTAGAGGAGGACAGAGCACTTTAAAAGTGTCTTGGCTGTTCCTTCTCCAAGGGGTTCCAGAGGGCTTTTGGGGATTTTCCTTCTTGAAGATTCCAACTTGTGGAGCTCCACAGGATATGTGATTGCCTATTTTGGCCAATATGAGCATCAGAGCCTTGGGGCAGAGCAATGTGTGTGCGATGGGCCAGAAGATCAGAAACATGCTGACCCATGGCATGGGAGTTTCCCTGGGGATTGTGGGAGTTTGACTTCTGCTCCCATGAGTTCTCTGATGCCACACTATCGTACTGTGCAATAGCATCATTGTTGAGCTGTGCTAGTGTAGACAAGGGGCAAACCGATGAAGGTCATTCATCCCAAAGAACATGGCTAGAGAGGGCACGTTGTACGACTGGTGCTTACAGCTCTTCAGTCCCAATGGTCCCATTACCAACAGCTCTGCTCCCTAGTGCAGAGCTGGCCACAGAGAAGATTTTGCCTGGAGCTCTCTGTTTGCCCTCCCCTCTGAAGGGGCACCCTAATCTGGGATGACATGTTGCACTGTGTAATGGAGACTGATTACTGAATCCCCAACCCACTCCCTGGAAGGGAGGTTTTTTGGGAGTGACTTTCTGGTTTCAGAGCAGTGTTTCTTAAACTGTGTTCTGTGGGACACTGGTGTGCTGCGGAGAACAACAGAATTAAAAATGGCTACTCTTAAAGGGGCAGGTGACCTTTTTGGGGTTTTTTTTTTTTTTTTTTTTGCTTAATAATTTTCTCCTAATCCTTTTTTTCCCCTCAATAACTTTCCCCCCCTTCCCCTCCCCGCTGACTCTTTTTTTTTTTTTTTGCTCTACCAAATATCCTTGGCGTTCCTCATAAAAAAAATATTGTTTGGTGTTCCTCGGTCTTAAAAAGTTTAAGAAACACTGTTCCAGAGAGTGCATCTGAGGCTGAGCCTTCCATTCAACATGAAGAGCTGCTCTTTGGATTCTCTTTACTGGCTGTCTGATTAGATGGACCCCATTACTCCCCTGGAAATAGGGGGTATGATTCCCAGGGAGCCCAAATTTCTTCCACTAGCAAGGGGTTGATTATGGAAGAGGCACAAGAAGGTCTAATTCTGAGATCCCCACCTAAGCCTAGATAGTCCAGAGCCCCAAGTTTCTCCTCATGGGTTCCAAGCCCAGAAGGAACTCTTATGATCATCTAGTCTGACTTTTTGTATAACAAAGGATCCATAATGTTCAGTCCCCTTTGCACAGCCTCAAGGATTTGCGCTCAGGATCCTGAGGTCCTGTAGGCATGAGCCATACTATTAAGCCATGTGGCTGCCAATAATAAGTACAAATTCTCATCCCACTCTTGGAACTTGTTTTACTTTTGAAGAGCCCTGTGTTGATTGAAATCTCTGCAGGGAGAGGCTTACAGACTGTGATCAAGGCCCCTCTTAGTCTTCTGTTGGATACACTAAGTAGATTGAACTTTAGTCTGTCTCTCTGTGCCGTTTTTTCACACCTTGGGTCATTCTTTGTGCACTCTTCAACCCTTTCAAGTGTTCAATATTCTCTTTAAGATGTGGACACTAGAACAGCACACAGTATCCAGTAACAGTTTCACCTCCATATTTACACTTGACAGTTCCCTGCTTAGACATCCTTGGGTCCCATTTCCTCGTTTACCTCATCCCACATTACATTGGGAGCAAATTGACCTCCTAATCAGAAGAACGGTGACTCCTGCTGCTTGAGACCACTGGCACTAAAATCCTCCTGTGGTATGTGACTCCTGCTGCTTGAGACCACTGGCACTAAAATCCTCCTGTGGTATGTGACTCCTGCTGCTTGAGACCACTGGCACTAAAATCCTCCTGTGGTATGTGGGAGACTTCTAGGTCTTGGCTCTTTAGCTCCTCTTTTTAAAACCTGCACTCAAGTTATTCATGTCCATGGCTGCCTTCTGTGTTTGGCTGGCGGGGTGGGTTGCAACATTGGGCAGAGGTGACATTCATTGGGTATGCTTTTCTGACCTTTCACTGTTTAATATCATGGCCATAATGCAGAAGTTCCTGGCTTTGCATAATTTGACTGGTCAATCGTTTGTTAATTGTGTATGAGCAATAATTTCAGCTTTAACTCCAATTTAACAAAGCATTTGCCCTGGTATGTGTAAACACTTTGGACACAATCATGTAGAGTGTCTGGACAGTCTGTATATTTATGCAGTAGGAGGGTGGGGTCAACCCCATGGGACAGATTCACCTTGAGGGAATGCCATTTGCCCTGGGGGAACTTTACATTTTCAAAGCACTGTGTACATATTGTGTGTATCTCTATGTACATACTGTAGACACGCTGTGTACACATTGTGTGTGGTATGAATCTCTGTGTACATGCTGTGTACATATTAACAGGGGCCAGTGCACCCTCAGACTGAACCACTAGAACAAGATCTCTTTCAGTTCGCACCTTTTTTAAATTTTGCTGCAAGCCCCTTGTTTCAGAATAAAAGTGTCCTCTTTTCCCAGGCACTTTGGAACTCCCTGGGGAAATATTTTTCTAACACCTGCCATTTGGTGCAATCCAGTCCATTCCCAAGGCAATGAATACACCCAAACAAAAGGAGTTCTGCGCCTCAGGGAACGTGAGCTTGGGAAAGATGATTTCACAGCCTGACTCCACCACAGGCGGAAACACCAGCCTAGTCTTCTTGTCAGGAAATAATATTAGTTACCTGCAACAAAATCCAAGCACTTTCAAAGCAGTCTCACTCCCTCCACTATACCGTGATGTTAGACATTATGGCACGAAGGGCACAAGAGTCAGGCAACTTAAATGAAGCTAAAATTATGGCAAACTCGTTATTCGATACCCGTTCTCAAAAGGCTTGTTCTCTGGAGTGCACACCCCAGCCTGGCTCACCTCAGTACATGAACTTGCAGGACGGGTTTACTGTCCAGGGACTGTGATCACAAAAGCTTCTCTCTGCAGACGTAGAGAAGGCACAAAGCAAGTTGCTCCTCTCCCAACTCCTGCTGAGTAAATGAAGCTGGTCCTGGACAGGATTTCCTAGATGAAATGATTAACTCTATTTTTGGAATTCCTGCTGGGGAGAGGCTCCTCTGTGGTCATCCTGGTTCCTCTCCCAGCTCTGCCACATGATTGATGATTCAAATGATGGGATTTAATTTCCCATTTCTACCTGAGATTTCCATCATGGGCTCTTCTCAGCTACAGCGAAAGTGAGTCACTCCAAATATAGTTGTGGCCATATAATTCTAGTTGCTAAATCTGTTATAAAACCCCACTGCCAGCTGAACTGGGACAACAGCAAAGAATACAGAGCATACGGAGGAAAACTGGCATCATTCTTCAACAACACTTATGAATGGTGCCAGCCACCCAGCTGCTTTTGTGTGCTGATGGGACCCAAAGCTATATTAGTTCTGGCCATCCCTTAGGCTGTGAGGCTAAATGGTATGGGGCTACGGGCTTGGTTCTAATGAAAGGAGCCTAAACACCTTTAGGATCTGGGTTCTTGTCTTAAGCGGCACACAAGTTACAAACGTTCTTTTGCACTATGGGACATATCCAGCGAATTCTTAAATCTACCTTGAGCTGACCCTAGTGTTCGAAATGTCATTCCATCTGCTCTGAGTAGACGTACATTGCATGGAGGCTAAAATGGCACAGCAGCTAGTGACTGTTGTCTGTTAGCGTCCCCACCACTGCTACCACCCCATGGAGCTCCAGTGACATTTGAGGGGGAAAAAAGGCTAGTGTAGGCAACGGGGGGTCAGAAAATATGAAGAGTTAATAGTAAGTTGGGGAGGAGTGTGAGAGAGAGAGACAGAGAGAAGGTAAATGGTCGGATGAAATTCATCCCATGGTACTTAAGGAACTTGTTGAAGCAATCTCAGAGCCATTAACAATTATTTTTGAAAAACTTAAAAAAACAACAAATAGTCTGGTAGCACCTTGATGATGAACAAAACATGTAGATGGTATCATGAGATTTCGTGGGTGCAACCTACTTCTTCAGATTACTGGAATATTAGAAATGAAGATGCAAGAAAGGAGGGGAAAAAAAGAGAGAGAAGAGGAGGGGGGAGAGAGACAGTGAGTAGATGGTTCAAGTCTACAAGAGGCTGATAAGAATAATTAGCACCTCTGTTATTGGTTGGTTAGTTAAGTCATTAGGATGTGGAAGGTAGTGTGTGAGCCAGCGGATGTCCCTGTTCCTCCCATTTGCAAAAGAATTGAACTTGTAAATGAAGTTAAGTTCCAACCCTTCCCTTTGTATTTGGCTTGTGGAATTGGCCTGAAACAACACGGTGACTTGGAAATCCATTAACGAGTGTCTAGGCAGATTAAAGTGTTCTCCAACAGGTTTTTGTGTATTGCCTTTTCAGATATCTCATTTGTGTCCATTAATTCTTTCTGGTAGAGACTGTCCAGTTTGGCCTATATACAACAGTGCCCCACTGCCATGTATATGGCAATCAATCTGTAAGTACCTGGAGGATATTAGGGTAATAAGGAATTGTTAGCATGGATTTATCAAGAACAAATCGTGCCAAACCCATTTAATTTCCTTGTTGATGGGATAAATGACCTAGAGGATGGGGGAAGCAGTATATGTGGTTTTTATTAGGAAAAACTATTTCACTAGGAGGGTGGTGAAGCACTGGTATGGGTTACATACGGAGGGGGTGGAATCTCCATCTCTAGAGGTTTTTAAGTCCCGGTTTGACAAAGCCCTGGCTGGGATGATTTAGTTAGGGTTGGTCTTGCTTTGGGCAGGGGACTGGATTTGATGACCTCCTGAGGTCTCTTTCAGCTCTGGGATTCTATGATTCTATGTGATATACCTTGATTTAATGAGACCTTTGTCAAAGTTCTGCATAGTAATAGAGATGTAGCCGTGTTAGTCTGGTCTTGCTGAAACAAAAGACAGGACTATGCTGTATAGTCCTGTCTTTTGTTTCAGCAAGACCAGACTAACACGGCTCTTGTTAGTCTTTAAAGTGCTGCAAAGTTCTGCATGGCATTCTTATTAGCAAACTAGGGAAATGTATTCTAGATGAAATTACTATAATGTGGGTACACAACTGGTTGAAAGGTCTGCTCAAAGAGTACTTATCAATGGTTTGCTCTCCTATTGGGTGGGTGTATCTAGGAAGGTTCTGCAGGGGTCAGTCTTGGATCAGGTACTATTCAGTGTTTTCATTCATCTCTTCAATAATGGAGCAGAAAGGATATTAATAAGATTTGCAGATGACAGCAAGCTGGGAGGGCTTCAGAGCACATTGGAGGACAGGCTTAAAATTCAAAACAACCTTGACAAATTGGAGACGTGGTCTGAATTCAACAACATGAAATTCAGTAAAAACAAGTGTAAAGCACTATGCTTAGGAAAAAAATCAAATGCACAACTACAAAGCCCTCAAGATCATCTCATCTGAAGAAGTGGATTTTGCCCACGAAAGCTCATGATACTAAACATATATTTTTGTTAGTCTCCAAGGTGCCACAGGACTACTTGTTTTTTTAAAAGTTGTTTTTACTAGGGGAGAAAGTTGACCTAAGATACGCAACTCCAGCTACATAAATAGCATAGCTGGAGTCAAAGTACTTTAAGTCAAATTTTGGCGGCAGCCCCACTGCAGAAGGTTGACAGGAGAAACTCTCCTGTTGACTTCCCTTCCTCCTCGAGAACCGATGGAGCACCCACCAGTGGTGGATTTAGTGGGTCCTTACTAGACCCGCTAAATAGAACCCCAGGAGATCAGTAATGGAGACAGAACCGTTCATGACAATTTGGAGAGGCAGGATGCTGAATGATGTGTGTACTCTAAGGGGGCTCTGAGTGTGTTGGCACATGCAGGGAGAAAGGCCTGAAAACCCTGTGGAGCTGCACAATGTGGGAATGGTAGGGGTAGAACTGTGATTTAGTGGACAGGGCAGTGGAGGGAACTAGGGCTAATTGGAAACCAGAGAATTTGCTCACTCCAAGTAGGGAAGAGGAAACATGGGAAGGAATGTGGGAAGGGGGTCCCCAGGCTTCCTCCCCACAGCAGAGTACGGAGCTGCTGTGAGGTGAGTATGGCAGTGTCAGCAGGCTGAGGGACAAGGGAGCCTGTTGTTCTGGCCTGGGGGTCAGTCACAAGCCTGCTCAGTTCCCTGCATGACCCCCACCCTCCTGCCAGCTCCCCTTAAGCCCAGGTGTGTACTCATGACAGAGCTATGCCAGCACCTGAGGTTTTGGTTAGCTAGCCACACACACGGGGAGGGGGGAAGAGAGAGAGAGAGAGTGACACACACACACACACACAGAGACACACAGACACACCCTTAAAAACCAAACCGGAGACAGACATTTATTTTCAAAGCTTTTGGCAAACCAAGTAAGTAAAAAAAAATTGTTTCAGGCCAAGCAAAACATTTTGTCCAGTCCAAACCTAAACATTTGTTTCGTTTTTATTCTTTTTTTACCATTTTAAGAAACTTTTCAATGAAATTGACTTTTTAATTGAAAATGTACTTCAATTTTTTTTAGGTTTGTGTGTGTGGGGGAGGGCTGTATTTCTTTTGTTGACTATTACAATTTGGCAAAAAAACAAAAACAAAACAAAAAAAACCACCACCCCACCAACTCATGAAAGATTTAAGCGGCATTGGCATTTTTAATGAAAAAAATTGTTTGTCATGAAAATCTCTCCCTTGACTCTTCCCATGTGTGTGAAGGGTTTGCCCCATGCCCAGCGGGTGGAGCAGGGTGGGGGACCCATCCCCCTTCTGTCTGGGATTCTCTTCACCCTTCCCACACTAGATTGTTAGGGTGACCCAAGCATACCCTCTTCCTCTCTGAGCTCTTAGGACTGCTGCCAGTGCTGGTTTCCTAGGATATGCCTACACTGCAATTAAAAACCCACAGCTGGCTCATGCATGGCAGCCATGGGCTTGAAGGGCTCAGGCTAAGGGGCTGTTTAATTGCAGGGCAGACATTCAGGTTTGGGCTGGAGCCCAGACTCTCTAGGACTCTGTGAGGTGGGAGGGTCCCAGACCTCAGGCTACAACCTAAACCCAAAAGTCTGTGCAAGAATTAAACAGCCCCTTAACCCCCACAAGCCCAATGCAGCTGGAATGGGCCAGCCATAGGAATTGCAGGGTGGACATACCCTTAGTCACTGCAGAGGGTGAGGTTTGGAAAAATAACGAGCAGGCCAGTTGGGTCCTTGCATGTGGACACCGACATACCCCCTCCTGCTCCCTGGGATGTTGCCTACTCCTGCCAACAAAGTTTCCAGTGTGGGGAGTCACCCCCTCTCTCCAAAGTCAGGAGAGTTTACACAATATTATGTTGTGGGAGGTTAAATTGCTGTCTGGACTCTGACTATTACAGGGGATCTACCTGCCCTCAAACTATGTGAGCATCTCAGGGTCACAATGCACCTGCAAATGTGGGAGTCTCCCTGCCAGCTCCTCCTGGGTCACTCCCCTAAGTTCCTTCCAGACCCTGGATTGGGGAGATGCCATTCTAGCCCCCGCCCCACCTTCCTGCATCACGGTTCTGTCTGCCTACCTACCTGCTCCCCCATCTCTCCTGTTCCACCCCAGCCCCTAGAGTCACTTACCTCATGTAGTTAGTTTATTTCTGTTGCAAGAGTGGCTAAAGTCACAGTCCAGTCTAGTCCCCACTGAACTAGGCTCTGTTCACACATATAAAGAAAAAGTGATCCTGGCTCCCAAAGTCTGCAAGCTCAGTAAGCTCTCTCAGTTCTCCTTCTTTTCCCCCTCATATTTTGGTCATTCCTATTCACCTTCATCCTCCTCCATCTGTCCTGTCCCTCCATTTTTTCTGCTCCCTAAATGCCCTCCCACAGAGTCCTACATTCCCCACAACCTGCCAGTCTTTTAACCACAGAGCACACAGGGGGCCCACCTCCCCTGAGGGCAGCCTGGCTTCAGGCTCACTGAAAACTAAACTACCGGTGCTTATAGCAGGCTATCAGTGCCTCAGTGGGTGCCATTCCCCCAACATACCCACTGCACCAGACAAACAGTTAATTCATGCTCTTACAGGCCGAGTGACAGCTTCTATTATGAAAGAAAATTCCCCATATGGGAGTTATCTCAAGAGACTACAACTCCCAGGTACTGTAAACAAGTGCTCAGAAGCTTTGTGAAATGTGAATTCTTGGCAATATTGACCTGACTTTCTGTAAACATTTCTCTAGGGGGTTTAGAAACTCACATATTTGGCTGGGCACATGCCAATGAATCCTTCAGCACAGCTGCCTTTTCTAAAGGGGATCACTGAGCACTTGTACTCAGAGAGTGAACTCTGTGTTGTTCCTTTCTGGGAAGAAAAGGGAATTTTCCCTTTGAAATCTCCAGTCAGCATCACACAAACCACAGACTCCAGGGTGGGGGGGAGAGCACCCCACAGTTCACCACGCACAGTGGTTGTATATGCAACTCAGTGATTAACAATGAGATGTCTAATGCATTGGAGGCAAATGCATTTTAATACGGCTATATGTAAATATATACATTTAGAACAAAGATTGTCAGCCATTCTTATAGGATAGGGAGTTCCACATCCTACTGCAGTAGTTCTATCTGGGAAAGCAGGGACTTTAAAAAAGATTTGGGGATTGTGGTAGAAAATCAGCTAAACAGGAGTTTCCAACGCGATGGTGTGGCCAAAAGAGCTACCGTGATCCTGGAAGGCATAAACCAGAGGCTCTCGAGAAATACCAGGTTTATACAATACCCAGCAGCTCGGCTTAAGGTACGCAACTCCTGCTACATAGGATACAAAGATGGAGTCGGCTTACTTTAAGCTGAGTTTGGTTGGGGTCCCCACAACAGGAAGCTGAATGGAGCACACATTCCTGTTGGCTTCCCTTACTCCTGGCAAGGGGGGGGGCACTCTCTGAGTTTGATTTAGTGAGTCTTAACTAGACCAGCTAAAGTGAACTCCAAAAGATTGATCGTGGCAGCAGTGATCTTCCGCAGAGTGAAGATGTGCCCTAGAGCAGAGAGTTGTTTTACTTCTGTATTTTGTATAGACTACTGTGTCTAGTTCTGCTATCCACAATTTAAGAAGCATGTTCATAGATTGGAGAGGGCTAAGAGAAGCCCTTGAGAATGATTAAAGGATTAGAGAGAACAAACCTTCTAGTGAGGGATCTCCTTGAGCTATCTATTTACCTTAACAAAGAGACAGTTAAGGAGTGACTTGAACACACTTGTATCTCCATAGGAAACCAATATGTAATAATGGGGTCTTCAGACTTGCAGAGGAAGGTACAATATGATCCAGTGGTAAACAAATTCAGACTGGAAATGAGGGGTCTCACTCACTACCTTTTTAATAGTGAGAGTAATTAACCTTGGACCAATTTAACAAAGGTGGTGGTGGATTCTCCATCACTGGTGTTTTGATTAAACAAAAAATATTATTTTTCTAAAACTTTTTCTGTGAATTAGTTTGGGGGCAGTTCTGTGGCCCGTGTCATATGGGAGATCACAATGGATAATCACAGTGATCACTTCTGGCCTGGAAACCTGTGATCCTGCCCATGGAGCATTCACACAGCCTTTCAATGAAACACACAGTGCAAATGCACCTCCATGCCCTTGGGCCCAGACTGCAGCCCCCCCTGTCTCTGGGCCGCTGGAATCCTTTGAATTCTTTCCACAATCTGCTTATGCAGCCAGTTCTGATCCTGTCAGAATTCATTCCCAGCCCTCATCTCAGAAGTGCAGTATGGCTGCTGGGTCTATTGGATCTGTAAAGCCTCTAATCCTCCATCAAAGGGTGCACAATGCAATCTGTTTGGCAAGCCACTTCCCCCTATCTCAGCAATCCCCACCTTCTGCAAGCTGCAGAGAGACTGAAATGAGTTTCCAGGCATAAGACAGGCAGTGGATTTGTTGTGTTACTCACACCTGGATTCATTGACACTAGCTGGTGAAGGAAGGGGCAGGGTAAAGAAACTCCTCCTTGATAGGGTAACTGATGCAACACCTCAGCACGTCCCCTCTCGTCTGCACCAGAGCAGGCGAGAAACTGATTCATGTTTTCTGTACAATGAGTGTCCAGTCTGCCCCGGGAAGGCCAGTCACCACAATGATGGGTCCTGTGCAAGTGCTTCCCCCAACTTGTTGCTGCTGTTTTCCTGCAGCACTAAACAGATGTGCCAGGCAGTGCTCCCTGTAGGCTGTGCACTTGTGCAGTTGCTCCAGAGAGATTCCAAAGCCACCCCGCTGATTAGCAAGAGTGCCCATGGCTAGGTTTCTATTGGTGGTGCACAGTCACACATGCCTCGGTGCACAAACAATTATTCAGCACATGGATGGAAAAGATTATAGCGGGAACATTGATTCTATGGCCTGATTTTTAGTGTAAATCTGCTGTTTGTTTGCCAGTTTCCACCGAAATCAATAGGGTTCTTCCCATTGATATCTAGATTGTTCCCCCACATTTTGGAACTGGTCCCATGTGTATTTCAGAATTGTCACATTGAAATGCCATCCAGTTGAGTGTAGGGCTTTGCTTCTCATGGCCATTCATAACTCTAGTTAGTCTTATTATCCATAGACCTGTCCAGTCCTTTTTGTGCTCTTAGCCTCAACGACATCTTGTGACAATGAGTTTCATGGGATACTTATGGATTGTACATACAACTTATTCCTTTTTACCAGTTTTACATTTGCCATCCTTTAATTTCATTAAATGTCTCCTGCTTAAATGTGGTCTTGAGCAATTTTGCACAACAAAGAACATATCTAGAGGCTGTATAGTATACTTGAGTCATAGCTTTTAAGGGTAGAAGCTACCACAGTGATCATCTAGTCTGACCTTTATGGCCTGTGTTATACCAAAAGTTGGATGAGATGATCACAATAGCCCTATTGGCCTTAAAAAAACCCTATGAACAACTTTTATATTCATTTTTTTAATATCATTCTGACACTAAATGCATGTGCATGTACATGCAAGAGCCTGTTTGAAAAGGTTATGGCAGGTCTTTGCCTGACTCATTTAAATACCTAAATCCCAAGCCTCTGACCAGGGATTGGCTGTCAGTGGTCCCTGTAAGATGAGCACTTGGGCAGCCACCCAAGAGAGAATCAAATGACACCCAGCTGATCAGCAGAGCACCCACCACCGGCAGCATGTTTTCTACTGCTGGTGCACATCTGCACATGCCTTGGTGCACATAGTTTATTCCGCACATGCATGGAACTTATTAGCGGGAACATTGCTTGTTGTGTGTTCTCCCATGCCATGTAACCCACACACACAGTTAATTTGTCCACCAAATACAAGACTGAATCCATGTGTCTCCATTTTATGTTATGCTCTCATTTACCATGCACACCTCCAAATCACTAATCAGGTGGACATGCACAGTGCTGTTTGGGAAGGGGATGCATGTGGCCTCTTGTTCATGGCTGCTAGTGCCAAGTCTCTGTGTCCTGTCCCATGAACAGCTGCATTTCACATATCTACCCCGTGCACGTGTTACTGAACTTACCCTTCTCGTTTTCTGGTACTGCTCCCTGGAGTCATTGCCTGAGTGCCAAGATGCTGGCTAGGGCCTCTCGGGAATTGCTCTGTCTCCTAGATACAAAACACACTGCTCCACATATTCCTCTCAAATGCATGAATTACAATCCAGGGGTCTCCATTTCATAGTGTGCTTGAGGTGAACAAGTCAGCATCTTTGGCACGCACCGCCCTGATCACGTGTGAATAGCCACATCCAAAAAAGCAAGAGCAGCACCTCCACAACCAGCTACATGAAGAGAAACTGCTCATTCAAACGGGCATGGAAAAACCAAACAAAACCTAGCAATGAAGTGCAAGCTGGATCCAGCTACCAAGGGTCATTAACATGCTCTCTCATTATTGCACCAGCTCTAGCTGTCTGCATCAACTGCCTGACATGCTGCTGCAGACTGCAGAATCTCACAAAACCACATTGTTAATTACTAGAAGATTTACCCAGCATTGCTTGGGTCCTCAGCTCAATTCATTTTTGTTTTTTTGGAAATAAAATGAAAATGTCCATGCTTCATTTTAAATCATTGTTCTGGGGTGGGACTGAGGGGTTCAGTTGGCAGGCTGCCCTAGGGAGAGAGGACCACCCCACTCCTCTCTCATCACAGCAGCTTGGGGACAGGTGAGAAGCATCTCTCCGGGGCTGCTGCAGTTCCAGTGGGCACTGCTGGGGGAGGGCATGATTCCTGGCTGGGGCAGGTCCAGGTGTGTCTGCCCCCAGCGCTCCCAGCCAGAGTGAGGAATGCAGCAAACTGTGCACTTTCCCCTGGTTTCCTGACAAAGGGAAGCAGTGAATAATGTTCCCATATGAATTGGGAGGATGGGGGAGCTTCAGTCCCTCCCCTTTCCTAAAGTCCTAAAGGGTGCCTGGGGTTGGGAGGCTCAGGGTTGGGGCAGTCCTGGACAGGGGAGTGCACCCCCAGCTAGCCCTTTTCACCTGCGTGGTAATTCTGTCTCTTTTTTTTTTTTAATGGTTTTTGGAAAGTAATCCCGTTCCAGGCACATCCCACTTTCCTGGCACCTCCAATCCCTTACAGTACTTTAAGGTATGATGAGAGGAAGCTGTATACTGAATTTGGTGGTCCTCGCTCTTACCATTTAGGAGGAGTTCTCGAACAAACAGATGGACAGACAGACAAACTCTAGACCAAATAGGCATGCGGGTGCCTTGAGCTTACTCTGCTATGTGGGTTGTTGTCTTATTTTGTTCAGATCTCAGGAAGCTTGTCACATCGGAGTATTTGTCAACACTACAAATGTCTGCTGCAACACCATAGCTGCACTACTGTAGTATGGTCAGTGAAGTGATGAAAGGGGTTTTCCATCTTGGTAGTCAAGCCTGTATGCAGGGGGGATGCGAAGGGTGTGAAAGTACCACGCTATGGTCCCCCAAGTAAGCATGCTCCGGCCAGCCAGGGAAAGGCTGGAATGGTGCGCTGTCTGAGCTTTCCTCCCCATGCTCTGGCCAGCTGGTGGGAGGCTGGGGCTGATTTCCCCACTTACTTGGGGGACCAGGAGAGGGGGTGCATTCACACCCTTGCGGTCCACATTTACAAAAACAACAACCCCCCACCCTAGAAATTCCTGTGTAGTAGTAAATCAACCCCCTTGAGAGGGGGTAGGGTCTAGGGGGGATTAGGTTGACCTAACTACCGTGAATTAGCATATATAACCCGTGGGTTATACACGTTTTTACAACCCCCCCTCCCCCCCCCATGGGGTATACATGTCTGCTGGGTATACAAGTTTATTTTTACTCGCCTGCGCTGCGCTCTCCGTTCCCCCCGCCCGGAGGAGGGTGGGTTGCGCCTGGCTGCAGCTGCGTGGAGCCTGAGCACGAGTGTGGCTCCCCTTTCGCAGGCTGGCCAGCTTGCCTGCGCTGTGCTCTACATTCCCCCCGCTGGCAGCAGGTTGGCTACCTAACAGAAGATGCAGTTTATCCTTCTGTTTATCCTATCCTCCGAGTGCGGGTTATATACGCTAATTTATGGTATGTCACACATAGCAGCAAATTATTCACTGCCTTGAGCCATATAGCTAGGTCAGGGGTGGACAATAATTTTGGAAGGGGGCCACTTCACAAATTTCGGAAGTGGCCGTGGGCCGACCCGGAAGGGGCGGGGCCTTGGGCAGAAGGGGCGGGGATGAGAGCTACCCTGCTGGGATCTTTGCTAGGCCTGCAGTCCCTGCCCCCTGACTTCTGGCCAATGAAAGGGACCTGGAGCAGAGGGGAGGATGCTAGGGGCTTTTTGAATAGAAGCAGTTGAAAGGGCTCACGCCTCTTGGGCAACAGGCCAGTGGGATTGAGAGCCACAAGTCCTTTCAGCTGATTCTGTTTAAAGGGCTTGTGCCTCCGGGGTGGCTGCCGGACAACACAGCTGCCCAGCAAGCGTGAGCCCTTTAAATAGAAGTAGTTGAAAGGGCTCGTGCATCTCCGGCTCCCAGTCAATGTGCTAGGGGATGGGGCCTGGAACTCCCTAGCGGGCCGGATCAAAGCCCTAGGCGGGCCGGATCCAGCCCACTGAGAGGCTTTTGCCCACCCCTGAGCTAAGTTGACCTAGGTTTCTGGGGTAAACTAGGCTTCAGGGAGAAAAAAGCAGCTTGTAAAAGCAAATCAACAGCCACCAGTGGAGCATCAGAACAACTGGCACTACAAGGGTATGTCTAGACTACATGGCTCCGTCGACGGAGCCATGTAGATGAGTTTACTAGACATAGGAAAATGAAGCGGCGATTTAAATAATCGCTGCTTCATTTACATCAAAATGGCCGCCACGCTGTGCCGATCAGCTGTTTGGCGGCACAGCAGGGCAGTCTGGACGCTCCACGGTCGACAACGGAAGCCTTTGTCGACCGCTGCAGTAAACCTCATTTCACGAAGCATAACGGAGCGGTCAACAAAGGCTTCCGTTGTCGACCGTGGAGCGTCCAGACTGCCCTGCTGTGCGGCCAAACAGCTGATTGGCACAGCGCAGCGGCCATTTTGATGTAAATGAAGTGGAGATTATTTAAATCGCCGCTTCATTTTCCTATGTCTAGTAAACTCATCTACATGGCTCCGTCGACATACCCTAAGTGCCCTCACCAATGTTGTCCTTTGGGGTTGGACAAACATCAGTTTCCTCCTCCCACTTCTTTGTGTGCATAGATGCCCAAGTCAACAGGCTATGTTAACTATTGCATGCTCTCATTTTGTATTTCCAATAATTTACACATAACCATGAGCTTAAGCTTAAAAATACTGTCTGGATTTAGTGCTTGTAAAAAAATTGAGAGCCATGGCTATAGTTGTGACACAAGTGCTAAAAAAGGCAGTGCACTGCAGGGATGAAATATGAGTCTGTCATTTTAGGGTGTTTCTAAACTACATGGCTCCATCGACGGAGACATGTAGATTAGGCAGGACAGCAAAGGGAAATGAAGCTGCGATTTAAATAATTGCCGCTTCATTTAAATCAAAATGGCCGCTGCACTGTGCCGATCAGCTGATTGTCGGCACAGCGCGGCAGTCTAGACGGGGATCTGCCGACCCCAGAACCCTTCGTCAGCAGATCCTTTATGCCTCGTGAAATGAGGCTTCTCCTTCGAGTGGTCCCCGTGGGTGCTCCACTCTGGGTGCTGGTGCGTCCTCGCGCCGGCGACCGGAGACTTTTTCCAGCAGTTTCTGCAGCACCACACAGGCGCCTTAGCGCCCTCTAGTGCCGTTGGAATTGTTGGGCGCCTGCGCGGCGCGTCTCCTCAGTTCCTTCCCTACCGTCCTTGGCAGCAGACGGAGCCAACTGTTCTCCTTATTCCTGTTTAAAAATAGACAAAAAAACGCGCTTTTAACCCATAGTTTCCTCATAGTCCAAGTTTTTTAGCCCTCCTCTCCTCCCCTGTCAGTTTAAAAAAAAAAATAATTTTTTTTTCCTTGTTGCGCTTGCCGCTTTTCCCCGACCCTTCATGCCCGGTTCCCCAGGCTTCAAGAGATGTGAGTCATGTCGGGATGCTATGCCTGCCTCGGATGGGCACTCCAAATGTATTAAGTGCCTAGGGGAGGCGCATCAAACTCAAAAGTGCCCCTACTGCTCAAAATTAACAGCGCGGGCACGACGAGACCGAGCCAACAAACTGAAAACGTTGCTCTACGAGAAGTCCCTTCGCCCATCTTCGGAGGACTCTCCTAAGGCTTCAACATCAGCTCATTTGAGTAAGGGTATGGAGAAAAATCCTCCCTCTAACCACTCTGGGCCCGCTACCTCAAAAACGGGTTTAACCCCGAGCCCATTGCGGCCCTCGGCGCCATCGGCCACACGGGTTAGTACCGAGGCCAGGCCAGGAACTTCGGGAACGGCGCTGCCTAAACCATCGGCACCACATAAGAGAGCTCACTCTGAGCCAACACAGAGATCAGCGGCACCGACTGGTTCGGCACCGGAGGCACCCTTGGTGCCGACCGCACCGACGGGCGGCCACAAGGATCGGGCGATGCACCATGCGAAGCCAGCACCGAGCCCGGCGCCGAAGAAGGTCCGCACCGACATGCCACCGCCCGGTACTTTGGCACCTGACCGGCCCTCAGCACTGTCATCTCCACCATTATCGGGCCCGACCCTGGCACTGCCTACGCCGTACCGTATGGCACCGACCGGGAGGCACGAACGGCACCGATCTCCGGCCCGGAGCCGCACGTCCTTGGCACCGCCTTCTCCGGGATCTTCCATTCATTCAGTGAGGTCCCGCCACTCTTCGGTCGTCTCTCGATCCCCCAGTGAGATCGGCACCAAATCACGGAGCAGAGTCTCCTCGCAGCACTCTAGCCCAGAGCATAGACCTCCCTCCTGGCAGCCTGCGGTGGTTCAGTACGCATACCCTCCTCCTCCACACCCATGATATGCCCAGCAATATGCTTACCCACCACCGCCATACGCCACCCCATGGCAACCCTGGGAGCGGCGTCCGAAAAAGGGCCACCATCGGGTGCCTTCGACCATTTCTAGGCCTCCTCCTCCTGACACGCCAGCCGCCACGCTTTCTGCCACCAAGCTAAACTCTCCAGCCCCCTCGGAAGCACATGACTCTCTCTGGGTATGTCTACACTACAGCACTAATTCAAACTAACTTAATTCGAATTAGTTAATTCGAACTAAGCTAATTCGAATTAGTGCATCTGGACCTAAAAACTAATTCGAATTAGCGTTTTGCTAATTGAAATAGCATGTCCACATTGAGTGGACCCTGAACCGAAGTTAAGACTGGCCGGAACCAGTGCCGGCAGGGCATCAGGTTAGGACTTGGAGTGTGGAGCTGCTGCCTCAGGCTTAAAGGGACCCGACCCCCACCCCGGACAGACAGTTCTCAGGGTTCCCCGCTTGCTTGTCTAACTCAATGAGGGACAGCAAAGCAGTCCTGTCTTGGAGTGCCCTGAGTGCCCACACTCGGCACATCACAACACTCGGCCATCAGCCCGGCTGCACTTGCCGCAGGCTGCCATCCGGAGGGGGGTAAATTGGGGGGCTGTCAGAATCCAGGAGGCCCTGCAGGAGAGCTTCCACCCGAGGAGCCAGAGCCACCCCAGTCCTCCCCATCGGGGCTCGTGCCCTATTCCTCCCTCACCTCCTTCCACTTACTCCTTCCTAGCCCCCTTCCTGATGTAAAAATAAAGGACACGTGTGGTCAAAAATAGAAACTCTCTTTATTTAACAAAACTGGGGATTAACTCTGGGGAGACTGGGAAAAGGAGGTGGGAGAGGGGAAGAGAGAGGGTGGGAGAGGGAGGGGAAACCTGGGAGGAGGGAGCTGGAAGGAGAAGCCAGGGGAAGAAGGAGGAGGGGAAGTATAAAACTATGGTACGCCATATCTTCAGTACTGTGTACAGATGTGGTCTCCTCACCTCAAAAAAGATATTTTGGCCTTGGAAAGGGTTCAGAAAAGGGCAACTAAAATGATTAGGGGTTTGGAACAGGTCCCATATGAAGAGAGACTGGGACTTTTCAACTTAGAAAAGAGGAGACTGAGGGGGGATATGATAGAGGTATATAAAGTCATGAGTGGTGTGGAGAGGGTGAATAAAGAAAAGTTCTTCATTAGTTCCCATAATATAAGGACTAGAGGACACCAAATGAAATTAATGGGCAGCAGGTTTAAAACTAATAAGCGAAAGTTCTTCTTCACACAGCACATAGTCAACCTGTGGAACTCCTTGCCACAGGAGGCTGTGAAGGCTAGAACTATAACAGAGTTTAAAGAGAAGTTAGATAAATTCATGGAGGTTGGGTCCATGGAGTGCTATTAGCCAGGGGGTAGGAATGGTGTCCCTGGCCTCTGTTTGTGGAAGGCTGGAGATGGATGGCACGAGACAAATCGCTTGGTCATTGTCTTCGGTCCATCCCCCCTCCAGGGTACCTGGTGTTGGCCGCTGTCGGCAGACAGGCTACTGGGCTAGATGGACCTTTGGTCTGACCCAGTACGGCCATTCTTATGTTCTTATGTTCTAAGCTCAGGGCTCAGGGTCGGGGGTCTCACTGGACCAACTTGATTTTCATGCAAACCTGCTCCTAGGTCCGCATGTGGCCTCTGGTGGCCAGGCTGGCAGCCATGCGGCTGTAGACGGCCGCATTCCTGTGCCTAGTGCGGAGATCGTGGACGTTGGAGGCCTCCCCCCAAACCTCAATGAGGTCCACGATCTCCGCACTAGACCAGGCGGGCGCCCGTCTTTTGCAGCCCCGGGCAGGCTCCTGGGAGCCGCCAGCCTGGTCCTGGGAAGAGGCGGAGGGCTGGGTGGCAGCGGGCGGCTGGCTCATGCCGTGCCAGGTGCAGGGTCTGCTGGCTGGGTGCTGGCAGGCTTGCAACTGGCACAAGCACTGTAGCCAGACCGTGCCCCTTTAAGGGCTCCGGAGCCAGGAGGGGGGCAGAAGAGTTTCCCTGGTTTGGCCCAGAGTGGCCACCAGAGCAACCTGCAAAGGGCTAGCCTCCAACTAGTTCGAATTAAGTGGCTACACAGCCCTTAATTCGAACTACTTAATTCGAACTAGGCATTACTCCTCGTAGAATGAGGTTTACCTAGTTCGAATTAAGCGCTCTGTTCGATTTAAATTCGAACTAGAGGTTTGTATGTGTAGCCCCTATTAAAGTTAATTCGAACTAATGGCTGTTAGTTCAAATTAACTTTGTAGTGTAGACATACCCTCTCTGAGGGAGAGACTAGGTCACCCCTTGATATCTCGTCCTCATCTCCGGACGAAGCGGTCACACCAGAAGCTGCACCATCTGGGGATGACATTAAGAAATTTCAAGACCTTTTCAAAAGGGTGGCTATAGCTCAACAAAGGGATCTCCAAGAGGTGCAGGAGAAACAATATTTCCTTCTCCGCACACTACAACTTACAACTACCTCCAGATTAGCCCTCCCCATGGACGAGGCTATTATGGACCCAGCCGATAACATCTGGCAAACTCCAGCATCCATCACTCCAACAAATAAAAGGGTAGATCGTAAATACTTTATTGCTCCTAAAAATATGGACTTCCTTTTTACGCACCCACCTCCGAATTCCCTGGTGGTGGATTCGGTTCGACACAAGGACAAACAACCCAATCTCAGGTCTACCCCCACAGGATAAGGACCATAAAAAAGTGGACATTATGGGGCGTAAAGTCTATTCATCAGCCACGGTACTCTTGAGAGTTGTGAATTACACAGCTATGCTCGCAGACTACAATCACGCCAACTACTCGAAATTACAGGATCTGCTCCAACGCCTACCAGAGCACAAGAGGCCAACCTTGCTTAACATCATGCAAGAGGGTCACAACATCGCTTGTACTGCCCTACAGTCCGCCATGGACGCAGCGGACACCGCAGCTTGCGTGACGGCCTCCACGGTGGTCCTCCGCAGAGCATCCTAGCTACAGGCATCTGGCGTACCCAGGGATCTGCAGCAAAAGGTTGAGGATCTACCTTTCGATCGAGCCAACCTTTTTGCGGCAAAGACGGATGAAGTGCTCCATTCAATGAAGGACTCTCGTACGACTCTCAGGACACTGGGAATGTACACTCCCCCGTTCAAGAGAACTAGGTATCAGCCATACCAACGCCAGAGAGTCACCTTCAGGCAGCAACCCAGAACCGACTTCCGCCCAAGACAAAGACCGCAGAGGTGTAGACCCCAACGGCAACACCAACAACACCTCACGACCCACCCGCCGGCAACCAGACAGAAGGTTTGAAGGTCAGGTCGAGAGCCGCAGAGCCAATACACCGTTATCGCCAACCAACACCGCTCAGTTCCACCAACCCCTCCAGGCCTTTTTCCACCAATGGTCTCTCATCACTTCGGACAAGTGGGTTTTGGAACTGATCCAGTACGGTTATTCTATCCCATTTACTTCCATCCCTCTTACCCACCCTCCTACCCTGTCCCTTTTCAGGGACCCATCTCACGAGGCAGTTCTCCAACAGGAGGTTGCACGTCTTCTTCAACTCGGCACAGTAGAACAAGTACCTCCTCAATTCCACGGCCGGGGCTTTTATTCAACCTACTTCTTAACCCAGAAGAAGACGGGAGGATGGCGACCCATCTTAGACCTCAGGCGCCTCAACAAGCATGTGGTGTACCACTGCTTCAAGATGGTTACTCTAGCAACAATCATCCCCGCTCTTGATCAAGGAGATTGGCTATCGGCTCTCGACCTCCAGGATGCCTACTTCCACATTATGGTTCATCCTGCTCACAGATGTTTCTTATGGTTTACGGTGGGCAACCAACACTACCAATACTGGGTACTCCCGTTCGGCCTATCAACTGCCCCCAGAGTGTTTTCCAAGGCCTTAGCAGTCGTAATGGCATCGCCGACGAGGGACCATAATATTCCCGTACCTGGACGACTGCCTTATAAAAGGCGCGTCTTTCTACGAAACCAAAACCATGACGGACAATACAGTAGCCCTTCTACTCAGCCTCGGGTTTCACATAAACTATGCAAAATCCACCTTACTCCCAACTCAGAGGCTAGAATTTATAGGCGCTCTCATCGACACAACTACGGCGAGAGCTACACTTCCTGACCACAGCTTTGCCACCATTCGTGACTTGAGCTCGTCAGTGCAATCAACTCCAACCGTGACGGTCAGACATTGTCTCAAGATCCTTGGGCATATGGCTTCCACGACCTACGTCGTCATCTTGGCCAGGCTCCACATGAGAGCTCTTCAGTCTTGGCTCGTGACGGTTTACAAACCCTCCAGAGACCAACTTTCCAAGCTCGTTGCTATCCCACCACACATCCTCAGCTCCTTGCTTTGGTGGACAATTCCACACAACATGCTGGAGGGCGTTCCCTTTCAGCATCCTCCTCCCCTACTCACAGTTGTAACAGACGCCTCGCTTATGGGTTGGGGAGCCCATTTAGGAAACATCACAGGCCAAGGGAAATGGTCTTTCATGGAACAAACCTTCCATATCAACCTCCTCGAATTACAAGCGGTCAGATATTCATGCCAACACTTCAAACAGTACATAATGCACAAGTCCATTACCATCATGACAGACAACACTACGTGCATGTACTACATAAACCGACAAGGGGGGGGGCTCGATCCCCTTCCCTCTGTTCGGAAGCTGTCAAGTTTTGGAATTGGTGTCTCACACACCAAGTCACTCCATTGGCCGTTTACCTCCCAGGCATCCTCAATGTGTCACAGCGGATGCCCTAAGTCGAACATTCCAAGATCAGCACAAGTGGGAGCTCGACAGACATGCCCTAACCCTACTATTCTTTCGTTGGGGCCAGCCAGACATAGACCTCTTCGCCACGAGGAACAACAGGAAATGTCATCAGTATTGCTCCAGAGGAGCCCTGGGAAGACATTCCCTCGGAGACGCCTTTTCCATCACATGGAACGCCCCTCTCCTCTATGCGTTTCCCCCCTTCCCGCTCCTGCACAGAGTCCTCAACAAAATAAGGACAGACCAAGCGCGGGTCATACTAGTGGCTCCTGCATGGCCCAGACAGACATGGTACCCCTACCTTATCAAGATGATGCTGACGGACCCGTATCCCTTCCCTCTCCATCACAATCTCCTGTCCCAGAATCACGGCAGGACTCTCCACTCGGACCTTCGCAAGCTTCACCTTCACGCCTGGCTCCTTCATGGCTCCAGGATGCCGAGATTACCTGCTCGGAACAGGTGAGGGACATACTGATTAACAGTAGAAGGCATTCTACCAGAAGAGCTTACTTATACAAGTGGAAGCAATTTTCCCACTGGTATAGTTGGCTACATGCAACTCCTCCACAGTCGGCCTCTGTACCTACCTTGCTGGACTATCTGTTATCCCTCAAGCAGTCAGGCCTCGCACTCAGCAGTGTCAAGGTCCACGCTGCCACTATAGCGGCTTTTCATCATCCTACGGATGGCGCGACTTTCCTCGCTAACCCATTGACCAAACGCTTCTTTAAAGGCTTACAAAACACGTTCCCACCGGTCCGTCCACTGGTCCCTGTCTGGGATTTGAATCATGTTTTAAAAAGTTTGACAAAGCCACCATTCGAACCGATGGCTACCTGTTCTTGGTCTCTCTTATCCATGAAGGTATCCTTCCTCGTCGCAATTACCTCCAGCAGGAGGGTGAGCGAACTGGCAGCCTTGATGGCTGACCCACCATATACCGTATTTACAAAGGACAGAGTAATACTCCGACCCCACCCAAAATTTCTCTCCAAAGTACCTTCACCCTTCCATGTGAATGAACCCATACACTTACCCGCCTTCTTTCCGAAGCCTCATGCTGACCCAATCCAGGCAGCGTGGCACACTTTAGACGTCCGACGTGCACTGGCGTTTTATGTTGACCGCACGAGGCCGTGGCGAGCCTCACCTAGGCTTTTCATCTCCTACGCCGAAAGATCTAGGGGACAAGCGATCTCGTCTCAGAGAATTTCGAATTGGATTACTTCTTGCATTCAAACTTGTTATACCTTATACGATAAACACTTACCTGACAACATCACGTCTCACTCCACCAGAGCCGTGGCTTCCACAACCGCCTTCCTTCAGAATGTTCCACTCCAAGATATTTGTAACGCCGCCACTTGGTCATCCGACCACACCTTTGAACGGCATTATGCACTCTCTTCTTCTATAGCATCGTCCATGGCGGTGGGACACGCAGTACTGTCCACAGTGACTACTACACGGCTACTACAAACCCACCTCTGCGAGCCGACAACTGCTCTGTAGTCACCCAGAGTGGAGCACCCATGGGGACCACTCGACGGAGAAGAAAGAGTTACTCACCTTGGTGCAGTAATGGTGCTTCTTCGAGATGGGTCCCCGTGGGTGCTCCACTACCCTCCCTCCTTCCCCTGCTTTGGAGCCTTTTACTCTAGCGGGTAGAGAAGGAACGGAGGAGCCGCGCCGCGCAGGCGCCCAACAATTACAATGGCACTAGAGGGCGCTACGACGCCTGCGCGGCGCGGCAGAAACTGCTGGAAAAAGTCTCTGGTCGCTGGCGCGAGGACGCACCAGCACCCAGAGTGGAGCACCCACGGGGACCCATCTCGAAGAAGCACTGTTACTGCACCAAGGTGAGTAACTCTTTTTTACAGGATCTGCCAATGAAGGGTTCTGGGGTCGGCAGATCCTCGTCTAGACTGCCGCGCTGTGCCGACAATCAGCTGATCGGCACAGCGCAGTGGCCATTTTGATTTAAATGAAGTGGCGATTATTTAAAGCGCAGCTTCATTTCCCTTTTTCGTGTAAACTAATCTACATGGCTCCGTCGACGGAGCCATGTAGTTTAGACGTACCTTAGAGACCAGACTACTGTACCCAGATAAAGAGTATAAGGCCTTGCTCAGTAATAAAAGCTGAGAAGTATTGATATATTAACAGTGGCCTTGTGGAAGAAATGAGCCTAAAACTTACAGCATCTTAATTGCTAGTGGCCCGTCCCTGTGCTCCAGAGCATTTTGCTGAGGAATCTGTCTCTCACCTTTTTATGTGATAACTAACAAAACATGTAGATGGTATCATGAGCTATTGGTCTGTGTGATGGGGCTGACCTGCCCCGCACTGAGCAGGGGGGCGGAGAGCCCGCCTATTGGGTGGACTACGCCCCTCCCCTGCAGCCCTGCTGGGCATGCTTGTGGTGCAGCCCCAATATAAAAGGCTGCCGGGCTGCTCAGTTGGGGCTGGCCTCCGGGGAGGAAGGAGTTCCTGCCCAACCTCCAGACCCACAGCCGGACCTGCCGCCGAAGCAAGAGCCGCCGGGACTGCCGCCGTTGCTGCTACCGGCCCCGGGTCGAGCACGCCCGCAATGCCGACCCCGGGGGGCCGCCCGCCCCGCCGCGGTGGACAACCCCTTCGCTGCCGTTCCAGACGTCGGACCTGCCACCGGCACGGCCGCCGCCAGCCCAGCGTCTGCAGGTGGGATCTCCGTCGGCCACGGGGCTGGGGTAGGAAGCAACCCAGGGCAAGGGGCAGGGAAAACCCCAGTGGGCTCGGTGCGTTTCGGGGAGAACTCCCCGCCGAGCCAGTGGTGGGAACCACCCACCACTAATAGGGCCCTGGGTTGGGGTCCGGTGGAGAGGGAGGGCCCGGACCCTCCCCCATCTACCCCAAGCGTGGACTAGGCCTCAGCGCCTGCTTTAAACCTGGACTAGGCCTCGGGGCCTGTGTTTGTGAGGGACTAGGCCTCAGGGCCTGCTTTAACCTTGGGGAGAAGAGGGTGGGGGCTGGGAAGCCCGCCACAGTCTGAAACAAAACAGTGACTTGAAGATCCATTAATGAGTGTCCAGGAAGTCCCCTTTTTGTTTCAGACCAATTCCACAAGCCAAATACACAGGGAAGGATTGGAATTTAACTTAATTCACAAGTTTAATTCTTATGCTAATGGTGTAATCAGGCATACTGGATGGCTCACACATTATCTTCCACTTTTTAATAACTTAACCAACCAACCAATGGAGATACTAATGGTTCTTAACCGACTCCTGTAACTACTTGAACTATCTTCTCACCATCTACATGTTTTGTTAGTCTTTGAAGTGCTACCAGAATAATTGTTGTTTTTTTAAGTTTTATCTACTCACTGTCTCTCTTTTTCTTCCTCTCCTCCCCTTCTTCTCGTCCTCCTCCCCCACCCTCGCTGTCCTGCTCCTCCCTCCTTCCCTTATTTATCCTTGGATCTGGACTCATTATACTCCAGTCATCTGAAGAAGTGGGTTTTACCTACAAAAGCTCATGATACCCTCTACATGTTTTGTTAGTCTTTAAAGTGCTACCAGACTATTTGTTGTTTTTTAAGTTTTTCCTGTTACAGACTAACTCGGCTACCCCTCTGAAGCTTTTCATGTGATGTGAGCCCTTTTACCTGAGATGGGCAGGCATGACAGGACTGTCATGTGTCTAAGTGACCAGGTAGTTGAGGTAATATTTTCGATAGGACCAATCTCTGTTGATGAGAGAGACAAGCTTTTGAGCCACCATAGAGCTCTTTTTGCTCAAAACCTCGTCTCTCTCAACAACAGAATTTGTTTCTAACAAAAGGTATTACCTCACCCACCTTGTCTCCCAAATATCCCTGGACTGACATAGCTACAAATATGTGAATGTCATGCAAGACAGTCAGGTCTGTCTGTATGTGACCAGAGAGATCTGCGCAGGCCTGGGAGTAGGCAGATGACGATCAAATAAAAATAGCAGCAAAACCAAACACCAGACCCGATGATGATACCATGAAACCATAAATGGTTAAGAATGGTTACATCTCCAAATTGATCCCGAGAGGAAAACATCTCCAACAACCCACCTCTACAACAGCAATTTAAGCAACAACTGACCAGCTGAAGGAACACAGATCAGATTGGCTCCCCCCGCAAGTCCTACGTAAACAGTGTTCCCCCCACCTCTCAGCTCAGAAGCAGGGTGGTTCAGATGAAAACAGAATACCCAGTTGAAGCCCACAGGACACCATCCACTTGGTGAAAGAGCTGTGACCCCAGATAGCCAACAGGGGCAGCCTGCCTCAAACAAAGGTCAAGTGCTCCTGAAACCTAGTACCCAGCCCATCAATGCTCTGTGAGCCCTGACAACTCCTCACTGCACAGCTCTCCTGCTTGGTTATGCTTAGATGGGGTAGAGTTTGGGGCATCACTGGGCTGATAATTTGGTCAGGCTGTGAATTTGTCAGGTCTGTCTGCTTTTCATGTGGCCTTGAACAGCTCGTGTGAGAAGAGGGCTGGCCCAGGACTTAGGGTTAGTCCAACATTTGGGATACTGACTTCGAGTCCCTGCTCCACCACAGACTTCCTGTGTGGCCTTGGGCAAGTCACTTTGCTTCTGTGCCTCACTTCCTCCTTGGTACACTGGGAATAATAGCTCACAAGGGATGGGATGAGGTGCTGTGAGATGGCCGTAAGAGGGGCCCACTAGATATGTTCGGTAGCCAGGTTCATGAATGCAGAGTGCACTGAGGAACTCATGAAGTACAAAACACCATGTCCCATAACAGAAGTGTCCCACAGATGCCCTTGCGTATCCAGGCTGCCCACAGCTCTGCCCATGAGGGGTGTGGAACCTACAGCCTGCAGGCGAGATCTTGTCCCCGGCTTAGTTTGATTTTGGTCTGTGGCATTTCTCCATGCCCCAAGCCTCCCCCCCTTCCCACCTTCCAGCAGGGTTGGAGTGAAAGTGCGAGAGTTAAGTGTGAGCGAGGGTTGGTTTTGGTTATTGCGTGGCTGGTTTGTTTTGGTTTTTGTTTTTGTTTTCCACCTTGGGACCACTGAGAGCAAGTGAGTCATTGAGGGTGTTTTTTTGCTTGTGTGTGGCTCCTGAGTGATTTTTCTGTGGGTCAGGGCCCCTGACCGAAAAAAGATTCCCTACTCCTGCCGTGCTGGCTCGGGGAACCATACTCTCCTCCCTGTAGGACCTGGGTTACCATCTTCCCTTATATCACCATTGCCTGGGTGGGCCTCTGCCCCATAATATGTGATAGCCTGGGTTTGTGTGTTTGTTTTGTCCCCCTTGAAGCAGGGCAGGGATTATTTCCCGGGAAGGAGATTGTTGCTTCAGCTGGATAATGTCACAGGAGAGCAGGCCTGCTTGGGAAGTGCAAACCTGGAGTTCCTCTAAGCTGGGAAACCAAAAGCTGAGGTGAAAAGACACATCTGGTTATTGGTACCGTGCCCCAACCAAACCCTGTCTGGCTCTGTTCTAGGCTCAGCAGCAGAGCCGAGGCAGAGCTCCTAGGCTAACAGCCAGTTCTTAGTTTGAACCGGGGCTGGCCAGGGAGGAGTCCCAGCACCTGTAGGCCTAGCAGTTCCGAGACCCGGCACTTCTGAGCTTGCCGCATCAGTTATGAAAGTAAAAACTTTGCTTGAGTCCCAGCCACCGATTGTTGAGCCCCAGCACCAATTTCACTACAATTAAGCACTGGTGACAGCGCAACGTATGTGCTGTGTACGTGCTCGCTGCCCCCTTCCCCCCAGCTACAGGAGCCCAGCCTCTTCGTAAACAGGAAGCTGGCAAGCAGCTGCTGAATAAGTCATTCTGGGGAGTTTCTCCCAAACTGGCTTTCAGTTTGTGAATGTGTAGGAAGGAAAAAGCTGTGAATACTCCTTTGTGACCAGGTCTGGCACCAACGCCGGCTCTGTGAGCTGAACAAGAATGTGGCCATTTAGAGCAAAGTCAGCTGCCCTTTAAGCAATCAAATGATCCTTTCCCTTTCCTGCACAGCTTTATTCAGAGAAGAATGGGAACTAGAGAGTGAACAGCTTCTTTCTTTTACAGGCACCAGGATTTGTGTTCTAAACAGTGCCTGTCAGAGCCCAGGAAACAGCCCATCGGAGGGAAACAGCCCAGTTTGATGGAAAAGCCCATCCAGAATATGCCTCTTGATCAGGGGAGCCAACAGCCTTGCCGGCCCTTCGGCAAGGTGGGGTGGGCCAGCTTCATGCTCCCGGAAGTGGGTGGGGCCTCCAGAGGAAAGGGCGGGACTGGGGCCAGCCAGTCCTCTGCACCCCGTGACTGTGACATGCCCACTCCAAGACTTCAGTGCTTTCTTGAGTATGCTGCACAGTGCTCCAGCAGCAATTTAAAGGCCCTGGGGTTCCAGGCACTGTTGCTGCTGCTGCAGAAGCAACAGCAGCTGGGAGCTTCAGGTCATTTTGAATCACTGGGCCCCAGGGCAGTTGCCTTCTTCCCCTTCCCTGTGGTCAGGCCTGTTCTTGGTGCACTCTGTCTCCTTCCAGAGCAAATAAACTTATGGCTAGCTATGGTCCAAAGCTGGTCACGGCTTCTGCCCATTTTGTGATGGCACAGCGGGGTGCATGCACTGCAGCGTTTTGAGTAGGGCTGGATGGAGAAACTTCAGCAGAGCCATGTTCCACCACACTATGTGATTATGTGAAACTCCAAATACTGCCCAGAAGCATGTTGGTTTCACTAGAGCGCCACTGTGGGAAAACCCAAAACTAAGGTTCTGACAGTGTGGAAATAGGCCCTTCTGGACTGTGGAAATATCTCATACCAGTAGTGTCAAAATGCCCGGTTTTGACATTGTTGGAATGAAACATTTTGATTTTTAATGTTGAAAGCTTTCATTGACTTTTAAATGTTATAATGTAATAAAAAAATCAAGTTTGATATAAAAATGTTTCACAGAATCAGAGAAATAAAGGGAGTTCTAGAGGTCATCTAGTCCAGCATTTCTCAAATGTGACCACCATATCTGCCTGTGACCACTACTGGCTTTTCATGTGGCCATGATAAACTTCTGGGTGGTGATGGGGCAGACGGGCAAAGCATCGGTCTTTGTATCATCTCCAAATTTTACAGTGATTTTATATTTTCATCCAGATCATTGATAAAGTTATGGAATAGCATTGGGCTGACAACCACTCCTGCAAGACCCTCTAATACAGCCCCACTAATTGACACACTACACATTAACAAGTACAAGATGAGCTCTAACAGACAGCTTCAAAGGCATTTAATAGGGGCCATATTGCTTCGGTACTCTGGTATTTCTTTAATTAGTAGTGCCTTTGTAAGTCAAACACCTTGCATAAATCTGAATATATTATATTAACCAGTGGTGTAGTCTTGTTCAAGAATTATACTGACTTTGTGTGATGACACCTATTATCTGTGAAACCATATTGATTGCCATTACTGTATCTCCAACCTCTCTCCTGGACACTGGTGGACACATCCTGTGTTCAGACTTAACGTGAACACTGTTATCCAGGATCAGGAATTCAGTATTCCTGGCCATGGGAACAAGTTGCTTACTAGCAAGGGCAGTGCCCCACCCACCCTGGCAAAAATTTCCCGTCAGGGGCGTATGCTGCCTTCATTAATAGCACCTGAGCAAAGGTCTTGAGGTCATGAGACAAGGGATTGGGATCACTGGGCAGGGAGGGGCCAGTCCATTGTGTCCTTGCTGTTTCTCTTTGAGCTTCCAGAAGCGGGGTCTGTGGGTGACTCAAGAAATGCTGGGACTCAGTTGACAGGCTTTCCTCGTTTCACTTGCTTCAGACAAATATTGGGTTCTTCCAGCTTTCTGACTTCTCCCTGTCGCTTCCATAGGTACGGTTGCTGTCAGAAGTTTGTTCTAAGCATCCGAGGTGGGAGTGAATCTGAGCAGGTGAGCAGCTGTCTCCAGTTCTGTGCAGCAGCTATCAATGCCGCCTTTCTCAAACTGCCAGTGTCAGGGAAAGGGCAGGGGCAGAGAAACTGAGCAGCCAGGCCGCTAAGGAAGCCAAAGCCTGTGGAATATGGGAGTGCACATGGCAGCCCATCCAGGGAGTCACGGAGAGGGCAGCGCTGTTAGGAAAAGACCCGAGCAACATTTTTCTATAAAACCTTTACTTTGGTAAAAAAATGTAGATTTGGTGACATCTGAACAGTTTGCAAATTTGTGCTGATTTCTTTTTTGTTTCAAATTTTCATTAATTTAAAAAATACTCAAAATCTGAGTGATGTTTCATTTCGGGTCAGTCAAAGCTCTGGGTAAATGTACCATAGTATAACGTAACCTAGCCCTGTAAGATGGGAAATACAGTCTTACTCCAGGGTGCCCAGCTTCCGAGCCATACAGTTGCTAGATGAAAATCTGAATTTGGCAGTGAACTGAAATGTGTCCCTTGTGATTTTTAAAGTGTCTTGAACAGCCCTGACTACAGTTGCCAACATGATATTTCCGAAATAAGGGACAGTTTTTTTAGCCCCCTTTCTTGTTTACTTCTGGAGCCAAGATCACAGAGAACTTGATTTTGGGGAGAATGACAACCCACAAACTTGCAGTATTTGTAGTTTACATTTATTATTATTTTTATTTTATTTTTATTATAATATTTTATTAACGAGTACTCATCTACATTGTCTGAGGGTATTTCTTACCGCTTTTTTCCCCACCTACCAACTCCTGGTTCTGTTGTATGAAGATAAAGAAATCTTTGCAGAATAACTGGAAAATTATGCAAATTTGGAGTTCACTTTCTAATTACCTCTGTTTTGTAGCTTTTCCGCTCATCAGACCATTTATATTCCCAATTAAAGGAAGAAATCCTCTTTACAAATACGTTTGATCCTGGTACAAATGACACAATTTAGAACACGTTTTTCCAGGTATTTTTGAAACACATTACGGCTAATTTAGAAATGTCATTTCTTCATGATTTTATCATATCTCATATGGTGCAGAATTCCTCTTAGAGCGGGCCCATGTTTACAATGTATTTCATTTTAAGTACTTCTGTTACATTCTCAAAATCTGAGAAACTAAACCATAGATGCCAGTAGCTTGATCGATATGTTGTCAGATTAAAAATCTAAACAATTTTCTATCTACTGCTAAGGTTCTGCTAGACTATTCGTTGATTTTTAAGGTTTTTCAGTTACAGACAAACTCGGCTACCCCTCTGAAGCTTTTGAACAGGGAGATATGTTTGCCATAGTTCTCATTTGCATTATCAGCAGAGTATGCAATGTTAAGTTGGTGTTCCCAGTTTAGGCAGTTCTTTACACCATAATGAATGTCACTTGCAAGTCCACCACTGTCTCCATAAAACTTGAGCAACTTGCACTGAACTCCATCTGATCTGGTGAAGTATCACAAGCACCCCAAACCTCTCATCCCCAGCCAGAACCCTCATTGCGCTCCCTTCCCCCGCCCCGTGATGCCAACCCCCTGCCCCAGCTGGCCCTCCATACAGTTTTCATACTGAGATGTGGTCCTCGGGCCAAAAAGTTTGCCCACCCCTGCTCTAGGCCCACAGAGCCTTGGTAGCTGGGGTGGGAATTTGGGTGTGGTTTCTGCTCCCTGGGTGCTGCCTGTTCAGTGCAAAGAAAGGGTAACAGGGCAGACTGTCTGGCCTCTTGACCTTTCTCAAATACATGTTTGGTTCCAGGCTGAGAGGGTTGAACTGAGCGGCTGTAACATGTCTCACTGCCTAGCACTGGCTAATGATTAATTCTGGAGATGGGAAACACCCATGCGTGGATCTGTTCAGGAAGGTGAGAGAAGCAATAGCATCCTGGAGAGGAAACCTGGGGTTCTCAGAGGTGATTTCAGTGTGAGTCACAGATACAAATAGGAAAGCAAAACCCAAAGCCAGCTGACACAGCGAAAGGAGGAAATTTGCCAAACTGTTGCAAAAGAGACTATGTTAACTCCTCCTCTGCCAGTTCTCCCCAACACCTGTTTTGTTGCCTTCATCCATTAGTCCTTTCTCTACCTGCCCTCTCCTGCATGCACTGTACTGCCCTTTCCTATAAACCCTTCCTCCACTATCCCATGGTCCCTATCTACCATTCTGCTCCTCCATTAACATTTTCTCTGCTTGTCCTCCTGTACCACCAATGTGCTCTGCTTGTGTATTAATTTTTTCCTGCTAACTTACAGTGTTACCTTTGCCCATTCACAGTTCCGTTGGTGGTCCCAGTCCTGAAAGACTTCACTACAAATCCCAGACCCTCATATGGAGAAAAAGGGTCATTTTAATTGTTGGATGCCAAGTAATTGTATTTGAAAATTATTAAAAATATTAGGCCAGCTCTACTAATTGTTTCTCTTACATTTCAGGGGTGTGGATTCCATTACTTAGTTACCAGGGTCTTTAACTTTCTTACTGGTCACCATCAAGCAAAATACTTGCAAAATACTTGCAATTAATACTTGCAATTAATAATCATGGCTATTTTATTATTAAAGAAAGAAAAATAAAACCATAAACATTAAACAAAACAACCCAAATGACCAAACACAAATGAATAATTGATTACTTTGGTTACACAAATGAATAATGGATTACTACAGTCTCTCGTGTGTGTCTTTTGAGGAGAGCTTTTAACAGAAATTATACCCTTGAAAGTGGACCACCTCTGGAGCATTTTTCATTTGGTCAGTTAAGACCGAAGTAAATTTTTCCCAAAATTATTGTGAATTTATCCTTTAGTATCATTTTTTGATACTTAAAAACTGTTTGTGATTGGGCAAAAGCATGTTGCTTAAGGGAAGATAAATCCTTTTAGTTTATAATTGGGCAGAGTAAGTAATCTTAACCAAATCTTATGAAATCAGAGAAAATAATTAAATTAGCTACTCAGAAAAAGTCAGTAAGGAGCTGTTTTAGGACAGGCTGGTCACAAATATTCTGAATCTTAAATCCAATTAAATCCCAATATTTCTCTGCTTACCAATGTTTAGCCTCTGTCTCCTCTCCAGGAATAAATGGTATAACTGTCTAGTGATTAACAGGAGAATTGTTAATACTTTAAGTTTTACAACAACATTTCAGTATCCCAATAAAATAATCAGAAGAGTTAAATCTAATCCCTTATCAGTGTTTTAGTTAAATTTCTCTCACCAATTCATGTTGAAGTTTTGGAGAGTTTTTCCTTAGGTTGGTTTCTTCTTCAGCTTTCTTGTTAGCATTAACTGTTAGTGGCAGTTTTCCTTGTGAAGTGCAGTGTTTGAACCAGGTAGTGGGGGAGAGGGCATAATGTGTGGGAGGGGTTCTCACTTCAGAGTTTGTTGGTGCTTTTTTCCTTCTTATTCCATAAAATTAGGAAAACACACCTCTGTGAGGCTTCCCTGGAATCAAAGTTGGTGGCTGTCATCCTTTCACTGGCTCCATGCCTTCAGGATGGGCTCAGATGACATTTTCATCTCCATAATATGAAGTGTGTTTAATGAATATGCAACATTTCTTTACTTCTTTGTTCTTGTGGCATGAAAGCATCAGATAACTTTGAAAGTTAGTTTTAACTCTATTATTCAATGCATTTTCTGTACCATGCTCTCCATTTTATTAAGTGTTTGACAGGAAATGAAATTCGGTTTTTAAAAAGTCCAAACACTCCTGTTCTTCATACAAAAGGTTTTTAGTTCTAAAGAGTCTTTTAAAATTCAATAGCTCTTATGAAATCTTTAACTTAAATAATTAAAAAGTTGGGCTGGGTCTACACTAGGGGACAAGTTCAAATTAAGATACACAACTCCAGCTACGTTAATTGCGTAGTTGGAGTTGAAGTATCTTAAATTCATTTTGGCGCAATCCACACAGCAGGAGTTCAATGAGAGCACACTCTCCCTTTGACTTCCCTTACTCCTACCAGCATCAACAGGAGTGCCCTCTCAGTTTGAATTAGCGTGTCTTGACTAGACCCACTAATTCAAACCTCAGAAGATTGACTGCGGCAGCTTCGATCTTCTCTGTAGTGTAGATAAGTCTTTGGTGATTCTTATAACAACACTTCAGTCTCCGTGAACACTCAGTAAGAGGTTTAAAAGTGGCCATCCTTCAACAAAAAAACTTCAAAAACAGACTTCAGGGAGAAAATGCGGAGTTGTAATTCATTTGCAAACTTGACATTATTAATTTGGGCTTGAATAGGGACTGGGAATGTTTTCCTTATAAACATCCATGTGCCTCTGTAAACTCCATTTCAATTCATCTGATGAAGGGGTTTTACCCATGAAAGCTTATGCCCTAATAAATCTGTTAGTCTCTAAGGTGCCCCAGAATTCTTTGTTGTTTTGGCAGTATTGTAATGCAAATAGTGGTTAGTACTACAAGAAGTCCTTGAATAAGTACAGTTATATTAATTGGGGAATTAGATAATTGCCTGCCATGCTCAGACAAACCCACAGCCCAGGCTAACAAAAGACCTTTCAAGAAATTGTTGTGAAGATGGTACTTTCTTTAATAACCATTGAAATGAAAAAGACTATTTTAGAAACAGAAATACTTTATTTTTTTAAACTGAATATAGGAAAGCCTGGACTGATCTGAAGCAGCATGTTAAGTATTTTGAAGGATTTTGTTAAAGTGATGTCTCAGAAAATGAAATGAATATAGGGCAAAGTCTTAAAATGTAAAACTCTAGAAGATTCAGAGAGCCGTCTCCACAAAGCCAGGAGCAAATGAATCAGAAAGCTGGCTTTTGCAAGAGCATTAGAGGATTGTACATGTATGAGCTTAGAAAGCATTTAGAGCAGCCCAGTGCAGAGATAAGCCAATGGTTGATATGTGAATCTAGTCAAGGCTCTAGGAGACAGATGTGTGTCTTAATCTGCAATAGTAAGTATGGAAAGGGAAGCAATCAAAACCCTGGCAAATGATAAACACTGTCTCACCCTTCCAAGTCAGCATTTCTATGAGCAAGAACTGCTCAGAAGAACCAATAACTAGGAACAACAGCACAAAGAGAAACTAAAGTTCCAGCCAGCACTAATTCTTGCATCAAAATGCCTTTCCCTAAGCCCTTGGCACCATAGGCAGATGAAATTCTCATAAGTACTCCCTGAAATTATTCACTTTTGATATGATTGTAATAGGATATGAAATATCATTGAAACAAGGTTTATTTATAGCTTCTCCTTAAACGATTGGATGACGTATTCCTGGAGAGGAGACGTAAGAGAACCTTAATAAAACAGAGTGAGACTTATTTTGAATTGAAGTCCATAATTTGTACATATTTGCCCATCCCAAACCACTTCTTTAAGTGAGTTGTGGGTGTATAAGAAGCCTTGTGACTTTAAGTAACTGATTTAAATTTATTTTACAGTTAATGAGTTGTTAGGGCAATGCTGAGGTCACTTGTACTGCTCTTTTTTTAAACAAGTTAGGGTATTTACTATTCATCAAACAAAATTCTTCTGTTTATAAACTGTTTTAGTTCATCTGGGATAAACTGAACAGGATCCACCTGCTGTTTTCAGGAATCATTCATTTCTGTTTTAATCTACTATATGTTTTAGAGAGTTTGACTGTCTGTCTGTTTGTTCAAGAGCTAACTGTAAAAGCTAGGACCACCAAATTCGGTATGCAGCTTCCTCTTATCCTTAAAGCAATATACAGGTTTGATTGTGCCAGGCAAATGGAATGTGTCTGGAATAGGATTGCTTCTCATAAAACCATACAGAAAAGAGACAGAATCACCAGGCTGGTGAAAAGGACTGGCTGGGGACATGCTCCCCCGAGCCTTCCACCTCCAGGTGCCCTTTATAGAGGGCAGGAGGCCTGAAGCTTTCTGTCCCCCGTCTCCAAATTTGTATGGGGATGTTTCTGGCTATTCCCCCTTCACCACTGTCAGGGAGTGAGTGGAAATTGTACAAACTTAATTGAGTTAAGGATCCTAAGCAACACCAGATAAGTGTGCTAGCTTAGAAGGCATATGTGCTGATAGCTCTGCACAAGAAAGTTACAATGGAAAGCATTGCAGATCAGTTAACACATTTATTTACTTTCTTTTTCCTTATTAAATACATGATTTATAGATAGAGATTTTAGAGTGCGTCTGTCTGTGTGTTTGTAATTCATTTCTTCAAGAATTCCTCTTAAACGATAAGAGCTAGAACCCCAAAATTTGGTAGGCAGCTTCCTCTTCTCCTAACTTAAAGTACAGTTGTGGTTGGGTTGTGCCAGGAGAACTGGAAGCCCCAGGAAAAGGATAGTTTTCCATTACATGAAAAGGGAGTAGCTGCTTTCGGAGGGATGTGATATGAGAGTCACCGCTGGGGGGCAATGAGCCTACAGGGAGAGCTATCCTGCAGAGTGTCCACTGGGGACAAGCCATACCACCAAGGGGGTGGCCAGCATGGCTGGTTGTCCGCCATCTTGCTCGCCAGCACACAACACATCGAGTAAGTAGCCCCCTTGCCCCAAACCTTTTCCTCCCTCCCAGCCCTTGGCTGCAGCACCAGGGGGAGGGAGAGAACAAACCCTGGGTAAGCTGAGGGAGTAGCCTGTGGGGGGAGAGAACAGGCCCTGGGCAGGCTGAGTGGCCTTGGAGGAAAAGAGGTAAAGAACAGGCCCTGTGGGGGTGGCAGGGGTGCCCCTGTCCCCCAGCCTCCTGCACCCCCATCCCCACATTCCCAAGGCCCTCCCTGAAGGACCTGGGCAACCCCAGGTAAGTCTGCTAGTAGGCTATAATCTTGAACTTCTGCTTGTTTGAAGTTGTGGTGTCCCAAAGGCAGGGTAAGAACCACTTGTGTCTAAAACAGAGTAGTCATACGCCTGGATTGGTTTGCAGAGAAACAGTTACTATGAATTCGCCTACTCAGCCTTTTTTATCTTGACTAATTCTAGTAATTGTAGGGATACATTTAATTGACACTCTACACCTAAAGCACCCTTTACTCACTCCCTCCACTTCAAGCCTCTATTAGTACACAAATATTAGGAATACAGAAATGAAAAACTAAGGTTACATGAATAATTAACTTTAACACTCAGTTTACTCAGTGAAACCATTAAGAGAACATTGTCAATGAACTGTGCCCAAATAACCTTAACTCTGTTCCTGGGCTCAATCCAAACTTCAAACAGAAATTTGCATTACTGGATAGAGATGTGTACTATATATGAAAAATACTTTACAAGAAAATGTAAGTTCCACAGCAAGTACTCAAAAGTTAGGAAATGCCACAATTATGGGTGCTTGTGTAACCCACCCACCTTCTGGGTGTGGTTCACTGTCCCATCTAGTGGCACTAACACTACTTACAGAGAGAATAATGAGTCTTCTCCAAAGCCTGAGCTGAGTGGCAGCTGGCTTTTGGCTCACACACTAAGCAACAGAGGTTCCCAGGTTTGGTTCTGCCTGTCAGCCTTACACTAGTGTATAAATTGATTTAACAAAATATAGAGAGGCAGTAGTAGCAAGCAGAAGTTTTGGAAACAAATGGTTACATATAAATACATAATATTCTAGAGCAGGGGTGGAGAACCTCTGGTCCACCACTTAATTTAATCCAGCCCATGGCATATCTCTGTGCTGCAGGCCAAAAGCCCTGGCATGTCCCTTGTGGCAGTAGGTACAAGGTAGATCAGGGCAGATCTGCATGCTGCTCCATGCCCAAGATCTGGTGCCACAGCTCCCATTGGTTGCAGTTTCTGGCCAATAGGAGCTGCAGGGGGAACACCTGCAGGGGTGAGAGATGTGCACCATATAGAGCTGCCTGGCCCTTCTACCAAGGGGTTGGACTTGGCAGCCACTTCTGGGAGCAGCATGGTCCAAGGGCAGGCAGGGAGCTTGCCGTAGCCCCACTGTGCTGCTGACTACGAACTACCAGGTCAGAGCCTGCACCCCAAATCCCTTGCCCCAGATTGGAACCTCCTCCTGCATCCCAGCTTCTTCCCATAGCCTGCACCCTGACCTCAAATCCCCTGCCCCAGTTAGGAATCCCCCTAACTCCCTGCCAGACCTTGCACCCACACTCCAACCCCTGTCCTGAGCCCACTCCCATATTCCAAATGCCTTAGCCTCAGGCTATAGCCCCTTCCTGAGCCCCCCATGTCTCTAACCTCCTGCCCTGAAGTACCTGAGCAATGCCAGGTGAGTCTTCTAATCTAGTCTCTTATAAACAAAAGTATCATATAATGTTCTTGTAAAACAGTGTATCATTGCCTGTCAGAAGTTGTTATACGATTTATTTCACATTATGGAGGCCCACACAGCTGTGTATGTAAATACAGTTAAAATGTATCCCGGCATAGCTTCAAAACAGCCAGAGTGCACTGGCTGCTGGCCCTGCACCTGGGGACTGTAGAATAGTTAACTAACCAATAAAAATTCATGAGGTTAATCAACTAATCAATTAACCATTATTTAACGTCCCTACTCCGTAATCCAGTGTTGGCCAATCATAAATTGTGTCAGTGTTGTGCACCACTTAGTGAAAGCTGGTCAGCAACCTGCAATAGCTGTTCTGCTGTGTTATTAGCCATGATCTCAAAGACACTGTGCCCCTAAAAATTTGTATTGTGTTGGTCTTAAAAATCTGGTAAGAGGTTTTAACAAGATTGTAAAAGGAGAATCACAAGTACTTGTAAGAGTAAGATTGTGTATATATTGTAGACTATTACTGTTACAGTAATAGTATAGACCAGATTTTTGAACACCTGGGTGGTAATGTTAACAAATACCACTTAACATATACATACATTCCTTTCTGTTCTAATTGCAATAAAGTTTGATAATAATAGAAATTCTGGCCTTCCATGCTGAAAGAGAGACTTCTTGGACTGACCACCCTCTCAATAGAACATTAAATAGCTTCAAAACTTTGTGTTAAACAACTTATTGCCCAATTTTCAAAGCAAAAGCACGAAAAGCAGAGCACTCAGTGTTTACACAAATCGATGGCCCGGTGCAAATGGGTTACAACTCCAAAACAGACTTCATTTCATTCAAGGAATAAAGATTTTCATAACTTCCCAAACCCCAGTTCCTTTGGAAGGGAGACAGTAGCAGCTTGAATTGCAACTGTTTATAGCGCTGACCAGAAACTCTTGGGTACAACTCAAAATGGTTAAAACTTTGAAGTGTCAGCGACTAGGCAGTTTATTCTGTACAATATAATTGTGTTAGGATTAATAGAAAGTAGAAAAAAAATCAACAAAATATGTTTCTTTTTATATTCATTTTGAATGCCAAGTAAATAGAGGTAAAATTTTATTCTAGACACCTCCTTTTTCTCTGTATTGAGCTGGTGGAGGAGGACAAAGGCATAGTTTGCCTAGGGTGCCAAAAATCCTTAGGCTAGTCCTGACCTCAGGCCCTGCCTTTCAAGGCGACAGCTGCTTTCTAGCATCCAGTTAAAGTCACTCGGCCTGGGCCTCCTTGTGTCCTGCCTCCTTCCCACAAAGCAACTGTCAGCCACTGATGTGGAAGTGTCAAGCTGGGAACGCAGGGGTAAAGCAGGTGCTGGTGTGTTAGAGCACTGGCATCTGAGCACAGGGGTGATTTGCAGCCCTCTGTGCTGGGGTGGGGTGGAGAGGCAGGAGCAGCTCTGTGTTGGTGGGTGCTGCTGTCAAAAGCACACAGAGGCTGCTCTCTAGTTAGCTGCTGAGGAAGCAACTCTCTTTGCCCTTTATAATGCTGTGATGACCATAGCGTCTGGAATGTCTGTCAGAGGCCAGCCTGTCTGCTGGCCCTTCTTGCTCTGCGGCGTTAGTCCTGTTTTAGCTTGGACGAAGTGACGACTCTGTTGGCAGATAGCCCCAGGCCCAAGGCGTTCTAAAATGACAGGCTCCCCTTTCCCTGGCTCAGACACACTGCTGCACCAATCAGCAGGGTAAAAAGAAAAGAAAACAAGTCCTCTGGGAAAGCAATATATGGCCATGTGTAACAGAATGGCCAGCTCACAGCCTGTGGGCCAGCATGCCTGGGTCTGCTACTGAGTCACGCCTTGGTCAGGTGCTAAAACCCTGCCTCGGGTTTTAGGTAGTTACTGCTGAGTCATGCTAGCAGGTAAGTCAGCTAACTTCGACAGGGTGGAAAGAGACAGATGTGCCTCCTAGGGTCAAAGGAAACCAAGCAGCGAGGACAGAAGAAGCCTGAAACGAAAAGCTCTAGGAAAAGCTGAGATCAGGTGGGGAAGTAAGCCGCGTTTTATGGAGGTACTAGAAGATTTTACCTAGCGTTGCTCGAATCTTAACTCAATTAATTTTTGTTTTTGTCCACGTAAATCATTGCTCTGACGCAGGGGCCTAGACTAGCTGCCAGCAACTGGCGCCCTAGACGAACCATGCAATCAGCTCCCCTACCTCCAAACCCCTCAATGATATTGCGCCACCATTTGGCGCCCCATTTAACTTGGCGCACTAGGCGACCGCCTAGTTCGACTATATGGATGGGCCGCCCCTGCTCTGAGGTGGGACTGGGAATGAGGGCTTCAGTAGGCAGGGTGCCCCGAGAAGAGAGGATAACCCCAGCCCTCTCTCACCACAACCAGGGCCGACCTTAGGCCGATTCGCCCAATTCCCCTGAATGGGGCCCCACGCTCTGAACCCGGAAGTGTGTCAGGCGCCATGGGCGGCGAGTAAATATTCAGAGCCGGGGGCCCTGCTCCAGCAATATGTGGAGCTGGGTCTCTCTCTGGCTCTGCCTGGAGCGGTCCCCGGCCCCCACCTGCCGGCCCCCCCGTGCGTTCTCCCACCTCGGCCCCATCCCGTCCCTGCCATGCGCAGCTCTCAGTGTGGCTCCCCCTCGCTGGCTGCTGCTGCTGCTGCCATGCACAGCGTTTGCAAGTGAGTGGGGAGGATGCCCAGGCGTGACGTGACGTCATGGCCCGGGACTTTAAAACTCCTCGGCGCCGCGTTGCGCCGTGTGGCCTAGCTCCGGGTTCGGAGTCCGGGGCCCGAGCGCAGACTCCGGCCCTGCAAAGTGGAAGGCAGAAGGTAGGGGAGAGGGAAAACTAGGGGAGGGGGTGGGAGAGGAAGGCGTGTGTGGAGGGGAGGGGTGGGAGAGGAAGGGGCTTGTGCTGGGGAGGGAGGGAGAGGAAGGGGTTTGTGGGGACGGGGAGAGGAGTGGGTGGGAGAGGAAGGGGCTTGTGCGGAGGGGGAAGAAAGAGGAAGGCACCAAGAGACAGGGTGGAGGAGAGACAAATGCCAGGGGGGCAAGTGCAGACAATGAGGAAAAGGGCGGGAGGAGGTGTCAGTGGGAGGGGGACAGGGTGATGCTGGGAGAGGAGAGGAGAGGAGAGGAGAGGGAAGGGCATTGGGGGCTAGAGGGGGAAGGGGGAGGTGCTGGGAGAAGGCTTGAAAGAAGGGGTGGGCATGAGAAAGGCGGGTATGGAGCAAGTCATGTGAGGGCACAGAGGGGCAGGAGGGGAACGGGGCAGAGGGTGGTGAGGGGGTGGGTATCAGGGAAAAAGAGGGCAAAGGGGACAGGGGCAGTAAGGGAAGGGGGAGGCACCAGGAGGGTGAAGGGGTAAGGGAAGGTGCAGGTGCCAGGGGATTCTGGGGTGAAGCAGAAGGGCAGACATCTGCAGGGGAGGGACCAGGACCAGAGGAGAGAGGCAGGGCAGGTGTGTAGAGGAGGTGTTAGAAGAGGGGATGAGGAGGGTAGCTCACATGATCAGAGTGGGGCTACTGGAGGAGTGGGCACAAGGGAGGCGAAGGGCTGGTGGAGGGGGGCAGGTCGCAGGAGGGCTGAGGGCAGTGAGAAGGGCAGGAGTCAGGACAGCAGAGGAGGGTGAGGAGTTGGGGGGCAGCAGGCACCAGGGGAGCTGATGGAGCAAGGGGAGGAGACATGGCAGCAGAGAGAAAAGGTAAAGGTTTATAAAATATTTATTAATAACCTCGGTGCCACAGTGGCACATCCAAAGAAGCCACATGAACTCAGTACTGGTGCACAACACAAAATCCATTCTGCTCATGGGAGGAAACTCTTAGGCTATGTCTACACTGGCGGCTTCTTGTGCAAGAACATCTTGCACAAGGGTTCTTGTGCAAGAAGTCTTGCGCAAGAACACGTCCACACTGCCATGTGCGAGCTGTGCTTTTGCGCAAGAGCATCCATGGCAGTGTGGACGCTCTCTTGAGCAAGAAAGCTCCAATGGCCATTTTAGCCACAGGGGTTTCTTGCGCAAGAAATCCCTGCTGAGCATCCACACTGCCCTCGTGTGCAAGAGAGCTTACACCTGTTGCGCAAGAGCTACGCTCTTTTCTAAGACACCCTCTCTTACCGCGCCATACTGTAAATTTTCTTGCGCAAGAGCAGGTGGGCAGTGTGGCTACTCTGTGGGTTCTTGCACAAGAACGGCTGTACTTGCACGAGAAGCCGCGAGTGTAGACATAGCCTTAGAGGGAACACTTCCCCCAGCCTCTCTGCCCCCGAGTTAATGTCACACACATTGGGTTAATGCAATTGCAGGATAGTTGCATGAGGGGGGTTTGGTGGGGGCCAAACTAATCCCTGTTGGTAGGAGGATGGTGGGAAAAGTCCTTCAGGAGGGGTGACATGACATACTTCTGGTCATATGTCCATCTTGCCCCGAGTGTGTTACCTCCAGAGGCCTGGTTAACGGGGGTCAGAGGGTGTGGCTAATGGGGGTCGGGGCATGGTTAATGTGGGTCAGGGGGTGTGGCTAATGGGGGTTGGGGTGTGGTTAACGGGGGTCAGGGGTGTGGCTAATGGGGCACCACCAAAAATTATACAAATCTGCCGCCCCTGCTGGCCCTGGAGGAGGAGTCTGTTGGCTGCCTGTGCCACAAAAGTTTGAGTTTAGCGCAGGGTTTTCCTGCGCCGTGGGAGGGTGTGCGTGTGTGTGTTGGCGGGGAATTTTTTGTGCTTTTTTTTTTTTTTTCCAAAAAAAATTCCCGGGGCCCCCCGTTGAAACTTTTGTGTGCTTTTTTTTTTTTGCTCAACCAAAATTGCTGCGGGGCCCTGTCAAAATTGTTCGAATTGGGCCCTGCACTTCCTAAAGCTGGCCCTGACCGCAACAACTTGGGGGTAGGTGAGAAGCGCCTCTCCAAGGCTGTTGCTGCTCCAGCGGGCACAGCTGGGGAATGGGCGCGTGTCCCCGGCTGGGGCAGGCCCAGGTTCATCTGCCCCCTGCGCTCCGCAGCCAGATTGAGGAATGGAGCAAACTGGGCACTTTCCCCTTGCTCCCTGATGAAGAGGAATAGCCTGCAATGTCCCCGTACGAATCGGTCGGGGTGGGGGGGAGCTTCAGCCCTCCTTGCCCTCCCTAAAGGGTGCCTGGAGGGTGGGAGGCTCAGGGCTGGGGCAGTCCCTGACAGGGAGGGCGCACTCCCAGCCATCCCCTTTCACCTGCCTGTTGATTCTGTCTCTTTTCTGTATGGTTTTATACGTCCTTATATGAATCCAGGCTTTGGCGGTCGTAGCTCTTACCAATTAGGAGGAGTTCTTGAACAGACAAACTCTCTCAAATATATAGGAGATGAATAAAGCCCAGATCTTAAAAGGGTGAGCTGGACAATAACGCAGGGTAGGATCCCATCGCATTCACACCTGGCAGTGTGCAGTCCTGGGAAATGACAGCTAAACAAGTGTGATGTTGTGGCCAAAAGGGCCAATGCAGTCTGGAGATGAATAAACAAAGCTGGGAGGGTGGAAGGAAGCCAAGTCTTCGGTGCAGGTCTTGCTGGAAGAGCATTTGTAGAGCTGTGAGGAAGAGGGTGATGGAGCCTAGGACTGGGATAATGGAAGAGTTGAACGCCAGGGCTGAGGATACTGGCAAAGCTGTTGGCAGGCCAAGGCCTGGAGCAGCAGTTATGCGCCTGTAGGAAGCAGTAATTGAACTGGTAGAGGAAAGACACCACTTGGGAAGTATCCTGACCTGACCCTGCCTCTGAACATGTTGGTAGTGACTCTCCTTTTTCACAGTCTCTGAGAGAATCCTGGAAGTTAGCCAGGGCTCTGCTCACACCGCTCGCTGTTAGCCTCTTTCCTGGGAATGGAGCTAGAGACAAGAAACTCTGGCATTTGTTTTGCAGGACCCGTGGCTCCGGAGCAAGTGTGCAGACAGGCCTGGAACCACTGTGAGAAGGTGTCCCTATGGGTGTCAAGACACTGCCTCCTTGTCTTCTGACTCCTGGCAGTGCTGGCTAGTTCCAGGCCACCTGCACTTGCAGCTCCTGATGATTTGCTTGTGTTTCTCCTTTTTTATTTATCCCAGGAGCAGCCCCTTTGGATTCTTGGCCCCTCTAGCTTGGTATGGCTGGATATCTATCTATACCAGCTCAATAGGCAGCTAGAAGCCAAGATGTCTCCAGAAGCCCAGGGAAATGTTTCCCAACTCTGTTAAATCCATAACCTGATGACTGAAATAATTGTAAAGTACTCCTGTGGACGCTGTTCTCAATCCTGAAGCTTGAATAAAGCGGTTAAAAATCTAAACAGCCACGGTTTATGATACAAACTAGTGGACTAGTTTCTTCCTTTTTACCCCAGTAAAGGAGTTCATACAGGGACTGATTGCTAAGGGCACATCTACACAGCAGGGCTAAAGCTGAAATAAGCTATGCAACATGAGCGATGTCAATTGCGTAGCTTAAGTTGAAATAGCGTATTTTGGCTTTTGGCACTGTCTACACAGCAGGAAGTCTGAGAAAAAGCACTCTTCCTCTGACTTCCCTTGCTCCTCATAAAATGAGGGTTACAGGAGTTGGAGTAAGAAGTCCTCCAGCTCGACATTATTATGACATTATGTTGAAATAACTGCTTGTAGTGTAGACGCAGACTATGTTATTTTGGAATAATATCAGTTATTCCGAAATAACACTGCTGTGTAGATGTACCCTTATACCCCATCACAATCCTCTGGGACGGAATATTTTTATCAGAGTAGAGACCACTAATAGGACTTCTGATTGGGGTAGTGGTTAGGGATGTAAGTGACTAATCGACTACCGATAAGTAAATGCTTATTATGTAGTTGAGTAGTGACTCGACTAGTCACTTCCCCCCTCCGTTGCTTTCTCTATCAGAGAGAGGCAGCAAGGGGGGGGAGCAGGAACCAGTGCTGAGGGGAGCAGGCTTAAAAGCCACTTCCTGCCAGCACTGTCTGTGGGGGCAGGGGAGGCAGAGGTGTTCCTGGACCAGGCGTGATATGGGACAGCTGATTCCGGCTCGCACCTGGTCCCCCTGCTATGCCTCTGCCTTTTAATTGTATTAAGAGCCTAGTGGCTCTTAATACATTTAAAAGACAGAGCCACAGCGGGGTTAGCTCCTGAGGCCGGGAGCGAACCCTGTTGCAACTCTGCAGTTTCCTCCCTTATCGACTAATCGAGTAGTCAATTGAAATTCCATCGACTACTCGATTAGCTGATTACACACAATTTATCATCCCTAGTAGTGGTGGCAGGGTTTATGAACTTACTAGACTATATCAGCAATAGATGAAGACTGATATAGACAGGATTAAATTAATTCCTCAAAACCTACATTGACAGTGTATTACAGGCCAAAAGAACCTTGTCACCATCCTCCCCTAATAGTGTCAAATCCCATCCCAAGGAGCTACCCATGGTGGTAAACCATTTCATCGCTCCTGGGTGCCTAAAATCTGCATTAAAGCTGAGCACCAAGCACTGCAAAGAATCACATCTTGCTGTGATGAAAAGATCACACCCATTCAGTAAGCCTTCTCAAACAGCCTGGCTCTGCCCCACCCGTATCCACTAACCAGCAGCTTGCCTGCATTCCCAGGGTTCAGTACATTCACGCACCACACAGTTCTTGACCCAAGACACATGAATGTGACCCATGCCCGTCCTGGCATGGTGAATCATGAGCAGCTGGTGTCATTCTTGACCGGACTAGCCAAACCTTATTCAGGGAAGGACTCTGCCCTTCCTCCTTCAAACATGCAATAGTCCAACCAGCACTAAAGTAACCCAGCTTGGATATACTAGTTCTGTCTGTGACAGATATTATATCCACGTGCATTATGGTTGGGACAGTGTTCCCTCTAAACTTTGTCATCCATGTGCAAATTTTTCCATTCATGTGAGGAATAAATTTCCCAGTATAGAAAGAAAATACTTAGCTGTGGGCGCTCTGCATTTGAATCTCTCCTGAGTGGCTGCACAAGTGCACGGTTTACAAGGACTATTGCATTAACTTTATGAATGTCAGACAGGTGAGGTCCCACAGGACTGGAGAAGGACAAACACAGCTCCTGTTTTTAAAAGGGGGAACAAAGAAGATCTGAGGAATCATAGATAAGTCGGCCTAACTGTACTACCTAGAAATATACTTGAACAAGTTATTAAATAACCAATTTGTAGGCACCCATAGGGCAACAGAGCTATAATGAGTAGCCAACATGGATTTATTTAGAATAAATCATGCCAAACCAACCTAATGTCCTTCTTTGGCAGGGTTATTGGCCTTGTGGATAGCTTTAGACATGATTTTTTTTTCATTTTTAGCAAGGCTTTTGATATAGTCCTACATGGCATCTTCACAGGCAAACTAGGGAAAAGTGTCTAGATGAAATTTCTATAAGATGGGTGCAAAACTGGTTGAAAGACTGTATTCAGAGAGCAGTCCTCGATGGTTCACTGTCAAACTGGGAATACTCATCTAGTGGAGTCCCAAGGGGGTATGTCTCGGATCCAGAACTTTTCAATATTTTCGTTAATGACTTGTTAACCAAGTTTGCAAATCCTTACAGAAGGGTCTGAAAGCCGTTGCAACCTATCAGAGATCCTGATGTGGAAGATGGGAATCCTTTGGGAAAAGCAACATGCCTCTAGGTCAGCGGTCTCAAACTTTTTGGCCTGCGGTCCATCCCGCTCGATGCAAACCTTTGAGAACCACTGCTGTAAGACCAGGGTGGCCAAACTTACTGGCCCTCCTAGTCACATATGGCAATCTTCAGAAGTTTGAGAGCAAGGGCACACCTGCTTGGAACCAAGGCTCAGGGCTTCAGCCCCACTCTTGCCAAAGCCTGCAGCCCCAGCAGGTGTTCGCTAGGGTTGCCAGGTGTCCGGTATTGACCCGGACAGTCCGGTATTTTTGCCTCCTGTCCGGTAAAAAAAATTCAGAAAATACCGGACACCTAAAATGCCCGGTATTTTCTGATATTTTCCTGGCCAGGAAGTGAAAATACCGGGTGCTTACCTGGTTTTGCAGGGGTGCTGTCTGGCCCAGCGCAGGGAGACCAGACGGCTGCCGGCAGCCTTAGGGCCAAAAACCTCAAAAGTGTTTCTTAAAGGGGCCACACTGGTTTTTTTATTTTTTTAATTTTAAATTTTTTTTGCTTAACAACTCTTGGGGTCTTTTTTTGGGGGGGGGGGGTGTTCAGTATTTTTGGTTAAGCCATCTGGCAACCCTAGTGCAGGGCTGAAGCCCTGAGACAATCCCTTTCCACTGAACAGAAGCTCTTACCCCACCACCCCACTTCAAGACAGAGGTCCGGAGTTCCCTGCTTCACAGTCAGGCAGAGAATGGGGAGCGGGGCTTGTAAGCCTTACTTTAACAGTAAAAGAACCACATGTCTGGCCACCCTGCGCTAGACCCTGGATTGTTTTATTATATTTTCTTTGCATTGCCTTTGTCCTTAATGTACTTGGTGTTGAAAGAGCTATTTGGTCATTGGTTACCCAGAGCATACACTGTTCATAGCTCTTGAAAAGAAAGCAAAGTGAAGGGGATAGACATTAGGCCTGCTGGGAATAGCCCCACTCTGTTTTAGGGGAGCTGCACCCTCGTATGCCAGTCATAGAGCTAAAACTGCAATAGTGGCATTGATGACTGAGCTCCTGGCATGGGGTAGAAATCCATTCTTACCCTCCTCCACTGCTCTGCAGCCTTCAGCACCCCCACTGTACCAGGAGTTCCCGCCCCGGTAGTGATGGGGAGAGCATAGCGCACACTGTGGGAATGTACGAGGGTGAGGATAATATTTCAGCAAAAGAAACTTGTTTGTCTCAGATTAAACTTCCATGAGCTGGTGGGTGGAGGCTAAGAAAGAGCAGCAGTGCCTCTGAACCACATGCTGGCTCCAAATTGCTCCTTTGGGAGGTGCCGAAAGGCCTGTAGACTCATCTCTTTTATTTCTGTTCCTGGACAATTTCTTTGCCTGGTTTGCTGGGTTGGAGCATCTGGAAATAATCTGCAATTGTTGAATTGCTCTGGTAGAAAGGAGCTTTGAGAATGATCCGTCTGTAGCCCTCTGCAACAGCAGCTAGTAGCCGAGCCTGTACTGTGCACACACCATGATGACCAATGCGGGACTGTGGAGAGACAGTCATTCTCTGCAGGACTTTCCTGGACGCAGCACTCTCAGACTATTCACTGATTTCCCTGTTGATATGGGTGTGAGTAGGAATGTGGTGGGGTGGGTGTGGTGCAGATGACTTAATTCTTCCATGGGGGCAGCCCCCACACTGCTTCTTTCTCAACTGCATTTGTAATGCAGATCGTTAAGGTGAAAAGCAGGAAGCAGTAAGGCTGTAAACAAGGCAGCTGTTCTGAAGGTGGGGTGGGAGAAGTCCAGAATAAAAATGGTATGCATTTAGAACAAGAGGAAAAAATAACAGTGCAGGAAAACTGGGAGCAGAGGGTGGACTTATGTATTGCCAGCATATGGAGAATGGAGAAATTAAGTGCCAAGAAATGGTGGGAGGAAAAACAAGGGCCCCAGAAAATGAAGGGCTGAGGGGTGGATAATAAGTTTGTAGGTAAGAGGGACGGGAGAATTGGAAATATGGTAACTATGGCAGTGGTTTTCAAACTACAGGTCACGACACAATACTGGGTCGTGGCAAGCACAGAGTCTCATTGCTGTAGTGGGGTCAGGTGATCAGTGGGGATGCTAAGGCAGGCTACCTGCTTGTCCTGGTGCCACAAACTGGGTGCACCCCAGAAGCAGCGGACCACAGACCTGGCTCCTAGGTGTGTGTGGGGGGGAGTGGAGAGCGCACAGTGTTCTGCACACTTCCCCTGCTCCGAGCACTAGCTCCGCACTCCCATTGGCTGGGAACCTGCTGCTGGCTGCTTCTGGGGTGCAGCATGGTCTGCAGTTCCAGGAGAGGCAGGAAGCTGCCTTAGCACCCCCCACCCCCTGCTGCACGAGCTGCTCGAGGTAAGCTCCTCCTGCAAGAGCACTGATACCCCCAAAGCTGGAGTTCCCTCCTACACCCCAATGCCCTCACCCTCAGCTCCACTACAGAGACCACACTCTAGTCAAATTATGTTGGGCTGAGGGCATCAACGCTTTTCTTCAACTGGGTCATGAGAAAAAAGTTCGAAAACCCATGAACTGTGGAGCACAGTGTATGAGAAGGACATAGCTGCCAACCATTGTGCTGCCATGTGACATCCATTCACATTACCAAATGGAATAATAGTAAATGTACATTTTAAAAACTGTTGTGGATTTCTTACAGGTGAAAGGCAGCCCTGGTGAATGAAGCCTTCAGTTTATCTGCAGAGCAGCCGGAGGGTGAGCTTTCCCCACTCACTACCCTGCCAGCTTCAGTAATGAGATTAACAGTCAGTCTGTGGCCTTTGTAGTTCTTGGTCTCTCTGCCAGTTAGTGCAGAGTGTTGGGGAAGGGTGTGATGGGTTGGATCACAGAAGCCCCCTTGGGGTTGTCAGCTAGTGTGCCCCGCCTGCTAGCCCTCTGGGGCGCTCCACCCTGTTCCGATGGTCCAGAAGTTCTAGTTTCCCCCAGCCAAGGCACAGAGTTGGAGTAACAGACCTCTAGGAGAGCAACACAGACTCTGGACCAGCTCAGCTCTGGGAAGGCTCAGCTAAAAGGCCATTGACAGCACCTAGGAACACAGCCTGCATAGAGCACCAAAACTCCAAATAAATCCATCTTATTCTGTATCCAAGTTTTATACAGAGAAAGCTCATAAATTTGCCCCCTTTATCAATGAAAGAGAGAGATAGATGCACAGTGGTTGCTGACTCCCAGGTAACAATTATTTACACGAGGCTTGATAATAAACAAAAGTGTTTTTATTAAGTATAAAAAGTAGGATTGAAGTAATTGCAAGTGAAAACAGACAGATGGAAGTAAGTTACTCAGCCAAAATAAAACACATCAGCTAATCCTAATACACTAAGAAACTGGTTACATTGAAATTCTTAACCCTAATCATCTCTTTCACAGCAAGCTAGCCTCCTAGCTTGGGCCCAATTCTTCCCCCTGTTCTGTCTTAGATGTTTCCATCAGGCATTTTGAGTGGTAAGTGCCATTCTACTGGCAAATGGCCACACCTATTGTTTGGTTTCCCCCTTTATATTCATTTTGTCCAAGGCAGGAATTTGATGTTCATTACATTTAATTCTGACCTCTTCTAAGATCACACAAGCAGCATCTCCCCCCATGCCATGCAACCTCTTTCATACAAACCTTGTGTGTCTCATCCTATGCTGTAAAAGGCAGCTCCCATTAATCCAAACGCAATCCCTAAATATGCAACCGTGAAACAGACACAACATCCACATTCATCTCTACGTCTAATGTTTTGCAATATCAGATGATTTCATCAGTTTTCCCAAGAGCCTCACACTCATTTGCATATATTTCTTTTTCTTCTACCACCAGTGAGATTTGAACCCAAGCTGTTTGGGGCGGGGGGAGATGGAAGAAAGATTAGTTTTGATGAGGAGCACCCAAGCCAGTTTCAACATGCGCGTTATTTCCGGGTTACATAGCTATTTGTGAACTAGCACTGTCCTCAGGATTGCCGGCTTTCTCCCACGGGACAGACCAGATGCCATTTGTCTCCACTGTTTCTGGAAGAATTTTTATTGTGGGGGTGCTGAGAGCCACTGAACCAAACTGTAAAGCCTTGTATATATTGGAAAGCAGGGGGGCTGCAACACCCCCCCCATGCCCATTCCCCCACAATGCTAATTCCAGATTTATGGCATTGTCTAAAATGCTTTGTGTTTTCATTCCTGGGTTTTTTCTTTAGCTCTGTGAGCAGAACAAGGTCTAATGCAGGGGTGGGTAAATACCAGTCTGTGGGCCAGATCTGGTCAGCCAGGGTTAGTCCCTGGTGGGCCCCACCACTACCGTATTGACTTGCACCTCCACAGGTATGGGGGATTGCAGCTCCCATTGGCTGCGGATCCCTGTTTCCAGCCAATGGAAGCTGCAATTGCTGGTACCTTTTGCCCACTCCGGTCTAATGGGTAGCTACAGGACCAACAAGGGTAACAACGTACCCCACAAGTTGTCCACAGGGAATAATCTAGGTCTCTTACATCAAGAGACAGCAGCAGGATTTGTTAAAGGAGTGAATAACAGCTGCTCCCCCCAAATCAAGGGAAGAGGCTTGGGTTAATCCGAAGTGCACCAGGAAACAAGATGCAATTCTTCAGTGAGCTCAGTGCCCCTTCTCCAAAGCCCTAGGGCACTGGCGAGGTACAGCTGGTACACTGGGCAGATCTCTAGGGCACAGGGTGGTGAAATAATACTGGGCACAGGGAAGAGGGGAAGGTCTAGGTTGGATATTAGGAAAATCTATTTCCCTTAGAGGGTGGTGAAGCTCTGGAATGGGGTCCCTAGGATGGGGGTGGAATCTCCATCTCGAGAGGTTTTAAGTCCCGTCTTGAAAAAGCCCTGGCTGGGACGATTTAGTTGGGGTTGGTCCTGCTTTTAGCAGGGGGTTGAACTCAATCTGAAGTCTCTTGCAATCCTGGGATTCTAAGAGGAGAAGGGCGCATGGGGACTATTGAGGCTTGCCCGCACGATGACAGCTACTCAGTGAAGGAGTGAAGCTGAAGTGGAGCAGTTACTCCGGATTGGAATGAGCGCAGGTGTGGATTGTCCCGTATGGGGAACGGGCGACTCGTGGCCGGCTGGAGGGGCTGAGCTGGGGGGGGCGGGGGTAGCAGCATTCCTGCGCCGTGACTCAGAACCGCGACGGGCGGGAGCCCCCCCCGTCCGAGGGAAGGGCCCGGGGATGCGCAGCTCCTCGGCCGGGTGCCGTGCGCGGCGCGGCTCGCAGCGCCCATTTGCATGCTCGGGCTGTGAATGGCGTGGCCGGCCGGCCGGCCCCTGGCGCGGGGGCGGAGTTTGCGCTGCCTGCTCCGGGCGAGCACGGGAGCGGGGGCCCCGTAGCCGCAGCGGGGCGGCCCGTCGCTGGATCTGTCGCTCGCTGCCGGGCGGGCCCCGCGCCGCGCCGGCTGCCCGGTGAGTCTGGCTGCCCGGGCTGGGGAGCGCCCCGGGGCGCTGGGAAGGGGCAGGAGGGGCGCGGCCCCGGGCCGGCCGCTGGGCCCAGCCTGGGAGCGGCGCCTCGGCAGCCCCGGTGCCAGCTGCGCCGGGCTCGGTGCTGCCCCGAGGATCCGCCTCAGCCCGGCTCCGCCAGGGCTCGCCACCGCCGCCCCTCGGCCTGGCGCGCACGTGAGCTGGGGCGCTGCCGCCGGCCACCTGCCGGCAGGGCGGCCCGAGGCGGCGCCGCGCCCCGCCCGGAGCCCCCGGCTGGCGGCTGCTGGCCGGCCCCGCGCCCTGGGTGGGGCGGGCGCCCTGCGGACTCAGCCCCAGCTCGGCCTGGCCTGGAGGCGCCGGGGTCGCTGCGGGGCTGGGCGCTCGGGTCCGCGGGGGGCGTCTGCTGCCCGGGCGGGTGAGTAGCCGCAGACGCCGGACTCCGAGCCGAGTTACTGCCGCCAAAGCGCAGCTGCTCCCTCGGAGCCCGGAGGCTGCTGCGCCCACCGCCCTCGGCAGCCCCACACCCGGGAAACAGCCCGGGCCGGGCCCCGGGGCGCTGGGAGCGGAGCCTGAGCCCCAGCAGGGCCGGGGTCCCTGCAGACAGGCGGGGGATGGAAACTCAGCGGTTGATACTTGTTGCTGGCTGCTGGTCTGGCTGCTTTTCTCCTGGGCCCGGGTGGGATCTCCCGGCGAAGCGAATTGCGTGGAAAGCCCCGGCTGGGAAGTGCCTCGAGACACTCGGGTCCGTGGCCGCTCGCTGTGGGACCCACGCTTGGGGCTGTCGTTTGCTGTTGGGCTAGGGCTGGAACCCTGCTCCCACGTGCAGCCAATACGGTTTTTCTCTGGGGCCTGCAGAGAGGAGGGGGTTGCGACATTTCGGGGACATGTGCGTTGAGGTGGGGAAGGACTCGAGGGGACACTTCAGCAGTTTCTATCCTGTAATGCGCACATTTGATGGGATTCATCTAGTGCATCGCTCTCAGCTGCTGATTGCCCCGGTGCCAGGGATGGCAGGAGTCCCCCTTCCCGGGAGAGTAGCTGTGAGACAGTCTGGACTCTGCAGCTTGGGCTGGAGTTTAGCGTCTGTCCCCTGTGGTGATTCCTAAGTAATGTTGTGAGCTTTCAAGGCAGAGCTCAGCAGGCAGTGGCCTGGCTGTGAGCTAAAACATCCTCCCCTCAAGAATCTGCCCTGTCCTGAGGGGACATGTGCGCCCCCAGGACTCTAACTTTCAACAGGTTCAGCTCACTGGGGGTGGATTGGGTGCTGCTTGGGCAGAGGCTGCCATAGCTAGGGAGCTTCAGTGGTCCCATTCACAGGCCCTGTCCTGAGCTGGCTCTTCAGTGCCACCTCCTGTGGCAGGCCCTGCCCATGCACAGTACCAGCAACAGCTCTGCCTCCTGTCTTGCCATGCGATCCCCACCACTGTTTGGGGGTGCAGCGAGGGCAGTCCAGTTCGTCACTCTGCCTCATAGACCAGGCTCCACAAAGATGCTCTTTCTGCAGCCTCTGTGCTAGCTGCTTTAAGGAGGAGGCTGCGAATACCTCCTGAGACAGGGCTTAGTGGAGCATCTGAGGCTGCTTTAAGTTACACCAGGAGCCATCTTGGCCTTTAGCTGGCACAGGACTGGGGAGGCAGAAAGATAGGTTACAGTCATCTTTTGCCCCTGTTCTTGGGGTGGCAAGTGTAAACTCAGCCCAGCTGAGGATGGGAGCCTAAGATCTTCAGATGGATCTTGGATTCAGGAAGAAACATATTTATCCCCAAATGCAGCCTGGCTGCGAGGACAGCATCCTTATCAGTAGCCCTCAGCTACTGATAATATTCTCGAGTCACTGCAACAGGAGTGAGACAAGCCCCGTGAGTTTATTAGTTCAGTCCTGAAGCTTTTTGGCTCCATAGGCTGCAGGCAATATCAGTGAGATGAGAATATTTTCATGCTGCTGGCATTCTACACAAAAGGCGTGCACAGATATTGAATGGTGTTAGCTACTTCCCCTAGATGGCATTCCTGTGGCTTTGGGAGATGGGAGTCATGAGAAATTAATTTGCACTGACCTGCCTGAGTCCAGTGAAGGGCACAATATAGCGTGTGGGTCAGAGTCCACAGCATGCTGGTATCCCTCATCCAGCGGAGCAATCTCCAAAGTCTAAGTAGTCAAGCAAAGGGGCCTCCAGCTGTCTCTTGGGGAGATGACTCCATAGCTCAGGGTCAGGAAAACCAGGGGCATTCCCAGTACAAACCTTGGGGCTGGTTGCAGAGTCCCCAGCCGCTTTGTGCGGCTTAGTGCTGATGTACAAAGAGTTGATCAGGGATGTCTCTAGGGCAAGCAGGAAGTTGATTCCTTTCTTCCTGTTTTTGTCCCCATGGCTGCTAATTTCCTCTGGGAGGAAAGAGCTGAGTTTCTGCAGTAAAGGAAAAAATATCCCTATGTGATGGGCTGGGAGCAAAATGGGATGCAGGGAGCTGACGTCTCTTCTGAAGTAAGCACGGGCAAGAAAAGGAGAGATTGTGACTTCTCTAAATATTAGCTGAGTGGCAGACCCCTCTTATCCTGGCATCACGTCCCCAGAGGTTGAGCAGCACGCCTGCCCCGCCCAAACATGGCACCGTACACTCAGAAAGTGAATGCTCGCTCCAGGCTGGCCAGCGCACTGTGTCCATAGAAAGTGAACGGGGACTAGGACGTGGGTTTCTTGTGGCCTAGGACCGATGCCCTAATGCTCTGTCTCTCCAGCGTCTCTCGCTGTCTCGGGCTGACAGCGAGCTGCAGGAAGCCCAGAATCCTTGCACGCTTCCTACTGCAAAGGGGCCGCATAGGGCAGTGCTGATAGCAGACTTGCAAAGCCAGTATGCACGGTATTGGCCCCTTGCGTCATCCTTTCAGTGTCAGTGTGCTGCAACATGTAGACACTTTGTAGAGTTTGAGTGGGGGACAGTCTCCCCTTTAATCTCCCTCGTTCTGGTTCTGCTACAGTCCCCTCAAAGGGCAGTTGCTTGTGCCTGTGGCCCCACATTAATGTTCTCTCCATGGTGCGCTCCTCTAGTGGAAGGCTGAACTGGAGGCCAGTGCTTTGCAGTATCTAGCGAGAAGCAGCACCCACACAGCGAGTCCTGTTCTGGGACTCTGCTTGAGAAGCTTTTTGAAGCAATACACTTGCAAGACATTTGAATACAAACTGGCTTTTCTGGTTTCAGGTACAGCTGGGAGCTGCCCAGATCTCAGGAATGTCTCTGTGCAGGGCAGGCCCTCAGTTGGGGCCAGCTGCTGCTGGATGTGGAGCATTGGCTGTGCGTGAAACACGCGCCAGTCCCTCAATGTATATGCCCATTCCACATCTCGGTCCTGTGAGCTGTGACCCACGAACGTCCTCTCTGAAGGGATTACTTCTGCCCTGGTGCCTTCGGAGGGAGAACAGACTCTTCCTGACTGGCCAATGTGCAGAAGGGAGATAGTGGTGCTGGTATAGAGAGACCCCAGAGAGGTCCATGTCCATTAGTGGGGTTATGTCCACTCCACCAAGTAGTAATTGTGTCCTGTTGGGACTGCTGGAGTTAAGGCCTCAGCACTGAGAGAGAATAAACCCCCAATAGCGTTAGTGAGAATTACCTGCTCTCCCCATCCATGAGCATATTAGACCCTGTTACTGGTGGTTGGCATTGCTCTTCTGCATTGAAATACTGACAGTGTTTTTAGGGCCCTCGTCGCTTTAGGGGCCCCTTCCACTGATCTGTGCTACTTTGGCAGCGCATAGCAGCTGGAAATCGGATGTGATTGGATGCCGGAGCAAAGAGAATCACTTTCCTGGCTCATGTGGGGAGAATTTTGGGGACTGTGCTGGGGAGAGACAGCATGTGGATAAAGCGCTGCTGCTCTCAGGTCCCAGCTTCCAGACTGACTCAAAGGGACCATGGTAGGTCAGTCCACTTTACAGCAGCCCTGAAGTGGCTCTAAATTGTGCGAAGGGCTGGATTGGCCCCCGAATTGGTGAGCTGCAAAGATGACATTCAGACACTTTTCTGTCTCACCCTGTGGTAGGCACAGGTGAAGATTTGGTGTGGTTTTGGTGCCATATTTTCAAATGCAGTAAGATGTGGTGAGAAGAGTCTATTGCAAATCCTCTGGCATCCGTGTTCAACACAGAGCGGAACTTGTCAGGGACTGGCTGCACAGCAGACACATGAGAGCTGTGCTAAGTGCTCCCTGTGCATGATAGACCCGCTAACACCATGGTAGCTTAATCTGTTTGAGAACACTTGGCATGCATAGCCCTGTGCTAGCTGGAATCAGGTTCAAACCTGCTTAGAGTCGGGCAGGCCTGCGGGGTGTATGCAGATATCAGGGTATTTGCTTTCGGTCCTATGTTCTTCTGGCAAAATGCACTAATTAGTGGGGCAAGAAAATAGACCATGTGGGCCATTGGGACTAGCCCCAGCATCTGTCTCCTCCCTTGAGTGCAGTGTTTACTACTCACGGACCAGTCTGGGTGATGGGTGCAGAGACGTCTGCTGCGCTGCCCATCAGCTCTGACTGTTAGGAGCCATCCTAATATCTTTTCCTTAGGGCAGGGGTGAGCAAAAGGGCCTCTGTGGGCTGGATCCGGTACTCTTACTACCATGGTTTGACATGTCTGTGGAACATCCAGGGGGTCACACCTGAGAATGGTCCTGGCCACTGAGAATCTGCTGGGTGCTCTCAGCCCTAGATTTCTGAGCACTGAAGAGGAGCCGCAGACTGAGTGTGTGTGTCTCTCTGTTAATTCCTGTTTAAAGCCAGGGGACAGGGTGCACACCGCTTCAGTCTCCTCTTTCAGGGGCTGCCACAGTTTTTGCCCCTGCTGGTTGCAGGGTGTATGCTCCCCTGTCCCTGTGCCATTCCACCCTCTCTCTGCTCTCATTCGGTTACCCTTGCCCCATCCTCCCCCACCTCCCAAGCAGAGGAGATGCTGGAGCATGGATAGAGCCCTGCACGCCTGCAGATATCTGCGTTATATGCATGGACCCGATGCGGATACACATTTTGCATCTGTTCAGGGCTCTAAGTGTAGAGTCTGCCCCCTGCCTGGGCATATTCCTGAGTGTCCGGGGGGTCTTTGCACCTAGTCTGTGGCTCTGTTGTACCAGGTAGGTGGCACAAAGGGGCTTTGGGCAGTGCTGGATCAGGCCCACTGCATTCTCCAGAAATGACCCGCTCCCCCAACCATGGGCATTCTATGTAAACTCTCAAGTGCAGGCTGTCAGCTAATGCCCCTGCCACTGGGTTGGCACTAACTTTGTGGCACTGTGCAGCCCTCCTTTAAAATTAGGCAGTAGCTTTCCTCTGAAGACGCCATGTAGGAGGCACACTTAGTGTCATGGAGGCTTCGCGGGGCTGGAGAGACACCTGGCACAAATGTTTTGATGTGAGCTGTGTCCGCAGTGGGCTTCATCCGGAGGCAGAAAAAGACACTTTGGAGGCCCTACGGCAGGGGTGGGGAATCTTTTTTGGGTGAGGGGCTGCCATCCACAGAAAAATCACAAGTGAGAAGTACAAGTGAGAAGCAAAAAAAAAACCCCAAACCCCAAAACAAACCCTCACTGACATGGCTCTACATACAATATAATGGGGGCTAATTTAGCTACAACTAGTCGAGGGAGATCTTGGAGTCATTGTGGCTAGTTCTCTGAAAACATCCACTCAGTGTGCAGCGGCAGTCAAAAAAGCAAGTAGAATGTTAGGAATAATTAAAAAAGGATAGAGAATAAGACAGATAATTCTTATTGCCTCTATATAAAACCATGGTACGCCCACATCTTGAATACTGCGTACAGATGTGGTCGCCTCATCTCAAAAAATATTTATTGGCGTTGGAAAAGGTTCAACAAAAGGGCAACAGAAATGATTAGGGGTTTGGAATGGGTCCCATATGAAGAAAAACTAAAAAGACTTGGGCTTTTCAGCTTGGAAAAGAGGAGACTAAGGGGGGATATGATAGAGGTCTGATAAAATCATGACCAGTGTGGAAGAAGTGAATAAGGAAAAGTTATTTACATATTCCCACAATATAAGAACTAGAGGTCACCAAGTGAAATTAATAGGCAGCAGGTTTAAAACAAACAGAAGGAAGTTTTTCTTCACTCAATTCACAGTCAACCTGTGGAACTCCTTGCCAGAGGATGTGATGAAGGCTAGGACTTTAACAGGGGTCAAAAAAGAGCTAGGTAGATTCATGGAGATTAGGTCCATCAATGGCTATTAGCCAGGATGGGTAGGAATGATGTCCCTGGCCTCTGTTTCTCTGGAGGTGGGTGACGGGGGAGGGATCACAAGAGGATTACCTGTTGTGTCCCCTCCCTCTGGAGCATCTGGTATTGGCCACTGTTGGCAGACAGGATACTGGTCTGGATGGACCTTTGGTCTGACCCAGTATGGCCGTTCTTATGTTCTTAAGGAGAAAGACCTTCTCCACATTCCCCTCCCACACCAGAGCCTGGGGGGGGCCCAGCCTAGTAGATTTTGTGTGCTCCAGCCCTGCGGTGGGATAGCAGGGGGGGCTAGAGCACCAGTATGGGCTCCCCAATGCTGGGGGGCAGGGCATGATCCTTTTTTGGGTGGGGGGCTGGATCCAGGCAATCTGAGGGCTGGATTGCCCACCCCTGCCCTAGGGCTTTGTGTCTGCAGTCCAGCCCTAGGTAGTGACTAGCAGTCCTAGCACATTCTCCCTGGAGGCAGGCAGGATCTGGGGCTAGGCCCTGCTGAGTGTAGCATGAAAGGGCAGTTTATTCTGGGCTTTGTGCTCAGCTATAATTAGCTGAAGTTTGACCCTCTTTAGGCAAGCTGGGTCTCTGCACAATGTGAACACGGCCTGCTTGGTGCTGACTGTGTGATACAGACAGCAGGGCAAAGCTGCCCTGCCAGTTCCCCTTTCCCATCCAGCTTGTCCAGTGGAGATGGGGACAGCTTGTAGGGGCCTCTGCCAACACCCATTGTCACTCGGTGTGGGGTCAATTCACGAATAGAGCCCTGCGTGGATACCACATTTGTATCCACAAAATTGAGCTGCAGATACTCGCATCCGTAGCCGTGGATGAGATACCTGTGGATATAAAGTGGCTATTTGTGGATTAGCAGGTTTCTATCCTCTAGGAAGAATCAAGGGCTTAGCATCTCTGCCTCTGACTCATTTGCATCTCTCTGTTTTCACCCTGGGTAGCAGCCTGCAGTAGGATTTTCCCTTTGAGACAGCACGCTTGCCCAGCGGCTGGGGGATCCCCAGTGGAGAGTGAGCACAGATGCTTCTGTTCTCACACACACACCCCCAACACAAATCACAGTCTAAGCGAGCTCTCACAGCAGTCCAGCCTCCACCAACCCATGCTGTGTCTCAGCACAGCTCCTTGGGCGTGTGGGAAGGCTGGATTCCACCTCCCTCACCTTCATCTTCACCCAAAAGCAGGGGCTGCATGAACTTCCTTTTGTTGCAGCTGTAAATGTGCAGAGGCGGATGCTCCTGTCCATGACCATACCCTTGTTTGGGAGTAGGAGGATCTCCCCCAGGTATTCTCACTGCAGGGAGCTGCTCACTGCTGGATGTGTGGCACTGTCACTGCGGGGAATCCACCAGTGGAGAAGGGACATTGGATGCGGGTACCTGTAGCTTGTTGGCTACACTGCCAGGTTCAGGGCTAGGATGTATGTCTTTAGCCATGGCCCGCAGTGTGGGAGTGGTGCATCCTAGGGATGTGGTAGGCGCTCTGGGTGCACACTGTGTCTGTGTGAGCAAAAGTCTCCCAGTGCTACAAGAGGAGCGAGCTTACTGCAGTGCCCTTTCCCTCTCCAAATTCCACATGGCCCAGCCCTGCCCCCATTCTGGGTGGACGCTGGCTCTGAGGAGTTCCTGTGCTTGAAAGCCTGAGCAGAAAAGCTCCTTGCATCCTCTGTCTCCATTCTTTTAGCTGAAAAGAACAATTCATCTTGCTCCCTTGGTCAGTTAGCTCAGTGACTCAGAGTTAACTCACTAGCAGGCCAGGCAACACATTATTATTTGTATTCAAGTTGCATCTAGGGCAGTGGTTCTCAAACTTTTTTGGCTGTGGCCCACCCTGCTCAACACAGACCTTTCTGTGGACCACCAGCCAATCACCCATGATGACACAATGAGTGCAGGAGGAGGCTGAGGGTGGGGGGGGGGTCTGGGTGGGAGGGGAAGGAGGGTGCAGGATTTTTACGCCATCTCTGCTTGCCACCTCGCATTGCTGCCTCTGAAACAGTGGCAGCGGACTGCCTGCCCAGGAGTGGGGCTAGGAGTGCACTGGCTTTCCATCCCGCCTCTGAGGCCATCAAATAATCGTGTAACTGCATTATTTAATTAGACAATTTCTAACATCCCTAGTGTCTAAGTGGCTTTTTTGTGGAAGAGGCTGATTCTGCTATTCTCCCATTCCTGGCTATCTTTTGAAAAGTACGCTTTAAAAATTAAGTCACTTAACCGTTCCCAAAGCTGAAGACAAGCTCTGTGTAAACTTCAAAGCTTTCCTCTTTCACCAACAGAAGTTGGTCCAATAAAAGAGATTAGCTCACCCACCTCGCCTCTCTAATGTCCAGGGGTCAGAGTGCAGGGTGATTGTAGCCAGCAACCAGTTGAAAACTTAATGATTGTCTAAACGTACAGAAATTGAGTGTGTTTCTAACTGTAGTGTTGGAATTCACAGGGGGTGCTATTGTTCATCTGACTGTTGAGGAGTGATATCTCTGGAAACTGTATGTGGTCAGTAGCGATGCACTTTCTTGCTGAACATTTCAACAGTAGTGATGCTGAGTGTATCAGTCTGTTGCCTCATCATTGAGTGAGTCGGTCTCTCTCTCACACTGAATGATTTAAATGTACAGCTGCTACCTACAGATTATTCCTGTGCGAACAAATAAACCAGCGATTGCCTATTGCCCCTCCTCTGGCCTGGGGGTTATTCTCAACCTTTTGAGATTTATGTCATCACTCAGTCTTCTGACAGTAGTTAAGGTTGCATAAGTTTAATGCTCTGAATAGCTATTAGTGAACATTTTTGAGGCTGTGTTCAGGGATTGTTAGTTACTCCTCTCACAGTTCTCAACCATTCCAGACTACTGTACCCCTTTCAGGAGTCTGACTTGCCTTGCATACCCCACGTTTTGCCTCAATTAAAAACTACAGGTTGAACCTCTCTAGTCCAGCATTACCAACACTTCCACTTCTTCCTGGGCTCTTAGAAGACATTGAGGGGTAAATTAGAGCTAAATAGCAGCACAGAACACTTGAGAGCCAGGACTGGTGGCTGTAAACAAACTTTACGGGACTGCGGGAAACTTGGCCACACCCATGAACAGTAGGAATGTAAAATCCTGTTTAAACGGTTAACACAATGCTGACATTGCGTTTGACTGATTAAAGGGGATGTGGGCAGGGAGGCTGCTCCAGCAGGGCTCCAATGGGACCCACTGGGGTCGGGCTAGAGCAGTCTCCGCCACGGGCAGGGGCCGTTATAGCCCAGCTGCAGCTCCTGACCCTCCTCCTCCCACGGGGGCTGCCCACCGCTGCCCTTGCCAGCACTGTTCCCTCTAAGCTGCGTGGCAGCCCACCTTCACGGGTGATTTATCAGCCGTGCCCAGTCAGAGGCTCAGGGCTCCGTGCATGGAGCTCACTGACTGGGTGAGGGTGATTAATCATCTGTGAAGCTGTGCTGCCACGCAGCTTAGAGGGAACAAAGCTCGCCAGTCCCCACACGGGCTGGGAACCAGCAGTCCTGGGGGCCCAATGGGGCTGGAGCAGGTGGGGGGCTGCTCCTGGGTAGCGGTTAACTGTTACCCAGTAAGAATCGCTCATTAGGATGATGCTGTTTAACCAACTGCCCGTCAACATCCCTAATGATAAGTGGACATCTGGCTAACTAAAATCATACCGGACCAGGGAAGTTGCTGGACCAGCGAGTGCTGGATTAGGGAGGTTCATCCTGTCCTTGCTCACAAAATCAGACCTAAAACTACCAACGGTCGCAGCACACTGTTACTGAAAAATTGCCGACTTTCTCGTTTACCATGTTATACAATAAATGGACTGGAATATGAATGTTATGATTCATCCGTGTGTTACTGAATCTGTTATTCACTTGAGAGCCTGGTGAGAAGTCTGAGCCTCAGGTGGTGGGGGCTGAAGCATGGATCTTAGCTCTGTGGGGCTGCCTGGGGTCCCAGGAAGTTGCCCTGCTTGCCACCCCATTATGCTGGCCCTGCATTTGTGATCTCCCATGACCCTGGGGGCTTCCACCTCCAGGTTGTAAAAGGTTGATCTAGATGAGTCGTGCACCCCCAGGACTCCTCTGTGCACCCCAGAGATGCACATGTCCAGGGTACTGATATATTGTTGGTTTGGGAGAAATTAGGACATTTTTCTCCTGGGGGTCGGGGAGATTTTCAGCACTGGATGGGCCGTCCAGAAGAATCATAGAACTGGAAGGGACCTCAAGAGGTCATTGAGTCCAGTCCCGGCCCTCACGGCAGGGCCAAGCACTGTCTAGATCATCCCTGACACATGCCTATCCAACCTGCTCTTAAATATCTCCAGTGATGGAGCTTCCACAACCTCCCTAGGCAACTTATTCCAGTGTTTCACCACCCTGACAGTGAGGAAGTTTTTCCTAATGTCCGACCTAAACCTCCCTTGCTGCAATTTAATCCCATTGCTTCTCGTCCTGCCATCAGAGGCCAAGGAGAACAATTTTTCTCCCTCCTTGTAACACCCTTTTAGATACTCGAAAACTGCTCTCATATCCCCTTTAGTTTTCTCTTTTCCAAACTAAACAAGCCCAATTCCTTCAGCCTTCCCTCATATAAGAACGAGAGTGGTAAAGAAATGATGAGAGGTACCTGCACTCTGGGAATATTAGATGCAGAAGTTTCTCTGTCTGCTTCCGTTCTCCTTTCCCCATTGCCCTTGCTCTCTAGTGACCACCCAAGTTGCTGATTGGTAAGAATGCTTGCGTCACATTTCTTCCGAAATATTATTGGCAGTCATGCCGGTTACTGGTCTTTACTGCTCCACAAGCTTTGCTGTTCTTTGTTGATCTGGTGGAACTGAAGACAATCCATGGGTTTAAAAATTAGACTTTGATGAAGGAAATATTCAATGAACAACGAATACATTGGAACATAACATTGTAGAACTTCAAGCACAGATAGATCACTCAAAGACTTTTACTCATCTTACAGTAAAAGAAGGTCTGAGACACTCTCATAACATGTAACATTTATGAGCGGGGATTATTATCGTCACTTTATTATTTGCATTATGACTGAGACTGGGTCGTTTGTGGTGGATGCGCCACACAAACAGTCAGGGACCTACTCTGCCCCAGAAAGCTTGCAAGTTAAATAGCCAAGAGGAACCAAATGAGAAGTCACCTGCTGTGTGACTTTTGGCAGTGGCAGGTCTTTGGAAGTCCTGGTGTAGTGTCCTGCCTACTGAACACTCTGCACCCTTGATCATGTTTTGCCAGCTTTGCAAAAAAAAGTTGAGGTTCTGGAAAAGGATATATTTTTAATTAAAACACAAAATATTTGTAAAAGCACCTTCCAAACTAGAGAGAGAGGCTTTGTTGACTAGCTCTGTGAAACACATGCAGTATTGCAGGGCTACTCAACACGCGGCCTGTGGGCCAAGTCCATTTGTTTGCGGCCCGCGGGGCAGTTTGGATTTACGCAGGACTCAACACACAGCCTGCGGGTGGGTTCCTTAGAACATGGCCTCCACTGGGAGCACGCTCCGCAACGGCGAGGCGTCTCCCAGGCGGAGTGAGCACTGAAAGATGCAAGCAAGTACAGGATGTTGGCGTTTCTAGGCCCCCAGGGAGGAGGTGCCGGGAGTGCCGGGACATTGTGGGAAGTTCTGGCTGCTTAGCCTTGTGTGCAGAGCCTGAGAGGTGCTGAATGGCTCTCACTGGCCACGTTTGGGTCCGGCGCCGCAGCTTAAGGCTTAATCTTTGTATTCATGCCAGTCAGTGTGAAAGAAGCTATTTGCATATATATTTGCATGTATATGCAACCACAGTTAAGTTGCAGCCTTCGGCATGTGCTGTGAGTATCATTGTGGTCCCCGGGGCTTCCAAAGTTGAGTAGCCCTGCAGTAGTCCTGCCCTGCAGTATTGCCAACTCCACATATTCAAGTTCATGATCTTTTAAAAGAAATACCTCTTGGGGTCCTTTCATTTGCATTCTGGCTTATGAGCCCTTAGGGACTTGATCCTTTTGGCAAGCCTAGAAACGTTTCTATTCATGCATGCTGAAATGCTCACATCGTGGCCTGCCAGGACCGAAGAGGAAGCCCTACTACTGCACATGTGCTGGCGCCATACCAGATACTCCAGTGACTCAGTCAGTCATGGTGACAAGTGAGCAGTCAGCTTGTGGGGTGTTTTCTGGGGTATTGGTTTTTCCCCCCCTTTTGATGGCTCATCAGCACTCAGCTGTGCCCTTCAAGCCGAACCCTGAGTAGAGTGCTGGCTGCATGCAAGTGGACCTCCTGGAGTTCTTGGGAACTGAACATGCTCTTAAGGACGGTGCAGCCGCCTCTCTCCTCTGCTTCTGGTCAGCTCTGTGTTTTCCCCCTTTCTCATTCCCTTTGGGATGGCTTGTGTCCAGGGAGGTAGCAGTCCCTTTGCTGGCAGAGCATAGGGACTGAGGTTCGTAGCTGTCCTCTGAGCAAGAGTGCAGCTGGGAAAGGTTCCTTTGGCCTGTTTCAAAAGTGCTGTGCACTCCGCAGCTCCCAGAGATTCATAGTTTTTTTTAAGGCTAGAAGGGACCATTATTATCTTGTAGCCTGACTTCCTGCATAACGCAGTGATCATCACGCAGTGAAACCTGTGGCAAGTCCATGACGTCTGTTTGAGCCAGAGTGTATGCTGTAGAACTGCAGTTTCCATAAGTTACCACGTGCCCCCACACACATGTAGAGAAAATAGATTGAGCTTCCTAGATCTCTCACTGGGAAGCAGGTTTTCCAGAAGGCTGGTTAAAAATAAATTTTGCTTGGAGGGGAGGAAATCAGCAATTCCAGATTTTATTTAAACTGAAGTGTCTACATCAGAACAGGACACAATAGCCAGTAATAACTCACTATTGCTGTATACTGAGGGAATACTCCCTGCCTGCTTCTATTAGATATTCTGCTTACGCAGATATCTAAGACTGTATTCTTCCTCTTAGCCACAGCACTGGACTAGAAGCTCATGTTCATTTGGTTACCTAGTATGACCTCTAAGCTATCTTCAGAGTCTCTGCTTTCCAGGATACAATCTATCATTCTGTAAGTGTGACCTAGGTTGTGTTTTTTTTCCCTAGATGTATGATCTTGCATTTACTACACTAAGCACATGTTGTTTGAGTGAGATCACTTGTCTCAGTGATGCACTCTGTAGAACTGACCTGCCCTTATCATTACTTATTGTTCCACCAACATTGAGGGCACCTTCAAATTGTACCTGTAATTACTTCCAAAAGGTGCTTACCAAATGGATATGATCAATTAAATACGTAATGAGCTAATCCTATTAGTAATGCCTCCCATGCCCTTAGTAAAAAGGAAGGAGAGCAGAGCTGGCAAGATTGTACCTCCGAGGGAGCAGTGTGTCTCCCCAGTTAGCAGGTGTCTAAGCCATGCAAGTTTCTTCTTTCCTACAGTGGCTTAAGCCATGCAAGTTTCTTCTTTCCTACAATGGGTTGAGCTGTTATTAACTCAGATGATGATGGGAGACCGCCACTGCAAAGTGAACCCTATTCTGGCTGGTGCAAATAAAGGACATGGGAGTTCAGTGCAGTTGCCTCCATCCCAGCCCTAAAATCAAGGATTCGGGGGGGTCAGGTGGACTAATAGCTTGCTTCTGCCCCCACCCCTTGCTGCCTCTGATACAGAGGCAGCAAGGGGTGTGTGTGTGTAAGTAGTCAACGAGATTAACCGTATTGGTTAATCGTCTAGTCGACTACTCATGGACATCCCTAGTTGTGAAGGGAAAACATGTAACGGGATTCAAAAAAAGAATGAGAGAAGTTGATGGAAGATAGGTCCATCAATGGCTATTAGGCAAGATGGGACAGGGATGCAACCTCCATGGTCTGGATATCCCTAAGCCTCTGACTGAAAGAGCTGGAGTTGGACGACAGGATGGATCAGTCAGTAACTGCCCTATTTTGTTCATTCTCGCTGTAGTATCTGGTAGTGGCCACTGCCTACAGCAGCGGAATACAGGGCCAGTTGGTCTGCTGGCCTGACCCAGTGTGGCCATTCTTATGTTCTTTCTTTTATGCGCTTGTCACACGGCATGTTTTACAGCCAGCATCCAGAGTCTACCCACCATTTGGTGTCTGCTCCCTAGCTTCACTGCAACAGGGCCAATGGCAATTCTCCCAGAAGGTCAGGTGCAGTTTTCCAACCACTCTTCCAGGCTGCTGCTGTCTCACCAGCTCAGCTCTGAGCACTGGGGAATCTGGCAAGGGGTCTGGGATCAGCACCCCACTAAAGCCAGAGTGAAGGGAGATGCTTCTCCACCATACCAGGTTCAGGAAAGGGACCCAGAAATTCCCTCATGCAGCTTCTGGCACCTTGTTAAGGGAAATGGGGCTGCCTTGCTGCATAGGACAAGGCTTTTCAATCCATCTCACTGCCTATATAGCCGCAGTCTTGTCCCTCTGTCAAAGCAGCCTCGTTAGTGTTTTCTGCCGGAGAGACTCTGCTTTAATCTGTGTCAGTCCTGCCATTTCAGTCATTCTTGCACACTCATGTATGATCGATCCGCCATTGGCCAGCACCTCGTATGCCATCAGCCCCCATGTACTGAGTGTGTAAAACATGCCTGTTCTGCATTGAGAGCATTTGGCACTTTGCTTGGGGAAGGAATGCCACGCAAGGGGGGAGGCAGGGAAGAATCTGCCCTGGGTCACTACTGATAGCAAAAGAGGAAGGGATAATAGAACTTTTTTTAACAGGGTTCAAAAAAGCGCTAGATAGATTCACGGAGGTTAGGTCCATCAATGGCTATTAGCCAGGATGGGTAGGAATGGTGTCCCTAGCCTCTGTTTCTCCGAAGGTGGGTGACGGGAGGGATCACATGAGGATTACTTGTTGTGTCCCCTCCCTCTGGGGTATCTGGTATTGGCCACTCTTGGCACACAGGATACTGGGCTGGATGGCCCTTTGGTCTGGCCCAGTATGGCCGTTCTTATGTTCTTAACTAAAAGTCAGTGATATCAGAAGTACAAGATAGCATGACCGTGCAAGCAGAATGAAGTCCAGGCCAGTTTATATACTTGGTGCTTTAATAGGACTGGTTTCACAAAGCTGAAAACAATCCTGAGTAAGGCTAAGATTTTGGCACGGGTATTTTTAGCAAAAGTCATGGACAGAATGCGGGCAACAAACAATAAACCATGAAGCTGGAGCCCCACCAACTGGGGCCGACAGCTGGAGCCTCACCGTCTGGGGCTGAAGTTGTGGAGGTCACATAAAATCATGGAATGTGTGTCCTCCATGACTGACTCGTAGCCTTAATCATGAGCCAAATCAGCTGGGAAGAAGAATTTAATCAGAAAGAGGTTAATAATAATTGAGACTTATTTAAGAATGCCTTACTAGATGCTTAGAAAACCACAATCCCACAATTGAGGAAGAAAGCTATGCTGTTTAAAAACCAACTTGGTTTAAAGAGGAAGTGAGGATAATTGTAAGAAATGAAAAGATAATACATAGGAAATGAAAGAAGAGGGAAGTTGCTGGCAATGAATATAAATCAGAGGCTAAGAATTGTATAAAATTGATAAGGGAAGCCAAGGGACATAAGGAGAAATCTATGGCCAGCAGAGTGAAAGAAAAAAGAAGGAGTTTTAAAATATATTAAGAACAAAAAGAATCCTGATGATGGTATATATTGGTACATTACTAATGTGGTAGAATTATCAATAATAATGCAGAAATGCAGAATTGTTAATTAAATAGTTCTGATGTGTATTTGGGGAAAAATATGTAATCTCATCATGATCATTACCCTTTTCCCTTTCCATTAGTATCTCAGGAGCATGTCAAAACAACACAAACTAAAGTTAAATGTTTCTGAATCAGCAGTTCAGATAACTTGTACCCAACAGTTTTAAGAGTTGGCTGAGGAGCTCCCTGTACTGTTAATATTGATTTCCAGTAAACCTTGGAACCCTGGGAGGTTCCAAACAGTTGGGTGGGACCCAATCGCGATGCCGAGTGATGATTGATCATGGTGATGTTCTGACAAAGAGCTCTCGACCATGCTTGTAGCTGATCTATTACTTCACACTCACTCAAGTTTTGCTAGATTTAGTGTGGCACAGACATATGATAATCCTGGAGTCTTCTTATGTAGCTCTTCTTCAAGTGAGGGTCCCTATTGTGTTCCACTGGGGGCGATGAATGAGCACTATGTGTCTGGAGCCGGATAATGTGAAAATAGTGTCTGTTAGTCCACACGGAGCATGTTGACTTGCCTCATGCTTCTGTCTGAAGTGATAAAGGGGTGGGGTGGATTAACTGTATCCCCAGTTCCTTCTCCACATTGCATGGCCCGGCTTGGAACTTTTGTGTCCTTATCTTTGGCGCACTTTAAAATAAAATAGTTGTATCTAGTTATTTTCAGTCATTTTGCCAGTTTATTGTATTTTTTTAATCATAGTTTTAGTAATTAGTCTTGATAGATTGGGGGCGGGGGGATGATTGTTTTCTCTACATTGTCTTCAATACCAAAGTACAGGTTGAACCTCTCTAGTCCGGTACTCTTGGGACTGGCTGGTGCCGAACCACAGGAGGTTAATATTGCCCAGCAGCATTACCAACACTTCCACTGCTTACTGGGCTCCTTGAAAATATTTAGGGGTAAATTGGAGCTAAATAACAGCACAGAACACTGAGAGCCAGGGGCTGTAAACAAACTTCATTGGACTGCGGGAAACTTGGCCACACCCAAGCTAAGCGGATACCCGGCTCACTAAACTCATGCTGCATCACGGATGTTGCCAGACCAGAGAGTGCCCAGATTAGAGAGGTTCAGCCTGTGCACCCAGAACTCTCATCAGCCTGCAAGTGGGTACCAGGACTCCAAGCTTCAAACTCTGTGCCTCCGACCTGTGCTGGTCCTTGGTCAACGATGGACACCGATGACCTGTCTGATGCTGGGGGGAGGCTCACATTGTGCAGTATTTGCCGAACCTTCCCCCGCTGCACCCAGGAAGGCCAGGCTCCCTGCCTCTGGAAGCACCTCATGGAGGTTGTCAAAAGGCCTCACTTGGACTCAGCCTGGGGAAGGCTCTTAGACTATTTATTGCAGTAGCAGAAAGATGTGGGGCAGGTTATCTGCAGCCAAAGAAATCAAATGGCTCTCGGGTTGCATTAAACTGTTACCAACTGTCAGGCCTGTCTCCCCCCACAGGTGTGTGAGCTCACTCCAGGAGAGCTCAGGCTTCAACCATGGCCTCTCTTCAGGATAAGCTGCTTATGGATGTATGTAGAGCGGCCCCATGGCATTCTTTACACTCCTGTGCAGCATGGTACATCTTAGTGCAGGACTCGGCAACGAAGGCCTCCTTCGAAATGGCAGTCCTCCGCTCGACCATCCCATTTATATTCATCCTCACACCCTCCTCTGACCGAGGCTTTGTCTACACTACACCGCTTTTAGGGACACAGCTGTGTTGCTAGCAGTCTGGCAGTGTAACACTTCTACCTGTGGACAAAGCTCTGCTTTTTTAAGCGCTTGTGAACAACAAAAGATTTGAAAAAAACGAGGAGGAGCCCTGTGGCACCTTAAAGACTTAAGCAGATTTATTTGGGCGTAAGCTTTCATGGGTTGAAACCTTAGAAGCTGCTTGTTAATCACCCTCATTGGAATACAATAGGGACCATCCCTTGAAGAAGAGGAGGAGGTTGGTTACTTGTAACTGGAGGTTCTTCGGGATATGTGATCTTTATCTCTGTTCAGCTTCTTGCCTTCCTTCTTCTCTGCTACATATGTGTGGTTAGAAGTGGAGAAGGAACTGAGATAAGATCAGTATGCCCTGCCCTTTATCCCCTTGGACGAAAGCCCAGGTGAGCCAGGGCTCTGGATGGATGGTGCGCATGCATAACCCTCTGTGGAATACAGGTTGGGACACACACCTCAAAGAACCTTCAGCTACAGGTAAGTAACCTCCTCATATGTGTCTTGATTTTTATCATTTTAATCAGAAGTTATTGTGGTAATAAATTCAACTCTTTGTGTCAGCCCATGTGTTTTTAACAGCGTCATTACTTTTCTCAGCCAAACTTGGAAGCTCGCTAATAAGTTCATTTTTAGAAGACCCATTTTCAATAAAACTGTATGGATTGGAGTTAGTAACACTACCATCTTTTAGTTCTTTATTGATAGCCTCACATCAGTCCCAGACAAAATAATGGAAGAGCTGGGTTAAAAAAAACCCAACAGGCATTTCTTCCAGTCTTCTGGAACTTTCTATTCCTTCTCTCTTGGATTGCTGTCCAACAGTCCATAGCAACTATGGACAGAATAAAGTCTGTCCACTACTTTAATCTTGCCTTAGTTTCAGGACTTCATCTTCCATGATTTTTGTTCTGTTTCATTCTTCTCTGTATCTATACAATGCATACTCAGTTGTGCTCTATTTCTAATTTCTTGCTCTCGGGTATGTATCACCAGGTATGCTATGCTTTCCAGCTCCATTCTTGACACGTGTCCAAACCATCACATTCATCTTTCTTGACACTCTGATAACAGCAAAACATCTCCTCCTAGCCATTTTCTTAGCTCTTTGTTTTTTTGTTTCCTCTAGTTTTGAAACTCTAGGTATTCCCTTCAGCCACTTCTGCAGACAAATCTTTCCTTCATTGGCTGCTCCACCATTTTGACCTGTGCAGCAGCATTGGCATGACTGTTGTCTCATATACACTGATTTTAGTATTTTTTGAAATGTCTTTGGCTTTCCAGATCTTGTGGGGTTTTCCAAACGCACTACTGGCTGTTCCAGATCTTTTTAGGTCCTCTTCACCATTCCCTACCTTTGATACTGGGTCTCCAAAGTAGACTGATTTTTGAAATTAGTTGTGTAGTTCTTAATCTCAGAATTTGATCTGTGCCTCTTTCTCTAGTCTTCCAGTTGCTGTAATTTTTGTCTTCTCTTTGTTGCTCTTCATTCTGAATTTTCTGCTCTCCTGTTCTGTGTTGTCAGTTCTTTGTCAATGTTCCTTAGTCAATGCTGTGAGGTTAGTATTGTCAGTAAATATAAGGTTATGCACTGTCCAGAGGCGACGCAGTGGGGGGGTGCACGTGGGGCCCACATGCACCCCAGGTAAGCCCCCCCAAGCAGATTGGGCTGGCGAGCAGTCGGCAGGAGGGTTGGTGCCAGCAGCAGGAGTCCGCGCTGTGTCTCCTTTCTCCCCCTACGCTGACTGGTAGTGGCAGCAGGAAAGGGGCAGGCTGGGCATCTCCAGACACTGTAGCGTTGCTCCCCAGCCACACTGCTCTGGGGAGTGCTGGGAAGAGGTGGGCAGGGAGGGATGGAGCAAGGGTGGGGGCAAAGCATGGGGTTGGGGAGAGATGTGGGCCGCTCCCTGGGTACTGGTTAACTGTTACCCAGTAAGCATCATCCTTTAAGGGTGATGCTTTACTGGGTAACCGGTTTATCGGTTACCCATTAACATCCCTGGTTTCTAGTCACTGTTGAAAACCATCTTCCCCATTTGTCATTTGCTAAGTTAAATTATTTCCTAGCAAGCTTTAATACTGTACGTAGCAAATTGCAAGGTTTTATCATCCTGACACACAAACACATGCACCCGTTCCCTCATGTACCTGTCCCTTTTATTGACACAAATTCCTCTCCATGGGCTCTTAAACATCCGCTCCATTGCGTGTGTGTTCCCTCTCGTGCAACCCTGGTTGTGCTGTCAAATCCCCCAGGCCTGTGACCTGCGGTAAGGAAGGCAGGGGCTGCAGTGCTGGGGCCTGGGAGTTGGGAATGAGCCATGCTCCTTGCAGCAAGCAGAATGGTGGGTTGCCCTGGGGGAGGGCCTTACCGTCTCCCCTCCTTGGGCTGCCAGGACTGCTGGTGTGCGATGCAGGAGGACGCTGTAAAGGCAACAAAGCCCAGTTGGACAGGCCTTGTGTGGAAGGCCTGTATTAGGGAAACAGCCTTACATAGAGAAAGGAGAGCTTTGAAATTGAAATGGGACCTTGCTCTAAGCCCTTCAGCTGAGGACTCTTAACCCCAGTTCGTTCATTAGGAAACTTAAGGAAATCTGCTGCTTCCCTCTGGGCATGGTGATGAGGGGAGCCTGGTAGCAGTGCATACCAGAGAACAGGGTAGAGCCGGCAGTGAGGGAAGGACCAGACCTAGCAATGGGATTTGGCTGGACACTGATGTAGCAGGGAGCTTTTATCCCAGAGAGGCTGCAAAAAAGCTACACTTCAGAATGCTGCTGGCTCTGAAGCTTTGCTCTGGTTGGGGTTTTGCTTTAACCTACTCTTCCATTTTCTCTTCTGTCTGGGTGGAGAGTTGTAAGGTTTTTGGGCTCAGACACGAGCTGCAGGTCCAAGTGGCCCAATTCATCCTTGGGAATAATGCCACAGACTGCATCCCGTGAAGCTACACCAGGGCAGCATCTGGCTCGGGCTCAATGATTCTGCTTGTATTAGTCACAGAGGGGGCTCTGGGCTCTGCTGTCTCCCATATCTCCGTGCTCTCTGTGGTGCCCGGGGCATTGGCATGGGGACATCCCCTCCCAACCAGGATTTGAGAGACCCTGTCCCAGAAGTACAGTGAGCCCTGTGCATGCTGGGACAGGATTTTCAGTGCTTGGTGCCAGCCACGTGAGTGTTCACGCACTGCTGCCTTGAGCAGCAGAACTCACAGTTAAGGAGACCACGGCGCTGTCTAAGCAATGTGACTGAAGGAGTACACAGTAACAGGATATGACCTAAGTTCCCAGTCAGCTGTGCTGTGACACAGCTTCATATTTAACACCCCTCTGATGCTTAAGGAACCCGTGCAGGGACTTGCCGCACCTGCTGCCCACCCCCAGTCCCAACCTAGACTGGCCTCTAACGTGGTGTTGCTGGGTGGGGGGAGGGACGGCCTGAAGCCAGCAACAGCCCGAACCTGCTGTGGCTTGAGTACCTTTCCCCCGGCTTGAACCCTGACCTGCGGGAAAAGGGGCACCAATCCTGCTGCTCCATCCCCAGAGCTACCATGGCGGGGAGAGGTGCCCCTCCCCCCGGCCTATGTGCTGCTGCGAGGAGAGAGAGCTGGGGGGAGTCCTCTCTCCTTACAAGTAGCCCTGGAGTACCCTCCTTTACCTCATCTCCTCAACCCAGCCCCACCCCAGAAGCTGCACCTCCAGCCAGAGCCCCCACGCCATTGTACCCCAACCCTCTGCCTCCTGCCTGAGCCTCATCCCACATTCAGAGCCCTTTGGCTCCACCCCTGTCAAATACATTGTTATGCGCACCAATATGAAGGGGACGTGTCACACGTTGCCTCCATATTGGTGCACATCATAAAATTCGTTCTGCCCGGGGTGGGAAAAATTGGAAGGAGCACTGGATATGACACCATGGTTGGCTGAGCAAAGTAGGTTGGCTCTGGAAGAGATGTATGGAGTGTAATGGTGATGAAAAGCATAGGGTTCTATGGAAATTATTGTAATAACAGGTAGACTTTAAAGGGAAGAAGTGCTTTTCCATGAAACTGGTATCCAGCAGAGGATAAGATTGGTTTAGAAATGCTGCTGTGAGTTTGCTGAGGCTGTCTGGATGTAACCACCTACTCTACGATTTAACTCACTAACTCCCACCCCCTGTTGGGTTGTGTCACTGATATGACAGGTTTCGGTTTTATATTTTCCCCAACGGCTGCTTCACTTTTGCCTAGGAGTTCTTAAAGCATCTTAGTGTGTCTCAGAGTTCACGTGCAGAATTTGTGTGCATCATTTCCATGACTGCATTTGCAGTTGACCAGCTGAGCGGATGTCACAAAACATTCTCTACATGTGTGCAGGGTTGTGGTAACTGTGTGTTCAGGTTGTGTGCATGGATTTCTGAAAACAGATCTTTTGCCAGAATCTTTACAGAGCTGTTTGGTGGCATGGCCAGAGGCAGGTGTTCACAATCCCTGTAATACAGCTTGAAAACATGGACCCTACATGTTCTCGTGTCAGAAGGAAAATGCAACAAGCTCACAATGTGTTTTTTTTAAAGGGGGAAAAAAAATTGGGGGCCTGACTCATGATTTTTGAATGCTTGGGACTAGCGATGCTGCCCTTTGCATGGCTTCTTCTTTATTAAAGGCAAACATGCAAAGTTCCCTCTGTGACCTTCATCACTGGGAGAGAGGCTGATGTGAGCAGCTACCTTTGCTTATCACATAGGCCTGGTCAATACTAGACCTGGAAAGTTGGCTTGAGGTAAATAATGTAGCTGGAGTTGACATACCTTAAGCTGAACTTGGCACCATCTCCACAACAGGAGGTTGATGTGAGCAAACGCTCCCGTTGGCTTCTCTTACTCCTTGGGAATCGAGGAGTACTGGTGCTGACTGGGAGCACCCTCAGCGTTTGATTTAGCAGGTCCTTACTAGACCTGTTAAATCACATGCCAGAAGATCGATCTCAGGCGTCTAGACATGGCCTTAGCCTCCAGCCGTCCAGCTCTCCAAAGTGCTGCAGTCTGCTGACCAGGCTGTGCTGCTGTCTCTTCCCTGGGGAGTGCACCCCAGCATGCCCCAAAAGGATTCTCTCTCCAAAGTGATGGGACAGACCAGCTGTATTCTTCAGTCCCTGGGTGGGCCAGCTCCGGCTGACAATGCAAAGGCTGGGGTGTTTCCATGTGCAGTGCAGGGCACACAATAAAGCATTGTTGGGCTCACAATGCCTGACGGATGTTTCTGGCCAGTTTGGCATAAGGGAGCATTTGCCCCAACCCAGGAAATGTTGACATCTTTCTGCAGAATAATTACTCGTGAGAGAGAGTCCCATTCTCTGAGCAGGAAACCCTGGTCTGGCACTAGTGACGGAGCCAAGCACCGGCAGCTCAGCCCTGCCTGGAGCTTGCAAGGGAATCCTGGTGATGGGAAAGTGTGGCTGGTCTCAGAGCCTGGGATCCCATTAGTCAGGAAAGTGTCTTCTGAAAGGTTAGTTTGTAAAAGTTAGAAACAACTACTTCAAGTAGAGGCTCATAAAGGGGAGCTTGGCAGCTTTAATTATAAGCATCCCTCCGTGCTGATGATATTTGGAAATGATCACATCTGGTCACTGCCAAGAGAGAGCAAAATACTAGAAAAACTGCCCATGAATGCATATACTGTGAGCAACGTGCGGAAGAGGAACACTCGTTTCAGCAAACTGAGCGTAAGCGTGCCTAGTTATTGCTACGTTTTTTGCAAATTTTGGCCAGTGGCTTCCTTTTTTTCGGAGAATGAGGCAGATTGTGAATGTTAATGTGCTTGTCCGCATAGTGCATTAGTCAGCAGCATTACAAAGTGTTCCACTTTCTCTAACACTGGGCTGTGTATGTTCCATAAGGCATTCCTGCAGAAGTGGCTAAGCAGAGGACACAAGTTATGAAGTCAGAACGAATAATGCACAAGGCTTATGTTATTGAATGTTTGTAGCACAGTTGCGCATATATGCCTCAGTGAGGATTCTGGGTGAAGGCACATGAAGATTCAGTGTCTTCCCCAAAGAGCGTCTTCTGCAGGAGTCCCCAAATTCTTGGGTGTGTCCCCCCCACCACCCCCCAAGGGAGGGCTCAGAGGAATGATGGGGGGGGGGGGGGGGCTGACTGGGGCCCAGACCAACCCCCATTGGGGACAGGAAGGGAGACTCCCACCAATTTCTGCTTCTGGCCCTGGCCATCTGCCTGGGGTTCTGGCCCTGTGCCCAGAACTCCACTCCCAAGGCCCTGTCCTGCCCCTCCCCCCCCATAGCTGAAGCCCTGCTCTGGGCCTTGGGGGGGTGTGTGTGTGTTTTGGGGCCTGGTGGGCATGACCCTGAACAGTTTGATACTGCAAGAAGGAAAGTGAAGAAATATCAGTAGAAAGTTGTTCATAACAATTTAGTTGTGGACCAGTTCACAGAAAACAAAGTACTACAATGAAACTGAAACTAAATCCAAAATGTTAAAACGTGTATAAACAGATTAAAAAGGAAATACACCATTGATCTGTACCTGATCACCCGGCCCCTGGCCTTTTCCTTATTTGTAGTGACTGACTATGCAGATAGGGTAATGACTCAAGATACTCTCGGTTCCTAAAAAATATTCTGTTTTCTAAGAGATGATAGATAAATGCATCTGGGACAAAACCGTGGAAAGGCAGTTTGACCTTAAAAGGCAATATAAATTACAGTGTAATAAGTAATGAAATAAATATCCCACCTGCCCTTACTTGCATAGACAGAGGCATTTACATTTCTCAGTGCCATTATATTGGCCCTCCAAGTAGACTGTCTGCATGCATGGATTGGAAATGCAAAGCTGCAAAGGCCCTCCTGACTGTGTAAATATCTGGCATACATGAGTCTTTTTTTAAAAAGGGGAAACCTACGTGGCACATTTGAAATCGAAACAACTGCTATTTCAAGTTTTTTAATAGCCTCTAGTTGCAACTTGAAGAGGGATTTCACATTTTGAAACTTAAGTGTAACCATTTTCAATTCTGAGAAACCTAAAAAATGCAAAGAATTTTGAACATGCTCAACTAAGGAAACTTACATGAGAAAGTCCTGAGCTGTTCCTCTAAGCATTGCCTTGGCAAAGGCTGTGGGTGCAGAGTATAAATATGAAGCCAAAAATGTAATATTACAACATTGCACTTTTGACAGAATATTCTTTCCTGCCTCAGGTCTAAGTAGAGTCATTGGGATATTACTTGGGAAACCAAGACTCTTTCTAAGAAATTTGTTTTGATTCCTCTCCAGTTCTGTGGGATTATTCCACCCCCATAGTTTTGCACCGCACAAAATTTCAGCTCACAGCTTATCCTCAAACACTTTTAAGGGCTGGTGCAATTAAGTTGTCTCGGTGAATCCAGATTAAAACATTACACAACTTGCCCTGAATTTGAGGCCTTCTCTTTTATTACTTGAATATCCACAAATCATATACCCAGGTAGGGGGAAGAGCTATTTTGCCTATTGATCCTCCATTTATGTAACCTCCATCTCCAACCAAACACAGTTACTTTAGGAATAATTTATCGAGAGGTCCTCCCATTGCTTGTATTAATCCATGTTCTTAATAAAACTCTTCAAAACCAAAGGTGGTTGTGAAAATAAAATCATATCGGCTGCATATGATGACAGACACTGGGTGATTCATTATTTTATTCAGAAAATACTGAATTCCCCTTTAATGGTAAAACAACTTTATAGATAGAAAAGGGGTTGAAAGAGACAGCCTTCTCAGGCTCCCTTTTGAATCACTTAATTCCCCATCCAGGCTAATAGAAGAGAAATGACAAAAGGGTGCGGGGGACATTCACAAAGTATAATATTTTTAGGTGGGGAGATATTTGCAATGGATTTGCCTTTATCAATTTAGAATAAGAGCTGATTTTCCCCACCTGCACACACGCACTTCTGTAGCCATACCCTCTAATCTTAGCAGTTTCAGTGGGAGCCAAGGCTTCTGAGCCCTTCACAGGATTGTACCTTTGGTGATGGGCAAGGTTTGGGTTTAAATCAGCCAGTTTGTTCAGTTCATAGAGTGAATCTGCTACGCTTCTCTCCCTGGCCTTGGATAATCATAGATCAGGAGGGGGTGTCACTGATGCCAAGTGTCTGGGACTTCAGTCTTGGTAATCTTCTCCCCCTTTAGATACTCAGAAACTGTAACTAATTCACTTCTTAATCGTCAGTTGAGTTCCCTTGATCTCTCACTGCAATAGGGGCTTGTTCGATCTTGGCTCATTCTTGTATATTTGTTCTGAGCCATTTCCAATTTGTTTCAACATCCTTTTCAAAGTATGGGCACTAGAGCTTGACTCAGTCGCCATCAGTGTCCTTACTAATACTGTTTCTGGGTGTAACGCTACCTTATTCTTACTTTACATTCCCCTCTTTATACATCCAAAGATTGAATTAGCCCTTCTGGCCACAGCATCACGCTGGGACCTCATGTTCATGTCTCATGATCTCATCTTCATGAACCCTTCATTGTTTTCCAGGATATGGCCTCCCCCACCCACACCCAAGCACAGCCTATATTTTTTGTTCATGGGTGTACAAGCTTGTATTTGTCTAAATTAAAGTGTGTATTGATTAATTGCAGTGAGTTTACTAAGTGATCCAGTTTATTCACTCTGTGAGTTGTCCTTATCAATATTACCACTCCACCCGTTTTTATGCTCTCTGCAAATTGTACCACCAAGGGTATATAAAGCCAATTCTTCTATATCATTGATAAAGATATTGAGTAATATTGGGCCAAGAACCAATCACAGTCAGATCCCACTAGCAGCACCCCTTACTTGATCATTCCTCATTAACAGTCTATCCAATAGCCAGGTTTTAATGAGGCTATTTAATGTGCATCATTGATTTGGTATCATGCTTATATATTGTGGGGCACATGGAAAGTGAAGTCCTTTACAGAAGTCTGTTGACACAATTGCCATAGTCAATTACCAAAACTATAAAAAAAAAAAAAATCAAGTTTGTGTGACAAGCTCTCGCTTCCATAAAATGAATATGATTGGCTCTAATTATGCGACAGTTCTTCACCGATTTATGTCCTGTATCAGCCATGACATGATGTTGCCCACAGTGTCAGGCTAACCAGCCCATAGCTACCCAGCTCATCCCATTTACCCCTATTAAAATGAACTTTCTTGCAGTCCTCTGTAACTCCCCTAGTGTCCAAGATGTGTTAAAAGTCAGCACTAATGGCTCAGAGAGCTCTGTGTCCATTTCTTTTAAAAGTCTTGAGCGCAAGTTGTCTGCTCTTGCTGATTTAAAGTTCGTGAAAGGTCATAGATGCTGTTTGACATCCTCCCTTGGAACAGATGCTATTCCATTACCATTGTAACTTATTAATACGTGCATTGATATAGCTTCTTTCGAGTACTTTATTACGGATCGTGGGGACTGCATGCCTGAGGACATTGCTAATGTAAGCAGAGTCTGTTCAGGAGGCATTTGGAGGCTCTTGTTCCCCCCTAGCAAGCATTCTCCCTGAATGACAAACTCAGACCTCAACAAACTTGCAGTGTTTTAAAATTATGAGTAGTTCTGTGGCACCTTAGAGCAGGGCTGGGGAGCCTTTTTTGGTCGTGGGCTGCTGACCTACAGAAAAATCAGTCCGGAGCTGAGAGCTGTGGGGAGGCAGCAGAGGGGCTGGAATGCCAGCACATGCTCCCCAATGCTGGGGGAGGCCCTAACCCTCAGGGGCCAGATCCAGGCAACCTAGGAGCTGCATCCGGCCCCTGGGCCTTAGGTTCCCCACCCCTGCCTTAGAGACTCAGGCTACGTCTAGACTGCATCTCTCTGTCGACAGAGGGATGCCAATCAAGCACATTGAAATTCCTAATGAAGCAGGGATTTAAATATCTCGTGCCTCATTAGCATAAACATGGCCGCCGCTTTTTTCCGAAACAGTTTTTTCAAAAAAAACGGCAGTCTAGACGCGGATCTGTCGAAAATAAAGCCTTTTTTGACAGATCTGCGTCTAGATTGTCGTTTTTTCGAAAAAAAAACAACAACCCTCTGTTTCGAAAAAAAGCAGCAGCCATGTTTATGCTAATGAGGCACGGGATATTTAAATCCCTGCTTCATTAGCAATTTCGATGTGCCTAATCTACATCTCTCTGTCGACAGAGAGGGGTAGTCTAGACACACCCTCACAAAAATATATAGAATCATGAGCTTTTGTGGGTAAACCCCGCGAAAGCTCATGATTTTCTATATTTTTGTGAATCTCTAAGGTGCCATAGGACTGCTTATTTTTACAGTTACAGACTAACACGGCTACCCCTCTGAGGTATTTTTTTTGTAGTGTTTTGTGAAGCATGAGCAAACACCTGTGTGAGCTCTTCTAAGTCAGTTTAGAACTAGCGCATAGTGATTTACCTTCACAGCCTTGTCAGTATAGCCATTTTAAGACTGCTCACACAGGGTTGTGCAAACTGGGCATGTTTGGGGTGGGGGGGAGCAGCATCCTCCGTCAAACGGGATTATTCTGGACAATTCCTTTCCCAGTCCCTGGAGTCACAGGTTGTTCTCAGGGCGGCAGGTTGTGTAAACGTCTGCATTTCTGGTCTGCACAGCAGCAGCCTGCAGGAGGAATTGTTCTGCTGCCTCACTGGGGCCACTGTATGTACTTGTCTGAGTTTCTCTCCATTGAGCTTCACATGACCCCTCTAATTCTAAAGCCAAGGGCTGCTCTGACACACACCTGCCTATGTATACACTCTGCTCTCTCTGGCTTTGGATGGGAGTGAATGGGTGTGAGCATGCTGTGCTTCCTCCAGCTTCAGGGGGCAGGCACGCTTGTGCATGTGTGTGCGCTAGTGATATAATTGTGTAGTCTATTAACCGATAAGCAAAAGCTTATAGGTTAATGCTATAGACTACACGCATTTCCCTTCCCCCACCCCACCAGTAATTTTTTTAGCAGGCTGGCTAGCAGACTGGCTCAGTCCTGGCTTGTGACGGGTCTGGGACCTACCCTGCTGCGACTCTGCATTTAAAGCGTATTAGGAGCTGGGCGGGCAGGCAGCCTGGCTCAGGTCTGGGAGCACAGACCCTCCCGCAAGACGGGCTGCTGCCACCCCACACTGCTGCCTCTATATCAGAGGCAGCAGCACAGGGCAACAGGCAGCCGGTCTGTGAGGGGAGCTGGTTTTTCAACCAACTCCCCTCGTGGACCAGCTTCTGCCTGGCATACCATGCTGCTGCCTCTGATACAGAGGCAGCAGTGTGGAGTGGCAGGGGGCTCCTTGGGAGTGAGACCAGAGTGCAATATCTGCCAGCCTCACCCCTCAGGGAATAGTCGAATAACTGATAGAAATTTATGAGGTTAAATGACTATTCAGTTACCAGGAACTGATATTTAACATCCCTAGTGTGCACGCATGCACTGCTCCTTTCAGTCCGACGGCGCGGGTGCACACACGACTTCTGGCGTTTGGGAACCCGGAGCTGTCTCTTCCACAAGTCAGTGTAAAGTAAATGTGATCGTTTGGCACTCAGCTAACCTCAGTAGTTACCAGGATTTTTATCTGCAGCAATTCAGGAAGCCTGTTTGGAGAAAACATTTTCCAATGGGAAGTTTTTGGGAGTGTGTGATTCAAACGGCAGTGTGTCTGTTACAGGAGCTTGGCAAAGCCAAGGGAGAGCAGTGAGGCAGTTCGTGTATTCCTGTTGGTGTCAGAGTGTGAACCTATATGTGACACATTTGCTGGCCAGCACTGACCTGGCATGGCGAGGGGTAGGGCAGTGCAAAGGGCCAAATCCTCTTCCTCCTGCCATTTTCTGGAGTAGAGCTAAAAACCTATATCACGTCCATGGTTGTTCCTGGTGAAGACCTGTCTGGATGATGCAAAGCCAGGCTTATGGTGAGAGGAGCACAGCCCAGAAGGACTTGATGCCTTGCTGCCCTCTGGAAAAACAAAACAAAAAAGATTTGAGAGAGGCTCCATTGAGCTCCATCCTATTAGCAAGAGGGAGCTCGCTCGTGGTACCCTTTGCATCTGCAGCCCTGAGAAAAGAACCTTCCAGCGTGCTCTGAAGCTGGGGCAGGCCAGCCTGCATCACTTGTAACTTCTTCTGGCCAGTCCTTCAAGACGGGAGCAGATATAAAATAAGTGAGGGTAGGACCTTCTCTTCACAAATGGCCATGACAACTAAATGTAGCCCACACACCAGTCACATAAAAAATTACTGAGGTAAAACCTCAGTCTCATCTGCCTTCTCATCAGAAGTGAAACAAAATTCTTCTGCTTGTACCAAAATCTCCTCCAAAGAGCTGGTTGCTGCTTTCAGAATCTTTCCAGTTATCTGCCCTCTGTCTGGGCGCCCAACGTGTCTTTCCTCATTTAAAAAGTGTGCTAGGAATGTGTCCTCTCTGATTAGGAATCTTTACACCAAAGTTGGCTGTCTTTTTGTAAAAGCTACATTATAGCTCAACCACAAGATATGGGCTTGGATGTAAGAATCAGTGAGTGAAATTCCCTGGTCTTTGCTATGCAGGAGATCAGACAAGATGATCAAAATGGTTCCTTCTGGACTTAGAATTTACAGAGTTCTCCCATCCCAGGTCTAGCTCACCTGCCTGCATTTATGCGTTACCTCCCTGGAAATCCAGTGAGACAGACTATTGGGAGCCATTTCTCTTCCTCTGTTGTGTTCACCACCTTGTTCTAAATGTCCTGGCTTCCTTTCTCTTTCTTCTGCAAATAAACAAATGCCTGCTTTCCAGTTAGATATTCCTTCAGTGGGTTTTTATGGGAGAGAAGCACAAGAAGCTTTATTCCTGAGCAGACGCTTCCAAAGTAATGAAGCTGCCCTGCTTGCAGCACATGGTGACTCATGAGGAGTTAGTGGTGGGTGTAAAATATGAGAGAGAAGGTGCCGGCAGAACCATGCTCCACCTCCTAGTTGAGTAGCCAGTTGGGTGTGGATTGGACTTTGCCCATATGACTAAGCATAGCCCAGATTGTAGGGTTGTTGTGTAAACTCTTACGCAAGCTTGACCTGAGGACTTGTTTGGGCCATGTGCTGATTTTGATCAGTTCCTAGTATCTTAGGCACTTGGACTGTTAAGTCAATCCCCACTGGCCCTGTAGGCTTTGCGGGAGCTAACAGCAGGATCCATACAGAACAAACAGGGTTTCCAGATGACATTGGGTTGGAATTCTTTTCATGCATTTAGTGAAAATGCAGCTGAGAGCAGAGAGTTGCTTGGGAGGTCATCAGTTTAGCTTTTGAGGCATGTGGTGCAGGATCTTCCATAAACGCTGGTGATGTGTTTTGGTACATGTGAGGCTATTTGTGTTAAGACCTTTGAGGCACAGACAGACCCATAGCTCTGCACGCTGCAGTGGCCATGTGTTGAGAATGTTTCAGGGAACTTTTGGCCTTTTGGTCAGACTCATTTGACAAATGCTGTTCACCTTTGAACTGCACAAAGAGTATTTCACATTCAATAGCTTGGGAAAACCTGCCTTGTTCCCAAGTCTTAGCCTATGTCTGTACTTGCAGAGTGTTTTGTGCTGTCATTTTCACTAGTGATAGGGAACAGGTTAGAGAAAACGAGGAGTCCTGTGACACCTTAAGTATTTACATTTGCAGCACTTCCATCTCCAGCGAAAGCGCCCTGAGGGCAGCTATGCCACAGTGCAGCTCTCGTGGGAAGGGTGGGTGGGTGATCGAAGGGCATCCCTGTACAGCCCCCGCTCCCCAATCGCTGGTCAGATCCAGTAGCTCAGCATTGCTACAAGCAAGTGATCATTTGCTTGGTGGAACAGGCATTGTCACTAGGGATGTAAAAGGTTAATTGGTTACCCAGTAAGTATTAGGCTGGGTAACCTTAAACAGGGTGCCCTGGGGATGGAGCTGGCTCCCGCATTAGGAAAGCAGGGTAAGGGATGTCCTGAAGGTAGAGAGGTGGGTTCTGGAGTGGCTTAGAGGATAGGCATTGACCTGGGGAGCACAGGGTGGTGGATTTGAGTCCCACCTCCCCTCCGCCAACCCTGGGAGCGACAGGATAGCCAACACAGGCTGCCCTAGGGATGGAGCTAGCCCTCCCATTAGGAAAGCAGGATAAGAGATGCCAACTAGTACAGCCAACTGTGCCAAGCTGGAGCACCTCTGGCTGAGTCTAGCCAGCTGCACAGGGGCAGTAGGCAGGGCCGGGCCGATGTTGGGCCAGTGGGACCCCGGCCACATGGGGGCAGCAGGCAGGGTCGTGCCTGTCTTGGGGCCCTAGCCATGCCAGAGCAGCTCAGGCAGGTGAGGCCCCGGCTGTGCCAGAGCACCCATGCGGGGCCAGGACAAGTGGGCTGGCAGGATCCCAGCTGTGCTGGGGTGACCTGGCAGCCAGGTGTGACCCCAGCTCTGCTGAAGTGGGGCAGATGGGAGTCAGATGGTTGGGCCAGTAGGGTCCTGGTAGCTCTGGACTGTGAGGCAAGACCCCAGCTGCTCCAACTCAGCCCGCCAATGGTTAAATGGTATCATTTTATCTGTGTAACTTCTAATGGTTATTTACACCCCTAATTGTCATTTGGCCAGATAAGTGAGATAAGGCAGACATCTGTTTACCAGACATGGGAGCAGCAGAGGTGCTGGCTGGAGGGGTCACCTAGGCACTGTGGGATATCCTGCAGAGGTGAGAAGCTCTGCATACAACAAGAACATGTCTTCACTTGCACATCCCTGCAAAGCATCCTCAGTAAGAGCGGCACGCTGCTCATGGAGGTGGCTTTCTTTTTGCGGTGAAACTTCTGAGTTTCACCCCAAAACGTCATTGATAAATGTAAATGCACCCCTGGTTTCTGCACAAAAAAGGGACCTTTTGTGCTTTAAACGGCAAGTGTAGACATGCCTTTCGTCAGCGGTGGGGAATTTGTCAGCCTGTTTCATGTTAGGCTATAATGCAGAGGGCTGTCTGGTAATTGCCTTTCCCATTTCTTACTCTGACTCATGCTCTGATGCCCTTGGCTAGCTCTGAACCTTGGTACCCACTATTAATCTACAGCCTCCCTGCCTGCTCGCTTGGCCTGGCTGGGAGCTAGTACAGCTCTGACACCAAGGAGAGCAAGAAGGGTGTGGGCCTGAGATCTAACACCTGCAAGGCCTTTATGGTGCTGCTGGGTGTGTGAAGCAGTGCAAGTGGTTGGCCTCATTATGAAGGTTATAGTACATACTAGCGGATTGGTACAGTTGCTGGTTCAAGCTGGTCTCCTTTTCTGGAGCTAGAGGAACCTGTAGCTTTGTAGTGCCTCGCAGACCACATAAGCGTGTGGCAGCAGGAGGATGCTGAGTGGAAGTAGGAGTGGGGCATTATTTCTGAATATGGCATTAGTGAGTCCATTATGAGCTCCTGTGTCTAGTTCTGGTGTCCGCAAATTGAAAGTATGTGGACAGATTGAAAAGGGCTCAGAAAAGAGCTACCAGAAGTCTGTGAGAGACTAAGGAAGCTCAGTCTACTTAGTTTATCCCAGAGAAGGATCTGCTTATGTTTCATACTAGTCGGTATCTTCATAAATTTTTTGGATAGTGGCAGAGAGCTCACTTAAAGTTTGCAGACCATTCGAAGCTGGAAGGGGTCCCAAGAGCTCCGGAGGGCAGGGTTAGATTTCAACATGATCTTGATCAACTAGAGAAATGGTGTGAAGTAAAAAAGACAAAGTTAATTATGGACAAACACCTTAGGAAGGGACAATCAAATACAAAATGGGCAGTGACTCCCGAGGAAGTGGTACTGCAGAAAGGGATGTGGGGGTTATAGCGGATCACAAACTAAATAGCAGTCAGCAATGTAACTCTGTTGCCTCTGCCCCCACATGAACCTCATTTTTGTTTGCCACACTCCCCAGAAGTAGTTTCTTCCATTGTACTCTGATAAGGCCTCAACACTTCAGGAAAGTTGTGGACAATCTGGAGAAAGTCCAGAGCAGAGCAATAAAATAATTAAAAGGTTTAGAAAACATGACAGTCTTTTTTCGCATGGGGAAGACTGAGTGGGGACATACATTTTCAAGCATGCAAAAGGCTGTTATAAAGAGGAGGGTGATAAATCTTTCTCTTTAACCCCTGAGGACAAGACAAGAAGCAATGGGCTTAAGTTGCAGCAAGGGAGATTTAGGTTGGACATTAGGAAAAAAGTCCTGACTGCCAGGGTGGTGAACAGATTACTTAGGAAGGCTGCGGAATTGCCATCATTCATTGGAGGTTTTAAGAACAGGTTAGACAAACACCAGTTGGATGGTCTAGAACTGTGTTTCTCAACCTTTATTTAAAAAAAAAAAAAAGGTACCCCTTTAAAAAAAATTAAAGTACCCCCAGTACCTACAGTTTTCAGACAGACAACATTTTTTTTTACCATTGCAACACATTTGTTTAAACAACTTAATCGTAGCTGGGCGGGCGATGACATTTTTGGGTGTAAAAAGTACAAAAATAATAAAGCTCTGTAAAACTTAACACAAAAGTTCAGTTTTCTCCAAATTTCAGTTGTGTTGATGTACCCCCCAGACTTCTCAAGTACCCCTAAGGGTACTCGTACCACTGGTTGAGAAACACTGGTCTAGAACAGCCGATCTCAATGCAGGGACTGGACTAGACGATCTGTCAAGACCCCTTTCAGTCCTACATTTCTATGATTCTAACTGAAACTGGGCCTGTTGTCTTATTCAGTGTGTACACTTTTAACCACAGGCGCCAACTTTCCCTCTAGCCAGTGGGTGTTCTACCCCTCTGTGCTGCCACAGGCCCTGCTTACATCCCACTGTTTCTCACAAGCTCTGCCCCTGCGTTGCTCAGCTCCCCAAGCCCCGCCCTGGTGTTTTTTTTTTTTTTTTTTTTTTTCCTTTTCCCCCTGTGGGTCAGTGGCCCCCGACCCAAAAAAGGTTCCCTACTCCTGGTTGAAACCATCCCTGACAGGTGTTTGTCTAGCCTGCTCTTAAAAGTCCCCAATGATGGAACTTCTACAGCCTCCCTAAGCAATTTATTCCAGTGCTTCCAGAGACAGGAATTTTTTCCTGACGCTCATCCTACACTGCCCGTGCTGCAATTTAAGCCCCTTGCTTCTTGTCCTATCCTCACAGGTTAAGGACAAGATTTTTTTCTCTTTCCTGCTTGTAACGACCTTTTATGTACTTGAAAACTGCTATCATGTTCCTGTTCAATCTTCTCTTCTCCAGACTAAAGAAACCCAATTTTTTCAATCTTCCCTCACAAGTCTCTTTTTTAAAAATCATTTTTATTGCTCTCTTTGGACTTTCTCCAATTTGTCAACATCTTTCCTGAAATGTGGTGCCAGAACCGTCCACAATACAATCATTGCTGGCTTGTATTTATACCAACATTGTACGTGTGTGTCCTCTCCAGCCCAGCGGCACTGAGGGAGACAGAAAACACATTTGTAGAAAGGGCTTGGTATATTTATAAATGTATATATAGGACAAACTGATGAGGATGATTTATTTCTGTTGCATACTGTGTGCCAGGCACTTTCCAAACACAGTCCCTGCCCGGAAGAGCTCAAACACAAAAGGCAAAGGACAGGGGAAAAGGGTGTGACCTCTAGTAAAGTGGACAAGGTTGTAATTTGTCTCATTGTTACTGAAACGTTTAACTAACCACAGTGATTTTTTTTAATGCTGTTTTGGCACTGTTCCATATGACAGCAGTTCTCAAACTTTTTGGCTTGTGGCCCAGCCTGCTTAACACAGACCTTTCCGTGGATCACCAGCCAACCATCCATGATGACAAAATGGGTGCAGGAGTGGGGCCTGGCCAGGAAACAGGGTGCCGAAGTGGGCTGAGGGGGTCTGGGCAGGAGGGAGGGTGCAGGAGCAAAGTGGAGGTAGGGGGGTCAGGAGGGAGGGGATTGCGTGAGGGGAATAGGGGTGGAGGATCTAGGCATGAGTCTGGCCAATTGAAGCAGTGGGGAAAGGGCCTGGCCAGGGTGAGGGGGAACATCAGTGCGCAGAGGCCCATGAGGCTCTCCCCCCTGCAGTGGGAAGCTGATGCTGGCACTCCATCCTCGTGGTGGGGGGGGAGGTGTGTGCTAGGCTGGCACACCAGTGCAGGCTTCCTTCTGCATGCGGGAGTGAGCCCACGGCCCACCTGCAAGATGGTCACGGACCACGCTTGGAGAACCACTGCCATATGACAGTCACTCTGTTCTGGATTTAACCTGGCTTTGTCTGGTAATGTGCACACTGGGGTCATCCTTCCTGGGATCAGTATGTGGTTGTGTTTTACATACAACAGTTTAATAAAAGGTGACAATAATAGTTAAGTAGGGTTTACCAAAGTCAGAAATGCAGTTCCTGGCTCAGGCTTGGCTAGGTAACGCACAAGGTGTTTTCAGAGTGAGGTTGATGGCTTTCATTTGTTGGAAGGGCCCATTGGTTAGATTGGACCCAGGTCCAAATAAATGGGAATCTATTCCCAGTCCTTCAGGAAACAGTGAATATTTAGGAAATCTGAGTGCTAATGGAAAACAACTTCGTGCTCGCTCTGGAAACCTGATTCTAGGTGCTCCCTGCCTCTGATTGGGGAACAGAAACATGCCATGTGATCTGTGTGTCTAATCAGAGCTGACCAGCACTGCTGGGAAGGTGAGTTGAATACTCAGAGCAAACTGCAGCAGCAGCTTAGTCACAGACAGTACTTGGCAATGTAGCTAACCAGGGACAGAATTTGACTGACTTGCTAGCTGCTCACAGCCGCTTTGCGTGTGCGATAAAAGGCAGGATCTGCCTGGCCACTGGTGCATGCCCAGAGATGTCCCATCCATAGGCTGGGGCAGTTTGGCGGGGGGAGGGGAGGAAGTCTGTGGCGGGGGGGTTGCCCCAGGTCCCCCCTCGGGACAGCCCTATGACCGCCATTGCAACGTACTGGACTCTGTCCGAACTCTGTGATCGCTTCTCTTTCCCTCAGGCCTGAAGACTGAGCCGGGAAGATGTCTGAAGTGCGCCGGGACAGTACAAGCAGTTTACAGCGGAAGAAGCCGCCGTGGCTCAAACTCGACATCCCAGTGCCAGTCTCTGTGGCAGTGCCCGAGGAGCCCACCTTTGTGCAGGTACAGGAACGAGTAACATACAGAGATGGGGGAGCGGCCAGAAGGAACCACCATGATCTCAGTGCAGTCTGTGCACACAATGGGAAGGGGTTTGGACGGTGAGAGCTTTGGATTCTACTGTGATGGCAACCTGTTCACGTGATATGGTCTGGGGAGGGACTGTGTGCTAGATATAGGACTGGTAGGGTGCAATAAGTGGTTTTTAAGTGACAGGGGTCAGGATGGAAATGAGAGCTTCATTTCAGTCACGTGTTATGAATGGTACTTTCCAACAGACAAAGGGAGGCAGAAGATGGGTTATCCTGAAACAAAAAATGAAGAGTAAGTGGAGTGTTAACAAGTCAAAATGCCAGGAGTATGAGAAACAAGCAAAACCATAGTGGCTCTGAAGAGCCACACAATGGACTGCAGTGATCGGGAGTTAGTCACAGGCCTTAGGGTAAAAGAGTGACCCTGCGATGGAGTAGCTGAGAGAGGTCCCTTAGCTAGAATATTCAGAGTAATTTAAGGCAGTAGGGAAAAGCTAAGGGCAGGAAAATAGCAGAATAAGTAAATGCTGCCAAGAGTGAAGTACAAAGCGCTGCTACATATATATTAGACAGGGAGGAACAGCTCCATTAGCAAGTGAGGATGGGACGAAACTAACAATTCAAAAAAGCTGATAGTGACTCTTCTTTTTAAACCTGTCTTCAGCAACGACAACAAAAATTGTGAAAAGGTGTTTAGGTACAGGTAGTAAGGCAGGAATAGCCTGTAAACTGGTACGGGGTACGGGACAGTTAGGCTACATTTACACTGCACCATAGTTTGAAATAAGATACGCAATTCGAGCTACTCAAATTGCTTATCTTATTTTTATTTTATTTCAAAATAGCGTATTTCGTAAATTTCAAAATAACCCGCTATTCGAAATGTCCCTTACTCCATGTGGAATGTGGTTTACAGGGACATTGGGGTAGTGAGCCCGAAATAACGGGCTTGCTGTTAAGACGCGGGATAGCTATTTCGGGATACTCCGGTATCCCAAAATAGCGTTGCAGTGTAGACGTAGACCAAAGGAAGAAATATATACAGATCAGCCAGTCCAGATGAATCTTATGGTATTAAAGAAATGATCTAACTCCAGTGGACCTGACAGGTGTTTCTGAAGTCACGGAGAACCAAGGAAGAGTAAAGAAAAAGAAATGTTAATACCAATCTTTAAATAAAGGAGAAAAGAATAACCCTGGCAGTTACTATTAAATTGGTCTCATCTCAATGGCTGGAACCCAGATACAGACACAAATTCAGACTAGAAATAAGATGCACATTTTTAACAGGAGGGCTAAGTACTCATTGGTCCAGTTTATCTAGGGATTTGATGAACTATCAGTCAGTTGACATCTTTAAATCAAGATTGGGTGCTTCCTAAAAGGTATACTCAAGCTCAACCAGAAGTAAGGGCTTGGAAGTAGGAATTTTTGTGTGAAAAATACACATTCTGTGTAATGATCTTAATGGAGCTTTCTAGCTTTAAAATCTATAAATTCCCTAGTAAAATATGGAATGAGTATTAAGATTAAAATTAATCACTATCCACCTAACTTGTGCAATAAGCAACCTTAATTTACAAATACTGAATCTTGCCAGAGAAACTTGATTATGTGAAACTGTAAAATCCAAGCAGGAGGAAACTTAGCTGATGCTGCACATTTAAAGCTGGCCAAAAGGTTTGCTATGCTATCACCTCATGAAAACATGAAGAAACAATTATCCAAATAGGCCTAGGTAGGAAAGCTGTTCTGTAGACTGAAACTTGTCTGGTGGCCTGTTAACAAAAGGACATGATAATTCACAGATGAAACTCAATTTGGAGAAGCGATGAACATCAGTGATGATGCGGCTGTCTCCGTTTATCATTTCAGTTGTATTTGTTCTACTCTGCCCAGTTCTCAAAGGGCTCCTAGATTCTTTGCACAGGGAAATACTCCCTTGCAGACATGATCCTCTGTACTTTTCTAAGGGTTTGCAGTTACAGTTTTCTCTCAGTTTAGTCCATTTGATGATTTTCTTGTGTATAATCGTGGCCATAGAAAGGCAGGGCCATCATCATCAAGTCCAGCCCCCTGTGCTGAGGCAGGACCAAGTAAACCTAGCTCATGCCTGATAGTATCAGGGATGTGATAGTGTAAATTATCCTGGGCTATCCTGGGCTTCGCACCGCTCTGCTGTGGCACATCTATTGGCAATACCAGTCTCTGAAGAGAAGGTGGAGCTGGTACTGCCACTTCCTCTGCCCTGGAGGAGCCATTCGTTCCTCCTGCTTGCTCGCCCTTGATGATCACAGACAGTGCCGGGGCTTGTTGCAGAAGGGGACAGCGGACCTGGGCATAGCCCTGGAGGAAGTGTGGGACCAATACCAGCTCCTGGACATACTCCAGCCTTAGGGACTGTCCAGGGTGGCACTCACGGTGAAGGAAGCCTCCTTTGAGCCAGCGTAGGGAGTGTGGCCCACTCCTGCCTCCTGTACCCCTACCCAGAAACAGGCAGAAAGAGGCTACTTTGTCACTACTAAGGGAGGTGGACTTTCTCTTTTCTCGCCCACCTACCAACTCTTTGGTGGTGGATGGAGCAGCTGCCCCAGCCCCAGGGTAGCCAAACATTTAAACTTTTGGGGAGAAAGGTCTATTCCTCAGTGGCCTTTCAATTTAGAAACACCAGTAATGAGGCTCTGCTCATGTAATCCCTGGCCCATGGGAAATTTGTCTGTTTCTGGGTAGGACTCACTTTTTCCAGAATGGTATTAGTCATGTTTGTGTCACATTGTTAGGCCTCTTTCAAATGATGATCCGTGATAACCCCCAGGCCCTTTTCAGCTGTACCACCCCCTAGCTAGTTATTCCCCATTTTGTGTTTGGCATTTGTTTTCTCCTAAGTGCAAAATACTTTTGCTTATTTTTATTTAATTTCATCTTGCTGAATTCAGACCAATTCCCCAATTTGTCAAGGTCATTTTGAATTCTATTCCTGTTGTCCAAAGTTCTTGCAACCCTTCCCAACGTGATGTTAGCTGCAAATTTTATAAGCATATGCTCCACTTTATTGTGCAGGTCATTAATGAAAATACTGAATAGGACTAGACCCAGGATGACTTCTCTGGCACACTGCCAGAGATGACTCCCTGGTGTGACAATGAACCACTGATAACTCCTCTTTGTGGACCGTACCAGTAGAGCCCCGGCTTTATAGTAATTTCATCTAAACAGCATTTCTCTGTTTTCTTGAGAGAAAGTCATGTGGACTAATATCCATGCTTGAGTAATAAGAGAATAGAAGTAGGAATGTATTATTGACTACCTGCCCAGAATGGTGACAATAAAGGGAGATTAGGCAACAAAAATAGAAAACTCAATAATAATGGGAGGGGGATTTCAACTATTCCTATATTGACTGGTTATATGTCATCTTAGGACAGGATGTGGAGGTAAAAATTCTAGACACAGTTAATGTATGTTCCAGATCCAACTGCTCCAAGAAACAGTCGGATCTGGAACATACAAGGGGAAAGGCAATTCATGATTTAGTAAGAAAACTTAAAAAACAACCATGGTTCTGTAGCACTTTAGAGACTAACACAAATTAATAAATAGTATCACGAGCTTCCATGGGCACAATCCACTTCCTCAAATGACAAATACTAAATCATGAGTCCTAAAGCGTATAAGGTCTAATCAAGGAGTTGAAAGTAGCTGAACTGCTCAGTAACTAGTGACTACAATGTAACTATTTAACATCCTTGTAGGGAGGAAAATACCAACAAAACCCTCCAAAGTAGCGTTTAACTTCAAACTGGGCAACTACACAAAAATGTGAAAGCTAAACAGAAACTGAAAGGAACTGTCACAAATGTGAAATGTCTGCAAGATGTATAGAGAAACCATTTCAGAATGCCATAGTAGAAGCTCACATTAAATATATATAGCAAATAAAAACAACAGCAGCAAAACAGAGGATTCAAAAAATGTCACCATGACTTTACAGCATAGTTAAGGAATAGAGGCAAAAAGGCACCCTTTAAAAACTGAAAGTCAAGTCCCAAGGAGGAAAATAGAAAGAAGCAAAAACACTGGGAAAGTCAAGTGTAAAAATAGAATGAGGGAGGCTGAAAAAGAATTTGAGGGACAACTAGCAAAAGATACAAAAACTAATTTTTATGCAAGAAAAAACTTTAAAAAACAAATAGACTAGTAGCACCTTTAAAGACTAACAAAACATGTAGATGGTATCATGAGCTTTTGTGAGCGCAACCCACTTCTTCAGATGACAGGAGTATTAGAAGTCCAGATCCAAGAATAAATAAGGGAAGGGGGAGGGAGGAAAAAAAGAAGGGGGAAAGGAGAACAAAATAAAAAAAGAGAGACAGTGAGTATATGGTTCAAATATTTACAAGAGGCTGATAAGAACAATTAGCACCTCCATTGTTTGGTTGGTAGGTTAAGTCATAGGATGTGGAAGATAATGTGCAGCCAGCCAATATCTCTGTTCATACTGTTTGCATAAGAATTAAACTTGTGAATGAAGTTAAGTTCCAACCCTTCTCTGTATATTTGGCTTGTGGAATTGGTCTGAAACAAAACGGGGACTGGGAGATCCATTAATGAGTGTCTGGGCAGGTTAAAGTGTTCTCCAACAGGTTTTTGTGTATTGCCTTTACGGATATCTGATTTGTGTCCATTAATTCTTTCTCGTGCAGACTGTTCAGTTTGGCCAATGTACATGGCAGTGGGGGCATTGCTGGCATTTGATGGCATAGATCACATTAGTGGATATGCAGTTAAATGAACCCCTGATGTGGTGGTGGGGTCCAGTGATGAAATTGCTGTAGATGTGTGGGCAGAGTTGGCATCGGGGCTGATTGCAGGGTTGTGTTCCTGGATGATTATGATGAAGGTGTGTTGCGTGGTTATTGGAAAGAATTTGTTTGAGGTTAGGGGGTTGTCTGTAAGCGAGGATTGGCCTTTCCCCCAAGGCCTCTGAGAGTGAGGGGTCATTTTCCAGGATAGGTTGTAGATTGTTGATAATGCATTGGGGGGGGGGGGGGGTTAAATTCTGGACTGTAGGTGATGACAAGTGGAATTCTGTTGTTTTCTCTTCTGGGCCTGTCTTGAAGTAGTTCGTGTCTGGGTACTTTTTTTGGCTCTATTGATCTGATTTTTCACTTCTCCGGGTGGGCATTTCAGTTTTATAAATGCTCTATATAGATCCTGTAGGTGTTTGTCTCTTGTCTGTGGGACTGGAGCAAATCCGGTTGTATCTTAGGGCTTGGCTGTATACAATAGATTGCGAAATGTGTCTGGGATGGAAGCTAGAGGCATTAAGGTAAGTGTAGCGGTTGGTATGTTTCCGGTGTACGGTGGTAGAAATGTGTCCATCATTTAATTGTACTGTAGTGTCAAGGAAGTGGATGTCTCGTGTGGACTGATCCAGGCTGAGGTTGATGGTGGGGTGGAAGTTGTTGAAGTCCCTGTGAAATTCTTCAAGGGTCTCTTTCCCATGGGTCCAAATGATGAAGATGTCATCGATGTAGCGTATGTAGAGTAAGGGTGCTAGAAGGCGAGAGCTGAGGAAATGTTGTTCAAGGTCACCCATAAAGACGTTGGCATACTGTGGTGCTATGCAGGTGCCCATGGCTATGCCACTGACTTGAAGAGACAAATTGTCTCAGAATCGGAAATAGTTGTGGGTGAGGACAGCGTCGCAGAGCTCTGTAACCAGGTGTGCAGTGCTGTCATCAGGGATGGTGTTCCTGTTGGCCTGTAATCCGTCTTCATGTGGAATGTTGGTGTAAAGAGCTTCTACGTCCATGGTGGCCAGGATGGTGTTTTCAGGTAGATTACTGATGTTTTGTAGTTTCCTCAGGAAATTGGTGGTGTCTCGAAGATAGCTAGGAGTGCTGGTAGCATAGGGTCTGAGGAGAGATTGGTCTTCACTGGAAAGGCCGGGAGGGAGATTCCCAGACCTGAGTCATTCTTTTTAGATGACAAAACTGGGAAACTTGATCTTTCCCTGTTTTGGCTTTTGTTCCGTCCCCCTTGTTGTTAATATCAGTTGTGTTAGTTTCTGGTTGCCCTGAGAGCTCAGAGCGGGAGGAAGCTGCCTGCAGAAGACATGAACTCTGGAGCAGGCTTGCTGAATGAGCCAGCCAGAGACACCTGTTGCAAGGAAGGAACCTCAAGCAGTTGGTTCCTTATGAGAGAGCTGAAGCAGTTAGGGGGGGGAGAGACTGACACTTGAGAAGCTGCAGGGGAGTCAGCTTGGGCAGGGTAGCTGCAAGCTGATGAGAGGCTCTGGGGGGGAACCTTTTCTGCCCACAGGCTCTGAGGCAAGAGCCAGGCCTTGGGACAGATTTGTGGGGGGGTTCTGTGAGCAATAGGGTAAGTTCTTCCTTTGTGTTTGCTTTTTTTTGGAAGCAGACCCCAAGAAGGACTATGATGGAAGGAGAGAGACATGGTTTGTCCAAGGAGCCCTGAAAAAGGGGAAATGGGTTGGGCATTGCAGAGATGTCCCTGGCCATGAGGGGGCATTACAGTCGTCATTAACCTTTTCAGTGAACAGTGAAACAGTATAGGCATTGAACCTTCAGCCTTCAGGATGCCAGCTGCTGTTTGCTCTCCATCCCCACTCCCTTTACTTCATCTTTCTCTTGCTCCTAAGTCCATTGTCCTGGTTCTGGTGCTGAGAGTCATGACATCTCACTTATTTCGAGTCATGAAATCTTATTTCATGGTCACTTTCATCCATTTTACTTTTTACCATCACATTCTCCACCACCGTGGTGGCCAACCAATTCTGAAGCAGTAGCCACTCTAGTTACTTGCCCCCTGGTTACTTCCTATGCTTTTGGAAGCAAAAAGTTGTCCCCAGTGCACTCTGGGAAGTTACTGGAGATTTTGTGTTTTGCTGTATTACTTTTCCAGCAGGTCTCAGAGGGGTAGCCACATGAGTCTGTGATTTTAAAAAAACGTACAATATGACCAGTGATGATTTTTTTTTTTTTTTTTTTTTTTGTTAGTCTCTAAGGTGCTGCAGCACCACTTGTTGTGTGTTAAGTTTTTTTCCAACAGGTGTCTGGGTACTGCTGCCAGGTTTTGTGTTTTGGATGTGATGTTAGTGTGTGTCTCTTCCCTCATGCCCAATTCTGGGTCTGTAGTGCTATGACCCCACCCACTCCCTGGGGTGGGAGGGAGCATGTAGCCTTCTGTCACCCTGTCCATAGGTGATGCATCTTTCTCACCTAAGCGGCACTGTAGCAAAGTCCAGAGCAAGGGCAGAAGCCTAGTGCAAGAGCTTCTCTACAGACCTGACCTTGTAGCACTTGATAGCCCATGAGAAGCTACTCTGTTGTTAGATACCCTGTTATTAGCTGCTTTTTTGTTGCATGTGGTGGGCTTTGCTAGGGAATGAATGTGCAGCATGAATGCAGGGACAGTGAAATGTTCCCCACTTTGTTTTGCAGCCACTTAAACGCCCGGCCTTCCTGAGAAGCGTCAGCATGCCTGCTGAGAACACTCGCATCCCTTCCCCGCCAAATGAGGTGCGGCGGCCCATGCTCCATCGACAGACTTCCATCACCCAGACCATCAGAAGGTAAGATGTGGCATAGTGTGCACCACCGGGACTGTTTTCAGCGGGAAAGGGGAAGGCCTGGGGTTTTGCTTCTGACAAGCCTTCTGTCGTCCTTTGCACTCTCTGAAGAGATGCGTCAATTTCTCGCTCGGGGTTCTGGATGGTGAGGGAGCAGTTTCCTGTACTAGGAGTGTTTTGGTTAGGGCTGCTGCTGAGCGATCCGAACATGCCCATGTTGCTGGATTACACTCTCTTACTTGCATTAGAGGCGCCTTATCATGATTTTTACCGTAGCATAGCACAGAATCTTAGCTGAGTGTTAGGACTGGCTGTTTGCTCTGGCCTGGTCACAGCCCTTCAGGAGATTGTTGTGCTCAGCATTTGTGCAGAGATTTCCGATCACCCCAAAGGAGGCAGGGCTGTGGTTCTTGGGCTGCACACTGAGAGGCAGGATGTGCTAGCCAAAACGCCCGTGTTATCTCCTTGTGCCCAAGGCTCCGTCCTGGGGCCAGCAGCTCTGCACTGTTATTCACTTGGCCCAGCATGACCTCATGCTGCTGTTTGGCCAGAACCAATTGAAATGAAGGGGCTCCCCATTGGCGATCCAGCTGCAGCTGGAGGGGCCATGGGCAGAAATGAGTCTGGACAGAATTCTGTGCAGTGCTGGGAGTGCCCCTCTAGGGAAGGCTGCGAGTCATTCTCCGTTTCAGGCCCTTTGTTTCACACATTCCCTTCTGGGCTGACGTGTTCTGGGCGTGGGCTCCGCTCAGAGGGGAGAGCTCCGGAAAGTTTGAGCAAATTTCCTCGGGCTGCTTGTTTTTATGGCGGGTCAGACGATGCACGTCTTGCCTTGTACAAGCAGTCTGGCCACCCCTTTCCAAGTGGCAGAGCCGGCGGATGTCTGCCTGCCATCTGCTCAAAAGCTTGCGGCTCTCACCTGCAGAAGTTGGTATAATAAAGAATATAGAGACACCTGCCTTGTGTGTCTGACATCTGCTCAGCAGCCTGGCTGAGATGGTCCTTGGGAAGGCACACGTGCCAGGCTGTGTGTGGGGAAGTACCTTTGAAAGTGGGCAGTGGTTGGAGAAGGAGGGAAGCTGCTGTGCAGGCCTAGAGCAGGGCAGAGCTGCTTGGCAGCCATTCCCATGGAATTGGCTTTCTTGGCTGCTGGCTTATTCACCTGGGACTGTTGGGCCCCCAGCATTGAGAGCCACCTCCTGCCTGTTTAGTGGTACCTGTATATTGGAGCAACATGCATCTGCACCTCCAACTGGTCGTAGTGCCCCAGCTCACGTTGCCAGGCAGAAGTGACTTTTCTGTCTGTTAGGCATGCTGGTTCAGTTTCTCCCAGGTGTGGCAATCTCCTTACCGAGCCCTGCCCTGTGGCTCCCCGTACATAGACAGCAGCGCAGGTGGGGGGTACAGGATACAGAGACAGCAGCGCAGTTGGGGGGTAGGCGGCTTGCTGGGAGCCGGCTTTTAAGCCAGCACCCGGCATGTAGCGGGAGCCTGAGTGTAACCGTGAAGATGAACTGACGAACCCAAGCTCCTTGGTTAGCCGTGTGCATGGTTCCACTTTCACATCCCTCGCTGGAAAGTCCATTTACTGTCTCAGGCTGGGAGTTGCTGTGCGCAGCCTGAGTCCGGGGTTGTCTCTTAGGTGGAGTGAAAATTGCTGCTGTTGCAGTTTTGTGCACTCTTATTTTTACAGCCCTGAGATGCGCTCAAGGCCCCCCCAGGGCAACTGGGGAGCCCCAATTTCTGGGTGGGTGAATGGCTTAGACGTCCTATTTACCTTCATATCACTTGCAGGAGCTTTTGAAAAAGTCCCCCTGCTCTGAAAGGGTGCAATACGATGATATAGCTGTTCCATGCGGCTTGTACGCAGCAGAGAGGGTCTGCTAAGGGCACGGCTTTCCTTTATTTAGACGCCTTTTGGCCTCCTTGCTTGTAGGCATTCCCCCAGATTCCTAAGGAGTGGGTGGATCAGCCTAGAAGGCTAGTCCTTGGGCAGACGGCAGTGGTAGGAGATGCAGGTCCCTGAGGGGAAGCAACAAGGGTGGGGAATGGCTTAATAAAAGACAAGGTCAGATACGTAGGAGGGCAAGAGGAGAAATGTACATTTGATCCAAAGGAGGTGGGGAGCCAGTCGCGAGAGGCCAGGGTGGGGTTGGTGGGCTGGCCAGAAAGCTGATCTCAGCAGCTGTGTTGTGTGGGCTGGGGCAGCATTGAGTGTGTCAGGGAGGCTACAGACATTGCAAGAGACAGTGGGGGACTGGATGAGCGCGCTAGTGGTAGGGACAGAAAGAAAAGAGCAGCGCTTAATAATGCTGTAGACAAATCAGTTGGAGTCTCTCCCATGGCCTACGTCCCAGGGTTAGGAGATGAAGGGGTAGGAACCAGAGGCCCCCCAGAGAAGGAAGGGGATGGTGGACAGTGGCTGAGGATGGAAGGGTAGGGAGGAAAGATCTGAAGCCAGGTTTTGACCTTGTATTTAAGTTGACAGCCAGACTTCCAGGAGGACGCTGGAAGCCTTTCGTTCTACATCCTAGCCTCTGCCCTGCCTTCAGGGGGCTGGTCGTCAGCAGCCTTGATCCTCAGAGAAAGAAACTGAGGCATGGAGCGGTAAAAGCCAACATGTCCAAGTGTTGGTGCCTAAAGCTGGGCAGTCCGGTCCATAGTTAGGCACTAAATAGAAGTGGCTTGACTTCCAGGGGACACAGGCTGCTCTGGCAGTGGCAGGAGTCATGTGGAAATCAGGCCATGGTCGATTTAACGCCTGTGGGAACGTGATGTGTCTTGCCCCAGACCCCGCTGCAAGTTACAAGCACAGCGGCTCCTGTCTGCCACCCCCAGCCTCCCTCCACGAGGCTGTGCTGTCCATCAGCGCATGGAATGGGGTGCACCTGGCCTCAGCTGTCACTGTGGCAAAAAAGTTGGGAACGGGAATAAATGCCAGAGCAGTGCTCTTGATGGCAATGGGGAAAGGCACCACCCACGCACTGCCTCTCCCAGCCAGCCCTGCAGGCTCTCTCCCTTCCACTCTTTTCTTTGCAGCAGACGGGTACGGTTTGAGAGGATTCAGACCCTGCCTGTTCATGGGCACCGGGCGGGCAGGAGGCCCCTGAGAAAAAGGCAGTCAGTGCCCCGCTCGCTCTTCAGGTACCAGTAGCATTGAGTGTGAAGCCCAGCCACTGCATGCGTCTGGGAGGGTTGCTGTGAACCAGGCACGGATGCTAAGCCTGCCCCATGCATGGATGCTAGGCCTGCCCCATGCTGCCTGCTGCAGAGACCCCAGGGGCCGGGCGAATCCAAACAAAAGCGCCTGCTGAGGTGGATGTCTTGTGCTCATCTAACAGAACTGAGGGTCTTACTGACTAAATGGTTCCGCAGCTGAAAATACCAGGCATGCAATTGACTAATGAGCCATTAGCTTTCTTCCCCCCTAACAAGCCCTCAGCCTCCTGGTCTCCTGCCCAGCTGGAAGCAGTTCCCAGAGGAACGCCTGAGCCCCAGGAAGCTCCAAATGCAGGGTGTTCTGCTTCGCCCTGCTGTGTGAACGGGAACACGGGCGTGTGTGCGCACAGCTCCTTGAGATGATGAATACTCCCACCCAGCCTCAACCTGGGGAGAGGAAGAGAGAGAATGACCCACAGGTCCCAGATGCTAGTCAGCATTGCTTGATGTGCCTCTGGAAGGTGCTCAGATAGCAAAAGGGGGCTATGTGACACTCCCAGCCCAAGAAGGGTTATAAACTGGGCTTCTAGTAAAGTTAATATCCAAGAAACCAAACAAATGCAGCTTGCCGAAGTCCCAAGGCTGTGCAGTCTCACCGGAGAACCACCGCCATCCCCTGCAACCACTCCCTGCTTTCTCCCTGTGTCCCTTGGAGGCTTTCCACTCTTCAGCAGAGCTCCAGACCTGTAAAGGGCCAGGGGACGTCTTTAAAGGGCGAGGGCGCTCCGGTATGAGTGCTGCAAACAGAGCAGAATAGCAGCTCCTTCCATCCCAGTAGCCCGTCTCTGCTTTGTCGGACCAGTTGCCCTCTGCTGTGAGGGCCAGGGGCCTGTCGTGCTGGTGGCTAATGGAAGTGGAGGGTGTCGAGAGGGCTCTGAGGCGCGATCTGTTTCTGTCGGTACATTGTTCCATCAACGGTTATTAGGACAGTAAAATCTTCCTTCAGAGGAGGGCCCCCGAGGTTCCGGCTGCACCCTCACAGGTGACCTGATTCACAGACGTCTTGTGACAAATGAAGTGATGGGAAGAGGAGCAGAGTGCTGGTTACGGAAGTCTGGAGACAAATCCGAACAGTTGAGATTATTTTGAAACCTTACAGGAAGCAAGGACGGTTTCTTTCTTCCACTGTAGCCACCTGCACAATCCCAGTCCGGGGGTTGTTTTGGGCTGAGGGCAGCTCAGTGAATTCAGGCTGTGTCAGGTGGGCTGCTGGTCCCAGTCCCTCCCATGGTGAGCAAAGGGAGAAAATTGTTCCAGTTTGAGCTTAGCTGTTGGTGTCTGTGGGAGAAGAACAGCATCCTGAGGGAGGAGACTCCTGAGCTCCGTGCAAAGCCCCTTCTTGGTGGTTGGCCTGTGTCACCAACCGAGGTGCTGGAAGAAACTGAGGTTGCTCCAAGTAGGTGAGACCCATGGGCTAGTGAAGATCAGTGGAAAGCGCTGGGTTTGTTGTTCACCATCTAGGGTCTGGTTGGGTAAGCAAGTGACAGTGGGCCGGGATGGCTTATCCATTAGGACAGGGTCTCCTTTCTCTTGGAGGCAGATCTTGCTTCCTTCATCTGGGCAAAGGTAGACAGTTGCAGTGGGGGGGGGGCTGAATTTCGACCTGTGCAGAAGGCAGGTGCGTGCTGGGTGAATTGAGTGTCTCACTGGGGCTTTGTAATTTACACTAGCTGCCAGTTATCTTCCGAGTAAAATCTCATGTGCTGGTATTAGCCTGTAATGCTCCGGATAGCCGAGGAGCAGCATTCTCGGGAGCCACGTCTTTCCCCGGGCTGCCCAGCCAGAGCTGCCATCTGCAAAGCTGCCTAAGCTGAAGCTGTCTTGGGAATGACAGAGAGGACCCTGCTCAGGGGAGCCAACAGCTACGCTGTGCGCCTGGGCAAGGTGTGTGGGGGGGCCTGCTCTGCCCTCGTGGAAGAGGCGGGGTCTCAGGCGCAAGGGGCTATGCCAAGGCAGCCAGCCCTCAGCACTGCCCGGACAGTGAGGCGCTGCACCCACAGCCCTTAGTCGCCTGGAACACGCCGCGCGGAACTCTGGCGGAGATTTAAAGGGCCCAGGGGTCTGGCCGCCGCAGCGGCTGCAGCCCTGGGCCCTTTAGAATCGCTGGGCCCCGGAGCAGTTCCCCTTCCTCCCCTGTTGGAGGGCCTGGGACCGCTGGCAGGGCGAGGCATTCTGCATGGCGGCCCTTCTGATTGTAGAATTCACTCTCCTCCTTGGATCGAAATTGCCAGTCTTGTGACCTTTGGGAGACACTGCCAGGCTCGCCTGTTCTGGGTACCTCAAAGGGATGTACAGAGGGGACCAGTTTGAGGTGAATGGGGTTACAGTTGGAGTTTTTTAGTGGGAGAGGCTGTTTGAGGCCTTTGAAATGGATCTGTGTTTACGTAACCCACTCTACTTGGATAGGGACCTTTTTGTTATAACTCAAAGCTAATAAAAACAGGGTCTATTCTCCTCTTGCTGCACAGGTAGAAACCCCCACTAATGTGTGGTGTGAAATGTTTGTTTTGATGGAAAAGACATTTTGTTGTTGTTGTAATGTTTTGCTGAAACGTTTGTGCACCAGTCTTACTGGTTAATTGAAACCAAGCTGTGACGAGCCTGTGAAAAATAATTTAGGGCAGAATCCTGCCTGGGAATGGACTAGGTGTGAACCACAGGGGGCTTTTCTATCTGTCGTTTGCATGATTTAAGCCAACCCAAACCTCCCCCGGGCTTCTGCGTTGGTGTCTTTCAGGGGCACAGCCGATTGGTTTGGGGTAAGCAAGGATAGCGATGCCACTCAGAAATGGCAGAGAAAAAGCCTTCGCCATTGTAGCCAGCGATATGGGAAGCTGAAACCTCAGGTCATCCGGGAAATGGACCTGCCCAGCCAAGATAACATCTCGCTCACCAGCACAGAGACTCCTCCTCCTCTCTACGTCGGGCCTTGTCAACTGGGCATGCAGAAGGTGAGTCCGATGAAGGAACAGCCGGTGCCACTCCATGGGACGTGTTCGCTTTCAGAGCATACCCGCAAGGCTCCTTTTCCTCCCCTCCCACTGTGCGATGCTAAGCCTGCTTCAGGGTTCAGTGTTTCCTGATCATTTCAGATCAGTGTACACAAGACACTAAAGAGATCCAGCATGGAAACAAAGGTCTAGAGAAAAGGAAGAGTTTCTCGGGAGAGGATGTTTTTCTAAATCTCATACACACATTGTATCAGGCTCTTCCCATTCAGTGTTGCCCCACCCCCACTCTGTGGTTTATAATCTGCAGTCTGTTTCCCGGGGACTCTGAGAGCTGTGGCTTTGTCCCTTTGGCATCATCACTGAATGAGAGTGGGAGATGAGCACTAGTTATCAATTGCAGGCATTGTGGACAGTGTTTTTAGCATCCTCCATAGCAAGAGATTCCACTTCCCGTGTCCGATCTGGCTGTCAGAGTGTCTTCCACCATGGGATGCTCATAGTTTTGGGAGGAGACCTGTCAGTTTACTTCTGATACCCAGATTAGACCCTATCTTCCCCAACCGCAGTCTCCTATTAACAGCCCCATTGCCACACAGTGCACTTGTTAAATCTTCACATTTTGCTGGCTGAAGCGAGTACCCTAGTTTTCAGTATCCTCAGAAATACTGTTATATCCCACGACTTCAGAGGCGCTACCTGTGTATCAGCTCTTACCTCAGGCTGGTACACTCGGCTCACGAACCCTCAGAACTTGCCAGGGTTTTGCTTTCAGCTTCCTTGCCTACTCTGTGTTCCTGAAGTATTGATCCTGCCTATACACAAACCTAAACGTGGTAACTTCATTAGTGCTTGAGCTCTGACCCAAAGGGTTCCCAGTTCCTTGCTTTTCCCTCACACCTGACCTGCTATGGAATCAGTTAAGAGGGATGCACTTGTTTGGATGGGGAAATGAAATGAAATGACCTCCTTGTGCAGTCTCTAATCCTGTCTCGGAGAAAGGAGGGTCAGGTCTTAGTAGTTTTCCATAGCACAGGATGGTCTCTGGTCTGACCCTGGTTCTGCCTGGTTCTCTGGTCTGACCCTGGTTCTGCTCTCTCACCTCAGTCTCCAAAGCTGAAATGTCTCATGTTTTAGCTTTTTTCAAGTTTGGATTTAATCAAATAAGCCATTGCAGAATTATGGGACCTGGAAAAATGGGGCTGCTTTTTCAGTTTGGAAACGCCTTTGAATCAACTCACAATTAACATGTGGCTTCAAACAAAGCCCGTGCTCTGGACTTTGCTGAGAACGCAGCCTGACAAAAAGTATTCTTAAAAAAATGTAAAATATTTATTCATGGTCAAGATTGTTTAATATCGGAGCTTCCATTGACTCCTTGGACAGCAGTTGTAACTTGTGTCTAAAACTTTGTGGTTATTTTTGAAAGTAACCCCTCCTGTGTGCCAATTTATGAAAGACTTGTAAAGTTAATGAGCACCATATCTCAGACTTCACAAATGCTACCCATCGAAGCCACGTGGAAGTTGTAATGTCTGTCGGATGTAGCTGCCGCAGTTTATAACTTCCATATGTGACAGTGGAAAGAGACCTGTTGGATGTTGAACTCTTGGTTATGAGCCCAACCATCAGAGCCTATAACTTTTCAGGCCAGAGCTGTTGGGCTAATGAGGGTTACAGGCTATACTGGCAGAACTTGTACATCTGCCAAAGACTGTATTTCATCAGCCGTTGGTTAGGAGAGTGCATAGAATGTGCTGCCCTAGTCAGCACTGGTTTGTTCCGGCTGGGCTGGACAGAGTTAAATCCTTGTTTTTGGTCTTGTGGAGGAGTAATGTGAGGTTTCTGGGTGCTGTAACTTCACACATCTGGGACCCAGGAAGGCTACAAGCAGAACTGAGAAACTGACAAACTTCACGGAAGGTTGCAAAATTGTTTTATTTTTCACACTTGTTATCCCAAATTCTAATCAGCATGTTTATTATTTTCCATTTTGTAACAAGTCATATTGGGGAAAATATCAGCTGTGTCACTTGGTAAGTTTAAGAAAAAAATGGAAAAAAATTTAGAGAATGATTGACTGCCTTGCATAGTTTGGCACTAGCTAGCAATAAATGAAACATCTGTAAAATTTTCTGGGCAAAATTTCTGGGTGGCTGTGAGGGAGACCACTCGGTGCTAGAGTTCCTCCTCGGGGTTAAGCACAGTGTAGTGGTGTGTCTCCCCATCTGACACCCATTGCTGCCCATCTCTTTGGAGCTGCAGTGGTCTCTCTTCTTGTAACTCGGCCCTCTGGCCAGGTCATAATTTAGTCCACCTCTGCCAGGGTACCAGAAAAGTCCAACTAAGTCCAAGACCTTCAGGCCCAACACTGAGCCGTGTCTCCTTGTTGGCTCTCTGTTGTCCATGTCCCTTTCTCAGGGGCTTCATGCCACCGTCCCCTGTGGCTGATAGGGAGTCTGGCCCCTACCACCATATCAGGTTCCGGCCCAGCTACCTTGTAATCAGCAGCCAAGGGCTACCTTGCACAGCTCCTGGCTACTGCCTCCCTGGGCTCTTTCCTATTAAACCTTTCTCAGGCCTTCACCTGGGCTGCAGGCTGGCGCGCCTAGGCCTTTCCTGGAATCCTCTAACAATCTAAAAGCACAAACTCAAACCAATTTCTGCTCTTTAGACTTGACCTCCTGTCCCTTCAAAGAATGCCTCTCAGGGCTCTCTCCCTGCCAGTCTGCATTGTGCCCGTAGGCTAGGGCTTGCAACTGGAGCTGCTAGATTTCCAGTGACTGCTTTGTCTGCCTCCTGGCCTTCTGCCAGACTTCCTCAATCAGGAGTGGACCCCAGGGCCAACTCTCTCCCTGGGCTTTCTCCTCCCAACCTCTCTAGACCCAGAGGGCCAACTCTCTCCCTGTAGCCCAGGGGTCGCAAACTCACGGCCCGTGGGCTATCTATGGGCCAAGCAGTTCTGCAATCCTCCCTGAGCATGGCAGCTGGCATGTGAGTCCCTGTGGCCCTCGGGAGGTGGGTGCATACCCTTCTGCCAAGCCCAGCCCCTGCTCTGCCCTCGCCCCCCCATTGCACCGCTTCCCCCAAACCTCTCCCCCAAGGGGTGCAGCCTCAGTGATTACTGGTGGGGCCTGGCGCAAGGAAGCAGCAGGGGTCACCCACCCGTTCCCCCCACTCACGACAGTGGCAGGATCTGCGGGAAAGTGGAGTGATGCAGCAACTTGGGGTCTGCTCCAGGCTGGCCTGGGAGATGGCAGCGGTTGCTCTGCGTCCTGCTGCAGAGGTGAGTACAGGGAGGCCCAACCCGCCTCAGACTAACTTGACGATGGGGACTGTCCTGTCCATAGGATGACTGAGGCTGCCACTGTGAGGGCCCCCAAAGTGCAAGGATGGTTTGCACCAGCCGCCCTGGGACCATGGATGGGATGACTCTGCACACGTCTCCCACTGGCCGCAGGGATAGCAGCAAGAAGCCATTTTAACCCTGCCGGTGGTGGCAATGGGGTCCCCTGGGAGGGGTTTAAATCGGCGGGGGGGGGACGGCAGGCAGGATCAGAGCATGCAGAGACTCCTGCACCGTCCTGGGGCCTGCCAGAGGGGAGTGCCCGCTGGCCCGCTAGGAGGGTTTGAGGACTGGCACTGGTCATAAGGTAAATTGAGTTTGAGACCCCTGCTGTAGCCTCTTTCTCTCTCAGTGTCCTGCTTTTATAATCACTGCCCAGTTCTGCCCAAGCTGGGCTTTTCCCTAAGCCTGGTTCTCTCTTCTCCCTGCTCTGTTCTCCATAGATGCTGCTAGGTATCATAATTGGCGTCTCAGGCCTTCATTAACCCTTTCAGGGCCTATGTGGGGGTGCATACCATATAATAGTGAGGGGGAAAAAAAACATTCCACACCCCCTCCCCCAAACGGAAAATTTTAGACCAGCTCTAGTTACAAGCTGCAGTGGCATCACTGAACAAACCAGTCCGTGCTGGGTTACATCAGCCCAGAATGGGGCAGGGTTACGTTTTAAAAAACGGGGCCCCAATCCTGCAAACACACATACTTTTCTTAACTATCTCGGATAGTCCCACTGAGCCATGTTCTGGGGGGGAAGAAGTGGGAGGGGGGAAGTATTTAAAAAACAAACAAAAGGGAGCGAAAGAGAACCTCCCCCATCCTTCCCAAAAATCCAAAGTGACATGAACATGCAATTTGAAACGAAACAAAATAAAAAATGTTCCATTTCAAAAATGTTCATTGTAAAATTGAACAATGTTGTTAAAAATGACATTTCTCTACAAAAATGTTTATTTTCAACAAAACCATCATTTCTGGTGAGAGAATTTTTCAGTTGAAAAATGTTGACCCGCTCTAAAGAACAGCAGTGATGACCAGGAAGGTGTTTGTGTTCTGCTGCTGAGCAAAGGTGGAATTTCACAGCCCTAACTAAGCTGCGTGAATGGGCATCATCATCATCAGCAGCATAGTAGATTACATTCAGTGCTGATACTTGCAGTGTAAGGCCCATTGGAGGGGAAAATGTGAAATCTTGCAGAGTTGTATGTTAGCTGTATTAAATCACAAAAAGGACCAGGGCATCACAGTGGGGAGCTCAGGAAAGACTTCTGCTCAGCTCTGGTCCAGAAAGCAAACAAAATGTCAGGATACAAGATGGAAAATATAAGAAACATTATTATACATGATGTAAATCAATGGTACAGCCCATCTTACTAGTGTATGTGGCACTGGTCATTCCATCTCAAAAAGGATTTTGAAGAGTTAGACAAGTCTAAGAGGAACTTACTCTCAGAATTATTTTGGGAAAGTTCTTTGAACTGTTATACAGGAGATCTTGTAAGTTGATCACAGTGATTCCATTTGGCTTTGGAGTCTCTGAAAAGGAGCCAAAGAACGATCGAGGTCCTAGAAAAACTCTCATTCACACAACAGATAATTAGACTATGAAAGTTGCTGCCACATGATGATGTTGAGGCCAGGTATTTAAGACGAGTGAGAGGAGGATTGGACACTTACGTGGATAATACGAAAATTGAGAGTTGTGTTATAGTGAATGATAACAAAACTTTTGGAAGGGACATAGACTGTCACATTCAGGGCTCAAGATGCGACCTTCATGGAGTATAGATTGTCCCACCCCTTCCTCTGAAGCATCTTGTGTTGGCAGGCCTCAGAGACAGGATACTGGGCTTGATGGAGCCCTGGTCTGATCCAGTCTGGAGGTCCTATATTTCTTTGTGTGTGTTGAGGGGAGAAGAGAGCCCCCCGGATAAGGCTCCTTGCCTCAGAGTGCATGCTGAGCTCTCCCCATTTCTCTTAGTAACAGAGGTCTTCTCTTTGACTGCAGATTGTAGACCCGTTAGCCCGAGGCCGAGCATTCCGAATGGCTGATGAGAATGACGGATACAGCATCCCCCACACGCCAATCACACCGGGTGCCACGTCACTGTGCTCCTTCACCAGCTCTCGGTCTGGGTTCAATCGCTTACCACGACGGCGGAAACGGGAATCAGTGGCTAAAATGAGCTTCCGAGCGGCAGCAGCCCTGGTGAAGGTACTGTCTGAATGAGGCGATGTGGGTGGGATGGGGCTCTCTGATAAAGGCACACTGTGGGATTCCTGAGTTGAGAGGGGGTATAAAACGAGACTCCTGTAGGTCATTGGGGGTGTCACTGTTCTGACTATAAGTACGCTCTGCTTCCTGCCTGGGGCTAGGAGGAAGTGGAGCAAGGTACCTGTAGGCTGTACACAGACCTGCCGAGAGTTTCAGTCTGAGTGCTTCCAGGCACAGAGCAACCAGGCTCAGGTTCTTTAGGAAATGTGTTTAGCAGTAGGGAAGCTAGGCTTTACTGGATGAGAAGTTTGGAAAAGCTAAGCTGTAACTGGGTGGTGATCCTTGGCAAGAAGCATACATAGACTGCAGAAAGCACCGTTTAGCTCCGCTGAAAGGAAAGTTGGGAGTAATTCTAGCTGTTGCATTCCTAAAGGGTTAAAATTATTAATTCACGGGATTAATTGAAAGTAAAGTTTTTACCTTGTTTACTATCAGTTTTTCATTCTGTTCTGTTTTCATTTGCTCTATCTTTAGGGGGCAGTTTGTAAAAACTATAACTTTTAACACAGAGAGTAAAAATAAGGAGAGACGAGGAGAATAGAGGGTGAAGAGCAACTTAGGAAGATAGTGAGACCTGAGCCAAGAGAGATTAACTGTTACAGTTACATGTCAGGGTCACCAGTGTGCTTGCCAGAAGTCACCAGTGAGGCATCCTGACATTGCTCTATCCAGTAATGCTAATCATTCCACTAGGTGCATGGCCCCCTGTGTGTCATGTTGACTTGCATAAGAAGCCAACGCAGCAGACTCCGAGAGAGGCCCCTTCCCCCCAAAGACCACAAAATCAGATAAGGACCAAAGGCACCAGCCCATGTTTCTTGTAAATGAAGAACAGTCCTAGCTTCCCTGGATCAGATGTTTATAGTTAAAATGACACATGTATGCTTATTACAATGGACTTGACTCAGTAACATGGGCTCTGCCCCCTTGGTCGAACTGTCTAGGCCTTAGGTGTGTGTGAGTTCAGGGAGATTTCTCTGTGACTGAATGCTGTACCCGTCCCTTCCAGGGCCGCTCTGTGAAGGACAGTACCCTGAGGAGGGCCCAGCGGCGCAGCTTCACCCCCGCCAGCTTCTTGGAGGAGGACACAGTGGATTTCCCAGATGAGTTGGACACCTCGTTTTTTGCTCGGGTAAGGGGAGCAGTGCTGGTTTGGTCCCAGTAGCAAAGGCTGTAAGAAAGCTAGAACTGTGAGTGCTGCCTTTTAAGTTGCTTTGCTCTAAAAGTCACCGGAATGTTGTTGATGGACTTACGTTTCTTTGCCCAGGAAGGAGTCCTCCACGAAGAGCTCTCTACGTACCCCGATGAAGTGTTTGAATCTCCATCTGAAGCGGCGATCAAGGACTCTGAGGTGAAACCCCAGGAGCAGGCGGATCTAACAGGAGGTGCCTTGGACAAAAATGAACTTGAAAGAAGCCACCTGATGCTGTAAGTATCTTCCTGACTGTTGACAGAATCTAACTCCTGGTCCAGACGGTGGGAAGGAAAAGACATTTCACAGCCCAGGCTTGAAAGGCCTTAGCCACCATTGCTCATGGTGAAGACCAGCCCAGAGGAGCTACTGTCTCGGTTGCTGCATAGGCCTGGATTGGTGCTATGATTGGTACCTTACGTCAGCTGTCTCTGTTTAGCTCAGTACAAATCCAGAGGTGCACAGATTCTTGCTTAGAGCCAAATGCCCTCTTGTTGAAGGCCTTGAAAGGAAAGTCTGTGGGGCTGGTGAGGCCACTTCCTCAGTATTTGTATCTGTTTGGGTGCAGCCTCTGGGACACCATACCTGACATAAGAAATAGCCTGCAACTCCAGAAAGCAGGTGACTACAGGTGCATAAGAGGAGTTAACTGCTCACTTACCTCTAGTTAGCATAACACAGTGGTCTCCAACCTTTTTGAGCACGAGATCACTTTTTGAATGTAAGTGCAATCCAAGGTCTACCTCAAATATAAATACCCTGGCCCCGCCTCCTTCCCACCCCTTCTCCAAGACCCCGCCCCTGCTCACTCCATCCTCCCTGTCTTGCCCATCCTCACTCACTTTCATCAGGCTGGGGCAGAGGGTTGGGGTGCAGGCTCTGGTTTTTGATTAAGGGATCTGGAGTGCGAGGGGGGCTCTGAGCTGCTCTTGGGACAGACTGTTGGGGTGCCAGAGGGGGTTCTAGGTGCAGGCTCTGGGACAGTGTTTGGATGCAGGGATGCTCGGAGTGCAGGAGGGGGTTCAGGACTGGGGTAGGAGCTTGGGATGTGGGTTCCAGCTGGGCACTGCTGGTGGCTCCTAGTTGGTGGTGCAGTGGAGCTAAGGCAGGCTCACCCCTGCCCTGGCCCTGCCTCACTCCCTAAAGCAGCCAGCAAACTTCAAACCAAGTCCTGTTTTGCTCCCTGCCCTGCTCTGTGGAGAAAGGATACAGAGTGGGAGGGGGAACCTTGACATCAGCCCTCTTCTCCCTGCCCTGCCCTGCACAGAAAACAGGAGGCTCCCAGGGGGAGGGGCAGCTCCAAGGCAAAGGGCAGGAGAAGCACTGGGGGGATGGCGCAGCTGAAGTGCCGGCACTTGATAGCCTCTTGGCCAAACCAGTGAGGATCACTTGTTGGAGGCTCCAAGATCTACTGGTTGGTGACCACTGGCATAACACTATGATGCAATTGGGCCCCTCCACAAATGACCTGACATTTGGGCCCCTGCATCTCATTTTTATGATGCTGTGTCATTTTTCAGGGGAAGCAAAGACCCATTGAATTGGGTAGTTCTATGTTCTCAGCATTCATATATGGCAAACCTGCAGTGTGTGAATGTCAGTCATCTAGGGTATTGGCATGAAGACGGGTAGATGGAATGGCTATCCATAGCCATATTCGCTATGGATTGTCCTGCTCACGTGCTGTGGGACAATATGGTGGATGATTCTGAAACCAAATAAGTGGATGACCTGTCTTCTGGAGACCATGATGCATGGGTGGAAACTTGATGAGTTTTCCGTTTCCTTTTTAGCATAAGAACATCAGAACGGCCACATTAGGTCAGACCAGTTGTCCATGTAGCCAGTATCCTGTCTTCAGACAGTGGTCAGTGCCAGACACTTTAATTGATTGAGTGATCCATCCCTGTCATTCAGTCCCAGCTTCCGGCAGTCAGAGGTTTAAGGACAGCCATTGCTGGCCCTATCCGCCAAGAATTTACTCAGTTATATTTTTGCCCTTTTCGGGTCTTCTGGCAAAGGAGTTCTACATCCTGACTGTGCATTGTGTTAAGGGCTTCCTTCTGTTTGTGTTGAACCTGCTGCCTATTAATTACATTGCCGGACCCCATATTCCTATATTATGTGATAGGGAAAATGACACTCTCATTTTCTCCACACTATTCATGATTTTGTAGATCTCGATCACATCCCCTCTTAGTAATCTTTTTTCTAACTGAGCAGTCAGTCTTTTCAATCTCGCCTCATGTGGAAGCTGTTCCATACCCATAATCATATTTGTTGCCCTTCTCTGTATCTTTTCCAATTCTAATGTATCTTTTTTTGAGATAAGGCAACCAACACATAGTATTCAAGGCATGAATGTATCATGGCTTTCTGTAATGGCAGTATGTCATTTTTCTGTTTTATCTATCACTTTCCTAATACTGCCTAACATTCTGGTATTTTTTTTTGACTGCCGCTGCACGTTGAGTGGATAATTTCAGCAAATTATCCACAATGACTTCACAATCTCTGTATTGAGTGATAACAGCTAATTGTGACCCCATCATTTTGTACTTACTGTTGGGATTATGGTTTGCATCGTGTGCATTACTTTGCATTAATCCACGTTGAATTTCATCTACCATTTTGTTGCCTTGTCACCTAGTTTTGTGAGATCCTCTTGTAACTCTTCACAGTCAGCTTTGAATTTAACCCTCTTGAGTAGTTTTGTAGCATCTGCGAACTTTGCCACCTCACTCTCTTTTTCCAGACAATGTATGAACATGTTGGTCCCAGTACAGACTCCTGGAGGAACTCGCTGTTCATCTCTCTCCACAGTGACTATGATCTTTTCCTGTCTTTTAACCCATTGCTGACCCATGAGGACCTTCCCTCTTACCCCATGACTACTTACTGTGGTTAAAAGCCCTTGTTGAGGGTCCTTGGCTCTCTGAGGGCGTGTCTAGACTACAGGGATTTTTCGAAAAAAGTGGCCTTTTTCTGAAAAATCTTTACCTGCTCTAGACTGCAGCCATGTTCTGTCGACAGTAAATCGAAAGAACACGGCGGTTTTATCGACTGCGGAAAACCTTGTTTTACGAGGAATTAACGCCTTTTTTCAAGTGCTCTTTCGTAAAAAGGCGCTATGTAATGCAAACTGTGCTTTTTTGAAAGAGAGCATCCAGACTGCCTGGGTGTTATCGTTTGAAAAAGCGGCTTGCTTTTTCACAAGTACTGATTGTAGTCTAGACGCTCTTTTTCGAAAGTATCTTTCGAAAAAGCTTCTTTCAAAAGAGGCTTGCAGTCTAGATGTAGCCTGGAAGTCCAAGTACACTATATTTACTCGATCACCATTGTCCATGTTTGCTGACCCCTTCCAAGAATTCTAATAGGTGGGTGAGTCATGATTTTCCTTTACCAAAGCCTTGTTGACTCTCCCGCAAAGTATCACATTCATCTATGAATCTAATTATTCTCTTCTTTACTATAGTTTGTCTGTCTGGTATTGAAGTTAGGTTTATTGGCCTGTTATAGCTAGTGTCACCTTGGGAGCATTTTAAACAAATTGGTGTTATGTTAGCTACCCACCAATCATCTGATATAGAGGCTGACTTAAGTGATAGCTTACACATGACAGTTAGTAGATCTGCAATTTCATACTGGTGTTTTTTCAGAACTTTGTGGTGAATATCCTTTGGTCCTGGTGACTTACCATTTAATTTATCAATGTATTCCATAACCTCCTCTATTGATAACTCAGTATGGGACAGTTTTTAAGATTTGTCACCTAAAAAAACAGGCTCTCCTGGGAATCTCCCTCACATCCTTTGCAACAAAGACTGATGTCGAGAATTCATTTAGCTTCTGTGCACTAGCTTTGTCTCATTTGAGTGCTCCTCTAGCAGTAAGCTTATAGAAACTAACAGCAATTTTTTTTAATTTTTTTTTTAATTTTGCTGGTTGGTTCAAATTTTTTTTGGCCTGCCTAATTATACCTTTACCTCTGACTTGCAAGAGTTTTTGCTACTGTCTGTTTTCCTTGGTATTATTTGACTTCTAGTGTTTAAAAGATGCCTTTTTGTTTTTAAGCACTTCTTTTACTCTGTTTTGATATGGTGGCATTTTTTGAGGGATCTTTCCTTATATGTATACCCCCAAGTTAAAAAAAATAATTTGAGCCTTTATTATGGTGTTTTTAAAAAGTTTCCATGCAGCTTGCAGGCATTTCTCTCTTGTGACTGTTCCCTTGTACCTCATTCTAGAAAGGGAATCAAACTGTTTCATTTCTCTTTGTTTCCTGATAAGCCAAAAAGACTCCCTGAGTGACTGGCACCTCAGAGCAGCAGAGGGCCACCTTGGTCTTGATTTTTAACAGTTCACTCAGGTGTGACTGTACAGCAGACATGGGGAAGGACCTTGCCGTTGTTTCTGCTACTCACAGTCCAATCTGTCTAATTGTGCTAACCGTTTCCCTCATCACGTTCTTGAGACTGCTACCAGTTATGATACAGATGTTGGAAGTAATGCTGAGAGAGCATCACGTTTCCAGTGAGAATATGAGACCCCATTTAGGGACAAAATCTAATTCCCAGTGTTTTCATTTTTTATATTATTTTAATGGCTTGATTTATCAAAGCAAAAATGATTTCATGCAAGCTCTAGGAGACTGTATCAAACTATTGAAGGTGCCATTGCAGGGAGTTGGTCACACCTGGTCACAGACCAAAATCAGAGGCTTCATAGCAGTGCATCCCGAGAGTCAGAGGTATTCAAGGCTAGGTCACAGGTCACATCTAAACCCTTATTGCTCAAGGAGCAGAGTGACTTTCCAAGTGACATGTAACACAGTCGTCTCTGTGGAGCGTCTTGGAAGAGTTTGTATCCAATCATTCATACACTGAGAACTCTAATGGTTACAAAGATTGTTTTATTAAATTGCTTTTTAGCATTTACAGCATGTCATGTGTTTATTCCCTGCAACACAGAAACTAACCTAGAAACACACGGGAATGTGGGGGTGTTATCTGTGCACTTATTAATTTTCTGTGGTATTTTTCTTTCCCTGATGCACGCTCCAAATTGTTGAGCATTCACAATATCCACCCACCACTCCACAACTAAGTGATGTTATACCGGGTAGAGGATCCCCATTGGACACAGTCTGATATCACTGGCAATTGCAACAGTCACTTGAAGTCTTGAGGCATTGGGAGGATGAAGTGGCGGGGCATCAGGGAGACAGGGTGGAGGATGGAGAGGTGAGGCAGGCGGCGTTGAGATGGGAGGGGCTTGGGTGCAAAGCCAAGAAGGGAAGGGTATCCTTGTGTGATCTCACAGTGTCCTTGCTCCTTTCTCCCCACAGGCTTGGGGGTGGAGCTTTGACTCTGTGGGGCTCTGTGCAAATTCTCAGTTACCTGCCCCTTGTCCCTGCCCCATCCAGCATCTGACAAGGGGGCTTGTTTGACTCTCCCATCTCTAGTTCCAAGGAGGTAATGGCTGGGGCAGGAAGGAGCCCTCCAGCATCGTGCTCTGCCGTCCTGTCCCCCTCTGATCCCATGGCCATAGCCCGGGGGATGGCCTTTGCTCCCTGCCGTGCTCTGCAGCAGCAAAGCATTGCTGTCCCTCTTTGTGTTGCAGTCCCCTGGAGCGAGGCTGGAGGAAACAGAAGGAAGGGACCCTGCCCCAGCCCAAGGTTCGCTTACGACAGGAAGTGGTGAGCATGAGCCCGCAGCGCCGTGGCCAGCGCATCGCCGTCCCAGTCAGAAAGCTCTTTGCCAAGGAGAAGAGGCCGTATGGACTAGGCATGGTGGGCAAGCTGACCAACCGGACCTACCGCAAGCGCATAGATAGCTACGTGAAACGGCAGATAGAGGACATGGATGACCACAGGTGAGAGGAGCCAGCCCCTTTGCTGCCACGTTGCTGGAAGAGGCTGCTGAGTGAGTGTGAGTGCACACTGCTGCCCCCTATAGGGCAGGATGCATCTCTCTTGTGGTAAGTGTGTGTGTGTGTGACACTTGCCACAAGAGACATGCATCCTGCAGTGGGAATTGTTTGTGTATTCCTTGAACTCCTGCACTTCAACACATTTCCCTGGTTCCCAGGGGGGACAGTTCTGCCATGGGCACCCTGGTGCCTTCATGGCTTTGGCAGTCCAGCACATCTGCTGGTGGCTCATGGTGGGGACCCTCTGCACAGACCAACCCGTCCTATTAGCTAGATTGATGGGGAAATTGACATCTCCTTTTGCTTCCTGGCAAGGTCTGACACTTTCATCAATGTTGGTATCAGAGGGGTAGCCGTGTTAGTCTGGATCTGCAAAAGCAACAAGGAGTCCTGTAGCACCTTGTAGACCAGTGGTCTCCAACCTTTTTACACCGAAGATCACTTTTTAAATCTCAGAACAGGCAAAGATCTACCGCCCCGCCCCTTCCTTGAAGCCCTGTCCCTTCCTTGAAGCCCCGCCCTCTCTATTCTCCTCCTGTCCATCACTTGCTATCCCCAGCCCTTACTTACACACTCTGATAAACACTTTATTTTTAAATTATGCAATATATAAAATTAAAATCACGTGTTTATAGTTATGAAATAAATGGTCTGTTTTTTATTCATGCTATTTAAATCTAAAATGAAGCATTTATAATTATACATTTTGTGGGGACAGAGTTCTGCGGCCGGGGCAGGGGAGAGGAACAGGGTGCTGGGAGGGCAGAGGACAGGGTTCTGCAGCAGGGGACAGGGTGCCAGTGGGGACAGAGTTCGGGGAGTGGGGACGGGAATGGGGACAGAATTCTATAGCTGGGGACAGGGGAGTGGAGTCTGGGGAGCGGGGACAGGGGGCAGGGTGCCAGTGTCAGCAGAGTCCCCTGCATCTGCCTCCTCCCAGGATTCCCCGAGGAAGCCAGCACATGCCTCCTCCGGCCCCGTGGCACAGGGAAACCCCAGCGTGCCTGCCCGGGGCTAACCCCGCCTCCGCGGTGCAGCCAACCCCGTGGGAGCCTGCCTCGAGGGCAACCCCATTCCGCGGCAGGGCCAAACCCCGCGGAGCCTGCCCCGGGGCCAAACCCCCCCTTCCACGGCGTGGCCCGGCCCCTCCCCTCCTGCAGCGTGGCCAACCCCCGCGGGCATCTGCCCCGGGGCCAAACCCCCCTCCCACGGCGCAGCGCGGCCAACCCCCTCCTGCAGCATGGCCAACCCCCGTGGGCGCCTGCCCCGGGGTCAAACCCCCCTCCCGCGGTGTGCCCCGGCCCGGCCCAGCCAACTCCCTCCCCTCCCGCAGCGTGGCCAAACCCCGGGGCCAACTCCCGCTCCCACGGCGCAGGGAAACCCCTGCGCCCAACTCATCCCTCCGGCGGCGCAGGGGAGCCTCCGCACTCCTCCTCTAGGGCCAACGCCCCTTCCCCCAGCACGCAACAGAGCTGTGGGAGGGGGAGCAGCCCGCGCACTTCCGGAACCCCCGGAAGTGACGTGGGCTTCAGACAGGACTTCCGTCCACCCCACGGGAAGCCGGCACTACACTAGAGGTAGGTAGTGGGGCTTCTCATGGGTGGGGGAAAAATGCGGGGCGGGGTTGCCTGAACGCCTCGCGATCGACGGGTTGGTGACCACGGTTATAGACTAACAGATGTATTGGAGCATAAGCTTTCGTGGGCAAAGACCCACTTTGTCAGATGCATGTGACGAACACATGCATCTGACGAAGTGGGTCTTTGCCCACGAAAGCTTATGCTCCAATACATCTGTTAGTCTATAAGGTGCTACAGGACTCCTTGTCATCAATGTTGGTGTCACTGAAGTGAACACTGCGGGGTGTGACACACCATTTCCTCCAGTCTTGTCCCATTTCTGATTATACCCGTGCCTGGTCCTCTGTGCTAATGAACACCAGAAGAGACCATTGCCCATCTGTACACGGGCCCGGGCATTATGGAGCACAGCAAAGCTCCTTTCGACTGGAGTCCCTGTGAATTAGCAGGTGCTTTTCTTTTGCTCCTGGAACAAAGACACCCCCAGAAAATGTGAATGTGATCTTTGATCTGTGATTCTCTCCATTTCCTCTCTAGGCCTTTCTTCACCTATTGGGTCACCTTTGTGCATTCGCTCATCACCATCCTTGCTGTGTGTATTTATGGCATTGCCCCAGTGGGGTTTTCTCAACATGAGACTGTAGATTCAGTGAGTAAATCCTCTGTCTATCGGTGTGAAATGCGATTGCTTCTCAGCAGTTCCTTATTGCCAGAGTCCCTGACTTCTCCCTGCGTTTTGTAACCTGTCAGTGGGTCTCCCGACACAGGCCAATAGCTGGAAGCCAGGTGTGCTCACCTGAGGGGCTGGCAGCTGCGGTTGCACACACATGCACCTCTGCACCTGCCCATGTTCACACCTGCAGCCACACAGTGCACGTGCTTTCACTTTTGTACCTGCAGACTTGTACATTCCCAGCTGTACAGAGGCCTGGCAGATTTTCAAGGGCAGCGCATTGCCTGGGCAGGCAAACCTGCTTGTTGGGCTTTCCTGCCTGTGAGCTTTGGCTATCTGCCATCAGACTGAGTGATGGGAGACAAGCCCATCAGGGCCGGTAATGTCTGCATAGGTGATATAGCAGCAACGTGGCACTGTCAGACTGAGGAGCAGGGTCCGGGTAGCCTGGTAGACTCTGCAGCGCTGTTTAGAAGGAAGGTGTCTGAGCAGAGTTCCAGCCTGGGCGCTGTGGCAGAGCTGGGATTTGGTCAGGACTCCTGGGATAACACCTTGCCGACAGAGTTGTGAGATACTAAGGGCTAGATTTGCAGGCCGTGTTTGAGGTGCTCGTACTAGTTCCCTGGCACAGAATCCCAGCTCGTCCTCCTCCAGCACTAGTGAACATGTAGCAGCGCTCTCCTCGTCTCACTTGTGCCCACAAGGGCGTTCACAGCAGAGAAACATTTATTTTTAGTGACGCAGACACAGGATTTCCCTTAAAATCCAAACAAATCCCAACCTACCGGAGTGGCTGCAGCATTCCCTCCCGCTCCAATCTTCCTCCTCCCAAAGGGTGAAAGTGGGTGTCTCAAATTTTGGGAAGCTGAGCTCCCCTTCAGGAGAGTGCACCCCCACCTCCTGTAGCCTGCCATGCACACTTTGGGAGACAGGACACACATCGATAAGCGTATTATGCTCTGCCCCCCCAGGTTTCAGCGTGCTCTGCAGCATTTCCCAAGGGTGACATTTAGAGCAGTACCTCAGGCATCGACAGCATTGCCCAGTGAAACCAAGGGGGCAGGACACAGCTCTGGGTTTAGGCTTGTGCTAACGTGGCTGCACCCGTTGCACTTGGGGCACGGTTTTGTGGTTTTTTCTCCCCGCCAGATCAGCTGGAGATGAAGGGATCTGTTTGTGGAAGCTGAGGCTCTGGAGAACAATTGAGAGGCCAAGGCCAGCCCTCTGGGGAGCTGTGCTCTACCTGATCTGGAAAGTTCTGGATTTAAAGCCCCCAGATCCAGTTAGCAGGGCTTCAACTGCTCCTGGGCATTGCAGGGCTCCACTGCTCCTTCCCAATTAGCACCCCTCATTGCCACTTCCCCTGTCCCTCTGTGGTGCCTGCCACTAGCCATGTGGCTCAGGGGAGGCTGGTGCTTTCTTGTCTTGCAGGTCCTGAGGAACAGGGGGGTTTATGAAAATGTCAAGTATGTTCAACAAGAAAACTTCTGGATTGGCCCAAGCTCGGTGAGTCCTGCCAGCTGGGATTGAGTCTGGGGACAGATAGTCCACCCGCACCTTCGTCTGAGGGCACGGCCGCTCTGCTGTTACTCCACAGGGCCTGACCAGCCCTGGTGTGGCCTGTGACGTTCAGGTCCTGTGACTGGCGGTTTGAGCTCTGACAGGCTCCCCTAATGCGCCAGTGGCCTGGCCCAACCAAGCGTTTGAGGGTCCCCTTGGAGGGGCGTTGCCTGTGAAATGGGACTAGGGAGGCATGTGCTCTGTCTCCTGTGGGGAGACCCCACCCGGTGTGGCCTGGCACTTTGCACCTTGGCCGGGGAATGCCCTGCTATAGGTCTGGCTCTGCCTCTGTGGGGTGACTGCCCTCAACACCTGCACTGGCGCCAGCATGCAGGGGGAACTTGCGCAGGATCAGGAAGTTCCTTGTTGTATGGGGAAGCCACTGGCACCTGTTTGGGATCATATTTTTTGTGTGTGAATTTAACTACTTGTGCCCAGCCCTTTCCCCTTCCCCCCGCTTGGGGGAGGGGGCGACAATTCCTGGGCCCCTGGGCAAAGTGGGGGTTGGGGGAGTTGGTTCCATGCTCCTGGAAGGGGCAGAGCTAAGGGTAGCCAGTCCTCAGCACCACCCGGGCTGTGCTGTGCCTCCCAGGGCTCCAGCTGCAACTGTCTCCTTTGTCCCCACACTGTCAGCAGGCCTGCCTCTGCTCATCCAGGCTTGGTCTGTCAGAGGCAGCTGCTGCCCAGCTTCTCCCACCCCCAGACTCCTTGCTGCCAAGCCTCTCCCTTCCTTCCTCCTCATGAGCCCACCCTGCCCTCTTGGTCCCTCAACTGAGCTCCTAGTCCTGTCTCCTTCCTAGGAGGCCCTGATCCACCTGGGGGCGAAGTTCTCGCCATGCATGAGGCAGGACCAGCAGGTGCATAACTTCATCAGCGCCACGCGAGAAAAGGAGAAGCACTCGGCCTGCTGCGTGCGCAACGACAAGTCAGGCTGCGTGCAGACCTCGGAGGAGGAGTGTTCTGTGAGTGCCCCCACAGCTCTGTGCACCTCCCCTCTCTCGCTGCCCCATCATCATGCCTGCAGATGGGATCCCCCAGCCCAGGCTCCCTGCCTGCCTGGCAGCTGTGACCCTTTCAGCCTCCCTTCCCAGTTGGTGTGGACCTCTGGAGCCTTCCATCTAAGTCTCACATTAATGTAGCTGAAATAAACAGGCCCAAAGAGTCAAAGGTGCTAACATGACCCAGACACTGCCTATTAACAGGGTTTGGGGGCCCCAGACCTCCGCCTGCTCAATACGCTGGCAAACACATCACTGCACATTAAGATTCAGAAAAGAACAGTTCAAAGCATTTGTTCCCTTTTCCTCCAGCTGGGAAGAGTTTTTAGGAGGGGAAAAACCCCGTGTTTGAGGGTCTCTTAGATGCTATCAAGGACAGAAAAACTGTCCTTTGGGGTTCAGAGAAGTAAGCTGAGCTGGGCTCGAGGAGTTGTTGTGGAAGTCGGATCCTCTTTCCCAGAGGGCAACGCAAAACACACACCAAGAGGAGAGGAAAGAATTGCAGAGGGAGCAGGACTAGAAGCTGCATTTTTTCACTTTCAGCCTCACTGCTGCAGAAACACAGGTGCAGCGCAGTCTGATCAGCCCTTATGAGACCTGGCAAACTTGTACCAGGGCATAGCTTTGGTCACAGGCTTACAGTAGTGTGCAAAAGATAATCGTGGCTGCTAAGACTAGACTCTCGTTAGAAGGAAAAAGGAGAAGGATAGGAAAAGGGAAGAAGTAATGTGGGGAAGGAAAAGGCACTGTGTGAGAGAGGGAGAGGCTATGTCTTTCTTGCTGGTTTGAGAGCAAAAAGTCAGGTAGGCATCCACACTGAAAATAAAACCACCCCAATGAGAGTATTTTTACCCAGATGCTTCTGTACTGATGTGCCAGTGAAGACACTTGATTCTAATTGCCCTCCCCCGGAGCTGTCCCACAATGCAGAGCAGGGGGCTGCTCCTTGAAACTCAGGAGACCTGCCTGCAGGTACATGCCCCTCCCCTTTAGATCTGTTCTGAGGGCTGGTGCTGTCACTGGTCCGGGACACAAAACAAATCATTGCTTGGGATGCTCCTGCAGCCTCCCACAGTGCAACCAGAGGCAGGCAGACAGAACGTGCTGTACAGAGGTAGGGAGGGAGGCGGGGGTTGAATTCCGGGTCTCCCGCTTCTCCTGCCTCAGGACTGTTTGCTTCCGGCAGCTGTCACACACACAGATCCACCCCTGCTACAACAACGATTTGCTTGGTGTCCCGGAGCAGTGCCTAGTGGGATAGTGCGCTCCTCTCCTCTGCAGTGTACGTGCTGCATAAGTACAGTAAATATACTCTGATGCCTGTGGAACACAAATCAGCACTTTTCTTTTAGCGCTTTTCTATCACTGACAAAACTGTCAGTGAATAAACTCTGCATGTGTAGACAGAGCCAAAGTCTCACATCCTTCTGGGAGTTTTTGTTGATGGTCATGTGGGGGCATGTCTCAGGTTCAGAATGACAAAGGTCCAACTGTGTCCTGTTGCATCCCCAGCTCCCAGAAGGGTGGCAGCCAGGAGAGTAAAGCTCACTCCTTCTGGTCCACCTGTCTCCCTCCTAGCCCTTCTCAGCTCTTTGATGTTGTCCCCTGAAGTGTTTTTTTTTTTTTTTAAGGAGCCCAAAAGGGAGTGGTGGGCAAAGTGGCCCAGGATATTTTGTTCAGCAATTGGAGCTAATTTTTTTCATACCCATTTTGGTCCATTGATTTCTGGTCCCACACGTCTCTTGTTCAAGGAGCAAGCTCTTCACACAGTCCTTGAGTTATATTAATAGGCCTCTTCATTTGGACTGATTCGATGGCTCTCCCTCCCTTTCGTACCCTTCCCCCTTGCCTTTTGTTATGGCTTGTCGGAACAGTTTGTAAACTTTCCCTCACTTTTCTCTGCTGAACTCAGTCAGACGTAGGCTGGTTATCACGTCTCCTTACCCAGCATATGACCCCATCTCATTCTGATCCCCCAGCCCCCTGCTCAGTTGCTGTGTCCTTTTCCCCCGGGTTGTTTCTGAATGGTTCTGCCTCCTGGAGCTCCAGGGCCCTGTGGTGATCAGTTGTGCCTCTTCTGCTCTCTCCTGCACAGTCCACCCTGGCCGTGTGGGTGAAGTGGCCTCACCATCCCAGCACGCCAATGCTGGCAGGAGGCAAGAGACAGTTTGGGTCCGTTTGTCACCAGGATCCCAGGTAGGCACCACCTGGCTCAGGCCTCCACCTGGGACTGCTGTGTCTATGTGAAGAGTCCCAGGAGGTGGGGTGTGGAGCAGGGTGGGACTGCTTGTTACCCTGGGGCTTCTCAAGGAAGTAGGGGCTGTTTGGGGAATTGGCCAGGCAAGGGGGATGGATCCTGAGCTGGGAAAGGAGCACAGTGAGGTTCCCCCCAACACAGGGGCTGTGTGAGGTTCCCTGGACAGAGGTTGGGGCAGTGTCACTGGGAGGAGGGAGTGGGCACGGGGTGTCACTGGCTAGAGGTGGGGTATGGAATGTCCCTAGATGGGGGGTGGGAAAGGGGACACAGAATGGGTATGGGGGGCAGGATAGTGCTGCTCAGAGACCAATTGGATACTTGCTCTGATTTCCGCTCCCCCTACCCTTGGGCACTGCTCTCCTCCTGTAGCCGGCGCTTTCATGCTCCCTGAGCCTCCAGCAGCATCCAGGCAGGGAGCACCTCTGCGCCTGGTTCAGAGCTGCTGGAATAATTCAGCCTGCTGAGCCATCCCATCCCGCACCACCCTGCTCCCTGTCTTCCTCGCTGCTTCCTGCTGGGCTGCAGCACTGGCCCCACCTGCAGGCAGCCCGCTGACCATTGCAAAGACCACAGAAACCCACAATCCACTGGTGCCCCCCGGCTGGCCTGTTGCTTCCCCTCCGAGGCTCCACCCTTCCCTCTGTGGGAGCCGTGGATTTCCCTGGAGCAGCCAGGCTGCTGGCAGGGGGTACTTGGCACTGGGGCAATGCTGGCAGCTCGGTGTGGGGCTGGCCTGGTGAGGAGAGGAGGCTGGCAGCTGGCAGACTGTGGGGCGGGGGTGCTGCATGGCAAGCGGCCCAGATGCTGGATTCGGTAGAACTGGCCAGTGCACCAGGCAGTTTTACTGCATGTTAGTTGTCACCGTGGCAACCGCTTTCCGTATGGAGGCCTTGGAGAATCCCTGCCCCAGCCTGCCCTGTCCTACGGACATTGCACATGAGCGTGGTGGGACGCCTGCCTGGGGAGTGCAGCAGTAGCATGGTGCTGTGGCTCCAGGCCGTGGGGGCCTCCCCGGCCTGTGCACCTCTCCTGCTGCCTGGTTTCCCCAGGTGATGGGTTGGGATTTGTTGCCTCAGGGTTTGTGAGCAGCCAGCGTCAATGGATCCCCATGAGTGGCCTGATGACATCACCAAGTGGCCGGTGAGCATTCCTAGGGTCACGCGGGGTCTGGAGTTGCAGGCCTGGGTTGGCACAGTCGGTGCTGGAGCTGGCTGAGGTGGGCTCAGCCCCATGGCTTTCGCCTCATCGCCAGAGAGATGCTTTGCACGTCATCTGCTGACCAGTCAGTGGCAATTCCAGCCCCCAGACAGAAATCAGTGCTGTGTGCGGGAGGGGGGTGAAGGATCAGGGCAGCCCCAGGAGGAGGCGCATCTTCCTATAGGGAGCCAGGAGACATGGAAAGGGAAGAGCTGGGCAAGGGCCCAAGGGTGGAGGTGGGGGCTGCCCTGGGACGGGGGATCCATGCTGCCCTGGGGGCTGACTTGACCCACAGCTATGGCGGAGGGAAGAAAGGTGAGAAGCCCTGAGCACAGCCTGACCAGGCCAGAGGGCCTTTGAACTGTGATTTTGAACCTTTCACCTGACAGGTATTTGGGAGGGGAAAGGCGCCAGGCCAGTGGAGATGGGCCTGGTTCTCTGCACTCAGCCAGCCTGCGCCACCTGCTGAGCACACTCCTGAGGGCTGACTGTGTTAAGGCTGCTTCTCCCAATCTGCAGCCAAGGGAACTGCTGTTACTGGGAGGACCCTGCATGGGCTGCTAGGATTTCCCTCCCAAGCTTGTGGAGCCCATCTCCAGGAGGGGGCTGGCTGGGTCACTGAACTGGCAGCTTAAAAGCTCTTTATGGTCTGGTGGTTCTGTTGCCAACCCAGGCGGTATCCATGGGTGCATCCCCATTAGCTCCTCCCCAGCTATCCTGCCAAATCACAGATGGAGGTAGAACATGGTCATAGCATCAGGCCTGTCCCCTCCCAGGACCTGGCCACAGGTGGCTCAGACCACAGGGCAAGTGGGGAAAGGTTCCCAGATCCATCTCATTCCATTTGTTGTTGTTATCCAGATCTGCACCAAAAACAGCGCTGGGAATTATACCAACCACCTTCACATGGACTGCATGATCACAGGCAGGCCCTGCTGCATCGGGACCAAAGGAAGGTAATGGAGCCCACCTGCCCTTCTGCAGAGGGGCTGCAAATAGGATGAGGTGCATGGTGGATTTGCAGAGGCTTTGTGCAGTTTGCATGTGGGCCCAGGGGGCTTGTCCTCCGCAGAGGGTAGAGCCCAGGCCACTACTGTGAAAGGGAAGCCAGACAGAAATGGAACCACCGCAGGCGTGTGCATCTAGGGAGCCAGGCCCTGCCCTGTGCTGTGTGGGGAGGACCAGAAAGATAGAAAGACAGAAGCAGGTTTAGCACAGAGGGCCAGGGGACAGCTCTGTACCCTCCCCACGGGTCACTCTAGAGCAGCGCTGGGCAATCTAGGCTAGTGAGTGGGCTGCATGAGTGACCCTCCTTCACCTCAGTGGACCACAAGATTGTTGTAACCAAGACGGTCTCCCAGGATAGGGTAGCTTTGCTAACTGCGCTTGCAGGGTGTACCGCCTGAACCGTAATAGCACTTTGGTTGCAAAGGAAGTGCACAGCTCTCACAGTGTTGTGTGCAATTCGCACTCACCTCACTTCCCCTACCTTTGCTTCACGTGTGTGTCACTTTAGTAACGCTGGCAGGAAAAAACCATGCGGACGGAAACTAGTGGAATCTGGCAACCCTGCGCATGGGCAGCCGTAAACAAAGTATCTCATGGGCCACACGCAGAGTGGCAGGTTGCCCAGCACTGCTCTAGAGTGCTGGCTGCTGAGCCACCGTTTTGACACCGCGGAGCCCTTTGAATACACGGATGTGTTCTGTAGCTCTGAAGCCCTCATTTGGGCCTAGCTGCGGGGAATAAATGCTTTCCCTGCCCAGCTGATGGTCTCCCGCAGAGCTTTGAGATGGTGCAGCAGCAGTGTGGACTGAATGGGCCTCACATTGTGCCATGCTGGAAATGGACATGGTCTTTGTACATGTCCCTGGCACTGGGGAGCTGACAGGCCAAAACTAGGCACTGGAAGTGGCTGAGCAGAGGGGGCTGTGAGAAGGGATGGCACTTGGCAGTGAGGGCAGAGCCTGTGCCAGATGCAGGTGCTTGAATTTGATGTGGCAAGCAATAGGTGCTGACGTGGCCAGAGGGACTGGGAAGGCATTTGGAGGGATGGGAGGAGCAGGGAGAAGCAGGCAGGCCCGAGAGGGGCAGGTTACAGTGATGGAGGGGAGAAAGGACCAGCAGCTCAACTAGCAGGGATGCTATCCCAGCCTTGTGTTGGGTCTCTTAGAGTACCACTACACTGCGAAGGCAGATTGAAGCAGCCACTGTCAATCTTCCAGGGTTTGAATTAGCAGTCAAGTTAAGATCGCTAATTCGAACTGAGGGCCTCTCCTGTCGATGCTGGTAACCCTGCTTCCATGAGGAGTAAGGGAAGTTGAAGGAGAGTGTTCTTCCTTCGACTTCCTGCAGTGTAGATAGCGCCAAATTTCGACTTCAGCTGCGCAATTAATGTAGCTGAAGTTGCGTATCTTAATTCAACTTTGTCCTGCAGAGTAGACAATCCCTTAGGCAGGAGGAGAGAGACTCCTGGGATTTGCCTTATGTGATGAAGGGGTTACAGTCAGTCTGGCTTCCTATTTCTGGCAGTAGGAATGATAAGCCACTGCTATAGTCCCAGATACCCTGGCTAGCCAGATGCTTGGGCTGGACAAGGAGCTGTCAGTAAAGGTTAAATAATAACAGACAGGGAATCAATCAGTGTTGCAAACCATGAGTGTGGTGGCCTAGTTGGCTTTCAGAAACAGAAACTTCTTGCTCTTTATACGGGTGTCCCTTTAGCCGATGTGGATAGCCAGTAATTGGGGTCTTGCAGGATTGTTTCTATTAGGAGGGGAAATTAACAAAAGCCAGGTATTTCTTTGGTGCCATCCTGCTTATTTACAAAGAATGGACACAGATTCCTGTTCTCAGGAACAAATAACCGCAGTTCCTTGCTCACAACTTGCAAGCCAGCCTCTCCAGTGAGTCCTGTGCACTAAGGAGCTGTCTGTGATCCCAGCAGGGCTACATTAGTTTTTCTGGCTTTCTCCTTTCTCACACACAGACATGCAGCTGCAACCAATCAACCTCTCAGCCCCTGTATTTGCAATCAGTGCCAGGGAAACCCTCAGACCACATTGCTTAACTGTGTCCTAGGCCTTGGGCGGTAGCTGTTTCCAGTTATCACTACATAAAGGGGCATTTAATTGCTCCTTCTGTGTAGCCTAAAGGGTGTTTTAGCACCCATCAGTTTAATAAGGTGTGTGATTTTTCTATAGTACAGAGACCTATTTGTTGGCAGCCATTAGCACTTTCCAGCATAACCACATGGAGGTGGTGTCCAGAGAACCAATCGGGATCTGTACTCATATAGAGGCAGAGACTGTCCCTGCCTCTCAGTGTAAAAAAACTCTGCCATGGATGCTATACAGCCTAGTTTTAGAGACCCTAAGATTGTGGCAGACTCACCATCTGCCACTCCTTTAGTTAGAAAATCAATGAACTAGAGTTATAATTCCTGCAGGGTGATCCTTAGTTCTTAGTTCCAGTCTGACTCTCAAAACAAAACTCCAGTGGAAAGCAATGCCTTCTCACACAGCCTTGTCTCCCCAGATTACATAGCTGCAGTGTAGTTGTGGAACTGCTAGTGTAGGCACAATTCACACATGTGGTAGGATTTGCACATGTGTAAATTGTGTCTGTGCTAGAGCTGTGCAGCTCTGCTAGAGGCTGATGTTCCAGGTACACAGAGCCCAAGAGAGCCCTGGAGCATGATGAGCACCTTCTAGAAGAAGGGAAGACCTGCGCCAAAAGGGTTTACAGGCCAGGTTCTTGGATAGAAAGGGGAAGGGCAGCACAAGCCAGTCCTGTGCCTCCTCAGAGCAGCCCAGGGCATTAGGCTGTTTGGGCAGCGACCCCCTGGCAAGTGAGACACCGAGGTGATTCTGAGCTGGGATTGATGACTCAGGATGGGTTTGTGGGGGTATCGGTGAGGTGAGAGCTCCGTTTGCTGGGTGAATTGTTCAGTGTTTCCCTAGCACAGATGCCCGGGCAGGGAGAGACTACAGCAGTGCTGGGAAGCAGATCTCTGACTCGTGTGCAATGTGGTGTCACCTTTGGGCCGGGGCTTGATCCAAGGGACATGAGGCCTGCAGAGCAAGGCTGATTCCAGGGCACTAGGTGCTCCTGACAGCACAAGTGAATCTGGCAATTCTCTCTTCTCCCCCAGGTGTGAGATAACATCCCGAGAGTATTGTGATTTCATGCGGGGCTATTTCCACGAGGAGGCAACGCTCTGCTCCCAGGTACGGCAGAGGCTGCAGGGCAGGTTCTCAAGGCTATTCACTTCCCCTTCCCTCTTCTCTTTCCCTTGGTGAGATTTGGGCAAGTTTTTGCAGCTTGGGAGCCTTGAGCTGTGCCCCTCAGCAGGACCCTGAGCCACAGGCTGACAGGTTAGAGACGGCAATGACCATCTCTCTCTGGAGACCAGTGCAGGATTCTGGGGCACTTCTCTGGCCTGTGTCATAAAGGGGATCAGACTAGATGAAACAGATGTTTATGGCCTTATGCCCTCCGCCCCCCAACTTGGCCCCTCTGGAGGTCTCCGCTTCTGGCGGGGCATTTTCCTGGCTGGCGTATGGGGCAATAAGTCTCCCAGCAACCACCACCACTGCCTGCAGCCTGGCTAATGTATTCAACCCCCCATCGACCCTTGGGCTTCCAGCTGACCTGGCTTTCTGTATTAGGTGCACTGCATGGACGATGTCTGTGGCCTCCTGCCCTTCCTAAACCCAGAGATTCCTGACCAGTTCTACCGCCTCTGGCTTTCCCTTTTCCTCCACGCTGGGTAAGTCTCACTGCAAAGACAAACCAATGTCTGCATTGTCATGCAGTGGGGGTGGGTCTGTCTGTGGCATCCCTGGGCATGGTGCCCATTAGTTCCCTGCAGGGATTGGGGGATGAGTACCCCTGCTTGGCTGCATTACAGGCAGTGCTCAGTCAGGGCCAATCTCCTCTGCACCTCAATTAAATGACAACTATTTCATGTCCTTGGCCCAGGTACTCGCTGGGGCCAGGGACTGAAGTGCATGCGGGAGGCAGGCCAGAGGCTACGGGTGAACCTGGGCCCGGATTCACAGAGCAGGACTGCCCAGGACCTTGGTAGCTGCTGCCTTAGCTCTGGTGTTCTGATTTGGCAGGATCCTGCACTGCCTGGTTTCAGTCTGTTTCCAGATGACCATCCTGCGAGACCTGGAGAAGCTGGCAGGCTGGCATCGCATCTCCATCATCTACCTGCTCAGTGGCATCACTGGGAACTTAGCCAGTGCAATATTCCTGCCCTACAGAGCAGAGGTAGGTCCCCTCAGGCAGGTGGGCAGGTCCCGTTACCTACTGCAAGAACTGAATCCTGTATCACCCAACCCTAACCCACCCACCTCCAGTTATGCACTGTAGGCACTCCTCAGACTGGGGACCCTGGGGCGGCTCTGGGATGTCCAGAGTGGTCCAACTCCTCCCTTGTAGAACCACTCGGCCGAGGAATGGGAGGATTGTTCCTGGCGCTTTAGCCTCCACTACCATCTCTGCGTCTCCCTGGCCTGTGTCACAGAGGGCAGCACTATTGGCCACTGACGAGCTGGTTCAGTTACTGAGCAGTAAAATCACCAGAGCACTCCGGACCAGCCAAGGGTCTTGCCCTTTCAGGACATGGCCCCAAGAAACAGGCGTGAGGCTGAGCCCTACCCACAGTCTTGAGGAGGCAGTGAGCTGCCCGCCCTGAATTAGGTCGGTCAGGCCCTATGGCCCTGCACTAGGCTGAGACTCAGCTCCATAGCTGGGGCATGACCAAACTCATGGCTATGAAAAAACGCATCCCAGACCACGGACTCTGGTCTTTTGTGGGCCTTTACCCCGTACTATACAGATTCTGCAGAGATTCACTTCTCAAACTGGGGGTTCTGATCCAGAAGGGAGTTGCAGGATGGTCACAATGTTTGTTTGTTTTTTGGGGGGGGGGCGCACACTACTGTCACCCTCACTGCCTTAAAAGCTGCATGGCTGGAGGTGACAGCTGTTGGCCAAGTGCCCAGCTTTGAAGGCCGTGCCTCCCCCCCAACCGCGGCACAGACGTAAGGGTAGCAATACCATAGCATACCATCCTTATTACTGTGCTACTGCTGGCAGTGGCTTTGCCTTCAGAGCCTGACTCCTGGCCAGCCATCACTTTCCAGCTGCCCAGCTCTGAAGAAGTACAGAAGTAAGTTTTGTGGTATATCAACTCCTCCTGCAATAACCTTGTCACTCCCCACTACTCCTTTTTTGTATCAGGACTCCTACAATTAAACAATATGAAATTTCAGATTTAAATAGCTCAAATAATGGAAGTTAAGATTTTAAACATCACATGACTGAAATTGACCAAAATGGAGTGGGAATTTAGGAGGACTATTAGCCAGGCTGGGCAGAGATGGTGTCCCTAACCTCTGCCAGAAGCTGGGAATGGGTGACAGGGGAGGATCACTTGGTGATCACCTGTTCTGTTCATGCCTGCTGGGGGACACTGAAGGCAGGACAGGGGCCTAGATAGACCTTTAGTTTGACTTAATGCAGCTGTTATGTAGGATCCCATTCATAACTAATGCCCAAGAGCTACTGCATTATAGCTGTAGTGCTTAAGATGCTCCTATGATGATGGAAAACCATCTCCATCTCAGACAGTAGCTTTGCCGATGGGAGAACACAGCACTGTCCACACAGGGGTTAGGCCGGTGTAACTGGGTCACTTGGAGGGTGTGTATTTTTCACACCCTGGAGCAACATGGTTATATGATATGGGGGAGTAGGGCAGAAATGGCCTTAGGCAGAATCCCAGCAATGGGGGTTACTGCTGCTACTACCTACAGGATCGGTCTCCAAGCCTCGCTAGCTAGGAAACACATATGGCCCTCTCTTTGGGCCTATTTGTACTGCAGGTAGTATGCCTGTGCTCTGCCACAGATGGTCTCTGCCTTTAGATTGCTGTGAGAGTTTCCATGGTGAAGGCAGGGTAAAGGGGGTAAACAGCCTACCATAACAAGAGAAGCACATAGTGTTACCTTCCCCCATCTCTCTCACCCTGCACTTTCACTGTGACCTCCCTGCTTTCATCTTCCAGAGCCCTGCCTAGATCCAGCTGCCCAAGTCCTAGTGTGCTCCCATGTGATGCCCTGGTGCATTTTAGAAGAACAGCAGGGCCTGGAGTGATATTCAGACAGACTTGCAAGCAGATATTTAAAGTGTCTCCTGTGCAGCCCATGATATTAAAACACTGGTTAACAATTAAAATCACCCAGTCATGCTGCTTTTACTATGTTAGTAACTGACTGTAGTTGACACACTTGGCCAGTCATTCTGCTGTGTGAACATATAGCACTATAATGAAAGAAGCAATAAATTCATACCATTGTGGTTCTTTTGGGTAATGCTGATTGCTAATTTGGCTCCTGAACCACTGAGGTCTGAGTATCTCTGGCTTAGAGGATCCCTTCTCCTCTTCCCCCACTGGATACAAGTGTCTAGCTTGAGGTGCATGGCATGCTTGTTGCTCAGATGCCTACCATACCAGGAACGAGGGCTGCATCAAACTGGCAGAAGGCTTGCTGCAGATACACACACACTCTCCTCCCTCCTCCCCCCCCCCCCATGGAGATAAAAGCTTCCCCTGCTAGCTGCTGACTCAGAATTAGGCAGCTTCTCTGTCACAGAAATGGAGCATTCCAGTGGCTGACAGCAAGAGAGAATCCTTTGTGAAGCTGAGACCTGGTAGGAGCATTCAATAGTAGGATTGGTTGGTTTCACTCTCCATAACCTGTATCTTCTCTCTCCTGCAGGTAGGTCCTGCAGGATCCCAGTTTGGAATCTTGGCCTGTCTCTTTGTGGAACTCTTCCAGAGCTGGCAGATCCTGGCACGTCCGTGGAGGGCCTTCTTCAAGCTGTTGGCTGTGGTGCTCTTCCTCTTTGCCTTTGGCCTCTTGCCTTGGATTGATAATTTTGCCCACATTTCGGGATTCATCAGTGGCCTCTTCTTGTCCTTTGCCTTCCTGCCCTACATTAGCTTTGGGAAATTCGATTTATATCGGAAGCGATGCCAGATTATAGTGTTTCAGCTCATCTTCATTGGACTCTTCTCAGGACTCGTGATTCTGTTCTATTTCTATCCGATTAAGTGTGAATGGTGTGAGTTCCTCACATGTATTCCATTCACAGACAAGTTCTGTGAGAAGTACGATCTAGATGCACAGCTCCACTGAACAGCGAAGACTGGCTTCTCGAGCAGGTCCTGGAGTTGGATTGTCTTTGCATTTTACTGTGCCAGTTCCACATGGACAAAACCTCTCATCCCGTGACACATCTAACCCTGACTACGGTTAATTTAAAGTGTCTTGTCCGCACTTGGCAGACCCATTTTGCCTTATCTCAGAAGTCCTGCACATTTTCTGAAAACAGAACAATTGTGCCTTGTTCAATTTATTGAACCTTTTCTGCTGCCATATTTTTATTACACTACTTTAATACTACATTTTTAACCAGATTTGTTTACTACTGCTAAGGTGGTGATTAAATGGAAAAGTAGCGTTTTAGCTACTGTTAACTGCTCTGCACAGTCTGTGGCTTTATTTACTTTATCTTACTACATGTTCAGCCTCAGCCACTTACTGCCATCACCAGCCAAGCGTGTTTCTATATTTATGTTGGCACAACTGATGGACTCTTTCAGGACAATTTAATTTCCTGTTTCTCTTCAGTTCTTACCTGTAGTTTATGAACATCTCTCCTATTTACTAGGCTATAGAACAGATCTCCAACCTGGCGGAATTGGGGTGTGGGTGAAAGAGGTGGACACAGCTGGGGACAAGGCACTGCCTTGCATCTAGAGCTCCACACCCCTGGTTCCAGCAGGGAGGAAATGGTTGAGGACTGTATGATCCTGAAAAGTGTGGGACCCAGTGCTGTAAAGCATCCCTGTTAACAGTGCCTTACCTAAGGGATTTCTCTCTAAACCTGTCCACAATCCACCAGCCCTTAGTTTAACACAATTCCTCTACTACCTGGTTCTGTTTTGGTTTAAGTGGAGCCCATCCTTTGTGAATAAGCTCCTCCTTTCCCAAAAGATTTCCCCAGTTCCCTTTTCCCAACACCATGGTCTCACCTGCACAGTAAGACCCTGCAGGTCTAACTAGAAGCATGTCTGAGAAAGCTACACAGATGGCTTGGCCTCTAGATGTTCTAGCAAGGTGGCACAGCTGTGTGGGTAGCGAGTCAGGTGTTATAGGCACTGAATGCATTTTGACTGGTATAGGCTCTAATCCTAAACAGCTTCAAGCTCACTGTCATCCCATCACACCATTTTCATTACCTTTATTTAAAACACATACAGGCCAGCTTTCTGCAACACAGACCAGCTGTCATCTTGTTTACAGAGATCAGGGTCCCCTTCCAAGGCCATCACCTCCTGCTTGTCTCACCAAGGGAGCAGGCTCCTTGAGGTAGGGCAGGCCAAAAGCAACGAAGGTCTTGGTTTTCCACACAGTCCAGTGCTCTGACTTCATGCCCTCTCTCTAGGTGCTGACAGCTGGCTTCCTGTGCTCAAGGTCTCATGCCACCATTTATGGCTTTTAGTTGAGGCAATGCTCTATGCTTGCACCATAGCCACTTTTTAATCTCTCAGTAGCTCAGGATGAATACAGCATGTGTGGGGTCTGGACTGCTTCAGTGTCTGTTTCCTCCTGAAATCTGGTTAAGACAGCTGCATAAATTATTAGGCATAACTAGAAATAAAGGATTAAAAGGCTATAGTGCCATCAAGTTCTGGCAGCCAATGAGAGCTCCACTGAGCATCAGAGGGCCTTCAGAACAAGGCGGGAGCAGCAAAAGAAGGCACCACATCCACACACTAACACACAGGAGACTCTTCATCAGCTCCTGCCTTTGCACTTCTTTGAAAGATACTGAAGCCACAGGCTAGTCCTGCTGCAGTAATAGCCTAGGGTGAGTCCTTTTCAGGCAGAGGGAGTGCTGTGCCAGGAGCTGCTATCAGAGTTAGAAATTAAGGTATTGCTATTGCTGCCACTATTCCCATAGGCCATGCTGGGCTGACACATGACCCTGTACATCAGCTGTGTTTCATTTATGGTTTCCTCCAAGAGTCAAGCACCCACAATGCATCCAGGAAACAATTTTGTAACAACTACAGTTAGGCACCTACACAAGCAGCAGTGTTGCTGCTTCCTCCAGCAGTCAGAAAACCCGTTCACTTCATTAGATGCAGAGGGGTGGATTCAGGTGCCTGACTTGTTAATCAACAGTGACAATTTTGGCCAGCCCAGTTTAAATGCCAGCCAGACACTGGACCCATTTCATAAACACAGAGTACACTTGTTACATTGTTGAAAACATACATAGTTAAAAATGCATTCAGATAGTAACTGCCCACCAGGGTTGCCCTACTGGAGCATGGGACAACCTTCCCCCAGGCACAGCCCTAGGGGCAAGCCCCCCACCGCCAAAGGTCCCATTCCCTACTGTGCCCCTGCTCCACTCTCACCCCTGCCCCTTCTCTGCTTCCCAGCACCATGGAGAAGCCAAGTGAGAGGGTGGTAGGGTAGAGCAAGAGACAGTGTGTGTGCGCGCGGCAGGACGACCCCCTACTCCATGCCAGACCTATCCATAGGCCACAAAGCCCCCCCAAAGCATAGGACTTAGAGGGGCTGCCCCAAACCATTCTACAGACAGGACAGCTTCTGAGCACCCAGAAAACAAAGGTCTCTGAGGACAATCCCTTATTCATTGAGCGATCATAGCTAGTAAAATTACATCTTTGGAATCCCTAGTTCTTCAAACTGGGTTTTCAGAAAAAGCATTTGAGATGGGTCTTGACATTAGTCAAGGCTGCTGTCCCGTAGTAGGCTAGACCCTCAGTATCTGTGCTAGAGCACAACCCTAAGAAGCAAAGTTTGGGTAATATAAAAGTTTGTATCTGGGCATACAACTGCATAATTCTCTATTCAAGTATGACATCAGAAATCAAGATGAGGTCAGCTTTATAAAAAAAGTAAGTCTGAGCCCCAAGTATAGATGGCAAAAACAAAAACCCACACAGCTAACATGGAGTGGGGGAACCCTTTCCTCAAATGACCCCCTATTTGGCCCACTAACCCTGCCTTGAATGCACCCATCTCCACGAGGCACAGACATTTCAAACAACTCAGCTTGCCCTGTGGAGTTTAGAGTACCGAGACTAAACACATGCATTTTAAATGGTAGGCAACTCTTAACCTCAGCTGAACTAGAATGGCTGTGCTACTATAATCTTCTGTCTCAGAAATACAGCTGCCTAGGAAACGCATATCAAGAACTATTTTTTTAAATCATATCAGCATTAACCAAATGGGTGAGCTGCAAGAATAGTGAGCAATTGCTACTTCCACTCATTTCAGGTTGATTCAACTGTGTTCTTGCTGTTAGTATAAGCACTGAGTATTAATCACTAACTATAAATTAAAGTGCTGCTTCAGAGAACAGTACTTAGTACCTGTAGAATGCTACTGGGGAAAGGTCACTAATCCCACAGGTATCCGTAACAGCAGAAGTGCCTAACGACAAGGCATGTCTGCTCACTCCAGCCTACCTGATTCACACCTGGAAATGTAACAGGACAAGCGGCTGAATGTGACTGGGACACAGCAACAACTCTGGAGTGCTCCAGGAGCTGAGAGTTGCAGTGCTAGCCCCCATGAGCATGAACACTCTTGTTCTAGATTCATGAAGATAAAGGTTTCCCCGAAAGTGTGCATGAAACTTTAGGACGTACCTTACAGGTCACTTTCGCAGCTTCTTTATAAAGCAGACTTCATCCCGATTTCTGATTCCGTACCTGCATGGAGAGTTACGCTGTTATATTCCTAGAAACAAACTTTTATATGCCCCAGCCCACAGACTCCTTCTCACCTGGGAGACTCCATGCTTGAAGAGAATGACATGGGCACCATGTAGCTAGCAGGGCACCAATTAGTCATACCACAGCGAATTCTAACCTGTTTATCCAGCTTCCCAGCCCATCACTACAGTAACTCAGGACCTCCAGTCATGCATTAAGTGACATGACTAACATGTCACATGCACTCCATTCTTCTTGTCTCTTCCCCCAGGAATCATGCACGCTCAGCACTGGTGGGGGGGGGGGGGGGGAAGAAAGAGAGGAGGGGTTGGAGCAAAGGCATTTCTTGCAGCCACCAACCTGTACGCAGAAGTCAGACAAGCCTTCCCTCCCTCCCCCCCCAAGTCTGTGCATGGAGTTGCCAAGTTTCTTTGTTCAGTGTGTCCAGTGCCAGAGTGTGTGTAATAACTAGAGAATGCAGCAGGTGCTCATGCTGCTCCCGCCTCCAGTTACTGAGTGTGTGCATGGGGAGCTGAGATGGTTTGTAAACTACTTTGGTCCCCAGTGATATGCCACTGAGCAGGGCCAGGAGCCTGCTGCTCTTCACTCCCTCCTCTGGTGTTGTTACGACTCCCTTCAGCCTCTCCACCAGAAGAACTCTCCCCCTCCCACCAGGTTGTCCTTGGTCTGCTTCCTCGCCTCCTCTTATCCCAATGCCTCACTGCCAGTTCAACCATAACAGGAAAAAAAAACCCAGACCTCTTTACCCATGGTTCCAGCCAATCTCTGCCCTCCCAGCGCCATCACAAGTACATTACTTCCCGAGGGAAAGTAATCCCCCAGACCCCATGCCTCTCTTTCCCCAGGCCCAACTTCATCAGTTGGCATTTATGGTATTGTCAGGCTAACTTAAATAGCCCCTTAGAGCAGAGTGTTTGTCATGTTTATCTGGGAAGCCCCACACACACCTATGGTTGGTGTGCTGTAAATAGCAACTGCCTGGGGAAGGCAGACCCTACTCTTGATAACTGTGACTAGGGGAAATAGCTTTTCCACCACCAGAAAGGGTTAGGGTGACTCATGGCTGCTCTGCTGAATTTCAAGGTTTGCTGACTTCAGAACATCAAGTCAGTTGTTATACACACTCCCTTCAGGAGTGTAAAATCTTGCACACTTAGGCAATGACTACAGTGCTACTTTTAGCACTAAAACTTTAGTTGTTCAGGGGTGTGAAAAAAAAAAAAAAAAACACCTCCCTGAGCAACAAAAGTCTTAGTACTGAGAAGTGCCAGTATAGATAATACTTCCCTGGGAACCATGCTCCCAGAGAGAAAGCTTAACAGCCCTCATTTGGGGGTAGTATTTTTTATCCCCAGGAGAGGTCTCCCCCAGTGATGAAGCGTGGCTGTCCTGCCCATGCGTACTGACACAGGGTGTGTGTAACTTAAATAATTATTAAAAATGTTGGCCCTGGCAGTGGTGTATCACAAGTGAAACTAAATCTTTCATGGCCAGTAGCAGAGCTGACCAACCTATGGAGAGAGTAATGAATTCTCTTAGAAAGCCCTAACAGTCACCAAATTGCTTCCACTGAGGTTCCTTAGAAGACCAAGCCAGGAAAGGAGCCTTAATGATTTTAGCCCACTTTTGTGGGAACAGTCTGAACAAGAGTTTCTGGTCTGGCTAGTGCAGCTGTGGCCAACCTGTGGATCACGAGCCACATGTGGCTCTTCCCCCCCTTAAAGTGTGGCTCATGAAGCCTCCTCCATGGCTCGTGAAGCTGCCCCTGGAAATGGCCCCCGGTTCCCTGAGCTCACTGGGAGCCGTCCGGTGCAGCGAAGCTCACTGGGAGCCGTCCTGCAGGCGCCGGCCAACAGGAGCCTGATATGGCCAAAAAGCCAACCTGAGGTTTTTTTTAAAGGAGCAGTGTCTTTTTTTTTTTTTTTCCTTGACAATTTCCCGGCTCTTTGCGCTATATGCACAACTATTTTGGCTCTTTGCCTGTAATGGGTTGGCCACCCCTGGGCTAGAGGGATATAAGCAGTTTCTATTTTGTTTTTTAACTAAAGAGAAAAGCCTCTCTAACTGCGCACATACTAGATGAGACTCAATATACATGCTGGCCATGTAGTGGAAAATCTCCCTCTCTCATTGCTTTGTTGCAAGGGTTAGGCAAAACCCCTGTTTTAATGAGGCTGCTGGTCACAGGTTTCCCAAGGGAGGAAACACATGCCTGCATTGAGATCAGGGAGAGATGTGCAGCTAGGTCAGTGACCATAACACCAACCCTGGGAGCAGTGTCTGAGGCAAGACAGCCACACCTCTCAAGCTTTCCATTGGAAAATCTAACCAGAATCAAAAGGAAAAGATCAACCCTGTATGCACAAACATTTTACAGGCATATAATCTGACAACCCCGATCCAGCCAGGCCTCTATCTAGCCCCAATCGGCTCAGTGAAGAGATAAAAATCCTGCCACTTACTCTCTCAACTTCTTTTTGTCATCTGTCATTTTCTCTCCAGCAAAGCTTAAGTGATATGTTCTCCATACATAGGTCCTGTAAAAGCAAAATTCCGTGATTTAATGGAATGACTGAGCAGCATGGGCCTTCAGGCTCTTCCTGCCCCCCAAGTGCTTTACAAGGGTCTCTATCCTGCAGTGGTATCTCTTGATTTGATTACACACACGAAGAGCACGATTGCGTGAGTGGCTACTTTACATGGTAGCGACAAGATGCATCAGACTGCCCATAGCACCCCCTTGTCTTTTCTGGGAGCCCCCCAACTCACCAGCTAATGTGCTGTATGCCCCCTTCCCGCTCTTGCTTCAGCTGCACGTATCGCTGGATGGCCTTCTTCAGGTCCAGGACGCTGGCATTCTGTACCACTACCACAGCTAAAATGGAAGAGACTGTCACCCGGCAGTAACCCAAGAGATGCATTCTGATAGGCAGAGCCCCACCCTGACCTGTTGGAAGTGGCACTTTAAGTGGAGCTGCTGTGTAGTATTTGTGGAGAATAAAGAGCAACACTAGAACTGGCTTTCTTTAATGCTCCAATCCAAAATCCTGTGCCACAGTAATCGGACTCAGAGCTGGGAACTGGATGACACAAAGCCAGCTTGGCAGCTGGTGAGAACTGAGAGGAATGCGTCTCCTTGGCTGAATCAGCTCACACACAGGAGTTTTTTTACTTTATTGTGTCACAGTGTTTTAGGCCCCAACCTATGTAACTCAAGAAATGGTCTGGGCTGCATGGGCCTGGTGAGAAGGCACTAAGCTACATGGATACCCTGCTGGCAGTATTCAGAGCCCTGCATGACAAATTTACCAATGTAGCATCCATTGCAATATGATGGTAGGATGACATGGAGGAGTTCACCTAACCTCAGACACAGCATCTGCCACACTGGATGATTAGCTGGCTCAGTATTTGAGTGTCCTGGATTGAATTTCCTAGAACTCCTCCCCAATTTTCTGATCCCCTCAAAACCCAGCCCTGGAGGTAGCCTTCTTTCTCCAAGGGTGGAATTCCTCCACAGAGCCCATCAATGTCATCCCTACACCACTGGTTGCATGAGCTGTTTATTTTGTACATTCCACCACCATTCTATGCAGCAATGCTATTTACAAGATCCCTTGTGTCAGGGCCCTGGGCAATGTGGGGACGATGGGACTCCAAGACCCCCAGAAAGGGTGAAGCATTGAGCAGAAGGGACAGCCAGCCCTCAGCACCACTGGTACCACACCATGCCTCCCCCAGCCAACCCTCAGCACCACCCTGGACTGCGGGGGTAGGGGGAGTGATTAAAGGCCCAGGACTCCAGCTGCCACTGCAATAGCTATACTGCGGCAACAGTGGCACCAGAGCCCCAGGCCCTTTTAATCACTGGGCCCCGGGACAACTGTCCTCTTTGCTGCCCCACCTCCAGTCTACAGCCTTGGCCTGGGCCAACAAGGAGAAGGTCTCCTTCCCAGAGCTTGCTCTGCCTCTGAGCTGAACTAATCCTGTTCCCCAATCAGCTGTTCATGGCTGGGGAAGGAGGGGTAGCAGCAGCTCTCTTCCTCTAGGAGCTCCACGAATCAGGATTCCTGGCACTCTGGGAGTCTTGAAGAGCCATGTGCTAGACCTGAAAGAGCCACATGCCACTTGTGGGTAATGTGCTTAGGCTTAGTGCTGGACTAGATCAAGCGGCAAGAGAAAATATGGGAAATGAACCTTGGTCTCAATGTCCTCCCCAGATCCTACCCAGCTTAAGCAGGGGCTGCCCACACCTGCCCTGTGCCAAGGTCTTAACTGGCAGCAACTAACTACCTAGTTGACTTTCCCATTTATCCCCTGCTCCCACTCCAGCTTCTGACAGACGAATGCTTCAGAGCACTGACATGGCTGCAATTTGCAGGGGACACAATTCAATACCATCCTTGCATGCGTGCCATTTAACATGACAACCGTGTACTTAGAGCATATATGTGATCTTAGAAGGTAAGGCTACACTGTAATGAAGAACGGCCATTCTTGCGCAAGAACCCACAGAGCATCCACACTGCCCGCCCGCTTTTGCGCAAGATTTACAGTACAGCGTCAGAAGATGGGGCTTCTTGCGCAAGAGCTACGCTCTTTTCTAACAAGTGTAAGCGCTCTCGCGCAAGAGGGCAGTGTGGACGCGCAGCAGGGGTTTCTTGTGCTCGAAAGCCTGATGGCTAAAATGGCCATCAGAGCTTTCTTGTGCAAGAGAGCATCCACACTGCCACGGATGCTCTTTCACAAAAGCACATGGCAGTGTGGACGTGCTCTTGTGCAAGATGTTCTTGTGCAAGAACCCGCCGGTGTAGAGATAGCCTAGGAGTGGATCTCAGAATCCCTGCTCCAGTTTGAGCCCAAATGTCCAAGCCGCACATTTTAGCCCCATAGCCCGAGTCCCACAAGCAGAGGCAAGGGACTCAATGCTGTGGGCTTTTCACTGCAGTGCGGACATGCCCAGAGCGACTCCCAGCACCACCCCGGACAGACAGCGCAGGGGGCCCAGCGTGGGGGACTTACGCATCACTTCGTCGTCCGCCTTGCTCACCCGCACAGTCATGGCTTGGCCGTACTCCAGCGCGATCTGGGAATTGATCTCCTCCACCGTGACCTGTCCGGGAAGCGAGGAGCCGATAAAGCGCCCCGAGCCCTGGGGGGGGGGGGGCTCCTGCAGCCATGGGGCTCTGACCTCTCACCCACCCACCTGCGCCTCCTCCAAGGCTTCATCCCCCCCCCAGTCACGTGGGGTTGGGGGCGGGAGCTCGGGACACGCCCCCCCCGCTCCAGTGCGGCTCGTTAACGGTCAGTGCCGCGGTGCGGTCACGAGGCCGTGGGCGGGGCCGGGCGCGCGCCGCGGGGAGGTGGTACCTGCACGGGCAGGTCGCAGAGCAGCGGGTCCTGCACGAGCCGGGCCAGCCCCTCCTGGAAGAGCTCGAGCACCTCGGCGTGCGCCAGCTCCTCCTCCTCGGGGCCCGACTCCGCCATCGCCGCCGGCAGGGCGGGGCTTCCTGTGACCCGCACGGGGGAAGAGGCGGGGCCGCGCCGTGACCCGGAAGCAGAAATGCTGCTGTTCTGCCCAGCCTGCGGGAACGTGCTGGTGGCCGAGGAAGGCGCGAGGTGCCACCGCTTCGCCTGCACCACGTGTCCCTACGTGCGGAACGTCACGCGCAAGGTAACCCCCCCACCGCTGGCAGCGCCCCTTGCTGCCACCTCGGTGGGCGGGGACTGACAGCCCCAACGGCCTACCTGCTGGGGCAGAGCAACCAATCAGAGCCTGGGCGGGGGTTGCCCTGAGGAGACTGCTGGGGGCGGAGCTAATCGCTAGGAGGGTGGGGCTGATGTGGGCGGGGCTCCTGTCGTGCCTGAGCCCCGCCTACCAGGTGGGGGCTGGGCAGGCACTTCCCAGCCTGTGCCCCGCAGGTGAGCAGCCGCAAGTACCCCAAGCTGAAGGAGGTGGACGATGTGCTGGGCGGCGCGGCGGCCTGGGAGAACGTGGACTCCACGGCAGGTGAGCGCCAGCCTCTGCGCTGCCCTCGGCCTGGGGCACCCCCACGCCTGGGGCAGCAGCCGGCCCCGGGCCCCCTTCCAGGATGAGAGCTGGTTCCAGCGACGGTCCACCTAGCCCATATCCTTAGAGCCCTGCCAAAATCTATCTGCAGCCGCATCCATAGCCCCAAAAATGAGCCGCAGACACCTGCATGTACCCCGCGGATGCAGATACCCTCGGATTTGCAGGGTTCTAGATTTAAAAATTTGCATCCACAGAAATGAGCTGCGGGTCGCCGCATCCCCAGATACTTGCGGACATGAAGCAGGTATCCGCAGATTTGCAGGGCTCTACGTATCCTGTCCAATTACATAGCCAGTGCCAGGAGCTTTGTAGGGAACAAATAGAATGTGTGGTTATTACGTGATTGATTTTGTCACCCATTCTCAGTTTCTGGCAGTCAAACTAGAGCCATTCAGAGCATGGGGTTGTGTACCTGCTCGTTTTGCCTAATAGCCAATGATGGACCTCTCCTCCATGAACCTCTTTTGAAACCTTTTATGGTTTTGGCCTTCACAATATCCCCTGGCAGTGAGTCCCACAGGTTGTGTGTTTTGTGAAGAGACACTTCCTTCTGTTTGTTTTAAATCTGCTGCCTGTTAACACAAGAACCTGGAGTCACCCAATAACATGTGAAGGAGGAAATATTTTATTTACTTTCTGTATATCAGTCATCGTTCTATAGACTTCTGTCACATCCTCTCTGTTATTTCTTTTCCAAGCTGAAATACCCCAGGCTATTGAATCTCTCCATAGAAGCTGAGTCATACCACGGATCTTTTTTGTTGCCCTTCTCTGTACTTTTCCAATTTTGATCTATTTTTCTGAGAGGGGGTGACCAGACTTGCACACATTATTCAAGGTGTGGTTGTACCATGGATTTGTGTAGTGGTATTATATTTTTTGTCTTATTGCCTATCCCTTTCCTACTGGTTCCTAATATTGTCACCTTTTTTGATTGCTGCTGCACACTGAGCAGATATTTTTCAGAGAACTATCCACAATGACTCCAAAACCTGTCTTGAATTATAAGCTAATTTAGACCCCATCGTTTTGTATGTATAGTCAGGATTATGTTGTCCAATGTGCAGTACTTTGCATTTATCAACATTAAATTTCAGTCATTCACTTCTGAGATTCTTTTGTAACTCTTTGCAGGGTGCTTTGTACTTAATATCATCTGCAAATTTTGCCCTTTGTTCAAAATCATATGAGTCTGTTGAATAGCATATTCTGGGTCTGCTTACCTGCTTAGAGTGGCTTCTGTTTTTGTGCCTGCGCTTCCCTACTCCCATTGGGATCAGTCCCCTACCGTGCAAGATTTTGGCCTGGGAAAGAAGTGGCTTCTGGCCTTGCCTTTTACTGGCTGAGAGCATTGTTAGTGTTGCCCTTGTATTTTAGAAACCAGCTAGTCCCCAACATGTTAAATTCAGTGCCATTAGGGGGTGTTCTCAAGGACAGTGGCCTGAGGGTCTCATCTACCCCTGAAGGCCCTTTTAAGTTCTCCCATCATGTAAAAAGTGAGCCAGTGGACATTTGGAAATATCTCTTGAATGGCTTGTGGAAGGCTGAATTCTAGTCCATCAGGTAGAGCGCCCCTCACAGTGAGCTCCCCTGGCAGAACGAAGAATTTGCTTTATTACCCTGGGAGCTGTACTCACTAGAGTTCTGGTTTCTTTTACAGAGCCATGTCCCAAGTGTGAGCATCCTCGCGCCTACTTCATGCAGATTCAGACCAGATCAGCTGATGAACCCATGACCACCTTCTACAAGTGTTGTAATGCCCAGTGTGGCCATAGGTGGAGGGACTGACTGGTTTCAGATTTAATTTCTTCAGTGTTGTTTTTGCTGTTTGTTTGAAAATTCCCCAGCTGAGTTGTATGATATATGGTAATGTGGAAATAAATATCCCTGGTTTCAGTTGTTGCATGAGTTTAAACTAACATTGACTGCTGCTAGTGCAGGCAGTCACCATAATCTGATGGTCCAGGGTGAAGGTTATGCATACACTGCACATTTTCTTAATGGCAAACACTGCAGAACAAAGAGCTACCTCTGTTTAGAGCTGTGGTGTCCAACCAGTTCTGAATTAGTAGCCAGTATAATGGTTGCTGCTATAGCAAACTAGCCCCTCAACCAGCCAAATAGCCACATGTGGCTAGGGTATTGGACGCCATGGGTGTAGGCCATAGTGTAGGGTTATGGGTCACCAGCGCCTCCTACAATGCAGAGGCTAGGTCACTTGCATCACCATGAGGTGTCCACCCAGCTCCTGTCTCTGTTGTACTCAGGAGTTGGGGGCACAGGATCTAGTAGAAGGTTGTAGGCTTCCTGGCTCCCACATAAAGAGGTAGAGGCCTGTATGCCTACAGCTGGAGCAGCAGAATATTAGCCCCTTCTCCCCTTGATTTTCCATGTGCAGGTTTATGCACTAGTTGTGTGTGAGATTTCTGGTAGTAAAGGGCTCTTTAATCTTTGATATTGTGTTAAGTAGATTCTGACCAATGTTACCAATGCAAGAGCCTTTTGGTGAAGAGATCTCTGATTATGTAAAACACTATAGCATCTCCCATGACTTGGAGAAATCAAATCCAGGTACTGAAGTTTGAATACAAAGCCATATCCTAAACTGACAGTTTCCCTCCTCTGGGAGGTGCTGGCATTGTTTGAAAACTTATCATACATGACCCTACAATATTCATGTTTGCTTTACAACGGGCCTGAAGTAATTCCCAAGCAGAAATAAAAATTTATTTAACAAAACATGACAAAAAGACAGAACATAAGTTACGGGAGACACCAGAAGTTTCACCTCCATTAGCATTCACCAATAAAGGATGGCCAAGCCAGCATGATGCACCGTGCCATCTCTTATAAATGGATCATCTGCACCCATTTATTCCAGTTGACTTCATATGGGAACACTCTGCCCATTCTCAGAGTACAGTCTATGGTGGGCTCATAAAATACTGTTGGAGTCTCACTCAGTTTGGAGTCAGTTAGCTCTTCAAGAACAGGCCGAGAAAAGAGAGAGACTGACAAGGGCTTTTTCATGAAGAATCTTCTGATGCAACCAAGCGCTTCCAGCCCCTGTTGAAAAATTGACATGTTTTTTGCTTAAGAAGTTACACAGAAATGCGAAAACCCAGTAAGACTATTCCATGTGACATGCTTCATGCTTTGTTTCTCCACCTACTCTAGAGCGTGATAACAATAAAAGTAAACAGCCTCGGCTCCATGAGACAGCAACATTGCTATAGATTACAGCAATATAACTAAACCAGTAATGCGAGTCCACACAGCTGAGTATGCCCCCATTTAAGCTACTCTGCTTGTGAATCATTTTATCAATGTCACGCTGCATTGTGTGGGGAAGAGCAGTTTGCACTCTGGGTGAGTATCCCAGCAGGGGCTGATGGCCACTACAAGGCTCTATGCATTCCGGGACAGCCTGGGGCATAATTGTGGCAATGGCTTTGGGACCCTTGAACTTGCAACAAAAGCAAGTTGCAAATGCAGAAAGTCAAGGGGGTCACTGGCATTTCAACTGAAGGGGAATATCCAGTCAGGCATCTGGAGCAGCATCCTGGAGTAAGCAGACATTTCAGGAGTGGATAATATAGCATGGGACAGCATTGGGAGGGCTAACTGACAGAGATCTCTCAAACTGGTGATGCATCCCTGTGATATTTACACCGCTGTAACTCACTGAATTAGAGTAACAAGTCAATTCCATACATCACAGAATCACAGAAATGTAGCACTGGAAGGGGGACCCTGAGAGAGCATTAATCCAGTTACCTGCACTGCGGCAGGATTATATAGACCATCTCCAACAGGTGTTTGTCTAACCCGTTCTTAAAAACCTCCAGTGACAGATCCCCCAACCTCCCTAAATGATGTGTTCCAGTGCCGGATCACCCTGACAGTCAGCAAGTTTTTCCTAATGTCTAACCTAATTCTCCCTTGCTGTAATTTAAGCCCATTGCCTCTTGTCCTTTCCTCAGTGGTCCCGCTGCTCCTTACACATCAACCTTAACATACTTGTCTCCCTCAGTCTTGTCTTTTCCAGGTTAAACAAACTGCTTAGAAAGTACGAAGGGCCAAACCCCTAAACCTTGGGTGACACTTGAAAGTGGCGGGCCTGGCTTAGAAAGCAATCCTTGTTCTGCAGTTGCCGCCCAGCACCACAATAATTCAAAGAGCAGGCACCGGCAAGACACATTTCCTCCCAACCCCACCAACCAGCAAGCCACAGCCCTGGCCTAGATGAACCTGTTCAAGCGATGAGAAGGGAACAGTCTGCAGGTTCATTCACAGTTGTCGGCTTTTCTCCCGAGACTCCCGACAAGGGAGAGTGTTACTGTGTTGTGGGCAGGTGAGACTCTTCAGTATCACTCCAATGGGACAGTCATACTAAACGTAAGAGGCTGAAACAGAACATTCAGCATTGCATGACAAACGTACCTGTAATATCTCCAAGACAGAAACAGGCTGAAGAACCCCCACATAATGTTGCATCAAGGTGTTTTCCGTTATGCCAGGCTTGGTCATGATGTGATAGAGCACAGCTTCCATCATTCCCTTACACACTGGCTTATTCAGCGTCCCGTCCACAATTCGCCAGGGCCTCCCAATGAAACAGACCTTCTCACAGGCTCTGCAGAGAGACAGCACGCTCCCCCCTTAGTTGCAATTTTAAAAATGAAAAATGCAAATATCTTGCCACATAAAGGCGTCTCTTCCCTTCTCCTTACACTAGTAAAGCACCCACGTCGGAAGGAAAAATACAGACGTTCACATTTATCATCCTTCTGTAATTCTGTGCAAACACACTGGGCTGCAGAGCCTGTTCTTGACAGTTTGCTGGAAAGCGACTGTTTTTAATCTGGGTGGTTTGACCCCAGGTCAGAACTGAGTAAATAAATCTGAGCGCACTCCCCTATTCAGATTGGATGAAAACTGCCTTTGGGCCCCTCCCACTACATTGCAGGGGTAGGGAAGGTCTGTTTTCAGCAAGAGGCTTTAGTTTCACATCATGGTCTCTGCACAGCCACACTGGGAATGTGCAGGACATAACATGAGCAGTAGCTCAGTCAGTTTCACTCCCTGAATAAGCTGGGAAAGGCAGCTAGCTGGTGAGCAGAACCCATCTCAGTGCCCGTCAGGAAAGCAGAAGTGCCCAGCTGATGCACTGGTCTATTTCTGCCACATGCACTGGCAAATTCTGGGACAAGAGCAGTGGGAGATACGGTTAATGTCAAGTGTTACTGGGGCAGAGAAAAAGACAAGTCCCTCATCCCCCATAATATGTAGCCAGCTCAAAAGCAGGCTAAAAAGGCAAAGAAAGAAGAGATGTGTCCATTTGCCAGCGCACACACCTTCCCAGGTACCAACAGTCCTCAACTGCCCTCACCCCGCTAACCCAGCCTCCAGCTCTCCACCCATCTCTGCAAGGAAGCTGAGCTGACAATATACAACTCTGTAGCACATTAACTATTATAGGAATAGTGAAAAAAACCCACCAGGAACCCTACCTGATCCGATTGCTCATTTCACATGATTTTTAATTCAATACAACCTGCATTTCTGATGTACCTGGATCTGCTGCCAAAACCAGGGGGCCAGATTCTCACACAGGGCCTTGGCCATAGTGTGCACTTCATATCTGTGCCCAAAAATGATGCCTGTTTTCACCCCAGTTCAAGGAAAGAGCTCTTTAATGCCCTAGAAGGCTACACAAGGCCCCTCTCTGCATTGTGCGTCAACATCACAGATCAACTGAGGGGCCGAGTCCTTTGATTTAATGTCTTGGAGGTGATGGCCAGGTTCCTGACTGGAATCTACCACTCCAGTACTGTGCTATTCCTATTCCCTAAACCCTCACTTGCAGAACAGGGGTTTACGAGCATTAGGTTTATTTGAGTCTGGGGCGAAGACGAGAGGGTTATTTCTGTTTCTTCTGGTGTTTGGCATTCGTTGGGCTTTTCAGAAGTGCCCGTGCGCCAGAGACATTTGGAATGGCAGGAGTCTGAGGTGATGAGGAGAAGGCAAGATAGTGTATCCTAGTCTCCAGAGTCCTTCCATGCACGCCGGGCTTACCAAGGAATTGGTGACACATCTGCACTAGTGTCAGTTGAGCACTTACTAGCAAAACAGCTGTCCACTGAAATGGAGTTATTTTGCTAGTATATTGTATTATATTATATATGCAATATATTAGAAAAATATTATATATAAGCAATATGTTTAATGTTTCTACAGACTTTACTCACCTTTCCCGTACTTCCTGGGATAGATTCGTCATGGAATCTTCTGAAGAAAAATCAGAACACATGTAATGAGCACTATTAAAAAAGGACATCCAGATTTTATACTAACTGCCAGAAACCACTGTTAAAGAAAAAGCAGTAAGAGAAGTGTGTTTTCGGCTGTTGCACATAGCTATGAGGTTTGGGGCTAGTGAATTTACAGGAACAAGTTTAAAGCTGGCTTACTAGTCTATATCCCAGATGAATAAAACCCTTGCGCACCTTTGCAGATTTCATCCTGAGGGTGAGATGCATCATCAAGAGACATGTTCAAAGCTGTATCTTTCATTGTATGTTCAAAGCTAGATATCTGCTTTTCCTCCTCATCAGCGGCAACACTATCATCTACTGCAGTCTCTTGCTCTTTGAAAGTGGCTTTATCTTGCTCTTGATCAGTGACGGATTCTGGTGCTTGCGCAGGGTGGTATCCTGTCTTCTCTTCGAAAGGTCCTGTTCCTTCACGTGCAATTAACTCCCCTTTCACCTGCGTGGGCTCAGTTAAACTTGCTGCTTCTGAACAGCTCTTCACATCCTGAGGTGAATCGGTGCCATCTTGAAGCTCACCATGTAGAGTCTTCAATTTTTTTCTTGAGGGTCCTTCATCACTGACAACAGGTCTTACGGCTTTTCCAGGCTCTCTCTCCTCCCTTGAAGACTCCAACTCTTTCTCTGGCCCTGGTTGCTGAGAGGCCTGCAGCAAATCAAAGTGAGTGATGGAGTCTTCATCCTGCAGATCAGCACCACCACCTTTGTTCTTCAGACACACTGAATGCAAGAGCCAGTGCGTGGCAAATGTCATTGCAACCAGTCGGACGGTGTTCCCTCCCACTTCTAACACCTCTTCTAGCTTGAGGAGATCCTGAAAAAGAAACAGGTTTAATCTTTACATGTGGAATACCAGTATGATGAAACATTCAAAACCTCCCGGAATTCCCATTATTGCAACCCATAGCTAGAGTGCCTTGCCAAACACTATCCTTTGTCAGTTTTCCTGTCCTACAGACTTAAAAAGATAGTCTCCAAGCTTAAACTGCTCTGAAACTACAGCGGAGATACTGAAATATTCCTGTGCGCTTTAGAGACTGAGCATGGTGCCTCAGTGAAGGCTGCAGTCACTCAATCTAGACAGTGCTTGGTCCTGCCACGAGGGCAGGGGACTGCACTCGATGACCTCTCGAGGTCCCTTCCAGTTCTATGATTCTCTGACAATCCAATTTTTTCATTTACTGACACCATATTTTCTGATCTTCAGTGAGACAGACACTGAAGACGTACTAGATGAGATTACCACTGGCTGATGACTGGGAATTTCACTACTACGTTTAATCACTTTGAGGAAGTAATTCTGTTCACATTTGTATCATGTAGATTAGATTCCCTTCCTATTAAAAAAGAATGCTATGGCGTTCAGATATATACTGGTGAAGGAGACATAAACCAACCTGAATATACTGCTGTAAACTCCTGGTGTGCTCAGTGTCAGCTTCTTCATAGCAGTGGAATTGTTTACCCAGCTCTGTCTTGTCAATCCCGAAGTAGGAGGATGCTTCAATGGCATTACGGATCTCCAGGGCGGCAGACACATCTTTAGAATTATACCCATAGTACTCTGTACACCGGAGGAGAAACTGATCTACATCGTATGTGGCTTCCTGGACTTTGAGCAGCCTGGTAAAAGCGTCAGGGAGGCAGGAGATTCCGACAGCCAGGTCATCAACTACAGAAGGAACTGCAAAGTAAAGCAGAACGAGTGTCCTAACCTTGGTGAAGACAGGATCTTCCTGTACTAATGTTACCATACATTGGATGACAGAAGGATCAAAAATCTTTCCAGGCTCCTCTGCCAGGAAATCTTTTCTTAAGAGTCATCAATTAAAAGTATAGCTCAATGTTTCGCATTCACCCCTGCAAATTCCCCTTTTTTATGTGCCCCCCACCCTTGTGTATGAAATGGACTGCAGAAAAGGAACCAACTTTGATGGCTTACAAAGGCTCTAACCCCGTGCAAGTATGAAATAACAGTGAAGGAGAGATTGGACTCGTGCAGTGTCTGTCTCTAGCTCTGGGTTGCATAGGGAATCCTGTAAACGAACAGATTTAAAGGGTTCTGCTATGGTTTTGGATTGCAGCTGGAGAGCCTAGGGCAAAAAGGCAGATTCTGGAGAAGTGACTCCTTTGATAGAAATGAGTGAGAAAGGCCAATGCAAAGTAGAAAATTACTGGCCAAGTCTGATAAAGAATATGGAATGGAAGATCACACCACCACACAGACACCAGAAAAACTGGGCAGGATGAGTATACTTTTCCAAGTGGTTTTTGTCTTTATAAGAGGCTCTTTATCAGTTAGCTCCAACTACACACAGTTTTCAAAAGTGACTTTTCTGGTCCAGGAAGCTTGGGGAGGTGGTAGCGGGGGAGGGAGATTTGACACCATTCCTAACTGATTCTTTGATCCCACCTTCATTTTTCTGGTGTTAATAAATAGCCTGTACACCTTGCCTTATGGGGCACTATGATGCAACACTGCTCTCCGATGCCCAAAGTCAGGTGGCCAAGTGGAACAGTTAGGTACTGCAACGAGCTGGCAAGCTGACTAAGCCATACAGGGGATGTATGGTAACAGTACATCGGGGACCAAGGTTTTCGGACAGATGTGAATAGCATCGGCAGGGACAGCAGCAGACCTTCCATTACAAACCACGGAATCCTTCCTGGATACCTCTGTCTTGAGCAAAGACCACCCCCACTCTTGAGGTTAAGGCATTGGACCAGCTCTGGCAGAGCTGGGAACTGAATCCACATCCTCCAATGCCCTGTGCAATCTAGGGAAAAACTGCCCTCTCTGCCCCAGTTCCCTGGTGGTAAAATGGAGACAGACACAGGTTCCCCTCTCCCACTCGTGGTCTGTCTTCCATATTCAGCTTGTCTCCTGTTCTGGGCTTGCACAGCACTGGGCACAATGAGCTTGGATGCAGCTTTGGGAACACTAAACTATAAGATAGGTCTCAATAATTTGAGTTCTGAATATTATTCTTCAACATTTCTCTTGCAACAGTGTCTAAAGGCCACAGCCAGAGCAGGCACTGTTGTGTTAGGCACTGTCTAAAACACTGGCAGGGAACCTCAGGCCTGGGGGTCGCATGTGGCCCCCGGCTTGCCTGGATCCAGCCTGAGGCTCAGGGATCCCCCACACTGGGGAGCTCGCGCTGGTGCTCCAGTCCCCTGCCACCCACCCACAGGGCTGGAGCACACAAAATCTACTAGCCTGGCCCCCCAGACTCTGGTGTGCAGGGGGAATGCAAGGAGTGTCTTTTTCCTTCTCAGTCAGGGGCTTCTCACTTGTGTGCAGCCCCCAACTGATTTTTCTGTGGGTCAGCTGCCCCGACCCAAAAAAGGTTCCCTGCCCCTGGTCTAAAATATAAAGTAAGTGAGAGTCTCTGCCCCAAAGAGGCTTTCTCCTAACAGAAGAGGAAACTCAGAGGTAACACAAAAGAGGTTTACAATTATGAAACGGACAGACAGACTGCTCCCCGGTGAAAGGCTCACCAAGTAGCAAGTATATTTGGTACTTGGATTAATGATCGCACATGAAGTGGATACACACAAGGAAGTAGGGATGTAAGTGACTAGTCGACTTCAACTACCAGATAACCCTAGGCTTATCAGGTAGTTGAGTCACTACTCAACTAGTTGTTTCACCCCCTCACCCTCCTTGCTGCCTCTGTATCAGAAACACCAAGGTAGGGGAGCAGGAGCTGGTGTTGGGGGGAGCCAGCTTAAAAGCCTGTTCCCCCCCACCCCAGCTCCATCTCTGGGGGGTAGGGGTGGGCAGAGGAAATGGCGCAAGCAGTGACCAAAGCAGTCCCTGCTCTCTCTGTTCCAGATGCTGCACCTCTCCCATTGAAATGTACACGAGCCACCCAGCTCTTGTACATTTCAAAGGAAGAGGCGCATGCGATTGGGGTCTGAAGCAGTCCCCATTCATGCAGGGTCCCAACTGCTGCGCCTCTCGCACAGATTCCCCACTGTGCCTCTTCCTTTGAAATGTACAACAGCAGCAGCAGTTGGGGCCCTGCATGAGCAGGGACTGCTTCTGTCCCCATTCACGCAGGTTCCACGCTGCACCTGTTCCTCTGAAATGTACAAGAGCCATGGGCGGCTCTTGTATGTTTCAAAGGGAGAGGCACAGCTGTCGGGACCCAGCGCTTTGGTCCCCACTGCACCTCTTCCTTTGAAATGTACAAGAGCCGCTGGCAGAGGAGCAGCAGGATAGCAAGTGCCCCCCTTATCGACTAATTGAATCAAAATGTAACATCCCTACAAGGAAGCTGATCAAAGTAAGGTGCATAATAAAACCACAATATTTGGTAAGTATAAAAGGAGATGACGATTGCGTATTAAAACACTGCCTCCGCTCCCCTGAGTTTCAAGCACAGAGTGACACCCATTCCAATTGGCTTTTACTTGTTTACACACATACAGAAACTAACCTTGGGAACTGAGCCTTCCTGGCATTGGGACACATCTCAGCTTGAGTTTCACTTGGCAAGAATTGACCACAATATTGTCGTTGGGGTTCAGATTGCGTGTGCTGACGATTCCTGGTGCGCAATATCCTCTCATGAGTAAGTAATTGGTATGAGAAGCTTGACGAGCTTTTACCTCTATTTTCCGTTTGTTTCCAGAGTTCTCATCCAAGTCATCATCGTCGTCATCGTCATCCTCAAGACCATCTTTTCCCAAACTGCAGGAGAAGGGCTGTTAATCTTTTGCCACTTTCTTCCAAAACCAGAGACTTTTTTTCCCCAATAGTTATTTCATTTCAACTAAATAATTTCAAAGTATTGATCATGATGAACACACAACACCACAGTAATGCAACATTCCAGCTGTGGGATTTTAACCACAATCAAGACATTCACAAATCAGGTTGCTGATCTAGTCAAATATATGTACTGCAATAAGCGCTGTCATTATATAACACCAAGAAAGATCACATTCTGCTCCACACTCCAGTATGTTAGTCATTCCACAAGAAGGCTTGGAAGAGAGAACTCCCTTTTCTGTGAGTGTTTAATCTGGAAGCAGCTAAATGCATCAGCTCCAACTACTGAACACATCAGCTACATTATGGAGCACTGCGAGGCCACCCTCTGGATCTGGATCTGATTTTGTGTCCATCACTCCCTTAGTTGCTTTACTGCCAATTTTTGCATCCCATATTCAGGATATACAATTATATTTACTGTCAATTTTTGCATCCCATATTCAGGATATACAATTATATATATTCATAAAAATATACAATTATATTTTTGCATCCCATATTCAGGATATATAATTATATAGATGTACGCTGTATACTACTATTTTAATTAGAAACACTTAATGGCATATCTCGCCTTTCCACAAATGGCCTGGGCATCTCATAACAATGGAGTGACCAAATAGGCATTATTTCTTAGGTGTCCAATCATTTGGTACCACAGCAAGTGCACCGGGTAAATATCAGGCAGACAATTTCTTTTCCATACATTACATCATCAACATCCAGCAGAGTTGAAACCCACATAGGAAAAGTAACAAAAAACACCAATAGACGCTATTTCCCTGAGAGGGTCAGGCTGGTACAATGGTGAGGAGTATGTGCAACTGGCACAGCGAGGCTATTTTGCCCTGTTCATCTCTGAACACAGTGATCAAGTCTGTCTTAAGCACTGTGTTCTCTCAGGATAACGTGGATGTTAACACACACCACTGGTCAGATGAAAGACTCACAAGTGCTGTTAAATCTTTGCGATGATCCCTGAAAACATCCAACAGAGCCACTCAAAAGCACATGCTGAAATGCAGAGCAGAATGTTCCCGTATCTGTTGTCAATTTCATTTGGCACGTTATACACAGCCCTTATTCGGATCAGAGCATCAGTGTTTACCTTTTGATGACTTCATTCTCCACCATCGTGCTGTCTACCACAACTATTTGCTCAGGGATCCTTACATCCACTGAAATAAGACCCAGGGAGAACAGGGAAAGAACTGCGATACATTGACCTCCTGGGCCGTCCATTGGAAAAGCTAGCATGCCTGATGAATCTTTGGCTTCTTGATCCTTGAATGAAAAGTTATCTGGCTCATCTGATTTTCCAGCTTCCTTGAGCTTCTCTAGGAATTGGAAGGATTCGGTACAAATTGTACTGGGAAACCGCCATATGAAGACTCTGGACACAAAAGCAAATGAGTGACAACATACAGGGTGGAAATTCCCACAGAGCAGCAGCAAAAACCACCAAACGGAAATGCAACAGTCTATGTTCCAGTGTGTAGCAAAGCATCCCAGCGCAAAGGAAACCCTCCATTGGCCTGGACGCTCTCACCCTCCCCTTCCTCAGTGCAGTTTCTCCAAGCCTGGAGGCAAACAGGCTTGGTTCCATACAGTTCTCTGCTCTTCCGCTGCCATTGCAGCTATTCTAAACCTAAGCCTGGAGATGAACTAACGGTGCACATTTAAAACACCTTTACACCCTCAACTCCTGCTGTGTGCTCATTGGCGATAGCAGAGGTTCTGGTCCCTAGCTTCTAGTTCCTCATTGTTTCTAGTTCCTCTTTAAGTAACAGTGTTATATATTTTATCCTCTATGCAAAGCATGTTTGGGTACATTACTGCGTTAGGTCTGTACAGGACAGTGGACACTAACCTGTAGTAGCTTTGAGATAGTTGATATGACATAGGCACAAAGGGCAACGCCCGGCTTTTCTTTGGACCTAGGGTATGATTAACCCGACGGCGATTGACCAAACTTCTCTTCTGACATTCTAAAAAAGCCTTCACAAGAACATCATCCCTGTACTCACGGTACAGTCGAAAAGTCTGCAACACACAGTTTAAGAATCAGATTAACAGTAGGGATGCATTAAAAAAATCCACATATTGTAGCCCAAACCAGAAACGCTCTGTAGAGCAATGTTACATCCAAATCAGGATAGTGACTCAAGGTATGTTAGACAAAAAGCAAATTCATTCTTCTCTGTCCAGAGGCTATTGTGGGGGAGGCACTATAAATAGGACAGCCAACACTGTGATACTTGAGTAAGCTTTATGGGTAATCTCAGGAACTGGGCTCAAATTCCAAGCATTGACTTTCTATTTAGTGTGTTTTTTTCCCCAGAGATTTAGTCGCTACCACATACAAAAAATATTTCATGAGATATGCTATTTATGAAGAAATTTACACCCAAATGTAACAAAATTTCACTTGTTTGGTCAAGAAGCCAAACAAATTTCATTTAATTTAGAAGGCAGCTTCCTGGGAAGAACCAGGAAACCATTTATTTGAAATCAATAGTCCGTATAAGCAAGTCTATATGAGTTTATAAATTGTCAGTTACATTTTGAGCATGAAACCACAAATCAGAAATTACAGTTGAATGTAGGTGTAACAATATGGCTTTCCTGTAGCTATGTTGGAAGGCCTGTGGTGGGCCTGAACCAAAGCCTCCTTCTGCAGCCAGACTGAAGAGCAGCAGCCATTACTTGTAAGGCCTGGAGTCACACACTCACATTCCATCTAAATTGTATTAAAAAAGTGTCACACCAAGAGAAGGGGGAAGAGCTGACTAGAAGAACTCACCTCCAAGACACAGCCTAAGACCAGACAGACTGATATTGCCTGGCCAACAGGGGAAGTCTGCCTGCACCCGGATTGGTGAGCATGACACCGTGTGCTTAGCCTGTGTATTCTGCTTGTTTGGGAATTGTCAATAAATAGAGGATAAGGATATTACTGTGTGAGGCTCTTTCAGTGGCTAAAGATTCTGCAAAACCTGCAGGAAGATGCGCCTTGAGCCCTAGGAACTGGGTAAGTGTGGGTGTGTAAATTAACAGGGTTGCACCTTGAGCCCTAGGAACTGGGTAAAGGTGTGTTTCCCTACAGTGTGGAAGGGATAGAGAAATTTGTGCGGGTAACATAGGTTAATGACATACATACAGATTTATATTTGCATTTACAGGGTTTCCTAGGGACCAAAATCAGTACATTCCAGTGACGCAAACCAAATTCTATAGAATTTTGAAAACAGAGTGCCTTTTGGATATTTCAAAGTTAAGTATTGAGATCAGCTGCTGTTGTTATTGCACATTTAATATTCTAGATCTGCTTTTTTCATTAAAAAGAACACAGCACTTTGAATCCACTTCAAATCTGTGCATAATTATCTATGTGGAAGTATTCCATGACAGACACAATCCAACATAGTAACTTTGGGAACCTCACTGTATTAAATCTATGACAGGTTTAAGTATGGTAAACTGGTTTAGGTATGACCAACCTGATAGTTTTCTTTGATAGGATAACAAGCCTTGTGGATAAGGGGGAAGCAGGAAATGTGGTATAGCTAGACTTTAGTAAAGCATTTGATACAGTCTCACATGGTCTTATCAACAAACTAGGAACATTTCTTATCAATAAACTAATTGATGGGTGGGTGCATAACTGGTTGGATAACTGGTCTCAAAGAGTAGTTATCAATGGTTCACAGTCAAGCTGGAAGGGCATAACAAGTGGGGTTCCACTGGGACCAATTTTGGGACTGGTTCTATTCAATATCTTCATCAATTATTTAGATGGCATAGAGTGAAGGCTTATAAAGTATGCAGATAATACCAATCTGGGAGGGGTTGCAGGTGCTTTGGAGGATAGGGTCATAATTCAAAATGATCTGGACAAACTGCAGAAATGGTCTGAGATAATTAGGATGAAGTTCAATAAGGACAAATGCAAAGTATTCCGCTAAGGGAGGAACAATAAGTTTCACACATACAGAATGGGAAAGAATACTGCAGAAAGGGATTTAGGGATCACAGAAGACCACAACCTAAATATGAGTCATATTATAATATTTATATATATCATAGAACTGGAAGGGACCTTGAGAGGTTATTGAGTCCAGTCCCCTGCCCTCACGGCAGGACCAAGCACCATCCCTGACAGATTTGCCCCAGATCCCTAAATGGCCCCCTCAAGGATTGAACTCACAATCCTAGGTTTAGCAGGCCAATGCTCAAACCACTGAGCTATCCCTCCAATGACAAGGCCTTGATAATGTCCATGGACTTTAGAAGGGAACTGAGGGAGGGGTGCAGATGCCCGGCTCTTTATGCCCTTATATGGGAACATGAGGTGGTACAGGATACGTGTGTGGCCCCAGTGGACACTGCTAGTCAAAAAGAATTGGTCTTGTGTGCAGGAGGCGCACTTACAGCAGGATCCACAATGACAAACTTGAAGAACTTTCCAGTTATAACACAACACGTTGCAGAAAATGTGAGTAACCCATAAAACATACAGTACCTGAAATGACTGGCAGGACTTCATTTGATTATCTGAAAGTGCCAACGTGCTCTGAATCAGGTTCTGGAGTACCAGGAAGTGAATATCATAAATACTGAAAGAAAACAGTTGCATTAGGTTATACAAGGCCTTCTGAGCATGAAACACCCAATTGCTAAATGAATGCAGTAATATTTAAATGGGGTGTTTTTCCTCCAACGTACGCATGTACACACACACACTTTTGTTAGCAACAATGTTGCATCAGAATTCTTAACGAAATGGAGACATTTCCTGACGTATTACATTATGGTTTTCTTCCCCCAAGAACTTTATACCAGCCTAGGATACTAGGACCCTAAGTGCTCTCATGTCAGCAGATAGAGATAGAGCCCCTAAGGTATTGGATGACATCATGCCCCCACACAGAAGGAAGGATCCCCCATCCTTCATTTGGGAGCTTCAGAAGCCACAAGCAAACAGACACATACTTTAATGAACATAACTCTTCAGTGAGCATTTAAAATATCTCTCAGTAAACACTGGGTACCAACATCCCCAGAGGGTCTGCATTATTATAGCTCTTGAAGACGAATTAGCAGATGGGGAAGTTTTCTCTCGCTCTCTCTTTGGTACGTGTTCGGAAGCGTGAGACCTTCCAATGCAGTTTACAGCCTAACAATACAGGTGGAATTAGTGCCTGACTGGTGCCTGTAATACCCGTCTGCCAAAGGCCACAGCTGCAGAAACAGGCACTATATTGCTTTACAAACAAGAGAGACTGTAATGCTATTTCTGACTCCATTCCTTAGACTAGGTGGGGGAGAATAATTTAGGGGCCAGACCCTGGAGTAATCAGATGAATTTAAGAAACAGAGAATGTAAGATGACTAACCAGAAATGGCTTTCTGAGAATGAAGCGGGCCTGGCTGTGGAACTGTCTCCTGAACAGCTTATGCCATCATGGAAGCTTAAGCTGGTAAAGCATGACACCTGTGCTCCGTGATCTGTGCTGACTGCTCGCTGATTTCAATGTAAGTTGTTGGTTTTGATCAAAGCAGCCCTAAATGGCCCAGAACCCTACTTAGTTGATAGGTTGCCTCTCTCCTCATGGCACACTGCTGCAGCTATAATCAGTGAAGGTACTTTAATTGGATTTCTATAGATTTTAAACAGAGAGAGAGAGCTGATGGTAGACTGATCTCTGTGTAAGGCCCTCAGCTTTGGAACCAGCTTGGACCTGGACTGACTCGCAGGGCATGCTGTAAATTCATCTGTTTAGTAAAGCTTTTGGAGAGCAAGCTGTTGATGGGGAGTTTTGTAAAGTCTTTGTTGGCTGTTAGTTTTAGAATCCTCTCTGTGTAGACTATGGCTATACCTATAGCCTTAACACAGGCAACTCTGTTAGTATTTCCTCCATCTTTGCCAAGTAGCCAATCAGACAACAAATCCATCTCACTTTCACTGGGAGCCCACAATAATCCAGCTCTTATGGGACCGGTCTCTAACTCCCACTCACGTGTTGAGAGCATCCTGTTTGATGCTTTGATTTGTGTCCTCTCCAATGGCCAAAACTCTGAACCTGGTTAAGAGAGTAAAAAGAAAACAGTTAATACACAAAGTAGCATGCCCTGTATCACGTACAGAGCCCCTGCATTCATATTAACCCTTGACATGCTGAGGTGATATGTTAATCTTGACACACAACCTGCTGAAACAATGTTGGGAACCACCTATCCTGGCAAACTTCAGCAGAGGGGCCAAGCCCTGAAAGAGCCATGGAGATGAATCCCCCTGTCTCCAAGAAGCTGCTTGTCCACATCCAGACTGAAGCACATTGGAAGGAAGCAGTATAGAGCCCCTGTCTATGCTGTGGATACAAAATACCTGTCTATATAGAGCTGGTGTGTGGGAAGAGAAAGAAGTTTGTATTAGGGAAAGCATCTGCTCCTATCACCTGATGTGCAGGCGTAGAAGGAACTTAAATGTTACTGGGTACTAGAACTTCCATTTCCTAGTCCCAGTGTTTTCTGCAGACGTGCAGCTCCTCTCAAAGTCAGGAAAGTTACTGAGGTGACTAACTTCAGGGCACTGAGAGAATAAGGCCAACATTGTCATGCTTAGCTACCTAACTTCCCCATTTGTAGACAGGTACACTGATACTTATCCTTCTTGTAAAGTGCTTTGCAATCTATGAGTGAAACGTGCCACATAAATGCTAAGTGTAACTATTACAGAAACTAGGGATGTGATGTCTTTTAGGTTCCAGTCCTTTAGGAATTAACATTAATACATCATTTTTATTATTTAACAGAGATACCAACTACAAATCCCAGTGTAAAATCATGCCACTTAATTTGGGCAAGACAGTAAGTGGCTTGTGACGGTTATCTATTATAGTCACACAGGGCTCATCTAAGTACTCAAAATGTTTTTTCTAATAACAAAGTTAAAAGTATTAATTGAAAAAAATGTATTATACCATTTCTATCTAAATTGCAAATTAACAAAACAATAATATTTAAAATCCAGTGAACTAATGAGTAATTTAAAATGTAAAATTGGTACATCAGAAGTGTACATTAATAAGCAACTTTTCTTTGAAAACCAATCTGAACATTTTTGATATCATGATTCCAAGCGCCCTTGAAAAGTGTGAAATTCTTGACAGACAGACTCTGCATCTGGTGCTGATCTCTCCTTTGCATATGGCATAAACAAATCTGAAGGAAAATACCTGCAATACAGCTCCTGCAGTGAATCTGGAATTTCGAGTTTGGGATTCCCTAGGGTTGAGCTGAATTTCTCTTTAAGTCTCTCCACAAACTCTTTAAACTCTTTTTCACACACCTTTCAAAACAAGAGATGAACTATTAAACACTTAACAAATGTTTCCTATGGCGCAAAGAAGCAGTAGGACCTTCCTATTTCACATTCACATTCAACTGCAAGACCCATTGCAAACAGCAAGAATTAGCAAGTAGGGGAAGTAGCACAGTAAGGGTGCGTCTACACTGCACCGTAGGCCAAAATAAGATATGCAATTTGAGCTACGCAAATTGCGTAGCTTAGTTTGAATCCATTTTGAAACATCTTATTTTGTAATTTGGCACTGTCTATACAGTGCCAAATTTCGAAATAACCCACTATTCCGAAACTTCCCTTACTCCTCGGGGAACGAGGTTTACAGGGACATTGGAATAGCGAGCCCGTTATATTTTGAAATAACGGGCGTGCTGTTAAGACATGGGATAGCTATTTCGGGATATCTCTGGTATGCCGAAATAGTGCTGCAGTGTAGACGTAGCCTAAGTGAGCTGGGAGAATATGTCATGAAATGTACTCTGTACCTTTATTTAAGGAATGCTTTCATAATTATGAGTAACTAAATAACATACAAAGTGTCCTACTGACAGTGTATTCTGTAAAAACACTATTTCATATCCAGTATGCCAGCCTTCTTAGAAGAGCCCTGATTTAAATCTCAGCTGGTTGGAGATTTTTTGTGTACCTGCCATACTACATAGATTATCAGACTGTGAATTTATGAGTTTCCACTTTGTGTCTCATTAAAAAAAAAAAAATCAGGTCTGGTTTCTAAATGCTTTACTAGTACACTGAACGGGATGGCTGGTGCAAACATCTCATTGGGAACAGTCCACTTGGTTCCAGAGAAAGAACGAAACACTGACACAGCAGGACAAACACAAGAACAGAAATAGGAGAAAGAGGGAAACAGTAAGAGTTGGAGACAAAGGTGAAAACAACTGGGATTAGACAAAACCTCCTCTCTCCTCTCTGTTATAAAGGTTGACATTAGAAATGAAATGCAGGAAGATACCCTAGCTCACAGTCTGCTCAAAAAGCAAGTTTTCCCACTCCTTAACTTCCACTTTCTTTTTTCTTTCCTGTGCTCTCTCTGAACACAGCAAGGGAGGAGGTACAAGAGCAAGAAAGGCGGTGCTCTCTTGTGAAGGCTGTGTACTCCAGTGGCACAGTCAGGTGGGCGGGCTTTTAGGCAGAGTCACAGTGCTGTTTAACGAGCCCCTTTTGGGAGGACAAGCATGAGAAAGCCCACTCCCATTTCCTCCAGCATGCAAGACACAGGCAGCTCACCACCAGGACCAGCCCAGCAGCAGGGCATGTTAGTTACTTTAGCTGCTGGCTGCCCAATTTCAATTAGCAAACTGAGCCTTTTGGTGACGTCAGCCCAGGATGAGTCGTGGGGATGACACGGTCAGTGTCTCATTTACGCCTACGGAGGAAAGGGAGGTGACATGATGGTGCTGGGATGGAGAGAAAAAGGAGATTTTTGATTAAGTAAATACTACAGGCAGCAGGTGCAGGGTGCTTCACCAGACACACCTCCAGCTCAGCTGCTGTGCTTTGCAGGCTGCTCCAAAACTTGTCAAGGTCCCGGACCACGCCTGGGAATAGCGCCCATGTCAACTAGATTACAGAGAAGTTCAGCTGCCTCTGCAATGCTCCCGAAGGTCTCAGCCAGGCTGAAGGGCCAAGATGGCACTTCCTTGTGCAGCGTGAGGGAGCTAGTGGCTGAATTTCACAGAGAAATGTTGTGTGCCTGCAAGCTCCTGGGCATGGCCCTTAGTGCTACAGAGGTGGCCGGGTTGCCCTTTTGTTCATACAGTGAACTTACGTCCAGCACTATCATTCCACCTCTCATCCCATCCTACTATCATTCCAGCTCTCAGTATCTCCCCGCTGCTCTCTGAGCATCAGAACATGGTCACCACTGACAGCATTGTAAAGCACATTGTTTCATGCTCCTTGTGTGCTTACCACCACCACCCCAGGCCTCCTTCCAGGATTTCCTGCTGTCAGCTTCCAGCTACACTTTGAACCTCCCTAATCTGGGCTTCCTTGGTCAAGCAACACGCCTGGTCCAGCATCATCCAAGGCTAGAGCACCCACTGGGGAAAAAACTGTGTTGGGGCTAGGAGTGTGGGACCAGAGAAGAGCAGAATCCGGTAGGAGTCCGGTGCCCTGGGGGAGGATGGCTGGCAGAGCAGAGGGGAGCCCCAGCCTGAGGGGTCAGCATTGATCTCCCCTAGGCCAGCAAATTCCCTGGTTCGGGACCAGTCAAGTCTAAGGATTAGTTGACTGACTGACTATCGGATAAGCAAAAGCTTATTGGACAGTCGACTAGTCCCTTGTCTAGTCGCTTCCCCACCCTCCATCAAAGGCAGTAAGGTGGAAGATGGGAGCAGGAGCCGGTGCTGGGGGGAGCCGGCTTAAAAGCCAGCTCTTAATACATTTAAAAATCAGAAGCGCAGCAGAGGGGACCTGACAAGCCAGGCCAGCTGATTCCTGGCTCACACTAGGTCCCCCTGCTGCACTCTAGCCTTCTTACATTTAAGGCTGGTGCACAGTGGAGGGACCAGGCGCAAGCTGGGAATCAACTGTTCCAGCTCACGCAGGGTGCCCCACGTTGCGCTTCAGCCTTTTAAATATATTAAGAACCTGCCAGCTATTAATACATTTAAAAGGCAGTGGGATTAGCTCCCGGGGCCGGGAGCTAACCCCACTGCAGCTTCCCTGCTTATCGATTAATCAACTAGTCGATGGAACATCCATCACCTAGTCAATTAGCTGATGAAACTAAACTGAACATCCCTAGTCAAACCCTGAGGGTGCTGGATCAGGGAGCTTCAACCTGTAGTTTCTTGGACACCTGATCTTGTCTCATGCCAAACCATGTGGCCTCTCACCTGACTTGTAGCCAGATTATTCAGTTGGTCAGAATATCAGGAGATGCAGGAGGCATCAGAAATACAAGAGAGAAAGATGGAGTCAGGACAGACTTGGAGAGCTGATTCCAACCAAGCCCACACTCTAGCTTTAAGAAAAGATTCCTCCTCTCGGCCTGAAACTTCTAAAGGTTGTGGAATGAGGTCAACAGGTAGCAGCTGGTTGTAGCTAAGATTTAAAATAGCCTACCCACTTGCAAAGCACAGCAGCTCAGCTTGGTGTGGTGGGCCATTAAGAAAAAAAATCAAAAAGGCAATTGTTGTTTTAGCTGTGTTCACCTCCCACTCTATACTGTAGGGTTCCACTAAGAGCTAATCCTTTGAACAACAAAACGGAATGGCTAGATAACAGTAGGTTGGGAATTTTCCAACAAAACATTTTTTCTAATCTATCATCAAATGCTAAACTAAAAAAGGCTGGTTTCAACATCTCTCTCGTAATCCGAAACCAATTTTCAAAAAGTGTTGAACTAGTCAAAAAGTCCCATTTTGATATTTTCAAAACAAAAAGTTTCATTTCTTGCTTCACATGGACTTCATATTATAAATTAATATTTTTAAACAAAAAAGTAACAAAGGCTGAAATCATAACAAAAATGCTTTCATAGTCCATACCTGACCATTAATTTTGAGTATCAATTTGTAAAAGGAAAAAAGTGATAGAAATGTAGCCGTGTTAGTCTGGTGTAGCTGAAACAAAATACAGGACTATGTAGCACTTTAAAGACTAACAAGATGGTTTATTAGATGATGAGCTTTCGTGGGCCAGACCCACTTCCTCAGATCAAATAGTGGAAGAAAATAGTCACAACCATATATACCAAAGGATACAATTAAAAAAAAAAATGAACACATATGAAAAGGACAAATCACATTTCAGAACAGAAGGGGGATGAAGGGGAAGGGGCGGGAAGGAAGGTAAATGTCTGAGAGTTAATGATATTAGAGGTGGGGAAAGGTAGATGTCTGTGAGCTAATGGTATTAGAGGATGTTGGTGTATAGTGCTTCTACATCCATGGTGGCAAGGATGGTGTTATTGGGGAGGTTATCGATGTTTTGTAGTTTCCTTAGGAAGTCAGTAGTGTCTCGGAGATAGCTGGGGGTGTTGGTTGCGTAGGGTTTGAGGAGAGAGTCTACATAGCTGGATAGACCAGTACTGAGTGTGTACAAACCTCTCTCCTCTGATCCCACCTCGGAATACCAAAAGAAATTACTCTGTCTCCTTAAAAGCCTCCCTACAGCTACTTGGGAACAAATCCACACAGAAACACCTTCTGACCCCCGACCAGGATTTTTCTATCTGCTTCCCAAGATCCATAAACCTGGACACCCCGGATGCCCCATCATCTCTGGTATTGGCACAATCAGTACTGGTCTATCCAGCTATGTAGACTCTCTCCTCAAACCCTACGCAACCAACACCCCAGCTATCTCCGAGACACTACTGACTTCCTAAGGAAACTACAAAACATCGATAACCTCCCCAATAACACCATCCTTGCCACCATGGATGTAGAAGCACTATACACCAACATCCCACATGAAGACGGATTACAAGCAATTAGAAACACTATCCCAGAGGACACCACTGCCAACCTGATAGCAGACCTATGTAACTTTGTTCTCACCCACAATTATTTCCAGTTTGAGAACAACTTATACCTCCAGATCAGCGGCACAGCCATGGGTACACGCATGGCCCCACAGTATGCTAGTATCTTTATGGCTGACCTAGAACAACGTTTCCTCAACTCCCGTCCCCTTTTACCCCTTCTCTACTTACGCTACATCGATGACATCTTTATGATCTGGACGCATGGCCAAGAAACACTGGAGACATTCCACAGAGATTTCAACAACCTACACCCCACCATTAACCTCAGCCTGGACCATTCCACGAGAGATCCATTTCCTGGACACCACAGTACAAATCAACAATGGTAAATTAGACACCACCCTCTACAGAAAACCCACTGACTCATACAGTTACCTACATGCTTCCAGCTCCCATCCAGCACACACCATACGATCCATCATCTATAGCCAAGCCCTTCGATACAACCGCATCTGCTCTAATCCCACTGACAGAGACCAGAAACTTCAGGATCTCTACCAAGCTTTTATAAATCTCAACTACCCACCGGAGAAATAAAAAGCAAATTGAAAGAGCCAAACGAATACCTAGAAACCAACTACTACAAGACAGACCCAAGAAAACCAACAATAGAACACCACTTGTCATCACCTACAGCTCCCAACTTAAACCTGTCCAACACATTATCAATAAATTACAGCCTATACTGGAACAGGACAGTAAACTCCAAGAAGCTCTGGGAGACAGACCCATAGTCTCCTATAGACAACCACCTAACCTCAAGATGATTCTTACCAACAACCACAGGACATACCACACTAATACCAACCTGGTACTTTCCCTTGCTACAAACCCGTTGCCAGCTTTGTCCACATATTCACTCTGCTGACACCATTATTGGGCCTAACCAAGTGAGTTATAAGATCAAGAATACATATTCCTGCGCATCCAGAAATATAATTTATGCTATCATGTGCGAAAGTGTCCGTCTGCTTTGTACATTGGACAAGCGTCTCAGACACTTCGCCAAAGAATCAATGCCCACAAAACAGATATCAGACAGGATCACAAAGAAAAAACAGTTTCTTGCCATTTCAACCAGAAAGGACACTGTCTCAATGACCTAATCACATGCATCCTACTCCAGAAGACTTTCAAATCTGCACTTGAAAGGGAATTCTCTGAACTGGCATTCATGCTAAAATTCAACACTCTCCGCGGGGGGCTGAACAAAGACTCCAACTACCTTACCCATTACAAAGATAGCTTCCCCAATTATCACCTCTAATACCATTAGCTCACAGACATCTACCTTTCCCCACCTCTAATATCATTAACTCACAGACATTTACCTTCCTTCCCGCCCCTCCCCCTTCATCCCCCTTCTGTTCTGAAATGTGATTTGTCCTTTTCATATGTGTTCATTTTTTTAATTGTATCCTTTGGTATATATGGTTGTGACTATTTTCTTCCACTATTTGATCTGAGGAAGTGGGTCTGGCCCACGAAAGCTCATCATCTAATAAACCATCTTGTTAGTCTTTAAAGTGCTACATAGTCCTGTATTTTGTAAAAGGAAAAAAGACGTTTGAAAGTGACATTTCATCTCAATTTGGGAAAAATTTCAAAATTGTGAAAATCATCATGGGATGGGAAACCCATTTCCTGCCCAGCTCTACACCACCAGTAACAAGGAGACTGGTGGGGAAGATTTGGGACAGTTGACTCCAAATGGATGAGCTGTGGAAGCATAAATTGGCCTCAGAAAAACTAACTTTGAGGTAGGGATGTTAAAAAGCGTGTCATAGGGTAACTGTAGCCGCTGAAAATCTCAGTGGTTCAAGTTACACGTCCTGTGGGCTCTGCAGTATAAAATTCAGCCTGGCTCCTGGGGGAGGAGGCTTCACTGTGGCAACAAAGTCACCTTCTCAGGAGCGGAACCAGCAGCCTGGGGAGGTGGCTTTGCCTCCCTAGGAGTGGAGCCAGCAGCTCGTCTGCTGGGCTCCTAGGGAAGTGGCTTCACTGCACTGCTGCAGGAGGCTGAGTGTAACTGACACCATTAACCATCTGCTTATCGGTTAAATGGTTAGTCGTGTACACGCCAACATCCCTACTTTGAGGATAGCTTTGTGGTACAGACTATATGCTACGCATCCAAGGGCTAAAGCAGGCTCTTGTGCTGCACAAAACTGCTGCTTTCTTGTTATTTGGATGGTTAACTATGACTGTCTAACTCCCAGAATAGCACTGATGTGGAACATGAGTCGGTTCTTAGGCAGCTGACAGCACAAAGGGAAGAGACAAGAGGTGAATCATAGGAATCCAAACACAGTTCCATCAAAGTGTTATGTTAACCACTTTGTCTCCTTTTAGAATCTCTCTCCTCCTACCTGTGGGTCTTGGTAGTTACTTTCCCTCTTCATGAAATCCTCAATAAGACCTTTATCTTGGTACACTTCAGCAAGGCAAACTCTGCAACAAAAAAGGGCAAAAATATTCCCAATTCAGTGTTCACAATTCTGGCTGCTCCATGGACTCCATTGCCCCACCGTCCCCGCTGGCTGGCTTCACTCTCAACCACCAGCAACCTCTGCCGCTGGGGCTCTCTGGTCCGGCAACAATCGTTGTCCTACTGGACCACAGACGTTGCTGGACCAGAGTCCTGGACCACAGAGGTTCAACCTCTACTTTCTATTTCAGTGTTTAGCAAAGTGGATCGCAGGCCCGCTTTGTGAAAACCACTAGCGGGTCTGTGGTGCTTTGTTTACCTAAAGGGTCCAAAGCCATGGAGCCTCATGGCTCCCATTTTCTCTGGTTTGCTGTTTCCAACTACGGGGAGCTGCGGGAAGCTAACATATCAAAGTGAGTTCACATGGTACCACATGATGGAATTTGGTTTACTCTACAAAAATCTACAAAATCACACACAAAACCACTACAGAGTAACGGAACATTAAGGCTACAAAATCAAGCACACAAAAGTTAAGAATTGACGAAATTAAGATTGCCTAGATCGCCTTAATTTGGCCCCCCTGAGCATTCGTGATATTATGCAATTAGATTTTATTATTTCCCACAGGATCCCTGCCTCATTCATAGGCTAGAAGTTGTTTTAGGGATGAATCAAGCTGGATGGGCAACCTTAACTCTAGCATTTTAAATGCTTGGCTTTGCAACCTAAATATTGTCATTTTGTGTGTGCAGTACATATGATAGACCCTCCCCCCGCCACTGAAAAAACAGAAGCTCAGAAATGATACAGTAGGACCAAAAATCCTTGCATCCCTATCTTTGACTCCACTCTGAGTCATGCATCTGCCCCTCTCTCAGGATGTCACAGATCACTTAACATTCAAGACTAACTTGTAGAGATGCAGGAAATGGGACACTGGATATTTGCATTAACATGATGGAGGGAGACAAAATAAAGCAGGAATCCAAGTATGGAGGAATTAAATCCTTAACGTCATTTCATAAGAATTTAGAATGACAAATGAAAAAAAAAAATCACTTACTTATAATTAAGATAAGTTTGCGGGTTTTTGACAATGTAGCGAGCTCTTCGGCCAACAGAAAGAGAAGTTTTATCTAAAGATTCTTCAAAGCTGGCATGCATGATATCTCGGACAACCTGCCATGGAACAAATGGTCCTTTCACCTGGATTAATACAAAAAGAAAGTCAAAACTCAACTTACTTTGACCTGCAGGTATGCAAGTGATGGCTGATGCTAACAACCGCCACTAGAAAAAAAGTAGCATTCCTTTCCTGGATGCCCCGCCACACTCATTTATAACTGTCCCAAGACATTTATCTTTGCTGCTGGAATTTTCCATGTTTAGTCTGTTCCTAAAAATGTAAACTGGTTTGGAAATTTTGAGCACAATCCCATTAGCCATTTGTGGGATATGGAAAAGTACAATAGTTTACTTTTCCTCACTTAAAGTATAGCCTGAGACTTTAAAAATACCATAGGAGGGGCAGGTAGCACTTCCTACTACGATTACTCCACACTTCCCTGATAAAACTCTGGTTTCAGTTGCTTATAGTTATTCCACTTTGCTTCAGCTGAAATTTTCATTGCTGGGTGTTTGCCTCTGGAGGGAAATTTCAGCCAAAATCCTTTAGCTGTTTCCGGGAACGAGCCTAGAGAAAAATTGGTTGTTTTGCCCATGTTAAATAATTCTGCTAACATCTTCTTGAATAGTAATAACACCCCTATTATTTGGAGTGGTGACTTGAAATATGGCAGAGGGTGCTCACAGCATCAAATGCATCTTTTCCTCTCCTGTAAAAATTGACCCACGTTTACCTGAGTTATAAACCTCTGAAAAATTGCAATTCGCACATGCCCCATAGACACATTGGGGATTCTAGCAGGGTCATCTGCACTGAGCATGCCCTTGTCCAGGGGCTGAGAAGGACTCTCCCAAATTGGAGCTCTGCTAATTCAGAAAGTCTCTCCTTTGCTCTCCATGACCCAGGCAGAGTGGCAGAGGAAGCTGTCTGATTTGAATGCAGAGGGGACAAGAGCCAGATCCCTGGAGGGGATGGGTGAATATACTAGGATAGAGTCTCTGAGGGGAGGAAAGAGAGTCCCACCCACCCATATCACAGAAGCATGGGAATAAGAAACTAAGGAAAATCTCCAGAATTCCTTGCTATCTTCACCTCACCTGCTATGCTGTCAGTATCACTTTCCACACTTCCATCTGGAAACCCATTGCAATAAGTAATATGCACCTCAAACTACATCCAACTCTCGAACGAACATAATACTTGTTAGTGACTTCATGCTGTCCTCTCAGACAGGTATGCCAGCTGGCACGTGTCACTTGAAAAAGCTAACCCCCTCAACACTGAAGAGTCAATTCTAAAACAAACTTAGCAATGAAAGTTTTCACATTGGTCCGACCTACTACAGAAGGACAATAATTTCATACTTCATGGTGTTTTTCAAAAGAGATCCAGAGGAAAGGCAAGAGTGAGGAATATTTCATCTCATGGTGCTTTTTGATATAGTGACAGGTAAAACTCAGATTTCTCCCTCCCAAGTACCCCAGAAAATTCAATCAGCGATTCAAATTAATCCCACAGTTCACATCACACAGTCCTTTAGAGACCTTTGTCACCTCCATGAAAAGAAGAAGTATGGAGCAAGCCTAGCTGTGGTGTTGCTTCCCCTCACCCCATAATACAGAGAGATACAGCCAATGCTATGCTAGTGCTAGCGTCCACCCACACAGGAGAGAAGGATAAGAAGTTAGCACCTTTGTGTTTAGCACATTACTGGCAATTCGACACAGCATGAGCAGGCTGTCTTCTTGCACAGTCCAGGTGACACGCAGGCGCGTCATTCTCAGCAGGGCGCTCTGATCAGTCTCATCATGGTAGCGTAGCTTTTTATTGTTTTCTACAGACTCCACTAAACACAAACCCAAAGGGAGACAATTATACTAACAATGTTTTGACAAACAGGAGTCGTCCTGTGGCACCTTAGAGACTAACAAAATTATATAAACAGGATCATTCACTTCCGTGGGCAGAACCCATTTCTTCAGATGAGATGAGCTTGTGTTCTGACAGACATCTGTCTTTGTAGCAAGGCCTTTATACTTATTTATCTGTATTATGCTAATGCCTAGAGGCTCCAGCTGAGACTGGAGGCTCATTAAGTGCTGTAAAAACACACAGTCCCTGCGCTGAACAGTTTACAGTCTAAATGGGCAAGACAGACAAAAGGTGGGAAAATGGAAGCATTAGCCTTATTTTCTAGGCAAAGAACTGAGGCACAGAGAGATTAGGTGACATAGTCTGCACTGGGTTTCGGCCTGCCCATAGACATGACTTCTATTATTTATCTGAGGTAGTGCCCACTATGGGCAAGATGCTTAGGAAAAGCGTCCCCACCTCAGAACCTCACAAATTGAGAAGTCTGAGTGAACATCTAATTGTGAATTGTTTGTCTAACAAAGCTAACAATTTCGGTGATGAAAGGCCTCATGGCTCCCATCTCTAGATTATAATTCATTCCTGTCACAACCATTGACCTGTTCTGTTACCTTGGACACGTCACTTGATCACTCTATGCCTGTTTCCCCATCCTCTGTCTGTCTTGATGACAAATTCTTTGGGACAGAGATTGTCTTTTACTATGTGTATGTAGAGTACCTAAACAATGGGACCCTGACCTCAATTGGGATCTGTAAGTGTTACCGTAACTTACATAATATTAATGGGGGGGAAGCAAGTGAAGGATGACAAGAGGGAGGAAGATTGAGGGTTTTGAGACAATGAGACTGAGATTAGCAGGGAGTAGTCAGCAGGATTAGAAAGGAAGAGCCAATCAATGTAATATTGTGAGTCGGCACAGTCTGGCAGCCTTTTTCAAAGGGGTTCAACAGAACAGCAACAATAATGGGAACAACTATGGGGTGGACAGTGGTCTCACTGGTACAGGAGACAGGCGAGCTGAAAGTAGACACCACAGAACCAATTAGAGGAGGCTGAATGCAGCAGAGAAGCTAGAACATTAGAACTGAAAAAGGAAGTGATGGTTGAAGACGCTGAATTCAGAGATGGAGACACCAAAAAGAGACTACTAAAGCCCGAAAGTCCAAGGAAGTGAAGGATGGAAGAGACATCCGAAAGCTGGACGTTGAGAGGAAATGAGAGGTAATGGAGTCAGACTGGTCAGCACCAGGAAATTACAATTGTTCCTGCGAAGGGTTGGTGACAGAGAGCCAGGCAGCAATCAGAAAGAGGAGCTGGAGGCAAGAGGGGCTTTAGATTACAGCCACTCAAATGGAAAGGGAGAGATGAGCCAGCTAGAGTGGTTTTCAGAGAAGGGCCTGGTGTCACCAGTGCAACCTTCAGGATCAGGAGGCGAGCACAGATTTAGAGTGTGAGATGCGGTGGATCAAGGCAAGTTTGTACACAAGAATTAAGATTCCTGTGCATGTGAGGGAGAGGAAGTTGAGAGGAAAGAGTGCAGAAGGGAAGAAGGCGGCAAAGAAAAGGTTTGGAAAATTTGTGAGAATGAAAAAGTGGAGGCCGGGGAGAAGACTCAGACAATAGTGGATGAGAAAGTAAATTTTGTGGAAGTCCTTGGGAAGAAGGTGATGGTGATGCCCACAATGTGGGGAGGAGGGAGCAAGACAGTGACAGGAAGAGTGAAGGCCAGAAGCTAGGAAATGATTTCTCCAGAAAGCAATCTGACTGCCTTGTGGCTCTCTGCAGGACGTATCAAGTGGAGGGGACACATCCAGAGTCACTGCAAAACTGCGGTGCAACCACAGCAATGGCCGATGAGTTCAGTGATTCTGCAGCTAGTATGAATGGCGATACAAACCTGTGAGTGCATAGGCAGCTGAAAGGCAGTGATCCGACATGCTGCAAAGACAGCATACAGCCACAGGGCATTGATAGTTCTCTGCTCATCAGCTGGCCAACCCAAGGAAGTGGCCAATGAAAGCCTTTAGTTACACAAAACCACACAGGCACTTCCCAAGCCATGCCACAGCATGCAGACTGCTCAAAACAAAGCTTCTCTTACTGACACACAAGCTACTTACTTACCTTTCTTTTTCTTCCTTGTCTTCTTCCCAGTGTCCTTCTTCAGCCTCTTGCGTTTCTGGCTTTTTCCACCCTTCACTCTCTTGGTTCTGCCCTCTGTTGCTTCTTTACCAATCTCAATACACTCTTCCTTCTGCCCGGGGGACTTTGATCCTTCCTTCGCATCTCCCAAAATGTTTATTTTATTGCCTAAGTAGAAGAACATTTACATCTGTGGAACTGTATAGTAAACTATGGAATGCAATGGTAAGCAATCAAAACTCAAAATATATACCACCCAACTCTGCCCCTGTGGTGTACATACATTATCAGTGTAGCCAAGTAATCATGTCTTATTTCTCTAAGATAAGCTCACAATAGGGAAACGGATCTCCAAACCTGGGGAAAATCCTAAGGAAACATATCATGATGTAATTGGAGACTGCAATGTGATAACCACATATGTACAAGAGGGCAGTTAAAGTTTTACTTTCAACCTTAGGTTTCACTTTTCTTTACTGTGATGCAATCTCAACATTATTGTAGCTCAATCACATTTAATTTCTTCCAACTTACTGGGAATTAAAATCAAACCAAATGTGAAGACGATTCCATAGTTTCAAAGTTACTAACTTTTGAAGTCAGCAAGTGAATCATCTTATCTCAAGTTAGTGTTTAATAAAGAGACTCCACATCAACACTGCATCAATTCTCTTTACACATGGCTTGTAGTTTATACATTTCAACAATGAACTCTATAAAACAAGTCTGAAGACAACTTGGAACTTGGATCAGTTTGAAAGTTTTGAATGTTTAAGTGCATTGGGCCTGTTTTCAAAAGGTAATTGCATCTAACCACTTGTCTAAAGAGTGAATAGAGTCTACTGTTCATACTTCGTAAGTCATTGTCAGATGCTCCTAACTTTGGTTAAAAACAAAAAACAAACCAAAACAAAAAAGCAATATTTTTTAAACTAAGCAGAGGGACCTCAATAAGAAAAAAAAAAAATCAGCCACAAAAGACCAATATTTTGGAAAAGTATAAAAATGTGAAAATTGTTTTCTGTTCTATATTACAGCGGGAAGTACAAGACACAATACAATTATGGCTATAGTAGAAAGATCTGAAACAGTATCTGGCTTTTCAGTCACGTACAATAAACGTTCGTCTGGCCTTTCTGCAACCTGATCTCCTGAGTTTCTCCAGGATGCAGAAGAAATGACCAAATATTGTCTCACATCCAGAGACAGGAAAGACAGTTAAATTATTTCACTGTTTCAGTAATGACCTAGCATGTCTCATGGTTTGAGAACAAGGAGCACAGTGCTAATGCAATTACTAACGTGTATATGCACAATTATTTTACCTCCAGTACTGAGTGGAAGGGGGTGTTTTGTTAAGAAAGTCTGGAGTCTCGTTGTAAGTCCATTTTCAGGAACAGTATTTTCCTGAAAGCAACAAAACATCCACCAAGACAAGATGTAAGGACCAAGGAGTATAGTCTTTAATACTAAAACATCTAATACATTTCTGTGTTGCACAGTTTTCAGAAAGAGATTTTTAATATAAACAGTGGAAAGATTGCTGGCGTGCGTCAAAGTTGATCTAGTAACATACTCATTGCAGGTTGAACCTCCTGGGTCCAGCACCCTTGGGACCTGAGTGGTTCCTAGCAAGGGAATTGGACAGACCAAGGGGGAGTTCTCCTGGATGCTGCCCTGGGAGAACCCGGAGGCCTGACCTCCTCTGGCCCACCTGCCTGGCTCTGCTCCCTGCCCTGCACAAAGGGGCAGCAGCCGCTCCCAGGGTTCCCTGACCCCAGCCATCTGGCCCCGTGCAAGGCAGCAGCCACTCTTGGGGCTCCCTGACTCCGCTGCCTGACCCCACATTGGGCAGCAGCTGCTCCTGGGGCTTCCTGCTCCTGTGCCGCATGAGGCAGCAGCCTCTTGCAGGGCTCTCTGCCCCCAGGTCATTGGCCCTGCGGGCTGCCACCTCCCAGACCAATTTGCTCGTAGCATCTCTCAACCTCTGCAGCTAGGGCTTTCTGATCTAGCAACATCTGTAGTCCTGCCAGACCATGGATGTTGCCGGACCAGAGAGGACTGGACCAGAGAGGTTCAACCTGTACTAAATATATGGATAGGTTTACAACATTTCTAAAGTTCTTCCAACACTACCACCATTAATGGAAGTTCTGAACAGGTAGTGCTTCCCAAACCATACTTCATCCAACCAGATCTCTAGCCCTATGGAGATAATGATAGAGCAGAATGTTAGCCATTCCCAGCAATACCTGCCATTTTCTGTGTGGCTACTGCAACTCCAAATCTGTACTCTTATTTGCATGCTTCCATGGAGTCCCTGTGTTGCACCATTAATACCGGCAGCATATGTGATGGGCTGACAGACATTACTGAGAAAAGTCTCAACAAGGGATCAGAGGCTTTCAAATACTTTACACTCTCTCCTACCCCCCAAACATTGTTCTTTTCTTCCCTAACCTCTACATCATAAGGGAGCTGTACAATACTGTGATCTTCCCAAGGCACTTCTTAGGGTTGCACTTGCAAGGGACAGAGTTAAGGTTAGGTGGGGGAACGGCATGGGAGGCATTATCCTGTACTGAGATTTTCTAATGTTTCTAGTGTGCACTGCATGTGTTTTGGAGGTTCCGGTGTTCAGCTGCCCAATTCCACATTCTAAAAGTGTATGAAGAAGTGCTCAGCAACCTTTTACTCTCGTATTAATTATGTAGGTAGTGACTTCTCCGTTAGCTGAATGTATTGTTACAGCAAATATCTGTAAAGCACATGTACTGAAGGGAACTATAACTCAGACTGCGTTTCACAATGCAGACACATTTTTCCATCCACTGAACATCAAAATTCATCATGGTAACTACTCATTTGCTATCTGCTGCCTTTAATGTTTTTAATTAAGATGCCTTGACAAGGAAAAACCTTGCAAGGATGCATGTCCCTCAGAATGCACACAACTAGAATAGCAAAGATTGCTATTAATATTTCAACAACTTTTAAAAATACTAGAAATTAAAAGTTTAAATAAAGTCAAGCTATTGCTATATAATAAATCCAGTTAGAGCCCCCACTTACCTTCCTATTTTTATTAAGGATATAGCTTGTCCAGATCCAATTGCGTTTTAAATGTCCATAAAAGCTGGAATCCAGACCTCCAGCTCCCATCCCATCCCCAGGAATAGATCCATCATCTACCACCTCTCGACTTCCTCTAAAGGAAATGAGAAACAAAATTAATAGTAACAGACTTGTAAGAATAGTTGATAAGACTTTTGCTATACAACTTTGTGTATGTCACAAGTGTAAAAATCACCAACAGCTAGTGGGTTGGTGAAAAACTGAAGGAAAAAGGTACACGCAATTGTGCTCACAAAAAAGTTGGCAACAATGCTGCTTTTGTACTTAGCGCAGGTACTCAGGATCAATGAACTGACTTTTCAATTTTAGCAAAAAGAATTGAGTATTAGAAATTGCAAGCAAAGAAACTGCAGAACTGTTAACTTATATCACACTGCAGCACCAAATGCTGCTCTCACTAACACCTGTGCCACCCACCTGGAGACCAAGTTGGCCAAGAGGAAACTGAGGTTAGAATTCACCTAACAGGATTTTTAACTGAGAGAGCACAAAGGCCTGAAAGAACACAGCTTTGTAATGGAGATGGCAGTGGCTCGCCCTTTATTACTGTCTTGAGTTTGGGGCTCAGACTTGGTCAATAGCAAAGGTGATAAGATGCATGGAAATAAAGACATCAGTCATTAGAGCTGAGATTTGAACTCTCAGACTCCTGGCTGCCTGTGCAAGGAACTCTCCTTTAGGTTACAGAGGAATTTGACATGTCTTAGTTTGAGTTAAGGGTGATGGAGGTTTCTCTTAGGCTTAGAGGGTGTGTAGGAGACCAAAATTTTTGGGCTGCCCATTCATGCTGTCTGCATTAAAACAAACACTCTCCCAAAAAGCAAACCACCACACTAAGCACAACCAGAAACAACCGCTCTACTCGGACCTTCTGCACAGTGCAATTCAGGGAAGTTCTCTGGCCTAATTCCTATTTGAACTATAGCAGATCTTTTACAAATCTAAGCTTGGTTAAAAAGTTGCCAGTGACGGAGAACCCACTTTGTCAATAGCTCCAATGGTTAATCTCCCTCGCTGTTATGCTTTATTTTCAGCTGAATTAGTCTAACTACACTCAGTCTTGTTATATCTTTGTCAGGTGGGCTGAAGAGAATATTTAATAATAGAAACGATGTAGGTATTCTTAACTGTAATCAGGTCATTCCTTAACCTTCTCTTTCTTAAGCAAAATAGTTCGAGTTCTATGCCAAATATAGAGATAAAATACTTTCTCTGGTATTACTCAAGATTCCAACATATGGATCCAAGGATTGCATTAGCCTGTTGTCCACACTGTCACACTGGGAGCTCATGTTTAGCTGATTAAGCACCACAATCACCAAATGTTTCCAGTCATTGCATCCCAGGATAGAGTCCCCCATCCTGTAACTATCACCTACATTCTGTGTTCGGAGCTGTATACGTTTTCATTTAACTATATTAAAATGCATTTTATTTGCTTGCACCCAAATTATCAAGTGATCCAGATTGCTTTGTATCAATTTTATCATTTTTGCCATTTACCGTTCCCTTCCTCCACCCCCGCACCCCAATTTATATGCTGTCAGCAAACTTTATCAATGATTAGTGTGTGGTTTTCTTTCAGGTTTTTGATTAAAATGGTAACTAGCACAGGGCCAAGAGCCGAATGCTGTAGGATCCAACTAGAAACACACCGGCACGACAATCCTCTGGTTATAATTACATTGAGAGCTCTCAGTTAGCCAGCTTTTAAGCCATTTCAATGTGTACCATGTTAAATTTATATCTTTACATTTTAATTTAAAAAACTGGAATGTGGTGCCTAGCCAAATGCTTTGCAAAAGTCCTGGGGTGGGAGGGGATGGGGAGAGAATGAATAAAACAGGACAGATGTTTGTCACATCGCTTAATACAGTATGGGAAGGCACTCAGATATGACGAGGAAGACAATACAGCACAGCAATATTGTCACTCCTAAATACACAGGATTTATCTTGGCAAGTTTCTTTTCCTTTATGAAGTAAAAGTTACAAACCAGGAGACAAAACCTACTTCTTCACAGAACTGATACTCAATGAGTTCATGTGAAGCAACACATGGAACAAGACCCAGAGCAAATCAGATAACCTGCAAGAAGGGACATAAAAGATAAGACAATCCAGTTCAGATATCAAAAAGTGGTAATGTTAGAACTCACAATTCTCTTTCTACCAATCCATTTTCATCCATCCACTATGAATAATTCAAATACTAGACAAGATTCTTTTTTGAATTTGTTAAAGATTTAATATTCCTGTTAAGATTCAGCCTTAACTATGCTGTCAAAACTATTTCCAGCATAATTACAAGTCATAACCTGGGAGATACATTTTTAATAGGCTGTCAGACAGTACTGCGATGGGGAACACAACAGCATGACTTTCATGTCACTTAGGTACTTTGCTAAAACCCAACTATAGAATACTGTTTGGAAACACTAACTGATCTATAAAAGACTCTGTGGTTACTTTACTGCAGTGGAATAGAAGATTAACATTTCACCTGCATTTTTTAAGAGCCTATTGTGTGATGTGACTTCCATTAATGCTGGTGGATGTTCTATGTACGTATCACAATGCAGCATATGTGCAATTACGCTACTGGGTACGTAGCAACCAGCTCATACTAGTCAAAGGACAGAAATAGGCAGGGCTCGACAAATCACTGAATCTACTCGCCCGTGGCGAGTAGATTTCAGCCGGTCGCCCTGTTCACCGGCGGCACACGCATGCGCAATGCGGGTCTTGTGCATGCGCAGTGCGGGGCTGTCGAGTAGGTTTTGCCGCCGTTTGCCAAGCTCTGGAAATAGGAAAATGTGTCTATACAGGTTTTGAAAGTCTAGTCACAGTAAAGCAAAGCATTACTCAGGACTATATAATGGGTAGGTGCAAAGATTCTTCAAACATTATCACTGCTGGCATGGTGCTTCTTAAACATCCCAAAAGTTTTCAACACTCTTAGCTGTTGGATACAGGAGGTAACTTGACCCCACTTTTCCCACTTGGTAATGCATAGCACCAGTCACTTAACCTCCAAGCTGGTCTTCAAATTAGTCTACTCAACTGAAAACGTAGGACCGATCAATTATCTAACCTCTTACGTGGATGGACTCTGAGACAGAAAGACATACCAGTTTAAGTACTACAGTGCTAACTCAAACACTATCAGTTTAATACTCTTAAAATAAACTGTTCTGTTTTGAACCCATCTCTTCTGTGACCCAGAAAGCTGGAAAGAGACATACGAGGTGTATTCCAGCATTGCACACTTTCGCTCAAGGTTGTGTTTATCTACTGCCGACTCCTGTTCCCTCTGCACATCCAGCGCGGTGCCAGCCTCCTCACCCTGAAGGTTACTTCTTTTTGAACGCGGATGGCGGACAACTCCTAAATAATACAAACGTACTTAGGTTACTATCAGCAGAAAGAGCTATGTTTCCATCTCTCTTACATCCTGCTTCTGGCTGCTTACTGCCATCATGGCCAATTGTTGGCAAATGAATGGGGCAGAGATCTCCTTGAAACAGAAATGCTAAGAGACTCAGGAAAACCCTCTCCCACTTCCCTTAGGTATCAAGGACGCTGTTTTCATAACAGAGTTGCTTGTGAGAGTCCTGACCTGGACCTCAAATTCCAACGCAGAGGTCCACTTGGCACAGGGGCGTGGTGATGGTACCCATCAGGAAGAAGGCTGCATACTGATGCTTTGGACACAGTTCCCAGAGTTATTGTAGATCCTAAAGCTGGTAATAGTCCCCAAGGGACAGCCTGTTGACCACTACTTGAGCACAAGGTGAGGCAGAAATGCTCTCTCCCCATCCGCATCTTACACTAAGGTGGGGTCGGATGACTAGTACAGGATGGTCTACACCAGTCAAGAGCCCCCTCACACTGAGGGAAACTCTAAGCTGGCCAGATCCATGAATTTTTCGGTCCTTTGTGCTGACAGAACAGCAGGCTAGGCCTTGAATGCATCTGGCACACAGGCTCAGAATAAGCTGAAGCACTCACATAGTTTTGTTGTTTTCCCTCAAAGCAGCTAATTACTTGAAAACCCTAAAAGTTTCCAAAGCATGATGTTGGTAGCACAATACACAAATCCTTATATTAGAGGGAACCAGATGTGCATTTCATCTATTACAGCCTGGTAAACAAACACTACTGCACCCTCGCTGAGAGCAGCAGTGTGATGCCAAAATGATCAAAGTCATCTAATGCCTTCTGGAAAAAAGCTGCTTTGATATAAAAAGGAGGATTAAATTGCAAATGGATCACTCTGCTTAGCTGCTTTTAAGTTACAGAAAAAAAAGTTGCTTTTGGTTTCAGAAGCATTTGCGCTTTCACCAATTAATGCTATTACATTACTCTACCTTATTTAAAAGCAGCTTTATCGTTAAAGAAAAAACCAGAAATACACTCTCCTGTTGTGAAAATACCATAAGCACTTACAACTGTAATACTTATTACATCTATGAACCTGTGCTTTTGGGCTAGGTCGGAATATCCAACAGAAGGTTTAGCAGCATGGTTCTCAGAAAAGAAGAAAGTTGCCCATAGAAAATAGTGCTTAAAAAAAAAAAAAAAAAAAACTCGCTGCCAACATATTTTTATCATGTTTGGCAAGGACTGAGCTGGGCCCTGTATGGAGGTGGGCATGAATTATTTGCTTTGTAACTCTGCTCTGAAGGTTTTATCTTTTCTGAGTCTCATTCCTGGATCTCAGCTCCTTAGCACGAGATAACCTCCAAGTCCTAAAGTTTCCTGGCACCCAAGGGCAGCAGCCAGGAGTGCGACATGCCCTATACTGTTCATTATGCTGCATGCTGCACCCTAACCTATGCCCTTACTTGGAGTCAATTTCCAGTCAATTTCAGATTACCCACAGCCCAAAGAGGGCCAATCACAAACATAAGAACAGCCTTACTGGGTCAGACCAAAGGTTCATCTAGCCCAGTATCCTGTCTTTGTGCAGTGACCAATGCCAGGTGCCCCAGAGGGAGTGAACAGAAAAGGTAATCATCACATGATCCCTCTCCAGTCATCCATTTCCAGCCACTGACAAACAGAGGCTAGGGACACCATTCCTACCCATACTGGCTAATAGCCACTGATGGACCTAACCTCCATGAATTTATCTATTTTTTTTTAACCCTGCTAAAGTCCTGGTCTTCACAACATCCTCTGTCAAGGAGTTCCATAGGTTGACTGTGCACTGAGTGAAGAAAAATTTCCTTTTGTTTGTTTTAAACCTGCTACCTATTTATTTCATTTGGTGACACCTAGTTCTTATGTTATGGGAACAAGTAAATAACTTTTCCTTATTCACTTTCTCCACACCAGTCATGATTTTATAGACCTCTATCATATCCCCCTTAGTCTCCTCTTTTCTAAGCTGAAAAGTCCAAGTCTTTTTAAACTCTCTTCATATGGGACCCGTTCCAAACCCCTAATCATTTCTGTTGCCCTTTTCTGAACCTTTTCCAATGCCAATATATCTTTTTTGAGATGATATGACCACATCTGTACACAGTATTCAAGATGTGGGCGTACCATGCATTTATATAAAGGCAATAAGATATTCTCTGTCTTATTCTCTATCCCTTTTTTAATGATTCCTAACATTGTTTGCTTTTTTTGTCTGACTGCCACTGCACATTGAGTGGATGTTTTCAGAGAACTATCCACAATGACTCCAAGAGCTCTCTCGAGCAGTTAAGATAAATTAGTCCCCATCTTATTGTATGTGTAATTGGGATTATTTTTCTGTTTTTTTTAACATCAACTGAGAAGGTTACTACTTCAAACCTTTAGACAGGCTGCAGAACAGACTCTAGCCAGAGTGATACGTGCCCACAAGGGTTTATAGATACTAAGTTACAGGTTACACGACTGAATCTGTCTTACTTCAAGGCAGAGTGCAAGGGAAGGTGTGAGAAGCACAGGGCATCAAGGATGAAGGAGGGAATGACAGAGAATGCTGACTCATACCATACCTAATGGAGTGTTGAGGCAGACACACTGCAAATCAAACCAAAAGTTTTCCACGTCCTGCATGGTGTTCAAAACATATAAACGTCTCTCAAATGGGCGGCTGCTTTGAGCCAGGTTATAGTGAGGGTCGCAGATAGTAGTATCAATAATCATGGCATTTCTCTTCATATAGACAAAGACCTGTGAAACACACAAAGGTTTCACACCTGTAAGTAAAATTGCTGAAATGCCTATTTTAGCAGGACACAACTTCATCTATTCCAAGTGCCTGAAACTGGCAACAACCACTGTGCACATTGCTGTCATCTTGATCAATGAAGGCACTTTAGTTTCTGTGACAATCACCACGCAATGGCTAGGATCAGGAATATAATTCCAGAGATTTTTTTCAAGTGGGTTGTAATAAAACAGGGGTGGACAATATCCGGCCCACCAAGATCCTCTGGGCTGCCCATGTCCCACAGACCAGCAGAACCCTCAGGCAGGCTCCCTACCTGCCATGACCCCACATGCTCAAAGCAGCTGGCCAGCATGTGTGTCTGTACAGAAACAGGCCAATGGGAGCCACCTGGGCTGTGCTTGCGTGTGCAGGCAGGTCGCAGAGCCCCTTCCTTCCCTGGTGTGGGCCCAGCAGCCAGCTGTTTTGAGCGTGTGGGGGCGTGTCAGGCAGGGAGTTTGCCTGAGGGTCCCGCTGGGCTGCTGGCTGGGAGCCACCTAGGGTAAGCGCCTCTCAGTCAGAGGCTGCACCTGGCATCCCATCCCATACCCCACCCCAATCCCTGACCCAAAGCAGGATTAACATGGCACCCCAGTTCCCAGTAATAGAGGCAAACACAGTAAGCCTCTTCATTCTCAGACAGGATGCAGGCACTGGAAACTTCCAGATCATGACTGCATATAGCTTGTAGGAATCTGGCTCAATGTCTGAGGAATTTCATTCCAAAATCATGGGCATAAATTATCCATGCATCTTATACCAAAGCCAACTATTTAAGCTCATTGCAAATTTGAAATCTTTTATTTTATCATCACCAGAACAAAGAGGACAGTAATATTCAAGTTTTCAATAAAGTTACCTGATCTTTATCTTGGAATTTCTCAGTTGGACCAAACTGCAGCAGCCCCATGTAACATAACCTCTGCAGGTTTTCCACCACTGAAAAGATGTATCTCCTATAACATAGATAGATATGTTACATTTGGTATTCATGACAAATTAAATAGATGTGATACATATCACTAATTTACACTAACCTGTAAAAACAGGCACCAGCAAGAACAACGTTAAATAGACTTTAAATGATCCAGCAGATCATTTCACTATAGTTTGGAAAGAGAAGACACCTGGCTGCTGTATCAGGACTGACAGAATTGCATGTATACTGTAGGATGGGAGGACCTGGCAATGATCCACACCTTAAGGTTGCCTGACACTTTCCGACTCTGTTTTGAGTTTTTTCTCACTTTGGCAAACTAATCATTCAGGCTGAAATATTTCATGACAGATATCTTGTGGAGGCTTAATTTTTTGGAAAGTTTAAATAAAACTGGCTGCAACCAAGCATAAGGTTAGGAAAAAATAAATTCTTTAGCCCATGTTAAAAAAAAAATATCTTACAGACTGTTTCATTGACATACTCTAGTGCAGTGTTTCTCAGCTAGTGGTACGAATACTCTTAGGGGTACTCAAGAGAAGTCTGGGGGGGTATGATAACACAACCGAAATTTGGAGAAAACTGAATTTTTGTTTTAAGTTTTACAGCGCTTTTATTATTTTTGTACTTTTTACACCCAAAGATGTCATCACCCGCGCAGCTACGATTAAGTTGTTTAAACAAATGTGTTGCAATGGTAGGAAAAAATGGTGTGTCTGAAAACTGTAGGTACTGGGGGTACTTATAATTTTTTTTGAAAAGGGGGTACTTTATAAAATAAGGTTGAGAAACACTGCTCTAGTGTCTCCAAAGATTGCAGTATGAACTTGGAATTTGTCAGAGGGGGCTGCTGAGATCAGAAAGGTGCTTTCTAGTGTTTCCATAAAGACCCACCCAAATTTGGCAAGTCATAAACCTCTAAAAAAAATAAATCACACCTTCCATATGCACAGTAGAGATTTGTTTGAGAGTGGCAGCTAAAAATCTCTCAAATTTTCATCTGCCCTAAATATATTCCTGTTAAGGCCTGCAGAAGCCAAGAAGTACTTTCCCTGCTATTGCTCCTCCAAGCTCATGCAGACTGCTATGGTGCCAAGCACAGAACAGAGAGCAGGAAGAGTGTCTTTGTTTTGCTCTCAATACTTCCCAGGCTGGTGCCCAGGAAGCTTGGAGGAAAAAGGAAGCTGCCTGATTAGAATGCAGATGTGATGAGCAGAAAGCTAGGATGGGTGTGATACAAGCAGATAGGCTGGTCTGGAGTGGAGATGAGGGGGAAAAAGACTAGGAACCATTAGAGATTAAACTCAAGAATTTAGAACAGAACCCATATTCCCAAGTCTCAGCATTCCTCTGCTGCATAGCCACCGGCAATGTCTGTCTGAGCCTCCTCGGCTGGCTGGCTCACAGAGGATAACAGCCTGCTAGTGCTACCATCAATCCATTTGTTCAAATGGCAGAAGTTTGTGCTGGGCAGCTAAAGGTTCCAACCCCGCTGACTTGTGGTGGGTTGATACATGATGAAATCTGTTCGCTCACATTGCTTTTTATTAAAATTTAAGAAACTTTCCAGACGTCAAGGTGCCTGTGCCACTCTTTGACGTGTTCATTGCCAACTCAAGATATTCTTATTTGGGAAGAGAGAAGACAGCGTGTCACGAGGTGAACTGTCCAGGCTAGAGTGCTAGCCAATAAGCACTGCTCTTTCACTGACCAAGCATCCTGAACCATCTGATATTCTGAATGAGCCTAGATCAAATTTGATCAGCCCCTGTTGCAATGCTCCCCCCCAGTGGCCAGATCAATTTCTAAAAATTTGTTCTCTCTCTGACAACATGGACAACGTTCCCAGCCCCCAATCACTTTATCCAAATGTTGCTTCTTCTTCCTCCCCCATCCTTTGGCCTGTTTTTCAACTTTTGGACCATAAAATCATTCTGGACAGAGAATGTACACAGTTGGTCTTTGGGAGAACAATCAACACCATCACTTCTTCCTCACAACAGCTTGGTTTGACCCATCTTGCCACCACAGGTACTTGCCTTTTATAAAGAAGCTGCTGTCGGACTGACCTCGGAAGAAATCTGATCAGTATGTGTTTTTTTAGAGGATTGTTTAAAAAATCTTCAAGACCATCCACCTAAAAAATATTTGACACTAAGTTTATTAAAATGTGAAAATTGACTGAAATTTCATCAGCACATTGAGTAGTAATTATCTAGTCTTCAAAGATGGCACAGTCAAGTGTGATGACTGCCTTCAGAAATTAGGGGCTTTTTTAAATAACAAATACCAGCACCAAAAAAAGCAGCTTGATAAATTGGAGGGGGTTCAGAGAAGTACCATGAGAACAATTAAAGGATTAGAAACTATGATAGTGATAGATTCAGGGAGTTGATCTGTTTAACTTGAGGAAAAAAAAGGTTAAGTGATGACTTGCTTAGTCTATACATGGGAACAAATATTTTATATTGGGCTCTTCAATGTAGCCAGCAAAGGAACAACACGATCGAAGTAGCTGGTTGGAAGCTAAAACTAGTGAAATTCAGACTGAAAATGAGGTGTACCATGAAACAATTTACCAATGGTAGAGGAAGCTTCTTCGTTACTGACAACTTTTAAACAGAGATGTTTTGTAAAAGATCAGCTCTAGGAAATGTTCCAGAGAACTTCCCCCAAAACAGGTTATATGGGAGATCAGTAGATAATCAAATGGTTCCTTTTGGCCTTGGACTTGATGAATTACCAGTGCATACAGCGTGGCTAATCATTAGTCATGTTAATTAATTTTACCAGGCAAGAGCAGAGTTCTATGAAGTCTTCAGTAATTTTCATGCAAAGTAATGCCCTTAGAATCAATAGCACTAGAATCAATAGAGCTGCTCATCTTGGAATGATTATTTTCTTCCGAAATCAAACTGGCAAACACTGCAGTTAAATTTCTGTGGACTACCACCTGAAATGGATTACATGGTCTTAAGCAGATAATACATACTACACACATCTGCTGCTTTGTAAACTACTCTTAATAGCACCACACATTACATCATATGGAATATGAATTGCAAAACGAAGGCACAATACCTTGTAGCTGACTTGCACTATCTGGACAAAGACGGAGAGGGGTAGGCAAAGAAGAATATCACTAACAAGAGCCCAGCCATACCCAAATTCCCTGTGAGCTGGGAGAGGAGGGACGAAGCGCATCCACGAAGTATCGTTCACATACACTAGAGAAAGGATGCTGGTTTAGACTCACAGAGGGAACAAAATTATTAGTCCTATCTGGGGACCAGTGAAATATTGGAAATCTGACACCAGGTCCACATGTAAACAAACATAGGAACGGCAAAGCATTGTCCTCCTAGTCTCCTATGCTGTTTTGGCCAATATCCAATACCAGAAGCTCCAGAGGGAGGTGCACTAATTCCTGCCAGGGGAATTATGGAATAACCCACATTTAGGAAAATCATCTTCCTGAACTCAGGTAGTGAGTTTGCTGGCTACTTTGCTCCCTACCTAGCAGCCACCCATTCATACCCCTTCTCCCCCGTCCCTTTTACCCAGTGCATTCTCAAAATCTCAAGGCACATTCAATTCCCTGTCTCTCTCAAAGCTGCCTCTAAAGGGAAGCCGGAAGAGAGAGAAACCACTCTCTTTCCACAGACTGAGACCCAGGGACTCTGTTCCAGGTGATGTTCCAGATTATTACAGTAAACAATCATGATTATTATAGTATTAGGCACTATACACAAACAGTAGCAGACACCGTGCCCTTTAGAGTTAATAATCTAAATAAAGAGAGACAGAAGATGGGGAAAAAGGCTATAACACATGACCACTATGAACAATGTGATGGCAGCATAAGTCATGTTAGTTTCATGATTTTGGGGAGGGGGAGTGGAGGGGAAGGTTAGTTTGGAGAGGATAAGCTATAGCAGAGGTGGCATTGAAAGGAAGGGGGTGAAGGAGACAGGCCAGGGGAGAAGTTAAGGGGGCAGGTATGAAGTGAAACTGAGGTGACCAGACTGAGGAATGGGGAGAGAAGGGTTTGAATAAAAAGGAAAAAAAAGAAAATCAGCACGAGGTAGAGAAAAAGTTTAATAAAAACAGTAGCAGATTCTCCTAGAGCCTCTGACTGGTTCCTCCCTGCAGCTTTTCCCCAAGGCCATGCGGTGCTGGAGTGAAGAAAAGAGGGGATAACACAGCAGCCCCAAATCCATCAGAAAGAGGAGGCAGGGACTGCACACTTGAAAACAGATGAAGCATTTTTTATTTTGTTTTTTTTAACCGAAATTTCTGAGCTATGCAGCTGGGACTGGGAATGAGCAAGTGACACCACTTTTTTGGGGGCAGATTCAGGACTCCGGCACCTGAAAACTCTGCTTGTGAGGCTGCTTTTGGGAGGGGAGCGCTTGCTCAAGATTGATTCAGAGTGTTCTACCAGGAGCCCAGAACATGTGCTCTTCTCTCCTTGACACAGTGAGAAGTTGAGCCGCTCACCATCTCTATGGTCTCTGGATAAAGGCAGTCGGATAGTTCCATGATTTTTGCCTTCCAAACTAGTCTGTGGGGTGGAATATAAAGAATCTGTTCCCTGTTACTGGTTCAGCCTCCTTCAATGGTACCACTCTGAAGGACCATCAGCAGGTACAGAAAAGAGGGTATTTGACCAAAGTCAACTCCTGCTCATTCATTCCTCCAATTTCTTTTTTACCCGCACAATTGGTGTACTGTACTCTGGCTGGGCCAGTTAGAGAGAGAGAAATTCAAACTACAAGCTCCTCTGGATGCAGGCTGTTTCTCTACTCTACGCAAAGTACCATGCCCACCTATGGCGCCTTACAGAAATGGCAACTAAGAGTAATCAACAGGAGTGATTAGTTAAGGTTCCAAACAGTGTCCATAGGCCACCAGCTTTTTAAAATACACTTGCTTCCCAGCTGGGACCATTTTGGGGAAATCCCCCTCCCGCGATTTTTTTTTTTTAGTTTGGCAAAAGTACATGCTCTCCATTTGCAATATGTGCCTCACATTTTAATCATGGCTACAGCATCCACAGCTGAAGTGTGAAATTCTAAAACATGGCAGTACCAATCCCTTAATGAGGGCCAGTGCCTTAACAAGCCTTGTGGAGGTGGCGTTATAAGCAACTGAAACAACATTTTGGAGCGTGCTCATTAAGTAGCTGGCATTAAAAGTGGTCAGTATTCCCCCCTCGCCCATCACCCCAAGAATTCCCAGAGTAGACACAGTGCGAGCCTGATGGGGAGCCAGTTCTTACCTGTCTCATTACACAAATCCACTTCAGACTCTCGTGTAGGGACTTCTTGACTCGCCATGCATGTAGTTTCTGGTGCAGCCTCATCGTCTCCTGATGCACTTAGACGGGTCTGACTTATAACAGTGTGTGTGTCCAGTCCCTGCAAGCCACCTCTTTTCTCACCATCACAACTTGCTTTCTTTCGCTGCCCACTTAAAGGATGTCCATATATTAAGTACCAGAGGAAAATGTGGACCATTCTTAAACGAGGCATTTTGGGAAGAAAACCAAGGGAACGCCCAAGTCCTGGAACTGTGGAAAAAAGATGAACCATGGAATGCAAAGACAAAATAGATTAAAAAGATAAAATGGCTAATTCCTTAAAACTAAGGAAAATTACAAGCTAAATTGATTGGGAGGAAAAATAAGTCACACAAACATGCATAAAGTTGGACGCTAGTTAAGAGGAGCTCATCAGATGACCAAAAATCCGCAATCACAAATATGGAGAACTTTGCCCTTTCTGGTTAAGAGGCAAATTGAAGGAAGCAATTAGAAATAATAAAGCAATACATATTAAACACAAGAAAGGAGAAGATACAGCAATCAATAAAAATCAGAAGTTACGAACTGCAGAAAATTGATAAGGAAAGCTAAGAGACACCAGGAAAGAATTCCTTGTTGGCAGGACCAAGGACAGCGAGGAGGAATTTTTAAGTACATCAGGAACAAAAGAAATCCTAATGGTATGGGCTGATTACTAGACGGAAATGGCAAAATAGTTAATGATGCAGAAAAGACAAAAACATTCACTAGGAGCAACTACATTTAACTGCCAGTGGCTTCAGCACACTGAACCTAGGAAGTTACCACCGGAGTTGCACCTGGGACACAAATCTGAAAGCTATCTCATATCTGAGAAATGGAAAGGTTATTCTAGTTGGAGGAGTAGAAATTAGTTTTACCTGTAACAGGGTGATAATTTTTTAGCTGCATTATGCCCATTTTCTCATCAGTTTTCCTTGCCTGCCCATTATTTTCACCATTAGGAGAGGTTCCTTGCATTTCCCCGGATACAGCAGACTCTTGCCCCAGGCTATCTTCCTCTAAATGCTCTGGGGATGTTGGTGTCTGGGGAACTTTAATCCTATATAAAAACCACACAGCAATATCGGCACATTGGTAAAGTCAGACAGGGCACTAATATAATTAATTCTGCAAACAATCACCAGCCATGGTGACAGCCACTGGTCTACAAATCTTCATGCAAAAGCAAGACCCACACCTCTCCTTTCAAATCATTATTGAGGAAAAGGGGTTTGCATGTTTGCTCACACAAGGGAAATAGTGAGAGGGGTCTCCTGATGAAGGATGTGGGTCTATCTGCAAAGAACAAAAGGATTTCACTGAATGGCTAATGGTGTGGGCTGCACAGAACACCATTCCCAAAGCCACCAGGACAACCCCTTAGAACTGCTACAAGAGAAGAGTCATTTCAAACACAGTGAGCATCCTCTAGAAGCTTCTATAGGGGAGAGTGGTGCAGTGAGTAATAAAAGGTGCGCCGGCTGGAGGCTGTGATTCTCCAGAGGATAGAAATGGTCTCCTACAATATACAAAACAAGAGCTGTAAGTGAGAAATGATTAAGATTGTAAAATAAGACTCCTCCACTCAATAGCGTGAGCCTGCTAGTTAAATGGAATGTGAGTCTCGAATGGGACAGTAGCAACAGGACTCCGTGCTTCCGACACAAGGGGTAGGAAGTGTTGAGGTGGAAACCTGTTGAAGACACCTCTCGCCTCAGTTGATGCAGTATCAGGGCCAGGATCACCTCAAGCCCCTGGATAGGGGTGTGTCATGGAAGCTAGGAGGGATGCCTCCCCCGCTTCTTGTGACATGTATGTGGAGGAAATGGCCCCCGGGTGATGGGGGAAGTAGTCAGGGAAATGTCCTTAGAGATTTCAAGAAGGTACAAGCCCCCAAAGGGGAGTGTGTGTGTGTAGGAAGCAGAGGCCCTCACGTGCTGCCACAAGCTGGACTCTGTGTGCATGTGACCGGAGAGGGAAGCAATCAAGAGGCTGTCAAGTAGATTTTGTGAATGTGCAAGAAGCGCTCAGAGGGAGGCTGTCTATATTGAAACAAAAGGATACAGATAACCACTGAGCTAGCAAACAGTATCAGCCATGAGACATTTGTAGCTCTGAACAGGAAACAGAAAGCAGACTTCACATGCCTCTCTACAATAATCTGTTTAGATACAAGATCTTTAAATGCAAGATCTTTACTTGAGGCTTGCCCCTAAAACTTGCTAGTGCAAGTGACACTGATACCAGACAGATCTGCTGAAAAATCAAAGCTGTTAGGCCTACAAGGTTAGTCTGAGTTAAGGCTTTAGATTCAAGAGATCCACATTCTACTTCTGGCTCTATTAGACTTGCTGTTTAATCTTGAGCAAGTCTCTTACATTTCTGTGTCTCAGTTTCTCCACACAAAATGAAGCTAATACTTCAAAACTCATCATTGTTTGAGTGGCTCAGCTCAGTGCACCAGAGACAAACGTAGAGATAAATAATAAAACACGACTCCAGGACGTAACTCAGAATTGCCCCATGCATTCCCTATGACTTACACGGTGGCACAGCTAAGGAAATAAACAGGATAGAAATTACAGGAATCTCAGGCTGCAAATACTGGAGTCATGTAAACAGTACTTGTCACTTGCCTGTTTGCTGTGCTTGAGTTGGAGATCCGGAAACGCACTTGCTCAATGGCACTTTTCACCAAGGGGTCATTAGGATTCACTGAAGGATGAACTACAAACTCTACCTGTACAAAGTCAAAACAGGAGTACATGGAGGAGGTTTACTTATGCTGATTCAGAGCAAACAGAAATTAATCACCATACAAAAGCAGTATTATCTGATGCCCTGCACAGCCTCTCTGTTTTACTCTAACAGCTCCCAAGTTGTGGTCTTCAGAGTACTTGAAGGTCCATGATCAGAGGGCTCGTGCAGTTGTTTCCAGCTGTCTCATTTGGACTTTACACTGTTAAAAGCAGCCAGTGAAAGCAGCTGAGGCCAGGCTGAAATCCTGGCCAAACTCTCCCGGACTTCAACAGAAGCAGGATTTGACCCAGGGGCAAGGAGCCAACTACTAAAAGGAAAGGAGATACAGGAGCTACCCTCAGATTTGAGTGCCCCCATGAGGCTTAATATCCAGAGGCAGACAGAGAAACAAAACAGGTAGGTGTGGCTCATACTACATACACATTTAGGAATGTTTCCTAGGTTTTTAAGAAAAAATAAAGACAGAAAAAGCAATTAACATTGCCTCAAATGCTGAAACCTGTATGATTTTTTAAAACATCTTAAATATATATAGGGGAACATAACCAAGCAGGGCAGCACATTTAAGGCAGCATAAGGTGCAATTTTTTAAACTGTGGGAGTAAATGACCATTTGAACAATTTATCCAGGGTTATGGTGGATTCTCCATCCCTGACAATTTTTAAAATCAAGATGGGATGCTTCTCCTAAAAGCTTCACTCTGGGAATTATTTTGTGGAAGTTCTCTGACCTGTGATATATAGGAGGTGAGAGTAGATGGTCACAATGGTCTGAGCTGGGTTTGAATACTAGTAACAAGCTGAAAAGTGTATGAAAAACATCGAAAGTTCATAAGACCAACGAATTCCTATTAAAAGGAGTGCACCTTGAGGACTTCTCTCAGATTTCACAAACTTTCTACTGTACACGTGCAGCAGGTAATTTTCAGTGGATCATTATCAAACAGTAATTTTCACTCTTAGTTGTGTACACACGCCTCAACGAGGCCTGTTCACATGGCAGGCACCAGTTTGACTTGTATGAAGGAAATTCCGATAATTATTTCAAATTAAAGAATTTGCTTCTATCTCTACGAAACTCGAGAACAGACGCAGAGATTTTACTTAAGCTTAATAAACACAATTTTGGACAAAGATCAAGCTTGGGAAAATTCAGCCCCAAAAGTTAATTTACAATGTTTTCATCTACTCTTACTTGCCAAGAGAGGGCTAAAAAAAGGGGAACCATTTGACAGTTTGAAGTATACCAAGAGAAACTTCAGTTACCAAATGAAGTATCACTGGGCGGCTTCAAGCACTAATCAGGAGGAGACTCAACTTACTGAGTATAATTTCTGGGTAGCTTTTTAAGGGGGTATAGTAGACCCTTGCAATTTGCAATTCTCTGTATTTGCAAGGTCTTGCCTATCCTAGCCTGGAAGGGAGGCAGCTGCCGGGAGCCGCAGTGAGTTCGGGAGCTGTGGGGAGCTCACTGCTGGGCTGGGAACTGTGGTCCCCAGTATTTGCAGATTTTGCCATTCACAGTGGTGCCAGGAACGCATCCACTGCAAATAAGGGATGCAAAATCCCAATTAATCTGCTAACTGATTAAATGTTAAGTTAACCTAACATTTGACCGGTTAACCAACTAAGCGCGATCCTGGGAGGAGGACCACTCCAGCCTGGTAGCCAGCCCCCAGCCGGATCCTGGTGGGGCTGGAGCAGCTCTCTTCCCTCAGGCTGCTCCTAGGCAACCGGTTACCCATTCACATCCCTACCATGCATGGCAATGGTTTCCTGTATTACTAATAAAACAAAGCTTTTCCACAACGAAGGCCTGATGTGTGGCAACAATGGAGAAGATTTAATATAATATACTGAGAAATCTACCAATCTTATAAAATTTAGTTCTAAATTAAAAAATGGCCAAAAGGTGTTCAATATATTCAGTATCAGAAGCTATTTTGGCTGCCACAGTTTCCAGCAGCAGAGACTTAGAGAGCAACAAGTTACCTTTTTGCTAATGCCATCTTGAATGACTGTTGTGCGGTAGAGTCTGAGGAGCCCTTCTTGGGAAAGCTTGTGTACCAGTCGAATGATGGACTTCTTGCAGCATTTGGTGGAAACACCTTCTTGCTTCTCCTGATCCATGATCATTTTCTGAAGCCTAGGATGCAAAACCTAGAGTGAATCTATGGTCAAAATGAATTCTGTTTTTCACCTTACACCAAAGCTGCTGCAGGCTGCTCACTCCAAATTTGAAAGCTACATTCGTTACTGCCTGAAAGAACATTTGGTCACCAAAATTTTCTGGCAAGACACATTGTGACGTGTTTAGAAACAGTGGCTAAGATACGACAGCTGCAGTGTGGTATATACCTATTTACAAGTAGGCAGTTGCTCTCTTAGAAAATGAGCGTGAAAGAACAGTGCATTCCAACACAGGCCAAGACGCAGTAAAAGAGAACTAATAAGGCAGCAACCAATACTACCTTTTACGCGCTCACGAGGAGATGCACGGCATTGGTGGGTAAACACACATGGCCAAGAAACACTTCTGGACTCAAGTGCATGGCGTGTTACCGCACCCTTGCGTGGAATACACACGGGTATCATCATTTGAACAAATGTATATTGCGTTTAGACCTTTTATTGTTTCATATGTTTATTGTGTCAGACTTCTAAAATAAACGTGTTCTGCTCTTGTTACTTGTAGCTGCTGGCATATACAGTTAATAGCCCTCAGAGAAAGTGACATGCAAGGGCTGGTCTTTAGTCAGATCTGCCAGGATAAACACTGTGAAGAATAAAGGGGCTGCAAACTGATATCTCTGGTCAGTAAGGAGATGGACTAGTCACTAGAGGCTCTGAGGGGGTCAAAAGGTGCAGTTACCCTGAAACTGTGAATAACTGCATTCTTACAGTCCAGAAGATGATGCCACCAGAAAACCATGATCCGTCACCATGTTAGGAAGTTCATAGACCTTTCAAAGCAGTGATTGTCCTATCACAATGTTTCAGGCTCCCAATAAACAAGTAATCAGCTTTCAGACCCTGTCTTACGTGAACAAGCTTTCGATTAAGCGGAGGTTTCGGACTGCTTCTACGATGAGATTTCGGCGCTTTAGTAGCCGGTATGTTTCATGAGATCTCTCCACTGCAGTGGTTCTGGACCGCTTTTCCTTCTTTTGCTCAGAGTTCTTCTAGAGAAGAGCATGAAGAGAGGAGATTCAGTCTGTGCAAATTCAAGGAGTTTCTGTCGGTCCCAAAATCACCATAGTATTTGAGTCTCTCTCAGCTTTAAATGTGCTCTCTTCTAAGCACTCTGGTGAGGCAGGGCAGTACTATTTATTCCATCCTGTAGATGAGAACTGAGGCACAATGTGACCAGTGGTGGAGCAAAAAACTAAACCCAGCTTTCCCCATTTTTGAAGCTTGTGTCCTATATAGCTGGTCTGTCTTCTACCACGCCATAATGCCCAAATCATGCATCATCATGAGGTTTTGAACCCTGAACCTTCAGCACCACAGCACAGATATCTACCACTCAAACTACAGGATGACTTTAGGTCCAGCACATGCTAGCTCTTCCTACAAGCCTCCCTCAGTTTTAACCCAAAGACATGTGGCTATGCTTGTTTCTGAGTGTTTTAGGCAAGGAGTGATCAATGTGCACAGCTACTGAAGGAGGAAGCCCTCTCTGTGTGCAAGCAAGGAGTGGCACTTCCATGCTCCCAGAGCTGAAAGACTGCCAATGGAGAAGCTTCTATGAGTGCAGTTCCATCCTCTCATTCCATTGCCTCACTAGGCTGCTGCTAAGTTTAAACTGAACAGGCTGAATGTGTTCATGAAGATGGGGAAGCAAAGGGACAAAATAACCAATGTGAAACAAAGGGATTGTAGCTGGAGGTCGAGCTATGACAAATCACATCACCTGCCCAGTGTTGCAGAGATTTTTGTACATCAAGCAACTGTACAACAACAGCAAGTACCAAGCCGCAGTAACTTACCTTAGGGTCTTCAAGTCTAACCTCCTCAATGACAGCCATATCCCCATCTTCATTTAAGGAATGGGAGGCTAGAGAGAGATACGATTCCTGCTTTAGAGTGTCCAAACTAGAATCCTCCTCTGCAAAGCCATCAGGGAGCTCATCAGGATCTTCAAGCAGGCAGGGAGAAGGCAGCTTCTTCATGGAGGTCTTTGTGGTTTGGGACTTGCAACCTAATTTAAGACCACAGAGAAGTCCAGTTAGGCCGGCCACTTCAATGTCCAGTTCCTACACATTTCCCCATGGCCAAGCCATTCACCAGATGACAGGGACCTAGCCCAGGCTTGCAGACAGGCTCACTTGAAGAGTATAGCAGGAAATACTTTAAGCATCTTCAGTCCAATAAGGCTACTGTAGGAAACAGGGAGGCTCACAAGAGTAAATAGCTAAGCTCGGTATTCAAAATTAAAATGTTATTTAAAGGAATTTTGGACACTGATAGCCTCCAAGTGACGTGTCCCCACGCCTTGACTGGAAGTAGAAAACTCTCTAGGTAGATTTCTACCTGATAGCAGGGGACAGGATTAGCTTGGTCAGCAGCTGCTGCCTGAAGAGGAAGGGAGGAGAAGAGTTTGTCTCCTGCTTCAAAGACTGTCTTGCCTGAGAGAAACCTCCCCTGAGCACATAAAGATCAGGAGTCACATCAAGCACCCCTGCAGCCACTCTGTAAATCTATAGCAGGTCAGGCAACCCCTTCCCATAGCTTATGGGAGATGGACTGAAGTGCCCTACCCCTCCACCAGTTTCCCAAGAGTCTAGCAGCCTTAGGGCAAGGAAGGTGTTCAAACACCTAAGCAGAAGGGGGAGAGAGTGGGAAGAGGAACAAATATGTCACCTTTGCCCCTCAACAATATAGTTAGTTTTGGGGAGAGAACCACCACAAAGAGGGTGCAGGCTATGCTGCAGAAGGTTTAAAAAAAATGAAGCTTGATGTTCTCTTTATTTTCTTCAAGGAAAACCTACATGAGCAAGCCAGACTCCCCAGAGAACCATTCCCTACCTTTAGCTGGTGTTGAATGATTAGGGCCATCTCTGAAGCTCAATTTCAGCAGCGAATCTGAGTTGGCCTTCACTCCCTTTTCCCGTTTCTTACTGTATTTTGTCTCTTCCTCATTATCTGACTCTGAGAGGAAAGTATCGTCTTCTACAGGAGACAGTTCTTCCTCAGGCAGGGAGTCTTCATGCACTAGAGCCAAGCTGACTGTTGCTAACTGTTCACTTCGGGCCTTCTCCCTCTCAAACTGACGGCTCAAATCACTCTCTTCTGCAAAAACGTGCGAAATATACTTTGTCGTTCGCTGCCGACCTTCATCTTCCATAAATCCCTAAGAGGACTGAAAGTCATTATTTTGGCAACTTCTTCCATTTCCCCCTCCATTATCCTTGTCCTTTGACCACCAACATTCTGAACTCCTCCTCCTCACATCACCTCCTGAAGCTTTAATCTCTACTCTTAAACAAATAGGCCAACCGGGCTCATACTTCATGGAAAAGTAGTAAAACATTCAGTTTAGATAAAAATTCTATATCCTGCATAGACAACAATCATGTACCACAAGACATTTTCTCTTATTCTATGCTATAGACATCTGAACAAAAACAAGGTATTTGTTTTTCAATCAGTTTGATGCAGACTCTTATAGAATTATAATTTTCTGAGATGTCTCTGGAACATGGGACTTGTAAGGGTAGATCTCTCCTGGGGGACCTTCTACTCCATTATCTGATCTGACAGCAGTGAGAACCAGATGTTTCAGGTGCAACAAAGCCCAGAACACTTAAGGAATTTCTTCTTACCTCTGCCCCCACCACAATCAATGAAAGGTTGGTTTATGTCCTGAAGCATTTTTATATCTCTTTTATAGTCTTATAGAAAGAAACTGCAGATGTTTTTTAAATCTTACCAAATCTCCTGGACACAATTACATGCAATCTTACTAAAGCTGCTATACTGAAGGGTCAGAGGGTAGCAAATATACCTATGCTTAAAAAAGGCTCTAGGGATGATCCAGGCAATTATTCTCCAGTAAGCCTTATATGATATGGTAAACTGATCAAAATGATACTTAAAACTAGAACAAGAAAAAAACTGGAACATCAAGGTATAACAGAGTTTAACCAGCATAGCTTCCTCAAAGGAATATAAAGTACTGCTAATCTTGTAGAATTCTTTGTTCACTTTAGTGACACATTCAGATAAAGGAGAACCAGTGAACAATTTATTTAAATTTCAAAAGGCCTTTTGACACGATCCCTCAGCAGAAGCTAGTAAATTTTTATCTACATCAGAGTGTTTACTGTGCACTGATTGTGTACACACTGTCAACTGTTTTCTGATCTAATACATGTTAGTGTGTCTACATGGGACTATGTTCCATTATGGGTATCACATGATGCTTTGCTTCACTTCTAGGTTCTACAGATCCTGGGACTTTTCTCCCTGTGTATTCAGGGGGAAGGGATTTGGATTCTGGGACCGGGGTCAGACTCATTTCCCGTTATTTCTTTCCCAGGCTATGTCTAGACTACGGGGTTTTTCCGGGATTAAACTCTGTCGTGTCCAGGGAACGCATCTGCTCTTCTGCTTTTTTTTGGAGAAAAGCAAACGTGCTCTTACAGAAGCCCTGTCTTCCTCCTCCCACGAGGAAGAAGGGCTCTTCCGAAAGAGGGTTTTTTCCAAAATTTGGCCCAGTGTAGATGGGCCAAACTTCAGAAAAGCCTCTTCCAAAAAAACTATCGGAAAAAGGTGTGCAAATTGAGGAGTGCATTTTGCGTACCTTTTTCCGATAAAGCCCCGTAGTGTAGACATAGCCCCACTCTCCCATCTGGGTGAACCAGTACTATTTGCAAACAGTTGGCATTTTTGGTCTCCTACCATGTATGGGTGAAATTCAGAATTGGGGCAGGGGAGTGGAAAGAGGGGCATGGCTTGGAAATCCTTGTTTGCAGCTTGCAGGTAGGCTTAGGCCTAGATAGCTGAAGGTATTTAGTCATGGCTGCACTAAGCATTGCAGACTCAGGAGCCTAAATCTCATTTTCAAAAGGAATTTAAGATGTTTAGGAATTTAAATCCCAACTGTTAATGGAATTTAGGCTCTAACCTGCCTAAATCCATTTCAGAAATGAGATTTAGGCTTCAAATTAGTCATGCATTGCAATGCTGAGCACAACACCCAGATTCCATAGAAAACTGCACGTTAGTCCATGGGCTAGTTGATATTGAATTAATTTTTCAAACACTGTCTTTGCCATTCATTATTTTGCATATGCTCTCCCTTATCTGTCTCCTTTCTACACTGAAGCGTCAATCTTTATAATTTCTCCAGGCCTCTTCTTTCACCACCCTCCTTTAAATCCCGTCTCTTCTCTTTTGTGAAACAAAATGGCCAGTAAGTTATCATTTATTTCCACAATTATGCAGTTGCAACACTGTATTTAATCTCATTTTGATCCACAAGACATTACCTTGACAACTTTATATCTCTCTAGAAGACGACAGAGCATCCGTGCTTCTAGCTTTCCCACATTCATAGCCGATCGAATTTCTGCCTGAGAAATACCTTTGGTTCCTCTACTTTCAACTGTTTTAGGGAGGAGAAAAACAACTTTGAAACTTAAGTTTACAGGAAATCCCCTCATCCTGAAAATCTGTCTGAGGCTATCAGATCCGTCCTGACAATTGCTGTCAGCTTGAACATCATTATCTGAAAAGCTAAGATTTTCAAGCATACACTAGAATGTCCACTTGAACACTTGCTACTATAAATCATTTTCACTAATTAACGCGTAGTACTAGGTATTGTTGCATAAAGGAATATGAACATCTAAAAAGATGCAGATGATATTGTATTTGTGAAATATGTACTAATTTAAAGACACCATAATAGACATGCACAAGAGGCAGAATTAAGTCTCCCTGTGCAAATCTGACAATATTGGCTTGAGTGCTTAGCTGTGATAAGAACAGTTACTTATCTTATAGTAGCTGTAACTATGATTCTCCAAGATCTTCTGGGCATGTGGATCCCACTTGCGGTGTGGTAGCACCCCTTGCATAGGAGTTCAGGAGCTTTAAAAGCAGTGTCCATTAAGGGTTGTGCATGCACCCCGTCTCACGCCCCTTCTCCCAAAGATATAAAGGACAGTGTTACTGTGCTCACTCCTTCAGTTTCTTCTCACCACCCCAAGTTTAAGAATCTCCAAGCTCCAGGGATGTGCTGTGGGTCATGGGATCCACATTCAAAGAACATCTTTAAAAAAACACTATTTCTACAAGACAAGTAATCATTCTTTTTTGTTCGAGCCCCTGCACATGTGGCTCCCAACTATGATGATTAAACAGACAATTCAGAGATTGAGGGAGCACATCTGAACAGAGAGTCTAGGACTGCTCTTCCCATTTGTGCATCTGCTCTGAAGCAGATACTAAGGAATAATGGCTGGGAAAAAGTATACTATGAAGACCAAGCTGCTTCTCTGAAAATTTCAGCAATTGGTATCCTACTGAAGCACATTGCTGAGGCCACATAGGATACAGTGGAATGAAATTTTAATATACTCTTTGATCCATTCAGATAATATTTGGAGATTGATTTGCCCTTTTAAGCGCTGTCATCTTTATACTATATATTTTAGAAATGTGTGTCTGTCCGTGAGTCCGTTTGTTCAAGAACTCCTCCTACATGGGAAGAGCTAGGACAACAAATATGGTATGCAGCTTCCTCTTCTCATAACTTAAATTCGATTGTTTCTCATAAAATGAAAAGGGAGGGGTCTGGCAGGAGGGAGTTATACTGCAGAATGACCACAGGGGGCAGCAAGGGGCCAGAGATGGGGACCAGGATAGCAATAACTCCATTGGGACAGCAGAGGGCTAGGGTAGAGAAAGGGACAGCTATCTATTATATATTTCAGAGAGTTTGTCTGTGTGTCTGTCTGTTCCCCAGCTGGGACATATGCACCCCTCCCCCGGCTGTAACTGCAGAGACCGTGAACAGGGGCTTCTCACCCGGCCCCAAGCTGCTGCAGTGAGAGAGGGCTGGGGTTGTCCTCTCCCCACTGGGGCAGCCTGCCTACTGAACCCCTCATCCCCAACCCAACCCCAGAACAATGATTTAAATGAAGAAAAACAAAAATTATTTCAGTTAAGGACCTGAGCAATGCCGGGTAAATCTAGTAAGCAATAAAAATAGAGTTCAGGAAATGCCGTAGATGTGTTACATTAAGGTAGCAGAAGAACATGAGAATGCCCATCTAGCCCTGTATTCTGTCTTCAGAGAGAATTAAAATGCCATACAGAACCAATTTTTGGCAGACAGAGGTTTAGGACCACCCAAAGCAGAGCTTGTAACCTTGACTGTCTTGTCTCTTAGCCACTGATAAATCCATCCCTCATGAACTTATCTAATTTCTTTGTGAACCCACTTATATTTCTTGGCCTTCCTGTCCTTTAATATAAATCACTAACGATTAGCTTGCTGAGTCTACAGTCAAGTAACCATAGCTTTGATTTTAATTATATGGATACTGTGCTTTGCAAGCCCATGCCAACTGGTCTAGAACAGATGTGAACCATTATTTTAAGCAACTGCCTTTGATAGTCTAAGCTTGTCCACTTTGAGACCAAACATTCAAATAGCAGGCACTTAGAAGTGCCTTACAGACAGATATATCCTTAAACAAATACTGGAATTGTGATACTACACAATTGGTGACCACCACTAAGCCTCCAACCTTATCTATGGCAATTGCTCTTAAGATTGTATTGGTATGATCAATACAGGCCAAAACCACTAGTTTTGTCTACACTTGATTGATGAACTGTTGATTGTATACGAATATGGTCCTGGATGAATTAATACATCATTGACTGGTTAAGAGTAACCAAGTGTACTGGTCTGAAAAGGAGTGTCCAAGATAAAAGCTGACCTGAAAAGAACCTGTCATCAAAATAGTAAATCAATGCTTCCTGAACTCAAGAAGAAGGGTTTATCATTCTATTACATTCCATTTATCATGGTCTATAACACTTACCAAACTGAAATTCAGTTTATTAGTTTGCAGTTGTAAAATCTGATTGGCACATCAGCAAATTATAAAACTGACTTCGCACTTATGCTTACACGAGGTTAAATGCAGGGGAACAAAGACATCTAAAAATGACATTGTGGGTGAGGCAGTAAGGAAGATACTAGGGTGGAACTAAAAACGAAGGGAGAGGTATGGATTAAAGAGCAGCAAAGGAGGGACTGTTCTCCCAACCTGCTCTTTACCATAAAGCAGGGCTACTCAACACGTGGCCTGTGGGCTGCATGCGGCCCACAGCCTTTTTGTTTGCGACCCACAACGCAGTTTGGGTTTACACAAGGATCAACACATGGCCTGCAAGTGGGATCCTTTGAACATGGCCTCCACTTGGAACATGCTCCATAATGGAGAGTCAGTGTAATGGTCTTCTGTTGATATGCATTTTAGTAGTTCAATTCCTGGACTGTCATTGCTCATTAAAAGTGCTGTCATATGGGTGGAAATCGGGTAAACATTGCATTTTATTAATATCAGCAGAACTGACTTAAATGGGGCCTGTGTGTTGTGTAGTCTTGCCTTCATCTTTGTATTCATGCCCGTCAGTGTGAAAAGAAGCTATTTGCATATATTTGCACGTACATGCAACCACACTTAAGTTGAGGCCCTCAGCCTGTGCTGTGAATATCACTGTGGCCCCCAGGGCTTCCAAAGTTGAGTAGCCCTGCCATAAAGTGTTTGGTTTTACTATGAAAGGGGAAAGGAAGAGGGCAGTTCATTTTTTCCCCCATTAACCTCCCTTACTGCTCACACCACTCCTCTGTGACCCCATCCCCACCCACTTCTCCACTTTGAAAATATAAACAGCCTACTGAAAAAGGAAGAAGGTGATGGCAATTGGAGGCAGCTTGCTATTTTCAGCCTCACCAGTTACTATGGGCACCAGCCACCAGTGTTATGATGGATACAGAAGTCCTGACATAATTGTCTCCACTACAAGTTCAAATCCTATCTAGGCTTGCCCTGGAACTGGAGAACTAATGTAAGTGATAACATGGAGGCAAAGACATATATACTAGGAAAATGGGTGATATTGAAAACCATTAGCTAACATTTAAAAAAAAAATAGTATGGGCTGAACCTCCTTTAAATAATGTTATCTGCTAAGTAATATTTTTAAACAACCTATTTTCTAAGTGTAGAAAGGGCCCAAGAGAACAAAAGTTGAGCTGTCAGAGGGAAAGCAGTTTTAGTAAGCATTTAAAATCTTGGATCATTTTTCTTAAATATTTAACTCCAATGACACGCTGACATTTTGAATAAAAGAAGCTTTGTTAATCAATCACCCACACTCCTTTCAACTGAGGTATTAAGAGGTCATAAACAAGCCTGAGACATCTCATTTTTATATCCTGGTAATCTCTAGAAGCAATCAATATGGGACAGGGGAAATTCTAAGGTGCCAGGCAGTGTCATAAACGGTAAATAACAATCCCCCACTCTGAATAGATGAGACAGAGGCTGGGAGAAAGGAAGTATTTTTGCCATTTCACATATGTGCACAAGAATCTAATGTACTAGGTAATGACAATTTCAAAATTAAGACAGTAAGAAAACAGTTCATTTTCATGCAATGAACTGAATACCACACACAGAATCTGATTACATTACCTACTTAGCTCATAAGCCTGTGTCAGCATATCCCTCTCATAAATAATATCTACAGGCTGGACAGCTTTGGTGATCAGCTCTTCCTCATCGTCATCATGATAATCATCCATTTTCTTTCGAAATTCCCTAACTAGTTTGAGGCATCGGACCATAACATCAGTCCCTGCGAACAGAGAGTATTACTGATTAGCAAAATAACTGAACAAAACATATAGGTGGAAAGGAGAGGTCCATATGAAAAATAAGTTAACTGGTTTCTCTTAGCATTGACAAACAGAATGGCATTCTCGAAAGGAGGAAATGTGAAGCTGCTCATTTCCTGTTAAGAGATTCCTACTTGCAACAGCTTTTCTCTGAAGTGAAGTATCTTAATGAATTAGAATAGATAAAAGACGGGTCATCTGCACATGGGGCTGATGAAAGTTATCACAGCCTCAACATTTTAAACCAGGGAGATGAGGGAAAGGGCCCCTGCTCCTCTGCCGAGCTAACTCAGGATATCCCTAGGGTTCAAACAGTGAAGTACTTAAGGGGGGGGATGTGAAAATGGTCCTACAGGAGGGCATAATATGAAATTAGGGAACCTTTAACTATGTATAGGAAGGCTAAATGGTGATCCTATGAGATACCTCTCTTCAGAAAACCAATTAGCCTGCAATCTCTTCAAAACAAAGACGTTGTCCTTTTGATCCCATAATCACCTAGCATACATTTGGGTGTCCTAAAGAAAACATTATTACCATTAAATTACTATCTATCAAAACATAATACCACCCGTGAAAATTTGCAGACCTTCTCCTTTCTGAAAACAAACTCAGAGAACCTGGTTACAACATAATTATCTCTTGACCTGTTGTAATATGGTTACAATGTATAACGTGGCTGAGACTTTGCAGTGTTGGAAGTAGGACTAAACCAACAGATTTATTCCAGGTTTTCTGTGAAGACTCAGGAAAATAATGTTGGATTAGTCTCAGCTATCAGAAATATCTTTTGATAATATTTTCGGACAAGAAACTCTTAAAGTTTACTTTTTGCCGCCATGAACACTATACCCCATATTTATCAGAGTAATACTATTATAATACAAATATGGCATAATTATGATGCAATTTGTACAAGATGGGTCATGTAAAGTGTAATTGAGAAAGTTATGATTTGCTGAACATGATTAACCAAAATCATCATTTGTATCTAAAATTCTGAATATTGACAATGTATCTATTTCAAATGTAGTTACACCTGAGTGACGCCCACTTGGCAAAATGTTTCCAGTCTGGATAGCTGGTTGGGAAGATCCCATCGAAGATAGCAACACATCTGCCAACCAGTGAGCTTTCCTGAGAAAACCCCAGAAAGCCTGTAAGTAATGGCTGCTATCGTTTTCTAAGGGCATGTGACCAGACCACATGACTTTGGACTCCATTTTAGGTGCCTATATTTTTCCACAAATTGCTCTGGGAAACAAGTTTGAAACAAAGGATTCCCACCATATGGGAAAGCTTATTGAATCCTCAATCAGGGTGAGAAGGTGCTGATTCATAACCAGTTTTTCTAGTATTTTAGGCTTAGTTTGCAGTTTTGGTTGATCTACTAGGTAATATGCTTTGATCTGTTTGCTATCACTTACAATCAATTTAAAAAAAAATTTTTTTTAAAGTTAAAAAAACTTGTTTTATGTTTTAATCTTAAACCACTGAAGAGCCTGGAGAAAAATCTTAGTGTGGTTACTTCAATTGTTCATATTCCTCTCCAGCTGGAGGGAGAGGTGGACATATTAAGGAGCTTACACTGCCTGTGTACTGTAAGACGGTATAATTTTGGACTGATACTCCAGGGGGCGAGGGGGGATGGTGCATGCCTGGGGTGCTGGAAAATTGGCTGGTGTCTTTTGTTTGCACTCAGGTAACCCAGTTTGGATGAGCGGCACCACTTGCTGTTGTGTTAGGTGACAACAGGGCCTGAGTGAGGCTGGCTGCATCCACAACCCAGTTGTGCGTCTTACAGGGGCACAGCTGTTCCCACAGTCTCCAACCTGCATCCCAGAGGTGACAACTCATCACATTGTGCATCTAGGGAAAAGTCAGATTTATTAACACAAATGGAGGCTAAAAATATTTGGAAAAATATGCTCTGTGAAAATGGAAAATTGATAGAAAATTATTTCCTTGGTGTAAGGCTGATGCACACAAGGATGACATTAGTACATTATCTAATCATATCATAATCCTATTAATGCCTGGTTTATTATTTAATGTTCAGCGTATCCCTGGAATGGATGATGATTTCAGGTGAGTTGCATTGTGTACTAATAAATTTATAACTTGATGTATACTGGAGATGCAAAAGGAGCTTTACCTTTAAACACTGCAATTTAAAATTTTGGTTAGTTTATACACTTGATGACATCAGCACATACGTGTGATGTGGCTACAATTACCTTTCTTTGTCTTATAGGGCCCACCGTCAGGATTCATGTCCTGTAATGGGGTAGTTAATACTTTGGCCAGGCCAGCATTCATCATATATTGATACAGACGTTTGAATGTTCTTTCACACAGACCCTACAGCAGTAATAGTGAAGAGAAGTGAAAAAGACAACATTATTTTAAGGAACATTCTCTACAAATCAGGACACTAACAGCAACTAAATCCTTGACTTTTATTGAGAGATATCAAGAAGCATCTCAGGGACAGAAAGCTGTTTCTGACTCAGCTACTATGAGCTACTCAACTATGGCTTTTGATCCCACTCCTTTACCTGGTTTTTAGTACACAGTCGTCTTTCCCTGTCTACAATTTCTCACTTATCAGCCTGGAAAAAAGCTTTCCCACTATCTCACCTGCCTCTAATTACCATCCCTTAGCCTCCTTTCTTCCATTGTGTTCAATTATTCAAATATCCTAGACCTCAACTAAATCATTCACTCTATTCAATCCTGCTTCTTACCTCTCCATTCAGAAATGCCAAGATCAAAAATAATAATATATTACAAATGGAAAAAAGGGAAAGTTGATATTAATGAATGTAACTTAGCAATTGTAGAAAACAGATCAGGGAAGCAAAGGGACACAAGGAGAACTTTATGGCCAGTGGAGTTAAAGATAATAAGGAGGAGGTTTTTTAAAGTAGATCAGGAACAAAAAGAATCCTAACAATGGCACTGATCCATCACTAAATGGAAATGGTAGAATTAATAATAATGCTAAAAGTGCAGAAGTGTTCAATAAATATGTATGTCATGTATTTGGGAAAAAATAGATGATACGATCTTATAAGTTGACAATGCTCTTTCTAGTCCATTAGTATCTTAGAAGGATGTTAAATAAAAGCTACTAAAGTTACCCATTTTAATATCAGGTCAAGATAACTTGCATCTAAAGTTTTAGAAGAGCTGGCTGTGAAGCAAGCTGGACCATGAATGCTTATTTTCAAGATGCTCAGCTACCAGCCAGAGGCAGTACAGGAAAGAGCAGAGGAACCCTACAGTCCACATAAAACACCCTGGCCCACAGTGACAGGGAAAGTGATCTGCATTCCCCTGGCTCCCAAAAGAAGAGAAAAGAAGAGGGATCACAAAGCCTCTTCCCCTTCAGGTGCTCCCCTCCTTCAAGAGTGGAGAAAAAGGAAGCCTCAAACTTCTACTTATAGCAGGCACTTTAGGAGGCTGCTCACTGCGGTTATGCGCCTCCAGCAGCTCCCAATTGGGTGGGAGAAGCAGGAACTTAACCTTCCAACCCTAGTCTGCCTCTCCAGGATCCCCATCTCAGCCCCAGTGTCACTACACTCCTCCAATCAGTTCTCAGTCTTCCAGTTGTCTCCAGCCCCTCCTCTCACACTTTTACTCTCAGTTTCTCTTCCTACTTGCCACCCTCGAAGTCCCAGTCTCCCCCAGGTTCCTTGGGCCTGTCTGGCTCTTGTCCTGTCTGTACTTAATTCAGAAAGCTCACTCCATGTTGCCTGGGCCCAGAAAAAGGAGCACCAAACACACAGGCTTGGCTCCACCTTAGCTCAATCTGCACCAACAAAGAGTGGCAATGGCAAAGAAAGTCCTGTTTTGCCTCTTCAGCTTGGGCTAGTGTATGCTCACTGCAGACGGAGCCTTTGGAGAATGCAGCTGTGATGCTCCAACATGTTTCTACTATGTATATGTGGACTGAGTGTTTTCAAAGACCTAAAAACCTGGCCAAATTTGGACATATTTTCACCACAACAGGAAAAAGCACCTCCCTGACACAAAGGCTATCTGCTTCTAAATTGCAAGTCCCTGTTCCAGATGGGACAGGCACAACAGATCCTCAGAGAAAAAGGTTATTTTAAAAAATAAAAACCATTTCTCCTATGCCTCATTCTGGGAAATGCCTAAACCATTTTGTTTGAAACTTTCTAAAGTTTATTTTGAGTTAGACATCTGACATTGAAAAATTCAGCCTAACAATTTAAAGTCTGGCACTCAGAAGCAATAGAAAACAGGTCTGCATAATCGAAAGTATTACTAAGATTGTCCGACATTTCCCATTACACAAACCACCTCTGCTTGTAACGCTGAATTTTTTGATTAATTAATAACAGATTGAGATCTTGAAAGCAAATGATAATCTCACCAGTTCTTCCCTCAGGTTCCCCAAAGTGTCCATTTTGTTTGGTCGAGTGGTCAGCACACTTGAGAGCTTCTCCATAAGGATATCATATTTACTTCTCCTAAAACGAAAGTTATTCAACATGTCAGTTTCATGAGTGATGATTTTTACATCCAGCAATATCACAGAAGACACCCATTACCATCACAGAAGTAGACTCAGAAATGGAAAGCCAAGGTTTTTGCAACATTTGAGGGAAAAATCAAGTTGTTGGTGTTTGGTAGATGCAATTCACTATTTGATTAGTCTTTATATTTGGACTCAAAACTCAACATTTGAGTTGAGTGCCTTTGATTTCTGATGTGCATTAAGTTGGTATCCACACCAGTTGTGCACTTCAGACACGAGGGTGCTGAATATGTTTCTGTTCGTTTTTCCCATGGGCTGTTGAACTTCTCCAAAACATCTTTAAAGACTGACAAACCCCATATAGGTTTCAGCAGAGCTTTTGAGCCACATTAGTACTTCACATACATAGTGATTTGTGCACAGTACTTAGATGATTTCCCCATATTATCTCTAGCCATCATATCCCCCACCACATATATCTTGATTTATGTTATCCATCCCTGGTTTGCGTCCTGGAAACTTCAGTATGCAAAAAGCTTTATGAAGTTCATGTGGGGCTGATGGTTCCTATTAACAGGCTTTAGTTACAGGGCCACCTACTTTTAGTCTAACAATATTCAAAGGTTGGATATTTGTCAGACATAAAACTATATGTGAGAGAAACATTGCTTGTCATAGGAAAGTCATATTTCATAATTTGCTTTTATCCACTTAGTATTCCCACACTGTGGTCATATATAGAGCAGAATTTTTAGAAAAATCATGAAGTTCATTTCATTTACACAGAGTGCTGGTATGGGGAATGTCCCCTCCACCCAAGTGGGCCAAACAGCAGGTGCAAATATCCAATACCAGGAAGATAGTCACATGAGTACTTGAACCAAAGTTATTGTGAAGCTGGGCCTGCTGTTTTACTGTGACTAACTATGAAACACAGGAAGAGAGTCAGAAGTAAAAATTGACTAGAAGTCACTGTATAAACTATCCAACAACACAGATACAAACATAATGAATAAGAAAAATCAGGTCTCTGTAGGACAAGACCAAACAACAGGATAACAAGCAAGTCATAGCTGGAGTAGGGGCGCAACTCCTTTATAAAAGTTCTTTCTCTGAATGCTTAGGGGCTGTGAATACAGCAACCAAGAGGCACTACTTCCAGAAAGTTCTGATGATCCTGTGGCACAAGCAGCATGTCCTAATGATAAGAAAGCACATATCAAACCCTGAAGAACTACTTTACAACTGCTTGATACATACCTGTCAACATGAAAACGGTTCAAAAGCAGAAGAATTGAATGTTGCTGAGTTCCACTCGGTAATCTTATGACATGGGACTGCATTGAAATGAGACCATTTCTGTCTAATACTCTTCTGTGATAATGAATTTTACCAGCATCCACCCTAGAGAAGACAAGACATGCACAGAACCTCCCATGATGACTGGTAAATAAATATAACAAATTAGATTCATATAAGCACCTGTTGTTTCAATGCCCTTTACAAATTTACATTAAGATATAAATTGCTTGTGCAACATTAATTCAGCCCCCCCTTGTGCATATGTATTATGATAGTCTTAAAACAGAATCACATACTGTTTTTTTCCATAGGAATTCATTCAGTGCACAGGAAATGAATCAGGGTAGTGTACTGAATGAAGCTTCTGTCTATAGGATTCAACCTCATCGGTTACAGAAGACAGATGCTAAGTAAATGAGGGGAAAAAAGTGATGTCTTTTGGTTAAGGCAGCTGAACACCACATTGAAAAATTGGAGTTTATCTCCGCTTCTGCCACGTGACACTTGACAGTCACTCAAACCAAACTTCCCAGTTGGCCACTAACTGTGTTTTTCATTTTCAAGGCACTTAACTTGAAACACGTAGGGTCTGATTTGCAGCTGTCCTGGGCATTCATTGCTGCAGCTGAACTCAATGGAAGCTGTGCATTGAGCTCATGAAATTAAGTACTCTAACCGAGCTACAAAAACATTAAGTACTCTAAAAAATCAGGCCCCAAGTTGGACACCCAAAATACACAATTTTGACCTTCATCTCTCTGTGCCTCTGTTCCCTGTCTGTAAAATGTAGGGAATCCTATCACCGTTTCTTTACAACACCCGGGTGAGACAAATTCATTAATGTTTGTGAAGCACTCCTGTTATGATTGGAGCTGCAGAGAAACACCCATGGTGAAATTAACAGTCCTGTATTCAAGGCAGGGTGTAGATGGTGTATACTAAATATGACCTGGGGTACTCATACTGAATGACAAGGATAAGAAATATTGAATAGCTACTCAACCTTAATTCTGGCATTTCCTAACTTCTGTGTGCTTGACTTTGCAACCTTAACATTCTTTGTGTATTTTTAAAAAATGTAATTTCTTATTTTTTTTAAAAAAAGCAAATAGAAAGAAAAGAAATCCCATCATGTAGAACCATACTGGCCCTACATCCCAGCAGGGCTGGAATCTTTAGGTCCACAGCACAGACTTCTGCCACTGGAGCTAATGCAGTAACTGGGAACAGCAATAGGCGATCATCCTCTGCAAGCCATGAGAGACAGGTACCCAGAGGGTTTCCTCTGCTGTCCAACCAATAGCTATAAACACTGAGACTCAGGAAACCTGAGTTTAACTCCAGGTGTTTTAGTACTTACCAGACTACTCTGTACCTGTCCCTCCTCTGCTCCTAACCCAACCCCAGCCTGATCCTACCTTAGCCTGTCTGGAAAGCACAGGAGAGTCTCCTCCTCCCCCTGCTACTGTCCAGGAAACATGGAGAACATGTGAGCATAGAACACCATCTCCCTGTTCTCAGTTCCAATACAAACCACCACAGTGGCTTCTGGCAGATGTTATCCTGAAACTTTGATCCTTCATGCAAAACGTAGAGTCTCTAACACCATTTTCTGAAACAGATGAACATTTCCCCCTGCTTTTTTTTTTTTTAAATTCAGCCCGGGGCCAAGATCAAAATGTAAAGATTTTCAGCTTTAGCATTTAGATTCTTGAAAAATAGGTAGGCAACAAAGAACAGGGTCTTATTATGAAAAGCATAGTTCCATGTGTAATTACTATACTCTATAAAAATATTTACACTTTCCAGGTAGTAGAAGAAGCAGGTGGAACCTTTCTCTGGACAATGTTGGGCTATAAAAAACATATTTCTACTTAACTTAGGCTTGCATTAAAAAAATTATATTTCCAGTGCTTACAGTTGCAAAGAAAATCTTATGAGCATGAAGGAAATGTTTTTACACCTTTCTAGTCTGCAGTTTCAGTGTCTGAGCTTCATAAGCAGCAGGCATAGTGTGAAATTAACATGAATAGTCGCAGTAAAACAATGCAAATCTGATATGGTTCTTACTGTATTCAATTTCATGCTGCTTCTTGGCAAAACTAACAAAAACAGCAGAAGCAGACAGTAAAGCTATTAATAAGGATAAGAGGAAGGGATAGGAGACTTAAAAATGGAACCTTGAAATAACAAAGAATGTTCTTGGTTGGGTGAAGCTTCAAGTTTTCCTATGTAGTTGCCAGAAACTAGTAGACAAGGAAGATGGTCCCAACTAGAGCTCAGATACAGAAATACAGAAACTCGGCAGAAACCCCCACACCACCCTCTTCGTAGCAACTAGGGTGAGTAAAGGGGGGAGAAGTAGTAGCTGGGCTTACTAAGTTGCACACCTGGACTTTGAAGCACTTCATGTTTTGTATCTAGCTATTAGGATCAGTCCTCCATACGAAAGTAGTCCCTATACATAAGCAGGCTAAGATAGAAAATTAAAATACCATCTCCAGCTGAAACTGCAAGAGGCACTTAAGCAAAGCCTAAGTAGTTAACTGTGTGTCTTGACCAAATTACTACTTTGTTAATAACTATTTGTGACAAAGTACCAGGAGATTTAGTTACTACAAGCAGTAAGCTGGCATCACCAGCAGCACAGGCCCTGCAGAAACAAAGTGCCTCTAGCATTGGGAGGAGATATTCCCGATGAATGAAGCCTTCTCTGCAAATCTTTGATTTACTTCAGACAAATCAACGAACTCTCTACTTACTTGAAAGCCCCACTGTGAAGGTCTCTCTGAAGTTCCCCTTGCCATCTTGAACGACCTAAACGCTCCAAAATGCAGTAGGAGAAGTCTGGAAGTTTTAAGTCTGGATCTCCTTCCCAGCCAATTAGGGTCCTATAGCGCAGATCCTGTGAAGCAACGATGACTAGTTTCTCCCCCCACCTAATGTGGAAAAAAACAGTAAGAAATGAGAAGTTAGTTTCCCAGAGCTCCTAACATTAACCATTTCCTCACCTGCTTCCTTTATTGATAGGATCGCTTTGATTTTTGTCTAAGGCTCAGTTGAACATCTAGGACCTTCTCTCCCCCTCCATGATTTCACATAGCAGTCATAAACATTATAAATGGTTAGCTGTGATGCCAGAAAAATACTTCACTAGCACCAAATTCGAAATTTAGAAAGTTATCAGTTGAACTGCCTGCCTGGTTCCTGTCCAAACCTTTCCCACCTTCCAGATACAGAACGGAGGCACGATCCTGTTCTCAGCCACTATCTCCCCATAGGCTGAAGACAATCACTACAATTCCACAGTAGGCTTGATATTAGATAAGTCAACTGACATCAGCTTGTTACTCATTCTAGCCCTGTAAAGCCATAGAACTGCTTCTACAACATATGGTTTTAAATGCTGAATTGAGGGATAGAAAGGATCAAGTTATTTTCATGAAGTTAGTAAGCTGCTTGGACCTGGTCTACTACCTACTAAGAATATTAATAATCTTTTTTTTTTGTAACCACTGAAGATTAAACATATATACTAACACATCCCTAATACCTACAGCACTCAGGAGTTCCAAAAAAATTCACATTGTAGTTGCCGCTAGGCTGACAAAGAAGAATTCTACCTTTCGTCATTGTAAGTGTCTACTGTATAGCACTAGAGCAGTATAGCTGCACTGGTGTAGCACAGACGTGGCCCTCGTGAGCAGCATTAAAAGTAGTAAGCTTTCAGGTGGAACTGATGACAGAGCTCTAGTTATAACAGGAGCTTACAAAACAATTAGCTGCTAGATAAGAATTATATAGCCCACAGGTTCCCTAAGTGTTGCTAATGCAGTACATCAATAGAGAAATGTAAGTTCCAGACCAACTTGCTTAATCATGTTCTTAAGATTGAATGGCAGTACCATTGCCAAATACATGTGTATTTTACTACAACAAATTGTCACAGGGAAACCTAGATTTCTTCACTGCACTGCCAGGGATGTGCAGTACGATGGCAGCACTGAGACCTCTGAGCTAACTGGTGGCACATAGAGCATGTTCACTACAAACATTTACAAAAAGAAAAAATTTGTTGGTTTGAAAAGCTATGTATCGGGTTGCCAGGTTAAAGTCCTCAATTGCTAAAATGAAGAGAAGCTAAGCTAACGCTAGGCCAGAAAAAAGATCAGTTTTCGGAGGCTCATTGCAGATAGACTATTCAGAAGTTTAACTAGCAGGCTTCTAATGATTTCTCTTGTTTATGTTCAAGATTTGGCCAGAGTTCCAGGAGTACAACAAAAGATGCCTTTTGGTCCCCCTGCCAAATTTCAGATTCTTACTCCAAACCAAAGGTGTTAGAGTGCTTTAAGCATTTTTTTCTGACCACTTTTGAAATATGTATTTTCCCTAAACTTCCTCAAACTTTTACCTGAATTTTTTAAAGAAAGTGACCCAAGACGGACACCAAGGTGGGTGAGATTTATTAGACCAACTTCTTTTGGTGAAAGAGAAAAGCTTTTGAGCTAACAAAAGGTGGTCCAATAAAATATATTATCTTACCCACCTTGTCACTAATAACTGGGATTAACACAATACAACTAGTGCACCAAATGGCCCATATAGTTCGTAAATTTCAGCCCAAATAGTTACAGTTTGGCAATAGTATAATTAACTGTAAGTGGAATTCTATGGGAAAGGTTAAGTTAAAAGATACAAATATCTATGATTGTTTGAGGACTGTAGCTATCAAAGAGGGAAAGGAATTATTTAGGGTGAAAAAGGAGGAAGTAGACAGCAGAGTTTACAATAATTGGAATGCAAGATCAATAAATGCATTTGGATTTGATTAAGAAAGCTTAGTCACTCATATACACTTTTAACAAATGTGGTGAAGGAGAGAGAACCTGAAATCCCATGCCTCTGAAAATCTCAGTGCACATTTTGGAGGGTGCACGAGCATTTGGCCTATGGCAGCAACAGAAAAGTATATTGAAAACAATGGTTTTCATATAAATCATTGGAGAAAAGTACCTAATGCAGCAAAAAATAATGACAAATTAGACTACAGAGCCAGGCTCAACTCTTTAAAAAAAGCTGTTTCCAAATAACAAAGCATTATAACGTAAAATGAAACACCAACAAATACTGACATCTTACTCACTTTTCATAGGCTTCAGTGTATGTATAACAAGGCTGCAAATCCTTGGTCCTAATTTGATCAGTATAATTTAGTCTCTCCTTAAAATATTGGCATGAACCCTGTATGCCATCCTTGTTATCCAAAATCATATGGACAGGATAAATATCATCTAGAGGGACAGGGTCTCTTTTAGTCTCCAGTATTCCTGTTTCAAGATCTATTTCTTCATACCTGAAATAAAAATACAAAGAGAGCCAATATTTAAAACTAGACGATTTACCTGGCATTGCTTGGGTGCTTAACTCAATTAATTTTTGTTTTCTTTATTTAAATCATTGCTCTGGAGTGGGGCTGAGGAATTTAGTATGCAGGCTGCCCCAGGGAGAAAGGACTATTCCAGCCCTCTCTCACTGCAGCAGCTGGGGGCCAGGTGAAAAGTACCTCACCATAGCGGCTCCTGGGCACAGCCAGGGGAGAAGTGCACGCCCCCAGCCAAACCCTTTTACCTGCCTGGTGATCCTGTCTCTTTTCTGTATGGTTTTATGAGAAGTAATCCAGGCATGATCAAACATTTATCTTGCTTTAATTTATAAGAGGAAGCTGTATACTGAAATTGGTGGTCCTAGCTCTTACCATTTAGGAGGTGTTCTTGAATAAATGGATAGACAGGCAGACTCGCTCAAATATATAGTAGGGATGTTAAAATGCATTTATTTAGATTAATGTGTAACCTCTGAAAATTTTAGATACAGAGGTAGCAGCATGGGGGGGCGGGGGAAACAGGCAGCTACATGGGAGCCGGTACGCGCAGGAAGCCAGCTTAGAAGCCAGTTCTTCATGCTTACCAGCTCCCGCCTGCCCCACTGATACAGAGGCAGCAACACAGGAGAGAAGGCGGATCCAAGGCACCAATACATGCAGAGAGCCAGTTTAAAAGCTAGCTCCCCCCTGCCCCATCCACGCTGCTGCCTTTGATACAGCACGGGGGGGGGAGGGGTGTTATCCTCATGCACTAGTTCCTGCAGGAGAAATGGGTGAGCTGTGTGTAACCGCAAAGGTTAACCAATGAGCTCAAGCAGGGACTGCTCCCACCGGCTGGCTGGAGCAGTCCCTGTCCATGGTGGGCCTGGCCTGGGTGGCATGCGATAGGCAGTGGCTACTCCCTCCAGCCAGCTGGAGCAGCCCTTGTCCACAGTCCCCTCACTTGCCTTCCTTTAACCAGTTAACCAATTAAACGGGATTTTAATGGATTATAGTGGCAACCAGACTCTTCCTTCCAGAGGTGAATACACAAGACTTGCCTGTGAACTGAGAACTAATAGCTTGCTGGTCAATAATGGTGCAATGTAGCAATAATATTATATATGAAGTTATGAACATGAGCTAAAATCATGACTGACGCATGTTTATCAGACAAGTCTGGGGTGGGTAAATTTGATTCTCAAAGACAAAGGGCAAGATGATGCCTCCGGCCAGGTGCCTTCAAAGCTGTTGAGCAACAATATATCAAGGGGCCATTCTTTGGAAAGCAAGGGGGCCAAAAAGAAACAGATCTGAATCTTAGAAAACAAAAGCATGGAACCTCTACCACCACCAGATTCTTTGTCTCTGACCTTAGAGCAGGGGTAACCCCTCAGGAAACAGTTAACAGATAAGCATCAGCTTATCAGTTTCTGCTAACTCCCACTCCTGGGAAGCCAGCTGTCACCCAGCAACACAGGCTAGGGATGTTAAATATCAGTTAATTGAATAGTCGATTAACCTCATGAATTCTTATTGGTTACTCGACTATTCTATAGTGCCCAGGGGTGGGGCCAGCAGCCAGTGCACTCCGGTCCCACTCTCGAGGAGCCCCCTGCCACTCCATGCGGCTGCCTCTGTATCAGAGGCAGCAGCACGGGGTGCCAAGGGGGAGCTGGTCCACGAGGGGAGCCAGCTTAAAAACCAGCTCCCCTCGTGGACTGGCTGCCTGTTGCCCCTATGCTGCTGTCCAGGGGGGAGGGACTGAGTTCCCAGACTCAATGCAAGCCTGGCTCCTAGTACACTTTAAATGCAGAGCTGCAGTTGGGGTAGATCCCGGACTCAGCATGAGCCAGGACTGAGCCGGGCTGCTAAAAAATGTACTGGCAGAGGAGGAGGGAAATGCGTGTAGTTTATAGCATTAACCAATAAGCTCTTGCTTATCTGTTAATCAACTACGTTATTACATCTCTGCTGCAGGCTCTGCGGTATTAAGTTATACTGGAGGGCCTGCTACACGGCCAGCTCCCCAGAAGCAGGGCCAGCAGTCGGGAGCTGCCCCCCTTGCTGGAGTTTGGGAACAGATCCTGGTCTGAAGCTTAATCAGCAACATTACTGAGCATGTTTGTTTAGTACTACGAAGCATTTTCTCTGTGGTTCTCTTGTAACCATTTCTGACTTTGACATACCTTTATACTAATTTAAACGCAACTCCTTGCATTTAAATAAACTAGTTTATTTCTTTAATTAAAACTAATCCAGTGTGGTGAACTGTCTGGGTAACCTCATTTAAGGTACCAAATGTTGCATATTGATCCCCTTAGAGCAGGAAGAGACTCAAAATATTTGGTTTGTACAGGAGAGAGCTGGATAACAATAACAGAGGACTATAACAGAGTTTAAAGAGAAGCTAGATAATTTCATGGAGGTTAGGTCCATAAAAGGCTATTAGCCAGGGGATAGAAATGGTGTCCCTGGCCTCTGTTTGTCAGAGGCTGGAGAAGGATGGCAGGAGACAAATCGCTTGATCATTGTCTTCGGTCCACCCTCTCTGGGGCACCTGGTGCTGGCCACTGTCAGCAGACGGGCTACTGGGCTAGATGGACCTTTGGTCTGACCCAGTACGGCCATTCTTATGTTCTTATGGATAGTGCAGCGCACACATTTTGGGGTCAAAACCCAGGCATGGAAGTGGGTTGGGATCCCCATGCAAATGGTAATCAACATCAGTGAAAACCAGAATGTGACTGATGTGTGGCGAGCACATTGCAACCATACACAGAAATTCAAGGTGTTACCTGCATACTGGAAAAATGTACTTAGCCCAGGTGGGAAGTAAAGTAGCAAAGCATTGCAGGCCACCCAGGTTTGCAGGGCAGGAGTGACACAGCCTCTCACCGGTCTGGACCAGTGGTCCCTCTCTTTTTTTCCCCCTCATCCGTGCGCGGAATAAGTTTTGTTATGCGCACCGAGGCATGTGCACCACCAGGAGAAACACACGCCGGGCGACGCTTGACTCTGCTGGGTGGCCGCCCAAGCGCCCCGCTGACAGGGACCAGGGCTCTGGACTGCACCTCAGAACGCCATGACCCCCGGCCCCCCACATCCCTGGCCCCGCGCCGCCCCTCACCGGTCGTGCAGGCGGAGCGGGGGCCGCTCCCGCGGCAGCAGGTAGAAGCTGAGGTCGGGCTGGGCGCTCAGGGCCGCCCACAGGAGCTGCTGCGTGGCGGGCTCCAGGGGCAGCGGGAAGGGCGGGACGCGGCTGCTCAGCCGGTACCACAACGTGCCCAGCGTGATGCCATCCAGACCCTCCAGGGCCACCTCGTCCAGCAGCGCCCACAACGCCTCCATCCCGCCTCCGCCCACTGCGCCTGCGCCGCCACCCGCCCTCCGTCCTGTCGAGGAGAGCCACTGCGCCTGCGCGCCCGCACCGTGCGTCACAGAGCCTAGTCGCTCCGGAAGTGAGGTAGACTACGCGCGACGGTAACCAAGGGAACCAGTAAACAAGGGGGTCTCGAGGTCGGTGTTGCCGCTGGCGGGAAAAAGACACGGCGCGGCGCGGCGGGGAGGCTCCGGGGTGAGGGAGAGGAGGGTGGGGATTGAAGGCAAGTGACTGGCCTGGGGGAGCGGGGAGGCCTGGGGCAGGGCCGGGGGCCCTTGGGCGGGCCCTGGTGCGTGTGCGAGGAGGCGCTCCGGCCGCAGAGTAGCAGTTTGTTCCGGGCCCGGCCCGCCCTTGCCCGGGAACAGCGGTCGGAGTTAGCCTAAAACCCAGGCTGAGGAGCCGGGGCTTCGCCTCAGACCCAAACAGCAGCTTTCAGGGGGCCCTGACAAGCCTGTCTGGTGACAGGGCAAAGGTCCAGTATCTGAACAGCTCCGTGCGCTTATACCGCTAGGGAACGGGGCGTGGCGCTTAGCCGAGCCCCTTCCCTTACGGGCTCGGGCATTGCTCTTCGTTTTTACATTCTTGACTTCCTAGCCTATGTTGTGGTTAAACTGTTGAACTGAATTATATAGCCAGGAAAAATATAGGGGGAAAACGAGTACAGTGGTTTGGGAGGAGGCAATATGAATTCTAGTGTTCGTTTGTTTTTATTTTCAATAAATTGTGTGAATTGTATTAAAATTAATAGAAACTTTAGCTCTGTACCTTGGCTATCGTTTCCATGCATGCCTTTTAGAGGTTACATAACTGGATTTTTTCCTCTTCCTGTTTTTCTTTAAGATTAGAAATTCAGGTGGCGCCTAAGAGCATGTCTACACTATAATATTAAATTGACCTAGGTTAAGTTAATTTATGGCCACCACTGACTTCCACACACACTAGCCTCCTTCAATTAGTGGTGCTTGTCCTCACCAGGAGCCCTCCAGTGACTAAAAAGGAGCAACGTGGGGTGCTGAGAGACAGGGGTTTTAGCTCTGTGTAGCTCTGTGCTGGGCTTCTCACCTTCCTGTTCCCTGCTGACAGTGGAGGGGAGGCTTCCTGTAATTTATCAGCTCCAGTGGGGAGATCAGCATCCAGCCTCTCGTTGGCTGTCATGCTCCCAGCAGGACACTAAAAAGAGCCCAAAGGGACAGCTGGATTCTGAGCTGGGTGCCTTGATGCAGCCAGATTCCCTGCTGGGAGTTGCAAACTGGTACCATGGAGGATAGCAGGGCTGTCAGCAGAGAGCCGGGATGCCAGGCGACCAAGGGATCCCAGTGGGGTGTCCCGGCAGCAGCCTAAGCCAGAATCAATTGAACTTGACTGGAGACTGGACAGCAGCCCAGCTGGGGAACCAGGTTTTCTTGTCAATTTCATGGCTTTGAGCCATGAAATTGACAAGACAGTCAAGAGTCCTTGTAAGTAACACAGTGTTAGAATTAACATTGTACTGTATCTCCCTATCTACAGTGAGTGACATAAGCCATACCCCTTTCATGGAGCTGGAGTTATGATGGTTGGTGTAGTAGGGCATATACATCAGTGGGAACCAGGCTGTAGTGTGTACACTGACATAGTTGTCTTATGTCAATCTGTGTAGTGTCAACCAGGACTAAGGTGTCTTTTCTGGAAGGCTGAGTGTTTAACTAATGAACTGGTAGGTTCATATTCAGAGATACCATGCAGGCTAATAAAGTCAAGAATACATTGTTTATTTTTGAAAGGAAACTACATAAAATCCTTATTGCAGTGTGTAAATTAAGCTTCTCTGTGTGCAAGAGAGTACTCTACATAGCCAAGTGGTTTAGATGCTTGTAGGGGCCGAAGAGAGTAAACTTTTTACTTCATTGACGTGTATTGGAGATGCATCCGGAGTATCATCTTAGACTGTAACTACTGAAAAACTTAAAAAACAACTAATAGTCTAGTAGCACCTTAAAGACTAACAAAACATGGAGATGGTATCATGGGCTTTTGTGGGCATAATCCATGATACCATCTACATGTTTTGTTAGTCTTTAAGGTGCTACTAGACTATTCGTTGTTTTTTAAGTTTTTGTAGTTACAGACTAACTCGGCTACCCCTCTGAAGCTTTTGTAACTATTGAGAAAGACTTGGTAACATGAAATATGTTTTTGTAATTTGTACTCAAATGTCAGCCTGAACTCTAGCTTCTGAGATACTGTATCCTTCATATTGCACATCTCTTCAGGCCTGCTTGGAGAGAAACACATTGTATTGCATCATTTTAAAGGGAAATACTGGTTCCTTCTAACAACCAATTCTTAGAGAAATGGGTAGCATGTAAGATGACGTTTATCTTAAGGTAATGAAGTGGAAGCTGGTTTAAGTGTCCCAGTTTATTTTCTAAGGAATAGAAGAAGAGAAACAAAGTGGTGTTGTAGGTAGGAGGGTTGCTACTGCTTCCATTACCCTTCCAAGTTGTGATTCTACAACCATTTTTTGTTTTCGCTTTTATTTGGGAAAAATGAAGCAAAACTTTTAATTCTGAACAGTAATAATTAGCTGCTATACCACAAATGGTTGCTGAAATGTTAGCATTTATAAACTTTTCTCTATTGATTTGTTTTCTTCTTCTTCTGCTACTGTATGTTCCCTAGTTGAAGAATACTTTGTATACACTCTTTATTCTTCCCCATTCCAAAGTAATTGTTTTTACTGTTTAAAAATAAAACAAATACTTTAAGTAAAAGAGATAGTAAAGTAACTCAGTATCAGAGGGATAGCCGTGTTAGTCTGAATCTGCATAAACAATGAGAAGCATAAGCTTTCGTGGGCAAAGACCCACTTCGTCAGATGCCCACGAAGAAAGCTTATACTCCAATAAATCTGTTAGTCTATAAGGTGCCACTGAACTTCTCATTGTTAAAGTAACTCAGTAGGAATACCTTAATAAGAATATGACAGAGTAGGGGTGTGTCTAGACTAAAGGGTTTTTTCGAAAAAAGTGGCCTTTCTTCGAAAAAACTTCCCCTGTGTCTAGACTGCTGCCACATTCTTTAGAAAGTAAATTGAAAGAACGTAGCAGTTTTTTCGACCGTGGAAAAACTCGTTTTATGAGGAATAACGCCTTTTTTTGAAAGTGCTTGTTCGAAAAAAGGCACTATGTAATGCAAACTGTCCTTTTTCGAAAGAGAGCATCCAGACTGCCTGGGTGCTATCTTTCAAAAAAGTGACTTGCTTTTTTGAAAGTACTGGTTGTAGTCTAGACGCTCTTTTTTCGAAAGAGGCTTGCAGTCTAGATGTAGCCTCTGGTATGAATTAGATGGCCACTGATGCGCTGGCTCCTCATATGCATGAGGTCAGCAGCTTGTAAAAATATGTTTGTGTATTTTCAGTAGAGAATGGAAAGACTCAGATTGACTTCAGTGGGAGTTGAATCAGCCCTGATTAGTCGCCACGTAATATGGCTCCATTAGAAACTATATAATACAAATCAGACTACAAATCCTGGTACTGTTTTGTCAGTTGAGATATATACTACTGTTTTTCATGTTTTAGGATTGTGAAAATATTTCTGGTGCATCCTTTTTCATTTACTATAAATTCAGTGTTTTCAGTTCAATGTTTTGGGAAAACTTCTATGTTAAAGCAGTAATAAAAGAATGCATTCTTGCAATATATGCCAATAATGTGAGTTATTTTAAGTCAATACATTGTACAATAACAAGTATGAATTATTTAATTTGTACTTTGCAAGGTGAGAAATCTCACAGTAGGCAGAGGAAGAAAAGACATATTAGTTAACAGCTTGTATATATTGCCTTTTATTATTCCCCTTTTCCTGAAAGTTGTTTACTTGTTGGTCATTAGATTGTGCATGTCTTGGAGTCGGGATGTTTCTTCTTAAGGGTTTGGAAGACATTTAGCACATTGTGGACGATACCCCAAATAAATAATTATTTAAGCTATGTCTACACTAAAGCTTATGTCAGCATAATTTGTGTCACGTAGGAGGCAATCATTCTGCTGAGCAATGTAGTTTTACAGCAACATAAGTGTTGGTCTGGACCAGTGGCTTCTGCTGACATAGCTACTGCTGCCTGCAGGGGCTGGAATAGTTAAACTGATGGGAAATATATAGTGGTCTAACCTGATGAGAGAGAGAGAGATAAGAGATTTTACAGCTGTACAGCCATGCTCCTAGTCTGTCTCTTCAGGAGGCAGTACAGCATTGTTTTCTTTGTTTCCTCTATTGAGGGTTTCAGTGTTCTCGAACATTAAAATATAGCCCTCTTCTTTACTCTTGAGGCCAGGAGATTAATCTCTAATCTTTGTATCCTGAACTCTTTCCTCACTTCACCATTCCAATTATTTTGTTTCAGGGTTACACTAAGGACATGGTGACTGACTTTGATGAGAAGCATGATGAGTATTTAATACTACTTCAACAAAGAAACCGGTAAGATGCAAGGTCACCAGCACTTTTCATATTATGGAAACTGGGCAAATACTTGTATTGATTAACAGAGTATAAAAATGGACAGTGGTACAGAGGCTGGGAGGGTGAGAGGATATCAAACCCTGAGCTCTAGCCCAAGCAGGAACATCTATACTATTATTTTCACTCCTGTAATGCAAACCAGAGTCAGTTGACCCAGGCTCTAAGACTTTTAGGTTCTTTACAATGTAGACATGCAGAGTATAAACTTTATTGAAAAAATGCAATAAATAAATAACTAAACCCATGTAGATTCTGCTTGTGCAGCCATTATTTTTTGTATTTCTCTTGTTTAATACCACTAGTGATGTAAACATGGAAATATAATTGTTTCATTCTCCACCCAACTTTCTTTTTGTGACATCATGTTCTTCTTCACAGCAGCTTATTGTGTTGTCACAGACATAACCTTGACAATGAGCAGCATCTGATAAATTCTTATGGGATAAAGAACTTGTTTCCAGGCAGGCAGGCAGGCATGTGTTGGGGTCTTCAATCCCATAGTGATCTGGAATTGCAAGGGATGTGGTAGAGCTGGACATCCTCTTTACCCCAAGCTTAAACAGAATAAATGTGTTGTTTACCCTGTCACATAACGCAAGACTGAAATTGTTAAGCAGCAGCATTAAAAGAAATATCAGGAAGTGTTTGTTAATGTAGAGTTAAGCAGCAGTTGGTGTGTATTAGCTTACTTTCCTGAAGAAAGTAGAATAAGAGAGGAGATGCATTTTAGGTGCTCCTGGGATTGCAAGAGCCAAGATACTAGACAGGGTTAAGGAGCCCTGTCGTGACTTGGGCTTTGTTTAAAAAAGACTTTGGGACAAAGAGCAAGATGCTGGCTTATTCTTATAAGGCAAGAAAGGGAATAATAGACAACTTTAAAAAGAGTATGCTATGGCCTTCTCTTTTGGGCTTACAAGGAGTATTATTGGTGGAGGAGTGAGTGATGTTGTCTTGTTATGTGGTTTTCCTTTTCTTCATGGCGATTCATGTTCACCCCTTTTTCAAGACTATGATAAATTTTGTATAAAGTATGCCTTTGAGATATCAAATGAAAACTCATAATTTGCTGATTGTTATTGTCCTGGTAAAATATGTGTGGCACTGTTGCCTGTAAAGTTATAAAATTACACTGCATAAAATTACTGATAATTGTTTTAAGTTTAGAAAACCAGCCACAAAACAGTTTCTCAGGGCTTGTTTTTACTTACGCTGAGATCAACACTATGGACATCGATTTTCTAGGGTACAATTTAGCGGGTCTAGTAAGGAGCCACTAAATTGACTGCTGATGGCATCCCCATTGACCCCGTACTCCATGGGGTCACAAAAAGTAAGAGAAGTAAGAGTTTCTCCCATAGACCTCTTGCAGCGGGGACACTGCGAAAATTCAGCTTAAGGTATGTTGATTCCTGCTACGCTATTCTTGCAAGTGGAGTTGTGTATCTTAGGTCGACTTTCTCGTGTAGAGTAGACCTGGCCTCAGAGACAAAAGGTTGGCTGATGCCTCAGAAAGGTGTCAACAAGATCAAATGGACTATCTCCTAGTTAAGTGGCCATTCTTTGGCAGAAAAGAGGATGTGAGTGAGAAATTTACCTGTTGGCAAAGAAACAGTCTTCACAGACTTTCTTGATCCAGAACTCCAGCTGGAGATGATTTTCAAAGAAGCGGCAAAGTATAAGAATGGGGAACATACACCCCATTTTATTCCTCCCTTTCTCTCTACCAATGGTAGTCACAACATTTGAAGAACAAAGAAACAACTTTGGACTGAGGAAGGGATCTTATCTGAAAGGAATTCAGCCAATAAGTTTGCTGAAGCATGTGGTGAGAGAGACTTTTGCTTTGAATTTGCTTAGCTTGTTAAATTAGGTATTAGTTGTGCTTTATTTTCATTTTCTTGTAACCGGTTCTGACTTATGCCTCATTACTTGTAATCACCTAGAATCTATCTTTCTTTAGTTAATAAAATGGTTTATTGTTTTATCTAAACCAATGTGCTTGGATTGAAGTCTTTGGGAAACTCCATTTGAAATAACAGGATTTGGGCTTTTAAGTTGTTGTTAATAGAATGATGGACTTTATATAAACTTGTGTCTTCCAAGAGAGAGGGCTGAGCAGTACAAGATACACAATTCTGGTGGAAAGAACAGGACAGGGAATTTGCTATTTGCTAGAGTTGCTGTGCAGTGTAATTCAAGAGTGGCTGGCTGTAGCACTCTTGTAATATAATTGGGAATAAATTTCATGATGGAGGCTTTGGGCGAGCAAACCAGGAGTGGTCACTCTCACAGCAAAGCAGTGCAAAAGACACCCCAGGTTGGAGAACTGAGGGGATACAGCTGTCCAACAAGCCAGCTTGTACCATGGGTAATGGAACAGTGGAGCAGGGTATATGTACAGCTTGTTATTGTAGTGAAGTTTGCACTTTAAGCATTGGTATAATTTTAAGTGAGTCTCAAATGTGGTGACTAGAGGTTAAAGAGGTTACAGTTGTTTTCTGTTTGCTTATTTTGGGTGATGGAAATAGCAACAGTAAGGCATGAAATGAACATTGAAACAACTGCAAAGTTAGAGATGGCCAGATTGGAAGCAGAAGAAAAAAAGAGAGAGAATGCCAGCACCAGAAGTGTTTAATAGAAAGGAGACTGAAAGAAGCAGCTGTTGCACTGGCACTGAAGGGGAAACAAGCAGATGCTGCAAGTGAAGCTGAAGGAGCCACCCACAGAAGAATCAAGGAATTGAAACAACAAGAAGCTGAGAAGGAGAGAAAATACAATCTGGAGTGGACAGAAAACATGGGAAGATCCCGGAGTCATTAACATCTCTCTCCAGTCGAGAAATCCACAACTGTGACAAGTTATGTCCCACGTAGGAGACAGACTGCACTGAGGAGTACTTCACCAAACTTATGTGCAGTTCATAAGATTCCTGAGGATAAGAAAGTCCTCATACTGGTTGCAAAATTGTTAAAGCTTTGAATGTATTTAATGAAATGCCAATTCAGGAAACTTTGATATATTCTAAACTAGCAGAAATACCTGGCGTCGCCCAGGGAAAATATAGTAAAAGGTGTGATGAACGAACTACGCCAATGACATTAACATAGCATATTTTATTGAAAATAATTTTCTGTTATATATTACTTTAAGAAATTAACATAGCTAGTGATGTGCTTGCAAAACGCATTTACATTTAACTAATTTCTTGATAACAAAAGGTGTGGTGAGTGAACTACATAAATGATGTTAACATAACATATTTTATTGGAAATACTTTTTCTGTTATCATAGGGAAAGGGTCTTGTAGTTGCAGTTTCTGTGACACGCTTAACAGAAGAGTCCAGCAAATGCCTATGATCAGGTGCTACTAAAAGTGAATTAGTGGCCCAGTTGGGGCTCTGGGGGCCCAATTCGGGCTCTGGGGGAACCGATTTCGAGATATAACCAATCCAGTTATTTAAGTTAGGAAATCAGTAGTATCTGTGCAAAATTTGGTGTTTCTATGATCACGCACTACTAAAAGTGGGCCCAATTGGGGCTCTGGGGGAACCAGGGGAACTGATTTCGAGATATAACCAATCCAGTTATTTAAGTTAGGAAATCAGTAGTATCCGTGCAAAATTTGGTGTTTCTAGCTCTTACTGTTGCAGAGATCTTTCGGGACAAACAAACAAACAAACTTTCGGAAATATTTATAATAGTTAAGGAAACTGTTTTACAAAGGTTTCAAATCACTCCTGAAAGTGTACAGGATGACAAATTTAAAAATCTTAAAAGCAGTGCTAGCATAGTGAATATACGTTTGATAAGCTGTGTGACCTAATAAGAAAATACTTTAAGAGAAAAGGGGTTAAAAATTAGGACCAATTGCTTGATCTCATTGCTCAAGAATATTTCTTGAGTATATGCGCTGACAATGTAAAAAAATTGCCATGGGCTAAACCTGTAATAGAGATGGCTTTGCTGGCTGATGCCTTTGAGCAAGCGCAGATGTCCAACAGGCGTAACACACATACACAGGGGAGCAAACCCAGTGTAAAGGGGAATTCTGTTTCACTGCCGGGAAAAAGGAGGATGGTTCAGAGCCCAAGCACTTCCCCTTTCTCCCATAATCATTCCTTTCCTGGTTTTAGAGGGGTAGTCCAGTTAGTCTGTGACTGGAAAAACTTAAAAAACAACAAATAGTCTTGCAGCACCTTAGAGACCAACAAAACATGTAGAAGGTATCATGAGCTTTCGTGGGCACAACCCACTTCTTCATGTAAAGCTCATGATACCATCTTGCCCGAGAACCAGCTAAAAGGGCTCGCGCATCTCTGGCTCCCAGGCAACACGCTAGCAGCAGGGCGGGAGCTGCGAACCCTTTTAACTGCTTCTATTTAAAGAGCTCAGGCAAGTCCTTTAAATAGAAACAGTTAAAAAGGCTTGCAGCTTGGGCACTGCTAGCATGTTGCCCAGGAGCTAGAGCCATGTGGGCCCTTTCAACTGCTTCTATTTAAAGGGCTTGCACCTTCCCTGCGTTGCCTGGCAGCCATGGGGAAGGTGTGAGCCCTTTAAATAGAAACAGTTGAAAGGGCCCACATGGCTCTAGCTCCCGGGCAACATGCTAGGGGGCAGGCTTGGAATAGCCGCATGGGCCGGATCAAATCCCGAGGTGGGCCCAAATGTGGCCCACTGAGTGGTTTTGCCCACCCCTATCCTAAGAATGAAGGAAACTAAGCCCCATTCAGTCCATGTTAATGCAGCTGTCATTAGCACAGTTGCCCCAGAGGCACCTACAGTTTGTTTACCTGATGAGTTTTGAGGGGGCTGACCCTACAGAGCTAGATATGGAATTTGTTAAGGTTGTCAAGATCAATAACAGAGAATGCATAGGGTCGAGAGACCTCAGTGCGGGTTCCTCTGGTTAAGCAGAGTGTGATCCAAGACACTAACATGTTCTTGGACAAATGGCAGAGCTGGTGGTAGTGGGAGGATCTAGGATTTCTCTGCCTTTAGCTAAAGTGCATAGACAGCAGGAAGGTTTAGAAAGTGATTTGACTGCAGGGGTGGTGGACAATATTCCCACTGAAATGCTTGTGGGGAATGATTTTTCTCATGTGGTGAAGGCTATTTAATGTGGTAATTCACAGTAAATGGGAATATTGTGCTGTAGGGAAGGGAGTGGCAAGGTCACAGAAACTCCTGAAGGCACTGTGAAGGCCTCTGACTCTTCTGCTGTCTCCAGGTGTGGCAGGGACAGAGGCTAACTCCTGCACAACAGTGAAAAGCAGCATGCCCTCATGGCCAGTGGTGGGGGGAGAGGAGGGGAAGAGGACATGATCTCTGTGATTGAAGAAGCTGGCCCAGTTGTCAGCTGCCAGCACTTTGCAGTTGTGTAAAGGGCAGACCACACTTTAGAGAGCATAAGGAAGTGTGACCTAGAGGGAGCTCCAGGAAAGGAAGATTGGGAGAGAGTGTATTGGGGAGCAGAGCAACGGCTGAGGAGGGACACAAGTGGGGCACCAGCCACATGACTGCCCCTCATGTGACTCCTCCCACAACACCCTTCACCTAGGGGAGGGCCATACTTAGGAAGGTGCGGGGCCCAGGACAATCTTCCCTAGGCCCTGCCTCTTCCCATCCCACCCCTACTCCACCCATTACCATGAGCCTCCGCCTCCCGGCCCCCACTCCACCTCTTCCCCAAGTCCCGTATCCTGAGCAATATGGCCTGGGGGGAGTAATCATGGTTGGACCCACCCCCAACTCACCAATGGCTGCAGGAAGCAGAGCAACTTGGTCCCAGCCTGCTTGGCTCCCCCAACTCTCAGCTAACTCACCATTGGGGAGTGCAGGGGTCTGTTCCACCTCAAACCTACACTGTCAGTGAGTATAGGGATGGGGGGAGTAATCATGGTTGGACCCACCCCCAACTCACCAATGGCTGCAGGAAGCAGAGCAACTTGGTCCCAGCCTGCTTGGCTCCCCCAACTCTCAGCTAACTCACCATTGGGGAGTGCAGGGGTCTGTTCCACCTCAAACCTACACTGTCAGTGAGTATAGGGATGGGCATGACCCCTGCTGCCAGCACCAGGCCCCCCATTAAACCCTTGGGCCTCCCCAAAGCACAGGGCCCAGGGCAGTTGCTCCATACCATTCAATGGACAGGATGGCTCTGCAGGCCCCTTACCCCTCTCCCCAGTGTTTGAAGGGCACATGCATCCCTCCACCCTGCATTGCCTATGATTGGAAGGTTCCTGTGTGAGAGAACAAAAGCTCTGGGCAACCCTGTAAGTAGTTGGTTGTGTCCACCCAGCACGATGGGGAGCTAATGTTAACACATGACTGTCGATTTGCTGGTCACTTGAAGGCACAGAGTCTGTGACAGGCTGAAGTAAAAATTCTACTTGTTAGGAATACAGAATGATGTCAGGAATTATTGCAGGTCCTGTGAATTATGTCAAAAAAGGAAAAGACCTGCAGGACCTCAGAAAGCTCCCCCATGCCCCTTGCCTGTAATACAGGAGGCATGCCTAAAGGTAGCAGTGGACATGGGTTCTATGCCACATCTTATCCACAAAGGAAATAAACATATCGTTGTGGTGAAACAACTAAAAACTGTCCCTTATTGCCTAGAAACCAACAATGTGGTGGAAAGATCCAGTTGTATCCTGAAATACATGCTGGGAATGTATGCAGACAAAATGGTCCAAAATTGGGATGAATTGTTACCATTTTTGTTGTTTGCTTACAGAGAGGTACCCCAAGAATCAGCAGGATACTTCCCATTTCATCTCCTATGTGGAAGGAAAGTGAGGGGACCCCTAGATCTCATCAGAGACTCCTGGGAAGGGAACACTGAGGTGAAGGAGGAGCCAGTGACTGAATATGCACAGAGGTTCAAAAAACAGTTAAAAGACATTATGGGTATTGTTCAAACTAACCTCAAAGACACTTAAGCCAAGCAAAAAGCTTGGTATGATAAACATACTTGTACGCACTCTTTTGTAGTAGGAGACTTGGTGTTAGTGTTAAGCCCTGTGAAAAAGTACAAAATGCAAACTTCTGTGAAGGATCCTTTGAGGTGATAGAAGATGTAAATAAAGATCTATACCATGTTAAAAAGCCTCTGGGTAATTCTGTCCCACAACTAGTTCATGTAAACAGACTTAAAGCCTGTCACAGCAGGGAAGCCAGGGTAAACATCTACTCTGTAGAAAGGGAATCTGGGGCACAGCACCTAATTGATTTAAAGGTTGAATGCCAAAATAACGCAATCCTGGAAAGCATTGATAATCCCCAGGGAGTTCATACAAGTTGACTGGGCATAGGTGTTGCGAGGTGCAGGCTCCAGAAGGGGGCTCAGGGCTGGGGAATGGGTGTGGACTCTGGGAGGGAGTTTGGATGCAGAAGAAGGCTCCGTCTCAGAGCAGGGCTTGGGTGTAGGAGGGAGATCATTCATCGTTGATCTGGCTATGCAGAACTTAAGGCTCAAGCCAAGTCACTTGCCTAGGGTTGCCAGGTGTCCGGTATTCACCCGGACAGTCCGGTATTCACCCGGACAGTCCGGTATTCACCCGGACAGTCCGGTATTTTCAGCTCCTGTCCGGTAAAAAATTCGGAGAATACCGGACACCTAAAATGTCAGGTATTTTCTGAATTTTTCCCCAGCCAGTAGGCGAAAATGCCGGGCACCTGGCAACCCTACAAACACTCAGTGCCCGGCCTCTCCCCCTAGGCCCCCCTGGCTCCCAACACCCCCAGCCCCCTGACCCTAGCCCCCATGCTTACCTGGTTCCCCAAGGCTGCCAGCACAAAATGGCTGCCGGCCAAAAGACCTAGGGGAAGCAATGCTTTCCCCTGGGTCTTAGTGCTCCCCTGTTCCTATCCCTGCACTAACTCTTAAAGGGGACATGCTGTTTTTGGCTTACTTGGAGGCCTTTTTTTTTTTTGCTCAACAACTTTGGTCTCCCCCCCTTTTTCCCCCTTCAACAGAATTTTTTCCCGGTTTTTTTTGGGGGTGGGAGGGGTGTTCGGTATCTTTGTTTCAACCATCTGGCAATCCTACTTGCGTCAGGCGGCTCCAGACAGCAGCACACCGGGGCTAAAGGAGGCTCCCTGCCTGCTCCAAACAGCTCCCGAAAGTGACCTGGATGTCTGGCTCCTAGGCTGAAGGGCCAGGGGGCTCTGAGCACTACCTGTGCCCAGAGGTGCCACTCCTGCAGTTTCCATTGGCTGTGGTTCCTGGTCAGTGGGAGCTGAGGAGCAGCACTGTGGGTGGGAGCAGCATGTAGAACTTCCCTGATTGCTTCTCTGCCTAGGGCCACAGGGACATGCCAGCCACTCCCAGGAGCTGCTTGGAGCCATGGCAGGTAGGGAACCTGCCTTAGTCCCACTGCATCGCCAACTGGACTTTCAAAGACCTGGTCCATAGTGCTGACCAGAGCTGCCAGGTATTCTAGTCAAAAACCGGATGCATGGGAACCCCATTTGGAGAATCACTGTTGCCCTCACTGGGACCAACTTAGTTTGCTCCTGGTCAGGATGGTGCTGTGACTCTGAACTTTGACTGAGTCTGGAAGCACATTTCAGTCTCTTAACAGTGTTTGGGGAGGGAGCCTGGTACAGCATGCTGTGCCCAGTCCGTCTGCATTCTAAGGATGTTAAATATTGACTAACTGACTAATCAAATAGTTGATGCATTTTGCATCGACTATTTGATTAGTCGATAGGGCAATTCCACCTTTGAAGTGAAGTCAGGCTCTTCCTCATGATTCAAAGTGGCAACGCTGTGTGAAGCCTGGGATCAGCTGGGAACTCTCCAGCTGACCCAGGGCTCTATGCAGCACTGCCACTTTGAAACACCACGTGCAGCCTGACACCGGGCTCCCCACAGCATTTCAAAGCAGCAGCGCCACACGGAGCCCAGGGTCAGCGGGGGAGTCCCCAGCTGATCCCAGGCTCCACGCGGTGCTGCCACTTTGAAAAGCTGCGTGCAGCCTGGGAACACCCCAGCTGGCCCCGGGCCACACGCAGCGTGTCAAAGCAGCAGCGCCTGTGGAGCCCGGGATCTGGCCCCAGGCTTCAAGTGGCACTGCCGCTTTGACGTACCTTCTCCTTCCCCCCCCCCTTCTGTTTCTTTCTGATAGAGGCAGCGGGGAAGGGGGAGGGAGGGGAGCAACAAGTCGACTAGCATGTTGACTAGTCCTTCACAACCCTACTGCATTCTACTCCGCTGGACTTCCTCCTTTATAATATGCCTTGTTTTGTCTATTGGGTGTGTCCCAGACCCCTGTTCAGTCCACAAACTCGGCAACTAAGTATGTCAGCAGGGACCCCGCTTGTCCTTGTTACCGATTGGGCTTCTGTCCCTTGGCTAAAAGGGTGTTGGGGCCAATGCCCCTGGTCTGGGTAACCAATCCTCCCCAGCTACTGGCTGAGCTCTCACCCAGCCAGTTGTCTCTGGCAATGATGCTGTTCTCTGTATCTGCTTTTCTGATTCCATTCTTATCAGTTTTAGCTCCTCTCCACCTCACTCCAAACTCACCTCCCTCCTCCCCAGAAGGGAAGGCTTTTTAAAAGGCCCCTGTGGCTACTTGAAGTCAAATCACCTAGCCCTTAATTGATTTATAACAGACCCATTCCAGCTGCTTCCATTCTGCCCTTAAGAGCCACAGGTTAGCTGCTCCTGGCTGCCCTGAATTAACAACATTGCTCCCCCTCCCTCCCCCCATGTGTCTCTCTCTTGTGCCTGCTCCATGATAGGAAGCTCTGGCAACTGTGCTTGGGTGTGGTTGAGCTGCTTGCCTACAGATAGGAACTACTCTTCTCCTGCCCAAGCTCAGTTTGGGGTTTGTAACCCTATTATAGGCCCAGATCTTGGGTCTTCAAGCAACTTCAGTAGGGAACAAAATGATGGCAAGGTTGTAAGTGTGCACACACACTGGGGTGGGCAGGAGGAGTTCAAAAATCAGAAGACAACAGAACACATGATTGTTTCTAAAAATATCTCATTTGGGAAACAATGATTTTGGGGGCAGGGGAGGTCTGTCTCATCTCCTCTCTGAGTTTTCAGAGGTGCAATACTATGTAATATGCACTACCAGTGGAGCATTGTCAGATTAGTTTTATTGCATATGAAAATAAATGCACATGCAACGTATGTTTTACTTAACTCTCAACTTTGCTGAATCCAAACTAAGGACATTAAGAAGTGAGTAATTGACTAATCGTGTAGTCAATACAATTTGTGTCAACTGTACAATTAATCAATAAGGGGAGGTGGTAATACCCAGGAGCTACTCCCACTATGGTTCTGCAGTTTAAATGTAGTAGGAGCTGGGTGCACAGTCAGCCCAGCTCCTACTGCATTTAAATCTCAGAGCTGCAGCAGGTGTAGGTTTGGGACCCAGCATGAGCCAGGACTGAGCAGTCCCGGCTTGCTCCAGATCCTGGACTGCTGCACCTCTGCCTCCCCTGGCCCCTGCACCACAGAGACAGTGCTGGAGGGAACCAGTTTTTAAGCCAGCTCTTCCCAGCACCACCCCCGATACAGAGTCTGCAAGGGAGGAAGGGGAAAATGAATAGTCGAGTAGTGACTCAACTATTCAATAAGCCTAGGCTTATTGGGTAGTTGACTAGTCACCTTACATCCCTAATCCAAACTGATATTCACAGGGCTGCTGGAAAACCTCATAGAACTTGGGATGATTTCTCTGCTAAATGTTATCTTTCCATTATCGCTATCAGAACTACTAAAGCTTTTTATTTGTTAAAGTCACAAAAATTAGCAGCAGAAAATTTAGACCGTTTTGGTCCATTCTTGAAAACAGCTCAACCATTAAAAAAAAAAATTTCTGAGTGAAAGTTTCAGAAATAAATTGCTTTCTGAGTTGACTGCAAATATTCTAAATTTCAATTTAAAATATAAAACTTTGCAAAAATTTGTAAGGAACGACACATGATCTGTTAAAATGGAAATGCTTGGGCAGCCTTAATATAGGTGTCACAATGTCTGTAATTATAAAACACTGTAAATAGAATAGCTCCTAATGGTTATGCCTGGAAAACTTTTATGATTCAGATTATGAATATATTCTTCTACTCCACAACCCAGCAGTAATATATCATTTGCTAATTCATTTATAATTCTCTGAAAATTATATTAATGACTGCCCTTTCTATTTTAGGATATTGAGACATTTGAAAAGAAAGGACCCCATGCAAATCAAACTAGAGCATTTAGAACAAGGATTTTCTCTTTATATAAATGGAGCTAATTCAGACTCAAGAAACTATCGCAGAAAACCCAGATTTCAAGAATTATTTAGATGTGGATCACATACTGCAAGGATTAATGGTGAGTTAAAAGTGATAGTTACTCAGTATCTTACTGCATTTTAAACCTTAGCTGTATAAGCTATCAGCATGGTTACTGGGTTGTAAGGAAGGTGAGCAGTGAGGGAATAAGGATGGTGAGACGGCCAGCTGAATGTGGTGAAAACGAGGCTACTCCGTGACCCCACTTCACCAAAGTGCTAACACCTATTCTACACTGCAGATAAAGTCCTAGCAGGAAGCCTGATTATAACTCAGTGGAGCCCAGCCAGATCCAGTATTTAATGTAAATTGGATCGTAAACATGTTTGTATCTAGACTGAAGTTATATAACACAGTTGGGGCTCTAGTTTGCCAGGTGTTGAAATCAACATAGTTGTAACCAAATGTTGTGTTTCTCTCTTTTTAACCCTCTAGATTCAGTTTCCATCTATTGGGTATCATTGTGCCTTTGTCTGCTAGAACACAAAGCCCTTTACTATCAGAAATCTTTTTATGTACCAAGTTACATCTTTCTGTTTAATAAGCCATACATTGATTGAGCTTCTTAAGTGTCTTACTGTAAGGCAGGTATGCCAGTCTCAATTCATAGGCCTCAAACCTCCTACAGTCTCTCTTCTAGAGGTAGGCCATATCCTTTAGTCGGCCATTGTTCTTGTACCCTAATCATATGATTCAGCTCAAGGTATGGTGTATGGGTGTGAGAGAGAGACAGAGAGAAAGGCAGAAGTGTTCAATACATCTTTTTGTTCTGTATTTGATAAGAAGCAAGATGAGGCACTCACATCACTTGAGGAGGATGAAATATTTTGCAGTCCATTAGTAACAGGGTGACCATATATCCCTATGCTGTATATGGGTCACCCTGGTAAAATTACTTGTATTTAAGCAAATTCAATAGTAATCACAGAACTAGGCAGTACAAACATTCAAATTAACATCAAGTTGACTGAACCCCTGTTAAAAAAATCAAGGTAGTTTGGCCGGATCTGTTTTCCATAAACCCATGTTGATTGTCATTAATTATATAATCATCCTTTCATTTGTTATTAATCAAGTCCCACATCAGCCACTTCACTCTCTTATTTATGATTGATGTCAGGTGGAGGGACTTTTAAAGACCCAATTTTATCTGTAACCCTTTGCTTCCAAATGTGCATGCGATTTTATGAATCTCTAGCTTTAGTTCAATAAATCTACACTTACTTTCACTGTAAACAAAAATAATGGGGTGCGCTAAGCAAATCTGTGTTCCAAGGGGAGCTAGTAAGCAGTGGTATACTGTTCCTTCGGGACCAGGGGCTTGGTAATTCTATGAATGTCCATTTAGGCAGGGTCTGAACACTGTAGGGGATACTTGAAGGATTCCTGGGTTGGGGGAGGGATAGCTCAGTGGTTTGAGCATTGGCCTGCTAAATCCAGCATTGTGAGTTCAATCCTTGAGGAGGCCATTTAGGGATCTGGGGCAAAATCTGTCAGGGATGGTACTTGGTCCTGCTGTGAAGGCAGGGGACTGGACTCAATGACCCTGCAAGGTCCCATCCAGTTCTAGGAGATGGGCATCTCCATTCATTTAATTTAGTTATGTGCCTGTCACTAATCTAGAAAGAGAGAGTGGAGACTTGTGGAGATATTGGCTGATCTTGCCAGTAGCATCACAGCACTGATCTCATGTAGGTGCAGACAAGGTTCATTCATGCTAAGGGCAGGCGGTAGTGAGGTTCCTCACAAACCTGTGAATCCCACGTATGTAACTTTTTATGTGACGCTGGAATCAAAAACATGTCTCAGAACTTGGGAGCCCTATAAACATTCTGAAAGAACTGCAAGGAGTATGTGTGTTATTGATTGGATTGTTTTTATTCCCATTTCAGATTTTGGTACAGCAGCCCAACTAAAAGAAATAGAACTGCAAGGACGCAGCACGCAGACTGCACCAAGCAAAATCCAGCGTAAAGGATGGCGTCAGGTATGGAGTGGCAGGGAAATATGAATCTTCGCTGAACTGTTCTGAGGCAGCAATGAGTTTGTTGGGAGGCCCTCTCCTGATCCTAACTGCAGCCACTAGCCCTGCAGTGTTACATAGATACACAGGGAGACACTGTGCAGTCCCTTTAGCCTGGGCAGTAGCCAGTAAGAAATTCTTACATTACTGAATTAAAGAGAAAGAGAGCATGTAGTGGGACAGACAGTCCTTGACTTTATGATGTTTGACTTACAATGCAAGGTCCTTAAAACATTTCTGAATTGACACCCTGATTGGACTTAAGGCATTGGTTTTGACCTTCCAATGCTCGGGCCCGCAATGGAGTGAATTGTGGTTCCAAGTTACAACTTTTCAACTTACAATGCAGTTTTCAGGAACCAATTGTGGCATAAGTCAATGGACTGCCTGTAGTGGATATTGCTTCCCCATGGGATGATAGTGGTTGTCAGCCCTGAATTTGTTTACTCAAAAGGAAATAAAAGTATTTTAAAAAAAATCTCACAGGTGATCAGTTTAACCTCCCCCATGTCCTGCAGGCTGTCGGGGGGGAGGGGAAGGGAAGCAAGCTCCAGTGGCCACCTCCAGTGGCTCCCTCCCCTGCATGGCCTGCAGGCTGTCCATGGGACAGGCTCCAAGTTTAGCGTAGGGTGACTCCTTACCTGGTTTGGTGGCAGGCAAGATGACCCAGCCCTGCTGGCCACTCTCTTTGTGCTGCAGCTCCCTCAAGTAGCCACTCTCGGTATCATGTCCCTCCTTTCTGTGCTCCTCCCTTTTGCATCCCTCTGCTCTCTGTCCCCTCCCATTCCTTGTTATGGAAAATAGTCCCATTCTAGTCACTTCCTGTTCTCCAGGCACAACCAAACCCTGACCTTGGTTTAAATTAGGGTAAAAGGAAGCTGCATACCAAATTGCGGAGTCCTAGCTCTTACAGTTGAACAAATGGACTCACAGGCACACAGACGGACGGACACATTCTAAAATATATATATATAGGTGATCAAATCACCACTTAATCTTCTCCTGGGTAAATTAAGTAGATTGCACATTTTAAGTCTGTCACTATCAAGCATGATTTCCCAACCTCAATTCATACCTTGGGGCACTTTTCTGCACCTTCTCTAATTTTTTCATCATCCTCTTTGAAGTGTTCACACCAAAGCTGGACACTGTATCCAATAATGGGCTCCCTATTGACAAGTACCGATGTAATGCTACTACCCTGTTCTTACTTGATATTCCCCTTTTTACACATCCAAGGATCAGGTTAGTGCTTTTAACCAATGGCTCATAAGTAGGATGACGAATTGGAGACATTGCACCATTGCTACTTACATTGGTGCAACCTGATTGATTCAGCTCTGTAGTGTAAATGCAACCATTGCAAATACAGGTTGGACCTCCCTGCTCCAGCACCCTTGGGACCTGAGCAGTCCTGGATGAGAGAATTTGCCAGACCAGGGAAGGTCCCCTGCCACTGGCCCCCTCAGCCTGCCACCCTTCCCCGCCCCTGGCTCCTTTGGTCCTGCTGCCAGCTGGGCGACATGGCTGCCCCAGCCCCACTATCAGTACAGCAGCATGCAGCCCTGGCCCCGCTTCCACAGCACTAGCCCTGCTGCTGGCCAGCACATAGCCCCAATCAGGCTGCCAGCCTGCCCCAGCCAGGCTGCCGCAGCTTTGCCCCCACTGCCGGGCTGACACACGCAGGCTACCCTGGCCCCAGCTGGGTTGGCAGGCTGCCCCATCCCTGCTACCACCTCTGGGCTACTGAGGCCCTGGCCCCGCTACCACCAGCCTCGCCGTGCACAGGGCTCTCAGCTGCTGGCCCTCCTGCCCCGGGGCTCTTTCATTCAGGAACATCCATGGTCCTCCTGGACCATGGATGTTGCTGGACAAGAGATTCTGGGTTTAGGGAGGTGCAACCTATACTTGTAACAATAGTAGAAAAAATTTCAGATGAGAGAGTATTTTTAAGTTATCTATATCCCTTTGAACTTATGAAAGGAATATTTTTACACTTACATTGGAAAGTTTATATCTAAGATGCATAGATATTGCATTGTATGAAACATTTGATGACTACATACTTAGTATGTGAAGGACAGAAGAAAGATGTGATTTGTTTGTTTCTTTTTATAGAAACCTGTGCAGATTAAAACAGAAAGTGGCTCTAGACTCTGCATTTCACCTCCTCCTGAGTACTCTGATGATTTTGAACCTTATGAAAGCTTGAATATGGAGACAAATGACGATCATATTAATTATTCCCAGGTACAGATTGGCTCCTGCTGTGGCAATGCTCATGATTAAACGTGAGTCTAAATGAAAGTGGGCTCAATCACTGTAGTTTTGGTAGCTGAATACCAATTCTCACTATGTCAAGCAAACCCATTATACTGAATATGGGTAACTAGAGCATCTGGGGATGGTTAAAAGTTATACTAGAAAGGTCAAAAATGAAAACATCTAATGTGTGCTTTAAAAAGCTTCAGTTTAATCTAATTGCAGTCTACAACACTAAAATTATTTAATCATTATTGTATGCCTTTTGCATGGTGTCACAACAGGACAGAATTAAGGTTTCAGCCCTCAGAGTGATTGTCCACAAAGATTCTACTCTTGGTGCGTATCCTTCCCATGCACTTGAGATTGGATTGTTGTTGGGTAACAGTATTAGGTGCCCTCATGCCCCTCCACCCAGGAGCATATAAAGTGGAGTGTTCCCAACCACACCCAGTTCCTTCTTACTACCTCTGGCACTAAAAGGGAATCCTTGGCAATGTCCGCAGTCCTTGTGCTGGATGTAGGTAGCACATGATTATTCTATCTAGAGTCTTTCAGAAAGTTACCCAAGCTATTCATAGCTTTTGCTGACATTGTTCAGGGGCAACCTGTGAATGAACAAATTATCCAAGCGGGTCTCTAACTGCATACATCTCAATATCAGCTAGCAAGGAAAGATTAATAGATTTTAAGGCTAGAAGGAGCCATTGTATTCATCTATTCTGATCTTCTTTATAAATGCAGACCAGAGAGCTTCCCCAAAATAATTTCTAAAGCACATCTTTTATAATAGAGCCTGACTTGATTTAAAAATTGTCAGTGTCCGGGAATCTACCATATCCTGAATGAATTTTTCCAATTGTAAATTACTTTTAGCAGTAAAAATGGATGTACCTCTCTGCTCCAACTGTAGATTCCTCTGTTTACGTATCCCATGATTGCATTAACTCATTTGGTCACAGCATCACAGTGGAAGCCAAAGTTCAATTGATTATCCACCACCTCCCAATCTTTTTCAGAGTTACTGCTTCGCTCGTCCAGATGTATACCTCATTTCCAGTCTGAATTTATCTACCTTCAACTTTCAGTCATTAGGTCATGTTGGATCTTTCTCTGCTAGATTGAAGAGATCATTATTAAATATTAGTTCCCCATTTAGGTACTGATTCCCCATTTGTTCTCCATTTAGGTACTAAGTCACCCCTTAATTTTCCCATTATTAAACTAAATAGATTGAGCTTCTTTAGTCTATGATTATAAGGCATGTTTTCTAATCCTTTCAAATCATTCTCATGGCTCTTCTGAGAAACTTGTCCAGTTTATCAACTTTTTGGTAAAATTGGTCACATTATTCTAACAGGCTGCACAGACATTACCGGGGGGGCTTTAACACTTTGTACAAACTGCATTATATCACTGCGAGTAAGCAGTGCTTCACTACCATCCCTACTGAAGTAAAGATGGACTAGAGTAAACACATTTCATTTGATTTTGGGAAGGTGATTGTTAAACTGCATTTGTGCCTCGAGCCAATCAAAAAATGTTAACTGTAAAAAATTAGGGGGATCTTGTCTTTGTATAGGAACCAAGGCCTAAACTAGTTGTGCCCTACCACAATATCAGGGATTGCCCAGCATGTATGAGGCCAGTTCAGGTACATATTATGCAATCTTTTAGAAAAGCACTGTTGATTTTGAGAAGGGGTTTAGAAATTAAGCCTCACATGAAAACAGCCATTCAAAATATAATCAAAGATGTATTGAACCATATATCTAATGCCATTATGAACAAAGTAGACATGCACATGCAAGAGGAAGGTCCTATCCAGTGGTGATGAGAAAAAGCCATGCCATTCCGTTCATTGCAGGCCACTAAGCCATTTGGGGGGAAAAAAAGCAGTCGGAAAGTGCCTCTGAAGAGGAAGTGGAGGATCACCCATGGTAAAAGGGCTGTATTTTAAAATAAAAAATAAGTTAATCGTGGTTCTGAAGCATGTGCCAAATAGAATTTGATCCATTCCAAATAGCTTCTACTTAAGCCACTTTGAAAATAGCTTTTATGTAGTGGTACCACCTTTGCCTGCTTTAACAGTGAATGCCTCTAGAATTTTTTATTTCGGGTCTCAGGCATCATTATGTAGACCTCAGTAACAAACTGATGTACAGGTGCTACAAAGGTTATGAAAGAAGACAGGCCAGACATTTGATGAAGGTGCCATGGTAGCCCTAACAAATTACTCCATCACCACTCTTAGGTGACCATCTGATCAGTCAGAACATCAGTTGTTACCCTTACTAAGCCGTTTAGAATTGATTCTGAACTACAGCCTTGATACCCTCGGTACGCAAGTTTCTGCAGGAGGGTTTCAGAAATACACATCAGAGGCCCATGAAAGCAAAAGTTTGGATGGCATGGATAAAAGGTTTGTGCACAGGGTCAAATTAACAGCCCACAGCAAGAAGTTGGATTTGCTGAGGCCTCTACAAAGCAATTTGTTTTTTCAAGCAAAACTGCTCCTGAATGGTTCAGACTTGAAAATTAAACTTATGCATAGCAAAGATACTTTTTTGTCTCATGAGTGGGAATACCAATCATAATTGCAAAGTGCACATTCTTTTTGCATCTCTTTCTGTAAACTGGGTAAAAGTTATTCCATGGGTCTGTTTGGGCCATTTAGAGGTGCTAATGACTGCCAATGCTGAGAACCCCATGGACACGATGGGCTTGAAAGTGTCTACTATTCCAGTTGGCAATCATGTCAATAACCAAGAACATCTCTTTTGGAGACAGTTACCCAAAAAGCTTGTTATTGGTTGTAGAGATAACACCATCTTTAGTGACAATCTCACTAAAAACCCTTTCAAACGTAAACATTATGACATTAATTTTGTGGCCTTGTCTGTGGATGGCAAGTGGGTGCTGGCTAAATCTCTACAGCCCGATTTTGAGAATGAGAACTGTGTGCGGAAGTACATGCAGCCCGTGCAGGCAACTGGGAAATACATAAAAGATCATGGTGTATTTGCTGTCTTGATTGATCATGGTGTATTTGCCCACGCTGTACCCTTCCAACCGACCCAGACCAGGAATGCACTGTGATTAAAACTGGAAACCTGAGAAGAGAAACTTATTTTGCTACAGTGCTGTCCTCTACAGTCAACAAAATAGTCTATGGGGTTTTTGACAACATGCCCAAGGTTAATCACAGAAGGAATGTTCTGTTTGATTCTCTGTGGTTATAAACACTACGCAGTTTTATCAAAGGATAGTTCTTTTGTAGATGTTTGTCTTAGTGATCTGCCTTCAAGGGGTTCTGTTTCCAGAAAAACTGTGGGAGATATTATAAACACAAAACCCCACAATTAACCCAGGGAACACTGGCTAGCTCTCTACTTACCAAAACACAGTCCAGGCAAGTTCTATGACTCCTATGGATTTTCCCCAAACAGTAATTTTTTTTCCTGACTCTTTCTTAATCAGAGACAGCTGCAGGCCCCCTTCTTCCCTGCTCTAAACTATGGCTATCACTGTATATTTTATTTAAAGAAATGTCATAAGGGTTTATCTTTTGATGAGATTTTAAAATTGTATACAAATAATTTATCAGAAAATGTCCACATGGTGGTGCAGTTTGTAAATGAGAAAAAGTCAGACATGCCCCTAACATGTTTTAACATATCCAGACCTGTCTTTCTTGTTCCGTGTATAAAGATGTGCATCAATAAAGCAACCCTGCACATTTGATCTGTGAAGTGTGCAGATGGTCTGGTCTCTTAAGAGCTTTAGTCAGTTTCAAACAAAGGGAGGGCCATCACGTCAGGCAGGCTTGAGTACTACTTGAGTAATATTTTGATGGTTGTTAGATATCCACGGCAGGTTGTGGCTACAAGAAGAGTGTTTTTTCCCCATCTGCATCTGGCGAGACATGTGAGACCTTTTCTCTCTGAGGTAGACTTTGCCTTAACTATCTATGCCTTCGTCACTTCAATGATTTAGCCGTGTCTATACTAGTAATTATGTGGGCAAAACTTTTTTCGCTCAGGGGTGTGAAAAAGATACTCCTTGCTGAGCGACATAAATTTTGCCAGCATAAGCGCTTGTGGGGACTGTGCTAGGTCAGGAGGAGATGCTCTCCCACTGACATAGCTACTGATGCTTGTCGAGTTGAAGGAGAGGGAGGTCTCAGGAGGGCTCAGACTCTGGTTCCCTCCGCCCCCCACCCCCACCCCCCCCGAGGTTATGTTGTAATTTTTGTTGTCAGAAAGAGACCGTGGCACAATGAAGATTGAGAGCCCCTGCTGTAATGTGTTCTACATTGGTTATACCTTGAAACCATGCAGAATTCTTCAGTCTTCTTACGAGAAATAATGATACCTAACTCTTATAAAGTACTTTTCATCAGCAGATCTCAAAGTACTTTACAAAGGAAGTAAATATCACTAGGTCCATTTTACAGATGAGGAAACTGAGGCATGCAGAGCCCTGGAGTGACTTTTCTGAGGTCACCCAGTAAGCCGATTAGACATAGTCAGGAATAGCGCCCGGATCCAGTGCTCTTATCTAGTAAGCTATCCTGTGAAGTTGTGGGTTGAAAGCATATTAAACCAATGCTCTGTCTTCCTGGACTGGCTTCCTGTAAGTTTTTGCATGGACTCCAGAATGGTGGCTTGAACCTGTAAAGCCCTAATACTTTCAGACTTGGCTACCTGAAGGATATGTCTCTGCCTAAAATATGCCATCATTGTTGAGATCAACAGAGGTATTTAAATGAGAGGGAGCTGCTGGCAGGATATTCTCCCGGCAGGGTCCCGACTCCTCAGTTTTGGAACTTGCTTCCCCGCTTGCTCTGCCAGGGTCTGGATTTATTTGCCTTCCAAGCGTGCTGAAAAGACCATCTTATTTCCTTTCTTAAGGTTGTTGAGGATGGTGTGAGTTGAGGTGGATGTATTTTATTGGCAGTCCTTTGTGTTGTAATTTTTAGCGTATGGGATAGGGATGTAGAGTACCGTATGGACGTCTATAATACATTTTATCTGTTCATTTTTAAAAACACATGTATAATGTGACTACTGGCCCCACCTTGGTGCATATAGACTGTGGCTCTTTAGAGGAGTCAATGCCTTGCTTCAAGTAGGAACAAGAATGTCAACCATCCCTTGATTGATACACAGAAGCACCCAAGACAAAGTCTTGAGGCATCCTGCTGATAGGTGTCAGTATCAGGTGTGCAGGGTGTTTCACAGGTGTGGAAGAGTCAGTACAGGTCTGTTCTGCCACGAGAGCCAAAGTCACAGAAAGCAATAAAGGTCCTTGTTCCCCAGTGGGCCTTGACTGCACTGTCGAGCACTTTGGGTTGACTTCATGTTGGATTTATCAGAGAGTACAGTGGATGCCTGGAGCACTTTCAGGCACTCCTTCTGGGGCTTAATGCTGGCAGACCTCATGGAGTCATAGTCTTTATGCAGAAAGATAAAAAGCTCTTCATTCTTGTGCAGCACAGGCTGAATACAGTACGAGTGCTTTTTATGATTCATTGTTTAAAAATCTTTCTAAGATCATTATTTTCTGGATTTTTTTAAAGTAAAACCCTTCACTGTATATTGGAAGCATTGGGGTGCTTTTTCTTTCCACACTTGGCTGATTGTCTGCAGGGTAGATTTGATTTAATTCAGGAAGACTCGATTTAATCATGGTTTTCTATATAAAAGTGCACTCTTGTTGGTTGTCATAACTGTAATACGTATTCTTCACCATTCAGAGGTAGATGTAGGTTTCATTTTTAGAAGGTACACACAATACATTTTTAAACAGTGATTTATTTTGAAAACTTTTCAGATTAGTTTCACAGCTATATCAGAAAATGAATGATTGTTTGGTTATTTCATTTACCAAAGATAACCAAAGTAGATATTTATGAAATCACTGGGAGGTGAACTATCTCCAATTAAACAGGTTAATCGTTATTATTTGGAGGATTTTCTTGCCATTCTGTATTAGGAGGAGAACATCACCAGACAGACATTTAAACTGCTTTATTGAACTAAAAATAACAACATTATGTATTCTGGATGTTTTTCTTCAACAGTAATCATATTATATTTTAACAAAACAAGCATATTAATTTTTGAATTTAGTTAAACATTCACGTTTTTTTTTTTAAATCAAGTTTGTTTTTATTAAAATTGTTTCAAATTAAATATTTTTTAAACAAAAATTAAATTGACTATAAGAAACTTAAAATATTGGCTTCTCTTCAGTGAACCTTTTGAAACATTTTTAGAGAGAGGTAAGGGACTGACTCTATGTACACAAATTTGCAGATAGAGTTGAGTACTGTTATTTCTCACCTCTGCATATTATTTATTTATTTAAAAACATTTTTTGCTATTAACAAGCATGTTCTCTCTGGAGACACAAATCCACAGTTTAAGAATTGCAAAACTAGCATCTCTGGTGGTATCTTCTAGACTGAGCACTGAATCAGTTGTTAGAAAGATTAACCTAAATAATCTCTACAGAAGCCTCTGGAAACTCATAAGATTGGGTCCTTAATTCATGAACTATTGCAACTCATTTGCAAAATTTTCTTAAATATTGCATGAAATTAGAATTAGAATCTATAATCCCTGTTCCATGATGAGATAGTTTTAATTAAGATACATCATAATTGAACGCTATCTTTACGAAGGTTTTTTCCCCAAAAAGCATTTTATCTTAAAAATCCGATTTAAATAAAAAAATTCTGATTTTTTTAAATCAGTGATTTTTATCCACCCTGGCTGTTTGTGAGCAGGGAATGTATCTGTAAGTGGAACTTCAGTAAATTGTTCTCTGTTTTTGCTCCCAGACTCTCAAGTCTCCCAGAAGCAGTCCTGTCAGTGATTTTAAATTCACTACCCAGAACCCAGAACTGCAAGTACACAACAATGTGGAAAAGGAAAGAATACTTTTAAGTATTGATGATGTAAAGGTATGATACAGCCTTTTATAATTTGCCAAATTGTATAGATATTCTGATGATAGAACAATTTTTATCAAAAGCTTTGCAGGGTGGGTAGAACTGAAACCATGTACTTTTCAAGAAGAGGCGAGTCCCTGACTGTTTCATGGCTTTAAGCCATCTCATGTCCCCATGCATGCACCCTGCCCCCAACCAAACTCTGCCTCTCCCTTCTCCTGTGTCCCTGAACCCTAGCCCTTTGACTCCTCTGTCATACCTCCTACTGTGTTTCCTTGCAGCCCATATTCACCCATCAACTGCACTGTCTGCCCACCCCTGTGGTGCCTCCTAACCTAAACTCATCAGAGCCTAACTCAAGCCTCGTGCTGCCCAGCTTTCCTGTTTCACCAGGGATACTCATAAATTCATATTTTAAGGCCAGACCTTAGGGAACCATTAGATTTCTACTCTAACATAACACTGGCCAGAGAATTAAATCCAATTACAAACAAATATCTTGTAATGATGTCATAAAATCATAGGGCTGGAAGAGATCTCAAGAGGTCATCGAGTCCAGCCCTCTGCCCAAAGCAGGACCAGTCCCAACTCAATCATCCCAGCCAGAGCTTTGTCAAGCCAAGACTTAAAATCCTCTAGGGATGGAGATTCCACCCCTTCCCTAGGTAACCCATTCCAGTGCTTCCCCACCCTCCTAGTGAAATAATTTTTCCTAATGTCCAACCTAGACTTCCCCACTATAACTTGAGACCATTGCTCCTTGTTCTGCCATCTGTCACTATTGAGAACAGCCTTGCTCCATCCTCTTTGGAACCCCCTTCAGGAAGTTGAAGGCTTCTATCAAATCCCCTTTCACTTTTCTCTTCTGCAGACTAAATAAGCCCAAATCCCTCAGCCTCCCCTCATGTGCTTCAGCCCCCTAATCATTTTGGTTGCCCTCTGCTGGACCCTCTCCAATGCGTTCACATCCTTTCTGTAGTGGGGGGCCCAGAATTGGACACAATATTCCAGATGTGGCCTCACCAGTGCCGAATAAAGGGGAATAATTTTCTAGATGTGCTAGCAATGCTCCTCCTAATGCAACCTAATATGCCACTAGCCTCCTTGGCTGCAAGGGCACACTGTTGACTCAGATCCAGCTTCTCATCCACTGTAATCCCCAGGTCCTTTTCTGCTGAACTGCTACTTAGCCAATCGGTCCCCAGCCTGGAACAGTGCTTGGGAATCTTCCGTCCCAAGTGCAGGACTCTGCACTTGTCCTTGTTGAACCTCATCAGATTTCTTTTGGCCCAATCCTCTAATTTGTCTAGGTTACTCTGGACCCTATCCCTGCCCTCCAATGTATCTACCTCTCCCCCTAGCTTAGTGTAATCCGCAAACTTGCTGAGGGTGCAATCCATCCCCTCATCCAGATCATTAATAAAGATGTTGAACAAAACCGGTCCTAGAACCAATCCTTGAGGCACTCCACTTGAAACCATCCGCCAACCGGACATCAAGCCATTGATCACTAGCCGTTGGGCCTGACAATCTAGCCAGCTTTCTATCCACCTTACAGTCCATTTATCCAATCCGTACGTTCTTAACTTTCTGGCAAAAATATTGTGGGAGACCATATCAAAAGCTTTGGTAAAGTCAAGGTATATCACATCCACTGACTTTCCCATATCCACAGAGCCTGTATCATAATGCATTCGTAACTGGCATTTTCTGTCTTCTGACTGCTTGACTTGGCAACCTGAGTGTTCCTTTACAATTTGTAGGTTTCTGTATGTGATTTCCTAGGATTATAGAAAAGTAAGTTGAAAAAACAGGATTTCGATCATGCGGAAACCCATGTTGACTCCCACATGATTCATCAGCAGAGTAAAACCTTTACATCTGCAGCACAGGCTACTGCCATTTGAGCTAACAAAGTTACCAGGAACACTAGTAAGATGCCATCCACTGTATGGTGAAGATGTAGAAGTTCAATGTCAAATGACAACCACCTTCAAAGTGGCCCTGTAGTGTTCAAGTTCCTCAGTTTCCTTTTCCAGCACTTGCAGTTCCCTTCTTCACAGGGGATCACATACTCCACCGTACGTAAGAAGATGAGTCCTACCTCTGGCACCCTCTTGTGATAGGCTGTAACATGACTGGTGCGTCTGCCTGTGTTTCCCCTTTATTCTAGCATCTCCAGTAACTCCATGCAGGCTTTCAGAGTATAAATTGCCGTTTACAGAGTTAATTTAATACTGCAGGTCCCACAACCATAATCCAGATGTTCCTAGCACACTCAGTTTTTCATGTTCCACCGTCTGGTCAACACCAACTACAGCTCCAGTGTCTCCCGCCATGCCCTACCTCTCTGGTATGGTCCTGGCATTTCTTACCTCACCTCACTCTAGCCCCTATAGCTAGGAAGCTTCTCCGTCCTGTTTCCAGCTGCCTGGAGACATCAGTCGGCTCACCCCTTAATCATTCTCTAGTTTTCAGCTCCACAGCTCAGAGAGACAGCAGGCATCTGCCTCTGCAGCTGTCAGCCGTCAGCTCTCTCTGGGCATGGCTCTCTGGCCTGGGAAAGTTTGTAAGTGTGTGAGCTGGAATTCTTTCAACTCAAAGCTTTCGGTAATTTTACTCTAAGCAAGGTGGTGTCAGGAAATAAATCAAAGGAGGCATGGATGTCTGACCGATGGCTGGCTGGTACAAACAGGACAACACAAGAGTGCTTTCACTTAAAGCTAAACTTTCCCCACCTTCACTTACTCATTTTCACCAGGCTGACTCCGGGGGCTGCAGTGTGGGAAGGGGTGAGGGCTCTGGGATGGGACCTGAAATGAGGAGTTCAGAGTGCGGGAAGGGGCTCTGGCATGCAGTGGATTGGAATGCAAGAGGAGGTGAGGGCTCTGGCTGTGGGTGCAGGCCATGGGGTGGAGCTGGAGATGCGGGAATTGGGCGTAGGAAAGTGCTCCGGGTTGGCATCAAGGGGTTCAGAGGGCGGGAGTGAGATCAGGGCTGGAATAGGGGGTTGTTGCTGGGGAGGAGGCTGAGGGCTGCAGGTTCTGGGTGGTGCTTATCTCAAGCAGCTCCCAGAAGCATATTCCCTCTCCAGCTCCTACACAGTGGCTCAGACAGGTGGCTCTGCACAGTGCCCTGTCTGGCTGCAGTTCTCAGCCAGTGGGAGCTGCAATGCTGACACTTGGGGCAGGGGCCGCATGTAGAGCCCCCTGGTTGCCCTTATGCGTAGGAGCTGGAGGTGATACATGCTGCTGCTTCTGGGAGCTGCACGGAGTCATGGCAGATAGGCAGCCTGCCTTAGCTCCTCTGTGCTGTCGACCAGCCTTTTAATGGCCCAGTCAGTGGTGCTGACGAGCTGCCAGGGTCCCTTTTCAACTGGGCATTCCAGTCTAAAACCGAATACCTGGCAACCCTACTTCAGCCTGAATGCTCAAAGTTTGTCAAAGTAAAAAGCAGCTGAAAACTGGGTCTTATAATAAAGTGTTAATAATAATCATACAGAAATGCCTGATTTCAATACTCATGAATGTATCATCTGTTTTTAAACAGAGTCCCTGTCTTGTTCAGGTCCTAGTCATACACCACTAAAGTCAATGGGAATAAGGGAGCAGAACTGATCCCTCATTGTATAGCAGAGGCGATGCATGGGAGGGCACGTGGGGTCACATGCCCCTTCCCCCAGATATGCTGCTTGGCTTGTACTGAACATAGTCATGTGGACTGAGCATGCTCATTAGTTCTGCTGAAGCTGACTGCCCTGTTCTGCTCTCGGCAGGCACAGGTTGTCTTGATTGCATGGGTCGGATGGTGCTGATTGAATGAGGCAGCTGTTCAGCACTGCTTTTTAACCTCATTATTTGTTACATGACATCAGGATTTATTTACTGCAGACCATCCAAACCCTGCACTGAATACGGAATTACTAATTTCCTCACAGCTTTGCTGTTTTGCTGCTCACCATAGTATCTGAATCTCCCAGACATTAAGGAATTAGTATTTGCAATACCCTGTGAAGTAGGAAAGAATTATTGCCCTCATTTTACGGATGGGGAGCTGAGGCACAAAGCGATTTTGGCCAACATTTACAATACGGTGAACACATTTTGAGTGTCTCACTTATTGGACACCCAGCGTGGGACACTTGGGCTAGATCTACAAGAGCTGGCAGCTAGACACCTAACTGCCACATTTAGGTTCCACTGACATTCATAGAACCACAGTTCGGCTGCCAGTAAATCTGTTGGTGTCTAAAGTCTTTAGGCATCTTAATTTTCCCCTGGTAAAGTCCCCAAGGCAAACTATATTTCTGCCTTTAGGCCTGCACACAGCCTCCTGAGGCTCAGTACTGCCGAGCAGCTTGATACTTAAAACTCCTGCCTAAATCCCAGCAATATTCACAAGCTAGGCAGACCCCTGCCTGTCTTGCTGGACCTGGTAGATAGACTGCATAAGAACATGTGTACCAATCAGGCCCCTCACAAAAGCTAGTTGAGGAGTTGGCCCATAATTAAAGCCCCGCAAATCTCTGTGGGTATCCACATCCACAGATATGGGTGCGGAGTTCCACGGCTCATTTTGGCAGATGCAGTTGCAGATACAAATTTTGTATCTGTGCAGGGTTTTACCCATAATACTTTAGTGACTGGCACACACTTAGGTTTCAGGAGACCTGGCTTCTAACCCCTGCTCTGTTTGATTCAGAGCAGGGTCTTGAATGCAGGTCCTTTTTCCTGGCTGGGTGTGCTAAGCTATAGGGGTGTTCTGGAATAGGGTTTTCTCAGTCATTTCTGTTGAAGTTGTTCCATTTTGTATAAAATACTTAAGCATGCGGGAGGCAAGAGAGAGTGAGTGACTAGATAGCTTATTGATTAGCACACTCCCTTGTGGACCTGAATTCCAGTCTCTGATCTAATGAATATTTCAGCATTTCATATAAAGTGGAACATTTTCAACAGATGAGATTAAAAAAGACATTCCCACCCCAGAATATCATGTAGCCCAGTAGTTACAACATACACTTAGGAAACTTGGGCACAAGTCCTTGCTCTGAATTCAGCAAAATGGGGATTTAACCTGGGTCTCCTGCAACCTGGGTCAGTGCTCTAACAACTCCACTTTTTGGTATAAAGGAGGGCAGCTCCTCATTTTTTCTTGAGAAAGGGCTGTTCTGGTTTCAGTGCCTAAGTTCACAGTTGTGAATTCTGAGCAGAGGGAGGTGTTTCTTTGACCCCAGCCCAGAGATAGGCATCCAACTCTCCTTCAGGTGCAGGGGTTAGGCCCCACCCTTCTCCTTGACGTTTCCTATTGGCTAGCTTAGGAAGCTTCCTTTTTTGCACTCTGACTTCTGGGAATCCCTTTTTTCAGTGCCCAACTCTCCACATGCATTGTTTGAGGAGCCTGGGGGTCCAGTTCGGGGATGTGAGTTCCACTGGCTGTCAGGATGCTTAGCGCTGCTTTTGTATCTGCACCTTACAGCCAACAACTCCTGTGGGCTTTCGCTACAATTCTGAATCATCAGCACTTCAGAAAATCATTCCTTAGCTAGCACAAGTTGATTTCCTGGTAAATGAGGAACACACAGTTATTAGCCATCTCTAAAAATGCTGATTTTAAGTAATTTATCCCAAATCATAGAAGATGCCTTTAGCAGAGCCAGGACTAGAACCCAGTTCTCCTGGGGCTTAGTCCAGCACCTTAATAAAGAAATCACCTTTTGTCTTCTAGTCCCCTGCTTCCCTATGATGAACTTTTGGAGTGTATGAGGCTGAAACTAGAGCATTCACAGAGCAATTGGAGGTTCTAGGCAACCAAAAGACATCTGTACAGTAGAGCTTGTTCCTGATACAAATTATTTTTTTTCCTAGTGCTTGAAATTTGGCTAAATTGTAATGCTTTTTCACTGGGACAGTAAAATCCACTCTGTCCCCAGAGCTGTCTCCTTGCAAACTTTAAATTCCAGCTATATGACATGAGGATGAAAAATTGTTATATTGGTAACACTAAATTGGCAATACTATGTTGAGTAACCTTATTCTCAAATATGGTTTTTACACTTTAGACTTAAAAAAAAATTAACTTGATGCAGAGAAGAAGCATGGAAAATTTCAGTCCAAACAATTAGTTTGTCAACATGCTGTGCAAATGAAAATAGGATAATAATGGAAAGTGTTACACAATCTCAAATCTCAATTGGGCACTGCTATCTGTGCACACTGAGAAAGCTCTTCAGTGTTTCTTTTATCTGTATTTAGGAAGCATTTTTCTGCCAAAAGGGGGTTGCAAGGCTATTTTTGGGGGGTGGCGAGAGCAGCGGCTGCTGGCCAAGTGCCCAGCTTCAAACGTAGCACTAGCACCACTGGTGGCAGCAGCGCAGAAGTAAGGATGGCATAAGATGATATTGCCACTCTTAATTTTGTGTGCCTGCTGGGGGCAGCACTGCCTTCAGAGCTGGGCAGTCAATAGGGTTGCCAGGTGTCCGGTATTGACCTGGACAGTCCGGTATTTTCGCCTCCTGTCCGGTAAAAAAATTCAGAAAATACCGGACACCTGAAATGTCTGGTATTTTCTGGTTTTTTCCCCTGCCAGGAGGCGAAAATACTGGACACTTGGCAACTCTAAGACACACTCGGCACCTGGGCCCAGCCCCGCCCCGTCCCTGGCCCCTCTGCTTACCTGGGGGGGGGGGCTCGATCAAGAAAACAAGATGGCCACCAGCAAAAAGCCCTGAAGCAAGGGAAAGCAATGCCTTCCCTCAGTCTTAGTGCTCAACCTCTCCCCTCTCGCACTTAAAGGGGCCATGCTGTTTTAATGCTGCTTTATTTTATTTATTTAATTTTTTTTGCTTAATAACTTTCGGGGTCCTTTTTTTTTTTTTCTTTGCTCAACAACTTTGGTCTTCCCCCCTTCGCTCCCAGAATTTTTCCCTGGTGCCAGCTGTAGCCATATAATGCAGCAACATTAATGTAGGGGTCACTATGGCAAACAAAAAACCCTTGGCCATTGGCATATTTTATACAATCCCTGTCCCAGTGCTTATTGAGTTTTTATTCTGGAAAATCCATTGAGCTCTTTTCTTAACAGCCCTGGGTACCAGGATGGATCCCCAAAATGCCAGCCTCTTCATGGGCCACCTCAAGGAAGAATTTCTGGAATAGTCCAATATTAAACCAACTGTATGCCTGAAGTACATCAATGATATTTTTATCCGATAAATCGCCCTTTTCTCTTCATTGTCTCTGAGGCATCTGGCTCTTGCCGCTGTTGGAAGACAGGATATTGGGCTAGATGGACCAAGTATGGCCATTCTTAGGTTGTTACTCTTTGGACAAACAACCTAAACGCTCTCATAGATTGACAACAAAATGTCAACAACTACCTCCCATTCTTCAAACTCCGTATCAACACCAGCATCAACTTCCTGTACAACACGATCAGTTTGAACAGTGGAACACAACAGACAGCTAGATACAAGAAAGCCACAGATCACCAGGCTTACTTCCACAGAGTCAGCAACCACTCCAGAAACACCAAAAAATATGTTATTTACAGCCAGGCACTTAGATACTACAGAATATGCTTTGAAGAGGAAGTCCAGAATACACACCTTAAAGCCCTTAAAACCACCTGCACTAAATTAGGACACTTCACCAGAAAAGTAGATAGCCACCCAAGAATTTAGGGAAAGAGGAAGGCAGAAAGATTAGGAGAATGGTATGAAAAGAAGAGCCACCCCTCTATATTTAAAAAAAACCAAGAAAACACACAATACTAAAAAAAAAAAAAAAAAAAAAAAAAAAAAAAAATCATAATTAAAGTAACTTTGGGCTGAGTACCTGCAGCTCAGGGTTAATATGATAATGACATTTCCATTTTTGTTTTAAAAAAAAAAAAAAAAAAAAAAAAAAAAAAAAGAGTAGTAGGACAAAAGAGTGTTAGTGACAGATTGTTGTAATGGTCCATAATAATATATAGTAATATATTATAGTTAACAATATTATTGTAACAAACAGATTTGTTTGTAATAACAGATGAAGGCTTCTAAAGGCAATTACTGCCATATTGAAAGCCATAACCATGGAAAATAAACATTAATTCGACTGGGACACTGGCAACAGAGGGCAGAGTTAAGTTTGTCCAGGTGTGACCTTGCTGAGTAGGGCTTATTTGTGAAGGGAAACGATAGTTTGTGTTTGTTAGTGGCTGTGTATATGGGAGAAGGTAGGGTGTGTAGCTGTCTGCTGTTTCCTGGATTTTGTAGATTTAAATTTTGCATTGCTGTCCCTCAGTAACTTTTACATTTTAATTTAAAAATATTTTGTGAAATTTATTGTATTTATTCAGTTTCTTAGCTTTCCTTGAAATATTACACGTCCATGTGCTTGCTGGTAAAGACCCAAAATGTTCCCAGCTGCTTTCTGTGTGTGTTTATAAAAAACATATGGTTTTCCCTTCTTGAGGGTGGAGGGCATAGCTGTATAATTGGGGGGAAGGGATTGAAAGAGAAAAGTGAAGTTTTGCTGACAAATCTGTCTGGATTGTAACTAGGAATTGAGAAGAAGTTTGGAACTCTATGTAAGTCAGAAAAGGATGGAGAAGGACTGTTCTAGTGATGACTATGACTCTGTTGAAGAGGATGTGCTTTGGGAGAACTCTCCAGTGGAAGAGACAGTTGCAAGTTTTGGAAGCCTCCAGTTGCCCAGCAGTGAGTCATTACTGAAGGATGTTCCCAAGTATCAGGAGGCTAGAAGGTGCCATGAACTTGATGCTGGTGCTCTTGTGGTGGAATTTAAGCAGAATCTGACAAGTAAGTCTTTGTGTCCTGTACCAGTTCAGCAGCAGTGTTGCAGTTGTAATTCTAGTTTTTATTCATAGAATTTGGGGCTAAAAGGGAACCTTTTGTCATCGAATTTGACCTTCTGTACAGCACAGGTTTCAGCCAAGTATCTTCACATTTAGGCCAATAACTTGTGTTTGATGATAGCATATCTTCCAAAAAGTCTTGATCTGAAGAATTCAAGAGAGAGAGGATCCACCATTTCTCTTGTGAACTTGTTCCAATGGTGAAATATTAATGGTTTAGAGTCAGGCTGGAAGGGCATAACAGGTGGGGGTCCGCAGGGGTCTTTTTAGGACTAGTTCTGTTCAATATCTTAATCAACGATTTACATGATGGCATAGAGCATGGCTACTCAACACGCGGCCCGTGGGCCACATGCGGCCCGCGGCCTGTTTGTTTGCAGCCCTAGGGTGGGAGCTAAAACAAAAAAATATTCAATATAATGGTCTTCTGTTGATATGCATTTTAGTAGTTAAATTCCTGGACTATCATTGCTCATTAAAAGTGCTGACATATGGGTGGAAATTGGGTAAACATTGCATTTTATTAATATCAGCAGAACTGACTTAAATGGGGCCTGTGTGTTGTGTAGTCTTGCCTTAATTTTGTATTCATGCCCGTCACTGTGAAAGAAGCTATTTGCATATATATTTGCATGTATATGCAACCGCACTTAAGTTTCGGCCCTCAGCATGTGCTGTGAGTATCATTGTGGCCCCCCGGGGCTTCCAAAGTTGAGTAGCCCTGGCATAGAGAGTACAGTTATTAAGTTTGTAGATGCAACCCCTCCCAGCTTGGTATCAAGTGCTTTGAAGTATAGGATCAAAATTCAAAATGATCTGGACAAACTGGAGAAATGGTCTGAGATAAATAGGATGAAGTTCAGTAAGGACAAATGCAAAGTACTCCACTTACGAAGGAACAGTCAGTTTCACATATACAGAATGGGAAGTGACTATCTAGAAAGGAGCACTGCAGAAAGGGATTTAGGGGTCATAATGGACCACAAGCTAAATATGAGTCAACAGTGTGACACTGTTGCAAAAAAAGCAAACATGATTCTGGGATGCATTAACAGGAGTGGTGTGAGCAAGACAAGAGAAATAATTCTTCTGCTCTTCTCTGCATGGATTAGGCCTCGGAGTGTTGTTGGAGTATTGTTTCCTGTTCTGAGCACCACATTTCAAGAAAGATGTGGAGAAAATGGAGAAGGTCCAGAGAAGAGCAACAAAAATGATTAAAGAAAAACATGAACTATGAGGGAAGTCTGAAAGAATTGGACTTGTTTAGTTTAGAAAAGAGAAGACCGAGGGGGGACGTGATAGCAGTTTTCAAGTATCTAAAAGGATGTTACAAGGAGGAGGGAGAAAAATTGTTCTCCTTGGCCTCTGATGATAGGACAAGAAGCAATGGGCTTAAATTGCAGCAAGGGTGATTTAGATTGGACATTAGGAAAACCTTCCTAACTGTCAAGGTGGTGAAACACTGGAATAAATTGCCGAAGGAGGTTGTGGAATCTCCATCACTGGAGATATTCAGGAGTAGGTTGGACAGACATCTATCAGGGATGATCTAGGTGGTGGTTGGTCTTGCTGTGAGGGTAGGAGACTGGACTCGATGACTTCTCGAGGTCCCTTCCAATTCTATGATTCTATGATTGATGCCATGTTTCCAATTTGAATTTGTCTGGTTTCAGTTTCCAGCCGCTGTCTTGTTCTGCCTTTCTCCACTAGATTAAAGAGCCCTTTACTTCCTGGTATTTTCTTCCTTTGTAATGAAGCCATGTCTCAAGCTTCTTTTTGATAAACTGAACAGATTGAGCTATTTATGTCTCTTACGGTAAGGCATTTTCTCGAACACCTGAATAATTTTTGTGGCTCTATTCTGCACTCTCTTCAGTTTTTCAATATCCTGTTTATATGTGGACACTGGAACTGTATGCAGTATTTCAATGTTGGCCTCACCAATTGTAATGGGAGACCGTCTGCCTAAACAAAGTCCCCTAGTCATCGGCACACTGGTTAGTTATACCACCTGTGGGTTCATGTCTAGGTTTGGCAGTAGAGCCTGGCAGGTTTAAGTCTGGGGTTGGTAGTACCATCTACTGGTCTCAAACCTGGGATTGCTGTAGTGCCTAGTGAGTTCAAGCCCAGTTTGGAGGCAGGGGAACCCAGGTTCCAACCCAAGGCCCTGGGGCAGGCAGTTCAGGTGTGCAACATGAGCCAGGGTATCATCCAGCCTATTCCTTGGGTTACTTCTATAGCATCCCTGCTTCTCCAGAGGCACAGCAAAGGCCAGACAAACGACCTACAACGTAAATCCCAAAAGTGGGGCAGGAGGTTTCCTTTCCCACTCACAAGCAGATGCTCTAATTTCTATTATAGGGACATAAAAATCCAGGTTAATCAGTTAACTGATTAAACCTTAGGTTTAACAGCTGGCTGGGTGTTAGTCTGTCCTTTATTCCTGACAAATTGATTTGGACCTGATTTTTAACCTTGGAGCATACTATAGCAGTATAAACTGTGTTCTGCGGCACACCGGTATGCCACAAGGCAGTTGGAGGTGTGCCGTGGAGAACAACAGAGTACAAAATGGCCACCCTTAAAGGGGCAGGCGACCTTCCCCCCCCCCTTGACGGCACGTCGGGGTTCCCCCGACTCCTGCACCCCCGTAATGGCACGAACAGACTCCACCAGCCAGTAGAATAGAGGGAGTTTATTGCTTCTCCAGGATACAGCACAACCTAGATGTAATCTGGTTACAGGGCCAGGCCTAGGATGCCTCAGCCCCCCTTGAGATGAGGGAGACTGGACCCCTAAATCCCAGCCCCTTGCTTAGGCTGCTTCCTCCATGATACCAGACAAAAACTAAAAAACTCTCTTCCAGCCCTGCCCCCCAGCCAGGTGCTGGTCTCCGCCCTCCTTCCTTTGTCTCTCTCCCTGGGAGGCTGAGCCTGGGTGTCTGGGTTAATACACATTAGGTAGAGTCAGTGAGAATCTCCCATCACAGCGCAGGGGAACCCCGGGTCACAGAGCAGACAGCACCCCCACTACTTCACACACCCCCACCCCCTTTTTTTTTTTTTGGTCAATAATTCCCCCTTTTTTTTTTTTTTTTTGCTCAACCAAAGAATCCTTGGTGTTCCTCATTAAAAAAAAAATTGTTTGGTGTTCCTCGGTCTTAAAAAGTTTAAGAAACACTGTACTATAGCAATGTTACACAGTAAAATCTTGTACATTTACATACAGTACCGATGGACATATTTTATCAGAACAATAATGTTCAGGACATTATGCATTTTCACATGATAACTCACCAGGCATACTTTATACAAATTATCGTAATATTGTAAAAGTGGTGAACATAATAGTATAGATGATCAGAGCTTCCCTTGTAATCCATAAATGTGTCTAAATCTTGATCTACATTTAAAAAGTGTTGTTGGCAAGGAATATGATGTTTTCACAGATACAATGTGCTGGTAAAAGCCCTAATTGTAGATACAGTTATACAGGTATAAAGCACTTCATGCTCATATAATTTTTAGATTCATTGTACTGGGGTACAGTAAACCCTCACCATTTGCAGTGGTTCCTGGCCTCACCTCAAATGGTGAAATCCATGAATACAGGGGACAGCGGCTCCCAGCCACCGTGGTGAGCTCCCAGTGAACTCACTGCGGCTTCCAGCTGCCATGGTGCTGTGTGGGAGGGGTCCTGACTGCTGCTGCTGCTGGGCAACAGTCCCCCCCTCCTCCCCCCAAAGGCTGCAACCTCTCCCCCAGGCCTGAGAATGTTGAGCAATGGGGGGGGGGGCGAATGGGAAAGAGCCCGCGAAATCACAAATAGCGATTCTGCAAATCATGAGGGTCTCCTGTAATCTATATGTAAGCACTTCTATAACAGTGTATAACTATATATTGCTTTCACTTTTCTTCACTGGTTTGCTACTCCTAAAGCCTATAGGACTAGACTTGACTAATGTTTCATGTACAGGAGTTGGAGGTGGTAGCAACCTGTATTTTACAGCAAATCATGCTAGATGATGTGGTGATCCCTTCTTGCTTTAAACACTGACTCTAGTTTTCATACTCTTACCACTTGTTTTTCTGCAGATGTGAAACAGGAACGAATTTTGTCTGCAAAGAGGAAAGATGAGGCTGAAACCTACATTCCCATCAGACCTATGAAGGTCAGAAGTAAAATGGCTCGGCCACTTTCTGCTGGACCCCTGCACCAGGAGGGACATGAAAGAACCTGCTCCAGTAAGAGAGATGAGAATATGTAAAGTCTACAATGTGAGCTTCCATTCTCCTTCCTCTGTCCTGGCTCAGATGTTGTCTCTGCTGCACTCTTCTGTCCTCACTCTGAGCTGTTTCCCATTTTTATGCTTCCACTCTTTTCAAAATTCCACTGACTTCAATGGGAGCAAGAGTGAGCCCATGGCTGTATATGTTACCTCTCCTCCTCCTTGCCCTTCTTTCTAGCCCCCACAGAATGAAGGCATCTTCCCCTCCTTTTCCAGCTTCCATTCTGTTCTATACTTGCCCATTTTTCTTTACACAAACATATACTCCCTGTTGGGAAAGGGTGCTGACAGGAAGGCAGCCTCTTCATGTCAACTACTCGATCTTCAGAGGAACTGTCAAAAGATAGTAGCTCTCTCTAATCCGGTCGCTCCCTTTAGGCAAGTCTGCCCTCAGTTACAAACAGATAGCTTTTTGGGGATGGGGAGGATATCTGACATAAGCCCAGTTATTCAAATGAATGGAAGAAGGTCAGATGGCCTCATTAGCTTAATGAAACCTCTTGAGCTAAGCACAGCTGCCTCCAAATGAATCCTGAGATCCAGTAAAGTTAACATTTTCAATAACCCCCAAACACAGCTTTTTAATGCAAAACCTAAACAAAACAAAAGAGAACCTCAAACTCCACCTCTCATCTAGATTCCAGCACCAGCTAATGTCTGTAGCAGTATGTTTTGACCAGTTTCTGAAACACTTGTCTTGCACTTCCTTCAAACTTTTAAAAGCCAATGTCTTATACACACACAGCAATTGTGTCTGAGCAAGACAACCAAGGAAAGGGTTTAGGAAAAAACTAGCAGCAGCTAAATAGTCTTGAATTAACAGTGGTCATCTTGGGAAGACCTCTGGGGAGCCCAACACCAAAAGAGCAACAATCCAGCATGTGTACAGCATCTTTGGAAGATGCAGTATGGAAGGTGGAAAAGAAGGGGAAGAAAAGAGCAACAGTCCAGGATGTGTGTAGCATCACAGCACCATAGATATCCAGTGGGCTCTCCTGGATGCCACAGACATAGCCAGTCGTGGTACAGCAAACCATGCCACATCTAAACTTGTTAAAGCTGTCTCCAGAGGTGGCACGGAAAGCCCAAAACCAGGGAGTGGCTGGTAGTGGCAGTGTGCGTTCCTGGCACTAATAGAGGCTCTCTCCCATCCTGTCCATCACAGTTAGCTGATAATCTTCTCAGCTTGATGAAAAGTACACAGTACATAGCACGATTTCTGCTATGCAGTTGGTGGTGCAGTGCATCCCACATATCCTCGCCTAAACTATGGCAAGTGTGACATTTTTTGTAGCGTGTGTGTGCGGGAGGAGCAGTTTCTTGGGGCATTCTGGCACCAGATGTTAGGTGGACGAATATTAGCTAGGACTGGTAACCATACAAGTTTTGCTGGCTTCAATGTCCCTAGTATGATTCTTATACAGGTTGAAACTGTCTAGTCTGGAAACATCCATCGTCTGGAATGATTTTAGTGAGTCCACTTTTCATGGGTGTGGCCAAGTTTCCCACAGTCCCATAAAGTTTGTTTACAGTCACCAGTCCTAGTGCTGAGTGTTCTGTGCTGTTATTTAGCTCTAATTTACCCCTAAAAGTCCTCTAACAGCCCAGTATGCAGTGAAGTGTTGGTAATGCTGCTAGACAATATTTATCTCCCATTGTCCGGAAAATTCTCTCGTTGAGAACCGGTCACATCCCAAGGGTGCCAGATTAGAGAGGTTCAGCCTGTTGTATGATTAAACTGTGTTTTAAAAACAGCAGGCCCAAAAGCTGTCTGGGCTTTTTGAGGGCTGTGGGGGAAGGGTTGTTTGATTGCTTTGCCTTTGGCTATGTCTACATTATGAGCTAGTGATGTAATTCCACTGCCTGTGTAAATCACACTAGCTCTTACTGAGGTAACACCAGTATAAATAGCAGTATAGATGTGGTAGCATGGGGAGGAACAGCATAAGCATGGCTGAGCAATGCAGAGTACAAACCTGCCTGAAACCAGTGGGTATGTATTTGGCACAGCTTATCAGGGCCCATTCTGCTGCTACTCATACCACAGCTACACTGCTGTCTGTACTTTCTTGTGATGTCATTTGTTCTAGGGATGTAAAGGACTAGTCGACTATCTGATAAGCAAATGTGGCACTGCCACTTTGAATGCCGCGGGGAGCCCGGGATCAGCTGGGGACTCCCCACTGGCCCCCAGCTCCACATGGCATGCCACTTTGAAATGTACAAGAATCCCCAGCGGGGGCTCTTGTGCATTTAAAAGCAGAAGCGCCCGCGTGGAGCCCGGAGTCAGTGGGACTTCCCGCTGGCCCTGGGCTCCACTTGGCGTTCCAACTTTGAAACGCACAAGAGCCCCCTCTTGGGCTCTTGTACATTTCAAAGGCGGAACGTGGAAGTGCTTATCGACTAGTCCAGTAGTCGATGGAAATTCCATTGACTACTCGACTAGCAAATTAATTGCTACTTAATAGCCCTAATTTGTTCGCTAGTTGTCCAGAGTAGAGAAGACCTGGAATTCTAATGTTAAAACAAACTTTAGCAACCACCTATATGCTGTCCCTTGCTAGTTCAGCCCTTTGTTAACAACTAGACCAGATATTTCATGCACAGGCTTTTACAGTGTTACTTACTTGTATGAACTGATCAATAGCTATTTCTTGCTGCTTTTTATGTCAGGACCAGTAAGTCGACCAGAAAAGCCACTCTCAGCAACTCGAAGGAATGTGTGTGTGAAGAAGGATCCTGAGCAGTCTGCTTCTGCTGTGATAAAAGCTATGCAAGTTGAAAATGAGATCTTGCAAAGAGAGATCCTTTGCAGAAGGCTGGAGACTTCTACCAGCCATCCAATGATATGCCGAAGTACTGAGCTGGGACAAGAGAGATCCAAGGTGTTCAGCAGCAAACATTCTTTCCTTTCCCTAATCATTTAATGCAGTAATACTCAGATCTCAGTGATTCAGGAGCCAAATTGGTGATCAGTATTACTCAAAAGAGACACAGTAGTGTGAAATATATATACATTCACAGCACAGTGACTGACCAACTATTATAATATTTTGAACTACAATTGGTTAATGTAGTAAAAACATCCTGATTGGTTAATGATTAAATCCCAACGTTTTACTATCACGTCCTGCAAAGAGCCCCATTAGACACATTAAAAAGCTGCTGGTAGCATGCAGTCCTTGGTCTGAGTATCACTGGTTTAAAGCCTTACAAGGGTGGATGGTGGGGTGAATCTTAACACTATATGAAATGAAATCGTATGATCATCCCATATGCACTTTTTGGGGATATTTCCATTCAGCCATTTCTTAATTTCAGAGGAGGACAGAAAACAATATGTTAACCATTTATGTGACTCTTCTTCTTAGAGGTAAAAAGGATTCTTCTGGATTCTGCTCTTCCCTCCCTCAAAGCTACAGTTAGCCAACACACAAACAGTTCGAAAAGCAGTCACATGACTTTCATTGCACACATTCACCAAGTACTTAGGGCCTGATCCTAATTTCATTGACGTCAATGAGAGCTTTTCATTGACTCCAGAATTGGATCAAACCCATAGTGGCTGGAATTAAAGCCTGGGTCTGTTGGTGTTACAGAATCTCTTTCCAGGTTAAGGGCTGCAAAATTCTCCAATCTCCTTTTTATTTTTGTCCTGTCTGTTCTGTAGTTGAGAGACTAGTTTCCCCTGGTTCACAAACCATGTGAACTTGCTATGTTTCAGGAAAGTATGTAATATTTAAAACAGGTATCTGACAAAGTGAGCTGCAGCCCAGGAAAGCTCATCCCCTAATAAATTTGTTAGTCTTTAGTATTTAAAACGGTCTTTCTTACCGAGAGTCCTGCCATTCTGTGAGGGTGTCCTGAGCATGCCTCACTTCTTCAGTTACACCAGCAGGTGTCTGCGTTAATTTGAACAGCTCCCCCAACAGCTACCTTCTCCCCCTCTGGAAAGAGAGCCTCATTTTATCCACAATGAGCAGTCCTGTGGCACCTTAGAGACTAACAAATATATTCTATCATGAGCTTTAGCTAGAGTTCTTTTGTGCTTGCCAATTGACAGGCTTTTGCCTCTGCTTGTTCAAACCAGGTCAGCAAGCTCCCCAAGTAGCTGAGGCAGGCTCCCCGGAGCCAATGGCTTGCCCATTGTCCCCTAATAACCCTCTAATGTTCACTATTGGGCAGCTTATCTTGAGCTGTTATTTCCTTCCTGTTTATGTTCTTACAGCCTACTGTTAAACTGAACCAATATATTCACATAGTAAGCATCTCAATAACCAGGTCAACATATAGAAGTTATAAATAATTACAGAAGAGAGTACCATCTGTTGCACTAGTAACTGCTGTTCTCTGAAAGCTGTGTGATGTGATGGGTCAAAGCTCGCTCTTCCTTCAGTGTCTAACAGTGCTGTAATCTTTTGTATTTTGTACAATGCAGATAAACATGGGAGTATTCTTATGGAGAACCAGGGAGATATCTGCACTTTTTTATGACTATCCTTTGTACCTCAGTGCTTGATATTGTCTTGTAACACTGCATGAAGTTGAATCAAAGAAAGCTATTGGGGAAAACAAGCAGGAAATGAATAGCAGACACAAGATTCCTCCAAAGAGAATACAAACTGTTGTAAGAAAACAACGTGGGAACTATTAATTGAAAAATGCCCACCTACCTATTTCCAGTCAGGCTAGCTGGTTTATTTTCCCCCAGCCTAAGCCTAGAATCAAAAGAACATTAAACCATTAAATACATATTCCTGGAGAGAAAGAAAAGGGTGTGTGGGCATCAGGCTCCTGCGGGTCATGAGAGAGGAGAGACAAGGAGAGAAAGGCATAAAATACTGCAGAAGTGAGCTGCCTGTCTATGGCAACCCAGAAGTAGGGAGGACTGCAATTCACAGATTCAATCCAAGAGTGGTCACAGCTTGGGGTTCCCCCCTTGATAAAGGTGAAAGAAGCCAAGTCTCTCATCTGATGGGTCAGATTTCGAGGGAATCTAAAAAGCAGCTTGCCCTGTAAACCTGGGGTTTTTTTATCAACTATTGTGAAAGGAGCTGGTGGTTTTAGCACTAGGGAACACCTGCATTTCTCAGTCAGGCCCCACCAGTGACTTTAGACTTTTGAATTTTAGAAGTGTCTGCCCTGTTCAGATGCAGGATCATGAGACAAGAGCAGTGTGTTCTTTCTTTCAAAGGAGTATCAGCAGAGGACTGCCATTGCAGGGCCATAATTTCTTATTTTCATGAAAGTACACTGGTATAGTGCAAGATGAAGTAAGAGGAAATTGCATTTTTGCTCTTGAATATATTCTTTAAATCTCAGATTAGTAAATATTTTATTTTCACCTGCCTATAGTATTACATGTAAAGGACCAGATTCTAATCTCAACTATACCAGCGTAAATCCACAGTAATTCCATTAAATTCAATGGCAACAATATCGATTTACATGAGTTTAACTAAGATCAGAATTTGGCCCAAATTCTCATTAATTTCTGAGAGACAAGCCACAATTCATATTGTTTTATGTGTGTAGGGAATAGTGTGTATGAAATGTGTTAATCTTTTTCTTCCATAGCTGCCTTCTGTTTCAACTTCATCTGTTTCTGCAACAACCGAGCCTTTGGAAAAACAACAGGAAACAACTGTAGTCACAGAAGCCATTGAAAGAATCGGTCATTTGGGAAGCAGGTAGCTAGATTAGTGTATTTAAGAATGATTTCCTTAATATGACTGGATGATTGATATCATGTGCAGTAGTTGTCCCGTTTCATCTTTTTTTGTGGTTATTTCTAGAAGGATGTAATTTCTGTTCTGGGCAATGGGATATATCTTAACAAAATATTTTTTAGCTGTTCTTTTCTGTGTCGCCCATTTTGACTTTGCCTTGTAAAAGGCATGATGGCCAGCATCTTGGTTGTGAACAGGAGACAGGCTGAAAATATTGGATTTCTTAAAAATTCAACAGTTATCTGCTACAGTCCAGGTGAGAGTGAGTGTGTGATGGGTTGATCATTTCCGCACTGGCAAGGCGGAAGTTAAGGAGCCACTCTGGACATAGGAAGCCACACCCCCTTGCCTTTGCTAGGCAAATTTCCAGTGGAGGGAGCATTGAAAAGAGCTATCATCATCTATTACACTGTTTGTGCTGATCAAACAATGTAATAGACTCTGGAGACAGACCAAAGAGGAGCACAGGAAGGCCTGATTTTACAAAACATTCATCTTCCAACTGAATGCCTGCACTTGGAAGAGTGGCTCCAGACAGACCAATCTCAGCAGGTAGAATCTAATACCAAACTCCTTAGGACTGAGGGTGAATCGTAACGAGTCAGTCCGCACTCCAGGTCAGTCCATAGAATTTATTAGGGTCTCTTCTAGACAAACTCATACCTCCCTCTAGACGGGGTTTTCAGGTTATCATATCCTTCATCTCTAACCTTCAGCAAAACAGTGCAACAAAAAGAATCTGTCTCATGATATCATAGGTTTACAAGATGCCAAACGTCACCTCCTCTGCCTTTTTTCATGAATTCTTAGGGAGAAGGGCCCATTATGATAATCTAATGCGACCTCCTGTCTAACTAATTAATCAAAGACCATGAAGAGAAGAAATTCTTTAATTGCCTTATACACTGATGCTAGAACCCTGGATAACAAATGAGAGGAATTGGCATTGCTTATTTATGAGAACAAATTCTGTTATGTATTATAGAAACCTGGTGGGATGATCCCCATGTTTAGAATGTTAATATCAATGGTTAAAACCTATGTAAGAAGAATCAAATGGACAAAAGTGAAAGGCATGGGGCATTCTATGTAAAAAATCGTTTCCGAATTATCGATAACTGGGAAGACAGTGATTTTGCATGCTTATGCATCAATGTCATAACTGATAAAGTACAAAATAGATATTACTTGAGATTTGCTACAGACCACCAAATCACAAGAGGGACCAGGATGACTGCCTTCTTATGCACCTATCTATAATGTGTAGGAGGGAAAAGTGTGATCATGGGACTTAAATTTGAGTGACACACTGGATGTCTCGTGCTGCCCGTACTAAAACATCCTTGGAATTTCTAAATATATTTCTGTTCTGTATTAGTGAAACAATAGATAACATCCTCTCATCATATGTTGATAGCACTCTTTCCATTTCACTAGTGTTTCTAGAGGTTGTTACATAGAAGCTTGTAAAGTTAGACATTTTGAAATCAGCAGGTCCAGATAATTTGGTTTGAGAGTTTTAAAACAACTGCCTGAAGCACTTGCTGAACCATTTATGTTGATTTTCAATAAGTCTTGGAGAACTGGGAAGTTTACGAAGATTAGAAGAGTGCTATTGTTGTGCCAATTTTTTTTAAAAAGTCAACAGGATGACTGAGTAATGGAGCAGCTGATATGGAACTCCCGTTATTAAACAATTAAAGGAGAATAATGTAATTAATACAAATCAATATGGATGTACGGAAAATAGAACCTTTCTAACTTGATATCTTTTTTGATGAGATTGCAAGTTTAGTTGATAAAGTAATAGTGTTGATATAATAGACTTTTGTAAGGTGTTTGACTTGGTGCTGCCCAACATTTTGATTAAAAAACCAGAATGGATTCAAATTAACACGGCACTCATTAAATGGATGAAAAACTGGCGAACTGATAGGCCTCGAAATGTAATTGTAAATGGGGAATAATCAAAGAATGGCTCTGTTTTCAGTGGGGTTTCACAGGGATGAGTTGTTGACTCTGTGTTATTCAACATTTGTATCAGTGCTCTAAAAGGAAACATAAAATCATTGCTGATAAAGTTTGTAGATGACACAAAATTGGAAGGTGGCAAATAATGAAAAGGACAGATTACTGCTACAAAACAATCTGGATCACTTGGTTAATTGGGCACAAACAACAATATGGATTTTAATACAGCTAAATGTGTGCACATCTAGTAACAAAGAACATAAGACATACTTGCAAGATGGGGGATTCTGTTCTAGGAAGCAGTGACCCTGGAAAAAGATTTGAGGATCATGATGGATAATCATCTAAACACGCTATGTGAGCCACCGATGTGACACTCCCTGTGACACGTTGGCCAAAACAGCGAATGCGATTCTCAGATGCATAAATGAGAATCTTGAGCAGGAACAGAGAAGTTATTTTATTTCTGTATTTGACATTGATGCAACTACTACTGGAATACTTTGTACAGTTCTGGAGCTCATAATTCAAGAAGTATGTGGATTAATTGGAGGAGATTTAGAGAAGAGGCGACTAGAAAACATGCCTTATAGTGATAGACACAAGGAGCTCATCTGTTTAGATTTGTCAAAGAAAAAAGGTTAAGGGATGACTTGATTACAGTATATAAGTACCTACATGGGGAAATATTTAGTAGTGGGCTCTTCAGTCTAGCAAAGAAAGGTATAACAGGAAGTCGAAGCTAGGACAAATTCAGAGTGGAAATAAAGCTTGTTTATTCAGGAGGTTGGACTAGATCAGGGGTGGACAAAAGGGCCTCCATGGGCCAGATCCAGCCCGCCAAGCGGGTGGATCCAGCCTGCGGAGGCCCTGCTGCTCTCCCGCCCCCAGGCCAATTAGGGCCTGGGGGCAGGGGAGCACGCAAAGCCTTCTCCACTGTGCCCCCACCCTGCGAGCAGTGCGCTTGAAGCGCTGCATGCTGCTTGCAGGGCGGGGTGAGAGCAGAGGAGGCTTCACGCACTCCCCTGCCCCCAGGCCCTAATTGGCTTGGAGGCAGGGAAGTGTGCAAAGCCTCCTTCCGCCCTGCCAGGAGCGCATGGTGCTTTGAAGCGCCACGTGCTGCTTGCAGGGCGATGGCAGAGCGGAGAAGGCTTCGCATGCTCCTCCGCCCCCAGGCCCTAATTGGTTCGGGGTTGGGGGAGCACATGAAGCCTCCTCCCGCCCTGCCAGGAGCACATAGTGCTTTGCAGTGCCGCGTGCTGCTCTCAGGGGTGTGGGGGAGAGTGGAGGAGGCTTCGCGAGCTCCCTCACCCCCAGGCCCTAATTGCCCTAGAGGCAGGAGGGCCTGGGGGTCTCCTCCCACACCAGGGGCATGGGCACCTTGGGGGAACTTGGGATGGGGGCAAAGGCACTCCCTCACCCCCAGACCAATCATTGTCTGGGGCGGGGAACCCGGAAATATCTTGGCCCCGCCCCTTCCGTTCGATGCCCTGTCCCTTCCGCTCAATGCCCCTCCCCTTCCTCAAAAATTTCCGAGGTGGCCCCCGGCAAAAAATTATTGCCCACTCCTGAACTAGATGGTCACAGTGGTCCCTTTTGTCCTTGGAATCTATGAATCTATAGCACAGGCCAGAGAACTTCCTTGAAATAATTGCTAGAAAATATCTTTTAGAAAGCATCCAGTCTTGTTTCTAAAATTGTCAGTGATCGAGAATTCTCCACAGTCTATGTTCAGTTGTTCCAACAGTTAATTACTGTCACTGTTAAAAATGTGCACCTTATTTCCACTCTGAATTTGTCTAGCTCAACTTTCAGCCATTAGATCATGTTTTACTTTTCTCTGCTAGACTGAAGAGCCCTCTATAAAATATTTGTTCCCTATATAGGTACTTACATGTAGGTTAAAGATCCCACTGGTATCTAATATCTTCTTCTGTGTAGGTACTTATCAACTGCAATTAAACTTAACCATCTCTGAATAAGTCCTTAAGAAACGTTCTGTATCTTAAAACCAGCACATCTTACAAAGCAAGTATGTGGGAAACAAAGAAAAATGCTGCTGGTGTTGATATAGGGGCAGAAATAAAGCAGTGTTTACATTGCTTTGTCTGAATTTCATGGACTTCTAATAGGGGGTTTCAAATAACTGCATAAGCTAGAAAGGGTGTGTTTTTTTTCATTCTGAGTTTTCTTCACCTTTACTCCAACTCAGTATTTTTTTCCCCAAATAAAGCTTTAGAAACAAAATTCCTAAGAGTTTAACTATGTTTCAGGCAACAGAAGAAACTTTTGAAACTCCTGCAGGAAATTGAGAGCTGTTCTACCTGCCATAGTCATGAAGTCCTACCTACTGAGGAACTGGAGCCAGATTCTCTGGTGAGAAATAAGGATTGTACAGATAGGTGCAATAATAACAGCTTTGTATCTGTTCAGCCATTCAGATCTTACAGAAACCAAAATATAAAGTGGTACTTTGAATGGCCTGTGTCCTCGTGGGAGAGGGCACAGGAAGCATGGATGTCTCAGGGAGCAGGCACAGGTATGAGCATGGGGCTTCCTTGGAATTCTCTCACGCTCTTATGATGAGAAGGGAGCATATGGGCCCTACTGGTCATAGATGTTTGGAAAATGCAGTAGGATAGTGGCACAATGAATTAGGAACCCTAACTAAATGTTTACATTGCTCGTGTGCAAAACCGGTTTCATCATTTCAAACTTTGTCATTTAACTTATTTTTTTCAAAGTCACTTGCAACTCTTGCTCCAGACACACCCCATAGGAAGAAAGTTCAAACTCTGCAAGTTATTGGAATCGTGTTATGCAGATTTAGCTCTGTGGCTTCCATATATTTGTCATGTTCACTTCACAGAGTGAGTTGATCCTTCCTGATCATATATGTTAACAAATGTAATCGTGCTTCTTTTTCTGCATCTCACTGAAGGCTGAATCCTCTCATATCATCTCTAGGTTAGTGTTATTCGAGAGAGTACAAGCCAGATTCTACGATTTTATATAAACATGTTTCTTCTGCATTTACCTTCTTCCTCCACTCCATCTGATCCCAACTAGCATTTGTTAGAGTGAATAACATCTGTGAAAACCAAACAACTTTATGGGTAAACTAATAACATTAAAACCTTTGGATTAATAATGTTAAAACCCTATGAATACATAGGGGTGTATGAACCTTCTCTGCTGCCTCAACCATTAGCAGAACATTGCAGTTTGTACCTTCCTGTCCAGTACCCTGGGAACTTGACCAGTTGTGAACCAGGGAATCTGTCATTCCAGCGGAAGTCAATGCTGGTGCCTCTGCTACTATCGTCTGCAGATTTCCACTCCAGTGGCAGCAGAGGGGCTGGCATTGGCCAAGCAAGGACTGGGGTGGGAGGAGGAACACTCAGAGTAAGAGGCAGGGTGGTTGCAGAGCCAGCTCTGTGAGAATGTATTAAGCCCTCTGGCCACAAGGCTGTGCTACTGTTTATTACCAATATAAAGTCCTACCCTTTGGTCTTTCCACAATATTGAGGGTATTCACAAAGTACTTGGTATTCATGGCAGCTCACCTAAGGAGACAAGGAACCCAAGTCTACCTATACTTCAGAGACTAGCTGATTTGAGGAGATAATCCAACAGGTGACGAGCTCGATCCAAAAAGCATTATAGCTCTTCACGTCACTGAGACTCAACATCAACAGAGAAAACTCCACACTGATTCCAACTAAAAGCATAAAATACAGAGGAGCAGTATTAGACTCTTGGTCAGTGACAGCTTATCTTATAGAAGAGTTCCAGATAATAGTAAGCCTGGTCAACAACCCTGATCATTCAAAAATATCTGTAAGAGCATGCCTTAGACTGCTGGGACTCATGAACTCATGCACCTGTGTTATACAGTTTTCAGACTTCACCTGTGCTTCATACAAGGATGACTGAAATTAGTATCTAGCTAACAGACACTACATGGACATGCAGGACAAGGTCCCACAAGAAATCCTTATTAAATTGATAGAAAACCCCTTTTCATAGGTACAGTGGAGTACTGTTCTCCATACCTCCATGTACATTTTAGAGCTCATGGCCAACCACCTGGCATGCAGTGGTTTCCTGCCTCCTGTTCAGGGATGCACAGTGCAAGTACCAACAGACAACGCTGCTGCTATGATTGAGACAAGGAGGAGTAAAATGGTCTCCATTCTGTCAGGTGCATGCACGTCTGTGGAAACGGTGAATTTTTTATCGCTTATCTATGAAGACTGCTTTTTCAGTGGCCATTTTTTACATCCCCCAAGTACAATCTGAACAGGTGTGACCCCACAGTTCTTCAGCCTTAGTTGTTTTTTGTACTCCACAGTGAAAGCAACTTCTCCTACTCTGCCCACACACAGTCTCCAGCATGTAAATCACTCCCAGCTATATTGTATGAGTGCTATAGCTACCCAGCCATCCACCTATGAATTATATTATAGACAACGCTGGCAGATTCCCAGTCCCAGACTTGTCCCCAGAAATGCACATCTTGTATCACCCAGTATCTGCTTGGACAATACAAGCTCATAGAAAGTCCGTTGTTCCATTAATAGAAAAGTATATGCACATATCTGGTTATCCCAAATGAATCTTCCAACCACTTCAGTCCAAACATACTGGCTTAGATAAAATAATAAAACAAGGTTATTAACTACAGGACAATTTTAAATTATTACAAGTAATGGGGCATAAAAGTCAGAATTGGTTACAAAGAAATAAAAGGTAAAAACTAATACCTAACTTAACGAGCTAAGTAAATTCAAAGTGAAGGTCTCTCTTACTACATATTCTAGCAGTTTTATTGGCTGAATCTTCCAGCCAGGATCTTCCCAAGTTCAATCATGCTTCCTTTGTCCTTCAAGTGTTGATACAGTGAATAGGTATGAAGGAACAAATGATTTTTGTCTTCTGTTCTCACTTCTGGTTATTTTCCCCTTTGAAAATCATCTTCAGATGAGGTTCAGGAAGCAGAAAGTCTGCTTTCATGGGACTCTCCAGCTGTTCCATTGTGGCCATTTCACCAGGTGATAGTGCATGTGATTATGTTGACACAGGGCTGAGGTGCTGACTAGCCTGTTTCTAGGGAACTAATTTGAAGCTGTTTCCTTAGACTTGGAACATGTCTTATGTAGTAGAATTTTATAACTTTGTATAGAATTATAACATATATATTTACAAAGATGATAATGTTCAGCAAATTGAGTTTTCAACTGATACCTCACAAGGCATGCTTTGTACAAAATTTATCACAGTCTTGTAAAAAATGTGAACACAGTCTTGTAAAAAATGTGAACACAAGCGGGGATTTAAATATCTCGCACTTCATTAGCATAATCTTGCCCGCGCGCTATTCCGCTCGCCAGCTGATTCGAACCAGGAAGTGCGCTTCGGGACACGTTAGTTCGAATCAAACCCCTTGGTTTGAATTAACATTACAAAAAATGAGGAGTAACGTTAGTTCGAACCAAGGGGTTTGAGTCAAACTAACGTGTCCCGGAGCACACTTCCTGGTTCGAATCAGCTGGCGAGCGGAATAGCATGTGGGCGAGATTATGCTAATGAAGTGCGGGATATTTAAATCCCCGCTTCATTAGCAATTTCGGTCGGCTACATTTGCATCCCTAGTTTGAACTAGGGAGCAAGTGTAGACGTACCCAAAGAACCACAATTGCTATAAGGTAAAAAAAAAAAAATTCTTTTGTATTGTTTTTAACTAATCTAAGAATTACATACCAGCAATACATGACATGATCATTATAGCTGTATCATTATGGATCATGACATGGTTGCAAAGCCAAGTATTCAAATTAGAAGGTGCCAAAATATTGGCTGTTTGTGTAACTTCAGTCTGACTCCCCTGTGCATGTGCTGTCTGAGGCAATTGTTACCTACATCTCACATTCTATTTGTTCTCCAGAATACCCTGACCTGACTCACAGCACAGAATGAAAAGTGAATGAAGCAGAAAGTTGCAAGGAAAGCACAGAGATTCTCTTGGGTTTAAAAACTCTGGACTGGACTTGGTCCTAAGAGTGCTGAGTTCTAGTCCTTACTCCCTAATAAGCTTTCTCTGTGATTTTTGGGCAGGACTACTATAATGCACGTGAGGCCAAGATGAACATTATCCAGTCACCCTTAATTCTGACATTTCCTAAGTTCTGAGTGCTTGACTTGGCAACCGTAACATTCTTTTGTTATATTTTGTGTATATAATCTATGTGTAGAAGCAATCTCTCTTTTAGGGCCAACTGCAAACAAAGGCAGAAGTACAGGATGTCATTTATGTGACTATGGAAATCCTCTCCAATTGGGGGAATGCAGCCAATGTGGGTTTGACGGAGGTGGAATTCTTTGATTTACATGATATCAGGATGTTTGTGTCACCTCATGATGTCGATATCCGAAATGCTGACTCTCCAGGGGATCTCTGCTGCCTGGTCAATAGAAGCCTGAATGTAAGCTTCCCTCTTAAACCTGAATTTCACTACTTATTCACTGATTTTGAACATATGTAATGGGTGCATGCATGGGGGCCCATTAACTCTTTTGTCCTAGGGCGAAATTGCCATCGGCAGCAGGCTTTTATACAGGCCCATATTGGACCACAGCAGCATTTATAAATTGAAATGTTTGGGAGTTTGTCTGAAATATTTTTGAGGTTGGGCATTCAATTTTCGACCAAAAAATTAACAATTTCCACAGAAGGCATACTTTTCACCAAAAAACTCTTGTCAAAAACTCAGTTTTCTGTTTGAAAAAAAATTTCAACAGGCCCTCATACTGTGCACTCTTACCTGTCCAAAATACCATCTTTTCTGCTTGCCAGAACATGTCCCACTCTTTTCCTCTTGGCTTTTGAAACCGCTTGCTTCTTACTCCTTCCCCAGCTGTTGACAGTGTAAGAGCACAGGAAAGACTCAGTGACTGAGCTGGGGATTATCAGTTTGGCAAAACTTAGCTCTGACCTCTGATGTAAACTAAGTTGCTGCACATGCAGAGATAGATCATTTCAAGCTACAGGGAGCACTACATTCTTGTGTTTTTAATCCTGTTTGTCCCTTCTCAGATGTCTACTCAAATCCATAATGTGGTTCTCTGTGAGGCTTCAAAAACACCAAGTACACAACTCTGTATATCTGTAACTCTTGGTCTAAAATTGTGTGCAAAGGACACTGATAAAGCAAGAGCAGTATAGAAAATAATGTAGAATCCCTTATTTCCAAAGGGTAAATCCGAAAGGTGCCTCAGAAACTTTATTAATCTTTTTTTCTCAGTGTCCTGTGGGCACAAATCATTCTCTTCTCTCTGCTCCCTTCCCCCTCCCTGCCCACCCTCCTCATCTTGCAAAGCTGATTAATTTGATTAAAATAAACTGTGGACTGGTTTTGACCCTGCATGTACAAAGCATTGCAGACAGTCTAAGCACTGGTGAGCATGCAGACTTCTCACAAGCACAGCAGACCTATATCCAAATGCCTGTCTGCGCTGTGCTTTTCTGCAAGCAGGGGAGTAGAATGTGCAGTTTGGAGCCTAGGGTTAAAGGTTTTCTCCTTGTTTTCTCTTTAGCAGTCTTATCTGTCAATTTGTTGTTCCTGTGACTTGGGCTCTCTGCTCCCTTTTTCTGGTGAGCCGTGAGTTAATCACAACTATTTTGCTTCAGGAGAAGAAAAGCCTATTAATAACAATCTCTGCTTGTCCATATTTTAGAGCACCAAGGAACGCTTCCTGTGGATGTGCCCTTTCTATGCGCCAGTGCAGCTTTACTTTGTTATCCGCAATCCCAGCCGGTCACGTGACTTTGGTATATCTAAGATCAAGATTTGGAATTACAACACGACAACTCTTAGTGTAAGCATCTTCTTCTCAACTCCTTGCTGTGTACACTCACCTTATATCTAGGGAGACTCAGGTTGACCTTCCTTCCAAAAGTGTGAAATAAATATAGATATTGTCTTCTCTAATAGGAAGGGGGAGCTGGAGGGATGTCTCATCTACTGGGGGATTTTGTTGTCTTAATTCTAAGTGGTAGAAATGCAAGTCAGTGTTTTCACCAACAAAGTCAATATTCTTTCAGAGCTGTAACAAATACTTGGCTAGTATTTCAGAAAGGGTAACAAAAGCCTTGCATAGAGTGTTTGTTTTGGCTTTACTGGTAATTGGAAACTGATTCTCTGAAAGGTAAGTGCATCTCAATATGTAGGTCTCTGGGTTATATTATCAGAACAAAGAAGGCTATTTGTCTGATTACATTATTATTTTATAGATGATTTATAAGAGAGACTGACTCACCAACTAAGGTTTCTGTATTTTTGTCACTTGAAATTCGGTGTGTATGCCTGTTAAAACTTTTAAAATATTGTAGCGTTGCAAGAGACATCACACGGCAGATGGTCACTGATTCGTGTGTCTGAAATTCAGCGTGGAAATTATTCTGGTTAGTACACTATGCTGTTCAGTTCAGAAAATTCCCAGGTACTGAAGTCAAAGAGGATTTTCTGTTCTGGATTATAAATGAGATAAGCTTTATCCTTTCTGACTTGCTCTCATCTGTGTTCTTATATAAGCATATGGCAATACAAACGTATAGAAACTGCCATAGAGGAAACAGTCTTAACAAACACTATATCACACCAGCTTAAATTATTTTCTGGAATCCTTGTTGCTGTGTGTATTAAATGTGGGTTACAGGATGTTACAGTGTAAGCAGAGGGCACACCATAGACCTTTCTGAACCTTTGAAAAGGACTGGTATTTGCGGAGTAAATAATACTGATGTGTTGTCACCATGTATCAGACATGTTGCAAATGTAACTATATATTGATTTAATTGTGTTGATACATGAAATATTTGGAACCCCCCCTCCCCCCTTTATGGCCAGGTTCTCAGCTGTTACAAACTAGCATAGTCTCATTGATTACTGTGTGGCAGTGCTGCCTTATGTCAGTTGAGGGTCTGGCCCACTCTTTTTCATGTGGGGAAGTAATACACAGCAATTCTGCATGGTCTGGTGTCATCTGTGATATGGAAACCTTAGCATCGTTTCTGTAGCATTCTTTTTTATTGAAGTATTTTTAAAGAAATAAATAATAGAGACCTTCACAATTGAAGTTATAACAGCCCTCTGATCTCTCCCTCCACTGCAGATAAATCCTCTCCAAAACTACTATTTTTTAGGATCGTGAGTATCATCACCTGCTTCCCCTTCCAACTACCCCTCAAAAAAGCTGTAAATGGGAAGAAATGTTTAAATGCACCCTAAGGAAACACAAATGTTTTTGCAATACCATGCAAAGCTCAGCTCAGTCTAAACAAGTACTAAAACAGAAACTGGAATTGTTCAAATTATTTAGGGATCTGGAATCTGGAACTGGAAACGAAAGGTCAAATGAAGTGGTGGGAAGGAAACTATTAGAACCTGCCATACAATTACTACAGAAAATTTAACTGACTGAAGTGAAAATGTGTATTAATTTAAGAGATGTCTCAAAGAAAATCTACTGTCTTAGTATCATTATTGATTAAAATTTAAGGTCACTTCAGAAGGCATCTACTGTATGTATTGATCTTAATACAAAGCTGATCCAAGATGATATCTGCCAGGTTTACAGACTAAAGTACCTCAACAGCAAAAAGATAATTGTCAACATTGTCAAGTTTATTAATTTAAGAGAAAACACACATCAAATTTGCAACTGGCTGATTAAGGGCCTGATCTAAAGCCTATCATGTGAATAGGAGTCTATTCATGGATTTCACTGGGGTTTGGATCTTGATCTACATTTACTGGATTAATTATAAAAACAGGTGGAGCACGACTAAGCCAACTTTAAGGAAGTTGATTTATTACTTTAACAAAGGGATACATAACATTAATGGGCTTGCTACATTTAGTGGTTTAAAGCATTAATTCAGAGGGAGCTAGCCACTCCCAGTCTCCATTCAGACCCCTTCTGAAGTTAGCATATGAATACCAGCTCTGTGGTTTCATGCTGAAGTCTGTTTAAAGGGTTTTTTGCTGAAGTATGGCAACTTTCAAGTCTGTTACTGAGTGTCCAGGGAGAATGAAATGCTTTCCTATTGGTTTTTAAATGTTACCATTTTTGATGTTTGGTTTGTGTCTTTTTTTTTTTTTTCGTCAGAGAAAGTCCAGTTTGGCCAGCGTACATGGCAGAGGAGCCTTGCTGGCACATGATGGCATATATAATGAGGGGTGAAAGTAAATTTCTTACAGGGAGGTTGGTGGGGGGTTGTGATAGGGCAGTACCTGTAAGAAATTTAAGTGTGGGATGTAGTACAGAGGGGCGGAGGGGGCTCAGGGCAGGGGATGTGGGTGTGAGTGGGGAGAACTCAGGGCAGGGCCTGGAGGGTATGAACGTTCAGGGTAGGTATTGGGTTATGTGGGGTGCAGGAGTCAGGAAGAGGGTTGTGGGGAGCACAGGGCAGGGACTGGGGATGTGGAGGGAGTGCAGGAGTCAGGGCAGGGGGTTGGGTTGTAAGGGGGCTGAGGATCGGGGGTTGAAGTGTGCAGGGGGCTCAGGGCAGGGTTAGTACTGCCTAGCCACCAGAACCCCAGGGCGGCAGGGACTGCACTTGCCCAGTTGCCAGATTCCCGGGGCTGGCTGGAGTGGCGGGGACCACTCGAACACCAGGGCTGGCTGGGGCAGTGCTTTCCAGCTGCCAGATCCCCAGGGTTGGCTAGGGTAGTAGAGACTGCACTGCCAGGCAGCCCAAGCACTGTGGCTGGAGCCTGGGTGCACTGTGGCTGAGCAGCCCAAAGTGCCGCAGCACCTAGAGCCCTGCCCCCAGACTGCCAGTCTCTTACTGGAGGGACACACCGGCTTCCTTTCATCTTTAGCAATCACATTAGCAAATGTGCAAGTAAACAAGCCCCTGATGGGGTGGCCATGCCCCTCTGCTATGTACGCTGGCCAAATCAGACTGTCTCTAAGCAAAAGAATAAGTGCACACAAATCAGACATCAATAACAGTAACATTCAAAAAACAGTGTGAGAGCACCTTACTGTCCTTGAACACTCAGTAGCAGACTTGAAAGTTGCCCTACTTCAGGAAAAAAACTTCAAAAACAGACCAGTATGAAACTGCGGAGCTGGGATTCAGATGCAGACTTGACACTATCAAGCTGGGTCTGAATACAGATTGGGAGTGGGTAGCTCACTAGAAAAAGTTATCTTCCCTCTTTTAGTGTTCACATTTTCTCATCAACGGTTGGGAGTGGGCCACATCCATCCTGATTGAATTGAACTCATTAACACTGGTCCTCTGCATAGTAACGTAACTCACCCATCTTGGCAGATGTATATATCCCTGCCAGACTGAAATTTCCTCTTCATGCATCTGACAAAGTTGGTTCCAGCCTACCAAAGCTTATGCCCAAATAAGGTGCCACAGGACTCCTTGTTTATTTTGTATACATTTAAGTTAATCATATTTTTCATTGAGTAGGACAGCAGAGACACCCACATCCACACCTTACATTTTAATTAAAGTAGCTTCTGAATTCGAAATAGATTATTTCAAAATTGGGGGTGTCTACACAGCACTCATTTTGAAATAGAGCACTCTTCCTCTGACTTCCCTTACTCTTCATACAGTGAGGGTTACAGGAGTCAGAGTAAGAAGTCCTTCACCTTGACAGTATTTCAACATTATTTCAAAATGACTGCCTGCTGTGTAGACACGGACTAATTTATTTCAGAATAACATTAGTTATTTCAAAATACTGTTGCTATGTAGACATACCCTCATAGATTATAAAACCCAAAGGAACCTTTGTGATAATCTAGTCTGACCTCCTGTATAACAAGACATTGGTCTTCCCTGAACTAGTTGCTGTTTGATGGAATTAAGGTGCAGATCCAAGCTACCATAAAGGATGCCTCAGAATCTCAACCTAATGTATATTTTGTGTCATAAGCCAGTGATGAAGCTTGGGGATGATGATGGCAGTTTTCTTGGTAGCAGACTATGCCTTGGAATTCATTTCCAGCAGAAATACAATTAAAAGATGCATGCCATGCTTACAACAATAAAATTAGTCTTCTGCAGTAAACTTGTTTCATTTTATAACTCTCATTCTGGATCCCTACACGCTGCCAGACAGCTTTCTGGGGTACCAGTGATAAAATGAAAAATAAATGTCTGACTGTATTTGAAACAAATAGCAACAGCTATTATGGAACCTCAGTTTACTGGCTTCTTCTTTACAGGGAATTTAGGATCGTCCTATTTTTTCCCAGTGTCTTTATCTAACACAGCCTCATAAAAAAATCCTGTAATCTCTAAAGCCAAATCTCTCTCCCCTTCTCACAAGCCTGGAGAATGCTGACTTTAGTGGATATGTGATTTCATTTGAACATGATAGAATACCACTCTGCCTGCAGTGATGCAGGGGGGTTGAAGTAGGAACTGGGCTAGTGGGTCTACCACTATGCATATCTACTAGCCAAAACTTCCCATTTACAAGTTTTACTGGGCAGCAGCTCATGAGTTGTTCTATCATCTGAGGAGTGGGTATACTGGTGACCCATAATCTGCAGGGTTAAATTATTTCCTCTAGCCCCACACAATGATCATCCTGTTTGGAACCTACATTTTTTTAAAAATTGCATCTTTATATAGATTGCTATGATGTAATAACATGTTCTGTGTTCACTCTGGAGTCAGTATTTCAGTTCTGTTATATCTGATGTTAGGGCACCACAATACAAATGTTTATGCTTCTGTTTCTTTTCCTGTAGGCCCTTGACATAGGTGCAAAGAACGTGAAACTATATATTGATGAGAATCTTGTATTTGATGGCCAGTTAGAAAAAGGCTGTGGAGATCTAACCGCTGATTTCAGCACTACAATTGACCTTAAAGACAATATTGCTGCACATTCTATACAAGAAAGACACAAATTACATGGAGCTAATAGCACAGGCAATAAGGAGGACCTGTATTTAAAATACCCACAGCCAGACCAGGCTTCCTTACATTGTAAATCTTCCTTAGAACAAAATCTCCCTGAGGAAATGAAGAATTCCATCAGTTTTGGGAAAGAGAAACTGACTAGATTAGCAGAAGATCTGAAGTTGCTATCCGCTCCAGTCTCTGCGCAGGCTCCCAAGAGTGATGCTTCAGAATCAGCAGTTATGGAGTACGTTCAGTCTGATGATGAACTTACTATGAGTGAGCAAATGGAAAAACTAACAGGAAGAAAATTATCTGAATCTACAGGCCTAACTCCATCTTGGTTACAGTCCCCTTCCGAACTGACAGAGAAATGCCATAAACAGAAGCCTTCTTGGCTGGATACAGAGCACCCCTTAGATTTGAGAGTTCAAGAGCAGTCTGATGGGTACTATCCAGGACTAATTAATGAGACTGTCAAATGTCACAGAAGGGAACTGGGGAGATCCAACAGTAGGAATGCAAATGGAGATGAGAAGACACAAATGGTAACCAGTAAAGGCAGTACTATTGATTTGGACATTTTAGACCAGCTTCCTAATAAGTATTGCAGCACCCCTGAATGTCCTGCTAGTGGAAGGAGAAGTGGCAGAGGTATTAGAAAGGAGGGTTTCTGTACAAGTCACGGAGATGAAAGTCTGACATATACAGGTAAGAGCTGTAGACAGCATCCTTAACTTAGTATGGCTTACATATCGTCATTACCAGGATTATATGCGACAGATTTTAGTTACACTAATGCAGTGTTCAGTTTTGATTGTCCTTGCGCTGGGCAGGGGCATCACTGTACCAGCCATAGTGCAAGATACAAAGCCCTGCCCTGAACAACGTACATTCTGTGTGTGTTATAATTGCATCCATACTGAGGAGTCTACAGGTATAACTTTTTGTAAGAAAATAAAAATCACCGCCCCTAACCAATATGGCCATATTAATACAAAGTCTGTGTGGAGATCAGGCCTAATATTTCAAATGATCAGTAATGTCTCTCCTTATCTGGATGGATAGCTAATTTGGGTCTTGTCCAGTCAGACTGTGAGCCATCAGTATTCATTGGAGTCAGCTTGCAATCTGTTATGATCAATAAGGCTGCAGATAAACTTGGAGAAGTGCCAGACTTCATTCCATCTCAAAGTATCCCCTTCATAGGAGCGGTCTTGGGCTCCTTTAAAGAGACAACTCTCCTGAAGTAAGGTACAAGTTGAACCTCTCTAGTCCGGCACTCTCTGGTCCTGCAACATCTGTCGTCCAGCATGAGTTTAATTAGCAGGGTGTCCACTTATCATGGGTGTGGCCAAGTTTCTCCCAGTCCCATAAAATTTGTTACAGCCACCAGTCCTGGCGCTCACTGTTCTGAGCTGCTATTTGGCTCTAATTTACCCCTAAATGTCTTCTAAGAGGCCAGTAATCAATGGAAGTGTTGGTAATGCTGCTAGGCAATATTGGCCTCCCATGGTTTGGCAAACTCTCTGGTTCGGCACCAGTCAAGTCCTGAGGGTGCCAGATTAGAGAGGTTCAAACTTATTTCAGCATCCTCAGGTTTTGTATGCTGTTCAAGGACAGCCCTTAGCAGACAACTCTAATGAGGTAAGCTCTCTGACTCTGACCTTAGAACATGCCCAGCAGTTCGTTGTCCCACCTGTGCCCACTGTTCTCTTGCATTGTAATAATCCATGGAATCAGCCAAGAAGCCAAACAACAGATATTTACAAGACTACCTTCAGAATCTGACCATTTCCCATCACATTTAAGAAGTAAACTGGGATGCAAAGAAATGCCCTGGCAGGTGCAAGTGCTTGAGGAAACAGTCAAATTCTAGACAATTCAGGAGTCAAAAGATGCCACTGCAGCTTCATACGTCATCAATAGAAAAGGGTGAGGTACATATAACTTTCAGTGTCTCTCATTTCTTTGATCACATTTGCTTGTCTGAACAAAAGTATATTTCTTGTGAGCTGGTAAAGGTGGCTGCCACATGTTTTCAGGAGAGAATTCAATTCAGTCTAATCCGTGAGCTATATAAAACAGCTCTATATTCAGTAAACCTAAACCTTTATTTGTTTTATATGCCTAAATTCCATTCATTTAATTCTGGGATGTATTTTATCCTATATAAATCCTTTAATCAGATTTTGTATTATTTTAAGAAATTGAGACCTACTTGTGATGAGGGGAGGCAGTATATATATTTTAGCTGAGGTTCTATGACCATACAAAATACATGACGTTCCTACACTGAGAACAGAAGATTGGACTGATTCACAATATGGTCATGTAAAGCTTGTATCATTGGATTATATGGTATTTTACCATAGCCTTAAATCTTTGTTTTGATGTATGTGTAAATTAAATGGGAAAACTAATGTTAATGCAGCATCGTTGAGAAATTAAGCACCAAAAAGGCAGGAAATGCGAACAGGGAGGTTCTTTAAGTAACACTAACTTGGCCACATTCCATCTCTTGGGTATTTTATGCTATAACATTTAACAAAAAAGTAATCTATTATTGATGTTGGGGGTAAATATTGGGAAACTGAGTCATAAATCCACCCAGTTTAGGCTTAATCAATTTTCATCTATAATTCTGTCTGAAACTGTATAAATACTGTTACTTATAGTATGTTTTCACAAGGTCCGCTCACCATAGGTGATGCCTTTTCCTGGCGGCTCTGGCAATTAGTTCTTGCTGGGCACTGCCCTCCTCTGGTGGTGTCTCTGTCCCGTTGTCTGTTTCACCTTCCTGCCCCTCTTGCTCCCAGAGCTGCAGCTTCCTGTTCATGGCTTGGCCCTCTGGCCAGGTCACTAAGGTCCTCCCTTTCTGGAGTAATCATAGTTCATCCGGACCAGCTGTCTGTCTGGCATCTCCAGCAACTGTGTCACTTCCCCGTGGTTGGTAGGAGAACCCACGTCTGCCCTCTACGCTGGGTTCCAGCCCAACAACCCTATAACAAAAGCCAAGGTCTGTATGTTCCTACCTCTTGCTGCTGTTTTCCTGTGCTTCTTCCTACCTATCTAGCTTCCCCCTCTTTCTGGGTTTACCAGCCCAAGTTCCCTCTTCTTACTCAGTGACTGTAGGCTACTTCCTTTCAGCCGCTTGCTGTTCTCACCTCCTGGGCTTTATACAAGCCCCGCCTGTTCCTGCCCAGCTGAGCCCACTTCTAATTAGCAGCCTTCTTCAGGAGTCACTTAACCCTTCCAGCCCTTGCATGGGGGCTGGGCACCCCATCACGTGTGCACATACATGCATGCCTGACAAATAATAGCAGTCAAAACAGAATTGATGGTCCTTCAGTCCCATTCTTCAGTTTCTGGTCTGGTGCCTCTAATTTTGACCCATGTTCATTTAGATCCTCCTTATATTACAGATTACATAATTTTTCTTCAGTTGTCTTTTAACACATCAACCCTTTGGATTTTAGGTAATCTAAAATCTGCTACAGCTGAGGCAGTAGTGGCTAGCAGCCGGTTGCAGAGGTGCATTGCTCCATGCTCCACACACCCTCCCCATGTGGGAGGTGAACCTTGTAAATACACCTGTGAACTCTGGGTCTTTGCTAACCAAAGACAGCCAACCGTGAGAGATTGCAGCAGAGGTACAGGGGAGTGATGTGTTCAAGGGACATTCAGTCAACTGACTTTGTCACCACAAGGTGGAAAGCTGAGGCAAAGGTCACTGCCTCAAGCACTGCTGGGTGTGTGTTGCCTGTGGTTACACACTGTTGAGTGTGGTTGTGGTGTTTTCCCAAACTAATGCTTGGTTCCCTTTCCCTTTTAATAAAAGTTCTCCTTGGTTATACACAGACTCATCAAATGGGGAAGTATTGCCTCTTACAGACACCAGGGGTGGTGGTAAGTTTTCCCAGGCTACTAGGTGGGGACGTGAGCCAGTTCCGTTCTGTATTGTTAAAAGGAATCCCTGACTATTGAACCTGGACCTTGTTGCTGCCAGCTATCCCTGTCAGAAGGGTTATTACACTGATGGTCATTAAAGGAGAAAGAAATAACGGTCTCTCTGGGTATGTCTACACTTGCACCCTCTTTCGAGAGAGGGATGCAAATGAAGACATTCGAAATTGCAAATGAAGCCGGGATTTAAATATCCCACGCTTCATTTGCATATTCGCATTATGGTGCTATTTGGAAATAGTGCTATTTCGAAATAACAGTTGCTGTTAAGACGCAGTTATTTCGAGAGAAAACACTTCTCTCAAAATAACTGGTAAACCTCATTGTAAACCACAGTCACCCTAGTCTCAGATATCAGAGGGGTAGCCGTGTTAGTCTGGATCTGCAAAAGCGAGGAGGAGTCCTGTGGCACCTTATAGACTAACAGATGTATTGGAGCATAAGCTTTCGTGGGCAATAAGGTGCCACAGGACTCCTCGTCGCTTTTCCTGGTCTCAGACTTTCTCCAGGCTCCAACTTCTATGTTCAAATTTTTTTCAGATAGCTACCCATTCTGCCCTTTCAGTTATGATCAAAAGCTTTGGTCATCCTTATGCTTAGAAGTCAGCTCCTTCTTCACAATTAATCCTCGATATTGATGAGTGAAATGCTAGAGCACTGTGGGTAGAAAGGTGAGAGTTAACAATTAGCATTTCAGTCTTTCTTTATGAATACTTCAAAGAGCAACTTCCTTTCATGCACCTGTATCTAAATACAAAGCTGCTCCAGTATAGCTGCACATCTGTATCACTGCCGTGTGTTGTATACTATAATCCAAAGACCACTGAAAGCCTCCCATGATTTCACAGGTCTTTGGACCAAACTCTTTCACCTAAAATTTGCATGATGATCCTGTAATTGATTTGTAATCCCATACCAGTGCTCATCTGATGATGCTCAGGCAGCCTTTGGTTGGCTTTTGTCTCAATATTAACATTTATTGACATAATAATTTTGTTTAACACGCAGCTAGGAAAGGGAGTCAGAGATTTTACCTTGTGTGTGAGGAGAGGAGCAATGTATAGCAGTGTTGGAACAGAATGCTACAGCAAGAAGACCCAGCATAGCCAACACAGTGGTCTAAACTTGATAGTCTACATTATGGGAATTAATTTCTCCATCAGGTCTACATATGTAAAGACTTATCTTGGATTTTATTTTCAGATGAAGCCCTTTCTCTCAAAGGCCTAAAAACCTTCAGGACCAGGTGGCACAGTGAACAAGAACACACTCTTCAGGAGTCCTGGAACTCCCTTCTGAAGTTCAATCATTCTCACCGGGGGCGAATCTCCAACATGGATTTTCAAGGGGACATCTTTGATGAGTTTCTTCATCAGCAGAAAATCAGCCGGCATGGAGAACATCAGCTTATGAGGAAGGAAGGAATAAAAGTGCTACCCAAAAGACACAAAGAAAATTCAATGGAAACAGATGATGGAAATGATTTTAAAATACCTGTCTTGCCTTATGGACAGCGCTTAATCATAGACATTAAATCCACATGGGGAGACAGACACTATGTTGGTCTTAACGGAATTGAAGTTTTTAGTTCCAAAGGAGAGCCTGTTCAGATTTCAAAGATAAGAGCTGAGCCACCCGATATAAATATTTTACCAGCCTATGGCAAAGATCCAAGAGTAATAACTAATCTAACTGATGGGGTAAATCGGACACAGGATGATATGCACCTTTGGCTAGCTCCCTTTACTCCGGGGAAGCCTCACCTTATCTATATTGACTTTGTGAATCCCTGTCAAATAGCTATGATTAGGATTTGGAATTATAATAAATCCCGAATACACTCCTTCCGAGGTGTGAAGGATATTACAATGCTATTAGATGAGCAATACATCTTTAAAGGAGAGATTGCAAAAGCTTCAGGAACATTGTCTGGAGGTATAGTACAATCTCTCATTTTCTTTGTGAAAGCAATACCTGGCCACACTGCTGTTTTTAGCGTGCTAGCTCAAGTAGAGTTTGCATGGGTACATTTGCATGAGCTGGGAATCAAACTTCCCAACTGAAAAGTTGGTGTATCAGCTGTAATTTATATTTATATTTATTTATTTATAGCTCCTAGAATTGCCAGCCAAGACAGGGAACAGGCAAAAAAAAACAGAAGGTTGTCTCTGCCCCAGAGAGCTTACAGTCTTGGGCTTTATTTGTATTTTCCTTAATTTTATGTGTGAGAGCCTTTTTACCTATTTATATTTTAGATGTGCTTAAAAATCAGCTGGATTCTCTGAGCTCACCTACACTACAGTTAAAAAAAATTGTGTTTTAATATGTTAACTGATATGACTGTAAATGGTAGCATAGATGAGGAATAAATTGTCCCTTGTCTATGTTACAATTTACAAACATATATTAGTTGAGCGTATTACTCGACACATATTAAAAGATAGTTCCTTGGTTTGCAGTGCTTTCACTTCGTGTTTTCAATTCCTAATGTCTTGTCCTTTCAGCTCCAGAGCACTTTGGGGATACTATATTGTTCACTACTGATGATGATATTCTAGAGGCCATATTCTGCTATGATGAGACATACGATGGGGAAATTGAAAATGTGTCCTCACTAAGATATGAGGAAGAGCTAAAGAGACCAAGGACTGCTGATGGGGAGGGAAATGAGAGACCTTTCACACAAGCAGGCTTAAGACCAGATGATAAGCAGGTAGGACATACATTAATGAGAATTTCAAAAGAAATTATCTTCTCTTTCCATTGAATAGTTCCAGTGTCAATAATTGATATCAGGGATTCAAGCTGGGACTGATATTACTGTCAGTCTGTTTTGAGGATTTTATCACCAATCTCATTACTGGGAGAATTTTGTTTTCAAAACTAATGTTGTATTCCAATTTTTGTCTTTAGTGATTTATTCATGACTATTTAATGAAGGCTGTAGTGATATTATACACAGCCTTCCACTTTAATTACTTGGATAGAGATAAGGCGGTGTTTCTTTTGGTTTAGACCCAAGCTATGTGTGTACTGCTTTGAGATTTAGCTGCATTTTTAATCCACAGCTTGTACTTTTCTGGGTGTCTGGGGATGCAGGTCTCTAATGCCAGTCCCTAGGGTGCTTAGGGATCAGTAAGTTCCAACCTGTTACCCAATGACCTATTAAAAGTGACCAGAACTCAAAAGTTCACCTGTGAGAGATGACTGAAGTCCTGGACTTTCAGTCCACTGCTTTTATTTAAACCAAGCTGAGGAACAAGAATTCATCTGTACAATTGGATTTCTCCTGCTTAGGACAGCATCCCATGCATTACCTGCTTCTACTGCCTGCTCTAATCTCCACCTGACCCTGCTGACATCTGATTCATATTGTCCTTTGGCCTCTCTCAGACTCTGATCATCTGGTATCCAGACCTGACTTTCAATTCCGGTTCTGATCAATAGGCCTGACCATTCATATCCCACTTGTGGCACTGATCTTAAGTCAGCTATAAAAGTCAACCCTGAACTAAAACTTACAGAGAAGTTCTTTGTGAAATGTTCACTGCAAATCCAAATTATAGCAGCTAAGCAACTAACCTTGTGAGCCAGGGAACTCTGCAGAACAATATAATCTGTCATGGACTACTTGCTCATTTGACTTGATATAAAATACTTTTTTGTGACTTTCATCCCCTTAAACTTCAGAAAGCCATGGAATACTGGGAAATTCCAAAGCACTGGAAGAAAATTAATATTGTATCAGTATTAAAAAGGGTAGCTGGGTGACCCAGATAATTGTTGGCTTGTCAGCCTGATACTGCTCTTAAACAAAACAATGGATTGGCTGATATAGGATATGATTAATAAAGAATTAAAGGAGGATATATAGTTAATTCCAATCCTTATGTGTTAATAGAAAACAGATTTTGTCTAATTTCATATTTTTGATGAGATTATAAGTGTGGTTGATAAAGGTAATAATGTAAATGTAAAATATTTATGTACAGCATTGGCTTTGGTACCACACATTTTGATTGAAAAACTAGAAAGAAATCAAATCAACTAAGCACGTATTAAATAGACTAAAAGTGGCTAGCAGGTTGGTCTTTGAGCCCTGTTCTACACTAGGGAGTTATTTTGAAATAACCCCCCTTATTTTGAAATAATAAGTGGAGTGTCCACACCACTAAGCCCGTTATTTCAAAATAAAGGGCCTGTTATTTTGAAATCTGTACTCCTGCTTTCCTCGGGGAATAAGCTTATTTTGAAATAGTAACTTTGGGAGTTATTATTTCGAATTTAGTTACTTCAGAATAATTTCCTAGTGTAGACATAACCTGAATGCAGTTGTAAATGGAGAATCATCATCTAGTACATATGTTTCTAGTGGGTCCTATGGACATTGCTTCTTGCCCCTATGATATTTAATATTTTTATCAATTATTTAGAAGAAAAACAAAATCAGCTCTGATAAAATTTGTAGATGACACAAAGTTTGGACAGGTGGTGAGTAGTGAAGAAGACAGATCAATGATACAGAGTGATCTGGATTGCTTGGTAACCTAGGCATAAGGAAACAATGTACTTGTTAATACAGGCAAATGTAAGATCAAATATCTAGGAACAAAGAGTGCAAACTATACTTATATAATGCAGGAAGCCGTAAGTCTGAAAAAGACTTGGCAAACATGGTAGGTAAGTAGCTGAACATGAACTCTTAGTGCAATACTGGAGCCAAAAGAGCTAATGTGATCCTTGAAAGTATAAACAGGAAAATATCAAGTAGAACAAGCGAAGCTGTATTCTCTCTGAATTTGGCACTGGTATGACTGCTAGTGGAATATTGAATCCAGTTCTGGTGTCCACAATCCAAGAAGAATGTTAACGACTTTCAAAGAGTTAAGCAAAGAGCCTTAAGAATGATTAAAGAATCATAGAAATGTAGTACTGGAAGGGACCTCAGGAAGTCAACAAGCCCCAGCCGCCTGCACTGAGGCAGGACAAAACAAACTAGGGCATCACTGACAGATGTGTATCCAACCTATGCTTAAAAACTTCCAATGTGTGTGTGGGGGGGGGGGATTCCACAAACTCCCTCAGAAGCCTATTCCAGCGTTTAACTACCCTTATACTTAGAAAGGTTTTCCTAGATCTAATCTAAATCTCTCCTCTTCTGATTAAGCCCATTACATCTTGCCCTAGATTCAGTGGATGTGGCAAGCAATTCACTATCTTCTTTGCATCAGCCTTTAAAACATATCTGAAAACTCTTCTCAGGTCCACCCTCTGCCTTCGTTTCTCAAGACCAAACATGCCCACTTTTTAGCCTTTCCACATAGGTCAGGTGTTCTAAACCTTTTATAATTTTGTGGCTATTCTCTGGACTTTCTGCAGTTTATCTTTCCTAAAATGTGGTACCCAGAACTGAACACAGTACTCTAGCTGAGGCTTCACCAGTGCCAAGGACAGTGGAACAGTCCCATGTCTTACATACAACACTCTTGTACATACAGCCCAGAATATCAGCCCTTTTCACTGCTGCATAACATTGTTCACTAATACTCAGTTTGTGATCCATCCCCTGATCCTTGTCAGCAGTGCTACTGCCTAGCCAATTAATTCCCCGTTTTGCCTTGTGCCTTTGATTTATCCTTCCTAAGTGTGGTGGTTTGCACTAAGGATGTTAAATTGCGGTTAATTGACTACTCGAGTAGTTGATGGAATTTCCATTGACTAGTCAATATGCACTTCCGCATTTCTCCTTTGAAATGTACAAGAGCCCCAGTGGGCTCTTTTCAAAGGAGAAATGCGGAACTACATGTACAGCCCAGGGCCAGTAGGAAGTCCCGCTGACTGTGGGCTGCACTTGGGTGCCTGCTTTGAAATGTACAAGAGTCCCCAGCAGGGGCTCTTGTGCATTTCAAAGCCATGGAGCCCAGGGTCAGTGGGGGACTCCAAGTCCCCCGCTGACCCTGGGCTCCATGCCGCGCAGAGCCCAGGATCAGCTGGGGACTCCCCAGCTGATGCCGGGTTCCGCTGAAATGCCACGTGGAACACAGGGTCAGCTGCGGAGTTCCCTGCTGACCCTGGGCTCCACGCAGCATGGAGCCCGGGGTCAGCAGAGGACTCGGAGTCCCCCACTGACCCTAGGCTCCATGGCTTTGAAATGCACAAGATCCCTCACTGGGGACTCTTGTACATTTCAAAGCAGGCACCCACGTGCAGCCTGGAGTCAGCGGGACTTCCTGCTGGCCCCAGGCTGTACATGGAGTTCTGCATTCCTCCTTTGAAATGTACAAGAGCCCCAGCGCATTCAAAGGAGGAATGCGGACGTGCCTATTGACTAGTCAATGGAAATTCCATCGACTACTCGACTAGTCAATTAACTGCAATTTAACATCCTTAGTGTTCCGGGGAAATGCCGCGCAGAGCCCAGGATCAGCTGACCCCGGGCTCCACAGCTGCCCCTTTGAAACGTGGAGGTGGCGTTTCAAAGGGGCAGCTGCCACACAGCTGATCCTCAGCTCAGCTGTGCAGCACTGCCGCTTTGAAGTAACCCCTGCTCCCTTTGCTGCCTTTATCTCATAGAGGCAGCAAGGTGGGGGGAATTGACTAGTCGACAGACTAGCCAATAAGCAAATGCTTATCGGATAGTCGACTAGTCCTTAGCATCCTTAGTTTGCACTTGTCTTTACTGAATTTCATCTTGTTCATTTCAGACCAATTCTCAATTTCTCAAGGTCATTTTTAATTGTACTGCTGTGCTCCAAAGTGTTTGCAGCCCCTGCAGATTTAGTGTCATTCCCAAATGTTATAAGCACTACTCCTCACTCCAGTATAAGAGATTCATGGATTCCAGGGCCAGACAGGTTCATTGTCATCATCTCTTCTAACCTCCTGCAGAACACGGGCCAGAGAACTGCCCTACAGTTCTAACGCCTAGAGCAGATCTTTTAGAAAAACATCTTGATTTAAAAACTGTCAGTTAGAGAGACTCAACCATGACCTTTGATGAGTTGTTTCAATGGCTAATTACTCTCACTTAACATTTTATGCCTTAATTCTAGTGTTAATTTGACTAGCTTAAGCACCCAGCCATTGGAATATATTACACCTTTTGGTGTGCAAGACTAAAGAGCCCATTATCTGTTCCCAAGCAGATACATTGAGATTGTATTCAAGTCACCCCTTAACCTTCACTTTGTTAAACTAAATAGATTGACCTCTTCAGGGCAGCCGGGGGCGAGGAGGGGGAGGAGACACAGGGGGCAGCTATCCCCAGGCCGGTGATTTAAGAGGGCCTGGGACTCCTGGTTGCTGCTGCCACCACTACCATGATGACAAAGGATCCCCAGGGTCTTTAAATCACCACCAGAGCCCGGGCAGCACACGGCCGGCAACCCTGAAAGACTGGCTGGGGGAGTTTAGCCCCAGCCCCATTCCTTCTGCCCGAGACCCTGCCCCTTCTGGAGCTGTTCTCCTCACGTTGCTCAGGGTCATTGAGGACAAATATAACATTTTACATATAGCGTTGCTACATGCATTTGATGTTATTCATCAGCCAATTATGAGTTTTTAAATGGTACCTCACACGACATAGCTTGTACAAACATTCTTGCAGAAGTCTGTAGGGTGTGAATGCAGGGGTACGTTCTCTTACAATGTGGAAACTGCAAGTCCACACGGCTGCCGTGGAAACATTTGTGTATTTTGATTAATGGACCCACCCTCTGGTAATTCACCACAATGAGACTCTTTTATTCATTTATAATTAGGGCCCTGCCAAATTCACTGCCATGTAAAACGCATTGTGGACCAGGAAATCTGGTCTCTCCTCTTCCCTGAAATCTGGCGTCTTGTGTGCTTATACCCTATTCTATACCAGTTGTATGGTGGAGAATGGAGTTTCTCAAATTGTGGGTCTTGACCCAAAAGGAAGTTGCAGGAGGATCACAAGGATATTTTTAGGGGGGGACTGTGGTCCTGCCACCCTTACTTCTGTGCTGCCTTCAGAGATAGGTGGCTGGAAAGTGGTGGTGATTGACCAGCTGTCCAGCACTGAAGGCAGCAACATACCAGTAGCAGCACAGAAGTTACACTGCTGCCTTCAGAGCTGGGAGACCGGAGTGTGACAGCTGCTGAGCCAGGTAACAGTGCTGAGGTAAGGGTGCAATACCACATACCATGCATGTAATGGTGACTGGTGACAGGGGAAGAAGGGAGGGCACCGGCCCCACCTCTCGCCACCCCTTGCTCCGCCCCCACCCAGCCTTTGCTCCACCCCTCCCCACTCCGCCTCTTCCCAACACTCCCCTTTGCCCCTGTGAGTGCAGGGTGGGAGGCACAGCACAGCACAGACTCCTGCTGTTGACGCCAGTTCTCCTGCTGACTGCTGGCTGGCCCCTCCTGCCTTGGGGGGTGCATGTGGCCCAGCGTGCACCCGCCATGTGTTGCCCCTGTACCAACCTTAGTGCTGCTTCTGGCTGCAGCTCTGTCTTTCAAGCTGGTCTCCTGGCCAGCAGCCACCATTTTCTGTCCACCCAGCTCTAAAGGCTGCGCTGCTGCCTGCAGCAGCAGAATCCCATCCATAGAAGAGTTCAGGACAGTCGCCTCAGGCCCCCACTTTGGGGAGCCCAGGGTGGCCTGGGGAATTGCTGGGGGCAAGCTCCGTATTTGCAGCAGGGGTCAGGCCCACTCCCTGCTCACCAGCACCCATGGGAGCTGCAGGAAGTGAAGCAACTCAGCCCCAGCCTACTCCACTCCATTTCACTGCAGTGGGGGCTGGAGGAGCGGAGCAGTCTGGGACCGAGTTTCTCTGCTTCCTGCCACCACGGTGAGTTGCGAGGTGGAGGGATGACCCCTGCTGCCAACACCAGGCCCCCCAGTAATGCCCCACGTCTTGAGGGCAGGGGTACAATGGGATGTCAGGGGGCAAGTCGGGGCATGATAGGAGTGGGGCTTGGGGAAAGGGTTGGAGTTGGGAAGGAGCAGGGGTGGGAAGAGGTAGGATCTGGGGGCTGAGCAGGGTGTCCCAAAAGCCCCAAAGGGATGGCCCTGAGGATAGCACTGTCATCACCACCCCCTAGAGCAACCTTGTGGACTCCTCCCTATGACTCCTTTCTGGGTCAGGACCATTACAATTACCACACCATGAAATGTCAGATTTAAATCACTGTAAGCATGAAATTTACTATTTTAAAATGCTATGGCCATGAAATTCACCAAAATGGACCATGAATTTGATAGGGCCCTATTTTTAATACACCAGTACAATAGTGACATATTAATAAAGTGAAATAAGTGCACCATAGAACACTAGAACTGGAAGGGACCTTGAGAGGTCATCAAGTCCAGTCCCTTGCCCTCATGGCAGGACCAAGCACTGTCTAGATCATCCCTGACAGGTGTCTGTCTAACCTGCTCTTAAATATCTCCAGTGGTGGAGATTCCATAACCCCCCTAGGCAATTTATTCCAAAGTTTAAAGAAGGGCCCTACCAAATTCACAGCCATGAAAAATGCATCAAGGACCATGAAATCTGGTCTCCCACTATAAAATCTAGTCTCTTACATGCTTTTACCCTGTACAGGAACCCTAGGGTCCTGACTTGTCCCAAATGAGGGAATTTGCCAGATCAGGGGAGGTCATCTGCCACCAACCTCCCAGGACACTGCCCCTCCCTCCAGCTGGCTTCACTCCAGCCCTGCACTACAGGACTTGGGCTTGGCCCCTGCCTGCTGTTGCCAGCTGGCTGGGGCTCTCCGGGGACAGAGCTCCCCCGCCTCTGTGGCCCTGCTTCTGTCCTGCCCGGCCAGGGCTTCCTGAGGACGGGGCTGCCCCGCTTCTGTCAAACCCAACCTTCAGAACTGAGTGGCTGGACAGTGCTGGCTGCTCACTGAGGGTATGTCTAGACTACATGCCTCTGCCGACAGAGGCATGTAAATTAGACATACCGACATAGTCAATGAAGCGGGGATTTAAATATCCCCCGCTTCATTAGAATAAAAATGGCCGCCGCGTTGTGCCGGCTCAGCTGTTTGTCGGCTCAAAGCGGCAGTCAAGATGGGGATCGGTCGACAAGGAAAGCCGTTGTCGACCGATCCTGTAAACCTCATTTCACGAGGCATAAGGGACATACCCTGAGTGTCCAGCTTTGCAGGCAGCAGAGCAGAAGTAAGGGTGGCAATACCATACCATGTCGTCCTTACTTCTGCACTGCTGCTGGTGGCAGTTCTGCCTTCAGAGCTGGGCTCCAGGCCAGAAACCACAACTCTCCAGCTGCTCAGCTCCAAAGGCAGCACCTCCACCAGCAACAGCACAGAAGTAAGGGTAGTAGTACTGAAACTCCTCCTACAATAACCTTGTGACACCCCCGACCCAAACTCCTTTTTGAGTCACGACCCCTACAGATGACAACACCGTGAAATTTTAGATTTAAATAGCTGAAATCATAAAAAGTACGATTTTTAAAATCCTATGACTATGAAATTAACCCAAATGGCCTTTGGATTTGGTAGGGCCCTAATCATAAGTGATCATATTTCTTTGTAAAGAATAGTTTATCCCTTTCCTCTTGAAGACTTTTTTTCTCTTCTTACAAATTGTCCTTCCTCTTGGCCCTGCCTGTTGCCATGTCTCATTATTTTATCTGTCAAATTAAGATTGTGAGCACTCTTAAGTCCAAAGGTTTTTCTTCTTTCTTGTTTTCATGGCCCTTTGCACATCAATAGTACTATATCAACAATACACTGTAAACAACATACCAATATCCACTGAGCTTCTTGGTTTACTTTTTAGGTTCAAGAGCAAGTGACTGTGTCAGACCATCTTTCTGAGCTTACACCCAAGGTGCCAGGGGTATACACTGGACAATGTAAGTACTCTGTGTTTTGTTGGTTTTTCCTGTAATATACAAACTAACACATTACATAGCACATTCTTTCACCCCTGTCATCTGCAGACATTATCAGGTGAGATTTTTGTCCAACACAGTTATGTACAGGCTCCTGATGAATGTTGAATTGAAGTAAAGAAGAGTAATTAAGTGTTTTATAAGCCAAAGCTTTGTTTATTATGGAATTTGGCATACCATAACACTTGGAATTTAACCCCATTTTCTGTAATACTCAGAAAAATGGCACAAGGTGATTGACCAGTCCCTGGATGAAGGCTGATTTGAGTAAGCTCTGCCCCTGTCAGTTCCTGTGTAAATTGGTGGGATGTTTCAGGCCAAGTCTACACTTGGAGTGCTTTAGTGGCTTAGGAAGGCCAGTCCAGTGTATCAGCAAAGCACTCCCAGTGTGGATGTAGCGTATATACCTCCTCAACCCCACAAGAATTAAATCAATTATACTGTTAAACGTGCTGTTTTGCCAGCATAACTGCAACTGCAATGGGGCTTTGGCCTGTAGAGCTGCATCAATCAGGACACATACCTCACCAGAGATCTGACTGTCACAGCTGTGCTGGCAGAATTCTGTAATCTAGACTTGGCCTCAGAAGAAATAAAACAACACAAACATTAGGGGCAAATCTTTAATGCTAAAGCATTATAATAAGCAACAGAAAGATAACAAAATACTTCCACACTAAGGCTGAGTCAGTATCTGGATTCAGATCCCTGCCTTCCCACAGGCATTCTCCTTTCTCTGCCACCCGGCAACCCTTCTGTAGCTCTCTCTATGAACGCTTGTGCAAAGAGAGAGGAAAATAAAACACATCTCCAGGGACTGCCATTGCTCCTGTCACAATCTGCTTCAAGACTAGACTCTGAGCTTGCCAGGTGAAGCTACTATCCCTTAGCATCCTTGTAAGCTCTGCCAAAATGTCCTCACTCAGGTTAATTACTAATGTGCACTGCATGAGCTCAGCATCGCATAATTTAGTAATAGCAGGTTGTATGTAACTGAACTGTACCATTTGGCTGCCTTGCTGTTTGTTATACAGAGTATCATGAGAGTTAGGGCTTCTCCAAGGTTGGTGAAAGGCAACTATTTGTGGGCTTTATTGTTATTTATGAAATGAAAAATATTTTACGGTGGCAAACTTACCCTGCCTGATGCACTGGAATTTTACCTGCTGTATCTAGATATTATTGATAGTTGCTTAGTAAACCTACAAGCCTGTGGAATGTGAAAAGCTACCTGTCTGTGTGCATGAAGGAGCTGTCCAGCAGGATCATGGGATCCAGATTTCAGCATGACAGTGGCCAAAGATAGCATTGAAAAAGAATGGGAGATGCAGAGGCAACTTCTGGAGGCAATGTAAAGCCTAAATGCTCTGCTGCAACACATGTTGATGTTAGGGTGTTATACAGCAGGCTTCACCAGGGTTCAAACTATACAAGATAGTGGGAACAGCAGCAACTCCTGCCAGTTGTAGCCCTTCCCCACCATACAGTGATCATTCCTGTCACAGAGGCAGTTCTGCACACAGAGAACAGCTCTCTTGAGCATTCCTGCCCTGGTAACTTTCAGCCTGGCCACTCAACATCAGAGAGCCCTCAGACAAGAAGAAACAGAGGCCAAGTGTATTCTTCCCTGTGATTTTAAGCCACTCTCCCCGTTGGATTGTTTTCCATTACACTTTTGCTCTTTTTAGTGTTTGCTTCACAATTGTTTTAATTAAAGATTTCTTTCTAGTTGTAGCTAATAGATTGCAGTTGAGTGTGTTAATAATACAATTTGCTGTTTCATTACTGCTTCTGTTAAAGCTTTATTTTGGTTTGTTACAGAACCGATTGTGGTTTCATAATAAAAACCATTAAAATTCATACATAGTGAGTCATCAGGTCATGTAACATTGAAAATTTTTAAACCTGAAATAATTCACAGCACAATCTGAAGCCCGGAAACTCAAAATAACAGCAGTAGGCGTCTCTGATAATAGTGCCTCAGCTGTTTCCATTTTCTGTAGGTGCCTGCTCACACCGCTGAGTGAATCTCTGCACCTCTGCCTCCCACACTTCGTTAAAGCTTTCTCCCTTGCTCTTAGAAATATTGTGCAAAATCCAACGTGCTGCTATAATTGTTGGCACTTTTTTCCTGCTGGTTCCAACCTTTTCCACAAGCAGTACCACTTCCCTTTCCAATGGCCAGTTTCATAGCCCACTGCCGTTCCGCAATTAGCGGGGTGATAGTTGAGATGTTCCCTCTGTCAAAGCAGCCCGTAAATCGCTTCATTAATCAAGGAAGCAGAGGATAAGCTAGGTCTCCCAGAATAACTGGAACAACCTCCTCACCATTAATGTCCATAGGGATTCTGACTGCAAAGGTAAAAAGAGCTGAGTGGACCCTTCCAGAACACCCAACATTTATGTCTGTAAACCAGCCATGATGGTCAATCAGCCCTTGGAATACAATGGAGAAATTACCATTTCTGTTCATAAATTCCTTTCCATTTATAAACTCAGTGTTTGTCTGTGTGTATGTGCATGCGCTGCATAATAGGCACCTGAGTCCATCAATTGCCCCAATTCTGTTTGGGAATCCCAAATGTGCAAAGCCATTAATGACTCCCTGAGCATTACCTCGCTTTGAAACCCAGTGCATCTTTTCCATGGCAACACATACCTGGATACAGTGGCCCCAATCATCAATCTCTGCATGTCAAACTGATTGGCTAAGGATCACTAGCATGTGGGGATGGCCAACTTCCAGGTGACCCATGTTTCCACAGGCATGGGGCACCATGTGTTGTTATGCTCTCACTGCAGCTTTTTCAGTACAGATCTCAAAAAAGATTGCCTTCTCCCTCTTGAAATCCTCAGTGGTGTTGGAGAATCCACCACAAAACTTGGTAAATTTTAATACTCTCACTGTGAGACATGTACGCCTTGTTTCCAGTCCGAATTGGTCCAGCTTCAACTTCCAGCCATGTATCACTAGACCTTTCTCTGCTAGATTGAAGAGCCTATTAAATATTTGTTCCATGCATAGGTTCTTATGGACTATAATCAAGTCACTTTCTCTGTCTTAAGCTAAATAAAGTTTGAGTCTAGCACTATAAGCCATTTTTTCTAATCCTCTGCTCATTCTCATGGCTCTTTTCGGAACTCTCTCCAATTTATCAATATCCTTCTTGAATTGTGGGGGTCAAAACTGGATGCAGAATTCCAGCAGTGAGAGCACCTGTGCCAAATACAGAGGTAAAAGAATCTCTCTGCTCGTTTTGAGATTCCCCTGTTTATGCATCCCAGGATGTCATTAGTTCCATTGGCCACAGCTTCCCAAAGTTCAGCTGATTATCCACTCCCCGCCCCAAATCTTTTTCAAATTTGTAATCAATATGTTGTGTGGTACCAAATCAAACACCTTACGGAAGCCTACATCTTCCACTTAGGAAGGAACAATCAGTTTCACACATACAGAATTGGAAGCAACTGTCTAGGAAGGAGTATGGCAGAAAGGGATGTAGGGGTTATAGTGGACCACAAGCTGAATATGAGTCAGCAGTGTGATGCTGTTGCAAAAAAAGCAAACATGATTCTGGGATGCATTAACAGGTGTGTTGTGAGCAAGACACAAGAAGTCATTCTTCCACTCTACTCTGTGCTGGTTAGGCCTCAGTTGGAGTATTGTGTCCTGTTCTGGGCACCGCATTTCAAGAAAGTTGTGGAGAAATTGGAGAGGGTCCAGAGAAGAGCAACAAGAATGATTAAAGGTCTAGAGAACATGGGCTATGAAGGAAAGATGAAAGAATTGGGTTTGTTTAGTTTAGAAAAGAGAAGATTGAGGGGGGATGTGATAGCCGTTTTCAGGTATCTAAAAGGGTGTCATAAGCAGGAGGGAGAAAACTTGTTCATCTTGGCCTCTGAGGATAGAACAAGAAGCAATGGGCTTAAACTGCAGCAAGGGAGGTTTAGGTTGGACATTAGGAAAAAGTTCCTAACTGTCAGGGTAGTCAAACACTGGAATAAATTGCCCAGGGAGATTGTGGAATCCCCATCTCTGGAGATATTTAAGAGTAGGTTAGATAAATGTCTATCAGAGACGGTCTAGACAGTGTTTGGTCCTGCCATGAGGGCAGGGGACTGGACTCGATGACCTCTCGAGGTCCCTTCCAGTCCTAGTATTCTATGATTCTATGATTCTATCTATTACATCAATATTATTGCCTTTATCAACCAAACTTGTAGTATCATCAAAAAAGATATCCCTAAGATATCACCAGAACTCCTGCAGCAGGGGTCAAAATCATAGGACTCTGCATAAAATCATGACATTTGGCAACACTAGAGAATTCAGCCAGAAAGATGCTCTTAGCAGCATTTTGAATGGACTTGATGGGATGAGTTTGCAGGCATTGAGTTCTCATTTGCTTGTCCTCTCCCAAATATTTTGAAACTCCTGCATCTTTGTGGCTAACAGGCTACTCTGAATTCCTTATATTTCCCGCTATCTCCAGTTACTGTTAGCAAATCCTTGAACTTGCATATTGGCATTGTGCACTTGGAAAAAAAATGAAAAAAGAAACTTGCTTCTTGTTGCATGCTGATTATGGAGATTTGGATTGATAAACTGATTTGCTGGGATGTGCTTTCGGATAATTTCTTTTGGTGCCTCCTGCTACTGACTGATAAATATGTGTATGTTCTTGTTTTTAGGCCTGCAGCTTAATTTCACCTTGTCCTGGGGAGACTCACATTACCTTGGACTCACTGGACTTGAAGTAGTAGGGAAGGATGGTCAGGCTTTACCAATTACTGTGGATCAGATTTCTGCTTCACCACAAGATTTAAATGACCTTGCAGAGTACACGGGAGATTCCAGGACATTAGACAAGTAAGTAGCGAAACAACTGAAAACTCTTAAGTCTCTCCAGCAATGTTTTGTCCTATGTTTGCTGTTTTAGTACCACTCTTCTCAACATCGGCGCCGCCACCTCCGCAGACCCCTAAGTGGGGGTGGAGGGGGCTTCACGCTCCTGGAAGGGACGGGGCTTCAAGTGGAAGGGGCAGGGCCAGGGCAGCTAGCCCTCCGTGCCATTCAGAGTGCGGTGTGCCCTGCCCCCATTCCTCAGAGCCTCCCAGAGCATGCAGCATGGCGGTCAGGCAGCAATTTAAAGAGCCTGGGGCAGTAGCGACGGCTGGGATTGCCGGACCCTGGAGCAACTGCCTCCTTTACCCCCCCATACCTCCCGTCGGCAGGCCTGCTTTGCAATATTCACATTAGTCTGAGATTTGAAAGCTAATGAATGAGAACTTACTATAAATATGTATAGTTTACATTTATAAAATGATGGACTTGTTTAACCCTTACTAAGTAATAATAATAATGTAAAACTTGCAGCTGTGCCATCATAAGCTAAGAACTCTGTCAGATTCCACAAGCTAAGCAGGATGGGCTGTCAGAAAACAGATGACATGCTTGTACAGAAGAGATGTTTGTGATTCAGTAGATGATATTCTTATGCTTGGCTTGCAACTTTCGCCTTTGTTACCCTTAGGGGAGCTGAAGCAAAGGTGGACAATGACTGTGAAGTTTATTAGTGCAGACAAAACCACCCAGATCTTGCTGAGTAATCATGCCATATTTATGTAGTCAATTTTCAAAGTAAAACTGCACTTGTAAAACTGGGACAAGCCCTTCCTCTTATATGAAGTGCCCTAGAGAAAGCTATAGTCAAAATTGCACATTACTTTTTAATTTAACCTGTAATTTCCAAATCTTACACCTAATGGACTCTACTGTACAATTTTGCATACCAGATCTCAGCCCGAGGATTAATAATTTTTGGAAAGTATGAGCAAAAATAGGTTCTTGCAGCACCCTTCCTCCCTTAATATAGAGGTAAACATTGGAACTATGGAAATAGTCTTCATTATGGAGAAACATCTTTCAGTTTTCCAGTGAAAATGGGTTCTGTGCTGAGTTATGTCCATATGAAATCCATATGTCACACACAAACAAGTCATTTTCTGAGAGCTCCACTCATTCACTATGCATTGGCTCATGCATTTAAAAAATGTTACATGCCTAGAAAGTAAAGTTTTCTGTAAAATTAATTGGATTCTTGGGGCAAGATCACATTTTCATCATATGCATAAACAGCACCTACCATACTGATTGGCCATCTAGGTGTAGCTGCGTTACAAATAGCAAGAGCTTGCATGCATAGGGCATAAAATATTTAACAGTGCAAGGAGCATGTTCAAGGAGGCAAGAGAACACTGGAGTTCTTGCCTCATAGAATAAAATATGTGGTAGCTTATGCAAGTCCTTGTTTCCTTAAGTAATTTTTTTTTAATAAGCCTCAGAGAGTCTCCTAAAATAACTTGTGAAAGAAAATGTTACACTTGCACAATTAAGCATTCAGAAGTCAGGCAGGAACTGCTCGATAGCAAATGAAAAAAATTATTACAAAAAGTAATATCATTATGAACAATTAATTTCACTTGTTTGCAATGTTTTGAATAAGTACTCAGTGTAATGTTGTTTTACTTCAGCCTTAAAAAAATACTTAACACTAAATCTGTCACAGCTTTTCCTTCACTGAGCATCCCTCAACATATACACTGCAGAGGTTCTCGGAAATCATACTATGCAATCATTTAATTAATGCCTATATAATGCTGCATACACACCTGGGCTGAGTTAAGACCACATAGACAATATTAACTTTGTCATTTCCAGATTTTTTGAATGGCTCACTTTTGCAATCATAACATTTGAATGTATTTTGGTAATGAATGCATTAAGTTCAGAATATTATTTACTTAAAAAGTCACTGCTTAAGTGTGCCTCACATTTTAGGGTCATTGGCATTAAGCAAAAGCCAGATGTGAAGTAAACTGATGTGATCGTTGAAAGTTCTGCACATTAAAAATTATTGTGGTGAAACCTCATTCTGTTTTTTAGATTACATGTCAGCTCTAACCCGAGGTAATTACAATCGCTGTCCATTCATTGTCTAAAAAAGGAAGATAGATATCATCTAGCTTAAGGGCCTAGCCTACTAATCAGGATTAAAATATATTCACCAAATACCGAGCTGAGAACCACATTCATTTACTTCATCCCTTGTTTTATTTTTCCAATAATTCATTATCTTTTCCTGAGCTGCCTCAGAGTCTATTTATACAGCAGTCTGATGATGGAACAGCAGCACATGCAGGTGCAGCCTTGATGGAGCTAGCTCACTAGAAATAGCATTGAAGTCATGGCAGCTCCGGGCTAGCCACTTGAGTATGTACTCAGGGTACGGTAGGCTCATGTTCAGGTGGCTAGGCTGTGCTACCGCTCACGTTGCCGCAGCTGCACTACAATTTTTAGCAAGGTGAAACCTAGTATGGGGATGCCTACGCCTACTGCAATCAGACCCCACAACTGCTCAGTCGTTCCTCTTTTCCTTTTACCCTTTTCCTGTTTCTCCTTTTACCCTCTTATATTCAGTTACCTATAGTTCTCTAGCTTGTTCCATATATATATATATATATATATATATATATATATATATATATATATACACACACATATATAAGCTTCTTAAGCTTTAGCAACCCATGGACCCGCATTTTGATTTCAAAATTTTTCATGGACTCACAAGCTAGCTTCTAGTTTTCCTCAGGGGTGCTCATCTCCCATTCATCCCCAAGCCCAGCCCCATACTCCACCTCTTTCCCCCCAAACCCCACCCCATCTCTTCCTGCTCCCTGCCCCTCCTCTTCCATGCCTCTTTCGAACCCCTCCCCTGAGCACACTCCTTACCCCTCCTCCCCCTTCCTTCCAGCACCTCCTGCACACCTCTGAACAGCTGTTCTGCAACATGCAGAGGTCACTGGCAAGGAAAGGGGAGTTGATCGATGGGGTCAGCAGCCCCGATACGACTCGCTGACCCCAGTTTGAGAACTGCTGGTATAGAGGGCTTTTTGAACTTTCAGACAAAAATGTAATACAAATCCACTGTCTTGAGGCTGAAACTACTTAAACTCAGACTAGAAATCAGGCAAATGTTTTCCTGGGATCAATTTTGTGTCCCTTCTGTGTACTGTTTTCTCTTGCTATTTCCCCTTGCTTAACAATTTCCAGTCCATCACTAAAGAATGTTTCTGTGTTTGTAGGTTAATAGATGGGACTAACATCACTGTTGAAGATAACCATATGTGGCTTATTCCTTTCACTTATGGGGAAGATCACATGGTCACAATCCATTTTGATAAAGCTGAAAATATTGCAGGGCTTCGCTTTTGGAACTATAATAAATCTCCAGAGGATACCTATAGAGGGGTGAGTGAAAGAAGTGGCACTGCTGCAGAAGTGTTTAACCACCCATTAGAAAATTTGTGCTTTGATATATGAATGTAGCTGATTTAATGGAATAGCATAAATCTTTCTAAATTATCTGACCCTGAGGTTTCTGGCAAGCTTAATGGATTGCTGTCTTGCTTCCCAAACAGCAAATACAGAAAAAGAGTGAGTGATAGTTCTAAGAAAGTGACAGGTCCTGATTCTTCTTCGAGACGCACAGTAACATGCCAAATTCACTGAAAATAATAAACTGGTGGGACTAAATACTAGGAAAGGACACAGCATGGACACCTTACATATGGCATTAGCTCCTAACGTGTTGAGGTTCTAGAATGTGAGACATTCTTTCATAGACAATCTAATTATGAAAAATACTGATAGCAATTGGTGGGGCCTAGGCTTCCATGTTTCTCTTTCCTAGAGGTAATTATTTTATCGCTATATAAAATGCCAGCCGAAATTGCTTTCTGAAAGATGCCTCAGTTTTTGTGGGACTTCATTACATTTAAAACTTCACACCCATGTATGTCAAACAGGCCTTACATTTCCATCTTCTCTGTAGGGATAGATAATGTATATAATCTATGCTTAGGGCAATGGACATAAACCCTATGAAGTCATTTTAGTTAATTCTAAGAACAGAGAGCTGATACAAAATTATTTGAATTTGCAGGGACCTCTAATGGAGCATCTAGCCTATTCCCTACATGTAATAGCTGAGAAGGTAGTCAGCCTCACATTCATGATATGCACAAATCTTGTTATCCCAAATTAAGTTTCCAGACACACTGGTTTAGTTAAAACAATAAAACAAGTTTATTAACTATAGAAATAAAGCTTTTAAGTGATTATAAGTAATAAGGCATAAAAATCATAATTGATTGCAAAGAAATAAAAGGTAAAATGCAAACTAACACCTACCTTAATAAACTAACTGAATTCAAAACAAAATGTCTCTTTCATCATATGTTTTTTGCAATCTTATTGGCTAGATGCCTTTCAGCCAGGACACTTCCTGTAGTCCAATGCTCTTTTTCTTCTCCTTCAGACATTGTGGTTGTTACGAACAGAAAGGGGGTGACAGAAATTATTTGTTTCTCATTTTTATATATTTTCCTCCTTTCTGAGAATCATTTCTAGCTGGGGCTCAGGCAATTGAAAGTCTGCAGAATGGGGTCTACTAGCTGTTCCATTGCCAAGATATAAATTTCTTGCTCACATCCTTCTTCTGGCCAAGAAAGGCCATGTAATCAGGTGATAGTCCATGTGATTATGTTGGCTGAGGTGCTGACTAGCCTTTTGTCTTTGGGGTCCTGATTTGAAGCTCTTTCCCCAGATTTGGAATGTTTTTATACAACAGAACTTTATACCTTTGCATACAATGTTGCCACACATCATTTACCAGGACAGTAATGTGCAGCAGATTGACTTTTCAATTGATACCTCACAAGGCATACTTTGTATAAAATATATCATCGTCTTGTAAAAGTGGTGAACATGAGAGTACAGACTGTCACAACATTTTGTCCAAACTATGGCAACAGTCCAGAGTACTAGGAGGGCTCCCTAATATGCCAGCCTTTTCAAGGAAGACTTTTTGAAGAAATGCACCACCAAACCAATGATTTACCTAAGATACATCAATGATATTTTCATCGTCTGGACAGATTACCTAAATTCCCTCATAGATTCCCATCACAACTTCAGCAGACTCTCTGGAACACTGCCGCACAGCATCAACTTCCTGGACACTATGATTAGCTTCAGCATTAGAGCCATACAAATGGTTATGTACAAGAAACCCATGAGTCACCACACTTACCTCAACAGATCCAATAGCCACCCTAGACACACCAAAAATGTGTTATCTACAGCCAGGCATTTCCAGCAGCACTGAAGTCACAGGCTCCCCTCAGAAAAATGGTCCCCATTTCATTAAAAACTCTGTTGTCAGATTTCTCAACCATCAAATGTCCAGTGTCAGACATAATGATCAGAATGCATGAAATATAACCCAAAAGTGGAAAACCTCTTTTTTCTTACGTCACATTCACTTGAATTGGCATATTAAAACTTGCCTAAGGATGTTTTCTCACTTTGTGAATTAAATAAGCCTTTTTAAAATAATTTTTGGAAAATCAAGACTTATATTGTGCAGCAATCACGGGACTCTGTGAGGGTCAAAGCAGAGAATGATCCACAGACCATCACATTCCCAGCCCAGACTTCTAGCACCGGAAGTGCTGGAGTAACTGTTATTCTTTCTTTGGAGTAGCCACTAGAGGGAGTAGTGACATGTACCAGTTACCCGTGCGTGCTGGTCAGCTGTAGAATACTAGGTTCTGGTTATAGCACAGAGATAGAGTGATCAACAGGATAACTATTCATATTGCTTTGGCAGCATAGTTGAAACTAAAGTCTGACAAATTACTGAATTGGATTACGTTCCCAGGTGTGCTAGAAATTAGCCCAAGCAACCCCTTTGCTACTTAATTTGTAAAATGAGATGTCTGATCCGTGATTGCCTCCTCAGAGAGGTGTTTGAGGTTGGGCTCAGTAATGAGGACTGTAAAATGCACACAAATAACACTGCTCTACAGCCAAAATGCTTCTGAAATAAATGTAGTCAAACTTTACTAATTCTGGGTCACTGAGAACGAAAATGATGCTTAAAATTGTTGATTGGCTCTAGTTTTCAAGATATGCTATTGGGTCAGTATATACGACCCTTGACTTGGGAATGGCGGAGGATAAGTGAGTTATAAAGGGGAAGGGATCTCAATTTAAACCAGAAATGACTAAAATACATCTTTGACTGGATCTATGAATAAATCTATGACTGGGTTTGGACAGTACTTGCTTTTTTAGGCAAAACAATGAATGATGCAATCTGACGCTAGTATGGCATCATACATGATATGAATTGCATCATGTTATTCCTAGAAGTCATGGTTGATGCAATCATAACGAAGCTTACATCACTCTGCTGAACAAATTGCCCTATATCAGCTCTAGAAATCATACAGTGTCGTGCTCTCTTATTTGTCAGTGTTTGATTTTGCAAAGGGACACATTTCTGTTTAGCCAAAGTGAGCAGAGATGCCTCGTACTTGTGTGAACAGTGCAGATAACTTCTGCTATGTTTGTGGTGAAGTGACTTTTGCATCACAAAAGCGCAGTATAACCACTATGGTTAAGAAAGCCTATCACCTTTATTTTGGCTGCAAAATTGGAGATCAGGACAAGAGGTGGGCCCCACACATATGCTGCAACACTTGTGCAACAAATCTTCGCCAGTGGTTGAACAGGAAAAGGAAATCTATGCCTTTTGCAGTGCCAATGATTTGGAGAGAGCCAACAGATCATACCAGCAATTGTTACTTCTGCATGGTGCCTCCAGTTGGGAAAGGTGTGTCAAAGAAGAAAAAGTGGACTGCGTTATCCAAACATTCCATCAGCTATACGCCCAGTACCCCACGGAGAAGGACTGCTGGTTCCTGATGCACCAGAATCATTCTCACTTGAGTCAGACGAGGAAGAGGAAGAGGATGAAACTTCTGGTCCTGAACCATCAATGTCACAGGACCCACATTTTCTCCCATCCTCCTCCTCTGAACCACACCTCATAACACAAAATGAACTGAATGACCTTGTCAGGGATTTGGAACTACCCAAGAGTAAAGCAGAGCTGTTGGGCTCCAGACTACAGCAGTGGAATCTCCTGGCAGGTGATGTTAGGGTTTCCATGTTCCGTGTCCGTCAAAAGGATCTTGTCCCATTCTTCTTCATGGAAGGTGATCTTGTAGCCTGCAACAACATCGATGGTGTGATGGCAGCCCTCAACATCGTTCACAATCCAGATGAGTGGAGACTGTTCATTGATTCATCAAGACGAGTCTTAAGCTGTTTTGCTGCATAATGGCAATGTTTTGCCATCAATTCCAGTTGGTCATGCAGTCCATATGAAGGAAACCTATGACAACATGAAACAACTTTTTGAGGTGCATAAACTATGACCAACATCAGTGGCAGCTTTGTGGCGATTTGAAGGATGTTGCTCTCCTTGGTCTGCAGACTGGATACACAAAGTACTGCTGTTTTCTCTGCGAATGGGATAGTGCAAGAGATTCCCACTACATCAAGGTAGATTGGCCACTCCGACAGTCATAGGAGCCTGGGAGGAAAAGTATTCAGCATCCACCACTTGTTGAATCAAGGAAGATTTTGTTACCACCCTTACACATCAAGCTAGGTCTGATGAAGAACTTTGTCAAGGCCATGGACAAAACACAAGCAGCTTTCAAGTACCTCTGTGGAAAATTTCCAAGGTTAAGTGAAGCTAAGATAAAGGAAGGTGTCTTTGTTGGTCCTCAGATTCGTGAACTTGTTCGAGATGATGCATTTGACCATGCACTGCGTGGCAAGGAAAAGACGGCATGAAAGCCTTCCAGTTAGTGGCAATAAATTTTCGGAAACAACAAGGCAGACAACTACAGGTTGGTGGTGGAAAACCTCCTCAAGGCATACAAAGCCTTGGTTGCAACATGTCACTAAAGATACATTTTTGCACTCTCATCTAGATTTTTTTTCCACCGAACTGCGGAGCAGTGAGCGACGAAAGCAGCGATTTCACCAGGACGTTGCAACAATGGAGAAATGCTATCAGGGCAAATGGAGCCCATCAATGCTTGCAGACTATTGCTGGACAGTGACAAGAGATGCTCCATTTAATGAATACAAGAGACAAGCCAAGAAGCGCCGAGTAGACACTGAATAGGACTAAACTATGTACATAATAGTTTTTTGCCTTTTGTTTCATAATAAATTTTATTTATATAACCCTTTTGCTGATTTTAAAGTGTTACATAAACAGGACAGGTGAAATATTATCATGTAAAGCAACCATAAACACATGAAAAGACCTAGGTTTACAATTTATGATTAAAACTCTACTATCTACACAACATACATAGACGTAAAATGTAAAAACTTAAATATCTTGGAAACAGTAGCCAATCAGTTGTTTTAATTGTCATATTTGAATTCAGCACATCAAAATACATAATAAATAGCACATTTTATCTCTGAAGCAGATGACTTCTAAAAAATTGTAGACCAGTGTAATATAAGCAGCAGTGAGTAAAATAGGAGAGATTTCAGCTCAAGATCCCTTGGCTCCCATTCAGTGCTCTTTCCTTTAGGGCAGTGGTTCTCAAACTGTGGGTTAGGACTCCAAAGTGGATCATGACCCTATTAAAATGGGGTCCACAGGGCTGGTGTTAGCATTGTAGTGGCATGGCACTGAAGCCCAAGCCCCAGTCAGCCCTGAGTAGCAGAGCTCAGGTTACAGGCCCTGCAGCTTGGGATGAAGCCCTTTGGCCTTGGTTCCCTCACCTGGAACAGTGGGGCTCAGGTTTTGGCAGTGTCCCATCACTTCTTTCCTTCCTGTTTAGGTTTTGTGTTGTCACTCTTAACCAGCCTCAGCTTCTTTAAAGTAAAATTTTAATTGATGGAATTTTACTCGGAATTAAAATTAGTATATTGAAGGGTAAGCCCTGAATGCGAGCACTCTCATTGTTCCTGGGAATTTTTATCCCAGCGACATTTTGATTTACAGTCCTTGTGTCATTAGTGAGGTATATTTATTTTATGTAGGACTATTAATTACAGTTAACTCAAATGATCAACTCAAAACAATTGAAACACAGAATACAACTTGTACAGTGCTCACTTTCTATTATTTTTATTTTAAATATTTGCACTCTAAAAAGGTAATCGAAAGAAGTAGTATTTTTCAGTTGACCTCATATAAGTACTGTGGTGCAATCTCTTTATTGTGAAAGTTCAACTTTCAAATTAGAATTTTTTGTGTGACATAACTGTGTTAAAAACCAAAGCAGCGTGAAACTTTAGCGCCTATATGTCCATTCAGTTCTACTTGTTCAGCCAGTTGCAAAGACAAAAAAGTTTGTTAACATTTATAGGCACTAATGCTGCTTACTTCTTACTTACAGTGTCACTTAAAAGTGAGAACAGGTATTTGCATGGCACTTTTGTAACCAGTGTTTCAGAGTATTTATGTGCCAGATATGCTAAACATTCATATGCCCCTTCATGCTTTGACCACTGTTCCAGATACTGTAACATGCTTCCATGCTGATGATGCTTGTTAAAAAAATGTATTCATTAAATTTTTGACTGAACTCCTTGGTGGAGAATTGTATGTCTCCTGTTCTGTTTTACCCACATTCTGCCGTATATTTCATGTGATAGCAGACTTAGATGATGACTATTTTAAGAACACTTTCACAGCAGTTTTGACAAAACACAAAGAAGGTACCAACGTGAGATTTCTAAAGACAGCTACAACACTCAACCCAAGGTTTAAGAATCTGAAGTGCCATTCAAAATCTGAGAGGGATGAGGTGTGGAACCTGCTGTCAGAAGTCTTAAAAGAGCAGCACTCCAATGCAGAAAATACAGAGCCCAAAACATCAAAAAAGAAAATCAACCTTCTGTGGGTGATATTTGACTCAGATGATGAAAGTGAACATGTGTCAGTCTATAGTAGTCTGGATCATTATCGAGCAGCAGATCTGCTGACAGGGAGGGCAAAGAGGGAAATTGCTCTGGGGCCCACCAATTCTACTGTGGCAGTGGCAGCACCTGGAACCCCGGGCCCTTTAAATTGCCCGTGGAGCACCAGATGGCATACTCCAGGCAGCTCAAAGGACTGGGAGAGAGGGGTGTGCCACTCTCTGGGTGGCACTGCGGGCTGCGGGGGAGGGGCTGGCTCAGTGTCCAGCCCACCCCTTCTGGGAGCATGGAGCTGGGGACACACACCCCTTGCCAAGGGGCCTGGTTTGGCTGTCGGATCCCCTGTCGAGCAGAACTCATCATTAACATGGACGCATGTCCTCTGAAATGGTGGCCAAAATATGAAGGGACATGCAAATGTTTAGCATATCTAGCACATAAATACCTAAAGTACTTGTATGCGGTACTGGTACTTGTGTGAGGTGAACTGAAAAATTCTATTTCTTTTGTTTTCCTTTTGTACAGTGCAAATATTTGTAATAAAAATAATAACAGAAAGTGAGCACTGTACACTTTGTATTCTGTGTTGTAACTGAAATTGTAGAAAACATCCAGAATATTTAAATAAATGGTATTTTATTATTGTTTAACAATGAGATTAAAACTGTTATATTGTGATTCATCATGATTCATTTTTAATTGTTTGGCAGTCCTAATTTTATGCCTTAGTTTTTGTAAGAAATTAGATTCCACTGAATTTGTCAAAAAGGAGATGAAATAAGTACAATATAACAAAAGTATCTTTCATAATTAAGTTTTTTCAGTGAGTGAAATTAACATATTTGTATGAGTAGCCATGTTTTAAAATAAGGTGTTTCTTCCCCTAGGCAAAGGTTGTCCATGTCTTACTGGATGGGCATTGCATCTCCCCACCAGAGGGCTTTCTTGTCCGCAAAGGACCAGGCAACTGTCACTTTGATTTTGCTCAAGAAATTCTCTTTATTGACTATTTGAAGCCTCAACAGATTATCAGACCATATGGGAGGTAAAGTAGAATGTTCTTACTGTCTAAACTTAGTATTCTCTTACCTTGTAGTCTGTTTGGATGGAAGCACATAGCTAAAAATATCAGGTACTTTGGACATACTTTTAAAAAATTACATGTACTTAAATGCATACTCAGTTGTGTGCCTAATTTTCACATGTGCTTACCAAGACTGTATGCACCACTGGCCAATTAGATGCACAATGGGCAGTTAGCATGAAGAAATAAGTATGTGCGTGCAAATTAAATGTGGAATTGTGCACTCAGCTGTGGAAATCAGGCCCCCTTCTTCTTGTAGTTTCTCAGGATTCCTATGTGGAAAGCAGTTGGATAAATTCTCCAAATTTGCAAGTTTGTTTTTGCTTATTTCTGTTGGAGGGTTTCTGTTCTTTACTAACAATGTCAGGATTTTGTAATTTTTCTTGTGTATTTTGGCAGAACTGATTCAAAGGGAATGGAACAAGCCAGTATGGACTATGAAGCACCATTGATGCCGTGTGGTTGTATCCTTCCCTGTCATAAGGGCTGTCTCAATGCCTATGCAGAATATGCATTTTTGTAGGGCACCTGAAAATTTTAGGGCACCACCAGAACAGCAAGTAAGAGTGGGTTGGCTCTCGCATGTGCATGCGCCAGACCACTCTTACCTGCTGTCCCGGTGGTGCCCCATGTTATGGCGATGTGAGCATGCAAATGCTGGGGTGGGAGTCGATTATCTGGTTACTGCCTCTGGTTCCTTCTGGATGGAGGCTGCCTTACTCTCCCAGATAAGGTGCCATGAGGAAGGGACGAGAGCATGGGAGGCCCAGGGCTGGGGGAGGGAACAAGTCAGGTGGGGAGGCTGTGCAGGGAGGGGGTTCATAGGGCCCATAAGTTCTCAGGATGGCCCTGCTTATCATTTTCAAATTTGTATTATTACATATATTATTGTGGGATTGTTTTATTATTGGTATTGCAGTTCTTTTCTTTTTGGTCTCCTGAATCCCTGCTCTTTTATCCCCAGCATTTTCAGAGTCCTGTCTCTGGTTCATTTTACTCTGAGGTACCTAAAGTATGGGAGAGATATCATTCAAATCTAAGCTAATATAAATTGCATATACAATAAAGCATAGATATGTAACCCCAGTTTCAAACTCACCACTGGTTCCACCTCTAATTCAGGATCCATTCTAGAAACTGCCTCTTGTTTTTATAATCTACCATTCAGAATAAAGCTAGACAGGATTTAAATAGGAAGGACGAAGCTATTGACATGAATGTAGGTCAGGACATAACAATGGTTTGTACTAAACTATGTTAATTGTATATTTTTTAATGAATTTTCCAAAATGGAGAAGGTGGATTGGGAACAGGACAATCAAAAGCAATAAAAGACAATGCTTTTTCACACCAATTCATTGGTCCAGGACACTGAGGCAAAGAAGTTAGTGAGATTCAAAGGATTGGATATTTCCGCAAATATCAAAACTATTCAGTGGTGAAACAGTAAGCACTACAAACAAGGTTTAAAAGGCCATAAATCCACCTGCTTCTCCGGGTTCAAGCCTCTTTCTGTTACTTGATGTGCTGAAATACCATCGAGTCCACCTACCGGCCCTTTTGGGTGCCCCTCCACCCTATCCTGCTGAGTCAGACCCTCTGGTCTCCTCCAGCGTTGGCACAGAATTGGGGTCACAGCCCACAGCAGAGTAATACAGACACTGAGATCAGCACAGCTCTGAGAAGAGTCAGTCAAAGGGACTTGCCACGGCACTCAGGTGAACAGCTCCAATAGGACCAGAACTCCAAATCTGTCTTACTGGGTATAAAGTTTTAAACAGCAAGCTCATAAAATGTTTGCCCCCCAATGAAAGAGAGATAAGCACAGCTATTTGCCTCCCCAAGGTAACAGTTATTTACACTGAGTTTATTAATAAACAAAAGTGGTTTTATTAACTATAAAAGGTAGGATTTGAGTAGTCATAAGACATAGTAGGCAGAACAATGTAGGTTACTAACAAAATAAAACAAAACATGCAAGCTAAGCTTAATACACTAAGGCTACGTCTAGACTACAAGCCTCTTTCGAAAGAGCGTCTAGACTACAAGCAGATTTTTTGAAAAAGCGAGCCGCATAAAATGAGGTTTACTGCAATCGAAAAAACTGCCGCATTCTTTCGACTTATTTTCAAAAGAACACGGCTGCAGTCTAGACGCAGGTGAAGTTTTTCGAAAAAAGGCTACTTTTTTTTCGAAAAAACTCTGTAATCTAGACACACCCTAAGATAACTTGGTCCAAATCATAATTTCTCACTTTAGTTCTTATTTCAGGTAAATTCCTTCTCAGGCCAGAGATGTCCTTTCTGACCTGGGTCCACAGTTCTCCTCTACCCCTGTCGTTTCCATCCTTTTGTTTCCAGGTGTTTTCATGTATCCTCTTAGGGTGGGGAGCAGTCTGTAAAGCTAGCTGAAGACAGTCATTGTTTACTTCCCTCACCTTATGTAGAATTTCTACAGGGTGGGAAGCCTTTGATTCTCCCACACATCCGTGGAAAAGTACCAAATTCAAGATGGATTCCAGAATCAGGTGGCATGGTCACATGTCCTTGTGGGGACTCTGAGCCCCTCCCACTGGCTAGTTCATAGGAAAAAGAAATTCGTTGACAGATTATTGTCCTTATCAATGAGCCATCAAGTTTCTGAAGTACCCTTAACAGCCCTCCCTTAGCATGTCTAGATTAGTAAAACAGGTTTATACTTCGTATTTCTAACTTCAAGTACAGGAATGACACGTGCACACAAATAGAATATACACATTCAGCAGACTGTAACTTTTCAAATGATACCTTACAAGAAATATTTTGCATAAAACATTTTCCAGTTTTGCATACTCTCATATTCATAAGCATATTTTCATCAAGCATAGGGAAGGACCTGTCACAGTTAGGAGGTGCATATTATCCCATATCTGCATACTGTGAGGTTTCGATACTTACTTTTGTGGTAAGTATCTGGCCCTGGCCACTGTTGGAGATAAAAGATTGGACTTGACAGACCCTAGCCTGATCTAAGGTAGCGATTCCTATTCCCAGTTACTATGTGAGGCTAGGATTAGCCCAGCACAAGGACTTAAAAGAGGATGCAAGGTCTTCAATTCTCAGTCAGTGCAAACTATTTAATCGAAAGTCCAGTAGCTAGACAAACTCCGGTTGGAAGTAAGACACTGGTTTTTAGCAGCGAAGGTGTTTTAACAACGGAACAACTTAGCAAAGGCAGTAGTAAACTCCACGTCACCTGGAACTCTTTAAATCAAAACTGGATGGTTTTTTTCTAAATGCCATGATCTTGCTCAGTCAGAACAGGGGCGACTGGGGAAGAGGGGCACAGGGGACCACCAGCCACATGACACCCCCAGTCTAGGGAAGGCCCGGGACAACTCCCCCCCACTCTGGGTCCCGCCTCTCGCTCCCCTGCTCCATGCCCTGACCTTATCTTTTCCCCAAACTGATACAGCATGGGGGACTACTGGGGCCGGGGGTCTGGCACTGGCAGCAGGAGTCCAGACCCCTGCACTCAGCGGCAAGGGAAGCGGAGCAAGGCAACTCGCTCTACTCTCCCTGTCGGTGAGTGCGGGGGCAATCCCACCCCAACCCCTGAGTCATGGAGTGGGAGAGCAGAGTGAGCTGGGGCCGTGTTGCTCCGCTTTCCCTGCCACTGCCAGCGAATACCCCTACTGCAGGTGCCAGGCCCCCTGCTGGTCAACGTCCAGAGACTCTGGCTCCGCCGGCAACTGGCAGGCACCTTGCGCCTCCCACCTACAGCATTGCGGGGGCATGTGCCCCTGATTCAGAAGTTATTGTACTTGACATAGGAATTATCAGGATACATTCCATGGCTTGTATTATGAAAGAGGCCAGACTAGATGACCATAATTGTCCCTTCTGGCATCAGAATCAGTAAATCTATATTCCAAATAATTGTAGCTTACATATAAGTTTCAGCTAAATGGGCTTTATAGTTACCAGAATGCTCTCCTGAATTGCAAATTAGAATGCCTGTACTGTGTATTTGTGCACAGCTTATTTAGTTTCATAGTTAATTGGCTCATCATGTGAGCTGCACCTAGGGAGGGCCGTACTGCTTGAGGAAAAGAATATGTACACCATATGAATGCAGATTATTAATTAGAGAGAAGACAACGTATGGTAGAAGCAGTCTAAGGCAAGAAAAGAATATTTGACCATTATGACAATGAATTAGTGAAAGCAGTAAGAGAATGAAAAAGAATAATGCAGGATTTACCCATTGTATCTAAGGTTGTAGAAAAAAATGTATGATGTGCTAAACTGCATGCCCCTGTAATTAAAGACAGTATCATAATGCATGCACACAAGTGGGCAGAGCAAAGGCTGTATATCCGTTTCTTCATATCGGAAATGTAATGTTCTCTTATACTTCCTTCTGAAACTGAAAAAGTGCTGGAATCAAAATTTCCTTAATAACCTCTTTCAGTTATTTTCCAGTTTCAGCTTCTAACGAGCTGGGGTGACCCATACTATATTGGTTTGAACGGACTAGAGTTGTATAATGAACACGGAGACAAAATCCTGCTAACTGAAAACAGTATCCTTATCAAACTGAGTTTCTCTTTCTCCCTCATGCACACTCTCCTTTCCTTGGTGGTCCCTATCCTACTCTGCTGATCTATACCAGAAGTGCCATAGTACCCCCCTGACTACTGTGATTGCTCTTGAGTTTTTGGTGATATTTATTGGCACAATTGAGGTACAATTTCATAATGTTACTGCTTTGACAAGAGGCCTCTTCATATTCATAAGGCTGGTGGAGCCTTTGCATGGCAGTTCCCATTAGAGCATTTTCATGGCTCCTTCTGCCCCTCCTCTCACTGTTCCTGAATGTTCCAAAGGCAAAGGTATAGAAAATAGTGGTGGGCTCCAGCTACCTCAGGTGGACCTGGAATCCCAACAGCTTGAGCTGATCTGGATTTGTTAGAACAGATTCTCCCCAGTGCCTGCTTATTGAGCTACTTGTCTACTCAGTTGAGTTAGGTTAGAGCTGTTCATATTGATTCATTATTTTACTTTTAGTTTTAATGTTGTTGGCTCGCGTGCCTTGGCACAGACCCAGAGTTCCAAACCACCCCTAAAGGGAAAGAAGTAGGGATTCAAGAGATGAGCTTCTTGAATGGTCAGCAACATTTGGCTTTTACCATAGTTACGTTGGTCTGAGGCAGCCTCTTGGTCTCTTGCGGAGGAGCCTTTCTGGCTGCAGCCAGACACAAGCATACCTCTCACAATTAAGATCAAATCTCTCAGGGTTTCTGAATACTAAGAACATCACCCTTTTCCTTCAGCTTTTAACAGCCCACTTTGCGGTATCTTTTGCTTTTCTTCCTGCACCCAGAATATTTTTGAACGATGTTCTGGACCATAGACCACCCCGATTTTTCTTATTCTTCAGAGTACATACCTTCATTTTAATCGCACTGTAGCTGGAGCTTTATCTTGCAGTTTCCTCCAGATCCCATGTTTGTATAGCTCTAGGAAGGCAGCTGTTATTTTCAGCTGACTATTGTACCTCCTTTGGCCAGCCTGTTTTCTTTCTGTGTAGCTTTACTCTGCACATTTCCAGCTTATTTTGCTGGGTGGTCCCTTGTACCTTTAGGCCCTCTAGTTCAGTGGCTCTAAACCGTTTCAGATTACTTTATCCCTTTCAGGAGTCTCATTTGTCTTGTGTAGCCCTAAGTTTCACCTCACTTTGAAACTACTTGCTTGCAAAATCAGACATAATCATACAAAAATATCACAGCTCTCTATGATTGAAAAATTGCACAGTTCTCATTTTTACCATATAATTATAAAATAAATCAACTAGAATACAAATATTGTGCTTACATTTTAGTGCATAGTATATAGAGAAATATAAACATGTCATTGTATGAAATTTTAAATTGACTGCCTGTGCATTTTATGTAGCTTGCTGTAAAGCTAGGCAAATATCTAGATGAGTTGATGTACCCACAGGAAGACATCTGTTTATCACCAGAGATAATATATTCTTTTGGTGGAGAACCACTGATCCAGTTCTTTATATTTCTCCAAGTCAAACTTTGATCCTTGCTTGACATTAAGCTGGTTCTTGAGTATAGTTAGCTTCTTCAACAGCAGTAAACACTGTTTCCAGTTTCCTTTTCAGCTCTGAAATGAGTTAGCCTCTGCTTCCGTTTTATGGATTGCATTAAGAACCTTTCCTGTGAAGTGCATCTCTCAGGAATTTCAGCCCTGTTCTCATCAATAGTAACAGCCTTCTCCTCCAGCCCATTATTATATAGGTCTGCCACCGGGCTACTGATATTATTGCAGCTTCTTCTGTACACTGGTTCTTAGTGTTCATGTGATGGGATGTCTAGTTTTCCCTCTTGAAAGGACTTTCTGGAGCCCTGAGAGGACGAACAGCTCCCCTATATCAACACAAGCCTCCCACTAATCTACTTCTGGGCTCATCCTCTGAGTGCAGGTTTCCAGCCATGCTTTAGTGTTCTGGTCACACCATCCTTCACGGTTCTGGACAAGTTTTCCCTGAACCCAGCTTCTTCTAGCAGTGGGTGTGGGGCAATAATGCTTCATTGGCCAGTTTCAAGAGCTCACTAGGATTAGTCTCCAGCTTCTTTTCCCTCTGCGTTACCTGCTGCTCCAAGATATGCTTGATACTTTTGTTCTACTCAAGAAACGTATCTCTCTCTCCCTCTTGCATTTGTCCTTCAGCACATTCCCTCACATCCCTACAGTGGAGTAACAGTTCTTCAAAATGAGCAGGTACACTTTGTCCTTCTAACTTTTGTCCTGGTTGAGACCCCTAACTCAAGATTTCCCTTTTCTTCTCTTCCACCCAAGTGTTCTTTTAGGGTGTTCTCATTCTCTAACCATTCTACCTTGGCATTGAGCTGTAGCTCCTGGTGCAGTTCTTCCCAACATCCTCTGCAGTGGTGTTGCCAGATCTGCCCCGCTGTCCACTGATTTAAACAAATTGGCTTCCTGTATCTCTAGCCGGAGAGGCTTGTAACCTCACTTCCAAACTGCCATGGACTCTTCTGACCCCTTGCTGCTCTGTCATTGATCCTCCAGTGTTTGGCTGCGTACACATAGGTGCCATCTGCTGGTTTATTCTGCCCCCAGATTCCTCAGTTAAATGGCAAGGGCAACAATAAGTGTCCTCTAGTCAGCCTAGCTACAAGGAGGGTTATATAATCTGTACTGCTAAGAAGAATATATTTTATCGTGAAGTCTGGTAGAAAAAAACAGGTTGTAAAATGATGGGGTTTTTACTCTTCCTTTTGGTTAGTTAAGCTTAAAGTTTTGTTTCAGACATTGCTGCTTTTCCAGACAGTGTCAACATTTTAGAGGGTGTGTACGGAGACATCCGAACTCCAGACAAACTCATTGACAGTGTTAACGACAGTGGTGATGGCAGACACATGTGGCTTGCACCAATTCTTCCTGGTTTGGTATGGCTACTTTTCTGTTTTCTTCTCTGCATTACATTTGAGTGGTCTCTATGCATTGTGTGTGCACCGATATGGATATACAAATGTGTGTGGGGGGGTGTACTTTCCAAGTGAAGTTGGTGGCAGTGCTGGATTGACACCATTCAAAATGAAATCTTTTGTTTCCTGAAGAGCTACAGCACAGACAAGCACTGCAGGTTTTCCCATACAGCAACCCCTGTACCTGCACTCTGCCATGGAGACATCACTACTAACAATAGTGTAGTTTGGGGAAGGGGGGGTAAACTATGGCCTGGAGGCCTCATCCAGCCCGTTGGACCCTTCAGTCCAACCCTCAAGCTTCCGTTGGGGAGCACAGTCAGGACAGTCTTGCCAAGAGGAGCCAACCCAACTTGCATGCAGCGTAGTGAGTGGAGTGGCCAATCCCCTGAGAGGCTAGCCCTCAGCCCTTTCCCTTTTGCTTCTCTTCCCCCTCAGCCTTAGCTCCTCTAGTGCCTGGTGGCACAGATGCTGCGCCGCCAGCCCCAGAGCTCTGGGAGATGCGGTCGGGGCCGGGGAACTCTTCAGGGCTTTCCAGTAAGCCTTACCCAGACTTACCTCGCCGCATGGCTGCTTTCCCAGTACCTCACATGTAGAACACCCCTTGTCACATACCATGAGTCTGCCTCTTCCACCTTGCTAACATCCTTAGAGTCCCACCCCCATGCTACACCCCAGGGAGTTCCCCTCCCCACCTCAGTAACATCTGCATTCATGGCCCTCCATCCAATTTCCATACCTAGATATGGACCTCAGGCCAAAAAGTTTACCCACCCATGATGTAGATCATTGACCTCTCATATGAGACTACCAACATGGAAGGCAGATAGGTGTGTCTTATGCCTGTCCACTGAGAGGTGGGCTAAGACCACCAGCTCATTTCATGTAAGCCAATGGTTAGGACTTTGGGTCTCTACTGAACTGCTCGGAATTGAAAATGGCGAACTCGAGGTGATAGGTGCAGAATTCCATGACCCAAGGTTCTGGACCCCAGCCACTTCTAGTGGCATTGTTTTAAATTAGTGTGTGGTTTCTAATATCGGAAAGGGAGAAGAAGATAAACCAGACTAGTTTTGGCCTATATTTAAATTTGGGGGATGAATCATTTTGCTCACCTGTATCGTGGACATTTGCATTTCTCAACATAACCTTTCTGAATTGGGCAGGTTGGAAGCGTCCAAAAAAGTCTAACGTGAGTTCTGATGTTGGCTATTGTGTTGGGAAATTTTAGGGCTTGACTACATGGGGGGGTAATGCAAAGAGTGACCACCTGTCCTAAATTGGGCAGGACAGTCCTGAAATGCAGAGTTGAAGTCCTGGTCTAGGACTGAATGACTCTGGGACAACATTTGTCCTGGATTCCCCACTCTGTGCCAGCCCGAAGCTCAGAGGTGGCACCAGCCTCTTTCAAGTGAGTGAGGGCTGAGGTGGGCCTAATTCCCCCTTCACCATGATGCCCTGCCTTGCTCCTCTTTTTCCCCCTGACACCGCCTTCTGGCCAGGCTGGAACCCCGAGCCAGGCCTTGGTAAGAGCTGTCTGGGGACCCTGGGCCGCTGTTGAGATCTCCAGATCCTCCACCTATTCTCGGCAGAGGGCTGGGGTGCCTGAGAGCAGCCCCCAGCCCATGTCTTCACACACTGGGGCATGCTGGACTAAGCTTTTCCTGACTTCTTTGGCTTCAGACTTTGCCTTCATGGCTGTGCCAAAGGAATCTTTCTAGCAGTGTACTTGGTTGTGCTGGAGTACCATAAGCTGGTTGTATTTATTCCCTCCAGTGAATGCATCTCTTTTGCTTTGGGATTGGAGTCTTGTTTCACAAAGTTCGTGGAACCTTTTGTTTGCTATTGGTGAGAGTATTGTCTGTACTATACATGTCTGAAGAGAACATTCCTCATAGCAGTTATTACAGCCCAGTCTACCATCCAAATGGCCGTTGCTCTATAAACTGTAGTCCATATGGGAACTGTGATGTTGTGAGTGTCCTCATTCACATTAAAAACGATGAGTAGTCCTGTGGCACCTTAGAGATTAACAAAAATATATAGATAGTATCATGAGCTTTCGTGGGCAAAACCTACTTCCTCAGGTAAGCAGAGACGTTGTCAAGCTCAAGTAATTTCTGTTCCCCTCTCTTATCGGTCAGCATCCTGTTTGTATTTCCCCAACTCCCTTTGCAGATCATTGTTATGACGCACCAGATGTTCATTCACCTGGATATCTCTAATGGTACTCATCTAATCTAAAAATAACAGCCATTAAAGGCCATCTCTCTTTTTCAGAGACTTTGCAAAGCTGTTACTTGAAGCTCTATGTGTGCTTGAAATCAGATTTGTTCCTCACTCGTGTCTGACCCAGAAGAATGAAATTATGGTCACTGATAATGCTTTCTTGACCTGCCACTCAGAGCGGATGCTCATTTGGACAATCTTGTAGTGACTGGTCACTTGAACTTCTCAGTAAACCTTCTGAGTAGGTTGTACTGCTTGCATTCTCCCACAAATGGAATATGCACACTCAAAGAAGGGGAGGATACTGCCACATCCCGTAACTGTTGTTCTTCCGGACTGTTGCTTCTGCATATTCTCAGTCCCTGCCAACCTTGCCTGCTTCTTCAGAGTTGCAGGTGATGAATTCTGAAATTAGGAAACAAACTGCTAGTGGTTTGGACCATGCTTCTTTTTATACCCTTTGAATCCAGAAGAAAAGGTAAATTGCCCCTTGGGGACTGCTCTCTCACCCTCAGTTCGACCCTAGGATGCGCCAGTCCCACAAGTGTGAATATGCAAAGGCCACACTCTCAAAGAACAACAGTTGCCAGTAAGTAACTGTGTAGAATGTCTCCAGCATTCAGTGGAAGGTTATGCTACCAAACCTATTCTGCCTGTCCAGTCTCTACTTCTAGGATGAGGAAAGATCAGAGCAACCAACTTAGTGATGCTCCTGCACAGACAAAGGTGCTAGAGTGTGAAGATCTTCCATTCTGGCTCTGAATCCTTGTCCTATTTTGAGTTTCAGGAGGCTTTGATTCTCTTGTTGGAGCCTTTTGGGGGAAAAGAGAGGCCATTCTAACAAACTGTCTTACAAAGAAGAGCCGTAAACAGGAAGTAAGGAGGTCAGGACTGTTGAATTGACCACTTTCTAAGCATGGAAAAGACTCTGGTTCTGACCATATTTTTATGCCATGTTCCTGTGAAGGGCTTTGTTCTTAACAGTCAGAGTCAAGACACTTGGATCCACTGAAGCTCCAGGCCTGGTATTCAAGTGACTCTTGAGCATTGGCTTGGAGGCTACCAAGACTAAAGTTAAAAACTCTTGTGTGGATTGAGGAAGAATTTAGTTCTGGGACTTAGAGCTAAATCTTTACTGTTCCATCGGGATCTGTACATAGAAGCTGCTCTGGTCCATTGTCTGGATAGAAGGAGCCTAAAATGAGGTTTAGGTCCGGTCCATATGAACCTTTAAGACAGATGCCTGTGCTTCAGTTAACACTCAGCAAATCAACTGCTTCTTTTGTTCTCAGAGAGGAGGGGTGTCCAGTGACAGATACCTCTGAATCAGCTGACCCTGGTTCTCTGATCATTCCTTAGAGCAGAATTATTTATTTCCCTTGCATCTCCTGACTTCATGGGGGAACTACTATTCCATCTTGTGTTACTCATCGTTAGTGGTCAGTTTACGTGCCAATATGGCCTTAATTTCACAGCTAGGGCTGTTAGAGCCCTTCTCTTAGACTGAGACAGTCTGGTGCACCTCACCCACCTGAAAAACAAGTTGCTTGAGAGCCCTCATCTCCTTGAAGCTTCAGGGCTTCCATCAATAGTGGAGCTGACATTTCGGACTGTGGAGGACAGGTGGTGAGGGAGATTCCTGGGACTTCCACATTCATAAGTGATTTGTCATTATTTTTCCTCTTACTCTCCAGATAACAACAATGCCCTGGAGATTCCTGTGGCTGGAGTTCCAAGGAAATCATACATTATTCGGTAGTTTCCAATCTGAGGAAAATGTATCTGTTCTTAAAGCCCATAAGGATTGTGCCATGGATGTCTGCAAGTATCCAGCCTCTGTGCCTTCTCATGTCAAGAAGCTTTATAGGACATACTAGGACCTGCAACAGGATTTAAATATTTTTCTTTCCCCCTTGCTCCATTCTGAGGACTTTGCAGATAGCTCTACAGTTCCCTTGCCCTCACCCTCAGTGCAATAAAGAGCTGGGAAGTTTGTGTATTTTACTGGGGAAAGTGCATTCACTTGCTTTACTCCATGAGTGACATTCACCTCCAAGCTCAAGGCCTTTGCATCACTAAAGTCCCACTTAAACCCTTTCAACTACAATGAATCAAATGGATTTGAATATAAATTGCCTAATATTCCTCTTCCCTCTAATCTCTGTCTGCTTGCCTGCCAGCTCCTAGATTGTGAGCTCTTCAGAGGAGGGACTATCCTTGATGTTTGGAACGTGCCTAGCACACAATGGGCACGGCAATAAATAGATGAATGGTAAATACAACTAAGCCCTTCAGAATCATCTGGCTCTTTGTGGAGATATCCAAGGGGAAAACAGTAACTGTCGAGAGGCTATGAAAATGGATTGAGCTCTCTTTATGTTACTGGGCATACTGCCAATTCCAAAAAGACCAGGAGTGACCCCATAGGGACTAAGCCCCACCAATTAAATCATCCCCTCTTTAGATTTTGGGGGGAGCCAAATATCTATCTTTTCTCTCCTTTTTTCCTAGTGCAGCTCCAGGGAGAGCAGTCCAGCAGGGCTGCTGACGTTTAGCCCCTTCAGTGCAGCTGTTCAGGGGAATAGATTGGTGGAAGTGGTTGCCTGTAGCTCCTAAGAGAGCTCCTTCTTCCACTGAAAGTACTAAAAAGTGCAGAGGCTGCCTTTTTCAATTCTCTTTGAGGCTAAAGAAGATTAGCCCCAAAGTATCAGAGCACCGCCTCAGTACAGAGCTCCACATCTTCTCCAGGGCAACTTGAGGTGCTATGGCAGTGGGTGGGGGGATTCAGAGCCATCCAGTATCACGCAAATTTAAAGAGGAGAAGAGGCTGCAAAAGGATAGGAAGAGGGAAATGGATGGTTAGTAGCCCAGGGGTGAAGGGTTGGGTGTCTCACACAGCATAGGAGCCTGGTAGGGAGAGTCAGGAGCTCAATGAGGAATGGCCTTTGGCTTGTCAGGGTCTGATGGGGGGGGAGCTGTGTGGGGGAGCTGATGGGGGGGGAGCTTCTTTTCAGGAGAGGGGAGGCAGGGAGCTAAGGGGAAGCCTTTCACCTGTGTCCTTGTTAGGAGGGAGGGAAAGGAGCAGGAAAAAAGGAAGGAGCAGAGTAGAGCAGAGCAGACCATTTGCTTTGGTCACCAACTGCCACTGAGAGGGACTTGAGTGAGAGGAGAGACAGGATTGTTACCTCAGTGATTTCCCTACATAATGTTTTCATTATGGCAATATGTAAAGCACATGAACCATGCCTGATGAAGCATTCCTCTCTCTCCATTGAAATGCCAGTCTGATTACTGATTTGAGAGAAGAGTGCTTCAGTTTCTGTTTAATTAAATCTCCTTAGCCCTCCCTCTGTAGCTGTTTTCAGCTTGTTATCTGCCTAATAACTGGGAGTTAGCAAAACCCATTTCATGACAGTAAAATGGGTGGGCAATAATTTTTGGTGGGGGGGCCACTCCAAAATTTTGGAAAGTGGTCGAGGGCCGCATTTTTCCATAGTATTAATGCAGGAGGTGTGGGGTCTGGGATGGAGGTTGGGTGCAGAAGGAAGCTTGGAGTAAGGGATTGGGGTGCAGGAGGGAGAATGGGGTCTGGGAGGGAGTTTAGGTGAAGGAGGCAGTTGTGACCTAGGGCAGGGGACTGGGGTGCAGGGTTTTGAGATGTGACCTAGGGTAGGAGGGGTTTGTGATCTCGAGTAGGAGATTGGGGTGCCAGATCTGGGAGGGAATATGAGTGCAAGAGGGAGGCAAAAGGTTTGGATATGTGGAGTAGAGGGGCAGAGGGTTGGGGAAGGGAAGGCCTGGGGTGCTAGAGGCAGACTCTGGCCAGGAGATTTACCAGCCAGCAGCCAAACCAGCCTGCCTGCCAAGCTAAAGGCTTGCAGAGCTTAAAATGTTTCTGCCTGCTTGACCATGTGCTTGAGTAAGTAACTGAGCAGGAGGGGAAGGGGGTAGTTCTTTGTGGCTGCCTGTTATTCAAATGACAGCTCCCATTGGCCAGTTTCTGGCCAGAAACCGGACAATGGGATTTTGCTCGGGGCAGAAGCAGCATCTGAATCTTGCCCCCTCCCCTCTGGGCTCATAAAGAGAAAGCCCCCCCACAGCCATGTTTCTGAGTAGCATGCGGGCAAGCAGGGGCTCCCTACTGCTTGTGTGGGCCGTATCTGGTGGCTTGGTGGGCCAGATCTGGCCCATGGGCTGTATTTTGCCCAAGCCTGCAGTAAAAGGAAAGTAACTCACCAGTAACTGGAGTTCCCCTAATAGATATGTATCCATGTACTTCCACATAGCTTTTTCCTCCTTCCCCTCCTCTTTGGAAGGTGGTTAGTATCAGGAAGAGGAAGTAAGCTGAGCCTGTGAGGTGTTGAAGGTGTGTTGAAATAGGGCGTTATTTCAAAATTTGGTGCTCTGTAGATGCACCAATTTTCAAAATAAGCTATTTCGAAATACAATGGAAATGAGATTTGCAAGCATAGTACAAATTGCAAATCTTATTTCGAGTTTAGGGTGCTGTGTAGATGCACTGGGGATGTTAAATTTCGATTAATTAACTAATTGAATAGTCGATGGGCTTTCCAGTGATTATTCGATTAGTCGATAGGAACTTCCGCGTTCGGACTTTGAAATGTACAAGAGCCCCAGCAGGGGCTCTTGTGCATTTCAAAGATTGAAATGCTTCATGGAGCCCGGGGCCAGAGGGGAGTCCTTCTGACCCTGGGCTCCACCCGAGCGCTTCCGCTTTGAAATGTACAAGAACCCCAGCGGGGACTCTTGTGCATTTTAAAGCGGAAGCACCGCATGGAGCCTGGGGTCAGCAGGAGACTCCCTGCTGGTCCCAGGCTCCACATGACGTTTCAGCCCTCCCTGCTGGGGCTCTTGTACATTTCAAAGAGGAAGTGCCTCATGGAGCCTGGGGTCAGCGGTGGACTCATAGTCCTGCGCTGGCCCCGGGCTCCATGCGGCGCTTCCTCTTTGAAATGCACAAGAGCCCCTGCTGGGGACTCCTGTACATTTCAAAGTTGGCACACTGCATGGAGTCTGAGGCCAGAAGGGAGCCTTGTGACGCTTGCTCTTTGAAATGTGCAAGAGCCCCAGCGGGGACTCTTGAACACTTCAAAGTTGGCCACCGCTGTGCCACTGCGCCCTCCCACAAAGCTGGAGCTGGGAGGAACCAGCTTTTAAGCTGGCTCCCTCCAGCACTCCCTCATCTTCCCTCCCCCCCCTTGCTGCCTCTTTGGGATAGAGGCAGCAAGGTGTGTCGACTAGCCGATAAGCTTTTGCTTATCGGATAGTCGACTAGTCGATTAGTCGCTTACATCCCTAAGATGCACCCTTGAAATGCTGGACCAAATCTTTGGAATGCATGTGTCTCTTAAGGGCCAGGCTGCTTTGACCTGATCCAGGGACCCATCAAAGCAAGTGAGCTCCTCTTTAACTGTAGATCTGCAACACAGTTGGCAAACTTTGGTTAAATCATCTTCATTTTTCCTTTGCTCCTTGTATTTAATCAGGCAGAGTAATTCTGCCTTTGGGGCATGACAGATATTTGTTCGGTCAGAATGATTAATTTCTCCATCTCTAATAGCTGTTTTATTATTAATATATTGGAATAACCAGCAAATTAATTATTTTGCCTGAATGTAACGATCACAAAGCAGAATCTATGCTGGGGTGGGACAGAAGGGGCACTTAGCTGGAGTGGGCTTTTGGCTTTTCTTAACTGCAGGACAGATCAGATATTGTACTACACTGCGCCAGACACAGGCAGGTGAAATGGCAGTGCCAAAGTGATGGACAGACTCACGCTCAGACAGACAAACTCCCAAATGTATAATCTCTAAGGTGCCACAGGACTCCTGGTTGTTTTTGCAAATATATGGAAGATCATTGTAAACTTTTAAAAAAATGCTGGCATACTCCTGAAGTCAGCAAACTGCTTTGGAACATCTGGCAAGGCATATCCTATGTTGCTAGGTGCTGTACAAACACAGAACACAGGGGCAATTCCTACCCCACGCGTGGGCATCCGATATCATAGGCTTACAGTCTGAGTACGAGACAAGAGACAACAGGCTGACACAACCAGCAGAGGAGCGAGCACAGGGAAACAAAGTAGCCCACCATGTTAAGTTCATCACGTTTGGCATGCTTTCTGTTTGCATTCCTTCATTTGGCGCCTGTCATGTTTTACTGAAAATTCAATCATTTTTTTTCTCTGACAGGTGAATAGGGTTTATGTTATTTTTGACCTGCCCACTACTGTGTCGATGATCAAACTGTGGAATTATGCGAAAACTCCCCAAAGAGGAGTGAGAGAATTTGGTGTAAGTACTTACTCATAAGCAATGTTGGCGAGTCAGCTTGCCATAATTTCTTTTTTTATTTCATCCTCATAATTTATCAGTGTGATTTACTCTCTTCGTGCACAATTTCAACGTAAATGTCTACGTTTTCAAAAACATGATTCACAAAAGTGAATAAAATGCAGAATAACAGAATCACATTTCTGTAATAGAATGAGTTAGTTCTTCTTTGCCTGCTCGTATATTTTATTAGAAACTAATCTGCCAGAAGACAGATAGTGAGAGAGCCCCCAAGACAGAGAGATGCAAAATGTTTGATACAGAGAGGCAGCTGATCTAATGAGCAGCACCCCCGGAACAAACAATAGGCCGACTCCTATTCAGCTGAAAGCATTGACATTTCAGTCAGGCACTTTTTCCAGAAGAGGTTTTGGTTTTCATGAATAATAATATAACTGTTCTGTTGCTTGAACAAAATTGATTCTTGGTTATTTTATGTTTCCAGCTTCTTGTGGATGACTTGCTTGTGTACAATGGAATTCTAGACATGGTGAGCCACATTGTGCGTGGCATCCTGCCGACCTGCGACCCTGTGGTCCCGTATCATACCATTCTCTTTACAGATGATGAGAAGATTTGCCAGCAAGAGAAGAATAGAGTTATCAGGTATGTGCTGGGCTTTGATTTTAATGCAGAATCTTGTTTGCATAATTTTATTTCCCATAGCTAACATAAGCAACTTCTACGTTACTGTGGAGAATTCCAGTGCTATGTACTGACTGGCACAGAAAGCAATTGTGCTGTATATTGCATTCAGAAGATCAGATAATAACCCAGTGATGCAACATTTAAAAAAAGATTTCAATAAAATGAGGGTGTTAATGTCAAAAGTAACAAAAAATTAAAATCCTTAAATTTGGCATTGATTATATTTAGGGAAACCATACTAGAGTCTCACAAAATGTGCATGCACCAGAACAAAAACTACTAGGAAAGTAGGCAGGAGCTAGTCTAACTGGTAAGGTTTGAGAAGTTATTCAAGCCAGAGATCTTGCAGAATATGGAAAACCAACCTTTGTGATGTCAATAAAAAGAAGCGTAAATTACAGCAGGAAAATATAAGAAAGAAATTAGTAGGACCAAGATGTATTTCAAAGAGCAAATAGCCAAAGATATAAACACAAACTGATGTTGTAGGGCTAAGTGCACTCCATCTCCTCTGTGGTCTCTCTGAGTGCACCTGTTCATGTGTCAGACCTCATGTCTTTACCTCTCTAGTGGCAGAATCCTGCAGTTCTCCTTCTGGTAGGGCTTTCGGCTGCAGTACCCTGTATATCAACCATGCTTACCCAGCAGGTCCAACTGGGTTCAACTCCTTCAGTTCTTCCCTTTGGGAGCCTGTGACCAGTGGTGAATACAGTGACTAGGTAGCTGCCTCATTTATTTTCACAGTAGGAACAAAGCATAATAGGCAAAAAAATGATTTTAAAATAAGATATTGTCTGTACGTACATGTCAGTCATATCTAAGACGTATCTTCCCTTGATGGTGACCTAGGCAGGCCTACCTTCGTCAGTGGTCTTGGCCTCAATCTGCTTTCCCTGTCCAGTTACCCAGGAACTATCTCATCTCTGGAGAGAGAGTCCTTTTATCTGTGCCATAGTGTCCTTGAGCTTGTGCCCTTCTGACTCAAACCAGTCCTTTGTGTTAAACAGGAGGTTAAGCCAGCCTCCTCAGAGCCAGTGGCTTAGCCATTGTCCTATAAACCTCAAGGATTTTCCATGGAGTAGTTTATCTCAGGGTATTGTTTTCTTTCTGCTTACTTTTCCCTACAGCAGCCTATTAAACTAACCCAATATTTTCATGCACTAAACATACCAACCAAATCAACACACGCTATTCCTCAGTTATTGCAGGAGGAGTTCCATGCCCATCACACAGATAATAAGAAATTATTGAAGTATGTCATTAGCAGGAAGCCTGCAATACTCTCCGTGCATCTGCTGGATCACTAGAGATAAAGGGAGCAATTAAAGGGGATAAAGGCCTTCGCAACAATCTTCCCCAGACATTGTTGGGGGAGATTCTCTTTACTTAGGCCTGGGCAAAATACATCCCGTGGGCTGGATCCGGCCCACCAAGCCACCGGATCCAGCCCATGGATGCTGCAGGGAGCCCCAGGCAGGCTCCCTACTTGCTTCGCCCCACCCACACATGCTGCCTCTGTGGGGAGGTTTCCCTTTAAAGACTCTGAGCCCTAGAGGGGAGGGGGAAGGCTTCAAGTGCTGCTCCCTCCCCCCCCAGCACAATCACATTGACTGGTTTTGGCCAGAAATTGGCCAATGGGAGCTGTTTGTTTGAATAACAGGCAGCCATGAAGCACCATGCCCCCTCCACTCTGGGCTCAGTTATTCACTGGTAGTTATTCACAAAGCACATAGCTGTACTCTGTGTGGGGGGTGGGGCAGGCTCCTTGTCTGCCTGCATGCCTGAGAAACTGCTGGGCTGCTGTCTGGTAAGTCTCCTGGCCAGAGCCTGCCTCTGGCACCCCAGCTTCTCCCTTCCCACCCCCCATGCCTCCCACTCCTAACCCCCTCCTGCACTTCAATCCCCTGCCCTAGATCACAATCCCCTCCTGCCCTAGCTTACAACCTAACCCCCCTATATCCCAGTCCAGTGCCCCAGGTCACAACTGCCTCCTTCATCCAAACTCCGTCTCAGACCCCAAATTCTCTTCTGCACCCTAATCCCTTTCCCCACGGTCCCTCCTGCACCCAACCTCCATCCCAGACCCCACACCTCCTCCATTAATATCATGGAAGAGTGCGGCCCTTAACCACTTTCCAAATTCCACCATCCTGTGCTCCCCAGGCAAATCCCTGCCCTATCCCTGAGTTCACTGGAGATCCCACTCTGTCTCCCTACCTTCAGTGGGTCCCTTATTAAAAATCATTGCCCACCTCCGTCTTTACTGGTAATGGAGAGGAGGCACTTCAGCCTGATGTGTCAAAATGAGAGCTGCTAATACAAGCTGACAACTTAAAAGCAATTGGTCACCAGATCAGCTTTTTAACTCATAGGTGATTCATAGTAGTACTCGGGAGGTGCACCCTGCATTCCCCCCCACAAAAAATTTTAATAGCTAAATGGGGTGCCCCCTCCCTGCCCCTTTGGGTGGTCCTCCCTGCACCCGTCCCCCCACAGGTACCAGTCGCCCCTGTTTTATCTTGAACAATAGATCTCAAAAGAGGACGTCTGCTTATTCTTAACTAACCAACAATTTATTACTTCATTCAGAATCACATTAGTCTGGGTCACATTCAAGTGTAGACAACTACCAGTGTTCTAGGTATGTACTGCACACACACACACACACACACACACACACACACACACACACACACACACACACACACACACACACACACAATCAGTTTCCACAGTCTGAAGTTGAGTCTCAGCAATGATATCAAGCAACAACATAAATTATCAAGATTTCTTGTGACATTTGCTCGTGATACTCAGTTTTCAGTTCTTTCATATCTAGCACTTGTATTACATTCCAAGGATGGACCTGTCCTTAATGCACTTTTAAGAGAGTGGTTACTACAGTTTGAATGGAATGGTCCAAAAGTGACACGCTTAGCATGTCAAAAGCAATTGTTAAAGGTATTGGTTTTTTTACTCTCTCATAGGCCAATGTGCATGGATATGCAAAAATCTAAAATATGGTTATTTCAGGTCTCAGTAGAGAGTGTAGTCTAGGCAAGCTAACCTACAGTTATTTATATTAAAGAATAGAAAGCAAAATACCATCTTTGAAATGAAATTTCATCACTTCTTCATATCCACTTAACCTGGGATGGGGGAGAGTTCTTTCCATGTGGTTGGTTGGAGCATCAATCACACTTAGGATTCTACAGCTTCTTATTCGGTTCAGGCAACTCTCCATTTGCACATGCTGACCTCAATTTCGTATACTCTAATTTCAGGGCTGGTTGGAGGGGCACCCTCTCTGATTTCTGCTGAATTTGTGCCAAGTGTGTGCTCAGATTTCAGCTCTGTTTTTCTATTGCTTCCAGAGGTATCCCATAGATGGTGTAGGTGTGCAACACATTTCTTCAACCCTTTTCTTATCAGAAGCCTTTATATTGGGGTCGGCAAAATATGGCCCAACATTTCTATCTGACCCGCCCAGCTGATTAGCAGAGGGAGCATACTTACAGCCGGCAGTGGCAGCCACAGTGTATGTTCAGCTGTCTCTACCCCCTCCTTGCTCAGTCGTACAACCAATCTGCTCTCAGAACCTTCCTGCTAGCTACACGGGGGTAGAGGACAATGGGAGGGTAGTGCTAATGTCAGGGTGTGTCCCCGTACCTCATCTCTGCAGAGCGGGGTCAGACAGAGAGACACACAGGAGAGCTGTTCCAGTCTGAGGTATGAATGGTGACCGAGATGAGTGCTTCTCAGAGAGGCCATGCACTGTTCCTAAGATTTCTCCAGCAGTCACTTCTCTTTCTCTCACACACACACACACACACACACACACACTGTGTCACACACCCATAGTTTGTCACACACCCAGTTCTGTTCTTCACACACACACACTTTCACACACACACACACACACACACACACACACACTGTTCCCCACACACTCTCCCAGTCTCTGTTCCACACATACTCACACATACACAATCAGTGTCATACACACACACACACACACACACACTTTCACACACACACACACACACACACAGTTCCCCACACACTCTCCCAGTCTCTGTTCCACACATACTCACACATACACAATCAGTGTCATACACACACCCACACACACACCCACACACACACACACACACACACACACACACACAGAGTCTCCGTTTCACACATACATACTCTCTCTCTAGCCCCCTGCTCTACCCCTTCCACCTGGGGCCCTGGCCCTTTTGGGACCCAGAGCCAGCTCCCAATGACGTCCCAAAATTCATGGAGTGACCCCCCTGCAAAATTATTGTCTTCCTCTGCTGTATATGTTTGATTCATTTCAAGCATTGTATTTCATTATTAGCCCCTATTATCAATTGCGATCTGCCTCTTTTAGCAAGTTCTCTTACTATCCCAAAGTTTTATCTTTCACCCTTCCTTCTTCCTTGTTCCAAACCATTCTTCTTACTTCTAGAATGCAACCGTTATTTACACTGAAAATCAACACCTGCCTTCTCATCTTTTAATGGAGGACATACTTCACCTTCCAGAGAGGACACACTCAGTGCATTCTTTGCTTGTACAAAAGCATTTCACATTATTAAACACTTACAATAGAAGAAGATGGATAAATATCTCCGCTTCTTGAAGGATGTAGATCGGATTCATAAGGCAAACACATTTTTGGCTTCTAGTTTGGGGTGAAAGATTATGCATAGCACATTTGATTTACAAGGAAAGCAATGTATAGTTTATAATTTGGGGTGAAAATATGTGGCTTTGATTTTCTCGGGGTAGTTTGCCCCATTTGACTTTCAGACTTACAGCCTGTCATTTCTAGTTTGCTTAACTTGCAGCTTCCCCATTTATCTCTTGATCCACTCGCAGACACAGTGTGCAAAAACAACGAGGAGTCCTGTGGCACTGTAGAGACTAATACATGTATGAGGGTGTAAGCTTTCTCTAAGGTGCCACAGGACTTGTTTTTGCACGTACAGACTGACTCAGCGATCCCACTGAGACTTTTCACAACGTGCAGTTGGCCACTTTGCACAGGACAGCAAGGTGTCACTCTTGCATGTAACATGGAGTTCTTTTCAGGTTGATTATGAGGGAGAAAGAGGTTTTATCCAACACTGATTCTGAGAGTCTTGCCTAGGTGATTAATGGTACTCCCATTTAGCCCTTGTAGTTTCTGTTCTTTGGAAGATCTTCCACCATTGGTTGATCTGTGGGTCATTACACACAGTATCTCACACAATGTGAATCATCTTATTGTCTTTACTTCCTACATAGATGTTGTTTTGAGGTCCAACAGGAGGAAAGTTTTTCTATGGCTCTGACTACACTTGCAGAGTTTTTTTGCTGACAGTTTTGTCAGTGATAGAAAAGAGCTAAAAGAAAAGCACTGGTTTGTGTTCACTTGGTGTTCCACTGGTGTCAGTGCCTGTTTACGTATGCAGCACTTGCACGGCAGAGGAGAGGAGCGCACTGGGTTGCTATCCCAATAGGCACTGCTCCAGGACACCAAGCAAATTGTTGTTGTGGCAGGGGTGGATGTGTGTGTGACAGTTGCAGGAAGCAAACTGTCCTGAGGCAGGAGAAGCGGGAGACCCGGAATTCAACCCCCACCTCCCTCCCTAACTCTGTACAGCACATTCTATCTGCCTGCCTCTGGTCGCACTATGGGAGGCTGCAGGAGCATCCCACAGCAATGACTGGTTTTGTGTCCCGGACCAGTGACAACACCAGCCCGCAGAACAGATCTAAAGGGGGGAGGGGCATGTACCTGCAGGCAGGTCTCCTGAGTTTCAAGGAGCAGCCCCTCCTGCTCTGCATTGTGAGACAGCTCCGGGGGAGGGCAATTAGAATCAAGTGTCTTCACTGGCACATCAGTGCAAAAGCATCTGGGTAAAAAGCAAAAAAAACTCTTGTGGGGGGAGGGAGGGTTATTTGGGGGCTGAAACTTCTGAGTTTCAGCACAAAATGTGGATTTCCAGTGAAGATGCTAGTGTAATTTTTTTTTTTTTCACAAAAACCTGAATTTTGGACTAAAACTGGCAAGTATGCCCAAAAGAATAAGTAGTTATTAATCATTCAAGGCATATCTGTTCTATAATGGCTATTACAGGTGTTATTGTGGAAATTCAGTTAAGCATCCAGTTGACATTTTTTCTGTATTTAGTAGGATTTAAATTTGATTAGATTTTGAAGCTATTGACTTCTGCTTATAAGGGAACAGACAGTCTGTCTGCAATCTAGACACAAATGTTGCATTGGTTTAGCTAAAATCGACTTTTAAATAAACCAGTCCCATATGGACACCACTGAGACTAGAAAGAGAGAATATTTTCATCAACAGGGGGGCTAATTTGGCAATATTGAACCAGTTTACCACAGGTAGGATTCTCTGTTGTGCAAAGTCTTTAAATCAAGAATTGATGTGCTTCTAGAAGATACATTTTAGTTCAACCAGAAGTTATGAGCTTGATGCAGGAATCACTGAGCTACACAAGGTTGCAATGGTTTAATGACGTTGATTTTAAAACAGATTTTGGTTCAGATGGTCAGATGCTGCATGTAGATAAGGCTGAATAGGCTGCGGACTGGGTGTGGACAGTGGGAATGGATGCTTGAGAGCAGCCCAGGCGACAAATCAATTGTGAGGAATAACTTCAGGTTCTTACGTTTATAACTGTAGGAAATAAAGGGGAAGCCTCACCCATCCAGGCCACGACTCACAAAAGGCAGTAGTGTCAGTGGTGCAGTCTCACAGTGAGTTTGGTAACACATTGCACAGAGCTTCCTCATAGCTGCCACGGTGTCTATGGAGTGTTGGTTCTCCCGGCTATTGGTCTGTTTTTCATCTTAGCAGCAATCATGTAGAGGACCAGGATGTACGAATGATGAACGAAAACCAGATTGTCACAAACTCCAAAAAGAAGCAGGCTGCTGCTGACCCAGGTGAGTTTTGTTTCTGTACAAGAACGTTTAGCTCATTTTCTGCAGGCACAGAATGAATAACAGGCACATTTTTTGCAGATATAAAATCACCAAGAGTTTAGAAAGTGGGGAACCTCCAATAAATGTATCTCCCTTCCCTGCAACCACTGTCTTATAAGGGCTAATTTAAGTTCCTTCTGCCCCAGCATGACTGCAGGACCCCTTAGTCTAGACCTCACCTCTGCCACAGAGCAGTAGGCCCTCTCCTCCAGACCTGGCTTAATGTAACTACATCTTTGAACTCTCACAGCTCTAGGGACAGCTCTGCTCAGCTTACAGCTTGAGGGATAATAGGTGAGAAGACTTATCGCGCGTCTCTCCTCCTTTCAATTCACATAAAGTAGCCCCTTTCCCTCCTCACTTTGCCTCCTCTCCATGTCTTTCCCAACTGTAAAAAGTGAGCCCTTGCTCACCTCTCTAGATCCCTCCTGGCCTGCTTCCAACATGCTTGCAAAATGGAAATACCACAGCACAATGAATACAGCCTGTGCCTGCTCCTAGCCGACTAGGCAGTTTATTTTCACAGAGTTAGGAGGTTGAATTAAAGACTCTGGCAAAGCCTGTTCTGTAACTTGACCTGCTAACTCGTGAGAACTACAAATTTCCTCGTCTTTGCTGGAATTGCCTCGCATTTATGAACTTGAGCTAGCTATGTGGAACCACCGAGGGAGGGCAAGCAAAGCCCTCAAGAATCCCTCAGACAGGAAGCAGAAAACATGCTGCAGGACCTCCTTGTTCACCCCTCCAGCGTCCCACTGTTCTCATGGAAGCAATCAGTCAGCCCAAATCTGATCAATCATACTAATAATAATTAATAAATAAATTGGCAGTGCTTTGTAGACATTACTGAGAAATAGTGGAGTGTGTTACCATCCTGAATATGAGGATTCGTGGGACTTGATCCCAGGGAGAAGTAGCAGCATTTTAAATGTAGACTTGCCTTCCGAGTGTCACAGCTACATACAAGCTGGAACAGATTGTTTAGCATAAATCGTTAATGCACATTTCAAGGAACCATTCAAGATTAAGTGGCCCATTAACATCCCTGTAGTCATGAGGAGGAAAGGGGGGGAGGAGCAGCTGTCGGAGTTGTTTTAATGGGCTATAGATTGTTGTAATAAGCCATAAATCCAGAGTGTCTGGCTGGAAGGGTGAGGAAGATCTGTGTGAGCTTGAAAGCTTGTCTCTCTCACCAACAGAAGGCAGTGGGTGAACCTAGAGTGGGTGAAGCAAGCCCTCAGCCCAGTGCCTTCCACCCCGAGACCCTGCCCCTGCTGACCATGGCTACTGTGGGAGCCAAGCCCCCCACTGTAGGGGCCGGCCTTCCCCCACCCGAACATGGGTGGCCTCCAGCCTCCCTCCCCCCGCCCCCCAGAGGACAAGCAGCCTGCTTTCCCTTCTACCCTCAAGTGCCTTCTCCCACCCCTGTAGCATGGGTGGCCCCCAGCGCCCATGGAGCATGGCCACCCGTAGCCCTGTCCTCCCACCCCTGCAGCCCCAGCCACGGAGCATGGGATTGGCTGGTGGCGCATGGTCCCAGTCTTGGTGGGGCTGAAGCCCATGCAGCCCCAGGAGACTGGGGGGGAGCCATACTGACTGGGGCAGGGCCAGGGGTGGAGTATGGGTGGGGCCAGCTTAGCAGTTTGGGAAGGCATTGCCTTCCCTTGCCTCTTGTACCTGCTGCCCATGAGTTCAATAAAATATATTACCTCAGCCGCTTTGTCAGGGGCAGCAGGTATCATACGCAGGGGAAGACATTGCCTTCTCAAACCGCCAGCCTGACCCCGCCCACACTCTGCCCCCAGAATGCTTACTGTAGGCGTTCTGGGGGCGGACTGTTGCTGCCGACACAGTAGTGCTAACGATGTAGATCAGCTGACCAAGATGGTACACTTCATCTCGTGCCTAAGTGCCTTCAGCTCAGTTCCTAGCAACAGCTATCCTCTGCCTCACTGTGCTCCCCGGCCTCTGGCACAAAACCCTCAGGCTACTGAACATCCACACCTGTGCCTCCTCGGCCTACCACCTGTGCCTCCTCGGCCTACCGCCTGTGCCTTCTCAGCCTACCGCCTACAGATGGATGGCCCAAGGAAGAGGATGAATGAAGTACACCCTCACTCTGTGCACTGAAATTATATACAACACCGACTGTGCCTCCAGAGGACAAAGCTCTGTTTTTGTGTGTGCTAACTATGGCTTTACCCCAGTTTCCTCCTGCACTACCCGCCTCCCTGAACCCACCACCCACGAACTTGGTGCAATTAATTCACCACATTCAAGGAGAAGGGGACACTTCAAGGACGCTGAGAAGGACTACAAATGTATACAGACAGACAGAGACAGGAGGGCTATCTTCAGTACACAAGAAGGTCTGGTTAGCCACTAAGAATCTCGCCATGAACAGGCCATCTTGCAAGCTAGACCACTGATTCCTTAGAAACTACCAGGTTTGTCAGAAAATCAGCCCTATCTCCTTCAAACTCCGTTTACGCATTCCCTCAAATTGCACCTGATCTTCCTTTTTTCTCTCTTGAAACCTGGTTCCAGAGCAAACACAGGCACTGCCCTCGCCAGCTCAAAACCATGAAGAATACCAGTTCCATGCCATGCTGGACTCTGGACTGAAGTGCGGTCAGTTGTGGTACCTCCCATCCTGGGAAGGCTGTGATCCCAGGGAGTGCTCCTAGGAGCCTGCCAATAATGTTCACACTCCTGGTCTTGTACACGAGTTTCCCAGCAAACCTGGTCCTACAGTACCCCAGGGGCAGCTCTGAAGGATGTAGGGTATGATATGAGGATTCACAGATCAGGAGTTTGAGACCCCTGCATTAGATCATCCAGTGTGACCTCTTGTGTGTTCCAGACCATTCACTTTTACTGCTATCTCTGTAGGAGCCCAGTAATTTGTTTGGCTAAAGCAGGTGTGGGCAATAAGTGGCCCACGGGCCAGACGCAGTTCACCAGGGTTAGCTCTGGTGGGCCACCAGATGCTCCATTTACCTGTGTGTCCACTAGTACAGCCACTTGCAGCTCCTGTTGGCTGTGGTTTGCTGTTCACAGCCATTGGGAACTGCAGGAAGCAGTAGCCCGGCCCGTGCCACTTCCTGTAGCTCCCAGTGGCTGGGAACAACAAACTGCAGCCAATAGGAGCAGCGACTGGCCGTACCTGTGGACACTGAGGTAAATAAAGTGTCTGGTGGCCCACCAGGGACTAACCCTGGCGAACAGTATCCAGCCTGCAGGCCGCTTATTGCTCATCCCTAGGCTAAATCATGTCTTCCAGAAAAGCAACCAGTCTGGAACTGAAGATCTCAAGGAATGGAGAATCCACCCATTCTCTTAATAGTTTGATCCAATGGTTAATCATTCCTTACTCAGATAGTGGAGAGGTTCTCTTTCTCTGGGGTCCAGTACCAAGGAGGAAGGGTGTAGGTTTCTATCGGGGTGGAAAAGGGAGCTGATTCTTCTCTCCTGGTTTAACTTAATTATCAATATGTATTATTGGTCTAAAAACAACATACTTTTGTGTCCCGACAGCTTTACGTCCAAAAACCTGCATACGTGACAAAGCAATGCTGAGGAGGAAAAGACACTGAGGAGTTCTGAGCTGGAAGTCCCAAGCCCACCCAGATGAGATGCCTGCCATCCGGCACTTCCAATGGCAAATCAGCAATGTGGCAGATGTGTGCCACTTGGCACTCTGGAACCATCACCCAATGCCTGAGATCTTTTACTGTCTAAAGATGGGAAGTTCCATTTGATGGAGGAAGCTGTTTAGAAATGAAATTTGAAGTATACGCTGATAGCGTTTCTTATTATGTCAGCATCTATACTCTCTGCCTTTTCATTCCCTGTTACCTGGTCTGCCAGTTAACAGTGTAAGTCAAGTCACTGTTAATTTCTACCTAACGCTACCTAAATGGGCCTGCTTTTGAGTAAGAGCCTTAATGCTAACTGGAGTCCATTCCCAATGTGTACACAGAGCTTTAGGGAAGCAGTCTTGTAGAACTGAGAAGAGGCCTTCAGAGTTGTATTTGAGATCTAGACTCTCACATTTTAAAGTGCTGGCTGGCCACAAAGCCCTTTAAGCCTGTAAATCATTTCTCTTCCAGTTCAGGTAATTTGTGTCTAATCCACTGGAAAATGTACATATTAGGAAAAACTGTGCTTCAGGGGAAAACACTCCACTAGCTTCCTCGGGACACTATGAAGTAGCGCTGTTAGAGTCGAGAACATTGCTTTTGATGCCCATAGAAACTCCTTTCCCCCCATTCCTCCAACAAACAGCGGTATCAATGATGGCATGGGAATTGCCTTTTAGAAATTCAGGTCAGGAAGCATAGCAAATTGCTCAGTTCTCATTTTTGCAATGAAAGGATTTGAAATAATGACAATTTTGCATTAATTTTACTATTGTAAAAATAGCAAAAAATGTGTATCTGACCCATTACCGCCTGATACATCCTTTGTAACTCCGCTGGTAAAACTCTCCTCTTGTCTTTTACACACACATTGTTATATACTAGATTGTGTGCAGAGGCTGTAATGACACATGCCATATACTGCACAAAACAGATCTATTGTCAATATAGTGCACTCATCCTGGCAAACTAAGTGCTTTCCCATTGGTAGGTAACTTGTGTTCCATATATGATTGGATTGTATTTCTGGATCTAATTCTGAAGTCTCCAGCTACATTGTACTGTAAGTGTGGTGTTATGCAACTAAACATGTGATGAAAAATCCTGACTGTGTTGCAGGATGCGGTTGTGTGTCATTTTCACTTAAAACTTGTAGCTGATTATAACGTATAAATCTCTTTTCCATTGAAAAGATTCTTCCTTATCCCAGTTAGAGAATTCCCAGTTTTCACCATGCAAGGGAGACACTGAAATACCATAAGATGCAATTGTTTTAGCAAGATGCTATTTTTAAACATAAAGCAGAGACTTACCACTGCAGTTCCTGATACAGCATTGCTGCCAATTCTAGGCTACATCAGGATTATCTGAGAATCTGATAACTTGTATATTTGCTTATAAAATATATATTTTAGACTTTCTCTTGGTCAGAGCTGTTTGCTGAGTTGTAAAGCACAAGTGAAATGAAATGTGCTCCCCCAGATTTCCGTGTATTGATATTGCAGCTATATATAACATTTTGTATTTAAAAGAAAAAGGAACTTTTTACTTTCTCTAAATATAAAATAGATTTATATCTCTATTTCAATATCATTAAAATGCTGTTATATGGAAATATTGGTGTTCTGGCTATTACCATGAAAAAGGCTCATTGTAACATCCAGGAGATAAAAGGTAAAGTCACTTCAACAGAGCAGGTGTGAGACCCTGACTAGGAATACTGTAAATGGAAGTGTCCTCTTGGCTCCTTGAAGGCATCTGTCCACATTATAGAGCATATGTAAAATGTTCCACTGTTGGCCCTTTCTGCTCAAGACCCCCCTGGCAACAAAAGGGAGTGCTGTCAATCAGGACTGGAGTGGCTTTGGGATATTGGGGGTCCAGGTGAGGACTGAGGGACTGTGGTAGGGATGTAAGAGGAATCAGGGTTACAATTAAGGTTATTATCTTTCAGAGCTTGTCTACACAGTGGGATAATGTGATCAATGGGGTGTGATTGTTAAGGTGTACTGTGTTACACGGTGGTGTGTTTTACCATATCGGTGTTAGAAACAGCGCTATGTTAAAGTGCACTGGGGAACCGGTAGTGCACAACTGCAGGATCCACATTTAATTAATTGCATTAGTATGCCAGACGTTAGTGTGTTTTAGAAATCCCACTTCCGTAGAGCCCACTACCCCACTGTGTAGACACGTCCTCAGTCAGGCAAAAGCTACACTGCTCTTCTAAGCAATGTTGACACCCAGTGAAGGGTTGGCCAACCCTTCTCTCTGCCTCTGTTGCTTGTCTTCCCTGAAAGCTACCTTCATGTGCATGTTTCCTGTGGCTCCCAACATCCAGGTGCAATAAATGTTGTTGACAAAGTCAGCCTTCCAGATATTGTCAAGGCTGAAGGGTGAAAAGCGATCTGGAAGTTTTACTCTGAGAAAGGCCTGATAGAAGTTATCTTGTAAATAGATACTGACTGTTCTAGGAACAGTGCATTAGTTCTAAACTGTAACAGTAGTGAAGGGCTAATGTTTTGGTTCCAGGCATTTTGCAGCAGCATCACTAAAGCCTAGAAAAATTACTAGCCACAATTCATGACTGTAGCAGCTAACTAGGATAGCAATGGTGGAAGCTATAGTGTAGATGGGACTTAGACATTGTTGTACAAATGCTTGAATCCTAAGCATAGTTAAGAATCTGCCTCGGCTGCCCAGTAGAGCTGCATCTAGGGTTGCCAGGTGTCCGGTTTTGAACTGGACAGTCCAGTATTTGAGCTTTCTGTTCAGGAAACAAATTGAAAAAATATAAATGAGAAAATATAAATGTCCGGTATTTTCTAAATAAGATTTAATGTAGATTGTGATGTAATGTCAAGTGTGTCCGGTATTTTTGTTGAAACCATCTGGCAACCCTAGGCCTGCACTGACTGCGAATTATGATGACAAAGCTTGCTAGTATAGCTGCAACCCAAAAGAAACCACGTAGAATAATGTTAGGAAAGCAAGTAATCCAAGAACTGTTGTACTGTGCACTTGCTAAGCTCTACTGGTGGTAAAAATTGTGAGAATGAGAGTGTACAAGGCTCCTGGCAGCCACTGGCATTTTGAGCATTGTTGTCTTCATTGATGCAAAGCACATCTGTGTGGCCACATCTTGTCTACACTGTCGCTCCCACTACTGCCACCAAAAGCTGAAATGTTAGCAAAATGTGATCAATATGTTTACTTAGTGTGTGGCAAACCGGGGGGTGAATCTACAGCCCATTGCACACTAACTGGTCATGGGAATGAACCCCACTACTGCACACCAAACATTCAAGTTTTTAGTGTGCAATGGCAAAGTTCATATGAGCACTGAGCGCATGCTATGCTGGTACACTGTAAAGTCAAATGCTGGTCGGCTATGTATTAAATCACTATGTAGACAAGCCTGCTGAAAGTCTTGGAGAACTAGAATGTAACCGAATGACAATTATCGGTTCTTCTTCAAGGCGTGTCCCTGTGGGTGCTCACCTTAGGCACTCAGACATCTACAGTGGTGCACCGATAGGGACAACGGTCTCGAAGAACCTCAGTGACTGCACCTGATGAGTATCCTTCCTCTCTGAGCTTGTTAAAAGCTTCCCTGACTTGTAACACTTTTTATGTCAACGCGCACTGTACCTCAGTTCCTCATTGGTGAAATGGAGACAGTATTTCCCTCCTCTTTAGTGTTTGAGGTGCTCAGACTCTACACCTGTAGGGGCCATGCAAAGGCCTAGGGAGATCGAGTTGAGTGTTATATTTCGAAGGGGTAGGTAACTGAAGTGCAGGTGCTGAGTAACAGGACAGCTGACAGTACTGAAATACATCTGTTGCAACTGCTTTGAAAACAGGCCCAGAGTAATGGATACTAGCATCCAAATAAACTCGAATGATTGGCCATGGAAATGCTGCCCATTCTCCTCTGCGCAAGCCAGGGCATCATTCAAAATAATACAGTCACTCGCAATTGCAAAATCTCCCAGTGTCTTGCAGAAAAAGGATAAGCTGTTGGAGCCAGGCCCTCGTGGGGTTTGCTGTGGACCCATTGATTAAGTGTGTCCCAGTGCGGGAAGCAAGTTTCCGTATTTCTTCCCCAAGGCGGGATGGTTTTGAAATGCATGGCCAGAACCCTTCTCAGAGCCCTTCCCCATGGATGTTTGCACAGTCATGAGTGGCTGGGCCCTCTGCAGGGTCCACACTCCCCTCCACAGAGAGCCAAGCCAGCGTATGTGCTGCTGAGGCTTCCTGAGCAGTCTTGACAAAACAAAAGTTTTCAAATTGGCAGTGAACGAGCAGTCCCAACCGTCCCTGTGTTACACCCTGGGCAATGTTCCTCCACTCCCCTGGCCACTGTCCTTGCCTCAGATTGTGCCCAGCACTGCCACGGCCAGAGGGACCCTTTGGAAGCCTGAGCGTGAGCCAGTGGTGGATTTAGAGTTAGTTGGGTCCTGTGCTCAGCTTCCTTTTTTGGGGCCTCCTGGGGACCCAGCCAAGACAAAGAACATCCCCTTCCTGCCCTCCCATTTTTCATTCTGCTTTTCTCCGTCCTCCTAGATTATAAGTAATAAAAAGTAAATGAAAAAAGTGAGGGGCCTTGATTGGTTTCGTAGTCTTAACTTTTTGTCACAGACCACTTGAAAATTGGTGAGGGTCTCGGTGGACGACTTAACGATCTTTCCAAATATCGTTTGTACCATTCACTAACTATTGTAAAGTCCTTTGGAGATGGGTGCTTTATAAAAAAAACCAGAATCCTCATGGCTGTGGTGACAGTTTCAGGCGCCCCAGTGGCCCTGCACTGGTTGGCCTGGAGATGTGGGCAGACCCCCACGTATGCTCTATCTAAAGGTGAGGGCGGCACAGTTCCACTAGTCACCTGAGTGCCCTGGGCTCTCCATCCCCTGGTCGCTATCCCCCTCACCCACGGGCAGCCGTCACTCACCAGGTGGCGGCCAGCAGCACGAACAGGGGCTGGAAGGCTTCAGAGGAGCACTGGGTAGCCACACAGCCGGTGGCTGGAGAGAAGTGGTGCTTTCCAGCTTCAAAGCGCCGCTTTTCTCCGGCTGGCTGTGCTGCTGCCCCGTGCTCCTCTGAAGTCTTCCAGCCTATGCTTGCACGGCTCACCACCTCTTCACAGCTCTCCTGATGCTGCAGCCTGCAGGCAAGTGTCCCTGCTCTTCTGCCCCCTCACCTCCACAGCCCTCTCTACAGAGGGACTGCCCCATCCCGCCCCCCAGAGCGGCCGCCCCCTGTGTGGGAGGAGGTGCTGGACCCGATGCTGGACACGCCGGCTCTGGGGGCCCCATGTCATTGGGGGGCCCCCCATGCCAGGGCACTATATGTTTCATTGTAAATCCACCTCTGGTGTCAGCGTGTCTCCAGAGGGGACTCCGTGAGAAGAAGTAGAGCAGGGGACTGGCTGTGCTCCATGACACCAGACACTGCTCACGCAGTAGCTATGCCTGCAGCATTAACTGCAGCAGCCTCTCTGCAGCTGCAGCTGAGCAAATGAACGAGGCCTTAGCCAACACAAGAGCTGGGAGGCCTCACTAGAGCTGGCTGGAAATTATCCAGCTACATGGTTTGTTTCTTTTTTCAATGGGACTGTGCTGGTTTTCGTCTAAGTTAGAAGAGTTTGAAAAAAGTCTTTGTTGTAACAAAAAATTCCCAGGACATTAGCAGCCCTTAATTAAACTGAGATTGTGTTCACAAGAAGGGGGAAGGGGATGACCCAAGATGTGACTGTTGTAAAAATCTGCTTTAACAACCTTAAGCTTTCTCTTAAAAATTCCTTTACCTTCAACCATTACCGTTTATTACCAATTACAGAAGAAACAAACCTTACAGGATGCAAAAAAAAATCTGAAACAAAGTAGTTGTTAGGTTAAAGGTTAAAACACGGTAACTTTAAAACAATTATTCACCCTGTTTTACTATTAAAAGCAGCAATGTCAATGGTTTGCTTGGCATGCTTGTTCCAAACAAGATCAACACATTTAAGGATTTAAAAACAGGCTTGCTGGCTTGTCAAGGTACAAGATGTAATGGGATGTTCACCTCACACTTGCTCCGGAGGGGTTAATGGAGACAGATGAGCCAATTCACCAATTAGGCCACAAGCTGGGAAAATTAAGACGGATGGGAAAGTCCTAATTAGGAGAAAATCACCTCTGTGGGAACAGGCAGGGCTCCTGCAAAGCCGGGGCGCTCTCCCTGTTATTTATCTGCACATCTGTGCAAGCGCCCTGATCTTGGATAAAAGCTGAGGCTATAGGGATGAAAACAACAATAGCAGCTCCCCCATTACATAGATTTTTTCAAAGGACTTTGGAAATGTCGTGAGGAGCCTGTAAGGTCTCCCGTGCAGGGATCAAATGGTGTGTCTATTCTCGCTATCCACAGGCCTTCTGACTGCTCCGGGGGGTGCTGTCAGGTTTCCAAGTCAAGGCAAAACTAAACGAAATTCTAGGCCTGGGTCTGCCATGACGTATACAGAGCAATGCACTATTTAGAAAAGGCTTTTTTCATCTCTATGGGATGGGAGCAGGCGTGAGTTTCTGAATCCCTAATCTGAGGGATTAGATTGGATGCAATGACTTTATTATAAACTACTGCTGGCAAAGGACCTCTTTTATCCCTATACTCCCATACTCTGTGCTTCAGACACCTGTCCTGCTTCACACACACACACTTCCCCGGCTTCCAGTCATTCGAAGAGCAAAATCTGAGCTGTTGGTTGAACTTCATTTTTTCATAAATAATTATTTGCAAAAATGCCTCCCCCGCAGGGCTCACCACAGGCAGAGAGGAGAAAAACTTGTCATCAAGAAAGTTTCCTTTTGTCAGTGTCAGGTCCTGTTTCAACAAGAGTAATTCATTCGCAGGCAGCAGCTGCATATCCTTCAACGTTGCCAAAAGTATGATGCGAAAAGAAGAATTAATGTGACTTCTTGCCTCGCCATTAAATGTAAAAGATTAAACTTTAGGCTTATGTACCAATTCAATTTCCAGGCCATTAAGCAAACCATCCACAGGATTGTTCACTTTTACCTAGAGCCTGCTTGCTCAGAATGAACTGAATCTGGATTGTAAACATCCGTTTGTTTATCACGGCATGACATTGGCAAGGGCAAAGAATAAGGAAAAAACCCGACTCTGTAATGGACCACGTCTCAGGCCAAGTAGAGCTACAACTGCCTTTTGAGTTTGGAAAAATCGAGCTAGCTGGCTGTCATCACACTGGTATGTCCAGGGGCGGCTGATTAGCTTATTTCCATTTATTTCGCCAACAAAACCAAGCTCACCAATCAGCGGAATTTCAGAAACCAGTTCCTGGCAGGGGGCCCTGAGTAGTGACAGGGGAGCACTGCTGGTATTTTACTGCCCTTGGACTTCTGAAAGGGGCGGGGCCAGGCAGCTGGAAATTTGCATAGTGAGACAGGCGAGAAGAACAGCGTGGAGGGGACCACCCCGAGGCGATGTCAAGCCTGCATAGCAGGTTCTACGCCAGCTGTTCCTGCCTCCCTAATCCCACCAGTTATGGGTACGTATCAAGCCGAGGTCAGGGACAGCCAGATGTAGAGGCCAGAGCTGAAGTCCACAGTCAGGAGACAAGAGCCAGGCCAGGGCCATCCCTAGGATTTACGGGGCCCTACACATTACAGTGAAACTGGTGGCCCGATGCCTGATGGCAGCCGGGGGTGTGATTTTTTAGAGATGTGATTTTGTAATCTACAGAAACATACAAATGAAATATTTTTAGAGCAAATTTTAAACTAAGGTCCTGCCCACTAACAAGGTAAATTCAGAAACTGACAGTATGTGCCAGGGGTTGGCAAAAGCCCTCATTACCATTTGAATGGCTCTTTCACAGGTTCAATATTCTGCCACTAGCTCTGGCAGGGTTTTTCACTTGTAAGTTACTGGATCCTCTTGGGGGAAGTAAAGTCACACACCACGGCTGCTTCTAGACTGGCATGATTTTCCGCATATGCTTTTAACGGAAAAGTTTTTCCGTTAAAAGCATTTGCGGAAAAGAGCGTCTAGATTGGCACGGATGCTTTTGCGCAAAAAGGGCTTTTGCGCAAAAGCATCCGTGCCAATCTAGATGCGGTTTTGCACAAGAAAGCTCCGGTGGCTATTTTCGCCATCGGGGCTTTTTTGCGCAAAACAGTTTTTACCTGTCTACACTGGCCCTCTTGCGCAAAAGCATTTGTGCAAGAGGGCTTTTTCCCGAGCGGGAGCGTCAGTATATTTGCGCAAGAACACTGACAATCATACATTAGATCGTCAGTGTTCTTGCTCAAATTCAAGCGGCCAGTGTAGACAGCTGGCAAGTTTTTGCACAAAAGCGACTGCTTTTGCACAAAAACTTGCCAATCTAGACGCACCCCAGGTGTAGGAAGAGGTGGGAAGGTGGACATTATTAAGACCCAGGGGTGCCCCATATTTTCCAGTGCTCTATGCAGTTGTGTATTCTGCCCATGGGTAAGGATGCCTCTGAGGCAGGACCAGGAGATCAAAAGCAGGAAACTAACTGGAGATCAGAACCACAGGTTGGTAACCAAAGTCAAGGCCGAACAGGTCAGGATAGCCAGGAGCCAAGCCAGGTCAGGCCACCAGGAAGTCAAGTAGAATCATGGTGAATCTTAGCTGCTCAGACAGCTTCTGCTCCCTGTTGTCGTCTGCTGTTGGACTCCACCAATGGGACATCAGGGGCAGAGCCTCAAACTGGGGCTGTGCTTCATAGGTCCTGGGTCAGCCGTTGTCAGCCTGGGGTGACAGCGTGACTGCTTCTGTGAGCTGGGGTTTGAGGCCTGTGGGTCAAGAGAAGGAGTGCGTTGCCCTGGGGACCGTTACTACTGGGGTAACATCACGCATTCCTTCTACAGCGTTCATTACACTGGGGCCTGAACCAGCAGCTGAAAGGTGGCTGGAGACCTTTCCTACCCTTCTCTCCGTGTCTGCAGCAAGCCGCCGCGCCAGTCGGCATTATACCAAGCGTCAAGAGCTCTCTCTCTGCTCTCTCCACAAGCCTGCCGCAAGCCTCCCACAGGACAAAGCCGCTCCCGTTTGGGTGGGCGTCAGCAACAGATCCAGCACAGGGCCGTCCCTACCATGAGGCGAACTGAAGCAGCCGCCTCAGGTGCCAGACTATTTGGGGCGCCATTAGGACCCAGAGTGTAGAAAATTGTGTCTGCTGCTGGTGCATATGTATTCTCTCTGCTCTAGATGCACAGAGATGGTGGAGTGCTGTGCTGGGGGAAGGAGGGCACAAGAGACCTTTCAAATTTTGGCCCAAGCGAGGGAGCATGGGTGCGTCATTTGAGCTCCCTGCCTCAGGTGCCAAAATGTTGTGGGCCGGCCCTGATCCAGCAGGGACGAGCTGCACCAGGCCCACCAATACAAGCTGGTGAATGGGACGCTACAGGATGAGGTAAGTTCACCATTCGAGTCGCAGGCCAGAGACCACGGTGCCTGTTGCCTTTGGGAACACCTGGGGCAGCTGGGCGTGTACTTCACTGCCACTGCTGCTCCTGAGGGGATAGCAATGTGTGGGGCCCTAGGGGCCCCTAGGAGCTCACTGCCCAGTCTGAGCCACAAGGGTTAGGGTTGGGGACCCTAAGTCCAGATCTTTTTGCAAGGCCCCCGAGCCCATGGCCTGGGCCTGCAGCCCCACAGCCCCTGCATTAATCCAGCCCTGTCTGGATTCCTCCCCACGGGGCTGCTGCTGTGAGCGTGGCAATCGGGGAAGCTGCGTCTGCCGCACGCTGCCCTTGCCTGTAGGCCCCGCCCCTACAACTTCCATTGGCCGATGGCCGCTGCGCGGATGGCGGCTGCCGAAGAAAGCAGCACGCAGAGCCACCTGCCCCCACCCTGAGACTGCAGCTGGGATGTGACGTGAGCCCCGCTGCCCCACCAAATGGGAGCTGCCCGAGATACGCACCCGGAGCCCGCTCCAGCGCCCTAACTCCCATCCAGACCCCACACTCCAGCTGAAAGACCCCTCACCCCAAACCCGGCCACAAAGGGGCGCCCACGAGAGGGTGAGCCCCCTTCACACCAAGTCACAGACTCTCCTCTCCTCCAGAACTGTGCCTGGATGGAGGGACACGTTACATGGTGCTTCAGCTCCATCCACTGCATTAGCCCAGCGCCGCAGACTTCACTGCTCCTGGGTTTAACCTCCCCCCCCCCAGGCACTCGGCCACATCACCCCTTCGGGCGTTACTATGGGGACCGCTGCCTCTGCTTAGCCAACAAAGACCAGCTGGTTCAGAAATCCCTACAAAGCAACATCCCAGGCCCATTAATAAATTTAAAACCAGCCTCTTCCTTCCTCCCCTGAGAACTTGCATGCCTGCTAGTAAATGAGGCTATTGATGTAACGGGCATCACGGAAACTTGGCGGAATGATGAAAACAAATGGGACACGATAATACCAGGGTATGAAGTGTATCGGAGTGACAGAGTAGCTTGTGCCGGTGGGAGAGTGGCACTCACCGCGAGAGAAAAGCACAATGTCAAATAGCGTGAAAATCTGAAATGAATCGGTCTGTGCCACAGAATCTGTATGGACAGAACTTCCTTAAACCATTGGCACAGCAATAGGAATGTAAGTGCTGACCACCAGGCTAGGCAGTAGGCCTCGCTGGTCCGAGGCAGAGCTGGCAGGGTGAACCAGAACCAGAGTAGGCCTGGCCGTGGCACAAAAGTAACACGCTAGGTGTCGGCTAACCATGTAAGCACATTCCTGACCAGAGAGGGTGGTACAAAAACTCACAGCACCCTCCAGTACGGGAACACCCCGACAAGCCACGGGGATATTGTGAAGTCAAAAACTAGCATGAGGTAAGTTGATAGACCATCAGTGGCTATTAGGCAAGATGGTCCAGGACGAAGCCCCATGCGCTCGGTGCCCCTCAACTTCTTACTGCCCAGATGCTGGGACAGGACAACAGCAGATAGATCACTCAGTAGTTGCCCTATTCCGTCCATTGCCTCTGAAGCATCTGGCACGTTCTGCTGTTGGGAGATTCTGAGCAGATACATCCACTCAGGTTTCTGAAGCCAGAGAACCTTGCTTAACAATGCCCCGGCATGCATGCCCTGCGGCCTTGGCCACATGAGGAGACACCCCCCGCCTTTACTGACCATGGTTAGAGAAGGGCGCAGAATGGTGCTTTGCCTGTTCAGTCTGTTTCTGAGGAAATGCTCTTTGTGCTGGTGTTAGCAGTACCGTAGGCGAAGCTTGGCACGCGTTGAGTATTACCCTGGTTGGCTGCTCTGCGTGATGCCCTCACTGGGGTTCAAGTACTGCCTGTTGTGAGGGTGGGGGGGCAACTCCAACACTTATCCCCGTGGGAGGGACATGTTGCAGCTCAGTGAAGGCCACGGTAAAGCACGCTGCTCCAGCTGCAAGTCAGATGATGAGGAGACTAGTGGCTGAAGCAGCACCATCCGGAGCAGGCTGTGAGCCTACGTTGGCATCGGGACTCTGATCCGATTGGCACTTGCCTTTCAATGCAGCAAATGATGCCACTTTGCACTCAGGTTCTGCCATGTCCCCCAGGTGGAAGTGGGGTTGTTCCCCCTCCTTTGATGTGACAAGGAAAAGGTCCCTTAGAATGAATTGGGCCCATTCCAGAGCTTGGAGAGATGCTGCCCCATCTTCTAAGAGGAGTGGTGACCAGCACCATTCTCCCTCCAACACGCAGGATGGAGCAGGTCTGTCTAGTTCGGGGTGGGCAATAATTTTTGCCCAGGGGCCATTTCAAATATTTTTGAAGTAGCCCAGGGCCACTCTGGAAGGGGTGGGGCCTAAACAGGAAGGGGCAGGGCCTAAACAGGAAGGGGCAGGGCTCCCCACCCTCAGACCGTGAATGGTCTAGGGGTGGGGGAGCCGCTTGGCCCCCCCTTCCCACTAGGCACCCATACCCTGGAAGAGGCTTGGCATGCTCCCCCACCCCCAGGCCAATTAAGGCCTGGGGCCGGGGAAGCAGCAGGGCCTCTGCGGGCCAAATCCACCCACGTGGCAGGCCAGATTCGGACCGTGAAGGCCCTTTTGCCCATCCCTGGTCTAGCTGCTCTCTGGCACTGCACTGACAGCAGTGAGAGACTCGAGGATCTCAGTCCCAGCCATGGGGCATCTGTTGAGCCCTGTACCGCTGAAGTCAGCACCAGTGCTGACTGTCTTCATGCTGGTGACACATCAGGTGGCATCAGACCTGCTTGGCTTCTCAGTCATGGGCTCTTCAGTGGCTCCAGTTAGCTGGTGCTATGGCCTCTACTGCCTTGTCCTCCGATGTGTCTGTGGCACCTTCTGGTCCCACTTCAGTGACAGGGCATGTTAACATCACAGCTCAGGCCTCAGGCTGCAGAGCTGAGGTTGATGCCAGGCCCAGCATCACAGGCTCCATCCACATTAGCACCTTCTTTGGCAGTGCCGTTGTCATGGCAACAGATTCTTTCACTTTCAATACCACCATTAGCCTTGGTACCAGAGCCTCTCCCAGTGCTGGATGGGGGAGTGTCTCATTCGGTACTGCCCGTGCTGAACCCCTTCCCCTCCAACTCCACTTCAGCACCCCGTACTGGGCTTCCAATAAGTCTGTTGTTTGCTGGATTGGGGTTTGCTGCAGAAAATCTCTGGGACACCTCAGTGTTCCAGGTGGGGATCATCCTTTCCCCTCTGACCTGTGGTGATTGCCTTCCGATCACCACTGGTCCCAAGATTGGCATCTGTCCTGCCGTCAGACATGGGCTCTTGACTCAATGCTCATCGATGCCATATCTGTGTGCCCACTGGCCTCAGACCCTGACAGCCCACTTCTTGACCCAAGAGTGACGCCTGCTCCCAAACCATCTCAGCCCCAAGGGGTGGCTGAGCCTCTTCCCCCTGCACCTCCAGGGTTCTCCCGGCTGGCTCCCTTGATCAAGAGCAAGATCACGGTCGGCCTCCTCGTTCTCCCAGGATGACTCTGGTGTGCTGGAATCTTCCTCTCCCCCAGTGCCTGAGAACTTGAAGGCACATCAGGACCTCCAGAAGCATCTGGTTGCCACCTTGGGTATCCAGGCAGGATTCCTGCAGGAGAATACGCATTAGCTGCTGGATAGTCTCCAATCAGCTATGGGGAAAGGTTTATCTCCTGATAAACCAGGCTCACTATGGTTTATCTCCTGATAAACCAGGCTCACTTGGAGCCTGCACAAGCCCTCTGGAATAGTTTCCCTGCCCCCTCCGGCAAAGCCTTTGAAGGAGTATTACTTCATCCTTATGCAGGGTTTTGAGGGTATCTACTCCCAACCAGCCCTGAAATCACTGGTAGGAACTGCAGCAAAGGACAGGGCTTGGCAGGGGAGGTGTAAGTCTACTCTACAGACAAAGAGTCCAGGAGGATGGGCTTAACGGGGAGGAAGATTTATAGGGCCTCTGCCCTGTAAATGTGCCTCATGGACCACCAGGTTCTGCTCTGTGAATATGACTTTGTCAGTTGGGCATGTTGTTTGATTGCTTCAGCGTCCTAAGTGATCCAGATCTCTCTCCGTGTCAGCGGCCTGGTGTTGTTTGCCATTCCATCATTCAGGACCCCGGCAGGCTGGCAGGGCTGGGAGCAGGGGGCTACGTGCTTCCTCCTCTGAAGAACTAGCACATTCTGGAGCGCAATCCAGGCCAGTGAGGGGCTGTTTCTCCTACCCTGCAACCTTGGTACTGTGCCATGCTTTGCTCTTGTAGCTTCCAACCCGGGTCAATCCCAATCAGACTGCCACCATGCAAATCACACCGTGAGCATCTGTGCATAGCCACTGGCCTGGTCCCATAACTCCGACCCCAGTATCCTGTCAGCAGCACACCAGCCGCACTCTGGCTTCCAGCAGCCTTGGTTACTACTTGCAGGGTGACCCCAACACACGCCTCATCCCAAATTTCCCCCCAAAGTTGTGTGCTCTGCACAAGCCAGCCCTCGCCTGGACAGCCCAGATATATTGTAGTTTGGTTGCCCCTGTAAGAGCAACGTACAGCAGTTTGCTACTTTAACTGGAGTTACCCACACAACAGCACTGGAGGGCTACGTCTAGACTGGCATGATTTTCCGCAAATGCTTTTAATGGAAAAGTTTTTCCGTTAAAAGCATTTGCGGAAAAGAGCATCTAGATTGGCACGGACGGAAAAGCGCCCGTGCCAATCTAGACGCTTTGCGCAAGAAAGCCCCGATCGCCATTTTAGCCATCGGGGCTTTTTTGCGCAAAACAATTCTGGGTTGTCTACACTGGCCCTCTTGCGCAAAAGCATTTGTGCAAGAGGGCTTTTGCCCCAACGGGAGTGTCATTGTATTTACGCAAGAAGCACTGATTTTGTACATTACAAAGTCAGTGCTCTTGCGCAAATTCAAGCGGCCAGTGTAGACAGCTGGCAAGTTTTTCCGCAAAAGGGACTGCTTTTGCGGAAAAACTTGCCAGTCTAGACACAGCCGAGTAGTTTTGATTGAAGAATAAAACAAGTGTATTGAACAACAAAGAGAGGTTTTAAGTGAGTACAAGTGCAAGGCATTAAAGTCAAAACTGGTTATGAGAGAACTGAAAAAAAACACTTTCTTAATCACTAAACAAAGTGGTCTTGATAAACTTAAGAAAACAACAGATAGTCTGGTAGCACCTTAAAGACTAACAAAACATGTAGATGGTATCATGAGCTTTCGTGGGCACAGCCCACTTCTTCAGCTGACCAGAGTGTTGGATGTCCAGGACCAAAATCAATAGGGGAGGAGGGAGAGGGCTGGTGAAAGAAGGAAAAAATGGGAGGGGGGGGGGACAAGAAGAGGCAGTGGGTAAAAAATATATCAAGGGGGAAAGCTGAGCAGGAATGTAATAGGAAAAACAAATAGTTTCTAAGTACCTAAAGGCTGGATAGTCAAAAGAGGCAGATAAGAACCATTAATTAGCAAACAACAAATGGTCAGGTAGCACGTAAAGACTGACAAAACATGTAGGTGGTATCATGGGATTCTACATAGACAAAGAACCATTGTCAAGATAAAATACTCTCTTTCCATTCCCAGCAACACTGAAGACCAAATTCTCAGGTGAGGATCTGCCTCCAAACGGTTGGTTACTTTTGTCTTCTTAGATGAATGACTGAGGAATGTAAAATCCCATTTAACTGGCTAACCAGTTGGCTAACTGGAGCAGTCCCCTGCCCACAGCAGGTGGGGAGCTGCTCCAACCCCCACCAGTTAACCAGTACGGGTGAGGCTTACCGGTTAACTGGTTAACCAAACCTTCACATCCCTAGAATGAATGAGAGAGAAAGGGAACATCTGGGGTGTTTGGCCCCTCATTTTATAGCATGGGTAACATTCCTGAGGGTAATCCCTAGATGAAGTGCCCTCTGGCTGTGAGGGTGGAGACATGGGGTAAGAGGTTCCATGGTGACATGTCTAAAAGGCAGATGAGTCCATTCTTGCTGCCTTCCTTGCCAAAGAATAAGAACATGAGAACGGCCATACTGGCTCAGACGAATGGTCCATCTAGCCCAGTATCCTTCTGCCGACAGTGGCCAATACCAGATGCCCCAGAGGGAGGGAACACAACAGGTAATCCTCATGTGATCCCTCCCCTGTCACCCATTTCCAGACAAACAGAGTCTAGGGACACCATTCCTACCCATCCTGGCTAATAGCCATTGATGGACCTAACCTCCATGAATCTATCTAGGTCTTTTTTGAACTCTGTTACAGTCCTAGTCTTCACCACCTCCTCTGGCAAGGAGTTCCACAGGTTGACTATGCGCTGAGTGAAGAAAAACTTTCTTTTGTTTTGGCCACCTGACAGGTGATTGCACATCAACTTTGAGACCATCTGGCCAAAGGTGACAGCGTGCCCTTTGCCTTTGAGAACCCATTTTACCCCCCTCCCTAGATGTGTCTGGTAAATCTGGTGAGTTGTAATTTCAGTTTATGAGCATCATGCTGCTTCTAACGTTGCTACACACCATCCACCATGCTGTCATTGACCAGTGGATTACTAGTTTTCAAATGTTAGCTCACAAGGCATATTTTGCACAAAAGCTTCTTTCGCTAGTGTCTAGGGTATGACTAGAGGGATGTATGTGGGCACAAGAGCATTTTAAGAAGTCATGAGCTGTCACATTCTTCCTATCATATGCTGCAGCGCAATCAGGAAGGCAGAAAGGAAGGGTGATTGTGTCGTGAAAAACATCAGCACTGGGGCTACGTCTAGACTGCAGGCTTCTAGCGCAAGAAGCTTTTTGCGGAAGGGGATCTTCTGCTAAAACTTCTTGCGCAAAAGCGCATCCACATTGCAAAAGCGCATCAGAAAAGTGATGCGCTTTTGCGCAAGAGAGCGTCCAGACTGCATGGATGCTCTCTCGCAAGAAAGCCCTGATTGGCATTAACAGAATGGCCACCAGGGCACCTCTGCTTCTTTTGATAGGCTGTTTTTGTGCAAAAAAAATCCTGTTTCCCATCCACGCACACCTTTTTGCGCAAGAGCTCTTGTGCAAAAAGGCGTTATTTCTTGTAGAAAGAGGAATACCTACACCGCAAAAACCCCTCTGTTCTGTCGATTCACTGTAAATTTTCTTGTGCAAAAAAGCGCTTGAGGTGTGGATGCTCTGCAAGTTTTTGCGCAAAAACTCTGCACTGTAGACATAGCCATACAGAGAGAGCCAGTTTTCTCTGGGCCTCAAGCTGGTGTCCAGTTCTGCAGGTATAATCAGTTTCTATATGTGCAGGCAGTGGCTTTCAGGGGTGCATAGCCAGGATCTCTTGAGACTAACAGATTTTTTACTAGATGGTTGCCCGCAACTAACGGTGCCACAAGATAAAAAGTGGTGCAAAAATTAAGGCCACACCTGAAAACCAGGGCTCTGCTGTATACTAGAGAGGTCAGGAAGGGGGAAGGTCGTGCCGAGTGCTATGGCAAAGTGCTTCTGACCCTCCTGGGGCCCCTGAGGGTCAGAGGGGAAAGGAATTGAAGCTACTGGTTCAGGGTTTCCATGGCCCGTTTCTGTGGCTGTTTGTGCTGTGAGATAACTTACAGCCCCTGCGAGACACAAACATCCCTTTATCACGCAGCTTATGTCACCCTAATGCAATCCTGTCCGCCGCGGATAAAATGTGGACTCAAAAAGCAATTACCGAGTGAATCTCCCAGCTGCTGGGAAGAGCTGAATGATGGGGACAAAGTGCCCATCCGGAGTAATATCCTGGCTGGCTGGCCACTAAATCTTGGTGGGAAGAGATCTGTTTCCCTCCCTTGTCGAACAGCCTCTGCTCCAGCCACCCAGCACCAGGCCAGGAGGAGCTGGGTTGAAATGTAAGCATTGCAGGAGAAACCTGCAAGTTATGGCTTCTCCCCGGTTGCATTGGCCTGGAGATTAGCAGAAAAGGGAAAGCAAGGCTGCAGCTCCTTCCTCTCAAGGATCTAGCATAGGGGTGGGGAAGCTTTTCTCGGGAGGGGAGGGGGCACTGACCCACAGAAGAATCAGTCAGGGGCCACACAGAAGTGAGAAACAAACAAACAAACAAACAAAACCCACAAAACCAACCCCCTCCCCTCACAAACCTGGCTCCCAGTTCAGGATTCCAAGGCTCCATTCGTGCTCCTGTCCCGCAAGGTGGTGGGACCCCCGCGGGTCATATCAAAGTACGCCTGGGGCTTGTGGGCCGCAGGTTCCCCGCCCCTATCTAAACCTTCCCTTCTCCAGCACCTGGTCCAGACAGAGCCCGGCACAGTCCACATGTCTCACAGCTGCCCCCAGGCTAGGCAGTCAGCATACTAGCTCCCCCATGCCCTCTGTAAATCTGAGCAGCGCAGCATGGCCATGGCGTTGGTACACTAGGAGGGAATAGCGCCAGACGAGTATTTCTCTTGGCCTTGGAGCGTTCCCATTCTCCTGGTGGTTCAGCCTAGTCCTGCCTAGCTGGTGAGGGCACGGTGAGGTTCGACATCTGGAGAAACCTCCCACCACATGACCAAAATCAGCCACACTTAAGACCATGGGCAATGGGTAATGTAGGCTTCCCAAAATTGCCTACACTCTGCTGGCCATCTGGGAGGTCTGGGGCTGTGGTGTGGTGCCCCCAGGCACACTGGCCACCTGAGAAGGGTGAGAGCAGTAACCTGGGTTGGGGACTGGGCTTGACTACACTGGAGGAGGGGGTTGTGGAAGGGGCGGGGCCTTGGGTGAAAGGGGTGAGGCCTTGGTCTTGCCTTCCCCAGTTGGGCCTTGACCCACTGCCCCTGCTTAAGACACCCAAAGTGCAGGACGGAAGCGCTATGAAAGCCCAGAAGCTGGACTGCCATTGCTACAGTGTGAGCCGCGGGGAGGGTCTTGCACAGGGACCGTGGCTGGCTGAAACACTTGGGCAAAGGCGCTTCCCGCTGCTTTTTAAAGTGATCTGGGTGGGAGGTGGGAGTCAGGGTGAGTTCAGCAGCAAAGAAACTGCCTCCAGCTGAGCCAAGACACAACCCCCAAGAGGTGGGCTCAGAAAGTCCCAGGTCCCCCTCCATCGGGGGTATGTCTACACTACAGCACTAATTCGCACTAACTTAATTCGAACTAATGCATCTAGACCCAAAAACTAATTTGAATTAGCGTTTTGCTAATTCGAAATAGCACGTCCACACTGATTGGACGCTGGGTCGCATTTAAGGGCAGCTGAAACCGGTTCCGGCAGGGCATCAGGTCAGTAGTTGCTTTTTGTGGCTGCTGTCTGAGGCTATCTGAGGCTCGTGCTTAAAGGGACCCCCCCTGAGCAGCCGGTTCTCAGCTTTTCCGCTTGCTTGCCTACCTCGCCAAGGGGTAGCAAAGCGTTTTCCTCTCCGCCTGCCTGTGTCGGTGGTTCCCATTGGGGATGCCGCCGCAGTTGGCACCATGGAGCCAGAGCTCGCCCTGGGCATGCTGCTCCAGTTTTTGGACTTGCTGCTGCAAGCCTGCCAGCAATGGCTGGAGGCTGCCTGACACCATCTGGTGCACGTCAGCCCCCTGCCTCTCCCCCCTGGGGGCTGTGGAGGAGCCGCAGTAGCGCCCGGATGCCAGCATGCCCCGCCGCATCTGGCATCTGGACACCAGCAGCGACTGGTGGGACTGCATCATCCTGGAGCGCTGGGGAGACCAACAGTGGACCCAGAACTTCAGGATGAAGAAGGACACCTTCCTGGAGCTCTGCGAGTGGCTCGCCTGCTCTGCGGCGACGGGACACTCGCATGAGGCCCGCCATCCCCTCCAGAAGCGTGTGGCCATCGCCTGTGGAAGCTCTCCACGCCGGACAGCTACTGATCCGGGAACCAGTTCGGCGTGGGGAAATCCACCGTCGGAGCAGTGCTCATGCAGGTACGGCACTCACCGGCCACTGGGCCGGGGGGGGAGGAGGGCTGCAAGGAGGGGATGGTCCGCCCCAGGGAAAACAGGGGGGGGAGGAGGCGAAAGTGCCCCGCATGGGAGGGTTCGGTCTGTCCCGGCCGTACTACACGCCGCCCGCGGCGGCAAGGATCGCAGCGGGGGTCGCTTCCGGGAGTGGGGCGCGGGGCAGTGCCAGGGAACGAACACTCCCAGCCACCTGGGCGCCCCAGTGCTTCGCGGTTTGCTGTGTCTCTCTGCAGGTGGTCAAGGCCATCAACCGGGTGCTGCTCCGCAGGGTGGTTCACCTCGCCGACCCGGACGCGGTCATCCAGGGGTTCGGCGCCTTCGGCTTCCCCAACTGCGGGGGGCCATCGACAGGACGCACATCCCCATCCGTGCCCCAGAACACCAGGCCTCCCAGTACATCAACCGCAAGGGGTACTTCTCCGTCCTCCTTCAGGCCGTGTCTGACCACCGGGGCCAGTTCACGGACATTAATGTGGGCTGGTCTGGCAAGGCACACGATGCCAGGGTGTTCCGCAACTCCTCTGTGTGCCAGAGGCTGCATGCCGGGACCTTCTTCCCCAACCGCCACATCAGGGTCGGGGACGTGGACATGCCCGTCTGCCTGGTGGAGGATGCGGCCTACCCCCTATATCCCTGGCTGATGAAGCCGTACACGGGGCACCTAAACCTCTCCCGGCAGGCCTTCAATGCCAGGCTCACCAGGGCCCGCATTGTGGTCGAGGGGGCCTTCGGCCGACTGAAAGCACGCTTTAGGTGCCTCCTCACGCACCTCAACCTCGCTGAGCACAATATCCCTCCCGTGGTGGCAGCATGTTGTGTGCTGCACAATTTATGTGAACGGAAGGGGAGGCTTTCCTGTCAGCCTGGATAGCTGAGGCTGACCACATGGCTAGCCAGTACGCGCAGCCCCGCACCGCCGCCGTCTGGGAGGCCCAGCGGGGGGCTGTCCAGATCCGGGAAGCCCTGCGGGAGAGCTTCCATGTGGAGGAGGACTGAACTCTCCCTGCATGCCCCACTGGGGCCTTCTTCCACCCTCCCCTCCTTCCCCTTTCCTCTCCCTAACCCCCCTTCCTAATGTCAAATAAAGACACCTGTTTTGCCAACAAAAATCTCTTTTTATTTTACATAACTGGGGTGGGGGAGGAGGAGTGAGGGTGGGAGAGGGGAGGGAAACCTGGGAGGAGGGAGCTGGAAGGGGGAGAAAGGGGAGGAAGGGAAGGGAAAGCTCAGGGTTGGGGGTCCTGTTGGCTCTCCCGTCTCGCAGCACTGCGGGTGCGGGGTGTTGGGGAGTGGGTGTGGAGGGTGGGGCAGGAGGGACGGGGTGCGGAGGAAGTGGAGGGGAGCAGGGGTGGGAGGAGGAGCGAGAGCTGGGGCGCGCAGGCTGGAGCAGGAGGAGGCAGGAACCTGTCCACCAAGGTCTGGAGGTGACCTCTGAGGGCATGGCCCTGCTCCTCCAGCACCTCCAAGCTCTGCTGCCGCAGCCGCAGGTCCTCCCGGACCCAGTGGTCCTGGGTGCGGAGCTGGTGCTCCAGTAGCTGCAGGTGCCGCCGGTGGTAGTCCTCCAGGTTCCTGGTTCACCTGCTGGCCCGGGTGCGGGTGGCTGTTGCAGGCGGGGTGGTGCGCCCTGCAGTCCCAGGTGCTGTAGCTGTGGTGAAACAAGAGCAGTGGTCAGTTCTCCCTGGGGACACAGTGGGTGAAACCCAGCCCCACTCTGCAAGGCGAGGTCGGCGTGTGGGGAATGGGCCAGGGCCCCTGCATGACACCCAGCTGCTGCTCCATGCTGGGCAAGGCCCAGGCGCACGGTCCCTGGGCTCCCTCTCCCCCCACCGCCTGCATACACATAAGGGGAGCATGATGGCACTCACATGTGGAGCCCTCCCCGGCCTCGGACGACACAGCCGATGTGCTCTGTGGGATGCCTCAGGGGTCCTGGGTCCTGGGCAGGCTCCCTGCAGGCTCCTGGCTCTCGGCATCCTCTTCCTCCTCCTCTGTGTCAGGGACGGGTCCCTCTGCCCCGGGGTTGATCACCACCCAGGGGGCATGGACTGCATGAGCTCCCAGGATGCGGTCCAGGGCCTCGTAATGAGGGCATGCCTCCAGGTCGGCCCCTGGCTGGGAGGCCCTGGAGTAGGCCTGCTGCAGGTCTTTAATCTTGCAGCGGACCTGCTCCTGGGTCCGCATGTGGCCTCTGGTGGCCAGGCTGTCAGCCATGTGGCTGTAGACAGCCACGTTCCTGTGGCTAGTGAGGAGATCGTGGACATTGGAGGCCTCCCCCCAAACCTCGATGAGGTCCATGATCTCCGCACTAGACCATGCAGGCACCCGCCTCTTGCGGCCCCAGGCAGTCTCCTGGGAGCCGCCAGCCTGGTCCTGGGAAGAGGCAGAGGGCTGGGTGGCAGCAGGTGGCTGGCTCATGCCGTGCCAGGTGCAGGATCTGCTGGCTGGGTGCTGGCAGGCTTGCAACTGGCACAAGCACTGTAGCCAGACCGTGCCCCTTTAAGGGCTCCGGGGCCGGGAGGGGGGCAGAAGAGTTTCCCTGGTTTGGCCCAGAGTGGCCACCAGGGCAACCTGGGAAGGGCTAGCCTCCAACTAGTTCGAATTAAGTGGCTACACAGCCCTTAATTCGAACTACTTAATTCGAACTAGGCGTTACTCCTTGTAGAATGAGGTTTACCTAGTTCGAATTAAGTGCTCCGCTAGTTCAATTTAAATTTGAACTAGCGGTTTGCATGTGTAGCTCCTATGAAAGTTAATTTGAACTAACAGCTGTTAGTTCGAATTAACTTTGTAGTGTAGACATACCCAGGGTTCGAGAGCCCCGGGGCCCGTTGAAAGCCTCTGGCCGTCCTGCAGGCCTTACGGAGGAGGGATGCTGAGTGGAATTCTCTTACTGGTTGATCTGGCCCTGCGGGTATCGGGGAACCCAAATCACAGCTCCTTGCCCCCCACAGCGGTGGGAACGCAGCAGAGCGGCAGCTGGCGGGTTTTCAGTTGGGGCTTTGGTACAAATTGCATCCCAAGCACAGTGGGGGTGAAGCCGAGGGTGGAAGGGCCGCATCCCAGGCACATGCAGGAAGCACATGGGCTGGGATGGGCTAAATCAGGAGACGGGAGAAGCTGCCTCATGATTGTCAGTGCTTTCCCACTGAGGGAGGCTCCACCTGCCAGACACTTGGGACTGGCCCTTTTGTGGATGGGGGACAGCAGAAGAATGGTCACCACTAACACGCTAACACCAGGATGGTTCCCTGTTCTGTTCATTCCCTCCGGGGCACCTGGCATTGGCCACTGTCGGAAGACAGGACACTGGGCTAGATGGACCTTTGGTCTGGCCCAGTCTGGCTGTTCTTATAGACTTATAGACCTTAAGGGCAGAAGACACCATCATGATCCTCTAGTCTAGTGTATGCTCCTGCACATCGCAGGCCACCGAACTTCACCCGCCCACTCCTGCAATAGACCCGTGACCAGTCACTGAAGGCCTCAAATCATGATTTAAAGTCTTCACATTGTTGAGAATCCACCATTTACACTAGTTTAAACCTGAAAGTGACCCATACCCCTTGCTGCCAAGAGAGGCAGCCTCCAGGGCCTCTGCCCATCTGGCTCAGGGAAAATTCCTTCCTGACCCTAAATATGACAGTCAGTCAGATCCTGAGCATGTCGGCAAGGCCATCGGACAGACGTCGGGGAAAGCAATCTCGGTAGTAATTCAGGACCCTCCCATCACCAGCAATTGGTCACAGATCTTACACGTGCCGTTGTAGGCCCTCTCATTGCACCGTCCATCCCAGAAACATATCAAACCCAGTCCTGAAGCCAGTAAAGGTTGTTTTTTTTTGCCCCCACTGCTCCCCTTGCAAGGCTGGTCCAGAACTTCATGCCACTGGCAGTTCTCTGCCAGGGTATTTCCCAGAACAAAACCCGCTGCCCTTGGCAACCCAGCGAAGTTTGGTCTCGGCAGAGTGATGCGTTCTGAGAGGGCAGGAAGACAGGCAGCATCAAAGCAGCCACTGTGCAGGAGCGCACTGGCCCTGGGCCAGCATGGCACATTATGACCACGTTGATGAGCTTCCACACGAATGGTTGAGAGAGTCAACTCCAGTCAAATCCACACAGGGATTCCTCACAACGCTAATTTGTAAGACACCTCCGGTCAGGGAAACATGTAGGGTCGGTGGCCAAACCTGAGGGGTTCTCTCCCTACTCTCCCCTCTGCTCAGAGCCCAGGAGTACCCCCCTCTCTAGGTTTGAGGGGAGACCCAATACTCTGTGTGCGTGCGTGCTGGGTACAGACATGGGAGTTCCATGTGGCTTATTTATTCAGTTCACGCATCAGGTTAGGACTGAAAGTCACGTGAGCTGCAAATGCCTTTATTATCTAAACACTGTCCCGTCCCTTTGCTTTGGGAAAGCAACTGCAGAACTAGGGAATAATGTCACCCATGGAGTCCAGCTGCCCTGATTTTGGATGTGCCTGGAAATGGTGGTGTTTTGTGTGGAGGAGTGAACTCACCACTGAGGCTTGGTTGGAGCTGAATCAGTATCTCATTCCAAATCCTGGCAACTTCCAGGATTTGGTAAACGGGCGGGAGGGGGCTGTTTACAAAGCCTGACCTGTTCCAAGTACATGGACAGGTGGCTGAGGAGTGGACTTTTTGTTTTGTTCTGTTTTGTGAAAGAATGGCAAGCAAAGGCAAAGGGCTGTCTATTTACCAGGCATTGCCTGGGCTCTGTCAGTCCTCCAGCAAACAATGGATCAGTGTGACAGACTGCTGGCTAAGCCAGAGCTCTGCCACGTAGCCTGGCTAAAGAGGCTGAGGGGAAACAGCTGAGCAAGCCCAGGCCTGAAGGGCTATTAGAAGCAGCTGTGGGCCTCACTGGGAGAGGGCTAGATAAAGCAGAGGAAGGCAGCCAGGAGGGGGCAAGGAGGAGCAAGGGTGTGGCTGAGTGTGCGCCTAGGCAGACGGAGGCGCTGACTGAATGGACTGTAAGCTTTGTAAATAGAAGGTGGTGGGAACTGACAATAAAAGCGCAGGTGACTGCACCAGAAGCGTCTCTGGCTGATTTGTAGACCAGAAGGTGTCCCAGACCAAGGGTCTTGAGTGGGAACTCTGCCACAATCAGTATCCCACTAAGTTAGAGCATCGCCTGTTAATTAGAAGATACATTGATAACTGTGAGAGAAACCGAAGAGCATGGCTCGTCCCGGAACACTTCAAACTGGTCCTGGAAAGAAAATATGATTGGTTTTCTGGGGGGCAGTAGCAGAGAGAATCTCTCTGGTGCCCAAAATGTTTTAGAGGGAGACTTTCTTGGGGGTGTATTGAATTAATATGGAAAAGTCATTCTAAAGCAATCTGCATTATTCAGACCCATGGCTGCATTGCTCAAAATCTGTCCATTGGGTTTGGACTGAGATAAAAAATGTGACTTTTGAGGGAGTGATGTCAAACCTGAGTTGGCGCCGTGTATTGATCCATTTTAATCAACAGTTACCCTTAGCCTGTAAGATGCTACTCTGTGTGGGTAAAGGGGGCCATATGGGGGCGTACACTGGGGCATAGTCACGGTAGTCAAGTGGCTATATGCAAAGGTCTATGAATTCTGCTGGATGTTAGATGAGATCTACAAAGTTGTAGGAATCGGATGACTTGAGGGTTGTGTCTTTCCTGCTGCTGGCTAGGCCTGTGCAGGGCCTGGAGGACCCTGGAGAAATGTATACCAAAAAAGGAAACAAATCTAACACCCCCTCCCCCCGCCCCCCAAAGGGGCAAAAATGAAACCCAAAGTTCCATTCATGACGAGAGCCTCCAGAGAGCTCTGAAACGGCTATTTTCATGAGGAAGAGGAACACGTTTTGGATGGCTTTTCTATTGGTTTGAAGATTATTGGGCGAGAAGTAGAAGGTGAAGGAATGAATCAAGTTGACATTTCCATTACCAACAGGAGATCAGTTTGTGGTCAGAATTCATGGAGAAGGATGCTGGATGCTACCAGGAGTATTTATTATGTTTTAACACTGTCAGAGAGATGAAATAGCTTCTATTATTCATCTCCCCAGGACAGTAATGAATCTGTGAATATTAACACCCAACCCAGGGATCTGATTCAAACCTCTGACCCACCAAGGTATTTATCTGAAGGCAGAACCATTTTCATCTCCCTCATTTGGACACTGAGAAAATGAGCCCTTCCCAATTACTCTGCGAGCCCCGAAGAGGCACACAGTGTTTTGCTTGCTGGTCCAGTGGTTTGATAATGAAATGCAAGCTTTGCTTTCAAAGGCCATTCTGTCTGCAGTCTGAATCATGTCAGCTTCGTGCCTCTTGGCCTGCCTGCTTTCAGGGTGTCTTGTCTTTGTCCTCTTGCCCTTGAGAGCTGAAGTAAGAGCACTGATGAGCTCTGTGGTAACGGGACCTGCCTAGGAGTGTGCAGACTGGGAACAGCAGGGTTTATGTGGTGCACGCACTCTGAGCCTAGCAGGAATTGCTGAGGTGAGAATGAGACGCCTGAATACAAGGCTCTGGATTCTGCCGTGCTTCCTTCCTGCACTTGGCAAGGGGCCAGAGAGGGGAGGCAGAGGTTGGGGTTTTTAAGGCACCTTTTCCTTGGCCTAGTTCTGGGCGGTGCCATGGGCCTCCTTGGCCCCCAGTACTATTTAAAGTAGCCCCAGCCTGCCCCTAAGTCATGGCGACAAGGGAGTTCCCAGTGATGAGAATGAATTCTGAGGGGACTTTTTCCACCCCTTTATATTGCCCGACCGGCACCATATGGCAGACTCAGCACCAAGGGCAGTAACCTTCCCTCCAGGAGTTTAAAAGGGATTTGGCTGGGGTCGACCCGGGACTCTCTAGCACGGCACTGGCTGCGGGAGGTGTACCGCGCATGCGTGATTCTCTCTATTGCGTGCCCCAAGTTTGGGCCATAAGAAAGAAGCAGGTGCCCAATGTGAACTGCAGACCACTTTTAAATGCACAGCTACAGCCTTCATCTCTCCCCCGGGATCCTTCTTGAGTCCATTTGCTATTCCTGGGTCTCAGAGTTTTCCACAGCTTTTCTCCCTGTCTGTAATTGGCTCTCCATTCACATTGAACTGCCCCTCCTCTGGGACCCTTCCACTGTACCAGTGTCCACTTAACGTGGCGTGCCATATGGAATCGCAGTCTGTCTCAAACAGGAAGCATTTATCTAAAAAAACCAGCCATTCCTGCCACCCGGGCCAGCCCTGGGGAGCAGCTGCCAGTTACCACACGGCCTCCCTGCTCCCGGGCCAACCCGGGGAGTGCCACCAGTGGCCTGTGTGGCCTGCCCCTACGCCGGGCCTGAGGAGCTCCAGCCGGTGGACTCCGTGACCCTCCCCTTTTGCAGGTCAGGAATGCAGCCTTCCCGCCTCCTGGCCAGGGGTGTGTGTGGTGATGGTGGTGCGTGGCCTCCCCTGTTCCAGCCCTAGGGAGAAGCTGGCAGGTGGGGTGTGTGTCCCCCCAGCCAGCCCTGGGGAGAAGCTGGTGGCCCAGGGAGCACCACCAGCAGGGCACCACAGCCCTGGCCCACCCTGGGGGCTGAGCCACCAGCAGGGGCAGTTCAGCCCCAAATGTCCTTGGGCTTTCTTGAGCCCCCCCCCCCATCTCCCAGCCCCCTGCCCTGAGCCCCCATCTCCCAGCCTTGAGCCCCCACACCTCCAAGTCCCAGCCCTGAGCACCTCCACCCCTAACTTGAGCCCCCACACCTCCCAATCCTCTGCCCTGACCCCCACAAACACCTCCCAGTCCCCTTCCCTAAGCCCATCTCCTGCCCTGAGCCCCCACCCCAGTCCAAACCCTCTAAAAATTAGTTACAGGCCTGAGCAACGCCAGGTACATCTGCCAGTCCTATATAGAATGGAAACCATTTCAAGCCAGGGGGTACAGCAGCACCTCCCGCACCCCTAGCTCCAGCAGAGAAGGAAGTAAAACAGGCATTCCTTATGAAATGAAATGGAGAGGGAAGATTTACCTTTTGGTAGCAAATGTTTTATTGGTAGAAATCCGCTAAGAACGACATTGATTGCTACCATTCCGCAGGTCGAGGAGCGTAGCTACCACAATTTATCACCACTTGTGCAGCGGGATTCATTATATTTTATTCCGTTCAATTCTGTATCCATTTGAACTTGTTGAGAGCTGGGGTTGGGAGGGGAACGTCCAACCACCACAAAATGGCGAAGGGGACGGTTTAAGGGGCCAAAAAACCAGAACCACGGAGTATCCTGAATATTTGATCTTTCATTAGATCCCACAGCACCATGCCCCCCGTTGTCCCAGTCTGGGGCGGAACTGGCCGTTCTGTGCGCAACAAGGTTTTCAGGCCCCCAGGACACTGGGATATTTGGCTCAAGCCCCCTCCTGTCCCCGTCCCCCCTGGAAGGGTGCAGCTGCTTAGCTATTTGCAAAGCCCTACAGTGGGGCCTTGATTTGGGCCCAGTCTTGCGGAGTCAGAGAAGAACTGGATGGCCGGAGTGGTGACTCAGGTACACGGTTAGCAGTGTCCAGATGAAGCGATTGAAGCTCGTGAGTGAAATGAGAACTCAATCAAGGCAACGAGCGGTTACAGATGGGGAGGTGAAAGCATGGAAGGTCCATTTCATTGAAGCTTGTCTGGAACCGAGTCTAGATGGACAGGGAATAGACACAGCTCAACGGATTTTATGTGGCTGGTAAAAATGAACGTAACAGTTCAGCTCTGAAAACCAGCCATGCACAGATTCTTGGCACTGATAGACAAACGTCCCAGCAGGCGTCATGCAGAATGGAGCAAACGTTGGAGCATACCCACGTGCGGGGGGCTGTACTTGCCCTGAGGGTCCAAGCAAGTACCTGTGACTCCACCTCTCCTGGCTGATCATGTAACTCGTGGAATTAGGAGTGAAGCTCAGTTTCCATGGAAAGCACCAACAAATGTGCATTTCTAGCCCTCCTGCAGGAAGACATGTTCTGTTCATTCCCTCCGGGGCACCTGGCATTGGCCATGTCGGAAGACAGGACACTGGGCTAGATGGACCTTTGGTCTGGCCCAGTCTGGTTGTTCTTATAGACTCATAGACCTTAAGGGCAGAAGGCACCACCATCCGAAAGGCCAAGCACCAGAAGGACAGGAATGGTTTAAGCCGGGACGGGGAACTTCAGGCCCAGGAGCTGAATGTGGCCCCCGGCTTTCCTGGATCTGGCCCCCGAGGCTTAGCATCCTCCACACTGGGGAACCCATGCTGGCGCTCCAGCCCCCTGCCACCCACCCACAGGGCTGAAGCACACAAAATCTACTAGCCTGTCTCCCTCCCCTACTCCAGGCTCTGGTGTGTGAGGGGAATGCCTGGAGTGTCTTTCTCCTTCTCAGGCAGGGGCTTCTCACTTGTGTGTGGCCCCCAACTGATTTTCTGATGGGGAGGGGTCTGATTCATGATTTTTGAACACTTCTGGATGTCAATACTATGGGAGGGTCTATGGGAGAAGAGCAGCCGGTCACAGGCTGATCCACCCGGCTGGTCTCATTGATCAGGAATTACTAGGGCTGGTGGAACATTTTCTGTTGACATGTTTAATGGACATTTTAGTTTTTGGTTAAACACATTTTTTTCATGCACTGGGTCACCCTTCCCCTCAAAACTGAAATTTGGTCAAAATCTGAAAATTTTCAAATTTTTTTTGACAATTTTTTTTCTGAGGCGGAAAAAGCCATTGCCCCATAGTTCCCCCGCGTCCATTGCTGTACAAATGCTGAAGAGGGCTGGCACAAAGATGGCATGCAGCGTGGCCATGGCTGGGATTCTGAGGCCTCACACCCTAGCAGCGGGGGCTGCTTCCCTACTAAGCATTGACTGGATGGGGCACAAAGGTGGGTGCTGCAGTGATGCACCAGAGGCCATTCGGCAGCCAGGGATTCCAGACGCCAGGCCCAGCCCCTTCCCATGGCCTTCCCGTCCTGCAGGGCAAAGAGGTCCATAGCCGGCTGAGTACCAGGGGCAGGGGAACGCTCGGGTGTAGCCTGGGGCAGCAACACCCAGGGTTGGAGATGGAGCTGGGGAGTATCAAACTCTCCTTCTCAACCTGGATCCAACTGCTCCCCCACCTGGGCATTGGTAGCTCCCTTAACTCCTCATACAGAGCCCCCACCCTGCTCCGATCCCTGACAGCCTGCTCCCCTCCGGCCCCCTCCCCTCCAGACTATTGGAGCTCAGCAACAGCCAGAGCAACACCAGAAGGCACTCTCAGGCTGTTAGAAAGTGTCCGCGCTGAGAGAGGAGAAAGAATGTTGGAGCCAGGCTGCTCTCCTCTTGCTCCCTTGGTGGACAGTCTTTGAGTTTATATATTGCTTGGGGATGTTCCTGCTGCCAGCTCTGTGTCTCCTTGGGTCCGATTTTCTCTGGGAGTATCCATGCACTGACTCTATTGAAGCTAACGGGAACTGGCTGCTGGGACAATGAGTGGTGGGTGAACCTAGGCCTGTTGGAGTTCTGCCTGGACACAGGAACAGACAAGAGCAAGACAAAAGGCCCTATGCTCACAGAGAGCCTCCACATGGCAGAGCTTCCTCCCCATAACTGGTGCCTGGGGTAGGCTCACATGGCTTCTCCGGAGTTTGTGGATTCTTGGAGGGGGCAACCATAATGAACGTGTGAGAAGAAAAGGGGCTGCAGCTGGAAGTTACAATGCACCCTCCAAATGGGGCATCAGCAGGGTTTGAAGATAGGACTCCCTCTGATCACTACCCCTGAATGCATTTGACACACACCTTACTAGGGATGTAAGCGACTAGTCAAAAGCTTATCAGATAGTCGACTAGTTCCTTGCCTAGTCGCTTCCCCCTCCCCAGCCCTTGCTCCCTCTTGCAGAGGCAGCAAGGGTGGGGAGCAGGAGCCGGTGCTGGTGGGAGCTGTTTCTCCCCAGCACCATCCTCGCAAGGGGCAGGGGAGTAGTGGAGACCGGGCGTGAGCTGGGAATCAGTTGATTCCCGGCTCGCACCCAGTCCTACACGCTGGCTGTGTCTACATTGGCACCCTTTTTCGGAAAAGGGATGCTAATGAGACACAGCGCAATTGCAAATCCGCGGGGGATTTAAATATCCCCCGCGGTATTTGCATTTACATGGCTGCCGCTTTTTTCCGGCTCGGGGCTTTGCCGGAAAAAAGCGCCAGTCTAGACGGGGATCTTGCGGAAAATAAACCCTTTTCCGCAAGATCTCTTATTCCTACTTTCAAGTAGGAATGCATGATGCATGATGAAGTGGGTCTTTGCCCACGAAAGCTAATGCTCCAACACTTCGGTTAGTTTATAAGGTGCCACAGGACTCCTCGCCGCTTTTGTCTAGCTTCAACTTTCAGCCACGGACCTGTGTTAGACGTTTCTCTCCTAGACTGATGAACCCATTGTGAAATACAGTGAAACCTTTGTTATCCGGCACTCTGTTAAACAGAAAACTTTGTTAACCGGCATTGCCCCCAGCCACAATACTGTCACAGCTTCAGGCGCACAGGCCTGGCTTGGTTTACCATCACTGGCTTAACAATTTTTTATGTACAAAGTACTAATCATCTTTAACTCAAAATAGAAATGTGAGACCAACTGCCTCACACTACAAAACTACCAATATTAAAAACTTGAGCTTTACTATTATTGTCCATTGGTTTTTCCTAGGTTGATGGGACCCTCAGATAACCGGAACTTTAGATAAACGGAACGCCCTTATCCCCGAGCGTGCCGGATAACACAGATTTTACTGTATTTACTCTCAGGTGACTCAGAGATTATAACCAAATCATCCCTTAATCTTCTCTCTGTTAAAATAAACAGACTGAGCTCCTTGAGTATGAGAGGCAGGGTTTCTACTCCCTTAATCATTCTCACGGCTCTTCTTTGCACCCTCTCCAATTTATCAGCATCTTGAGTTGTGGACACCAGAACTGGACACAGGATTCCAGCAGCAGTCATACGAGTCTCAAATACAGCAGTAAAATAACCTCTCTGCTCCTAGCCTCTTTGGCCACAGTGTTGCACTGGAAGTCCATGTTCTGCTAATTATCTACATGACTCACAAATCTTTTCCCGAGTCCCTGTTCAGAATATAGTTCCCCCTCCTGTAAATATAGCCGCCAGTCTTCGTTCTGAGCAGTATACATTTAGCCAACAGTCTTCGTTCTGAGCTGTATACATTTACCCATATTAAAACACACATTGTTTGCTTACACCCAGCTTACTAAATGATCCAGCTCGCTACCATTACTTCATTACTTACCACTCCCCAAATTTTTGTGTCAGCTGCAAACTTTATCAGTGATGGTTTTATAGTTTCTTCCAGGTTGTTACTAGCAAAATAGCCTAGGGGCATGAACTTATCCCTGCATCCCCCCCCCCATAAAACATACCCATTCTACTATATTTACATTTTCAGAGCCCTTAGGCTGCCAGCTTTTAATCCATTTAATACCTGCCATGTGGTATCCGGATTCTTGACTCTGTGAGCTGAACCGAGTGTGGTCGAATGGGGACAGCAGTGCAAATTGACAGTGCAGCGCACTCTGAAAGGCCAGGTAACTAACTGTACCTGCCTCGGTTGGCTCTGCCAGAGCTGAGCTATGTCTTCTCTTCCCAGCTCTGCCAGAGGTGACCTTGAGCAGCTTTGACATTGCTTGACTTGTAGAACGGGGGAAATGACTGCTAGGGGAGAGCTATGAAGCCTTAGTCAATAGAGAGGGTTGGCAAATGCTCAGAAATAGTAGCAATAATTAGTAGAGAAGGTGAGAACAGACCTCATAGTCTCTTGGGTGCTATGGCAACAGGCCTTTGGATGGGGAACGGAACTCTCTCTCCAGAAATCCACACCGTGCAGCCTGTGAGACAGCCCTTTTGATTTACGGCCTGTCCTGTGAAAACTGGGGTGAGAGGCAGCCCCGCTCCTGCCATGTATTTTGGGGAGTTGCTCCTACACCTTCTGTGGGTGGTGATTCTGGTACTTTGGGAGCAGAATGCCACCCTAAGTGCCAGCTAGTCCCGAAAGCTCATGCTCTCAGACAGGTGGCTGCGGTGACTGTGGGCCAGAACATACCTCAGGCATGCTCGCAGTCATCTGGAAAGCCAACTCATTTCAGTGATGGCCGTGACCTGGATATGGGGGCGGTGGGTCACTTTGTGAGTGGAGCAGATGACCCAGATGACAGGTGTAAGCAGCAACAATTAAGGAAGGTGCTGGCTACATGGCAATAATCATGCCTGGAAATGCATAGTAGTTAACTGTGGTGATTGTCCTGTCACAGAGATGATCATTACATCCCAAATAAGCATGATGGGAAATACGCAGGCCCTGGCCAGTTCCTTGCTGACCTACACAACTTTCACCTGCTTTGCTGGAGTCTTTTATGGGCTGGCAGCTACCTGGGTCACTGAGGTACCCCCCCGGCCCTGGCCCAGTGCAATTTTAGCCTACAGCGGCTGGCTGATTTGATGTCTGATGTACTTGCAGACACAAAAAAGGCACAGTTTTCTAACAATTGATGCCATTTAATGAATGATGCACTCTAGAAAATAGAAACTAGCTGGGTGCTGGGATCCAAATGAGAGCCATGCTCCATGGAGCCGTGAGAGGAGGCCTGTTCTCTCTTGCACAGTGCCTTCTTTGGCTTATTTTGGCAGCATTTGCTGCTGCTGCTGGAACCAAGGGAACATCAAGATGTTGTAAGAAGCGCTAAGGAGACATTTTCTTTCAAATGTGAAACTGCGCAGAAAGTCTTCCCGGCCTGTCTCCTCAGGAAAGGGGAACAGGACAGACTCCAAGCTCACAAGAGCATTTGCAGACCAAGGCAGCAGACGATGTCACAGTTCAATGCTCTTGAAATCTGTACAGAACGCAGGGTCCCTGGGCCTCTGTTGAGGGAGAAGTGGCTTGGTTTTACTGGACTTCTTTCTGGATTCGCTTCTGCACATGTTGTGTCTTTTCCCTCAAGGTCTGGCTGCTGATTCCAGGGAAAAGGCTTTTCAGGATGTTACAGTACACCATGTACAGCTCCGGGTCTATCTTGGGCATGGGGGCTGAGTTTGCATTGCAGGCCTGTTCGGTGATGGAGTACTGCAGCAAGGACACATCGCTGAAAAGAGCCGTGAGGATTTTGTGGGCCGCTTTGTAAGGGTCATTTTCAAACTGCACCATCGCCTTAAGCTCAGTCAGGGTATAGCCGTTGTATCGCTTGCTGTCCTCAGCGCGAGGCTGCACAGTCTCCCCGATATGTCTCACCTTCCACTTCAGGCATTTCAGTTCTTGCTTGACATCATCCAGTTCTCTCTCCATGGCTTGGAATTCCTTCAGGGTTACAAATCGCTTGCTGAAAGAGAGGTTAGTAGAGAGAAGGTGGGAGTCAATGGATGGTGTTAATCCAAATGCAGCTGCAGGGAGGGATTATCAAAACAGGGTTTGTGACTCTGCACAGGGACCAGCCTCAAATACTGCTTGGGGGCACTTAGAGCAGTAGCTAAATGCTTGGATTTGGTCATCAGTGGGGGCTGGGCACTGCCAGAGTGAGGCTCTATCTGACCCTCTGGAAGGTGTGTCCTAAGGGAGCTAACCAGCCAGATCTGGGGGTCACAGTGTAAGTCGGGCCGGGTAGAATCTGCACTATGACTAGGGTAGCACACAGGAGGACTAGGGATCTAGCCAGACCTGGGACGTTACTGCCGGCACTAGAAAACTGCCTGTTCAGGCTATGCAAGTACATGGGGCCAGACTCACTGTTGCCCTCTGAGCCCTTTGTATTGGCTACTTTGAATGGGAGGGCAAAGACAGGCCCACTGCTCAGCGTGCATCATGTGTCCTCCTCTGTGCTTCAGCCCCGGAGGAGGAGAATCTGTTAAAGCAGCCGCCCAGCAGGGTTTGCCTCAAGCTGTGGCAATTCACGTGGATAGCTATGGAGGTCGCTGGCTCCATCCTTTGTATGTGCGTGTGACAGGGCGTTTGTCCCACACTGGTCCGGTAAGGGTTAAAACTCAGCCAGGGTGGAGCCCGCAGCTGAGGCAGATACAGCCAATTAGGGCCCAGCTGGGGCTGTATAAATAAGGGCTGCTGGAGGAAGGGAGAACAGACACTCTTGCTCTGGCTGGGGAGTAGGAGGGACCTGGCTGCCAGGGAAGCTGGAGGCTTCCTGAGAAAGAGCAGGGCTGGGGCGGTGCAGGCAGGGCTGGGATGTTCTGGCCTGACCTCTCTCCCAGGCTGCAGGGCCTGAGGCAAGGCCTGAGGGGACTAGGGCTGCAGAGAGACAGCCAGGGCAGCAGAAGGCAGCAGGTCCATCCCCCTGCCAAAGCTGAGAGGCCATTTCAGGCTGCAGTTTGTCCCTGAGGCAGGGGCTGGGTGACGACTGGCAGTGGATCAATGAGGTAAGGTGGGTGTAGGGGAACTGGGGAAGGGGAGGAGCCCAGAGGGTAGGGCACGGACACAGGACAGTACTAGGAGGAAAGGGCACTGCTGGCAGAAAGGGACCCAGGCTGAACCAGCAGGAGAGCTGCACCAGAGGCTGGGACACCAACCAGCTGAGGGCACTCTGAGACAGGTGCGCTGATTCCCTTAGTGACCAGTGGGAGGTGCTGCAGCGGTAAGTCCCGCCCTGTGACAGCAGGCACTGTGTTGGCTCACTACAGAAGCACAAAGCCCCAGGGGGCAAGTAGTCCTGGCACAGTGGACATATGGGAGGGGGGGGATTGCAGATAGGAGGAGGCCTGACCACCGCCATCTTGCCCTCCTTGCCCATTGTAGTTCTGGGGGAAGAAAAACATTTTCCCACTGTAAAAGTTTCTAGCCTAAGGGTGGAATTGAATAGCCCAGACACCTTCCTAGGTAAGGAGCTTCTGCTGTGCTGGGTGTGGGGGGAGTTACCAGGGTTACTGCCAGGTCACGTCTGAGCAAACTCACTGAGCTCAGATTCTCGTGGCGCCCCTTTCTGAGAGCATTGCACATGCCGAGAGGGGGCTTGGGCTGGCACAACCGGGAGGAAGAGGATTCTGAAGTATTTCCTGCCAGCAGCAATAGGAAAAAAATCTCAAATCCTGGGGTGCGGAGAAAGGGGCCAGTGCTGTGAGTTTGGGCTGCATCCTGCAAATTCAGTGTTGTTAGCATTTAAACAACGTATGGGCCAGATGCCAAGGGACATATCAGCCATGTACTCTTCAGCACGGCCCTTGGTGCTGGCCTGATTCGGGCTGGCATGGTAGGTCGTGTGGCAGTCTCTCATCTGTCACTCAGATTGGGATAACAACCCACTCATTGATGTCACTCCCCATCATGGCACTACTTACCTTGTGTGGAGTCATAGTCTGTCTCCGGAAGGCTGGATGGCTGTGGTGAAGCTAAAGGGGCCTTTCCCTTAAGGGTCAAGCTAAAGCCAACCATCTAGGGCCAAGCTTCTTGCCCTCTGATTGCCGGTTGAGGAGTTGGCCCTACATTTCTATTTTTTTCTAGGTGCGGATGCAGCCAAACCAAGATAAAGAGGCTAACAGGAAACGATGTTGACACAATGGGGAAACAGTGCAGCTGGGAACTAGACTTTTTCCACCCCCATTCAGCTCACCAAGGTATGATCTGCAAAACCTTTTGGAAAATCTGTGGGAAGCTCTACTGGAATTTAGCACACCGGTCAGGGACTTCTATTGCATGGCTGGATAGCTGCAAACCTGAAAGATGTGTACTGGAAACTGGGTATTTTTGTGTTTCAAACAATGTGAGCATAGAGTGGGCATTGGAGGAGTTAAAATACATTAAAATTAACCCACATGGACATGCGTATGTAGATAGTAATAATCAATATTTTATCTTTCACAAAAATTCCTTGGAAATTCACTGGCAAATATACATATACAACGATAGGGACTAAACTAGCAGTTACCGCTCGAGAGAGATCTTGGAGCCATTGTGGATAGTTTTCTGAAAACATCCACTCAGTGTGCTGCAGCGGCCAGAAAAGCAAACAGAATGTTAGGAGTCATTAATTTCAGAGAGGTAGCCGTATTAGTCTGTAACTGAAAAAAACGTAAAAAATAATGAATAGTCTTGCAGCGCCTTAGAGACTGTTTCATCTGAAGAAGTGGGTTGTGCTCATGATACCATCTACATCTTTTGTTAGTCTCTAAGGTGCTGCAAAACTATTCATTATTTTTTAAGTTTTTTTTTTTTTTCCAGGAATCATTAAGATATAGATAGAGAATAAGAAGGAGAATATCTTATTGCCTCTATATAAATCCATGGTACACCCACAGCTTGAATATTGTGTTCAGATGTGGTCACCTCATCTCTTTTAAAAAAAAAAAAAAAAACCCCACCTTGAAATTGGAAAAAGGACAACAGAAATGATGAGGGGTTAGGAACGGCTGCCATACGAGGAGAGATTAACAAAACAGGGACTTTTCAGCTTAGAAAAGAGACTAAAGGGGGATATGATAGAGGTCTATAAAATCATGCCCGGTGTGGCAGAGCACTACCAAATCTATGACACCTTCCCAAGGATGGGAAATACCCAAATAAAGTGCTCGTGAGATGGCAGAAGTAACTACAGCCAGGAACATGGGAACCTCCTTCTCTAGGTTACGGCTGCCTGGTGGGCTGGGAAAATGTAAAGGACCCTGAGCAAGGTGGACAGGGGGTGGAGGAGAGAACCGCTGCTCACCTTGTCTCCATGTAGGGAACCAAAGGCCAACACAGTGAGATGGGGCAGGCTTTAATACCCTCCTTCCTCTCCCCAGAGAAGCTGAGTGTTAGGCCATAGGGGCTGGGTCTCCAGGCTCTGTGGAGACGGAGCACAGAAAAGGAAGTGTGTGTGTGTGTGTGTGTGTGTGTGTTTATGATCTGTATTGTTGAAATGATAAAAGGTTGTCAGTCTTGCCTCCCAGGGACTAACCCTGTGGATTCCCAGTCGTGTGCCCTCATTACACCAACTCCTTGATGGGGGAGATCTGACAGATATGGCAACCCCATGTAGTAGTTTTGGGGTCTGCTGCATTCAGTCTATGATGAGGCCCTGCAAATCCGCAGATATCCCCACTATAGCCATGGGTATCCGCGGACGTGGATGCAGATTAAAAGGCACAGTGACTAGAGCCAAATCCCTGCAAGCTGCATGGAAACTTCTTAAAGACACCATAATAGAGGCCCAACTTAAATGTATACCCCAAATTAAAAAACATAGCAAGAGACCTAAAAAGAGTCACCGTGGCTTAACCACCATGTAAAAGAAGCAGTGAGGGACAAAAGGCATCTTTTAAGAAGTGGAAGTCCAATCCTAGTGAGATAAATAGAAAGGAACATAAACACTGTCAAATCAAGTGTAAAAATGTAATAAGAAAAGCAAAAAAGATTTTGAGGAACAGCTAGCCAAAAACTCAAAAGAAATAACAAAATGTTTTTAAGTACGTTAGAAGCAGGAAGCCTGCTAAAAACCTGTGGGTCCCTAGACGATCGAACTATAAAAGGCGCAATCAAGGACGATAAAGCCATTGGAGAAACTAAATGATTTCTTTGCTTCAGTCTTCACGGCTGAGGACGTTGGGGAGATTCCCAAATCTGCACCGTCCTTTGTGGGTAATGAATCTGAGGAACTGTCCCGGATTGAAGTGTCATTAGAGGAGGTTTTGGAACAAATAGAAAACTTAATGTTAACAAATCTCCGGGACCGGATGGCATTCATCCAAGGGTTCTAAAAGAACTCAAATGGGAAATTGCTGAACTATTATCTGTGGTTTGTAACCTATCCCTTAAATCGGCTTCCGTACCTAATGACTGGAAGGTAGCCAACGTGACACCAATATTTAAAAAGGGCTCTAGAGGCGATCCGGCAATTACAGACCGGTAAGTCTAACTTCAGTACCGGCAAATTAGTCAAACAATAGTAAAGAATAAAATTGTGAAGCATGTAGAAGAACATAATTTGTTGGACAAAAGTCAACATGGGTTTTGTAAAGGGAAATCCTGTCTTACTAATCTATTAGAGTTCTTTGAAGGGGTTAACAAACATGCGGACAAGGGGGATCCAGTAGATATAGTATACTTAGATTTCCAGAAAGCCTTTGACAAGGTCCCTCACCAAAGGCTCTTGTGTAAATTACATGGCCATGGGATAAGAGGGAAGGTCCTTTCTTGGATTGAGAACTGGTTAAAAGACAGGAAACAAAGGGTAGGAATAAATGGTAAATTTTCAGAGTGGAGAGGGGTAACTAGTGGTGTCCCCAAGGGTCAGTCCTAGGACCAATCCTGTTCAACTTATTCATAAATGATCTGGAGAAAGGGGTAAGCAGTGAGGTGGTAAAGTTTGCGGATGATACCAAACTGTTTAGGATAGTCAAGACAGAAGCAGACTGTAAGGGACTCCAAGAAGATCTCACCAAACTGAGTGATTGGGCAACAAAATGGCAAATGAAATTTAATGTGGATAAGTGTAAAGTAATGCACATTGGGAAAAATAACCCCAACTATACGTACAGTATGATGGGGGCTAATTTGGCTACGACAAATCAGGAAAGAGATCTTGGAGTTATCGTGACAGTTCTCTGAAAACTTCCACACATGTGCAGCGGCGGTCAAAAAGGCAAATAGGATGCTAGGTATTATTAAGAAAGGGATAGAAAATAAGACCCGAATATCTTACTGCCCCTGTATAAAACTATGGTACGCCCACATCTTGAATACTGTGTACTGATGTGGTCTCTCACCTCAAAAAGATATTTTGGCCTTGGAAAGGGTTCAGAAAAGGGCAACTAAAATGATTAGGGGTTTGGAACGGGTCCCATATGAGGAGAGGTTAAAGCGACTGGGACTTTTCAGTTTAGAAAAGAGGAGACTGAGGGGGATATGATAGAGGTGTATAAAATCATGAGTGGTATGGAGAGGGCCGATAAAGAAAAGTTATTTATTAGTTCCTAAATAGAAGAACTAGAGGACACCAAATGAAATTAATGGGTAGCAGGTTTAAAACTAATAAAAGAAAGTTCTTCTTCACACAGCGTGTAGTCAGCATGTGGAACTCCTTGCCAGAGGAGGCTGTGAAGGCTAGGACTATAACAGAGTTTAAAGAGAAGCTAGATAATTTCATGGAGGTTAGGTCCATAAAAGGCTATTAGCCAGGGGATAAAATGGTGTCCTTGGCCTCTGTTTGACAGATGCTGGAGAGGGATGGCAGGAGACAAAGCGCTTGATCATTGTCTTCGGTCCACCCCCCCTCTGGGGCACCTGGTGCTGGCCACTGTCGGCAGACAGGATACTGGGCTAGATGGACCTTTGGTCTGACCCGGTACGGCCGTTCTTATGTTCTTATGTTCAGATAGCCATGGCTCATCTTTGTGGATGCAGATGTGGATACAAACGTATCGGCGCAGGGCTCTATTATGACACTTTATATAGAATTATGTTTTACTGCATAGGGGAGGGTTGCCACAGCTCCTCCAGGAACTAAAAACAGTGTGGCGGGGGGAGGGACCAAGGTAAGGCAGTGCCAGAGAGAGGTACCCCCCCCCAATGGGTAGCTTGCCCTTGCTGGGCCAAACTGGGCTTTCCAGAGATTAGGAGACACAACTTTGGGGATAAAAAGCTCCTGGCCTTCCCCTTGACTCAGCAAATGGATAGGACCATTGGTTTCAGGGTGGTCCCAAACATTGTGGAAGGGTTGGAAAGACCTGGGCCTACCAGACTGCCCACAGGGATGGCGGATGATTCCTGGTAGGTGCAGAGAGCGTTTAAAATATCCTTGTATGGGTTTTGGCACATTTTCTCTGTGATGCACGTGTCCTTCTAATAAACGTGCTTGCTTTGGCCGAGTCATGTGGTCACTTGTGCCTGCTGGCATGCACGGGTCGTAGCCCTTGGAGAGAAAGCACCACACAGGCACTAGCCATTAGGCAGACTGGCTTGCTTGGGATAGTACAGTGTATGGCCGGGAACAGGGAGACTTTAATGCCTCCAGTGAGAAGGGAGTGGGACACTGCTCAGAGAGAAGAGGAGGTTGGAGGCCTGAGAGCTGAGTGGACCATGGAGAGGGGCTACTGGGGCGGTCATCTTGAAATGGTGACATCCATGACTCAAAGTGCAGGCTTTGCAATGAAAGGAGCACTGCAGTGTTTGCAGTTCAAATACAATCTAAGCAATTAGTTAAAAGAACAAACTGCTCGCAGCCCATAGGAGGGGAAACCCAACAGGCGGGTAGCCTTGACCCTAAATGACAATGCCAGTCCGCCCTGTTTCTACTTTCCCAAAGCTGCGGCCAGCAACCTTCCTACCCACTTGTGTGGAATGATGCCGCCCCAAGCACATTATAGAAAATAGCAGGTCTGTCTGCTGCTTGGTTACCAACTGATTTATTGAGCCAAATACAAAATTGACTCCCATCGTGAATCTCCCAGCTACCACCTTCCCGGCTAGAACTCTGGGTGCTAACTGCTTACTCCCATACCCACCTTCTTGATTATTTAAAACACAGAATAAACGAGCGAGTGGCTTCCATGCTGGGACCTGTCAGGGTCTGTAACCTCAACACATTATCTGGACGCATACCTTTTGCAACGAGGATCTTCGTGAGTCGATTCAAGACTCTTTCCTGTAGGTGTGGACCCCGACTTGGAGTAGCCAGCAGATGGCGATCTATCACTGGGGTTTGCTGTCACTTTAGGCCTTGTGCTTTTCCTGCTTGGAATCAGTGTGTGGTCTGATGGTGAGGCTGGTAGAGTTGGTGCTATGTGAGGACTGCAGGAATATGAAGGGGTCAGATTGAGTCCTGCCTGGGATTCTGGGTCTTGCTGTGGATTGGCTGAGCTGGGTGTCAGATTAGGCCTGAGGCTGGTAGAATGAGATGATGTATTTGGCCTAAGATTGGTTAAGCTGGAACGTGATGTCGCTAGTTTCGGGTTCATTTGCGCCAACGTTCTAGGTCCGGAGGATGCTTTGGGGGCCAATTGACTGGTGTGAACAGCTTCTGGCATGGTGGGGTTCTGCCCCATGGAGGTCTGGCTGACAGGCTCGGATGAAAGCGAGGCGTTGGTGGATGTGTCGCTGGAGGTGCTTGATGTAGAACATGGCGATGTTTGCTGCGCATTGTGGCCACTCCTGGTCCTTCTCACTTGAGTAACAGTTAGAGCTGAGTGTTGCGCAGCCCTGAAAAAGACAATCAAATACTCACTCCCCTCTCCAGGCCTGTGCAAAGGGTTGATATGTCAGTACAAATCCCATTGCCCAAGAGTATTACACCATGAGTCCCCTATTTCTCTTGGAGCACGTTCCCCCAAATTAGTCTCCGAGAAAGAAGCAACTGTACAATAAAGGCTGCAGTGCCTAGGGTTAGGTAGCCCCAGCAACATCCCAGCCACTGTGAGACTCCTACCCCGTGTATCAATGGTTCCTGTCTTCTCACTGACTTCATCTATGGATACCTTTGGTAGGAATCCAGCGAAGCCAGGCAGCAGCAGGGGATCTCACATGAACCGGACTGATGCGAGGGCGATGACATATGGACTGTCAGCTGGACGGGAGGGTGACTGGCTGAAAAGCAGCCCTCCCGGCCCCCCATTCCTAAAGAAGTCACTGCTGCTCGTTCCTGTAAACTCCCTCCTCGGCATGCGCAATGGACTCGGCAGGGCACCGTAACATCTGGTGGGAATTCTGGCCACAAGCAGCTCCACAAGCCCCTCCCCAAGCTGGCGTCAATGTTAGATGGGTCTGAGGGACGTCCGTGTCCTGACAGGCCTTGCAGAGGGCAGTGTTAGGCCCTCGTGGTGGTCTCTGGCTCTGCTGTGGGCCCGGGCTGTGGCATAGCTGGGTGTTGTGACCATGCTCCTGTTGTGGTCAAATCATCACCTCGAAGGTGTGACCAGGCCTGGTCCTCATCCTGGCAGGGTAAGGACCAGTGACATCCCTGCTCAGAGCCCATGGCTCCTGCCAGGGATAATACTTTCCTTTCTGGGGGCAAGTGTGGGCAGCCCGCAGCACCACTGCAACTCTGTCATCCTTGGCTATTTATGCCCTGTTCCCTTGACTCTTTCTCGGCAGCACCCTGGTACTTCACCGTGGTTCCCAGATGGCGTGGGAGGAGAACTGGCAAGCTAGGGGAGGGGCGGCACTGACTCATCTTCCCCCTTATTGCAGCAGGTTTGTGCAATCCCCGGCTATTGCTTAGCTGAGGAAGGGGAGGTCTTTCCTTCTCTTCCTCAGCCACAGGAATGGTAGAGTGCTGAGAAATGGACCAGTTCCAGGTGCTGGGACATCTGACTGCCATAGACGGCCTTCTGCAGGCTGCACGGTCAAACCAGTCTCACTGAGTGATGTGCGTCACAGATAATCTTCAGTTGGGCCCCTGAGAAGCAGGAGGGAGCATTAAGTACTGCTGCCCTGGCTGAGCTGTATTCAGTCTCTCAAGACTCTGATGCACTGGGACAAAGAGGGAAACAGAGACACCTGCGATTCAGCTCCTTTGTCCTGTGCTGGAGGTTCAGGGGGCCAGACTCTACCTGTAACCGCACCTCTTAGAACCTCCCCAGCCCAGCATATTTGCAGATGGAGTGGTGGCATTGCAGGCAGGGCAAAATGCAACCCAACCCACCTCTTCTCATTTGTTTATTAGTCCCTGGGTAAATTAGAACAGCACCTGGGCAGACTGGTTCAGAGCCACTGAGGTTTCAGACCCAGGGAGCCAGATACAGTTGCCTCCCCACCCTTCCACTTGGAGATATACGTCTCTCATAAAACTGGAAGGGACCTAGAGAGGTCATCAAGTCCACTCTCCTGCCCTCACAGCAGGACCAAGTACTATCCCTGACAGATTTGCCCCAGATCCCTAAATGGCCCCCTCAAGAACTGAACTCACAATCCTGGGTTTAGTAGACCAATGCTATCTCTGCGCTATCTCTGCACTAACAGCAGGATAGAATCTAGCCTCAAGTTTCTAAGTTCACCGTCATGCTGTCCAGAATGGCTCATAACCTCCAGGCAGACCATCAAAAAGCAGGGCAGATACCCCAGACCGGTGGTATGTTCTATGAATAAATTTCACCAACTCGGTAACAAATGTGAACTCTTGGGTCACTGTGACCATCTTCCCGTGGAGTCACAGACAGTCCCCCCATGGGCTTTGCAGTCCACCTGGCCACCCAGGGCTGTGTGATAAATGATCAGCTCCACCAAAGGTCACAAAATATTCAGGTTACTCCCAGTCCCAAGAGACCAGTCACTTACCATGAGTCAATCTGTCCCTTAAATCTCACAGCTAACACAATGCCAGTCCTACAGTAACCTAACTAAGAATGTATTAACTAGGGAACAGAAAGGAGTGGTATTTATGGGTTAAAGCAGGCAACTGAGAAGCACAAATGAGTTTTAGTCTGTGATTCCAAAGGCAACCGAGTCAATTCAAACTGTCTGTCAGGGCTAATCACGCCAAGCAGCGTGGCAATCTCTTTACCTACATTTAGGAATCTTTTCCCCTCAGAGTCCAGATAACATAAAAGAGATTCAGTTTCTCCTGGTCAGGAATTTTTATCCCCTTCACTCTGGAGTCCAGCCTAGTAGAATGAATTCACGAGTAGGTCTCGCTTTCCTGGAGGGAGCTAGGAATGCAGTCAACAGGAGACCGGCAGAACAGTGGAGAAGCCAGAACATGCCCTCCAAGGCTGAGCAGAGCACTCCAGAAAAGTCCTGTGACTCAGTAGGGCTGGAGAGGAAGTCCTGGCCTGCCTCTCATTGGAAGGAAGTGACGTCACTTCATACCATCACAGGAGATTAGCCCAGAACCAACCCAGCAGCTTGTTGCCAATTGGCTGGAAAGTTACAGGGAGAGCCCTGGGAGGGGTGGGCAGGTGGTGGGCCTGAGGGTGAGGTCAGGTGCATGGTGCCTTTGGTGCCGCAGATGGGGCTGGATGGGTACTCAGTGCCCTTGCTGACCTGGGTGGGGCAGAGGGGTAGTCAGTGCTCTTGGTGGCCCTTGCAGTTTGTGGCTCAGCATTGCAACTTGTTTTCTGCAGGAAGGAGCCCACCTGTATCTGGGGCATAGCAGTAGCCACGCAGTCGAGACCCTAGAGAGGCGTGGGACTTCCCAGGGAGCAGGAACCAAATGCCAGCCAGCACAGCAGCGCCCAGGACTGCACAGGACTCCAGCATCAGCACTGCAGACTGGGAAAGAAGGTACCTTATGCTAGTGGGGCTAGTGGTTGAGAGCATTAACCTGTATATTTAGGTACAGGGCCCATTGTACCTTTGCTACGGGGGGTGCACATGTGACTCCCTCCTTTGAATCATCCTCCATATGGACAGAAACTTGTCTCAGCTCAGCTAGAAGTATGGATTTTTTGACGGCAGCTTTTATTTCTGGGGTTAATTCCTGTCACCCCAAGAGGGATTGGAGCATAGTGGGAGCTTAGTGGCACGGGATCTGGGAGCCATTACACCAACAGCAGGGTCCTCCCCCCATGCACACATCCCCAGCCAAAAGCCATTGCTAAAATATTCTTTACTGCAGTGACGAAATGACCATCTCCCCTGTTCTACTATCCTCTTGTGAATAATCTAAGGTCTAAATGATCATAAACCTTCAACAGTTTCCAATCATAGTCCGCTACAAACTGCAATCTTGAACAGAAGGGGAAAGCCTCCAGTAAAAGAGGCATGCTGCAAAAATTCCTCCCCTTTTCCATTACAGGTACAACTCTACGCTGCACAAACAGCTACTTTTAAAGGCTTCAGAAATCCAGGGTAGGCATTGTATTTGAAATCCATTGTAATACACATTTTTCTGCTGTATGGACAGGTTTAAGCAACTGTGGCGGGGAATGAGTATAAACTCAGAAACCTGTCCATTTTCCCAGGACTAATTTGACATTTACGATAACGTATCAATAGTAAATGGCTTCATCATTTCAAAATTTCTCTGAGGACAACACCATAGACTGTAATAAATCCGACCTTGAATTTTGTGCATAGGGGCCTCTGATAGAGTTTAAGGATCAATTTTAAAATAAATATCTAGGGACATGAACAGTCTAAGAAAGCATTTATATGGAAGCTCAAAAAATCTGTTGCCCTTAAAGGAGATTGCATTTTTTCTATACACCTAATCCACTGTTCATCTTCTAAAGGGGCTTAGAAATCCACCTCCTATCATCTTCTAACTGGAATTAATGCCCTCAGACTTGCTTTGATTGAAAACCCATCGAAAGCAGAAACTCAATATGAGACATGGCAACTCTGACAGGCATGAGAATTCCCAAGGATACTGCAGCTCTCTTTCATCCGTGTCATCCCTGCACCTGATTTCAGAGCAGTCCTGGCTCTTGTTCTAGTCAACGGAGCTGCAGTTGCTCGGTGCTTCTGAGCAGCCTGCCCTGTATGATTTGTTCTCTAGGGTGAGATATTCACAGGCCAGGCACCCACAACTCCCTGTGGATGCAGCAGGGACTCAGCACCTCAGGAAACCAGGCCCGAGAGGTCTTGTAAAAGATGCACATTGAGTCTGGTTTAGAGAGTCCATTTCTGGAGTGGTAAGGTCATACCCTGCCCATGTACCTGGTTCAGTGCCATCCAGCATGGAATCATAAGGGTGGAAGAGACCTCAGGAGTCATTGGGTCCAGCCCCCTGCCCATCTAAATCATCCCAGCCAGGACTGCCAAGCCGGGACTTAAAAACCTTCCTAGAGATGGAGATTCCACCCCCTCCCTGGGTAACCCATTCCAGTGCTTCCCCACCCTCCTAGGGAAATAGCTTTTCCTAATATCCAACCTAGACCTCTCCCACTGTAACTTGAGACCATTGCTCCTTGTTCTGCCATCTGTCACTACTGAGAACAGCCTCTCTCCATCCTCTTTGGAACCTCCCTGAACAACTCCTTCAGGAAGTTGAAGGCTGCTATCAAATCCCCCTTCACTCTTCTCTTCTGCAGGCTAAATAAGCTCACATCCCTCAGCCTCTCCTCATAGGTCATGTGCTCCAGCCCCCTAATCATGACCTTGCCTAAGTGAGTCGGCACACTCCTGTTGTCCCAGGGCAAGGAGAGAATGGCTGATCCAAAGGCCACCACAGATCAGAATAAAACTTTGACCCACCATGTAGCCAGACGGGACCACTGCAACCATCTGGCCTGCTCTCCTGCACCAGAGAATGGCCCCACAATCAGACCCAATACAGACTGGTCAGAAAACATCCCGTGATTTACAATACTGTGCTGAGCAGAACCATACTGTTTTGGAATTCTGCCTGCCAGCCCAGGCTGTGTGAGCTACGCAGTTAGGCTGCGTCTACACTGGCATGATTTTGCGCCAAATACTTTTAACGGAAGAGTTTTTCCGTTAAAAGTATTTGCACAAGAGAGCGTCTATACTGGCATGTGCCTTTGCGCAAAAGATTTGCTTTTGCGCAAAAGCATCCGTGCCAGTGTAGACGCTCTCTTGCGCAAGAAAGCTCCGATGGCCATTTTAGCCATCGGGCTTTCTTGCGCAAGAAATTAACGTTGCTGTCTACACTGGCCTCTTGCGCAAGAGGGCTTATCCCTGAGCGGGAGCATCAGAGTATTTGCGCAAGAAGCACTGATTTTGTACATTACAGCGTCAGTGTTCTTGCGCAAATGCTCGTGGCCAGTGTAGACAGGTGGCAAGATTTTGCGCAAAAGCAGCCGCTTTTGCACAAAATCTTGCCAATGTAGACACAGCCTTAGAGGCTGCGCTCTTTCTCCTCCCCTCGCCACAATGGAGCAGCATCAGCAGAAGGTGCACCCGCGAGGGGGGTAGACTTAAAAATCCAGGTTGGGATTTTCATCGGGTATTAAAGGTGTTCAGGCTTCCGAACCCCAATGGTACAGAATGGGAGGTAGGCACCTCACTCCCCTGGACTTCTGAAATGCCTGATCCTTGAGCCTTGTCCACTCAGCATGCCAATGGCTCAGTCATCTCTCCTGGCATAGAGAAGATTGGGCTTTGTGTGCCTTTCGCAATTCACACAGATCTGAGTCTGCCATAGGCTGCGTGTTGCCTCGTGCATGCACAGAACTTGCCAGGTGCTTGCTCGTGCCTTCCAAAAGCACCAACTCCTGTCTTGCTGCCCTGCCCATGCCCTGCTGAGCCTCTTGTGTTGGTTCCAGACCAAGACTGAGTTAATGCTCCAAGCTGGATACAGGCAAAAAAGCTCCCTCTCTGGCCCAGCCCACTGAGTAAACACTCACGGTTTTACAACAACGGTTCTAAAACTTTCTGTATTGGCGATCCCTGTCACACAGCAAGCTGCTGTGACCCTACTGCCCTGGTGCTGCCCTTTCTTTTGTGCTGCTGCTGGTGGTGGCGCTGCCTTCAGAGGTGGGCAGCTGGAGAGCAGCTGCTGCTGGCCAGGCGCCCAGCTTTGAAGGCAGCAGCATCACCAGCAGTCATGCAGAATTGCAGAAGGGTGGCAATGCCATACCTTCACACCCTTATTTCTGCATAATATTTGACCTTTTGTTGGGAAAGGGGGCTACTGGAGGGGCACCTCTCTCCACTCAACATTCTCAGCTAGGTCCACTATCCTGGAGTGGGATATCTAAGCCAGACCAGCCCTTTCTCAGGTGGTGCCCCCCATCACCCTTACCCACATTTTCCCCCCTCAGCCCAGGTTCTGCTGTGAGGAAAGGTTGTAGGGGAGTTACCTCTCCTTGCATTAGCCCCAGAGCACCCTCTTTCACCCCAAGCCCCTCAGCCCAGCCCCACACTATAGCCTGCACCCACAGCCAGAGCCCTCACATTCCTGCACCCCACCCTCTGTCCCAGCCTGAGCAGCTCATCCCCAGCCCCAGAAGCTCAACCAAGGGGAATGCAGGACATGCCGCGCATGTGGGCCCACAGCCACGGCGTGGGGGGGGGCCCAATCCAGAGAAGCTGGCAGGCTGGGGCGCTCGGTTGCAGCTGCTCCCAGCCAGGCTCCTAGGGCTCTCCCACAGGCAGGTGAAAGGGCTGGCTGGGGGTGTGCATGCCCGCACCCTTTGGTGGGGGGTTGCAGCTGCGTGTAGCTGGAACTCTGCTGCTCTTCTTCCCCCGACTCTCAGGGAGCAAGGGAAAAATGTGCAATGTGTGGGCCTTCCTCTCGCTCCTGGCTGCCCGGGGGAGTGACTTCCCCTCGCTTCCTGATCGCCAGAGGGAAAGGAAGAGCAACAGCGACTCGGTATGTGCAGCTGCAGCCCCCCATCCTCCTGAAATGGCACCCTTGCCCCCCCACATTCACCCTACACCCCAGCCCTGACCCTCTCACCCGCAGCCCCTGCTCTTATTCCTGAACCCCAACTGCCTACCTAGATCCCTATCTCCTATCCCCTGCCCTTATTTCTTAAGCCCCCAAATCCCCAGCCTCTTACCCTTATTCCTCGACCCCTAAACCCTCCCTGTCCTGAGCCTCCCACACCCTCAGACCCCTACTCTGACCCATCCAGCCCCCTGCCCTTATTCCTGAACCCCCAACAACCCTGCCTCAAATCCCCCACAGCCTGAGTCTCCTGCCCTGGTTCCTGCACCCCCACATTCTCCCTGCCCTGAGCCTCCTATCCCCAGCCCTTCCCCTTATTCCTTAATCCCCCAAATCCCCCAGCTGCCGCCCTTATTCCTGAAGCCCCCAACCCCTTTCTGCCCTGAGTCCCCTCTCCCTCAGCCTCCTACCCTGACCCATCCAGCCTCAGCCCCTACCCTTATTCCTGAACCCCAAACCCTCCTCCCTGAGCGCCCACCCTCAGACCCTACTCTGACCCACCCAGCCTCAGCCCCTGCCCTTATTCCTGAAACCCCTACGTCCCTTTTCCCTGATCCCCACCTCTAGCCCCTGCCCTTATTCCTGAATCCCCACCCCTCTTTTCCTGTCCCCTCACCCCTGCCCTTATTACTGCACCCCACATCCCTCCTGCCCTGAGCTCCCATCCCCATCTCCCTGCCCTTAATCCTGAATCCCCCAAACCTATCTGCCCTGACCCCCACCTCCCCACTCCAACCCTCTGCCCTGACCCCCCACTCCACCTCCCACTTAAATTTCTTACAGGTACTGTCGTATCGCACCTCTTCCAACCCCCTGCCCTGATCATCCCCCCGGGGGGCAGAATACGACAGTACCTCTAAGAAACCTAAGTTACTTTCACCCCTGCGAAATACTAGGCACAATTAAAACTACACAAACTCATTTAATCAGTCTTTAACGCACCGAGAAGATGGGGTAAAACAATAAACATTTGCTAAGCAGTAATGCTCAAGCAGGGAGCAGTGAGAGAAGGGGGGCCCAACGGCATATCTTGCATGCCCACCCAGAACAGCTAGTTGTGTTCCTACTCAGTCCCACCCCATGCCTCCAGCCAGGCTCTCACACTCTTACACCACAGCCCTCTGCCCTAGGCCCGAGCCCCTTCCCATCCTCAGAACCCCTTTGCTCCACCCCAGTGTCTGAATTTTGGGATGTCACCAGTACGAAGGTGATGTATCACTTGTCACCGCCACATCGGTGCACATGAAAACAATTGTTGTGCTCAGGAGTGGGAAAAATTAGAGGGAATGCTGGGGTGGAGCCGGGCACACCTCCCTATGCCCTCTCACCTCCCTCCTGCCAGCTACATTCTCCTGCCTTCCTACAGATTGATTCCTGTTCCCCGCCGTTAGTGTCACAAGTTTGTAACCCACTAAATCCCCCCTATGACTGCAGAGGTGTTAACAAGCCACTGTGCCTCGAATGGTCCCTTAACATAGCAGTTCTCAAGCTGGGATTCGTGGACACTTAGAAACTGCACGGAGGGTGTGTAAAATATTACAGTTTTTAAAAAAAAATGTCCCCTCATGTCTGCATTGCCTAACAATTAAAACCAACAAATCTATTATTGCTGTTTACACAGCATAGTCCTTGGTGTCTGAACAGTGCCATAATACTCAGATTACATAAGCATCAACATAAAAAGATCAGACCGCTTTGTGAGAGCAGAACAAAAGGGCCGTCCATTTTTTCGATGACCGAGACGTCTTTGGCAGGGGGAAGTGGAATATATTTTATAGGGTGTGAGTGAATTTCACGGAAAATAGACAAGTTTTTAAAATGTCCTCCGACTAGCACTGCTAGTTGTGCGGAAGCAATACAGTACAGTCAAGTAGCAAGGAAAGAGTGACACAATTATACTGATTTTGGCTTTATGGAATTTAGTGATAGCTGACCGCAATGCTCTGTATGTTTACAAATCCTACAAAATGAAGTAATGAAGATTGCAGGGGTGAAACAGCATCTCACAACAAGGCACCTGGAGTTAAAAAAAAAAAGCCACAGACTTTTTTCAGCAGAAGAAAGAAGAATACAATTGACAGAGAACTCAAATGACAAACACGACAGCAGTTCCGGAAAAGGCTCTGAACAAATCTTTCTTAAGAGCTCTTCAGTTTGCCTACCATCGGAGAAAGAAAACCTGATTCTTCCAGCTGCTGTAGAATTATGCAAAGTGATGATAATTCAGATGCAGCAAAGAAGCTTATGGCCGTTCCAACGTCTAACCACGCCCTTCTACTAAGAAGAACTGACGGGCTTTCAAATGGTGTAAGATACCAGCTAACTGAAAGGCCACCTACGTGTGAATACATTGCAGTTTAGCTCAATGATGCTGGTAATGCAGCACAATTATTAGGTTTTGTTCATTAATGTTCGGCCGGGGACATTTTGGAAGATTTTTGGTTTTTGTCAGGAGTTACTGGAACGGACCACAGGTCAGGAAATAGTCACATGGTTGGAGGTTTTCATGAAAGCTGAATTGCTGAATGGGGAGACATGCATTGCTGTTTGCACAGATGGTGCTGCTGGTATGACAGGTAACAGGAGTAGTCTTGGAGCAAGAATACAAGCCATAAACTCACAGATAATTGTAACACTCTATATGCCAGCCCCTTGCCTCAAAGGGAATGAAACCCAAATTACATGCTGTGCTAAATGTACTGGTGACAGCTGTGAATTTTATGAAGTCCTAGCCTTTGAATTCCTGCCCTTTTTTGCCCTTTTTGCCCTTTTGTGCTTAGAAATGGGTGTAGGACGTGACAACTGATCATTTCCTAGGGAAGTGCATTGGTTATCCCTAGGGAAGTGCATGGGAAGAGTTTTTGAGCTTCACAAAGAGCTGTGGGTTTTCTTTCTGTGCACAATCCTAAGACCGCCGCAAACTTTTGTGACCTGATATGGAGCGTGACTTTTTTAACTTGCTGAACGCGCTGAACCTGTCCACCTAAAGGGGCACGTGGGGGGCGAGTGACCAGACTGCAGAATTTGAGAAGAACACAGAGATTTGACAAAGTAGACTGAGCAGTGGAATCTCTGATGTGTTTCTCTGCTACTCACAGACTTTCAGAATACTAACAGCGGGACAGCGCTAGTAGCTACCCCCCTCGTGGACAGGGGCGATAAGTGGAGGGCACAGAGGGTCATGTACACCCCAAACACTATCAGGGGGAGGGGCAAGGGTCCATCAGCTGGTGGGTAGAGTTGGGTTCCTCAACTGGCCCAGGCCCTGCGCTTTGGGGGACCCTGCGGGACCTAGGGGACTAGGAGGGGGCTTGGCACCAGCAGCAGGGGTCACCCCTACCTGTACTCACAGGCATCGACAGGCAGCAGAGTGATCCCGTTCCAGCCCACTCCACTTTGCTGGCTCCCAGTTGTGTCACTCTGCGTCCCAGGGCCATGGAGGGGCTATCCAGAGATGTACAGTTAGTAGTTCCCTAGGGTGCAGGTGGGTGGGGAGTGGTCAAAGAATGGGAGGACCCTCGAATCCACTCCCAAAGTGCCAGCCAGTACAGCTGAGTTTTCCCCCCCCCTTTTCTCACTCCCTCAAGAGCCAAATGGCATCATATTAGTGGAGTCACGGCCTCCGGGCCAACTTGTAACTGTCTATCCGCAGGCGCGTGACTCCAGAGCAAACGCGGTAATGATGCAGACATGCCAAGCCAGCACAAGCGCAGTAGCAGAGACATATGAGTACGAACAAGCAGAAAGCCAGAGCAGCTGGAGCAAAACCCCAGCGAGCCCAGTCCGCGGGACAGCATGCGGGGGCTTTCCTGGCACAGGAGCTGCAAACGCATGCATGAAGCCAGCACCGGTGCTGCAGACACCCGGCTCACTGTGTATTGAGTCAGGAGCTACGTGTTGCATTTACCAGCAGCTGCTTTGGAGGAGATGGGTTAGAGCAGGGGTATCCACCCTCACAGGAGGCTGCAAAAGCCATGCACCAAGACCCTTGCACATCACACTGCACTGGGAGGCCGACCCTGGGAAGAGCACTGAAAACAGATCCAGGGCTGCTTTTTCACTGCCCTTGTCCCAGCCCGGTACTGTCTCTCCAGAGGCATCATTTACTACTTCTTGCGCAAGAACTGCTTTTGATTGCATGTGTCACCCACTCAGGGCGCCAGTCGTTTAAGGTAGGGAAAGGAAGCACCTACTGGCAGACTGCCACAGCCTCACACCGGTTAGGAGTCCTGGTGAGGGCGCGTTTATCAGGCCGGCTATAAGTGTGTTGGCAGAACCATGGAGATTTTCTGAGCAAAATTACTCACAAAAAGACTGAACCACGCCCCTCAGCAACACCTTTTATTTGAACATGCACATCACAGTGGGACTGCACAGTGAGAGAGCGCTGGGAAGGCTGCTGTCCATTGTCCAACTGGTTTGAACGAATTCGTGGCACAGAGGCAGGAATGCATTTCACAGTAGGTGTCCTTGGACCCTGGACCCAGTTACAGTACAACCGTGCAATCTTTAACTGTACACAACACGCAGCCCCCGGTTTTACACATCAGTGTAATACGAAGTAGCAAAGCATTGTCATCTTCCCAGATTAACACTGAAACCAGCGTCCCAGGAACACATTCACATGCTATTACATTCGATTCTACAGCTCCAAGGGCTTTCCGGTGGGCTAAGCTAGCATTTATCTGATGATGGAGCCCTGACATCCGTGCTTAACCCTCCAGTCTGGTTTATAGCCTTCTATTGATCTGCCCTCCACGCTCCTGTCTAGCTGCCACCTTCTGAGCTAAGAGTGCTCTGTTACAGTCCTCTAGTCTGATCTGAACTCTACCATCCTTTTGGCTGCCTGTGTTCCTGCCTAGGTACTTGGCCTTGTCCTCCAGCTCCAAAGCGCAGATCACTGAAGGAGAATGGCAGTTACCTGGCGTAGAGCCAGGGTTTACTCTTGCTCCAAGTCGACACCCTCGCCCCTCATGCTGACATTTCATCTAGCACAGTACTATCATGGGCGCAATAGTTAGTAGGTTGGAACTTTCCGTCACGCCCTTGACCTTTCCTGTTGGAAGGCTCTTGCGGTTTTCACCCTGATTTCAGGATCCTTGGCTCTCAATAAAGAACTGCAGCAGGACCAGACTCTTTTGTGGGTCAGGATCTGCTCAGGACATTTGTGCGGGGGGGGAGGTGCAGGACAAGCCGTGGTTGGGGGGGGGTGCTGTCAGAGGACCAGTTCATGCTTGTTGATTCTCTGGTACTGTACCTGCCCCAGCTACAGTGCAAGGGGGAGCAGCTATGGGGCAGTTCCAAGCTATGCCAGCTGGCTCTTGGCCTCAAGACATCATCTGCCGGCTGGGGATAGTCAGCAGGCTGCATACTCTGGCCATGCTGCCTCCCCACCCGCATGTGCCCTGAAATGCCCTTTAGTCCAGCTCCGTGGGGAAGGGCAAAGCGCAGACTCTGCTGGCTCTGCAGCCACTGAGGAAGTGCAGGTGGTGAATCTGCTAAGCAGAGCAGGACACTGGGTCTGCCCTGGAGGTTAGCTCCTGCAGCCTTGGCTTCAGCTCTTCTCCTTAGCCACAGGGCAGGCCTGGCTGCTCTTCCTGGCTGAGCAGCACATGGATGGGATGGAGAGTCACTTTTGGGACACAGACTGCCCCTCCTCTCTGCTTACGCAGTGTCTAGTGCAGGGAGCACTGATTTATAATCAGGGGCCCTAGGTGCTACCATAAATACATAATAATTAATCCAGCCGCTTTCCCTATTTGCTGACTTGAGCTGCCTGCCCGGTGCCTCAAGAATTCAATAGCTATTTGTTTGCTTCCCCCTCAACGGATGTTAAAGGAGCCGTCTTTGCCCCGATGCACACAAAAGCAGCCCCCGCACTGCACGGTCAAACAGGAACACAGGCAGACAACAGGCCACAAGAACAAGCGAAAGAGCAGGCACATGCAGGCAGATTCCCCGAAGAACGCATCGCTTGCAGCGCTGACCCTCAGCTTTATTGCAAAGCTGGCCCCAAACCAGCACCAATGTTGCAAACGTGGACCAAAGAGCAAGGATGACTCACACGGTGCTTGTCTGGCTACAGTTGAGGCTGGGGAGTCAGAAAATTAATGCTGCGGCTCCGACGGACGTCACTTGTGACCTGGGAGAAATCACTGGTCTGCTCACCCTGTTTCCCTAGCTGTAAAGTAGCGATAATGATACTTAGCCGCCTCTCTGGGTGATGAAGTGGAAAGCTCATGACGGCTGACTTTCACAGTGTGTGGCATTTCACATAGATTATTTAATGGGCCAATTTGCATATTTGCAACTAACTGGCATATCACAGCCAACGCCAGTTTTAAAAAAATGGGGTGGATTTCCTTCTCGTGCACAGCTTGATGAACTAAGTTTGGGTATGTCTACACTAGCCCCCTAGTTCGAACTAGGGAGGCTAATGTAGGCATTCAGAGTTGCAAATGAAGCCCAGGATTTAAATATCCTGGGCTTTATTTGCATCTTCCCGTCCGGGCGCCATTTTTAAACCCCTCTAGTCCGAACTAACTGCCCGCGGCTACACGCGGCAGTCAAACGTTAACTCGAACTAAGTCCTTAGTTCGAGTTAACTGTTACACCTCATTCCACGTGTCAAGGACTTAGTTCGAGTTAATGTTTGACTGCTGCGTGTAGCCACGGGCAGTTAGTTTGGACTAGGGGGATTTAGAAATGGTGCCCAGACGGGAAGATGCAAATAAAGCCCGGGATATTTAAATCCCGGGCTTCATTTGCAACTTTGAATGCCTACATTAGCCTCCCTAGTTCGAACTGGGGGCTAGTGTAGACATACCCTTTGTCTACAGAGCAGTGTCCGGATGAGCTGCCCCCACAATGCACTACCAGCCTCGCTCACAGATAAATCAGTCTCCGGGGGCCTATAGATTTAGTTCTTGGCCTTACCACTGAGTCTGCTTAGTGGTGCAAGGTGGAGCTGATGGAAGCTGGAACTCAGCCCCTCCTGCAAAGGCATGTGATCCAGGGGACCCAGAGAGCCATGAGAGAAGAACGACTTTCAATCTCTGCTGAGCTGGGCTGCTTACAGACTGGTGACTGACAGGCTAAAGGCTCTAGAGCCCATTAGCAGTGGCCTGAAGCATCTATTTCACTACCACTGTTGCCAGTTCTGCTGCACCAGTAGCCTAAAGGTGCATGGAACCGCAAAGCTAGTGACCGGAAAGGTCGAATCTCAGCTCTTCCACTGACGGGTGCTGCTATTTCTGCATTTTTCACTATCTTTATTACGTGCCAAGACCTGGCACCTTGGGGTCACTATCATCCACCCATTTCTGATAAGGTAAACGCGAGCATGCAGATTTGGGGATAGACCCCAAATTCTCTACTCCAGAGTGTCAAGTCCCAACTGCTTTGCCCCTCAGCTTTATCTGAAAGGGACGTGGCGAACGTGGTGCACCTGTATCCGGGCAGAAACAGAGCGGCTCTGTGTCACCTTCTAATGGACATATAAAATATGCAACTCCTCTGATGCACGCTAAGTCACCTGGCTCTTCAGCTTGAGAGGGAGGCACTCATGCCTGAACATCTAGCAGCCTCGATTCATGCCTCATAGACAGCTCAACGGGCCATGCTGTCTGTAACCACTAGGTTACAATCCCTCATTGATCCTGAAAGAGAAATCAAGAAACCAGCCACTCAGTGTCCTACCACTGTCTGACCAATACGTGTTCAGCCCACTGGCAATGGGTATGTTCTGGCCCCCTCTATGGGCTGTATCCACATAGGGGGATAATGGCAGATTCTTCTCCTCACTAGTTTCTCTTTCAGCTCCATTTGAAGAGGTGTATGCTGTGGAGTTGAAGGTTGTATATGTAAATCTGCTTGATGACCCATGTGTGGGTGAAAAGCAAATAGGTAGATGTACTGTACAGTTAGGACAAGGACCCTGGAGGAATGTATGGAAAGATTTTTCTATTGCCAAATGTTGTATTTAGCAGTGTGTGTGGGTGTTGCGTTAACATTTGGTTTACTGTTGCATTTGGATTTGGGGTATTTGGCGCTGTCCCCTTTGAGAACAGGATTTGGCAGACAGCCTGCGTTTGCACAGCACAGTGCTTGAGAGAGGCCAGGGCTGATACTGTATGTGTCAGCTCCTCGAGGTCAGGGCTCGAACGGATAAATGCCTCTTTCCAGAAAGCAACCTCACTTTCGCAGGTGACACATTAGCACTATGGGGCCTGGATGTCCTGGGGTGTTGCCATTGCTGCATAGTTACTGCCTTTCACCTGCAGGTCACCACCATGAGTCCTGCCCAGAAGTGGTTCCCCTCAAATGGCTCCCTGTGCAGGATGCATTTGATGAGTGCTAGTTCCAGCTCCCACGTCACAAACTCACCATTACAGTTTGCATTAGAATGTTGGCTCTTCGGGGCGGAGACTTTCCCTCCGTGTTTGTGCAGCACCTGGCCCGGCGGGGCCCTGATCTCAGGTGGATTCGCTAGTGAAAGAACTGGCACCAGGGGCTGGAAATGGCCGGAGTTGCGCACAGACATATTGACGGGTGGGGCTGCTCAGGGATCAGAGGACAGACCAGAAAAAGGGGTTTAATCTTTTTTTTTAAATCTCATTCTATGCTGGCCGCTCTCACGGGGATTTAGGGTCTGGCTCGTGATTGTTGAACTTGTGGGGTTAGTGTTACTGGAAATAAGCCTGACGCAGTGAGCCCCCAGTTGGAGCAGTGAAATCAGGCTAGGTAGAGAGGCAAATGACATCACTAAAGCATCACTACAGCCAACCAATTAGCTCCTCTCAAGGCTGAACACTGTGAGAAAACCAGGGTTGGTCTTGGGAACCTGCTATTATGTTGGGGTGCATCGTATCATATCTGCACCCTCAATGGACATGAGGGGATCCCGCTTACTTACACAGACCTGACACAGCACCAGAGAGGCATTTTCACACCTGTCATCCCCAGTGCCAGCCGCAACCTGTGAGCCACTAGTGCAACTGTAATCAACAGCAGTACAGCAGCCTAGAGGTGCACCGCAAGACCCTTGTTAGCTGCCCATTTGCCACCAAACTTGGGCCACCATATTTTACATCTCTGACCAGGCGCTGTGTGCAAGGGAGATGAGACTCCAGGGAGTTTGTCTCCATTCCATGGGCCTTGGCCCCATGCCTGGCCACAACCACAGTCTTGTGCTCCAGGAACGGTCTTTGAGGCAACGTCTGCTCTGGCCTGCTCAAAGAAGACCAGGAGAGATGGGACTAGGGCCCGCACTGCCTCCTTTCCACGTGGGCCCACTGAGCTCCCCCTGAATCATAGAATCATAGAACAGGAAGGAACCTCGAGAGGTCATCAAGTCCTGTCCCCTACACTCATGGCAGGGCCAAGCACCATCTAGACCATCCCTGACAGGCGTTTCTCTAACCTGCTCTTAAAATTCTCCAATGATGGAGATTCCACGACCCCCTAGGCAATTTATTCCAGTGCTGAACCACCCTGACAGGTAGGAAGTTTTTCCTAGTGTCCAACCTAAATCTCCCTTGCTGCAATTTAAGCCCATTGGGGCTTCTCCTGTCATCAGAGATTAAGGAGAACAATTTTTCTCCCTTCTCCTGGAAGAGGGCAGCGGCTGCGGCCCCAGAAGGAGAGGGAGAGTGGTTCCCTGTGTTTCAGTTCTGATTCATGGGAAGGAGCTGAAGCTCTACGATCGAGCTCTGTGAGATCCCCAGCTGATGTAAATTGGCATGGCTCTGTTGATTTCAGTGAAGCTACCCCAACATATACCAACTCGGGGTCTGGCCGGTAGGTTTACAGTATTTCTCTGCAGCAATCTGAATGGTTACTGTCGGCTACATTGCTAGTCTCAAAAGCACTGCAGCTAGCTCACAACGGTCCCCAAGGATGCTGGGACGAGAGATTGTATCAGAAGGCTGCTTTCATTTGGCGAGGGGTGATATTACCGAATGTGTTACTCTTCCACTTGCATTCCTCACTTTTGTTTGTTCACACCCACAGCCCCTGCTCCACTCACTGACAGAGAGTGTGACTTCCTGCAGAGAGTGTGACTTCCTGCTGGCTAGTCTGAGGCAGGGAACCCGAATAAGATGGATCTGGGAACATGAGCTTCACAAACTGGATTTCCCAGTGTAATTAAAACCAGACACACAAATTACAGGCAGTAACTCAGGCCCTCAGAATAGCCTTGCTCTGCTTGTGCTTAAATCCAGCTCTGGGTATAAAATTCAGCATGAAAATAGATCCCCGAATAGCAATATGTTCTTCCGGAGAAACTGTGCAAGACTAAATCCAGAGGGCCAGATCTTTAGCTGGTGTAACTCTCTAGTTCCATGGCCATCCCTGGAGCTGTGCCAGTTTACACCTACCGAGGATTTGGCCCAGACTGGGTGAATTGCAGTCTGGCAGTGTGGCTCTGGCAAGATAGAGAAGAGCACTTAAAATGCTAGTAAAGGGAGGCTCTAGGGGCAGGGGTAGACAGATCACTGTTTGCCTCAAAAGACACAGGCCCTGCTGTTCAGGTGAGAAATTAGGTTTTCAATGTGGCTTGGGGAAGAGTTAAGCAGCTTACGGCCTCATTCAGGGTATGATGCGCTAAACAGCTCTATGGTCTCACCCGGGGTATTTTGGTGAAGGGAAATGATGCAAAAGTTAATGTTCCAGGGAAAGCAATTCTAAAGTGCAGTGAAGTGAAGCCAGTGTCTGACTCGCTGAGAAGGAAGGAGAGCCAGCCATTCGCAGAGCTGGAGAATGCAGATGCAAACCCTGTGGCATACAGTGGGTGAGCTTTGTCCCCTGACTCGAGGCCTGCATTATGGGAATTATGGAGTGACAATTAATCACTGCTTGGACACAGAGCAATAAGTAACTAACTTGTCTAAACCAACTCAATCATCCCAGCCAGGGCTTTGTCAAGCTGGGACTTAAAAATGTCTGAGGATGGAGATTCTACCCCCTCCCTAGGGAACTCATCCCTATGCTTCACCACCCCCCTAGGGAAATAGTTTTTCCTAATGTCCAACCTATTCCTCCCCCACTGCAACCTGAGACCATTGTTCCTCATTCTGTCATCTGCCACCACTGAGAATAGCCTCTCTCCATCCTCTTTGAAACCCACCTTCCAGTAGTTACAGGCTGCTATCAAATCTCCCCTCACTCTTCTCTTTTGTAGACTAAATAAGCCCAAATCCCTCAGCCTCTCCTCATAAGTCATGTGCTTCAGCCTCCTCATCATTTTTGTTGCCCTCTGCTGGACTCTCTCCAATGCGTCCACATCCTTTCTGTAATGGGGGCCCAGAATTGGACACAATATTCCAGGTGTGGCCTCACCAGAGCCAAATAAAGGGGAATAATCACTTCCCTAGATCTGCTGGCTATGCTCCTCTTAATGCACCCCAATATGCTGTTGGCCTTCTTGGCTACAAGGGCACACAGTTGACTCATATGCAGCTTCTCATCCACTGTAATCCCCAAGTTGGTTCATGTTAAAGTTATGATTGAATAGTATTTTCTTTCAGTGATTTTTATCTCTGAATGGTGGATATTCACAGCATGCGCCAGTGTGGCTTAGTGTCACATATTGATGAAACATATACAAATGGACATTACAGTTGCACACTGCATATTATACAGCACCAATTTTCTAAATTAGTGCTTGTCTTGCAAAATAGCTATCTCTGTAGCAATGGCTGCTGGAAGTACTACATGGTATATCACCATAGGACAACATTGCTGTGGGTGCACAATGAAAGTGGGACAATGCTCACTTCAGTTATTTTTCATTATCCCTGTTTAATTAAAATTGCACGTCCATGTTGGCTACTGGATTAAATTGCATGTAATCGTCCCTACTTTCACCTGTACCCAAACTCTCCGGAACCACTCTGACCATCATTTATTAGAGACTTTGAGAGCTATGTTCACTTACTATTTGGGGAGCAGCTATGGAGGCACTGTAACCTCAGATCCCCCTCGTCCCTCTCCTCCTTCGTCCTGGAAAAGAGAATTGGGAAGTAGCATCTTTAACAGAAACGACGGCTGTTCCCAAATGCACCGAAAGGATCAAAATCAATAAGAGCACAACGTACCTGAGCGCCTCCATCTACAGCCAGCCACGCCCATTACGGTGGTCCTAACGGTCTCAGGAGGGACTTGTTTCCATTGGCTTTGCCCTTCTCAGGGGAAAGCTCATGCACAGAGGCTGGGGGGGATGGTAATTAGGGGCTTAGGGCTGCGTCTCTCCCATTCTCCCTCTCTTCATGATGAATCTAAGCAGCGGGAACTAACATTGCACAGTACAAGTCTTGGAAGCGGGCGTGTTAATGTGACAACATTTAAACGCCAGTCCATGTAGCTTTCCAGAAGGGATAGCTCTGCAGATGTTCCCTTCCTTGCCTTGCAGAATACAGCGCCGAATCAATCTTTGCACTTGCACCTTGCGTGCTAATAGGAGGCGAATAATCAGATTTGAAATTCCTGGTCGTTTGTACTGTGAATGGCAGTTGCTGGGTGCTCAATGCTTTTGAAACCCAGGGCGCTTGATTAGATGCTTAAATATAGACACTAGAGCCAAACCTTGGGCATTGCTTTAGAGCGTGTTGGCCATAATGTTCACATCTGGGGTACGTCTAGATTACATGCCTCTGCCGACAGAGGCATGTAAAATAGGCTACCCGACATAGTCTATGAAGCGGGGATTTAAATATCCCCGGCTTCATTAAAATAAAAATGGTCGCCGCACTGTGCCGGCTCAGCTGATCGCATCTTGACTCGCGCACCGTGCCGACAGTCAGGGGCGGCCCATCCATATAGGCAAACTAGGCGGTCACCTAGGGCGCCAAGTTAAATGGGGTGCCAAATGGTGGCGCAATATCATTGAGGGGTTTGGAGGTGGGGGCGCTGATTGCATGGTTCGCCTGGGGCGCCAGTTGCTGGCAGCTAGTCTAGGGCCGCCCCTGCCGACAGTCAGCTGAGCTGGCACAGCGCGGCGGTCATTTTGATTTTAATGAAGCCGGGGATATTTAAATCCCCGCTTCATTGACTATGTCGGGTAGCCTATTTTACATGCCTCTGTCAGCAGAGGCATGTAATCTAGACGTACTCCTGATTGTGTACACCCCTGAAGCTAGTGCAAACAAGAGGGGTTACCACACATTAATCAATTTTCCTTAAGAGCCTATACAATAAGAAAAAAATGCTACATGCATAGGAGACTATAGGAAATGGTCATATTGAAGGGTAATTGTTATAATGGGAACAGGAGCAAACTCTGTAACTGTTTACTTGATTCTTTCAGTTCTAACAAATGTTTCTAATGGTTCTGAACCTTCCAAACCTTTAACCTTTTGGGATGAAACCTTCCAGACTCAGGGTGAAATCCTGGCTCCCCTGAAATCTGTGAGACTTTTGAGATCATCTCCAGCGAGGCCAGATGCCAAGGACAGAGGGATGACTGTGGCTATCTAGTTGACCTCCTGGACAACACAGGCCACAGAATTGCCCCAAAATAGTTTCTAGAGCAGATCTTTTAGAAAAACAGCCAATCTTGATTTTAAAATTGCCAGTGGTGGAGAATACACTATGACCCTTGATAAACTGTTCTGTTAAAAAGTGTACCCCTTACTCCCAGTCTGAATTTGTCTAGCTTCAGTGTGCAGTCATTGGATCATATTATAGCTTTATCTCCTTATTAAATATCTGTTCCACATAGACTGCAAGTCACTCCTTAACATTCTCTTTGTTAACTTAAATAAATTGAGCTTCTTGAGTTTATCATTGTGTGATGGGTTGGCTGCTCCTCACTGGCAAAAAAGGGGTTAACAGCAGCCCCAGGAGGCTGCACCAGAGACAGCCAATTAGAAAGGGGCAGAGAGCAACAGCCAATCATGACCCAGTGGGCTCATATAAGAAGGGCTGCAGGGCAGAGCAAAGTTCAGTAATTGACTGGAGCTCCAGAGGTAAAGACCAGGCTCCTTGCAGGAGGAAGGAGTCCCAGCACTTGGGCCAGAGAAGTGCTGCAAGCAGGGACTGGGGGAGCTAGAGGGGGCTCCAGGCTGGCCGCTAGGGCCTGCATGTGGAGATCCTAAGGTAAGGGCAGAAGAGGGTGCTGGAGCCACGTGAGAAGTGGCCCTGTGTCAACAGACCCCAATTTCCACTGAGGGAGTGGCTGGACAGAGTTTGCAAGTCCCCCCACTCCTAAAGCAGGGAAACACAAAGTGTGGTGCAGGCAGAGGGCAGCATCACTGAAGAGACTGCTATAGTCTTGGGACTGGTGTGGGTCTGGAACAAAAGTGATGGTGGTGAGGTACCACCAGAGGAGGGTACACGGCCAGCAGACATAATTCCCATAACAGCTGGCAGGAGGCTCCAGAGTGGAGCGTGAGATGCATTTAAATAGGATCCAGCTGCTGGAGCCACCGCCTGGAAATTCCGTGGCACAGGCAGCAGGAGATAAATAGGACGCAGCCAGATGCAGTCCATGGGCTGGATCAAAGTGTTAGGCAGGCCGGATCCGACCCCTGAGCCACATCTTGCTCCGCCCTAGAAAATGGGTGTAGCTCCAGGACAGAGGGGTAGGGCTGGGTTTACTGAGAGATGATGCACTGATTTGGCTTAACTCCTCAGCTGGGCTCCTAAAGAGACCTGCAAAGACGTTAAATCCACTGTCTGAGGGACATGTGCATGAATATACATTATACATAACCATTGTTTATTGCTTTGTTAAATCTTGAGCAGCTTGTAGGCCAGCATCTCAGCTCATGTAAATTGTTGCAGTGCCTCCGAAGTCAGTGGAACTACACAGATCTACCACAGCTGAGTGTTTGGTCCTGTCTCCTTTTTGCAGGCCACGTGAGTTACTGTGATTTGACTGTCACCATAACCAGACGCATTTGACAACTAACACATTGTTGTCAAGAGAGTGTGTGGACAGCGCGTGTCCCTTTCCTGCCCAGTAGGTGGATGTGTCAATACACAGTGTATTGGATGCATCTAAAAAAATGAAAGTGACACTGTTATGAAGACCCTTTTCCAAACTCTAAATCAATGACACTCTGACCAGTGACAGATGCCATCTGCAGAGCATGGTCCATTGGACTCTGAGCTTGTTTTTGCAAACCCAATGAGCAGACTTGAATACAAATGGAAGACCCCACCCTCCTGTTTCCCACAGCATGAGAACCAACACCCCATGGTAACCGTAGCTACCCTGTCATAGTTACAACAATAAACACAGCCCTGTAATTTGTTTTACAGGAGAAGATGTCTCCTATGAAGGATTGTAACAGTGTGCACTGAGTCAGAAGCTAACTCATCACCCTGTCACTCTAATACCCACCATAGATATCAATTGAGACCTAATTGAAGGACAGGTTGTTGACAAAGGGTGTCAATTAACCAAGTAGAGCTACTGCTGAAAGTCTAATTGATGGGGAAGCCACCTCAGCAGGTGGGATTATATAAACTGACATGAAAGAAATGCTAAAGAGGAGGAAGACTGAAGGAAGGCAGATGTAGCCAGGGCTGTTTGTGGTTAGTATGGTGCCGCTCCCTAGACGCAAATGGGGAAGAGCCTATGGAATGTAAATACATGTCACACTACAGCAGGCATGTCAAACAGGCCTCCAGAGGGCCGCATGCGGCCCAGTAGAAGTTTTTTGCAGCCCGCCACTACATTTTATAAAGAATAAAGTACAGCCCGCTGGCTGCTCGGAGCATGTGGCTGAGTGCAGATCATAGCCGGCCGGCCACTCTGCGCACGGCACTGCAGTGACTGCTCACGGCCAGCCGGGCCACTCTGCTCTAGGTGCCACAGCCACTGCTCACGGCCGGCTGGGCTGCTCTGCGCTCGGTGCTCCAGCATGTGCTCACAGCCTGGCTGGCCGCTCTGCACAGGCATCAAGCACCTGCTCACAGTTGGCCACTGTGCTCATGCCGCCCCAGTGCCTGAGGAAGAAATGTGTGGTGGTGGCAGCGGCTCCAGGACCCAGGCATTAGGTTGGGGGGGCTGGGAGTGCCTGTCTCTGGGGGAAGGGGGAGGCATTAGGTTGGGGGGCCTGGGTCTGGGGAGGGAGAGGCATTAGGTTGGGGGCCTGGGTCTGGGGAGGAGAGGCATTAGGTTGGGGTGCCTGGGTCTGGGGAGGGAGAGGCATTAGGTTGGGGGTGCCTGGCTCTAGGGGAGGAGGGAGGCATTACGTTGGGGGGCTGGGAGTGTCTGGCTCTGAGCGGGGGGGAGGCATTGGGTTAGAGGAGGTGTGTGCCTGGCTCTGGGGAAGAGGAGGGGATATTTTGTTAATATTTTGGTTTTTATTTATTTATTCCCAAATAAAATCACAAGCTGTATATTAATTTTATATCAATAAATGTCAATTTTTTGCAATTGCATGTATATTATATGTTTATGCAAAATCTCAAACTTACAAAGTATCTGAAATTTTCACAGAAGACTGTTCTATTTGATTAACCACGGCCCATACTTGTTTTTATTTCAACAAAACAAGTTATGTATCATATAAAAAATTAAAAAGTACCTTAAATTTATGCTTACATTAAAAATTATTTTATATGGGCAAATAATAATTTTACACATCAAATTATTGTATTACATTAAAACAAGACCTGAAAAATTATAAAATCTACCTAAAACATAATCTATAAAATAAAGAATTATGACTTTCCGATAGAAGTACATTTTCTTTGGTGGCCCCGAAAGCTATCAGTTTTCATTTGTGCGGCCCTCGGTAGGCTTCGACTTTGACATGCCTGCACTACAGGCTGTGGCCTGCTGGAAGAATAGACTAGAACATGGCGGTGATGAGATCTGGGGAGGCTGTGTGGGCTGATTAAGTTCTGAAAGGAGTCTCAGGGGAAGATCCCAGGACAAGGGAGTGGGAATCTCGTATTGGCATTAGGAATCTGAGCAAAGACCAGAGCAGAGCAGAGAAATGCTGTGTCTGTATGGTGCTGGCAGACTCGAAAATAGGCTAGGATAATATGTGGAAATATAACCAGGCTGGACTGTAATGCTAGTGGAGCATGCTGGAATGGTTCTCCCCTCTTAGAGCTGCACTCCTTTCAAAGCAGCATACAGTGAAATACTAAATTAGATGTCCTATTCCAAACACTCCTGCAGCTTTTGCTTTCAGGAGGCCTCACACTTAATGCAGGGAGAATTTGCTTTGCTTAGAAGCCATTACGTGTAACATTCTTCTGCTTTGACAAGGCTGGCTTGAGCTCAACATTGACCCAGCTATTTGTGAAAGCTGGGAGCGCTGGGAAAGCTAGACTTTGCAAAACCATCCAAGTCTTTTTAGAATTCCGAGTTGTTAATTTTTGCGTTAGGCTTTCTCACCCTCTTGTCGTTTCAATTGTAGGAGTGCTGAGGGAAATCTTCAAAAGTACAAAGGGCAGTTTGGCTTAATGCCTAATTGTGCTATTGAAAATCTCCCTCTTAATGTTTGTTCCAAGGCATCTAAAAATCTTCACAGGCTCAGCCTAAGGACAAACTATTTGGGCAAGGCTTTCAGAACCATGTTGTTATGGAAGCACTGCTCCTAGCTTCATAGTTATGGCTGAGTTGCATTGTGCACTTAGAACAGGGATTCAACATGAAAAATAGACATATCTTCCTTAAATGCACTGCACTTACTCTAGCAATATAATAGTTATAGAGATGTAGCTGTGTTAGTCTGGTCTTACTGAAACAAAAGACAGGACTATGCAGCACTTTAAAGATTAACAAGATGGTTTATTAGGTGATGAGCTTTCGTGGGCCAGACCCACTTCCTCAGATCAAATTGTGGAAGAAAATTGGCATGACCATATATACATAGTGCTGCATAGTCCTGTCTTTTGTTCTAGCAATATAAAATGGGTTTTCTGAAACTGTGTAAGTATATCTGTTTATTAATGTCAGTTAAAATCATTTAGAAAATAAGTCCCTTAAGAAACATAGACTCCTCTGAGATATTTCAGTAATGCAATGACTCGTCAAACTTCTAAAGTTAATAATTATGTCATCTTTATTATTCATAAATGAAAGTTTTGTCTTCAACAGGGGCTGAAGAATAATGTTGCAATTAAAGCTGGGCACAATTTTTCCCATGACTTTTTCAATGATTAATGAAGATTTGATGACCCCAAAACATTTTGCAAATTCATTTAACTGAACTGTTTCGGTCAGGGAAAAGAACCTAGCCCCCGACAACTAAATGCTTCTTTTGACATTTCAAATGAACATTTTCGTTGGGTTTTTTGTTTGTTTGAAATGACTTGCTTCAAAATTTCCTTTAAAGAAAGCATAACAAATTGTCAAATTTAAAATTTATGTTTTGGATTTTTGTGAAAATAAAATTTACTTTGACCCAACAGTTTTTTTTTCTTGAAAAAGTGAAGGAAAAAAGTTTTGATTTGACATAAAACAAATATATTTTAATTGATCAGAAGTAGCAAACTACAGAAATCCATTATTTACCCAACTCTACTTGCAAGTTGGCAATTCTTTGTAGAATTCTCTTTCAAAATGGCTGCAATTTTTATTTTTCTTCAGCGCCTGCTAAAGAAAAACATTCATTATGCAGAATGAGAAACACAATCCTTAAATCATTAATAGTTTTTAAAAAATGTGTTGCACTAGATCTACCCAACAGAAAAAGAGTGGAGGGAGAGAAATTAGGGGATGTGCACGTGTGTTTATATGCACCTGTGCAGAAGAATGTGGAAACAGGTCGGGAAAACTGTGTGCAAGCAGGTACACAGAGAATTTGAGAGGAAACAGGAGGCAGGAATTTGGTGAAAGTGTGCATAAGAGAATGTAGGGGTGCAGGAGTAAAGAGGAATTTGAGGGGTGTGTGTATACACACACATTCATGTGTAGAGCATATAGGAGGGGGGATTTGAGGCATGCATGTGTGTGCAGGTGAGGGGAACAGCTAGAGGAGGGTTGGGGGAAAAGGTGTACACTGTGACTGATTTGTGATCTTCTAGTGATACAAAGCATCTGTAAATCCAGGGTAACTAGCCAGGACATTCAGGCTGCTTTGCATTGCTCCTGACTGGCAGAAATTATCCAGAGCATACTGGTGAATCTAGCAATACAAATTACAATTAAAGACAAGTGATTGCAGATTAATTATTGTGTATCATCAGGTCCGTTATAAATCCCACGTGGTAAATTCTCTTTGCGGTTTCTCCGTAAGTATTCACATATGAATTTTGTATTAGTTAAAGGAAAAAATAAGACATTCCCAGACAGAAAGTACCTTCAGATGACATTCAGGCTGAAAGAACACATCACTAATTTAATGGTAAAAAAATGACATGAATACACACCTGATTAAGATGTGCCTGTTACATGATAAAGTGTGTGTGTAGGATATGTCCTCTGGGATGTGTGTGTGCAAGGAGAGGTGTGCGAGTGTTTGTGTGAGGAGCTTGCAGGCCTGCCACTGGGGGAGGGAGGAAAAGGGGGCAATTGTCCTGGGACCAGGTAGCAACTGCCGGAGCCCCGGACCCTTTAAATCACTGCTGGAGCACCATGCTGTGTGCTCTGGCCAGCACTAAGGACTGGGGGGCACCGCGCTCTGGGCAGTGCTGAGGGCTGGCTGCCCTCGGCCCTGTCCCTTCTGCCCTCAGCCTCACCCCTTCTAGGAGTGTGGAGCGCCCCAAACCTTGCCCAGGGGCCCCCGGAGGCAGTCGGCTCCGCTGGGGGATTGCATATATTTAGTAAAAACATTTTAACTGTTAAGGATTGGAAATAGTGACACAATAAAGATACCTAGGCTTCCAAGGGGTATTGCGAATTTACCCTCATTGGAGGCTTTTAGGAAGAGGTTAGACAAACCCCTGTTGGAGATGGTCTGGATTTACTTGGTTCTGACCCAGCACAGGGGGGCTGGACTAGAGGACCCCTTCAAGGTCTTTTCCAGCCCTACACTTGTATTGCTCCCTCAGTCAATATGAGATGTGGGAGGGCTTGGGGGATGGGGTGAGGTATCACAAGAAGGCGAATGGTCTGATTCTGGAGGGTGTGTGATATGTTTGGGAGTAAGGTGGGATATTTGTACATCGAAGAGGTGATTTGGGTTTGGCGGGTGCACGGAGGCTGGGCAGTTTCTGGGATTACTGTTGTGGGGTGTGGGTGTGTGGACGGTGTGGGGGGTATGTAAAATGCATCCTCTACACACATGCTACAAGTGGTATGGGAGGGTTTGGTGTATGGGTGGGAGTGTGTGAGGGAAGAGGGGGAAAGTCTAGGTCTGCAGGGCATATGTATGATGCGAAAGTGTGCAAAGCATTTGTGTGGTGTGGTGTGGTCTCTGTGTGTGGAATGGGAGGGCTGAGTCTGGAGGGCTTGCGTGAGGTGTGGAAGTACTTGGGTGTGTGGCTGGATGGCAGAGAGGTACCAGCTGTGACGTGTTGTCTCAAAATGGCCTCACAATGAGGTACAGCCCAAAGCATGATGAGATGAAAGACCCCTGTGAAAAACCAAGGAACAAGTCTTCATCCAGGTGTTGATCCTCCAGGCAGGAACATTTGAACAGCCTGTACTGAGCCAGCATGCTCTGGCTAGAAGAAAAACATCCTTCTCCCCAGAAAAAGTCACTAATGCAAGGGAGAATGAGGCTAACAGACCAGAGATTGCTACACGGGTTTCATGAACACCTTTGCCATTATATACACCAGCCGTCTCTTCTGGGAAGTTGCCCTGTATATCAGGAGCTGGAATGTCAACTTCAAACACATGGTGCACTGCATTTAGCAATTCTGCTGTAGTCACACACACATTCCCGCTCTTCTTCCAGAGGTCCCTCTGAGCACTCAAACCCCTACTCCCAGCCCCGTGAGCGTTTGATTGGAGAGCAATACCTACATTGCTAATGTTCTGCTACAAATGGGATAAAAAACACCATCAAAACAAACAATGCGAGGGGTAGGATTGTTGTAGTCCACTGTGCAGTTGACTTGGTCTGTTTATCACGCAAGAAGGACTGGCAGTGGCGCTATATAAAGTTACTGAACATTTCCCATTATAAGCCCACATTTTCAGTTGCTTTTAACTCTAACAAACTTTAACAGTTCTGGCTAAAAGTTTCCATTCTTGCTCTTTACCTCAGGGTGAATGTTTCTGGGAAGACTCCGCAAACATTTTGTGGAGTTCAGTTTTGAGAACGAGATTAGGAGCAATCGATAATTTGACAATATTCACTTTCTTGTGGTGAATTTTTAAAAAGAGCTCTAGCCACTCTGGAGTTCAGAAGAGGAACTTTAAAATCGGCAGGGGGTGTTCTTGCTCCCGAGAGGGGCTTTTTACTGTTCTAGTAAAACCCAGTTAAATGTGGTCAAGTTACAAGCCACAGAAAATCGCCATTTGTACGGACAGTGTAGAAGTTGTCAGAGGTTGGCTGCCAAATTTTCTGAACACTCCATCTGCACCGAACATGCTGCTCAGCCCGGCTGAGGCATCTCCAGCACTTGGAAAGAGCCACACCTCCAGACAGGACAAAAATGGCTCATCCCGCACCTGCTCTCTGCCAGCAAAACGTCTTTTTGCGTATGGGAAGGTGCACTGCTTCCAATCGCGAGTTCCCAGGCCTTGCTAAGCAGCCTATTTATTATTCTCTCTCTTTAGCCAGATACCTTCTAACCCAACGAGAGGCACACTGAGCAGGGAGCCAGGAGAGCTTTAGTTCACATCTCATTTCCTTCACTGACTGACATCTGTATTTCTGTGCTCCTCACTTTTTTTTTTTTTTTGAGCAAGGCTTTTTGCCTGCCTGAGTGGGCACGGGCAGGCAGGTATTCCTGCAATTTCAGATAGAAGAACACAGAGCTTACATAAGGTCACTTCCAGCAGAGCTGGGAATACAGTCTAGCTTTCCCATATGGCAGGCTTACATCTCCAGTGCTGATCCACACTGCCTTTCAGAAAGAGTCTGCCAAATCTATGTGCTTGTCCATAAAAGGGGAATTGTCACATATGTAACCAAGTGTTTGTCATGAGTGCTCTGTGCCTGCTGAGTCACTGGAAATAATTACCTGCAAGTCCTAAGTGTCCAGCCAATCCACATGCCAGGGTCTAAGCAGATGACCCCAAAGCAGGTCTATAGGCTCCTAATGAAAGCAGCTACTCTAGTTTGCTCTGTGTTGCTACCTGCTTGGGAACGCTCCTTGCTTGCTGGTAATTCTGGGCAATTGCTCCTGCTCCACCCACAGCTGGTGCCTTAGCTACCCTGATGCTGTTTTATGTGATGTGATTCCCTAGAGCAGCTGACCTACGGATGATCACAACCTGCTCCTGCTGCCATCTCATGGAGTTACTCTTCTAGCCCACAGGGTAGCAGTCTGTGCTGTGTCTCTGATGGCCCTAGATTAAACCCTGCTGAGGATTTACCTGGGGAAGGGATACACTTGCACATGAGTTCCTTGGCTTTTCCATCTGCCACAAGCCAGGCAAGGGAGGGACTATGGGAGTGTGTGTGTGTGGGGCAATGCATGTGTCTGGATGGGCAGTGTGTGGCAGGAGCTGGGTTCTGTATGTTTCACGGTGAGGAATGGGGTGGTGTGTGTGGGGAGGTGAATGATGTGCATGCCAGGGGCTAGGCAGTGTGTGTGGGAGAAGGAAGGGCTCTGTGGGGGGGATGGGCTGTGTTTTTGCAATGGGGTAGGGCTGTAAGGGACATGGGTGGCTTGTGAGGAGTATGCTAGCCAATGTGTGGGGGAGGGCTGGGCAGTGTGGCTATGCTGGGAGTTGGGAGAGGGGGGTTATATCTGTGCAGGATGCATGGAGTCTGCGTGTGGAGGGGAAGGAAATGGATGGGTTGGGGGTGACTGATGTTTGTGCAAGGAAGATGGGTGAGGGTATGTGAAGTAAGTGGTGGCAAGGCTGTGGTGGGAGGAAATGAGCTATGGGTGGAAGGAGGATGGGCGATGGAGGTATTTGGGAGGGATGGACTGTGTGTGGGATGGACAGCAGTGGAGAGGAGGCAATGAGTATGGGAGGAGACAAGAGGGTAGGGGGCAAATGTGCATGTGAAGGGGCAATGTGTGTGTGAGGGGATGGGTTGTGGCGGGGGGCAAGATACACAGTGTGCATGCCAAGGGACAGGTAGCTTGTGTGAGTGGAGGACTGACAGGGTGGGCAGTGTGTGTGAAAGATGAAAAGATGAGTTGTGAGGGGGAGGGTGTCTGAAAGGTATGTTTGTGTGGGGGAAGGATGAGCTGCATGTGTGGGGAGTTGTGCGCGAGGATACTTTTAGAACAGGATGGGCAGTGTGTGAATGTGCTTGCAAGAAGGGTGGTTGTGACTGGAGGGGGTGGCTTGTGTATGTGTGACTTGTATGTGGGTATGGCTAGGAACAGGGTGTGCGCAAGGAAGGATGCGGGGGCTGGCTTGTGCATGTGTCTGGATGAGCAGTACGTGGAGGGGACAGATGATAGGCATGCTTGTGGGGGGTGGTATGTGTGTTGCAGGACAGACACTTGTGTATGGAGACAGTTGGAGTGGTGGAGGCCAGGTGTGTTCTGGCTGTGTGAGAATGGGGTGTTGAGGTTGGGGGATGGGCAGTAGATCCATTCAGTGAGGGAATCAAGTATTGGTTGTCCGTGTTTACATGAAAGAGTGAGTGGTGGGGCATGTGCCAAGGGACAGGGAGCTTGTGTGTATGGAGGACTGTGTGCATGGTGGGGGTAGGGGAAGAGAAGTGGTGTCTGTGTATGTATGGCAGGGCTGAGACAGATGTGGGGTGTCATGGCAGGCAGGCTGTGAGTGATGGGGTTGATAGGTGAGGTGTGTCTGGCTGCCACAGGCAGGCTGTGGAGTAACAAAGGGACCTGGGGGAGAGACCAGTGGAGTACGAAGTTTTCCCTACTCCCAAAGGCTGCCCATTTGGGATGCAGCATCAGAGCAATATTTCCAACACTTGCAAGAGAGAACGCATTTTACAAATTGAAGCCAATCATGTCATTGAATCCCCAGCATTTCCACCTCATTCCAGCAGGACCGGGCCCGTTTCTAGAGAGGCGTTCATCCCACCTGGGTTCTCAATTGCTTTTTGCAAGCATGCGCTGCCAGAGCAAGGGCAGCTTCCTTTGGTGAAAATGACATTCCTTTCCCTAAACACTGAGCGGGGGCAAGACTTTTCGGCTACTCACGCTATAAGTCTCTGCTTCCATGTGCAACATTGCCTGCAAATCAGACTTGGGCCAGTCTGCCTTTAATAAGTATGTAAAAAGTGCCACACCTGGGGACTTCACCACATTGAAGGAAAAAACACCAAGTTGAGCAGAATCCTATGGGCTTCTCTTTTCCCATGGTTTTCTCCAGGTCTCTCAGACCCCAACCAAATCTACTGCGGTGGGTGAAAGCCCAGACTTTCCGAGGCTAGCAGCAGAGTCCACAGAAACCTCCTCTGACCAAGAGACTGATTGCACTGACCTTTCTCGGAAGTACTTGATTGCCTCCTGGTCTAGGAAGGTCTGCTCCTCTCGATAGCCCTGTTCAAAGATTTTGCGCTTGTGCCTGAACTCAATTACAGTCTTAGTGTAAGAGTTCAATGTAGTGACAGAGGCAGCCATGCAGCAGGTGAAAGAACCCCACGCCAGACTGTGGAGAGAAAAACCAGCAGACAGAATGGGGTTAAGACAACCGCTCAGCTTGTGTTTCTGCAGGTAAGACATACATGTAAATGAAGTGTGGCCAGGAAGGTAAGTCAGGAATGACCAAGATATTAGAGAGACAAGCTGGGTGCAGTAAAAAAAATACTTAAGAAAAGTTAGTCCTGGGAGAATTCTGCAATTGTTTCATTTGGAGACATAGGGTACGTCTACACAGCAAAGTTATTTCGAAATAACAGCCCTTATTTCGAAATAACTTTACTAGCGTCTACACAGCCAAACCGCTATTTCGAAATAAATTCGAAATAGCGGAGCACTTATTTTGAATTTGGTAAACCTCATTCTACGAGGAATAACACCAAATTTGAAATAGCTATTTCGAATTAAGTGCTGTGTAGACACTTATTTCGAAATAGGGGGCCTCCAGCCTTCCCAGGGAGCCCTGGTGGCCACTCCAGCCTCAACCAAGAACACTCCACTCCCTCCCCCACTTCCCAGAGCCCTTAAAGGGGTAGACTCTGGCCACAGTGCCTGTGCCAGCTCCAAGCCTGCCAGCCCAGAGCAAGCAGTCCCTGCCTCTGACCCAGTGGCCCCAAAACATGAGCCAGCAGGCCACTGGCAGCCAGCCCTCCACCTCTCCTCAGGAGCAGTCTGCCAGCTCCCAGGAGCCTGCCAGGGCCTTCCTGGTCCAGGGTTGAGATCATGGACCTTATTCAGGTTTGGGGGGGATGTCCCCAAGGTCCATGATCTCTGCACTAGACAGAGGAACGCAGCCATCTATGGCAGGATAGCTGCCAGCCTGGCCACCAAAGGCCACATGCAAACCCAGGAGCAGGTTTGCATGACAATCAAGTTGGTCGGGCAAGACCCCCACCCCTGAGCCCTGAGCTTCCCCTCCCCCTTCTTCCCCCTTCCATCTCCCTCCTCCCAGGTTTCCCCCTCCCCTTTCCCACCCTCTCTTCTCCCCTCTCCCACCTCCTTTCCCCAGTCTCACCAGAGTTTCATTCCCTCCCCCCCAGTTTTGTTAAATAAAGAGTTTGTGTTCATGAAAATACGCATATTTTATTTGACATCAGGAAGGGGGGTTAGGGAGGGGTAAGTGGAAGGACGTGAGGGAGGAATGAGGCACAAGCCCCCAGTGGGGCACACCAGGGAGGCTCTTAGTGCTCCTCAGGGTGGAAGCTCTCCCGCAGGGCCTGCTGGATACTGACAGCCCCCAATGGACCTCCCAGATGGCAGCCTGCAGAAAGTGCAGCCAGGCTCGCAGCAACGTGTCCAAGCGAAGCACCAGAGTACCCAGGGGCCGCTCTGGCTCCATGTTGCAGAGTGCTGTATTGTCCCGAGCGAGGACAACCGGAGCACGCAGAGACAAAATGCTTTGCTGTTCCTCATCAAGGTAGACAAACAAGCAGGGAAACCTGAGAACCGGCTGTCCGGAGGGGTCCCTTTAAGCACAGACTTCAGATAGCCTCAGGCAGCAGCCCCACACAGTAAGTCCTTACCTGGTGCCCTGCCAGAACTGGTTCCGGCCAGCCTTAAATGCGATTCAGAGTCCACTCAGTGTGGACGCGCTATTTCGAAATAGCAAAATGCTATTTCGGAAATGCATTTTGTGTGTAGACGCGTTATTTCGAAATAAGCTATTTTGAAATAACACTGTAGTGTAGACATACCCATAGTAAAATTGCAAAATTCCCCCAAGACTGGAAGAGTTCTGTGTAATCTTGAAAGTTTGTTTTTTATCAACAGAAGTTGGTCCAATAAATATTACCTCACTCCCCTTGTCTCTCTAATATCCTCAAACTAATACGGCTAAAACAATGTATTTGTCTTGTTTTACTTCAAGAGAACTGTGACTAAACAACTTTTTACAGCCAGCAGTTTCTGGTCAAACAAAACTATTTACAAGTTTGGGTCAATAGATTAGACTCAATAAAAATATTTTAAAAACTCAAAACAATATTAACTTCATTTTCACAATATTTTGACTTTTTGTTTTGAAATTGTGTTTTGGTAACAAATTTAGTTGGATATCCCTAAAGTTTTTTTTAAAAAGCCACATGTAAATGTAATGCAACATTGAAAATCCAAAAACAATTTCGCTTAAGATCATACAAAATGTTTTAATCTGAAATAGGGTGGGTTTTTTTCATTTTGGCCACTGAACTAAATCAATTCATTTGATGAAGTGGGTTTTACCCACAAAACCTCATGATTCTCTATATTTTGGTTAGTCTCTAAGGCTATGTCTACACTGCAACGCTATTTCAGGATACCGGAGCATCCCGAAATAGTTATCTCACGTCTTAACAGCAAGCCCGTTATTTTGGGCTCACTATTCCGACATCCCTGTAAACCTCATTCCATGAGGAGTAAGGGACGTTTCGGAATAGTGGGTCATTTCAAAATAAGATCAAAATAAGATACGCAATTTGCATATCTCAAATTGTGTATCTTATTTTGAACTACAGTGCAGTGTAGAAGTAGCCTAAGGGCATATCTACACTGGGGAGTCATTTCAAAATAACTCCCCTTATTTCGAAATAACAAAGTGAGTGTCCATACTATGAAGCCTGTTATTTTGGAATCATGGGCTTGTTATTTTGAAATAATAACTCGTGCTTGTGAAGAGGAATAAGCTTATATAGAAATAGTTATTTTGGGAGTTTTATTACTTCAAAATAACTTATTTCAGAATAGTGTAGTGAAGTAGTAGTAGTAGTAGTGTAGACATAGCCTAAGATACCACAGGACTATTCATTCTTTTTAAAGGGAGGGTGCATCTACACTGCACTCACAGGTCAAAATAAGATATGCATTGTGAGCTATACAAATTGCATATCTTATTTCGATCACATTTCAAAATAACGCACTATTCCAAAACGACCCTTAACCCTCATGGAACGAGGGCTACAGGGACACCAGAATAGCACATCCGTTATTTCTAAATCTGTTTCAAAATAACGGGGCGTTTAAAGACACAGAATAGCTATTTCAGGAACTTCCGGTATCCCAAAATAGCGCCGCTGTCTAGACATAGCCATACAAATGAACATGGTTACCTCTCCGTGTTTAGGGAACACGGATACCTAAAATATCAGTGATTCTCTCACCTCTAACTGTGGCCCAGTCTCTGTAATTCAGGCAAGATATTGTGGGCCAAAAATCTTATCCTTGGCAATGAGAACTCATGCCTGGTCACACATACTCCACAGTCGAACTGGGGTGAAATTTTTCAACGGAATCGTTTATTCATAAAATGTGCAGTTTCAGTCGACCTACAACTATTCACAACTGTGTTATGGAGCCTTTAAATGGTTCTAGTCAAGTTTATGTGTCTTTTTTGGACTTCAGTGCTAATCCCACAACAGAAGTAACAAGCGGTGGTTCGGTAGTTTGGGACCTCACCTGAGCTAACTCTCTCCCGTGTCTAACGTGGGACTGGGATGTTGAACGGGGATCCCCCACACTGTAGGCAAGAGCAGTCTGAGGACAGTGTTGCTGGCTCTGTCTACACTGCACCAAAAGACCTGCAATGTATCTGGCCTGGATCAGTTGACTCAGAGTCATGCAGGTTGGGGTGTAGGGCGATAAATTGCAGTGCAGACCTGCTCCCTTCAGGGGGCTTCAGAGCCCGAGTGAGGCGAATGGGTGTGCTGCTTTTTTTAGCCCCACTGCCTGGGCTCTGAGACTCAGGGGTGGGGTTTTTGTTGCAGTGTAGTTGGGGGAGCTGTGCTTGAAAATCTTGAACATGTTCATGAATTGAACATCTGAAAAATGTTGGAAATTCTAAGTTAAAGTTACATTCAAAAGAAATCCAGATAGGGTAAGACCTGGAAATGTGCACTTGACACTCAAATAACCTTAATTTTGCCCTGCAGCAATGCTGTGTCATAAATGCATTAATCATACTTGTGGTCCTCGATTACATTGATTTTTAAATACAACTAGGAGGTTGAATTCTGATTCCTGTTTTAAATGCAAAATTCAGCTCAAGCTTAGCTATGCTGCCATGACCTGTGCCTTCATAGCACCAGTTGCAATTAGTCTAATGATCTATACATCTCTATTGCTGTAACACCTGAGCATGTCAAAACCACTAATTCCCACAGTACCTGTATAGGAAAGGGAGATATTATCCCCCCCCCCCGCCCTCCATTTTACAGGAGAACCGAATCGCTGAAAAACTCTGCAGTTGCCCCAACATCACACAGGAAGTTTGTGACCTCGACTAATCATGAAACAAACTCCCATCTTCTAAATCTCAGCCACAAAATGATCCTTCCTCTCCTGTACTACTTCAGTGGGGTGTAGGCCTGCCTGCTGTGTAGGCCACACAGTCAAACACTAGGGCAGCTGTGGCCAACCCGCAGCTTGCGAGCCACATGCATCTCTTCCCCCCGCCCCAGGGTGCAGCTTATGAAGCCTCCCCGCCCATGGCTCGTAAAGCCGCCCCTGCACCCCTGAAAATGGCCCTCTCCTCCCGGCTCCCTGTGTTCACCGGGGCAGGGGAGCCATCCAGCATGGCCATTAAAGATGATGTCAGCCGGTGGGAGCCTGATGTGGCCAAAAAAAGCCTCTAAACACGTTTTCTTAAAGGGGCAGTCTTTTTCTTTTTTTTTTTTTTTTTTTTGCTTGACAACTGTGCCCCAGCTCTTTGCGTTGGATCCACTGGTATCTTGGCTCTTTGCCCAGAATGGGTTGGCCACCCCTGCACTAGGGTATGTCTACACTGCATGCTTGTTATGGAATAAGCTATTCCAGAAAAAATACTCCAAAATACCTTATTTTTAAATAGTGCATCTACACTACAGGGAAGCCTCGAAATTAGTCTGAGGCAGTCTCCCCTAGTGTGAACATGCTACTTCACTTTAGAGCCCCAGGAAGCACTGAGGAGTAATTACTATGAATGACCTGGAGGAGGAGTTATTTCGAAATAGCAGCAGTGGAGCGTCCACACTGCAGCTATTCTGAAAAGCTATTTCGGAAGAGGCATTATTCTTCGTGGAATGAGGAATAAGCCACCTGTTATTTTGAAATTATTTCAAAATAATGGACTTGCTGCGTAGACGCTCCCAAAATTATTTTGGAATAACATCCGTTATTCCAAAATAACACTGCTGTGTAGACGCACCCTAGAACCGGATTTAAAAGGATGGTATCAATAATACCAATTGTTTATGTTACAGACATAGAGATAATCAATTTCCACATTTCATGCTATATTTGATCCCCAGAAGGATCAAGGCATTTTCCCCTACATACATTTCACAACTAGCCTGAAGGCCATGTGTGTTTTCGTTTCACCCGCTGCAGACACAGTTGTCTGTGTTAATTATGTCAATTTGGAAGGGGGGGACTTGGTTTCAGGGCTAGAGCAAGGACCTGAGAGAGAGTCAGATACTCCGGGCCCTGTGTTCAATGCTGCTGCTGGTTTGTTTGCATGGTCTGGGGGGAAGCCTCATAACCTCTTTGGCCTCAGTTGTCAACGTGCAAAATGAAAATGCTGTAGCGACGGGGCACCAGGACCGGTCTGACATTTGTATAATGCTTTGAGGTCCTACAAGGGGAGGTGCTCGAGAATGACAAGATCATTACTATCGAGATAAACATGTTAAGCATGAGACTGTGTGTCTCTGACTAGAAGCGTGGCAAGAGGCTGTAGCTACAAAACACACACACGGCCAGCAGCAACCTAGGAAACTCACCGTTTGGTTATATTTTAAACAGGCTTGGCAATGCTCGGTGACCATGACCCAGGCCTCTCTCTCCCAGCTGTTTCGGGTGCCCCGTGCTCATCTCAGATGCACAACTGACAACAAGCCGGCCCCTACACATCCAGTATTTATTATGTGGCAGGCTACCAGTATGAGTGGGTGTCCCAGGAGCTCTGAAACAGTGACCAGCACAGGGACCCTACACTACAGCCTTGACCCCAAAATCCCCTCTAAAGGGACAAGGAAGGCTAATAATTCCTACACTGGGACACAGGAGGGATTGTGGGGTTAACAATCAGGTGTGTGTGTGTGTGTGTGTGTGTGTGTGTGTAATATCCTGCATCTAGAATGGAGGGCTAATCCCAGCACTGAGGTGGGGCTAAAAATCCCCTGCATTGGAATGGGAGACCTAATCCCACCCATGGAAGAGGGGGAGGGCTAGTCCCCGGCCTCACATTGTGGAGGGAGCTAATAATCAACTGAAGGGAGGTGTGAGGGGCTAAGAACACGCGGCCTCAAGATATGGCCGGTTAATAGCCACCTGGCTTGGGGGATGTGCGTGGCTGGAGGGGAGTCGCTAATAATCTCTGCCTTGGTGCCTGCAGGGATTAGTGTGTCCACACCTGCCTGACTCTGGGACTAGAATTAAAATATTACTCAGTAATACAACAATTAAAATGCAATCAATCACGATGGAAACCCCTTGCGCACGCTACCCAAGGGTTATGATTTCCCTCTAGGTCAACGCAAGGTGTTGAAAGTTGTGAGAACTGCCTGTGACCAAAAGAATCCTAACTCTCCAAATTTCCTATGCTAGTCAAATTACCAGTTCTCCCAAAGGGAGGAACAATAACACGTATTGAGGGGAAGGGGGGATCTCTAGGCCAAGCTATTATTTTTATCTGATGAGCAGAATACATTTGGGAATCTTTCCAAAACCATAACCCCCACATGGTACATGAAATTCTCTCCCAAACACCTTATCTGGTTTGCCTCAAACTTTCCAGGGAACCCCCCTGGCACTATTGAAATCCAAACGTGCAGATCTTTCCACTGCCAAATGGGCAGTAGATAGAAAATTGCCCTATAAGGCATAATTGAGCCCTTGCTATAAATACATGAGACCAAGAGTTTCAGAAATGTTATGGCAATTGTGCACCTAAATCAAATGTGTACACTTAATGGAATTGCTCCATCAGTGATGGTAATTGTAGCTGCAATTGACTTGGAAGATAATATATATTTGCAATTATAAGTAGCCAGTGCCATCCCAGCTATTGTACATCCAATGTACACGATCAACTGTGAGCAATTTTTTTCAACTAAGAAAAGCAGATACAATTTCCTGGTGATTTAAGACTATATTTGTAACCCTTGCCCTGATATTCATAATCAGATAATTCAAGAGTGATATGCTGGAGACACTTACCAGAAGGACCACCCGTAGTCCCATGAATGTGGTCTCCAATCTTCTGGCCCAAGACTGACTGTCACTTGGAAAACTTGAGTGTACATCATATGAGCCACCATCCCCAAGAGACCTGGAAAGCAGGAATTGTAATAGGAACATCTTTCCAATCTTTGCGATTGTTCCTGAAAGAGTTCCCCTGCTCCAGCAGATGCTGAAAGCTCCTGCAAATAGCCCTCTTAGTGCACCCTGCACCACTGCAGCAAAGGCAGCACATTTTGGGCAGAGGAAGGAAACCATTCAGATGTCATTATTTTACAACGCAGTACAGGAATGCTGATGGTACAAAGGGAACACTCTGAAGAGTTTACCAACACATTAATGTTGCTGACTGCACTTGTGTATCTAGAATTTGTGGGGTGTGCCAACTGAACCCTAGCAGCACAGTGGTTGGATGCAAAGCGAGTGCATGGCTCTCACAGTCAGTGTTGTCTGCAATCAGCACGTACCTCATTTCACCTGCCCTTTATGTACAGGTCACTTTAGAAATACCAGCAAGCAAATGGTCTGGTAGCACTTTATAGACTAACAAAACATGTAGATGGTATCATGAGCTTTCGTGGGCACAGCCCATTTCTTCGTGGCCATGAAAGCTCATGATACCATCTACATGTTTTGTTAGTCTATAAAGTGCTACCAGACCATTTGCTTGCTGTTTTTTTCTGTAACAGACTAACTCGGCTACCCCCTGAAGCTTAGAAATACCAGTAGGAAAAAAACAATGTGGATGGAAACCAGTGGAATCTGGCAGCCTTGCACAGGTGCAATGGGAAACAAAATGTCTTGCAGGCCACACGTAGAACCCCGATGGGCTGCATGTGGCCCGTGGGCCGCAGGTTGCCCACCACTGTACGAGAATGTGGCTGAAGAGTGAGAGCGCAGCGAGGTATTCAGAATGACCAAACTGGTTGTGAAATGCTGTCTTCTACTCACTGGCATCTGGAATACAGACTAGACTGTAAACACCACAAAGATAAAAGACATTGATTCTGGAAGTAACGTTGTTACACGAGGCTGAACCCGACGTTCTCCTAAGCTCGACAGGCTACACAAAGGTGCAGTGAAATTGGTGCCCCTGCGGTGAAATATTTTTGCAAGGTCCTCTCTGAGGTGTTTTGACAGGGCATGGAGTTCTGTCTCCAATAAGGGATAAAACCACCCAGTGGAATTTTGGCCTCGGTTGAAAATCAACAGAGCAATCGTAGGACCTATTCAGGGGTAGGACGTCAGCTTTTAAAAAATCAAATATGTAGACAAAATCTCCATATTTTGCAGGCATTGGAGAGCTGCTACTCCTTGAAGTTGCTGGACACAAAGCGGTGGTCTTCTCCATGCTGTTTTTCATCCCTTATTACCTGATGTTGCAAGACACCGTGGCTGGCTGTAGCCTGACTCAAACCACACCTTTTGCAGCTTCTAGGAGATATTTGGACTACGGACCAAGAAGCAGAGGATGGCAAGTATGATGGGGAATTGAGGTGAGTTAATAAAGTTAAATTGCAGGGTTTCCTGGTGGCCTTGGATTTTGACCCAACGGGGTACAGATTTGTGGGTGACGGGACTTGAATATAGTATGCTACCTTTAATCAATTTCACAAAGTGTGTGGGGAAACTTTCTTTGTACTGCAAGCAGGATAGCCTTAGCAAACCCAGCACACATTGAATTTATCAGAGATTCCAGTATCCACAAGTTGGGTACAGCTCACCTCGGGTGTGGACAGGCTGCAGAGACAGAGCAAGACTTACAGGTGGGGCTGGCAGTGATCCACAGTTGTTACGCCTGGCCAGTCAGACTCATGCTAGTTCCTCTCAAGCTGACACACTCAGGGCACATCTACACTAGGAAATTATTTTGAAATAACTAAATTCAAAATAACTCCCGAAATAACAAAATCAAAATAGCGTGGCCCCACTACGGGGGAGCCTCAAAATTAGTCTGAGGCAGGCTCTGTTATTGTGGATGCGCTACCTTGACTTAGAGCCCCAGGAAGCACTGGGGAGTAATTAGTTTGAATCGCTCTGGGGAGTTGTTATTTTGAAATAGAGGCACCGGGGTGTCTGCACTACCGCTATTTTCAAATAACAATTTTGAAATAAGCGTTATTCCCTGAGGAAAGCAGCAGTTCAGATTTCAAAATAACCAGCCCGTTATTTCGAAATGACAGGCTTGGTCGTGTGGACGCTCCGCTTATTATTTCGAAATAAGGGGGGTTATTTTGAAATAACTCCCTAGTGTAGACCAGTGCTAAGAAGAGCAGTGTGGACACTGCAGCGTTGGAACTGACCCACGTGCAAGCCTGCCCGACCCCATGGGTCCAAGCTCAGGTGGCTAGCCCATGCCGCAGCTTGTGCTGTAAGGGCCACACTATTATTTTAGCATGCTAGCTCACGCAGAGCTACTGTGCATCTGTCTCCCCGGCCACAGTGCCAACAAAGAATCTGCAGCCCACCTGAGATAATAGATCTGAGACATCTGAACTTCCCCATTCAGCTCCATGGAATTGTTCCTGAACTGTCCTACAGTTGCATCAAGTTTCCTTCCCCCCTTGTGGCTCCCAGGGTGTATAATTCTCCTAATGCATCAGCTAGACAAGGGGTTCCCAAACTTTTTGACACGGGGACCAGTAAATCCATTCACAAGCTTTTGGAGGACCGGTAACAGTCATTTGCATATTTGCATATTCATTAAGCAAGTGATGAATATTCAACTAAGTTGTTTCTGGTCCTCCCAAAGCCCCCAGTGCCAGTGTTAGCAAAGCTTTTGATACAGTCACCCACAATATTCTTGCCAGCAAGTTAAGGGAATAGGGATTGGATAAATGGACTGTAAGATGGATAGAAAGATGGCTAGATATGGGTTTCCCAAACTTTTTAATTTAGTTGGAACCCGTTTTTTTTCAGTACTGTTTTTTGCAGCCCAAAAATATAAATGCATATAAAAAAAGAATGAAAAATGAATAAATTTTCAGTGTTTCACCCGGCTGCATCCTCCACCCAGCCTGGGCCAGGGCTTGGGGGACCCGGCGCCGCATGAGCACTCCAGGAGGCAGGAGCAGGAGCAGATTGGGGGTAGGGTATCTGGCTAGGAGGGAGGGTGCAAGGAGGGGTAGGGTTGCCAGGTGTCCAGTTTTGTACCAGCTAGTCTGGTATTTAAGGCTTCTGTCCGGGAAACAAATTGAGAAAATACCGGACATATAAAATGTCCAGTATTTTCTAATTAGGTAAGTTTTATTATTATTAGGTGTATCAGTCCTTAGCTGCGAACTGCCTGGCTGGTAGATGTGCTCAGGCTGCCTGAGTGTGTCTACCAGCCAGGCAGTTCGCAACTACTCGAGGGAGGGTATGTGAGTGGGGGGGGCAAAATGGAATCCCTAGCCAGACTCACTCGTGTGCCCGGGTCTGCATGTGCCCGGGTCAGTCCCGCTCCTCCCCCCCCTTCTCCTCCCGATCTCCCCAGTCCAGCCCTGCTGCCCCCGTCCAGCCCTGCTTCCGGCGGCCGGTTCCCTCCCACCCCCCACCGATCTCCCCTGGTCAGACCCACTCCCTCGATGACCCCCCCACCAGCCCCGCTGCCCCCGTCCAGCCCTGCTTCCGGCAGCTGGTTCTCCCATCCTCCTCCTCCCGATCTCCCCCGGCCGGCCCCCTCGGCCCCCGTTCAGCCCTGGTTCCACTGCCCGCCCTCCCCGATCTCCGCCGGACAGCCCCGCTGACTCCAACCCTGCTTCTGCCACCGGCAGAGATCCGGAAGGGCGGCGGAAGCAGGGTTAGGGGTAGCGGGGCTGTCCGGCAGAGATCCGGGCGGGCAGGACAGCCCCGCTACCCCTACCTGCTTCTGCCGCCCACCTGCCCGCCCGCCCCCCCCATCTCTGCAGGACAGCCCCGCTACCCCCAAACCTGCTTCCACCGCCTGCCCGTCCGCCTGGATCTCTGCCGGATAGCCCCGCTACCCCTAACCCTGCTTCTGCCGGCCGCCCGCCCGCCAGCCCCGATCTCCGCGGGACAGCCCCGCTGCCCCCAACCCTGCTTCCGCCGGCCGCCCCTCCCCCCATCTCCGCGGGACAGCCCTGCTGCCCCCAACCCAGCTTCCCGGTGGCCAGTTTCCCCCTCCACACACACACACCTCCTCCCAGCCCGCCCCACTCTGCTCCCCTCCCGGCAGCCACGCTGAGGTCCGGTATTTTTTTCCTGGGGCCCAGTACCGGGCTGCGGCCCATAGTTTGGGAAACACTGAGCTAGACCCCTTTCCTCTTTCCTGATCCCTCAAGCCTTCCTCTGTTCTTTAGCAGCGGCATTAAAAGGGGATTTTCAAAAGGGATTTTTCCTATTGGTGACCGGGAGGGTGCTGCTGGGAGAGAAGGTTCACAGGGGATGAAATCTGTGCAGTGTCAGGAGCGTAGGAGGGTTAATGAAAGTGCCAAAACTTGGGTCTTTCCATTCCATGTAGTGGTGCAGGAACAGTTTTTGGAGCTGAGCTGCAGCTCCAATTACTCCTGTCCATGCCCCTCACTGCCCCCTAGAGCTGGAGCTGGCAGCCAGGACCCCAAAGCCAGTGGCCAGGTGGGATCCCGCACGAGGAACCTGTTGGCAGAGCCCCAGGGTGCAGTGTGTGGCTGCCCCAAACCTGGGGGTGCTGCCGCACCTCTGCTCCCTGAGCTGCTGGTTCTATGGGACTGCTGGCAGCACTGCTGCGAGGACCCTTTCCCGAAGCGCCAAGGAACCCGGGCACGCTGCACGGGGCCGCGGGGAGCCCTGTGTCTTCAGCCTTTCCGAATTCTGCTTTGTCCGACGGCGCGGGCAGGCGGGGGAAGGGAGAGGCGCCTTACCTGAAAGCACAGTGAAGACAGCAGCAAAGGCATTTAGCTTGAGCCCATCGATCACATTACTTGAATGGAAGAGCTCTAGGCACATGAGGCTGAACCCGACGACTAGCAGGGCGATGTACAACACTTCCGACACCACCGACAGCCACAGGACACCTGCAACACAGAAGGGAAACAACCAGAGGCTGCTTTTAGTGACCTCACGGAGCCCAAAGCAGCGGTGACAGGCGCTGTGTGCAGCGTGGGCCGTTTGAACGGCACAGGTTGCTCAGAGAAAGAGGCGGGAGGGCACTAAAACTGCTTAGTGCCCAGCCGGTGTTTCCTCACCAAGTGTTTGTGTTGGACAGTCGTATAGCTGCCTTGACCCATTACATTGCACACACTGGAGTTCATTATGGAGAGAGACCGACTTACAATGATGAAGTCACCCTCAGGAATGGGCTGGGTGAGATGGAGTCTGAGCTCAACAGCTACCATTCAAATCCCCCTTCCGCCCGATATCTCTTAACACCTGGACACGGCTCACGCCACGTTCTTTCAGCTGAAGGTGCCATCTGCACACATCCCTGGAAACGACGACCCGGCTTCAATCATCCCAAATATGAAGCAGAAACACTGTAAAGCTACCAGGGCCGGGGAGGCTGGATGGATTCGGAAAGAATCCCTCTTTTCCTGGAGCATCGCTGCAGGATGATGGGGCTATTCACCAGGTCTACATTAACAGCACAATATCAGGCAACTCCAGAGATACTTGCAGTGACTCAGTGCTGGGTTGGCAACTTGATTCATGCATCAGTTGACTGCCAGATCTTTCTAACGCTCGGATCCATGACAGAAAAAGCCATCCGGCTCTAGTTTCTCTTCCCAGGGCAGTGGAATTAAGGAGAGATAGAGCATGACCATCATACCTTGAATGACAGTGACATTGAGCATGCCAAGGCAGTATGCTTAAAAAGCACCCAATTAAACATGTTAGCTGACCTGAGTTATTGAGAGGTTAAAGCAGGTACACTATATGTACAGGTGAGTCTCAATCTAGAATTCCATATGGTAGCAGAGTTGTAGTAATCTGACTGTTTCCCAAAAGTCTCTCAGGGCTACACAGAATAATCCAGGGATCTCCATCTGTTTGTTCAGTTGTTCTGCCCTGTTAGAAACCAGTCCAGAGATAAGGATCTTGCCCTGTGTCCATACATATAGCTTCTTCTCACAGGAGACAAGCAGACAGTGTCACTACCCATGTTGGTTTTTCCTTTGAGGACAGAATGTGAGGAATGCATTTGGAGTCTTTGACCACCGATCATCACGAACAATGACGGCTTGTTTAAAATTTGCACTTCTCTTGGTTTTCACAGGGTTTCTTTCTCATTTGATGGCTCATGTAATGGTTTGTTTAGTTATGGGGCATGCACAATGTAAATGTTTGCCACTACATTGTAATGGGATGCAGATAAGTGAAAACAGTGCAAGTAATATCTCATTAGTTTTCATGAGGTTTAACCACCAAATGCATTCTTATATGTTTACCAATTATGTTCATCTATATTAATGCACGAGTGAATTGACCTGGGGCTTTGGCGTGAGCTGGCACCTGGTCTGCCAGCATTTCTGGCCCATCTATCTGATTTTGTTATCCCTTCTGGATGGGAAGGAATGATTCCCATGCAGAGCCAACAATCTCAAAGTAATAAAGTAAAACTTGCATATTTTCATATAACACGGAATACCAACATTCCAAGTGAGACTAACTCATGCAGCAATTTGCAAGCATTTCACAGACTCCAAATACATTCTTATAACACCAATACTAATTTTAAGCAAAACTAACTGTAATGGGGGTAGGCCCTAAAGGCCATAGAGAAGTCCTCCAGGTGGCTAGAGTGGGTAGGAGGAAACCAGCCAATCAGGAGCCAGGAGGGACTATCTCAGAGGCTGCAGGACTAAAGCCAGCTCAGTTGCAGCCCAGACCTGGAAGGGAGATGGTCAAGGGGGCTGGCTGGCAGAACCAAGGACAGCTCAGAGGGGGGAGCCATTAGGACATTGTCGCTAGGAGGAGACACCCTGGAGGCACCACTCTCCAATTGAGTGGGAGGCAGATTGAGAGACTGGACTCAGAGAGACACTCTAGAGGGGGCATCGGGATGAGCCTCTGTTGGAGGAGTACCCTGGAAGGGGTTTGTGATTTCACACGAGGCTGTGTGACGTGGCTGGACAGCTGAGTAGCCGCAAGGCTTTTCGAAGTGAGGCCATGCAGGAACCCACACATGGCCGAACAGGGGCTCTCGTATGAGGTGAGTGCCGACCCCATTACACCAACACACAGGTGAACTGGTCTGGTCTCCAGCTATGAGTTTGTCAGGGCTAGCTAATGCCCACCGTCTGGGCAAAATTTGGCCTCTGGTCTTCCAGTGTAATCAGTTTGGGGAGGAGGTTTGGGGATGCTTTTGCATCTCCTTTGTGGAAAGGCATGAAACCCATTCAGGCTTATAATAAGCAGATGATGGCCAGTGAACACGCCTGCTTTCTCTTTCAGTTTCACCACTCAGATGGTTTTACTGCTGCTTTGTACATTTTAGGCTCCCAGATTGAAACTGTTTGCCACGAATACTTGGTGTGATCAATAAGAAATGGTGCAAGAAACAAACATCGAGTCTTCTGTTGTGGCTGGCACGGTTTTCCAGCTCTGCACTCCCAGCACTGAGCAGTCAGCCCATCTGTTGGGTAGTGTAATCTGATTATGTCAGACCATCTGCCCGATGACTTGGGCTTCTCTGTAGAAAGCTGGGATGAGAGAAATGGAGCAAGAAGCTGGGAGAGGCTTTCTTACAAATTCCTCATGCTGCCTGGGACGCTGCCTGGGAGACCAGGGACCAACTTGTCAAAGTCCCCATGTGTACGCTGAACCCTGACAAAATACATGTCGGGAATCAATCTGCCTCACCTGTGTGTTTGGTGGTGTTAAAATAGGTATTACTCATAAGAATGTGTTTAGTGTTTTGACTCCATGGAATGCTTGTAAGTTGCTGCGGGCTTTAATTTTATAACATCTGCATCCCATCTTGTAAAGTAATATCCGAAGGTCGTGTTGCAAGCCTCTGAGACTGTGTAAGTCACCAGACAGGAGCTAGTCATTAAAGTGTGAAATGCAGCTTTCCAGCAGAAGCTGTGACGTCCATCAAGGTCCAGGAATGCCAAATGGGCTATTCTGGAACATTAAATAGGGCAAAAAGACATTTGCTGTTTTGCTCCCCTGTGACTGCTGTGAAGATCCCATTAATTGAGTATGCAGCTCAGAGTAAATAGCAGGAGGGTGTTAAACCCCAAGGGATCTTTCTGCTGCTTGGACACCAGTGGACAAGATTTTTCTAAGCATAGACAAGAGATCCCCAGCTGCTCAGCCTGGGTTAGTCCTAAAGGACAGCTAGCATGTACAAATTATAGACTGCAGAAGGAAATAGAAGAATGTACGATTGTAACTCCTTATGTACTTATGTTTACCTGCATTAACAGTGTAAATAATATCCCTTCCTAGGATTTATTATTTATTATTGTTTATTATTATTTTATTTATTATAGGAATAACTACAGGAGTTGTCCTTGGTGTGAGAACTGACGTGCAATTGTCCTGGGGTAAGTGACTGGCCCTTTGGGATGGGAAGTAACCTGAATATTGCTGTGATGCTTGTGTAAGGGACCATCTACCAATTAGGCAGGCTATCTGGGTGGCCAGATAGATTGGCATACCCAACGGGTTCGTGTGAGACTCCAGACTAAGGCTGTTACAGTGCCTGCGGGTTTATGCTTGATAATTGGTTGGTGAAATCTAAGCCTGGAAGTCACAGCCAATGTGGAATTTGTGTCCTGCTTTTTAACTGTCTGTGCTGTGCTTGGTAGCCATGCTACTGAGCCTCTGCAGGCCGTGTTATCTCTGCTGGGTTTTGGCAGGGTACCTACAGTGCTGAAGTGTCACTGGATGCTCAGTAGAAGGGATAGGGAGAAAGGATCATCCAGCCAAGGTGGCTGTGGGTACCACTCTCTGGGTACATCTGCACTTTGAGCTGCTCTGAGGACGTGCTTACCATCTTGGATAGGTACTGCCTGAGATGGCTAGGTGCCTGCACCATCACTGCAGCATCCCACTATCAGGGTGCTAGCTGAATCAGACCTGTCATGGGCATGCATCCTTGAGATGGAATTCACATCTTCAGCTCAGTGTGGACGGAGCCATTGAGACAGCAGGTGGTAAGTTTAATTCCCAGTTTGGCTCATAGATCCCAGTTTGGATCTGGTTGTTTTGGTTTCATTTGGCTTTAATCTCAGGCTTATTTCTTTTATCTTCTTGGATGAGGGGAGCTCTGAGCCTAAGAAACTAAGCGTGTGGGTTGGAGTCAGAAAGGCGGGTTGGAGTCACAAAGGTGGGTTTGCATTGTCTGCTGTAGCACAGTTGACTCCTCTTTATGTAACCAAACGAGAGGAAGGCTGACTTTATGATTGTGACTTTGGGCAAATCCCTTAATACCCCCATGCCTCAGTTTCCCTTTTGTAAAATGCAGGTGATAACACTACCCAACTTTGCAGCATTAGGAGACACACTAATTAATGTTTGTGAGACTGTTAGATACAGTGGTGATGACTGCAATGGAAAACCTATACAGGGATATCTCAAATAAGAATATTCCGCATACTTTTATATGGATAATACATAAAATCCTGGTGTTCAAAACAGAGTTTCCCCACACTATCCCAAAACACATCAGCATTAATATAGTGACATGCAACATGAGCTGCCGGCAGGCCGCTGTGACCAGAAGAGGGAATGCATTCCTGGGATGTATAAACAGGGGAATCTCTAGTAGGAGCAGAAAGATTAGCCTCTATATTTGGCATTGGTACAGCCTCTTCCAGAACCCTGTGTCCAAGTCTTGTGTCAACAATTCAAGAAGGATGTTGATAATTGGAGGTGGCTCAGAGAAGAGTCATGAGAACGATTAAAGGGTTAAAAAACAGTGATAGACTGAAGGCATTCAATCTATTTAACTTAACAAAGAGAAGGCTAAGGGTTGACTTGATAACCATCTGTAAGTATCTACTGGGGAATAAATATTTAACAATGAGTTCTTCAATCTAGCAGAGAAAGGTGTAACACAACCCAATAGCTGGAAGATGATTGACAATTTCAGACAGAAAATAAAGGCACATTTTTTTAACAATGAGAGCAATTAAAGATTGAAACAATTTACCCAGGATTATGGTGGCTTTTCCATCAATTTTTAAATAAAGACTGGATGTTCTTCTAAAAGATCTGCTCTAGGAATTATTTTGGAGTAGTTCATGACCTGGACTGTATAGGAAGTCACAAAGGTACCTTCTGCCCTTGGAATCTACGGATCTATGGATACATATCCTTTAATTCACAAAAAGCTATGCTACAAGAGAGTTAAGTTTGCAAAGTCCACCACTCAGACATCCAGTAATATCAGGTGTAAAGTGTTCTGTGAAACCATAATTCTGTCCCTTGTGCTATACATGATAACCAAACAATTTCTAACATCGCGCTGGAGATCTGTGATGGAGTCAGGAACATAACCCAGCTCTCTTGAGTCCTTGTGAAGTGCTGTGTCCACAGGAGACCAGGGAAAACTTTCTAAAGTGCCTAAGTCACTTTGGCAGCTAACTCCCAGTGATTGTTTTTCACTAGACTTAGGTTCCTAGGTGATCTAAGCACTTTTGAAAACATTACCTAACATCTTTCATCATGGACAGATCTTTGCTTTGAAGCTAACTTTCAATTTCCTGTGACTACACAGGTAAACTAGTTACGTTCATTCAAATAAGGCAACTAGCTGGTACATCAGTATAGCATAGATCAGAGATGGGCAACCTAGACTAATGAATGGGCTACATGAGTGGCCCTCCATCTCAATGGACCATAAAATTGTCGTAACCAAGATGGTCTCTTGGGATAAGGTTGTTTTGCTGACTGCACTGGCATACCTAGAATTTGTGGGTTGTGCCAACTGAACTTTAGCAGCACTTTGATTAGTCGCAGGAGGTGCACGGCGCTCACAGTTAATGTTGTGTGCAATCAGCACATGCCTCATGTTCCCTTAGTTTACATGCAGTCACTTTAGTAATGCTGGTAGGAAAAAAAACCTACGTGAATGGAAACCAGCAGAATCTGTCAACCCTGTGCATGGGCAGCGGTGAATAAAATGTCTTGTGGGCCGCACATAGAACCCCAATGGGCCACAGTTTGCCCACCACTGGCATAGAAAGTTAAGCTGAAGACAATGTAGTTTCCCTCGGTATCTTACCTCTTTGATCTTAAGGTTACCTAGACACATTCACGTAAGAACGGCCATACTGGGTCGGTTGGCAGAGGAAGAAAGGTTCAGCCCTTCACATAACAACTTAAATCTAAAAAGGAAGCTGTATAATTGACTGAAGTTGTGGTTAATAGGATTTGTTTTCATCCTTAACCAGCTGCAATTAATAGATTAGATTTTGGTAAAACTTGTTAGTTAGCACTTATAACAGATTTCTAACCTTGTGCCACCTCTCAGAGTGTAGACAAGCACTGATTAGTTTTAATACCAATTTGGTAACTTAATTCCAACCGAATATTGAGACGCTCTCTTGTTTTTCTGGATTTGATTCAGTTTTGATAATGTTTTATTCTTCACTGAGTGATAATAATGGATTAGGTTTGGTGATACATTTTCTTGATTTAATTTTAGTGATTTGGTTTTCTTGATTTAAGAATTGTAGTAAAATCTATAAAATAGAAACGGACTCAGATACAGGTGCCAACTTTGTCCTTTCCTGGGGGTGTTCATCCCCTGCTCCACCCAGGTCCTTTCCCTGCCCCTTTCTATTCCCAAGCATGCCCTGCCTTCACTCTGCCCTGCTCCTTCCAACACCTCCTGCACGCCACTAAACAGCTGATCCGCACTGGGCGGGAGACACTGGTGGGGATGCTGATCAGCAGAGGCCCCTGGTGTGCAAGAAGCCCTGGGGGGGAGGAAGGCTGAGGAGCTGATAGAGGCCGCTGGTGCATGTTGAGCACCCACTGTTTTTTTCCCCTCTGGGTGCTCCAGCCCCGGAGCATCCCTGGAGTCAGTGCCTATGAATCTATAGTCACATCTCTTTCAATACACAACATGAGACTAGAACCTTTGAGGGCTTGGGTGGAGACCAGGCCATTAACCTAGAAGCATGACAAGCTTCCCCTGTTGGGCTGACCTGTGTAAGGCTTTCTGTGGTATGGTCCTCATTTGTGCAAACTCCTGCCATATTTCCCCAGGTTAGCAAACTCCTGAGCAATCTGGCCACTACAGATGTAGCTGGTGTTGGAAATCCCCACAGCAAGATGACTCACACCGATCAGAAAGTTAGTGACTATCCTAGTGGCTGGGAGCAGCTTTATTACAGACTGGCCAGCCTGTGGCATTTGCCTCTTCTAGGACCATCTCCAACAGAGCAAAGCTGGTCTCCAAGGCACAAAGACTGCTTAGCCACTATGTTTACATGCATCAAGTTTGACCAGTCTGTTCTGGGACATGATCGTATCCATGTGGACACAGACAACAAAAACCTTTGGCTCCATCTTCAAAACCTCTTTGCTCCAAGCAATCTCAGAGGAATGCTAATGAGAAGTCCAAACTCATTGCTTGCACATAAAACACAAAGAAGGTCTCTGATGTTCATTGCAGACTCTGTCCTGCACAGCGGGGCCATTAGAAACTTGGACATGTCAAAAAGGCAGAATTCTTTTCTGTGACTGGTGGATTCTGCTGACACCCAAACAGGAGCTGTGCTTCCAGCACTCAGACCAGTCACTTTCTCTGCTCCCAGAGCCAGAACCCAGGAATTCTGCTACCCAATAGCCTAGTGCTAGTTCACAAACAATTATGTAACCCAGCAATACAGTAACCCTTGCTTAAACTCTTCTGCGGGCTTTGGGCTGCTCCTCAGATGTTAAAAGCAAGCCTTCCCCCTGTGCCAACATCCTAATTAGTCCTAGTGCTGGGTAATTCAGGACCGTTACACACCTGAGAGGTGGGGTTGAAATCCAGCTTCTAGCTGGGCAGAAGTATATGTAAATAACTGTGAGGACAGGGAAAACAGTTACAGCATTTTATATTACAGAGGAACGGCTATATGGCATCAGAGCAGTCATCCATCTAGCCCCGTGCCCTGTGTTCCAACAGTGGCCAGTTCCAGATGCTAAAGAGGGAATGAACAGAACAGGGCAATTACCAAATGGTCCCTCCTTGTCATCCAGTCCCAGCTTCTAGCAGTCAGGAGTTTAGGGACAGCCAGGGCATGGGGTTGTATCCGTGATCATCCTGCCTAGTGGCCATTGATGGAGTTAGCCGGTATTATTTAATACCCTTTTGAACCCATTTTTGGCCTTCACAACAACCGCGGCAACAAGTTCCACAGGTTGATTGTACATTGTGTGAAGAAGTGCTTCCTTTTTGTTTGTTTTAAGTCTCCTGCCTGATCGTTTCATTGGGTGACTCCTGGGTCATGTGAAGGAGTAAATAACACTTCCTTATTTGCTTTCTCCACACCAGTCATGATTCTACAGACCTCTGTTATATGCCCCTTTGCTACCTTTACCAAGCAGAATAGTCCCAGTGCTTACTATGGAAGCTATTCCATACTGTCATGGGTAAAATCACAGAGATCCCCTTGAGTCTGTCACCCAATATACTGATCTCACCACTGAGCCTGCCTATCTGCCTATCTCACCACTCTGTCCTGCTGAGCCAGAAGCTTTATTCTTCCCCAGCAAAAGCACAGAGTTGGGGTACCAGCCCTCCAGCAGAGTAACACAGACACTAATAATAGCTCAGCTCTGGGAGGACTCAGCTACAGGGACTTGTCAGAACCAGAAGTACAGCCCCATATGGGACCAAAACCCCAGATAAATCCATCTTACTCTATGGCTGCGTCTAGACTGGCAAGTTTTTGCGCAAAAGCAGCTGCTTTTGCGCAAAAACTTGCCAGCTGTCTACACTGGCCGCTTGAATTTGCACAAGAGCACTGACTTTGTAAAGTACAAAATCAGTGCTTCTTGCGCAAATACTTTCACGCTCCCGCTCGGGAAAAAGCCCTCTTGCGCAAGAATACTTGCACAAGAGGGCCAGTGTAGACAGCGAAGAACTGTTTTGCGCAAAAAAGCCCCGATGGCTAAAATGGCGATCGGGCTTTTTTGCGCAAAACCGCGTCTAGATTGGCCACGGATGCTTTTGCGCAAAAGCATCTGTGCCAATCTAGACGCTCTTTTCCGCAAATGCTTTTAACGGAAAAACTTTTCCGTTAAAAGCATTTGCGGAAAATCATGCCAGTCTGGACGTAGCCTATGTGTAAAACTTTTATACAGCAAGCTCATAAAGATGTTCGCTCCCTTTATCAATGAAAGAGAAAATGCACAGCTGCTGTCTTCTCCCCCTACCCTCAGCAACCATTATTTGCACTGGGTTTAACAATAAACAAAAGTGATATTATTATGTTTTTAAAAAGTAGGATTAAGTGATTGCAAGTGAAAACAGATCAAAGTAAGTTGCTAAGCAAAAATAAAACAAAACATGCCAACTACGCCTTATACACTAAGAGAAGGTGTTACAAATTCTATTTCTCACCCCATTCTTATTTCAAGTGCAGTTCTTCACAAGCCAGAGGTGATCTTTTTTCTCTGACCTGAGTGCAGCAATGCCCCTCCACCCACCTCGTTACAAAAGTCCCCCCTCCCCCCTCCCGTTCTCGTGTATCCTCTTAGGATGGGGAAGATAGTTTCAAAAGCCATCTGAATTCCCTCATTGCTTGCTCCCCCTTCCTTAAACAGTGTTTCCCCAGGGCAGAAATCCTTTGTTCATCCCCCCCCTACCCCAGTGAAAAATACAAAATTCAAGATGGATTCCAGCACCAGGTGGCATGGTCACGTATCTCTGTAGGACCAACCACAGTTTGGGCTTACAGGAAAAACAAAACTACTTAAAGATCCTTGTCTTGAGCATTAAGTTCCTTAAGCACCACTAATGGCTTTCACTAGAAGACCTAGATTAATAAGCAGGTTTATGCTTCACATTTCTAACTTCACATACAAGAACAATACCGTCACACAGACAGAATAGACACATTCTGCAGATTACAAACTCTTCAACAGCAAGTTACAGGCTGCATTTTTGCATAAAGCATTTTCAAGTTATGCATATTTGTATCCAAAAACATATTTCTGTCAAAATACAGGGGCACAGTGTCATACATACCCCCAGTTGTTTTTGTTGTCCCTCTCTGTACCTTTTCCAATTCTAATATATCTTTTTCGTGATGGGGTGATCAGAACGGCATGTAGTATTCCAGCTATAGGTGTATCGTGGCTTTCTATAATGGCATTATAATATTTTCTGTCTTATTATCCCTCCCTTTCTCAATGGTTCCTAACGTTTTGTTACCAGGGGGAAAAAGCTAAATTGCTGCTGCACATTGTGCAGATGTTTTCAGAGAACTATCCACAATGACTCCTAGAGCTCTTTCTTCAGTGGCAACAGCTAATTTAGTAATTTAGCCCCCATTATTTTGTATGCATAGCTGGGATTGTGTTTTCCGATAGGCATTAGTTTTCACTTAACTGCATTGAATTTCATCCGCTATTTTGTTTCTCAGTCACCCACTGTTTGTGAGATCCCTTTATAACTCTTCTCAATCTGCTTTAGATTTTACTATCTTGAGTAATTTTGTATCATCCACAAACATTGCCGTGTCACTGTTTATCCCTTTTTCCAGATCATTTATGATTATATGGAATAACACTGGTCCTAGTACAGGTCCGTGGGGGGGCACTATTTACCTCCTGAAAATGGTCCTCTTTCCCTACCCTTTGTCTGCTATCTTTTAACCAGTGACTCCTCCGTAAGAGGACCATCTTCCTTATCCCATGACAGCTTACTTTGCTTAAGAGCCTTTGATACGGGAATGGTCAACAGCTCCCTGCAAGTCCCAGCACACCATATCAACTTGATCACACTTGTCCGTATGTTTGTTCATCGGTCAGTGGCCCTACTGATTGTTTGACAGGCCTTGTTTCTGGAAGTACTTACAAATAATTTGGCTGTTTGTTTTTTGTGTCTCTTGCTAGTTGCCCTTCAATTCTTTTTTGACGTGCCTAATTATACTTTTACACGGGACTTGTGACAGTTTATGATCCTTTCTTTTCTCCTCAGTAAGATTTGACTTCCAATTTTTAAAAGATGTCTTTTTGTCTCCAGCTGCATCTTTTACTCTGTTTAGCCACAATACAATTTTTCAGGGTTTTCTTACTGTGTTTTTAATGTGCGATATACATATAGCTCGAGCTTCTATTATGGTGGTTTTTAGAAGTTTCTGTGCAGCTTGCAGACATTTCACTCTTGTGATGTTCTTTTTAATTTTCTCTTAACTAGCCTCCTCATTTTCCTGTCCTCCTTTTTTAAGTTGAATGTGTCTGTGGTGGGTATGTATTCCACCCCCCAGCCATGTTGTATTTAATTATATTCTGATCACTGTTACCGAGTAGTCCTGCGATGTTCCCCAGCTGGAGATGGTGATTTTGAAACGTTGAAGAAATTGGCAACCCAGAACTTTATATAATCTTGGAAGTCGGCCCCTTCTCAGTGCTGTTGCCTCATCTTTTTATTTCTCTGCCTCTCGAACAAACAAGCAAACCTCCCCCAACCAATATTTAATGAACAGTAATGGCCACGCCTCTGCTGCTTGCTCTGTATCAAGCCTGCCAATCAGATGGGGGTGGCAAAAGGGGCAGCTACCCGAGGACCCAGCAATTCCAAAGGGCCCTGGGTTCCCAGCCACCGCAGCTGCTACCACAGGAACAGTGGCCACTGGAGCCCCAGGCCCTTTAAATCGCCACTGGAGCACCCCATAGCACACCCCCGGGAGGCTCTCAGGGCTGGCTGAGGGGTGGGGGAGCTAGTGTGGCACTGAGGGCTGCCTGCCCCCAGCCCTGCCCCTTCCAGGAGCACAGAGCTGCCCCCCCCCACAACCTTGCCCAGAGGCCTGGTCAGCCCCCCTGCTCCTATGAAGTCTGTCAGCCCCCCTGCTCCTATGACACCAGCACAGATGTGCTGCTCCCTCCCCCATTGCTGAGGGTTAAGATGTTTCTGAGCTGTGGTTTATAGTTTGGCTTCCTGGAAAGCGCTGGGTTTCCTCAGGAGGAGATGCACGGATCCACAACACTCCCACAAACACTTGCCTCGCAGGTAGGGAAAGACTGACTGGAGGTTCTTTCTCACTCCACGCCCCACCCCCCTGGGCTGTCTAGTTATTCTCTGATTTCTATTGCAAGAGTCACTTGTGTGTTTCGAGGTGCAAAGCACATTATGGTGCTGAAGAAGCATGAGAAAATAATAGTGATAGCTGCAAAGAGGCAAGTGGGAAGGAGCCTCTGTGATGGGTGAGCGGGGTGCTAAACATCCCAGCATTCAGTAATTAAAGGGCTAAACTCGGGTAGCTAGGAAGTGTTGGCAGGGAGCCAGGAGAACCTATGGGAGCTTTGAACCAGGCAGGAATCCCATGCCCAGAAATGGATTGGACCTTGAAGATATGGATATGTAAGTGATAGGGAATGTTGTTTTAGTTGGATGCGATCAACTTATTTTCTTGGTTTCGTCGTTTGGTTAAACGTCTCTGTGCTAAGTCCATGTGCCCCCAGCAAACACTATAATTGAACTGAATCCCAGGGATGCAATTCTCTGTGTTTTAATCTGTTCTTTTCTCAGTCGCTCTATAACACCTAGCAACCAAGTATATTTTTTGTTTTGTTAATAAAATCACCTTTGTAAGGCTATGATTTGATTCTTGTGTCCTGGAAGGTAATAGGAGGTCTGCGTATGCCTACGACTCAGAGGTCAGCTATCAGAGATTGCAGGGTCCTTTTTTTTTTTTTTTTCTTTTAAGCTTTCTTGGGGTATCCCTCTGAAAGAAGTTCCCAAGTGTTTTCTTCCTGCCACCACTCAAACAAAAACAACTCCTAGCTCCCAAGGTCAGGGGACATGTGACCTTGGGGAGTCTTTAAAACAGAAGCCTCTAGAGGCAAGGTATTTTTAAGGTCTCTTGCGGGCCCCCACCTTCTACACTCGAAGTGCCAGAGTGGGGAACAGCCTTGACAGCCTCAGTTGTTGTTGGTCTTACCTTTCTCAGAAGCCGGGGCAAGGTCAATAAAACTTCGACATTTTTCACCTTTAAAAGAAAAGGATTTATTTTAAGAGACAGAAGTCGCTTTGGTTTTGCTTTGTCTTCTCTCACGTCCAGTGAAGGGGACTGTAGCCACTCTTTAAAGTCTGCCAATCTTTACCATGCGCTACTTCAGCATGGTCTGACCCTCCAGCAGGTCTATACGGGGTTCCCTCACCCACGTGAGCCCCCACCTCCGCTTTTGGGACGCCCTCTGCTTGGCGCAGAGAACAGGGCTATGGAGAAGCCGTTTCCCCTCTGACTGCCAGGACCCAGTCCCTCCCTGTGCTGGTGACAGCGGGGGTGCACTTTGTGCCACATCGGTTCAGGAGCTGCGAGGTCTCTTGTTGAACAATGCGCTGCAGGGGGCAGAATCGCTGGGCACGGGCCTGTCCTGGCACCTGACACTTTGCCCAGAGTGATGCAGAGCCTCCTGGTGCCTGGGACCATCCCAAGGGAGGCAAAGGGGGACTTTACACCTTCCTGTGGTCCCTTAGTGCCAGACTAGCTCTGTCTGCCTCTTACTCAACCCCACCCGCTCAGAGCCAGCTGCACAGAAGAGGCTGGAGCAGCCTGGCCCATGCCAGCCCACACCTGGGTTAATGCCATTGAAGCAGAATTGGTGATAACAATGCTGTGGAGGGGTGTGTGTGTGTGAGGGGGTTTCTTCAGATAAAGCCCATGTAAAAAAGGCCAAAGAGGCCTGAAAATGCCCCAGCAGCCAAAGGCATTTCCCCTTCTCTCTGCACCAGGAAACAGTCAAGTGTGCTGGTGGGGGAGCATCAATAGGCACCTGGAAAGGTTAAAGCGACGGAGAAATGGGAAGAGAGGAGGCCCGTGCTTGCCAGCTCTGCTCTGCCTGTTGTACAGCTCTACCTGGATGTGGTGTTGCACTGCTACCTTCCTACCCCGTTCCCTTCTGTCGAGGGCTCTGGTTCGTGTCTTACAGACAATCCCAGTCAGGTTCCCCCTTGCACTGGCATCGCACGTACCCAGGTGAGGCCACACAGGCCAGCATAGCTCCCGATGCGGAGAACAGGCCTGCCGACGGGGGATGGGCAAAGAGGGCCTGGCGATTCTAATGGGCCCAAGGCTCCCAGTCACTGCCCCTGCCACTGCGGCGGCCAGAGCGCTAGGCCCTTTAACGTGCAGCAGGAGCTCCGTGTGGCATGCTCAGAGCCCTGTGCCGCGTGCTCCGTGTGGCTCAGAGGGACTGCTGTACTCCAGCCCCGCCCCTTCTGCCAGAGGCCCTGCCCCCCACCATTGCTCAGGGGCCCAGCAATCCTGTTGAACCCCCCCCCCCCAGCTCGGCTGAGTAGGTCGGCCCGAGCGGCTGCCCAACCGTGTGCCTCAATGGTGCTAGTAGTGGCAGCACGAGCCGTGTGGGGGTAATGCCTAGCATCCCAGTCAGGGACCAGCAGCCCCTTGGGCGCATACAGCTTAGTCGCGATGTAGGAAAAGGACAACAGGCGGGCTCAGACCGAGGAGGACAAGGGCCCAGCGAGACAGTTACAGTCCCAGTGACAAGCAGCAATGGCAGCACACACGTGGCCTGGCCTCGCCATGGCGGAATGTTTTGTAGCCAGCACGGCAGAGGAGGGATATGAAGGAGCAGTGAGGAGGCTCTGTAGGCCGGGAGCTCAGCTCATGCCCCAGGGGCTGGGTGGGAGGAGGTGGCAAGAAAGAACCACAGCCGGCCAAAGGAGCACTCAAAACGGGCTTCCTTTGCAGGATGGCGGTGAGGTTCCGCAGCACAGGAGAGGTGGGAGGTGGGGGATAGCTCAAGACGGCTGTGCTGAAAAGAACAAAGAGTTTGGTTTCCATACAGCAGAGAAGGGGGAAGCCAGTGGAGGGATGTGTGACGGGGGGCGGTCACAGAAGACCCTTTGGGGGTGCTTCCCAGAGTGCTGACAAAGCCACTGACACTCGTCTCCTTGCTCTCTGGGGCTTCTCACTGCCCTGTCCTGCTGGGCCAGATCTCCTGGTCTCCCCCAGCCCAGGCACAGCGCTGAGATCACTGCCCCCCACTCCCACCCCAAGAGCAATACACACAGGAGTACAGATTTCGAATTAAGCCACGCAGAGTCACCTGTGCCCCCCGGGAGCTGCGCCAGGTAGATGCCCAATCCCTCCCTGCCCCCTCCCACCCAGACCCCTACTCCTACACCCCACCTCCTGTCCAGACCCCCACCCCAGCTTGCACTCTCCTCCCACCCACCTAGAGCGTGCACCCTCACCCCCACACTGCTCCTGAGCCTACCTCCCGCCCAGATCTCATGCCCCCAGTTCACTCCTGCACCCGTCCTCCCGTCCAGACCCCAAATCCCTACCCGCAGCCAGCTCTCTGGCAGCCCCTTCCCACACACTGAACCTCTCATTTTTGGCCCCACACCAGATCCTAGGGGGCCCTCACAAAATCTGCTAGCACCTGACCCCCCAGAAGAGTTAATCTAGCCCTGGGGGTAAGCCCTGAGCCTCGTCACCTACCCTATTCCCTCCCCCCCCAGGTTGGAGCTTGAGGGAAGTGTTTTTTTCCCTGCTTCTCAGTGGGGAGGGGGGGCGGGGACATATCTGTGAGGGTTTTCTCTTTCTGCTTCTCACTTGGGAGCCAGGTCAGTGAAAGTTGGATTTTTTACTTCTCACTTCTTTGTGGCTCCTGACTGATTTTTCTGTGGTCCCCACTACAAAAAAGGTTACCCACCCCCGATCTCACCCAATATGCTGTCTTCTGACAGGGACCAATACCAGGTGCTTCAGAGGGAATGAACAGACCAGCCCGTCAATGAATCCACACCCATCTTCTGGTAATCCGAGTTCCAGAGTACGGGGTTGCATCTCTGTTCAGTTTAGCTAATAGCTAGTGCTGGGCCTATCCTCCATGAACTTATCTATTTTTTTTTAAACCCATTATATTTTTAACCTTTGTGACATCCCCTGACAAAGACTTCCACAGGTTGCTGCATGTTGTGTGAAGAAATACGTCCTCCTGTTTGTTTTAAATATGCTGCCTACCAGTTTCATTGGGTGACCCTGGGTCTTGTGTTATGTGAAGGAGTAAATAACACTTCGTTATTCACTTTCTCCATACTAGTCACAATTTCCTAGACCTCTAGCTCATCCCCCTTAGCCATCTCTTTTCAAAGTTGAAGACTCCCCGTTTTATTCATCTCTCCTCATACAGAAGCTGTTCATACTCCTATTTATTTTTGGTGCCCTTTTTTGTACTTTTTCCAATTCTAATACCTTTTTTGAGACAGAGTGAACAGAACTGCACACAGAATTCAAGAGGTGGGTGAACCATGGATTTATATAGAACGTCATTATGATATTCTGTCTTATCTATCTCTTCCCTAATTGTTCCTGACATTCTGTTAGCTTTTTTGACTGCTGCTACAGACTGAGCAGGGTTTTCAGAGATCTATCCACAGTGACTCCATTTCTTGAATACCAGGGTCTAAGTTAGACACCCTTGCCAAAGCTTAGAACTATAAGGCCATGTCTACATTAGGAAGCAATTTCAAAATTAATAAATTCAATTTAATAACTCCCAATTGAACAAAATCAAACTAGCGTGGTCACGACCCCCAAAATTAGTCCGAGGCAGGCTCCGTTAATGTGGACACACTACTTGGACTTAAAGCCCAGGAAGCTCTGGGGAGTAATTAGTTTGAATGTCTCTGGGGAGTAGTTAATTCGAAATAGCGGCACCGGAGCATCCACACTACTGCTATTTCAGAATTGCTATTTTGGAATTAGCATTACTTCAGATGAAAAACAGGAATGCAGATTTCGAATTAAGCAGCCTGTTATTTCAAAATAACAGGCTTGGTCGTGTGGATGCTCTGGTTATAAATTCAACCAAAGGGGGGTTACTTCAAAATAGAGCCCTAGGGTGTGTCTAGATGACAGGGTTTTGTCGACAAAAGTCCACTTTTGTCGACAAAACTATACCTGTGTCTATACTACCGCTGAGTTCTGTCGACAGTGAGTCGACAGAACGCAGCAGTTTTGTCGACGGCGGTAAACCTCATTCTATGAGGAAAAACGCCTTTTTTCGACAGAGTTATGTCGAAAAAGGTGCTATTGCATCCACACTGTACTTTTTCAAAAGGGAGCATCTAGCAAGCATCGGCTTGCTTTGTCGACAGAACTGGTTGTAGTCTAGACGTTCTTTGTCGACAGAGGCTTTGTCGACAGTATCTGTCGACAAAGCCTCTGTCGACAAAAGCCTGTAGTCTAGATGTACCCCTAGTGTAGACCAGGGCTACAAGTCCCCTTTCAAAATTGTGTATGTATTGTGACTGGGCTCACGAGGAGGTTCTAACACCACACCATCAGTGCAGACCTGTATCTTAGCCTGGACTTGCTAGCTGAAACCAGCTGACATCAAACAGATCTGCTCCAGGGCTGGATCTGAAAGGCTGTCTGCTGCAGTGTGCCAAGGAAGCAGAGGTGGGCAATTGTCTCTTTCCCCCTTGCCAGCTGAGCCAGAGGTTGAACTTCTTTTGGATGCAGACAGAACTACAGGTGCCCACAGCTGTGTCACTTCAGCAGTGGATAATCACCATGGAACTAACCCACAGACAGATCTTTGGGATCTAACTAGTGGGGAATGCTGCCTGGAACACATTTTACACCTTTTTCCAGGATCTGCTCAAGCTTCCCCTTTGTTTCCAAGTACAATACATGGTGTTGGTCTTCAGCCTTAAATCCAGCGCCAGCGTAAGAGGCCCGGGGGCCCAGAGAATGGGCCCCCAGCCTGCCTTATTTACCTTCATGCACATTGGATTTGAGAAACCCAGGCCCAAGCCCCCATCACCCATTGTTACACAAAAGCAGGCTGCTGCCATTGCAGTTTTGCTAGCGTCTCTCACGCTGCCATTGGATGCGGGATTCTGCCTGTCTAGTGCCTGTCACATTCATTTATCACGGTAGCTGAAATTCCCTCTGCGACAGATTCCCCATTTTGCTATCGCAGCCGCTCTAATAGGCATGTTGTTTCTGAAAGGGAAGCTTAACTCAGGGCTGGAAGGTGGATGTTTGACCTTCCTCCTTTAAGCAGCCACAGAGATTATAAAATGATTTCACTCCTCCAAAACGCCCACCCACCAAACCAATGTAACTGCCTCGTTGAACGAGATGTGCCCTGAGGGGACCAATAGCATGACTAGTTAGTGATCACAGAGCTGGCATGCCTGTCTTAGGTAATACAGAAGAGCCCATTTCAGCCTAACATTATGTAATTAACATGCAGGCAGCTGAAAGGAACAGAGTGGAGGTTTTGAGTCATTTTCTTGCAATTTTGACTGCTTTTGCTATAAAGGTGAAACCAAAAATGCAATTAATAGAAGAAAAACAGCAAAATGCTGCAGAGACCCCAAAATTACAGAGGGGTTTATTAATAGTAACTAATTAGCTACACACGCCATTGTAAAATGTTAACTCTTTCAGCATCCTAGGAGTCTGACTAGAATGCAAAGCATCAGAATGCCAGTTGTGCTAGCATAACAAAGTGTTGTTATACTGCTAGTGCGCTGATTTATTGATATTTACTTTCTATAAAATTCTAAAACTATCCTGAATGAGAGAGAGAAAACAAGGTTCAAGAATTATGAAGAAAGGAAAACGTGGTAAAATACTTGTTGATGAAGAGATAGAAAAGGGATACTTGGAAAATATACAGAATCAGCTAGGATGAGTTATAGGCATCATTGGGGTTTAAAGGGTCAGGATAACTAGGAGAAGAAACTTAAAAAGAAAAATGTAAATGATAATTAGTGATGTTTAAGAACATTTTATTAGATGTCCAAAGAGTCATAATCACAAAATAAAAGTAAATCAGTTTTTAAAAATCCTTCCCTTAGAAGGGAAGGTAAAGCAGCAAATAATTAAATGAAAGAATATAACAAATAGACAAGAAAGATGCTGATAACAATTAATAGACGTGAAGAAATGCAGACATTTGATAAGGGATGCTAATGGTGTCAGTAAAAAAAAAACATGCTGAGGCAAGTTAAGAACACAAGGAATTTTTAAAAATTGACAGAAACAAGGAATCCAATCAATAGTATATGTCCATTACTAGACTGAGATGGTAAAATTGTAAAGCTCATCAAAACTTTTTTACTTAAGGTTTTTTTTATTAAATTTTTGATAAAACAGAAACCTCCACAGAAAATTTTCTATTTTCATTGACATTTTGCATGATTCTATTAAGAAATTATATTGATTTGGTTTTAAAAACTGAAATGAAAAAAATAGTTTTCAAATTTCAAAACTATCAAGTGTTTGGTTTTCAGTTTGTGATAAAAGCACCAACACTTCTATGGAAATTTTTAAACAAAGTGAAAAAAAAATCCTCCTTTGAAATTTTTGCAAGAAATAGCTACACTCCCCAATTCCATTAAACTGTCAGTACAGACGCAGAAAAGTGTTCAATAAATATTTCCATCCCATGCTTGGAAAGAAGCTGGATGAAGTACTCACATCATACAATGATGAAATATTTCCATCCACACAGCGTCTAAGGAAGATGTGAAACCACAGCTATTGAAAGTTTTTGGATTCCGTTTTTTATATCTTGCAGCCAAGAGATGTAAAAGAATTGGCCAAGGGCCTTTGTAGATTGATTGTTTGTTGTTTTTTAATAAAACTTGTAATATGGGAAAAGTTCTATGAGGACTGGAAGAAAGATTTTAAAAAGAGTAGCGCACCGCTAATGGCACAGGCAGTGGGAATGGAGGCACAGCTGACCTGGACCGAGGATATACCTACCAAGTTTAGGCTGGGTTGTTCTTGGCACAACACAGACATGTCTCTGCTGCTACTACCCATGCTGCTACAGCTACACGGCTTTTTATACTCCCACTAGCTCAGCACTAGCACAAGTATGTGTGCACGAGCCAGGCAATCACACGTCTTGCTTATAGCATGGACGTAGAGAGGTGTAGTGCTGCATTTGGCTATATAAAAGCACACTTTGTTTGAATGGGTGCAGCTTACCAGGTGAAGGGCTGCCATGCTAGCAACACTCTTTTCAGAGCTTTCCTGAACTGGGAGATTTAAAATGAGCAGCAGCTCCCTTATCCTCTCCGCTGGCCTTGCAGAAAGCAGAAATCACAGAGGATTTAAACAGCAGCTGCTATGGGCAGCATTAGGAAAGTTACAGAGTTGGGAAGAGCTAAACAGCTGCCTTACTTGCATGGTGGAGTCAAACCGTCCTCTGCAAACCAAGGTGGAACAGAACATGCGCTGTAGGTGATCACTACACATTAGCATCTGCTGAGTTCATCAGCAGCAACTCAGCGTCTCCAGACTTCTGTACACACTATGCTGGGCTCGGCCAATCCCTGATCAGAAGACCCGGTGCCGGTTTGTTCTTCTGAGGGAGGCTGCTGCTACTTGTAGCCATGATGGCTGTCTGCCATGCCATGTATTTCAGCAAGCCAGAGGCCCATACCTTCTTAGACTCACTGCCAAAACCAGCCACCAACATCTGCATTTCTGGCAAGTGCCCCTTGTACTGTCACCACCGTTCAAAGAGAGGTGTGTCTGAAGGGCTTTGCCACCAGGGCCTTGGTTAGGGCTGCTGAATGGTAACATGTAAGAGCTCTGTCTTCCCCACAGTGCTCCCATGAAACCTGTGTCCAGCAGAGGGGGAGGTAGGGCAGCAGCTGCACAATATTCTGTTGGAACAAACACCAGTGCTAGGAAGAAGGTTGATAGAACATTTGCTTCTGTTCTCCACAAGGTTCCTGCTAGTTTCTATCTCACAGCAGTGTAGCAGGTGAGAGTTTAAGTGTTGTAGATGTGACCAGTGTATTAGAAGTCAAACTGGGCCACATTCTAAATAAGGCCAGGTCCACACCACAGCCAAAAGTCGTCTTAAGGCACGCAATTCCCACTACATAAAGCACATAGCTGGAGTTGACGTACCTTAAGCTGAGCTTCAGTGCCGTCCTCGCAGTGGGAGGTTGATGGGAGAAACGCTCCTGTAGACTTCCCTTACTCCTCATGGGGAGTAGGTGTTCTAGTATCGATGGGGGGGGGGGCGCCCCTCAGCATTCAACTTAGCAGGTCTTTACTAGACCCACTAAATCAAACTCCGGAAGATCAACTGCCAGAGCGGTGATTTTCTAGGAAGTGAAGTGACACACTGGCTGAAAAGGGAGTGGACAACCCTCAACACAAACTGTAAGGGGTTGATGGGCCAGGCAATTGTTCAGATGGAAGTTTGTGACCACTGTCAAACTCGAAATAAATCTCCATTGATGAAGGTGTGGCCAGAGCATTCATGTCCTGGCAGAATGTCTCTTCAATGTTGGTAGATTGTTCTCCACATCAGAGAGACCAATCCCGGCCACATGTACATGCTTGGCTTTAGTCGTTAGAAGCCTGTAAGTCTAGATGCTGAAAAGGAGAGACTCTAGACTTGATCCTTGTAGGCAACCCTTACAGAGATGTCTAAGCCAGCTGACTGTCTCTAGCTTGCAAGAAGGAACTCAAACTTGTTGTCGTTTCCATGGTGAACGGCATCAGGGATTTACAGAGACTAGCATGTGACAATTTGGCAATCAACCGCACCTGACTAACAGCCTCACATTCAGCTGATCGATGCACTAGAGCCTGCCAACTTGCTTGTCCCTTCAGAGGCATCTTCAATGCCTTCTGTTAGGGGAATAACATGATCTAGCATTCAGCATCCTTGTCTGAACAAAGAACAGTTGTGGTTTGATAACCCCATTGATGCCCATCAGAATAGGTCTCTTTGTAAGCTTGTACTTGGCACAAAGCAGAGATGGATCACTAGCTCTTGGGATCTTCCTGGGTTTCCTGGTTTCAGATGGCTACGACCTTTGCATTGTGCTGGATTTTGGGGGATGTGGTTGTTCTGGAAACACTGTTGAGGAATGAAAGCAAGCCCCTGTTGGCCCAAGGTATAGTAGAAACTCCATATAGATATAATCCAGATCTGGAGCCTTTCCTGTTTTCATAAGATTCAGTCCAGCTCTTCATCTGATACTCTCGGAGCCTGGCACCCCTCTGTAACCTCAGTTTGAACTGCAGGGCTAAAACACGTATCCAGGTTGGGTCTATGGGCAATAGTCATTGGCTAGGATATGGCAGCATTTGTGAAGACAGGCTGGAATCTCCAGCAAGAGATCTGCCAGGCTTTCCAGCTGGAATGAGTAAAGTCCATCTTTGTGACCCTCTCCCTCTATCAATCACACTTTGTTTTATCCAGCAGTTGAATGAGTCCCTTGCTTTGTCAACAGCCTCCTGTTTGTAACCGGCAGATCTGAACTCCTGGAAGAGCTTAATTGCCTTTGATGACTACTCATGGATATAATGCTGGAGATAGACTCTAGGGATTGATTTCTTATCAGCTGCCTGAACTAATGCGCTATTCAAGCAGCTCTAATTAAAACTCCAGCCTTTTGTGCCAATGTCTTGTTTTCCTGTCCCCTAGCCGGTGTCTGGGTGGTCTGTTTATTCTGTAAGAAGTTCACTGTAGAGACTGTCAGCTACTCTATTGAGCACAGTAGCACCCCATTCTTAGGCTGTACTGGAATAAATAATAATTCAGTTCACACGCCTCCTGCCCCAACTGGCACATACCAACATACCTGTGGGAAGAGCCAACCGTGCTCAGTGATAGCAGAACAGTTTAAGCCAAGATGTTAATAGACTAAGGCCAGAAGGGGCCATTACCCTCATCCCGTGTGACTTCCTCCAAAATTTGGGCCTGAAAACAGTGATTCCAGCATCAACTGCATAACTTCTGACTGGGCTAGAGCAGGTCTTTTAGAGCGATACCCAATCACACCATAAAGACTTCAAGTGATGGAGAGTCTGCCACATCCCCAGGTACCCTATTCTACGGTTATCATCCTCACCCTCACCTTTTTTCTAGCCTGAATGTGTCTAGCGCCCACTCTCAGCCAGCAGATCTTGTAGTGCCTTTGCTGGACTGGAGAACCCTCTGCTATCTTCTGCCAAGGCAGGTGCTTACAAATTGTGTTCAAGTCCTCTCTTAACCTTTAGGAAGAAAACTTTTCATAGAGCAGAAGAAAGGGGAGAAAATGGCCAGTGAGGGGCCTTGGAGATCACCATTCTCCCCCACTGCAGGTCTTTGCTAGGTATGTGTCACTATCATCTGCCTCACCGCTTACTCCATGGGTCCCATTGAGAGGGCACTGCCCCCTCCCTTTCCTACCCACATCTTAACATTCAGGACCTGGAGCTCCACATGGGGCGCTCAGCAGACGGGTGTGGAGAACACCAGCTGCTGTAGCACCGGCAGGTTTGGCTGGCATGACCATGCATAGGGCTGCTGTGCCCACAAAACCACTGCACCAAGACAAACAGATGGCCAGGTAGCAGCTAAACAGGAAGAGAGTAGTTGGAGGATAGGGAAAGGAATGGCTGGTGCTACTTGTGGAGTAAACCACTGCTGGCAACTTACACCACCCTAAAGAAGCCACCCTTCCCTAACACAACTTCAGTTTACATTTTTGAGAACAGCAACCTTTCAAAACTGGATACTTGAGAGACCTGAGCAAGCCAGGTGAATGGGCAGCGTGATGGACAGGAGTAATTTTAACTTCTCATCCTCCTCACTGGATTCTAAATACTCTGAAACCTCTGTGGGAAAAAGAGTTGGGTTGCACCACAGATGGCTTAGAAGTCCTCTGCTGCATGCAGTAATGGCCAACGCGCAAAGAAAATGGATGGAAAATAATAGCGCAAATAGCATTTTATTGTCAGTGCTAGTCACCTCCTCCAGAATCGACATCAGAAACCAAAGAACTCCAGAGGTGGGCAATGCAAATGATTAGAGGCGTGGATAGACTTCTGTGTGAAGCGGCGTTAAAATAGATGGACTGTTAAGGAGGAATTGAGTAAGAGGAGACATGATCGAGGTTTGCTGGAATGGGCTAGAGAAGGTAAGTGAGATGCTTTTATTCACCCTCCAATACAAAAAATAACATGGAAATATTCAACAAAATTTAAAACCAATGGGAAATACTTTTTAAAATCAATAGAACTCACTAAAAATCCACCAAAAAAGGAGCATAAACACCATTTGCTTATATAACTTATATGAGATTCACACTTGTATGCAGAGCATCATCATAAAGAGATGAACAAATAACATGATGTCTTCGCTGACCCTCAGCAGCATGATGAATTTCACCCAGTTCTCCATCCTTGTTTGCCTGGGACTATTGTTGCATTTTTGTAGCGAGGCAGAGTGGCCACCCTCCGGACTGGAGAGCGAGGGGGTGCTACACATCCCCCCACCCCAGTTGGGTAAAGCCAGACCCACCCCACCCCTCTCACCTTAGCTGCCCGCCTCACCCTGCCGCTGTTAGGACCCTGAGCTGAGATGCAGTGGAGTAGCGTGGACCCATGCAGCATACCACTTTGAGCAGCATGCAGGAGTGTGGCAGGGAAGGAGCCTGTCTGAGGCTCCCGCTGGGCTGCGGGCTGCTAGCAGGACGGATCCAGTGGTGTGGTGGGCTGGATTCAGCCTGCGGGCCATATTTTGCTTACCCATGATACAGACTGCATTTTGTTTGCTGCCTGCCTCAGCCCAAAAACCCATGCTAAAGCCCCTTCCCCGCTTGACCTTGACCCTACTTGACAGCCTGCTACGTGTTGTGAGCTCAATTGTGGGGCTGTGAACTAGTTCCAGCCCTAGGGTAGGCCCTGCGGTCTGCCCCTTCCCCCCCCCGTGCAGGTGGGATTGGCAGAAGCCCCATCTGGCCGCAGCGGCCTGGCCCCAGTCCCGCTCCTGCACGGCTGGTGGTAGGAGGGGAATCCGCTGAAGTGGCCTGGTCCTGGCCAGATTAGTTAACCCAGCCCACAAACTTCCCCCCCCCCACCCCCAGACCCTGCCTCCTGCACACACACACCATCCCCACACACACTCCAACCACCTGCCCTGAGCCCCCCATACACCGCAACCCTGACTCTGGCACCTCCCCCACCACACACCTCAATCCCCTGCCTTGAACCTTCCCCCACACACTACACAGGCACTGTTGTATGTGTATTTCTCACAGGCACCTGTGAAGTTACTCTCACCCCTGCTTCGGAGTCACTGGAAACTGGCTGAACATGAGCTCCCAGGTCAGTGCTGTGGCTAAGAGGTTGCTGAAGGTGCAGCTAAGAGATGAGTGGGATTTTCACTCTGCATCTTTAAGCAATTAAATCCCTTTAAAAACTGGGCAGTGTTAACGTAGTAGTAGCAGAGTCAAGCCTCTACATGCGGACTAGCCAGTAGAGGGCGACGCAGACCCACAGTGTCAGCATGTGTGACAGTGTGTAATTTCTTAGACCAGGTGCCAGGAGGGGTTGTTGAACTGATTAGAACCCAGGGTTCTGTTCTCAGCTCAGCCGGAAATGACCTTGTGCGGGTGCTGACTTCTCAGTGAAATGGGTGAATGACCATTACCCTCCCACCAGGGCCGCCTGCCCACAACATTTTGGCACCTGAGGCGGGGAGCTCAAATGACGCCCCCATGCTCCCTCGCTTGGGCCAAAACTTTGAAAGGTCTCAATGCTGCCTTCTTCCTGTTCTATTCCTCTCGTGGTACTGCTCTGCTACCTACATATGCACCAGCAGCAGACACAATCTTCTACACTCTGGGTCTTAGTGGCGCCCCCCCACAGTCTGGCACCTGAGGCGGCCGCCTCAGTTCGACTCATGGGAAGGCCAGCCCTGCCTCCCACATACTGAGGGAGGCATACTGGTTCATACTGAGGGCTGCGAACGCCACTGAAATGTTGTCAGTAGAAGACCTGGGACAGGACCTCCTGGTCTGTGGTGGAGGGTGCTCTCCTCTCGGTGGCAGAGCACTGCCTAAAAAAAGTTTCTCTCTCTCTCTCTCGACCAGCAGAGTTCTCCAGTCATCACTAGATGCTCTTCAGACAGAGCCGAAATGACAATGCCTTCGTCTGAGTTAGCGACGCCTCCTTACTGCCTCTGTCCCAGGCAAAATGGCGGCTAGCAAGGGTAGCTCTGGCCAGCGTGTGGCAGGGAACGTAATGAGTGTGGGCTTGGTGAAGAGTGGGCTGGGATAACAGGTCGTCCCTTTCCAGACCCAATGGGGATGGATCTGAGAATGGGGAAATTGCTGTATATGGATGGAGAAATTGACGTCTGTGGGGGTCACGTGCCCCCTGGTCACCTTCAGTGCCAGCCAGCAGGGAGACTTATGGGGCAGGGGGATCTGGTGCCTGCAGCAGGGGGTTGGCCCCCCACACTCACCGGCAGTGGCAGGGGAAGTGGAGCAAGGCGTCCCCAGTTCACTCAGCTCTCCCCGCCATGTCACTCAGGATGAGAATACCCCGCACTCATGGGGGGAAGCAGAGCGAGCTGGGACCATGTTTCTCCACTTGCCCCTCTGCAGCTGGTGAGTGTGGGGGGAGCAGACCCCTGCTGCCGCGCTGGACTCCCAGCCCCACTAGTCTCCTGGGCCACCTTGGTTGGGGGAAGTGGGGGGGCAGTGGTGGGGCAAGGGAGGGGCAGGGGTGAGAGAGGCGGGGCATGAGGTTGAAGGGGGTCGCCCTGACCCTTTCCTGGGCTGCGGGGATCATATGACCGGTGCCCCCCCCCCCCGGTCACCAGTCAGCCCTTCCAGCAGGGCCAGGCATTCTGGACATGAGGAGTGGGCATGATCCCACCACACCTCTGCTAGGAGAGCAAAAAACCCGACCCCACCGCCAGAGGAACAGGCGCACGATCAGGCCTTGGGATCGGGTTACAGTGACATTCAGTGCCTGGGGTCCCGCTGTCAAGGGTGCTCGCTCTGTCATTCTCTCCGTTCAGTCCCGTCTTAGAGGGGGTATCTCAGGAACATGCAGTGCCGGCGCCCCCTGGTCATGACCAGATGTCCCAATATTTTAGGGACAGTCCCATTATTTGGGGCTTTGTTTTATACAGGCGCCTATTGCGCTCCACCCCATCCTGATTTTTCACACTTGCTGCCTGGTCACCCGAACCTTCCCTCTTCCTGCTCCAGGCATGGGGCAAGATCTGAGGCTGGTGTTTTGCAGGGCACTCAGCCACAGAGGCCGGTATTAGATGTATGGAACTATGGAACTGTTCCAGGCGGGCCTCAGAAAAATTGGGATTTGTGGCACATTTGAATTAGTCATGATCTGAGATCAATTTGTGGAGGCGTTTGCTCACAAAATGCCACGTGAAAGATGCTCCCAACCAGAGGGCTTCGCTGTGGAAAAGGCAGTTGCCATGGCATGATGATCCGAATCGTTGGCAGCAGGAGAATTTTGCATCCGCTGCAAGGCTGGCAGACAGCAGCAGGCACAGCGCAGCCTCTCCGCTCAGCTGCCCACCGTTTCATCCAAAAAGATGCCTTGGCATATGCATCAAATACAGATTTCACCTTGTAAAATGAAAACAGTCGCTGGGGTTGTGAACTGTCAATGCACATTCCCAAAGAAATATGCTGTAAGAAAGGGAGGCGCTGCTAGAGTTTGCAGGGAAAAAAGCAAACCCTAAACAAATTGGCCACAAAAAGTCTTAGCTAAAGAAACCTCAAAGGCGATGGGGACTAGGAGCTGTCTCAGAATACGAGAACATCCACACTGGTTGGTTTTATTAATTCAGAAGTAAAAAAGCCTGGAACTTTAACAGACAAAAGCTACAAAGGGTGGCTGATGCTGGCTGTGAAAACCATTTTATTAGTTTTGCCTTTTTTAACCAACTAGTTTGACATCAAAGACTGTAGGGTTGGTTGAGAATGTTCCAGCAGTTTCTGCAAAATGCAGTTTTTTGGAGGGAAAATGAGAATAAAATAGTTTGTTTGGGGCCAGTGTGATCCAGGACAAGTTTGTTTTTGCAATGACCCTGACTGTTTCAGCTGGAATCAGTTAAAAAAATTAGACTTCATTATTGTACTGTGGTGCATTGTCTGATGGGTGTTGTATTTCCAGCCCCCATTCTCTCTTATGGGCTAGGCTCCCAGCGGGACTACATCTGTGATCACTGATTTCACTGTGACCCAGTTGTGTGGTGCGCTATATACTGTGTGATGAGGTGCGCTCTCCACAGTGGCCCAGCAAGCCTGGACTTAGCTCAGATGGATCCAATCAACTAATTAGGCTGCAAGCAGGGGATATTTAAGCTGGAGGCAGCTCATTAAGGATGCTCACCTGGGCAGGACCACACAGGGCCTGTATCAACCCAAGTAGCTGGCTTCAGGGCTGCTGCTAGGAAAGGCTGTAGCTAGTCCCTATGTGGCTGGATCTAGAGGCTAACAAACCCAAAAATGGGGAAAGCTTGTAGGTGGTGAGTTCTATGTGCCTGGGGACCAGGGATATTTCTGGCCTGGGTCCAACCCCAGCTGCTGCTCCCATGTGCTCACTGTGGTGCATCCCCTGGCCTGCCTGATGTCCCTGGATGATTTTAAATGGCCTGGGGGGGGTCCCTGCTGGCAGCACTGGGGCTAGAGCAGCTTCCTGTGGCTAGCTACTGTTGTCAGCATATGCCTGTGGCCCTGCGGGGGCAGGGAGGGTCATCTCCCTGTGCTGCCCCTGTGGCTGAGGGGAGGGTAAACTTATATGAGCAGCAGACAGAGACTCTGCTGGCTAAACTGTTCACTCCTGGGTTCCGTAGTTTGATTCCGTCCCCTTTCCTTCCCCCCACACCGCAAGAGTGAGGCCCGGGCTAAAGACAGTGAGAGCCAGTAGGCCTGTCTCAACAAGTAGGGTCTCTGATCTGGAGAGCATTAATTAAGCTAAAGTTAAAATGTACAATTACCAGGAAAGAAAAGCTCCAATGATTAATAAAGTCTTCAAGTTACTGTTAAAGAGAACCTCCCATGATTTGCAGGAGCACATAACTTGGTCTCACCAGCTAGCTACCAAGTATTACAAACCAGTGGTGAGTGCAGAAACATAAGTTTAAACCATCTAGAAATAACTAGCTATGAGTCCCAGAAAACTGAAGGTCAACCGGAGCAAACTGTCTGTTCCTGCAAGAAACCCAACCCACACTGCCTTCACCTCAAGCGATACGCTTGTTTGCCTTATGACTCAGATGCACATCTCTCTGTGTGACTAACCTGGTTTATTCTGACAGTATAAAGTCTCCAATCCCATGATAAGCTCCAGAAGATATGAAGTGTAAAAAAAAAAAAAAAAAAAAAAAATACAGACTGCCCACGAGGGTTAGAGGAAGGCTAAAGGACGTTGCTTGTTTTATTTGTAAATGGTTGCACTCTAGAAATGACGGGGATGGCAGGGCACAAGAATGGGAAAGGAATGGTCTAGGCCCCCACTCAGAATATAACTTAGGGAATTCCAATTAATAGTCCAAGCTAATACTGAAACGAATCCAACATAAAAACCCTCCAGTAAGAAAAGGACCGAAAGGATGTGTTATATAGCGACACCCCCTACTGAATATCGATGGAATTCACAGAGCAACCAAGAGAGCGGAAATCTGAGCACCCAGCCGGCTAGTGTCCAATAGAAAATAAAGGGGGGTGCCTTCCTCCAATGGATCACCTTGTGAGACCCTAAAACTTACTGAGCCCTGCGGACAGCCTCTCCCCTAGGCCAGGATAGAGCAAAGGGGACTGGCCCCACAAATGAGCTGCAGGATCCAGTCAGGAGAGTGATTTCTGGATCAGCCACGAGGAAAGGATTCTTCCCTGTTTCATGGGTAAGAGGGGATGAAGTGATGGTATTCCTACTCCTATCATGGAATATAAACAACTGAAGCTTTAGCTTGTTGAGTCTGTGTTCTTTAGAGAGGCCTCCAGTAACCAGATTCTACATTTTAACTCACTAGTGCTATTAGCACGCTCTCTTTTGCATGTCCAGCAAATAGACCTCCGAGAGATTTAATACAATAACTATAATCCATTGCGTTTGATATTTTAAACTTGTCCTTTTTATTCCATACCATTTAAATGCAGGGACCATACTCTTAGAAGTGCTGTATAGCAGTGTTTCTCAACCTTTTTTTATAAAGGTTTAAAAAAAAAGATAAGTACCCCCTTTAAAAAAAATAAGTGCCCCAGTACCTACAGTTTTCAGACGCACAACATTTTTTCTACCATTGCAACACATTTGTTTAAACAACTTAATTGTAGCCGGGCGGGTGATGAAATTTTGGGGTGTAAAAAGTACAAAAATAATAAAGCGCTGTAAAACTTTAAAATTCAGTTTTCTCCAAATTGATGTACCCCCCCAGACTTCTCTCGAGTACCCATGAGGGTACTCGTACCACTGGTTGAGAAACACTGCTGTACAGCATCCGTACTCGCAAGTGAGGGACCTGCAGTGTAAATGTATAAGAAATACTGACAGCGTGATTACTGATCTCCTATGTAATAAGAATTCTTGTTTAGTTTTCTTTGTTCCTTGATATAATTGCTCACCCTCAACCCTAGTCTATGACAATCGCTTCTAAGACTGTATTTTTGTGTTGGGTACAGGCCTAGAAATTGATTGTGTCTACAGCTGATAGAAGAATGGCTTATGGCATATGGATGTGGTTCCGGGTGAATTAATATACTGTGGATTGGTTACTACCAATTGTGCTGATTTGAGAAACACTGTCTGAGCTAGAGTAAACCCAAAAAAAACCTTCACCAAGAATTAGCAGGCTGATGCTTCCTGGATGGGGTGCCATTTAGGAGGATCTAAAGGGTCTGTAGCCCCCCCCCAAGTTAGAACCCCTGTATTTCATACTTGAGATCTGCTTAAAGCACATGCCCTAACCCCAGAGGTAGATCTTGTGCTGCTCTTTGGGGCAAGGAGTTTGTTTATAAACAGAGGGAGACAGAGTGATTGAGATAAAAAAAGGCTGGTCATTCAAGTCTTACATGTTAATTGAAGGATCGTTAGATGATCATGAAAACATTGCCATGTACTCCACTGAAAAGATAGGAGGGAAAGAGTAGGAATAAATAGGTGGTACACCAGGGGTGTGTATTGGAACCAGTGCTGTTGAACTTATTCATAAAGGATCTTGGAAAAGGTGTAAACAGTGATGTGGCAAAAGGGAGACCAGCTGTCCCCATGTTTTTGTGTGGAGTTTGGCATCAGCTGTTGCTGTTCTCACAAGAAGCACCTTAAAACACCTCACTGGAGGAGGATTCATGGCTGAGAATCACAAGTGAAGGGAGTCTTAGAGGGGTAGCTGTGTTAGTCTGTAACTAAAAAACTTTAAAAATAACAATGGTCCTGTAGCGCCTGAGAGACCGACTGAAACTTTTGAACGTGCAAAAATATATCGATAGTATCATGAGCTTTCATGGGCACAACCCAATTCTTCAGATATTTGTCATCGGAAGAAGTGGGTTGTGCCCACAGAAGCTCATGATACCATCTATCTATATTTTTGGTTAGTCTCTCAGGTGCAACAAGACCATTGTTGTTTTTAAGAGAGGGCTACCTTCCAGCCAGCACTTGGTCACCTCAGTCCTTGTGAGGGCTCAGACCACCTCCCTCTGCTAGGTGTCTGCTACTGACTAGCTTACATGACTGTGCAGCATTCTGGCTTCTGAGAGTCCCTTTCTTAGGGGCCTAGCTCTGCCAATGCATTGGATAGGATGTCTGGGCCCCTAAAAGTGAGGTGCTGCAATGTAATACCTAAGTCATTCTCTGTAGTTAGTTTGCCCTGTGGCTATGTGTTACAGACAGTGGGGACAAGGAAGACAAGGGGTATGGTGGTGAGCCAGCGGCTGAGCTCTGAGGCATCCTCCCTGGGTACCGCATTCAGAGGCAGAAGGCCTGAGGGAATTGGGTGATTTCACTGCCTGGTGCTTCTCACACTCACTGCACAAAGTAACCGTGTGCCGCCTCCGAAGATGCTCCCAGTTACTAGCTGGCATGTACGTGGCCCTGACCACGATGAGCCTGCCTGACTGTCGAGCGCTTTCAAGTCTGTCAGGCCAGCTGAGGGCTCAAGGCTGCACTAGGCCTGTCCTGCACCTGACTGCCATGGAAGCAGCCTTAATTTAGCTTTAAATGTGATCCCCTCCTACATGGCTTTGTCCCCTGATACAGCTCATAATGAAGGGCATATGCAGGCTTTCCTTCTACAGTTAACTTACCATGACATGTGAACTGGGCTGAATTCACATGGTGAAGAGACATCCAAGCAATTGGGAGCACAAACAGTAATGAGCTGAGCTTGGCTAGGCAAGTTGGAATAGGCTGTAACAAACTCAGTGGTCTAAGTGCCATCCTGCTCTGGCTAGACCCTGATCTTTCAAAATCCATGAGAAAAATGCCCTTTTTCCTGTAATGTTCTCTTCTTCCATGCACTTTTATGGTCTGGCCTTTGCCTTCATTCAACCCCAAGCAGGCCCTAGAGCAGCGATGGGCAACCAAGACTATGAGTGGCCCTCCTTCCTCTCAATGGGCCACATGATTCCAGTGGTGGGCAACCTGCAGCCCATGGCCCACTGGAGTTCCACCTGCAGCCTGTACACCCCTTCTCTGCCCCCTTCCCTCTCGCCTCTTGCGCACTGGGGCACCGGAGTCCCACAATTCCTCCTCTTCCCCCTTGCTCCCAGCACTTTCAGAGCTCCATGCATCCGCTGATTCGCGCTCCATCCTCACTCCTCCCCTGCCCTCCCAGAGCTTGAACAGCTGCAAACAGCTGATTCACAACATTCCAGTTCTGGGAGGGAGGGGAAGGAGCAGGCACGGAGCACAAATCAGTGGGTTCATGGTGCTCCAAAAGTGCTGGGGGGAGTAGGAATTGCAGGGCTCCAGTGCCCCAGTGCGCAAGAGGTGCGAGGGAAGGGGGCAGAAAAGGGGTGCACAAGCTGCGGGGGAGGAGGTATTACAGGGCTCCAGTGCCCCAGTGCACGAGAGGCGCATGGGGCAGGGAAGCAGACAAGGGGTCCATGGGCCGCAGATGGAACCCCACTGGGCGGCCTGCAAGCTACAGGTTGCCTACTGCTGCCCTAGAGGATGATCCCAAGTCAGGAGTTCCATGCACATCATGTGAGCAAGATGGCCCAATGAGCACGAGTGATTGACTAATTCTTAACGTACCACCTCAAAAAGCAACACTCCCTGTCCTGGCCAGCCGTAACCCAGCCGTAACCCAGCTGTGCTTTGGGAGAGTGCAGACCTTGTGACATAATCCAGCTCCCGGCCAAGACAGCCCCGATGTATAGAGTATTTCGCCTCTTCTACCACACCTGCTAATCCCTTTCCTTATCCTGCCCAGAGAATCCTTGCTTTAGCACCGTCTGGAATTCCACCATCTCTGATCTGGCAAATTCTTTTCCATTTTGCTTTGAAGAAAGATGGATTTATCCCCTTTGGGGGTTGGTATCCTGGGAGCTGTGCCCTAGAACTGCATCCTCCCCAAGCTGAAGTGGTTCAGGGTCAGCATTGCTCTGCATTGAGGGGGCGGTAACCCCAACTCTGTGCCTTGTTTGGAGGAGACCAGAGGCTCTGGCCCAGCAGGACAGGCTGGGGGTTGGGGGGGCGCCCGAGAGCAAGCAAGCAGGAGTCACGGCATGACCAGCACACCGGGGCACAATCCCAAAACATCTTCTGTGACCGCTCCTCCTCATAGCATTGAATCAGTTTGCATTCAGGGCTAGATAAAGATGATGGGGGGCCCATAGGCACATGCAGCTCTCTCAGACGCCACCCCTGAGGATGCTGAATCGGTAACAGTGGGCCCCTCCATTTCTGCCAGAAATGATGGGAGCCACATACCTGCTTTAACTGAGAGAGTGCGGGACAGGCAGCTTCTTCCCTAGCGGTAGCGGCTGCTGCTCCTGCCTCTGCTGGGGGCTCCCTGAAGCTATTACTGCCTCAGGGACACCTGGGTCACATTTTCATGCTTTGTTTTGTATGGACGAGGAAACATTTTCAAAATTAACGCTCAGATTCCACATAACACAGCCTGGGAAGCAGGGGCCATAGGCGTGGGCCTGTAGTGCTTTCATCCATCCCTGTTTGCTTGTCTATAAGACCTTCCCTCCAGGAGTGTTTTACTGGCGAGGTTGGTAAATACCGTTGCTCCCATTTTACAGACAGACAAACTGAATCACAAACAGGTGAAGTGATTTGCCCAAGGCAGCACAAGGAGCAGACACAAGTGCCTGAGTTGGGACTAGAACCAGTCTCCTGTCACTCAGTCCTGTGTGTTCACCAGCATTCCCTCTGCGGGACTTTGCTTAGCCTGTGACATAACCAGGGGTTTTTGTCACAATAAGTGCTACTGGAAACAGACTAGGGCTATTGGCCGATATGGAGCCCTGAGCTCTCCCCTCCCCCTGCAATCCAGGGCAGTGTTTTCAGGATAGTTAAGGGGATGACTGGGACTGGGTAACTGAATCCCAGAACCTCTGCAGCTGCTAACAGGATCTTGTCTTGTGTCTGATTTGTTGGTGTGACTCATGAAGGGAAGGCTCTGACTGGCCTCGGGAAGCAAGCAAGCAGCCGGGCCAAGGCTTTCTAGTACATATTTGAGTTTCAGCGGATCTCATAGCCCCCCACTCTCTGCCTGATGAGCAGACAAAACAAGCAAATCCGCCTCCTTGCTCTGAACAGGTTGTTTCCCCTCTGTCCTGTTGCTAAAATTCCCAGGCTTTCCTCTGCAGAGCGTGCACCGTTCCGAATAAGCTCCTCTAATCATTCCTGACGCTGCTGAATCAAACAGAAAGCAAGGCAAGCTGAAAGGAAACAGTATTGCCACTTACCCGCAGCATTGATATTTTCCTCACAGGAGTACCAGATCCCGGTGTGGAAATACCGGAAGAGAAAGCGGTCGTCCCCCGTCTCCCAGCTATAGTGCACCACATTCTGGTTTGTCTCATTGGCCGTCTCGTTCCCGCTGTAGTTGAGGCAGTTTGTCTTCTTGTCTTTCCCACAGTTTGGCTTGGGGACCCGCTGAGTCCCTTCACACCAGTGGGTTGTGATAAAGGCTGTGGTGGAGAAGAGGAGAGCCATTAGGTTCAGACTCACTGCTAGAAGGGCTCTGCATCTTCGGTTGGTCTTCATGGTAACCCGCCCCCTCCTGCGGAGAACAGAAATCAAAGGTGGGTTTTGGCTGGGAAGTTCAAAGCCTGTCACAATTCAGAATCTTGTTTTCCAGTCACTGAAAGTCTCCGCTTCTTCCAATCTGTTGCGAAGGAAATGCTGCAGCCAGCCTCCCATTTTCCTCTTGGTTTGAAATCCCGACTCGGTGTGTTCCGGGAGCAGCTGCCGCCAGCAGAAATGTAGCTGTATTGTTGTGTGTGTTGTGGCTAAGAGTGCTGAAAGGCTCAGAGAAGGTCTGTCTCTGAGACAGCATCAAGAGCAAGTGAACATCTGCCAGCGTAATACACATGATGCTGAGGGGCTAGGCAGCCTTCTCCAGGGGGAGACACCTGCAGGCTGTGGGACTACATTGTACTTGACTCCGAAATCAAGCAGGAGCCAGACAGCAGTGGCTGCTTCTGCATGCCACCAAAGTCGTTTGTGAATCTCCGGCTGCCACTGCATCATGCTGACAGCTGAACGGAATGGAGGAGGAGGGGGAGGAGGCCTCGTTTGATTTTCAAAATTAATAATTATTCCAGGCGGAGGAGCCCATTTTCTGCACCTGTGCGTGAATATTTACCCAGCGGGAAGGTGAATTCAGTATGAGTGCGGACTTTTTATTGTGTCTTGAGTAAGGAACAAGTTAGGGGGCTGATCCTCCTGTTAGGTCACAGGAGTGTAACTCCTCTGACTTCAGCCGAGCTGCTCTCGATTTACAGCTGCGTGAAAGGAAAATTAGGCCCAAAGGTGACAAAGTACTAAATGTCACTATTAATTAAAAAAATAGTCTCACAAGAGCCAATGGAGGAGAGCAGCACAAGGAATGATGCATTGGCCATCACTGTCTGCCTGTTCGCTGTGTCTCTGAATCTTTTATTCAGAATTATTCAGGCAAACACTCAGCCTGCTTGTCTCTGTAAGCACTGTTGTGAGAATCTGACCGGCAGAATTCCAAATCCAGCTATGTGGTTGGTCACCTTAGTTGCATGGTATTGTTTTTGTGCCCTTATCCGATGAGCATCACTTTTTGAACAGCGGAATTTGCACCGACCACGGGGGCTCGGATCTTTTAAGGGAGCATCTGGGAGCACTTTAGGGCCATGCCTACCCAGTGTGATGCAACTTGTATGACATCACAAATTCAACACAAGCCTTTTGTTTGGAAAAGTTTTGACCAACTCTATCCATTTCACAACATTTTGTGCCTTATTGTACCACAGAGAAATGTTGGGGGCCATACCAAAATAATAGCTGAACGTGACCATTTTAAAGCTGGGCAGTGCTACCGCCAGAAAAGCAGCAGCAGCAGACACTGTAGCTGCAAATACCTAGGAGCTCCAGAAGCATCTATAGCAAGTTGGGGTGGTGCACAGTTGTTCTGGACTCCCTGAGACAAATCTGCACATGACCCCAGTGACTCCCTACCCCCTGTAGATATCAAATAGGAGAGGAGTTTTCTCAACTTACGGGGGAAGGGAGAGAAGTCCAAGCTGGGCTCCCTTCAACCACCTCCCAGACATGGTACCAACATTACTGTTCCTCTCCCTGTATTCCTAAGAAAACAGCCTTTTCCTGTGGGCAACTCATGAAGTTAATACTGTAGCTCACTGACAGGTTGCCTGTCCTGGAGGTTCAGCCATTACTGATGCTACATAACGGGGATGCCAGCCACTTCATATGTGTTAGGTATATGACGAGGGGCGCCTTGTCCAGCCCCCTGTGAGGGCAGTGATGGGCCCTCTGCAGCATACACGACCCCTTGCTCTCAGGGTAGCATGGACTGACAGTCTTGAGTCCAATGCTACACCCCTCTCTCTCAGGGTAGTGTGGCCTAACAGCCAAAGTCCATTACTGTGCCTCTCTCACTCTCACATGGCAGTGCGGCCCAATGGCCAAAGGACTCAGTGTAATCCCCCTGTGGTCTGAGTAGTCCAGAGTAGCGGCCAAGGAGTCAGGATACTTCCTCCTGTGGTTAGGGTAGTATGGCCTAGTAGCCAGTGGCAGAACAATAGATGTAGATCCCCATATGGGATAAGTGAGAAGGGCGTAGGGAGACCCAGGCCCTCCCTCTCCACTGGATCTCAGCCCAGGGCCCTATCAGCAGTGGAGTGGTCCATTGTTAACTCAGCAGAGAATCCCACTGCAACACGCCGAGCTCCCAGGGAGCAATTCCCTGCTCTGGGCTGCTTCCTACTAATCTCTTATCAGTTGTCCTCTCCGTCCCTTTGCTCCGGTCTGGGGACTTCCCCTGAAATCCCTTGCAGACTGGCCACCGTGACGTGGTTCATTGGTGCTTCCTCCCCTGGAGTTCTTGTGGCACCTCCTTCCCCTGCCTCAGTCAGTCCTGAGTGAGCAGCTCCACAGGCCTTTATAGCCGGCCTCCAGCTGGAGCATGCCCAGCAGGGCAGTGGGGCGGGGCTTCCTCAGCCAGGTGAGCAAGGTTATCCCCTTCAGGCCCAGTGCGGGGTTGATACACCCCGTCACAGTGTAATATACATCGCCTCAATAAGTACTGTGCTCAGAGTATTAATGATATACATCATATATGTTGTGCTAGGAAATTATGTTAAGGGGAATGTATTGTGCACTTTCCACAATTCTGTTCACCCCTGTCCATATCTCACAACACTTTGCAAAGCCAAAGTCAGCTTTGCCATTAAAAAATAGGAAACCCATCAAAAAAAGGATACATGGATACTGTGTTTATCTTAGCACATGCTGGGATGTCTTTCTTCACCCAACTGGTTTTGAATGTAGTAAATAAGAGATAAGGACAAGTACAGAATAGCAAGGTAAGGAACTGGTATGAACTGATGGGTTAGGTCTTAGGTGATTTATAAAGTGCTTTTAGCTTGTAAATAACCCTACTCTAAATAGAGATAATTTTGCCGGTGTAACTTTGAAGCTTACTTAAGGCACGTCTACACAGCAGGCAAAAGTCGAATTAAGCTACTCAACTAGAGCTATGTCAATTACCGTAGTTTAAGTCGAAATAGCTTAATTCAGTTTTTGGCGCTGTCTACCCGGCAGGAAGACGAAGGAAGAGCACAGGGTTACCGGAGTTGGAGTAAGGAGTCTTCCAGCTCGAAATTATTTTGAAATAAAGGCTTATAGCATAGACACGCACTATACGTCAGGTATTCCTAAATAACGCTACTGTGTAGATGTGCCCTTACTGTGTACAGTGAACATGATATGAGAAGCAGTTTCCTAAAGGGAATTTCAGGTAAACCTCTGTGACAGAATGTATCCCTGTGTTCACACCCTACACACTGTTGAAATAATCTTTGTAGCAAGTATGCATTGTACGGTATTGAAAACTCATAATTTGCTGATCACCATGATCCTTATAAAATATGTGTGGCTACATTGTATGTGAAGTTAAGTTTCCACTGTATGGTGTTCATACTTGTTCCAAACGGAGTTGGCAAACAGGTTTGTCCTTAGCAAAAGAATGTGTGCTGTACTTCATTTGCATTTAAGCAGTAAATAGAGTCATCAATCAGGAAGGGAAACAGGTGAGAAAAAAGAAGCAGGGAACATCTTTCCCTATGGATTCTCTGTCTTTTGTTATCCAGCTGGAAATATTTTTCAAGAGGGGGACTATAAAAAAGAGGGACAAACACCCCAAAGCACCACCCCCTTGCTTTCCTTCATATTGACGGTATCTGACGCCACCAAGGAAGCATTTGTTGGATACTGGGAGAAAGGGTCCTGAGATAAGAAGTTTGGTCAGTAAACAGCTGAAGGCATGTTAAATTCAAAGCAAAGGTGAGTTAGGAACCAGTAGCGATTTATTGTTTTTCTGTAACTATATTTCTGTTTAAATTGAAGTATTTGGGACACTCCATTTGGGGTTGTGTGCGTATTCTTTCTATTAAGGAAATAAGACACTTCATAAAATTTGTATTGCCAGGAGAAGGCTGGGCACTGCAGAACACATTTGCAGGGGGGAATCTGAGACAGGAGGGCTGTGTCTACATTGGCACCCTTTTCCGGAAAAGGGTTGCTAATGAGACAAGTCGGAATTGCAAATGCAGCGGGGATTTAAATTTTCCCCGCGGCATTTGCATGAACACGCTTTTTCGGCTCGGGGGCTTTGACGAAAGCGCCAGTCTACGCGGCTCTTGCGGAAAATAAAGCCTTTTTCCAGAAGATCCCTTATTCCTGATTTTAAGAGGAATAAGGGATCTTCCGAAAAGGCTTTATTTTTTTAGACTGGCGCTTTTTTCCACAAAGCCCCGAGCCGAAAAAAGCAGCAGTTATAAACATGCAAATGCCGCGGGGAAAATTTAAATCCCCGCGTCATTTGCAATTCCGACTTGTCTCATTAGCATCCCTTTTCTGGAAAAGGGTGCCAATGTAGACACAGCCGAGGTGTGCTGTGGTCACCCTGCAGTATGACCACGGCTGGTGAGAGCCAGAGGGTAAACCACTTGTGGCTGGCAGGCTGCAGTTACACACAGACACTCAAGTTGTGGTTTGCATGTTGGAAGGCTGGTTTTGAGTAGCCAAGGTGAGAATTCCAGCAAGGCATCATAAGTCACCCAAGGTTATAGGGTGGGGTCACACTGCTGCTCACTCGTTTAGATTGTACTCTGAGGCTTATATCATGGATGCTTAGAATGAGCAGGCCCATCAACAGAGGGGGGCAAAGAGAACAACCTCCCTGGGGCCTGGTGATTCAAAAGGGCCCGGGGCTCCTGGCCATTGCTGCAGCGGTATTAGCTCTTTAAATTGCTACTGGAGTGCCAGAGGTTTTGCCTCTGGGCATGTTCACTGCTGCCTCATTTTCAGGGCTGTCGATAGACTTGCTGGGCCCTTAGGCAAGGTGGGGTGAGGCCGGTTCTGTGCTCCCAGAAGGGGAGGAGCCTTGGGCAGAAGGGGTGGGGCTGGGCTAGTTTTTTTAGTGCAAAAAAACTTAGGCGCTAAGCATGATTAGGATTAAGCAGCAGTGATTAATGGATCACAGTGGAGCCTAAAACTGGGGCTTTAGTGCCTGACCACCTTTATGCATCTGGACTAAATTCCCACTGGTAGGTGTCTAGGAGCTTTTGAAAATCCCACTAGACATCTAAAGGTGCATACATTTCTTTAAAAGTTTAGCCCTTCTGCACCTTTAACATTTTATCCAAGATCTGTTTTCAAATCTATCCAGAAAACAATGTTGATTCATATTAATTATGCCACCAGTCTCTACTACTTTACATCTTAGCTCTCCATGACTTGGCCCAGGACTGATGTCAACCTCACTGGCCTATCCTTATCCAACGCATCCTGTTTACCTTTTTAAAATCTTGGCCCAAGATGAGTTTTTTATCTAGTACTTGTACTTCTCTGATATTTCAAAAATGTGTTAAATGGCAAATCAGTGGCTCATAAAACTTCTCGGTCCCCTCATTTTATATTTTGTGAGTTCCCCAGGCCTGCAGATTTTAAAATGTTTTGTGCCAGCAGTTGCTATTAACATCTTCCTCGGTTACTGTTGAAATAATAATTATACTGTCAGATAGGAACGCACCATGAGACTTCTTTTCAAATACAGACCTGAACTATTCATTTAACACTTCTGTTTTTTTCTGCATTATTGATAGTTTTACTATCCCTATCGGATTCTGTGACTGGAATCTGATTTGTTCCTGATACATTTCAAGATTCTTTTTGCTGTTCTATCCCTATTGTCTATAGATGTTATGCACCATTTGTTTCTCTTTAGCCTCCCCTTTGTTTGTGATATATTGTTTTCATTTTTAATTGTATTGTTGCTTTTACTTCCCTTCTTAACCAATACATTTTTAAAGTAACAAAATCTTCTTTCATCATTGATTTTTTTTGTTCTTCTTGTTGTTTTCTGCTTCTATTAAAGGTTTTTTAAATGTCTCCAAAGGATCTTTCCCTATTGTTTTGTTTAGTGTTTTCCTCCCACTCAGTTTTGCTCATAGCTGTTTTCAGCTTAGAGAAAATGGAATTTTTATTATTTACACAAACACACACACACACATAGGAGAGGGAGAAAGAGGTTTAAAAGTGGAGTTATTTGAGGTATTTTTTTAAAAATATGTTTAAATATATAATAAAGAAACCTCCCATTTCTCATGGGTTTTTTTAAAAGGTCTATTACATGGGGGAATAAAAATCCCTTTATGTCAGGGAAGGAGCAAAACCCCCTATTTTGGGAAGTTGAATAAAAAATCCTGCTATCGATGGGGAGTAAAAAAAAATACCCAGTATCAGGGAGGAGTATAAAAAAATCCTTATTGGGGAAGGGAGTAAGACTTTTGTGTGAGGAGATTTAAAAGGCCCCTCCACCTCACCCACTCCCCACCCACACAGGTAAAAACTTTCCAGGAAAGTTTTGACTGGAAACCTTACCTGTTCACACAAAGCACAGACCCAAACAATACTCCCCACCAAGCCAATGTCCATACATCTGCTGTTGCCATTTGTCCTCATACTCCTCTGTAATAATCAAAGCTACGAGAATTCTCACATTGCCTCTCTCACCTTTAAATGTTGACTGTCCATAATGCTTTGCAAAGTTTTTTGCATGTAGCAATGACTGTGCAATTATGACGTGGTTCGTGCTTTTTGTGAGGGACCTCCAGAGGGTACAAATTCCCCGATTTTTGTGGAAAGAGGTTGCAAGATTTTAATACTATCTGAATATGTGGCTAGAGAGAGGGGAGAGGTGATAGTGTCCAATCATAGACCTGTATGTAACTCAAGATGAGGCAGGTTCCATTGTGATAGATGAAGCGGAAAGAGAGAAGGCTGATGAGAAAAGATCAAGAGCTCGGTTTTGCAAATGCTGAGCTTAAGGGGATGGCTGGACAGCCACAAAGAGGTGTCAGAAAAAGCCAGCGATGCTGGTTTGGGTGGAAGGAGCCATGTCCCAAGTACAGAGATAGATTTTTGAATCAATGCAAAATTATAGTTGAGGTTGTGCAGGCAAATAAGATTGCTTAGGGATGGGGGCAGACAGAGAAAAGAAGAGGGCCAATGAAGTGGGTTCTGTGGGGCCACAGGGAAAGTTGGCTGGAGAATGACCTATTGAATAAAACCCTTTAGTAGCATCAAGAGAGCTAAAAGGAGCCCCAGGTGAGGGCGGATCCACGAAAGCTGAGTGAGGAAAGGTTTGAAAGACGTATGGTAGACTGCTACAAAGCATTCAATGGTCCTGGCTTAGTCACCCTCCACACCCATCCCCAGGCATCCCACTCCCACTGCATGCCATGCCTCGGGTCCCCACCATAAGAACTCTCCCCTTGTCTTGGCTGAGTGCGCTGCTGTTTCACACTCGTGCAATGTGGCTTGGCTGAAAGCATCCCCACGTATCGTGCAACAGTATTTGAACTAATCTGGGCCAAAAATCTGCTCTCCTTTATACTACAGCAAATCTAAAGTACACCAATTTACGCCAGTGCAAAGAAAAGCAGAAGCAGCTTGCTGCCTTTCTCTAGATAGACTAGAAAAAAGTTGATTAGTTGCTTCTCAGGAAAACAGCTTTTGAATTCGTATCCTCCTTTAATATCATTGGCCTCCCAGTCTATAGCGAAGCAATTGCTGCCCAAGAGCTATTTAAAGCTACGATAGCCGTGATAGAAATTGCACTTCCCTGTAGCATTCCAAAAGCTCCTACTTTACTACTACAGATAATGCCACATAAATACAACTTAATCCTGATATCTGAACTGCTTTCGGTAACACATGTATGATCTTTCCGTTTTTATGCATTTTCAAATCTGATAAACTGGGATTATACGGAGAGGGATGGTTGATGTCTTCCAGCGTGAGAAAAAAACAGAGAACCAATTTCCTTCTTTTCAATTAATCCCAACATACACTACAGGAAAAGTCCCCATGATTAAGGGAAGCTGACTTTCATTAGGAAAAAGATAAATTTCAGGGTACAACAATCCTGATTGATGGCCCAGCTGTGCTTTAGGTTGAGCATCTTGTGACTTTTGAGTTTCTACAGCTGTTTATGGTGAAAGAAACTAAGAAAATGCCAGAGGGAAAGTTCTTGCCTTTTTTGCAGATATCTATTAGGCAAGATTTACATCATCACTACTAATATACGATACCCGAATCTCATCATTTGGACATAAATAAATGTGCCTGATTTTCAGAAAGTGCCAACCACCTGCTTTCTGGAAATTCAGAATAAGCTGCCTTGTACTGGACACCTTCTGTGGCTCCCAAAATCAAGTTATTTTTAAGGATTGCTAATCAACATTCCCTCTAATTTTTTCCATCCACGTGTGGAATAAATTTTATGTGTACTGAGGCACGTGTGACTGTGCACCCCCGGTAGAAACATATGCTGCAGGCTGTGGGTGCTCTGCTAAGCAGCAGGGTGGCATTTGATTCTCTCCTAGGAGGCCGCCCAAGCACACAGCCTACAGGGAACACTGTCACTGTCTGATGCCATATATCATTGTCTATCACTTTCACGCCCACTGGCATTTGGCCAGTGCTTTGATGCTGCTGTCTTTTTAGAGATGTAGAAACTTGGGGGACTTCTAATTTTCACTGTCAGTGATTAGATTAGGTCATCTAATAATGCTATTATTGCTACTGTGTAATGAAAAATCATGTTTCTACAAGAAACAAAAGGAAAATCCACAAGGCAGCCAGTCTTAAAGAAAAAAACTTAAGAACAATCCAGGATATAAAATAAAGAGAAAGCTCAGAAAAATATGTTTAACATTTAACAAGTGCATCTGAGGTTACGTCTACACTGCACGGCTATTTCATAGAAATAGTTATTCCAAAATAGCTTATTTGGAAAGAGCACGTCTACACAGCACGGAAGCCTCAAAATTAGTCCGAGGCAAACTTCCATAATGTAGACGTGCTATCTCGATTTAGAGCTCCAGGAGGCACTGGGGAGGAATAACTTAGAATGGCCCTGGTGAGGGGCTATTTCAAAATAGCAGCAGTGGAGCGTCTACACATGCCTTGTTTCGAAATAGCTATTTCGGAATAGGTGTTATTCCTCATAAAATGAGGTTTACAGATTTCAGAATAAGCCGCCCTTTATTTCAAAATTATTTCCAAATAATGGAATGGCTGTGTAGATGCTCACATTGTTATTTCGAAATAACGCCAGTTATCTCAAAATAATGGTGCAGTGTAGACACACCCTAAGCTACTCTAGAGCTTCTTCAGTTCCTCCATGAGACATAATTTTAAGTTATGCATAAAATGTTAAAAATCACATTGATCACTGTCTGTCCAAGAGAGCCTCTGGAAAAATAACGCAAAAATGGAACAACCGTCCTGGAAAACACTCCAGCCAAGCTGTCCATCCATCCTCCAACAAGCCCCTCAAACTCAAGGAGTAGGCAGATAGAGAAGGGGACACCAGCTCATTCAGCTCCCTGATTTCAAGGTGTAAGAAAAAAAATGCACGTAAAACAAAACTCCACTGGGGCACACAGGGCCCGAAGCAAAATGACAGCAGCCACAAGGAAGGGTACACGGCCCAAAAGCTAATGTTGGTGACAAGGAAATACAAATGGTCATCTATGGGTAGAAGTGGTCACAGAAGTCCCTTGGATGGGTGGCAAGGTGGGCATCAAAATGTCATGACTCACCCGTGCTTTATTGTGATGTCACTGAAGCATGCTTTATTCCAGGGGCCGGCAACGTCCAGCATGCGTGCCATAAGTGGCACGCAAGATGATTTTAGGTGGCACATGCAATGAACAGGCTCCCCCCTCACCCGCAAGAGGAGCTCATGCTGGGGGACAAGAAACCCAGTGGAGGCCACTAGCTGCAGAGAACAAAGATCATCAATATCCCTAATGTACCAAAGGTGTCACCTCTTGTGGGTGTAGCCCAGCACCTCAACTGGAAGGGGAAGAGGTGGAGAAGTGAAGAGACAGCTTTGGAAAGCCGCCTGGGCTTGTGGGTTCAAGTCGCCCCCCCTCTCCCCGACCTCCCACACACACACACACACACACCTCAGGAGCAGTCTGGTCTCGCCACCTTGTCAAGCGCAGCTCTTGCTGTTAGTGCCCTGGTCCCCCCACGTCCTGTCTAAGCTTCAAACATGTGCCCAAGGCAGGTACCAAACACACACAAGCATCCCTCAGGGTCTCCCATCTCACTCCACTCCTGCCCAAAATGGGGAGGCCAATGAGAAGAGAATGGAAAGTTTGTTACAACCCAGAATGAAGCCAGGCAAACTTAGTCTTTGGAGACCTCCACTAGCAGACAGCAATTCCGCATAGGGCTGCCCAGTGGCATGCATCTCATTGTGCCATCTTGGAGTTCCCCATAGGGCCAGAAAAAGAAATAATCAGACAAACCATTAGCCTAGGTCAGCAGCAGCACCAGGAGCACCCCGGGCTGGTTGCACCCTTCAGATCTGCCCAAGCTAAGCCCCATTAAAGACAAGGGGGGTTTGGCCTAGGTATGCACCATGAATTTGGGTCAGTAACACCAAGAAGGAAGTGATGAAAAGAGGGAACGATTACACAGCTAGGGTGCGTCTACACAGCAGGGCTTAACTTGAAATAAGCTACGCAAATTGAGTGACATCAATTGTGTAGCTTATTTTGAAATTGGGAGCATCTACACGGTGCTTATTTCGAAATAGAGCACTCGTCCTCCGACTTCCCTTACTCCCCGTACAATGAGGGTTACAGGAATCGGAGTAAGAAGTCCTCCAGCTTGATAGTATTTCGACATTTCAAAATAATGCTAGTTATTCCGAAATACTGTAGCTGTATAGACATACCCCTAGAGTCCATTGGACCAGAATTTGGATGGGTGACTTGTTCTCCCACACTTGCCAACCCAGGTGCCTTCAGCTTTGTTCTAGATCCCCAGGGCTTGACAATTAATGTAATCTACTCGCCCATGGCAAGTAGATTACAAGCCGGCGCAGCGCAGTCTGCGCATGCGCAGCGTGCAGAACCGCGTGGCTGGCAAGCGGGGCTCGCCGCGGCTTGGCGAGCCCTGTAGATCCCTATTTTGTATCTATTTTGGGAGGGATCTCTACCTAGTGCTCTGCGTCCTTCATGCATGTTTCCTTCTAGATCTGTGAGTCCAGGCAACTCTGACTGGCCGGCCATGAGTTAAGCCGGGCACCTCTCCTGGTCTGGAGATGTTACATCTAACTCCATTATTAACATAAGCCTCCATTTGCTGGGAATTTGTTTCCCTATTGACAATGCCTTGTCCCAGAAAATTCCAGGAGTCCGAGTCCAAGTCCAATGGATCTGGTTGAATGGGAGCTCTCCGGACTTCTGCTTCTGGCATCACTGGCATCTTCTCCACTGAAAGGGACACTGCACATGTTAGAACCAGGCATCCGTGGAAGCCCCGACTTTAGCAGTGTCGCTACTGATGAATGAGATGGCTTACTGATGATGGAGCTGGCTATTCGCCAGCACTGGAGCAACCCATTCCCCCCGGTTAGGTGTGTAGCAGAGTTTTCATTTTAGCAGTGTTGTTAAAATATATTCAAAACATCATTCTGGTTTCATTTTTAGAATTAATTTGAAATGGCAATCTCTCAATCCTCAGATGGTTTTTTAAACTCTTCCCCTAGAAATAAGGGCGGATTTGCACTTCCTACCTGCAATAGGGATTTTTTTACATGTCCCTCCACCTTTTTCCCCATCTTAAACCCCAAAATAGAGATTTTTTTTTTTTACAAAAGAGGTTTATTTTACCCCACACCTCAAAACAGTTTTATTTACTTTCCTCTTTACTTTCTTTCTTTACTCATTCAGCCTCCCTTTGCACGGGGTTTTATTTTATACCTCCCTGCCAAAATAGGGGTTTGCCTTCCCTTTCCCCCAAAATAGGGGTTTTCATTTCACTACTTCCCTAAAATAGGGGTTTTTATTACCCCACAGCTCCAGAATAGGGTTTTCAATCCTCCCCTAAAAAAGTAGGTTCTTAGCCCTCCCCAGCATCAGGATAATTCTACCCCAGCCCTGAAATGAGATTTTACTTCCTGATTCTCTTGATGTTGGGGGAAGGGGTGTTACTCATTCTAGTATATAAGGTTTGTTTACTCCTTCATCTATAGATTTGTAAGCCCAGAGCGAGAAAGCTTAGAGGGGAGAAGCCAGCTCTGGCCAGCCTTGTTTACTTACATGAATTATAATGTTGGTTACCCATCATTCCTTCCCTCAGGGAGGGACCTTTGAGCAGCAGTTTAGGGCGAAACTCTGGCTTCCTTTGGCTTGTCTCCTCCGGAGAGGCTGGTCGCAGGTCTGCTCCCTTCCCTGGTCTGCCAACCCGTGAGCTACTCCTTGGCCTTTTAATTTCTCCGGTGTGGTGGGGCAGAGCTGGCTGGTCCCAGAGTAGTTCCTTAGCCCCTGGTCTGAGTTAGTGTACCTGTAACCGGTGCAGGACTCATTTGTCACAGTTCAGGGCAATTGCCCCTGTATTCAGCCTCTGTGGTTCCCCAAGTGTACCCAACCGTTCAGCTCCCCAGCCATCACCTCTCTTGGATGGAGACATCTCTCTCCCTCCTACCTGGGGTGTTTCCAGACTGCCCAGTTATATAAGAACATAAGTACGGCCATACTGGGTCAGATAAAAGGTCCATCTAGCCCAGTATCCTGTCTGCCAACAGTGGCCAATGCCAGATGCCCCAGGGAGACTGAACAGAACAGGGAATCATCATGTGATCCCTCTCCTGTCATCCATTTCCAGCCCCTGACAAACAGAGGCCAGAGACACCATTCCTACTCATCATGGCTAATAGGTATTGATGGACTTAACCTCCATGAATTTATCTAGTTCTTTTTTGAACCCTGTTAAAGTCCTGATCTTCACGACATCCTCTGACAAGGAGTTCCACAGGTTGACTGTGCACGACGTGAAGAAAAGCTTCCTTTTGTTTGTTTTAAACCTGCTACCTATACTGCCTACACTGTGTATTCCCCTGCAAGTCAGACTTCCTTTGCAGGCCTGCTTCCTCACAAGCTGTAAACAGTGCAATCGCCCACATGTACATCACTACTCAGCTCCTGCTAAGCAAGCCCATTTATTCTTTAGGCAAACGCATTACAGAGAACGCATACCAAAAGCAATAAAGGAGCCTGCACACATGCAACTAAACTGACCAGAGATCCCTTGCCATCATGTGGCTCCAGGAGGTGTCAGTCCTTCAAACTCCACCAAGGAGTTTTTCTGTGATTACATATTCTCATCCATCTTGGCTCACAACAAGCACCCCGTGAATCTGTGAGTCACTCTTTTATCCTGTTGGGCCTCTGATTTTGTCTTCAGACAACGGGTGATCCGCAGCCTATGTCCCCTCCTCAGGGCAAAGCTTCAAAAGGCTGAATTTTTGCATAATTGGAAGAGTTATATCCAATGCTTAATTTGTAATGAAAGAGGCCCTGGGATCAAGCAATTAGGTGTGGGGGGCTGACGTAATTTTTTTACATTTATAATTGATGCAGCAATCCCAGAGGTGCCAGGACTCAGTCCTGGCACAAATTAAGCACTGGTTATAGCTGCAGACATCTCCCCTAGAGATTTGCTGGGAAACCCACTTAACTTTAAAAATTCACATTGTTTCAAGCAATCCTTTGAAGCTCATAGTATTTCCCAGGGTGTCCGTTAGTCACGTCTCTGTTCTAGAGACATCACAAACACAGTCACTGCGTTTCATAGAATCATAGAATACTAGAACTGGAAGGGACCTTGGGAGGTCATTTTTAATACAGCAAACCCCTAAAATACTTAAGTTAAACCTGAATTAATTAAGTTTAATTCAGTAAGGTTTGTCCAGGTTATTGCAGGAAATTATCTTTGTAACACCATTGTCTGAACCTAATTATGTTGAAAGCATGACTGAGTCTACCTTTTTATTTATTTAGATGGCACTTGGGTGACAACTAGTGGTCTAACGGTAGACGGCAAAATCATAAAAACAAAAGCCAACCAAACACAAAAGGAATTAATTGAAAAAGCAAGCTACCCACTGTGTATTTTCAGAATAATGGTCTCAATATATTTTTCTCAGAGAGTTAATAATTTTTAAAAAAATATATTTTCAATTTTGGGACAATATTATACAATAAAGTAGAAAGAACACACAGAAAATGTGTTATATTTTTGACTAAGAAAGTTTGGAAACATTCTGAGAAAATATAGTTAAAAAAACTAATAATCACACATAATATTTGACTATCACAAATTTAACCAATTATTTTTCTGATTGAAAAAAAATAAAATTTAGCAGTTTTACTAACAGATTTTGAATGATGTATTTTTAACATTAGGGTATGCCAAAAAAGTTTTATTTTTTTAGAAAAACTAATTGAAATAACCTACCAGAATGCAAGATGTCTGACTCTGTGAAACTCATATCCCTAGGAAAGAATAGTTATTTATCTTACAATACCTGTGGTGCTTTGAGATATGTTGTCCTCACATTGGTTCACACAGAATTCTTCCCAGATCCCCTAGAAGTCACCTGCTACAGGACAGGCCCAACAACAGGAAAGTAACAGAACATCACTGGCCATCACCCCCAAGCCCCAGCAAAAGCCTCTCCAGCACATCATCGGGGATCTACAACCTGTCCTGGAAGGCAGTCCCTCACTCTCACCGACCTCTGGAGACAGGCCAGTCCTCGCTTACGCCACACAACAGCAACTCTAACACTAACCCAGGAACCAATTCCTGCAACAAACGCTGTTGCCAACTGTGTCCACATATCTACTCAAATGACACCTTCACAAGCCCTAACCACATCAGGCACTCCCTCCGGGACTTCTTCACCGGCACATCTACTAATGTGATCTATGCCATCAGGTGCCAGCCATGCCCCCCTGCCATGTACATTGGCCAAACTGGACTGTCTTTACACAAAAGAATAAATGGACACAAATCAGACAGCAAGAGCGGTAACACAAAAGCCAGTAGCAGAGCACTCAACCTCTCTGGACACTCAGTAACAGACTTAAAAGTTGCCCTACCTCAGAAAAAAAAAAATCAAACCCAGATTTCAGTGTGTAGCGGCGGAGCTGGAATTCAGATGCAAACTTGACACTATCGGACTGGGTCTGATTAGAGACTGGGAGGGGGTAGCTCACGACAAAAAGTAATTTTCCCCCTTTTAGCATTCTCATCTTCTCATCCACTGCTGGGAATGGACCATGTCTACCCTCACTGAATGGACCTCCTTAGCATTGGTCCTCCACATAGTAATGGAACTCACCCATCTTTGCATGTGTATAAATACCTGCCAGACTGATGTTTCCATGCACCTGACAAAGTGAATTCCAGCCCATGGAACGTGATGCCCAAATGAATCTGTTAGCCCTGAAAGTGCCCCAGGACTCCTCATTGTTTTTATATAAACAATATAAATGTTTGCCAAATGTAGTGTGCTCAGTAAGATCTTTAAATAACTCTTTTGGGAAGGAGTGCAAACAAAGCCTTCTTGGCTCACTACCCACCCTGTTATTCAGTGTTTGGAATGTCCCTGACTTTGGTAGAGGATAAAAAGGAGGTCACTCGGAGCTGCCAAACATGAAAACAAGGCATGTGTTAGATAAGATTAATAGCCTTGATATTGTTAATAGGTGATAAACTTGATATAATCTAACATTTAATTTGGAATTTAATGTATGATGATGAATATGATTAATTATTATTAAATAGAGATTCAGGAGAGGCAGTGTTGTTAAAAGATAGCATGTCATCTTGAATATAAGAAGTTTGCACGGCTGCTGTACTATAGATGTAACCCACACACCTAGGCTACATCTACACTGGCGTGATCTTGCGCAAAAACTCTTTAGCGCAAGAGTTCTTGCGTTAAAGTAGTTGCGCAAGAGGGCGTCTACACTGGCATGTACTTTTGCGCAAGAGATGTGCTTTTGCGCAAGAGCATCCTTGCCAGTGTAGACGCTCTCTTGCCAAGAAAGCTCTGATGGCCATTTTAACCATAGGACTTTCTGGCTATCAAGGAGCGCAGTTCAGAGATGACCAGCATGAAAGTAATGGCTAGTGGGGATTTAAGTATGGAGATTCAGTGCTAAGGCTGTAGGTACAAGGCACCCGGTGCCAAGACTGATTCTGAGAGGCTGGTAGGTAGTGCTGGCACTCTCTGGGTAAACAACACTGTGGCACCAAGGAAGCGTCCCAGGCTTTTGGCCCTTAGGAAGATGAGTCCAAAGAGGAGTCAGAAGTTTGACACTTGTGTCTTGGCTTCCCAGGCACTGGAGAAGGTGACTGTGTCACCTACCTGAAGTGGTGCTCTTCCCTGCCCCTGTCAGGGTACACTGTCACTGGGATAGTGGCAAGTGATTGGGGTCTCCTAGGAGATGTTGCCTAGGAACGTGGGGCTGAATCTTAGTTCACCAGGGCGCTAAGAGAGAGGGACTGCCCAGATAAAAGCCTTGCCTTGCAGGTAACAGAACATCCCAGCTCCTGAGCTCCCCGGAAATGTCTCCCTGCAGCGCCCTGGCTTTCTCACTGGACACACACAGATCTAATTCAATTTGCTGCCTCCAGAGAGACAGAGCACAGACCAGCCTGTTAGATTAAATGAAAGTGGAGCCTTCACTGTAATACACAGCACTGAGGTGGCTTTGTAATAAAACCAGAATTCGTTTATTAACAAAGAGCAGAGATTGAAGTGATGCTAAGCAAGAGAAAAGAAGACAGGCCTGGTTACAGACAAAACCAAATACACTTTCTAATGACTAACATCATCTTAAAATGTGACGGGTTTTGCCTATGCGGTTTTTGTAACCTGATGTAGGTACTAGCCTTCCTAGCCTTTCAGATGAGGGGAATCCAACTTTCACAGGCTCCAAGGATGCTGTACCCTTTCTCCCCTCAGGGATGGATCTGTAAAAGGCCTTTTTTGCTCCCCTTTTATCACTCTAAGTTCCTTGTCTCTGCCTCAAAAGCCAGGAAGGTTTCCTGGGGTGTAGATTCTGTGTCCCCCCCTTCCCCCGTATGATTATAAAACAGTCTTCTGCCCGCTCATCTAACTTGATGGCTTTGTTCTTCCATCGTCCTCTGCCTGTGACCAAGCTGGTCAGGCAGGTAAATACACATTCCTTTATCTAGAGCAGGCTGGATTTAGATCATTCACTTCAAAAACATATTTCCAGCATACATCTATAGCTCTCTGTACTCCGTGATTGTTTCAGGGACCAGTGTATCACCAGTTTATATCATAGAATCATAGAGCTGGAAGGGACCTCGAGAGGTCATTGAGTCCAATCCCCTGCCCTCATGGCAGGACCCACCACTGTCTAGATCATCCCTGACAGGTGTCTGTCTAACCTGCTCTTAAATATCTCCAGTGATGGAGATTCCACAACCTCCCTAGGCAATTTATTCACCACCCTGACAGGAAGTTTTTCCCAATGTCTGACCTAAACCTCCCTTGTTGCAGTTTAAGCCCATTGCTTCTTGTCCTATCCTCAGAGGCCAAGGAGAACAATTTTTCTCCCTCTTCCTTGTGACACCCTTTTAGATACTTGAAAACTGCTATCATGTCCCCTCTCAGTCTTCTCTTTTCTAAACTAAACAAGCCCCGTTCTTTCAGTCTTCCCTCATAGCGCGTGTTTTCTAGATATGTGATACCTTACCTCTGTGGCAGTGTGTTAGGGCAACGAGTATGTGAGGCCTGATGTGAGTTATAGGATGAGGGCCCCATGCCAGTTGGCCTCAAAGGTTTCCCAGGGTCACAACCATGTGGACTGACCACAGAACTGGAGTCCTGTGTGCACATGATCGGTGTGACTCGCATCCAGACCTACATCGGAAAGCTTCCCATTGATCCCTCTGTGTAGACATAAGCTAAGGCTGTGCACTGGGAGCCTGCGTACCACGCCCACAAGCGGCCAGAGCCGTGTGTCGATGGTTTGCTGCCGGTGAAGCAGATGGTGGATTATCTCTGGGCGGCTTTAAAGCGCATCCTGAATCCACGCGCAGAGGCGCTCTTCCGGGGGAATCATGGGCACAGCCACGTTGCAGCACTCAGTCTCCTCACGCCTGCAGGGGATCAGCTGCGCAGGGGACTCCGTTATTTTCTGTGAAAACAAAGACATGCAAAGCATCCGGGCAGCCCGTGCTGACCCAGGGCTATCCCGCAGGGGTGTTTTGGAGCCATTTTTGCCCTAAATTCTGCCTCGTCTGTCATAACTCCCCAGAGCCCCAGCTCTGCAGGGTCCGTGGCCGCAGAAGCTGTTGCTTTGTCACTCAGCAGGGACCCGGAGACGCGAGGGGCCATTTCAATTAACTTGGAGCCACCTGGCAGCCTCATTCCAAAGTGCACTCTGCGATGCTTGCTTCAGTCCGACATGCCGCGTCCTACGGCACGGGCCTCCGGAGGGACACAGCTGCATCGCTTCAGGCTGCCCAGAAACGTCTCCGACTTGACAAGCGCGTTATCCTTTTCTTAACAGAATCCCCTGTCTCCCATTGAATCTCCAGCCTGCTGTACAGGACCCCACCCCCGCCCAGAGGATTCTGGCCCCCAGGTCATTTGGGGTGGGGTTTTCAAAGGGACCTAAATGATTTGAGGGACGAGTGACTGTTACTGGCCTCATTTTCAATGGGGGCTCGCTGGGCCAGCTCTGCTGGGTAACAGGGGTTTCCCAGCACACTAGTGACGGGCCGGCTCCTGATGGCAGGATTGCAGACCTGAGCTCAAACCTGGCTAACGGGCAGCACAAGCAAAGCAATGGCTCCCAGCGGGATCAGCCCCAGGAGTCTTGGTGCCCCCTGATCCACTCCCTTTGCAGAGCATTTGTGCTCGAGCTCGCACGGCTTTTCCAGATTATGATTCCAGCCAGGGCTGGATTAAGGGGGGGGCTAGCCGAGCAGCTGCCCGGGGCACCAACCTATGGGGAACCCCTTAGACCTGCCATCAAGCGCCATGCGCCTGGGGCCGGGCGCCGCGCAGCGCCCCTTAGAGCTCAATCAGGCGCGCGCCCGGGGCCGGGGGCCGCAGAGCGCCCTTAGAGCTGCCATCAGGCACCACGCACCCGATTGCAGCTGTAAGGTGCGCAGTGCGCCGGGGGGCCGGGCCACGCATGCGCCGTGCGCCCGGGGGCAGAGCCGCGCATGCGTTGCGCGCCCACTGCCCGGGGCGCAGGAATGGCTCGAGCTGGCCCTGATTCCAGCAAGTCTCCAGATGGTATCTGCCTGGGGATGCCACGGTCTGCTGGAGAAGCCTCTGGGGCCACAGTGCAGCTGTCTAGGCCATGGCAGCTAAGGCTGGGAGCTCCCTAGGGGATAGGCTTCAGCAGCCTGCAAAAGGGGACTAGTTTCCGCCCTGGGAAATCCCCCTCGGAGCAAGTGGGGAAGAACTATCCCCCCTGGCTGAGTCTCTCCCTGCAAAGAGAAACGCTGTAATGCTGGTGCACCAGAGTGAGGAGAGGCAGATCAGGGCAGGATGACATGTCCAGGAAGCAGCTTGTCAGAAGACACTGTCAGTTCTTGCCCCTCTAGAGTGCTGGACAATGGTTCCTCTAATGATCTTTTCCATCCATGTGCGGAATACATTTCTATGTGCACCAAGACACGTGTGAACGTGCACCACCAGTAGTTACAAAACCTAGCTGTGGGTGCTCTGCTATTCAGCTGGGCGGCATTTGAATCTCTCCTGAGTGGCCACACAAATGCACAACTTACAGGGGACACTGGTTGCTGGAATCCATAGGAATCACATTTGGGATTGCCGGTGGGTGCTTTGGAAAAGCTGTGTGCGTTTGGGGAAGAGAAGGCTTCTAACAGTGTTGGAGGGAGGCTATTTTCACCATATTTATCTACGTCTTTCAAATTCTAGTTATTGACTGTGTCTATCATTGGTATCTTTACCATTTTAATAATAATAATTACATTGTTATGAACTACATAAGTCCATTATCATGAATTACCCTATATTAAAGTCCTTGCAGTCACCTACAAGCTATAAGAACGACCACACTGGATCAGACCAAAGGTCCATCCAGCCCAGTATCCTGTCTGCCTACAGTGGCCAATGCCAGGTGCCCCAGAGGGAGTGAACCGAACAGGTACTGACCAAACAATCTCTCCCCTGCCATCCATCTCCACCTTCTGACAAACAGAGGCTAGGGACACCATTCCTTACCCATCCTGGCTAATAGCCATTAATGGACTTAACCTCCATGAATTTATCTAGTTCTCTTTTAAACCCTGTTATAGTTCTAGCCTTCACAACCTCCTCAGGCAAGGAGTTCCACAGGTTGACTATGTGCTGTGTGAAGAACTTCCTTTTATTTGTTTTAAACTGCTGCCTATCTTCACTAACGTCCCAGTTTAAAGACATTACATCCCACTGTAGCTTTCGGGATGAGACTGTCAGCAATCTTATTCATGTCTAGTTCCCTGGTATGGTCTCGATGCACGTTAAGGGCAGCTGCACTGTCCAGTTGCATTGATGACTGGAGATCATTGTTACGTCTTCTGGGGCTGGGGAACGGGGGAGGTCCCTATTTCAGGATGGTACCAGCACAGTGAGAAGGATTCTTATAAATCCAAAGTTTTCTGGTCCAGAGTGGAGTGGCCAGTGGGGAAGTGGGTGGGCTGCCCCCTCTGCTCCCCAGCACATTTGTGGTTCACTCCCAGCTCACTCAGCCTTCACCCTGCCAGCCAGGCACCTACCCCTCCTGCCGGCCCCTCTGCTCTGGGTTGGCGCGAGAGCCCAACCACCCAGCCTGCATGAGAGCCTGGCTACGGGAGGTGGCAGTGGGAAAAGGACTGAGCTCCCTTCCCCGCCCCAGCAGGCCAGTGAGGGAGGACACTTGCCCTAGCATGTTCCGTACTCCCGCATGCGGCAACCAGACTCTTGGTGTCCAGCAAGTGTTTCTGACAGGACACCTGGCAACTCTAGCACACCTGGCTTGGAAATACCTTGTACTCCCCTGAATACATAACTTATCCTTTAGATTTAGGCATCTCGCTTCAGGCAGCTGTGTTTGGAAATGGGCCTATCATTCCGCCCTGGATTTCGGCTCCATTTTAAGCATTGGAGCAACATCCCCTCAGTCCGTCTCTTTCTCTTCCTAACTCTACCGCTCCCCAGGAATACCAAGGAAGACAAGTTACCAGGGTGTCTGGTAGGACGACGACTGGGCAGCAGGAATACTGGAAGATTTGACTCATTTTCCAGGCAAGGTAAGGCAGGGCCAAGACAACTATAAGAAATCCAGCGAAAGACATCATGGTAGTTGTCATCCAGGTGGATCTGCTGCCATCTAGAGACAAAGGAAGGAGGGAGGACTTCAGTCAAGAGTCTTTGAGAGAAAGCAACACAATTCTACATCCTGATCCCAGAGAAATGCAGGGCCTGTCCTTCTCCCTGACCCCACTGGCAGCCAGGAGGCCCAAAAGAAACAAACTCTGCCCTGCCAGCACGAGGGAGAGGGTGACAGTAGGAAAAGGGGTAAATTCCTCTCCCCCTTGAGGGAACAAATCATTGTAGCAGGCTGCGTACAGGACAGGAGGCAGCAGGCGGAAGCGAAGAGGAGAGATGGGGGCTACACTGCACAGGAAAGTCACTGCACTGCTACTGGTGAGGAAGTGGCGTCATCACCTGGCCCGTGAACACACTGCATCTGGCTGAAGTTACTGCTCCTGTTGATGGCCTCTACATAGGTCTGGGCTGTCACACAGTACTCTGCGCCGGCCTCCATGCTGTCCAGATGCACCACTGAGCTGATTTTCTTCACGGTCTTATTGTGCACCTGCCAGAGGCAATGACAAGCAGCTCAGCGCCCAGGGCCCTGCAGAGCCGGAGGCTGACGGACAATGCAGGCCCGAGTTTTGGCTCTGAGGAGAAAGGCCTGGTGGACTCAGAAAGGAGTGGGGAGAAGGGAGGGGAACGGAGAGGCCAAGAGGAAGGAAAATGGAGGGGCAGGTGAGGGGCAACCAGTGTGGCAGAGTGAGACTAGACAGCTACTGGGGTAGAAAGGGATGGAATGAAAAGCACCATCAGCCGAGGGCAACCAGAGGCCTGAGCAAAGCGACTGCCTGTGTCAGGAGGTTGTCAAGGGGAAGGGGAGGCCGCTGGGCCTCGAGTGCTAGGCAGGGGACCCAGGGTGCAGGAGAAGCCAGGAAGAACTCTGTGACCCCCATGCTCCTACTTGGATGCTTCGTCCATTAAATGTGAGAGAGAACTCACTGGCCCACACCAGGGCCTGCGAGTGAGGGGAACAGCACACACGTAGGGCCAACGTGAGGAACAGGTGAGAGGAGTGAGTGAGGGCCGGGATGGACTCCAAGGACAAGAATGCAGTGACAGACACACCGCTATTCTGCCCCCCTCTCTGGACCAAAATCCCCTCCATGCCGCACAGCTTGGGGATCCCTTTACTTTATGTACATCCGAGATGCAGACTTGAAACACTGAGGTCAGAGAGGGAGAGAGAGTTGTTTGCACTGAGGGAAGGCGCCTGCAGCGTTCCATTTTCACGTGGCTGTCCCCTCGTTTCAGGCGTTTGTCACACATTCATCATGCCTCTTGCCCCCGACAGGCAGAGGAGGAAGCTTAACATACTAGTTTGACACCGAAATTCATTGCTCGGTTGCTGTTTTTTTAAAGAACTAAGGAATCCCACTCCTTGCAACTGTAACGAACCACTGAATGGGTGTGTGAACCCGCAACACGCAGTTCTGTCACTTACACTACAGGAGGGACTCTGCTAACTAATAGCAATACTAGGTTATCCCGTGCGTGCACCAGCCAGTACAGAAAGCTGTATAACCATACATTTTGCTAGTTGCTTTTAATTCTGTGAAAACTCTGGATGCAATTGGTGCTGCTGAGCCCCCTCTGCCACACACAGAGCGTCTGCACAGAATTACAAACAGGACACAAGAAAATCAGAACCTCCTCCCCATCAAAATACCCTTCTCCAGGAAGTATTTTGGGCTGGGAGCATGGGCAGCCGGTAATGTAGGCAAGGGAAGGCACTGCCTTCCCAAAACTGCCTACATGCCTGGCTGCCAGGGAGGGATGGAGCAGTGGCATGGCAGCCCTGCTCCCTGGCCACCAGGGAGGGCTGGGCTGGGGCCGCAGCACTGCAACCCTGGCCCTCCAGGTGGCCAGGAAGGAACAGGCTGGAGATGGGCGGGACTTGGTGTGACGACGCGTTGGGGTCCCCTGACTCCTGCACCCCCGTAATGGCACGAACAGACTCCACCAGCCCGTAGAATGGAGGGAGTTTATTTCTTCTCCAGGATACAGCACAGCACAGCACAGCACCGATGTAATCTGGTTACAGGGCAGGTCTAGGATGCCTCAGCCCCCCTTGAGATGGGGGAGACTGGGCCCCTAAATCCCAGCCCCTGGCTTATGCTGGTTCCTCCATGATCCCAGACAGAAACTAACCTAACTCTCTTCCAGCCCTGCCCCCCAGCCCGGGCAGCATTCCCCCTTCCTTTGTTTCTCTCCTTGGGGGGTAGCTGGTCAGACAGGTTGAGAGACCCTCTTTGCATAATGGGCCGCTGGGCCGTGGTTAGGGTCAGCCAGTGGGGGTTACCACAGAGCCAGCATAGGAACTAGCCAGATACCCCCACTACGTCACACTTGGCATCAGGGGCAGGGCCTTGGGCAGAAGGGGCGGACCTGGAGCTTGCTTTCCCCAGCTGGACCTTCACCCACTGCCCATGGCTGGGAGCCAGTCTCGTCTCCTCTACTAACTAGCAATAACACTTCTCTGTAATATACAACCCACATCATAAGTCCTCACATATTCCTGTTCTAAGAGGAAGGCAAACATTTAGCTCCACTCATTTTAGCAAAACACAAATTAACTTGGGGCACAAGCTCGTTTTTGGTCGAACTGTGAACAGAACCCAGGGTTACATCTCAGCCATTTAGCTTTGCTGTCTCAGAATGACTATGCCAGGTTATGTGTTTGGATATTCTGTTTGTAAAATGGGGAATTCCTGCAGGTGTGATATCATCCTCTAGCGGCTGGTCCAAAGCAGATATCAGGCTTCCCCTGTTACCTGTTAATGTAAGTAATCCTCCAGATCAAGTGGCAGCTAAAGGTGCCGGGCTCACAGCCGGCTTGTGTTGCATTTAGGCAGGAAGGGACAGTGTTATAGTTGAACATGAGATTGTTTTTTATACCTAGGAAATTAAACATTAGAAAACATTTGTGTTGAAAGAAGGTCCAGGGTGCAAAGGCAGATGTTAGCAAATGCCAGACCTAGAGATGCTCATGCCAGCTCAGTCCTGCCCACTTGTGTGAACACGTTTTATTTACATGGGAAAGTTGCTTTGGTTTAACTTGACCTGGCTTTTAAAATCAACACAGTTCGACCGGTTCAGATTCCTGTGTGGTTGCTCTTTTTCCTGTGTCAATCAGGCACATTTGGCTCAGCTTAATGGTTGCTAATCAATTTAAGCTAACCTGAAATCAGTCTGATTTAAACCGACGTCAATGGATCCGCACATAGGCTTGCAAGAGATAAAATTCATTTAGAACACCAGGTGTAGTTAAATAGGTATAGCTTTGCTGTGTAGACAAGGCCACAGTCCTCATTGGGTGACCGTATTAGTATTTTTTCCATAGGACCGCTGCGTCATTCCATGCAAAGGAGATGAATCAAGGGGGTGTAGTATAAGAAGGTTGGGAAGGAACAGGGAAGTGTTACTGTCATAATACAAGGCCTAGGTGAAGCCTCATCTGGAAGACTGTGAGCAGTTCCAATCTCCCATGTTTCAGAAAGATGAATTCAGACTGGAAGAGGTTCAGAGAAGGGTTATTCGAATGATCAGAGAAGAACATAATGTAAGAACATAAGAATGGCCGTACTGGGTAAGACCAAAGGTCCATCTAGCCCAGTAGCCTGTCTGCCGACAGTGGCCAGCGCCAGGTGCCCCAGAGGGGGTGGACCGAAGACAATGATCAAGCGATTTGTCTCCTGCCATCCGTCTCCAGCCTCTGACAAACAGAGGCCAGGGACACCATTTCTATCCCCTGGCTAATAGCCTTTTATGGACCTAACCTCCATGAAATTATCTAGCTTCTCTTTAAACTCTGTTATAGTCCTAGCCTTCACAGCCTCCTCTGTCAAGGAGTTCCACAGGTTGACCACACACTGTGTGAAGAAGAACTTTCTTTTATTAGTTTTAAACCTGCTACCCATTAACTTCATTTGGTGTCCTCTAGTTCTTCTATTATGGGAACTAATAAAAAACTTTTCTTTATTCACCCTCTCCACACCACTCATGTTTTTATATACCTCTATCATATCCCCCCTTAGTCTCCTCTTTTCTAAACTGAAAAGTCCCAGTTGCTTTAACCTCTCTTCATATGGGACCCGTTCCAAACCCCTAATCATTTTAGTTGCCCTTTTCTGAACCCTTTCTAAGGCCAAAATATCTTTTTTGAGGTGAGGAGACCACGTCTGTACACAGTATTCAAGATGCGGGCATACCATAGTTTTATACAGGGGCAGTAAGATATTCTGTGTCTTATTTTCTATCCCTTTCTTGATAATTCCTAACATCCTATTTGTCTTTTTGACTGACGCTGCACACTGTGTGGAAGTTTTCAGAGAGCTATCCACTATAACTCCAAGATCTCTTTCCTGATTTGTCGTAGCCAAATTAGTCCCCATCATACTGCACGTATAGTTGGGGTTATTTTTTCCAACGTGCATTACTTTACACTTATCCACATTAAATTTCATTTGCGGAAATGAAATTTAGAGGAATGGAGAACCTGCCTCACAAGAGGAAACTGTAGGTTAAATCAGTCAAGATCTTTGTTTGTTTACCAAACAAAGGCTGAAGGGAGTTATGAGTGGTCTCTATAAACAGAACAGAGGGAGGAGTTATTTAACTTAAGGGCCAATGCCAGCACAAGAACAAATGGATATGAATTGGCCATCAGTAAGTTTAGACTTGAAATTAAATGAAGGTTTCTAGCCATCAGAGGAGTGAAATTCTAGACCAGTCTTCCATAGGGAACAGTGGGGGCAAAAATCCTAACTTGTTTTAAGTTTGTGATTGATACGTTTATAGAGGGGATGGTATGATGAGGTTGCCTACAATGGCATATGACCCATCAGCAACAGCTGTTAGCAAATATCTCTAGTGGCGAGAGATGGAAGGAGGAGGGTTCTGAGTTACTACAGGGAATTGTTTAGCAGGTGTGTGTCTGGCTCACATGCTCTGTGTAGCTGATCATGAAGGAATTTTCCCCAGGTCAGATTGACAGAGCCCCTCTGGGTTTTTTGCCTTCTTCTGCACCACAGAGCCTGGGGCACTTGTTAGTTTAAATGAGAATAAAAAGTGGATTCTCAGTAACTTGAAGTCTTTAAACCATGATTTGAGGACTTTAGTAGCTCAGCCAGGGCACATCTACACAGCAGGGCTAAAGTTGAATTAAGCGACACAACTTCAACTACGTCAATTGCATCGCTTAAGTCGAAATAGCTTAATTCGGCTTTTGGCGCTGTCTACGCAGCAGGAAGTTGAAGGAAGAACACTCTTCCTCCGACTTCCCTTACTCCTCGTAAAATGAGGGTTTCAGGAGTCAGAGTGAGAAGTCCTCCAGCTCTCCATTATTTCGAAATAAAGACTTGTAATGTAGACGTACACTGTTATTTCGGAATAATGTCAGTTATTCCGAAATAACGCTGCTGTGTAGACGTACCCCCAGAGGTTAGGAATTTATCACGGGAGTGGGTGGGCCTTCAGGAGGTCACACTAGATTGTGATAGTTCCTTCTGGCCTCAAAGTCTGAGTCTAAGGGAAGGGGGGATGTTTCCAGTAGGGATCTGCAGGGATCACTCCTTGGCCTCCACTAGCCAACACTTTTATCAGAGTCCTGGGAGAAAACAAAATCATCACTGGAGAAGCTTACAGATGAGACAGATTCACAGAGTGCTAAATAATGAAGAGGACAGGTCACTGATTCAGAGCACTCCGAATTCCTTGGTAAACTGGATGCTAACAAACACTATATATTTGAAGAGGTGTAAATGGATACATCTAGGAACAAATAATGTAGGCCATATGTACGGAATATGTGAGTGTGGGGGGGCCTTTACCCTGGAAAGCAGGGACTCTGAAAAAGATTTGAGGGTGACTTTGGGTAATCAGCTGACTATGAGCTCCCATTGAGACTGCGGACAAAAGAGCTAATGCAATCCTGAGATGCATGAACAGGAATCTGGAATAGGAGCAGAAAGGATATTTTACTTCTGTATTTGGTTCAGGTGTGACTGCTACTGGAAAGCTGCATCCAGCTCTGGCATCCACAATTCAAGAAGGATGGTGGTAAATTGAAGAGGGTTCAGAAAAGAGCCAAGAGAATGATCAGAAGATTAGGGAAAAAAAGGCCTTCTAATGACAGACTCAAGCAGCTCAATCTATTGATCTTAACCAAGAAAAGATTAAGGAGTGACATGATTAGAGTTTAAGTATCTACTTGGGGAACAAATATTTAATAATGGGCCCTTCAGTCTAGCAAAGAAAAATACAATACAATGGCTGGGGGAAGTTGAAGCTAGACAAATTCAGTCTGGGAAAAAAGGTGGAAGTTTTTGAGGATCACTAACTATTGGAACAACTTACTAAGAGTCTTGGTGGATTCTCCATCACTGAAATTGAAATCAGGTTTAGATGTTTTTTTTAAAAAAGATCTGCTCTTGGAATGATGTTGGGCCAGTTCTCTGGTCTGTGCCATGCAGATCAGACTAGATGAAAGCAAAGCCTTCCTGGCCTGGGAATCTACAAACCACAGCCTGCCTAGGGCAGGGGCAGGTCAGTCAGACCTGCCAGTAGGGCAGACATCTTGACTCTGTGACTATTTTAATTGTAATGGTGCAGTGTGTGTGTGTTCTCTCTCTTTCTCTCTCTCTCTCACACACACACACACACAGCAAAGAGAATGTTTCTTGGTCCTGATGACTTGTACCTTACTAATAAAAAATTAAACATGGAATGAACAAAGTCTCTATAAAAGTGTTAGAGATCTGCGCTGTGACTTCCTACATGAGAAATGAAGCACAAAATGGCAGCTGCCTTAGACAGGGACTTCCTTGCCAGTTACATAACTGCAGGGCAGCTGACAGACTTCTCTGGGCCCTAGGAGAGAAAAGCCAGCTAAGGCGGGGAGGGGGCAGGGCTGGGGCTAGCTTTCCCCAGTTAGCTCTTCAGTGTTGTCTGGTGCATACTGCCCAGGGCTCCGGCGATGATTTAAAGGGCCCAGGGCTCTGACCGCTGCCACTGTTGTGATGACAACCAGGATCCCCGAGCCCTTTTAAACAGGCAGGCCCTAAGGCAGCTGCCCCCTTTGTCCCCCTCCCGCTTCATCAGCAGGTCTGCATAACCAAATGTAACCCACACACCTACTGGGTGTGGTTCACTGTCCCATGTGGCGGCACTTAGACCACTTACAAAGAGGGAGAATGAGTTTCCTCCCTAACCTTAGCTGGCTTTTCGCTCCAAGCGGTAGAGGATCAGGCAATAAGCTCCAGAGGTCCCAGGGTCGGTTCTGCCTGCCGGCCTTGCACATCAGTTCGTGATCATAGCTGCTACATGCTTTAGGGTGGGATTAGAGAGGGAGGAGGGATGCTGTGTTCAGAAAAATATTCCACGCGCTTTCCTTCCAAGCCATGCTAAGCCATGCTCCATTCTCTCCTGAGAGCAAGGGCAAAACTCACCAAACTTTCCTGGCCCTTCCTCCAATAGACTACGTGGAATTGAAAGGCTGGCCCCAGGTCTTCCAGCTCCACCAACAAGTGATACCCGTCTGCAAAGACTTTCATCAAGGGTGGCGTGAGGAGAGCTGTCAACACAGAAACCGCACTATTACCATCACCAAAGAGCCCAACGTGGGACAGAGGCAAGAAATGCTCCCTTTGGCAACTCCTCTTCAGCTGTCACTGCTCAGTATTAGCAGCCAATTGCTTCACTGAGGCGCTTTCCCTTGATCTTCCTCCCTCTCTACCCTGCTTTGTCTTTAGAGATAGTAGCAGGCCCCAGGGCAAGGGTGGGTTTTATCCTATCATCAGGTGGAGGCATTTAGCAATAGCTGAGTTGTCCAAACCTGAAGTGTTTTCTGGGAGGAGGGGGGGAGCAACTGTTTTGTTTGAAGGCCCCATCCAGGCAATAACATCCAGGCAATAACTGCAAAACTAGCTAGGGCAGAGGGTGCTGAGAAACCAGACCAGACTGGTCCAGAGAAGATCTGGAAAACATGAGCTATGAGGGAAGACTGAAAGAATTGGGCTTGTTTAGTTTAGAAAAGAGAAGACTGAGTGGGGATGTGATAGCGATTTTCAACTACCTAAAAGAGTGTTACAAGGAGGAGGGAGAAAAATTGTTCTCATTGACCTCCAAGGATAGGACAAGAAGCAATGGGCTTAAATTGCAGCCAGGGAGGTTTAGGTTGGACATCAGGGAAAAGTTCCTGTTACAGTGGTTAAACACTGGAATAAATTGCCTAGGTAGGGTGTGGAATCTCCATCACTGGAGATATTTAAGAGCAGGTTAGACAGACACCTGTCAGGAATGATCTAGATGGTACCTGGGCCTGCTGTGAAGGCAGGGGACTGGACTTGATGACCTCTCGAGGTCTCTTCCAGTTCTAGTATTCTATGATTCCATGATACTTCCATGCAAGAAATGCTAACTCTGTCCCATGGTCCAGAACACACACTTTGAAACTCCTCTCTCTGATATTTTCTATTGGCCTGATTTTCCAAAGTGCTGAACCTTGCAGCTCCTGTTGAGAACAGTGGGGCTTGTGGATAGAAACCAGGTAGTCTGTTTCCTGCATATGACTTTTATCCTAGATGTGATTTTTTTTTCTTGCAGTGTAGTGTGTAACACTGCTGTAAAGGACTCTTGTTTCATGGCTAGTATGATAGTCAAGGCTTGGTACAGTTCTGGAATTAAGCCTTCCATTTTTGCAATATTATAGGAGCAAAGTTTGGACACCCAACTACTAACTACTCAGTGGTCCCCAACCTTTTGGGGCTGCCAGGTGCCCGGGGGCAGAGCCGCGCATGTGCCGCGCACCCAGGGGCAGCACCGCGCATGCGCCGCGCGCCCGGGGTCACGCATGTGCCGAGCGCCTGGGACGCAAGAATGGCTTGGGCTGGCCCTGGTCACTAGACGGGCGCACATAAATGCCCTGGCGGGTGCCATGGCACCCACAGGCACCGCGTTGGGGACCATTGAACTACTGAAACATACTCATATTTAAGTTAGAGCGAGGCAGCTAAGTGCAGGACCAGGGCAATGTGGAGAGGACCTTTGAGTCACCTTTGCACACATACATTCCCTGCAACTTGCAGACTGTGTTCTTTGGCCATAGCTGAGAATCTGGGCCAACATGCCTTCCCCACAAGAGGCAGGAGAACATGCCTCTAGCCAAATTCCTGTAGAGAAAGGCACTTGCTGGCGTTCATTCCCCCCCACACTGAGCAGACAGCACAGCGGTGTTCAGACTTAGCAATGTGCACAGGGTGCAATCAGATCCCGTGTGCAAGGAGTTCACCACAACCGAAAGAGCCGGAGACTCTCTTTTCTTTACAATGAAAGATGAGACTCTGAGGAACAAATTGTTGCCACAAAAGCGTGTGACCTAGACCTGGTGTGACTTGGTCCAGGTTGAGCCCTGGCCCGAGGTGCGCCGCCAGCTATTTCTGGCTAGGCATTATTAATAAGTTGATACATAGGATGGAATTCAATAAAGACAAATATAAAAAACTACACTGTGACAAGGGCCAGTCACCTCTTGTGAGCACCACCTGTTGGCTGGGCGTGAACCTGCACTCTTTCTCTGCTTGCCTCACAGTGGCCGCCGTTGGCTGTTACCCTCCGTGGCGCAGTCCTCCTGCTTTGCCACACGTGGGCTACGTCACTCCAGACCTCAGACTTCCAAATGGTTTGTCTGCTCCAGGGTCTTCAGCTCCATCCTTGGTCAGGGCTTTGGACGCTTCACCCATGGGAAGTGTTGGTCCCACCCATTACTCTGGGTTCCAAACCAGGGACCCTAGAAGTAGCAGCCCACATGCTGTTTTCTTTACTAATTGCTACTGCCATATTCCCTGGGCTGCTTCCCACTCTGTCCCACCACCTTCTTGGGTTCTCTGTCTATCCCCTGTTTGAGCAGGGTCTCTGCCAGGCCTCCTTGCCTAGATAGTTTCTCATATCTGTCCTGGCTTCTCAGAGTCTTCTCTCAAGCCTCTTTGCCTGGAGAACTTGTAATGGTCTCTGCCCCCTTTTTGTTAAGGTTCTTTGGCCCATGCCTCTGTTCCTGGAGAGTTTTCCAGTCCTGTCCCTGCTGGATCAGGGTTTCTCTCCAGTTTCTTTACCTGTGGGGTCTCACAGCCTTCCACTATTTCTCCTTTGCCCTTCTGGTCCCCAGCAGCAACTGCTCTACTCAGACCCTGCAGCTCCTTTTAACTTAGCCTGATGGGCTCTGATTGACTAGTTTCCTGCAGCCTCTCTACACAAGCCTGGAGAATCCATCTACTTTCCGGAGGCAGGGTGAGATAGGACTGCAAGGCCTCCAGCATGGGGCCTCCAAGGGCTTAGTACACCCCGTCACATACACATAGAAAGAAATAATCATTTCTACAAATACAAAATAGGAAACAACTGTCTGAGAAGAAGTACTGCAAAGAAGCATCAGGGGTTACAATGGATCACAAACGAAACCTCCATCAACAGTGTAGTCTTGTTGCAAATAAAGCAAACATAATTCTGTGATGTATTAGCAAAAATGTTGTAAAAAAAGACATGAGAACTAATTCTTCCACTCTACTCAGTACCAAAAAGGCCTCAGCTGGAGTGCTGTGTCCAGTTCTGGGCACCGCACTTTGGGAAAGATGTGGACAAAATGGAGAAAGTCCATGGGAGACCAAAACGAAACAAAACAAAAACAACCCCTCCCCCCCCCCCAAAAAAAAGATTAAAGGTCTAGAAAGTATAGTCTGCAAGGAAAGATTGAAAACTTGGGTTTGTTTAGTCTGGAGAAGACAGAGGGTGGACTTGTTAACAGTCTTCAAATATATAAAAGGTTGTTATAAAGAGGTTAATAAACTGTTCTCCTTAACCACTGAGAACAGGACAAGATGTAATGGGTGAAAATAGTGGCAAGAGAGATTTAGGTTGGACATACAGCTTCCTAACTGTCAAGGTAGTTAAACACTGGGGCTACGTTGACACTAACGAGTTTTCTCAGCAAAAAAATATGCTAATGAGGGACTCATTTGCATGAGTTGCAATCTCATTTGCATATTTTCTGCTGATCCGTTTTTGCGCTGGGGTTTTTGTACAAAAACAAGCAGTGTGGACGTTTTCTTTTTGAGCAAAAACCCCTTTTCCTGCCAGATCCTTATGCCCCAAAAAAGGTTTACAGATCTGGCGGAAAAAGGGGGTTTTGCACAAAAAGAAAATGTCCACACTGATTGTTTTTTGCGCAAAAAACCCCAGCACAAAAAATGGATCAGCAGAAAATGTGCAAGTGAGATAGTGACTCATGCAAATTAGTCCCTTATTAGCATATTTTTGCCGAGAAAACTTGTAGTGTAGACGTAGCCTGGAAGAAATTAGGATGTAGTGTTATCTATATCATTGGCATTGGAAAAGGTTCAGAAAAGGGCAACAAAAATGATTAGGGGTTTGGAACAGGTCCCATATGAAAAGAGATTAAAAAGACTTGGACTTTTCAGCTTAGAAAAGAGGAGACTAAGGGGGGATATGATAGAGGTCTATAAAATCATGATTGGTGTGGAAAAAGTGAATAAGGAAAAGTTATTTACTTATTTCCACAATATAAGAACTTGGGGTCACCAAATGAAATTAATAGGAAGCAGATTTAAAACAAACAAAAGGAAGTTTTTCTTCACTGAGTGCATAGTCAACCTGTGGAACTCCTTGCCAGAGGATGTTGTGAAGACTAGGACTTTAACAGGGTTCAAAAAAGAGCTAGATAGATTCATGGAGGTTAGGTCCATCAATGGCTATTAGCCAGGCTGGGTAGGAATGGTGTCTCTAGCCTCTGTCTGGAAATGGATGACAGGAGAGGGATCACGAGATGATTACCTGTTGCGTTCCCTCCCTCTGGGGCATCTGGCATTGGCCACAGTCAGCAGACAGGATACTGGGCTAGATGGACCTTTGGTCTGACCCAGTTTGGCCATTCTTATGTTATCTCTGTCACTGGAGGTTTTTGAGAACAGGTTTGACAATCACCTGTCGGAGATGATCCAGATAACATGTAGTCCTGCCTTAGTGCAGGGGACAGGACAAGATGACCTATCGAGGTTCCATCCAGTCCTACATTTCTACAAGTCTACATTTTTTATTACTTTTGTTAAGGAATTTAATTTTAAAATAACATTTATCAATATGCTCTGATTTTAAGAATTCCAAGTGATCACTAGTAAATAAAAAGTATCTATTTTATGTATCAATGAGCTATGAATATGCAATTTACCCACAGAGCTGTAATTCATTATTCCCTCTCTGTACTCACCGTGTGAATTGATCTCCTGTTTCAACACCAATGAAAACAATGTTTTTAAAAAATGAACACCTTTCACATCGCTTATCCCCAGGGGCAGAGAGCTTACTCATTTTGCGATCGAAGAGCTCATCGAGGGCGCTCCACTTTGAACCCCGCGACCCGAGCTTTGCCCTCACACGCAGGTTATAGGGCACATTGGCAGAAATGTCGTCTGTCACGTTGCACTGCGTCACCATGATGAGCGAACACTCGCTGATGGGGATCCAGCTCTTGTTGACATACGTTCGTTCGTACTCCCTGAGCAGAACAAAGAAAAGCCCACAGGCAACACAAGTTAAAATAACTCACGTCTGTCCCCAGCCCTTACACCTCCCATGTCCTCTAAGGATGTACCCGCCACCGGCTTCACCTGGGTACAGAAATCTGCTCCAGGTTTTCCTTCTTACCAGAAGTGCATGAAGGGTGACATCCATTTGCAGAGGGAGAGCATACAGCACAGCCGGAAGTCAGGCCCGCCAATAGGGTCGGGGGAGAGTGGGGAAGGAGGCAACTGTCCTGGGGCCTGGTGATTAAGGGCCTGGGACTCCCAGCCACTGTTGTGGCAGCAGTGGAGCCCCGGGCTCTTTAAATCGCCACCAGAGCCCTAGGCAGTGCACTCCGGGAGGCACTAAGGGCTGGGGGGGAGGGTGCACCAGGGCACGGTCGGCTGGATGACCCAGTCCAGCCCCTTCCAGCAGAGGCCCCGCCCCTTACAGGAGCATGGAGCCTCCCCCTCCACATCTTGCCTAGGGGCACAGCAATTCTGTCAGCCTCCCTGCCACAAATACAAGGCACATTGGAAAATGTTCGTGGCCTTCCAGTGGCTCACAAGCCATATGCTGGGCTCTGCCCAGGGGGAATTTGACCCTGGAGGACATGTCTAAGCTTGAATTTTTAGGCACAGTTTAATATTTACATGAGCCAAATTCTAGCGCAGACAGGACACTAATGGATGACTTGATGATTGCCGGGGATGGCTCACTTGATGACTGCCCTGTTCTGTTTGTTCCCGCTGAAGCGCCTAGCGCTAGGGTTACCAGGTAGCTTCAGAAAAAATACCGGACACACTTAATCGGGGGAGGAGGAGGAAGGGGAGAGAAGGGACCAGCCAGGAGGGAAGCGGGGCTGGCCGGGAGGAGGAGGGGATGGGAAGCAGAGCTGGCGGGGCGAGGCGGGGGCAGCGGGGCTGGCCAGGAGATCCGGGGGCAGCTGGCAGGAAGCAGGGCTGGTCGGGAGGGTCGAGCAGCGGAGCTGGCTGGGAGATCGGGGCAGCCGGCGGGAAGCAGGGCTGGTCGGGAGGGTCGGGAGCAGTGGGGCTGGCCGGGGAGATCAGGAGGAGGGTCGGGGGAGCAGGGCTGGCGGGGGTGGGAGTGCGGGGGGAGAGAATCGGCTGGCGGGGAGCGGGACTGACCCGGGCACATGCAGATCCCAGGGCGCTGCCTGTCCCGCACACGGTCCCAGCGAAGCACAAGCGAGTCCGGCTACGGCTCCACAATGCGCTTGAACAGCGCTCAGGAGCACGGACAGGGCTTCTCCTCCTCCCCAAGGCTTCACTCCTACGTCAGACGCAACCAGAGGCTCCCAGTGCCAATCGTGCCCCACCTCCCAGCCACTCCGCCCGTCCCCGCCAGGCTTCCGTCGGGCGCCCCCAGCCAGAAAACCAGAAAATACCAGACACTGCACATGTTCAGTATTTTCTGAATTTTTTTACCGGACAGAGGGCCCAAAAACCAGACTGTCCGGTTGAATACCGGACACCTGGCAACCCTACCTAGTGCTGGTCACTGTCAGAAGACAGGATCTTGGGCTAGACTGGCCGTCGGTCTGAGCCCATCTCCTCGGTGTGATGTTTTTATGTTTGTAGCTAGCCATGCAGGTTAGGGTTAAAAACACAGCTAGGAACAAATGTTTGTGCTTTGTCTACACCAGAATGCACAATCTTCCAAATTAATATTTGTTAAAAGGCAACTAAAACGTCAAGCACCGACAAACTCAGATGGAATCAGCTGCCCAGCCTTCCTCTCACATGAGCTAAGACTGTTTGCCATCAGAGGAACCCCCTGGCATAATGGGAGTGGATGGAACCAACATGGCTGCCTCCCCAACCTCCCTCGTTCTTCAGAGTGTATCTGTTAGAGAGCTACGTGAAGCTCTGTTTGAGAAAACCCTTCCTTGGGGTGAACGAGAAAGCTGGAGTAAATGAACTCACAGCCAAGGGAGGAGCCACAAGGACTACACAGGTGCTTCTAGGATAGTCTACTGACTTTGTTTCTTCAGCGCCCTCCTATATATTTCCCAAATCATTTACCAGCTGTGGGAAAAAATTCCCTCATATGTTCCTCTGTTCCCTCCCCCATTTGTCTGTTGCCTGTCTTCCTAGACTGTGTGCTCTGTGGGGCAGAGACTGTCTCCATAGAAGCGAGGAAAGCACCTAGCCCGCAGCGGGCACTGCCATAATCTAAATACCACACCATTAATGATAACAGCATGGGCTGCAGGCAGGCGCCGCTGCATGAGACCAACAACGTTCTCTCACCCCTGCATTATTTTTGATGCCACTGTCACATTTCTCCTGCATCAATGTGTATAGACCTACGTATGCCACGTGCAGGTGATGCAGGGCTTTTGTCTAACTAGCATCCAGGAAGGGGAGAAAAAACAGGAGCGTTACCCCTGGAACTCAACGGAGTATCTCACAGTTTCTCCAGGAACTGTCACTGGGCTCCAGGTCAGGAAGTGCTTCATGTTGGTCGAGTGCATAGAGACATTTTGAGGGGCTGGCAGCAGGTCGTCTGCATCTAGGATTCCACCCAGGAGAGAAAAACAACTAACTGTGACCGTTTGCTAAGTGAGTATCACAGAACGAAAGGATTTAGAGACTGTCCTCAGCGCTGCCGCTCCGGAGCTCTGCATGCACCACGCCGGGCACGGCCTCGCATGCAGGGATGTTATGGTTGTCTCGCCAACCCAGAGCAGCCCCTCATGGCATGAGATGGCAGTTCAGCAGCTCTGCCCCATTGTCCTCCTCTGGGCTTCCGAGAGGCGGTGTGATGATGATTTGGGCTGGCCCTCCGGCCAGATCACTTTACAAATCCTCCTCTTCCAGATTTCCTCAAATGAATTACACTCGAGCCTCTTTAATCTGGCACCCCTGGGAAACGGGGTATGCCGGATTAAAGATTTTGCCAGGCCAGGGGGGTTGCTGCGGGGTTGCTGCGGGGCATGAGGGAGTGGGTTGTTTATCTGCGACCCCCCTCCTGGGGGCACATGTGGCTCTGAGCTCCCTGCTGCTCCCAAGCACTGCCCCCCACCACTATGGGTGTGGCGGGGAAAGCGGCTCAGCACACTGATGTTCCCCCAGGTAGGGAGGAGTGGGAGTGGCCGTGCACAGAGCCACTTCCTCCTCCATACCAGGAGTGTTCCCAGATTAGGGACACCCGGGGTACCGAGATGTACCAGGAAAGACACTTGTCAACTGGCTAAAGACCAGTGTTTCTCAACCAGTGGTACAAATACCCTTACGGGTACTCAAAAGAATTCTGGGGAGTACTTCAACACAACTGAAATTTGGAGAAAACTTTGAATTTTTGTTTTAAGTTTTACAGCACTTTATTATTTTTGTACTTTTTACACACAAAAATTTCATCGCTTGCCCAGCTACGATTACGTTGTTTAAACAAATGTATTGCAATGATAGAAAAAAAAATTGTGTGTCTGAAAACTGTAGGTACTGAGGATAATTATAATTTTTTAAAGGGGGTACTTATATTTTTTTAAAGGGGGTACTTTATAAAAAAAAGGTTGAGAAACACTGCTAAGGCCACCCTGTAGGTCTCTGTGCACTGAATCACTGTTCCAGGAATATACACTCAATACACAGGATACATAGTTCAGTGTTTCTATTAACAAACCAAACCAACAATTATCAGTAAGCACCCCCAGCCACCCGGACACAGATGCCCCATCAAAAATGACAAGGAAACGCTGTGATCAACCCTAGGATCCTAAACAGGAGAGCGGGAAGCTGAACACGATGGGCCCTTCTGGCCCTCAAGTCTGTGAGATGTTTCTACTCTACACTGCCTTGGGGAGAGTGCTGGACTACTTTGTGTGGTTCTGCAGTCTAGATTTGGCAGAGAATGTTGAAAAACTGGAGAGGGTGCAGAAGGGAGACCCAAAATTTATTCAAGGACTGAAGAAAAGGCCTGATGGTGAAGGAGCTTTATTATGATGCTCCTCCTTGGGGAGAAAATGTCAGGTGCTAGGGAGTTCTTTAATCTAAAGGGAAAACACCAAAACAAGAACCAATGGCTGAAAGTGAAAGCCAGACACATTTCAAGTTAGACATCAGGAACAAATGCTAGCAGTGAGGATGATTATCATGGAGACATGCTACCTCAGGAAATGGTGGATTCTTCATCTCTTAGGGCACATCTACACCATGTGGAAGATCAACGCTGCCGCGGTTGATCTTCCGGGGTTCAATTTAGCGGGTCTAGTATAGACCCGCTAAATCGAACTCAGAGGGCGCCCCTGTCAACACTGATACTTCTGCTTCTCACGAGGAGTAAGGGAAGCCTATGGGAGCATTTATTCCCATCAGGCTCCCACTGCATGGACAGCACGGAAATGTGATGTAGGATATGTCGACTCCAGCTACATAGTTTACGTAGCTGGAGTTGCTCATCTTACTTCTACCTTCCAATGTAGTGTAAACCAGGCCTCTATGTCTTCACATCAAGATCTGATATCTTTCTGGAAGACATGCTTTAGTCAAATACAAGTCTTTGGATTCAGTACAGGAGAAAAGAACCCTGTTGTGTAGAAGGTCAGACCAGAAAATCCAGTGGTCTCTTAAAATCTATTCATCTTGCCTTCTGGTTCATTTCTTGCCTTCTGTTCCTTTCCCCTATTTAGGGGGTTACATTGCCCTGGAGAATCTATATGATAGAATTAAGTAGCCTCCATGCCAAATCTAAGGATTTTAATTTCTTCCCTTTTCACTTTAGGGTCTTTTTGATGAGCCTCCTCATTTTTGGGGAAGTTTCCCTTCATAAAAGTCAATGTCTCTGGACTAGACTTTGGTACCTTCCTTTCCCTGCGGATGTATAATATAATTGCATTCTTTTAAGTCCTAAATAATATTCAGGAGATTGTTCAAAGGTAACTATACTACCTTTTAGCACTATGTTGAGAATAATCTCCTTCTTGATTGTTCAACTACTGGTGCTCCAACAAATAATTGTTTAGGACAATGTTTCTCAATCAGGTGTATGCATACCCATGGAGGTATGCAGATGTCTCCCCGGGGGTACATCAATTCATCTAGGTATTTGCCTTGCTTAACAACAGGCTACATAAAAAGCACTAGTGAAGTTGATACAAATTAAAATTTCATGCAATGATTTTATACTACTCTCTATCCTACACACTGAAATGAAAATACAATATTTATATTCCAAATGATTTATTTTACAATGTATGTGGTAAAAATGAGAAAGTAAGCAATTTCTCAGTGATTGTGTGCTGTGACACTTGTATTTCTATGTCTCATTTTGTAAGCAAGTAGTTTTAAAGTGAGGTGAAAAGGGTACAGTAAATCTGAAAAGGTTGAGAGATGCTGTTTTAGAAGACTATTCAGAAACAGAGAAAGGGAATAGGAAGATCTAGGTTTCCTAAAACCAGAACAAGGATTGTGGTCAATATCTCTACTCCTCATGCACAGGAAAATTAAAAAGAGGGATTTTTTGCAATTTTTCAAAATGTAGCCAGTTTTGTCACACTTTAAAAACAACCATCATATTCTTCCCCATTCCACATTCGGGGTGTGCGGAAGACATTGTTTTAGAACATTAAATTGTATCACTGAAATGGGGTCAACATTCCACCTTCCCTTTATGGGAAAACAGGAAATGCACGTTGGGTAATTAAAGAATCCATGGAGAGTCTGTTCCTGGCTCATGCAAAACTATTAGCCACTTCTGAGAGCTGCATAGAGTAGGAAGGAGCTGGGCAAGACACAACATGATCCTGAAGCAGAGATGACCGACTTAGGAAACACAGAACCACATGAAACTGAGCTGTCAGGCACTGATGTTAAATGAATGATTCCCACAGATTTTCTTTGATAGAAATGCGTACAGTCCTCCAAGGTATCTACAGCCTTGTGATGCACCTTACATGTTACTAAGCAAAAAATTTTAAACTTGGGCTCTAAACCTGCAGCTGTGCCTCACAAACTGGGAATACTACAAAAAGATCCTAGATGCACATTATCTGCCTTGTCTCTAAATTGAAATCCTCCTTGGAATCTGATAGTTCCTCTCTGCAATTTGTTTACAAATTCCCTTTTCAATCTGATTGTTGCAGTGTTAACGCAGACACAGATTTCCAATGCCAAACCACCTCTTCTTAATTTTTTACAAACTGGATTGACCCTCGCAATTTGACTAAAATAAATGTTAAAAAGCAAGAAAAGATATTTGCAGCCCTCCTCCCCGAAATATACTTGTTATTGTAGCTGTGTTGCCTTTGAGCATTTTGGCCATTTACCTGTGAGAAGAGGTGCAATCACAGAGCAGAGAATGAAGATGAGGCTTGTGAACATTTCACTCGGACTCACTGTCTTTGTCCAGGTTTACGCCAGGCAGTTTGGCTCTGAGTTTCCTCTTCCCAGACCAGGAATCCCATTCAGTCTATCCCTGCTTAAGGCAATGTGGGGATTTTGAATCTCAGCACGAACTTGGTGTGGATGTCACTGCAGAGTGGAAATGTATCCTGCAATGATCAGAGTGATGCCACAAACAGGCATCCTCCTGCCTCTCTAGCCAGGTGCATTGCTTAGGAGGGTGTGGCCTCAGGGAGTGTCAAAGATAATTGCATTCATTCATTTTAGAGGGTTGTGCAATTGCCCGATTAGAATGGACAAGGCTGACCCTGTTTTAACTGAACAGTTACGACATGTATCAGTGCACAGGTAAAACCAGATTCTTTTGCCTATTCTATTCTATCACCCAAACCACTAGCCCTGTAATTACCAAAGTAACTCAGAGTTCAGGGAGCCAGTGGGGCCCAGCCCATCTCCTGAACCTTATGTCCATCAATTCCTGCCAATGAGAAGGAAGGAGACACTGAGGCTCTGCAGCCCTGGCAGACAGAATTGATGGTAATGCCATTGTGAATTCCAGTGACTCCACTGTCAAGGTGACAGAAGGAGAGAGCAAGAACAGGGTGCAGGAAAGATTCTTGTCAGGTTGCCTGGTACCAATCCAGCATAGCCCTTTTGTGGGGATCATCTTGGAAAACCAGCCAGGCTGAATATTCATCTCAAATGTAACCACAGTGGGTAGGATGTGGAGATCTAATGCTCCCTGTGTGAGAAAACAGAACTAAATCCCTAGGTGTAAGGGACTGACCTCACAGGATCCAGCTGGTAACTGCTCTTGTGAAGTATGTGCCAGACGGTGTGGCACCAAATCAGGTATCTCTCAACACAAGAGACTAAACCAGCTCGTGGTACACAACAGAGAGTGAATCCAAGCCAGTCAACCTAAACACAACTCACAAAGTGGAAAACATAAGAGTCACTGGATGGCCCAGGAAAAGTTAGTTCTTACTGATTTTGGCAATATATATTGGGATCAGAAGTATATTAACAAACTCATTGCAAAAGAATTGATCACCAAATCTGCTAAGTCCATTGGTGACAAAGGAAAGATGTTTGGTGACCAACAAGGATTCAGAGACCTCTAACCTAGGATCTGGAGCAACTACTTGTTATGTGGAAGTAAGATCTGATGAGCTCCAATACACAATGGGCCTCAAAGTAAAGAAAGGCCTGGAGGCTCAGGGCCATGAGGGTTTTAAGACTAACATCCTTAGCACATGGGTTGAGGAAGACCCTAATCATAGAATCATAGAATACTAGGACTGGAAGGGACCTCGAGAGGTCATCGAGTCCAGTCCCCTGCCCTCATGGCAGGACCAAATACTGTCTAGACCATCCCTGATAGACATTTATCTAACCTACTCTTAAATATCTCCACAGTTGGAGATTCCACAACCTCCCTGGGCAATTTATTCCAGTGTCTGACTATCCTGACAGTTAGGAACTTTTTCCTAATGTCCAACCTCAACCTCCCTTGCTGCAGTTTAAGCCCATTGCTTCTTGTTCTATCCTCAGAGGCCAAGATGAACAAGTTTTCTCCCTCCTCCTTATGACACCCTTTTAGATATCTGAAAACTGCTATCATGTCCCCGCTCAATCTTCTCTTTTCTAAACTAAACAAACCCAATTCTTTCAGTCTTCCCTCATAGCTCATGTTCTCTAGACCTTTAATCATTCTCGTTGCTCTTCTCTGGACCCTCTCCGATTTCTCCACATCTTTCTTGAAATGCGGTGCCCAGAGCTGGACACAATACTCCAACTGAGGCCTAATCAGCGCAGAGTAGAGCGGAAGAATGACAGCTCTCTAGCTGAAACAACTTCATTGATGTTCTCTCCTCCTTCCTAATGTGACAAAAACAGATATAAACTTGCCTCTATCATCCTTGATGGCACTGAACACCTAGGCTATGTCTACATGCACAGTTATTTTGGAATAAGCTATTCCGGAATAGTTATTCCGAAATAGCTTTTATTTGAAATAGCACGTCTACACTGCAGGGAAGCCTCAAAATTAGTCCGAGGCAGGCTCCCCTAATGTAGATATGCTATCTCAATTTAGAGCCTCAGGAGGAATAACTTAAAATGGCCCCGGTGAAGGGCTATTTTGAAATAGCAGAAGTGGAGCGTCTACACACGACTTAGTTCGAAATAGCTATTTCAGACTAGCTGTTATTCATCGTAGAATGAGGTTCACAGAAGTTGGAATAAGCCGCCCGTTATTTCGAAATTATTTTGAAATAACGGAATTGCTGTGTAGACGCTCGCATAGTTATTTTAAAATAACAGCCATTATTCCGAAATACTTTGCTGTGTAGACACACCCCTACAGTGCCAAGTCATACCTGAAGGTATCCACTATGTGTATAAGGGATAAGTGGGAGACCAAAACTCCCTTTGGGTACGTCTACACTTGCACCCTATTCCGAAATAGGGATGCAAATGTAAGCAACTGAAATTGCTAATGAAACCGGGATTTAAATATCCCGTGCTTCATTAGCATAATCGTGTCCGGGCGCCATTTTGAAATTGCGTTATTTCGAAATAAAACGCCCCGTGTAGCAGCGTTATTTCGAGAGAAAACCCTTCTCTCGAAATAACGTTTATTCCTCATACTATGAGGTTTACCAGTTATTTCAAGAGAAGGGTTTTCTCTCGAAATAACACTGCTACATGGGGCATTTTATTTCCAAATAACGCGATTTCAAAATGGCGCCCGGACGCGATTATGCTAATGAAGCACGGGATATTTAAATCCCGGCTTCATTAGCAATTTCGGTCGCCTACATTTGCATCCTTATTTCGGAATAGGGTACAAGTGTAGACATACCCTTTGATGGGTTTATACCTCATATCAGGGCCCTGGGCTCTGGGTCCTGATATGATCAATTTGAAAGGTCTTGTCCATGTGGAGCCTATCAAATATACATTGGATGGAGCTATTAAGAAAATGGCTGGTTGCAGGTATAATACCTCATGATAGTAAAGAATATCAGAAACTAGTGATCCCCAAAATGATAGACCCAGAAGAGCTCAAGGATATAGGGAATTGGAGGCCTCTTGCCATCAGGTCCATCACGCTGTGGATTTTCAAGTATGCTGAAGTCCAGGCTGGTTAATGTGTGCTCATTAAATGAGAGATTCAAGGGTTTATTGTGGCACCTGGCTGCTCAGAAAACCTGACTGTTCTGTTAAGCAGGCAAAGGAGGGCAAAAGCCCCTGGGAATTGTATTTATAGATATAACCAAGGAATTCAGTGTCCCATGATCATATCATCTGGGTGCTGCAGGGAGAGACCTGGACCATGGTGAACATCATTAATGACTCCTTTTGGAATAATCATACCTGTATGGAAGTGGAGAAGGAGCTCATACCTCCCATCAGTATCAAAGTCAGGGTCAAATAAGGGAGCCCCATGTTAGTGCTGCTAATTAACCTAGCTCTTGACCCCCAGATAAGCAATGCTAGAAAGGCTGGTAGAATATCTCGCACAGAAAGTGACAGCTCTCGCCTTTGCAGATCTTTTGCTCCTGCTCAGCGACTTGTAGGGAGGCAAGAACAAGATCTCTGACATTCTGGAGTCCTTTTGCAGGCTATCCAGCCTGAAGAGGCAAGCCAGAAAATGCCACAGATTCTTCCTGAACACAACTCACAACTTGCATATTGTCAACAACTGTGAAGCCTGGAAGATGGGCTGAATGTGATAATACCAGCTGTGTCAGAGAAATATGTTGGTACAAAGGTTGATCTATGAATTGCGTTCTTCAAAGCTGCACTGTCTGACAAACTTGACACCTGGCTTAAGAGGACTGATAGAACCTATCTCAAGCCTTTGTAAAAACTGACATGCTGAATAGCTATGGCATCTCTAAGGTTATCTATCCAGCAGATCCATGCCAACTGTAAGAGAAATCTGCTATCTTCCCTCAAAAACAGCATTAGGAGGGGCATCTTCCACTGGCCAGCGCCTGCAATAATGCCAGATCCAGGGATGGAGCTATCAAGCAATTGCTTAGAACTGCATGCTCCAAAGATTAGATTTTTCCAAGCATTGCATTGGCTAGTAGTATTGAGGAGGAATTAAGCAGACTGTGGCTGGCAGCTTGTGAGACTGAAAGGCCGAACCTGTGATATAGACCAAACTCTGTTCTTTAACAATATCAGAATACCAGTCCTTTAGCCATTATATGATTTGGAGATGCTGGCTCTCAGTCCCCTGTCCCAGTAAATGGGGTCAAACATTTTTGTAATGATCTAGTCATTGATTGGATCAGGAAACACGAGTTTCACAGCACCAGTTCCCAATGCACTTAAAATTGGGAGTGAATGTGTGCCTTAGGAATATGCTGCTGTGTAGACGGGCCCTTAGTGAGGTACAGATGCTCTTTAATGGTCTGAAGTAGGGGTGGGCAACCTAAAGTCCGGAGGCCAGATCTAGCCCCTAGCTTGCCTGGATTTGGCCCTTCACTGGGGAGCCCACACTAGTGCTCCAGCCCCCCACTTCCCCTCAACCCGTTCCGTAGGGCTGGCGCACCAGCACCAGCTCCCTGCTGTGGGGGGAGGAGCCCCATGCTTCACGGGCTGGTGTCAGGCAAGCCAGAGCTGGATCCATATATGGCTGCGCCCTCTCCCCTCAGCTGCTGCAGTTAAGTGCTGCCTGGAGGCTTTTCCCCCACAAAATCTACTAGCCCAGACCCCCCCCCAGGCTCTGGTGTGCAAGAGCGAATATCTTTCTGTTTCTCAGTCAGAGGCCCTGTCAGTGAGGTGGTTGGTTTTGTTTTGTTTTGTTTGTTGCTTCTCCCTATTGTGCAGCCCCCAACTGATTTTTCTATGGTCAGCAGCCCCTGACCCAAAAAAGATTCCCTGCCCCGATTAAGGAATCTAAAACCCAGGCCAGCAGAGCTTCCAGGGAGTTAGCATCTTCCAGCAGCCACCTAGCAGCAGTTATGACCACTCTGTACTCCACAGCCCACCTCTGAGAGCTGTAGCAGCCCCACAGCTCCTATCTGACTCCTAGCTCTGTACTGGGATAGGGAACCTTTTTTGGGTCGGGGGCCACTGACCCACAGAAAAATCAATCAGGGGCTGCACACAAGTGAGAAACAAAACAAAAACAAACAAAAAACCAAACAACTCCTCCCCTCACTGATGTGGCCCCCAACTGAGAAGGAGAAAGACACTCCCCACATTCCCCTCCCACACCAGAGCCTCGGAGACAGATAAACTAGTAGATTTTGTGTGTTCCAGCCCTGCAGTGGGACAGTGGGGGGCTGGAGCACCAGTGCCAGCTCCCCAGCGCTGAGGGGGGCTGTAAGCCTTGGGGGCTAGATCCAAGCAAGTTAGGGGCCACATTCAGCCCCTGGGCCTGAGGTTCCCCACCCATGCGCTGTAACAACTTCAAAACTGGTCCTGAAAGTGTCCAGGCAACAGTGTGGTAACACAGATGTCCTAAAGTGGAGTCAAGGAAGATAGAAACCTCCTGTGGACCAGAAGGGCAAAAGCTCGTTTGGTTCTTGAGTTTAAGTATTAATACAGACTGTGAAAGCAGGGCTTCATGATTCTTCTGACTTCTGGGGTTTCAAGCAGGAGGTGTCATAAAAATTACCACAGAGATAACTGGCTTGTGCTGGCTGCATATTCTTAGCAACACAGTATTTTGAGCCTTCTGTGTTGGTTCTTCCTAACATTGTGAATAAAATTTACAACTGTTGGATTATTCACCCACTATCAGGGAATGCAAGCTAGGTTCAGACTACCAGGGGACAGGTTAGTTTTACTCTATTGATGATGTGTTATTACAATAGTGATCCTGCTCTGTACAAGAGGGATGACAGGTTCAGACATTTGGCATGTGCTCTTGTTTGAGCAGCTAATGGGGGGAAGCTATTATCTGTGGGACTATGACTGAATGCCTCTAAATCAGAATTCTCCCTAAACACAGCAGTATTACAGAGACTTGACAGGACCTGAATAGCCAACCATGCTCTCTGTGGTAGTAGGACATGGTGCACAGAGCCATTTGTGCCAGAACTAGAGTGTGACAGAAGGGAATCACTTCTCACAGGGTGCACCACACACTCATGAGGATCCTGGTGCTGACCTAGTCATAGATGCCCTGATTCTGGGTCATGATTTTGTGAGCAGCACTTCCCTCACTGTATTCTACTGAAAGTCAGCCTTTGACACACAAAAAATTGTCTCAACTAGAAAAAGATAGCCTTTTGGTAATTATTAGTGGCAAAGCCTAAAAATCACAATTGGTTCCAAAAGAAATAGATTGGCACAAGCCAATTCTTAAACTTTAATAAGCTACGTGATCTTGAAAACAAAAAGAAAGGTTTTTTTCTCTCTCAAAAGTTTACAGTAATCCATACCAGCTGGAAAGCCTTCCAACTAGGACCCGTCTCCCTGGTTCCAAAAGTGTCCTTTGTTCTTGGAAGCACTGTTGCTGTCATGAGCAGAGATGTGCAGGGGAGGCAGGGGCAGGGAGAAATAATTTGTGTGTTTTCCAGTCTTCTGCCTTTTCCCCTGTTTTAGAGGGCTACTCTCAGCCAGGGTGCAGACAAAACAGTCCCCTATATACATGAAATTCAAAACATTTCATAGGTCCCACACCTAAATTTCTTGTTTACACCTTTTGTATACATGAAGTTTGAGCTCTCTTGGCAATTACATGTAAATTATTTACAGTTTCACTTGCAGGCAAATACTTGTTTCAGCAGCTAATAATTTTCTAACCTGTGGTCAGTCCTTTGTTGTCTCTGAGGAGCTAGTCTGTGAGCATTCCCCACAATTATAAAGTATTCTATTATCAAATTTAGTAAAATATCACAGCTTAAAACTAGGGATATTAAAATGGATTTTAAGTAACGAGTAACCACTGTGGTTGCACATGGGGTGCAGCTCTGTAGGAGCCAGTGTGTGCGGGAAGTTGGCTTTTAAGCTGGCTCTCCGTGTGTACCAGGAGCCCAGGTGTGACCATGAAGGTTAACTGATGAGCCCAAGCTCATTGGTTAATCATGTACACGGTTACACTTTCACATCCCTGCTTTAAACACTGTGACAGGCTGTGTCTAGACTGGCCAGTTTTTCCGGAAAATCAGCCACTTTTCCGGAAAAACTTGCCAGCTGTCTACACTGGCCTCTTGAATTTCATAAAAGCACTGACTTCCTACTGTAAGAAATCAGTGCTTTTGCGAAATACTATGCTGCTCCCGTTAGGGCAAAAAGTCCCTTTGCGCAAAACTTTTGCGCAAAAGGGCCAGTGTAGACAGCTGAGATTTGTTTTCAAAAAAGCCCGATCGCGAAAATGGCGATCGGGGCTTTTTGCGACTGCAACGTCTAGGGGACGCTTTTCCGCAAAAAGTGCTTTTGCGGAAAAGCGTCGTGCCAATCTAGACGCTCTGTTCTGAAAATGCTTTTAACGGAAAACATTTCTGTTAAAAGCATTTCCGGAAAATCATGCCAGTCTAGACACAGCCGTGCTGTTAACTATATAAAAGTGATGAGCATGCGGTACAAGGTGTCATATATGGGGTACGCTGTGACACCCCAACGCGAGCAAGGGGAGACCTACCTTTAGGAAAACCTCATGAGCTGCAGGCCTAAGCTTGGCATGGGAACCTCTCCTCTAAGTAACCCTAACCCTAGCCTAGAGAGCCCTGGGGGACCCCAACAGGCCTGCAGCCTAACTCTAGCCCAGGAAACCCTGCCCTTAGAAACCCCAGTGCAGGGGCAGGGAACCTAAGGCTTGCTTGGATCCAGCCCCTGAGGCTGGTGGCTCCCGCTCGGCACTGGGGCGCCCTGCTGGCAGAGCAGCCCCCCGCCGTCCTCCTGTGGGGCTGGAGCGCACGAAGTCTACTAGCCCGGGCTCTGGTGTGCGAGGGGAATGTGGGGAGCGTCTTTCTGCTCCCTCCCAGGGGCCTCCTCGGTGGGGCTTGGGGGAGCGCCTCAGGCGTGTGCGACCCCCACGGATCTGTCTGTGGGTCAGCGGCCCCCGCCCCTGCCTTAGTGCTAGTAGCCAGGGGGCTTCCCGCCTCCGTGGCCCTAACCCCAGCGCAGGCAGCCCTGCCTTCGGCGGCCCGCCCCTCAGCATCCAGCCCCCTTGCGCCGCCCCCCAGCCCCATGGCCCGGCCCCGGGGCGGGTCGCTGCCGGCGGCGGAAGGGCGGGCGGAGCCGGGCGGCGCTTCCGTGCCCTGCTGGAGGAGCCGGCCGGGCCCCGCTCCCCGCGGTAGGTGCCCCCAGGCCGGGCCCGCTTCCCCGGGATCGCTGGGCCCCGAGCCGCGCCCGGCCCGCCGGGGTGGGGCTTGCGGGTCAGGCGGAGGCGGAGGCGGAGAGGTGGGGGGCTGAGAGGAGGCGCTTGGGGGCAGGGGGAGCGAGGAGCGGAGGGTAAGGCAGTGGGGACTGAGAGGAGGGGTTTGGGGTAAGAAAGTGGGGCAGGGGACCGGGTGGGGGTGGGGGTAGGAAGAGGAGCAGGAAGGACTGAGGCGTGTGGGAGTTAAGGAAATGGGGCGGGGGACTGAGAGGAGAGGTTTGGGGGTAGGAAGAGGGGCAGGGGACTGAGGAGTGGGGGGACAGAGGAGGGGTTTGGGGGTAGGAAGAGGGCAGGGGACTGAGTGAGGATAGGGAAGTGGAGGGGGACTGAGAAGAGGGTTTGGGGGTAGGAAGAGGGGCAGGGGACTGAGGAGTGGGGAGTAAGGAAATGGGGTGGGGACTGAGAGGAGGTGCTTGGGGGTAGGAAGAGGGGCAGGGGACTGAGGAGTGTGTGGGGTAAGGAAGTGGGGTGGGGACTGAGAGGGTTTGGGGGTAGGAAGAGGGGCAGGGATTGAGGAGTGGGGAGTAAGGAAATGGGGTGGGGACTGAGAGGGGTTTGGGGTAGGAAGAGGGGCAGGGGACTGAGGAGTGGTTAAGGAAATGGGGTGGGGACAGAGGGGTCTGGGGGTAGGAAGAGGGGCAGGGGACTGAGGAGTGGGGGTTAAGGAAATGGGGTGGGGACTGAGAGGGTTTGGGGTAGGAAGAGGGGCAGGGGGGACTGAGGAGTTAAGGAAATGGGGTGGGGGACTGAGAGGGGTCTGGGGTAGGAAGAGGGGCAGGGGACTGAGGAGTGGGGAGTTAAGGAAATGGGGTGGGGACTGAGAGGGGTTTGGGGGTAGGAAGAGGGGCAGGGGACTGAGGAGTGGGGTTAAGGAAATGGGGTGGGGACTGAGAGGGGTCTGGGGGTAGGAAGAGGGGCAGGGGATTGAGGAGTGGGGAGTAAGGAAATGGGGTGGGGGACTGAGAGGGGTTTGGGGGTAAGGAAGAGGGGCCATGGGCTGCCAGGGGAGGGAGTGGGGATTCAGGAAGGGATTGGCTGTTCTAAGCAGGGAGACCCAGGCTACTGATCCCCTTGAAAAGAGCCCCATCCCCCCACAGTCCACCCTTCTGCTGTCGAAGCCACCCATGGTGGCTCCCGCCCTTCTTTGTAGGGAGTAGCCAGCCCCATGGCTGTATAGGGTAGGCCACTGGCCGCCTTGCTGTCTTGGCCCTTCAGTCTGAGGTTCCAAGGTCCAAGGCTGTGGGTGAGGGGCTGAGGTTACTGTGGTTGGCTGGAGAGCCATTATCTCCTTACTTGGCTGTATGCTTTGGGGCATCAAGGAGCAGAGGGTGGAACTAGGGCAGGTCCCATTCCAAGGGGATGGGTGGGCTCATCTCCCTACTCCAGGTACTGTAACCTTTAGGGATCCAGTGCCACTCAGGTGTGGCCCAGCCATCATGACGACAGGAGTCCGGAGAAGCCAAACTGAGCGAGCGGCTCACGGCCATCCCGTGAGCCAGGTCACAGCTCCGCTCTCTCAAATTTGGTCCAGTCAGGAGCCCGGGGCCTAACCTGAGCAGTGCCGCAACCCCAGAGTTTGCAGTGCCCAGAGTGGAGAGCCAAGCTAGCCAGCCCCACAGCACAGGAGCTGCCACTGTGGGGTGAGTGCCCTGCTGAAACCACCCCGGGCCACTCTCCTCCCCCCCGCCCTCCAGGACTATTTACTGGGTCATGACAGGCCATAAACATTTACAAATGGGTATTGAGCCCCCAAAGGTTGAGAACCACTGGTCTATATAACCTCAGCGTTATGTTCTTCCTCCCCTAACTTTTACTGATGCCAGTGAGGAAGCTTGAGAGCTGTGTGGGAGGGTGGCAAACACAGCTGTAAAATTAGGGGAAGTTTGGCATTTTCTTAGCAGAGAGGCCTAGGCTTGTGGATTTGAACTCTAATTTCACCACATTAGGTGTACCCTCCCTGCCTGAGTTGCACTGTCAGAGCAGCGCCCAGGGTGGAAGCAATGAATACGTTCCTTCTGGAGCCAATCGCACCAGCTCTAGACCCCCGCCCCCCCCCCCCCAAAGCATGGGGCCCAGAGTGATGGCCTCAATTTGCTGTCCCCAATGGACGGCACTGCTGTCAGTATGAAAAGCTTGCTCCATTGCTGACTGTGCTATACTTGTCTGGGTAACAAACACTGCCTCACTCTCTATGGCAGTCACTCTCCAGCACCAAATTTAAACAAAAAAACAAAAGTGAAATTCTTTCTTTGGTGCTTGCAGCAATTCGAGCGTTATGACCTTCTCATGAAGACATCAGCAGTCTAATCCTGTTGGCTCACTTCTGTCCCTATCACTGCATTTTACCTTCTGAGATATTCTTCTCTTCCTTTACAGGCCCTTATTGACAGCTTCAGCAGAAGTTCTTCCTGCAAGATGGATATTTTCTCATAATTTGAATTAAAAAGGACACTGAAATCTCTGAAAAGTTAACATGGACTTACTGGAAGGTGCATGTGGGGGTGACCAAAGATGCACCAAGGCTGAATATGAGCGGATCTTTTAAGTGATTGTGGAATAATTTGTGATTAACGGCTGATTGATTAATGTGATCAGAGAAAGTGATATGCAAGTCCAGTTGGAACAATAGGAAGAGAATCTTAGATGCTGCATAAATCAAACCATTTGTTTTCAAGAAGGTTTTAATGAGGTCTTTAAGCGGTTGGTGGAAATGGACTCACCTGTGTGAATGCTGTATGTGGAGCTACATGTCTCAAAGCCTTCTGTCTGTGTGGGGCGTTGGTGTCTAAAGAGAGGAAGTCACACAGAAGACGACCATGGAGAAAATGGCCAGGGTTACCACCGCCCTTGGTGGTAACACCATCACTGGGCGTACCATGTTCTGTCACCTGGATGCCCCTGCTAATGCCATCAGTGTGTGTCGTGATGCCGCTCAGGTAGTGGTAGCTGGCCCGCAACATCTTCAAGATCTATTCGATAGATGAAGATCAGTTTGTGGAGAAGCTAAACTTGCGCGTTGGCCGCAAGCCATCCCTGAACTTCAGTTGTGCGGACGTGGTGTGGCATCAAATGGATGAGAACCTGCTGGCCACAGCAGCTACCAATGGGGTGGTCGTGACCTGGAATCTTGGGAAGCCATCTCGTAACAAACAGGACCAGCTGTTCACTGAACACAAGCGGACAGTTAACAAAGTGTGCTTCCATCCCACCGAGGTGCATATGCTCCTCAGTGGCTCCCAGGATGGCTACATGAAATGCTTTGACCTACGCAAGAAAGACTCTGTCAGCACCTTCTCTGGTAAGGGCCATGCTGGCATACACTGAATTTACACTAGGCAGTCTAAGCCAAGAGATGGAGGATTTCTTCCAGTGTAGTAATGCCATCTCCCCACACTGTTAGCTGATGTGACAGAGTGCATCTGTCGGTATAGTTGTGTCTCCACGGTGGGTTTTGTCTGCATAGCTTTGTCACTAGGGCCGTGGTTTTCTCACATTCCTAACCAACACAGCTATGCCAAATACGTTTTAAGTTTAGACTAGGGATTTGAAAGGTTAACCAGGGATGGTTCACCTTAACGGGTGATGCTTACTGGTTAACTGGTGGGGCTGGAGCAGCTCCCCACCTGCCATGGGCAGGGGGCTGCTCCAGCCATGCAGCGCTCACTGTGGACAAGGGCGCTCTAGCCCGGTCGGAGCAGCCCCTGTCCACGACAAGCCTGAGAGTGTTGCAGGCAGGAGCTTCTCTGGAGCCCTTGTCGAGGCAGGGGCCTCTCTAGCCCAAATAGGCTGGTGCTGCCTCCCATCAGCCTCCCCTTTAATTAGTTAACCAGTTAAACATCACGTTTAACTGGTTAACCAATTATTCAGGACTTTGTATCCCTAGTTTAGATCAAGCCTCAGTCTTGGGCCCAGTTGGACAGTATATTGTGCATTAGGATGAGGGATGTTAGCCATCGGGTAATTGAATAGGTGTGTAACCGCATGAAATCATAGCAATTACATGACTATTCAAGAGTCCCCAGGGTTGGGGCCGACAGCCAATGTGCTCCCAGCCCCACTCGCGGGGAACCCCCTGCCACCCCGCGCTGCTGCCTATCAGAGGGGAGGGGAGGGGAGCCAGTTTAAAAACCAGCTTCCCTCACAGTCTGGATGCCTGCTGCCCTGCACTAATATAGAGGCAGCAGCATGGGGAGACAGCAGCCCCTGTCCATGGGGGATCTGAGCTCCCCACGAACAGAGGCTGCTCTGCGGGAGCTCAGACCCCCCGTGGACAGGGGCTGCTGCCACAAAGCAGCCTATGTCTGCAGGGAGCTTGGAACCCAACCCCCTCCCCACCTCCTCCTCCTCCTCCTCCTAGGCTTATTCGTTAATCATGTAGTCAGCTGCTTGTTGATATCCCTAATTAGGATGCTTATTGCATATGCTGCAGACTGGAGTTGTCAATTTCATCTTAAATGGGGAGAAATGCCAAACAATCCCCTGTGTCCCAGGCCTTTGTCCCTCTGATCTCTGTGTTGCGTTGTGGTAAAGATTTACCGTACCTCTTCTGGGGTTCTGATGATCCAATCAAGGTATTGGGGGACCAAGTCCCTGCTAGAGGGACTTCTAGTCTGTAGCAGCCAGTGTTGTGTTTGTCACTGTCATAGCCAACGTCTAGAACTGCGTTAGTTGCGTGAGTTGTTGGGGAAAAGGGTTATCTGCTTTCCCTTTTCCCCAAATCATACCCTCTTCCCGCCCACATCCCAACTCAGTTGCCAGTATCTGGTGCCTTAAATTCTAGTATCAAGCACTGGTTTTGATGATACAGATCCTAACTGGGTAGGAGAGATGCAGAGGGATTTGGAGAGAGAGTGGGACAAAAAAAGTGTGATGGACAGGTGCTGGATTGACATCTCTGATGTTGTCTATTTATGGACTCTGTAGGGCAGAGGCAGTGCCAGCTTTGCAAAGGAAGCTGTTCTGAACAAGGGTAGCCAGTGCTGTCTCTTGAGCATTAGTACAGGTGATTTCTGCATTTCCTATAGCCAGGGCGCACTGCTGCTGAGTCCAGGAGTGAATCAGGTTGGCCTGCCATTGGCAGTTTATTCTAGACCCAGTCTAGCAAATAGCATTACCACAAAGGGAATGATTTTGTTGAGGCCCTGTGGGATCCGATCTACATTCCTCTTGTCCCTCAGGCCAGTCGGAAAGTGTGCGCGATGTACAGTTTAGCATCCGTGATTACTTCACCTTTGCTGCAACCTTTGAGAATGGGAACGTACAGTTGTGGGACATCCGCCGGCCGGACCGCTATGAGAGGATGTTCACGGCTCACAATGGGCCTGTTTTCTGCTGTGACTGGCATCCAGAGGACAGGTAAGTGCTACACTGATTGCCTCAGTTGAGCCCTGCCGTGTGGCAATCACTCTGTCTTGTGAGAGCGCTCCTGAGGGGGTAACGTCACACAGTGGTTCTGTGAAAACTGTCTGGGGAGGGGCAGAGAACTTGATAGCTACATGACCCTCTCCTGAATAATGGAAGGAGCAGCACGGTATATAAATCAAGTCACTCCTGCTGCTCTGTAGGATAGCCAGCAGTAACTAGTAAACCAGAAGTTTGCTGGAACTAGGCAGTTTCGGGACTGTCCAGTGTGTTTCACCAACTTGATCAGCTCAGGGAGTGAGAGGCTTGGAGCTGTGTTAAAATAGCTTTCTCGTGGCCCAGGCACGTTTGCCATCCTGCCATTAGATTTAAACAGATTCCTTGAGGGGAAAAGTCAGATTTCCTAGTAAATAATTAATTTATACTGAAAAATATTGCATGCAGCTCGTGGACCGTATACAGCCTCTGGAAACTCTTTGCCTGTCTCATGCTGGGGAGCGAGCTTCACACGCTGAGGGAAGCACAAAAAACACCCCAGTTAGTCTTTGTGTCCACTGCTTTTATTTGTGGGAGTAGAGGGGCTGGAAGCCTCTCTCATTTTCACTGACTGAAATGCAAAGGAAAGCAACCAAATTTTCTCAACCAGGGGCTGGAGGACCCTACCTAACCTGAATAAAATGGAAGATACGGCATCCTCCCTTTTATTCAGATGCAGGAGTAGTCTGTGGAAACTCCGGGTCCCAGCATGCACTGTTCCCCAGAGTGGGAGTTGGCGTTCTGGTGAGAGATGCCTCTAAGCTAAAAGAGAAGGTACCCAAGGTCTGTGCTTGTTTAGTGCCAGATGGCTGGCAAGCAGCACTCTGACCTCCTCTGGCTTAAACGGCATGCATAAAAAGCCAGTAATCCAAGATCTACTTGCAGGACATTTCTCCAGTTAAGTTTCTACTTGCTCCTTTCTCCCTGCTGCCAGGGGCTGGCTGGCAACAGGGGGCCGAGATAAGATGGTGAAGGTCTGGGACATGAACACCAACCGGGCCAAAGAGATCTACTGCGTGCAAACCATAGCTTCTGTGGCCAGGGTCAAGTGGCGGCCTGAGTGCAAGCACCACATTGCCACCTGCTCCATGATGGTGGACCACAACATCTACGTGTGGGATGTGCGGCGCCCCTTCATCCCGTCCGCCATGTTCGAAGAGCACAAGGACGTCACCACGGGTATCGTGTGGCGCCACCTGCATGATCCCTACTTCCTCCTCTCAGGCTCCAAGGACAGCACCCTCTACCAGCACATCTTCAAGGACGCCAGCCAGCCCATCGACAGGGCCAACCCTGAGGGCCTGTGCTACAGCCTCTTTGGGGACCTGGCCTTTGCAGCAAAAGAGAGCCTGATCTCCTCCGATTCCAACCGCAAGCCCTACATCGGTGACAGGCGGCATCCCATCTTCTTCAAGCGCAAGCTGGACCCCACGGAGCAGTTTGAGTACATCTCTTCTTCCAGTGCCCTGAGTGTCTTTGAGACAGACCTCGAGAGTGGCAGCATGGATTGGTTTGTGAGAACAGCCAAGCAGTATGTGCTGGCAGGGAGACCCCTGGCAGAGCTATGTGACCACAACGCCAAGGTAGCCAAAGAGCTCGATCGTGACCAGGTACATGCAACATGCTAACAGGGAAGGGGGAGACAGGCTCTTTATCATCACAACCTTCTAGCCAAACTGGCTGGCATAGGAAGCCTTGATCATATGTAGAGCCAGATACCATAAACACAAACTGTGACGATGCAGATTGGGGGGCTGCAGAGTAGGGATGTAAGCGACGAGTCGACTATCCGATAAGGATAAGCTTATTGGATAGTTGAATAGTCCTTCGACTAGTCGCTTCCCCCCGCCTTGCTGACTCTATCAGAGGCAGCAAGGGAGGAGAGCTGGAGCTGGTGCTGGAGGGAGCTGACTGAAAAGCCAGTTTCCCCCAGCACTATCTCCACAAGGGACAGGGGAAGCAGAGGGTTAGCGGGGATGTAGTGGGGACTGGGCGTGAGCCAGGATAGCTGATTCCTGGCTCACACCGGGTCACCCCTGCTGCACTCCAGCCTTTTAAATGTATTAAGAGCCAACAGGGTATTAAGAGCCATCTTGTAGCCACAGCTTTTCTGTTTTTTCTCCTCTCCCTTTGGCTCTGTCATGTCTACTTCCCCTGTAGACTAGGGACGTAAAATCCTGTTTAGTTAACTGATTAACAACAGACTCTTAATACGTTTAAAAAGGAGAGATGCAGCATCTGGGACTGGGTGCAAGCCGGGAATCAGCTGAGGACATAACAATCTTCAGATATGTCAAGGGCTGGTACAAAGAGGCCAGTAATTGATTATTCTCTATGGCCACTGAAGGTAGAACAAGAAGTAATGGGTTTAATCTGTAGTAAGGGAGATTTAGGTTTTCCCTAAGGATACCTAAGTACAGGTCCCCAAGACAGCTTGTGGAATCCCTGGCACTGGAGGCTTTTAAGAACAGGTTGGACAAATACCTGTCAGGGGTGACCTAGGTATACTTGGTCCCATCTCAGTGCAGGGGGCTGGACTAAGTGAGCTCTTGAGGTCCCTTCCAGCCCTACATTTCTATGTTCTAGGCTCAATAGCTGATAATGCCCTGAGTATGGAAGCTGGGCTAGTGCTGGGAAATGACTTGGAAACGTAGTTTGCCCAAGGGCTAAACTTTCTGTTGCTTCTCTTTTCCTTTCTTTTGCGAAATGTGCCATGTTCCTACCCCTGCTCCCGCCACGGGCAGGAATGCACTGTTGTCAGTGTGTACCTAGCCCCTGCCAATTGGGGGCTGACTTCCATCTTGTAGCCACAGCTTTTCTGTTTTTAATCCTCTCCCTTGGCTCTGTCATGTCTACATCCCTGTAGACGAGGGATGTAAAATCCCGTTTAGTTGACTGATTAACAACAGCCCCCACTGGTTATCCATAACAGGTAAACATCGCCCATTAAGAGTGGTGCTTACCAGTTAACCATTCACATCCCTATACCCATTAAGGGTGATGCTAACCAGTTAACCATTCACATCCCTACTTTAGACCTCTCTCTCTCCTGCTGCCTGCTCTACTACAGAGTGTCCCTTGGTGCAGTGGGGCTAACCTTGCTCCCGCACAGAGGAGCAGAATGAAACAGATAAGGAGCAGCGGCTCTGGCAGGACTTGGCAATCTCATGTGCAAGGAGATCTGAAAGGATTTGTTTGTGACAAATAACCCCATATAAAGCCCTGGATCCCAGCCCCCAGAACACAAGGGGAGCTCTGATCCAGACCCAGACCTGAGCTTGCCCTTCCCATGTAGCCTGTTGGTGTACAGGCATCCTGGTGTTCCCTGCGTTGCTGCCTGTTCTGTTCCCTGAGAGGGCGGGAAAGGTCTAGGGAACATTGTAGGGTGGCTAGAAACTACATTACAGCAGGTCCTGTAGTGCTCCAGTGAGGGATGCTCCTGCCCCATGCTTTCCACTTGGGCCCCAAACTATGTTTCAGAAACCAACTTTCTCATGCTGTTGCCTTGGTTGATGGACAGTGGTGACAACCTAATACTTCCCCTCTTCCCTTCTCTCTCCCTGGGGCAGGTTGCCCAGACGTGGACAATGCTCCGAATTATTTACTCCAGCCCTGGCACTGTGCCCTCTGCTAATCTGAACCACAGCCTGGGGAAGAGCAGCGCCTCCCTCCCACTCATGAACAGGTGAGCGGTCCAATCAGGGCATCCCCAGACATGGCCCTGCTGAGGGAAGTAGATGGGCAGGCCTGCCCTGCTCTGGGAGAGATGTGGGAACTGCGCTGTGTGATAGGGAAGGGGGAACCGCTCCGGAGATGGCCTCTTACACCACGTCAGAGTCACTGCAGAGGAGCTGGCTACTCCCACAGATTTAAGTCAGAAGGACCTTCCCAGGGGGCCGGCTCCTTTGTTCCCATCTGTCAAAAGCAGAGCGGCAGCGTCTATCGGAGTGAGAAAGAAATAAGGGCTAATGTGGGCTTGGCTTCCTTCCCAGCTTTAACCTGAAGGACATGCCATCTGGGCTAGGCAGCGAGTCCAGACTGGAGCGCAGCAAAGGAGAGAGCTGCTCCGAAAACATCCTGATGGATTCCTCCTCCACCTTAATCAACAACGATGGTAACGTTCAACTGGGCCAAGGGACAGGCCAGTGAGTCCAAAATGCTCCGTGTGGGGTGCAATCCAGTCAGGGAGAGGTGAAGTCACTGCCTGCTGTGTAACCCTGGATGCCTCAGACACTTTGCGACTGTAACTCCCTGCCTGGGACATTCACAGTCAGCAAAAAGCATGGCCCAGCATGTCAGAAAGCATGGCAACACACCAGTCACACTGCCGGCTCTAACGGCCGTGGTTACAACTCACAGCGTGGCCCCGCCCCCTCCCAGCAGATTGCTGGCCCGCAGCTACCCTCAACTAGGGAGGTAAAATCCAGCTTAAAATGTTAATCAGTTAAACTATATGTTTAACTGGTTAACAAACCCGCTGCCTTGTGCCATGGGTAGAGGGCCGCTGGAGGAGCCGCCTGTCTGTGGTATGGCCCAGCTGGGCTGGAACAGCCCCCCTTGCCCAAGGCACATTGGGGGTAGGGGCTGCTCCAGCCTAGCTAGCCACCGGTTACCGTTAAGCATCACCCTTACTGGGTGATGCTTACTGGGTAACCGATTATCTGTTTAAATGCCCACTCTTAACTGTGCTAGTCTCTCCACTTACTGCTCTGATCCTATGACTTTGAACCTGCCTGCCAGCCAGCCAGCAATTATCACTGTCTTTTGGTTATTGCTAGCAGGTGACACCACCTCTCACCGGTCTGCATTGCACTGTGACCCCATCGTCCTGTTGGGATGCGGTTCTAGATCCCGTTAGCATTGTCCCTCCTGGGGAACTCTGTCCCAACACCAGCCAAATCCCGGGTGCAGAACCTCAGGTGGATTTGATCAGTGGACATGCAAATGTCTACAAATCACTGGCCCAGGTCTCTGAGGTTGGAATCTGTCACGCTGGAATGCAGGGAGGATTGTTGGGATGGGACAGTGGTTAGAGCAGAGAACTGGGAGCTGGGATTGCTGGCTTCTTGCCCCAGTCCTGTCACCGTGATGTGCTGTGTGACCTTGACACATCATTTCATGCCATCTGTGCCTCAGTTTCCCCATCTGTGGAAGGGACACTGTTGCTGCCTTCCCTCTATGAAGCTCTTTGTGATTGTTGGATAGAAGGTGATTTACCAATGCAAAGCACTGTGCCCGCCCCCCCCCCCCCCCCCACACTCCGGCCCCTAGGCCAGTTTGCTGAGGGTGAGAGCAGCAGCCGTGGCACGTTGGCAGGAGTTTTCTGACCTGTCCCCTTCTCTGCTCCTCCTGCCCTTTCCTTGCTGATCTAGAGAATGAGGAGACCGAGGGCAGCGATGTCCCTGCGGATTATATCCTGGGGGACGTGGAGGGGGATGAGGATGAGCTGTACATGATGGACCATGAGAATCCCCATGGTGAGTTTGTGAACGCGTGCAGAGCAGCTCGGTCTCACAGCTGCCTGTGGGTTCGCTGGCACTGGAGAGGATGCCAGGTCCCTCCTTGACTCCTTTATCTGGTGGTGGTGTGACCATGTCTGTCGCAGGATATAGGAGAACAAGGCAGGTGATATTAGTGCACCCGCCTTGTCTCTCCTTTATCTGGGACACTAACACCCAAGGGCTTGTCTCCTTGCAGCCGAAGAGCAGGAATACATCCTCCCCCAGGAGGCCTTTCCCCTGCGCCATGAGATAGTGGACAACCCCTCAGCCCTGGACCACTTGCAGGACAAGGCGGATTCTCCTCACGTCAGTGGCAACGAGGCTGAGACCGTGTCCCTGACACCGGTGGAGTCGTTCTCCCTCATCTCCATCTCCCACTCCCTCTACGAGAATCGCCTGCCGCCCGACTTCTTCAACCCCATCGTCCGGGACATGCTCCTCTTCTACGCCGAGCAGGGGGACGTGCAGATGGCCGTGTCTGTGCTCATCGTGCTGGGAGACCGGATCAGGAAAGAGATTGATGAGCAAACGCAGGTACAGTGCTCCAGGAAGGAGGGGCTTCCCAAAGAGAGGCTCCTTGGGCAGAGCTATTGCCATACCCTCTCCCAGCAAACAGGGGTTGGGGACTTGTAATAATCCCTTGTATTTATATGGAGTCTTTCATCTCAGAGACCCCAGAGAGCTTTGAAACTCTCCCTAGAAGATCAAAAGATTGCGTAACTAATAGCAAAACGCAGCCACCTCTGGGGTAGGGAACGCGCGTGCTGGGTAACAGTGTACAGCGAAGTCCCACAACAGTGAAAACAAATGCTGTATCCAGTTGATGCTGCGACTGTAATTCTCTGTAATGGAGCTGGCCCAGTCACTGGGGCTAACAACCCATTCCTGCGGAAAGAGCCAGGGTGTCTTTAATGCCTCAGTCCTGTCTCTGGTCAGAGAGGCATTCTCTCATTAGCAGCATAGTACCTGCTTCCTGGCACACCGGCACAATACCAACTTGAAGGGAGGAGAGACACCTGCTGCATCAGCGGTGCCCTAAGGTTTTCCTTTCCTCCTTCTGAGTGCTGACCTGGCCTGGCTCTTTTGCCTTACGAGACATGACATGCTCCCAGCTGGAGGGAGCAGCATGGCTATAGGCCTGTGTAGCTGCTCCAGACTAGCTTGGTATATTTATTTGGGTTTGTCACGGCTCAGTCACCCAACCTGACACACTGCGTGCAGAGATGGGGGGGCCAGCTAGCAGAATAAACACTGCAAAACCTGTCTCTGAGATTCCCAGAGACAACTATTCAATCTCAGTCCCCCTGAAATCCAAAAAGACAAGACTGGTTCCGTGCTGCCACCACCCAAGTGATGAAAAGAAAATATAAAATAAAAACCCTTTTCCAGGGAGAGAGATCACCTGGGAATCTCCTCCCCTAAGGTAAAGCTCTCCCCACTGCTCCCAACCTCCGTTTTGCTTGGAGTTGAGAAAACAGAGGGAATCCACAGACAACAATGGACTCTACCCTTGTAACTAGGCACTTAATCCTAAGGACACCACAATCAACCAATACCGGTTAATTAAAATAAAAATAAAACTTTTATCATCAAAAACAAAACTACTGTTGCAAGCATAGTAAATTGGCCAGGTGGTAAATAGCCACAATTGACATAGACTCAGGGAAAGTCCCTGGGCTGTAATCCTTAGTTACAAAAGAGAAAAACAATTAGCTAGCTCAGACATGATTTCCAAACCTCCAAACAAGGAAAACAATAAACCCTGACGGACTATCTAAACTTTTCCCTACTTACACATTTCAGGAAGTCCGTTCTTGGAGAGAGAAGTGTCTCCCATCTTCCTCAATATCTGGGAGAAACTGCTCTGATCTCAAACAAAGGAGAGAGAGGAGAAAAAACCCTCTTTTCCAGTTTGGAATTCCTACCTGCATTTTTATTGGCTGATTGCCTTGGGGAAAAAAAAAAAACAAAAACCACCACACACCCACCTTTGCTAGGTACCTGAGTTAACCCCCTTAGTCACCGGGTGTTAATCAGCTCTCCTTCTGATCATGACAGGGTTTATGAAAACACAGCTCTTCAGAGCTCTAAGTGCAGTACAGTTCGCCTATAACTTGCCATTCAACAACTCCACTTGCTTAGAAGCTCAGTCCTTGGACCGTCTTTCATCTCGTCAACCCTCTTGGAGAAGCTGGGGCAGACTTGGCAATGAGCAAACTCGGGCTCTGTTGGACTGGTGGGGAGGAAATCCCAGAGTCGAGGGCTGTCCCCTGACAGCCTGCCCCAGCCAGATGTATCTGTTGGCTGTCAGCTGTAGCACCCCAGCTATTCCCAACTTGGGGAGAATGTGGTCCTATGATGCCTTTAGAGCTCAAACTCCACTCCTGGACTGGCAGCTAACTGGAAGCTGATGTTGACACACTGTCAGAGATGCTAACCAGACAGGCACCAGCCAAAGTGGGGGCATCTCAGGTATAGAGAAGTGACAAAGGCCTGGACAGCTGTAAGGAAGCCCACATCGAGTGGGACACTCCAAACACAGACGGGAGAAGGTGTTCCTTATCCACTAACTGAAAGGGAGGTGGTGGGTGTTGGTCATGAGTCTGGCCTGATAACCTGCTCCAACACTGCTTGGGAGCACTCTCCTGGAGAATTATCAGCAAACACATAGTAAGACCAAGCCACTGTAAATAAATAAGAAATAATGTTTCCATCTGCAAGGTCCCACTGAGTTGATCCTGTGGATTGTGAGCTAAGAATTTCTAGGGAGCAGAGTGACTCATGCTTTTGGCTTTAGTAGGCTGGCGGCAGCAGCAGAGATCAGATCTCCTTTGGAGCTGGTACCATCCCAGGTAACTCTGTGTGCTGTAGAATAACCAGGAAATACTTTACAGTGATTCTCGGCCTGCAGCCCAGCAACCACTTAGCATGCAGCTGCAGGCCATGTGACAGCCTTGGGTAATATTGGATGCAGCCCATCAGAGTAAATAGGTTGAGGACCACTGAGCTAAGTGGTGTGCCCTTCTGGAGGTGATCTAACCTGAGTCACAGGGAGGGGGCTTGGGTTCAGTAGCTTTGTTCACACACCCTGATGTGAACCAAGGCTAACGTAGGTGTGTGCCCACTCCCCCAGGAGCACTGGTACACCTCCTATATCGACCTGCTACAGCGCTTCCAGCTCTGGAATGTCTCCAATGAGGTGATCAAACTGAGCACGTGCAGAGGCATCAACTGCCTCAACCAGGCCTCCACCACCCTGCACATCAACTGCAGCAACTGCAAGCGGCCAATGAGCAACAAGGGCTGGATCTGTGACAGGTGAGATGCTTTAGGGTAGAAGAGGGGTTGGGGTAGATGCCTTTGTTTTGCAGGGTTTGTCTGTAGGTAGCTAATTACCTTGAAATAACATCATGCCCAGTCCTGTTTCCTTTATCTAGTACCACCTAGAGGCCCTGGTAGGGCTCACCCCATTGTGCATACACCTACAAAGAGAGGGCCTGCCTGCCTTGAAGAGCTCACCTTAATAAACCAGACACAAGGTGGAGGGAAAATAGACTGAGAGGTGCAATGATTTGTCCAAGGTCACACAGCTGGCCAATGGCAGTGCTGGGACTAGAAGCCAGGTCCCCCAGCACTTTGAGAACTGTCCTAACACTGAACCACCCTGAAGCATGGAAATACATTCTGCTGTTGGTGATCCCTTGAGATCACTCAGGATCTGTGCTGATTCTGAATGGTAAATAGTCGTCTACGCCCAGCCTGACTGGGTTAAAGCTTCCGCCCCATAATGCTACTGCTTCTTTGTAAGCAGTTTAATTTGTAGTTGATTTCGTTGCTGAGAGGAACCCAACATCTGGCCACAATGTTATATTTTTCCTGCTTTCTTGGGTTTCTGGTTTATAAACTCCTTGCCCTGTGCAAGCAAGGGCAGCTGAAGCTGAAGGAGTTGTCATTTTGAGGAGTAGGCAGGAATTGACAGCTTACTCCCTGAGGAGGCTGCATTGTGTGGATGGGTTCCTTGATCCAGCTGGTGCATGCCAGGGTTTGAGCATCCCAGGGTGCTTTCTCTGCAGCTGATTGACCTGTAATCTTCTTTCCTTGGGCCAGGTGTCGGCAGTGTGCCAGCACGTGTGCTGTGTGCCATCATGTGGTGAAGGGCCTCTTTGTGTGGTGCCAGGGCTGCAGTCACGGTGGCCATCTGCAGCACATCATGAAATGGCTAGAGACCAGTTCACACTGTCCAGCAGGCTGTGGCCATCTCTGTGAATACACCTGAACTGACAGGAACCAACCCTCAACTGATGTGAGGTAGGATTCAGTCTCTGACCTGACTGACCATGGTTGAATGGAGGTTTTGGAGTCTCAGCAGCTTGTCAGGAGAGGCTGTCTTGGATTTGACAGAGGAGGCCCCTCTTGCAGTGTGTGTTATCCTTGAACAGGAGAGTGAGTCAGGCTCCTCCACGGTGCTTAAAATACAGCGAAGCCTACACCATCCAAGAGCCTTTCTGGATGGCTTTTCCTACTCATTGTCTTCTATTTATTTTTGACTGGAGTGTAAATAATTGTTTGTATTAAAGAGAACAATATTGTGTAAACATAGGTCTTTGTAAACTGATCTAATGAGCAAGACAGTCTGAGCCGGACTCTGAGCTACAACTTGACTTTTATACTAAATAAAAAAAACAAAGCCTCAACGAGTCCCTGGTTTGTGTGCAGTTGCCCACATGTGAATGTATCCAAGAACCCTGTTTTGTCCAGCTCTGGCTGCATGTGCATAGCATGTAGGCTGGTTCTTGTGGAAAGAGGTTTAATAATGGCTCCTGACCGCAGTCTAATAGGCAATTCTTGGAAAAGGGAGTTATTAACCCAGTTCCCCATCCAGCCTCTACATGCTGAGATTAGGGTAACCTGCAGTCTCCTCTGGAAAAGGAAAGCAGACAGTCATGCTTCATAATGAATAGGGCACCAGCCTCTGGAGACTAGGGACAATCCTGATTAAGTCATAGAGATGTAGCCTTGTTAGTCTAGTCTAGCTGAAACAAAAAACAGGACTATGTAGCATTTTAAAGACTAACAAGATGGTTTATTAGGTGATGAGCTTTCATGGGCCAGTGGGTCTGGCCCACGAAAGCTCATCACCTAATAAACCATCTTGTTAGTCTTTAAAGTGCTACATAGTCTTGTTTTTTGTTTCTGACTAAGTCACTAATTCACCTGTGATTTCAGATGAACATCCTCTTGTTGCGGGGGAATCCAGGGAGCTGAGATTGATGTCTTGGGGTGAGCAGAATCCACTTAGTCCCAGAGCTAGGCATCAGGACCCCTTAATCCATCTTGGTGCACATGCTTAGACAAGTCACTTAGGGGTCCATTTAACAATTGGAGAAGTTATCTGTTAAATGGATCTAATGCATCAAATGACTTCTAAAGGCACTGCTAAAACAGTGATTTGAAAATGACAACAGCTCTAAAGGCCCCCCAAATTGGCTTGAATAGGGGAGGGGTGGCATCTCTTCAGGGCAGGTCCTACCTTCACAGTTATAAACTTGTACTACCTGTCCAATGGGCACCACATGACCCTCTCTCTGTAGTGTGGCCACTGGCACAGCATAGACACCTACTCTTCTTGTTTGAGACACCGCCATCCTTGGCACCCTTAAATACTTTCACAGACACAAGTTCTGGACATCCTGCCTCTCGCCCCTTGCTGTGCCGGTGGCCTGCGGTCCCTGCTCTCCTGGCACAGGAGGGACGAAGCAGCAGCAATCCAGTAGCTGTTGCATGTTGGCCCAAGCTGGCAGCAGTCAGGAAACCTGGTGGGAAAGTGGGGAGCACACGCACGTGGGCGGGGCCGGACCATGGAGCAGAAGCCAGGCTGAGGTGCAAAGCAGGGGCAGCCAGGAACTTGCCCTGCTGAGCAGGGGGGTTTAGCCCCTGGGCGGAAGGAACTTGGTTCATCCCGTTTCCGGCTCTAAAACCAGCAGCGGACTAGCAGCTGGGGATGCGGCTCAAGGGCTGCTGGGTAATGTAGTCCCCAGGCCGCCTGTCCAATAGCAGCGCGCGGAATCAGCGTCTCCGCTCTCTGCGGACCTCCAATGGCGGCGTCTCCCAGAGGCTGCTGGGTAATGTAGTCCGCCTGCCACCGGCGCGAGTAGCAGCACGTGGCTTTCACAGCCCCCCGGCAGGCGGGGCGGGGCGGGAGTCAGTGCCCAGCGCGTGGGGCACGCTGGCCGCTGTGTGCGCGCGTCCCCCGGGGGGGGGAGGGGGTCTGCCTGTGCGGCGGTGACAGGCCGGGAACGCAGCTCCCAGCATGCAGCGGGGCCCGGGGGTGCGCTAGGCGGAGCGAGCGCGGCGCTGTCTCTGAGACGGGCGGTAGGGGAGGGGGCTGGGCTGCGTGTGTTGGGGGTTAACAGGTACTGGCCTTGGCCGGGGAGGGGTTAACAGGTACTGGCCTTGGCGGGGAGGGGTTAACAGGTACTGGCCTTGGCCGGGGAGGGGTTAACAGGTACTGGCCTTGGCCTGGGAGGGGTTAACAGGTACTGGCCTAGGGCTGGGGAGGGGTTAACAGGTACTGGCCTTGGCCGGGGGAGGGGTTAACAGGTACTGGCCTTGGCCTGGGGGGCGGGAGGGGTTAACAGGTACTGGCCTTGGCCGGGGAGGGTTAACAGGTACTGGCCTTGGCCTGGGGAAGGGTTAACAGGTACTGGCCTTGGCGGGGAGGGGTTAACAGGTACTGGCCTTGGCCGGGGAGGGTTAACAGGTACTGGCCTTGGCCTGGGGCGGGGTTAACAGGTACTGGCCTTGGCCGGGGAGAGGGGTTAACAGGTACTGGCCTTGGCCGGGGAGGTTAACAGGTACTGGCCTAGGGCTGGGGAGGGGTTAACAGGTACTGGCCTTGGCCGGGGAGGGGAGGGTTAACAGGTACTGGCCTTGGCCGGGGAGGGGTTAACAGGTACTGGCCTTGGCCTGGGGTGGGGAGGGGTTAACAGGTACTGGCCTAGGGCTGGGGGAGGGGTTAACAGGTACTGGCCTTGGCCTGGGAGGGGTTAACAGGTACTGGCCTAGGGCTGGGGAGGGGTTAACAGGTACTGGCCTTGGGCTGGGGGGGGGTGGGTCAGAGAGGCTGAGGAGGGAAGAGCCAGAAGTGCTGGAACTAGGGGTGTCGGGAACGGGGGGGGGTGCAGCAGCTCACACACACACTGTACAGCCTGTGCCAGTGGCCAACAGCTGGATTTTCCTGTTCCAGCCTCTAGCATCGCCTCTTGCCCTCGTCTCTTCCCAGCCCGCTTCTCTGAGAGGCCAGCACAGCCAGAGCAGATGGGGTCCTGGTGGCAAGTCTTTCTCCTCTCCATCCCGTTGTCTCTGCCCACAGACCTTGGTTACCTGGAGCAAAATGGGGGCTGGTAAGTAGACAACCCATTCACCAGTATAGGCTCAGGTCGCCGAGGGTAGCTGTGTTCCTCTATTTCAGCAAAAACAAGGAGAAGCCCTCTGGCACCTTTAACACATTTATTTGGGCGTAAGCTTTCATGAGTTGGAGCCTGCTAAATGTTCATGCATCTGACAAAGTGGACTCCAGCTCACAAAAGCTTATACCCAAATGAATCTGTTAGTATATTCTCAGTCTCTCTGGGAACTAAAGTATCTGGTCTGTTTGCATTCCCCTTCCGCTTGTGCTGCCATACAGAATGCTCTGTTGATTAATGCCAAGTTGGTCAAGGAAAACTCCATTACAGAAAGAACCAGGTTCTTGATTACCACAATGTCAACAGCTCCCTGCTCTCCCACTGTGACCTTCATTGCACTATGCTCCTGACTGCTGCAGAAGTAATATTACCTTTAGATGCCTAATGAAAAAATAATGCCTTGAGATGAAAAAAGGCTTGTTAGCCTGCTGTTGACGTCCTAGCATTTTGTAAGCGGGCCGCTGATCACCTTTTTCCCCAGGCGTAAGTCTTGGCTGGTATCGGGAGAACTAGTTCTGCCTAGGTGTCTTGTGGTAGAGTTGCCTAGAGGGACAAGAGTGAAGTACTAAGGATTGGGGGACCTGGGCGGTATTCTTGATTCTGCCACTGATTCACACAGTAACCATGGACAGATCAATTACCCTTTCCGTGCCTCAGTTTCTCAAATTGTTCACTCATGATAATTGCATTTCCATGCTTCGGGGAGCAGGAAGACCCGAAATCCCCCCGCAATCTAGACGTACTCTTAGTGGCCCTCGAATAGAAGGGAGGGAGCTGGCAGCGACCATGTCTCCAGTCTCCCCTGCATGGGTTGCTGATCCAGGACTGATGTCACCTGCCGGGAAATGCTCAGGCTGGCAGTGATTGATGCTAAGGGCTCTGTCCTTTCCCCACCCCAGGCTGACAAACAAGTACTTGGCTCCGATGGAAGAAGAGCACTGCACGGTGGAGAGGAGAGACGCTTCCCTGACCTACTCCCAGTTCATAGACCAGTAGGTGTGCTGCTCGCCAGCCCCTTTCCTGTGCCCAGCATTGCCTGCAACCAGCATGGTTATTACTGGGGAGAGGGCTTCTCTGGGCGCTTCCCCTCGACGTGACTGCACAGGGTCCTGCCTCCTGGCTGTGCACAGGTCATGGTAGAGATCTTACAGCACTGCTGGGCAACTTGAGAGCCGATAGAACAGGGGTGGGGAATCTTTTTTGGGATGGGGGCTGCTGACCCATAGAAAAATCAGTCGGGGGCCGCACACAAGTAAAAAACAACCCCCCCCCCCCCCCCTCACCCCATGCCCCCTCCCAAAAAACTCCTCACTGTTGTGGCCCTGACTGAAAAGGAGACACTGACCACATCCCCCTCACACACCAGAGCCTAGGGGGGCGAAGGCTAATAGATTTTATGTGCTCTAGCCCTACAGTGGTGCAGCGGAGGGACTGGAGTGCCAGTGCAGGCTCCTCAATGCCAGGGGGGAGCCCTGAGCCTCGGGGGCCAGATCCAGGCAAGCCAGGGACTGCATCCGTCCCCCGGGCCTGAGGGTCCCCCCTGCGTTAGCAGATAGGCTTCTCGGCCAGCAGGCAACTTGCAAAGCAGTGACCATATGAGAGCTTTCTGTCTGCTGCTAGAGAGCGGTGACTCCCATAGCGAGTCCCACAACCCCAGCTTCTCCGTTAGCCTCCGGCAGACCCAGAAGCACAGAGCTCGCCCCTCCCTGCTGCCTGCATGGCTATCGCTCCTTGTCCCAAGAGCTCGCATGGCCGAGATCTGCCCTTGGGATGGGCTGTGAATGTGGCTGTCCAAGCTTGCCTGCCCACTGCCACTGAACATGCATAGAACGTGTATTTGAGCACTGAACAGCTCGGCCCGGGGATCACTCACGGAAATCTGTTGCAGAGGTGGTAACTGCTGGGTTTCACTGCAGCTCGCATTAGTACTGTCACCCAGGGGCTCCACTTTATCTGATGGGAGTCAGCTGGATACGTAGACTGCGCCAGGTCCCAAGAGGCCAGGAAAGTATTGAATTCCCTCTGTTTTCCAGATATGCCTTTTCCAGGCCTGTTGTTATCCAGGGCATCACGGACAACTCGGTAAGTGCAGTGTGCTCCTGGCTGGGCGGTTCCCCCGCTGGCCTCAGCCATCTCATTGAATGCAGGGCCCCTGGAGCCCTTCCAGCCTGCCCCCAGTCCAAGCGAAGTAGTTGTGCCTGGCTGCCAGGAGGGCAGACACATGCTCCATATCCGGCTGGGTGTCACTGCTGCCAAAAGTGGGGCTTGGCAGTAGGGGACAGTGTGATGTCTATTGACACTGACGCTCAATGCAGGGTGATGGGAAACGGCAGAGAGCTGTGCTGGGGGAGTGCTTCTGAGTAACCCAAGGAATCCATTTTGGAAGGGAGCCCCTGTCCCCCGTGATAGATCCTGAAGTGGGAGGCTCCCTCCTGTGGTGGCATCTGGACCAGCTCCAGGGCATCCCTGTGTTGGTCTGTGTCCTGTTGGATTTGGGACTGAGAAGGGCGTGTTCATGGGCAGCTCAAAAGCCGGCGCTAAAGAGAGGAGGGATGTCGAATCGCTGTGCTGCCCCTCCGCCCTGGCCTGGCCTGTCACTCCAGACCAATTTCCAAGTAGCTTTCCCAGGCCCCTTGTCCCTCTGCTCTGTGCTTGCAGGAATTCCAGGCGCACTGCACAAGGGACCAGCTGCTGGCAGAGTTCGGGGACCGCCTGGTGCGTCTCAGCACTGCCAACACCTACTCCTACCGCAAAGGTGAGGCACTTGGCTCCAGGGCACATGCACTGATCTGCATGCTCACTGGGACAGCGGCAGGTGGGGAGGCCGCTCCAGACAGACATGGGGGCAAAGCTGGGGATAGACACACAAGCTGCTTGGCCTCAGCCAACGCTTCTCTTCCTGCTGCCATGGCTGGCTGGTGACAGAAGATCCTGCCCGCAGCCTTGGATTTGGTGGTCCAGGGGACACTGTAAGCCAGCCTGGCTCCTTTTCTTCCTCCCTTTCCCAACTCTGTGCTCTTGGGCAAGTCGCTGGCCCTTGGTGTGCCTCAGTTTCCCCAGCTGTGACCTGGAGACAATGCACTTAGCCCTGGTGCTCCAGCATTGCACTTGGCTTGGGGGAGAAGGTCTCCGCGTTGCTCACTGGCATCCACGGGACAACAGGGACTTCCAGGCTGCTGGGCTGTGGGCGCTGCAGAGGGAATAAGCAGGAGGAGGAAGGAGGCATTGTCCTTGGCCCTGGCTAGGAACGTAGGTCACACACCCTGTGAACTCTCACCAGCTGGTCTCCTCCCTCGCAGTGGACGTGCCATTCCAGGAGTATGTGGAGCACCTGCTGGAGCCTCAGGACCTGGCCTCCCTGGGCAGTGGTGAGTAGAGGACTTCCCGGTTCAGGCCTTATCTCTGATTCAGACATGTGGCTGGATTGCTGGGGGCCACCTCCTGGCCAGGGTTGTGCTTCCTTCCCCGGCCTGCATGCTTAGCCAGACCAGAGCTCTCGGGGTCACCCTTGTCTCTTCCTCCCCTCACCAGACACGCTCTATTTCTTTGGGGACAATAACTTCACCGAGTGGGGCTCCCTCTTCCAGCAATACAGGCCACCTCCGTTCCGGATTCCAGGCACCAGCGGGGCCTACAGCTTTGGGATCGCTGGTCAGTACCACCCTGGGAATAGGGGGCAGGGGAACGGAATGGGCTGTAGGGAGTTCCTTCCCAGGCTTAGATGGACACGTCAGCCCAGGAGCGATGGCCTAACACTGCAGTGGGGCCTTCCAAAGGCAGCAGGGCAGCCAGCAGGCACAGTCCATCTCAGCGCCTCTCTGCTCTGTCCGCCCGCAGGCTCGGGTTCTGGGGTTCCCTTTCACTGGCACGGTCCGGGTTACTCAGAAGTGATCTACGGCAGGAAGGTGAGCGGATTGATTTATGGGCCCTAGGAAAACCAGGAGGTTCCCCATCCATGGCCCACCGTGCAGCAGAGCATTCTCTTGGCAAAGTGGGGATTTGAGCCAAGCCTGGGGTGCTATCTGCTGCCCTGGCCGAAGCCTGAGGCTTGGGAAATTTCCCCATAATGCACCTGGCCACTTGTACACATGGAGGGCTGGGAGTGGTGGTTCCTTGGTGGCCCCTATGGCAAAAGTCTGGACCCAGACTGCACTGATGTGCGAGCTGCTGTACACACGGAACAAGACGACAGCCTTTGCCATCGACCTGGGGATCAGGCACTCAGATTCCTGTGTCCATACGGGGGTGGCTGGCAGAGCCCTAGCAGGTCTTACACAGGCCACCCCCACAGCCCCTCCAAGAAGGGAGGGAGGAAGGGAGCTACTGGGCCTTGGGGGTAGGGAAGAGGGGTGCACCCATGAGTGGGGAAGGAGGGGGAGCCCACCCTCAGGGAGGTCAAGATTGGCAGGTCCCTAGTGAAAGGGGACTCCATGCTGGGCCAAGCGGGGTGTCTGCTATGAGCCCCTCTCCTTGCAGCGCTGGTTTCTGTATCCCCCGGAGAAAACCCCCGAGTTCCACCCCAATAAGACAACGCTGTCCTGGCTGCTGGACACGTACCCGTTCCTGCCGCCGGAGGACCGCCCTGTGGAGTGCACCATTCGCCCAGGCGAGGTCAGTCCTGCCCCCCCCAGGGCCTGGTGAGCCAGCCAGAATGCCTCCCACCCACCCACACACACACAGCTGCTCAAGGGACCGGTGGCATGCAGGGGGCTTGGTGGCCAGAGCAAGCCGGGGGGGGGAGCGGGAAGGGGAGGAGATGCTCTGATGACACAGAAGCAGCAGCAAATCTGCCACATGGGCTGGGAGGGGATTGGGAACCTCAGAGCTGAAGCCAAGCTGTCAGAGGACCAGACATTCCCACACCAGAGCCCAGCTGTACACTGACCAGCCCCGCGCACCAGCATAAGGGGACCGAGATCCCCACTACTGCTCTCCAGCCAGAGGCAGGCCATCCCAGGAGCAGATCCTGGGGCTGGCCTGGAGGATCCTGCCCCCTGATGCTGGCACTGCCATGGGGAGGCATCACCAGTTGGACAGGAAGAAACCCGGGCCTTTCAGGCAGTACGGAGCCGCCCCAGGAGGAGGGGGAGCAAGCTCAGGAATCAGCAGCAAATGTGCAGCCAAAATGTGAGCCGTGTTGGCCCAAAGCTCAGCAGAGAGGAAGAATAGACCTGGCTGTGGGGGCTGGGGGGTTGATTTCCTGCTCTGCTGTGGGCATTCTGTGTGAACCTGAGCGAGTCCCAGAGCCCCTGGGGGTGAGCTGAGAGTAAATCTAGAGCTTGTAAGGCGCCAAGATACTGCGGTGAGGGGGCCCAGCAGGTTTGCGCCAGGGCTGACGTCTGTTCTTAGCTCCCCCTCTGACACGGCCCGAGTCTGCATCTCTCTAGGCCATGGGTTCCCAAACCGGGGGGGGGCATGAAGAAATTCCAGGGGGGGGGCACGAGACCCGTCAATCCCTCCCCCCCAAAGTTTTGCTGCTATTTTGGGGGGGGGGGGCGCGTGAGGGTTTCTCAGAAATCAAAAAGGGGGCATGATGCCGAAGCTCTAGGCCTTAGCTTCCCCAGCAGGGAACTGAAAACAGCACTGCCTGCCCCCCAGGACAGCAGTGGGGCTCACAATGTCATGCCCTATGACATTGGCCCTTCTTTGCTGTCAGGGTCTCAAAGCACTTATGATATAAATACAGAGGTGTCCCATCCATAGGGTGCTTTGGGGTCACATGAGTCCCAGGGCAGCTTATGGGATTCCCAGGGGATCTGGGGCCAGCAGCAGGAGCTGGGGGAAGCAAAGCTACCCAGCAGCTTGCTCCACTGCACCATGGCAGCAGAAAGCAGAGTGATCTGGCTTGGGGGAGCGGAGTGATCCAGCTGGGAGATGGAGGGGAGCAGGCTTGGTTCCTACCACTGCAGTGAGTGTGAGAGGGGGCCCAGCCTCTGCTGCTGCCCAATGCCAGGCCCCTGGGTTGTGTGGCTCAAGGGAGAGAGCTTTGGGAAAGGGGCAGGACTCCCTCATTAACACTGTGTAAAACTGTCCCAGATGGCCCTCACTGACAGGTTATCTACACGGTAGCCATACAGGTGCTGTCAGCGTGTCTCTGCTGAGTGCACCTCTGGCCCTTTGGGTGGGTACAGCTGTTAGTTGGTACCCGTACAAAGCTCAGTCTTACTAAAAGTCCAGCCCTGCGGGGGCATTAGCAAGGCTGTACCAAGGACCCAATACCCAGCTCTCAGCTGGAGGGGAGAAAGGGAGGGGGCAGAAGGGGCAGCTCCATCCAGGCTGCACAGCCAGTGAAGGAACAGACAACAGCTTCCCTTCGCTCTCTTCTGTCTCCTCTGCAGGTCCTGTATTTCCCTGACCGCTGGTGGCACGCCACCCTCAATTTGGACACCAGTGTCTTCATCTCCACCTTCCTGGGATAGCAGCTCAGAGCTTTGACCGCTTGACATTCCTGGTGGTTCTCTGGGAGCTGAATTGTCACGTCTGTCCTGCTACAACCGGAGCTAAAAGCCCAGACCCTCTGCTAGTGGATTATCACCTCCCTTCCCACAAGAACCCTGCACCAGCGGGCAGAGCCATGCCTGAGAGCAGCTGACCCTGGAAGAGTCCATCTAATTCATCACAGATTTATCCTGCTCTGTGCGGACACCACCCCCATTCGGTGGCTGAGCAGCTGCTGGGCTTGGGTTGAAAGGGGAACTGGACTCCCATGCAGTGGAGGAGCTTCCAGCAGCTGGTGGACTTTGTTGGATATACAGCACTCCCTTTCGGTTCCTCTCTGCAGCTCTTTCCCTTGCTGGCCTGCTCTTCCTGCCTCTTCCTTCACATCCTCTTTGTGTTTCTAACAGCTGAGGAACAGAGTCCATCGCAGAAGGCAGCTGCTGGCTCAACCCTGGTCTTTAGGCAGGAGCAATAATACTACAAAGACTCTTCTGTAAATGGTCAGTAGCACAGAACCAGCCACTCCAGCTCTAGAGATAAACCAGCAACTTCCAATGCCCTTGTGTCCTCCCCTCTGTCAGCATCTCTCCTTTCCTGGTGCTCGTTCGTGGGCGCAGGGGAAAAAGGAAGGACCAGTTTCAGTTAGCCGGTGACTGGGCTGGCTCTCACTTGAATGTTAATGGACAAGCAGCAGCAGATACTTGAAATAAGAGTTTAGGTTATTTATTGGGATTTTTCTATTTCTGGATTAAAATTACCAACCTGAACTGTGCACTTGTCACGACTGCCCTTGGCGCTGAATCCTACCGCACATGAAGCAGCTGCTACTTTTCCTCTCATTTACTCATGTCCCCAGGCATGGTGGCAAATTCATCCCTGCTCTGACACGCACAAGGTTATTCCAAGAGTGACTCTGGCTTTGGGGGTTGTTTTCACAATTGCTCCCCCCCCTCCCCCCACAGAGCTTTGAGTGCTTTCAGCTAGCACCGCACACAGAGGATCTGATTACACTGCAGCTGGAAGACGTGAGTGCCACGTATACAGACAGGAGCTTGCTTTGGTCTAGCCCAGGGGTGGGGAACCTATTTTGGGTCAGGGGCCACTGACCCACAGAACGACCAGCCAGGGGCTGTACACAAGTGAGAAACAAAACAAAAAACACCCCTCACCAGCGTGGGCTCCCCAATGCTGGGGGAATCTCCAAGCCTCAGCAGCTAGATCCAGGCAAGCCAGGGCAGCCCCTAGGCCTTAGGTTCCCCACCCCTGGTCTAGCCAGAGCAAAGCTATAGCTCAAGTAACAACGAAGCCAGACCCACCCCGAACTTCTAATACCATGGTATTGCCCATGCTGCCTCTGGCTCACTGTGCTTACTCAGGCTAGATCAAAACTAGCTCCACTGTATCTACACATGCTGCAATCACCCCTTCTGACTGCGGTGCTCAGATCCAAATAGGCATGGCGTTACAGGTCCAGGACAGGACCAGAGACAGATTCCTGTCCCAACCCGAAGTCCCTTCCATTGTAATGAGCACAGGCCACACTGCCTCCGAGCAATGCACCCTCAAAATAATTCTTGGGCTAGGACAATTCTGTGAAAGATTCACCTCGTGCACTGCTGTAAGCTAGCGTGTTGCTCGACAGCCCAGACAGCTCTGCACGGCATGTGGCTGTCAGCCAGTATGTGGGTCATCAGTGCAGCTGTCACCAGGCAGGCAAGGCCTGGTCCTGCCCAGCCGTTCTGAAATGTCCTGAGGCACTTGTCCGACTGACTCTGGAAACCGTCAAGACTGAACACTGGTGCCTTGAAAACAAATCTGAAAAATGGTCATCATGTAGGGCACAGCACCTGCTGCCCTTCCTCTCTCAGTAATTGCTCTTGAATTTGGAGAGGCATTCACTGAGGGGGAACAAGGGGGCTTAGTTTGCAAAGTGCAAATGATTCATGGCACAGAGGCCAAGTAGGTGCTGACTCCTGCCCAGCACCTGATGCAAGAATGAGGCTACCTGATGGAATTGAAAAGACACCCCATTTACCAATAAAAGACAATCCTCTTTTGCAGCCTGTTACTAAGCTGGAGTATTCTCTGCCACAGGTATCAGTGAGGCAACGAGCTCTCAGTATGACCAAAAAATCAGTGGGAACTTCAAAAGTAAAAATAGCATCTGCAGGTAGATTAGTGAGATTAAATGGAAAGGCCCCCAGTCCTCACACTTCAGATCACAGTGCAACGATCAGCAACTCAGACCAGGAGAACAGCAAGACGCACTTGCAGCTGAGGAAACCTTGACTCCACGTAGGACAGCAGACTGGCTAGACTAGTGTCTGCTGAGATGTTGTTACATTCAAGTATTTTGCTATGTATATCCTCCCCCCTCAACAAAAAAATATACGTGCCAGTAGCCCTGCCTTCATAAAGGCCATTCCCCTCCCCCAGCTATATATATCCTGGCAAACACTCCAGGCCAGGTGGGCTAACAACTTCAGCTGAAGACTCTTTCAATGGGAAGTAACACAGCTCACAGCCCCCTCCTCCTTCTTTCTGGGAAGAACTAAGGCTACATCTGAGATTCACTTCCTTCTCCAGCCCTGGAGAACACATGAAGCTACAAGCATCTCTTCCCTAACGTTATGCACTGTCCCACCCAACAAACAGATTTGGCTTTGTATTAATCTAAAAGCCCCCTCCTGGCCGTGAGATTTCACAGCAGAGCAAAGATACTGAGGCTAGCAGCTCTGCCCCCGTCTATAGTCTGACCCTTTGCACCCACAGAAACAGGTGGAAACACCCCACAAGCCATTTTCTAGGTCCACGAGCCATCGCATCCATGCACCAGAGGGTTTCTCCATGTATCAAAATATAACCAAAGCTCTCCCTAGGAAATGGGATCTGAAGGGGACAGAACTTCAAACTGCAGCAGAACAGGTTTAGAAATTAACAAATCCAAAACCAGAGAACACTCCCTCTGTTAGAACACAGCCCTGCCCATGTGATGCAATTGATGAGACCTGGCAGAGAGAACACAACACCAAGAATACATACACAGATCCCCATGCACGTGCTGCCTCACATGTGAAGACTGTGGCTACCCTCATCTCACACATGGAGGTACAGCCTCTGGAGGCTAGGGCCCAGCATGCCATGCTGCATCTTAGTGTGAGCAGCCTACCTGCGCTCCTTACTAAGCAGTGAAGTGTCGTCTGTGCAACTGCTGTTCATGTGTCCCACCACTTCTGCTCCCTGGTGCCCCAGGGGGCTGCCTCCACCCAGCCTTTTCAAAGAAGAGTTCCCTGCAATCATGAAACATTCAGACTGTTTATTCAGACACTTATTGCTGAGATATTTATTAACGTTGGCACACGAGCTCATGAAGCCAGGCAGTCTGCAGGCCAATCAGGCATCACAGCTTTCAACAACTACAACACTCGAGGCCAATTTTTTTTTTTTAGGGTTTAATTAAAACAAGTATGAACTTTGATCCAAGTGGTTAGCAGGGAGCTACTGCCCCTGGGGCTGGAGAGTGGCCACCCATGGGTCACAGCATCCATGCTACAGGACAGCGGTGTCCCAGCATGAGCCCACACGCCAGGCAACGTCTCTATAATATATATTTCATTTCCCTCCCCCAACAAGTGGCTATTTACAGGAAAACATGGAGACAGCTACGCTAGACAGACAGGAGATGTAGGAAGAAAGAAACACAAACTATGTACAGAGGGAGGGGAGTGGGGAATGCAGCTCAGCATGGAGCGCTGGTGAGCCTTTCCAAGCCAGCTCCTTGCCCGTCACAGCCTGGGCCCTGGCCGTGGTCACGGCTCTCCCCAGGAGCGGGGCTGGTGCTGTGGGGAAAGGAGTCGGCAGCTGTTTCTGTGTTTTCTGTACAGCCAAGGATCCGAGGTGGGTTCTGAAAAGCAGTGGTGCTGGCTAGTACAGAGGGACACTGCTCTTCCAAAAGTGCTTCTGTGGATTGCATCCAGGGCCGGGTCCTCAATAGTTGCTCCCTCCTGCCTGCCGGCCTAACGCAGTCGGGCTTCTGTCCATCATGCTGGGAGGTTACCAGGACCCCAGGCGAGAAAGGACCCTCCAAGGTCCTGCTCAGTCAGTCTGGCCCAGCTGTGGTTTGTGGGAGAAAAGATGATAATACACCCTAGTCCAGCACTGCCAATGGACCTCTGGGCATCCAGAGAAGAGAGAGAGAGAAAGAGAAAGTGAGTAAGGCATGGTGCCAGCCCAGCATGCTCCGAGAGCAGTCCATAGCAGAGCGAGCCTTGCTATCACAGCTGGGGCTGCCGTGAGGATCCAGAGGTCTGTGCCCACTCAGCTGTCAGTAGTCTTCTACCCAGCCGTTTTCTGATATGAAAGCATCTATCACCTCCTTCATAGCAAGGTTTGGGATCAGCTGGTCTTGGGTCAAAGGGCTTCGGGTCACAGGATCAAAATGACCAACACGCTGAAAGGCAAGAGAGACGTAAGGAGGATGGAAACAGCACAAATCTGAGAAACCAGCCCCTTACCCTGTCCCTGCGGCAGCATCCCCTAGTCATGGTCAGTCTCAGTTCCCCGGGTGTGGCTAGCCCCAGCTGCCTCCTCCTCCATGAGGGATGCGTCTCAGGATTCCACAGCTAGATGCTTTAATCTGCGATGTCTTGTCCCTTCCCCTCCTATCACTGCTTCTTTCTTCAGCTTGTTACTTGCTGCCCCAACAGAAACAGCTCTTCAGTCACAGCCATTCCCCCTGCTGGGGGGGTTTCAGAAGGACCAGCACCACCCACCCCACAGCCAGGCGTGAGCCAGCAATCCCATGGCACAGAGTGCACAAAGGAGAAAGCTGAGATGTAACTGAACTTAGCAATTTAACACTGCTCTAGGTGCACAGATCCTCTTAATACGTAGATCCAGCAACAAGTATTGAGGGCCCACATCTAAACATAAGACTCCTCCACATTCCCCTCTCACGTCCCCCCAGACAGGAACTTTACAGCATGCCTGTGAGGCCAGACTGGCTGAGTGCGGGCTGGAAAACCCTGGCTGTGAGGACAGTGTTTCACTGAGCATGCCCAGCCAACAGCCCTGCAATTACAACTCGAGCACTCTGACCTTCTTCGTTGCTCCGGCACCGTGCAAAGAGAATGGCAGGGCAAGGTGACCGGGACTCAACCCCCTGAACACCTCACAGGATGAAGCACTCCATAAGTGTGGCTCATCTCACAGACCCCTCCCTAACCCCAGAAGGGCTGGGGGACAGAATGGACAAGCTCACTTTAAAAACAAGCTACTTCAGCATTTAAGATTTAGATGGGTGTCCAAACTCCACTGCTTTTTCTACAGGCCCCACCCCTATGGCCAGGCAGATTTCTACATTGTTACCAGGGCCTGATGTAGGGATGTAAGCAAGTAGTTGACTACTCACATTTCCCCACCTCCACCACTGCCTCTGTGTCAGAGGCAGCAAGGGGGAGGGGGAGCAGGAGCCAGTGTTGGGGGGAGCTGGCTTAAAAACTGGTTCCCCCCAACACCGTCTCCTATCAGAGGCAGCAGTGGGAGGGGGAGTGAGGTGAGGCTGTTGCAAAGCAGTCTCTCCCGCAGCAGGCCCAGGCTCTCCGCGGGCCGAGGCTGCTCCAGCTGGGCGGGCAGCCCGGCTCAGTCCCACTTGTGCCAGCCCAGGATCTACCCCTGGTGCAGCAGCTCCGGAGTTTAAATGTAGTAGGAGCTGGGCTGCCTTCCCGCCTGGCTCTTACTACATTTAAAATGCAGAGCCACAGAAGGGGTCGCTCCTGGACCCAGAGCGAGCTGGGATTGAGCACTTCTTCCCTTATCGACTAATCGTGTAGTCGATCAAAATTCTATCGACTACTCGATGAGCGAATTACCCGCCTCTGAAAATCCTTAGGCTAGGGCCCACAAACGCCCCACAGGGCTTGAAGGGGTTGCAGCTGCCCTAGGACAAGGGAGGGAGCAAGCCCCTTACAGCTCTGTGGGTTGAGTCTGTGTCGCTTTTCCCCAGTACAGTCAGTTTCCAATCTTGGTGGGGGTTTTTGCCCCCAAAGGGGAGAGCATGCAAACCTACACACGCAGCCACGGGGCTGGGGTGCAGGCGCAGCATCTGGCAGGACATTACCTTCTGTTCGGAGACTGATTTAAGTTGCTATCTCCTGGGTTTCCCTACCTCACGCGTACACGCACTCTTCCTTTCCTCCAGCCCGCCCATCCTCTCAGATCCCCCATTACCTGAAGATGCTCTTCTATGTCTTTCCTGTCGTAGGTGATCCCACTGGGGGTAATACAGGGCTCTCGCATCAGTTCAAAACTGATCTTCCCACACAGGTAATCGGGGATGTCGCGCTTCTGACTCAAGAGAACAAAAGTTCAGCGTTAGAGAGCCACGGTGCAGCAAGCCCATGTCCCAGTCAAATGTAGCAAACCAATGAACAGGTGAGCCAGGGACAGGACGCAGCGTGCGTGCAAACAGCACAGATTCCACCCCCGAATCGGGCACACGAGGGAGAGCCCTGCACTGCACATCAGATAACACAGCTGGGTAAGGGCGGGTGCTGGTTTCTACCTCTATACCAAGGCCATATTTTCACTCCAACTAGCCATTAAATCCACCCTAGCTGGAGCTTCTACTATGCTGTTAATGGTCCATCCAGAGAGGTGCATGGCCTCCTCCAAGGCTACCACATCTAAGAGAGCAGCTGACTGACAGGGAGCAGTTCACACCCCTTTCACCCATGAAATGCCCCATCTCCACCAGCCAGTGCAGCTGGAGTCCCAAGCTCATCCTCAGATCTGGGACTCCGGTCCCTCACGTGTGGCACCTGGCCTGTTCCAGCTCTTGTTGTGGAGACTTGGTCCCACCCAAGTTTTAAATCAGCCCAACAGCAGGTGGTGGGGCGAACAGGAAGGATGAGATAAGCCACCGTCCTGAGGCTCCCCGAGCTAAGCTACCTTATCAGTCACGTTTGAGGCCCACTCTGAGCCCTCCCTGCCTGCTCACAGCAGCCGCACCTCTGTATGCCCATCCTCACCTTCCTCTTCTCATCCACCTGAGAGAACAGCTCGTCCATATCTGCCAGGAACTTGTCCTGAAAGAGAAGTAACCCCTTTAATGGGAGGGGGCAGAGGGCCCTGCGGGACTCTGTTGCCTCCTCAGCATCTCAGGCTGCAGGGCCTTGGGCACAAACACTGTGGCCATTGATGGAGAATGGTTCCCTCACCCACCCCCATGGCACAGGAGTCACGTGGCAGAATCAGTTCTACAGAGAAGAGGCTGTCTCTGGCTCACAGCAAAAGCTGAGGGGATCCTTGAGAGACCAAGACCCTTCAAGAAGAGGGTTCAGTGTCTCCCTTTGCCAGTTTCTATCTGCTCCCTGCGATACTGGTGTGTCAGTGACAGACAGACAGGAACCTGCTTACTTTAACAGAACAGCTCCTGTAAATACACATCTTCCAGTCGGCTGGGTGGTTACTGCTCTACACTGATGTACATGAGACTTCGATTTAGCTGGGGCTGGCTGGGTGTTAGTAGCTGTGTCAGCCACAGCAAAGGAAATAGAAAGGGTCCTGCCCATAAATCAGTAGTGACTCGTGAGGTTGATAAAGCAGCGGTGTTCACAGCTTCCAAAAAGAGCCAGTCTGACTGTGCCAGAAGAATGTGGAGAGGGGAATAACAATCTTCACGGCTGCGAAGTGGGCACACTGAAAGCCCACTGATCACTCAACGCACAGCTGCCGTATGTGGGTGGGGCACAGAATTTAGAAGGTAAAAGCACCAATACCGCCAGCTGCAGTGCAGGAAGAGGACGCGGTACAGCATGCGCTCTGCTCACACAGGGTTGGGGGAAAGCAGCCACTTGAGTGTGGAGAACCTGTGTGGTTTCTCTTGAGTTTTGTGAACATGAGTAGAACCTGCCCCCCATTATTCCCACTGACCCAGCACAGCACCCCTGAGGATCAGGAAATTACTCCAGCCATTTTCCCCTCTAGGCTCACTCCAATGGGACACTCCAGAGTCTTCACCAAAGTTCTACCATGGCACATTCCAACACGCTGCAGCCCTCTTCTCTGCTCTCCCATGATGCCCAATGAACCCAAAGCAACAAAGCTCCCCCCGGCTGGCTACCACATTCAGTGCTGGGAAGGAAAATCAGCTGGACTGTGTTCCTACCCCACCGATCTGCTCCACGAGCTGGAGATATGCTGTATTCGCCCTAGAGAACTTCCCCTTGGGCTTGCTGCTCACACCAAGTAGAGACACATGCACAACACTAGTGAGCAGGCTCAAATACACACGAAGGAGATGGATTCACGAGGTTGCCTCACATGTTTGGCTTCAATGTTAGACAGCTGGGCACGGCTCCGGCTCTCGTCCACATTCTCCTCTTGTTGTGTCCTTCGGCATTCGTCCAGCTCCCTAGGGGAGAACCAGGGGACAACTTTCTAACTATATGGATAGTTAAGCCCTGGAGCAGGTTACCTAGGGAAGTTGTGGTTTTTAAGAACAGGTTGGACAAACACCAGTTAGGGACAGTCTAGGATCACTTGGTCCTGCGCCAGCACAGGGAGCAGGACTTGATGACCTTGTGAGGTCCTTTCCAGCCCTACATTTCTAGGACTACAGCCCAGAGCAAAAGATTAGCAAAGGAGCCCAAAACGCCACAATGGAGGAGAAGGAATATTGAGCTCAGAATGACACACTCTTAGTTCCCTTTCTTCGCCTCCTTGGCGCAAGGATTCTGGCTTTCCCGTAAGGCCAGATAAGCAGGGACGCTTCACTACCTCAATAGTGTGGGCTTCCTTAGGGCAGTGCTTTCTACACGCCAGGGCAAGCGCTGATGGAAGGCCCATCTTGTCACCAATTTCATGATATGTTTACAAAGCTTTATCTTTTCCCCTCCTCCCTTTGCATATAGGAGGGTCTTCCTGTGAGATTCTGCCCCTCCCTGCCTGAGGCCAGTGTTGTCGGGAATACAGTCCCTTCCTCCTGCTGCCACAGGCCCTGTGCTCTTCAAGATTCCCCTTAATCCCTCCAGGCTGTGAGATTCATAGGGCTTGTCTGCACTGTGCATTAACCCACCATAGAGAGGTGCAAGTTCTAGTGCACATTAGGGTGGCATGCATTAACTGATCCATGTAGACCATGGCAGCACACACCACAACTTCTCTATCGCACATTAATTTAGTATGGTTTGAAATGAACAAATTGGAGAGAGTCCAGAGGACAGCAATAAAATTGGCAGGTTTAGAAAACCTGACCTGGGGGGAAAGGTTGAAAAAATGGGGCATGTTTAGTCCTGAGAAAAGAAGACCTAATAATAGTCTTCAAATCTGCTACGGGCTGTTACAAAGAGAACTGTGATCAATTGTTCTACATATCCACTGTATGTAGGACAAGTAGTAATGAGCTTAATATGCAGCAAGGGAGATTTAGGTTAGATATTGGGGGGAAACTTTCTAACTGTAAGGGTAGTTAAGCTCTGAGGTAGGTAGTTAAGCTCTGAGGAGACTGTGGAATCCCCATCCCTGGAGGTTTTTAATAACAGGTTAACTAAACACCAATCAGGAATGGTCTATGTTGACTTGGCCCTGCCTCAGCTCAGGGGGCTGGATTTGATGACTTCTCGAAGTCCCTTCCAGCCCCACTTCTCTATGATTCTATGACTAAGGTGCACTAAAGAACTTTAGGGGGTAAAAGCAGAGTCCACACAGGCCCGTTAGTACATGACTCCCTAATGGGCACTAGAATTCACACTCCACTAGTGTGGACTAATGCCCCATGTAGAAAAGCTCAGAGATTTCTATCGGCATTACCTCTCCTTCTCAGCCATGATGAGTTTGGTTAGATAGGAGTGCAACTCATTTTCCTGGTTGATCCGTTTCTCTTCAATGTTGTTCCAGCGTTTCTTCTTGGCAATCCGCAGTGCACTTGGAATATCATCCCCAAAATTCAGTCGCTGTTCCTTGGCTAGGTTATAGGCTGGGGAGACAAGAAGTGTTCTGAAAGCTGACGGCAGGGTGGAAGAAGCTGATGCTTTCCTAAGCTTAGTTGGGAGGTACAGCTAATTCAGGGTGGGATTTGGGCCAGTGGATTACAGCTGCCTTCTCTTTTGCTTTGGCCAGATCAGTCTGGTTTTGATCCCTTGTTGAAAGAGGGAACAATGACAGATGCCTGTGCCTTTGAGTGGCTGACGCACTCCAGAATACGCTGCTCAATGCTACACCACTCCCTCAAGTACAAGCAGAAAATGGGGGATAAATCCTTGGGCCAAGAGCCGCACACAAAGACTTGGACCCGACTGGATCATCCCCCTATAGAAACCGGTCAAATCACTGATTTCTACACAGTTCAAGAAGAAACTGACTCCTGTTTAGGCTTCATCCCCAATCAAGTATCAGCAGAGCCCAGATACAGGGAGCAGCAATTACATTCCTACAGGTTTCCAGATGTTCTCCCTTCCTACAGAGCGACTGGAAACGGGCAGCTGTACAAAACTCAACACCAGTCTTTTCAAGATAAATTCACATTTTGTATTTCAACCAATGGTGACAACCCGTGCCATACACTGATGCCTGTTTTGTATGCGAGGCCCTTTCATTTCTCTGCAGCTATGGCCCTTGTCATGGGGCCTCCTCTGTATCGCTGACTTCTCTGTATGTTAGCGACAGCCTCAGGCAGGCCATGCTATCCTGTTAGTATGGGAGGTCCTGGTCACCTCTTTAGATTGGTGATGGCTTGTGCCAGGCCTGGCCATTCAGTAGGAAGACCCAGCTTACCTCTCTGCAAGTTAGCAATGGCTTCATCGTAGTTTTCCATCTCCATCTGGCACTGCCCCAGAAAGAAATGGGCCTTCACTGACTGGCTGTCTAGTTCCAGGGCATGTTTACAATCTGCCAAGGCTTTGTCGTGTTGCTGCATCTTCAGGTAACACAAGGCTCGGTTGGTGTAGTATACCGCCACTAAGGGGTTCCGGTTCTAGAAGAAAAGTCAGATATGTTAAAGGTCTGCCAAAGAATATACACAAAGCATAGGAGACTTTCATAACTGCGTAAGGTTGGGAAGGGACAGAAGTCTTTCTCCTACTCTTAGTGTCTGTGAAATGTAAATATTACTGGATTGGTCCTCACTGTTCTGGTTATTTGCTCAACTTTATAGTAACAGTCGGAAGCAGTGCAGAAGCATACAAGTTCTGGACTGCTTGGTCTACTGCACATTACCCTTTGAAATATGGAGCCACAATGGTACGAGGATGGACGTTAGTGCTAAAAGCTTTCTATCTGGGCATCTGAATCCCGGCTCATGTTTCCAGAAGTGCAAATGCAGAACTCTGCTTTTCTTTCTCATCTCAACCTTACCAGGGCTCATCAGGAGGGAGTGTGGCTTTCCTTCTGTGGGCCAGAGGAAAGATACACCTTTGAGAAGCTCCACAGACTCCTCGTTATTCAGCAGACAAGGTGAGATAGGCCCACAAAGGACAGTTTTGCTCAGAAATCCTGCAATGTGTAATTGGGTGCAGGCCCAATCCTTGACCTGAATTATTTTAAATTGCATAACTATTTTGCTCATGAAAATTGGAACAGTACAGGTAGGAGCAGTGCATACTTCCCCCGCACAGCTCTGCCAGTGCTGTAGAATCCTGACCTCTGTCACCCCAAACCCTGGGCCTCCAAATACAAAATGCCAATGTACTTCTTGATGTGCTGCACCATGGACAGTTCCAATCCTTCCTCCCTGTTTTGCCAGTTCACCACATTCCTTGCCACATGAGCTCCTCGGTGTTCTAGCCCTAGACTTCCACTTATCCTGATAACGCACCACCGTCCTGACCTGTGGCACCTGCTATTCCGGTCCTGGGTCTCTGGCTCAGCTCCACTGGCGAGTTGCAATCTTGACCTACCCCCTCCCCCAGTTATTCAAGTTTTGGATTTCTTCACTTCGCAGCGATTTGATGATGTGAACAAACATCCACAGGGGATTCTGAAGAGACCAATGCACATTTTTGCTTCTGACTCAAAATCTGAACCCAAGTTTTCAAGGTTCTAGCCTAGTTCTCAGACCACAGCTTGTTCAGTAAGTGCATACAAGTGATGTTAACCAGCATATCCTTAGAGCTAAGTGATCACTCCTGGATTTCTAGAGCAATGAAGAGTCTTAAGATGCATAATCTTGCCCAGTACATTTCCATGAGCTATTTTCTAAAGGTATGTTGTTTAAAAGTTCATCAACTAGGAATATTACATTGTGGTTACCAAGCTAATCAGAATTTGTATAGACTACACAATTAGTCTATAGGACTGCTCGGTCCTGGCTCGTGCTGAGTTCAGCAGCCCCTGTTATCAACATGAACCAGCTAAAAGACTTTAGTAGTTACCACGAACCAGCAGCCAGGTTGAGATACAAATATACACTTAAGGAGCAGTACCACAATAGACAACTACAAAAACCATGAATGCTACATTGAGACAGGCTAGATGGTGAAAGTCACCCAAATGAAGAGTGTATTACAGACAACACAGAGCAGAGATTTGTTTAGGATGTGAGTGTAAACATAGAATAGCCAGACTACACAAACTGGCTTTTGTAATGCTATCTTCCTAATGAAACAGAGGAAATACTTGACTCAGCTAAATACCAGGTGGGGCACAGAGACTATGCCAGACCTAGTAGAAAAGCATCCCAAACAGTAATCACTGAACATTAGCATGCCCTATGTGCAACTCAGTTCTGCAGAGCCAGAGAGAAAACAATCCCCATGGGAGAGCCATGATAGAAGCAAAGAGTTTTATTCCCAAAAGGACATACCCTTAGGAACACAAATCCCCAAAAGCCATGGTCAGGAAAGTCCTAGATTATGGCTTTGCTGGTAAACCTGTAATCTGGACCATGTCCCAGGTTTAAGTGCTGCACTAGCCAGAGCTCACTAGCAGCACAGTGCAGTATTATGTAGAATAAGTCCTTTGGATGACATTTTAAACTAAGATCCTCCCTGCCCATAACTAGTGGATATGGGAGTGGAAACCAAGGCTCTATTGACAAGTACTTCAATTGCAGGGCTAAAGATCCCATATGGTGCTTTGTGGAGAGACTAGGAGATAACCAGTGTCCTGTCCAACCCCATTCAGCATCACATATACCTTCCAACATCCCCAGCTGTTTGCTTTTGCTGCCACTTTTGGTAAGAGATTGATAGCGTCTCTCTGACCCTCCCCACGCTGAATGGTGAGTGGGCTGCTGACAGCACAGTCTGGGCCCCCATCCATAGGCTGTGTGCGCCTGAGTGGGAAACGTTTTCCAGGCCCCCTGTTCCCAGGAGACACTGTCACCAACACAGCACGGGGTGGAGGGAGGAGGCCTGCGAGGAAGCAGGGACCAGAGCCTGGATTCTTCCAAAGCCGGGTGGGGGGTGAGACTGGCACAGAAGCGCTCAAGCAGGAACTGAGTCCGGCAGCACGGCCCATGCGGGGGCGAACCCGCCCAGCCGCCGCCCCCGGAGGGGACCTGGCCCGCACCCCAGACAGCTCAGCCCCCGGCTCTCCCTGCGGCGGGGCCAGCCCCCCCCAGGCAGCGCCGCCCAGCTCCGAGCTAGGCCTCAGCAGGGTCCTGTAGCCCCGCTCCGCCCGCCGGGCCCGCAGACACCCCGCCCCACAGCCCTCTCGCGACAGCCCTCCGGCCCGCCCCTCGCGACACCCCGGGAGCCGGCCTCTCGCGACAGCCCCCGGCCCGGCCTCTCGCGACGGCCTCCCCTCGCGACACCCCGGCCCGGCCTCTCGCGACGGCCCTCCCCTCGCGACACCCCCGGCCCGGCCTCGCGACGCCCCCTCGCGACACCCCGGGAGCCGGCCCCTCGCGACAGCCCTCCCCGGCCTCTCGCGACACCCCGGGAGCCGGCCCCTCGCGACAGCCCCTCCCCGGCCTCTCGCGACACCCCCCCGGGCCGCCCCCTCGCGACACCCCCCGCACTCACGATGGCGCGGCCGTAGCAGGCGGCCGCCTCGGGGTACTTGCGGCTGACGAAGAGCCGGTTGCCCTGCTCCTTGTGCTCCTGGGCGCTGTGGCTCTTCTCGGGGCTGCCGCCGCCCAGCCCGCCCGCCGCGCTGCCGCGGGGCCCCCCGCCCGGCCCCCCGCCGCCCGAGCCGCCGCCCAGCCCCGGGCCGCCGCTCTCCTTCTCCTCCTTCCCCTTCATGCCGCAGCGCTCCCGAGCGGGCCCGGCCGGATCCCAGCGGCCTCGCACTGCGACAGCCCGGCCCGGCCCGCCTCCGCCCCGCCCGCAGCCCGCGGGACTTCCGGCGGGGCCGGGCCTGGCGGGACGGGGCGGGGCCGGGCCGGTGAGACGGGGACGGGCGGGTGAGAGCGCGCGGCGGGCTGAAGGGGACGAGGGCGGGGGCTCGAAGTGTAGTGGGGGCAGGGCGAGAGTGAGGACGCGGGGGGCAGGACTCGAGGGGACTAGCAGGGCTGGGGAGATGGAGGAGCCAGAAAGGGTCGGGGGTGAAGTGGAGGCAGGGAGATGAAGTAGGAGGCTGGGATGGGGAGCTGGGGGTGAGGGGCTGGGTTATGGAAGGGTCATGGAGCTGACTGGGGGGAAATGGAGGGCAGGGAGATGGAGTGGGGGTCTGGAAGGCAAAGGGAACTAGTGGACAGGAGCAGGCCCAGGGTGCTGCAGGGAAATAGAGACGTGTGGGGTGGGGTTGTTTACATGGGTCAAGGAAAGTTGCAAATTCCCTGGGTGCAGAGAGCCAGGCTTAGAGGCCATGCCTTAGGACCATAGGTGCGAAGAGGTGTATAGCGAGCAGGGTGGGTGAAGATCCGGGAGTAGAGAGAGAAGAGAGAAAGCAGACAGGGCCAGTAGAAAGTGAAAGAGGTGAGGAGGAAGGATTTTGGGTTTGCAGACACATGAATCAGCATTTTCTTCCCATAAGGTCTCTGCCCTGTATTTCTACAAGCATCAGTTTTGTTTATCTTTCTCTTGTAGATCTTTCAGTGTCCCAGAGCTCTGAAACATGCCACTGGGTGGAGGGCTGTACGATTGTGAAGACCCCACCTACTGGAGGACAGTATTTGGTGTCTACTGGGATGTACTCAAAGCCAAAGGAGGCAAGCAGAAAAAACTTGCTGAGTTGGATAAGTGGTAAATCTTTCAGCATTTAATATGGCTTCTTTTGTACTCTATCATATGAGGAGGTGCACAGCTCAGTGTAAAATCCCTGCCAACCCCTCTCCTTTAGTAACAGCTGGGTCTTCAAGAGCATGAGTTTCCTCACAGCAGCGCTCTGTCAGTACCAGCTGCAACTCCAGCAGCATGAACATCTAGGTTCAAGAAAATATTTTGACTCTGTCTACCAACGGATCTTTGTTTCAGGTATCAGGAGGAGCTGCCAGTTGCTATTGCAGGGAGGAAAGAAAAACATCTGACACAGGATGAAGTAGTGAAACTCATGGAATGGAAACTAGCAGTAAGTAGCTTTCCCAGGTGAATCATTGTATGTAACATTTCAGCTGTACAATCAAAGTGTGTGTGTGTGTGTGTGTAGTGGCAGGGAGGGTCTAAGGCTACATTGCAGCTTAAATTGACAGAAGTGATGTTGCTTGACTGTGTGAATTAAACATCCCCTTGAACGACATAACGTATGCCAATTTAAGCACCGGCACAGCGTTGATGAGAGAATTGTTACCAGGACTTGCGGGGACTGGAAAAATTAGATTCACGAGCCATAGAGCAACTACATTGGAGAGCTTACAGTAGTGCAGCTGCATCAGTGCCACTTTAAGCTCTATAGTGTAGTCATAGCCTCAGAGCCTTGAGGTCTGTAACATTTTCAATTACTGGTGGTTTTGAACTCTGATGATTATATTGATTTTTTTTTAAACGTATGTGGTAAGAGTCTGATGCCGTCAGCCTTAAGGCCTCTGTAGTTGGCATCTATTTAATTCTGCTGTTCATATTTTAAAGGTGTTGCCGTCAAGGAAAAAAAAATCCAGCCAAATCCTCTGCTCTTTCTGAACCATGCCTGACGTAAGACGGGGGAGGAGCAATGGCGTCTTTATGCTGCCTTTGTGACTCCTTAATTGAGGGGTTATTGTGGCCCCTGACAACTTATAGGAGCCTCAGGCTTGCTGTAATTGCTGTCAGCTACTCCCAGCCCTAAGGGATTGACCCAGCAGTCTGGGATCACAGAGGCATATGGCTTTTCTGCCACATGCAGTTGCTCAGGCTATGTCTTCTACACAGGATCTTACAGTGGAGAGGGTATAGCAACACTATGACAGGTAGCAGCCGCCTCACCTTTTGAGCCTGGGGATTTGACCCCCCTTATTTAAAAGTTATCCTCTGTTTGCCTTAGTAATAACATCTTAGAATATCAGAGCAGGAATATTTTTAATCCAAGGTGTCCTGTTTGTTTAATTTTTACATTTCACACAGCTTGGTAATTTTCCTCTCACTAGCACAATAGAGCTGTGCATGTGTTTCCACTAAAATAGAGGAACTGTTATTTCAGTCAGATATATATGTAACATTAATACTGTACACAACTCTTTACAAACAAGGAGGTGGGCTCCCTTCTGCATAATACATTACATGGGCAGTTGCCTCACAGGAAGAGGGGTGGGTAGAAAAGTCCAAGGGAAGAGAGGAGCAGGAAGAATGTAGGGGGCAAGGTGGAGGAGATGGTGGAAACTAAAGGAAGAGACTAGTGGTGTTATAATGGAACAGAAGCTTGAAAGGGTGGTCAAAGGAGCACATGCTTAGGAATAGAAGAGGAAGCCCCTGAAGCTATGCAAGGAGCTGGGAGTGATGCGCTCAGACTGTGGGTGAGGAAGCTGTAAATCCCACTCTCCAACAAAACCAAATGTTGCTGGAAATCTTTTTTCGTAAGGTCATGCAACACCTTGTCCCCCACACAGAGCCTCAGTTCTGAGCCTCAGCCCACTTGGCCTTCTCCTTTTAAATAGTCATACAGCTCTTTCCTTCTTTGGACTACACTTGAGGATAATGATCCCCTCCTGGGTTGTCTTCCTTCCAATCACAAAACATCTCAACCTGGAAAATGCCAGGAAGGACTCTGCCTCTGGATCACTAGTGGCCCACAGTCCGTAGCTTGGGAACCGCTGCTAAAAAGTAATAACCCTGGAAGAACTCATCATACTCTTTCCACCATATGGGAAGGAACCATGGACACAGGATACTGAATCCTTTATAATAAAGGCACAGTTGCCGCTGCCCATCAAGTACAGACTTTGTCCTCTGGCAGTGAGCTGTACTCACTTGCAGAGCGAAGAAGCTGAGGTCCTCAGGTGGCAATGTCCTCTCTTCTCTCCTCTAGCGGGGAAAGTTTCGTCCTCGTCTGCAGCAGTTGGTGGCCACTAACTCCAGTGAAACAGTGGAGAGCTGTACAAGGAAAGCTTTCCAGCTCCTTCCAGATGTGGCAGCTGCCATTACTGAACTGAGCCAGCTGAAGGCTGTGGGACCAGCCACAGCTTCAGGTAAGGCATTGTGGGAGGGAGGGTATAAATCCAAGAGGGATAGGGCCTGACTATACCGATAAATAAAATGGGAAGGTAGTTCATAATTTTTCACAGCACTCTGTAAATAGCACCACCCAAATGGTGCTCGTGACAGTGGGATCCAAAGTGCTCATCTTTCCTGGATGCTAAACACTTCTGGGAGACTGTATTGGCCCTAGAACTGAGCACTGGGGAAAGGAGAGCAAAAGCGCCCACATCTGCAACCCACTCCCAGTTCTTGTTTCCAATGGCCAGTTCTAACCAAAACCTTGGAGAGGAGACCTTTGCATGTGCTTGCTGCTGTGGCTAGCAGAAGCAGCAAATCAAAAGCATCTGGGCTTGCATGGGATGGCACCTGCATATGAAGGGGTGTGGCTAGGTCTCTGGCTCAGTGTGCTTCTGTGTGTGTGTGTTTAAGTGTAAAATGTAGGGATATAATCGTGTAGTCGAGTAACCGATTATCCACTAAGCAAAAGCTTATAGGTTAATGCTATAGACTACACGCATTTCCCTCTCCTTCCCCCAGAGAGGGGCTGCTGCCACCCTGCGCTGCTGCCTCTGTATTGGAGGCAGAGCAGCACAGGGCGACAGGCAGCAGGTCTGCGAGGGGAGCTGGTTTTTAAACTGGCTCTCCTTACGGACCAGCTCCCACCTGGCACCCTGTGTGGAGTGTCAGGGGACTCCTCAGGAGTGGGGCTGGAGTGCACTGGCTGCCAGGCCTGCCCCCGGGGAATATAGAATAGTCGACTAACCGATAAGAATTCATGAGGCTACTCGACTTTTCAATTAACCAATATCCCTAGTAAAACGGGCAGAGTCACATTGGGGGGGAATTAGAGACAGGCTCAAACTGCAAAATAGCAATCCTCATTTCAGTCCCCCTTTCCTCCCAAATTCATGACTGTTCAGACACTCAGGGTTCTGGTTCAGTCACAGCTCTGCTGGGAATGCAGATTGGACACAGCCTTTTGGGCTCCATTTCCATGCTGCATCCTAGAAAGTAGGGTCAGAAGTCTCAGTTTCCAGGCATTCTGAGAGCCAGGACAGGTGGGGGGGGAAGCAGCCTGTTTCTCTAAGACACTAGACAGTTGTGGTCATACCAGGCTGCCCAGTGTCTCCCTCTCCTAACCCCAACCCCTTCCTTATCTCTGCTCAGCACCTGCCGCTCTTCCCCCTTAGCAATTCTAGCTGCAGGAGCACCAGAGGCTGCAGCATTTATGGCAGATGAAGCAGTGGAGTCCATTCCTGGCCTCACCCCAATTCAGTATACCCTCAAGCATTACATCCTCTACCTGGACAAGATCCAGCTCTGTGTCATGAAACTAAACAAAGGTAAGGGAAGTTGGGGTCACTGTCACAGACCTCATGGGAAGGAGGACTACAGCTCTTGTTTTAGTTAAGGGCTTATGGTCTGCATTTCAGAGTGATTTGAACTGCAGTGAACCCCTTCATGCTTATAATGAGGTTGTCATCATGATACAAGAAAACAATGGTTAGCACAACTGACTGGGAGTCAGGACTCGAGGATGCATCTATAGTGCACCGTTATTTCGAGATAACTAACGTTATTTCGAAACAACAATGCGAGCATCTACACAGCAATTCCGTTATTTCGAAATTACGGACGGCTTGTTCCGAAATCTGTAAACCTCATTCTACGAGGAATAACGCCTATTTTGAAATAAGGCGTATGTAGACGCTCCACTACTGCTATTTCGAAATAGCCCCTCACCAGGGCCATTCTAAGTTATTCCTCCCAGTGCTTCCTGGGGCTCTAAATCGAGATAGCAAGTCTACATTAGGGAAGCCTGCCTTGAACTAATTTTGAGGCTTCCGTGCAGTGTAGATGTGCTATTTCAAGAAGCTAGTTCAAAATAACTATTCCAGAATAGCTTATTTCAAAATAAGCATGCAGTGTAGATGTATCCTGAGTTCTGTTCTTGTCTCTGACACTGATTGAATGCTAAATCACAGAGGCAGAGGCATTTAAGCACTTTATTCCCATCAGTAGGAGTTAGGCTCCTTCGAGGATCTGGGCCCTAGTTTCTCCATGCTTTGGCTTCCCCCATCTGCAAAATGAAAGTAACGTTTACTTACCTCTACCCAGATCCTCCAATGAAAGTTGCTGTAAGTACAAAGTTGTTGCTATCTGAGATGTTTCTGCCTCAAGTGATTAATTGCAAAGCAAATTAACTGGTCATCAAATTTAGGAAACAGAATTTAGTGATTTCTAGACCTGCACCTTACAGTCACTTGATAGCCATTCTCAGCTGAGCCTGCATTGAAACCGATGCTCTGCAAGATTTCTCTTATTAACTTTTCCTTGCCTTCTGTGCCCACTATGAATTTGCATTGCCTTTTCACTCGCCCGTCAATTTTTGCTTGACGTTGTGGCCAGCTCAGTCTTCCTCCCCTGGTCTGTTTTCCTTCTGGGTTTTCAAGTCTCCCTGTGACCATGATTTTATCCATGTAGTTTTCCTGGCCTGCTGCACTGTTAAACCATAGCAGCTGTAGGCTGTTTGTAGGCCAGGATGGCAGAAATGCTCTCCTGCCCCAACTCCTGGGCACAGCCATGAAACAGCAGCAGGGTTTGATCTTTCTCTTCCTCCTAGTCTGGTATGACTGACATTCTCAACTCAGAAGAGGCTTGAAACTGGAATAGCTAGAGGGATGTTTGCAGGGCCAGAGTGAGGTGCAGTTGTAGGATGGGAACCCAGGAGAGATGCTGCAGATCTGGATGAATGTGTATTGGCAGAGCTGGGTGAGGGAAGTCTGTCTCATTCCAATCTCCCCTATAAGTCTTTCATTTTACTGGGCCATATAGCTTAACAAAAACTCATGTGGGAGATGGGGGGGGTGGGGGGACAGAATCAACAATCTATTTGGTTCCTCTACTGATGCAGATGAATTGCTCCCTTCTGATCTTTTCTAGCTGATGCAGAGACAGCATGGACTCCTCATCACGTGGAGAGGTGTCTCTGGGCCTGGGCCGTTGCACAGAAATTGTGTCCTTCACTGCTGCAGACTCCAAGCTTAGGGGGGGAGAAGGCAGCTGATGAGGTCAATGAGGATGTTAGACCCACAAAGAAACGGAAAACAAAGTGAAAACATCAGCAGCAGCAGGAACTTCACAAGCATCACTCAGTGTTTTGCCTCCTGTTAGCCAAGGTACAGGTCAATTAAGTGACAAAGCCAAGCAATATTTAGATCCCCGAAGAGTGCTTTTTCTGGGGTTGGTCAGGGAATGGGTCAAATTGATGAGGTGTAGCAAGGAACAAAGGGGAGCTTTTCTGTTTGAATTGCTCCCCATTTGGAGCCAAAAGGGCTCTTTCAAATGGAGCCCCCTCCTGTAGGTTATGTTCCTCGGGCTCTAACTCCTCCAGCTCTCTGCTTGGGATGTGCATGGATTTTTACACTAATTCCGTAATAAACTTTTTATGGTTTTTCTATTACCACATAGTAGGTGTTTGCTTGGTGTGCAATAGGATAACGATGTGCCAATGGAACTACCTCCGAAACATGAATGGATCTACCTAAGTGCCATCTTGGTCCCAGCTCTGGTTTCCTGGACCATTTACCTCCTTCATCTCCAATAATCCAACTGATGGAAGATTTCTCCAACTGGAATTGTATCCAGAATTCTTCCATCAGAATAACTGTGTGTCATGATCCTTAAAAGCGCTGGCAGTGTGCTCAGCCCTGAACAAAAGACAGCATGAAAGTATCTGCTCTGGAGAGCTTATGCTCTGGGTGACCAACAAGATGCACTGAGATATCTAGAGGGGAAGCCACCATGGGTTTTATTTTCCCCTTCTTTCTGTTCTCTCCAGTCTGAGACTAACACTGTTGCCATTATTGGCAAGACTGCATGGGCTGGGCCCTGAAATGTACTGGCACACCTGGAATGAAAAAGTGCTGCAGCTCAGACCCCTGGTACATTGGCAAAGCTGTGGGGTCTCAGGATTGGAACATCTGAGAGGGGTGGGATACGAGGAGTTGCTGCGGGGAAGGAATGAGATGCAATGTCACTTCGTGTCTCTTCCCCTTCTTGCTCATCTCTTGATGACTCTTTGAGATCCATGTCTTTTACCCCATTAAATTGGATGAAGCAGAGATGAAGGCTGGATGTGGCCAAGCTGTCTTTCAGTGGCTCAGGAGACCATGAGTACCAATCTCAGGGTGGAGTGTTAGGAACCAGGGTGCAAACCCCAAATTGGCTTAGAGTTCTATTTAGATTTCACCTCCAGTTATCAAGTGTAAACTCGTCATGCACTGAAATAGCCTTAACATGGACAAGGACAAGTCACTTAACCTAACTCAATTGCATTGTAGATCACACCAAAGACAATGGTTGTAGCCAGTCCATCCTATACTAAATAAATACGTTATTTGCAAGATTAAGATGGCTGAACACACACACACACACACACACACACAAGATCCAGTCTTAAATTGCAAAATGTGATAGACGCTTCTATTAGAGCTGCTTTTTTTTTTTTAATCTGCCCATTAAGGCTAACCCTAGCTAAGCACTGGGGTTCTCTTACTGATGCCTAGAAAACCTTGCCCCTCAGAGTACAAGCAGCAGAGAGAGAGAGTTCCTTCTTGTTAGATTTATTCCCTCTCCCCTTTGTGTTTTGAGCTACAAACTCAGCTGAAGGGAGAATTCACTTGCATGATTCATCTTCATGGGGCAGGGAAGAGGTGAGAGTAAGGAACAGAGACTTTTGTCGTCTTCTCTTCCACAATAACGTGTTTGGTATTGATGGGTCTTCCATTTTAGGCAGGACCTTTGTTTGGAGACCAGCATTTTACACTAGTTAATGTCTCACAGTTGTCTGGCGATTTACACAGAGGTGCTCACAATGCAAATGTTCAAATATCTGACAACTGTTAAGGAGATTCATGCCTGAAGCAACTCAAAGATCGTGTTTAGACTCTATGGAATGCGCAAGTCTAATGCTTGTTTTAACAATACTAACACAGGTGAGCCAGAATGTTTCCAACTATGTGTTTATAATGTTGGAGACATGGGTGCATTGGTATGAGCTGGCACCTAACCGCCTCAGCTATTTGGTGTATCCTTTGGGTTACTAGATAATACTATTTAAGTTATAACCCTTAATATTCCCAAGTTACCGTACCAACATTAACAAATTCAGCAGACACCTGTCAGGGATGATCTAGACAGTGCTTGGTCCTGCCATGAGGGCAGGGGACTAGACTCGACCTCTCAAGGTCCCTTCCAGCTCTAGGATTCTATCTGAAGGTAGCCACGTGTGTTATGAGATGCCACGGACTTGGACTATGCCGTAAGGCACTGATGAATTACAGGTCTGAACAGCATGGAATTCGGCAGCAGACCAGTAATTATGCACCAGTGAAAGCAGAGCAGAGTCATTCAGCAGTTTTACTGGGTCATTTAAAACAAGTGCACAAATTTAAATCTATCTAAGGGCTATTTGCATTGTCGAAGAACAATCTCAACAGAGGGCTCAGGACTGAGAAAATTTTACACCTTGGCCATCAATTAGGTTGACCTAGTCGTGGTGTAGGTCAGAGGAATTCTGTTGACCTAGTTAATCCATCTCTACAAGACAGGATAGCTAGGTCAATGGATCAAACCAAACTGCTGATGCATGAAGGGCCTACCCTACAGCAATCCAGTTGCACCATTGCTGTAGCATCGGCGTGCCTGTAAGTTAGGCTCTCGTTAGAGTATGCCTATGCTACAGTAGCACAGCGGCAGCATGGCAGCTGTGCCGCTGTAGTGTAGATTCTGGTTACAGAGACGGAAGGGTTTTCCCATTGATGTAAGTACTCCACCTCTCCAAGAGGCAGTAGCTAGATCAAAAGAGAAGAGTTCTTCCATTGACCATCTGTATCCACAGCCAAGTTTAGGTCGACCTAACTATGGTGCATGGGGCATGACATTTTTCACAGCCCTGAGCAATAGGTCAACCTAAGTTTTGGGGGACAGAGAGGCAAGGTGGCAAAACAGCATCTAAGGTGGTGTAGATCAGCAAAGGGCAATCAAAGCTAGTGAATGGGCCATATGCGGCCCACTGAGGCAAAGGAGAGTCACTCAAGATTGAAATCAGATGTGCACACTAACCATGACCCCAAGAATATGATTAAATACGTGGCCTGCTAAATATTTCAAGACAAGTAGAAATGCTTTAATTATTCGTATATTAATAGAACTGTCATCAGCTTCAAATAATAAAAAAAGAAACATTTACACTTACTTTACAATAGCAAATCCCTGCCTGGCCTCTTCCCCATCACATCCCATTCCTGTTCCTCCCCCTCCCTCCCAGCACTTCCAGAGCGCCATGAATTGGCTGCTGATTTGCAGCGATCAAGCTCCAGGGAGGAGTGGGGACGGGGCACGAATCAGCCAATTTATGGTGTTCCAGAAGTGCTGGGAGGGAATGGGATGAGTAGGTAAATGCAGGGCCCCCAGTGAGCAATAGGTGTGGGGATGGGGCAGAGAGAGGGCGTGCAGGCCACATATGGAACCTCGATGGGACACACGTCACCTATGGGCCACACGTTGCCCACCACTGGTGAATGTTAAAGACTAATTTACACCTCCTCATGACCTCTCAGGATAAAATTCATACTAACCGACTCCCATACACATAAGGACTAAGAAAAAGATATTTTCCATCTTCTGTATTTGGCTCAAGTTTGTACACAAATACAACGAAGCAAGTCTAGTTATCAAAGTTTGACAGGAAAACCTGTTGGCCCAGCAACTCATTTGGTGAATTACCATATAAAGGTTTCGGCACTATTTAGGACTTCCTACCCGTGTCTATTTGTATCCCTGTTTAGCTGTCTAACTCAGTGCTCTCAAATTCACGGCCCACAGGCCATCTATGGCTGGAGCAATTTTGCAATCTAGCTCAGTTGTCCCAGCAGCCTCGGGGGAGGGGGTCCACACTCAACTCTCACTCCTACCAGCCCCACCCTCTCCCCCTCATTGCACCCCTTCCCCTGAGAGATGCAGCCTTGGGGATTACTGGGGGGGCAGGTGTGGGACAGCAGCAGCAATTGGGCCTCCCATACTCCCCACAGCACAATGAAGGGGAGAGGGCGGGGTGGTGGCAAGAAGGGGCAAGGTTGGGGGATGGGTATAGACACCCTGCCCTTTCCCCGGTCTCCCCCAAGCTGGATTGCGAAAATGTTCCTGCCATAGATGGCCCACGGGCCATGAATTTGAGATCCCCTGCTCCAATTCCTCCACAAAGCCAGTACTAAAGAGATGTCTATGGTAGTAATTTAAGGCTAGCTTGCACAGCCTTTACTTATACTAGATTAATGTAGCTACTTGTTTAAGTGTTCACCAGCACAATTAAGGGTTACACAACCTCACCCTTGCTTTTGGCAATGATTTCCCCCTAGATCTCCACCAATTTTTAAAGGTAAGCTCTTTTGCAGTCGAGCTCTGAAATACCTACCATGGTGTACTTGTAAACGGATGGCAGTTGTTCCTTTGCACTGCATCACAAAAATTCCAAGCAATGCGATTTCGGATCTCCCGAAGGTCCTGGTACAATAGGTTGCTGAACTGGTGGTGATCCTAATAAAAGGCTTAACAAGAGTTTTCACACCAGCTGAGGATCTGCCCCCTCAAGTGTCAGAGGGAGCATTCTCCAATTTCTGATCAGTAAAATCAAACTGAGACCCTCCTACTCAGGAATAATAAATGGCCACATGCAGATTCATACAAAACCAACAAAGAGGGGTGAATTAAAGCCAAATCTGTTAATTTGGTGCAAATGTGTGCGGAGGAGGCCAGAGAAGTGTATTGAACCAAAGACAAAGGGGGGCTGATTCCTACAACGAAGAGCCTTTCCCTTCATGTGTCTTAGCCAAACAGATGTCCAGACAATTCAGCGCTGGCAGCTCCCATAATACAGTCGTTGGAGTTTTTCCTCTAAGCCCCACCTTCTGAGCAGTGCATGAGAATGCTGGCTTTTGTTTGCACAAAACCCAAACGTGTTTCTGGCCTCTCTGGTATGGTTTCAGAGAAAAACGCCTCTGAAAAACAATCCCTCAAGCCTCCCAGAGCAGAAGATGAACACAATGAACCCAACATACATTGTTGTGGAAGTCTCAGCGATGTTGAACCAGCCGCAGGGTCTTTGATCACCTGGGCTCAGCCTTGAGTGCCTGAAGTCAATGGAGATGGCAGGTGCTCTAAACATGATCTTATTTTAATTCTGGTGTCTCCGCACATTTAGAGGGCAAAAAGGGTAATAGTGCCACTCAAAATCTCTCACACAGCATCTAACTTTGAACATTTGGATTAGAGAATTAAACAGCCTGAATAAAAATCACTTCCATTCTCAGTTAGGTTTAATCTCTTTTATTCCTCAAGCTTAAATTTATTAGCTCCTCAGTCATCCATACAGTCTACCAGGAGAGAGGAGATTAAGTTCTAATGCAAAAAACCAAGGCTTGATAAACAAGATGCACATTACCACTACCGTCTGTGAAATATATATACATGGACAAATGAGGGCAAGAAACATCCCTGCTCCCTGCCATTTTGCAAGTCATCTTTGGAGACCATATGAAAATGAAGGGGTAGCTGAGTTAGTCTGTACAGGATAAACTTAAAAAAAAACAACAAATGGTCTGGTAGCACTTTATAGACTAACAAAACAGGTACAGTAGACTTCCGATAATCCGGAACCTATGGGACTTAGTCCGACATAGCTGATAATCCGGCACCACCTATCAGGAGGTACTATAAGCAGGTTACATATATAGGCTGTGTCTAGACTGGCCAGTTTTTCCGGAAAATCAACCACTTTTCCGGAAAAACTGGCCAGCTGTCTACACTGGCCGCTTGAATTTCATAAAGCACTGACTTCCTACTGTAAGAAATCAGTGCTTTTGCAGAAATACTATGCTGCTCCTTCGGCAAAAGTCCCTTTGCGCAAAATTTTGCGCAAAAGGGCCAGTGTAGACAGCTGAGATTTGTTTTGCGCAAAAAAGCCCTGATCGCGAAAATGGCGATCGGGGCTTTTTTGCGCAAAAGTGTGTCTAGATTTTGCGGAAAAGCGTCCGTGGCCAATCTAGACGCGCTTTTCCGAAAATGCTTTTAACGGAAAACTTTTCCGTTAAAAGTATTTCCGGAAAATCATGCCAGTCTAGACGTAGCCATACTGTATACATTATATACTGTATATAAAGTGTTCTTAACCCTTTTATTGTACATACTGTATACAGTATACTGTAATGTTTTAGTTTTTAAGCCTTTTTACCCTTTTTGCTCAGTTCAGCTGCTGCCGCTGTTACCTTGTGACTCATTTTTGGCCGAAGCTCACTCACTAGGCTCTTGCCATTTTGATGCCGGACTATCAGGAGTGCTGGACTATTGGATGCCGGACTATTGGAGTTTTACTGTAGATGGTATCATGAGCTTTTGTGGGCACAGCCCACTTCTTCAGATTACCGGAGTTTTGAGTTTAGGATGTGCAGACCCAAAATAAATAGGGGAGAAGGGAAGAGAAAAAAAAATGGAAGGGGGAGGGGGGAATAAGGAGCAGAGGATATGAAAATATCAAAGGGAAAACCAAATAGACAGAACTGATAATCAGTAAGCACCTAAAGATTGGATAGTTAAAAGAAGCAGATAAGGATCAAAGGATAGCAATTAGATAGGAAGGGTACTGACACAAAGAATCTACACAAAGAGCTGTTGACACCTCCATTGAATGTTAGGTTGATAACGTCCCAGCCATCCATTATCTCGATTGAGTAGGCGATCAGAGTGAGAATTGAATTTGTGGATGAATTGTAATTCCAATGCTTTCTGTGTGTTTGGCTAGTAGAATTGGTTTGTGACAGGACAGCCACTTGAAGATCTTTTAAAGAGTGATTAGGTAGATTGACGTGTTCTCCAGCAGGTTTCTGTATGTTCCCTTTATGTATATCTGATTTGTGTCCATTGATTCTTTCCTGTAGGGACTGTCCAGTTTGTCCAATATATAGATAACAGTGGGGCATTGCTGGCATTTAATACAAAAATGAACTAACTTCAAAGAGCTGAGCTGAGCTTTTATGTTCCTCCCCTACCCTGCCCCTATTTGTGAATCTCTGCTGTTTATTTCCTCTCTGTGGGGTAGGTCTTAACATTTATTAATCGTGACGATCCCCTCCTTGCCTGCGGCCTCTGCCGCTCTAGTCTTTCTAGGTCACTTGGCAGGTTGTTTCTGTCCTCCCGCATGTTGGCTGTGATGGGAATCTGCTGAAGGCCACCCAGATTGGAAGAAAAGGAGAGAGAAATATCCTTGCCCTGGCTTTTGGGGAATTTAGAACCATGGGATCATACTGCTTCTAACCAGATACTGGGTGGAGCGATAAACCTGGCAAATCAAAGGCATTCCTAAGGCTACACCTACATTAGTCTGTTTCCTGAAACGTGTCCCACTCTAGCCAGCAGCAGCGCAGTTCCACTAGTAGTAGCAGGACTCCAATTCCTCCCCGCTGTGCTAGACATCCATCAGCCAACCCTGCTTGAAGACGAGCATGCAACACTCTGAGCTTTGAGTGTCCAGTACGGATTGTAATTATTATAGAAAGGAGACCTATTTAAACTTGTGTCTAGGAGATCTCCGATAAAGCAGGCACCGAGCGAAGAAAGAGATTGACCGAGATGAGGGTGCTAGTAATAGGCCTTGATTTTTAAAGAATGGAGAGGAGATTTTATTCATAACTAGGACACCAGGGAGTGGCTATCTTTTGGGAAAATGCCAAGCAACACATAGGAAACACACTTGACAATTCTCACTCCTTGTTTCTACACGGAGATCAAAAGAATGTTTGGCTGCCGATATGTCAATTACAACCACAAACACTAATTGGGGAACAACACCCCTCAGTTTGGGGGATCAGAAACCATTAACCACATAACTATCTGAGGGTGTTAGCACCACGGTGCACATCAATGAAAATATTCAATAGGTAAATCAAAGGAACCATGGAGCTCTATAGAGTTCACATTAGTCAAATGAGACACCTACTAAACCTATGTTAGAAGGCGATAGGTGTGGGTTGATTGGCTTACTTAGCCAATTGCTGACATGTGAGACTTCTGTTGTAATTAAAATAATCTGTTGATTAAGCCAGAGAAGAACAAGCTAATCTGTTGCTCAGACTTGGAGCTCGTTTACTCTGATTAACTTCTGTTTACTGGGATTTCCTCAATCAAACCAACCTCGCTTTATTTAAGCGGGTGGGAATTGTGGAACGTGGAGAGCAGGTACAACTGGCCATTTCCAGAGGAGGCAGAATGGGGACTGAAGTGCCAGCATTTTGGACCTTGTGATGGAGGTGGCATTGGAGGTTGCATTTGCTATTCCCCCTGGCATTTCTTAGTTTTGGTGACTGGGTGGGCGTCTATGAGTTCTCCCGGCTCAGGAGCACTGTCCTAAGCAACATCCATATCCTCAAGAAACAGAGAGCTAGTGTCCTCGCTTTGCTGGAAGGTTTTCCTCACTCTGTAGGACCAGCCCTCAAAAGACAGCTGTGCCAATGTATCATCTTGGGGCAGTGTTATCACTGTACCTGAAATCTTACCACTTCCTCCCCCTTGTCAAAGGCCCACTGTTTGACATGCCGGTAATATGGCTTCTGCTCCAATTTCCTGGCACTTACTTCTTTGCAACTATTACATCGGGAGCAGAAGGAAGGTCCATTAATGAGACCACTTGCCTGGGACTCTGGAGACTGAGGTTTAATTGCCTGCTCTGCCACAGCCCTAGGGCACGTCACTTAGGCCCACATTTGTAAAGGTCCTGAAATCTGGGGGCATTGGGAGCCTAAACAACTTTACAAATCCAGCCCTTGGTCTCTCTGAGCTTCAGTTCCCTGTAAAATAAGAGTCAAAGTTCAGGGCAGACTGCGCCTGTATTCACTCCAGGGTTTCTGGAGGGACTCACCGTAAGGTCCTGGCTCCAGTCACTCCAGCTCCAGCCTCAGGCTCTGGCATCCCTCAGTCCATCCAAAGATACTGCCTGAGGCTGCACCGTGTCACATCTCCCTCAGGAAAAAGTTACATTTATGGAATTGGAATTGCGACTGGCAAAGGATGTGAAGGATAACGAGAAAGGTTTCTACAGGCATGTTAGCAAGAAGGTGATCAGAGAGGGTGTGGGGCCCCTACTGGATGAAGGAGGTAATCTAGTGACAGATGATGTGGGGAAAGCTGAAGTACTCAATGCTGTCTTTGTCCGTGAAGACAGAGGCAAGGTCAGCTCCCAGACTAATGCGCTAAGTGACGCAAGATGGGATGAAGATGGACAGCCCTTGGTGGATAAAGAACAGGTTAGGAACTATTTAGAAAAGCTAAACGTACACAAATCCATGGGTCAGGACTTAATGCATCTGAGGGTACTGAGGGAGTTGGCAAATGTCATTGAGGAGCCTTTGGCCATTATCTTTGAAAAGTCGTGGAGATCGGGAGAGATCCCAGATGATTGGAAAAAGACAAATGTAGTGCCCATCTTCCAAAAAGGGAAGAAGAACGATCCAGGGAACTATAGGCCAGTCAGTCTTACCTCGGTCCCTAGAAAAGTCATGGAAGGGATCCATAAGGAATCCATTTTGAGGCACTTGGAAGAGGGGAAAGTGATCAAGAATAGTCAGCATGGATTCACAAAGGGCAAGTCGTGCCTGACCAATCTGAGTAGCTTCTATGATGAGGTAACTGGCTCTGTGGACATGGGAAAGTCAGTGGATGTGACATACCTTGACTAGCAAGGCTTTTGATACGGTCTCCCACAATATTCTTGCCAGCAAGTTAAGGGAATGTGGATTGGATAAATGGACGGTAAGATGGATAGAAAGCTGGCTAGAAGGTCAGGCCCCGCGTGTAGTGATCATCGGCTCCATGTCAGGATGGCGGTCGGTTTCTAGCAGAGTGCCCCGAGGTTTGGTTCTAGGACCAATTTTGTTTAATATCTTTATTAATGACCTGGACGAGGGGATGGATTGCACCCTCAGCAAGTTTGTAGATGACACGAAGCTGGGGGAGAGGTAGATACACTCGGGGGCAGAGATAGGGTCCAGAGTGACTTGGACAAATTGGAGGATTGGGCCACAAGAAATCTGATGAGGTTCAACAAGGACAAGTACAGAGTCCTGCACTTGGGAAGGAAGAATCCCAAGCATTGTTACAGGCTGGGGACCAACTAGCTAAGTAGTAGTTCTACAGAAAAGGACCTGGGGATTACAGTGGATGAGAAGCTGGATATGAGTCAACAGTGTGTCCTTGTAGCCAAGAAGGCTAATGGCATACTAGGGTGCATTAGGAGGAGCATTGCCAGCAGATCCAGAGATGTGATTATTCCCCTTTATTCGGCTCTTGTGAGGCCACATCTGGAGTATTGTGTCCAGTTCTGGGCCCCTCACTACAAAAAGGATGCGGACGCATTGGAGAGGGTCCAGCAGAGGGCAACCAAAATGATTAGGAGGCTGGAGCATATGACCTATGAGAAGAGGCTGAGGGAGTTGAGTCTGTTTAGTCTGCAGAAGCGAAGAGCAAGGGGGGATTTGATAGCAGCCTTCAACTTCCTGAAGGGAGGTTCCAAAGAGGCTGGAGAAAGGCTGTTCTCTGTAGTGACAGATGGTAGAACACGGAACAATGGTCTCAAGTTGTGGTGGGAGAGGTCTAGGTTGGATATTAGGAAAAACTATTTCACTAGGAGGGTAGTGAAGCACTGGAATGGGTTGCCTAGGGAAGTAGTGGAGTCTCCATCCCTAGAGATTTTTAAGTCTCGGCTTGACCAAGCCCTGGCTGGGTTGATTTAGTTGGGTTGGTCCTGCCTAGAGCAGGGGGCTGGACTTGATGACCTTCTGAGGTCTCTTGCAGCTCTATGGTTCTATGGATTGTTGTGGTCTGGGATTGTATGTGGTGCCATAAGGCCATCAAGGGTATTACAGGAAATTGCTGTACCTGTCACAAGTCTCTTGGGTCTCTGTCTTAAGGCAGTGTGGGGAGGTTACATGCATTCGAGAGCGTGAGGTGCTCAGCTACTGGATAACCGAAGCCAGACACATTCCTGGGCTGGAGGTGCTAGGTAGATACTGTCTCTCGCCCCTATGTCTCTGAACTGGTCTCTAAGAAAGCCAAGTGAGTTGTGCCGCAATACCCTAGGAATACTAAGCAGGGCTGTCTTTAATCCAAAGATTAAAATACATAAATCAAGGTCTTTGCTGTTTGTACAGCCTGTTCTACGAGTCCCACACGCCCACTGGCTGGGCAGAGTTAAGAGCTTGGATGGGTCTGCCCAAGAGAATGGCTGAAATGAGCCACTTGCGAATCATTATCATTAACCATTCTGGCGCTGTCCCTTGGTGACTAAGCCGTGCTTTACAGGGTATTATTACACTGTTGTTAGTTGGGTCATGTGACTGCTCGGTTTCACAGCTGTTCTGGGCACACTTCTCCCCACATTTTTGTTTACACATTCTGGGGCCACCACCAGGGAGAGGCCTGAGACCTTCAGTCTCCTCCTGCCGCTGGCTCCAGATGAGCAGCCAGCAATCCCAGAGGAAGAAGCTAAATGGGCTGGTCCTTCGGAAGCCTGAAGGCCAATTTGCAGCCCCTCAGTTGTTCACACATCTCCATGAAGGTCCTTCTGGGTAGTATCCTCTAACTCTTGGGACACTCTCTGAGGTAGTGGGTGTTGTCTCAGGGGATCCCTTGTTTTGCCTGTGACCTACACCCCCATGCTGTTGTTTGTATTCTTTGTGTCATTCCCCCGCCCCTCAGTTAAATGATTTCTGGGCTCTGCCACCTGTCCTTTCAGTGAGGGGAGGGGCCTTGTTTTCCTAGTAAGCTCTGTCCATTCCACCCCCCACCTCACATAGGCAGATTGTAGCTCTGTTGGGTTTTAGAAGCATATGCCACTAGGCAATCATTTTGCAGAAGGACAACCCCCAGCACATATGAACACGCATTAACTCGGATTCTCGGTTCTTAATCCCACAGTATTTCAATACCATGGGTTCTGCAACAGCTTGTTTCTAAATAGCCGGCTTTTTTTTTTTTTTTTTTTTTACTAGCCATCACTCTGCTAACCTGCACCATCCACAACCTGAATTCTGGGGAGATACAAGTAACAAGTGAGGGGGTGACTCTGCTTAGTTACATAAATGAACTCATTCATCTCCATAATAGCTTTTCATTTTAGGTCCTGTTCAGCTGTGCATTAGTGTTCACCTTTCTGGAGTGGGGTCAGCCATCTTTGTCACCAAGTATGTGTCCTACATAACTAATCTCATCAGCCTAGTTTGGCAGCTGTTCCCGGTCAATTTAAGGCTTTATGATTTTTCATGCTGGAGAACACTGCAGTTTCTTTACTGTGCTCCTGGATCATTTTCACCCCATGTGACAAGATTGTCAATTCTACCCCAGACAGACCCTCAAAGCTCCAGGGTATGAGATATTTGTGTGTACCTTTGGAGCAGCAGCGGTCCCAAGGGAAAGTTGCTAAAAAAATATCTGCTTATGGGGAAGTAGAAGGTATCATATCAAATGTGCCAAAAACCCTTGGCTTGTATCCAAAACCAAAAATAATTTTGTATTTCAAAGTCTAGTCATGACCTTCCCAGGAGGGTGAACTTGCATTAGACACCCTTACTTGGATCTATATTTGTCTTGAGCTTGTTCAAGTTTATTACAGTGCCCATCCTATCAGAGCCAGTCTCTACCCTTTGCTTACTGTTGTATTCACTTTCTCTCTAAGGATAGACATCACATTCTAGAAAGGCAGTCAAAACTCTGCTTCTCACTTTCATTTGAGAAGCGTAGTTTTCATTAGCCCCTCAAATAACCACTGCTCTTTGCCAATGACCAATGCAAAGTCCATAGTTCTCAATAACTTTGACCTGGCTATCAGTTATACTATGGACACTTTGGGTTCCACTTTGTCCATCTGCCCAAATTCACTCAAGAGCTTTAATACATAAACCTGCAAATTGCCAATCAGCAGTCTTACCTGGCAGCTGGATTCTTGCAGAAAGAGCATGATTTTCCCACAGAGCACTCGTGCCTGGATTATAGTATTCTTGGAATGCATGACTTATCCTAGCTAGCTGTTTATAATGCCCTTTGTACCCCTACTACCACATGCAATAGCTCTTCAAACCTGCAGCACAAGGAGACATTTCCCTCCCTCCCCTTTTTTCTCTACAGTTCCCTTGCTCCCAGAAAAACTCTGGAGGACTGCAACTATCTCCTCCAATTTCCTGATCCCAGTCACCTGACATAGGGCTGAGTTAGCAAAGGACTCGGACAGGTACCCAGTGAGAGCATAGGTGATTGTTACTCCCTGTTTGTTTGCAGATTTCACTTTGCACCCTCTTGTGAACACCCCTGTTGCTTATTAGGAAGTTAGAAGCTAAAGCCAAATACAGTTTCCCCAGTTGGGGGTTGCAATTAGTAAAGTCTCTGCTGAGGTTTCACCCTCCACAACCATGGTGATATTCCTGGGCCTTAGAACAGTCATAAAAGGCAAGCCCTACAGGAGAGAAGATCTATGAACAATAAACAGCTTGTCAGCCTGGTTTAGCCCATAGACTAAGAACTAGTCTGAAAGTTAAGACACCCAGCTGCTGGCCCCATCTTTAACTTGCTGATTAATGACCTTGGGAACGTCCCGGGGTCTCCCTCTGGTCCTCATCAGTAAAATGAGGGTAACCATTCACACCTTTGTAACATGCTTGAGCTTGAGGGAGAGACATGCCACCAAGGTTCGAAGCATGCCATAACAATTAGCCATATAAAGAACTAGTTATAAGACAATCTCGGTATCCCTTGATTTTTTTCCCCATTCCCAAAGGAAGGGCTTGCAGCTGATAGAACTGATTTTCCTCATCCAGTTTCCATGAGTCACTGTAGCAAATGCTTTATATCCAGCCAAAGCTATACAGCCTAAGTGGCTGGAATACAAGTGCTGTCACATGCCTGCTGAAGGCACGATAAATGGCAATGCGTTGAGTTGGGTGGGGGGGGAAGAAATCAGCCCCTGCAGGGAGCAGCTTAGGCCTGATTTCATTGTTAACGCTCTGGCGGCAGAAGTAAACAGAACGCTAATTAAGTTAACAGCTGACACAGAATTAGCAGGCATCAGAATGCAAACAGCGAGAGGGAACAGAGGTGTTGGAAATCAGAGAACAAGATTCTGAAAAACTGGGAGTGAATCCATTGGGGGGGGGGGGGGGGGGAGGAGAGAGGAAAGTTGCTCAAAAGGAGTGAGACCATGTGTGTGGCGCACTGTTCCGGTGTGTGGCTGTGGGCACACACACACATATACTGCTGAAAGGTTGGGTGGGTGGACTGCGCTGTCTGTGGGATGTGGGTGGATGTACAGTATACTGCTGTGAATATGTAGGCTGTACAGCTGCTACCTACATTATGTTCCCTTCAGACTACAGCGTGGCAATAGCCCTGCTAGAGAAGTGTCCTGTCTGAGACACTGGAACTCCATCAGACTTGCTCCCAGCAGGCCCCAAACGCAGGCTGAGACAGGGCCCTCAGCCTGGAGAGATTCTCCAGGAAGTTAGAGTCACAGTTCAGGGCACCCGCACCTGAATTCCCCCTTGTGATTTCATGAGGGCACCACCTCAAGGCTCCCAGATGACCACCATCTGGGGTAGAGACCCACCTCTGCCTCCCTCCTGATGGAGGGTTTTCCAGGCTGCACAGTGCCCTGTCTACCCTGGGATAGCCCCGCCTAGCCAGGCCACTGTCTATACTGTGCTTTTTCCATGAAGGTATTTGGCAGGATAAGGGTGGCCAGCAGAAGCTGGACTGTGACTGGAAGTGAATCAGATTTGGGTGTGGTACTGCCAAGTTAAACGACCATCACTCTACTGAAACCAGAGCCATGGTGATTTACTGCAGCTGAAGTGCTGGCCCTACCATCCGCTGGTGCAAATCACCTGGAACGCCTTAGGGCTCGTCTACACAAGACTGTTAATCTGGAATAAGGTAGGGTGTGATTGGCAAGCAGATGAACTACTCCTGATTCCCTCCCTGCGAGAGTGCTCTTAGGAGCAGAGTGCCTTCTTGCAATGTAGTTTAATCCGTATCCAAAATGGATTTTGTTGGAACAAAATCTTAATCTGGAATAAGAGCATTCACACACAGCGTGATTGAAGAATAACTTCCCCTGTAGCCAAACCCCCAGACTCTTGACATGTGGGACATGTGCTACTACAGTAGCACCCAACGCATGAGACATAGGTGGAAAGCAGCCCTATGTCAAATACTCAGTCCTTTAATATCAACAGCCACAAACCCAATTGTCACAAGTGGCTCTCCCTGGGCCAGCAATTTCTACTTGGGCCACAGCGAATCCTAAGATTGGAAGGGACCTTGGGAAGTCATCTAGTCCATTTCTTTGCACTCATGGCAGGACTAAGCACCATCTAAACCATCCCTGACAGGTGCTTGTCTAACGTGCTCTTAAATATCTCCACTAATGGAGATTCCACAACCGCCCGAGGCAATTTATTCCAGTGCTGAACCACCCTGACTGTTAGGAAGAATGACTTCTTGTGTCTTACTTACAACACTCCTGCTAATACACCCCAGAATGCTGTTTGCGTTCTCTGCAACAGTGTCACACTGTTGACTCATTATTTAGCTTGTGGTCCATGGGGCCCCCAGATCCCTTTTTGCAGTGCTCCTTCCTAGACAGTCGCTTCCCATTCTCTGTGTGTAAAACTGATTGTTCCTCCCTAAACAGAGTATTTGACATTTGTCCTTATTAAACTTCATCCTATTTACCTCAGACCATTTCTCCAGCATGTCCAGATCATTTTGAATTTTAATCCTGCCCTCCAAAGTACTCACAACCCCTCTCAGCTAGACATTGCCCACAAACTTGGTAAGCGCCTCGTTGATGAAGATGAGGGTTATCACCCATTCAGGAGCAAAGAAGCAAGTGTGGTTTCTGGGGTTTTGCCAAGTGCTCCCCTTTGTTTTCCTGGAAAAGGAAGGAGTCAGAGAATAGGCACAGCACTGCAACAGACCGAGCACAGCAAGGCCAAGTGGTGTGCAAAATATTTATTTATACTCCAAAAAGGGTCAGACTTCAAATGCGGGCCCTGCCTCTTTCCCTCAGCCAGCCCTGCCCCCTCAGCACAGGGCCCCAGCCCACTGCTGTGGAAAGCCCCCGGCAACGCCTGCTGCCGCGGTGCAAGTCCAGGGGGTGAGTTTCACACCTACTGTTAAAAGCCCTGGGGGTGTGCGGGCTTTGGGACCCGGAAAGCCAACCTCAGGCTCACCGTGGAAATGAGCCTGGCTGGTCTCAGCTCTGATTTGGCTCAGAAAAAAACTTTGTTGGCCCCAGAGTCCGTCATGTAAACGAGCGATTGGTGTCGGGAGCTGGGCGGAGAGGCCCTGGACCCTGCACAGTGGGTAGGTGCCGAGACTCGCCCTGAACTGTGCGCCAGGTGAGCTCGTAAAGGGTAAATAAGCCCAGGAGCACTTCAGCTGCCCTTTGTAGAGACCAGAGCTTGGCATGGCCCTTTGCTAGGGCTACAGGAAAGGTGGACCCCCTCCTGACCTGGGGCTACGCTGAGGGCTCCTGTCAGTCCCTGCACCCAGCTGTATTGGCCTTGTCCGCTGCAGAGTCAGGTGGCATCTGCGGCTGCTGCTGCCTGCCCTGTCTCAGCAGGCCATGGGCAAGAGGAGTCCCCCCTTGCTACTCTCTCCTGGGTTAGATGCAAGGAGCAGAGATGTCATGCAGGGAGCGTTTCCCCCCGACCGTGCTGCCGGCAGGGCGCTGCAGTAGGGGGCTACCCGGAGAACGGGGCACAGGGAGGAGGAGAAGCAGGAAAAGGGCCCAACCCTGAGCAGGCCAGCGAGCACCATCTTTCCAGGGGAGGGGTATTTCACAGGGTCCCTGCTGTGCTGGTGCTGCCACAGCAGAGTAGCTGGGCTGGCCTCAGAGAGCTCTGGATGGGTAAGGGAGAGGCAGGAAAACTGTACATTCAGGGGGGCGCTGGCACAGGGGGGCAGGCTTGCCGGGTCACTGCCGCCCAGGGCCACACTTGCACTCAAATCCACGAGGCGGGATCGCTTTCCGGCCGAGCTCTGCGGTGCTGCGGAGGGAGGGAGCTTGCCTCGGGATTTGCGGGCGGGCAGCTTTCCTTGTTTCCGGGTTGCCTCCCAGCCCCAGGCAGGGGCCGAGGAAGCTCCAGTCTGGCACCCAGCTGCGATCGATAACACACTGACAGAAAGAGTGTGCGGCTGGTACCGGGCAGGTCGCCAGCTGGGCAGTTGGCACCCGCGTCATCTGGGTTTTGGCACTTTGGGGGTGGGTGTGGAGGGCCCAGGGGGTGCTAGGGCGGAGGGGGGATCTGTGTCCCCAGCAGGTCGTAGGCGAATATGTTCCAGAAGACGGCGAAGATGAGGAAGGTGGCATAGGAGAGCAGCACCACCCACCAGCCACACTGGTCCTGCAGCTTCTCCTCGTAGCTGCGCAGGATGGTCAGCCCCATGCTGATGCCCACAATGGCGCCTGCCAGGTGGGCCATGAAGCTGGGCTGGGGGCCAGAGGCCGCCAGGGGCGGAGAGAAACGGAGCCAGACGGCACGGCCCACCTCGGAGCTCACTGCGGGGGGGAGGACGAGGAGTGAGAACGGTGGCCCCAACGCTGCTGAGGAGCCCCTTGGCCGAGAGCCGCCCTCCGGGGAATCTCCCCTTCTCATGCTCCAGCCCCTTCCCACGGTTGCAGCAGTGCCCTGCAATCCGACCCCGACAGGTCCCAGCAATCCTGCTCTCCGGGCCAGGCCTCCCTTCTCCCACAGGCAGGGCATCCCCAGGGCACTTGCAGATCGGAGGGGTAAGAAGCCCTGGTACCGTCGGGCTCTTCACTGCACTGAGCCCAGATGCTCTAACTCCTCCCACCCCTAGTGGGGAGCAAACGGGTCCATGGGGGTCCACAGCCAGCTGCCCTTGCTTTGGCACTCAGGATGGGGGTGCATAGGATCACGGCCTGGAAGAGGCTGGGATTAGTTCAGTCACAAGTCAGCGCACTGGGAATATTCATGGACAGAGTCAGGACGAGTAATTCCCCCGAGCAGGAATCCCTGGGGAAGTTCGCTGGCTTGCACGATACCCAGGGCCGCACTAGCTGATCAGCTTGGTGCCGTCTGCCTTTGACATCTCAATTCACCTCCGCGCCGCCGGCAGCCTCAGCCAGCGAGGCTCCCAGGGGCCCCGCTGCCTGCCCGCCTCCGACAGGTACTTACTGCACACCAGAGCCAGGACCATCCGCAGCAGCTTGTACGGGCAGCGCATCCCCGCCCAGTTCTGGGGACAGAGACACCACATTGCGTCGGGGGGGTGGGCTGGGATCCCGTTGGGAGCGCTGCCTCTCATTTCAAAGTGGGAGGGGCCTGCGGCCGGGCGGCCTGAGGCTCCCCATTCAAAAGGGCAGCAGGAAGGAGTGACGCTGCGTGTGTGTGGGGAACCTGCCACCTGCCCCCGGCCGCACCCCTGAACAAACACAAGGGCCTGGGCCACAGATCAGGATTGAGTCAGCCCCTCCTGCGCTGCCGGCCATGGGCGAGTTATGGACCAACGCTGGTTGTTGGAACGTGAGCAGAGGGGAGACTGACGGGAGACTGGGCAGGCCCAGCTATGTGCCCGGCTCGCCGTGCTGCTCAGTGCCAGGCCACATCCCGCTTAGCCTGGCCTCACTGGGGGCTCCTGGCCCAGAGACGTCCTCCCTGCTGTCCTGTGACCCTGAGGGACGCCAGATTGCCAGAGCTGGGAGGAGAAGCAGATCAGCCCCTTTCCAGCTGGTCCTCCCCAGGTGTGGCCTGGCTGCAGAGCCAGGGTACCTACCATGACAACGTTGGCCAGGTGAGCAGAGCAGAGGGCGTAGACACCTCCTGAGCCCCCGACCAGAGGGGCCCTCATGTCTGTGATGGAGACGGTCAGGGAGCCTGCAGACAAGAGAGGAGAGGGGGTACAGGGCCGGGAAGAGAGGATTGTCCTGTGCAGACGGCACCCCTCTCCTGAGGAGGGGCAGGGCAACCAGGCGATCTGGGTGAGGGGCTCCCAGCCCTGGCTCTCACTCGCTCAGCATCAGTCTGAATGAGGGTTTCCATGCTTGGGCTAGTCATAAGAATGGCCATACTGGGTCAGACCAAAGGTCCATCTAGCCCAGTAGCCTGTCTGCCGACAGTGGCCAGCGCCAGGTGCCCTGGAGGGGGTGGACCGAAGACAATGATCAAGCGATTTGTCTCGTGCCATCCGTCTCCAGCCTCTGACAAACAGAGGCCAGGGACACCATTCCTGCCCCCTGGCTAATAGCCTTTTATGGACCTAACCTCCATGAATTTATCTAGCTTTTCTTTAAACTCTGTTATAGTTCTAGCCTTCACAACCTCCTCTGCCAAGGAGTTCCACAGGTTGACTACGCGCTGTGTGAAGAAGAACTTTCGCTTATTAGTTTTAAACCTGCTACCCATTAATTTCATTTGGTATCCTCTAGTCCTTATATTATGAGAACTAATGAATAACTTTTCTTTATTCACCCTCTCCACACCACTCATGATTTTATACACCTCTATCATATTCCCCCTCAGTCTCCTCTTTTCCAAACTGAAAAGTCCCAGTCGCTTTAGTCTCTCCTCATATGGGACCTGTTCCAAAACCCTGATCATTTTAGTTGCCTTTTTCTGAACCCTTTCCAAGGCCAAAATATCTTTTTTGAGGTGAGGAGACCACATCTGTACACAGTATTCAAGATGTGGACGTACCATAGTTTTATACAGGGGTAGTAAGATATTCTGTGTCTTATTTTCTATCCCTTTCTTAATAATTCCTAACATTCTGTTTGCCTTTTTGACCGCCACTGCACACTGTGTGGATGTTTTCAGAGAACAATCCACGATAACTCCAAGAACTCTTTCCTGATTTGTCGTAGCCAAATTAGCCCCCATCATACTGTATGTATAGTTGGGGTTATTTTTTCCAACCTGCATTACTTTACACTTATCCACATTAAACTTCATTTGCCATTTTGTTGCCCAATCACTCAGTTTGGTGAAATCTTTTTGAAGTTCTTCACAGTCTGCTTCTGTCTTGACTATCTTACACAGTTTAGTATCATCCGCAGGGCTCGCCGAGCAGCGGCGAGCCCTGCTCACCAGCCGTGTGATTCTGCGCTCTGCGCATGCGCAGATCGCTCTGCGCCGGCTCTTCCGGGGTGTAATCTACTCGCCACGGGCGAGTAGATTACACTAATTGTCGAGCCCTGATCATCCGCAAACTTTACTACCTCACTGCTTGCCTCTAGATCATTTATGAATAAGTTGAACAGGATTGGTCCTAGGACTGACCCTTGGGGGACACCACTAGTTACCCCTCTCCATTCTGAAAATTTACCATTTATTCCTACCCTTTGTTTCCTGTCTTTTAACCAGTTCTCAATCCATGAAAGGACTTTCCCTCTTATCCCATGACAATGTAATTTACACAAGAGCCTTTGATGAGGGACTTTGTCAAAGCCTTTCTGAAAATCTAAGTACACTATATCTACTGGATTCCCCTTGTCCACATGTTTGTTAACCCCTTCAAAGAACTCTAATAGATTAGTAAGACATGACTTCCCTTTACAGAAACCATGTTGACTTTTTCCCAACAAATTATGTTCTTCTACGTGCCTAACAATTTTATTCTTAACTATTGTTTCGACTAATTTGCCCGGTACAGACGTTAGACTTACCAGTCTGTAATTGCCGGGATCACCTCTAGAGCCCTTTTTAAATATTGGTGTCACGTTGGCTATCTTCCAGTCAGTAGGTACGGAAGCCGATTTAAGGGATAGATTACAAACCACAGTTAACAGTTCTGCAATTTCCCATTTGAGTTCTTTTAGAACCCTTGGGTGAATGCCATCCGGTCCCGGTGATTTGTTAACGTTAAGTTTTTCTATTTGTTCCAAAACCTCCTCTAATGACACTTCAATCCAGGACAGTTCCTCAGATTCATCTCCTACAAAGGACGGTGCAGGTTTGGGAATCTCCCCAACATCCTCAGCCATGAAGACTGATGCAAAGAAATCATTTAGCTTCTCCGCAATGGCTTTATCGTCCTTGATTGCTCCTTTTGTATCTCGATTGTCTAGGGGACCCACTGGGTTTTTAGCAGACTTCCTGCTTCTAATGTACTTAAAAAACATTTTGCTATTGTTTTTTGAGTTTTTAACTGTTCCTCAGAATCTTTTTTTGCTTTTCTTATTACAGTTTTACACTTAATTTGACAGTGTTTATGTTCCTTTCTATTTATCTCACTGGGATTGGACTTCCACTTCTTGAAAGATGCCTTTTTGTCTCTCACTGCTTCTTTTACATGGTGGTTAAGCCACGGTGACTCTTTTTTAGTCCTCTGCATCTGACTGTGCAACAGTTACACTTGCCCCTCCTGTTGCCATGGTAACTTGGCACAGTCCGCATGCTGCTCCCCGCACCACCCCGAACACACAGCACCTCTCCAGAGCCCACACGCACTCACCCAACACACACCCCATCGGTCCCAGCAGCTCACACCTCACAGCATCCACACCACATCTTACCCAAGCCATAGATACACACCAGATAGCACAACACACCCACAGCTCCTACAATCGGCAGATGCCACACCTTACCCAGGGCATAGCTACACACCGCACCGGATAGCACAACACACCCACAGCGCCTACAATCAGTACACGCCACACCTTACCCAGGCCGTAGCTACACACCGCACTGGATAGCACAACACAGTGTCTACAATCAGCTCGTGCCACACCTTACCCAGGCCATGTATACACATTGGATACACACCCACATACACACACACACCCCCAATCAGCACATACCCCATCTTACCCAGGCTGTAAGTACACACAAGATAGCTGCCTGGCCTGAGGATGGGTCACAGAGTACTGGAACTACTGGAACTGGAAGAAACCTGGACAGGTCCAGTCCCTGTGCTCATGCAGGGCTAACCACCATCTAGATCAACCCTGACAAATGTTCATCTAACCTGCTCTTAAATATCTCCAGTGATGGAGATTCCACAACCTACCTAGGCAATTTATTCCAGTGCTGAACCACCCTGACCATTAGGAAGTTTTTTCTAATGTCCAACCTAAACCTCCCTTGCTGCAGTTTAAGCCCATTGCTTCTTGTCCTGTCCTCAGAGGCCAAGGAGAACAACCTTTCTCCCTGCTCCTTATGACACCCTTTTAGATACTTGAAAGGGTGACGCTGTCATGTCCCCCCTCAGTCTTCTCTTTTCTAAACTAAACAAGCCCCGTTCTTCCAGCCTTCCCTCATAGGTCATGTTTTCTAGACATTTAATCATTTTTGTTGCTCTTCTCTGGACCTTCTCCAATTTCTCCACATCTTTCCTGAAATGTGGTGCTCAGAACTGGACACAATACTCCAACTGAGGCCTAACCAGCGCAGAGTAGAGCAGAAGAATGACTTCTCGTGTCTTGCTCATGACACTCCTGTGAATGCAGCCCAGAATCATATTTGCCTTTTTTGCAACAGTGTCACACTGTCAACTCATATTTAGCTTGTGGTCCACTATGACCCCTAGATCCCTTTCCACAGTCCTTCCTAGACAGTCACTTCCCATTTTGCAGGCATGCAACTAATTGTTTTTCCTAAGTGGAGTATTTTACATTTGTCCTTGTTGTATCACGAGCAGCTCTAATTCTTTATTGATTCCTGCTGGGGGCGCCGACCCTTCAGGGAATAATCGAGAAGGAAATGGAGAGCTCTGACAGCTTAGCGGGTGGGGCCGGGGAGAGCACGGGGTTGGGGGGAGAGCTGCAGTGCCGGGGGAGAGGAGAGAGGAGGTCAAAAGGAAGGCAGGAGACACCCTGGGGAAAGGAGGGAAGAGAGAAAGAAAGGAAAAGACAGGCCAAGGGAGGAGGGAAGGAGACAAGACGCTGGCTGGAGGGCAGGAGAAGGCAGCTCGAAGCTCTCAGGCTGAGTGCTGGAGTGTAGGCACCTGCCTGGGCCTTCCCAGTGTGTGACAGACAACTGGGGAGGGGCCCGGGGAGCTTTTGGAATGACCCTGGGAAAACCTGCAAGAGGTGTTCTCCAGCCAGGCGATCCCCACCTACCTGCCAGCACTCCTGCCAGGTAGAGGAAGCTGATGCGTAAGATGCCATGGACCATCTCCAGGGGAACCCCGATCATCAGCTGAAGGAGGGCGTTGAATCCCAGCTGTTCCAGCCTAGACAGAGACATGGACACAAGGTCACTCCAGGAACTCACTGTGGGGCAGACAAGTAGAGCGCCCCGGCCAGGGGCACGTATCAGGCCGGGCTGGGCTAGTATGCGGTGCTCTGTGCAAGGAGACAGCAGGTTAAGCCTAAGGCCCAGGACAGATCAGGGAGTTAGTGGGAATAAGAAATGCAAATCGAGACTTTGGCCCCTATTCCCTTCTGAGGACTTTCCCTTGCTGGCCTCAGCACGGAGCAACAGGGCCCAACTCTGGGAGATGCTGGTAAGCCCCTCAAATTCCCATCCGTTTCCATGGGAGGTAGATACCCACTTCCTCTCAAGAGCCTTCACCCATCCCAGCCAGTGTGTCTCAACCCTGAGCTGGAAGGCCTGCATGGGAGGGGGAAGGCTGATTTTCAGGGCCCACACCCACGGCACCTCCCCTCAGGCTCTCCCGGCACTTTAGACACACGAATGAGTCCTTGTGGCACTCCCGTTTTCCTGAGACACGGGGGCGGTGACGTGTCCAAGGGCACGGAGTAAGCTAGTGGCGGAGGGGTGAATAGAACCGCCTGCCTCCTATGGTCCCTTGTGTAGCCCAGACCCTGCTCCTGCAATTCTCGCTCGGAGGGCGGCTCCCAGCCACACCTGGGGGTATCCACCGAGGAGGGGACTGACTGAGCCCACCTAACCAAGGCAGGACTGGGGATGGAGACCGAAAAGCTCCCTCCTGCAGGAGCAGCCCTGAGCCACCCTCTTCCCTGTGCAGGGATGCTGCTTGTGTCAACACCACTGCCAGCTGAACCTGGTTCCACACGGAGTCTTGGGAGCCACATTCACCCACTGGGCCAAGACCTCCCGGGGCCGAGGGTGGAAGGTCCGGGATAGAAAGACCCAGCTGCAGCCTCCCAGCATGCAGCCGGGAACACCCTGGGTGTAGAGCAATGAGTCCTGGCCGGACCCTGAAATGCCAGGCAGGCTCTAGGGTCCCACTGATGCCGGCATCGGGGATCTATTTCAAGGCACCACCTCCCCAGTGCCAGAGAGACCTACAAAAAAACTGAACAGTGATTGGGCTGCGGGTGCTCTGAGACCACTGCCTACCACGCTGACTACTCTGTCTCCTTGTCCCACCCCCATCTCGCTGCCTGAATCTCTCTGGCATCCCTGGTCTCCTACTTCGAGCACACGCTCTCTGGGGCAGGGACTGTGTTTTGTCCCATTTGTACAGCCCCTAGCACCGGGGGGGGGGTGTGTTCCAGTCTGTGACAAGGAGGCTCTAGATGCTTTGATAATACAACGAGAAATAATTAATACTAAAGAAGGGCTGCAAACCCAGCTGGGGCTACATTCTAGCCCCAAAATATCCTGTAAATAACGGGCTCACTGTTCACGCAGCTCAGCGCACACCCCCAGAGGCAGATGTCCTTTACTACCCAGGGCACCGCGCGGGCAGCTGCAACACATGGTACCCCGCCCCTCCGAGACTCCGCTCGGGGATAGCTACTCTGCAGCCGGGAGCCTACCTCCTAGTGTGGCTGGAGACAGACAGGTGCTACCTCCGCTCCAGCTAACCCTAGCAACCCAGGTGGTAAGGCTCAGGTGAGCTGTTCCAGTGTGAGCCTGGGGTGAGTGGCCAGCCCAGGCCGCTGCCTGTATTGCCGTGTCCACCCTGCCAGCTGCAGTGACTCTCAGCAGTGCCCCGGCCTGGAGGGACCACACCTATCAGGAGAGGCTAGGTTTGCCTCCAAGCCCACTCCACCTTGTGCAGTAGGAACTGCACTGAGACACACCCCCTCTCTCCACACGGGCCAGCATACGGCCATGGGGTGGGAATCCCTTTCAGCCCCTCCTGATCTGGGCTAGCCTAGAGGTAACCAGTTCCCAGGAGCCGTCCATCCCGTGCCCCAGGACAGAAATCCAGGGCTCTTGTCTGCATTTCAGAACAAGCAGCTGCCCAGACCTCGGCTGCAAACGGGAGCTGCAAGCTCTGATCTCCGGGAAGGGGGGAAAACCGGGATCCCAGTCCCACCGTGCTTCAGTGACAGTCCCACCTCCCCACCTGCCTCAGTGGGAAGGGAGCGCAGGCTCTGCGCATCAGCCAAGCTGCCTACCTCCAGGGGGGCCCAGGGAACGATAGGTCCTTACCCAACGTGCATGAACATGTAGGTGAAGAACCGCCAGGCCCGGGCGCGGTGCCCCGGGTGGTACACCAGCGGGCTCTTCATGTACTCCGGGTGGTACGTCTGCAGAACCCACCTGTTCAGCCGGGCCCCGTAGCAGAGGAACACGATGATCTGCAGAAGGAAAGAGGATGGTTGTCAGGGGCAACCACGAGGAACTCCCCTCTAGGCCGAGCTGAGCCTGCAATACGCCCTCCGGCTGCCCAGCTGGGTGTCTCTGTGACAGCCGCCTCCTGGCCCAGCTTTGGAGTTCAGCAAGGTGCCCCGGGATCACATGCCGGTGCCGGGAAGCCCAAGCAATGGCCGGTCGCTAGGATGGCCCCCGACCCCCACAGCGGCCGGCTACCCGGGCAGGCCGGCGTGGTGCCCAGGAGCAGTCAGCGTACCTGGGCCAGTGTGACGACGGCCATGAAGATGGGCGGCGGGCAGGTGCGGTGCTGGTAGAAGTACCAGCGCCGGTCCATCTCGCAGGGCAGGATCTCATAGGCTACATAGCGGACAAAGCGCTTGTAGAAGCCTAGCCCGGTCTCGTCCAGCAGCACGTCCCGGGGCAGCGCCCTCTGCCCATTGGCGATGGCTCGTTTGAAGCTGCTGGACCGCTTACTGCTAATCTGCAAAGAGAGACCGTGACGCACGACTGCAGCACGCCCAGCTCCTCCGCTCCCAGCTGCCGCCAGCAGAGGGCAGCGCAGGGCAGGGATTCCCCAGCCCGCTCCTGCCATCAGGGGAGAACCCAGGGCCTGCTGGGCGCTGAGCTGAGGGGCGAGGCAGGGCCCAGCGGGTTGGGGATGCGGTGCACACAGCGGGGCGGGCACACATGCTCATGGCTCTCTCTTGCTGGATCATTGCCTCAGCGGCCAGGCCAGTGAGGAGCGCTCTCCAGAGAGCGAAGGGCTCCTCTCTGCGCAGCCAGCGGCGCCTCCTGCTTTAAGAGCTCAGCAAACGAGGGGAAAATCGATGTTCTGAATTTTCCGCCTCCCTCAGGGCTTCTCCCTTGGAGGCCTCTCCCCGGGGGCCTGAACCACTTCGGGCTCAGAGGGTGCACTACAGACCAAGCCCTTCCTCCGGCGCTGAACAGAACCGGGCAGCAGCCCCGGGGCCTAGCCGTGAGCGGTCCCACCTCCCCGCTGGAGACGGGGCCAAGCTACCTCAGCCCGGCAGCAGTCAGTGCAGCTGGGAGCATAAGGGAGGCTCTCTCTAAGGCAGGGGCAGGGACCTTTTTTGGGTCAAGGGCTGCTGACCCACAGGAAAATCAGGAGCTGCGGGGAGGCAGTGGGGGGGCTGGAGTGCCAGCGTGGGCTCCCCAATGCTAGCGGAGATCCTAAGCCTTGGGCCAGAGCTAGGCAACCCAGGGGCTGCATCTCCCCCCTGGGGCTCCTGTAGGGGGGAGCCTCACGGCTTCCCTGCCTTTTGCCGAGAGCTGTCCTTTCTCCAGGCCTCCAGAGAACAGCAGCCAGCAATGCAAGGCACTCCGCCCCCCACATCTCAGCTCCCACAGGGGGCAGCTCTGCGTCTGTGGCCCACGCCACGCTGGGCCTCCTGGCTCGCACGGCTGGTTTGTGTGGAGCAGCTTCTTGTCCATAGGCCGCTGCGCTGAGACCTCCCCAACTCGTTCAACACGGGCCGGCCTGACGCGGGCTCCAAGCGCTCCGTCACCCTCTCCTGGCGCTGAGCCAGCCCCTCCTCCACAAAGCGCCTGCTCAGCCAGTGCCCCACGGCCCCCTCCCGAGCCAGCCGCCAGCTCCCACAGGGCAGAGGACGGCGGGAGGTGACAGATGCTCCAGTCAGGGGGATTCCCGGCGTGCAGTACGGGTAGATGGGCGGGAGGGAGCTCCTCTGTTTTCTTCCATCCTCTTCCCCCCCACGTCGCAACCTTTCTTCCAACTGAGGCAGGGGCGACTGGTGCCTGCGGGGGATGGGTGCAGGGAGGGGCAAGGAGGGGGCATGTGGGGGCACTCCATTTAGCAATTAAAATCTCGGTGGGGAAGTGGGGGCGGGGCACCTCCCGTGAGACACCCCCGAGGGCTAATCCGAGCCCCTTAGAGCCAGCCAGCGGCACACAGGTGCCCACTAGAAACCAATGTGGGCTGCGCCCATCTCCAGCATCCCTAGCCCAGGTACCCTCCACCCAAGGGATCCCCCCAAATACGCTCCATCCCTTTCTGTGTAGCAGGGCACTCTGGGAGCCTGATTACCGCCTGGGAGCCCCCGTTTGCACCTCAGGGCCAAGCTCAAGCCTGGCGCAAGCAGGGGCAGAGGGCCCTGGTATCAGCAGGAGCTGGGCTTGGTTACACCAGGGATGAATTTGCCCCATGGTCTCTAACGCTGAACTAAACAGAGGTCCCCAACCCGCGGCTGGGCTTTGCGACTCCCCTCCTTAAGCTCTGCCAGGCCCATCTGTCCGTCAGGTGCAATCCTGGGCCTGCCTTCTCGCGGGCTCCGGGACCGGACCTGCCCGACGGACTGGCGCAGCTGCAGTGTTTCCTGGGCAAAGCTTTCCCCGGCAGCAGCAGGCAGCTCTGGCGCTTGTGCTGTTACTAGTACTCACGTTACTGACCAGGTCTACCAGCTCCTGATAGCAGATCTGCCCTTCATCATTGCTTTGGGCCAGAGCCACCAGCATCTCCAGCTTGGCAGGATCCAGGGGCAGCTCATGGCTGTGCACCAGGCTGGCAAAGGTCTCCACGCCGATGAAACCAGTGTTGTCTGGATCAAGCTGCAAAAGAAACCAGCGTCAGAGAACCCAAGGTCAAAGGGCATCAGATCCAGGCAATGGCTCACCACGGGCACCAGGGAGATGGCTTCGGGCCTGGAGGAGACGGGCGCTCCCCTACACCAGACCTCTTACACTGTTCCATACCCTGGGACTGGAGTAGCTGTCAACTTGCGTACCCCATTCCATGGGAGAGCGGAGAGGCTGGGCACTGTCCCACAATCCTGGAGGAAGCAAAGGATTTAAACCATGAGTTTTACTAGCCCGGGGAACACTCAGCCCAGCTGGTCTCTCTCCGCCTATGTGTGTGGCCAAGGAAGTCTAGGAAATGAACCAAGAGCATCTGAGTCCAAGGCCTTCCACTCCAGCCCTTCTGCACAGCTTCCAAGAAGGCTCTCCAAAGGCAAAAGAGAAGGTTTGGGGGGGTGACTTGATTACAGGGGCTAACACTGCCCTGATCCACTGGGCACATCCATGCACATGCGGGGGGCTCAGGGCCTCTGGCGATGGGAGCTCTAGAACAACGAAGAGAGGTAAGTCAGCAAGGACAGGAACCGCTAACCCTGGCCCACCCCACCCTAGCATCTTGCTTAGGAAATTCCTGCCTCTTCCTCCCTCCCTCACACGCCCACAGATTCTTTGCACATCAGTTGCAGGAAAGCAGGGGCTGTGCTTAAAATACAGGGGCCTGGCAATGCAGCCAAACTCACCGGCCTTGGAAAGGCTTGGGGCAGGCAGGGCTGGCCTTACCATGAGGTGAACTGAGGTGGCCAGACTGTGGGGGGGTGTCACTAGGGCCCAGAGAATTGAGACCTTTCAAAGTTTTGGCCCAAGAGAAGGGGCATGGGGGTGTCATTTGAGCTCCGTGCCTCAGGTGCCAAATGTTGTGGGCCGGCCCTGGGGGGAGGGGGCTTAGTTCTTTCTAGCTCTCCAAACGTCGCCTGGGTGCATTACCCCTTCAGCCTGCCCTTCCTTTATGGGGACAGCACAGGTGGGATGAGGAGAGTTGGGATTACAGAGTTCAGGACCACGGTGTCCGTCACAGAGCTCAGAAATGTCCCTGCTTGGCACCCAGACAGTCCCCACAATGCCAGCTGCAGTAGGAGCCATAGCGCAGCTCTGAAGACCTTGAAGCTGAATCGGGACACAAGCCCAAGATCGTTAACTTCTGAGCTTTCCACACGGTTTCAAAGGATCCACCTCCACGCCCTCCTCTCCACTCCTGACTCCGAGAGGCAATGCACTCGGGTGTGCACATGGAGAGTCTGGTGATGCACAGCTGGTGATTCTGATGGGCTGACCAGGGGTCCTCTTTCAAGTTCTCCTTGGCAGGTCCCACCCTTTCCCACTGCCCAGCCAGCTCTCTCCCCTCCGGCCGAGCTGCCCGGGTTTCCAAACAACAAGCCAAACTCACCCTGACTCAGGGGGGCAGAGCTCTACCCAGTAACCCCAGCACCACCTTCAGCTGTGCCGGGGTGTCGCGTCTTCACTCCGCCAGAGCAAAGCCACATCTCCGGAGGTGGCGCGGGCAGGGCTGCTGGGCTTACAGGAAGGCGCGGATCCTATTTCCTCCTCGAAAAGCATTTTGAATAATGTGGAGGAGGGGAAAATCTTTAAAAAGGTTGGAAGGACAAGATAAGTCAGAGCGTGTCTGAGGGCCCTGCCAAGGGCAGGAGAGAGGCTGGGTTCTGCCCGTGGGAGGCCAAGCCCGTACATCCGAGTTATTCTGCGAGTACTATTGTCTTTGTCATCTTCTTCTCCAGGGCACGCATTTCAATGCAAGCCTCCTGGCCAATGCCCTTGTGGAACCGGCAGGACGGCGGACGCTGTGGGACACGGACACACGCGCGCTAGTCTGGCTGGAGGGAGGCTGTAGCATCTCCATCCCAGAGACGCTCTTGCGCCCTGGGGATACTGACAGAGCTGTCGCAGCTCAGCCTGGAGCCTCAGGGAGGGCCCGAGCCAGGGCGGGGGAGGGCACTTCTTCCGTGGGGGCGGCCCTGGCAAGAGCAGCCCAGTGAGCAGGGGACTACAAGGCAGGGGAATGAAACACATGGCAAAATTAACCCTTTGGAGGTGGTGTAGATCACAGCGCCTCGACCTAGCTACAGGCAAGGAAGGCAAGTTACAACCGGGAGCGCTCTAAGGGTTACTGCCTCTCCCAGCGTGGCTGCCCTTGTGCTGTGGGCTACCGTGCCGGTGTGCTCTGCTGTAGAGGGGTGGTGCAGCGCCCCCGGGAGCGGTCAGAGTGGCTGAGAGGGGGCAGAGCAGGCCCTTTGTCCTCCCTCACAATAAACCCCCTGCAGGGTGCCGATTTCGCCTTCATTTTCTCTTCGGAGCCCCCAGGTCCCTGCACACTGGGCCTAGCAAGGGCCGGTCGGTCAAGAGGAAGCCAGGACACCTGTGCTCACCCAACAGCCCCTCAAGTAGGCAACCGCCCGGCACAGGCAATGTGGGCTAGTGGATACGTGCTGGATTGGCAGGCAGGACATTGTTCCCGGCTCAGCCACACACCGGTTGGGGGGCCCTGCCCGAGTCACTGCCCCACTCAGTGCCTCCCTGTTCCTCTCCTCCTGGGTCTCTGGGTTGTAAGCTCTTCAGGGCAGCGCCTGTCTTTCAATATTGCACGTACAGCCCCTAGCACACAGGGCCTCTGATCACTCTTATGGCCTCTAGGTCTGACTGTAATACATATCCCAGGAATCTAAACCCCTGGGGTACAGCCCGCACCACTGGCTCCGACCTTTAGATAACGTAGGCAACCACTTGTCACTTCTCCCTGGGCATGATAGCAGGAGCTCCATTTAGGTCAATAGATTCAATAGCTATTCACTTGCTCTTCCTGCCTCCTAGCACCACCGCACATGCAGCAGATGCACATACACACCACGCACAAATGCAGAGCCAAGCACGCACAACACCCGTCTGCATGCACACTGCATGTGCCAAATACAAGCACACACATGCACGCCCCAAGTGAATGCACACCCACCTACATGCAGATATACACACTACATCTGCACTTTCATGCACTTGTTCTGCAGAGGCACATGTACAAACGGAAATGCACATATACCATCCCTGCACATCTCAGGTACATGCATGCCCTCATATGTGCACATGGAGATGCACACATACCATCCCTGCACATTTTGTGTACAGGCATGCCCACCCACACATACACATGGTGGTGCAAAATCTATACCTGCACACACATCGCCTATATAGGTGTACATTTATATGCACACGATACACGTGATATGCCTTCCCACATGCATGCACGTAGCACACCACAGGTACATACAGGCACATACCCCATGTGAAAACACACCCAGCCAGCTGAATATGCATGTAGGCATGTTATACACACAGTGCACAATTAGAACCACCCTGCCCACATGTATGCGCATGCACACTTGCTCCATATTTGCACACTACACACAGAGATGCACGCATGCCATATATACACATGTATGTCTAGATGCACACACACCACACACATTCTCTCTCTTTCCTCGTGCATTTCAGCCCATAACCGAGCAAAGCAGCAGCAAAGTCATTTCCACCTCATCTCCATCTGCAGAGAGTCCATCTCCAGCTGCTCCAATGTCTGTGGCCTGCACCCTCCCAAGTCAAACTGTCCCCACTGCTACCCATGTCCCCTGCACCCGAGGCTGCTGCACCACGGCTCATAGGGCACAAGGGCTGGGAAGGCTCTGAAACCTCTGGCTAAATGTTGGACAAGGAGGTGGCAGGGTCTGAAGCCAAAGTCTTCCCCCCACCCCTCCCACTCCGGCCAAAACACTCTCCTACCTTTAGCCCATCTAGGCCAGTGGTTCTCTGTGCATTGGCCATTGTGGGCCACCTGTGCGGCTCTCTGTGTTGTGTGGACTGCATCCATGCATTATATATAGTAACTGTATGGCCCTGAGGCTGTCACATGGGCCGAGGTGCGTGCTGATTGGCTGCAAGTGGCCCATGGGCCTTGGGTTGAGACCCACTGATCTAGGCGTTACTGCCTCCCTTCTCCCAGATGTGTTCATAGGCCCTGGCTCTCTGATCCTTTCCTTACAGGGCCGCTGAGACACTGTACCCCGCTGCTCCTGGAGGTTCAGCTCAGATCCTGCACCTGATTGGCAGTGAGACGCCTGATACCTTAAAACCCAGCTCCCCACTCCAAGGAGGTTCTGGGACTTGCCAAGGTCACGCCACCGGGAACTTGGAGGCTAAATTCCTAACCAAAATTCACCACCGATCTGGCCCACCACAGAATCCCCAGCAATGCAGGGGGCTGGCTAACGGGCACTGACTGTGGCTGTCTGAGCCGATGAAGGGGCCAGCCGGAAATCAATCAGGACCGAGCGATTAGTGCCACCTCGAGTTATTGCATTGGGGCCCGATCCTGCATTCGGAGCAGAGGGCTCAATGCAATGCAGCGTTCACGCCTTACAGCCCGATCCTGCAGTCGGCTCACGGGCCTTGCTGTCCCCATGTGGTAAGGCACGTGGGCCCAATCCTGGAGTCAGATCACAGGCTCGGTGCCCTCAGCGGTTAATGAAGTCGGGCTCAGTTCCTCCGGGGGCTGAACACTCCCTCCTCATGGTTTGCTCAATCGGAGGCAGCTGCTACTGCTCAGCACCTCACAGGATCAGGCCCTTAGCCTCGAACCGCGGTGCTGGAGAGCCGTGGGCTGGGATGCGTGATGAGGTCTAGAGTGAAAGGAGCCGCCTGGCCCTGAGGCTGGTGGCGACAGTGTCTATTTGCCCCTCGGTGTTGGAGCAGGTGCCCGACCCAGCAGCCAGTGGGCCAGGAGGTGCCCCAGAGCTGGCCCAGCGGGGTCGCAGCAGGCCAGCGTCGAAGTGCCGGAGCTGTGTGGGGGCTGCTTGGCTCTCTCCAGCGTAAGCCGCCCCCTCGCTGCCAGCAGGCTGCACATCACGCTCACGAGCGCATCCGCTCCATTTCCGAGGCACGCCAGGGAGGGGGTGGCTGGGGACACTGGGGCTCCACAGAGGAGTGGGCAGGGCCCCGCCTGGAGGCCACGATGAGAGGCACTCCGCTCCCTGAGGGGCACGTGGCTCGGTCTGCAGCAAGCCCCAGCACGGCTGGTGCCAAGCTGTGAGCTCATGGCAGGTGACTCGGCGTGGGGAGAAGCCACCGGGCAGATACCATGGGGGTGGGCACAGAGCCAGGGGACACCTCTGCAGCGTCCCTGCCTCCCCCCCCGCACAGTGAGCCCCTGCCCATCCCGCGTGCCAGAGCTGGGCTGGCATCCCCCCCATCCGGAGTGAAGCAGCAGCCGCTGCCGTGGAAACCAGCGCTCACCTGCTCCTGGATGAGCTGCAGCAGGGAGCTCCTATCCATATACCTGCCGGGGCTGGCTGGCTGCAGGGGCGGCCGGCAGCGGGGCTCCTGGGCGGCCGGGGGCGGCGAGGGGCGGCTCTGCTGCTCCGCTCTCAGGGCGGCAGGGGGGGTGCCCGGCCAGCCAGCCCCGCGATGCTGCTCCGGAGCGATGGAGGCGAGCGGGCTCCACTCCCGCAGCAGCCGGGCTCGGGGGCGGGCGCCAGCGAGGATGGGGGACACGCGGGGCCGGGAGCCAATGGCAGCCCAGCGGAGGGAGGAGGGGCCGCGGAGCGCCGAGCCCACCGGAGCCGCCCGCCACGCTGCAGCCGCGGCCAGACCCTGCGGCCGGGCCCGGGAGCGCGCGGGGCGGGACGGGATGCTCGGAGCACCTGCCCCTGCAGCCAGGGCGGTCCCGGCCCAGCGCTCCCTGCCTCCAGGGCGGGACTTGGCCCCGAGCCCCCTGCCCCAGCGCTCCCTGCCTCCAGGGCGGGACTTGGCCCCGAGCCCCCTGCCCCAGCGCCTCCTGCCTCCAGGGCGGGACTTGGCCCCGAGCCCCCTGCCCCAGCGCCTCCTGCCTCCAGGGCGGGACTTGGCCCCGAGCCCCCTGCCCCAGCGCCTCCTGCCTCCAGGGCGGGACTTGGCCCCGAGCCCCCTGCCCCAGCGCCTCCTGCAGCCAGGGCAGTACCCAGCCCAGCCCCCTGCCCCAGCACCTGCTACCCTCAGGGAAGTTCCCAGCCCAGTGCCTCCTGCCTCCAGGGCGATACCCAGCCCAGTGCCTCCTGCAGTCAGGGTGGTATCTGGCCCAGTGCCGCCACCCCATGCAGCCATGGCTGTAGCCAGGTCATAGTCCTCGCCCCCCGCAGCTAGGGTGGTAGCCAGACACCAGGGCCCCTGCCCTCCACCTCCATGGGGTGGGGAGGGGGAGAACCTGGGAACAGCGCCCCCTGCTGGCCTCTATCCAGAGTGATAACCAGGCGGAGGGCACTCTTCCCTTCCCCTCTCCACACCTGATACCCCATCATGGCGCAGGCACTCTCACCACCCAGCAGCCAGTGTGATGTCCGGGCCAGAGCTCACTCTTGCAGGCAGAGGATTCTCCTCAGGCCTTTCTGCACCACAGCCCAGCCTAAAGCCAGCCCCAGAGCACATCAGAACGGCCAGACTGGGTCATCATCTAGCCCCGGGTCCTGTCTGCCGACAGTGGCCGGTGCTGGGTGCCCCAGAGGGAGTGAACAGAACAGGGAATCACCAAGTGATCCCCAACCCCCATCGCCCATTCCCTACTTCTGACAGAGGCTAGGGACTCCATGCCCGCCCAGCCTGGCTCATAGCCATCAATGGAGCGAACCTACATGGCGTTATCTAGCTCTGTCCACGCCATTGGCCTATTGAGCGCTGGCTGGCCCCCGCTGTGCTGTGTGGTGTCACTGGGTGTTCAGAGAAGTGCCTCAGTGCCGCGTTGCCAGGAGCCACCACGGCCCTGGTGTCCCACCTTTCCAGCCTCCTGTCCCCCTGCCAGGAGCCAGATTAGCCTTGTGTGCCCCCAAGTGTCACCTCACTACAAGCAGACATATGGCCAGGGGAATTGGGGCGGCACACGGCTACTGAGCTGACTGCCTCAGTCTTACCCGCTCACTAGCAGCATGGTCGTTACAGGTCAGCAGCCAGCGCAAACGAGTCCCCAAAGCGTTAGTCTGCACTGACCTTGCCAGTGCCTTGTAGGCCTCTTGTGAAAGGAGGCAGAGCTCTAGCCGGGTTGAGGTCTCCCCGGAGGAGGCTGCGTACCCCAGGGGTTCGCGTACCCCTAGTGATGAGCCACCCTAGGAAGCCAATAGCTGCCTCTCCACCAGATTCCTGGTCTCCCCATTGCTCCCCCTGCTGGTGCCCCAGGTGAACTGGCAGCGCAGGCCTGCCCTGCAGATGGGCACAGCAGGGGGCAATAGGGTACGTGGCTCGCTGTTGGGGGCTGAGCCACACCCATGGGTGGGGAGGTGGGCAGGTAGCTGAGCCGGGTTTCATGGTGCTGGCTGCATGAATATGAGGGCCTGGCTCTTTGCGAGTGTGAGCCTCCGCTCTCAGGCCCCTCACAAACTCCAGGGCTGCCTTGAGCTGCACGCCGGAGATAGGGGATTCTGGCAGCATGGAGGCAGGTTAATAAGCCGTGGAATCCTCAGAGCCTGGTGCCATGAATATTCATCAACTTCCCAGCCGTGCCAACGCGTTCCCTCGGGCACGCAACTGGGGGCAAGACGCCAGCTCTGCTGGAGAGGGGCCGGCCCAGGGCTCGCCCCATGGGTTTTGCCTGCTGGAGCATGGCCCTGCTGGAGGGGCTTCATTTGGGGCAGAGGAGGAAAAGCCAGGCGGCAAGTCCCTTTGCTGATGGGCTCTGTGGCCGATCCCAACCCTGGCGGGGGAGGCTGCTTGCCATGGGGCGAAAGGCTGGGGGGGCACAGCTGCTGGAGAAGGTGCTGCCACTGAGCCAGGCCTGAGGACACATTGCACTTGTGCTTTCAGGCCTTGCTAGCTATGATGCCATTCAGGTACGATGGTAAGAGTGAGCCGAGATGCCGGCCTGCTTCCAGCCAGGGCTGCCTTGTCCTGTGTCCCTTCCACTGCCCTTGTGTAACGCCACCAGGCAGAACCGAAATGGGGACCTCTGGAGCTTAGAGCATGAGCCTCTCCAGCTTGAGCGAAAAGCCAGCTGGCTGGTAGATAAGGCTGCGGAGCAGACTCCATCTTCTCCCTGTACATGGTCTGGGTTACACTTGCAAAGGGCCTGTCAGTCCCACAGACTCACCCCTGGGAGACAGGGTGGGATAAAGTCCTGGGGTTCTCTGGGATAAATCTCCCTCCTGCGCGCTCAGCAAACTCAGTCTCCCTCCGCCCCTCCAAGTCCACCGTGCAGCCTGCCTGGCCAGTCCTGCGTTGTTAGTATCCAGCGTCACGCTTTGCTTAGCACATTGCTGCACTCTGCCCTTGGGCAGCAAAGTCGAACTTAGCCCTTCGTCCACGAGCCCCCGCGGCAAGTCCCGCCCCGGCATCGTTCTCGGCCAGAGGCTTCCCCTGGTACAGCTCACTCCCCTTACCCTGGGGCTCCCCACCGCAAGTCTGTGCCATGCCCATCACCCTGCTATCTGGGCACCTCCCGGGCAGCGGGGCAAGGGGACAAGCTTTGCCCACCCAGCCACAGCTGCCTTTAGTGGCCTGGGAGAGGCTGCTGCTGCCCTCTAGTGCATGGAAGCAGAACTGCTCAGCTCTCTGGCACGGGTCCCCTAGTACTACCAGCCGCAGGACTTTCTGCTTTAACTCAAGTGGCAGGGCCTGCTCCTGGCTTGCCCTACCCCCAGCGCTCACTCTCAAATAAGGGGGCTGGGGCAGTCCCTAGCCACGCCCTGTTCCTCTGGAGGGGCTGGGCCGGCTGTGAAGGGCTTTTTCTGCTGCCCAGGTCTATTCGTGCCTCCGTTCTAGGTCAAACTCCTCACCCGTGAGCCAGGCCTGGCACCGGAGAGGCGGCTGGGTGCGTCCTGCTTCGTGCACTGCCCTGAATGCCTGGCTCCACGGTGAATAGCGCACAAAGCAGGGCACGGCTAGTGCGGCTCTACACCCCGGCTGGCTGCTGGAGGAGCTGGCTCTGCCTCCCCGCTGCCAGCTGCCCCAGGTAACCCCATTCAAAGGGACCATGGGCCTTTTCTCTACTCGCAACCCCCAGCTCCTGCTCCCACGCGAAGCTGCATGTCAGTTGCCCTCTCCCTACGCTCATCCTCCAATCCCGCCAGTCAATTCCCTTGGCGTGTCTCCTGGTAGGTTCGCCCCAAGGGGGCCCAGCACTACAGCCGGGAGCTCGTGGTCGCCCTCTGGAGGAGTGCTGCACACCATCACAGTACTGCATTCGACAGGGGAAACTGAGGCACAGAGAAGGGCAAGCACCCACCTAACTCAGGGGCAGAGGATGGAGCCTGGCAGCTGTGATCCCACCCTTGCTCTAACACACACACAATGGAAGGGGTGGTTTCCTGCCTCAAGCACTGGACTAATAGGCTGTAGATCTTGGGCTAGTCCTTGACACCCTGTGAGTGCCTCCCCCGGTCTGCCTCTCCAGGACTGAGGCTGCGTTCCTGGGGAGCTGAGGGGCTGAAGCTCTCCCGGTCTGGGAGGTGCTTTGGGGCCCGTGGTGCCAGCAAGGAGCGCAGGCTGGCTACGGAGGCAATCCCGCTCCGCTACCCCACACTGATTGCTAACAGAGCCCTGGGAGAGACAGACCTGAGTCAGCCTGGCTAATTAAGGCCTCCTGCACCTTATCTGCACAGGGCAGGCCTTGCCCCTGCATTGGCTGGCAGCTGATTTTTCCACATGCTCTGCTCTGGCTCGGATGAGCTGGAAACGCCCCCACCCACCATCTCGGCAGAGCGGCTCCCTGCAGAAGGGGGGCTGCAGCAGGTACTGAGGAACGCTGCCCACATCTCGACTTCCCAGCCCCTTGCATATGGGGCAAAGCCGGGCTGCCTGAGCCCACAGACATGGGCACCCAGATCACTTCACACAGCTGCTCCTCAGGATGGGGGGGCAGGGAGTGACCCCCACAAGCCTCTTGGAAGGGTGCTGGGCCAGCCAGGGGTGTAATGACCCCTGGGCGTGGTATCCTCAGGGCGTGCACCCCAAAGCACATGCCCAAAGCCCATGGGACTAAATGAAAGTCTTGTGTGGCCCAGCCACTAGAAGGGGACAGAGCCAGGCTGGGCCAATGCCAGGGCAGGCTCATTTTCAGTGGTCTGCAGTGCCTGGAGAGACAGGAAACTGCCTTAGCACCCCTGCTACACCGCTGACCGGGAGCCGCTCTAGGTAAGCCCCTCTGGCCCCAGCTCTGACCCTCCCCCCCCCAAAGCTGAAGCCCCCTCCTATGCCCCAAAGCTCCATCCTCAGCCCCGCCCCAGAGCCCACACTCTAGTCACATTACGCTGGGTCGCCAGCATCAACGATTTTATTCAACTGGGTCATGAGAAAAAAAGTTGGGAACCCGCTGCCCTATAGCTGCAGGGGCTCCCAGCTGGGCCCTTCACCTTTGGTTTTTATTGTACTTCATTTCCCCCAGGAATGTATCTGCGTTTATTGCCACAAAAACAGGGGCAAAGGGGAGCTTTTAATAATGTTTCTAGGTACAGACTGGGATGTATGTGGGTGAACGGAAGGACAGGGCCAAAAGTAGACACTAGATTACGGCTTTGGCGACCGGCCTACAATGTGGTTTGCTGCAGAACTAGAGAACTCACAGCGCAATGCCACCTGGGAGTTTAAGACAACGGCATGCCCCAAATACAACGTCTCATTTGAATAAACAGTTTCCTGTTGTAGACATAGCGCCGTTAGCCTCTAAATATTGACATTTCCTAATTAAACCACACCAGTGACAGCGCACACGATCAGCAGCCTCACCTTTTGCTCCTGGTTTTGAGGTTTTGTTTTTAAACTGTCGAATATTTGTTGGTGCTACCAAGTGTGTTCTGAGACAGTTTCCTTTTCTTCCCATCTTACTGTGCGTGTGAGTTCTCAGCAGTACAGTCAGATGCACACACCATTCAGAGCTTGCCTTCACACCCGTTTGTGTGTATCTTAATCTAGACTAATACCTAACCTCACTTCCACAGGCAGCTTTGCAAATACACACAGACTAATGTATGATCATAATACATCTCTCTCATGCAATGTATTGTATTTTCCTAGTAAAACACATTATCTGCTATATATTTAAGAGAGTTTGTCTGTCTGTTTGTGTGTGTGTCTGTTCAAGAGCTAGGACCACCAAATTCGGTAGGCAGCTTCCTCTTATAAATTAAAGCAAGGTCAGGGTTTGGTTGTGCCAGGAAGATGGGATGTGCCTGGAATGGGAATGCTTCTCATCAAACCATACAGAAAAGAGAGTCTGTATAGGGAGTGTGGCATGCACGGAAACATTTCCCCATGGGGATGCACCCCAAGCCCCCAGTCCATCGGCCCCCCCAAAGGAGCATGTGTTTGTGTGTGTTACAACAGGCCCACACTGCACTGTCCCACTGCAGGGCAGGAAGGGCCCGGGCAGCACAGAGGGGTTTAAATCCACTGTCCCTGCCAACTGGCTCACCAATTGCTTGGCCCCCATCATGGCCTGTGTCTGGGTGGTGGCAGAGACAGGGCTTGCCAGGTAGGTGGGTGCCCCTTTCATCAGCTAGGGGCGCAGATCGACTTGTTCGGGCTTGTCTGAGCCAGGGGAGCTGGCTGGTTAGAGGCACAAATGTGAGCCACTCTCAGCTCTTCCCAGCCTGGCTGGCTGAAGCAGCCCTTCAACTCTTCCTTGAACCAGCACTGCATGCCCTTGCACCGCTAGCCACCTCATGCCACGGCCACTTTGGGAACGGTGACCAGATGAAAAGAGAGCAGGGAATCCCATTCATCCCTAGCCTTGCTGAGTACATGCACGCTCGGCCCCGCTCCCCCCTTGCTGTGTGCCTGCCCTACCCCTAACCCTGCCCACACTGCATGCCCTCCCCCTTGCTGTGTGCCTGCACTCTCCTCTCCCAGCTGCACTTGTGCAGATGCTACACAATCCCAGACTGCCCTAACTGCACTGCTTTGCTGGGAAGGGCGGGGGAAGAGGAAGGATTTCCCCAGCTGCTCTGCTGGAAGCCCAGAGGGAAAACACATTGCGGTCCTTGCAATCCCTCCAAGCCCTTTGAGGGGGGGAAGGGGGCTCTGTGACCATCTGTCTCCGTGCTGTGCACGCTGCCCATCCAGATGGGAAGCAGACCCCAGAGCAGACTCTTGGGCAAGTGCTCATGAAATGCCTTTCCCAGGCCCTAGCCAGGTTCCTAGAGACCAGACCTCAGCACGTCACGCTGGGTGCCAGGCAGCCCTAAAGCCATGGCCTGTGCTGAACAGGCTGCTCGGGGCCAGAGTGCTGAGGAGCAACCCCCAGGAGCAGGAGATCTGCTACCGAGCTCCCTGGCCGGTGCCCAGCCCCGCGGCAGGCTACGTCAGCGCCCCAGGCAGGATGACCCACTGGCGTTCCATCAGAGCCGCCAGGCTCAGCAAACCCAGGGCCCCCGTCAGATCATCTGCTGCATCCACAAAGCCGGGGGCTAGCAGGTCTGACGTGCCCAGCTCGAGGTGCAGCGTCAGAGTGGGTGGCAGCCACTGCTGGGAAGTCAGCATTTACCTCATAAACCAGGGGCCTCAGGCCCGTTAGCCTCATCTTCCACAAGGGGAAGCAGAGGCACGGCCGTTACATGACTTGCCCGAGGTGTCACTGCACATCAGTGGCAAAGCTGAGTCCCCCCCTTTGTGTCCCAACCCGACACTGACCGCTAGGCCATACTCTCACCCTCACCAAACGGGGAACATCCTTCTGATGCCACGTACCAGCGGCCACAGAGCCGACAGCCTTCGGTGGCTCCTCTGACTGTGCCCTGCCAGGCCCAAGGGCTTGCATGGCAGCTGCTAATAGGCATGGTAATTAGTCCGATTGCTTGGAAGCAGCAGCAAGGTCAGGCAAGGAGCAGCGGCTGGAAGCGAAGCCCATCGAATTCAAGTGAGAAATGAGGCACGATTTTCCACGGGGATTCACGCTGGGGAGCAACGGCGTCAAATCCAGAGTGGAGGCCTGGCTGGAAGAGCTGCGGCCACATCCCAGGGCTCAGGTCAAAGGTCAGGGGGAGAGGCAGCCTCCCCGAGCTCTTTGGCCTTGAACTCTGGCTCCGTGCAATGCTGAGCGGTGGGGCTGTCCTGCTACTGCCCCCCATACTGTCACGTGGGGGCCAGGCCATTCCTAGGGGGGCTGAGTGGTCCATGGCATCCCGCTGCCGACTCGGTTGACAGCGTGGGGGTGCCCCAGGCACGACGCACCCGCTGGCAAATCCAAGCCGCCGCACCCTGCCGGACTCTTGCTGGGAGCCTGGCCTCTGGGGACCCCTCTGACAGCTGGGCCGCGTGCCAGGCCTGCGACTCTCTTGCCCTAGCAGCCTGTGGCTGATGCTGTGACAGAAGCCAAAGGGTTACCATGGCAACCCCTGCAGGATACTCCTGAATCCGTAGCCTGTCATGGAGCAATTCCTCCTGGTTGCCAAGGCCTCGGGAGAAGGCCTGAGGGCTGGAAACACCGAGCTTCCCCCTCCAGAAATAGGCTCTAGACCGGAGCACGGCTCCAGCAGAGCTGCCCAGGACCCAAACCACGGAGATGAGGTTTTCTCCTCCCTTGCTGGTGGGGAGCCAAAGAAGGGCTGAGCCCTGTGCTGGAAACACCTGCTGCTCCCTGGGAATGTGCTCACTGGTGTAGTCCGTGTCCAGCCCCCCACCAAGGGGCTCCCGGGCTGAAAGGAGAACCCGGGCACCAGGTGAACCCTGGCCCTACTGGAGTAACTGGGAATTTTGGTCTCTGCTCATGACCGGCTGCTAGCCCTCCTCCTGGCAGGCCCCCCGCGACACACAAAGGCAGACACTGGCTGTCTCGCACACCCCTGGATCCAAACATGTTCACCCATGGTATATACATGGCCTGGGGTCTCACAAACAGCTACAGCCTAATCTGAATCTTTTGCTCCTGGTACAGGCTTGTGGCCCTCTGCCTGTGCCTGGTAACGGCACCAATTTTCCCTCTTGACTTGGGGCCTGGGATGGCTCCAATGTCCTAACCCCTGGGAGGCAAGACGAGCTTACACCCAGGGAAAAGAAGATTGCGCCAGTCTCTAAGCTGCCAGGCCCCCAAGACGGCTATAGTAACAAACACCCCATTTGATGCTGTGGGTGCACACACCCCTCCCTGTGTGATTTTATTGCTGTAGCCTTCACCTCTCTCTCCCCTTTGGTCCTCCAACATGGTGTGGCAGGGCTAGTATTACAGCCCATGATCTTGGCGGCAGGAGCCACCGCTTGCTGAGTCAGACAGCCTGTGACCACACTTTGCCACTCTTCATGCATTATCAGACTCATCTTGGTTCCTAGTCCCTGAATAATTGTGGAAGAGGATTCTTGGGCAGTGGCCTTTGTGTGCAATCGATGTGTGAGCTACATTGCTTAGCTCTGGACGGGCACATGGCAGATTTCTGTTCCTGGGCTGGAGGAGCGTCACGCCACCCCCGATTGGGTCTCCGGTGCAAAGACTTGGCTGAAGAGTTCCAAACTGGCTGTGATCAAATAGTCACCAACATTCACTTCCTGTTCAGGTTTCCATCGAAGTTCACGCTTGCAGGAGCAAGCAGAGAGGTGACACAATTTTGCTTATTCATTAAAAAAAAACCCAACCCACCATCTCTTTTGAGCATGGAGCGGAGTGAGATGGGAATAGTGGGGAGGGGAGGTCTCACCGCATTTGACTGTTGCTCCTTTTTTTTTTTTTTTTTTAAAGACTTATTTCAGACTTTGGTCCTTGTTCACTGTAAGTTGCTCGGAGCCGGATGGCACCGTAGCAGTAGAGGTCAATCATGCTGTAAAGCAGGGCGGGGATCCTTTTTTGGGTCGGGGGTCACTGACCCACAGAAAAAATCAGTCGGGGGCCGCACACAACTGAGAAGCGGAAAAAAACACCCCTCATTGTGGTCCCTGACTGAGAAGGAAAAAGACACTCCTCACATCCCCCTCGCACACCAGGCTAGCAAGGCCCAGCCTAGTAGATTTTGTGTGCTCCAGCCCCCAGGAGAGTAGCAGGGGGGCTGGTGCACCAACATGGGCTCCCCAATACAAAGGAGGGGCCCTTTGTCTCAGGGGCCGGATCCAGGCAAGCCAAAGGCTGCATCCGGCCCCCGGGCCTGAGGTTCCCCACCCCTGCAGTAAAGTCTGACAAATGGCTTATTTTCTGTCTGTTGCTTTTGGTTGATCTCCTCTTAGATTAAGCTCTTTGGGGGCAGGGACCCTCTTCTGCTTGTACAGCACCTAGCACAATGGGGACAAATATATTCTCCTAGCCCCAAGTCTTCAGCCTGGATGTGCTCCTGACTGACATACCAAGCAGAAGAGCCAGGGGGTTTCATGTGCCTGAAAGGTAACAGAGGAAGAATCCCCATTCCACCCCTCCGCCAATAAGAAAAACAAACAAGGGGTTTGCAGCCAGAGGGTGCATAAAAATTTATTTTGTTTTACAGAATCCATCTGGTAAAATCATATGGCTTTATGGGATCCGGACTGTCACTGGAACAGTGTCCAGGGCAAAAAGGCTTTTCCGCCTCTGCCTTTCATGAGAGTGTTTCTCATCTAGGAGATAGGTCTTGGCTGTGACAAGAAGCCATCAGACTTAGACCTAGACAAGGACTGGAGAACAGACAGTGAAATGGGAAACTCGAGGTGGGCCCAGCCCCCAACGCACAGCAAACATGGCTTCTGGGGGGCCCAAGCAGAAATCCAGCTGGCAGATTGCGCAATTCCACGGTCTGACGGGCCCAACATTACGCCCCCCGGCAACGAGAGGTGGGCAAGGGAACAAGAGGGACGCGCCCCACATAACTGTGCCCCCCATTTCAGCAGAGGGCAGCTCTGTCACGAGCGACTCCCAGGGAAAGCCACCTCACAGCTCAATCCCAGGCCACGGGCAGGCCGAGGGCACCTCACATGGCCGGTCACAAACTCGGCCTGCCGACGGTGCAGAGCCAGGTGCCCTGAGGTCGAGCCAGCTCGGCATCGGTAGCTGAATTCTGAACTCCTACTGCCTGCGCCAGGCAGGAGCGGGACCGGTGGGCTCTTTGGCAAAGGCTGGGGCCTTGTGTCAACACTGAAGAAGGGGAACGTGGTTTGGTTCAAGCTGGAAATGCCCTGAAGCCCTTTGCTGTGCAAACATGGTGACTCGCTGGTCTGTGGCACAGCACCCTGCCCAGCTGTGCTTGTGAGGCTCTGGGGGGTGGGTGGCTGAACATCTTTCACCCCCTTCTCTCCCCGGAGAGGAGATTCCCAGCCCACCGCCACGCCCCGGCCAAAAGTTCAAACTCCCTCCCACCGAGCCACGTGCAATACGACACCCCCCTGAGAATCAGTGGAGGGGGGGCCACGCTGAGCTCCTTCAGAAGGGCACTGGGGCAGGCCCAGCCTGGCGAGGCGGAGACGTGTTCACCGGGGGGGGGGGGAGGGGGGGGGAGGGCGCTATGCGCAACCCCCACCCCAGCAAGCCAGTGAAGGAGGAAGACGCTGTGCTTAGTCCAGAAAGCTCCCCACCCACATGCTCCTGCCAGCAGCCCGACACTAGCATAAACGATAGACAAAAAGCGTCCACCGGATCATGCCGCAAGCCAGCCCTGAGCTCGCGCAACAGGCGGATGGGCTGGGGCGTTTCCTCACTCAATACTTTCGCTGCCTCTCTCCAACACCAGGCACAACCGGAGCAGAGGCTTCCTGTGGACAGGCAGCGAGGAAAGCAGAGGCAGGCCTGGCTCGGCTGGTGGAGAAGACAGTCCTGACCCCCGGGACAATCGTCACAGAGTCCTCTTGGGGTCTTGTGCTAGGCCAATGAAATGGGAGCTGGGGTCTGTACCAGGAGCAGCAAGGGGCTGGCTGCCTCTGTGCCTGCCAGTTAACCACTGTGGCTCAGAAAAAGCCAGGATACCAGGGAATGCGGGCACCCAGCACAGCTTCCAGTTCAACCAGGAGACTCAACATTGAAGCGACGTGTCAGGGGCCACTGGAGCAATGTCCCCTCTTGTCTTTCCCATCCAAATGTGGAATGAATTTGTACATGTGCCACCTGTGGAAACACCACCGAGCTCTGAGCAGGCGGCGAATCTCTCCAGAGCGGCCGCCCAAGCGCACTGCTTCCAGGGAACATGGTTCTGGAGAGCCGTGCACAGAGCACAGCCACGCAGCATGGACACTGGCTGCATAATACCAGATCACTGAGCAGCCACGTCCACGGCACAGATCCCATCAGGCACTGCGGCTGACACAGTGACATCGTGGTACTGGGGTGACACTGCCGGTTGGATACAGCCTGCATCCAACAGCGAATTCAGGCACATCAGTCCTGTGCTTAATCAGCCAGTGTACCATGTTGCAGAACATGGTGTATCATGTTGCCCAGGTTGCCACACCTCCCATGATGCACTGGTAATACTGGCGACCCAAGCGGGATGAGCGAGGAAAGGAGAAAACGGCCTTGCAAAGGGAGGAAGGGGACAGGCTGGCAAAGGATCTGCCAGCAGCAATCCCCAGACTAGGTCGGGTGGGACTGGCTACAAACGACACAAAGGAGCTGCTAGGAAGCGAGGCTGCTAGCTGGGGGAGAGTCCTTGGAAATCCCTTTCTAGTGACGGCCTCTGAATGACGCTGGAGCGATGTCACAACCCGGGGTCTTTTACAGGGACCCCGGCGGCCTACACCTGAGTGGAAAGTCTAAAAACCCATCGGCCAAAGCCAACCATTAAAAGTCACGTCATGACACTGAACGTGAGCATCACAGAGAACAGGCGGGCGGGCGCCGAGCCTAACCCCTCTGCCCCTGCAGGGTTTGCTGCCCCAAAGCGCAACCTTGAGCAGCAAAGCCAGAAAGGGAAAGTAACGGAGCCAGAAAGGGAAAGTAACGGAGCCATTTCCACTGCCCAAAGCCAAGTGAAGAGCAGGAATCCATAAGCAGTGGATTAGGTTTTCCCTTTTACTGCTCTAAGGGAATTGCTGGTGACCACTGTACAGATTAGCTTCCTAGATTAACTTCCACCTGACGGCATCCCGGGGACATGTGGAAAGGACAAAGGTCCCTGGAATATCTCGTAAGCGGCAATACTGCTGGAGGTGCAGCTTTGCTAAGCCCCAGTGGCTTGGAGAGTCATAATGTCTCCAAGGGCAGGAGGCGTTCAGGACAACTGCCCGCAGCAAGCTTTGGCCAGCAGCCACCAGGACGGGCACATAACTAGCTGGAGAGAGACGACTACTAGCCAGCGAGGAGCATGATGGTTAAATCCCCCTCCATGTGGCACCTTTCACAAAACACTCTTTGGGTAGCCCAGGCTTCCTACCCTCCCGTTTGTCCACTGTTCCCTGGCAGACCTTGTGCTACAGGGCCAGGGCCATGAGCCCTCTGTACAGCTCCACCCCCAAGGAGAGATGCACACGGCAGTGGCGACGTGCCCGCGAATCGCACGGAGACAGAAAACGACCCCTTCCTGGGGAATACAAGGCTGGAGAGGCGTGGCCGGAAAGACAGGGTCAGCTGCCCCCTGAGCTGCTCTTAAAAACAGTATTAAAGAAAGATCACAGGTGAGCCAATCCCGGGAGACTGGCTTCCAGGCTCTGGAGGTGCCCAGATGTGGCAAGGGGCCACGGCATTCCCGCCGGCAGAGTGGACTGTGGGCAGCGTTTGAGCAAGGGGGTGTTGAGGGAAGCCCCGAGTGACGGGCGCCTTGGAAGTGCAGAGAGCATGACGGTCTCGGCCGTGCTGGTTGGTGTCAGGAGGTTCCTGTTGGTGGCTCTGCTTTGCTGGTGCTGTAATCAGGTTTGTGGGAGGGAGGAATTTCCTCTGGAGGAGTGGGGGTGTCCAGGCGGCACCAGTTTGATCCTGCCTACCTGGATGCACTGGAGAAGGAAGCTGGTGTCTGTGTCGAGTCAGGACTGGGCGGGTCAGTTCTCATCTGCCTTATTTGCTCTTGGCCAACGCTTTGTAAAGTGCGAACCCCAGCACAGCGGTGATGCTGGCTCCCAACGCTACCCTGAGCCAGAAGGACGCGGCTCCCAGCTCCGTGTCGTTCAGGTGACTGCAAAGAAACAGACAAGAAGCCATTCGGTGAGTGACACCGACCAGGGCTCGCCTCCTGCGCACACGAAAGCTCAGCCCTAGAGGATGAGATGCCCTTGACCAAGCAATGGACTCCCATGGCCAGCCCTTGGGTTACAGAACAGCATGTACAGCGCGCCCGGTCTAGCTCCTTTCCTGGCCACAGGTGACAAGGAAGGGCCAGCATGTCCCCCAGAGGGAGCAGAGCGAGCCACACCCCTTTAGAGCGAGAAAGGGGAAAGCAGAAGCCCAGCAGGATGGGAGTGACAATCCTTCCCCTTTGCTAAACGCAGCAAAATGCAAGAGAAAAAGGGGCTGGCTCAGAAAGCGGCGGGCGAGACTCGGGTCGCAGTCCTGCAATCAGAAAAGCTGCCTGGGCAGAAGAGAGACCAGGAGGCCTTGTAAGCATGGTCCAAACCGTCACTTGGCCACTGATGACACACCAGCCTCTTGGTCGGGAGCGCACGTTGCCTGCTGCCGCGCACCGCACAGTACAATGGAACGAAGCCACTTTCTCACCCTTCTCCGGTTCTTACAAACGGGCGGGTGGAGCCAGGCTTTACTGGGGTGCTTTTTTCTCAGCGAGGGTATAAATAGCATCACATCTAACTCCCTGCTACGAACCAGGAGTAACACTTCTTCCTTTCTAGGCCAAGCAGCATTTACAGCTCTCAGCGCCGAGAAGATCAAAGTACAGCAAAGCCAGCAGGGCTGACGAGACGTGGCTGTTACTGGCAAGGCCGAGAGAGTAAGGGGTTCCGGGGCCCAACCCAAAAGCGGGTCACAAGGCTAGTGCAGAGGGCTGGCGAGAGCCCAAATAGCGCGATAACCTTTAGCTCCTTTGCATTTCATCGCAGTACTGACATAGTTAACCCGTAACTTAGGGTTACCATATGTGCGAGTTTGCCGGGACGTGACCTCTGTTTGGTCCAAAGGGTGGCATGGGATGGTACTGCCAACCTTATTTCTCCCCATCTGCTGGCAGCCAGTGATTGGCGGCTGTTGTACCTGCCCTCCCCCTCCCTGCGTCCTCATTTGGGAACCTGAAATACGGTAACTCTAGGCGCAGAAATTGGCGCTCACTTTCTTCCTGTTCATCACAGCCTGAAATATTTTCAAAGGGGCCTACCCCAGCGGCTCAAGGCCGCTGGTCGCCCACGGGGCGGAGCGGTGGAGCCTACACCTGGGGAAGGCACGCCGGTCCAGCTGGCAGGATGTCACGCAGGAGGGGACGAAGCCTCCCCATGCAAGTCAGCTTCCTTGGCAAGCCTGCGTGATCCAATTCTATACAATCCAGGCACATCCCCGAGGAGGAGAGAAGAATCCATTATTCATACGCTGCTGAATCAAAGAGCAGCCAATCCCATGGCCTCCATTACGCACGTTATTTATTTATACTGAATTTCCTAGATATATTAGGACTATTTAAATTTTAATACGGTGGCGAAAAAAGCATCTGCTAAAAGAAAAAAAATGTTTCCTGAAGGGAGACTAATGAAAAAAAATCTCTTATCGGCTTATGGCTCTTCTAGCATTAATCTAATTTACTGCCAGTATGAGCTTACTGCCTTACCTAATGAGGCTGGTCAGTTTCATTTTCCTGTTCCCCTCTAGTAAAACAATGAGCTTACTGCAGGCCGTGGTCGACCCAGAACTTTTCTAATCACTTTCTCTTGCCAAACCTAAATATTGAGCCTAAATCTGCTCGACTGGGCCGCCCACGTCCACTCCAGAAATGGCCTGAGGGGGCTTCATTTTACCAACCTTGGTACAAATCTGAGCAGTTTCGGGGGAAAACGCCCGGCCAAGGCCAGACCTGCAAGGTCAGCACCTGGGACTGGAAATTCCTACTGGGCTCTTTCCAACTCAAGCCACAACAATAGGGACCCTGCAGTGGGAACATAGCTGGCCATGCTGACGGTGCATGGGCTGGGACAGAATCCAGCTCTCTCTCCCCGCCAGCTGAGTTGGCAGTGCAGGGCTACGCACCCCAGGCCCACACGTGGCAGGCTCTTGGGAGAGGAGGTGCTGTTTTTACAGACTCACTCTGCAGAGGCTAATCAGGCTGGTTCTGTGGCTAAGGCAGGAAATCTGGGATCTTTTCCAGGCTCTGCCACTGACTTCCTGTGAGTGCTCTCAGGCATGACACGCTGGGGTCCCTACCTGCCAGGCAATGCCCCCCTCATTTTTCCCCATCCACGTGTGGAATAAATTGTGTTACATGCACTGAGGCATGTGCAGATGTGCACCACAAGTAGAAAGACATGCTGCTGGCTGTGGGCGCTCTGCTCATCAACTGAGTGGCACTGGAATCTCTCCTGGCAGCTTCCCACGCGCTCGGCTTACAGGAATCCTGCTGCCAAGCATGCTAGGAAGCCACATTCATGAAGGTGCCAGGCGCTCAAATGCAAGACACAGTAAAGCCTTTATCATTAAAATAATCAGACGCACTTCAAGAGCTTTTTGGCTTCAAGGGGATCCCATTCGTCACCATCTAAGTGCTGAGAACGTAGGCAGGCTGCGTGAACATGCTGCCCGCCCACGGTCAGGCTGGACCCCCCGGAAGAGCGCCCCCTTTGGTTCAGAAAGGGTACTCACGGGAAAGCGGCCGCCATGGCCAGTTTGGTGTAGATGGTGGCACTGGGCAGGCCGGGGCTGTTGCAGGTGAAGTAGAACGGGGGTGGCAGGCGGTGCTTGTAGCAGAACTCGGCAGGCGAGAGGCCGTGCTGCTGAGTCATTTCGGGCAGGTCTGACTTGGAGGCGACAAAGATGCAGGGAATTTGTCCATCCATGTAGCGTTGCTGTGTAGGAGACACAAAGGTCACGACAGGGAGACACGGGGAAGAAGTCACCCCTCCCCCCCGGCGCTCAAGGGAAAGGGAGCTGAATCGGAAGCGGGGGCATAGCTCGGCCCTGAGGAAGGGAGATCTCCTGCAGGAGAGCAAGTGAGCTCGCTGGGAAGGGACGCCTCGGTAGCACTTTGCTCGCACGATCTGGCATGACAATATGGGAGAGCGGAAGCAGGGATCCTCTGCCTCTCCTGGCAGGATGTGGATTTCCGTCCGGGGGCCTGAGGACGTGATGCTCACCTTATAAATACAGGCGCAGTAGTTGAAAGACTCGGGGTCATTCACGTTGTACATTAAGCAGGCGACATCGCACGCCACGTCTGACGCCTTCATGAACTCCGTGTCCACGTCAATCTCGTACAGCTGGAGCGGAGGAGACAGAGGGAAAGGGGCACGAGCTGCCGGTAGCCCGAAGCCCACGCAGCGCCCGGCAGCTGCGGCGCTTCCCACGCCAACGCGCAGGCCAGGTCAACGCAGGGCTGCCACAGGCGCAGCAAGGCAGGCCAGCTGGGATCTAGTTGCTACAGCTGCACGGGACTTACTATTAAATACTTCTCCTGGCCACTGACTTGGACGGTGTTGATTGCGTAGAAGGACAGCTCTCCTGGGGCCTGCTGGTGGGCCTGCAAGGAAAGGAACAGCAGCAGCACAGCTGTAAGAGGGTGTTTGCCATGGACGGGTGTCTCTGCACCTCTCCCAAGAGTCCCTACGTGTGACAGTGACCTGGGACTGGAGGCAATACAACGACGGGGAGCCGACCCAGCTGGCCTGTGCTTCCGGCACCCGCCCAAAGCCAGGCCAGCCAGCTGCCCTCCGAGCCGGAGAGGCTCCAAACGTACTGAGTAAGCAACTATGAAGACTAGGCGCTTCCTCGTCCACTCGTCCCAGGGAACGGGCGATTCCCCCCGACGAGAGCCCTGCATATCCGCTTTATGTCTGCGGGTATCCGCGCTCACAGCTCACTTGTGCGGATACAGATGCAGATACAAATTGCATCTCTGCGCAGGGCTCTCCCCCCGACGCAGGGCAGAGAGTGGCCTGCGGGGAGCAGGGCAGTTGCTCTGGATCAGGAAATGAAGGAAAGCGCAGGCTGGCTACCGGGGAAACCCCGCCAGAGAGATCTCTGCCAAGAACGGGTGGCAGCTTCGCTGTTTGGGCTGTTCGAATGAGTTGGGATGAAGCCCGAGGGAAGAGCCCTCCACTGGCCAGAGGCATGCACATGACTTAAGAGGTCTTCCCCCGCCTCCCGATCCACCAGCCTTTGGGCTTCCAGCCCCATGTCCTGTGGTCCCCAACCGCTTTATGTCCAAGATCACTTTCTGAGCTTCAGGGCAAGCCAGGATCTTTCCAGCCCCTTCACCAAGACCCCCCCGCCTACTCACTCCATCTCCCGCTCTGTCTCTTGCTCTCCCCCCCAACTTTTACAGGACTGGGGCAGCGGGTTGGGAGGGGGCTTGGGGTGTAGGAGGGAGTATGGCTCGGGAAGGGGGGAGGGGTGTTGAGGTGCAGGAAGGGGTTCAGGGTGCAGGAGGGCGGTATGGAGGCTGGCTCTGGGAGGTGGCATGAGGGCTGGGGCTTGGGATACAGGAAGGGGGATGAGGTGCAGGAGAGGTGTGCGGTCAGGGCTGGGGTACGTGTGTGGGGTACAGGAAGGGGTTTAGGGTATACGAGAGGGGGCCAAGGTTGGGGCAGGGGTTTGGAGTGCTGGCTCTGGGAGGAGGGGCAGGGCTGGGGCAGGGTGCTGGCTCTGGAAGGAGGGGCAGGGGTGCAGCGTGCTGGCTCTGGGAGGAGGGGCAGGGCTGGGGCGGGTCGTGGGGGCAGGGTGCTAGCTCTGGGAGGGGCTCAGGGCTGGAGGAGGGTTATGGGGTGCTGGCTCTGGGAAGAGGGTTCAGGGTGCAGGCTCTGGGGGGGGGGGGGTCAGGCTGGGCAGGGGATTTGGGTGCTGGCTCCAGTGAGGGCTCAGGGCTAGGGTGCTGGCTACAGGAGGGGGGCTGTGGGTTGGCATGCAGCTCCCCGCAAGGTGGCACTTACAGGGGGCAGCTCCTGGTCAGCAGCACAGTGAGACTGGGGCAGGCTCCCTGCCTGTCTTGGCCCGACATGGCTCCCGGAAGGGGTCCCGGGGCAGGGGCATATGGCCCCGCGCGCTGCTCGTCTGCTGGCACTGCCCTTGTCAGCTCCCATTGGCCACAACTCCCCATCCCCAGCCAATGGGAGCTGCGGGGACGGTGCTTGCAAGCAGCTGCCCCTCCCCCCCCCACACTCCCCCATTCGCACTGCCAGCTCTCAGGCATGCGGCCGAGGCAAGAAGGGAGTCAGTACACGCCCGGGAACACGTTACACACGCACAGCAACATAGGACGAGGGTGCAGCACCATCTGTTCAGCTGCCAGGCGAGGGCCGGGAGGGGAGAGCTTGCATACTCACAGCCAGGTTCCTCCCGAGGAAGGCCTGCAGGAACGCAGACTTGCCCGTGCCCCTGGGGCCAATCACCTTACAGAGGAAAACGTTCCTTTGGGTCTGACCCTTCTCCAGGTCGATTCTCTTCTCCCGGGTCACTGGAGTAGGGGAAGCAGAGAGCCCCGCGTTAGGGATGTGAAATGGCGTTTAATCAGCTAATCGACTAGTCGGTGGAATTTCCATCGACTTGTTGATTAGTCGATAAGGGGGAGGGGAAACTGCAGAGCTGCAGCGGGGTTAGCCCCTAGCCCTGGGAGCTAACCCCGCTGCAGCTCTGCCTTTTAAATGTATTAAAAGCCACCAGGCTCTTAATACATTTGAAAGGCTGAAGCCCAGCGGGGGACCAGGAGCGAGCCAGGAATCAGCTGATTCCCAGGTCATGCCCAGTCCCCGCTACGCCTCTGCCTCCCCTGCCCCCCTGCGGAGATGGTGCGGGGGGACAGACAGACCAGCTTTTCAGCCAGCTCCGCCCAGCACCGGCTCCTGCTCCCTCCCCTTGCTGCCTCTCTCTGATACAGGCAGCAAGGGTGGGGGAAGAAAGCAGCATCCGCTTATCGGATAGTCAACTAGTCGCTTCCATCTCTACCCCGCGTTAGCTCCAGGCACACCCGGGCCCCAGGAAACCAGGGGCCGTGATGGTGACTCTGGAGGGACGACGTACCTGTGATGGCCTGCGTCTGAGAATTGTGCTCTGAGAAGATGGGGTAGCCCAAGTAACCCAGGTACTCCAAGCAGTGATGGACGTCCAGATAGGACACCAGCCTGGGGGATCCAAGCAGAGAGACCGTTGCCAGTTCCAGGGCACCCTGACCGAGCCTGGGCTGTGCTCAGCGGACTGGAGCAAGGGGGTGGAGAGGGATTGCGCTTACGTCCATTGGCAGAGGAATCCATGCAGTGAAAGCAGGCCTTTATCAGTGGTGCATACCGTGTTGTAGAGTTCCGGTCCCCAGGGCACGTAGGGGAAGACACTGAAGAAGCTCTGGAGTTCTGCAGGGGAGAGGGCTCCATCGCTATCCTGGGAACACAACGGGAGGATTGGGGCTTGAAGAGGGCGCCCCATGGAGACCCGGAGCACAGCTATATCCATACACACTGGCTAACTCGGGCTACGGGATGCACTTCTCTGGGCAGAGCCCCAGATGCTCAGTGAGTCTGCCACTGCCTGCCCTGGAGGTGCACGCCCCTCCTGCTATGGCATTTTCCTCTGGATAAGCTTGTGCTGAAAAAAACTATTTTGAATCCTCATAACTGCAGATGTGAGCCACATGAAAACAACGCAGAACTGCCTGTCTGAGGCTGAAGCAGTGTGAAACTGACATTACCTCCCCCCCGCGTGAACTGACATTTTTCCCAAGCGAGCTAATCCTGAAACCTGGTAACTTCACTGTCCACGGCTGTTTCACTGCTGAGGGTTTTAGCACAAACACCCAGCCCGTGTGCTGACCCTGCAACCCTACCCGCCCTTCCATGCTTTCTCCAGGGCCGGATGCGCTGGCCGCCCATCACTCGGCAGCCAGCTTTGCCCCAGGCAGCTTTGATGATGCAGTAACCCGTTGGGAATAGAAAATGCGGCAGCGGCGTAACGGGATTTAATAATCAAAGAAAGGGGTGACTGGAGGGACTGGGCTGTTGGCCTTCAGATGGAGCTCAAGAAAACCCTCCTTAAAGATGCAAAGGAAGCTGCCCCAGAGTTATCGGCTGCCCACAGAAGTGCTGCAGACCTGAGGTTTGGCCCGGTGCAGAGCCCGTGGGGGCTTGGGTACTGATGCGGTGATGTGCTCTGCGGAACAGCGGCACCGCAGAGCCGGCTACGCCCAGGGTGGGTGAGCTGCACAGAGCTGGCAGGCTCCTCTCTCACTCTGCCAAGGGGCAGAAAAGAGCAAAGCCTGCGTTCCTCCTTCTCCCCTCAATGGGCCTCGTGCGCTCTCCTCACTGCTGTCCAGTGGCTGGGCATTTATAATCGCTTCCCTGCTGGGGGCCAGCTGCCGAGGTGACCGTCTCCGACTCCTCCCGGCCTCCCCTTTGATACCAAGAGCTCCGCTGTTCGAGGATGGGCGCCAGCTCAGCTTATGTCATGCAGAGAGGCAGGCTCCACTGCAGCCCAGCCCCAGGGAGCTTATTAAGTGCCCGTTTTGAATGGCCGCCCACCGAGCATCCAGTCAAGCTCTGAGCGATCAGCCCGGGACCTGCGTGCGCTCGACAGGCTGCTCGGCGCCAGCGGGAGTTTCCGGAGAGTCCAGCGGTCACGGGCACACAAAGATGTTCTCTCTGGGCGAAAGAGGACGGCCCTCCCCGAAGGACAAAGCAAGGACAACAGGATAAGCAGATGGGCCGGCGCGCAGAGCAGCTGCAAAGCCGCACCTGGGCAGCTAATCAAGTTGGCGAGGGGACTCGCGGGGGGACTGGACGCCTGACAGCGACCTGCCCCGCTCACCTTGTCGTGCTTCTCAAACATCCGCTGCAGAAACTGGTATCCAAAGTGGTTGAGCTCCGTGGAGCTGCCCTGGGGCACGCGGAGCCTGGAGGGAGGGGAGAGAAGAAGTCAGCGCAGCCTGTCAGCAAGGCAATCAGGGACGCTGCCTGGGCCGGGCTGGGGTCACCCGGCAGGACAACCCAGGCTGGGGAGAACCAGCGTGTGCCCCTATGGGCTGGCAGGCTGAAGCTGTACACAGACACTCAGGGTGTGGCTTGCATGCTGGAGGCGGTGTGGGAGCAGCCCAGAGCCCTTTTAGACTTCACCGAGCCCTGCCCCCGGCTGTCGGATTCTCTAGCTCACTATCGTCAGTCTGGGGGCATGACGGGGATCAGCAAAGAGGAAGCTGCAAAATCCCAGCCGGATACTGAGCCGGCAGCTGCCTGCTCCCAGTAGCTTTTCCCAGAGAAGCCCCTGGCCCCAGACGCTCCCCTCTGCGGGCACCAGCGGAATCACCAGTGTCCCTGGGGTTAGTCGTCTGTCGGCCCCGCAGCCTGAGACCCAGACAGGCCAGGGAGGGGAGAGGAGTGTGGTTGGAGAACTGGCCTGGGTGTTGTCGGCAGGTTGGAACCTAGCTCCTCTCCACCAGGCCAACGGGCCGGGAGTGACGCAGCCCCGCTGGGAGCCCGGGAGAACCTCGCTGCTCAGAGCCCCCGCCCGGCTGGAGAAGGCCTGTGAGGATTGACGCGACCCCAACCCGCCGCGAGATGGGATATGGTGGCTGCAAAGGAAGGCTCCGTAGGGGACCCCGCCCCCAGCCCCTCCCGACGAGCCCTGTACGCACGCTGGGTAGAGATATTCGTCCGTCAGCTCCAGCTCGTCGGAGTAGCCGCAGCGGCGCAGGATGGTCCAGGTGGTCTCGTGCGGCCCCCTCTGGATGAAGAGGGTGTTGAGGAAGAGGAAGCCTGCGAGCAGAGAGAGTGGGACTCAGCGCCCGGCGGGGGCCACGCAGACAGCGCCATGGCGCCATGGACCGGCCAGCACCGCTCAGGTCAGAACAAGGAAGGCCTCCCTCCTCTGGCACAGAGGGGCGCCCGCCTGCCAGGCGCTGGGGGGGTGAGGGGGGAGCCAGGAGACAATGCCACCAACGCAAGAGCTCCCCGCTCGAGTTACCGTTTAACGTCAGGCCGTTGTCCTGCACCCCGTCCGTGGTGTTCTTCCACACCACCATCTTCACGTCCTCCAGGGCCTGGGGCGCCAGGGGATTCCCGAAGCAGGACTTCTACCCCCGAGAGACAAGGGAAGGTCAGGAGCGCCCCCGGCTAGTGGACAGCCTCCCTGTCTCTTGCCCGCTCTCCAGAAGGGGGGGGGACGGAATTAGACCCACCTCAGACCTTCCCTCGGACCCCTTCATTCCTCCACTTCTCAACTCCCGCTAGATGCCTGCTTCCCCACAGCGGCCAAACTCTTGCTATCACAGCACCTAAGCACAGCCTGCCACAACCTTCCCCTGAATCACTGGGAACCTTCTGGAACCTAAACTCCACTCGTCTCGTGGCCTGCCAGCCCTGCCTTGTTCCTGCTTCAGGAGTCCCCCGTTCTTCAGCTGGCCAATGCAGCAGGACTCCCGTTCCTCTAGGGGCACCCTGCTTCACACATCGCCGAGCAAACCCTTCCGGGGGGCCCGGCTCAGAGCATGTGGGCCTGGAACACCCCTCTAGACAGACGGATGGACGCAGAGCTCCGTGAGCCAGAACACTCGCTGCGGGCAGTCCCGTCTGACACCAAGGAGCAGGACTCCAAGCAGGTGCCAATGGGCCATGCAAGGGGCCGTCTCTTTCCCCTGGAGCCAGGGAAGAGGGAACGCTCTGGGTGGACGAGCACAGTGGCCGGGGGTGTCACAGCCGGAGAGGGGAGCCCTCAGGCAACGCAGGCGCTAAGCGACCCGTACCTACCTGGAAGTAGTTGAGCTCCTCGTCGCTCAGGATCTGGTTGTTATCCTGGTCGGAGATGTTGAAAATCCGGGTAAGCGCTCGTGCACACGCCGGCCTCAGCTGTGGTACCGGGACATCGGGAAAAGCACATGAAGAGGCTGCCGCAGCTCAGGGCTCTCCACCCCCCCTCCCCCCCCACAAACCCACCGCCAGAGGCATCCCTGTGCTGGCTCAGGGCAGCGGCCCACCGAGGCCAGTACCCAGGCTCCGACAAGGGCCTGGACCAGCTGCAGCTGAGGAAGGGGACAACAGTTAGCCCACATGGGAATTGCACATAAGAACGGCCATACTGGGTCAGACCAAAGGTCTATCCAGCCCAGTATCCTGTCTGCTGACAGCGGTCAGTGCCAGGTGCCCCAGAGGGAGGGAACGCAACAGGTAATCCTCACGTGATCCCTGTTCTGTCACCCATTTCCAGACAAACAGAGGCTAGGGACACCATTCCTACCCATCCTGGCTAATAGCCATTGATGGACCTAACCTCCAGGAATCTATCTAGCTCTTTTTTGAACCCTGTTAAAGTCCTAGTCTTCACAACATCCTCTGGCAAGGAGTTCCACAGGTCGACTATGCAGCGTGAAGGAAAACTTCCTTTTGTTTGTTTTAAACCTGCTGCGTATTCATTTCATTTGGTGACCCCTAGTTCTTATATTGTGGGAATACGTAAATAACTTTTCCTTATTCACTTTTTCCACACCAGTCATGATTTTATAGACCTCTATCATATCCCCTCTTAGTCTCCTCTTTTCTAAAATGAAAAATCCAAGTCTTTTTAATCTCTCTTCATATGGGACCTGTTCCAAATCCCTAAGCATTTTTCCAATGCCAATGTATCTTTTTGGAGATGAGGCAACCACATCAGTACGCAGTATTCAAGATGTGGGTGTGCCATAGTTTTATATAGAGGCAACAAGATATTCTCCAGCTCATTCTCTACCCCTTTTTTAATGATTCCTAACCTATTGCTCAGAGGCTGAAGTATGAGGGTTTGCCTCCCTTCTGTGTGACCCACGAAAAGAACCGTGGATGGTCTTACTATCTATATAAAAGCCCAGTCTTTTTCAGAGTCCTCCTATGCTTGTGGCCCTCAGTGGCATCTAGTGGCAGAGAGTTCCCCTGGCTAGCCATACGCTGCACACAAATCTATTTCCTCTCCTAAACGTGAAGGTGATTCGCCGCCTTGTCCCTGTACCCCTGGAACCAGGGGGGCAGAAGTGGCAGGGTTCCCACTGGATAACTCGGTCACATGCTTCCCTCACTCTTCCCCGGGGAAGCCGTCTGAGGGCTCTGAATCGCTCTGTCCCCAGCCAGCGATCTCTCGAGTGTGTCAGTGCAGCACGGCACGGCAGGCCCTTCGGGGAGAGACGGGTGCGCTCCAGCCACGCCATCACCACTGTGTGTCGCACCTGGGGAGGACGCTGTGCGCGCCCGGCGAGTTCAGCCCAGGGCAGGAATGCTCTGCCAGGGGTGGGACGGGGGCTGCTGGGACAAGGAGAATCAGGCAGCCGTTGAGGACACGAGGATTTACCATAACGCCGGTGGCCTGGGGCTGTAGAGGGGGAACCCGGAAGGTTCCGGGGAAGCGCCGGGGTGCTGGGCAGGAGAAGACCAAGGCTGACTGGTTACCTGTTTCTCTTCGGGGTTGTACAAGGGGCCGGTGGGGTGCAGCACGGCTTTCTGGGCATAGTAGAACAACTCAGAGATGTTCTTTAGGTTCTTGGCTGAACACTAGTGCAAGGACAGAGAGAGGGGACCGTGAGTGGGCAAGGCCCGGGGCCAGGAGGAAGACGGAGCTGAGAGGACAAGAGAGGTGTGAGGTCTCAGCTCCCAGCCCGTAGCCCAGGGGTGGGGAACCTCCGGCCTGCGGGCCGCATTCGGCCCGCCAAACAATTTCATCTGGCCCTCGGGAGGGGGGCGGGGGGGTGTCCTGCAGCTGTGAAACACCTCAGGGGGATCCCCGGGGTTCTTAAAAAACTTCCCCCTGCAGCGCGGCCGGATACTTCCGGTTCCTCTCCTGCACGTGGGAGAGGCGCGCGCAGGAGATCTGGCGGGAGGGAGAAGCTCCACGTGGTGGAGCCCGGGCGGCATTTCGGGAGGCGGCAGCAGCAGCGAAAAAGAGGTTGGGGCTGCTTCCCAGCCTCCGGCAGCTACAGAGGCTGCCAGCAAAACTCTTGACAGCAAGGAGGCCTCCGGTACCCAAGGAGAGGAGGGGAGGGGAATCTGTTCCCAGAGTGAGAGGGGAGGGAAGCCCCCGAGCCCCTTCCCTGCATCGGGCACCTTTCAGGAGGAAGAAGAGGCTACAGCGGGCCAGCTTCTCCCCCCCACCCACTTCCCTGAATAGGCTGCAGCAGGGAACAGCGTCCGGCAGACTGGAGCCATATGCTGCCAGCAATCCCTCCTTAACAGTTAAGGAGGCATGCAGGACCGCAAGGAGGGGGAATCCCTTGCAGGAGTGGGAGGGCAGGGACCCCCACCCCCCGCAAAAGGCAAATTCAACCATCACATTAAAATTCTAAATAAAAATAATTATGAAAAAGAACGTGTGTGTGTGTGTGGTGTGGGGGTTTTTTTTTGCTTCTCACTTTTGTGGGCCCCCGACTGATATCCCTGCGGGTTAGCAGCCCCTGACCCACATAAGGGATCTTGCACAAAAGGGTTTTTTTCTGACAAATGGCCCCGTCTACACAGGGCTTTCTATCTGCCAAACCTCTTCTGCAAAAAGGATGGGCAGAAGATATGTAAATGAGAGCGCAATTTGCATATCTTCTGCGGGGGGGGGACGGGGACGGGGGGGGAACGACAGCCGTATAAACATAGCCTTAGAGCCAGCCAGGGCCGGGCAGGGCTCTGGCAGGGCCTGTGTTGGGAAGGCAGGTCTGAGTCAGGGTGGAGAATGTTCCCCTCGTGGGGACAGCCCCTGGGGGGATGAGATCTCTTGTTAGTAACTAACACTGGACGGGCCCAGGGCCGGCCGGCCCCCTCACTGATCAACAGACAGTGGACGTCCCCAGGGTTCTCCCACCTCCACGCAGGTCTCGATCTCCGAAAACTGGTTCATGATGGGCAGGATGATCTCCATGGAGCTCCCGGACTGCAGGTCTGACTTGTTCCCCACGAGGATGATGGGGATTCTAGGAGGGAGAGGAGAGGAAGTGGCATGGGGGGGGGGGCGGGGTAGGCCAGACACTGTCTCCCCATCACGGCATTCTCATCTGGCTCCCATATCGCACATGTGGGCTTGGGGGGGGGCAGGGGCACAGGACCGCCAGCGCCCTGCCTGCTCGCCCATCGCCAGCGGCTGGAACCAGGCAGGATGAGCCGGAACTGGCCAGGTGGGCTGGTCCTGCTAATGGCGTCCCCAGACAACCGCGCATGTGCGACAACCGTCTGCTGCCCTGCACCGACTCAGCAGCTCACTCGCTCCCGACAGGCAGCCTCGGGAGGCCTCTCACCGGCAGATCCTCCCGCCTGGGTGGCAGCGAGACCCCGGGAGGAGGAAAAGCTGCCAGAGTCTCCCCAGCGCTGTCAGCTGTGGGGCCCATGAGCAGGACAACTGCCCCTCAGCCTGGTACCGCTCTTTGCAGGGAACTCCCAGGCAGCCGGCCCAAGCGATTTCCCCCGTTGGACCCCCAGTCCCTGGTGAAGAGCCAGCAATCCTCAGGCCGTCTGGGAGAACTGGCCACCGCCCCTGCCCGGCCAGACTCCCTTGGCACGGTACCTGGCGCCCTTCTCAACTCCCCCGTTCACCAAGGGAATCCACTTGGTGCGAATCTGAAAGGCAAAGCAGAGGCGCCCCGTGAGAACAGGCCGGCCGCAGGTGGCTGGGGAGCGGGGGGCATGGCCCGGGCACTAATTGGAAGCCAGCAGGGGGCTGCGGCAACACAACGATCTAATCCTGGCAGCCCATCGGCTCCTCTGTGCCCCCCAGAGAGCAGAGGGCATGTGCGAGCAAGCAGGCTGCGGCCCAGAGGGCCTGAGACCGGCCCCTGGGGCGGGGAGCTGGTGGCAATCGAGCCGGGGCCGCACCAGTAGCGGGCCGGAATGGGTCCCTTGGCCGCGATGGAGTCCCAGGGTGGCTGAAGAAATCCCCAGCACGCCAGGTCTGGGCTCCCTCAGGAACTGGTTGCTGAGGCGGTGTTAAGCGGCGGCTCTAGGCACAAGGGGGCGAGACGTTCCCTTTGCACGGAGCCGGGGTGGCAAGCCGTGGAGACCACCCCCAGCCCGTGGCTTCAGCCAGAAGCAGCAGCGACCACATGACCCCAGGAAGCCCAGGGTGGGCTGAGAAGCCCATGGAACCGGGCAGTCTCTGGGGGCCTGGGCGGTGGGTGATCCATGGGGGGGTGGGGGGAAGAGAAATGAGCGAGGCCACACGGGAGCTGGTGGGACAGAGGCAGGAGCCCCAATTACCTTCTCAATCGTGGCCTCCACGGTGACATCGTACACGACGCAGACCACGTTGGCCTGCAGAGGGAACAGCAGGGGGAGCCGTGGGTAACACTGCAGGCTGCCCAGGGATCAGGCATCTCCGAGGGCGTTGTACCCGCCGGCCAGCACGTGCCATGCTCCTCTCCCCGCATGGAGGCAGGCCCTGGCCCGGGGGTGGTACCGCTCCAGCACCAGGCAGCCGGGCATCCCACAAGCGGCCAGGCAGGCTCACCGCTGGCCCTGGACTTTGCCCCAGCACCTGCCCGCCCCACCCTGCCCCCCGCCACGCCTACACGAGGCAGGCTGCTCTGCAAGCCCTCGACAAGCCGGACGATCTGCCCTGAACAGAGGCGATCGGTAATTCCAGCTGCCGGACTCCCCCCGCGGCGCCAGGCCGGCTCCCGATTGTTCCTCGCGGCCCAGCCCTGAGTGGCCTGGCAGCTTCCCCCACCGTCGTGGGACTCAACTCTCCGGGAAAAGCCCCTTCCAGGAGTGGGGAGAGGAGCCGCGCTGGGCAGCAGCCCGACCCCCTCAGCCAGCCCATACACGCTGGGAGCCCCGGCGAGACCCGAGCACAGCCCAGGACACAGCGGCAGAGGGCAGGGCCTTGCTTGCTGCCTGCATGGGCTAGCTCCGAACTGGGGAAAGGTGTCACCCCAGTACCAACCCCCTCTTCCTAAGCACGAAGAGATCCCTCCCCTCCATTCCCTGCCTCCCCCGAGCAGCATCCCCTCCTGGGAGAGAGGGGTCCTCCCAAGCGTCCTTACCCCCTGGGAGCGGGGCAGCCCGGCTCGGGCTCAGCTAAGCCCGGGAGCTCCCAGTGCCCAGGGTGCTGGATGGGAGGATCACAGAGATAACCAGTCCCTTCCCCATCTCCCCTTCCCCCACCATGTGCTCCCCTCCCCTCCCCCGCCACGGCAGCAATGCCACCTGCATGTGACACTTTGACGGGCTCCCGGCCCCCAATCCGCCCCCCACCCCTGCTTCCGACGGCCCCGAGCGCTTTGAGACGCGCCGACGGGCGGATCGCTGCTGCCTGCGGGAGGGAGCTCACTGCTAATCCCAGAAAGACGCCAGGGGTTAGGCAGGGTTTAATGGATCCACGCTAAGCCTCTTGTCTGCACGCGCGCTCCGGGGGGGCGTGGGGGCAGCCGGTTCTCGCAGCTGCGCCAGCCTAGGTCCTTCCCCGGGGGCTGGCCGGGGCGGAGAAGGCAGAAGGCTTAGCTCAAAGGACGGCAGGCGATGGCCAGTTTTATTAGCCATCTCAACCGGACTTCTCCCACCTGCCCTCCCGCAGCCTGGCTCATGCCAGGCCTGCCAAGAGCTGCTAACAGCTGGGGCCTGGCGGCTCTTTGGGGCTCAGCACAGATTGCTCAACAGAAGGCTGCTCTGACGATCAAACCCCGAGTCCTCCCGCCCGGCCTCTCTGGAGAAGGCCGGGGCGATCACTTCAGAACGCCCTGGAACAAGGTCGCGGAGGCCACCTGTTCACAGGCTGACAGCCCTGCTCCCGGGAGAGCCCTGCGCATCGCGGCGATGTGGACGGGCAGGCCGGCGAGGCCCAAACCCAGCTGCCCGCCCCCCCTCACCTTGGCGATCTCCTCCTGCAGCTCGTCCTCCGTTTGCTCCGACTCTGAAAGGGAAACGGCCCAGTCACCCGGCTGCCGCCACCTGCCTCTGAGAGCCCCTGGGGGGGCAGCATGGCCCAGCTAGGAAGGGAGGGGGAGGAAGGGCTGAAGAAGGAGCAGGCCGGCGGCAGGGGAGCCCTACCTGAGTAGTCCACGATGTGGGTGGGGACTTGCTCAGGGGTGACGTCAGCTGGGATGGTGATCTCCTCCGCCCGGGGGGGCACCTACAAGAGACAGGGTCAGCGTGAGGAGGAGTCAGGTGCCGGGGCAGGGGTGGGGGGAGACAGGCTGATCTGCGCCACGTGCAGCCCCGGAGACACACAGGACTCAGTCACCCACATGTAGGGGCAGGGGCAGGGACTGCACGAGTGTTGAAGACCTGGCACCATCCCCTCTGGGGCCACAGCCCATGCCTGGGGCGGGGGGGAAGAGACAAGGTCCACCTTGCTCAGCTCCCACCGGGGCAGCACAGAGAGGTGGGGGGAGCTAGCCAGGAGTGAATGGACACAGAGAGTGGGCCTTGCTTCCCAGCCCGCCTGACCTCTTACTCGGGGCCGCTCCAGGGTGCACGTCCGAGCCCGAGTGGATGAGGATGCGGCGCAGGGGTCGCTGCCAGCCTGCACTGAGCACCCCACTGGCTCTGGCAACCTCTTTGTGCCCTGGGCACCCCAGAACAGGGAAGCCCATGAGAAGGTGGGATGCAGAAGGACAAACCTCCCCCTGCCTGGCCTGCAGATAAGCCCCTAAACCCTCCACAAACGCTGACCTGAAGCACGGACCTTCCAGCAGCCTGGGAGGGGCATTAAGCCGATTAGCTGGGCTTTGCTGGGGAAACGGGGCAGGCATTTAGCGCTAGCCTGCTGCAGCCCTGCAAGTGTCACCAAGGGCCAGCCAGGGGCTCTGGGTCTGCACCATCTGCTCCCCGGCAGGGAGAGACGCTGGCCCAGGGCGCTGGGGAAAGTCACGGCCATTTGGGCTAATTCAGTCTTCCCTTTCTAAAGCAGCCCAGGCCCGGAGCTGGGAGGATCTCGACAGCGCATGAAGGCAGGACGGCTACTCTGCATTTCACCCAGATGGCTACAGCTCAGGGCTCCAGGCCTGTCTCTGCTCATGCAGAGAACACAGTGTAACCAGAGACAGCCGCGAACTGCCAGGTTAGAGCGGACACATTCCAGCTAGGAGGTGGAGGCTGGGCCAGGGACACTGCTTTGTGCCGACCTGGGAAGCAGCGAGGCACGGAACAGAGCAGACAGCTGTTCAGGCAGGCTGCTCCGTCCAAAGGCCCCAAAGCAGCAAGCTATTGAGAAAGGGTTGGTCATCCTGGACCACAAGGGCAGGCAGCTCTCCAAAGCAGGCAGGAGCACCAAGGACCCTGGTAAGAAAACAAAGTAGAGACGCCTGCCTCTGAGACTCAGTCACACCCTCAACAAGGCAGGAAAGATTTTGCTGCTCCGGGCTCATTCTGCCCTTGATAGTAGAGATGCCCTGTTAAAGCTGGTCCCACATCTAGAGGTTCTGCTGGCCTGTCGTGACAGACAGACATTCGCCCTCCTGGGAAGACCAAGATGCATCAAAAGCACCCAGGAAAGGCAAACTGCTTCCCGCTCACCTCTTCGGGGAACTCCTCGCCCACCAGAGCCATAATCAGCGACGTCTTCCCCACCCGGGCTGTGGGAGAAACAAAGGCGAGAGGGTCAGATGGGACTTAGCAGGCCTGGCATTTGGGAATAGAGGTGGCAGAGCCGTCAGATGCTAGGGGCTGAAATCTGTCCAGGTAGCAAAGCAGAGGGGAAGGGGGGGGGGTTGGAGCAGAGGGGTGAAGGCAAATTCATCCCCGCCCAGAGGCTAAAGGGTGACATTTCCGACAGCCACCGAAAGTCACAGGCTATAGATTCCCTTTAACATTCGCACCAGCCCTTAAACCTGTCTGTGCGGCAGAGAGGGGACTCAAGGCCACATTACCACCCCGCCCAGAAAATAGAATCATAGAACACGAGAACTGGAAGGGACCTCGAGAGCTCATCAAGTCCAGTCCCCTGCCCTCACGGCAGGACTGAGCACCGTCTAGATCATCCCTGATAGATGTCCCTAGCCTGCTGTTAAATATCTCCAGCGATAGAGATTCTACAACCTCCCCAGGCAACTTATTGCAGGGTTTCACCACCCTGGAATACCACAGTTTCCTATCAGTAAACAGTTCTCGGCTAACCGCCCTGTCACATGCTCCTAACTTCCTTTTGCTCTTGGGGGTGCAATTTTCCCTGCTCAGGCTCAGCCTACGGGGGACTCTGGAAAGCCGGAGGAAAATCCCACCAGCTATTCTGCGAGTTCTGAGAGCACGACAAAGACAGCTCCTGAACAAGAGTGGGAATTGATACGGACGGAAAGCACTAGACAGAGAGCTTTATGCAGGTGGGCGATTAGAAACGGGGTCACCGAGGCACAGAGATCCGGGGCCTTGCCTGACGTTCCATGGCAAGTGGAGGCGGTCAGGCTAGCTCCGTGCTAACGCCACTAGAACACGCTCACCTCTTGAACAGGCAGCGCTTTTTAAAAACAAGCTCAGAATACCTACTAAAAACCGACCCAGCGCGCTGCACCTTGGAAGCTGGCAGGCCGCCGCTCCCAGCAAAGAGCGAAGTGTGAAAACAAGGCACGGCGTGATTAATATTTGAAAACGCCATATGGAGCTGGAACAGCAGGAAACGTCTTTAAATTGTAACTGCACACGTCCCAGCTGAGCCGCCAGGGCACAAACCCCGGGGGGGCTGGTCTGCAGGGAAGTTTACTGGCAGTCCTAGAGCAGGCCGGTTCTGCTGGTCTAACGTCCCACATGGACACACTTTTGCTGCAGAAGAGAATGTCTTTTTCCAGATTCACGTACACCGCTTTCAGTGATGCAAGGTAAACTGGAAAAGGCACTCTTCACCTGGAATAAGAGCACCCTCTCGGCAGAACAGCCGACTAGCAGTACAATTGTACCGGGAATGCCCCTGCCCCATAGAATCAGAAATATTAGAGTTGGAAGGGACCCCGAGAGGTCATCAAGTCCAGTCTCCTGCCCTCACGGCCCCTGCCCATGTAGACAAGCATCTCTGACACCAAGATTAAAAGACATCTCTTGTCTCAAGCCTCCTCCTGGCCTTCCCCTCCAGCCAGTCCCTCAAAGCTCTTTCGCTCCCCAACCCCCATGGTTGTATTTTTCAAATGGGGGATTTTTCACCATTTTAAATCTCCTACGCGGTGTAATTCTGCATCCCCGAACACGCTGACACCTTGAGGGTTATGGGAAAAGAATGGGCAAGACTGAATCCTTCTGCCATTCCTTGCCTCAATCCACTCCCCAGCCTGGCACTGGCTCTGGCAGAGGAAGCCCTAGAAGCAAGTCACATTCTTGTTAATGCTGCGGCCCCCCCGTGCCTCTGTGAAGAGCACGCGTCCGAGTGGAACACGGAGTGCACGCTGCAGAGATGCTGAGATTTTTCTCCCACGCCCTTGCCCCTCTTTCTAAAAGGGGAAATGCACTGACAAAACCCACTGGAATACCACTAAGGTCCATTTCAACAGGAAAGGTCAAGTTCTCAGAGTCACGTCCGTCCACCACACTTCATCTATTAGAGAGCTTTCTTCTCCACTCGAGTAATGAAACAATAAAAAGAGGGGGCAGGGCTCTAAGTGCCACTGTCCCACCTGACAAATGCAAACAGCCAGTGGACCACAAATTCCCCTCCTCTCCCCCCTCCCCTGCCGCCCACCTCCTTGCAGGCAATCTAATGACCCCATCCAAAGCTCCTCTCCACAGCAAGGCACAGAGAAAGGTGCCTTACAATGCCCTCAAGGTCTTCAGCCCAGGCGGGGGAAGCTTGTTCCAGCCTCAGGCCTTCCCAGAGCACACTCTACCACCCACCTCTCTTCGTTAAAAGTGCAAGGGCATCCCAGCTCAAGCAGCTCTGCTGATCACAACTGTGCTACTCTTAGGAAGGAAGGGACATTATTCAGTAACCTGAGCATTAAAACAGGAACCACGGGAGAGATCCCTAGCCCGGCAAGTCTGTGTCACACCACTGACTTCACTGAAATGAGCCCAGTTTACACTGATTCCGGATCTCCTCCCCCAACTTTTCCTGTTACCAAATTTGTACACTATCCGTATCTTCCCACTGAATCAGCACAGCAGCGCGGCCTGCTCCTTAGGGATGGCCAAAGGGACATCCCGGACACTCTGGCCATCGGGGATGGAGTATGGTCTTCTGATGTCGCTATGTTTTATAATTGGGACCAATTTTACAGATAATTCTGCTCCTGGTAGCCAGTCTTCTGCCCTAGTTCACAAGGGAGGGAGGTTAATTCCCATCAGCGGATTCCTGTCAGATATAGGCCAGGCAGGCAGAATTGTCTAGTGGTTACAACACAGGCCTGTGGACAGAAGAGCCAGATTCCACTCAGCTCTGGGGCTAAGCGGCTGCATGACCTTGGGTGAGCCCCTTCCCCACCACTGCCTCAGATTCCCTCCTCCCAACCTGAAGGGAAGTGTTCATAGCATGCACAGTGTTGTAGAGAGGCAGAGGCACTCAATAGAAACAGCTCTGAGCCAGTCACCCAGCTCCCCCCATCCAAGGAAAGAGGGTCTCTCTCCTCCTCCCCTGCCCACCAGGAAAACCCCACCAGCCAGGGCAGGAAGCAGGAGGAGAGAAAGGAGATTGCCCTCCTGTCTCCACCCAGTCTGACCTCCAGAGGCTTGATCCCTCTGCAGGGGGGAGGTGGGGGAAAGGGGAGTACCCCTCCATTACCCAGCATGACTTAGGGGTGCCACATCTCTCTGCATGGGAGTCAGCCCCCATTACCCAGCATGCTCCAGGGGCTGATCTTTGCATGGGGGGGCTGCCCCCATTACCCAGCATGCCCCAGGGGCTGATCTTTGCATGGGGGGGGCTGCCCCCATTACCCAGCATGCCCCAGGGGCTGATCTCTGCATGGGCAGGGGGCTGCCCCCATTACCCAGTATGCCCCAGGGGCTGATCTCTCTGCATGGGGGGGGGCTGCCCCCATTACCCAGTATGCCCCAGGGGCTGATCTCTCTGCATGGGGCTGCCCCATTACCCAGCATGCCCCAGGGCTGATCTCTCTGCATGGGGCTGCCCCATTACCCAGCATGCCCCAGGGGCTGATCTCTGCATGGGGGCTGCCCCATTACCCAGCATGCCCCAGGGGCTGATCTCTCTGCATGGGGGCTGCCCCCATTACCCAGCATGCCCCAGGGGCTGATCTCTCTGCATGGGGCTGCCCCCATTACCCAGCATGCCCCAGGGGCTGATCTCTCTGCATGGGGCTGCCCCCATTACCCAGCATGCCCCAGGGGCTGATCTGTGCATGGGGCTGCCCCATTACCCAGCATGCCCCAGGGGCTGATCTGTGCATGGGGGGGGCTGCCCCCATTAGCCCGGCTGACCCTGCGGGGGACCGAGGCCCCGCCCCTGCCTCCAGCGCCCTGGCCCGGCTCTTACCCTCCCCCACCAGCAGGATGCGCACGTCCCGCTTCATCGCCGCCGCCGCCGCCTCTCCCGCGCCGGGGGTGCCAGGCCACGGCGCTGCCCTTCCCCCACTTCCGGCCCGCCCCGCCCCGCCGCACGCGGGGCACGAGCGTCGCTCGCGGAGCCTCTGGGCCCGGCAGCGCCCCCCTGCGGCCCGTCGGGGCAGCGCCCGGCACGAAGGGGCTGCGGGCCGGGCCCGGGCTCTCGCGCCCCCCCTTGCGGCCCCGCTGGGGAAGGGCCGAACCCCCTCTCCCCCCCCCTTCCTGGCGCCCCAAACCGTGGCCTCTCGGCCTCGCGCTTGTTCGGGGGCACGGCGGGAACTGCCCCCCCCGTGGGTGCGCCGAGCCCCCGGCCGCGGGTCGGGCCGCCTGGGCACGGAGCCCCCTTGGGCTGAGCCTGGGTCCCACCGGCGCCGGCTCCGAGCCTCCCTCCCTGCGATCCCGGCGCGGCTGGCAGGGGCGCTGGACAAGAGGGGCGGGCCGGGCCCCTCGCTCGGTCTCAGAGGCGGATCGGCCCTCACCCCTGCGCTGGGGTCGGACAGGAGCGATCTCAGCGGGCTGCCCGCAGCGAGGGATGGTACACGGAAAGCTACCACAGCTCCATGCTGCAAGCAGCCTCACCTCCCCACCGGACCAGTTTCAAAAAGGCAGACAGGGTGCCTAGAGGAGCGTTACGCTCCTCTCCATTGCTGAAAAGACTCTTGCTTGACCCACCTGTTCCCTCGTTGCAGAGGAAGTACTTCCAGAGTCCCAGCGTGGCGTCAGACCATCACAAGGCACCACAAACACGATTTCTGCAGCCAGGCAGATCCTGGAAAAATGTTAATACCACCCCCACGCGCTGCCTATGGCCTTCATCAGTCAGACCAAAGCCTCGGACTCGGTCAACTGTGCAGCTCGGTGGAAAATCTTGCTAAAGTTTGGCTACCTAAGCAAATTGATCACCATTGTCAAACTCATCCAATGACCAGATGACTGCCTCCATCCTGTGCAGTGGGTCTGCCTGAGAGCAGTTTGTCATCTGAACTAAGGATGTGAAGCAAATGCTTATCAGATAGTCGACTAGTTGATTTCCCCCCCCCCCTTGCTGCCTCTATCAGATAGAGGCAGCAAAGGGGGGCAAGAAGGGGTACTTCAAAGTGGCAGCATAGCACAGCTAAGCCCAGGCTCAGCTGTGTGGCGCTGCCACGGTAGAACCACATGGAGCTGATCCCGGCATTTCTGCAGAACCCAGGATCAGCTGGGGAGCCCCCTGCTGACCCTGGGTTCTGGGGAAATGCTGCACGGAGCCCAGGATCAGCTGGGGAGTCCCTGGCTGACCCCAGGGCTCCGTGTGGCATTTCAAATTGGCAACGCAGCATGGAGCCCGGGGTCAGCGGGGTACTCGAGTGCCCTGCTGACTCCGGGCTCCATGAGGACGCTCCACTTTGAAATGCATAAGAGCCCCCCCGGGGGTCTCTTGTACATTTCAAAGCTGGCGCACCCCCATGCAGCCCGGAGTCAGCGAGACTTTTGTACATTTCAAAGAAGGAATGCGGAAGTGCTTATCGAATAGTCAATGGAAATTCCATTGACTACTCCACTAGTAAATTAACCCGTAGTTAACATCCTTAATCTGAACTGCTGTAAATCCAGGCTGTATGTAGGCATCTACCTTTTTCTCAGCAGCTATGAAAACATTAACCCGACACGGTCTACCACAGGCATCCAATATTGGACTAACAGCAACCTCTTCAACCTCTCATCTGTGTGCTAGAATTAAAATGATATCAGCAACAATAACTCAACTCCAGTACACACATGATAGTGCTGTAGTTGTACACTCAGAGAAGCAATTAAGGGCTCTTTTTAGATCTTCTCAAGCTTACAGAAGCTGAGGGCTAACTCTAAACATCAGCAAAAGTTCTCCACCAGCCAGTCCCTGGTCATTCATCAGCCTCAGCCAGGAAGATTTACACTGACAAAGAAGAACTGGAAAATACAGAGTACTTTGCCTACCTTGGCAGTCATTTCTCAAAGGGGAGACAAAAATGTTGAGATTCAGCACAGAATCCGCTTTGTCAGTCTTGCCTTTGGCAGACTTTCTTACCAGGTGTTCAACAATCACAAGATCAGAAACAAACTAGTCTTTTAATTTGTAAAGCATTGGCAATCTCAACTCTCCTCTACGGCTGTGAGAGTTGGGTGACCTAGAGAAAACACTTGAAGAACCTGGAATGCCAGTACCAGCACTTTCTTCAGAAGATCCTCAACATAAATAAAGTAGGATCATCGCTCTAATGTCAGTGTCCTCACAGAGACCAACATCTTCAGTCCTGAGGCCTGATTATCCAGCGCTGGCTGAGGTGGAGCGGAAACTCTGTGCGCACGCCTGAGATGCGCTTACCAAAAGAACTGCTGTATACCCAACTCACCAAAAGGAAATGGGGAGTCTAAAATAAATGCTTTAAAAACACCCTCAAAATAAACATCAAGAGATGTGACACACAGCGCAGTGGGACACATCAGCCTAAGATAGGATAACTGGTGAAGAATTACCAGAGAAGGAATATCCACTGTCGAGGAAAACCACCGTGTCCTGGTCACAGAGAAATGCCAGAAAAGACAGACAACTATCATGCAGCAATCGTGGCTTAACTCTGTCTTCCAACACCACCTGCAACCTCTGCCAAAAAAGGCCCAGGGGTCAAGGATCGGAATCCTCAATCACCACAGGACCCATGAAAAAGAAAACTTGTGAAAGAGTCCATCCTTGACCTTGAGGGATGGCTGATGAATGGGACCGATGCAAATTAAAGACTATACTCAGAATGCTGGGAAGTTGCCAATGCAGTCCTCTCAGTGTTGCACAGTTGCTAATATTTTAGCTTGTTTTGCAGTCACAAATGAATTCCACCATCCCATCCACTACAACCCCATCACTCATGCCTGTTGGGAGGTGTTCGCAGTCCCAACAAATGGAAAACTGCTGAAAGGAGCACCTCCCCCCCGCCAATTTAACTGCTTTAGAATGTCTGCTGTTCAAACATGCAGCACCTGCACAGAGAGACCAGAGTGGCACGCTCTCAAAGGGATAATGCAGTTTTTCCTAGTAGGCCTTTGAACAATTGTTTGGTTTTAACACCGTATTTCCTTTGCCAGTATATTTACTCCTGATGCCTCAGCTCCTGACAGCGTCAGCAGATTGTCTCTTCTCGTTGCCAGGGTATGGCAAAGCTATGTTTGCCGCTTGATCAGGTACATAAGATTTGCCATGCTGCAACAAGCCAGCAGTTTTTCTAGCCGGACAACCCATCTCTAACAGCATCCAGTGTTAGTTGTGAATTCCACAGTCACCCACTAAAATACACTCACTGGTGCACTACTCAATTCTGGTGGGTGGCGGGGTGCTCTTGACAGCTGTTGATCAACATGCTGCCTGAAACATTAAGCTTGATTGATTAAGATTAGGTGCCAAGACATATATGCTATGTTGTACAGCCAGAAGACAGCCTTCTAGTTTCCACCCTGACCTCCCAAAGCAGGACATTAACTCCCTCCCCTGAAACCAAAACAGGTTCCTCATGGAACTGAGGTTTCAGACAGGCACCATTTTTCTTAGATGTGTTTCAGTGCCAAAGCAGCTGCAAAGGAGCAATGAGTGAGAATGACAGAGGCCCCGCTTCATTAGATTTGATTCTGGGAAAGGATCCCCCCCATTTCAGTTCCTAGCTGTAGAGTGAAAGGTTTAGCAGGCACCCTTTTGGGGGCGGGGGAAAGAGAGAGATTGATTGATTGGTGGTAACAGCTCTGCATTGTGACATGCAGATCCCACTAGAAAAGCTACAGACATGTCAAGAAAATAGGGTGAACCAACAAGCCAGAAAAATCAAACCAACACCTTTATTTAAGAACTATACAGCTTATAAAAAACAATACAAAACTCTTCCCAATAAAAATCGGCACTATGTTACATATAGAATGACAGCCAGTGGGTCCCGATAATTTATAAATAAAAAAGCCATGTATCTGCATCAGGTACAGAGAGCCTAGGAATTAAAACCCTGAAGGAGCATGAGAACAGAAAGAGGCCCAGGTACAGCCATGTCTTGTTAGCATGTGGTTTGTTTTCTTTTGCAAGGGATGGAAAAGAGTGAAAGAGTCCTGGAGACGATCCTCTATTTAACCACAGAACACAGCACAGGCAGTGACAGCAAAAACTTCCCTTCCCTGACATCACAGTGTGCCTTAGTCCAGAACTAGTGGCCCACTCCTAGTGGGGGGTGAGAGGAAACCAGTCTTCTTGCCCTGTTCAATTCTCAGCCTCTGCTTAGACTGCCCAGAAGGTACCAACTGTGAGGGTACCCTTTCTGATTTGGATACTGTCCACACACGTTTCACAATCTGTAAGGTTGCATGTTAAAGCAGAATTAGACTGATGATTAATTACCAACCAATCCCAACGTTTGGTTAGTTTGAGCGCTGTGCCTTGTGAACTGGCTCAAAATGGCTGGTAGAGGCGCTGTAGGGGGGATTACTACCCAGCAGCGACTGAGGATTGCTAGGGTCTGGATCAGATTTATTCAGTTGCTAGCAGTCTGAGACAGAGGAAAACATTTCTCTTTACACTATCTTCCTCGGTTCATGCTGCAGTAAAAGTGTTGTTTAGAAAACCTCAACTCTGGTAGGAGCCAAGTTTGCTCAGTTCATCGGCTCATTATCTCCCACACCAGGATTTCATTGTAGGAAGCCGTGAAGAGGCGTTTGCCAGAAGGAGTGAATCTGCAGAGGTGAACGGAGTCGTCGTGTCCCACAAAGTCCTGTTCTGCTCTCGTCGTGCAGTCAATCAGCCTCAGTACACGCTCTGTGGAACAAGCAGAGTCACATACCAGGCTTAGAAATGACCCACTCCCTTTGTCACATGGAAAAGCCAGCAGCCCCAGGATGCTACTTGGTCTAGCAGAGTCCCCTTGCAGACCCTTTCCAGTTCTAGAAGCAAAGTACATTCTGTTTTGGGAAGGGCATGACAGCCAAGGAGATCAACTATCTCCATCCACAGACCAGGCGCAGCAGCAGGGCAACCTCTCTCACAACAACCCTTTGCTTCTGCTCAACATTTCTTGTCTAGGACTGGGAGGGGCCATCTCTAAGGATAATTCAGCCTCCATGTTTATTCTTTGGAGACTGGCCTCCTGGAGGGCAATTAGAGCCAACCACAGCTGCAGTTTTCTTTGTCCTGCACACTCCTAAGAGGAACTGAAATGACACAGTGCTCCTCTCCCACCCCCAGCCCCTCCTTTCACAGGGGTCAAACATCCATCAGGCGATAACACATTGGGTCACTGCTAAGCTGGCTAGGGCTGGAAGTGGTGACCTTGATGGGAAAGGGTTAGGGATTCTTTCACAGTTCCATGGACTGATCTTTCCCCCTCCTGCTCCCTGTGCAAGCTTAGGGTTCAAGAACTGGTGGGCTGAGTCACTTTCCCTGTGCTGTGGACATACATAAAGACACACAGATGGGTGCTTGTGGGACAGGGGAGTCAGCAGGATTGACAGTTGAAGGCAGTTTCTTTGTGCACAAGGCCCTCTAGTAAAGCAAAAGCTCCAACTTGCATCCGTTTTATTCTGTTTTGCTGTTTACTGATAATTACCATTTTGCCCTGCGTTTGTAAGGAAACCTTCCCCCACACACTGAAACTGCTCCTTGATTAGCTGTGAGATGTGGAAGGGTTGCTAACACAAGCAAGCAGGTAATTAGTAGCTGGTAATCAGTCTGAGGGGGTGTGACACTGGCAGTGTCATGCTGTGTGTCAGACTGACAGGCCACAGTGCATATGCTGCAGAACATGCACATAGAGATACTGCGTCATTTAGAGCTTTCCTGGCAAACTTATAGACAAGGGGACAATTTAATGAAGCGTTCTCAAAGAGGAGGAGGACGTAGCTGCATACATTTTCAGCCAGATGGGACCAATATGCTCATCTAGCCCAACCTCCTGCATAACACGGGACAGAAAGCCTCAACCAGTAATTTCTGCATCTAGTCCATAACCTCTGTTTGAGAGAGAGCATTTCTTTCACGACGGCACCCAGCCTTGATTCTGAGAGATGAAGAATCCTCCTCATCTCTCAAGTTGTTCCAGTGGCTAATTACCTGCACTGCAAACAAAACGGTGCCTTATTTCTAGTCCGAATTTGTCTAGCATCAGCTTTCATCCATGGGATCTCATGATGCCTTTTTCTGCCAGATTAAAGAACATCCTGCTTATGGAGACGGAGGCAACTCCCTGCCTCCCGCAGGCTGTTCCTTCACATAAAGAAGGGGTAAGCTGGAAGGGGTGTTTGGTCACAAGAAAGACTCAGCTGTTCACACAGAGATGGGGAATGGGAGACACCTCCCGAATCACAGGGGGCCTGGTGTTCCTGGTTCGGCCAGTTAGCAGTATGCCAGGAAGGAGGGGGTCCATGCATGGCAATGTTCGACCTCCGCTTGTCCTCGGGACTCTTACCATTGAAGCCTACAGCCAAGAAGCGTGCTGCTGGAGACAGGCTCAGCGATGTGGCAAAGTGCGGCAAGGGGATCTTCTCAACTACCTGCACAAATGCAAGAGACACATTGACAGCAGCAACATGCAGCAGAACAGAGCCGTTAACTGACACTCCGTGTGAAACCGGCTGCCAGTCTCCCGCACTGACAGCTGCACAGCACCCCCTCAGCTCAGGAAGTAGCCCAGCTCTTTGTTTCCAGAGCAGACTTCAGACTTTCAAGCTAGTCCCAACAGAAACCGGTCCAATAAAAGTTATTGCCTCAAAGAATATTAATGTTCATGAAAGCAAACAACAGAGCACCAGGTGCTTTGCAAGCTTCATGGATGCAGCTCAGTCTTGGGCCTAGCAGCCCCTTCTATTCCTCGGTGAGCCAGGTTGGATTTAAAGAGGTTTCTGGCAGTGAAAAGCTGGTAACATTAACTGTCTGTTAGACAGAGTCTGCCACCTCCCTCACCCTGTCCCACCACACACACTGTTTCATTCTATTTCAGCTGCTCGACTGTTGCCACACATCAATTATTCTGTACGCCAGGTGTGTCAGAGACACTCCAGCTTCATGGCTGCTTTTCACTGCAGCATTCCCAGGCTACATCTGTTTGGCTTTCAGGTTTCCAAAGCCCAGCGGCAGAGGAGCACCACATTGTCCTATTATTTCTGCTTGTGTAATTTGCCAGGAGCTAAGGCTGGACTCAATGCCCAGAGCGAACGCCAGTTTTCCAATATCAGCGCAGGGGAACTGGTAGCAACTTGTAACGCCTCTCATGAACTTGCCCCATTGAGGATGGCAAGTTGGAGAGAGAAGACACTGTGTACCTGTTTCTGGCGCAGGCTGTAAAAGAGGATCTCCTTCTGCATCCCAAAGCCTACGTACACCACAGTACCATTGTCCCAAGGACAGAAAGCTGCCAGAGTAGGATGAAGGCTTCTAGGGGCCTAGGAAGGAAACAAAAAGGAAGAAAATTAGCACTAACTTCTCCCCACTTATTTCTGCAAGGCATGCTGGGAAAAAGGAGAGCATTTAGGTATGTCAGGACTTCTTTGAATCTGTCAGCAGTAGAAGCTTGTGACCCACTGCACTATGGCACTCATCTTGTGGAGGAACTTGCCCCTGTTCTTATGCGGCACTCCAATACAGATGTGCTCACTGTTAACAAACGAAGAACAAATGTATATCGACCTGGACATGTAACATGAGTCTTTGTTACATACAGAGCTACGATCGTATCTGGTAGGATCATATTATATGATCTTACACATACGATCCTACCACAGTAGGGTCTAACATGCTAAATATCACCCCATATCGTTTATAGAACTAGGTTCAAATACTGGAGTAGGTCATGAATATGAATAAGGATGTTAATTTCACAGTGAGTGAAAATAGTTTCCAAGAGATCCAATCCACCAATTAGACACCAATGCAACTGAAACAATAAAACTTATTCCAATTCATGGCAATGAAAACTCAATTGGACAGCTCACTGCATGTACAGTGCATGCAACATTTGAGTATCAAAAAAACTTCAAATGGCATCCCTGGACTTATTGCTGAATCTGTCAAAGCAGTATCCAGGACTGGCTGAGCTTTGAAAATCTGATGAGCTGCTGCTTCTCCTACCACTTCCATGCTGCCACTTCCTTTACAGCAAGGATCCTCCTCCCCTTTCTCCAAAACCTTCTTACATCCATCTCCTCACTGTATCATGTCTCAAATGTCCCAAGTCTTGTATCTAATCTGGGGCAAAAGTTCTGGTCAGGGACCCTGGCTAAGTGTTCTTAGAAGTGCCAGACACATAGGATGCTCTGTGTATAAGACAGAATTGGAATGGACATACCTGGGCTATATTAACCCATGTAACATAGGCTACTAGATCAGAACATTCATCAGGCATTTCTGAGCAACCAAGATAGCAGAACACCTGTGATTAGCCCTTTTTTTTGCATACTGACCTTGCTGACTCCTGGTTCATATAGTCAGAAAAATCCTGGCCCTGTATTTTATATTACACAATTATTATTATTATATAGTATACCAATTATTTGCAAATGTAATTTTTGAAATGAAATACTACAAAACGAATACCCTTTCAGCAGTTATGTAGTGTTGCATTCATATTGCAAATCTACCTTGCTGTGGTGTCCAACTAGAAGTGGCTACTGCTATAGCGAACGAGCCACATTCAACCAGCCAAATAGCCACATGTGGCTAGTGGCTAGCACATTGGACACCGTGGTCTTAAAGGAAGATTCAAAACCACGGATGGTTCTGTTTAAACACATGCACCCCTTGGTTGTTAACTGTTCGTAAGCAGGAACAGATAATAGTGCAAGTGCGATGGAGGGATTTGCTCCACTTGTGGCCGTAGCTATTAAATTATTATTATAAAGTCAGTCAGGTTTAATCTTACCTCGGGGCTTGCAGGAGCTGGGAAGCTAAGCCAGTCGATGAGCTCACATTTATCCCTCAGCCAGGCAGAGACCCAGACACTGACTCGTCGATCTGAACTTGCAGCCAACCAGAGTTCTCCACCTTCAACGCCAAAGTCATGGTACTATAGAACATAACAGCACAGTTATGACTGGACTGACATAAAGCAATAACACTGCAGAGTTTTCAAGCTGAGAACTACTAGACTGTGACAGGGCAAAACTTTATCTGCACTAAATCTTAGAGAGTAGAAGATTAATGGCAGAGGGTTAATGTACTAGGGTATGTCTACACTGCATGCCTTTTTCAACAGAGGCTTTGTCGACAGATACTGTCGACAAAGTCTCTGTTGAAAAAGAGCGTCTAGACTACAACCAGTATTGTCGACAAAGCAAGCCGCTTTTTCAAGAGAGAGTCTAGACGCTCTCTTTTGAAAAAGCAGTTTGCATGCAATAGCGCCTTTTTTCAACAGAGTACTATCGAAAAAAGGCGTTATTCCTCGTAGAATGAGGTTTACCGCCATTGACAAAACTGCTGCGTTCTGTCGACTTACTGTCGACAGAATGCGGTGGTAGTATAGATGCAGGTATAGTTTTGTTGACAAAACCCTGAAGTCTAAACACACCCCTAGATTTTCCCATCTGAAGAACTGTGCTTAACTCTATTTTATCACAAGCGAAACAGGCTTGGTGCCTCAGACTGGCACTCAGTGGGTGTCCATACACATCAAAATGACAGCAATTTGTGGCATAGTTTTCTCTACGCTCAGGGTTGCTTCAGACTGTTCACTGGCAGAGAATATGTAGCATCTAACCACACTGTGCTGGCTCTAGCCAGTGCTATCATGGTCTCCTTTATAAAAGCACCAAATTCCCTCTCCCATTCCACTGGCACAGTTTCTGGTGGATACTTTTTCTCTGGAGCTTCAAGTGCTACTTCTGGTAGCAAGGGAACAGCTGTAGGTGAATAGACGTTCAGCTCCCCTGGGTGCACCATACTACTATTGCATCCTATCATACTTGACATTACTCTATCCAAGATACTCACAAACAAACGAACAAAAAACAAACAAACAAACAAACAAGATTCTGTGGAGCTGGCATGTGCTGGGGGAGGAAAATATGTAGAGACAGTAAATAGAGCAGCTCAGTAATTAATCTGTCCTCACATCTGCCACTTTGGAAGGCTGTGGAGCACGGGCATTGTGCCTGAGCGTAAGAGTGCCATGGCAGCTGGTCTCAAGCCTCACCTGTTTCCTTGTGCACTGGATGACAGTGATGGGGCATCCTTTGTGGTCAATGAGGACCCGAATGGTCATTCCAGTCCGAGGGCTGCTGATAGCCATCAGCCCATCCTTGCTTCCAGACAAGATGATTTCTCCTGCAGAAGAGGAAGAGGAGAGAGCTAATCAACTTCCTACAGATGGAGAAAAGGCCAAAGGGGGAAGCCTGCAGGAATGCCTGACTCAAGGCTGGGGCTGGAAGGATCTGGTTCTGGGGGTGAAAGAGAAGAAGTGAAATGAGAAGACTCAGGCACATTTACTTCAGTTTAAGACATCGCTTCAGAGAAACAGCTGGCATGGGTTTTGAGCAGAAAAAAGTTCATTTTGTGCCAAGTCCCTGAGCTGTACCAAAGCTCTTGCCTGGAGCATACCCAGGATGACAGGGTGCTAGACATACATCTGGTGTCCACTGCCACACCTTCACTGACTTCAATTCTCCAGCTCAGAATCTGGCCTGGGGCCTTGGCAGAATCACCAATATCTGGAGTGGCTGGAGGTTAGACAGGTTTCCTTCAAGCACAGAGAAACCGAGCTGCATAGACAAACTATGCTCCTTGAAGCAACACCGTGGTATTGGGTATAGAAAATAGCATGTGATCTCACCATCCACTGAGTAGGAAATTGCAGTCAGAGCAGCAGAGTGAGGATGCATTTTCAGTTCCATCTCTGTCCTTGAAATGCTGAAAACACGGATGGTGCCATCGCTGTACCCTGCCACAACATGCTGACCCTCAGCCTCACCATGGGAGAGGAGGACAGGGCTCCAGGCCAGACACTGGCAGCTCTGCAAAGGAACAAGATTAGAGACATGGGAAGAAGTGGCAGGATGTTCCAGGGTGGTGTGTATGGTTACTCCTCCACTCCCACACAATGAAGACACGTGAATACTGCTAATCTACATACATGTCATACTAAAACCTTCACTTACAAATATGTCTCCCAACTCTAGTTCATTCAGAGAGCACAAAGAGATCCCACTGCAGCAGACAGTGGCGGCTATGAAGACAACACAGGACTTTGACATACTCTAAATGATTACCTGATTCAGCACTTGAAACTGAACCACCAGCTCCATGCTGGCCAGAGACCAAACCCGCACACTGCCGTCCTCCCCACACGTGGCACAGTGAGACTCACCAGGGCTGAAGGTCACTTCATTTACCTGCAGCAACAAAGGGACTGGCACTCCACAAATGCCAAAGCAAGTTGCACATCTGCCCCAACCTCATTCACAGCCTCTCCTGCCCCAACCACAGTCTTCTCTAGTAGGAGACTGCGCACAAGAATTTCAGAGAGGAAGGAAGATTTTTAAAGGAAGCTGGGGAACAGTGGTAATTAAAATTAGTTGGGGCTAAAATGGAAACTTAGAACCATAACTGCAAAGTTCTGTCTGCTTGCTCCAGAATGAAGTTCTCAGAAGAGAAGTCTCCAGATCCCATTACCCCATAGTCACCCTCTCTTTCCATCAGGGAAAACTTTATTTGGTGGCACACATGTAGCATCAAGACTGATACCCTTCCAACTCATTTTCTAGAACTCTGGACAAAAGACCCTTTTACCCATTAGAGAAGTCTAGCTCATACGTAACAGTTCACTTCCGAAGTGCCTTTCATCCAAGGTCCTACATAAATGAGTCTCAAAGTTTCGGTGAGATGCCTCAGAATTGCCCCTCTTTTACTGCAGGACACAGAGCAGTTAACTGACTAGACCAAGGTCCTACCAAAGCAGGAAAGAGAACTCAGATTTCCTGGCTTTTGAGTCCTTTGCTTAGGCCACAAGATTATCTCTCTCTCTTGGCATAGACAGTATTACCTAGCTCTTCTATATCCATAGATCTCATGGTGCAGTATAAAAGTGTATCATCATCCCCATTTTACAGCTGAGGAAACTGAGGAAGAGGCAGTCCAGTGCTCTATTCACTAGGCAACATTGCCTAGATAGCCGTGACAGCACTCACACCAGGGCCCACGGATTAGTCAAGGGCCCAGGGGTGCAATTTCTCTTAGTTGGGACTAGCCAGCCCTTCTGCAGTGTGAGCATCCTCCAAGTGCACTGCACCTCAGGCTGAGATGGCACTTGGAGCATGTGATCCCCTACAGCACAGGTGCCCCTTCCAAACCCTCTCACCTTGTTCTTGTGTCCACTGATTAGTCGGATGCTGCTGCTCTCTGCCCAATTTATGTACCAGAGCGTTCCTGCAGTGGTGCCCACGATTCCCATATCTGGAGAGTCATCAAAGGTTGCACTGACTATTGTCCCATCCAGGGTTATCTCGTGTTCCAAAAGGACGGAGCTAGACCTGGGGGAAAGTGGAGTCCAGAGTGAATTATACAAAACAACTAGCTACCCCCTTTAGCTGGTAGAGAACAATCATTATCCCACCTTCATGGGACTGCCTTAAGGATAGCATGGCTACCCTTAAATACATACATGGCATCTAGAGTATGTCTACACTTGCACTCTAGTTCGAACTAGGGATGTAAATGCAGGCATTAGAAATACTCAATGAAGCGGGGATTTAAATATCCCGTGCTTCATTAGCATGATCTCGCCGGCACGTTACGCTGAATGCCAGCTGTTTCGAAAGTGAAAGTGCGTGCCAAGACACGTTAGTTCGAACCAAACCCCTTGGTTCGGACTATCGTTACTCCTCATTACAAGTGTAGACATACCCCTAGCTACTACAGTGAGGGACTCATTAGAACTGCAGCTAGTGACTACCTTTAACCATACAGCATAACCATCTCTCAGGGAGAAACAGGAAAGAAGCTCTAAGAGGATTATTTTGATCATCCGCTGTGGCTCCTTAATTGACCCAAAGTATTTCACATGTAAAAAAATAACTTAGAAAAAGAGAAGAGTTGACATGTTCAGAGATATTTAACAAATGCTTGTACTGCAAAAAGGCTCGCTGACTGAATGGTCTAGTTTAATAAGATTACTATGGCCGACTTGGTTTTCCAACAAGCCAAAAGCACATGCAAGAGTGCTGAACTGTAGAGCAGACACGTTAGCTCAGTATTGTCTTGTTCAACTAACATGTTAGTGGAAGAGTAAAACGAGCAGTTTTATGTAAGGCTGGGACAAATCACTACATGGCAGAAAACTGACTGAATAGCAGGCTTCCTGCTGGAGTCATTCTGCAGGAGTTCCAAGTCTTGACAGGCAAACTGAAGAAAGGAATTCAGTGACGATTTCCTTCTTGTAATTTCAGAGTTAGAAAGGGGCATCAAAGCTTGGCCCAGCTGAGGGACATAGTAGTTAATAGGGCATTCAGAGGCTACACCTAACTTGAACATAAAGCATACCATGACTGAGTTTGCCTTTAGGATGCTTAGATGCCATCATGACACATGCCCTATAAAAACTTAAGACAAAGACAGAAGTACATCCCAGGGAGATCAGAAGGCTGCTCAGATCAGGATGGCATATTGCATGCTAAGAGCTCTAGTCTCCATACACTGAACTTCTGTAATAAAGAGGATGGTGACCCCACATCATTCTGGGATAGACTTCGCTGAGAAGAGAGGGAATCACAGCTGTTAAAGGGCCAGCAAGGGATGCAGTATTCCAAGACAGTATAAGCAAATTCAGGACTCTTTCCTGCTAAGCGAGGTTTTATAAATCACCAAGACAGAAATCAGGAAAAGTATCTCCAAACATTTTTAGTACAAGTTGAACCTCTCTAAACTGGGACTCTCTGGTCTGGCAACCAGACCACGGATGTTCCAAGACCAGAGAATCTTGGTGGAGGGCTGGTGGCTGGAAGTCCTGCAGGCTGGCAGGGTAGCAAGCTGCCAGTGGGGCTGCCCGGCAGGGCTGGGAGCTTAGCAGCAGAGCTGATGGCAGGAAGGGGAGCCAGTCAGTAGGCCGGCGGTCAGGCCAAGGCTGGGGAGACTGGTAGCTGGGGCCAGATAGGACTTCCCCTGGTCCAGCAAAATCCCTTATCCAGGACCAGGTAGATCCCAAGGGTGCTGGACCAGTGAGCTCCAACTTGTATCAAGAATGTCTATTCCAAGTGACATGATCAGTAAGATGGAATATTCTTTAAGCCTGCCGAGGATTAACTACCTATCTGGATGTGCTAAAATACGCCAATGAAGAAAATGTGATACCTGGGCTTGTCACAGACATACTCAAAGAGAACTGTAGATGTTCTAGATCCCAACCTCTTCAGACGAGGATAAGAAAGAAACAGCCAGACATTTTCACCTTGAATTCCAAGAAAAATCCAGACCTAATGAACCAGAAGTCACAGGATTTTAGAGGAGGAGCTGAGAACTGATGGACAAGAGGAAGCAATTGTATAGGCCGGTCTAAAGCCTACTTCTGCTCATGAAAAAATACCACCTACTGTGTTCAGGATGTACACAAGGCAGGAGAAAGTATGTGCAGGGAGTGACTGAGTAGCTATGTATCTCAGCACAAACATGAGCTGCACACACAGGCCACCTCACCTGGCATCAGACCCTTTCAGCCTCAGCTCCTGCACAGCTGCTACTGACCACAGTCGGATTCGCTTGGTGTTGCTGCCGCTGACCAGCCTGTTGCCACAACACAGCAGCACACCTAGGACACCAGAAAGGAAATGCTTGTTGATCACTGTAAAGGGACTGATGGACTCTACCAACTAAGTTCCCTGGTAAATGTTTGGAGGAGGAAGAGTGGCACCACCAGCAGACATTTGAACTCAAGGCCTCTGAGCAACTGTACAGGAAGGGTGGAGACAGTACCAACTGTGGCACAAATCTAGCTCCAGTCAATTCTAGCATCTGTCAGTGACTCAGCATTTGAGCACCGAAAAACAGCTGGAATCACGGTCCAACATTCTTCTTTCCTCTCAAATATGTTGAATTTAAGACGCAATCCCCTCAGAAGCCAGCAGCATCTGTACTTACCAATCTCACCCTCATCAGCCTCCCAAGTCATGAAACAGCGATTGGTCTGTGTGTCCCACACACAGATCTGGCCTGTGTTGGTCCCACTATACAGGAGGTAGTTGGTACTGTAGCAGAGAGATGTCAGTTCCACCAGCCCAACCATATCAGGGATGGGGGCTCTATGAACCTGCCACACAACCAAAAGCAACAGGGTCAGAGAGATCATGATAGTTTATTTTTAAAAACCATCCCCAAATTAAGTTAGTTCAGCCAATACTTCAACAAGAACTGAAAACTAGTCACCACCAGTAGGGCGTGCATCACTAAACCAATCGCTCCCACCACTGGCACAGCTAGTAATGCAGAGCCTTTCGTATACATTAATGTGTGGGCTTTAAAAGAAGAGAAGGCAAAGTCTGACAAATAGGAAAAAAAAGTCTAGCTGTTCAATCTGCAAATATATAGAAGATAATAAAGTGATAAGTAACAGTCAACATGGATTTGTCAAGAACAAACTATGTCAGACCAACCTAATAGCGTTCTTTGATAGGGTAATAATCCTTGTGAATGGGAGGGGGTGGTAGGTGTGGTAGATCTTGATTTTAGTAAGGCTTTTGATACTGTCTCACATGACCATCTCATGAATAAAATAGGGAAATGCAAAGCTAGATGGACCTACTATAAGGAGGGTGCAAAACTGGTTGGAAAACCATTCCCAGAGAGTAGCTATCAGTGGTTCAGCCACAACTGGGGTCCTGCAGGGAATAGTTTTGGGTGCAGTTCTGTTCAGTGTCTTCATCAATTATTTAGGTAATGGCATAGAGCAGGGGTGGAGAACCTCAGGCCCGAGGGCCGCATGCAGCCCCCAGCTTGCCTGGATCCAGCCCCTGGGGCTCAGGGCTTCCCCCCTGAGTCCGCACTGGTGCTCCAGCCACCCCGCTGCCCCACCAAGGAGCTGGAGCACATGAAATTTAGTAGCCTGGACCCCCCTAGGCTCTGGGGTGTGAGGGCAATGTGGGGAGTGTCTTTCTCCCGTTGGGGGCCATGTCAGTGAGGGTTTGTCTTTTCTTTTCTTCTCACTTGTGTGCGGCCCCCAACTAATTTTTCTGTGGGTCGGCAGCCCCCGACACAAAACAGGTTCCCAACCCCTGGCCTAGAGAGCACACTTACAAAGTGTGCGGATAATAGCAAGCTGGGAAGGGTTGCAAATGCTTTTGAAGGATGGAATTATTATTACGAAGCCCTACAATGCTGTGATTCTGGGTACCTTGAGGCTGATATCAGCTCCCTGCTGCTCCATTAGCCAGAAAGTCATTGCTCCCCTCCCTACACAGGCAAGTTCACCAGCAGAAAGAGGGTTAAAGGCCACCTCGTGGACCGGTTCTGAGAAGCGGGTGGATGACATTAGGTCATATGTATGGGTGTTCCACAGGGCGAGGGTCCGGTCACTGTAATCCCCTACATATGACATGGGTGACTGTAAGAACTTCAGAATGTCACTTTAATTTCATATACAAATTGTACATTTTCACAGTAAATTAATCAGAATTCCCCCAGTTTAACATAGACACAACTTAAACTTGAACTCTTTTTGCTTAAACGTGTACTACCAACTTCCCTTATGTCAAATCCTAACACAACTTAGTGATCTTACACAGAGCAGACACCAAAAAATGATGCTATCCCATCACGTGTACATTCTGGAGACATCCAGCGACCCAAGTGACAATGTAACAGCAACTTGACCACCTAACTATATGCGCCAAGTGATGTCATTGCACCTGACAACTCTGTGGACACCACACCCTCAAGAGTCCTTTATACCAGCTGATAGTCCTGGAGACACCCTCTACAAGGGAACCTCATAGCTACAGGTTCAGATGACTCACCTAGTGTAACAAGGAGCCTATCATCACGAGAGTATGCCATAGCCTGCACTTGGGTCTCATGATGGAAAATCACTTTTTGGCAAGTGCCATCCTGTATGTTCCAGATACGGATCTGACAGCGCGAGCCTCCATTCCCTTGGCCAGAGGCAGAGGCGAGAACCTGGTAAAACAATAATACATCACCACTGGGAACTCAATACCAAATTACATAGGTGTTCTAGGAGAGCCAACAAGCCCTGAGTAGCCATTAAACCAGAAGTGAACTTATAAGGATGGCAAGAGGAAAGCTCTGTAGATTCATAAGGATGGGGGTGCCTGATGAAAAAACACACCATAGGAGAAGACTGAAAGCTTCCTGGCCTCATGCATATAGCATTAAGTGCCAGCTACCTGCAAACAGGGCATGAGGGTTAGAACATGCATGCTTTAACTCTAAAACCCAGAGTCTCTATGCAGTGGGCTTTAGAAGCAGCTCAGGTAGAAGAGGAGACAGATACACACAGGAACTCATTCAGCGAAGTCCATCCAGTCAAAGGCAAATTGTACATATATTCAAACCGGAGCTTCTCCAGAAGGAGACATTTGTACCTGGGCATCGTGGCTGACTGCTAAAGTGGAAATCTCTTCAGGGTGGCCAAGCCAATGCTGCTGCGATCCTGAGTGTAGGTCTTCCACCACAATCACGCAGCCACAGGTATAGGCAAAAAAACCTAGCGGGTGCAGTGTGAAGAGGAGGGATATGAGGTCAGGAAAGGTCTACACAGAGGCCTGGTGTACAGATCCATACATTGCTGTGTCTAACCTACATGGCATAATTAAAGAAGTGAAATTAACTCTTCTGTCTAGAAAGCCTTAAGAGTGAATGGACTCTCCATTACAGGTCATAGGGTGTCCTTCCAAAGAGGGAATGGGCCGAGGTAGAAATCTGTTTGGCTCACAGCAGCTCAGACACAGAAAAGAAAGGGCCTATAAAACAACCAGCTCTCTTCCCTAACACCAAATGAGCTGAACAAGTCTGGAAAATACTTCACTAATAGGATGCTCCAACATGCCTGTATCAGCCAGCGCTTGCTGATACCACATAAAAAGGGTCCCTTATGGTACAAAATAAACTCACTGCTGCAGAGTGAAGCTCTCATGGCAACAAGACGATTTAACTTGTCTGACTATGCAATGTTTGCACATTTGACATGCCATTACAGAGGTGTTGGGACACATACTCCCACTTCTCTGAAGCCTGAGTCCTAGAGTACCTGTGTCTGGGTTCCAGACCATATTCCCCCTTCCATTCCCATTGTAGCCAATGACTGCTTTTAGTTTCAGGCCCTCGTTACCAGCTGGAGGATACAAGGTACTCTGCAAAGAAAACAGATGCTGATTCAAGACCACTTTGGACAGGATACTCCATTTTTCAATTCTCAATACTTCTACAGGAACTACCACACACCCACATACACAGTGTCTAACAGTCAAACACATGCGCACCCACTTTCATAGTTATATGAAACCCACACCAGCTAAACCAGACGTACATGCTCTTCCAGATACACATGTAAACCAGCATCTTGCAATAGATTAGCAGCGCTTCCCCAAAACACTCCATCCCGGGGTAGGTACTAGTTGTGCTGACTCACTGACAGAGATGCTTATTTACCCCACTTGGAAATAAGGGAGAAGGGAGTAGCTGTCTGAGGGATAGGGGATCTAGGGCAGTGAGGGACAACCTAGGTCAATGAGTGGGCCGCATGAGTGGTCCCTTCTTCATTTCAGAGGGCCGCAAGATTGGTCTCCTAGGTGGGGGCAGTTTTGCTAACCGCACTTGTGTACTTAAAATTTGCAGGGTGTGTCAACAGAACCACAGCAGCACTTAGACTGGATCCAGAAGGAGAGCACATCTCTCACAATATTGTGTGCGATCAGCACGCACCTCACTTCATGTGTCCTTGCTTTACGTGCGAGTTACTTTTGTAATATCGATAGGAAAACACTATGTGGATTAAAACCAGCAGAATCTGGCAACTCTGCATGGGCAACAGTAAACAAAATGCCTTGTGACAGGTTGCCCACCACTGATCCAGGGAGTTAGCAAGCAGTACTAAGGGAGGAAGTCTAGGAGCTGGAAAAGCAGAGGAGGATTGAGCTGAAATTTATGTTCACCTCAAACCACTTATGGAAAGATCATAATCAACTCATCTGTGATCATAATAGGAAGTGAGACTAGTGTTAAGAGTTTTCTAAAACATGGGAGTACATGGGAGTCACAAAAGCCTTTCTACTGTTTAAGGTACAGAAAGGAAGCTACATTAGGAAAACCAAACCAAACCAACTTTTCCTGCTCTTTGCACTGGGGCAATTCTTACCTTGGGGAGCACAGATGCTTTGAAGCGAGGATTAAAGTGCCTGTAGGAATCGGGGCGGATATGTTGCTGGGGTTCAGGTCCTTTGGTCTCTTTTCTAGATTCTAACACAGAACATAAAATAAGTCTAACTTTGTTCACAGAAATGAGGTGGTGCATCTCAAGCAACGAGGTCAGTTAATGTTTTGGTTTATTAACATTCTGGATGCTGAGCTGGTGTGTACACACTGACACACACAGGCTGGATTTGCCATTGCCCTGCACATTCTGCAGTCATTTGTACTGGTACAAACAGAAGGCGTAAAATGACCCAGTCAGAATATAACATTCACACCCACTCTTACCAGGTGCAAATGGCTGCACCAGGGGCAGGGCCACAGAGATACACAAACATATTTTCCCACTCAGTCTCCTGCCTGGTTGGAACATGCCAGCATACCAGGGACAAAGACAGGCTATAGCTTACTAACCCATTTCTGTCATTTTGTCAAGGTGACAGATACCCACAAACTTAAAGTACTACCACACTGTGCACTATGGGCATCAGTACTAGAGGAGAACAGGCCAAGCAAATAGAAAACCATGACTTTATAGTGAGACAAGCACTGGCTTACTTTTAAATGGAAACTCTGACAAATTTTGCCTGAGGCTTTGTGCACTGGCAGCTTCATGCCTCTGGCAATTAGCCATAAGCTGGAGCAGCTTTGAAGTTGTGTTTCTATTAATAGGCACTTTGAAAGCTTTAATGGAAAGCACAACTTCAAAGCAGAGACAGGTTACATGGCGGAAAGGACTTTTGCGTGCTTAGAAGCAGTAGCAGAGATGGGGACAGACTGGGGAGGGAGACAGAGAAACAACAAATGGTCACAGAGACCAAAACAAATTTCCCTCCCATTATTCCTGTGGCAAACAACATTTAAAAGGAAAATATCATGCAGGAATTCTAGGAGCATACACTGCATTTGGTCTTCTGGTTTAAATCACATCCCTCCCAGAAACCCAGCGCAGGCCATCAGTATTACTACAGACATCATATAGAATGCAACATACGCATTCCACTTGTGTCTATATTTTCATGGGTTGTCCCTCATTTATTTTATTGCTAGTAGCACACTGCCTTGCAGGCGAAAGCTCTATGTACTCCCCCAAGGAGTGAAGCTCTTCAAAGGCCCAGAATGCCCCTTGATTTACCATGTCCTGAGTGACTGGGAGACCTCGAACACTCCTGACTCACTTTGGGCCTCCCAACAAGAGGCTCCTCATTCTTGACTGGCTCCTCCATGACAAGGGCTGAGTGGTTTTTGTTGCCATCAGCAGCCCCTCTGCTGCCACCTTTCAGATCTGCTTCCTCCCCTTCATCTGAGTCAGAGAAAATATCTGTAGAGGAACATTGATGGAAATGAGGGGAGAGTTATTCTGTGCCTCCCAGGTTTTATTTTATGAGTGGCTGTCCCTTCAATTACAGAGAGGTTACAAAGCAAAGCAGGATTTTCCTGTTGTCCATGGGGAAAATCTGGGCATTCACCCAAGGGCCAGAGATCAGACATATTCACAGCACTCTTGGAAATATTTGGCCACCAGTTCAATGGATGGAACTTGGGGCAAGGGAAAAAGTGGCACCACGAATTACCAGACAGTACGAGGCTTGGAAAGGATGGTGCTGTGCTGCTCATCTCAACCTCCAGGAAGAGATGTTGATGGAAGAAAAGGAGCCAGGGCAGCTGTTGAATTATAATGAGGAGTTTTCCCTAACGAAGCCTTTCTTTACAAGACATTCCTCTTCTCACCATCACATCCTTCTTGGTGGATAGAGCTGATGTCCAGACATGGTGGTGAGGCCAGAGATGGAAGAGGAGCTGACTGGCGGGGTCTCTCATTGGCACTGGATGTAAAATCCTTTAGCTTCTCAGAACTGGTTTCTGGAACAGAAAAGGGGTTTGGGTAATTCCCTCTGAAAACAGGCTGAGGCAACAGCACTACCAATACGCTCAGCTCTCCAACTTCCTCATACCCAGATGAAGTCATTTACAGATGCCTTTTCCTTTACCCTCTGGAGGAGAGAAAAGGGAGACAGGGAGAGGTGCGTAGGAAGAGACAGTGGATAGAAAAAAGCAGGCGGGATTAAGGGAACAGAGAAGAGGAGGAAGAAGACAGAAGAGATGCAGAAGAAATTTATCAGCTAACCTAAAGCTGACCCATTTTGCCCTGGCCCTCTCTAGAAGTTGTGTCTGTGACAAGAGGAAACACTAATCAACTGGTGATTTCAAACAGCAGATTAAGCTCTAGCACTAATGGGGAATTAATTCTTAATGTTCAGGTGTCCTTGACTAAGGAGCTAAAATCTCATTTATAACCAGTTCCTGAAAACAGCTGTAGAAAAAATATGTCTGAATGTGTAACAAGATGAAAGAGGCCAACTCACCAGCTCTGGGAGGCACAAGAGATTCAACATAGGGATGAACGCTGGAAAGGTAATGAGACAAGCATTACAACGATGGGGGTGAGAACAGGACAGAGAGGGGAACAATGGAAAGCATTCCCATGCCTATGAGAGGTGATGAAGCACTGTAGTGCTCTTACTCAGCCTTGGGTGATTCTGCTCTGGACACAGCAAGGAAGTCCCAGAGGAAGATGGCATCTCCAATGCTGATGACATGCTGCTGGTCAGGGGTGAAGGCCACCTGTCGCACTGGCTCTGAGTGGCCTATATATGCCTGGGAGAAAGTATGAACACAAGGATATGTCTTGTACTTCCAATACTCAATTGCTACCCCTTTGCATGCTCTCTGGACCATTCATTGTTCCCCTCAGCACAGATAAGGGCCTTCTCAGAAAAGGCTCTTTAGTATTGGTCTATAGTTATGGTACCTTATCGGAAACACAGTACAGGGTTCTGTTATGCACCTCATGAGGGTGCGTGTGTCAGGCCTGCACAGACGAGTCCCGGGGTCATTCTTTAATGAGGTCACATTGATCTGGAGGAATGAGCAAAGGAACTGAAAAAGGGAAGAACATGAGTCCTCATCCTGGCTCTGCCCAACTCCTGTGTGACTGAATAAGCCACTCCATTGCTTTCTGTTGTTCCATCTGTATAAGGGGTGATGCTTGCCTGTCTATGTCCTTGATAGTGGTGTGCTGAGGGTTACTTAATGCTGCAGAAATACCAAGTATTATTACTAAGTGGAATGAGTTTAGAGTTCTCCATCCGTGTCTCATTATATAAAACTAGGAATCATGGCTCAATACTGACAAATCAAGGTTGAGGGCCATTGACAAACCAATGTGGGGGAGGTTAGCTGCACTATTGCTTTCTGCTCAGAAGGGCTACGTGGCATTCATAGTGGAAGGTGATGCTGATTTTTCCCTGGTGTACAGTACCTGAAAGTTGATGTCGAACCTCATCTGAAAGTCCCACACTTTGACAACCCTGTCACCGGCAGTCAGTAGGTACCTGGCATCCTCGCTCAGTGCCAATGAAGAACAGGACAACTTGTGCACACGAGACACCTTTGAAGACAAGACATTGTCACTGCTAGCTGAACTGGCTGTTTCCATCAGCAGACCTAGTCACTGCCTGAACAGACAGAAACATAAGGATGGTTGTCTACGATGTCCAACTGGAAACAGGGGAAACGGGGGTTTATTCAAAGGAATACTTTTGTTCTCTTCTGATAAAATAAAGTTTCAAACAATAGGGAGAGGGGACAGAGATGCCCAGCTGTTCTAGACACGGAAGTTCTGTGATTACTTCTAAATCACCACTCTGTAACTATGCAGTTTGTTAGACACACTGAATCTGGATAAACGTGGTACTCTTCAGTGGGGTGACAGGAGTGTGAGGGAGCAAAGCAAAGCAGAGGGAACAGATTTAACCTTATCTGGGCAATAACCATATTAGCTACCTATATCAAATGATTCAGTTTTTATTAACAAGCCCGAGACTGCCAGGACTTTATCACAGAATCACATGTCCACGTGTTCACTTTAAAAAGGCATGGAAGCTGTGGAATATTCCATACAACACAGATCATCTGCTTCCCAAGTTCCTTACCTCTCGGACTAAGCGCCCAGTTCTGGCATCAAGCACAAGGACCTTGTTGGAGGAAGTAGATACCAAGAGGTGGCCAACAGGCATAGGAGCAAAACAGAGTCTCAGAGCAGAGTCCAAGCTGGTGCTGTCCAAGTCCAAGATGCTAACATCTAGCCTCAGTAGCTGTGAAGCAAGAAGCTATTGAATACCAGTTTCTGGAGTGAACAGTTCCAAGGGAAGTGAGCCAAATGGCAAGGAATCCTAAGTAATTTCTGCATAATTTGAGGATATTTTTAGACCATTTCCCCAAAAGCTTTATTGTCTGAGGCTGCTAGAGGAGAAGAAAAGTGTATTTCACTCTCTGCTCCCTTTAATCTTCTCAAGCCACCTGATGAAGGGTACGTCTACACTGCACAATTATTTCAGAATAAGCTATTCCAGAAGAAATATTCAGAAATAGCTTATTTTGAAATAGTGCGTCTATACTGCAGAGAAGCCTCGAAATCAGTCCGAGACAGGCTCCCCTAATGTGGATGCGCTACCTTGATTTAAAGCCCCAGAAAGCACTAGGGAGTGATTACTCTGACTGGCCCTGGGGAGGAGCTATTTCGAAATAACAGCAATAGAGCATCCACACTACAGCTATTTCAGTTTCGGAAGAGGCGTTATTCCTCGTGGAATGAGGTTTACAGAAGTCAGAATAAGCTGTGTGTTATTTTGAATTTATTTTGAAATAACGGAATTGCTGTGTAGACATTCGCACTGTTATCTCAGAATAATGGCCGTTATTCCGAAATAATGCCACTGTGTAGATGCACCCTATGTGGTGGCTCGGGGCAGGCACTATAAGCATGCATTACTCATTACATTGACACTTCCTTAAAAAGGACAGATGCTGTAAGATTCCCTATTGCTTTTCAGCAACTTCACTTCTCGCTCCATAAAGCTGGATGTGAGTGTAGAAGGAAAACAGCCTGCTATCGTGTCTCCATCACACAGCAGCGTTGAAAAGGAGGAAACCAAAACCACATTCCAAGTACCATCAAGTGTTTTCCACATGGCAAAGGACAAGTAAAGAGGCCACGTCAAACCCAATTTGGTGGAGTCTATGGGGTTCTCTAACCATTTGGGAGGCAAAGCATTCTACAGTGTGTGACACCAGGAATGCCCTCCCTCCTATTCTATTCTCTCTTTGGATCAAGACAACTTCCTTCAAGTTACCTCATCTAGAGAGTGGGCATCCATAATGGTCACAGTGTACTTAGAGGGGCCCACAAAGGCGAGGAGACGTCCATCCCCACTGAGGGCCAAAGCGTCGGGACTATGCTCAGCATCTTGGGATACCACATTGCCTGGATACAAGTAAAAACAGGGTTAATGAGATAAATGACAAGGAGGGAAAGTTGAAAGAGTGATTGATTATATACAGTAATTCCTCATTTAACATGTGCCCGCTTAACACATTTTCGCAATAGCACTATTTTTTTTTTTAGGGAACGTTTTTTTAATTACATGACCGTCCCCGGAATAACACGATTTCCCCAGCCGGTCCATTGCCGGCAGCTGCGTGGGGCTTCCCCTGCCTCCCTGAAAAGCGGCGGAGGGTTTGCCGCTTGCCGTGCCATTCCCCGGTGACTCCCCCTCGCCAGACGTAGTGCGGGTCCCGGCAGACCCATCACAGGGGCATACTCCCAACCCAATCCCCCTCCCCTCTCCTTCCCTTTCCTTCCCCAGAGCCAAACACCTACCCTCCCTGCTGTACCCCAGTCCCCTTTCTCCCCCAACCTTATGTCCGGGACCCAACAGACACCACTGCTTGAAATGCAACCCCCACCTTTTCCATTATTTTCAATGGGAAAATTGACCCCACATAACACGTTTTCACTTAACACAATCATTTTCTGAAACATATCTATAGTGTTAAATGAGGAATTACTGTATTGCAGCCAAGACAAAATTTCATTCTATTAAGGATGTGGGATGCGCTCCTCTCACTGAACCAAAACCCCAGCATGGTGCTAAGGGTCAATCTGTGCTGTGGCAGATGTCAGATGTGAACAGCTATTATACACACATTAAAGACTGAATTAAAACATTCACACCAAGATCTGGAACAGCCCAACATTTGGAGAAGCCTGACACTGAGTTGCATTTTGAGCAAAGGAATTATATTTGAAGCACACACAGTACTACAGTGAGATATCAATGAAGGAAGTTGGGTTTTATTGTAGTTTTTTTAGCATAGGCAAGGGGTTGTTACAAGCAGCTACTGTGAAAGTATAAACAGCTTAAATCCATAAAGAGATAAACACCTGCAAAAAATTCACAGAGCGGCGAAGCCATTTTTAGTTAGCAGATGAACTCTAAGAATGTCTTTTATCATAAAAATCACAATGACTGGTCCATATTTCCTCTACTGCTGAAAAGGGCCAGTCTAGATTTAATATGTTATTTCTAGGGTCACACAGGGAAAAAAGGAACTAAACCACTGGCTTCAGATCAGAGTCAAGAAGCCCTGGGTGCTATCCCCAGTTCTCACACTGACGCTTTCTGTGACCCTGGGCAAGCCCGTCCTCTCTGTGCCTCTGCTTCCCTTCCCTTGTTTGTCTTGCCTGTTTGGCTCTTTGGGGCATCTCTCACTGTTTGCATTGGTGCCTTACAGAACAGGGACCCTCTGCCTCAGCAGAGGCCTCTTAAGTGCTATTGTAATTCTACTAACACTCATTTTTTTAAAAGTGTGCATTAAATCTGAAAGAACATGTACACACAATTCAAGCCCATTTGCACCACTAAAATACATCAACCCAGTTACAAACCTTAGGAAACCAGAACTACAATGGAAGTATTAACAGCCTAGCCCTCAGTATGCAACCCTTAACTGGTATAAAGAAATACAGCTAACTTGTCTGAAAAGCATCACCAGATTCCTTCTGAAAACATCAGTATGGAACATTAAGCATGTGAGTTAGGGATGTGAAGGACTAGTTGACTATCCAATAAGCAAATGGTTATCGGATAGTGGACAAGATAGTCAACTAGTTGCTCTCCCTCCTTCCCTTGCTGCCACTATCAGATAGAGGCGGCAAGGGGAGGAGGGGGGCACTTCAAAGCGGCAGCGCCACATGGAGCCTGGGGTCAGCTGCTCCATGCGGTGCTGCCACTTTGAACGCTGCGGGGAGCCCGGCGTTAGACTCCTCATGGTTTTTCAAAGCTGACCCCAGGCTCCGCACAGCGATCCTGCTTTGAAATGCGGCGGGGGAGCCCAGTGTCGGGCTCCTTGCTGCATTTCAAAGTGGCAGCACCACGCCGAGCCCCCAGCTGACCCCGGGCTTCAGCACTTTCGCCTTTGAAGTGTAGCAACAGCCTGAGGGATGTTGCTACATTTCAAAGGCGGAGGCGCCCTATCGACTAATCGAATAGTCGTTGCAAAAATGTCAGTCAATTACCCAATGCTTAACATCCTTAATGTGAGTCCTGGAGACAATACCAGCCAGAGGGATGCAGAGCCCTTACCCAAAACTCTAAGGACTTGGCTCTTCTGGGCTGCATGGTTATAAAGAGCCAGGGTCCCACGTGAGCAGGAACTGAACATCAAATCGCCATCTGGGGAGAAGGTCAGACCAGTGACTGCACCACGGTGCTGCCTACATAACACAGAAAACAGGAGACAGTGGGGACAAAAAAGCAGAGCAAACTGATGTGAAGTGCAATGAGGGGTCCCTGGATCAGAAAGAAGATCAGAATCAGTGTGAGACGCCCATCCTTTGTTTCCCAACTGTAGATAGGACAGTTGGTTATCTTTATTCCCAGAGGAGCTTGGGGAAACTGATCAACAAGAGCAGTGTTCTTGTTAGCAACAGCTTCCAAGATGGCATACCCACATACTGGAAAGCACTTTTGGTCATCCTCCACTTCCCCAAAAAATTATTCCCAAGCTTGTCCTGCCTGGTTGATCTCCAACACACCTGACTGCCTCCTCCATTCTTTGGTAACCTCTCTTCAAGATGGAGAATCCCAGTACTTAACTGTCAGGCCTGACTCTTAATCAACCCTTAAAACTACACACCCCACCCTCATGTTTCCCCCAGGTTTTTCCTCTCTGAAAACCAGCTGATTGTAACTCACTTGATGAGAGGGCCACATATAAGGAATGTGCTCTTCCATTATGGCCCAACACTAATGTTAGCTCCTGATATTTCATCATGCGGATGTACATCTTACATGCACTGTTGCCGTGACTGTCATGACTGAGATTTGCACATATGAATATACAATAGCCATTTGGCAAACGTACTTGTGTTCCATTAGCAGGTCAGAGGCAGCCAGGCTGAAGGTTCTCACCACTCCACTGCTGAACCCACATGCAAAGATCTGTTGTGCAGGGTGAAAGGCCACAGTGCAAGGCATCTCATCAGAGGCAGTGAAGTCATATAGCTGTGGGGAAGGGACACAGAGAAGTACTGCTTGGGGATATGCAAAATCTAGCAGCAGATTGTGACAGAATGAGGTAACCCTGTATCCCAGTTCACTATTACAAGCCCTCGTTACAGTGAAGCTGTGCCTGATCCAAAGCCCAGTGAAGTCTTTCTGTGGACTTCAACAGGCTTTTTGGGCAGAGCTATCAAACTGCACTGTAGACATTCAGGCTTGGGCTGGAGCCCAGGCACTAGGACCTTCCCCGCCTTGTTTTAAAGTGAGATATGTTGCTAGCACCTTCCCCGCCTTGTTTTAAAGTGAGATATGTTGCAGACAGAACAGAGATTGTGCAGACATCCTTTTTACAGCTCTGCCAGCAAAGCTACTTTTTGACTTCTGCTCCCTCTATCGTCATTAAAGAAGTGAACTTATACTACCTGCTGCATGGACTCAAGGTCCCAGATCCGGATGGTATTATCCTGGGACACCGTAGCCATCTGCTTCCGGAGCCCATCCACAGAGAATGCCAAAACAGAGTCCGTGTGGGAACGCATCAGGGTATGGTAGCCCCGGGACTGTACATCCAGGTAACCCAGGTTCCCAGTGAAGGTGGTGCACAGAATTTTGAGACTATCTGGACTGATGCTGACAGAACTCACTGGACCTTCATGTTCTGGGGAAACAGACATAACAGTTGATAAATTATCCCAGGACCCAAAAAAGTGGCAGATCTAGACCACAGCTAATTGACCATCTTTTAGTCTATGGCACATAATCCAGCCAGTGCCATTCCCAAAGTCTTTATTTTTTCAGTATCACATTTCATTCCAGGATGGATGAAAAACTCCTGTGCTTCTCCCATATATTTTCATTGGACAGATATGCAATAAGCATTAAGGGCCAATGTTCACCATACATAGAAGATTCTTGTATTCCTCTAGAATTCCAGAAACACAAGGACCACTCTTGAAGCGACTGAAGAGATAAATCCCCAAGTTTCATCCAGTACAGACTTTCCCCCACTGGAGTTGGTAGTTACTCCACACCAGGTCTAGCCCACTGAGGGAGCACCATAAGAGAAGCCCAAGAATGAATTTTCATTGGTTTTCACAAGAGCTCAGGTTTGGGAATGGATCAGAAGAGCAGTGGAATGGAACCTAAGACTGCATTCCTTTTTTTCTCTCCAGGAAAGCTATGGCCCCACAGGCTGAGGATGATATGAAAGCAGAACTAAGTGGGGAATGAGTGAGAGAAATCCAAGGTCTACTCACCTGCTTCCAAGAAGACTGCTGAGAAATCTAGTGGCCACAGACGCAGGTAGCCGTCCTCTGAGGCTGTGGCACAGAAGGTAGAGGAAACACTAATACTGTTTATAGCAATCCCAGGGCCTGACAATACAAACAGATTACTAATTAACACACTGTAAGGAACAAAAAAATTACTAGACTGTATCAGACCAATAGTCCGTCTCTTCCAACATAGAGCGATTTGGAGAAAGAGGCAAGAAACCCTGCAGTAGCAGTTATGGGATAAACTGCCCCCCTGGGAACACTTCCTTCTAACCCTCAATTGCTACATCATGCCCCTAATCAGAAAGGTCTTTATTTCAATCAGAACTCTGGTTCATATTTAATAAGGCTATTATAACCTTGTTATCCACAGAGGCATCCCATCACTTTTCAAATACTGCCGTACTCTTGCCCCAGCAATATCTTGGGGGCAATGAGAGCCACAGGCTAATCATACATTACAGGAGAAAGCCTTTCCTTTATCTTCCTTTATCTTCTGTAAAGGGAAATCCTGTCTTACTAATCTATTAGAGTTCTTTGAAGGGGTTAACAAACATGCGGACAAGGGGGATCCAGTAGATATAGTATACTTAGATTTCCAGAAAGCCTTTGACAAGGTCCCTCACCAAAGGCTCTTGTGTAAATTACATGGCCATGGGATAAGAGAGAAGGTCCTTTCTTGGATTGAGAACTGGTTAAAAGACAGGAAACAAAGGGTAGGAATAAATGGTAAATTTTCAGAATGGGTAACTAGTGGTGTCCCCCAAGGGTCAGTCCTAGGACCAATCCTGTTCAACTTATTCATAAATGATCTGGAGAAAGGGTAAGCAGTGAGGTGGTAAAGTTTATGGATGATACCAAACTGTTTAGGATAGTCAAGACAGAAGCAGACTGTAAGGGACTCCAAGAAGATCTCACCAAACTGAGTGATTGGGCAACAAAATGGCAAATGAAATTTAATGTGGATAAGTGTAAAGTAATGCACAACGGAAAAATAACCCCAACTATACGTACAGTATGATGGGGACTAATTTAGCTACGACAAATCAGGAAAGAGATCTTGGAGTTATCGTGGACAGTTCTCTGAAAACTTCCACACAGTGTGCAGCGGTCAAAAAGGCAAATAGGATGCTAGGTATTATTAAGAAAGGGATAGAAAATAAGACCCAGAATATCTTACTGCCCCTGTATAAAACTATGGTACGCCCACATCTTGAATACTGTGTACAGATGTGGTCTCCTCACCTCAAAAAAGATATTTTGGCCTTGGAAAGGGTTCAGAAAAGGGCAACTAAAATGATTAGGGGTTTGGAACGGGTCCCATATGAGGAGAGGTTAAAGTGACTGGGACTTTTCAGTTTAGAAAAGAGGAGACTGAGGGGGGATATGATAGAGGTGTATAAAATCATGAGTGGTGTGGAGAGGGCCGATAAAGAAAAGTTATTTATTAGTTCCTAAATAGAAGAACTAGAGGACACCAAATGAAATTAATGGGTAGCAGGTTTAAAACTAATAAAAGAAAGTTCTTCTTCACACAGCGTGTAGTCAGCATGTGGAACTCCTTGCCAGAGGAGGCTGTGAAGGCTAGGAATATAACAGAGTTTAAAGAGAAGCTAGATAATTTCATAAAAGGCTATTAGCCAAGGGATAAAATGGTGTCCTTGGCCTCTGTTTGACAGAGGCTGGAGAGGGATGGCAGGAGACAAATCGCTTGATCATTGTCTTCGGTCCACCCCCTCTGGGGCCCCTGGTGCTGGCCACTGTCGGCAGACAGGATACTGGGCTAGATGGACCTTTGGTCTGACCCGGTACGGCCGTTCTTATGTTCTTATGTTCTTATTAATTGGTTCAGCTATGGAAAGAGAAACAAGTGAGAGTAAAGAGAAAGAGAGGGAAGGAAGTGGGAATGTAGCAAAGAAGACTGTGTGTGTTAAAAAACGGCTAAGACTTCCGTTGCTTATGAATATAGCAATAAAGTATGGTCTAATCAAAAGTACTAGGGGCCAGAAACTCTGCCTCTAACACAATCTGTGACCTTGGTCTAGTCTTAAATTCTACACCTCAGTTTCCCCATCTATAAAATGGGAATGATATTTACCTTCCTCAAAGAGAAGTTGGGAAGCTTAATTAGTCTATTTCTGTGAGGGTATGTCTACACAGCAACATTATTTTGAAATAACTAGTGTTATTTCAAAATAACTTAGTCCGCATCTACACAGCAGGCAGTTATTTCAAAATAATGTTGAAATACTGTCAAGGTGGAGGACTTCTTTCTCCGACTCCTGTAACCTTCATTGTACAAGGAGTAAAGGAAGTCAGAGGAAGAATGCTCTATTTTGAAATAAGTGCTGTGTAGATGCTCCCAATTTCAATTTCAAAATAAGCAACACACTTGACGTAGCTCAATTTGCATAGCTTATTTCAAGGTAAGCCCTGCTGTGTACATGCACCCTAAAGGACTGTAAAGTGGAAATGTCAGGGATCACGGTGTGTGTGTTTGTCAGGGCAGGACAAAGATAGTTGTTTATCTTTATACGTTAAGCTCTTTACATTCTACTGGGCACAGAATTTCTATTGGCTGATTAAAACATTGACTGATGTTACTAAAAGGGTGCTTATTCTCAACATTAATCAATTATAACACCAGCATTCTTCTTAAAATGGTATTTGGTCTTACCAAATCAGATTATTTTTGTAGGTGGTTTGTCATCACTGATCCGAGCTAAACACAGTCATCTGTGTTAGGCAGAGCATTGCCTTGTGTTCAGTGAATTTGCTTAATTTCAGCTTTAATCCCTCAAATAGATTTTACCTTCATTATTTAATGAGGCCACTCCACTCTTAGGCTACAACTACACAACAAGGTTTTTGCTCAAAAACAATTGTTTTTGCGCAAAAACCCGTGGAGTATCCACACCTCAAGTGCATTTTTGCACAAGAAAATCTACAGTCAATCGACAGAACAGAGGGGTTTTTGCAGTGTAGGTATACCTCCTTTTACGAGGCATGACTCAAAAAGGCATGTGTGGATGCTCCGCAGAGGTTTCTTATGCAAAAAGAGCCTATCCAAAAAAGCACAGGTGCTCTGATGGCCATTCTGTGAATGGCCATCAGAGCTTTCTTGTGCAAGAGCATCCATGCAGTGTGGATGCTCTCTTGCGCAAAAGCAATGTGTTTTGAGGTATGGATGCGCTTTTGCGTAAGAAGTTTTTGCGCAAGAACTCTTCCGCAAAAGACTTCTTGCGCAAAACCCCTGCAGTGTAGATGTAGCCTTATTCTCTTCACAAGTACAGCTTTTCCTCCTCCCACCTGAATGTATTTATACCCATTGCTTTTAATTCAGCTACTAGGGCCAAAATTTCTGCATATACACTTTCTGTAGCATGAGGTTTTGCATGACCAGAATCTCAGAATTCACTGAGCATGCAAAACCCACAAAGTGCAGCTTGTGTATCTATATGAAATTTTGTATAGTCAAAAATCTTTATGATTCAAAAAATAAACACGCAAAAACGAACACAAACACATTTAGAGGCTGCTTCTGAAATGTGTCCCTCTTGTCCAGTAAAAAGAGAATTTCCTATCATATTATAATATTTAAACACAGTTACGGTCCCATCTCCCAATCCAGATTCTTCATAGATTAAGGCCAAGAGAGGACTCTTAGATCACCTGATCTGCTGTATTAACATAGCCAGAGAATGTCACTCCTGAACTGAACCCAGTAGATTAGGATTATGTAGGTTACTAAAGGTATATGGGCAACAGAATCAAAGGGTTAGAAGAGACTGCAAGGGTCATATTAGTCTAACCCCAAAATAGGGTTTGTTTAGGTTAAATATAGTCTCTTTCTCCCCTTCAGTGCATAGGAGATTGTATTAGTGAAGAAACTGGCTGAAGCCCTAGCTGTGCTCCCAAAATCTTACTAGTAGTGTGAAGTTAGTTTTTCTCAACCTACAGATGATCCCCTACAAATCTGCCTATTTTGCACCTGGTATAATGAAAATTGGGTCATAGGTTTCCTTGTGTCTGGTGTTCCCTCAGCAGGGCTTTTCCTTCAAACTCAGGAGACAATTTCAGTAAAAACCTTTCTGATGAAAGTTCATAATGTAGCATGTTTTATTTCCTCTAGGTAAAATATCCATTCCCCACCAACACCTATACCTGAGTTGAAGGTTTGCTTCTCCCTCCGGTGAGAGTGCTGAATCTGAGAAGGCAAGAGGCGCCGGGCATTTCTGATAGTGACGTTCTTGTAGTCAATTTCCAAGATGTGGCCGCTCCTGCTGCAAACAAAGCTGAAAGAGAAAGGACAGCACCGCTAGACACCAACTTCCAAGACATTGTGTAGCAGAACTGTATTCTGCATTTTGTTTCAATGTTATCTTTACACCACAGTTTTGTTAACAAGATAGGAATGACTTTAAACATGCTGTTTGTCTAACCATTAGTAATTCTACTTCGTAATACAATAGCTTGACCGGACAACAGGATTCAAACATCTGACTTTGAGCAGAAGCTATCTGTAACCAGGAGACGAAGTTAGATCTCTCCACTTTTCTCTTCCTTTCCCCTTTGGGAAGACTGATTTAGAGAAAGATTCGAAGAGTTATTGCCAACATAAATGACATGGAGAAAAGCAAAACTAATGAGCATTGCATCTGTAAGCATCTAGTCAGTCACAACAATTATCTTCAATTACCATACATTTTTCCATTGTGAAGGAATAAAAAGAAGTAAACTCTACTAGCCTGTTACATTGGAATCATCAGAAAGATTGTCCCCATCTTTTCTAATTTAGGAATTAAAAATAGAAGTAAAGAGGCAGAGACCTACCTCCCAAGTGTCGTAAAACATAAAAGAAAATATACAACTGTTCCGTTATTATTATTTCTATTACTGTAGGACAAGGACACCCCCACAAGAATCAGTAAGGAGGAGGACTGAAACTCGGGTATCCATCCCAAAACCAGCTGGAGACTAAAAGAGGGAAGATTACTCACCTCTACCAGGAGAAGGCTAGGATCGGTTTGCAGAAACAAGATGTCTATCAACTTTTGCCCAATACTTCTTACACTAGTTCAGACAGAAGAATGGACGTAACCATAAGCCATGATTATGGCCCTACCAAATTCATGGTCCATTTTGTTCGATTTCATAGTTACAGGATTTTTAAAATCTCAGATTTCATTATTTAAGCTATTTAAATCTGAAATGTCACAGTATTATAACTGTAGGAGCCCTGACCGAAAAATAAATTATGGGGGAGTTGCAAAGTAATTGGAGGTGGGCTTGACATACTGACACTCTTACTTCTGTGCTGCTGCTGGTGGCAGTGCTGCCTTCAGAGCTGGGCAGCTGGAGACAGTGGCTGTTGACCAGGATAGCAGCTCTGAAGGCAGAGCTGCCTCCAGAAGGATGGCATGGTACGGTATTGCCACCCTTACTTCTGCGCTGCTGCCTGCAGAGCTGGGCCCTCAGTCAGCAGCTGCTGCTACGTACGGCCACCCAGATCAGACAATAACCCCCTTGGGTCAGGAGCCGCAATTTGAGAAATGCTGGTCTCGACCATGAAATCTGTATAGTATAGGGTAAAAGCTTCCAAAAGATCAGATTTCATGGGGGGAGACCAGATTTCACAGTCCACAATGCATTTTCATGGCCATGACTCTGGTAGGCCCTAGCCCTGACTCTTTGGAAAATAATGGGGCCCCAGGCAAGTTTGGCATACTTTCTATCCTGAACTGATTTGGAATGAAGCCAGAAAGGCTTCACAGAAATGAATCCTAGAAATATTCGCCACATTCACTTAAGTTTAATGGAAATGACAAACTTTTTGAGGGGAAATAATGTGGAAAATTTCAGGAGAATTATTATTGCTTCAGATAAACTATGTTGGAATGGCAAAGATTTCCCCCATATAGGTGATCTGGATGCAATGTAAATAGAAGACGAATGCATGATTTGGGAGAAAGCTTTTTTACTTCTGAATTTGGACCCCCCCCCCACCCCAATTTAGTTTATGTATACAATGCCTTTCTATTTGATCCAAAGTTCTGAATAAAACCTTAGGGGAAAGTGATTTTTCCCCTGTGTGGCAAAGTCTGGGCTAAGCCCCATGGGTCCTGCGCTTCCTGGCGGGTTTGTGTGTGCCTCAGAGGCTCGCGGTGTCCCTAATACTGCTACAAAGGCGAGGGTACCCCACTACCAGAGCCTTTTTCATCATTGGCCAGTCCAGTGTCATCCTTTTTCCACTCCCTACTGGCTCTTCCAGCCAGAGGGGAGGGTTGGGGGGAACCCGGTACTACCCACTTGCTCCGGGTTCCAGCCCAGGGCCCTATGGGTAGGGGCAGCCCCGAGCAGGCCGTGTAGCTTGGCCCTTGCCCCCCGAGCAGCAGCCCCTCCCTGGGCCACTTCCCCCCAACCCTTCCTGTGGTACCTCCTCCCTGATGCCATGGAGCAAGCCTTGATGTCAGCTGTCTCAGATCTGTTCCCTTGTGCTAGGCTGCTCTCTTCTCCTTCATTTCTCCTCTAGTCCATCCCTTTTCTCCTTCCCCCTTCGCCTTGCCTGGGGGAGTGTTTTTATAGTGCGTGCCTCCACCCTAAGTGGCTGTAGATGTTCCAATTAGCCTTCCCTTCAGGCTGATGCCAGATAGGCTTCAGGTGTGGCTGGCTGGCTGGGCCAGAGTCTTTAACAGTCTACTCAGGGAACAGAAAACCACATACCCAGCTCCCCACATATCTGCCTTTCACAAGGCCTCGGTAGCTCCCTGCTCTCAGGCTGCCACACCTGGTAGAGCCATCAACCAGAAATAAAGCAATACTGGGCAATCTCCACCAAGAGGGCTCAGACCAAAGAGTGAAGGTGAATATTAACACACCTGGCAATTCTGAGTTTTTAGAATATCACTCTGGTAGCAGTAATCTTGTTTTAGTGATGAAGCTGAAGTATAAAAAAGTCATGCAGAATGCTATCACACCACATCTTTCCCACTGCCCAATGAAGAATAACAGCAAAACCATGGGGAGATTCTCACTGAGGAAGTGACTGGTGAAATATGCCATTTCTTGTGCCAACCTACAAGGTATTTTAAGCTTCTTTTAGGATCTGAAGTCTTACGAAGGAGGAGAATAAAGGGCAGGTTGGCTTTGTTTCTGCACACAAAGAAAGAGGTAGGCATAGGGATGGTAGGCATAGGGATGACCAGACATGGTAGGCATAGGGATGACCAGTCAAAACCACCACTGTTCAGCCTTTTCCCTATGCTTTCAAAAGCTCACCATGCTAGCACAGACAGCTCCCAGGGACAAAGGCAGACCGAGTCACAGTGTTCCTAAAGAATTCAGTGAAGGGAAGTGATTTAAGGAGAGAAAAACTGGCTCCATCCTTACAGTGTTCGGTCCTCAGGTTCCCGCTCAGCGGAATGTCCCTCCTCAAAGGCCAGGTCAGTGAATTCCAAGGAATGGTACTCCCCCAGATTCACCGGGCATGAGCGCAGCGCTCCACTCCGCACTCGCCACAGCCTCACATTATCTCTGCCGCACGACACCATCCTGTTACATGAGAGGCTGAGTAAGAATTAGGAAGGACTTATTCTCTGTGGACAAAAGGCTGCTCCCTGCAAATAGCACAACTGACACACAGACACCAGGGGAGAGAAGATGACGACTAACATCAGCTTCCTGTCTGTGGTACCTTGTGTCTACAGGCTGGAACGCGAGCAATGCAGTGAGCTTCCTCCCAGCAATGCCTTAACCGAGGGGTAGTCAATTATTTTCTGTCAAGGACCAAATATTTTGGTCAATATATAATCAAGTCCAGACCCCAGAGAAAATCATTAAGAAAATAACAATAATGATAACAAGTAAACAAAGGTTGGGGGAAGGGGGGTGTCTCTTCAAAAGCATCTAGTAGTCTGGATTTGGCCACGGTCCACCTATTGACTATTCCTGCCTTAATCTACGCTGTTATTTTACCCTGTTCTCACATTCTCCTATTTGCACATTACCTGGTATCATCAAAAAAAGCAATCTTCAAGGTCTGGATGTCCACATCTGTGTGAGCCTTGGCCAGAACAACCACCTCTCCGCCATGGTTCACCTGAGAAGTGTTCCACACCACCACCATCTGCAGCAACAAGACAGCAAGATAAGAACTACTGGAAACGTGACACCAGGGAGGGCTCAGACCATACAAGCAATGAAGAAAATTACTAGCCTTCCCATAGCAGATGAAAACCCAGATAGTGCGCTCCCAGTTCCGCTGGTACCGTGCACTGGGGCTTTGACCCACTTTGATATGAACAGAGTGGGGAAAAAATCTCACACAGAAAGATGGATTCACACCATCCCAGAGAGGTGATTTTCATTTTTATAGGCTAGTCTACCTGATAATCATTCTACCTATCTGCAGAGCTGCCAGGAGAGGGATTGAATCTGGGGCTAAGATAAGAACTGAGAAAGAACAGAAGCCAGTGTATAACTAAATGCATGGATCGTGCTAGTGTCCAAGGTATATAGTAGGAGCCAGAGTTCCCTCTAGGCCCACAGCCACAGTCCAGATCTATCCATCTGCATCTCTCCACTGCCACGTTATTTCTGATATTGTTAATTATAACGTTCACTTCTTCACTGAATAATTTTCCACAAAAACAAGTCAGACATTAAAGAAAATGACTGCCATGGAATAAGCCCTAATTATTTATCCGAGTACCTACACACACCTCAGCACAGTAACATATCACCTCAAGCAATTATCTCAGCAGGCCACACATTAAGTAGGGATGGCCAGTACTTGGATGGGGCACTTCCAATAGAAACCAAAGGTGTTGCAGAAGTAGCATAAGGATTGGTTCTATGTGCAGAGTAATTGCACATTGAAGGAGAAGAACAAACACCACTATTTCACTTGTTTTCGTTCAAAGTCATGCATACTGTTGGGTAAGTGGAACCCAAATAGCCCAAGAGTTTTATTACTCACTGTTTTGCCATGTCCATCTTTCCCAATGCCACAGAGTACAGCTCCACTGTAGGAAAGGCTGCAAGAGGGGAAAACTCAAGATGAAATACAATATCCTACAACCTGCCTGGATCTCATTGGGAAAAAGTAAAAGCCCATGCTCAACTCCTCCCCAACATACACTGTCCAGAACTTGCCTGCAACGTACCTGAGGGATGAAACTGAGTGGACATGGGTTTTAAACATGGACAGACATTTCCCCTTCTGAAAATCCCAGAGCCGCACCATACTCAGGTAACCCATCTGTGCAGAAGCCAGCAATGTGCTGTTTCCATTAAATGCCAATGCCGACACCTGTAGGAAACATCATATTAGCAAAAACAACTCCCAGCTTCTGGGAGAAGATAGAACTGGAGTAGCTGAAACTCCCACTATTGTGGATCCAACATCACTACTTAGAATGATTCTCACTAGAAGCTGGACTTCTTGTGATTTTCCCAATAGCCAGTAAGCTGATAACCCATAAAATGAACCAAGCTTACGACTGGAGTGGTCTCATTTTCTCTCACACATCAAATATTTGCATATTCTTGGGGGGAGAAGTGGCTGTCATATCTGTTTTTGCAAATAATCCACTTTTACCTTGTCTGTATGGCCAATGAAGAACCTTTGCGCTCCAGTTTCAATCTGCATGGTTACGATAATAGCATGACAAGGATAAACCACTGCAGAGCTGTTCTTAGTCCACAGAGCCTGCAGGACAAAGGCAAGAATCAGAGCAAGGGCAGAAGAGAGAGTAGTACAAAGGTGCCCTTGTCTACAAACTGAGAGGAGAGGCCCCCTGTGCTTGCACAGATGGACATGCAGATATTTCAAAATCTGGTGCAAATATGCAGGTGTTGTAAGGATAAGACCTTCTTCTGTAGCCACACAAAGACCTGTAGCCATGTTGGAAGGCCTAAGGCCTTCATCTGCAGCTAGACTGAAAGAGTAGCAGCCATTAGCTGTAAAGCAGAGAGTCACATGCTCATATTCCATCAAAATTGCATTAAAATAGGAGACCCCAATATAATGGCAACCAATATCACCAGATAAAGACACAGATCTCAAGATGGTTAACAAAAACTTAGTTTGAAAGCATTTCATTTGGCAAGGAACTACTTATCAATAGTTGAGGTTGTGAAATCCTCATTCTATGATTGCGATCCACTCTTTCCTATTGTTTGTTTGTATGATCTGAGTCTGGTTTTTAATTGTTCTGTCTGCTGTATAATTAATTTTGCTAGGTATAAATCAATTAAGATGGGGGTATGATTGGTTAGATAATTATGTTACAGTATGTTAGGATTGGTTAGTAAAATATTAATAAAATAATTGGTTACAGTATAGCTAAGCAGGACTCAAATTTCACTATATAAACTGGGGCCTAAAAGGAAGTTCTTTGGGAACCAACTCCAGGTCACAGCTCCAACATCGGAGCTGCCAGAGCTCAACCCCGTGCAATGACACCAGGCTGAAACTAGAGTCCTCCAGATGGGCCTGATTGTGATTGGTCACCAAGACAAGTTCATCTGTCTTATTGAAGGTAGTGAGCATTGTATGCTTAGTATGTGCATTCTGGTTTTGATTATTGTTAATATATAGAGATTAACTAGGATATTACTGTGTAAGGCTCTTTCACTGGTAAAAGACCCTACAAATTTGTAGAGTGTAAGGTTACGCCTGAGCCCTAGAAATGGGTGAAGGTGGGTGCTTATATTAAGAAGTCTCAGTGGGGTAGCCAAATTAGTCTGTAACTTTAAAAAAAAAAAACAAGTACTCCTGCAGCACCCTAGAGACTAATGAAAAAAAAATAGTACCATGAGCTTTCATGAGCAGATGAGGAAGTGGGTTTTGCCCGTGAAAGCTCATGGTACTATATGTATATTTTTGTTAGTCTCTAAGGTGCTACAGGACTGCTCGTTTTTTATACTGAGAAGGTTATGCCTGAGCCCCTAGGAATGGGTAAGGGTGGGTGCCTATATTGAGAGGGTAAATCCTGTACCCTAGGAATGGGTAAGGCTGGGTGCCCTTAGAGCATGTGAATGTCAGAGAATTTGTGCGGGTTAAGAATATGTTATTTGAGATGACAGCAGTTCCATCCAAACACAGATGCAAATGTATAACTATCAAAGGAAAACTGAGTGGTCAGCTTACAGTATATCCCAATTAACTCAGCTGCTCTTCCATCCAAGTCATGTTTAATATCATACGTGCAATACGTAAGAAAGGAACAATCCTTTGTTCACAGGGAAATGGACCAGATGACACAACCAGATTTTTTTTAACTCTAACATGGGTCATTAAGAGGATGCTTGGAAGGATCAGAAGGCAATACCCCAGGAGGGCAAATCTAAGATACCAGTGCATTTTTGAATTTCAAAGAAATTCTAGATGAGTATTGCACTGATCAGTTTGGAATCTGCAAGGAGATTTGGCAAGGGGAACACAATTTTGGAATTTTACTGGGTCAAATCCCATATTTGGAAATGAGCTTTTCACTATAAAATGTTTGTAGTCAAAAGAGACTGGGTGGGCTGGCAGGATTTCCAAAAACAAAGGAAACTGATCATGAAAGTCAATGGGAATTAGACACTTAATTGCCCTTTGGGCCTTTGAAAATCTCCCCCATAGTCAATGTATTGCAAATCCATTCTGAAAAGCTTCTTGGTTACTAACCCATTTGGTGCTGTAACCCCCAAAGCCAATAATTGTCCTCAGTTTCAGGATTGGATCTGGTAAGAGTCTCTGAAAGAAAAACATATTATCAAAAGTGCCAGCACAAATAAAGCATGTAAGTAGATTGTCCCTGCTTCAACTACAGCTTACATCCCAGTGATCTACCAAGTTCCCTCAGCTCCACATCAATCTGTGTCCCTCTGGACCTATTTCATATTTCTCCCTGAAGTGACAGAACTGTCTCTCCACCTCAATTTTTTCACATTAAGGGAAGAGTTTAATTAATAGGTAACTATCCTTAAATCAAATCCAAGAGGAAGAAAGAGCAGGAATTGACTGAAGTCTTTTTTTCGGGTGTTCTATCTCCTACAGGAATAAAAGCACCAAAGTCCACAGTGGACAGTGCTAAATGGAACAATCCCAGCTATGGAATGACATGGTTATCCTGAATCACCTGTCAAGAGGGCAGCCAAGTCCTCCCTATGGTTACATATAAATGCCATGAAAATTTAGGGGTGCCTCTGTAAAGATGAAAAAGGGGGAATCTGTCTTCTTACCCTGCAATGAGAGGCTTTCTTGCTGGACAGCACCTCTGGTTCAGTAATCTTCGTGTGCACATCCTGGGCAAATCAATACATAGTAGTTACAGTATTTGTTAAATGCCAATAGCATGATCATCTCTGTACAAGACATATGGGCCCTGCCTGGAGAAGTTTAACATGTAAGTGAAATAAAGGAACAAGATCAAGAGAGAATTCCAGGTAAGAGGGCTCACAACCGCCCTTAGTATGAATCAATCGTCTCTGTCAGCTCCAACCAGGAGGGGGCATTCATGTTGCTCTTTCTGCTGAGTTACTGAGCACCAGCCACAAGCATTCCAGACCCATCCTATAGGAATAAACTTGCAGTTTAACTTGTTTGTTCATAGTACATTGCAGTCCCTTATCTCTATATATCTTCTCCCATGGTCAATAATAGTTTAAGCAAGAAGGTTGGGTTCAGGAGCTTTGTTTCCATACGAAGTCTTGGCCTAATATGCCCTCTAACCCAACAATCCCCCAAGAATTGGGATAATAATGTTTCTGCATTTCAGCACATGGAGCAGCAGTGTGGGGATGTGAAAGGCAACTGAGCTGATCTACCTGAATTCCTCCTTGAAAAGGCATTTACAGATGGAGGCTGATGTAAATTGGCATTGTTGCACTGAAATCAATAAAGCAACACCAATTTACACCAGCTGAGCATCTAGTACAGGGAGCTTAAGGGAATGCAGTGAAAGGAAGCTTGAGCCACTAGGCTGGAGAGTTCAGTACAAGGCACACTTTTCTTCTAATGAAAGCATTGTGCATTCTCAAAGCCATCACGGGGACAGACTTGGGAGAAGAGTTAATAAGATTCTGCAAAATCTGAGAGGGGATGTGGACCTACGCAGATAATAGTTAGTAATGTCAGGCTGTCAAGGTCCAAGGGTGTTCTCTCATTCACCTCATCTGAGCCAACTCCAACAGCATGGATGGTGACGTCCCCCATTCTGTGAGCATACACGTGAATACCACCATCAGTCGTTGCAGGTAATGGTACAGTGGAATCCCCAGCAGCCTGAAGTCCTTCTGCCCTGCTGATCTCCTGATCCCCAGTGTACGCTGCTTCCAGAGTCCCAGAGGTTGCTAAGTGAACCTCTGGGATGCTCTTTGTAACTAAGGGAGACCAACGCGACATCTGAGAAAGAGTAAACAAATGAAAACAGATCAGGCCTGCTTCAGAGCCCCCTACCATTGAGGTGACTGGAGAAAAAGGAAAAAAAATAGTTTTGTATGTTGACTGATTCTTACTCAGCTACTTAAAATTTGAGACATCCAACACGTAAAAACATTCAGGTGCGCCAAGTGATGCAGGAGAGTAAAACAGAGTGCTCTGTGTGACTTTCTGATTTGGAATGGCATAATTGCTGCTTTTACTGGATTTCCAAATGCAACTTCTCTCTCTCCACTGTGTGACAGCCAACAAAAATACCTGAAACACAAACCTTCCCTCCCCCCATCCCATCCCACCAGATACAGATCCATCATGCCCCTGGGAGCATCACTATTCTTCATGCCTCAGTTCCCCATCTGTAAAATGCAAACAATAACACTTCCCTATCTCCTAGAGGTGTCATGAACAAAACTACATTAAACATTGTGAAGTGTTCGTACATTACGGTAATAGAGACCAGATACATACCATGGACAGATCGTCCCCCAAGGTCATTAAACTTCAGTCTACTGACTGTAGGACAGTGCACAGCCCAGGCCATAGAAGACAAAAAGCAGCCACTACAAACACTGAATACATCCCAACCACAAAACAGGATACATGGAAACCTTCTAGCCAGAGGTGGTACAGGAAAGCTACACTTACAGCCTGAGGGGATACTCACATCCTTGGGACTGGTTATCTGTTGGATAAGGGACACTCGATCCCGGACAGCTTTGGTGAGCGTCACTGGCCGTGGAAGATGACGGATTGGATCTTCTAGCGCTTGAACACCTGGATTACAACAGTGAAGTGTTGGGTTCTTTCCTACAATTTGCTTCCCCTCCTGATGATCACACAATCATGGACGACATAACTGAATAGCAACTTCACTCTACCACTTATTCCTTCCTTAGAGAACTCGAGGAACAATTAGGGAATACAGGCCATGTCACAACAGAGGAAAACAAAGGGCACATTATCTATTGGGCACACACTGCACAAGACCCACCAGGACCTGCCTGTTGCCAGTCACCTGGGAAATCAGATTAAAATCTTGTTCCTTTTGTCCCTACATCAACAGGGATTGGATGTGTGGCCAGGGGAGAAGGAAGAGCTTTGTGACACTGAAAAGCAACCATTCTAGCCTTTAAGAAGTGGTGCTAATGGAGTCCAATGGGAGTTCCATCAGATCCCTTTGACAGGGGTAATGTCTGCAACAAGATGTTATAACAGATAAGCAACAGATGGGGAATCCTCATGGCTCCGACAAAGATATAATGACTTTGAGCAGAGGAAAAGAGGAGCGTTCGGAAAAGAATCACTGCAAGGCTACTTGCTGTACTATTGCGCTGAGGAAGGGCTCTGTGGAGTAACTTCCTGAAGATTCTGACTGACATTTATTATTATTACCTTCTAAAAATTCAGCAGCACTTGAGACCCAGCATTTGTTTCTCAACAGCCTGTTCATACTGATTTTCCCTTTGCAAAACAATCCAGTTCATTTGTATAGTAAGTTCATAGCCTGCAGAAAGCCAGTTACCCTGAGCTGGGAGGGCTACCACCCACAAAATAAATGGAACTTTCACCAGTTGTTCCTAATCCTTGGTAGATGCTCCACCTCAGCTCCTTGGGCTGACTTTCTAATGAGAGCAGAAGGCGAATATCAAAAAAGGGACTTTTGTTACCCTCTCTCTTACTGCTGCTGGAGTGATCTCTGACAGGACACAGCACCGACTGATGGCATGTGCTAGGAGCACAACTCTGATGTAAGAAAGACTAGTCAACAGTTGCTAACTTATCCTACTGATCATCGGAGTGAATGGATGGATCTTCTACCATGCTCTACCAAAGTTATACCTTGAATTTTATTTGGTTAACTGCAGCAGTAGATGGTGCAGGTGGCTTTGTACCATGTCATACTTTGTTTCAGGTCGGACAATAACCTGGATAATCTGGAAGCCAGGTTGGCACATTGTTCAGGCACCAAGTGAGTATCACAGGCTGTGGCTATTTATTTCAGACTCCCTACCTGCTGCAGGACTGGAACAACCTTTTTGAATTGAATCATATGGCAGCTTGGACCCATCAGAGGGAAACCTAAACAACAAGATCAGAGGAAAGTCACCTCATGAAAGGGTGACAGTTTCTAGGACCCTTCACTGCATGGCAAGGCTTTATTTTGCTGACTTACTGTTGATGGTAAAAGGCTTCATTGACACAGAAGCAGAGCTACGTGACTGATTCAACCTGATGTCAGATCAGGTGGATCATAAAAGCCCAAATTCAGGATAAGGGTTTGAGTCTCTGATCTACACCACAACACCTCTGGCCATGTCATTCAGGGGAGGGGCAGGAATGAGCCGCACTCACCTGCAGGAAGTGGAGCGACACAGCAAGGGAACAAAGTAAGCTGGGGCTGCATTGCTCCGCTTGCTGCTGAGTGCAGGGAGAGGGGGGACAACAGACCCCTGCTGCCAGTGCTGGCCCCACTAGTCCCCTGGACTGCATCGCTTGGGGAAGGGGAAGTGGTGGGGCCCTGGGCGGAGGGGGGTTGTTTCAGCCCTTCCCCAGTGGCCCCACTCTGCCCCCTTTAACCAGTCGCCACTGATGACCACAATCTAACAGTCAACACAGACCAAGCCAGCAATAACCAAGCTTAGGAGAAAGGTTCGTGCGTGATTAAGTTAGCAATACAAGTAAATAAGTAAGCAAGGAGGCAAAATTTGTACCATATCAAAGGCATAGCTAAGATATTAGAAATAAGATGCAAACTATACTTACTTACTGACCTATTGATCGGGACCTGGCAGTTTCTGTGGTTGATCACTTAAACAGCCCTTACCGCCCCAAAATTAGTTATCAACAAGTAAGTGCTGAAGATGTGAGTTGTGCTGTCCTGGAGCCCCCAACATCATAGCTACAGCCTAAGATTGCCAAAGTGTTTCCACTATAATCCCAGTTTTGGGCAAACTCTTGGATTTCCTGACTTGTGCATGCTTAACTCTGCAGCCTTTGTATCTTTGCATAAAAGTGTTCTGATAAAACATGTTACATATACAAAATAATCAGACTAAGGAAGAAAGTAAGGATGTAATAGAGTAGTCGACTAAACGATTAACCGATACTCCCCCACAAGTAAATTTTTAATGGGCTGGCTGACAGGCTGGCTCAGTCCTGGCTCGCACTGGAACCCAATATCAACCCCTGTGCCAGCTCTTAGTGCTTGTACTGCAGAGCCACAGCGGGGGTTGATGCCAGGTCCTGGCACTTGGAGCTGGTGTGCAGGCAGGCTGGCTCAGTCCCGGCTCAGTCCCAGCCCGTACAAGTGCTTTTACTGAAGAGCTGCAGCAGGGGTAGTTGCCAGATGCAGCAGGAGCTGGGATTGAGTGGTAGCAGTGCTACTCCTTATCGATTAGTCATATAGTCAACAAATTTTTCATCAACTACGTGATTAAGGAATTACACGCTTCTTAACATCCCTACAAGAAAAATCTGAAAGCACAACAAGTTTCCTCCTTGAAAACAACAGTTAGTAAACATACCTGATGTAGTCATAGCGGTCATGCCAGTTTTCTCCCTTTGGCAGAGGAAATGCCATTTCTCGTGGCATGGGGGAGATGCCATGAAAGGCCAGTTTAGCTTGTCGGGCCTCAGAAAAGGTCACCCCTAAAAGCACAGGAGGAGACAGATAAGGACCCAAAGCACTTCTAGAATATCTGAGGATGTTTAGAGGTAGCTGGAAACATGTACTCTTAGCAGGCCACTGCAAACTTTAAGACTAGAGTTTTCTGTAAATCTGAAAAACAGACTACAATATGGAAAAAGAACAAAGATTATTGTAGAAAGAACATAAGACTTCCTGTGGGTATATCCTTGAAACTCTCAGTTTCCAATAAAGCCTAGTTGTTTAGAGCTTTGTTATGAAAGATTATTTTTCTTCTTTAAAATGTAGCCTAAATGCTCTACAAGAGGATTTGGAACTTAAAATTGATGATCCTATCAGAATGTTAAGTGGATCAGCTGGTGATTCTTTTCCTAGTTCTATGTGATTGTTGTCTGGATATTTTCCTGTTTTCTTTCATTTGATGCATGTGAAACTTTATGGGAAGAATATGCTTTTTATGTGCAACAGCACATTTGGGACCTGTTTAGTGGTTTACCACAATGTCTTCTGATGTGTTACAGTCAGGCAAATTTCAAACAAAGGATAATGTGTTAGTAACAAAGGTCCTGATTAAAGTTTTTCAGTTGCACTGAGCAGCTGGATAAAGAAACAGGGGAGGAAATCTGGATTTCAGAATGACAAGGAAAAGAAGCTTTTTGGAAAGGATGGTCTAGTGACGGGACTGAGAAACAGGAAATTTGGGATTCATGCCCTCATCTGCCACTGATGTGATGTGATGTTGGGCATGTCACCTAATCTTCCTCTGGTCCTCACTTTTTCTAGCTACAAAAAAGGAGATATTGTGAGGCCCTTTGACATCCTCAGATGGAAGGCGCCAGACAAGGGAAAATTACTGTCATTATTATTAGCATTATATAAAGGTTTGCTTTATTAAAAAAAAGGTTTGCTGACAGCGTCTTGATATTATTGGCTGAAAACAGAGTGTGAAATAGCAACAGACACAGCCAAATGGTCCTGCTGGAATTATGTCTCGAAAAGCCGCAGTAAGAATGGGCTAGGCCTGGCACATCCAACAGCAGATTTGATTTAAAATTCATATAAGATGCAGCACAAATCTTCAGCTCCTTACCTGGCTCAAATAGTAAGTCACTGGTATAGAGGTTTTTCACCAACAAGTTGGAGCAGAGTTTGATGCTTTTCAGATGGCTGTAGCGTCTATTCAGGTACATGGAGAGGATGTAGTGAAGGTCAAGCATCAGGCAGGTCCAGCGTACATTGGCAGGAGCCACACCTATCAACTCTAAGGATCAGAAAAGCATTGTTAAACCCAGCATTAAACACTGACTAGCAGTGTTCCCTGTAAATTGGGCATTTGTGTGGCAGCTCAGGATAGATTCAAATGCCACCCAGCTGATTAGCAGACCACCCAGAGCTAGGTTGGTATTTATTCTGGTGGTGCACATTTGCACATGCCTTGGTGCACACAGAAAAAAATATTCCGCACATCAAAGGACAAAATCCTCACAGAGATGGAACAGTTTAGAGGGAACATTGCTGACAAGACAGTTAAAAAATAACAGAAATACAGCTTTACACATGGGCTGAAATCCTTAGGGAAACAGAGGCATGAGGTTGATATGTGTGTGCACAATTGTGCACATGCACATTCAGAGACAGTTACCACACTAGTAAAATAGATAGCTAGGTTTCTAGTGATCTTTTAAATCCAGATGTTGATTTGCAGCACAACTGTGGTAGCTGCACATGAATAAAGAATTAATTGCATACACATTTTTATGCATGCATCCATGTCTTTCATTCCTGAAAATTTAGAGTCTAGTTTCCATTCCTCACATTTTAAAATCTTCCAAAACAGGTCAATTTTTTTTCTCCAAACCGACCAACCTTTTAGGAACATGATTCCCATCGCAAACAAACTAAAAGTCAGTGAATCCACTCTCATGTGTCCAATGCCTGAGACTTTTGAGTTGTATTTTCAAAACCACAATGCACCTAATTGTTTCTTACTATACATTAAGGGAATTTCTTCCTGATGCCTGCTGGTGGTTGACTGAGATGTTGATGTATCAGGCTTGATCACACTAGTAATTTTTATTCTATTTTAGTGCAATTGCTGATGCTACTGTTAGTCATATAACGTGCTTAATCCTTTTTGAATTTAGTCTCCTGGGCCAGTGAGTTCCAAAGGTTAATTCTATATCATGTACAATGAAAAAATCCTGCAAAGTCTAAGTGTTAATAAAACATGGATTTAATAAACGAGCTCTCGTTATCAGGCACCCTAAAATTAACAAATTAAATCCATGACAACAAGGCTTAGGTCATATGTGACTATAGCAATGCTGATGTGACAGGTTATTTTATCTTTACTAAGATATTTTATGTTATTCCTACTCTACATACCTTAGTAAAGAGAAAAAGTATTTCCTAGATCAGCCACACTATTATTCAGATATGCTTTTTTTTACCTTGCTTCGAAGTTCTGGCTGTGCACTCATACACTGATCCTTTGGCTGCTCCACAAATGAAGGGGAACTGAAGCCAGGTGGCTGTGGATTTGAACTCCTTAAAAAGGTTGGAGAAGGAGATGCGGACAACCAGGCTATCCTGAGGACAAAGACACACACTATGTTTTCCTCCTGGCAGATCACTCGGGGAAATGCTGCAGATAACGGAGGATATAGTTTCTTGGATGATATTCCTCCATCCAGCATGGATACCCCCCAATGCTAAAAGAATACCCCACACCATGTGGCCCTACGTAGGAAGGAGTGAAGTCAGAAGAAAACATACAGTAAGGTCAGAGAAGTGGGGTTTAGAGATTTTTACCTACAGCCCACAGACATTAGATCAGAATGTGAATTATATGAGGCTCAGGGTAATCACCACTGATAATGAGGCAAGCCTTCTAATAAGTAAATTAAGAGCCAAAGTGGAAATGACTGGAGCTCTCAAACTCAAAGAAGTGAGGCAGAAAGATGATCAAGAAAGGCAAAAAAATCTTCACTTTTAACTCCATTCCTACAGCTACTATAGCAGTCTATGGGATTTCAGCATGGGGTACTTATGCCAAATGATTACTTTGCTTCTAGAACACTCAGGTGATAAAAGTTCAGTTCTCTATGTTGAGCTCTCATTTCAAACCCCATTTCTCTATTCATAATAGAACACCAGTTACACCAGGGGCCATACATCACATTCTTTCACATACCTCCGTGGTAACATCCAGGTGGACCACAAAATATTTGCCAGGCATGGGCTTGAAGAGCAGGTAGAGGTAATGACCAGTCAGCCCCAATGACTGTGTACTAGTTTTGGGAAGCTGGATGTAGTTACTGGCAGGAATGGAGCCACGGATGCGATATACTGTTCCCTTCAACGTCTTGTCCTAAAATAAAGAGAACATGCACTGATGCAAAGTTCTGCCCTACAGTAAAGTAAGAGAGGAGATTCAGTTGCAGAACTCGTAGTGCTTATTCACTCAACATATGCAATTACACATTCCATCACCGGCTTCAAGTCAGGTATAGGCCGAGATTAGTCTAACAGAGCTATGGAGAATAAGAGGTAGAAAGTTCTGAGGCCATACATCAGGGCTATGTCTACACTGGCCAGTCTTGCGCAAAGAAAATATGCAAATGAGGCGCGGCGATGAATATCGCCGCGCCTCATTTGCATACTTCAGAGCCTCCGTTTTTGTGCAAGGGGCTTTTGTGCAAGAAGGAGCAATCTACATTTCTCCTTCTTGCGCAAAAACACCTCTTATGCAAGAGCCGTTCTGCCTGAAAATAAGCGGCAGAACGGCTCTTGCGCAAAAGCCCCTTATGCAAAAATGGCGGCTCATTAAGTATGCAAATGAGGCACGGCAATGCCTCATTTGCATATGTTCTTTGCACAAGACTGGGCAATGTAGACGTAGGCCAAGGGTTCTCAAACAGTTTCTTGCCAGATCCCATCTTAACAGAGACATTTTTCCACAACCTCCTATCTTCTCACTTGTGATCACATTACATCCCCTATGGCAACAACAGCGATTGCTTAAATGGAAGTGATATATGTTTTAGCTGCCTGTAATGTGATGTAGGAGTGAGAAATGACAGCAAACACCAGTTGGCCAAATTGTTCTTTGGGAACCACCAGCAAAAGCTCTCTGGACCTCTTTAGGCACCTCTGTTGCAATAAGCAGGAGGCAAGATGGAAAGATGTCATTTTCTCTTTTGATGACACAGAGCAAGGGAATCTGAAATCTTCCTCTTTTTTTGACATCACAAAGCAAGGGGGACTGGGAAATCCATCTCTCTAATGGTCATAGCATGCTTGTCTCTCTCTCTGCAGTACAGCTGGTCCAATCAGGAAATATTAGGAGTACAATATGTTACCATAAATGTTGTCACATCTCCCTCCTTAGTTGATCTTTTCCACTCTTCCACTTTAAAGTGCTTGAAGACATTCAGATATGGATGTTGCCACACTGCATAGAATCAGAAGAGAGTGAAGATACTAGGATATCATAACTGGACTCACTGCTGGTCATAACGATTCATCAATACACACCAGGGAGTTAAAGCAACCCATTAGCGCACTGGCCAGATGATGCTAGCCTCCCAGCCTCTTTTACTGACACATGCAATATTTGTTCCATGAGGACAGGACAGAACTTCTTCTGAAATGCAGAAGCTGGTGCCTGACAGGGATGAGAGCGGATAACTGGTTAACCTGTTAACCGCTTAATTGGTTTACCTTACCGGGGGCTGCTTGCCAGGTACTGGTTAATCGGTACCCGGGAGCAGCCCCCTGCGGCGGAAGGCTGCTCCAGCCCCGTGTGGGGGACGAAGCTGGCAGCAGCAGCCCCCTGCGGATCCCGTGATTACTCGGTTAACCAGTGACACCCAGTGTTCAACTCATCAGCCAGGGTTCACATGCCCAGAGCCCGGCCGCACCCAGCCACGCGCCCCTTGGGGCACGGCAGTGGGGCCCGGGGCAGGGTCGCCCCGGGGGGGCGGAGCAGCCGGGTCACAGCCCGCGCCTCAGGCGCTCCGGCCCCAGCACAATGGGGGGGGGGACTGTGCCCTGTGCCAAGGGGGTTCATGTGAGAGGACCCGGCCCCGCCCCACAGGGCCCCCTCTGCCTGCCCACACAGGGGCTGGCCCCGCCCCCCCGGGAGTCCGTTACCCCTCAGACCCGCCCCCAACGCGCCGCTACCTTTGGCCATGGCTGCCCCGCTCGCCGCCGCCGCTACAGCTCAACCACCCCGCCCGCCAGCCGGCCCGCCGGTAACCATAGAGCTCGCTCGGCTAGCGCGCCAAGCGGCCGCGCGCCACGTGACCCGCGCGCCGCGAGCGCGTGCCGAGCGCCCCGCGGGTCCCGCCGAGGCCACCGTCGCTCGCGCTCCGGCGGGTGGATGCTTCCGCCACGGTAAGTGTCATGGCCTCCGTGGGGCGCCCCCTGTGGGGGATGCCTGTGGGCTGCAGGGCAGAGTCACCGCCGCCCCCCCCGCTGGCATCCTGCCCGCGCATAGTGACTCCCCGTGTCACCCCTCACTGGGCAGCCCGGCTGCCGCCGTGTCTGGCACGGGCTCGCCGCCTTCATCGTGCCCTTGGCATCGCCCCCGGGACAGCCCGGCAGCACGTGGCACTGGTGGGCCCGGGGCTGGCACTGGGCCCTTGGGGTGGCCCAGGAATCTCACCAAGCAGCTGGGGGCGTAGCACAGAATGCCACCTGCACGTGGTCCTAGGAATGTGTGTGTGTGTGGGGGGGGTTGGGAATGACCCACACGCAGGGACCATCCCATTAAATCCGAGACAAGAGAACACCTGCAAACCCTGAAAATCTGCAAAGGATGGGTGGAATATGATGTAGGGATTTTCTGACAAAACACATGTATAAAACAGTGCCTTCCATCCCACTAAATCAAAGGCTGGAAGATAGACCACTGCAAGTGGAGATGTGGCCTACGCTCTAATTAAAAGCATTAGAAGTTAGGAGATTCACTTGGCTCCTTTCTCTAATCCCCTCTTCACTATAACTTCATGGTTTACCTTTGTCTAATTTCGATGGAAAATTCTTTGTGGCAGAATTATGTCACTACATAAATGTTTGTTTATCGTAACAATGCAGGAAAACAAATCTCCAGCAGTTTCAATCACTACTGCATCTGTTCTTGTTTGCAAACCCCTCTTCAGCTTGATAGGAGAACTATACCACCCAACCAGCTGATTTACAAAGCCTGTTTTTTGTGTTGATTTTGGCTCTTTCTTGGTAACTTTCTAGGTGAGTGGTCTGTTCTTCAGTACACATCTAGGTCTCTGTTTTTATGGTGATGTACTATATACAGCACTCATAACTGAACTGTTTTAAAAATCAAATAAAAATTAGCGGAAAACACACACACATCTCTTTTGAGCAGTATCAAGCTGAGTAAAAGATGGAAAATCATCATTTTAGATATTACATGGTATAAAAGACCTGTATAGTTTAGGGTAGGAAGTATTCCAATAATAAAAGTCAGTAATTGCAAGCCCTGTGAGTCAGGGACTGTCTTTTTGTTCTGTGTTTTGTATAGGCTTAGCACAGGTGAACCTGCTCGATGCTTGGTCCCCAACCACTATGGCAATACAAATAATAATAATGTTTGTTTATGCAGTGCTGTCTCAATCTCTAGGTTGTAAAACATAAGTGCTGTACAGCATAATACAAATAAATTAAAAATAATTGATCAAAACCAGCTCTATTAAAAGTCACATATAAGAGAGTAGATTTTAAAAAATGGGATGGGAAAGAAATATAATAAATACAGGATTGTGTCCTTTGTTTTTGAACAACCATACAAACTCTTTGGGGAAAAGTTTTTTGGTGTCTTGAGATGTGTAAAAAGATGGATTAAGATTAATTTCAGGTGCAAATGGAATCCCATGCTAGGGGAGGCCCTAAAAACACAGCCTCCTGCTGATTTAAGACCTCTTGTTGAAATAGCAGTAAAGGCAGGTAGGTTATGAGCACAAACATCTTTTAGGACAGATCTCGAGGCTTTACAGACAAGAAGCATTCAAAGACTTTAATATACAGAAACTTAATTTTATTTAGGAATAAAATTAACAGCATTAAATCTCTCCTCCTCTCCCTTCCATATGGCTGCCAAAACTGCTACAATAAGAACAAGACTCTAAACAAGAAAAAGAGGTATAATATTTGTAAAGGGTATAACCCTGATCAAACCAGGCTGCTGTTCTGAACAATGGAAATATCATTGGTAACTGCTGGTTTGAGTAATTTTCTTTTACCAACCCTACCTGAATGGAAAAAGATGGTGGTCAGGTACCCAGTGGTCAGTTACCAGTATATTGTAATAAACCCACTCACTCACTTTTTGACTATAAACAGTTCCTAAGATACCTTTCTGATAATAGTCCTTAAAATATGGTTATAACATGTTGAAAAGTGACTGTAGCAATGGTATCATCTTACTCAGTAAATCTGCTCTCTCTAATAATTTCAAGTCATATGTGCTTACTGACAATAGTAAGTTTTTACTATTTTATACACTTGCTGCTACTGCTTAACTATGAGAGGGAGAGCTGGAATCCATTCTGGCTCATGTATCACTAACCAAACTGTTAACTACATGTCAACCACAGAAGCTTTCATACCGGTGAAGATGTGTAAGTCTGAATTAACTCAGTTTGCCTTTCAGATCTCAGTTGGAGCTTACAGAGCTGGCAGTTAGGAGTAAAATATTTATATTTTACTCCTAAATTAAACGAATAGGATCTGCAAAATCATTAACTAACTATCAACTTGTAATTGAATGATACCGTTTTTAGAGTTGATTTTCAGTGTCTCACCCATGTTAATTGATTCTGAGCTCTTATTTCTTGTTTTATATGAGAGTTATTTTTTATAAAACGTGAATTGAGCTGATGAATGTTATATGGTATATTAGAAGGAAATGAACATAACCAACACATCATAAAAGGGGAGTTAATTCCTATGGCCTATCCAGGGGTACTCCCTTCCCCCAGCACCATTCAGATGTTTAATTTCGCCAGACCATCTGATGATCCATTATATCAGCAAAAATTTGGAAATCCAGTGGAATGCTTCATTACTGAATGAGGGTCAAAACTGTGATGTTCACCTTCCCCATGACTGAACAAAGGAGACCGTAGATCAGAAAAGAGGAAGTGCTCAGAACGATGGATTACCAAAGCCAACCATTTGCTGTACCTCATGGATTTCCTGGAGCAGTTCCTCATTCTTAAGCTCTAACTGCATAGGAAAGAAGAGGATCAAACAGGAGCAAATGAACAAATCTTAGGATATATCTGCCTAGAATACTTTGGGCCAACTAATTCCATGTAGAGACTGTAAAGGAAATAAGAATAGCCTCTATCATTATGCTAAACATTCCCATACTGCTGGTATCGGAAGTGATCACAGGTCAGTAAGATGATACCAACTGACAGCAGAAGGCTCAGAAATGTGTGCTTTAGTTAAATATCCTATTTTCAAATATAATTCACACCTAAAAACAGGCAAGTACTTCTCACCTTAGGAATATTCAGAACCTTGTGCTAAGCCAAATAGATGGCTTCCTTTTTAACTGACATCAGGCTGACTTCCTCATCCCATTTTCCTTCTCCAAACTAAGAAGGGAAGAGAAAAATACAAACCTTCATTGCGTATTTGTAAGACTGCTCTGCCTCCAGCTGCCTTCCTCCCTGAAAAATACCAGGAGCCAGTGAGAAGCTTATTTAACAGAACAAAATCAGGTGTTTCAGGTACTGTCAAGAGACATATTTTAACAAGGCTAGGTGACGGGAATACCTCAGCTGTACAATACTCAGGAAAAGTGGTAACTGCAACTTCCTGCTGATGTACAGGATAGGGTGTTCATCATCTCTCATTATCTGGGAGAGAACAGTTCCTAGGACGACTTCGGAAGCATCGGTTTGTAATAAGAACTCCAGTGATACCGGGCCCTCCTTTCTCCACTCCCTCACAGTAGTGAAAAACAAAGGGGAAGATTCTTTCTTTTGTCATTAAAATGCATCCACATTTGTGTTTTTCCAGAGAACAAACCCTGAACCTATCTACATTTACCAATGGAATCCATGAAGTGCCTTTGAGACATATAGGAAGACTTTTATGTAGAGAAAACAGAACATGTTTCATCACATTTGCTGGTGAGGTAGCTGGCTGGCTGGACACTCACTTGCATACAGACTAGGGCTAGATATGCCCACACTTCGGCATTGTTGTTATTCAGGGCATTGGCCTCAGAAAGGGCATCTTCTGCCTCTGCCATTTCTTTCAGCTTAGAGAGAGAGAGAGAGAGAGATGAGCAAAAACTCAATAGCAGGTGAAGTACAGTACTGCCCAGAGTATAATGTAAGCACCTGGTATATGACAACTAAAGAATCCATGTGACAAAAACCTTCAGAAATTATCCTCGGTCTAGGCTCTGCTGAGCTATACAATAACAATGGCACAGTGTAGCAAATGTATAACAAGAGAGTGAGACAATTTCAGTGTCAGACTGACCTGCTCTCCAAACTGGAGAGCAAGCCCCTCATTACTGACTCAGCCACTATTGAATAACCCAGTCTTCTTACAAATTACCTATGCACTATTCTCAGTGAAAAGAGCAACAATCACTCTTCCACCTCCACATGGCTAGAGTTTGGAACCTACTGAGGAGGAAAGTTGAGTCACCCTGACTCCTCCCATTCACTTTCTTCAGGTGAGGGAACCTAGGAAGCAGCCTCTTTACAGCTACACTCTTTACAGCTGCAGGGATCACAGGCCTGTGTCTCTGTCTTCATTTAAACCATTCTGACAATCCTCTTTAATAAAGAAAGGGATATTCCAGATAGCCTTTCCCCATCTGCTGTCTTCCCTATGTTTCTTTCCAACTGAGAAAGCAACAGGAGCCAAAAGAAAGATGATATTTCCTGTAAGAAGTAGGTGCTCATTTAGAATGGAGTCCAGCACTGTGACAACGTACTGCGTATGACTCTGGGAGCCCTCCATACCAACTGGTAGAGGGCATGGCATGCTGTAATTCACAGCAGGCCCAACACACTCAGTGCCTCGACACACTGTTGTTGCACCTCTGTGTCTAAGAAGTGTTACATAAGGCATCTTATGCAAACTGGTAGCATTCTGGTCTCCATAATCACTGCATAGTGTATGTATGGGGTGTATAAAGAGTTACAGATGTGTGCTGGAAATACGGTTTTAAGATATGTTTGGGAGGCAGCACATAAGCCCAATCTGCCCTACATAAAGTAATGTGTATTCATCTGTCTGACCAGCTTGAACACAAGCAGAGAACAATGCAAATATATTTATATATAAGCCAAACAAAGCCATCAAGTTAATAAGAGAAGGAAACTGCTTAACGATGATGATGGGGGATGAAATCTGCACTCCTGGCTCCAGGAGACAATGAACTTTAGGGGCTATGAAGACAAGCAAAATCTGATTTTGGTTTTCCATCACTGAGAGGACTTAGTGTTCAGCACCTTCCAAGTCTCTGAAAGTTTAATTTTCTTGGCCTGAAAGGCAACACTCACTGAAAACTAACTGCAGGTGAGAAAGTTGCTTAGACAAAGATAGTCTCCTGTGAAATTAAGTTTTAGTCACTAGAAAGTGTGCAACGTTTGGTGTTAATTGTAATCAGACCTGTTTATCTTATTTATTACCACTTACCTCTTTTCTTTTTTAATAAACTTATTCTTGTTTTGTTACAAAACCATTATAGTGCTGTGTATTATAGTAAAGTATAAATCCTCAGCTAACCTAACAGGCTGGTGTGTGTTCTGTCTCTCTGGAAGCAGAAAACTTTAACTTTTGAGTGTTCATTGAGAAGGACTGGACATCACAGAGAGATGTTTCTGGGGAAACTAGAACTGGGGTTCATTGACTGTTACCTGCAAGGCAAAGTTTGAACTGGCAGAATCCTGAAGCGTTTGCTGGGAAGGCAGATGGAGCTAACACACAGCTTAGCAGTACTAAAACTCATGTGTGGAGGTTTCGGGGGGTAAGACAGTGTCTCAGATCTGGGGGCCCAACCTGGGTGTCATACGGAGAAAGGAGAGTCTAGTCCCAGGAGGAGTTAATTGCTATGCAGTGATTATTCAGTAGCCGCTTGGAGTAATTTTTGTGTCTCAGACTTTCCATTTGAGTATCAGTGAGTCTCATGATTGCAACCATGATGGTACCCAGCACAATGTGGCCTTTACCCTGAGAACAGCTTTAGAAAACTCTGGTCCCCCAGCTAGTTTGGATGAAAAGCTTTTATCTAAGGAAAGGGGAACAGTGGAAAGTCAAGTCGTAGTCTCAGCTTTCCAAAATCCATGCAATCATCTAAAAAGTGGCCAAGCAGAGAAGCTTTTCACCCTCTTACCCTGTAGCAGGCGATTCCTACTCCCAGCCAGGTCAGGCAGGATGAAGACTTCTTACAGGCCAGCATGTAGGTGCGCTTTGCTTTATCATACTGTCAAAAGAAGAGATCAGTAAGTTGTTCTCTCTAATGTAACCCTTCACTCTGCACCTGGCCCGCTCTCCCCCCACAGGCACTCTAAAACCACCATAGTGCCAAGAGGGCTTATATGGGTGGGACATCACCTGTGGCCAGAAACCTACTCGCATCTCTAAAAACAGGCAGTTCTGCCTGTATTGCCCCTCAGAGCCTCAGATTAACAAGCCAACAAGAAATCTTTCATTTCTCATACCTAGCACTAAAAATTATTGGGGTTGTTATTATTACAGCAGCTCCCAGGATAGGTGCTAGGCACTGTACACACAAATAAGTAAAATGGATCCCTACTTCAAAGAGTTGAGTTCATTAGAAGACTTAGTTGTACTGTCTGATCTGCAGCTATGAAAATAAAAAGTTGCAATTTGTTTGATTCACCCAGAATAGTTACTCTCCCTGTGTTGGTTTAGCTCCCATTCTTAGAGCCCATGTTCAGCTCCTCACCTCTTTCTCTTTCAGATAGATGGACCCCAATCGCAGGTAAACAAAGTGCATCTCAGAAGCATCTGTTACAAAACTGATGGTTCGCTCATAGCATTCCTTTGCCTCACTGAGATTGCCAGTCAGGTAGCATAGGTGCCCTTTCTGTGCCCAAGCATTTGGATTCTGTGGAAACAAACCCAGTAGTTAGACAAAACGAGACAGGCAGGGCAAAGTGGGCAAGAGATGGACTGGATAGTATCAAACCTCAGAATAAGGGAGACGATGAAGGCTATTTGCTTACAAATATGTATTTTACATACAAGCAAGTTTGGCTACATCTACATTGTGCATTCTTGCACAAGATGATATGCAAATGAGGCACAGCATTAATATTGCTGCGCCTCATTTGCATACCTAATGAGCCGCCATTTTTGCGCAAGAAGGAGCAGTCTATACTGCTCCTTCTTGTGCAAAAAACCCCTCTTGCACAAGAGCCATTCTAACTGAAAATAAGCAGCAGAACGGCTCTTGTGCAGAGGGGGCTTTTGCACAAGAAGGAGCAGTATAGACTGCTCCTTCTTGCGCAAAAGCCCCTCACGCAAAAATGGCGGCTCAAATATGAAAATGAGGCACGGCGATATTTATCGTCACACCTCATTTGCATATGTTCTTGCACAAGAATGAACATGTATGAGTATGTAGCTAGGAGTACTTGCACAACATCAACAACGGTTGCTCCTTGCACAATATGGGAACCTCTGCAAAATAATGAACTAAAGGGAAGAGAAGTGAAACAGGCCAAATTCTGATATGCTCACTCAGCTTTTAAGTAGTCCTTGTGTAGGCAAACTCCTAGGCTATGTCTATACTGCACATTCTCGCGCAATAAGAGATGCAAATGAGGGCGCAGGGATGAATATCGCCATGCCTCATTTACATACCTAATGAACCATCATTTTTGCGGCACGGGCTTTTGCGCAAGAAGGAGCTGTCTACACTGCTCCTTCTTGCGCAAAAAAAACCCCTCTTGCGCGGAGCCGTTCTGCCACTTATTTTCAGGAAGAACGGCTCTGCACGAGGGGGTTTTTTGCGCAAGAAGGAGCAGTGTAGACAGCTCCTTCTTGCGCAAAAGCCCGTGCCACAAAAATGACGGTTCATTAGGTATGCAAATGAGGCACGGCGATATTCATCCCAATGCCTCATTTGCATATCTTATTACGCAACAATGCACAGCGTAGACATAGCCCTACTGGCTGCAATGGGAATTTGATTAAATAAAGATCAAGACCTCAGGGTCTGACCCACCAGAACACACACAACAGGGGTTATACTGTCTTGATCTGCAAAGCTCTTTCTGAGAGCACCTGCTGATTGCTCATACAGCATAGTGCTAGAGAACATAGTTACCAGGTAGTCAATCTGGATAGCATCTCGGACACATTCTTCAGCCTTAGCGAAGTCCTTCTTGAGCAAGTGTGTTTGTGCCAGCACTAGGTAGTACTCACAGCTGGGCCCTTCTGGCTGGCACAACAGCTCATGTGCTAGTGCCCTGTGAACAAACTGAATGAGAAAGCCACACTGAGACATTGTAATGAAACTCGCACCAGACATGGGCGTCCCAACCACTGTTCTGCGGCCCAGCATGGAGAAAAAAGATAACATGCAGCCTCCTCTGTGAGGGACAACCAGAACATTCAACGTGCATTGTACACATGGGAACACGTAACCAATGTCTCCAGATGACTTTGTGCGTTCCCTTAAAACATTCTCTGATTTAATGATAGGGCGTCTCAGAAACAGTTCAAACACTGGACAGATACATTTTTTCTTCTGACATTTTAGCTTCAGTTGCCTTTAGTTTTCTTTGCAAATGTTCTGTTCCTTCTCTGCCAAATTACCGTCAGGCAGCACAATGTGGAAGTCACTGCACTTGAAGAGGTCCCTAGCGATAGGGCTAAGAGAGAGAGGGGACAGAACTCAGAGAAGTTGCCAGACAGAGGAGTGCTGTTGTGAAGGCAGCTGGTCCCTCTGACAAACCGTCAGTGGTTGCTCAGAGCGTAGCTCTGGTCTGATGGACAAAGGTGTCCAACAGACCGATACTGGTGTTGTGGGTCCTAACTTGAAGGGATGATGAACGTGCATGTGTGAAAGAGAAAACCTGATGAGAGGGGGTGGAGGGCATTGGGACTGAGGAGGAGGTCTGGGCAGTGAGTCTCCCAGGTCCCTCCATAGCCTCCAACTGCACATCCTTTCCTAGGGCTGCTATTTGTGTACTGGCTTGGAAAGTGTTTTGTGCTCCTTTGAACATAAGAACGGCCATACTGGGTCAGACCAACGGTCCATCCAGCCCAGTATCCTGTCTGCCAACAGTGACCAATACCAGATGCCCCACAACAGGTAGTCCTCACATGATCCTTCCCGTCACCCACCTCTGGAGAAACAGACGCTAGGGACACCATTCCTACCCATCCAGGCTAATAGATTCATGGAATTTAGGTCCAACAATGGCTATCTAGCTCTTCTGTTAAAGGCTTAGCCTTCACCACATCCTCTGGCAAGGAGTTCCACAGGTTGACTCTGTATGTATAGTTGGGATTATTTTTTCCAATGTGCATTACCTTAGATTTATCAACATTAAATTTCATTTGCCATTTGATTGCCCAATCACTCAGTTTGGTGAGATCTTTTTGAAGCACTTCACAGTCTGCTTTGGTCTTAACTATCTCGAGCAGTTTGGTATCATCTACAAATTTTGCCACCTCACTGTTTACCCCTTTCTCTAGATCATTTATAAATAAGTTGAATAGGATTGGTCCCAGGACAGACCCTTGGGGGACCCCACTAGTTACCTCTCTCCATTCAGAAAATTTACCATTTATTCCTACCCTTTGTTTCCTGTCTTTTAACCAGTTATCATGGGATAAGAAGGAAAGTCCTTTCATGGATTGATAACTTATTTTGCTTAAGAGCCTTTGGTGAGGGACCTTGTAAAAGGCTTTCTGGAAATCTAAGTACACTATATCCCCCTTGTCTACATGTTTGTTAACCCCCTCAAAGAACTCTAGCAGATTAGTAAGACATGATTTCCCTTTACAGAAACCATGTTGACTTTCCCCAAACAAATTATGTTCATCTATGTGTCTGACAATTTTATTTTTTACTATAATTTGGGGTATTAACATTACATGGTTTTAATGCATGAGGCAATATGGTAAGGAAGCACTGAACTGGGTGTCTAAGAGAGGACAGGGAAAGTGAGGAAGGCAAGGGAAGAACTGGCAGAAGACACTGACAGAGGATACTGAATGCACTGGCATCATCTGGGGAGAAATACCCCAAGTAGTGAGTGACTGCCTAATGTGTCAGTGGTCGTCCAGAGCAGCCCCTGTCCGTGGCGGGCCCAAGTGCATTGCAGGCAGGAGCACCCTGTCCATGGTGGGCCGGGGCACATCAGAGGCAGCCACCTCCCAGGCTGGAGTGCCCCCACCCATCCCCCTTCAATCAGTTAACTAGTTAAACATTATGTTTAACCAGTTAACCAATTAAACTGGAGTTTACATCCCTAGCCCACTCCAGAAGGGGAGGGGCAAAAGCAGTCTGAGAGTGGCTTCAGGTTTGCATAGCCTATCAGAAAGGCCCTCTGGGGAGCCAATCAGGGCAAGGATAGAAGGCAGCCAGGATAGGCCGTATATAAAAAGCAGCGGAGCTAAAAGGAGCTCAGTCTACCCCTGACCAGCAAGGTTTAAAACTAGCTCCTGGCAGAAAGAGCAGCACCTTGGACTGAGCAGTGCTAGGCAGCCTCAGGGGAACAGAGGGAAAGCTCCAGCCTGATACCTGCCAGACTGAGGCCCCTGACAAAAAGGGCCAGCAAGGTGCAAGGGCCATGGGGAAGTATCCCAAAGAAGGTAAACAATAGGGGAAGTGGAGATGAGCAGAAAGAGGCTGCTGTTCGAGGGTCCCTGGGCTGGGGCCCAGAGTGGTGGGTGGGTCTTTGGAGAGTGTCCAAGCAAAGGACCGCAGCTTGCCCCTGAGGGAGGGGCTAGATTTGGAATTGCAGTTCACCACTGAAGCAAGGGGCTGGACTGAGGACTGATGGTATCCCCAGAAGGAGGAAGACTGGAGTTGGGGGCACAGCTGGACAGCAGTGTCCTGAAGCGGGCACCACGATCCAGGGAACAACGTGGGTCCAGCTACAGATGGCGGAGAGAAAACAGAGCAGATTATGGGCGAGACACCAGCCGAAGGGAGCGCAAGCTGGACTAAGCTAATTCTCAGACTGACCAGCAGGAGGTGTCATGGTGCTTCGTTACAGGAACAATGTTTGTGCCTAGAGTCTTCTTCTCAACTCTAAGGGAGAAGTTACTCAGTACGGCAAGTATTAAATGATGCATTGTGAAGGATTCAATATGGTGGTATGTGAAATCCAACCTCAGAGGGGGAGTTCCCTCTGATGAAACCCTTAGCGAGCCATTGTTTAGAAAGGGAGGCACTCCACATGTGTGTGAAAGGTTACTCTGAGGCACTCAGAAGTGCCTGGATGGCTGTTCTGACCTAAGAAGTGACCAGCTGGTCTGTGGGATGCATCAAAATAATGGGTATTTCCTCTCCAAATTATCTTTGAAAGGGGCCCTGTTATGGACAAAATATTGGCTTACTTGTTCTTCCTGCAGCAAACCAGTAGTGGGTTTGAACACTCCTATTACTTGGCCTGAGGTTATTTTTCATGCCTCTTAGGATCTGTTCAGTTCTGAATTTTCTAAACAGCCATATCTTGGCAGCGCATGACAGTAATGTTGACTTGACTGATGTTTAATCTGTTGAGTCTGCATGGCACACTTTCTTTAAACTCCTCCTGATAGAAGCTGCCACAATCTCACTATTTTAATACCACAGGGAAGTCACTATCACCCATGGAAATGAGTTCAAAATCCTAATGTCACCTTCCTTCCCCCTGTTACTGCTCCACTGACCTGTAGAGCATTGACCTTCATCAAGAAGTGTATGGTTTCCATGAAGATTGTGTGGGAGGGCTGTGAAAGTCCAGAAATGGGGACATGGACCACTGGAGGTGATGGATCAAATGTTCCTCCACTCGTTTTCTTCATTTCTGAAATAACAGCAAGAGAAAGCGGCTTATGGATGCTGAAAGGCCAGATGTTCAGAATAACAGTGATAACCCAAAACCAAATCGTATTTATGTGGGTAGGAGCGGCCTGAGCTGACCTTAACTAGTCATTTCTTTGATTTTTTTTAAGTGATTAAGTTTTGATAAATGATGCCAAAAAAAGCTACACCACTGCCACAAAGAGTACGTCTACAGTTAAAACCCCAGCCCTAACATGTGACAGTTGACTCAGGCTGGGTTCAAGGGCTGTTTAATTGCAGTGGAGATGATCGGGCTCTGCCTGGACCATCTAAAACATCTACTTTGCTAAAGATTCCTAATCTGGGTTGGAGAGCAAACCCTGCTGCTTTGTACCCTATCCTGATGAACTGAATGGCAAGTAAGTGAGCTTTAACTATCTCCAGAATTGTCTGTACTTAATTTTATTCCATCTTTCCCACTGCTTGCTGTGAAGTCCCATCCCTCTGCCCCAGCACTGAAACTGTCCCTTTCTTTAAGCCAACAGTCCTACTTTCTAACCTTTCTGGGGTGTCTCCTTGTTCCTACTGATTGTGGGGGAAATTTTCTTGGTCAGTTTAACTGTAGCAGCATCTTCTGGCAGCTGGATGGTTACAACAGGCTCTGCTGAATCTGGCTGTACTTTCAGGGAGCCATCTAGAGCCTTATCTGGAACTAAACCCCACAGAGGATTAAGTGCAATGAAAAGTTCTCCATAAATTGGTCAGCGTTTAGCAAAACACTGTACCAGAGAGATTTCAGAGAACTGCAGAATTAGCACAGTCCCAGGACTGCTGGGAAAATACAGCACTGTGTGCAAATTCTCATGAATGGATATTTGGTTACATTTATACTTCAGTGTAACGTTGTGAGTACCAATAAGCCAATGGTACTTCATTAAACCCTCGTATACTCAGAGGGGGAAAAAAAAATTGCCTCTCAATTTGACTAGTGATAGTAAAGTAGAAAGTAATATTGGCCAATATCTACCATTCCCTACCCAATTATTTGTGATATAGGACAGAGAACAGAAAGTTCAGGATGATTCAGGTGGAGGCTTTGGCACAAAGAGACACACGAAGGGACATTTGATTCAGGGCAGCCACTAAATAGAAGGGGATTAGCAATCAAGAAATGTGGACACTGCATCTGCCTTTCCCACGACTCCCTGTGTGACCTTAGAGCAGGCCTGGGCAAAATACGGCATGCGGGCCAGATCCAGCCCACAGAGGCAGTGGGGAGCGCCAGGCAGGCTCACTTGCTTGCCCTGCACGCTGCTCAGAAACGCAGGGCACTTTCTCTTTAGGAGTCTGGAGGGGAAGGGAGAAGATTCAGATGCTGCTCCTGCCCCCAGCACAATCCCATTGGCCAGTTTCTGGCCAGAAACTGACCAATGGGAGCTGCCTGTTTGAATAACAGGCAGCCATGAAGCAAAACCCCACTACCCTCCTGCTCAGTTACTCACTCAAGCACATGGCCGAGTAGGCAGAAACATTTTAACCTCTGCAAGCCTTTAGCTCTAAAGGTAGGCAGGCTGGTAAGTCTCCTGGCCAGAGCCTGCTTCTGGCACCCCAGCCCCTCCCTTCCCCAACCCTCTGCCCCACTACTCCACATGCACCCATACCCCTCCCAGATCTGGCACTCCATTCCCTGGCCCTAGGTCACAACCACCTCCTTCACCCAAACTCCATTCTCCCTCTTGCACCCCAAGCTCCCTTCTGCACCCAACCTCCATCCCAGACTCTGCACCCCCTCCATTAATATCATGGAAGAGTGTGGCTCTCAACCACTTTCCAAAATCTTGGCGTGCCTCCCCATTAAAAGTTATTGCCCACCCCGCCTTAGAGCATGTCATGTAATAGCTCTCTAGCTCCATTTTCCATCTGTAAAATGCAAAATCTATCTTTGGATGAAAAGTGCTATATAAAATGTGAAGTATTCTAAATATATTCTGCATATGGCTCTGGGTTGCAAACAGAGCCATCTCTTCCATAGGACAGTTCAGGGCAGCTGCCCAAAGCCCCACAGCAGCTGCCTCAACCGTCCTTTGATTGGGACCCGTGGGGCCCAGGGTGGCCTGGGGGATTATCAGGGGGCCTAGTGTAGTTCCACCCTTCTTGTGAGCACCCCTCGGTGGCTGAAGAGAGTCTTGTAGTCTCGCTGCCCGTGGGTCCCCTGTTGTGGCTGCTGGAGGTCGGGGAAGGGAGCAGGCCCGCCCACTCCTTTGGGTCTCAGCCCAGGGACCCTATAGGTAGCAGTTACCTGCTGAGTCTCAACAAGGTCAATTCAGGTCATGTTCCCTGGGCCACTTCCCCAGGAAACTGCTCTGTTTAGCCCTTTCTCTTGGGCCTTGTGGTCAAGTCCTCCCTGTCCAAGGTTCTCCAAAGGGTTGCCGTTGGCTTACTAGCTAGTCTTCAGTCGCTGGACCTGGTTCTGACAAGGTCTGAAGTCCAGCTCCCACTCGGAGCTGTTCTCTCAGTCAGCCTTTAGGTCTGCCTGGGTTGAGCTCCAGCAAGGAACTGACAGGCCTTGGCCCAGCAGCTTCTTTTATATCGGCCTGCTGCGCCCTAATTGGCTGCAGCAGAGGCTGCCACTCTATTCTGCTTGGAGGACCTCTCTTCTGCTCCTGTCATTGAGCAGGGTGCGGAAAGGCCTCCAGCAGGGATGTTGGGGCCTAGTCCACCCCATCACACCGCCCCACTCATCATGACAAAGGGAGCTGGAGCAATCTGGCAGCCTCTTGCCCTGCCCCACTGCCCTCTCCCAGCCCACAGCACTTGGCTTCACCATGGCAGCAGGAACTAGAGCTTCTGGCTCCAAGGGGGGTCTGTTTTCCCACTGCCATGGTGAAGCTGAGCACAGCGAGCTGGGAGAGGGTGGCGGGGTAGAGTGGAGCAGGCTCCTGCCACCACAGTGAGTGTGGGGGTGTGTGACCCCGGCTGCTGCCCAGTACCAGGCCCCCCCACTAATCCCCTAGTTTATGTTGCTCAGAGGAGGGCTCTTTGGGCAAAGGGGTGGAGCAGAGGCAGGAAGGGGCAGAGTGGGGAGGGCTTGGAGAAGAGATGGAGTGGGACAGGGCAGGGTAGAACAGGGGCGGGGCAGGGTCTGCAGCAGGGAGTTGTGCTGGGCCCCATACCTGGGGTGCTGCAGGAGGCTACCTGAGGCCCTGTGTCTCTATAGGAATGGCCCTGGTTGCAAAAAAGGGAAATCTGTGGCTACCGCACACCACTTTGGGGGCCTTTTTAAAAACGTACGTCAAAAGACTAACCCTTTTGTAGCCTCTGGAATAGGATGGGTTTGGGGTTGTGCTATTTTGTGAGATCACTCACCATTTTCCACACTTTGCAGCAGACTTTAACAGTCTAACTGTTTCATTTTCCAATATCCTTTGTCTTGCTTATAGCTGGGTGAAACTTTGTTATGGGATGGTGACCTGATAAGTGTGAACTCCCCCTTCAGTTAACACAACTGTAAGCATAACCTCCACCTCAGACTTCTTTTGGGTTTGCTGAGTCCATGCTGAGTATGTGAGAAGGTGGGAGCAGAAGAGAGGCAGAAGAAAAGGAAATTGACAACAGACAAGAGACTGGGAAAGACAGCCCAAAGGAGCAGATGAAAGCACAGCATGACCCTGGAAAAAGCTATAAGTGAGAGCTAGAGCTTTCAGGTCTAGTGTTGGCAAGCATGGGGGGTGGTAAATTAAGAAGCTCCTTTTGTTTCTGGTTCCCACTGCATTCAGAGAAACAGGACTTTGTACATTCTTTGTAAATAAGATTACAATAGATATACCAGACTCGATCAATTTCTGCTTCCAACTGGGATATGCCAGCGCCCCAACTTACTGGCTGCTCAGGTCAGAACAGGCAATTCATGTGTTTCACTAGACATCATCCCTCCCCAGTAAATCAGAGTGCCCTTCTCACCCGTCTCTGACTGGTTGCTGGCTATACTATTAATTTACCAGGGATAGTGTCCTCCTGGGGGGAAGTGACAGGTCTTAGAACTGTGGCAGAGACAGAGCATGGCTTTTTTCCTCCTCCTTCAGCAGTGTCAGTCATATTTTTCTCCTTGGCCAGCCGTGCCTTCAGTAGTTTGTTAGCCTCATGGAAGGCCATCTCCACCCGAATATCATTTTCCTGTATTTCATAAAAAAAACCTGAGGGGAGACCAAAGAAGTGAATGATGAGGAGCTGCTGCAAGCTACTTCCCTCTGCTCTGCTGGAGTCCATACTCCTGTTTTCACCACTAAAGCTAACAATGGGATCAGGACCAAAATAAGGTGCAAACCAATGGCCTACCAAGTTTATCAAAGCTACGCATGTTCAGCTGATCTCATACCTAAGAGAGTCCAAGACAAGATGCTGGATGGCTCCAAGCAGGTGGCATCCTCAAAGAAGATTTCTGCCTCTTCATAGTGCTCCATCATGACAGCGGTGATACCACACAGCAGCAAGCTGGAGATAGTGTCAAAGAGATTACTCACAGAACCACACAACTAATTAAATCCGTGACATGAAGCACACCCCTCTAACTGCCATCCCCCCAAGCCAGAACCAGCAGTACCTATGCAGGTGACTTGTGTTTAGAGAGAGAGCTTCACGAAAACACTCCTGGGCTTTGATATTTTCCTCCACCAGGAGGCAGAATGCTCCATAGTCTAGCCAGTGCTGGACGATCTGGCGGTCACGAGTCAGCCTCTAGGTATGAGACACCATTGCTTTAGTTAGGGTTCCTGTGGTTTTATCTGATGCAGAGGTTAGAATGAGGGGTTCCAGTTTTATAGTAATCCCCCTTTCTGTACCTCCAACCCCAACAGTTGGCTACCAATCGCCAGCCTTTATTTGCTATGAGCGAGGGTTTCTCCTAAGCAGGGATCATGACCAGTATCAGCCTTCAGTCTATCCGCCTCCTTCACCTGGCAGTAAAGAGCAGAGCGTCCTCCCCCATTAGCCACTCTTCTTATTGCTTTTCCGTCTAGCTCGCCTTCCCTCTTGTTAGAATCAGCAGAATGTGTCCTCTCATGCTAGCTGCCTCTTGTGACAGCTCATCAGATCCTCTCTTTCCCCCTCCCCATCAGGCTGAAAGCCCACAAAAGACATGCATGGCCGAGGCTGGTTGTCAGCCTGAGATGAGCGTTACCCTGAAAAACGTCTCACAATGGTCAGTGCTAAGCACATTTTGCTGCATCCGCCTTCCTTCACTGGGCAAAGCCAACAAGTGGATTTACAGTAAGAAACTTCAGATCTTCTTTGATTTCAGCCCCACTGCTGTCCCTATAACACACTGTGTGCTGAACAATATGACTGCAGGCAGAGGAGGGAAGGGAGAAGCTCTCTTACTTCCTGGTAATAGACAGACGCCAGAGCATAGTCCTCATTGACTTCGGCTTCATGGGCAAAGAGTCGAAGCTGCTCACAGCTTGTGAAGGTGGGCGAGGCAGTGACAGGGTGCTCCTGTGATACCATCTGTTACGAGACAAGAAAACAGGGGAAACCAAATGAAGTCAAATCAGCATGCAGCTGTTTGGCAAGGACGAACTAGATCACTGTGTGGCATCGCTGTGCATCCATAGTGTGATAGAAAATGCAATATGTTATAGGCTGAGCGACAAATTCTTGATCATTCAGACTGTTGATGGTAAACAGACTCTCTCCTGTGTATCTGTCACTTGTACCTCACTATCCGGTACATAAAATCATGATGGACTGTGCGCTACCTTCATCACATAAGCAAGGTGTCTTCCCCATTATTTACATACCCCATTATTGATCTGTTGGTCTCCATCTTAAAAACTGAAGAGACACTTACAGACTTTCACATAGACTGAGAATATTGCAAGCTTCCTGCCGTAGTAATTTGTGTTATGTCACCAGTGTGGGTTTCTCAAGCTATGTCTGTGCTACACACCTTTTAGCAACAAAACTGTCAATAGCCCTGTTGCTAACAGTTGGCACATGTAAAAACTGTTTGTCGGCACTTTTGCTGACAAAATACTTCTAGCCCCACAACCCCACAAGCGGCTTTTGCTTTGTCAGATGGAGAGCGCACCTGCTGACAAAGCGGCCTTTACACTTGCTGCGGCAAATCGTTTGTTGTTCGGGGGTGGGTTTTTTTAAGTGCCTGTGAATGACAAAAGTTTTGTCTTTCAGTTGCAAGTGTAGACTAAGCTCATACACTTGAAAGATCTATATCGTATAGATGAGTCTGCTAGTTGACTTTTCCTCGTCTACCCCTATCATGCATCAGCCCAAAGACACCTCATACACATACATATTCCATGGCAATGGGACCACAGAAGTACCTACATTATAGATTAAAATGTTTCTGAAAATGTCTTGGGGTCTGCATGTTGGGCTAAATGTTAGTAATAGCATAATCAGGGCTTGATCCTGTTCCCACTGACTTCCAAGAAAGCCACATCAGGCCTTAGCTCCATAGTGAATCAAATGCACTTACAGTCACACTATGACAATGTTCTTACTATGTGACTGGGTGTCTACCCACCTGGTTTAGAGCAACGTGCATCTGATCCACCAGGTACACATACAGCTCACTCAGGAAAGCTTGTAGCTGCTCCAGGTTGTTGAATGCTGTTGTCCTCAGGTATTTCTCTCTCACAATCTTCACCACTGCATGCTGCAGAGAACCCAAAACAATTACTTGACAAGAGGGTCTCACCCTTCAACCTACCACTTTCTTCTGTGGTCGCGGCAGAGAGCCAAAAAAACACCAGCTTCCTGTAGCCTGAACCCATAACTCATATTTAATGAAAGAAGTACAGTCCTGCTTAAGGGGATGGGCGGATGCAGCTGAATTCCACTTTCAGACTATGGTCCCTCTTGAACAGACCCGAGTCCAGCTGGGACAGTCCATGGTGGAGCATTGGACAAATACACATGGAGACTGAATTCTTACCCCAAGAAAGGGCAGTTCCTCCAATATCTGGGGTCAACTGGCAGAGTGGTACAAGCGTAGGTCACAAGTAACTAAACCAAACAAGTTAACTCTTTTTTCATCTTAGTAGGATAACTCAGGTCCAGGACTGTACATGGAGGATTATTTCATGTGGAAAGCTGATAATCCATCCCTTCCTTTAGCTCTAAACTAAACTACACCTGCCTAAGCACATGCTCTTTGCATTGCCTGCTTAGGAACTGCACCCAGCTGACAGAAGATTCTCCTGACATGCAGCCAAAGGTTGGCCAAGTGCCTGCCCCGTTAGACAGAAACCTAAGAATGTATGCCCCTGCTGGAACAGGCACTATCTGCAAGAACTTAAAAAATAACAAATAGTCTTGCAGCACCTTAGCGACTAACGAAACAGGGAGATGGTATCATGAGCTTTTGTGGGCACAACCCCACTTCTTCTGATGAAACTATCTGCAAGGGATTGCTGCGTTAAGACGGCACCTGTCATTTTAAGTGCCAATTAAAGCACAAAAGCTCTCCGCTGAAGAGAAAGCATCAGGAAGGAACTGGCAAGGCAATCAAAGAGATACAAGTGGAGTGTTTGCCTTCAGCTGTTCCTTAAAAGCAAAGTATTTTCCTGAGCTGTTGAGCTCATAGTTCAGTTGACATTTCTGTTCCTCCAGGGTGTGGTGATCTATCACGCCACCGTCGGCCAGATGCTTCCCAAACAGCTCATGGTACTCATCCAGGATGGCTCCAGCAATACTAGTGATCTGATTGTGGAAATCTTCCACAGCCTAGAAACCAAAGAAGCCAGGGCTGAAACAGGAATTCAGACTTTAAAGGTAACTGCTAGTACAAAGCTTGAAATTGACTTTGTTAAAAAACCCACCCCATCTGCTAAGTACGTTTGACTCAGCCTCAATTATTCTGTCATATCCTTCCCATCAACAACATAACTACTAAGGGGTCTGTGTATCAATAATTAGATGATGCTCCTGCTACTGTGTATTTTTCCAGCCTAATTTAGTATTTCAGATTTCACCAACTCTTCCATGGTAGTATAAGCATCATATAACATCTATATAATTTGTCAGGACCACTTTAAACTCGTGGACTAACCCTCTGCAGCATAATCTGTAATCTTTACAAGTGGCAGAAGCTTCCTGCAACTGCTGTTACCAAAACATTCTGTGTACACCAGACACAATAGTACAAGTCAGTTCAAAAGCAGCACTTGACATCTGTTATCTTACATCTTTCACTTCTTAGTCATGCGTTCAAACTCAGTCCTAGCTAACAGCGATCAAAAGCCTGAAGATGGCTTGGTGGCTTATGAGAAATGAGTCAGTGGTTTCAGTCCAGTTTCCAATGAACAAGTGGCCACCTCTCACACACACAAAACCACACAAAAATTGGACTTGTTGGCAATCTGAGAGAGGCCAAGGATTGCATGGGTCAGTGAAATTGAGCTCGGCTCTTGCTGGGAGAAGTGGGACCCCTCCGGTCTAAGATAAGGCATGCTGATTTGTTGGAAAGATGAAACTGGCACTGCCCCTCCCAGGCTGTGACTGCTCTAGGGATAGACAGCAAGACAGTATCTGGGACTGTCAATCTGAAGCATTACATTCACTTAATGCAGGGGTTCCCAAACTTTTTGATACTGGGGACCAGTAAATCCATTCACGAGCTTTTGGAGGACCGGTAACATTTATTTGCATATTCATCAAGAAAATGATGAATATGCAAATAAATTGTTTCTGGTCCTCCCAAAGCCCCCAGTGCCAACTTTAGCCCACAGAAAAGTCAGTCGGGGCCACACAAGTGAGATACAAAAAAAGATACTAATGTGGCCCCAACTGTGCTGGTGGGTGCTGGGACAGAGTTCTGGGGAAGGGTGCCAATGAGTGCTGGGGCAGGGGACAGGGTGCTTGCAGATGCTGGGGCAAGGGACAGGGTGCTTGTGGGTGCTGGGGCCGGGGTACTTGTGGGGTCTGGGGAAGGGGAAGGGACAAGGACCGATACCTGGGGATCCTGTCACTGCCAAGGCCCAAGAAGTGCGTGGGCTGCTCCCCCGTCCCCCAAACAGCAGCGCGGTACCTGACACACTTGTCTGTTGCACGCCTGATGCCTTCCTGTGCAGGGGAAGGGGGAGTCCCGGACTGAGCCAGCCCCAACCTCTCGGGCAGCGCGCGCCTCACTTCTCTGCTCCCCACGGCAGTGCGCGCCGCCCAAGCAGCTGGAGCCGGCGCTCTGAGGACTTTATTCCCCTGCTGTCTTCCCATGTGGGGGGACGGGACAGGGGGAGTCCCGGACCGCACCTGCCCCAACTGCTTGGACAGCATGCGCCTTGCTCCTCCACTCCCCACAGCAGCACATGCCGCCCGAGCAGCTGGATCTGGCGCAGTCCCGGATCCTCACCCACTCCCCCGCGCGCAGGAAGGCAGCAGGGTAACAAAGTCCCCAGCGCACGATGAACCAGCGTTTTAGGTACCGCACCGGCTGTTGGGGCAGAGGGGAGAGCAGCCCGTGCACTTCCGGGACCTGGTGCGCAGCTGCAGAACTGCCCCCCGACCCTGCAGGAAGCCTCTGTTGACACTGGGAGTTCAGCACGGCATTCATCTTGGGGGTTGTGGGCAGTGAGGCGGGCTCTCACAAAAAATTTTCTGAGGCCCGGTATTTTTTTCCCAAAGACCAGTACTGGGCCACGGACCACAGTTTGGGAAATGCTGACTTAATGTAATGCTGTTTCCTCCCCCTCTGAGTCTAGCTAACACAGATTAGGAGAGGAGCTTGCTAAAGATGTGATACAAGTACCACATACAAAATACATCCCTAAACACTTTCTGCAGTTTGTCCGTTAGAAAGGAATGTGTTTCCTGCAAATCTTAGTGCATGGCTACACATACAGTGCTGCAGCAGTGCCACGTTGGTGAAGGCGTTCTACTCCAGCAGGAAAGAACTCTCCTGTTGCCATAATAAAATCACCTTTGAGAGCAACAGCAGGTCTGTGGGCAGGAGAAATTCTGTGCACATGAGTACTTATGTTGGTGTAACTTATGTCACTCAGGGGTGCAGTTTATTCACCCCCCCACAAGTGACATAAGTTATGTGGACACAGGCTATAGTGTAGATACAGCCCCTAATTGCTCATTCTACTACTGACTTCTCAGTTGTGTTGATTTGAAAACGAGGATCTTGGATACTAGACACCTGTGAAGTGCAAAACAGTCACAGAGAAGGCCTACCTTCTTAGCTCCTGCACTCCGGCGTGGTAGTTGAGGGCGTGGAGAAATCATCTCCTTAACTCTGTATGAGAGAGAGCAGAGGAAGCTATTCAATGTGCAGAAAGCAATTCTAATCTATTCTGGACTCAAGCAGTCTGTATTTCTAGGATTATCGGCCTGTCACGGTTAGATTGGGGATAAGGAACAGAAACAATCTGATCATGGGAGAAATTATGAAGCCTCACAGGGAATGTCCATACAGCAGTTGGAAGGACAATTGCCAACTCAGCCACACCACATGCACTTGATCTATCATGCAACAAACGATAGTGTGTCCACAGTGGCATGGGTGGTGGCTTGAGCTAGTTGTCCAGGTACAATCCTACCTGACCTCCTGGGCAAATACTTGGGCAGCTAGCCTGAGCTACTGCTGTGCCATCACAGCCACCCTGCTATTTTCAATGTCCCAGCTCAAGTGGAGTTGGAAATCACCCTGCCAGCTGCAGTGTAGGCATACCAGAGACCCAGAACAACACGGTGCAGCCAAATCTCTATGTTCGCTGTGGCTCCTTGGAGAACTACTTGTTGTCTCACACTTCACTCAAGGCTCAAGGCCTGATTTTCATTTACGTTATAGGGTGTAAAGGAGGCTTAGTATGAATGTGAATAATGTCCCTCGGCTCTTTTCACAAACCTGACTGACCTATACTATCTAGTCTAGTATCTAGTGCAGGTTGGACCTCCTTCATCCGGCACCCTTGGGACTTGACTGGTCCCGAGCAAGGGGATTTGCCGAACGAGGGGAGGTCCTTCCCAACATGTCCCGTGTTACCCCCAGCTAGGACTCCAGCCAAGCCCTGCTGCTGCCTGCCTGGTCATGGCTCCCCAGGCTGGACCTCCAGGGCTGCCAGGGATGCTGTGGCTTCTGGGGCTGCTGGGGCTCTGCAGCTACCACCCAGCAGTAGGGACCAGAACTCCCTGCTGCGCTGCCTTCCCTCAACACGGGGCTCCTGACGAGGTCATGCCCCTCCTCCCCCGCTCCTGCCCTGCGGCCCAACCTCCTTATACCTGGTAGGGATGTTAAATTTCAATTAATTAACTAATTGAATAGTCGATGGGATTTCCATTGACTATTTGATTAGTCGATAAGAAATACCGTGTTCCTCCTATGAAATGTACAAGAGCCCAAGCAGGGGCTCTTGTACATTTCAAAGTTGGCACGCCGCGTGGAGCCCGGGGCCAGCGGAGAGTCCCCCCCTGACCCCAGGCTTCATGCGGCACTTCCTCTTTGAAATGTACAAGAGCTCCCACTTGGGACTCCTGTACATTTCAAAGATTGAAACGCTGTGTGGAGCCCAGGGTCAGCAGGAGACTCTCTGCTGGCCCAGGACTCCATGTGGTGTTCCAACATTGAAATGTACAAGAGTCCCCACTGAGGACTCAGTTCAAAGTTGGCTGCCGCTGCGCCCTTGCCCCCTCCCACGAAGCTGGAGCTGGGGGGAACTGGCTTTTAAGCTGGCTCCCTCCAGTACCCTCTTCCATTCCAACCCCCCTTGCTGCCTCTTTGTGATAGAGGCAGCAAGGGCGGGGGAAGTGACTAGTCGACTAGTGTGTCGACTACCCAATAAGCTTTTGCTTATCAGATAGTCGATTAGTTGCTTACATCGTTACTCTGTGGTCCTGGCCAGACCATGGATTTTGCCGGACCATAGAGTCCTGCTTAAGGGAGGTACAACCTGTATTTGTGATGTGAGCCCATTGCTCTGGCCTTTTGCATTCCCACAAGATGCCTGTTAATCCCTAGCTCCAACCTCTGAACTTTGCTGTGGGTTGATCTCTGAAAATGCTCAATATCAGGACAAATATTTAAAGTACATCCTCTAGCTTACTTACCCTCCCACCTGCTGCCCTACTTAACCCCTGCCTATGTCAGATCTTGTGTGTTTGTTACTATCTCCTGGAATCCATAACGTCTTACAGGAATGAAAACTGCAACACATTCCCTACTTTATGAGAAAACGTGGTGAAAATATTGTTCCGAGTGAACAAAGCTGGAAGTTCAGACTAATAGGGAACCTTTAACTCAGCCCTGAGAAGCCAACTGTGAAATTAAGTATTTTAAACATAAGTCCAGAAAAGCTTCGGTATTGACATACACAAGAATAATGTGCAATTATAATTGAGCACAGTTCTGGGTGTAACCCAGTTACCATCTGGGGCCAGGACAGATACAGATTCAGATTCCAAACCCAGAATCCAGATTCCCAGATCCCAAGGCCACTGTCTGACCTCTAGTCATCTAGTCTGACCTCCTGTATAACACAGGCCAGAAGCCCTGCTGCCCAACATTCGTCGTTGCACAGCTGGCCGGACGTACTGAGCCAGGTCCAATCTTACTTTCCCCAGAATAAATCAGGACTAATTACACCAAATTCAGTGAAGTTGCCAGAAGCAGCACTGGTTTAAACAAAGTTACAATGAAGACTATTATAAAGGGGTTAGAACTTCCTCTCATGCACCAGACATAGGCCATTGCTAGCACATACCAGTTTATGTAGGCCAAGGGTGGGGAACCTTTTTTTTCAGTTGGGGGCCACTGACCCGCAGAAAAATCTGTCAGGGACCACACACAAGTGAGAAGCAAAAAAAACCCACAAAGCCCCAACCCCCACAATCTCACTGACCTGGCTCCCAACAAACACAGGGCTTTTCCTGGCAGTGGAGGAGGACACAGATTTGGAGCTTTTCCCCGGCAGCGGGGCAAGGTGCACTCATGCTCCAGCTGCACACGGGGAGTGGGGGCAGGGCAGGGGAGGGACGCTGAGGCTTGGAGAGTTGGAGTGTGAGTACTGGCTCACCCCACTGTGGGGAGAAGCCCCAAGCCTTGCCGCAAGCCGGATCCAAGTAAGTGGAGCCGGATCTAGCCCACGGGCTGTATTTCCTACCCAATGTAGACCAATGACCTGCCGAAATCGAGCAGTTCCTGTGTTGTTCCAGGGGCAGTGGGAAGTAGCGCTCCTCCAATGGAAATATTATGTAGGCTCCGCCCCCATGCAAACTTGTCTATGGGGCCAAAGGAAAGTGGGGAGGGCAAGAGTGATAGTACCAAGAGTGAGGCCCAGAGGCCTGGAGACCGGGTAGGAACTGCTGCCACCACCTCAGCCAGATCTCAGTAGCTCCCCTCAAAGCCTCTCCTATTCCTCTGGCCCTCTGTGCTGTTCTAGGTCTGTTGAGTCATTTGTACATCGAGAGAGGTTGTGAGGCCCTTCTGCCCATGCTGGATTACAGCCAATTTCCCTATTCTCGTTTTCCTATTCAGGTCTCAGAGGGGAACCATGTTAGTCTGTAACTTTAAAAACAACAAGTAGTCCTGTGGCACTTAGGGCTCATCCAGACTACGTGGAACAGTGGAAAGAGGATATGCAAATTCCACAGGACTGTTCCACGTAGTCTAGATGAGACCTTAGAGACTAAGATAAATATACAGATAGATAGTCTCATGAGCTTTTGTGGGCAAAACCTACTTCCTCCACTCAAGCTCATCTGAGGAAGTGGGTTTTGCCCACGAAAGTTCATGATACTGTATGTATATATATTTGTTAGTGCCACAGGATTACTCGTCGTTTTCCCATTTAGTACATTATTCATTAAAAAGAACCAGGCTGGATGAAATGTGAATCCATCTTTGTGTCTTCCAACCCCACGCCGGTTCTCTCTTCGTAATGGGCCTGATCCAAAGCCCAATTCTTCCTGTTGATTTCAATGCACTTTGGATCAGGCCCATTACTATTTTTACAGCACAAGTATGCGTGGCACTTAACAGATACATTACAAAACAATCCCTGACCTGAGGAGCTTAAATTAAAACCCTGACTCCAGTGTTACAGTCACCCCTTTACGCACCTGCTAGCAAGCTCCTCTGGCAATCGTTTTGGTACCAAGGCCTTGGCCAGCTCTATTTCCATCACCAGGAATGTTCCTGCATCTACATATTGCTGTGAAGACAAATATTGCTCTCTTGTGTCACTGTTGTCATGACTGCAGCCTTAGTATAGAGTTTCAGACGTTTACTGGAATCATAGTGTAGCAGCTTGTTTTCTAACCTGCCCTCAGGATTTTATATCACAGCAAAATCCAGTTAGACAAATGAACCGGTTTGGAGATTCAGTCTCCTCCAAGATTTAGTGTGTGCAACCAGTGCATTTTTTTTTGGATGGAAGTCAAAATGAAAACTACTGAAGAACCCTCCTAAATTCAGTCCCAGATATTTTTGGAAATACCCCACTTGAATCTGTGTGCACAGATGTCCCTGGAGAGATTTCACTGTGGTAGCTGCAAAAAGGTGAAAGCCCCGAGTCCTCACCTCTCCTAACCAAAGCCAGTTAAGTAAATGATGTTAGAATCTGGGCTATGGGAATTTACACACTGCCAGTCTATATATTCTTTCCATCTGTTTAAAGCACAATTTACCTGTCCTTCCAGGTTCTGACATGGTGCTGCTTCAGTGTCTACAGCAGTCTCTGACATCTGAGATTTTAGTGTAACAGACAACTAGGAAGAGAAAGAAGATGTACATTGTTCAGTATTCAAAGCTCTTCACGGTTCCCACAATTAATCCAGCCTCAGTGACACAAAGAGAGCACTAAGACAGAAGCTTACTACCTGCTTACTGTGCTACAGGTATGAAAGTCATGAATATTAAACAGCCAAGCCATTTGCAATGTTAGATTTGGTTCATGCATCTTGTATTAGGAAATTCCAAAGTGACGACTGATTTTTAATCATTCAAGAAAAAAAGAATACTCGCTGGCCTGCCTTCCTTCTGTCCTAAAACATCCAGTGTTCCCAAGTTTCTGAGCTCCAGCACAAACCTGCTTTCTCTTACACAAGCTGTGCCAACGTATGGAATATGTGGGGCCCTTTGTGATATTATTGGTACCACTATTATAAAATACTGAGGAATCTGATCAGATGCCATCTAAGGTATCTGTGAAAATCTTAGAAATCATTTAAAAAGGGATCGAGAATAAGACAGAGAATATCTTATTACCTTTATCTAAAACCATGGTATGCCCACATCTTGAATACTGTGTACAGATGTGGTCACCTCATGACAAAAAAGATATCTTGGCATTGGAAAAGGTTCAGAAAAAGGCAACAAAAATGGTCAGGGTTTGGAACCGGTCCCATATGAAGAGAGATTAAAAAGACTAGGTCTTTTCAGCTTAAAAAAGAGGGACTAAGGGGGGATATGATAGAGGTCTATACAATTATGACAGGTATGGAAAAAGTGAATAAGGAAAAGTTATTTACTTGTTCCCATAACATAAGAAGTAGGAGTCACCAAATAAAATTAATAGATAGTAGGTTTAAAACAAACAAAAGGAAGTTTTTCTTCATGCAGTGCATAGTCAACCTGTGGAACTCCTTGCCAAAGGATATTGTGAAGACCAGGACTTTAACAGGGTTCAACAAAGAACTAGATAAATTAATGGAGAATAGACCCATCAATGGCTATTAGCCGGGATAGATAGGAATGGCGTCCCTAGCCTCTGTTTGTAAAGGTTGGAAAATGGGTGATAGGAGAGGGATCTTTTCATTCCCTCTGGGGCATCTGGCATTGGCCACTGTAGGAAGACAGGACACTGGGCTAGATGGACCTTTGGTCTGACCCAGTACAGCCGTTCTTATGTTACAATTTGCCAAGTATAATAATCTTGTTTATATGTTTGCATCACCTCTGCATGGTGAGTTATAGCTGTGTATGGCATATTTGTATTTCCAAATTTGTGCTGTGTTTCTGGGTGATAACCCCAGACAGATTGGCATCAGCACTGCCCAAACTGTTCAACAGCCCATCCAGGGATTAGGGCAGGGGTGCTACTTTTCTAACCTTCCCCCGCCAAATAGCCAACCAGAAGGCTGTGGCCTCAGGAACAGCCCCTGGTTGCCACATTTGAGAAAGTGACCTAGATGCTGATAGGAGCCAGAGAACTGGGCTGTGTGATTTCTCCTTTTGTCTCCTGATACCCAGTGGGGGAGATCAGAAGCACAGTTTGTGACTGATTGAGGAGTTTAACTTCAGTGCTAGCTGCCAGTTTGGGGAGTATTTACTCTTCCCTTAGCAGCCTGCCCTGACTGTGGCGTTTTCAGGGGAGGGCTGCTTCAGGCATCACGGGTCACACAAGTGTGGCCCAAAAGCTTTAGCACCATGTGTGAATTTCTCTCTAGCCCAGGGGTTCCCAAACTTTTTGATACTGGGGACCAGTAAATCCATTCACGAGCTTTTGGAGGACCGGTAACATTTATTTGCATATTCATTAAGCAAATGATGAATATGCAAATAAATTGTTTCTGGTCCTCCCAAAGCCCCCAGTGCCAACTTTAGCCCACAGAAAAGTCAGTCGGGGCCACACAAGTGAGATACAAAAAAAAAAAAAAAAACACACACCAAACCCCTCAAACCTCACTAATGCGGCCCCAACTGTGCTTGTGGGTGCTGGGACAGAGTTCTGGGGAAGGGTGCCAATGAGTGCTGGGGCAGGGGACAGGGTGCTTGCAGGTGCTGGGGCAAGGGACAGGGTGCTTGTGGGTGCTGGGGCAGGGGTACTTGTGGGGTCTGGGGAGGGGAAGGGGACAAGGACCGATACCTGGGGATTCTGTAGCTGCCAAGGCCCAAGAAGTGCGTGGGCTGCTCCCCCGTCCCCCAAACAGCAGCGCGGTACCTGACACACTGGTCTGTTGCACGCCTGATGCCTTCCTGTGCAGGGGGAGGGGGAGTCCCGGACTGAGCCAGCCCCAACCTCTCGGGCAGCGCGCGCCGCACTTCTCTGCTCCCCACGGCAGCGCGCGCCACCCAAGCAGCTGGAGCTGGCACTCTGAGGACTTTATTCCCCTGCTGCCTTCCCACGTGGGGGGACAGGACAGGGGGAGTCCTGGACCACGCCTGCCCCAACTGCTCGGACAGCGTGCGCCTTGCTCCTCCACTCCCCACAGCAGCACGTGCTGCCCGAGCAGCTGGATCCGGCGCAGTCCCGGATCCCCACCCACTCCCACGCGCGCAGGAAGGCAGCAGGGGAACAAAGTCCCCAGCGCACGATGAACCAGCGTTTTAGGTACCGCGCCGGCTGTTGGGGCAGAAGGGAGAGCAGCCCGCGCACTTCCGGGACCTGGTGCGCAGCTGCAGAACTGCCCCCCGACCCTGCAGGAAGCCCGCGCTACCTCTGTTGACACTGGGAGTTCAGCGCGGCATTCATCTTGGGGGTTGTGGGCAGCGAGGCGGGCTTTCACAAACATTTTTCTGAGGCCCGGAATTTTTTTCCCTAAGGATTGGTACTGGGCCACGGACTACAGTTTGGGAAACGCTGCTCTAGCCCATACCTTTCTTGGAGCATCCTTCTCTTTGGCCATTTTATCCTCTTTCTGGTTCCTACTGGGAATAGCTTTTGAATGAGGGGAGCTGGCTGCTGCAATCACTGGCCCTAATTTGTTCATGTTGGCTTGATGCCCAAGATCACGTAAAGTGCTGAATAGACACTTAGTCTGAAAAAGAAGGAAATGAAAGGAAGTTATGAAAGAGAGGCAATAAAAGAAATGCAGCTTGAGGGAGACTGGACATCCCCATCCTTCTTGCCTTAATTCAGCGGGTCTCAAACTCCTGGCTCATGGGCCATCCCCTATGACAGCAATTGCGCAGTCTGGCCTGGGACTTGGGCAGGCCAGGGGAAGGCCTTTCCGTTACTGGCTCCCAAGCCCAACCCTTTCCCCCATCACCCAGCCTTCCCCCCTTGGCACTCTGTCCCCAAGGACGTGGCTTCAGGGATGACAGGAGGAGCGGGGGGCTTAGTGTCATGCGACAGCAGGGAGATGCACCCCCTGCACTCCCTGTGGTGGGGGAAGTGGAGTGCACTGGGCAAGTGCACTTGCTCTGCTTCCCTGAGGCTCCTGATGCCGTGGGGAGGTACAACTGCTGCTGCCTTGCGGTGCCAGGCTACCCCCGTGATCCTTGAAGCTGTGTCCTTGGGGATGGGGTACCATGGGGGGTGAATGGGCAGGGAAATAGCGGGAAGGGGTGGAGCTTGGGGACTAGTAATGGACAGCCTCCCCTCCCGGACCGCCAAGAATCCCGGGCCAGATTGTGCAATCACTCCAGCCAGGGATGGCCTGTGAGCCAGGAATTTGAGACCCCTGAGTTAAGGTGATGAAAGGACCAGTCAAACCAAATTACTTTCCCTTGTGCACATCGCTCCTGCTTTGGGACAAACATTGAAACAAGTTCAACATTCTATTATTACTGCGGGAAACATGAATGTTAATATTTACCTGAAGTAACAGGGTCGGGAGTGGGAGGGATGAAGAGAAACTAAAATAGATAAAACTGTATGAATTACAGCCCCAGTGTGGTCCTTCTAATAAATTAAACTCTTCTGAGCATCCCTGGTAGTTATTTCACTGAACCAGTAGCCACTATATTTTCCTAGGGAGGATCTTCCTCACTCAGCAATATTAGGACTTGGTGGGGAAAACGCCTGGCATAAGGGGGAAGAGGATTTTTATAAAACTGATTAGCTGATGCTAGAGAAAGGACTGCAGACAAGTCATGTGCTAAGGGACCCTTCAGTCCCCAAGCCCCACTGCTCAGGATGTCTGCCTCATACTGTGGCTTAGGAAATACATCTCTTTTAGGAAACTGCTCCAAAAACCGTGTCACATTACTTCTCCCTGATGGCTCAGGGCCAGCTTTCTTTTAAAGGCAATTTTCTGATAGCCCTGACTGCTGCCAAGCATGTGGTGCATGAACACAGCTGGACGAGGAGATTGTACTGCAGTGCACAGAGGAAGCTCGTTCTCACCTTCGCAAACACCTCACTGTCTTGGTATGGAAAAACACGGAAAGCCCCTCGGATGCACTTCACACCAGGATACAGCAATGGCACCATGTTGACATATGCCACACCATGGAAAAAAATCTGTCCATCATCATCTCCCTGAAAATGCAGAACAAGACCAGGCATGAGTTAGCTAAAAGGCTGTTCTGAGGACTGCTCTTTGCATGGATTTAAGGCCATTTCTGTAGGCTTCTGCATACTGCATCAATTCCTATTAAAGCAAAGGCCACCTAGATACATTATGTGCTTAAATAGTCAATGTTATCCTGTCACTGAAGTTTCTCCAATAGGCATAAAGCTGTGCCAGCTTCAAAGAATATTCTGTAATTCTTCCATACCCTCCTTACTCCAATCTCCATAGGTCTGGGACAAATCTTCTTAGTGAAGCCAAGTGCTTCGTTCCTGTTGGGCTGTATCCTGGCACTTGGTTTCTAAAAGCACTCACCATCTGATTAGGAAACAGAATGTCCTGCTAGAGTTCCGAGGAGCTTAGTTTCCAATTGGGGCAAGGAGAACACAGTTAGTCATCACTGCAAAATCTGATGGCCAGCTTAGGTTCCCTGAACATCCGCTCAAGGAACCCCTTGGCCAAAGGAAAGATTAGCTAATCGCTTTCCCCAGCAGTTTCTTTCCCAACCAATCCCTCTTCAACTGCCATGGTACTGAAGAGAACTAACAAGATATTTGTGCCTTGTAACTTGAAATGTTGCTCTTTGTTTGACAGCGGGGTGAGGCTGATCACTCCCTTACCAAAGCCTCGAGCACTCCCTAACTCACCTCTCCCATTTAGAAAATGCTCTTAGCTAAGCACAATCACTAAAGGAAAATAGCACCAAAAGACAATCATATGCATCCATACAAATCTCTAGGCATATTTACCTTGTCTAATTTGCTAGATTTCCCTTTGGTTGAGGTAACCACAGGAACCCTGGTGATCTCCACGGGCCAGTACCGACATTCCGCAATGCGCTTCTGTAAACTGCAACACCAAAGGAGACAATTGAGAAATACAGAAAAACAGTCCAGAGATTCCCCTGTGCCACTTAGGGAAAGTGAGGCTACACATTTATAGTAGAAATAACCTGGAAGAATGATTGTCTAAATAAATATATAAATAAATCTACCAACATCTCCTGTGAAATGTTCTAGTCTAACTTTCAGTTTTTATTAATAGGAACAATTGCATGAAAACTGGAATGTTCTTCCTTAAGAGTTCATCAGCTCCTACGGCTCATTCTCCATCATAAGTCACAGTGCTTTGGTTGTGACATCACAGCATTCAATTGTGAAATCATAAAGGCTATAATCATAGGATAGAATTGTGGAAATATAGGGCTAGAAGGGACCTTAAGAGGTTGCCTAGTCCATCACCCTGTGCTGAGGCAGGACTGAATATACCTATGCCATCCCTGAAAGGTGTTTGTCTAACTTCTTAATAACCTCCCATGATGGGGATTCCACAAATTTTAACTATCCTTATGGTTGAAAGTTTTTGCTAATATCTAAACTAAAGCTCCCTTGCTGCAGATTAAGCCCATTACTTTTTGTGGAATGGAGAACAATTGCTCACTTTACACCAGTCTTTAACTTACTTGAAGACTTATCAGGCTCTCTCTGTCTTCTTTCCTCAAGACCAAACATGTCCAGGTTTTTTTAAACTGTTCCTCACAAGTCAGGTTTTCTAAGCCTTTAACCATTTTGTGGCTCTCCTCTGGACTCTCGCCAGCTTGTCTACATCCTTCTTAAAGCATGGCACCCAAAACTGACCACAGTACTCCAGCTGAGGCCTCACCAGCACCAAGTATAATGGAAAAGTTTCTTCCCAGGTCATGCTTATTATACTCTAGTTAATACATTTCAGAATGATGTTAACCCTTTTTACAACTGCACCTATAGTAGTTTGCTCACAATCAGTATGACCCAGTATAACTCCCAGATCCTTTTCAGCAGCACTACTGCCTACCCAGCTATTCCCCATTTTGTAGTTGTGTGTAAGGGAAGCATCTTGCGATTGTGTTTATTAAATTTTATTGTGTTGCTTCTGACCGATTCTCCACTTTCTCAAGACTATTTTTAATTCTAATTCTATCTTCCAAAGTGCTTATTACCACTGCCAGCCCGATATCATCTGCAAATGTTTATCAACATACTCTACACTCCACTAAGTTATGAAAATTTTGAATAGTACACAACCCAAGACAGATCTCCATTGGACCCCAGCAGATATGTCTTCACATTTAACAGTGAACATTGATAACTTCTCTTTGAGTAGTTTTTTCAACCACTTTATGATATTTCATCTAGACCATATTTCCCTAGTTTGCTTATGAGAACATCACATGGGACTGCATAAAAAACTTTATTGAAATCATGATAAATCATATTTGTTGCTTCTCCTCTACCCAATAGATCAGTAACCCTCGTCAAAGAAGGAAACTGGGTTGGGTTGGTATGATTTTTCATGACAAATCCATGTTGGCTGTTATTTATACCCTTTTTATACTGCAGGTGTTTACAACTGGTTCTTTAATCATTTGTTCCAGTATCGTTCTAAGTATTAAAGTTAGGCTGACTGGTTTATAATTCCCTGAGTCCTTTCTGTTCCCCTTTTTGAAGGTAGGTCCTTCTCTAGTCCTCTGGGACCTTTCCCATCCTCCAGGAGTTCTTGAGGGTAATTAATGGTTCTGACACTGCTCCACCTAGTTTCTTAAATATTCTTGGGGTGCATTTTGTCAAGCCCTGATTATCTGAATACATCTAATTTACCTAAATATTATTTAGCTTGTGTTTGCCCTGTTCTGTTTTGTGTTCCTTCCCTTTGTTGTTAATATTTACTGTGTTAAGAATCTGGTCATAATTACTGTTTTTGGGGAAGACTGAAACAAAAAAATATTAAACATGTCAGCTTTCTTGATGCTATCTATTATTAGCTCTCTTTCCCACCAAGTAGCGGACCTACAATTTCCTTTACTTTTCTCTTGCCCCAATGCATTATAGAACCTCTTCTTGCCTTTTATGACCCTTACGAGGCGTAACTCAATTTCTGATTTTGTCCTTATGTGCTTCTGCTATTCTTTGACACTCGTCTTTAGCAATTGTCCCAGTTTCCACTTTTTGTAGGATTCCTTTTCGATGTCCAGGTCATTACAGAGCTCACGGTGCCAAGTAAGTCTTCTAGTAGTTAACAAAGACAAAATAGCTAAAAATAATAATAGCTAAAAAAAAGTACTGGAAGGGATTAGGGATACAAGAGTGCATGCCTAGGATCTAAAACAAGCTCGATGAGGGATTAGGCAGATGACCCCAAATCTGTGGTGGGGTCTATTGCACGTTCCTCAAAAGCACCTGATGCTGGTCACTGTTAGACACAAGATACTGAAGTAAATTAATCATGGGGCTGACACACTCTGGAAATTCATATGTTCCTCCTCATCTCCATCACTTTCTGTTCAGGGAATTTTCCTTTGTTTTCTTACCTGAGTACTGCTGCAGGGTCTAGGTAACAGCGCCTCTCCAAGTCCCAAACAATTCTCTTCTTTATGCTCTCTGCCTGAATCCTACATTCCCTGTCCTAGGAGAAAGAGTGAGCTGGTCAGAGCACACCCTGAGCCCGTACACTGTGTTCCATCTGATGGGCAGTGCCCAGTTTAGCGGTAAAATGCTTATCCCCTTTGAGGGGAGAACTTATTGCAACACTCAACTCCACACAGAACCAATCAGCATCTGAGCAAAATGAGGTCATAATGGTTAGTTCTGGGGCCATTTAAAGTTAGATTTACTTGTGTGACCAGCAGCCAGGCTTGTGATGGTGGTCAGACAAATCTCAGGGCTCCTCCTCCTGACCCTGCCTTCCATCCTGTACCTTTGAAAGTAGTTCTTCGGTCATTCATTTTGCTACACACTTCAGCTCTCTCCTGGCAGCTTCAAGGTCATTTCTTTCTCACCTCTGTTTTGTTGAGCTCTCCATCCTCCTCTTCATAGGGGCCTCCAACAATAAAAGAGTCTGGAATGTTTTGAGCTCCTGGTGCCACAGTGTTGCTAATGGGCCATTTTTTTGGACGGGGTATTGGCTCTTTTTCACCACCAAGCTTCAGGGTCCCATTCTTGAACATCAAGGGGTACTCTTTCTAGAGAGGCACAGAGAAAGGATTTTCATCCTTTCGTTATAGCAAGGGGTGACCAACAAGTAAAAAGCAGAATTCTAGCAACGCAGCTTGGAAAACATGCTCCAGTCCACATAGGTATAGAAACTACAAAATACAAGCATCAAATTGCATAATCTGAGACAGGAAAATCCCACTCATTTCATCACACATGCACATGGGAGTTGCCGTGCAGATACATAGACCAGGGAGCAACAGGCTTGATCGAAGTTGCAGAACTATGCTTACACATACACAAACAACTGAAAAATCATTGACAAATATCAGTATAGTTCTGTGGCCACAGAAACGGTTGGACGTACCCACATAGTAAGCACAGGCATCCATTGCTCATGCAGATTATCATCTTAGAAACCTCAACCACAGAAGCAAAGATCTACGTAGGACATATACAAAAAGTTCATTGACAGTTCCCCACCTCTCCAATAGTTGGTACTTGCAAGCCAACCATGTAGTTTTGCTGGGGTCCTGTGGGAACAAACACTTCAGGGACAGAATAAGCAGCCTCTAATGTAACCCTGAGGAGGTTGCCACCTGAAAGTTGCGATGCAGAAAGCAGGGACTCTTGGATGGACACCGCCACTTCGAGACCACACTGCAAGACAAAAGCAAACTGACATGACTTTCCACTGGAAACAGCAAAGTTACAAAATAGTTACCATGAATCTGTCTTTACAGAGGTTTCGAGTAGAGGTCTGCTTAAGTTGGGAATCTACAATATTATTTTATTCATTGATTCAAATGCAGAAATGGGTATTCCTGTATGTTAAATAAATTTGATGGTAATTTAATGATTTGCATTCAAACTGTAATGTTTCCCTATTTAGAATACAGCTTCTCAGGGAAGGAATCAAGTCTCACATGGTCACTGTTTAATAAACAAATGAAAAGCTACTTTCAAAACCTGTGTTGAAAAAACAGGAAGGGTGCAAAATGAATCACTCAATATTCAAGAGATGCCAAAGCTAAGGTTGCACATAGAACCTCAACTAAGCCTTTATCCATACACATTATTACACAGTATTTAATCACAAGATCACATATAAGATGGATAACATGCAGTGAATGAAGTAGTTTTTGAATATTTATCTCCACTGTTCAGTGTGAGTGGACACTTGCTTCATTCATCACATACCAATTTGACCTGTCTACAGATATATGCTTTCAGATATACCAGTATAAATTTAAAGTCCACTGATTTCAATTAATTTATACTGGTAATAGCAAACAGAATCTGGATTAAAATTAGACACATTTCCACATTCACTGTGTATCATTGCTTCATTCACTGAACACCATTCAACCAGTGTGCTGAATAAGGCAGGGATCTTACAGTAACAATAGTACGTGATAAAATAAAAAAGACCGTGTAATATTTTGTTTGCACCAAGCGATGGAGTTAAGGTTACATAGGCATCCTTAATTATGCCATTTTCTGATTTTTCAGTGCTTCATTTTGCAGCATTAATGCTCTTTCAATGTAGTTTTTTGTACAGTACATTTTAGCATTTATAGAGCCAATCCTGCTCCTATTGTAATCAACGAGAGAGGAACCAGGCCCCACATTTTATATGTATTATCATAACATATACTGTAGCCTATAATTGCATATTCGAATCAAATAGCTCTGGGAATTTCCAAATACCTTGGCATCTGGGCGAAGGCTCTCTAGTGGAGAGCCGGGAACTGGATGCAGTGGAACTATTGCCCTAAATGAACACTGTCCTGGGAACAAATAAAGACAGAATCAGCATAAAGTCTGAAGCTCCCCACTAGTGAAATATCTCCCTGAATAGAAAACCTGTGCTATATGCCACCCACATAATCCAACTTTCTAAAGACTATCTTAGGTATAGAAGTGAAGCTACAGCGAAGAAGTTCGGTGAGAGCAAGAGATCAACGTGAATGCAATATGAATTCAACATTGCACCTTCCAGCAGAGGCAGAAGGTCCACAACAGCCTGACCAAGAGCCACAGTCTTCTCCTCCTTCTGCTTCTTCTCCTTTGGTAAAACTTCAATCACAGTCACTGATGGGAGAACATACACAGAATCTGATGATGTTTCTGAATCATCTATAAAACAGCAGCTGAAAACAGTGTAATCATTCAGGGTGCTTAAAGAATGTATTAGCTCTTAGCCAGCACTTCTGCTTGATTCCCCAGAGACTGAAGGGGATAGAGTAGCTGAATGTTTGCCACAGCTAATGCTCAGATTTCATTTTCAAGCAAATCCTTCTGGAAGAGGACGAGAACAGAGTAGCTGAGAGTTCCTCACAGAAAATGCTTCTACTCCATTCTCTAATGCGGTGATACTCAGACCACGGCTCACAAGCCGCCTCTGGCTCTTTGAGATGTAGCCTGTGGCTCTTCAGGGCTCACTCCAGGAGCACTACAAAGAGCTGATTCCTGGCATTCCTACAGGAAGGGAGTCCCCACTCCTCCCTGAGCGCCATGAACAGCTGCTTTGTGACACTCCGGGGGGAACCCCCGCTCTTCCTCCTCTTTCCTGGAGCAATACAAACAGCTGATTTGCAATGCTCCAAGAGGGAGCGCTACTTTGCCCCCACCTTCTCTAACTGCTAACACTAGGACCCCAGTTAAAAACCAATTAGAATTTTTTGAACAATCACGTGTATTTCTCTTGTGGACATTAGTACCCCCTGCTAAGGGCATGAAACTACACATGGCAAAAGCAACAGAAGACACAAGTACAAAGGCAAGTGCAGATCCTTTAGGCTATGTCTACACTACAGTTTTTTTTTTGAAAAATAGCCGTTTTTCCATAAAACTTCAGTTACGTCCACACTGCAATCGCATTCTTTCAAAAAAAAAATAGAAAGAATGGAGGGGTTTTTCCGACATTTAACCTCTTGCTACAAGGAAGAAGTCTTTTTCCGAAAGAGCTCTTTTGGAAAAAGGCGTGTGTGGATGGGGAAGAGGGAGTTCTTTTGAAAGAAGAGGAAAGAGGAAAAATTAGACACATTTAGGTAACCTGATGGCCACTCCATTCATAGTAATCACAGCTTAAATGCAAGATAGCTTCCATTCAGTGTGGACGCTATCTTTTGAAAAAGCAGATCGCTTTTTCGATGCGCTTTGGCAGTGTGGACGCTCTCTTTTGGAAGACGTTTTTTCAGAAGATCTCTTCCGGAAAAGCTTCTTCTGAAAGAAGCCTGCAGTCTAGACGTAGCCCCAGAGAGGGGTGGGAACGTGATTATTTCTTTGTGCCCAGGAGTGGAGATAAATACATCTGCTTAATATGTGACAATTCCATTGCCCAATTCAAAAAACTCTAATTTAATCAGACATAACACTGCTACTCATCCATACTTCAGCATTGATTTTCCACTGAGAAGTGAACTCAGCTTACATCTTTCTCTGCACTGTGAGTACCACTGTTCTAATGAGTGACTCCTGCTAGGAGCAGATAGGGATGGAGTAGCAGAGTTCCCCGTGGCCAGAGTTCCTGTCAATACTCTAGTAATTTATTCTGGGCAAATCTGAATGTACAGTTAGAGTGACAGTTACTTACAGAATAAGGGTTTGTGTGCAATGTCATCTAGAGAGTTTGGCCCATCAGAGTTGTATTCAAAGCTAGTGCTGAAGTTATATTTCACTGTGCCATCTGAAGAAACATCAATTTTCAAGGAGTCACCCAGAATAACACCATTATACTCTGCACGCACATAGGTCACGGGAGCGTCTCCTTTGGCACCTTTCTGTCAAACATAAACCAACAATAGATTAATTATTTTATTCTACAGCAAAAGGCAGATTTCAAACTGCTCACAAGCAGACTGTCCACAGAAGTTGGTTGAGTTAAGGAATGCTTGTTTTGAAAATAATATACAGAAGGAATTTTTTCAGTTACTGCACATATAAGAATGGGTTTATGATGAACAATTCTGGTCACACTAAGATTTCACCCTCTTTGAAAACTTTTCTCCATTGTATCCCTTTGCAGCACCCAGAGATTATGAGCACCCAGCTGAGGTAGGGGCATTTAGAACTAATAGCCTTCATCAACATGGAGGACAGAGACAAATGTAACTACATTGACTTTCATCCAAAGGGGCAACATAATAATTATAATTTCAAGAAAGGTTCTGATTTTTATAAACAACTGAGGAGGAAGCTCACAAGTGGCATGGCTGCATTCATGTGAAATTCCAATATACTGTATGGCTGAAGAATTTAAAATCTAGTGAGAATCGTAGCAAGCTTTTTGGAAAAAGATTAGAATTCTTACTCATTAACTTTACACAAATAGTTTTAAAGAAGGGCACATTTTTTTTAGTATTTTTCTGCCAGTGTTCTTAAACACAGGAACATAGGAAATTCTATAGCAGATCAGACCAGTGGTTCATCTAGCTCACCAGTCCTTCTCTGACAGTGGCCAGGAGCAGATGTTTCCAAAAGACAGTGCAAGAAATTATGAAATGGGCAATTACGATGCAACCTCATCACAGGGGAAAAAGTTCTTCCTAACCTCTCAGGATAGAGTTTGGCTTATGCCCTGAATCACAAAGGTGGATAGAGCAATAGCCCCTCCAAATTTGTCTTTAGCCTTTATGCAGATAAGCCAAATCTTTATTTGAATCCTGCTAAGCAATTTTGCCTAATGATACTTTGTGGTAATGAGTTCCATGTTTTGAGTAATATTGTGCATTGTATTATCAATATAGCCTTTTATCAGTTTTAAATTGGCTGCTTTTCAGTTTTTTAAATTTTTTTCCTTGCTAATCCATGAAGAGAAAGGCTAAATAGAAATTACCTTTTCAGTACCACTCACTATACTGTATTCTCTTCTCATGCCCTCTCTTATTCTAACAAAAAAAATCCAGAATTTCTTCTATGTACCTTCATCTGCAAGTTTTTTCATATTTCTTACAGGCCACTTCGGGGCCCCCCCCCTCGTTTAGCCCTCTCTACACTTACTATTTTCTTTCCAAGAGGGGGAAACCAGAACTGAAGACAGTATTCTAGTTCAGGTTGTACCATTGATTTATATAATGACATTAACAAATGTATTTAGGCATAAGCTTTTGTGGCCTGATGCCAGACTGAAGTTTCCACTTCATGCATCTGTCAAAGTGGACTCCAACCCACAAAAGCTTATGCCCAAATATGTTTGTTAGTCTTTAAGGTGCCATAGGACTCCTTGTTGTTTATAATGACATTATATATTTTCAGTATTATTTCCCATCCCGTTCCTTTATATACTTCCCTACTGCCTAAAGATGTATCAAGGATAAATCTATTAATGTATGAGAGGTTTTCTGATATTACAGTATAAATGCCTGAACAGACAGCTAGATGCATTCTAATCTTTTATTTGCTTTTCTGACTGCTGCTGTATAATAAACAGAAATTTTCATTGTGCATGCAGGTCTTTTTCTTGAGTTGTTACAATTACAAGGAGCAATGGTCTCAAGTTACAGTGGGGGAGGTCTAGGTTGGATATTCGGAAAAACTATTTCACTAGGAGGGTGGTGAAACACTGGAATGGGTTACCTAGGGAGGTGGTGGAATCTCCATCCGTAGAGGTGTTTAAGTCTCGGCTTGACAAAGCCCTGGCTGGGTTGATTTAGTTGGGATTTGTCCTTCCTTGGGCAGGGGGCTGGACTTGATGACCTCCTGAGGTCTGTTCCAGCTCTATGATTCTATATTCTAGATGCCATTAAGCACAGCCAAGAATGCCATGTGGTACAAAGACTTCCTTAATGGCCGGATTTTGATCTTAGTTAACTGGCACACATTTCAGTGGAGTTATTTGAGATTTACATTGCTGTAACTGAGATCAGAATCTGCCCCTATATCAGGGAACAATGGAGCAGATTTTAAAAACTCTTATAGGTATTTGTCTCTGTATTATGTTGGTGATGGAAGGGGGATGTGGAATTAAAAAAAGAAAAAGAAAATATTAGCAAAACAGGAGTATAACCTATATTACACATTGTGTAGAAAACCTTGTGGTAAATAGTAAAACATTCCAATAGTAACGCAGGAGGCGGCACAGCGGGCCATATTTCAAATTCATGTTCATGCAATGCAGTATTGCTGGATGGGTTGTGGAGGGGATTGAACTCAAAATCTTTAGACTACAAAGCAAGAGCCTTTACTCTACATATGGACTGCCATTACAGGGGAACTGAGAGCCATGCAGCATAACTATGGGTTACACTGAGATCCTGGTGTCATTGCTCATGAGTGTTACGTTCTCACACCACATTTTTGAAGGTTTTACAGTATAAAGATTTGTGCCCACCCCATTTGCTAAAATAGATCAGATATACTGAATGCCCAACAAACTGAGAAGATTTTCAGAAGATTTTACCAGGTCACGTCCCTCCAACACTGTGATCTGTACCGGTTTGACTGGGGACAGAGATGTCTCAGTAGGTAAAACAATAGGTGGAGCCAATGTAAGGGATCCTTTTTTACTAGTCTGCCCAGAAAGGACAGACATGTCTCTGCAGGGATAAGGAATGAAAAAAGAATTAACATACTAATACTCTTTCTTCTGGGTTCTGTTTTGCAGTTACTCAGTGCAGCCTCCTGTTAAGCTTTTGTGGGAAGATCATCTAACTTCACTAAAGCTACCCCCTCTCCCAATTAATCAAAATAATGTCAATGATACACAGAGGCAGCATGTTCTAACATTATTCAACACCTGAATGTTGAAATATCACAAAACGCACCTAGTATTACTGATCACACAAACACTTTTTACAGTTCAGTTCAGTTCAGTGTTAAGTTCAAAGTGAAAAATATGGAAAGCATAAATCCACTATGGTATGGGGTGGGGAAAATGTCAAAAGTTGTGATGTATCTAGCTATGGTGGAAGAGTGGAGTGAAGGGCAGGTCCAAGGGAAGGAGATGGGGGGCGGGGAGCAGTTCCCAGGGATGGGGATACCCCAGGGAGAACAGTTCCTGGGGCAAGGGACAGCCAGTTGGGCAGGTAAGGAGAGGCCACGCAGAGGGGGAGGAAACAGCACAGGTGGGGGGCAGTTCCCAGGGCAGGGAATAGCCAGTGGGCGTGGGGGTTTCCTGGGGCAGAGAGGAAAGGGAAACCCAGAGGGGGCGGTTCCCAGAGAGGAGGTGCGGAGGGGCAGGGGATATCCCGAGAGGTTCCTGGGCAGGGGGAAGTGGTGTTGGTCAGTGGGGTTCAGCTCCTCCGCCTGGAGGGAGGAGTTCCAAGGTCATGCGATAACTGGGGCACAACCAGTGGCGGTGGAGCCCGAAGTGGGTGCCGGGCGGGTCGGTTCCCAGGCAGGATAGCGGGTGGGGTGGTTTGTGGGCAGCCAATGGGATAGCGGGGGTTCTGGAGTTCGTGGGGAACCCTTGCGGGGCTGGGTCCCTCAGCGGGGGGGGCAGTGCCCAAGGGGAAGGAGGAGGGACAGCCGTGGGGGGAGAGATACCCGGGGAGGGCGGGTCCCGGGCTCCCCCCCCGTGCACATGAGGGGACAGACCCCAGGTCCCGGTGGGGGGCTATGAGCGGTTGCGGAGGGGGAGGGGGAGGGGGAAACTCACGGCTTACGGCTGGGAGGGGGAGGAGCGACTCGGTAACACGCTACCGCTCAGCGGCGCGTCCTCGGTAACCATAGCAACCGTTCCGCCTCCCGCACGTGCCTCACCCCCTGCCGCAGCCCGTAGGGCACGTGACATTTTCTGACGCCGACTCTCTTGCCGCCATGTTTGTTGTGGGGAGCAGGGAGCTGGCCTCCTCCCTCCTGACCTGGAACTGAGGCCCAGGCGGCCATTTTGGTTATTGGCGCAGGCCACTATCTCCAGAGACTGGCCAGTGACTTTGCTGGGAGTGGGTACTTGGTTTCAGCTGCCAGGGCCCCTGAGGGATAGTGGGGCAGGGACATAGACACATTGACACGCATGTATCATGAGAACATGCCGTGACCTCACATAGAGACATTGGCCGTGCCGCGGAACACGGACTGTGCATGGCACACAGTGCGATACATCCTCACAGAGCAACATATGAGCGCCCCCAGTCTTTAACAGGCCTGGACTCTATAGAGTGGACCCCATAGGATCCAGTGTCCTGTATCCCATATCAAGTCACCCTGGAAGCATTATAGCCCGTCCCAATCATTAAAAAGTCAGTAGGCTCTGCAGATCATAAACGTGTCTTCAAAGTCATGAGATTAAAAAAAAATCAGATTCTTTGTATTTGACATTTAGGCTATGTCTAGACTGCAGGATTCTTTCAGAAGAGATCTTCCGAAAAAACTTCTTCCGAAAGAGAGCGTCCACACTGCCAAAGCGCATCGAAAAAGCAATCTGCTATTTCGAAAGATAGCGTCCACACTGAATGGACGCTATCTCGCATTTAAGCTGTGATTACTATGGATGGAGTAGCCACCAGGGCACCTGTGCTTTTTCCTCTTTCCTCTTCTTTCGAAAGAACTCCCTCTTCCCCATCCACACACATCTTTTTCCGAAAGACCTCTTTCAGAAAAAGGCTTCTTCCTCATAGAAAGAGGATTACCAATGCCAGACCCCCCCCAAAAAAAGTTCTTTAGATTTACTTTTGGAAGAATGTGATTGCAGTATGGACGTAACTCAGGGTGGACGTAATTCAGGTTTTGTTGGAAAAACAACCCTTAGGGTACGTCTACACTGCGAAATGTTCCCAGAAAAACTCCACCCCGTCCAAGGAACGCGTTTGCTCGTCCGCTTTTTTTTGTGGAAGAGCAAACACACTCTTTTGGGGAGCCCTGTATTCCTCATTCTACGAGGGATAAGAGCTCTGTCGAAAGAGGAGGCTTTTCTGCCATTTGGCCCCGTCTAGATGGGGCCAAATGGTGGAAAAGTCTCTTCTGGAAAAGCGATCGGAAAAAGCTGTAGCTTTTTCCGAAAAAAAACTATAGTGTAGACCTAGCCTTAGGGTCACACTTTCAAGCTTTTCTTTTGAGAAAGAAAGAAAGAAAGAAAGAAAGAAAGAAAGAAAGAAAGAAAGAAAGAAAGAAAGAAAGAAAGAAAGAAAAAGAAAATACTACAAGTGTACAGATGTGGTCTCCTCACCTCAAAAAAGATATTTTGGCCTTGGAAAGGGTTCAGAAAAGGGCAACTAAAATGATTAGGGGTTTGGAACGGGTCCCATATGAGGAGAGGTTAAGCGACTGGGACTTTTCAGTTTAGAAAAGAGGAGACTGAGGGGATATGATAGAGGTGTATAAAATCATGAGTGGTGTGGAGAGGGCCGATAAAGAAAAGTTATTTATTAGTTCCTAAATAGAAGAACTAGAGGACATCAAATGAAATTAATGGGTAGCAGGTTTAAAACTAATAAAAGAAAGTTCTTCTTCACACAGCGTGTAGTCAGCCTGTGGAACTCCTTGCCAGAGGAGGCTGTGAAGGCTAGGAATATAACAGAGTTTAAAGAGAAGTTAGATAATTTCATGGAGGTTAGGTCCATAAAAGGCTATTAGCCAGGGGATAAAATCGTGTCTTTGGCCTCTGTTTGACAGAGGCTGGAGAGGGATGGCAGGAGACAAATCGCTTGATCATTGTCTTCCGGTCCACCCCCTCTGGGGCACCTGGTGCTGGCCACTGTTGGCAGACAGGATACTGGGCTAGATGGACCTTTGGTCTGACCCGGTACGGCCGTTCTTATGTTCTTATGGTCTTATGTTCTTAAGTGAGAGTGTAACACTAGAATGCATTTTGTTCCCCAACATCATTTAAGCACATGAAATATCACACAATGCCATACAAATGTAAGAATGGAACTATTGGCATTAGAGAGGTATCCTTTATTTCCGTGACACATACGTGATTGCCCTATTTGACTTGCAGGACATGGGACACAGCTGTGACAAACCAGAATCCTCAAAAGCAGGGTGGCTAGCATCTTATGGAGGATTAGTATAACAAACCAGGAGAGGCGGAAGGAAACCCATGGCCCTGAATGCCCTCCTCATCTATAGTTTTTTTGGTGCCTTTGGTGTACGAGAAACATAGTAACCAATTAACACAAGCACATGTGCCTCCTGAGCCTCAGAAGCCCCATAATTCAAACCCTCAGGCCTGGGGGGATGAAATGACTGCTGCACGGTATCCTTGGCCATGGGGGGGGGGAAAGGGGATGGATAGATTATATGCCTTCTTCCAGACCAGGCACGGGCAGGGTGTGGAACCAGGCAGCAGGCGATACTATCATGCAGCATGGAAGTGGAGTGAGTGATTCTCAGGATCCATGGCATGGGGTTAGTGGCTAATACCATATATTCCAGCAGAGGGCAGGAAAGACCTAGGATCCTAGAGCTCCTGTAGTAGGACGTGGTAAGAGTTTTGCATGTGTGCTTCCTAAGAGCCAAGCCCCAGCTTCTCAACACTCTACCCAGTTAGAAATAATTCTTGACAGGGTCTGAGTAGGCAGGATATTCTTAGACCACAAGATTCCACCTACCATTTCTGCAGCTAGAAGCAGAAAGCGATCCGGAGAAGGCAGGCAGCTGCAGCTCTGAGACAAATCCACAGCGAAGGAGAGAGCAACGGAGTGGGGAAAAAGGAAAAAAGAAAACGTAAGTCTCTCGGTCTTGTAACCTGCTATTCCTTAATGCTTACCATTTCGGGGAATGGATGGTCTAACTTTCTGTAGCTCAAAGTTTACTTTGGTCCTTAGATTCCCTCCTGGTACTGCTTTCTCTCCATTTAGCATTCTCTTACACTGCTCCTGCTGACGCAGATTGTAGACACATTCAATCTCTCCTTAGTAGGACCTTGTTTTCCTTCAGACAAATGGAGCTACAGATGAATCAAGGAGCAGTCTAGGGGGTTTCAAAGCAGAGGGGAAATAACTTCTCTGGTCTCTATATTCTAGGACAGAGCAGAGTTTTCTCTGTTCTTGGCTATCTCAAATTCCAGGCTGGCATGGGGCCAAGGACCAGGGGAGGAAAGTTTTAGTGAAATAAGCAGAGCCCTGCAAATCTGCAAATATCCACTTTATACCCACAACTACCCTCATCCGCGGATGTGGATGCAGATATCCGCAGCTCATTTTTGTGGATGCGGATACAAATTTTGTAACCGGGCAGAGTGCTTGAAATAAGCATTTTTAACCATTTCATTGATCTGGGTCGGAAGAATGCTTTGAGTATTAATGTACCCAACAATTTCACAGGGGGAGCAGCGATTTGGGATTAACTCTGGCTAGCTTGAGGAGCTATGTTTGCCTGGTTGGGGCACAGAATATGGGCTGAGAAGATCTGAAAAGTTCCAGGGCAAATAGAGTTAATGGAAATCCCTCCTGCTATTGTAATTGCCTTTGGCTTGACTCCCTAGGAAATCTCTGGCCTGTCCTATAGATGATTGACTAGCTCCACATGGTGACCCAGGACTGGAATAGCTCTGGTATCCGATTGGAGGTGGCATTGGGCATGTTTTTTCATGGCTCTCTCTGTTCTTGCTCCCTGACATTTGAGCACAGCTTTCCCTTAGTTTTCCTCCTTTATTTCTCATCATCCTAGCCATAGCTCCCACCGTGCCTTTTCCTATTCTGGGCCCGAAAAGCAACAAGTCTGGGGCAGGAATTGATCAAGCACCTGTCAGGTGGCATGGGGGCCAGTCAGAGTGATCCAGCTGGCAGTTTCCCCTATTCCCCCCCCCCCCCCCCCGACTCCCACGGTTCAGACACAGAATCCATGCCATGCTACCTTGGGTGAGGAATTTGTACCATTCCATAGGCACTGGGTTCTGACTTCTTATATTCTACAAGGTTTAAGTCCCTGCAGTTGGCACAAAAAACTTTATAAAACACTAGCATCATGTAAATATAAAACACACGCACAGAGGAAGAATTCTGTTATGTAGTACACAGGTAGACAGAATGTATAGAGGGGGAGGGGCAGCAGCCGCTTCACCTCCTTTTGGAGGTTAGTCATGGGCTTACTGCAGCTAGTGTGGAAAAGTGGGGAGACCATGGCCATAACCAACACCTTTTCCTTTGCGGTGTCTTGCACCACACACTCCCATGTGCCTATGGAGTTCAAGCATAATCTGACCTTTCTGGAGACAAAACCCAGCAACATGGACTTTCTCCTCTGCAGTTCCTGATTTGGCTGATTGACTTTGTGGGAGAAACTTGGTAGGTGCTTGGCAGGTTAGATAGACATCTATCAGGGATGATCTAGACGGTGCTGGATCCTGCCATGAGAGCAGAGACTGGACTTGATGACCTCTCGAGGTCCCTTCCAGTTCTAGTATTCTATTCTATGGGTAGAGCATAAAGCCTGAGTAAGAATAGGCTAGAGGTTAATACTCATCCAGTGGAGTTCATGGGGCACCAGACTTTTCCCTTCTCTGGTTCTGGACCATGAGCAGGCCCTGGTAAGGCTGACAGCAGGGCTCAGCTCTTTGCCAAACAGGTCCACTGGCTGTGCTGAAAATGTTTTCAACCAGCATGGTGGCGAGGCAGGCACCGGGCGCTAAGGAGCCGTTCTCCTGTCAGCAGCATCTGTGGGGCCTGCTGAGAAACAGCTTATCAAAGAGACAAGAGAAACCCCCCACTGTACAAATCTCGTCTGAGTGTAGGTACCACCACACCACCCTGCCTCTGCCTGCCCACACCGTGCGCAGCTACAGTCATAACACCGCTGCGTTCCCCAGCGTGCCAGGCAGCCTCAGTGCTGGGAAAACTGCCTGATTGCCAGCCCTGGAGCCGGAGTCCTCTCTCCACCGACAGAACAGGCATGACCCCGGCAGGGAGAGCGCCAGCTCTCTCCCCAGCGTGACCGTCTCTTGCTCTGCGGGGACACGTTCCCACAAGGAAAGCTCACGCTAGCTCTCTTTCGTCCTTGTCTTCTCTGCTGGGACGGCCCAGAAGGGAGCCCATTCAGTAAGTGCCCCCGGCGTGCTAAGAACACCTTCCCCCAAACACTGCCCCCAGTTTCATGCCGACCACTCCTCCGATGGCAGTTCGGGCACTACTCACCTGGTCTGAACCTTTGCTCTGGAAATCACGACACTGCCCTTTGCTGAGCTGAGGATCGAAAGCCCCTTACAAGTGTTAGTAAATTCATCTTGCCAACGCTCCTGAGAGAGAGATCATTGTCCTCCCCCCATTTTACACATGAGAGAAGTGAAGCAGAGAGAGGGGCCATCCTGTGCTCAGGGAGCGTGTGGTGGCGATGTGGAGAGAGCCCAGTCTCCTGAATCCCAGCCCCCCATAGTGTGGCCACAATCTCACCCTTCCCTGAAACTTTCAGCTCACTAGCAGGGGCGTCTTTCCACCAGCGCCAGCTAGAACCAGCCTGAGGGCTTCCTGCCCCGTGTCCTCCCCCACCTGCTCTCTCTCTTCTTGAAGGACGAGCTCTCTGCACCGTCCTGCCTCCGTCTGCCCACCCAGCGTGCAGCTTCAGCAATAACGCCGCTGCGCTCCCCTGTGTGCCAGCGCGGAGAACGTTCAGCGTGGCCTTGTGCCACTGTCTCGTCAAGACACCCGCTGAGCTTCCCTGCCGGGCTGGTCAGAGACACACGTGGATCGCACTGGCTGGCCCAGGAGCCTCCTGCGCGCAGCCCAGAGCAGACGTGGGGGCCTGCTGGGAAAGGACTGGGCAAAACCAGAGGGGGAGGGATTCCTTCTCTCTCCTGCGGCCGGCATCCGCTTCAGAGGAGACCTCACGGCAGCTGGCGGCGGGGAGGGGGGAACCAGAGCGAGAGCCGTCTGTGGGGCTCAGTCAGGCAGCTTGGGCTAAGCAATGACAACCACCCCGCTGATGTCTGCCGGCGGCCAAGAGGCAAGCAGTGCATCTGCAGCCCTCCGCCAAGGGGGCAAGAGCCTCGCGGCCCAGGAGTGAGAACAGCACCGCAGATCCCTTCACAAAGGAGCACGTGGCCAAGTCATTGCTGGAGGGGGAGGGAGCGAATAATGCAAGTCCTGGCAAAGGCCTGAGGGAGCTTAGGGACTCAAAAAGCCTGTGGGCTGAGAATGGGCACAGAGGAGATACCAGACCACTCTGTGGCTGTCTTAGGTGTCTGCAAGCCAGCAAAATGGACCTCCCTCACCTGTCTGCAGCACACCTGGCATGAAAGGCATTGTAGATAATCTTGCTTAGCCCACCGGAAGGCTTTTAGCTGGGAGCAAAGCCAGGTTTTCTGGTGCTCAGCCTGCAGCCTCTCAGAGAGACCCTGCAATGTGCTATTCAGTCAGATGATTCCTCTGACCAGATACGTAAACCAAGAGGAAAAGTCCCTTTGCGGGGGGAACACAATGGGAGTCTTGGACATTCCTGTGGTGCCAGGGGAACGTGCTAGGCCCTCCAGGGTAACAGAAACAAACTGGATCCAAATCACTAATGGGAAGAGGAGCTGGCTGAAGTCGGGGGAGGGGGCAGAGAGGACTGAAAGTGAATCCAAGTAGCTTATGTTTGATATGATAGAGCAGTGGTTTTGAAACTTTTTTTACAAAATATTGTCTTTATTTATGGCAAGGTTGGAGAACCTTTTTTGGGTCAGGCAGAGGGGAGGTAGACAGCTATTGTAGAGAGGAGAGCTGGAAACCACCCCCTTCTAACATGCGATTTACCGATGGGCCTGAGTCAGAGCCTCCCAAATTCAGCATCCAGATCTACAGTTCGCAGCTCCGATTACTCCAGACTTCCACGCCACGTGGGGTCTGACACAGGTTTGCAGTAGGGCTGTAAGAGTGTAACCGTGATTGTAAACAGGTAACCGATAAGCGTGAGCTTATCGGTTACCCAAAGAACTACATGCGGCTCCTGGGGAGCTACCTGCCACCCTGCACTGCTGTCTGCCCCAGAGGCAGCAGTGGGGGGCAGCAGCCGGCTCAACAGGGTGGTAGGCGGGAGCTGGTGTGCACTGGGAACTGGTTTAAAAGCCAGCTCCTGGCATGCATTGGCTCCTGGGGAGCTGGCTGTCTCTGGCGTGTAACAGCTGACATTTTCAGCAGTTACGCAGTTAATCAAATACTCACATTTTAACATCCCTCGCTTGCAGACATGAATTCAGCCTCCTACGCTGGGGAAGTGGGGAGAGATTACGCCTTGTGGTTTCAGTCCAGGGAACAGAGGAGAAAAGATGTGAAGTGACTTGCCCCAGTTCACACACAGCAGAGCAGGTACCTGATCCCAGATTACCAGGCTCTCACTCTCCCTGCTGGTCCTTAGCGGGGAGAAGGTCTCAAGCACACCAAGAGACGGAGTCCAGAGCTCAGACACCGAAGTCTGGGATAGACGGGACAGCCTGGTCGGTCACAAGCAGTGACTCCTGAGGAGCCAGTGCCCCTGCTGACCCCGCAGTTATTCTCCTTTATTCCCCCTCGTTTCCAGCCTGCCCAACTGCCAGAGATGGCCCACAGAAACAAGGGCGTGACTCCCAAGCCCGGCCACTCCAAGAAGCCTGTGGAGGAGCCAGCAATCCCAGGCCCCAACATGGACTCCCTGGGCTTCCAGGCGGTGGATAGCAACGTCCCTGGTCTGTCGCAAGTCATCCTGAAGAAGCTCAACATGAAGAGCTATGACGAATACAAGTGAGTAATGCCGGCGCGCCCTCTAGCACGCTGTCTCCACCGGTCACGGGGAGCATTAGACCTCTGATGGCCCAAGGGAAAGGGCAAAGCCCTATGCCATGCCCTCCTTGGCTAGAGGGGAGCTTGCTGGACTGACAGGGCCACTTCCAGTAAAAAGAAAGTTAAACTCCTTCCCTCAAAGGATTAGAACATCGTGCCCTGTTGGTTCACACCCTAGTAGGGATAAAGTTCTCTCTTCTGAGGGGTCCTCAGATGAGGCCCAGCCCTGCTAGCTCATATCTCGCAAGATGCGGCAGGGGAAGAATGTCCCCGCCGGCCTTCCGTCCAAGAGAAATAGAAAATACCGGACATTTTACAGAAATAATGGACTGTCCGAGGAAAAAATGGACACCTGGCAACCCTACTGGTGGGCCCTGTCGATCAGCTCCTCCCTGTGCCCCTCAGTGTCAGCTACTCAGCAGCAGACAGGAGGCACTCCAGGGGAGGTGAGGAGTGGGGCCAGGAAGAGGTGGAGTGAGGGTGGAGTGCACTCATGGGAAGGGGCAAATGGGGCAGGGCCTTGGGGAAGGGATGGAGGCAGGGCAGGTGTTGAACACCCCCCCGGCAGATCAGACAGTCGGCAGCCCTGCTTGTCGCTGTGAAGGACCACGCTGGGATAAGGTTGTGGCCCTCTCGTCTCCCATCGGCTTTGCTCCTGTGGCTGGTTTCCTGCAGGTCTGCCATGGATGGGAAGAAGCTGGGGATGGATTTTGGAATCCGGACTTATTTTGACATGTTTCAAAAAATGGAGGACACTTTCAAATTCTGCGCCGAGTGCAAGAAACTCCCTGATGCCCTCCCTGACCCCAGGAGCCTCCGGCGCTGCAAAAGGTACGCAACGCAGGCACCCGGCGTGTGGCTGGAGGGGGGAGGGTGGCAACAAAGGAGTGAGCTGCAGCCACAGGCAAGATCCTTCCCTTGTTCCCAGGGGAAACATTCCCAGAATGGCTGTGGGCGCAGGAGCACAATCCCTCTGACACACAGAGGCTTAGCTTGGTTCCGAGTGCGGCCCCATAATGGCGGCTTCTCCTCTGAGTAGTGCCTGGGTGCAGCTGGCTTCCTGTAATCCCTCAGCACCCGATCCAAAGTCACGGGGAGTCTTTCCATTAACTTCAGCGAGAACAGGCCCCCAGTGTCTAAGCCTCTGTGTTCTCTGGCTGCTAGGGATGGAGGGTGACATCGTGCCAGGGGTATGACTGAAGACGGGGGCTGTAGCTGCCCCTGGGCGGGTAGGTTGTATTTCTTCCGGCAACACTGGCCTTCCAGAAGTCTGGCCTTCTGCATGTGGGCGACACCGGCTAAGTTACTAGCTCTCTTTCTGACCAGCCCCTTTGAACGACATTGCCACAGCGCCAAGGCCAGACTCATTCCTGGTGTAACCCTGATGGACCTGTGAAGTTACCCCGAGAACCAGTTCATATGTTTGCGCCTCGCCCTTCGCATAGGTGCAGGCAAGAATGCCATGCAGCCCCGAGGGGGCCATCAACCGATGCACTGTCAGTCTCCTTGGGGCAGCTCTCTTGGGCTCCCTCCCCAGGGTCCTCTCCCGTCTGGACGTATCTCAGGGCGACTCAACACGCGGCCCATGGGCTGCATGCAGCCCACAGCCTGTTTGTTTGCGGCCCACGGTGCGGTTAGGGTTTACGCGGGGCTCAACACGCGGCCCGCAGGAGGGATCCTTTGAACATGGCCTCCACTGGGAACACCCCGCACAATGGTGAGGCGTCTCCCCAGCGGGGTGAGCATTGAAAGAAGCAAGCGGACGGGCTGGCTGGAACAGACGGGTACAGGGTGTCAGAATTTCTAGCCCCAAGGGAGAAGGTGCTGGGAGTGCCAGGGCGTTGTGGGAAAGCTATTTGCATGTATATGCAACCACATTTAAGTTGCTGCCCTCGGCATGTGCTGAGTATCATTGGGGCCCCCAGGGCTTCCAAAGTTGGGTAGCCCTGATGTACCTTGATTCTGCTGGCGGAGTACCCTGTCCTTCTTCTCTCTCCTGCGCCCTCTAGGTGCCAGAACGTATATTACTGCAGCTCAGAGTGCCAGCGGGCCAACTGGCCCGTGCACAAGAAGCTGTGCAAGAAGCTGAAGTTGGTTGCTCTTGACCGGCTGGTGGAATGGCTCGTCTTCACAGGTAAGGGTGCACCCTACGTCCCACAGAGGGGGCCAAGGGCTCCTCTTTGGCTGGGCCTTCTGCCACCAGACGCCTCGTGACTGCCTTTGCGCAGATTCATCCGCTTGCTGCCCCATGCGGGAGGCCAGGCTCCAAGCAGATGGTAAGCAGATTGCACCAAGAAGGGAGATGGGCCAGGGCTCATGGTGGATGCTATCCAGACCCGCTCACCTTCCCTCCCCATGTCCCAGACCTTTGTGGCCTTCCCTGGGTGTCATGAGATCAGTGACAAGCATGGAGGGCTGTCTTTGGAGCCTGACAGAGCACGGTCAAGCTGTGACACCAAGCAAGGTGGGCTCTGGGGCTCAGCTGTCCAGGGCGTTTCTGGAGTCCTGCCTACCTGCAGCTGCTCTCCTAGCTTGGCTTGCAGACTCCTGGGGTTCCAACATCCTTCACAGAGTTGATGGCTCAGACCTCCGTTGTACAATCAGCTGTTCCCTCTCCCGCCTGTTTCCCCTTCAGCATTCACCATGCAATGTGTCCTTGTTTGCTGCCCTTGGTTCAGCACCTCCCGTTGGAGCTCTGCCATTCAGCTTAAGTGCTGTTTTTTTAAAGCGCTGTCCCCTACCAAGGGAAAGATCAGCACGGCCCAGGGCTGAGAATTTTGGGGGTTTTCCTTTTAGGCGACATCCCATTCCCTACGGCGACCTGGACAAAGCGCATACAGGAGGTGAAAAACTGGGAGGACTGGTTCTCCATGCAGGAGCAGCTGGAAGAAAAGCTGAGCTCTATACTGACTGGGCGTTATATGAACATCCTCTGGGCCAACGTGCAGAAGCCAAAGCCAGAGGAGGGAGAGCTGCTGGAGTCTGTCAAACGGCTGGTCACAGACTTCCAGTCCCGGCCGATGACCATCGCCTTGGCACTGCACGCATTCAGCCTCGACCTCTATGCCAAGCCTGTCACGGTGCACATCGTGGGGGCTTCCCATATGGAGACCCTCAACACCCGGGTGACGGATTACGATGAGCTGACCCGGGTGTTTCCTGGGCACCAGGGCATCGAGGTGGTCATGGTGGGAGTGGATGTGGTAGATGGACCCATCATGAGGCCCCCGCTGAGAGCGTTCGGGCCCAGGGGAAGAGTCTATCTCAGCTGCTACAAGGCCTCTTATCCCGATTTCTGGGAGTCCCAGGTGGAGACTCAGCAGGCTGCCCGCCCAGACCTTGTGGTGGGCTTCCATCCAGGTGAGTGCACAGACAGAGGCTAACTGCTGTCCCACTGGTGCTGCCCTCCCCACGGATACTCCTCAGGCCCCTCCTTCAAGGTCCAACTAGTGGTGCCCTTCAGATTTCCTGCCCTGCCCTCACAGGGCCTCACCTCCAATCTCCTCTCCCATGGCTTGTCTCTGCTCCCTCTTATCACTCCACCCCGCTGCTGGGTGTCCTGCTGCGGGACCTTCTCCCCTTCTGGAGGGCAGGGGTTTGTAACGCCGCGGCACTTGCGTTTGGTAGAAAGAAAAATGCCTCGAATACGGAGGCACAGAGCTGGCACAACTGCTTGCAGAAGTGAATGGTGCTAGGCCAAGCCCTCTGCAAAGGGATCCGGGGCTAAAGCCGGTGTAAATCAGCACAGCTCTGTCAACTCCACTGGCGTCACACCAGCTGTGGATCTGAAGCCTTCAGCACGCCTCTGACCTGCTGCTTTCCCGCTCAGCAGACAAGGAAGTTTGGGGCTGTGGTAGAAGAGGGAGGCGTTTCATGTGGCAATTAGTTCTGCCGCTGGAGGTGCGGGGGTGGGGTGAAGAGAAAGCTGTTTGCGGCAAAGTGCTTTTCAGGTCATCACTAAGCGAGTCTCTGAGCTACTGGGAATGGAATGTGGCTGGGGTAGAAAATACCTGTCCAGTGCCGGACCAAGTCATACTTGCGTGCCGGGCAGTGGGTGCGCGGTGCCCCTTACCACTTCAATCAGGCGCACCCCATAGGTTGGCACCCCGGGCAGCTGCCCGGCTAGCCCCCCCCCCTTAATCCAGCCCTGTACCTGTCCCGAGGGGGCTGCACAGAGTAAGTAACAAGAATGGGAAGCGACTGTTTAGGAAGGAGTCCTGCAGAAAGGGATCTAGGGGTCACAGTGGACCACAAGCTAAATATGAATCAACATTGACACTGTTGCAAAAAAAGCCAACACGATTCTGGGCTGCATTCACAGGAGTGGTGTGAGCAAGACAGGAGAAGTCATTCTTCCGCTCCACTCTGCGCTGATTAGGCTGATTAGGAGTATTGGTGCTGAGAAATCAGACTAGACTGGTCCAGAGAAGAGCAACAAAAACGATTAAAGGTCCAGAGAACATGAGCTCTGAGGGAAGACTGAAAGAACTGGGCTTGTTTAGTTTAGAAAAGAGAAGACTGAGGGGACAGCTAGACTGCAGAGTTTTTTTCGGGATACCGGAGGTATCCTGAAAAAACTCCGCCGCGTCCAGGAAACGCATTTGCTCTGCCACTTTTTTTTTGTAAAAAAAAAATACAGGGGCTTAAGGAATTCCTCATTCTATGAGGAAGAAGGGGGCTTCCAAAAGGGGTTTTTTTTCCAACATTTGGCCCATTCTTGCCTCTTCTGACAAAAGAATCAGAAAAAGATATGCAAAATGTGGAGCGCATTTTGCGTACCCTTTTCTGACAAAAACTTGTAGTTTAGCCATACACCGAGAGGGGGGAGATGATAGCAGTTTTCAAGCATCTAAAAAGGGTGTTACAAGGAGGAGGGAGAAAAATTGTTCTCCTTGGCCTCTGAGGATAGGAAAAGAAGCAACGGGCTTAAATTGCAGCAAGGGAGATTTAGGTTGGACATTAGCAAAAACTTCCTGTCAGGGTGGTTAAACACTGGAATAAGTTGCCTAGGGAGGTTGTGGAATCTCCATCACTGGAGATATTTAAGAGCGGGTTAGACAGACACCTGTCAGGGATGACCTAGACGATGCTTGGCCCTGCCATGAGGGCGGGGACTGGACTCGATGACCTCTCGAGGTTCCTTCCAGCTCTAGAATTCATCTTTAAGAAAGAGGACAGAGGGGTCGGGTCTAGGCACATGGAGGTTTTAACTCATTGTGGGGGATGTTGTCAGGGCAGAGCCGGGTAGGAGTCTTATTCCAAAAGGCCAGGGCAGTGGCACGGGGACACTTTGTGTTATGATCTAATCAGGGGTGCAAAGAGCAAGGTAACTGCAGAAACACTGAGATGCTCTTCACAGTAAGGGGAGTCAAGCCACCGGCAAGGCGTTGCAGTTGGGTGTGAGCGGTTCCCAGGCAGGAAGGGGGTCCCCAGAGTTCTCAAGACTCCCTCCGCTTGGTTCGTCTGCCAAGCCAGATGTGCCAGGGTGCACCACTCAGCTCTGGGCTGGCGCCTCCTTCTGGTCGCTTGGGGGATACGCTCCAGGCCGATGCCACCCTGTCCACGGTTTGCACCTCATCACTGCTCATCCCTTGCAGCCTCCCTCACCCCTCAGGAGCCACCGCATCCTCTTCCTGCCTCAGCCTTCCGGCCACCTCTCTATCCACGCCCCCCCTTCAGGGTGGGAGTGGGCTACGCTCTGCCTAGGATTAGGATTAGGATTAGGATTAGGATAAATCTTCACACTTGCAGCCTCGGTGCCACTCACCCAGCAGCTGGAAGGGGAGCCTGGGCCTGCCCTGTTCTTCAGGTTCCAGCCCAGGGCCCTCAGCTCAGCAGTCTGGGCCTTGTCTCCCTGGCCTCACTGCTGTGTCCCTCGGTTGTTTACCCTTTTCTGCCTGGGCCTACCAGTTCCCACAGCCACTACCCAGGGAATAACTGCAGCCTCCAATCCCCCCTCACACCTCTCTTTCTCCTGGGCTTTATAGGCCATGCCTATTCCTGCTCAGCTGAGCCTCCTTAATTAGCTGCCTAACTGGTTAATGGGCCATCTGGCCAGCATTAAATCCTGCAGGTGGGGTTACCAGATGGTTTCAAAAAAATACCGGACACGCTTGATCTCAGATTGGGAGGGACCCGGCAGGAGGGGAGCGGGGCTGGCTGGGGGAGATCAGGGGGGAAACCGGCCAGTGGAAGCAGGGCTGGTCAGGAGGGTGTTGGGGGGAGGAGGGCTAGCTGGGGGGAAACCAGGCAGCGGGAGTGGGGCTGGCCGGGAGAGGGTCAGGGGAGCAGGGCTGGCTGGGGAGATCGGGGAGGAACCAGCTGGCGGGAAGCAGGGCTGGCTGAGAGGGGTTGGGTGGGGCTGGCCAGGGGAACCAGCCAGCAGGGAGCAGGGCTGGCCGGGAGGAGGTCAGGGGAGCAGGGCTGGCTGAGAGGGGTTGGGTGGGGCTGGCCAGGGGAACCAGCCAGCAGGGCAGGGCTGGCCGGGAGAGGGTCAGGGGGAGCAGGGCTGGCTGGGGGAGATCGGGGAGGGGGGAACCAGCTGGCGGGAAGCAGGGCTGGCTGAGAGGGGGTTGGGTGGGGGCTGGCCAGGGGGGAACCAGCCAGCAGGGAGCAGGGCTGGCCGGGAGGAGGTCAGGGGGAGCAGGGCTGGCTGGGGAAGGGAGCGGGCAGGGGGGACCAGCCAGCAGGGAGTGGGGCTGACCCAGGCACACGCAGATCCCAGGGTGCTGCCCATCCCATGCATGGTCACGGCGGGGCGCACAGGCGAGTCCGGCCCCGGGGATTCCATCCAGCCCCGGCCCCAACCCTACCCCCCTCCTCTCTACTGTGTAGTTGCGTACTGCCTGGCTGGTAGACATGCTCACGCAGTGTGAGTGCATCTACCAGCCAGGCAGTATGCAACTACGTACTGATACTCATGATAATAATCAAACTTACTTAATTAGAAAATACCCGACATTTCTATGGCCGGTATTTTCTCAATTTGTTTCCCGGACAGAAAGCTCAAATACCAGACTGTCCAGTTCAAAACCGCACACCTGGCAACCCTACCTGCAGGGTGAGTGTGGGGTAATGCCCCATCACACCTAACCCAGACAGCTCTCTGACATGTCCACCCAAAGGCCCATGTTGCTCAGTTGGGTCTATCACCAACCAAAACAAGTTCAGTGAAGTCCCCTCTCTGCCTTTGCCATGTACAACCACGCCCAGCAGCCCCAAGCCTCTGCTCTGGACCTCAGCCCCAAACCCGCATCTGTAGCCATTTAGTTACGCAGTCCCTATCGCCATGGTACCTGGATGGCTGTGAAGCAGGGCAGGGCTATTACCTCCATGTTGCAGAGAGGAAACTGAGTCACAGCTGGCATCGTATGACCGGTTAGGGGTGTGGTTTTATGATCGTTCCTCGGTGGCAAAAGCCCCAGTGCAAATGCCGTTGTCGCTTATTTCGGTCAAGGCTGTTCCCCACTCTGGCACGTGGCGTGCAAACCAGAATTAGCTATGCTGGCAAAAGCTGCATCTTCACGAGCTGGACAGGAAAAGCCTTCCTAGGACAGACAGTGTGTGCGCCAGAGACACAGGGAAGAGCCGGGAACTGAGTCCAGATCTCCCAAGTCCCAGACTGGTTCTCACCACAGAACCATCCTGAACTCAAACATCAGCTACGGGAAGAACAAGACACAACCTCGGAGCTCCCCTGTTGCCACAAAGACCACAATCACTAACGGCCCACAATGATCAGCTGCTTGCCTTCCTTCTGGGCGCGGTTAACACTGGCAGCGCACACTGGGACCCTGCGAGGAAAGGGTTAGCACTGCAAGGGTTAGCATTGCAACCCTTCTTAGAAGCCCTTGGTCAGAAGCTGGAGAGTCCTGGGGACTGACTGACTCCCCGTGTCCTCCAGGACCAACGTCTGGGCTGCAGCAGCACTAGGGGAAGAAGACCGTCCGCACGGCAGCAAACCGGGACATGTACATTGCAAACTGAGGGCTGGCCGGGGGGGCAGGGGAGGCAGCTGCATAAACAGCATCCTCCTTGCGGGATACATGGAAGTCATGGGAACTGCTTGTTTGCAAGGCCAGGGGATGGGGCAGGCTGGCTACGCAGGGCACGGGCAGCGCTGTGCCCCGAGTGTGAGCCCACGCTGCTTCAGGGTCCCGGCCTGCTCCTGGGGGAACCAGCCGCAGGAGGGCTAGTGGCTTCACTGGGCAGGGGTCAGGCCCTGAAACTCTCTGGTGCCCTCCCCTCTCTGCAGGATTACACGCCTGCCTGGAGCTGATGGAAGGCTGGCTCCCCACGCTGCTGCTGCTGCGGGACTACACCATCCCCACCCTCTTCACCGTGTACACGTAAGAACCACCCTCCCCCTGCCTGTGAGCGCCCGGTGTGGGGTTGGGGGAGTGGAATACGTGTGGGGCTCTGCTGGTCTGTGCCCCAGCGTCCTCTGGTCATTGGCACCGACGTGGGGGGGGGCTCACAATGCAGGTGTCCCAGCTGGTACTGGCAGGGCACTGCCATGGGCGGGCTCACAACACAGGCATCCCGGCAGGGCACTGCCACCGAGAGTGGGGGGGGCTCACAGCGCAGTCGTCCGGGCTGGTCCTGGCAGGGCACTGCCGTGCGGGGGTTCACACAGGCATCCCGGCTGGTACTGATGGGGCACTTACAATGCTCCTGGCACTGCTGCGGGAAAGTTCACATGGGAAGTCTGGCTCACAGCCGCAGTTGCTTTCCTCCAGCAGGGGTGGTCGCAGGGTGCCTGGGGGGAAGTGGCAGCCTGACAACCGTGCCCTTCCTCTCCCCTCAACAGCGAGCAGGAGCTGAAGCACTCCCTGAAAATCCTGACGGAGCTGGAGACCCAGATCACAGGCTACGGATCCAATCCCTTCGCCTCCCGCAAGCCGGAGCAGGTCTATTCCAACCCCAACAAGGCGCCCGTCCATGGCAGCGCCTACTACATCCTGTGCCACGGGCTGGCTGCCACCCCGGGCGAGCCAGACATGGGGGGGCTGCAAGGGGCTGAGGACAGAGGGGAGTAGAGTCACCTTTGCTACAGCACCTCAGCTCAACGCAGACCTGCTGCCACCACCTCCCCAGCCTCAGCAGGGCTCCGCCGAGCCCCGCCAAGCCGCTCCGCCCCGGCTTCTGGCCTTGCCTCAGCGCAGGGCTGATGCTCCCCGTCCCCGTTGGGAGCCTGCACTGGGCAGGGCCTGTCTGTGCTAAGTGGCTCTTCCTCAGGCCCAGGCAGGGGAGCTGCTTGCTCGGCCTGTGCAGTGCAGGGCAGCTGGGCGGCCCTGTCCAGGGGGCTTTAGAGGATATGCCGGCTAGCGCCTCCTGCTGGCCAGGGCTGGTACTGGGAGGCATCAGGCAGGGAACAGGAGTGTCCCTGAGGCCTCGCTCTCCCCAGCACTGGCCAGAGCACATCTCACGGGCTGGGACCATACAGGAGCGTTACACGGCAGCTCGACTCACGGCCACTGCTGGGCAGGGCCACGGGCCTGGCACCAGCTCCCCAGCTGCCACCTTAGCCCAGAGGGGAGAACAGCCGGCTCGGCTCAGCCGGGGGCTCTGGAGAAAGGCTCTCAGCCTGCCCCGGCGCCCAGGGTGCAAACAGGACCTTGCTCCTCCTCAGCCCTGGGCCGGGCCCCTTCTGAGAGCTGCCACCCCTGGGACCAGCCCCCCCAGGATTATTCTACCCCTTCCCTGCCAGGGGCGACAGCAGCTCCACTGGGAGCCTGGGGAAGCTTCGCTTCTGTCCACTGAAGAGCCACTTGCCCTTCTTCCGTGGTGGACAGATTCTTGGGGGTCACCTGCCCAGGCCTGCGATGGTCACGCTCCTGAGCCATGGTGCATGATGGGGGAAAGGGCCATGGTCCAGGAGCAACCACATGGCCAGGCACCCCCTCTGCCGCCCCTTCCCTACCGGTGTCTCCCAGCCGGGAGGGGCGCTAAGCAGCAGACACAAAGAGACACCAGAGAAGCCAGCGGCAACGGCTTTATTTCTGAAAAGGCCTTGGTTGTAAGAAAGGAAGCCGTGCCTGAGCCAGCCCCTGCCCCTCGCTAGCTGGCCCACACGGGAATGGCCTCTCTCCTGTGAGCAGCACGGGGCAGCAGGAGCAGATTCAAGAGAGAAAAACATTTCACATCCCCTGCCGGGAGCAGAGGTGTCACTAGGGCAGCCCTGCTTCCCCGAGGCCCAGGCTGACCCCCTGGGAATCGGGGGGTCCCAGAGCCCTGCAGGGAATGCGAGGGGGAGGGAGTGTCCTCCTTCTGGAGCTGAGCTACGCCTCAGCTCGGAGCAGGGACAGGAACTCCCGTTGCTACCAGCTCAGCACACACCTGGCAACCTTCACCCAGGGCTTCCCCAGTCACACAGAGCCAGGACTGCCTGCAAGGGAGAGGGCCCAGAAGAGAAATAAAGAAAAGAGGGAGGGAGGGAGGGAGAGGAGAATGGGGCAGGGAGGGAAGGGGTTAAGAGCAGCTAGGACGGGTTGGGGGAGCAGCAAGATGTGGGGTGGGCAATGCTACTTTATCTGGTACTTGCATGCAGGGCACAGTCCCACCAATCCCTGGACCCCTCTGTGATCCAGACCCTCCCCCCTCCCATTTGAGGTTTGTCTTCAGAAAACCCAATTTGCTGCAGCCCTGGCCCCATTCAAAGCAGCAGGGGGCAGGGGGCTCTGCCCCCCCGCCCCACAACTGCATGGACTCTCAGTGGCAATGGGGTGGAGGAGGGGCGTGGCAGCGGGCTATTAACATCGGAACGGTCCTTCAGCCGCAGCACCGGCCTCGACCTTTGTGCAGGCTGGTGGTGCTCGCTCACAGGCACAAATCCAGAGCCAGGCTCCTGTGTGCAGCGCTCCCCGTGCCAGCTATGGCTCACTCTCCCCAGTGGCACATCAGGAAGCCACGGCTACAGGACCCCCCGAGACACAAACCCAGCCTAGCCTCTGGGGACCAGAAGGGAAGCAGCCTGCGCGTTGGCTGCAGTGGCAACATGCACTCATGTCCACGGGAGGCGAGTGGTCCGCACCCCCCCTTGCTCTCCACAAACGCATGGTCCTGCAATTTGGCACAACGTGCGAGCCTGCGAGGGCTCACAATTAAAGACACAAAGCAGCAAAGTCCAGACTGGAATGTTGCATCTGCTACTGGCTCTCCGGGCAGGCCACGGACCAAATCCCAGCCACACAAGGCCCCGAGTCCCAGGAAGCACCAGGCACCTTCAGAGGCTTAGTCCATTCTGCATGGAAGTTGAGCTTGGTGTGTAAAAATCCGTGACAGCAGAGGGGGCTGTGTACAATCCATCCACCCCGGGAGAAGGCGCTACACCAGAGCTGGGCTCAGACCCCGCAGGGTGAGGCTCCGACTTGCCACTCTGGTCGTCAGCGTAGATCCGAGGGTGAAAAAATCTCGCCACGTGGGCTTTGGCGCCGAGATTTCAGACGCATCCTAGGCGCAGCAAATCGATCCCTCCCGGTTCTGGAGCTGATCTAGAACCTGACCCGCACTCATATGCTTCTAATCCAACTCCTCACCCTTGGGCGGGTTTGAATCAGTCTCTGGGTCTAGTCCATCTCTAATCTCCAGTCTTCTCTAGCCCAGGGATTTAGAAACTTTCTTCCTTGCGACCCAGCACTGGGCCTGGCTGGAGGGGGACCAGCAGCGGTGCTACGGCAGCTTCCTCCTGCCCCGGCCCTGCAGATCCCGCTGTACCCCGGGAGCAGCCAGCAGCGAGTCCAGCTCCTGGGCAGGGCGGATGGGGCTCCCTGCACGGCCTCCTGCCTGGGCAACGGCTCTGGGGACCAGTGCCTCCGGGCGAAAGCAGTGCAGAGAGCCACTGGTGCACCTTTGCCTAGGAGCCAGACCGGCTGCTGGCCACTTCCGGGGCGCAGGGCAGTCCGTGGTGCCAGGACAGGCAGGAAGCTGCCTTAGCCCCCCTGCTCCACTGCTACTGGGAGCTGGCAGAGGAAAGCCCAGGCCCCAGCCCGGAGCCTCTCCAAACCCAGAGCCCCCTCCTACACTCCAAACGCCTCATCTCCGTCCCACCTCAGAGCCTGCAGCCCTTGATGGGACCTGCACCACCCCCAGCTCAGCCCAGCGCTTCCTCTCATACCCTGCCCTGTCTCCCAGCCTGGAACCCCCATTAGACTTCAAAACCCTCATCCTACCCCACCCCTGAGCCTGCACACCCAGACGGAGCCCCCCCAACCCCATCCGGGCCCCACCCCACAGCCCTCACGCTAGTCAAAAGATATAATTATGCCGGGTCGCGGGATCAACTATTTTCTTCAACTGGGTCGCGAGGCAAAAAGCCTGACAAGCACTGCCCTAGCAGATACAAAGCCACGTCCTTCCATGGCTCCGCCATGCAGGGAATGGGTTCCCTCCACAGCCCTTTGTGCCGCCTGTGGGGTGGACAAGCCAGCACAGAGCAAACGAAAAATAAACCCAAACCTTCAACTCAAAGTGTCCAAAACGCTTGGTTAAGGCCCCCCTTTTCCCTCGTCCCGGGGGCCTGTTCCCATCAAATCCCAGCCCAGGTGGGCGGACTCAAGAGCTTGAGCTAGCTTGTAGGTGAGGAAAAGCAACCGAGCATGGGGTGCTTCTCCAAACCAGTCTCCTCCCATCACACCTCAAGGCTTCTCAGCCGGCGGCTATAGCTGAATCCCAGCTAAGAGCCAATCTACTTTTCCAGTGTCTGCATGTAACCCACTAGACGCCTGACCCTGCTCGCCGCTGAGGCCCCAAAACCTCAAGAGAAGGCACAGAGCTACAGGAAAGGTGCTCTGCTCCTCATGGGACCAGAACCTTGTTCCTCAGGTTCACCTTGGCTTAGACCAGGCCTAGTTCTCTGCTCCCCGAGACACAAACCATCGCATGGCCAGAGACCAGCCAGGAGGCCCTAGCGGAGGGGAGGGAGTTGTGGAGATTCCTGCTGAGGAAGAAGTGCAATTCAACGTGTGCTTAGTAGGAACAGTTCAAAACCGGCGTTATGGCTGAGACCGTCGGTGGCTGACGCTCCTGCTCCTGGAGTCTGAGCATTTCCAGCATCCTCTGCGTTGGGGCCGGGGTCCCGCACGGCAGCTCCTGGGCCTCAGCTGGCAAGAAGACCCCACTCCAGCAGGGAGCGGGATGACCACGAGGCAGTTTCAAGGCTGCTGAAGTCCAAGGCGTAGTCGGCAGAGATGGCAACCAAGGGAAGGCGTACGCCAGCCTCGCCAACGGCCCACAAGGGCCCTGGGAAGCCCGCTTGGTGCTTTGCTGCAATCTAGCGTTAGACAGTCCTACTCCTGAAGGCACCAAGGGGGAGCACGTTGCTTGGCGGAAGGGCGGGGTGGTCGGGCATGATGGGCTCCTCTCCCGAGGGGACCGATGAAAGGAAAGGGCACCAGGCAGGCTCCCCCCTTCCCCTGGCAGGGGCCATGCCTCAGGAGAGCTCGGCTGGCATGGCAGAGCAGCAATGCGGAGAGCAGGATTTCAGGCTGCACTAGAGCCAGTGGTCCCCCCCCCCCCCCCCCCCCCGTTCCTAACATGGAATCAGACCCAGCTCAGGCCTGGCAAAGCCGACCGGGCAGAGGGCCCAGGGTGGGGCCCTGCGTGTAAATGAATCAAGCCCACGTCCCGTAAGGGCCGACTCAGCGCAGCGCTAGCTAACGTGCGCAGTCCGCCGGGGCCATAGCTGCACTGGGGCTCCTCATGTGGCGAAGGCCAGAGAACCAGAGCTAGCGGCGGGGAGGAAATTGTCCCTAGCATAGACAAGGCCCTGGCCTGGCTCTTCACCAATGCCCTGAGGACTCCCACCTGGCCGCAGGGTTTGTCCCCAAAGCCGCCTGGAGGGAGAGGTCTGTGGGCAGCACCTCCCTTCAGTCCAGGACGCGGCTCTCCTGTGCAGCAGGGAAAGGAGGCGGGGGCCTCGCCAGGGCCGGGCTGCTGGGAGGAGAGTGCAGTGAGGTTAGGTGGACGGCCAGGGCCTCTGGCTTACATGCAGCCAGACGTCCCTGAGGAGTCCAGCTGAACGTCCTGGCCGGCCCCATTGGCAGTGGGGAGCAGGGACGGCCACTGCCCGGCCGCTTTTATGGCTATTGTAGGCTCCGCTCACTAGCAACCCTGAGGAACAGGAAGGTTTGCCCAGCTCATCCCGCCCCCTTGCCTGGAAGGTTAGCGGGACCGGCCCAATGCGATGGCAGGCCGCTCACTGACGGCTACTCCTGGGCGGCGGCAGACAGGCTTGCGGGGCGGCACAGGAAGGAAGCGCTGAGGTTCCCTGTGCTCTCCAGGCTGTGTCCTGCCCTAGCTCCGAGCACCCCTCCCAGCCCTGCTTTCCCTGGCAGCAGCCCCGAGTGCCTCACTGGTAACTTCCGGAGAACGGCAGCTTTTGGCCGGGAACCGGGAGGTTGCTAAGAAGCAGGATCCGAGTTCCTTCGGGAGAGGCGGGCACGTCCAGCTTCCTTCCCCAGCTGCGGGGGCTCGGAGGACAGCGGGGCAGATGAGGGGGGCGCAGCAGCGCCGTGATGCGGACCGGTGCAGCCTCTGCCCCGTGAAGCGGCGCCGTGCGCTGGCTGGAGCAGCAGCTCTCCCTGAGTTGATGGCTCGGAAAGCCGGGCGCGCGCCGGGATGCTGGAGCGAGGTGACCGGCGGCCGGGGAGCAGGGAGGGTGGGGCCGTCTGGGACAGCGGGGGAGTTTGTTACCTCACAACGGGTCTGCCGCCGTCCGGCTCCGGAACCGGGCTGGGCTCTCCTTTATTCGGCAGGGTGGGAACGACATTCTGAAGGACCACGGCAGAGTTTCGGCGTCGCAAGGCAGCTTAGGTGGGTGGCATAGTCCCCAAGCCGCGGGGGAAGGGACCAGGGCTCTGAGTCTGCCCGTAGGCCTGGCCCCAGGACGGCTGTTACTCAGCGCCGGAGCGCTCCTTCAGCGCCGGCAGCGTCAGCATTTCCGGGGCGGATTTCTTCCGGGGCCTGTCCTTGGGCGCGCTGAGGAACTCCGGGGGCTCGCCGCTCAGGGGCGTGGAGGGGGCACTGGCGGGGGCGCTGTGAGTGGTCGAGGGCTGCCCCACCTCGCTGATGGAAATGGAGGGCGTCACCCTGCCGATGATCTCGTTGGTGGCTTCCTGGGTTTCCCTCTCGTACTGGCGCACCTCGTCCATCGACATCTCTGCCAAGAGCAAAGAGAAACAGTTCACAGGCCCGGCCTGCAGGCAGCCGAGAGGGCGGCACCTGCTCCCTTCGCTCGCCAGGTGCCAGGCAACCACCAGGTTCTGCCTCCACAGCCAGAGTGACTACGGGCGGCCTCGGCCTCATGGCCTTCAACTCTACAGAGGCTCAACCCTCCCACAAACCTGGCTCTGCGGAGAACAAGGCTGCTCCAGCTACTTTCCACCACCTACGGGCAATCCTGCTCCATCTCAGAGGTCCCCAAACTGAGGGGTGTGCCTCTGTAGAGGGAGGTTTGTGGGGGGACAGCTGGGGCCTAGGTCAGTCCCCTTGTGGGGTGGGAACACCGCCCATCTCTGCTCCTGGCTCCAGCCCCACGCCCAGGACCCCAGCTGTTGGCTCTGTACCTGGGGCCTCAGCTCCCCTACCCCTGTCCAAGTACCCCCCGCCAGAACCCCGGGGAGGGCCCACTACAGACGGCGTAAGAGGGGGAGCGAGGTAAAATGTTTGGGGAATCACTGCTCTAGCTAAACTAGTCCCATCCCATCCCTCCGGGTGTTTAGACAGGGCCCATCACTGCTGAGGCTAAAACACAGCCTAGAAGAGGCTGCCTCGGTGGCAAATAAGGGCCCAAATAGGCTGAAGAAGGAAGCCACGGCAGGGGGATGGTGCTTGAAGCCCCCCGTTTTTCTTCAGAGGGACTCTCTTTCCCACCCTCAGCAGCGACCGATTCCCCAAGGTCTCCAGCTCGTCCACAGCACGGCCCTCACCTCCAACACCCGAAGGGATGTGGGAGTGAGTAAACTCAGCCACCACCACCAGAAGGCAGCAAGCAAACAGGCTTGGCTCTTGCCTCTTGGGCAAGCCAAGTTCATCAGGTCCTGCAAACAGCACAGGGGCTGGGCCGGGAGCCAGGGCCCAGGTTTCTAGGCTGGGCTGTTGCCTTGTGAGGGTCTAAGACTGGAATAGCAGGGGATGTAGGTCAGGGCAAGGTGCGTAGGGGAAGCTGGCACAGCCTCTGTCTCTTCCTGAGCATGAACTAACGACTCAGCTGATGGACCCCAGTGAAGGGCTGGGCTGATCAGACCCTCACGAGGCGCACAAGGCACTTGTCTGGCTCTGGGGACCATCTCGGAGCTCCCCGAGTTTCTAGTGCTCACTGGCGAACTGTTAACCCACCCAGCCCAGGCAAGCGAAGAGAAAGGGGACCCAAGCAAGCAACCCCCAAAGCCGGCGGCCATGTGCATGCGCAGGATCCAGGACATGGGCGAGGAGGGAGACAGCGGGAGCTAGGACCTGCCAACAGGAGGCTGGGGCAGTGGTGAAAGGCGTATCAGAAAGCGTGTCCGTGCACCGAGGGGAATCCGTGCGTGTGCCGGTCTCCGTGGGGCTGGGCTGCGCGAGGGGCCTAGTTTGCTGGCGAGCAGCCCCCAGCAGAGTGGAAGGAAAGCCCCGGCCTGGCGAAGCAAACACCAAAGGAAAGGGCAGGGGCCCAGCCCCGAGCACCTGCTGCTCTCCACCGGCAGGAGGTCCGGCTGCTCGCCGCCCGCACATCTCTCTGACCACTTCCTGACAATCAGGTCTAAGGAGCAGCAGCAACGGGGAGGCCCTGCCGAGTCAGCCAGCTCCACTTCACACCCCACCTTCGCATGGCAGCACACACAAGGCGCGTGCCCCCGAATGCTCTCCAGACTGGCCGGGCGGCTGCCGGGCAGCTGGTATCAGACCGACAGGAGAAGGAGCTGCCCCCACGCCATGTCCTACTGCACGGGGGGCAAGGGGGGAGCTGGCAGGAAGCTGGAGCAGCAAAGGCTGCAGGGACTGGAGAGAGAGAGAAACCAAAAGGAACATACATACAAAGGAAAGCCCCGGGCAGGGCGGGTGGGGAGCTAGGGGTCCTGGCTTCCGAACTTTTGGTTTGTGGCCACTTGCATCTGAGTCTCGAAGGCGCGAACCTCCTCCAGGGACATGTCTGTAACACGCAGAGACCCACTTAGCAAGAAGAGCCTGCCACATCCAGCCCGAAGCCTGGCAAGGGGCAAGCCAGCGGCCTGCGGCTCCTGTCCATTTCCAAGGAAGGGGCACAGAGGGGAACCGTGCCAGCAGGGCAGCTCTGCTTCCGGCGCGGGTTCCCGCTGCCTCTCTCTCTTTGAAATATACAAGAGCGCGGGCGGCTCCTGCACATTTCAGAGGCAGAGGCGCAGCGGGCGCCCCCTTATCGACTAATCGATTTGTCAATGGAAATTCCAGCAACTACTCAATTAGCTGATTACTCAAAATGTGGTGTCCGAGTGTGCACACACACACATCCCTGGAGTCTCCTGTCTGCCCGTCCGTCCGTCCACACGCACTCTGAGCACCTGTCACCTGTCTCCATCCCGGATGCCCTCCCCCATCCTACTCAGAAACTGCTGCCCACTGGCTCGCCAGAAGATGTGCACTCTCCCCGTGCAGTGCCTCCTCGATGAACACACACACACACACACACACACACACACACACACACACACACAGAGGATGCACGCTCTCCCCATGCAGTGCCCCTTGATGAACACACACACACACACACACACAGGATGCACGCTCTCCCCGTGCAGTGCCTCCTCGATGAACACACACACACACACGCGATGGATGCTCTCCCTGTGCAATGCCCCCCTAGATGAACAGACACACACACATACACACACACACACACACACAGGATGCACACTCTCCCCATGCAGTGCCCCCTTAGATACACACACACAGAGGACGCACGCTCTCCATGCAGTGCCCCCTTAGATGAACACACACACACACACACACACACCCCTCTCTCTCTCTCTCTTTCACTCTTTGCTTGCCGCACGCTCAGGCATTCTCAGCCACACACCTGTGAAGAGGCCAGTGCAGCACAAAGCAAGTCAGAGAAACAAAAGGTGCGCGGGACAGATGGGCGTTTGGACAGATGTCAGCAGGCTGCCCCTAGGAACGCGGGAGGGAGAAGACGCTCTCCTGTGTCTTGTCAAGGCACCGGCTGTGCCCCAAAGAGCAGCCACTCTCATCCAGCCCGCACGCCCCGCAGCCGAGCTCCACTCCCTCTCCCGAAAGTCAGGCTGGGCCCACGAGTGGCCGGGGAGCCCTGGCCTAGGCAGCCCTGGATGGGCATGGGTGCTGGTGCCTGGCCCCTGTGGCGATCCCCCAGGCTGTGAGCAGGACAGGCGGTGCCCTGCAGGGTCAGCACGGCTCAGCCCCGGCCGAGAGCAGCAGACAGGGCCTGAGTTGTTAGTGCTGTTACTCCGGAGATGGCCCAGTGAGCCCAGCCCAGAAAGACTGAAGCACCAGCGAATGGCACAGCGAATGTTTCTCAGCCTAGACCTCTGCTGGGCAGAGACCTAAGCCACCACGCTGGCCAGGGAAAGCCTCACCTGCCAGCCTAGAGCAAGTGCCAGCAACCTCCGGGGGGCCCGAGACATGGCCCACCCGTCCCGGTGAAGGGTTTCTCCAGGCCCAGCATCTCCCAGCAGGAGGCGCTGTAGGGAACGGAGTGGGAGCACAGGCTGCCTGGGAGCTCCCACACCCCCCAGGCCCAGCCTCTCCCAGCAGGAGGCGCTGTAGGGCATGGTGTGGGAGCACAGGCTGCCTGGGAGCTCCCACACCTCCAAGCCCAGCCTCTCCCAGCAGGAGGCGCTGTAGGGAACGGTGTGGGAAGCACAGGCTGCCTGGGAGCTCCCACACCCCCCAGGCCCAGCCTCTCCCAGCAGGAGGCGCTGTAGGGAATGGTGTGGGAGCACAGGCTGCCTGGGAGCTCCCACACCTCCAAGCCCAGCCTCTCCCAGCAGGAGGCGCTGTAGGGAACGGTGTGGGAGCACAGGCTGCCTGGGAGCTCCCACACCCTCCAGGCCCAGCCTCTCCCAGCAGGAGGCGCTGTAGGGAACGGTGTGGGAGCACAGGCTGCCTGGGAGCTCCCACACCTCCAGGCCCAGCCAGAGCTACTCTCCACTCGCTAGGTCCACTGGCAGGCAGCTCAGTCTGCTCCCGGGCTTGCCCTCCCCATGCCTGCCTGCCTGGGGTTGGCCCTCCCTAGAGATCCCCTCGCTCAGCCTCTCTGGGGCAGCCTGGGGGCTAAGGCCCACGTGGCTAGTGCCCAGCCTCGGGGCAGGCAGTGACTGTCGGCAGCGCAGATGCCCCAAGGCTGCAGTGACAGGAGCAGCTTCTTCTACAGAGCCCAAAAGGAGAGGGGCGCCCACAGGCCTGCCCAGGAGGGGGATCCAGCAGGCTCTGGCTGCGGGCCCCTCTCTGGCGGGATTCCCCGGGGAGCTGGGGAGACGGGCGGGCTCTGCGAACTCAGAACCTCCGGCTGTTCCCTTCTCCATAACCTGCAATGGAGCATCAGGGGCAGCGATTTACGCTCCCTCTGCATCTTATCCGTCTGTCCCAACACAGCCTCATCCGTCTGTCCTGACACAGCCTTCCCCTCCCTCAGGCTGCCAGCACTACCAGCTTCAAGAGCTTTCTGCTTCTCCGTGGCCAAGGCCTGCCCTGCGCTGCGCATCAAAGCCCAGAATGCTTCCCCCACTGGGGTGGAACACTGCGTCTCTGCCCTGCCGAAGAGCAGCCCCCAGGCGTCAGCCCACAGCCCGAGACACAGAGCTGCTCGTAGGCTGGCGGAGGAAGCAGGCCGGGGGCTCCAGAGGTTATGCCTGACCCAATCCAGGCCAGTATGCCCTCTAATTTTTCCATCCATGTGCAGAATAAATTTTGTTCTGTGCACCAAGGCAAACACAGCTGTGCACCACCAATATAAACCCCCTGCTGCCAGCTGCGGGCGCTGTGCTAATCAGCTGGGTGGCACCTGAGTCTCTCCTGGGCGGCCGCCCAAGCACTCAGCTTACAGGGAACACTGCTCTGGGCACCTCTCCTGCTGTCCCACCCCAGTCCCTGACAACACCGCTGCCCCCAGCACTGCGGCCGGCCAGCCCCCCGACCCGCGCGGCTTGTGCCAGCAGGACATGCAGGGAGGACTCCGGGAGGGGTGTGCGAGAGGCGGGCGGCTGGTGTGGGCCTGGCTGGGAGCTGGGGCAGGGGGCTCCAAAGGCAGAGACAGCGCGATGAAACGCCCCAGCCGCAATGAGGTAAAGCCAGGCCAGGGGGGTGTCAGTGGGGTTAATGGGCCCAGGGATCTCTGCTCCTTTGAGACCATCTCTACAGCATCAACAGTGGCTGAGGCCCCCAAAGGGACAGTCCCCCCCCCCAGAGGGACGCTGCTGGTCTCTGCTGCCTTGTGCACCATCAATTCGGCCTCCTGGCCCACAGCAGCTGCGCTTCCCGATCTACAGGGGCCAGATTCAGCCCTGGAGGAAGCGCCTGCCTTCCCCACACTGCACGCCGGGTCTGAGATGGGTCCCAGGCCTTTCCTGGGGGGAGGGCCTGACCCCAGCGGAGCCTCGGCAGTGACCCTGCCACAGGCGGCTCTGGTCCCACCCCCAGGAGCTTGGCCTGCCTTACATGGCACGGGGAGCAGGGCCAGAGGGAAGGGCAGGCCCAGGACAGGGCCTGGGGGAGGGAAGAGCATTCTGATGGCTGGGCCAGGGTGAATGGCCCCTTTCGCTGGGCAGGGAGAGGCCGCTGGGAGCCCTTGGCCCCGGAGCCCAGCACAGGCAGGGCGGCAGGGAGGGGGTCCCCAGGGAGCAGGGTAGCCCTGCCGCACAGTGGGTTCCCGCTACCGCCACAGCAGACTCACTCACCGCACCACTCGTCCAGCCAGGCGAAGGCCTGCCGGTGGCCTATCAACAGGATGTCCCGGATCACCTGCAACCACAGCACAATTATGCCCCAGCTGGCACTGCCAGGGACCCGCCACCCCACAGCCCTCTGCTCTGAGCCCTCAGTCCCCCCAGCCCTGCCACAGGTGGCCAGAGCCCTGGAGCCGAGGGCTCTGAATTAGCCCCTCAGCGCAGGGAGCCGGTGGCCCCTCCAGAGAGAAACAGGGTGTCGTGTGGCGCCCCTGCGTTCAGCAGCGAACGCCTGGGCCTCTGCTCAGTGCGCAGGGCTGGGGCAACACCCGGCTCAGGGGTGCATGGACCGTCATTGCAACAATTAGGGCAAGACTCCCACCCTCCTGCACCAAAAGTACAAGTCACTTGAGCTCAAGGAGAATCCCCATTTAAGAGTTAGCAGTATGGGGCCTATGACACGCGACTGAGACGTTCCAGTTGCATTTAGTAGAGGGCAGCGTATGCATGCTTGTGTACGCACACGCAGGCATGCTCATTCTTCACCCAGTCCATTACAACACAGCAGAGCGGCGCTTCATCTCAGCAGCCACAGCTTGTGGTGTCTACTTATAATCTCAGATCAGGTGCTAATGACTGCAGGGTTCCCAAGTCTTCTCAAAGGTGGAACATGTGCCCACCTAGGCCTGGAGCTGTGGTGCTCTGGGGAATCTCTCCTGTCACCCGCCAATGAACCGTGTGTGCCTTGTCCCACCGGAGGGGCAGACGCCCCCCGCCCACAATGCCAGCCCCCCAAGCCCTCACCTTGTGGACAAACTGCTCCACTCGCGTCTGCAGCCCCCACACCTCGAACTTGACCGTGACCAGTTTGTAGGAGCACATGATGGGCTTGGTGTGCTCCTGCCAGCCTTCTTCCAGAGGCCCCCGGCCCGTCTTCACCGAGCAGAAGTACCGTGGGTCCTGCCGTGGAGAGGGACAGCAGGGGGTAGCTCAGCACACCAAGCCTGGCTGCCAACCATTGTAGAAAGGAACTAGCCCCAACCCCGTGGGTGTTTCAATGCCCTCTTTCGTTCCACCCCAGAGCTGGTCGCCTCCCCACTTAGAACAGCTCCTGGTTAACAGCAGTGGACAGGAACATCTGGCCCAGCTGAGGCTGGGTGGATTTGAATATATGAATGGGAAGGAACGTGGCTAGGTGGGCCGGGCGGGAAGGCCAAGGGCACTAGATGTGGGCCTGGCAGGTGGGCTGAGGCAGCAGGAAGTGCAGGAGCAGGTTGGTGGGAAAACAGGCCCGTAGCTGTCTGGTTGGGCAGGCGGGCGTGGGTTGGCGTGAGGCCTTGTAGGTGGCATTACCTCTGTGCTCCGGTAATAGCGCTCCGGAATCTCGTCACAGGCGATGTCCAGGAAGGTGACCTCATGATTGCCCAGGATCTTGTCGCTGTGGAAGATCTGGGGGTGGAAAGGACAGGGTGAAAAGCACATCCTGGCCCTGAGCACCTGCCACCCCCACCTAGCGCCAACTGACCTTGGCAGGAAAACAGTCCCTGGAACTAGCCATTCCCAGCAGGGAGAGCTACTGGAAGCTCCTTGCAGATGTGTGGGGGATAGCTAACGAGACACCAATTTGCAGAAAAGGCCCCAGAGGTGATCCTGGCAATTACAGGCCGCTAAGTCTAACTTCAGACAAAGTGGTTGAAACTATCGTAAATAACAGAGTGATCGGACACATAGGTGAGCAGGATTTGTTGGGGAAAGGCCAACATGGCTTGTGAAAAAGGGAACTCATGCCTCGCCAGTCTCCTACAATTCTCTGAGGAAGTCGACAAGCCTGTGGACAATGGGGATCCTGCGGATTTGGTGTACTTGGGATTTTCAGACAGCCCGTGACAAGAACACTCACCAAAGGACCCTTAAGCAAAGCAAGCAAGCAGCCATAAGATAAGAGGGAAGGTCTTCTCCTGGATCAGTAATCGGATAACAGATAAGAAACAGAGTGTCGGAATAAATGGCCAGTTTACTGAAAGGAGAGAGGTAAATAGCAGGTCTTCCCGGCGATCAGCATATTCATAAATGGTTTGGGAAAAGGGTAAACAGTGAGCTGGCAAAATCTGCCGATGATACAAAACTACTCAAGAGAGTAAGTCCAAAGCAGACTGCGAAGAGTTACTAAGGGATCTCACCAAATGCAGAGCACTGACATTGGAAAACACAATCCCCGCTCCACAGAAATAATGACGGGGTCTAAATCAAACGAGATGTTGGGCGTCACTGTGGATAGTTCTCTGAAAACATCTACTCAATGTGCCGTGACAGTCAAAAACCCTAATGGGATGTTAGCAACCACAAGGAAAGGGGCGGAGAGAAAGACAGCAAACATCAGAATGCTCCTATATCAACCCCTGGCCCACCACGGCATCAATCCAGTCCACACCCCTACCCTGAATACTGCCGCCAGCGCTGGTCACCTCATCTCAAAAAAGCTCTATTAGAATTGGAAAAGGTGCAGAGAAAGGCAACAAAAATGATCAGGGATGGGAACAGCTTCCGTAGGAGGAGAGATTAAAAACCTGGGAAAAATCTTGAGTCGTGTGGAGTGTTACTTACTCCTTCACACCACACAGGAACCAGGGATCACTCGATTAAATTCATAGGCAGCAGGTTGGCGCTGGGTGGGGGTGGGGTCTGGGTGGACATTAGGGTGCAGGAGGGAGCTCAGGGCTGGGGTGTAGGGTTTAACAGTGATCCACCACCCACCCTTCCTCTCCTCTGCTTCGAACCTCCCATGTCTGAGGGCCTCACCCCTTCAGCTCCCCAGCCGGAGACCCTGGGCGGGTCTGGGCTGGTTCCCAAGGAGTTCGACAAGCAGCGGAGCGGCAGAGAGCGGGGTTGGGTGGGACCACTTACGTTCTCGCTGTCGCCGCGGTTATCCTCGTACTTGGTCTCGATGTAAATGGAGAACTTTGGCAGGAAGGAGCACTGCAGAGAGAGGGAGCGGCTGTGACCAGCCAGCAGGGAGCTGTGTCGAGTCCTCCTCCCTGTGAGCCCACGTCAGACCCCACTGGTCATCAGAGGCTCCCCTCAGACTGCTTGTCAGGGCAATTCAGGCTGTGCCGGCTCGCCAGCCCAGGGCACTGAAGCCCCCCCATCTCGTGCCAGTGCTCCCCACCCGGCCCAGCTCACTGGCCTGCTTGCGTCTGCCCGGGAGGGAGCCGGTCCAGCGAGGAGAGAGCTGTGCAGCCTCGGAGCCGCTGCTCGATCCTCCTGAGGACTGCTCTGAGCCCTGTGATGAACGAGGCCTGGCCGGCGGGGAGCGAGGGGGGCGGGCGTTTGCCGGCAGTGGGGTGCCAAGGGAGGAGCCGCCAGGGAGCGGCAAGATGCACCTCATGACAGTGTGCGGCCACCCAGAGTCTGGCAGGGAAGGGGTTAAGCCTGTCCCCTCAGGCCAGAGCCAGGGACCCAGGGATAATCCTTTCCCCTCAGAGCAGGGACTGGGGCGGGAAGGGAGCAGTGAGGGCTGGGTCCAGCAGTGCAAGAGAGGCTGGTGCTCTTCCCTCTGAGCTGCCAGTCAGGAAGGTAAAGGGGCTGCTCCGAATTCACTCTCACGCCCGCGGCCCAGCCGGGCCTAACAGGGTGGCAGGGTCGTGCCGCCCAGCCGCGTGGGTTCTGGCAACGGGATAATGGCCGGTCCCTGCTCTTACCGTGTACTCTGCACCGACAGCACGGCGCCCCCGGGGTCCGGCAGGCAGCAGGGAGAGAGACAAGAGAGACAGGAGAGCAGGGTTACAGCAGGGAGGCGGGCGGCCAGCAGGGGATCTGCCCCACTCGTGTGTGGGAACCCCTCCCGCACATGGGAGCGCCGCTGAGTGAAAATGCCGCCTCCGAGGCACACTCTGCGTGCTGCTGGGAGGGGAGCCTGCCTGGCCTGTGTGCAGGGGGGTGCGGGCAGCATGGCTGCGGGCAGGGGGCACGGATGCCGCAGGTACTCAACCCTGGACTGGCTGGATCCCCCCTGCACTGTTCTAGAGCAGGCAATGTGCCTGGATGTTGCTGAGGGAGGCATCGGGGGTGAAGCTGGCTGGGCCGCACAGGGGGCGTGACTGTGGCCGGGCAGCGCCACACCCTGGCTGGCTTCCCAGCACTGCGGGGTCCCGGGAATCCCCAGGCACACAGCCCCACGCAAGTCTGTGAGTGGTGCAGGGCAGGGTCCGCGCCCGGTTCCTGTCGGCAGAAGAGCGTGGGCACCCGCAAGCCAGGGCAGCGAGGACCCTGCGCGAGGCAGGCTCTCTGCCGGCAGCACGTGTGAGGGGAGCCGCTGCAGCCCAGCCAGGGGACGGCCCAAGCAAGGCCTAGTTGCGCGGTGGAGACCAAGCCGAGGCACGGCTCATCACATGCCACAAGCCAGTGACTCCCGAACAAGGGGCGTGGCTCACACGTGGCCTAGGCCTGACCATGCGGCAACACAAAGCTCACGGGGGGGGGAGAGGGTAGGCGGCTGGGTCCCCCAACCTGCAGTGAATGACCCCGAGTCCTGGCCGCAGGGGGAGCAGAGAGACGGCTTTGTAGTTCTTGACGTGCGCAGCGATGGGAGGGTCTGGGCCCGGGCCTGCTGTCCCCTGTGCGGGGGCGGAGTGAAGGGCGGGGGTGGCAGAGGCATGAGAGCAGTGGCCGAGCGGGGGAGGACGGGAGGGCTCTTACCGGTAATGGTGTATGGGTAATAGTTCCAGGCCTTCTCGGTGATGTAGAATATCCGGGGGGTCACCGCGCGGGCCCAGCTGGGCAGCTTGCTGCAGGGAAGAGCAGCGGCTCCCGTCAGTGCTTGCTCTCAGGGGGGTGTCACACCCCTGCGCCTGAACCCCGCTCCCCCCCCCAGCGGGTTCAGCCCCATCCCTGCCAGTGCGCCTCAGTGCTGGCCTGGCAGGGCCACTCTGGGGGAGAGAGGAGCTGTATTCACGCTGCAGACCCAGCTACCCCTCACCACCCTGGGCCCCGGGGTGAGCTCTTCACACCTTTCCAGCCCTTCAGCTCCCTACCCAGCCAGCTAGAAAACACTGTGATTCCCCGCTGTCCCCTACCCTCCCAGACTGATACTCAATGGGGCCAGCCTGTACCCCTCGAGCCCCATCCTCCACAACCTGTCACCCCCTAGCCCCACACCCGCCCGGCTCACCCGCCTGGGCCCAGCCTTTTGTGCTCTCCTCCCCCTCCCGCAAACAGGGTTGGCTCCTGCTCCCAGCTGGGCCCTTCATCTCAAGGGAAGCCAGCTCAGGCCCCTGGCTCATGACCGCTTTTGCCTGGCCCCTAGGGTTTCCCCCAGCCCTGGAAGCGCAGTTCCCGCGGGGTCGGATGTGCTCTGCACGGGCACAACTGTCACTGGGCTGGGCAAGCAGCCTCCTCTCACAGGCAGACTGCAGCAGCCGGGGCTGGAAATGAACAGTCAGCTCACGCCCGCTCTCCCTGTGCCGTGACAGCAGCTCCTCGCCCATTGGAGGGGAGCTGGGGGAAGGGGGGAATGAGGTGTGGTTTGATTAATTTTCAGCCTCTAAAAATAGCATCCCCAAGAGGGGAATCGTGAGCGCCTCGGCTAAAAATACCCTGTCTAGCACCGGCAGCTCCCTCTGTGGGTAAGCAGCCAATTCATGGGCAGCGAGAGATGGAGCAGCACAGCCAGGGCCGTCTCACACGGCCAAGAGATCCATCGCGGGCCCTTCCACCATGGAGGGGGGCCAGGGCAAGGCCAATTCACAGGCCATCAATCTACTCGCAGTTGCTGCAGGATCAGCGAGGGGCAAGCAAGAGGACTGGGCTGTGGCCAGGGCCGGATTAAGGGGGGGCTAGCCGGGCAGCTGCCTGGGGCGCCAACCTATGGGGGGCGCCTGATGGCAGCTCTGAGGGGTGCAGCGCGCCGGGGGGCGGGGCCGCGTATGCTCTGTGCGCCTGGGGGCGGAGCCGCGCATGCGTCGTGCGCCCGCTGCCCGGGGCGCAGGAAAGGCTCGAGCTGGCCCTGGCTGCGGCCAAAGAAGAGAAAACGAAGGAAGGGGAAAGAGACTGGAGTGTGAGCATGAGTGAAGCACAGAGGCAAAGGCCCTAAGATGTACCGGGTGGAGCAGCCCAGCATCAGACAGCTAAGCGCTGTGTGGCAGACAGAGCCCATCGGAGTTGCTGTCATGGGGTTAAAGCTGCAGAGGCCCTGAGACACTGTGAGGGTCGTGTCTGCACGACAGCTTGATGGAGTCGGGTTCTCCAACGCGGCTGTAGGGATCCCCAAGGGAAGGAATCCGGGACCAACCCAGGAATCTGCGCCTGTAAAACACTTTGGTGACGCCGCCGGAGTCACGGCAGCTCCGCAACGGCCCCTGGGGTCATGGCGAGCTCTGCACGGGGCCAGGACAGGCCACGGGGCTTTCATCAGCCAGACACGCAGTTCTTTGGTGTGTCGCATTGCCGTGGGGCGGGCGGGCAGGCTCTGCCTTCCTCAGCAGTGCCATTTTTCTCTCCTGCTTCCCCTGCCCCCCTTCGCCAAACACCAGGAGGCTGGGCCAATGTTTCCAGAGTGGGGCACCTCAACCTCAGCTCCTAAATCCGAGTTCAGGCGCCTAAACAAAGTGCCACCTGCTCCGAGGTGCCCAGCCGCTGCTCCACGTCCCTGCATGCGCTCGGGGCCTCTGTGAAGCACATCACTGATCTAGGTACCGACAGTCCTTCCCCAAAGGCCTGTGAGGAGACCCCCCTCAGGGTCTGGCTGGGTGGGCCCATTCTAGGAATTGAGGCCTGTATACCCATAGTCACCCAACTTTGGAAACTGGAGTGTAACTGACTAGCCCAAATACAAACACAGCAGCAGAGAGGGGCACTTCCCAGCTGCCAGTGCTAGGGGCAAACGACATGCACAGCCTGGAGGTGTGAGGCTGTCAGCAAGGGCAGGAGCTTCTGTTCTTTCGATTCCTCCTGCATTCAGCGAAGCAGGATTTGGCATGCTCCTTGGGAAACCAACACGCTTGCCTCGACAGGAGCAGACTCCAGCCTCCATGTCTCCTCCTAACTGGAAAAATCGACAAGACCCCAAATCCTGGCTCCTCCTCAGGTCAAAAGAGGGAGCCCAAGCTTTAAGATTATCTCCCCTCCCCCCACCCTTCGCCAAATGAGAACCTGAGAGCGAAACTGACGAGACACGGCGGCAAAACCGTCCAGCTCCCACGGAGTGGCATGCAAACAGCCACAGCCACAGCCAGTCCTGGCAGGCCCATGAGATTTTAAAAGCTCTTTCCATTCTAATCACGGTGGCTAATAACTCAGTGAGGAGCTACTTTAAAACATAAGTGCTGGCCCTTAAACTCTTGCCTTTGTTCCCTTAGATAAATAGTAGCTGAGTTATTTCCTTGTCGTTCCCTCCACAAATCACAGGGAACAGCTTGAACACTGCAAATATTGAGCTTATCTTTCAGCAAAGACTTTGTTAGCTCTCCCAGGCAATTGGCAAGGCTCAGAGCAGCAGCACGGTGCAGTTTAGAACCTGCTGCCCTGCTTTTCAGAACAGGTATTTTGCGGCAGGGCCGCAGCGATGGGAGCAGGAGCAGGGGGCAGCAGTGAGCTTGCTAACGAGCAGTTTGCATTTTTCATCCAGGAGCCGCCTGGCCATCATCAACTATCCCAGCAGCCAGAGGGGCTGAAAGAGAGAATGTGGCTCTCTGGAGTAGGGGCAGACCCACGCCCCCGGGGTCAGCCCCCTGGGTGGCTCGTGACTAACTGCAAATAAACCGAAGGGACCACTAGGTGTGAGCTGGACCAGAGGGAAATCACTCCGTCCGGCAGGGGTAGGGACCAAGGTGTGAGCTGCTCTTTGTGTGGTTAGACTGTGCATCCAGCGTGGGGGTGGGTTGAAATGTCACCTCCTGGCTCCTGCCACAAGCCAGATTCCAGCGGGGACAGACCAGCAGTCCGATTGGACACATGGCGCCAGAGCCAGGCCAGGCTCTGAAATGGATTTCCACCCAGAAGGCACTTAGACTTTCTGGGGCAGAGGCGAAAGAAAGTGGGTGCGCCTCTCCGGCAAGAGTTGCGGCAAAAGTCAGCAGGGGGCTATTGAAAGAGCTGGCAGGGACCCAGGCTGCAATAGAGCAGTACCTGTAAGACAGTTGGTTACTTTCACCACTGGCAGAGGGCTTGCCTCCTAACAGCTCCCCGGCCCAGTCTCATCATTTGCCTTGTGTACACAGGAGAGGACCCATCACATGGGGGGCACTAGCAGCGCCCTCCCTGAAGCCTGTAGTCTGACGTCCAAACTCTGAGCCGGGCATGGGGCCTCCCCCCTAGAGCTCTCTGCGGGACCCCAGCTGCCTGATGCTGCTCGCCTGCTTGGGCAGGGCCTTCGCTCCTCTCAGACTCACTGCATCTTTGGGGCAGGTGTGTGGGGAGGGAAAGGGGGTCAGAAAGCAGCCAGAGGCAAAGTGACAGACCCACCAGGCCCCTATACGACCCCTTTGTCCCACCAGCTCCATACTTCCGGGAGGGGGAAGGGGACCGCTCAGAACTAGCTGAAGGCTGCGGGTACCGCAGGGTGTTTGAACAGGACTGGGCAGGTTCAGGGTGGCTCTCAGTGAGGCCTGTCTCCTGAGCCAAGGCGGGGCCTCAGGCTAGCTCAGGCCGCAGGGAGGACAATGGAGGCCCTGGCAGGAAGACAGCCATAGGCAGCCATGTGTTTACTGGGGCCCAGGTGGAGCTGCGACATTTACCAGCAAAGGGACTGCAGGAGCGTTCCCCCGAAGAGGTGGGGCCCCAGGCTGAGAGACAATACCCTGTGATTACATAGGAACAGAAGAATTGGTTGGGTGGGGGAGGCGGTTTATTCATTAACAGAGGAGAAACTCTGCAGGGGGGAGGGAGGGAGAGGTAAGTGTCCGGAAAGGTGGTTGTCAAATTTCTGAACTGGACAAACACTGCAAGGACACCCCATGGGGTGAAAAAGGCCTTAGAGTAAGGACAGGCTGCAGTGTGGCTTGTGCTTCTTTTTGCCTCGTAACCTTTTCTTTCCAAACCCTTTGAATTGTTTTATTTGAACCTGGGCTCCAGCCCTGGTAAATAAACATCTGTGGCATTACTGCAGACTGGCTCCCATGCAAACTCTGTGAAGGTGAAACCAGGGGATGCGGGGCCCTGCTTCCGGGGAGGCAGCGGCTCGGTGCACACGGCAGGGGCCCAGAAAACCAGGGACCGGCCACTCGAATGTAACACCAAGGGGAGAGTTCCCTAGTGGGGAGGGACAGGGCTCCCTCCTGTGAGCAGATGGGTCATTCGCTCTGGACCCCTTGGGAAGTGCCTTCTCTGCTGCAGCCAGCACCCCCCCAACTAACTCTGCCTCCTGACCCCCTCCTCCTTGAAGACACTCTGGAGCTGGGAAAGCAGTGAGGGGGTGAACAGCCACCCAGCACCCCAGAAGGCCTTGGAGAGAAGGGCTGGGAGTGGCAGGGGAAATAGGGTGACTCCGAGAGCCTGGGGGGCTGAGATCAGCAGGAAGGGGTGTTGGGAGTGACATGACCAATGGCAGAGGGTGGGGGGGCCGGAATGGCTCACTGCCAACCCCCAGGAACAGAGCCTAGGAACCCCTGCACTTGCCATCCTGCCCTGCTTGTGGGACCTTTTTACCGCCAGGCTTGGGAAACCCGCGGCAGGCGCTCTGGGCAGATTAGACAATGCGGGATCCAGCTGGGAGCTCCTGGAGTCGCTGCCTGTGACCTGCTGGGTAGCTGCGGGCAAGTCACTGCCCCGCTCTCGCCGCACAGACTGACCCACCTCCCGGCGGGGTCCCGCTCGCGTTAGCAACACGCCCGGGCGCTCAGATGGGAGGCGCGCTCCATGAGCAAAGCATGGCCCGGTAGCACCCACAGCCCCAGTGCAGCTGCCATTCCCTTTAGGCCGGGGTGGGGAACCTACGGCCCACAGGCCAGACCCGGCTTCCCTCGGCCAGGCCTGCGGCAAGGAGCCGGCTTCTCTTCCCCACCGCCAGCCTAGGGAGATCTGTTTTGTTTTGTTTCCCCTGGGGTCAGGCCAGGGAGGGTGTTTTTTGCTTCTCACTGGCGTGCGGCTCCCAAATGATTTTTCTTGGGGTCAGTGACCCCCCATCATAGAAAGGTTCCCACCCTTGTCCATAAGGAACCCACCAGGAGGCCGCTGGAGGCCGCTGCCAAACGAGGGCCAGTGAATTAGGGAGAGAGCCGAAGCCTTTTCCAGGAAGCTATTAATCAGTCGTGCTCTGGGATCTCTCAGGAGGAGCTCAGATGAAAGCTAGGACAGGACTCAAACCCAGGCTGGAGCAAAGGGGATCCTGATGTACACGCCCCTCCCGCAGATTCATGGGGACATCGTCTGGGGCAGCTGCACCGTGAGGCTAGTGTGAGAGTTTCTGCAGCTGCCACTGGCCCGAGAGCTATATATGCAGGGAGTGGGGCTTCCCCCGCAGGACCATGCTGGGGCAAAGCCTAGCACCAGAGGAGAGGTTTGCCTGGGGATACAAATGCCGCCTTGAAAGCCAACGTGGGGAGGGAGACGGAGCGGGGAAAGGGGCTCAAGGTTGGGCTATTGGCCTGTACAATTAACCGATAAGCTGGCTCCCCGCCCCTGTCGGCCACCACTGCCTCCCACAGAGGCAGCAGCGCAGGGGGGCAGAGGGGAGCCAGTGCTCAGAAGGAGCGGGCTTAAAAGTCGGCTCCCCACGAGCACTGGCTTCCTTGGAGCCTCCCCCACGCTGCTGCTTCTCTACCAGAGGCAGGCGGGCTTTTAAGCCGGCTCCCCACGTGTCCCGGCTCCCACCTGCCCCCCGCATGCTAAAAATGTCCGCAGTTGCACATTTACACAAATCCATGTTTTTTAACATCCCAACTGGGCATAGGGACCAGCTCAACAGGAGCCCTAAGAAGTCCGCGCCATTGTAGCAGATGGGTCTCAACTTCCCGGGACTTTGCGCCCCAGGGGGGTGAAAGCAGCTTCTCCAATGGCAATGGTGGCTGAGCCGCAGCTAGCGCATGGGGAGCGGCACATCACACAAGGGGGGCGGTGCTGGCGGTGGAGGGAGCCCACTTGCGGCCAAGGTACTGTAAGGAGAAGCCGACACGGAGCAGGCAGGATCCAGTGAGGAGGTGACTGGAAAGCCTAGAGGATGGGGGAAGGGTGAGGGCCCACGCAGGCCCCGAGAGCCAGATGCAGATTCACATCCCACCCCTCCTGTTTGCGGTCAGCTGTGGATCTCAGGCTTGGGGAGAAGCATCCACCCCACAAACCCTCCATCGTCACTGGCTGTCACTGGGCCGGGCAGAGCGGGCTGCAGCAGCTGCACTGTCTTCTTGCCCGTAGACATGGGGGTCTTGAGACCAGGTGGCCAACTGCACGGGTAGCGTGCACTGGTGCAGCAGCCATCCTAGAGCCACAGCTGGCAGTCCCTAGGCACCTCCTGTACAAGGTGCTGTACAAACACCACAGAGAGGTGCAGCCCCAGGGCTGTCGTGGGGTTTAATAAAATACCCTCCAAGAGATCAGGGTTGCGACTGGGGGCCCCTTACTCAGGAGAGACATTGTTTATTGGGGAAGCCTTAATCCGGCGCTCAGCCCCAGGGACAGCAGCAGAAGTGGCCCGTGCTTTGCAGATGATCATCCAGGGATGAACCAGAGAACTCTCACCTGGACAGGTGCACGCGTTTCTCGGTGAACTGGCCAGGCCCATGGACCGGGTCTTCATGAGGCTCGTTTTTCACCACCTCCACACCCTCGCCTTTCTCGCTCTCCTGGTGACTGTGCTTACTGATCATGTACAGCTGTCCGACGCGGTACTGCAACAAAAGGGGACATGAGCAGAGGGCTGAAAAGTGCCGGTCAAGAGAGAGAGGAGGCCAGGCAGCTCCTCCAACCCCTCTTCTGCCAATGCCGGATTTTTCCCAATTCTAGTCGCATTAGGCCTGACAGCCTGACATTTCCAAGGGCCGCTGCCCTTCCTGGGACCAGGCCACCAACCTCCCTCCCCAGCAGGTTTTTCCTGGGGTCCTGCCTACCTCTGCCCTCTTATCCTCCGCTCCCATGCTTCCCGCTCGCAGCCCACCCCAAACGATTCCTCTCTCGCCTTGGCGTTTACGCTCCTCGCATACTTGCCTTCGTTTCCTCGCTCTTTGCTTAATTCTCCCCCCCCCCGCCATTCAGTCTCTCGTGCGCGTTACATTGCTGCTCCTCTGAAACGCTTCCAATGAGTCCCCTCTAGTGAGGCAGTGCCCAGAAACGAACCCAGCGGGCCCCGTTCTCCACAGCCCAGCCCTTGGGGGACACCAGAGCCCGCAAAACGCTGCTGCTGGCAGAGGGAACATTGAACTTCTGCTGGGTAAACCACTGGGAAATCAGCCCAGCGCGGCACCTGGAGCTGGCAGAGAGCTTGGCATCTCCTCCCTCTGGGACACTGCTGCATATGCCACCCTACATTCTAGGAGCCTTCGTTTCCCCTGCCATATTGCACAGCAAACACCAGGGCACTGGGCACTCCAGCCTGGGGCTACCGGGCTGTTGAGTCTCGCCCCTTCTCTCCCCCCAATGGCTGAGGTTTATTTTTGTCCCTCCCATTTGCGTTTTCTCATTCTCCCATGTTTCCTTTGGATCAATCCTCTGCCCTGGCTGTTGTTTGCGGATCCTCCCAATTTAGACTCACCAGGGAATTTCATTAACTTGCTGTTTGCTCTCCCTGCCAGTCATTAACGAGGATATTAAATGGGACGGGCCCTAACACAGCTGGCACCCTCTCCACATCTCCCCAGGGCTGCGCTGCCGGCTCTCTCCCCTTTGTGGAGGGATGCAAGCACTCTGTGGAAGAGGCTCCATCCGTCCTGCTTCCTCCCCCAGCGGCCTCAAGCGGAAGGGGGTCAGGCGCCTGCTGAGGGCAAAAGGGGGAACGCCCCAGGCATCTGTCCCAGCTCCGCACTCCCCATGGGCAGCCAACAGCTCCACTGCTTTGTGCACAGACCACTGGTTGGGTAGGGAGAGCATCTCCTAGCAAGAGAAGGCTGGACGTGGGCAGAGCCCTGTGCATACCAGCAGGGGGCGCTGCGGAGGAGAGCAAGAGGCTCCATCCCGGTGGGTGGTGGGAGGAGACTGGGAACAGGGCCACACGCCAGCCCAGGGAAGCCTCCACAGATCAACAACCGAGCGATAACCGTGGCCTGTGCTGCTGCACTGTCTCCCGGATCCCAGAGCCACCGGGGCCCCACCCCTGCTCGGCCTACACTGCCACCTCTCCAGTGCCCCCTGCGTGAGAGGACGCAGGCTCGGCCCCAGCCACATAACCAGAAGCCAGCGTGGGGGGGGGGGAATGATGTAGCCACCCCGCGCCATCCGCCCGCATCCACCAGCTAGAGGGCAGCACCTGCCGAATGGTGGGGAGCAGCCATGCTACGGGAGACCCTCACGCTTCGCAGAATCGCTATTCACGGTCCACGTATTTGCAGGGGGCTCCTGTCCCAGCCAGGGGGTGGCAGTAGCCACGGAAAATTCACTGTGGCTCCCGGCAGCTGCGGTGAGTTCCCCATGGCTCCCAACCCTGCGGTGGGTTTGGGAGCCGTGGGGAGCTCACGGCAGGGGCTGGGAGCCACTGCTCCCAGTCTTCCCGAATTTTGCCATGGGCGGTCGTGCCAGGAACGCAGGGATGTGAATGTGCATCCGAGTACACGGTTAACCGATGAGCCGGGGCTGACACCCGCACACATGCTGCTGCCTCTATATCAGAGACAGCAGTAGGGGTGGGGGCCGGTGTGCGTGGGGAGCCGGCTTTTAAGCACCAGCCTCCCCCCACCCGTGTAAACATGTAACCGCTGGAAAATTCAGCGGTTATACGTTTACACAAATGAACACATGTTAACGTCCCCAGGTGAGGGTTTCCTGTACACACCACTCTGGGGACACCACCAGAGTCCAGCTCCCGTCCACTGCCAGCCTGGGGGTCAGGGTGTGGGAGAGTGTAGGCCTGGGTTGCCATGGCAGCAAGAGCTGGCACAGGCACTTCTGTTGCACTGGGGTGGGGGGGGAGGGGGGGGCTGTGAGTGTGGTACCATGTGGCTGGCTCTGCCCTCCCCCGTCTCCCCACCATGAGCCCCAGCTGGGCTGGCTGAGCAAAGGCTTGGATGCTCCTTGCAAGTGGAGGGCCCAGCAGAGCTGCAGGCCTCTTCAGCAGGTGGCTCCCGACCTTCCTGCCATCCAGCTAAGCATGTGCCAACCTGAGAGAGGATGCACCAGCAGGGTGGGAGCTTGGCCCACGCTGGGGGTGGCAGCACCCAGAGTGGACTGGGGGGCAGGCAAAGGTAGCCCAGCGCCCAGGCTGAACGAGATGGGGAGAAAGGGCTGAGAGCCCCTCATGTTAGTCAGCGGGACCCCCGGTGCCCCCTGTGGGGGGAAGTGGGGTTGTGGGTGGCACATCCACCAGCCCTGCTTACACATCCCACAGACAGCGGGGGTACTGCCCCGGAATGCCCCCCTCAGGGGATGGCCACGGTGTGGTGGGGGTGGAAGAGCCATTTCTGCCCCACTTCTCACATTGCAAGCAGTTCTTCAAACCCCAGCCTGCCCCCATCCCCAGAGGGGAGCCAATGGGTGCTTTCAGAGGAATTCAATCAGCCCTCATTAGAAGCTTCTCCACACTGGTCCTCCTGCTGTCCCAGATTAACTGCCTTGCCTGGGCCTTTGTTCTTATCACAGACCCTGCTGGATCCTGCCTTGGCCCCCAACCTGGCCCAGCAGGCGCACAGCTAGGCACACGCAGGCGGGGAGGATCCTGTGTTATCCTGCCAGGGAAGGGACAGCTGCCTGGGGAAACTTCCCTGCCCTCTCCAGGCAGGAACTGCGCCATTGCTGCTGCAGTCCCAGCCTCTCCCAGCAGGGGGTGCTGAAGGGAGCAGGGCAGGAGCGCTGGCTGTAAGGGAGTTTCCGGCTGCTCCTGTCTAAGCCTCTCCCAGTAGCAGATTGTGGTAGGCACAGGACAGGGAGCACAGCCCGGGTGTTGGCCCTCTCCCGGCCGTGGGGCTGTACTAAGGTTCCAGCTGCCCCGGAAGGGTCTCCATGCGGCTGGCTGAGTCAGCCTCCATTGTCAGCAGCAAGTCAGCCTACCCATCCTTTACCTAGCACCGCTGCCTGTGTAAACATTAATAACAAGCTGGGCACATGGAAACAGGGTGAGCAGATAAGCTATCAGCAGAGCATGTCCATTCACACCTGCCAGCCGCTGCGGGGCACCAGGCCGGGGTTCCCACGCACACTGTACGGAGCCCACTTCCCCCCACCCTGCCCCATACAAGGTTCCCGCCCCTCGGCGAGGTCTCAGGCAGGCAGAGAAAAAGGCACAATAGCCAGGGCCTAGTCAGACTCCTGTACTGGGGGCTGTATGTCGTGGGCTGGCCTTGAAAACCTGAGGCCTCCCAAGCAGTGCTCCCTGTAAGCTGTGCCCTGAGCACCCGCCCAGGAGAGAATCAAATGCTGCCCAGCTGATTAGCACTGTGCCCACAGGTGCTTTTCCTGGTGGTGCACATCCACCCATGCCTCAGTGCACATAACAAAATTTATTCTGTGCCTGGATGGCAAAGATTAGAGGGAACATTGATCCCAAGCCATGGTGCGCTCTCTTCCAGCGTGTGTATGCGGGTGGGGGGCAGGCCTGGGAGAACTACGCTCCCTTTGTACAGAAGGGCCTGGGAAGACACTGGGCCAGGTCTCAGGAGACCTGGGTTCTATTCCCAGCTCTGCTCTGAACTGCAGCATGACTTTGGGCAAGTCACTGCTCCTCCTGGTGCCCCAGTGTCCCCTCCAGCCCTTTGTCTGTTTAGCCCGTCAGCCATCGGGCACTGAGCATGGGGGGGAGGAGGGGGTGTCTCTGACCTTGCTCAGGGTCTCTAGCCACTGCTACAATACAAACAGGAACGAGTAAATAAAAGCGCTACACACTGACCTTTGGGCCAGGGCTGCCTAGCTAACTCCCCAGCAAAGCCACAAGCAGCCCCTGCATTGCTGCTATCACAGACAAACAAGGCCTGACTGGGAGATCTGTGGCTGGAAACACTCACTGTTTGTTGTTCCGACCGTCCCCGGGCTGGGTGGGGAGCACAGCGCCAGCAGTACCCACAGCACAGGGCCGGGGCCCAGTTATTTTTGTAACTGGCATCTACTCCTCTCCCCACACTGATCTCAGTTCACAACCTCCAACCAGGCCCCAGGCTATCGCCTGCAGCTAGAGGGCAGAACATGCATTCCCTGCGTGGGGATCGGAGGAGGCTGTGTGGACTAGTGGGAAGAGCATGGCGCAGAAGCTAGGATAATCCTGGGATCCAGCATGGATAATACAACTGACTCACTGGGAGGACTCATGTGTCTGGTGCTGAGCCCAAGGAAACTCCCTCTGGGAGCAGGCACAAGGATAGTCCCAGCTCCTGGGCCAAGCTCACCCCAGAAGGCCACACAGCCACGAGGGAGCGCATGTTCTGTTCTGCTGCTGAAGGTGCAGATGGGAAGTCACTCCAGCCAGCCCGCAGTGGGGTACAGGGGAGGGGAGCTTAGCACACACCGCCAGGCTAGATGGACTCAAGGGACCTGCTAATTCTGTCCCCTCAGACTTAGGCTCAGTGTTAGCAGAGGCTCCTGCAAACAGTCTGGCTGGTGAATCTCCAAGAGCACCACAGAAAGGACTAGTTGCTGCTGTGCAAACATGAACCTCTCCAAGCCCCCGTCAGCTTCCAAGGGCTCCTCCCTCTGCTGCCTGCTGTTTGCTCAGCCCAGTATCACACTTAACGGGATTTTAACCGGGATGTTCTCAGGGGGTTTGCAGAGGGGAGGCTGTTTGCTTGGAATCCAATGGCTCCAGCCCAGTCTTCCCATGGGCATCCTTTAGAAACAGCTGTATAAAAGTAGCACCTCTAGACTCCAGCGGAGCTCAGAGCTCCGCTGTGCTAGGCGCTGTACATACAGCACGTGAGACAGTCCCTGCCCCAATGAGTTTACAATCTAAACAGATATGGGTTCGAAAGAAACTGAGGCACATATATACCCAGGAAGTGAGCTGCTCAAGGTCGCTCAGATCTCCCAAATCCTAGCCCAGGGCTCTAGCCACTCTACCGTACTACCCAATCCCTCAGAGCGACAGCTCCAATCACAGCAACCGGGAGCCATCTTAGTTGTTCCCCTTTATAAAGTAGGGCCTGGAGACAGCTCATCAGCTTATCAAGCACAATAAACCCCTTCAGGAGGAGTCAGCTGAAAAGAAAATTGACTTTGTGCTCAATAAACAATGTGGGAGCAGAAAAAAATGATTTGATGATGCTTCTGCATAGTAATTATTTTATTGTTCCACCAAAGATCCTATTCATCCTTGTAATTGCCGGTGGGGTCTTATCGCCACTTCACCTCATTGTAAATGTTCTCCAGGTGTTAACAGGAAATCTCTGCTCCCCTAGCGTTAGAGAACCACAGCCCTGCAGTCCCCAGGGTACATGTGGGGAAAGAGATGCTCGGGGGCATCCTGAATAAATTGTTGACGGGCCCTTTCTAATCGAGGCTACAAAGCAGCCTTTGTATAGGGAGGCTGGGGACCTACTGTAATTACCAGGGTTTGTGATGGGAATTTATCCCTCATCATAAACACGAAGATGGTAGTTTACAGGTATAACTCGGAGGAATCCGTGTCCCTAGGCTTGGATGCGATGTCACGTTGATTCAAAGACGGAGACCTGGGAGGTCTCAGCAGGTATCGATGTTTTAGATTACCCTCGAAACACTCCATTTTAAAGTGGGCCACCGCTGCTCCCTAGGTCGGGAGTTACGGGCAGGCGGCTTACTATTGAGAAATTCACAGCTCTGCACCGCAGACGGTATAATTTACTAGTGAGCTACTCCCAGCTCTGCCAGCTCGGGCAGCGTGCTGTAGGCTGCTGCCGCTACTCTCCTGGGGAATCACCACTAGCACACGCCTACAGCAGTTAGCAGGAATAAGGTCAAGATCTCCTTCTAAAAGTAGCTGTCTGCAAACGCATCAGAGGTTACGAGTGGTAAATGCTCGCAGCCTGCCTGGAGCTGAGCATTATGCCGCCGGCGTCGGCACGGCTAGCTGTAAGCAATGACAATGCACAGCATTAGTCATGGAATAATTAGCGCCCACAGTACAGAGCTGGGATCTCCTCGTCCTACAATGCTGAGCGAGAAAGGGGACTAATTGCTCGAGGAGGGCCTGCTGTGTTGAATGATGCCCCATCCACTCCATGGCCAGCTTCAGAGATCACTCCAGCCACCAGGGTCTACAATCCCCCCCGGTTGTATTTAATCAATCCAAAATAGGGCTGTAAAAACCTGTTGGTTGCACTATATAGTTAAATGATATGTTTAACCAGTTAACGGGAGCAGGGGAAGCAGACCCTGCCCATGGCATGTCCGGCCCTGCCGGGGGCTGCTCCAGCCCAGTGGGGTGTCAGTTAAGCGGTTATCCCTTTACAGCTCTCACCGCAAATCCATTGTTTCTAGCACTAGGGAAAAGCCCCCCCCCACTCACTTTGCAGGCTACTAATGGCTTTTTGCCAGAGTTCTAATTGCGAATTCAGACCCGGGGCTGACACCCCTAGGGGTCCCTACAGTGCCTTGCCCAGCCTGGCTCTGCCTCGTGGCCTGTGGATGGTACAGCAATACAAGTAACTCACGGAGGTATGCACAGGCAGCTGTGTGCTTCTGCTGCAGCGGCCCCAGAAAAACCCTGGGAACCCCCACGCTATAAAACGCGGGTTTCAGTCTGAAGTGTCAACACCCAAACACAACGGAGGCCTGAGACTTAGGCAGCTTCTCATGCTGCCCAGCACCCGGTTTTTCCAGGGTACCCAGAACACGTTCATCCAGCCACCAGGAGGGTCCCCTGGCACTGGGGCCAGCTGACCACGGCAGAGACTGCATCTCCCGTGGCGCTTGCTGCCTCACTCCCGTGGGGTGGGTAGTGCTCAGAGGCCATACAGGCCACCCCAAGGGGCCAGGTGTAAGGAGGACTTACACTGGGCAGCAGAGCTAGCCAAGCAAACACTGTAAGGGCACTCAAATCTCAGACTTATGGGGCATAAGCTCTGTGTGGGAAGGGGGGAGGGATGGGTCAACATAAGCCCCCCATCACTCCTGCGCACACACCCCTTTGTGGCAATAGCATTGTCCTATTCTCTAAAAAGCAGGGGAGATGCTGGCCTAGGTGTGCCTCAGTTTCCCCACACGGGCAATGCTCCCGCCTGTCCCCCGCAGGAGGTCGCGTGCTGATTCGTGAGTGTTTGCCGAGTGCTGAAGGCTTGAGCTGGGCGGGACGACAGCAGGGCAGCTATTACCCGGGCGCCAGGCAGGGCTGGTGCCCGGAGCTCTCCGTGCGCAGCAGAGTGCACACATACCTTCGCTTCGGTTTCTCAGAAGACCTGTCAATGAGGAAGTTTCCATGACGCATGCTGCCACGGTAACGAAGGCCTTTTGCAGGAGGCAGGAAGCTGCCTGGCTGACACTTCCCGTGCAGGGGAGGCCTCGCGTGTCACTGACCCTGGACTCCCAGGCCGAGCTAGCAAACCACAGCCTCCCCTCCGGCCGTCTCTCCTCGACACCTGCCCGCAAGCTGCAGCCCTGCACGGCGGCTTGAAGCCTTCGCCCCCCACCCCACGAGCCCCACGCCTGCTCTCGCTCTGCCCCGCTGAGCAGCAGCGTTGCGCCGTCTGCACCACATCTCGCCCCACACCCGCTTCGAGCTCAGCTCCCGGGGGAGAAGGGAGACCTGGCCGTGGAAGCGGCTGGAGTTTGAGGCCAAGCCCCGCTGTGCTAGGAGCTAAGCCTGCCTGCCTGAGTGCTGCATGGGGCCCCCTCCGGTCACTGCCCCCCAGGCTAACTCAGGGCTCTCCTCTTCCAGCACCCCACCCGCAGCGACAACGCCTCCCTCCAGCTCTTCTCTCAGCAAGTGCAGCTCCCTGCCTCCATCCACCCCGTCTCCATGGCGGACTCTGCTCCCAGCCCCCACTCTGCTGGGCGAGACAGAGCTGATGGATTAACCCACACAGCCCCCTACCCCCCCCCACGGCTCCACATCTGCCACTGGCACCGGGTCCCTTTTCCCACAGTGAGTCCAGCTGCCCTCCGCCCCCTGTGCCGAGTACCTGGCACGACACCAGAAGATCGTGGGGGGAGCCATGGGCAGACATGATGCAGACTTCTTGCACAGTAAGCCTGGCTAGCACGCAGCCCTGGGGGCCAGGGAAGCTGGCACTGGTGCGGGTCTGTGGCACGAGGCAGAGACGGGCCCCATGCACATCTTACAACTATCCCCCGCGGCTGATCTCATCCCACCGCGTTTACCGCGCACGCATCCAGGAAGAGTTTCCCCTGCTGCTAACATGCAACCACCTCTGAAGCGGAGCACGGCATCTGTGCACAGCAACCCTGCCAAGAGTGCAGGGCAGGGAGTGGAGGGATGCCGTACCCAGCGGACGCTGCCGGGGAATCTGTGACTGGCCCGGGGGAATGTGGCCGGGGTAGAGCCGAGTTGCTGCTCATGAGGGCTCAGGGCCTTGGTTTCATGTTTTGTCTGAAGAGCCCAGAACCAAATTCTGCAGCCCTGTCAATGCAGAGTCACTCCATTCGACTTCACAGACGCCACTCCGGATGTAGAGCGGCGTAAGCGGGGGTCCCACAGCCCAGGGACCCTTACCATGTACCTCTCTGTGGGGAGAGCTGCATGGCACCCACCCCTGACTTCTAGAAGCCGTGCTAGGGAACAGCCAGGAGCACCCATCACTGAATCCCAGGGGCTGCTTCCTGCGGCAGCCTGTGGTTTCCCGTCCAAGTCCCAAGCCTGCCCGACTCTGCCCAGCTTTTTCATGGTGAAAATAACCTTCGGAAATGCCGCCTACCAGCCCCTGACCTTTTCACACTTGCCACCACACACGGAAACCACCTCGCTGAGCACCCACCGATGCCTGCCTCGTGCTTTCGCTTCACACACACTAACAGACCCGAGTTCACAGGCAACCGCCCGCAGGCTTAGGCTCACAGCGGTGCTCTGAGCACAAACTTTTCCACGGTGCAAATCACATTTTAACCCTGGGCTTGTCTCCTCTCACCCATCACCAGACCCCACCTTTCCCTCACTCAGCACCCCAGTGGCAAGTCCAGCGATTGCTCGCATGGAAATGGAACCCCGGGAACACAGCGTATGCACCGGCGCTGGGGTATAATGCGATATGACAGCTGGAAACAGCAGCATCTGCCCAGCCTGCTTGCCCTGGACGCCAGCAGGTGTCCCACAGACAGCAGCATGAGATGCTGAGCTGTGGAGGCCTTTTTATATAAGCCTTTGGATTGCTGAGCCCATTGTGCAGATGGGGAAACTGAGGCAGACGCCCACCACCAGACAGCGACTCAGCGATAGTGCTAAGATTAACACCCAGATCATCTACTCCCAGCTTCATGCCTGCTAGACCCCCAGAACTGGATCTGGTGAGGGAAGGAGCCCAGACCTCAGCAACCACTCACTAAGTACACTCCAAGAACCGCTGGATGGCACTGCTCAGAGAACTGGCAACAGAAATCAGCATTGTCTCGCCTGTTCCCCAGCTGGGCCCCAGATGCATGGGACAAATTCCCTGGCATGAGAGTCCCTGTGCCCTGGAGTGGCTCGGAGCTGTGGGCCAGCTGGAGGCCAACACGCCTGGGAGGTCCCACCTCGGGCACAGAAAGCGGCACACTGCTGCCTGGCTCCCTCCTCCCTATGTGAGACTAGATGCTCAGAGCCGACATCTCCCACTCCCTGTGCCCCTATTCCTGTGGGTCCCCTGCCCCCGGCTGCAGAGACTGCGCCCCTGTCTCTGTTCGGAGCACTTCCACCCAGCTGGCTGGGCTGGGAGGGACCGGAGCAGGTGGCAGGCGTCTCCCACCCTGCCCTGTTCTCTGCTGTGCCAGGGACGGCAGCTGGCAGGGAAGAGAGACGCAGAGCAGGGTGGGCGGTAGGCGCTAGCCCCAGCTCCCCACCCAGGCAGGGCTCCCCGCCTGGCACCCTGGGAACCTGCCCTCTCTGCCGTCAGTATCTGCAGCCCCACGGCCTGTCGCGCCGCTCATTCGCCCTCCTCTGGGGGATTTCCTCGGCCAGCCAGACACACAAGGCAGGGAGCTCGGCCGCCCTCGGCGGGTTCTGGCCAGCGCCCCCGCCAGCCCGATTCCCCCAGTGCTCCCAGCCGGATCCTCCCACCTGGAACCGGGGTGAAAGCCAAGATCCTGCACCACACAGCCTGATTCCTCGCCTTTACCCCCCACTGCCACCCAGTCCCATCACAGCCCCAGCCTCCCACCTTACCCCACTGCCACCCAGTCCCATCCCACAGCCCCAACCCCACCTTGCCCCCACTGCCACCCTCCCCATCACAGCCCCAGACCCCATCTTACCCCCACTGCCACCCAGTCCCATCCCACAGCCCCAACCCCAACCTTGCCCCCACTGCCACCCAGTAACATCACAGCCCCAGCCCCACCTTACCCCCACTGCCACCCTCCCCATCATAGCCCCAGCCCCACCTTACCCCCACCTTACCCAGTCCCATCACAGCCCCAGCTCCCACCTTACCCCCACTGCCACGCTCCCATCACAGCCCCAGTCCCCATCTTACCCCCACTGCCACCCTCCCCATCACAGCCCCAGACCTCCACCTTACCCCGCATCACAGCCCCAGCCCCGCACGTTACCCCCCCACTGCCACCATCCCCATCACAGCCCCAGACCCCATCTTAGCCCCACTGCCACGCTCCCCATCACAGCCCCAGCCCCTCACGTTACCCCCACTACCACCCTCCCCATCACAGCCCCAGCTCCTCACCTTACTCCCCACTGCCACGCTCCCCATCACAGCCCCAGACCCCATCTTACCCCCACTGCCTCCTGCCCCATCACAGCGACAAGTCTCCCACACACCTGCTGCAATCCTGTTCTTATACCCATTAGATTCCAATTTCCCTCCTTGCTGCCTGTTGCTAACCCTCCCCATCATTCCTCTCATCTCCCATTAGGTCTGTCCCCGCACCCCCAGCAGACCCTAATCCCCCCTCCCCAGCTGCTGCTATCCCTCTCCACACAGTAACTCTTCCCCACCTGAGCCCCCCGCTGCCCCTTGCTGCTCTCTGGCATGCAGGGGCGCTAGCCTGTACCCCCTCACACTGGGCAGCGCCTCCTCAGAGCGCCCTGGCTCACGGGATGCGGCGAGCGGAGAGTGGTCCATCTCCCGCTCTGGCTGCCCGGCGTCCAGCCCACACCGCCCTCCCATCCGCCGCGGAGAGCTGCCCCGCGCTTACCTCTTCGGTGGTGAGCGGCATGCAGATCCGGTACTCCTTGATCAGCATGGTGGTCCCCCTTTCTGCGGGGCTCCCGGTGCCCGGGCAGCCCCTCCGGCAGGCAGCCGAGAGCAGGTGGCAGACGGGAGCGCGGGATCAAGTGGAGACGTCGGGGTGGAGACGGCAGAGCAGCACCCCAGCACCCTTCGGAGAGGGCCTCATTCTGCAGGGAGACAGAGCCGCCCGCCCGCGGGGAGAGAGGTCAGGGCCGCGCAGTCGCTGGGCTGCAGCCAGTACGCCCGGGGACACGCCGATCCCTTCGTACTCAAAGCAAAGCTCCTCTCTCCTTCCTCCCCTGCTCCCGGCACAGCTCTGCTTGTGACTTCATAAGCCGTTGCCATGGCAGTGGTTGTGAGGTCACCAAACTAGAGTGTAACAGCCTGGCATGCACCAAGGGAAGGAGCTGGAAGATCCAGGAGCCGGGCTAGGCGGGAGGCCAGCCGCCCCTTCCCCTCCACTGCATCAGCTCCACATGGGGGGCAAGAAACAGCCACGCAGGGAGAAAGGGAGGGAGTCTAAACTGGGGTTTAACCCTTCCCTGCGGAGGGAAGGACTGCACCTCTCAGCAGCTGCCGCTGCAGGGGCAGGCGCAGCCTGGGGGAAGCGGCTGCCTCTCCCCGGGGCCAGCAGGGCTGTACACGGGGCATGTTCTGAGGACAACGTGGCACCATGGGTCTGGGATTCAGCCTGTGTAAATGCCAGGGGGATCCGCTCCCTACGTGGGGGAAGGCAGCCCCAAGGAGAGGACAGTGCAAGCGGCTGCCTCCTCCCACCCCTTGTTTTCCAGTGATGCTAGCTGCTCGTGCCCCTGCCCCGTCAGCCTGGGAGGGACATGGACTCACCCCCTCCAAGCTCAGCCCTTGACCCCTCATGTGCCCCCAGCCAACCCCCGGCACTGCTCTGCCGGCCCTTCCCCTGGGCTCTGACCAACCACCCCAGCCTCACTGCTGAGTTTGGCCCACGTTGCCCAAACCCACCAGCCCTGCCCTGGGACCAGGCAGCTTCAGGGCGGCTAAGGGGGTGGTAAGCCGCAGAGGGCGCAGTGCTAGACAACACACACCTCATCTCAGTTACACCAGGCCAAGCCCCGAGTCTCAGCCTCAAATTTACAACCCCAGTGAGATGGGACCAGTCCAGACATACGAGCCCCGAGTTGCCGGGGGAGGCAGATTTCTTGAATGGATTCTCTCTACCATCCAGCTCCCTTGTCTCAAACATCCTGCCTCTCTTCTGCTCCCATGTAAACAAACACGATATTGTAACAGGTTTGGCAGCGTTGGCCTGAAACAGCCTGCCCGAGAAACGGGATGAGCCGCCTGGCAGGGGGTGAAGTGGCTAGAGAGAGCAGGGAGTGGCTCCACAGGGACAGAGGACCTAGAGTGTGGGCTGAGCAGCCTTGTAGGAGGAACCCCAGAAGCAGCCAAGCCTGCGGAGAAGGACTGATCTCAACTTGATGCTGTCATATGGTTAGTAACTTGGCTAACAAATCCAGTCCCCATGAGAGGGGTGAGGTTGAGCTCTACAGGGTACGTGGATTGGGCCCGCTCAGTTATTTACTGGCAATGATTTGTATGCAGAACGAATGACTGCTAACAGCACTGAACAGCTTCCCTTTGGAGGACTCACGTGAGGGTGGTTAACCAGCCCAGGAGGAGCAGGAGAGCCCTCTAGAGAAAGATGCAGGGAGTGGGAGAAGAGAGCAGAAGGGGCTTTTAGGAAGGCAGCTGAAGGAGCAGGTGAGGGAGCAGGAGAGAAGGGCAGAGATACAGATGGGTGCAGAGAGTTCCCTGGGAGGCTCAGCCCTGATGCAGCAGCAGCGGATGATGGTGGAGGATTTTCTGGATTTGCTCATACAGAAGTGACCCCCCTGTGCACCTTGCAGGCTGTTCAGGGTGCTAGCAACCTGGGCTGTGACGTATGTGTGCTTTCCGCCCCTTCCAGGCTAGTGTGGACACCCCTCACACTTGAAGGCTTGAGCGCCAGCCACATCTTACGTCACAGATATGGGCATTGCGGTCTCCAGCAATGGCAGTCATCCAATGTGCAAGAAGTGTCCATGAGGGCATGAATCTGGGCATACATCCATGCTGCTTACTGGCTCCCCCCTCGGCAGTTCCACAGGGTGGGGGGAATTTGTGCTCTCACTGCCACTCAGTAAGGAGGCCAAACACCCCTTCACCCTTCCAAGGCCAAACACCCCTTCACGTACCATCCTCCCTGCCAAGCCCTCTCCCTGATCAGGGAGTTCAGCCAGCAGCTCAGCTTTCTTTTTATGCAGTAACAGAAAAGTCTCCTCTTGAGATGCAAGGCTGGGAAGCTGGAGCAAGACCTCTCTCCCTGCTCCCTGAAAACCCTTCTCCACGGAGGGAGGGGTGTGTGTGAGGAAAATGCAGCAAGAAATACATGCCGGCAGCAAGAGAAGAGTTCTGTTAGAGAGGGAGCAGAGCTAGAACATATATGGGGAAGGAACCCTGGAAGGAAAGGGCTGGAGGGAAATCTAAGGGTCCCGGCTGCAAAAGCTGTCCTTTATCCCACCTGGAGACGGAGCAGAAGGCAATGAAAAGAGACACTGCATAGGCTGGGCAGGGGGGTAACCTAGATCCAGAAGCAGAGAAGTGGGCAGATGTAACTCCTACCTCAAGGATGATAGGGTGGTCAGAGAGCAGCCAGGTGGTCAGTCAGACATCCTGTGCCCACTGGGCTAAGTGCAAGTATCCAGCTGACAGAACGACTCCATGCCAAAGAGCCTAGACTGCACAGATGGCTGGGCAGACCGGCTGCTTCGGGTGCCACAGAAATCAGCTGGAGAAGTCTTGTCAGCTGCCCTAGCGCACATTCTGCTCTCAGGGCACGAGGTGCCAACTCACGGCAGAGTTAAAGAGGGCAGGAGGCCGGCTGGAGGTACGCACAGAAATTCACCCGGGAAGGGTGCTACAGCCTGATCAGTCAGCCGGCTGGCCCACTCCCACCATCTCAGCACAGGGGCTTGGAAAGGGCCCAGGGCAGGAGGGAGACCACACGCAGCAGGGGAGCGAGCGAGCGCACCGGGTCGAGGATTTGCTCTCTGGCAGCACCGAGTGAGCTAAGCATTATCCACGCTTCTAGCAAAGACACGGCCCCTGCCCTAACCCAGCAGAGACAACAGGTGGGCACCGCAAGCCGCAGCAGGGACTGGCCAGACAAACCAGGCAAGAGTGAGACACAACACACACTGTTGTGCGGCGCCAGGGCCCCGTCCCCAAGAGAGGCTGAGGCGGCTAATTGTTTCACCTCCCGGAAACACCTATTGATCTGTGAGCTGCCTTCCGTGGAGATACTGATCTCAGTGCATGTAAGGAAACGGACCCTGTGGCCTGGCTCTGGAGTCCCACCTGTGTGAATGGGAGGGGAACCCGGCCTTATGAAAGAGCTGCGTATGTGTCCCAGCTCCACACGCACCAGACCAGATCCGGCAGCATTGGTCCACGGGAGCAGCTTGCTAGGACCTCTGATATGGGTCCCCGTGAGCTGCACGGGGCCCGCAGTTTGGAAAATCAATTAGTGTTTTACACCGAGACGGGTGTTAATCGTATGCAGACCCGTAATAACAACCCTCTCAGCCGTGCAATAATCTTATCAGATCCAGGGTCAATTTTAGTAGACGTGCACTATCTAGCGAATGGAAATACTTCAATGTCATGCCCCAGCCACATCTGGGCATGGGGGGGGGGGGGGTACAGAGGGAGGACAGTGTGGATTACAGAAATAACGTTGCAAAGAGATAGACTAGGACCAAACCCAAATGTGGGTGGATCCTGCAAGATCCTGACACCCTAAGGCTTGTCAGGGGACCCCATGTGTGATGCGCGGAGATGTCCCATGTTCTTTTGCCGAGTCCTTAGTGCCCATTTGGGGCCTCACTCAGTGTCCATCACCGTGGCCTCTGACACGCAGCGAGAGAGAGGAAAACTCCATGGCGATTGGCTTTGCCTGTTGCCCAATGAGTAACAGAGCCAGTGGCTGAGCCCAGCTCCCCAGGGCAGGGCAGGGCAGGCCAGGGCCCCTGGAAAAGACAGCTCAAACTGACACTCCACTTTGTCTTTCCCCAAAGGCCAATGTATATATAAGGCAGCTGCTAATCCTCCACAAATACCGGTTCTGTAGCAAAGGTGTCACTAAGGTAACCAGGGCAGGGCTGTCCACTTAGCCCTCCAGCAAACCCGGATTCCCTCCTGGGGAAGGTGCTAGGCTGGCAAAGGCCTGGCAAACAAAGCCTGGCAAAGCAGAGCTGGAGCTGGGAGGCCCAGGCAGGGCAGCTGGCACAGGGAGCTCCCCGACCCCGGCCAGCCATCACGAGCCGGCCTGCAGGTCAGGTGCTGCGGGTGGATCGGTTACCTATTAATGAAGCCAGTTTCACCGAGGCTTGACCTGGGAGGTGGGCCGGGGTCAGGCAGGGGCCGCTGGCTTCGCTCCTCCCCAGTGGAATCCTTCCCCCCCATCTCCACACTTGCCCAGGCTTGGCTCAGGTTCAGGATGGAGGCGCGGGCATGGGTGCCCCGCAAGGGAATCTGCACCCGCGGCCCTGCTCTGAGGGGCACAGACTTTACAGTGTCACAGCCCAGCTGGCAAGGAGCTTCCTGTCCCCATCCCATGCCCTTCCCCTTCCCCATCCTCCCTGCCCCAGAGTCCTTCCTCTGCCCCCAACCGCCCCACCTGCCCCAGCCCCTCCTCCCCATCCTCCCTGCCCCAGAGTCCCCTTCCTCTGCCCCAACCACCCCACCTGCCCCAGAGCCCCTTCCCTCCATCCTCCCTGCTCCAGAGTCCCCTTCCTCTACCCCAACCGCCCCACCTCCCCAGCCCCTCCTCCTCACCTGCCCCAGAGCCCTTCCCCTACCCCATTCTCCTGCCCCAGCCCCCTTCCTCTGCCCCATCCTGCCCACCAGCCCCAGCCCCTCCTCCTACCCCCATCCTCCTGCCCCAGCCCCTTCCTTTACCCCAGCCACGCCACCTCCCCAGCCCCTCCTACTCACCTGCCCCAGAGCCCCTTCCCTACCCCGCCATCCTCCTGCCCCAGCCCCTTCTTCTGCCCCATCCTGCCCACCTGCCCCTCCTCCTACCCCCATCCTCCCTGCCCCAGCCCCTCCTCCCCACCTGCCCCAGCTCCCCATCCCATGCCCTTCCCTACCCCTCCATCCTCCCTGCCCCAGCGCCCCTTCCTCTGCCCCCATCCTCTCCAGCCGCCCTTCCCTGGCAACCCCTCTGCCCCAGCCCCTCATCCGTCCCTCGCCCTGCCCCCTCCTCTCCACCTGCTCTACCCCGCCGCCCCATCCTCCGCCCTTGCCCCGCATCCCCTCACCCTTTTCCCTGCCCCGCCTTCCCACACGTGGCCCCGCCCCACCTGCCCCTCCAGCCCCCGCCCGCTGGGCTCCATCCCCCGGACTCACCCGGACGGTTCCCCTTCACCGCGGGCGGCCCGCGCCCAGGAGTTCGCGCCCGCGCCGCGTCCCGAGCCGGCCGTGCCCCGGGAGCCCGCGCTGCTCTCGCCGCTGCCCTGGGCTGCGAGTGCCGCTCGCTGGCTCCGGTGCCGCCTCGCTCACACCGACCCCTAGGGGAAAGCATCCGGCAGCGCAGGCAGCCCGGCAGGCCCCGCCCGCCCCGGGGGGAAATACCTGCCCGCCGCCGCCAGCAGCCAGCCCGGAGCGAGAGCACGCGTCCCCGCCAGCCAGAGCCGCTCCGCTCCGCGCTGTGACTGGCTCGGCCGGGGGGCGGGGTGCCTGGCCCCGGCTGGTTGGGGGGGGCGAAGGGAAGGACCCGCCTGCTTGGCCGGGAGAGGAGCCTGGCCAGGTTAAACTCGGAGCCTGACATTTGCAAACCCGCCTGCCCAGCCTCCTCCGGCGCTGCTCCAGCAGTCAGCCCGACCCGCGGGACAGCCTGGGGCGCTGCTTGGCACTCCTGCAATCGGGCCTCTTGGAGATGCCTAGATGGGGTTTGGGAGGCTCCCCTTAGGCACTTGCCTTTGCAGAGTCTATTCCACATCTTTAAACACCCCCATGCCGCAAAACCCACCTCCAGTCAGCAACACCTTACAGGCCCTTTTGTTAGCCCACTGAAGTCACTGTCCTAAGAAGTCCAGGCCTTGGAGGATCTGGGTCTGGCAACTGGGTTACCAACAGGATTATAGATTAGCTCCAGGCTGAGATCCCTGCTTTAGTCAGCTCCCTGCCTGTGGAGCAAGGCTGCAGCTCCAAGAAGCCTGCCCACTAGATAAGACCTGAGGCACAAATGGGCCAGGAATATTGACAGATCCAATTTACTTCCCTGTACTCATGCTCCTTCATTTAAGACCCACTTAAAACTCTGGCTCTTGGGAGGAGAGTCTCTAAACTATCCCAGTCTCTGCCTGTCCCAGCATGTTTCTCCTTCTGGAGGTCTAGTTCTGCAATCAGAAGCAGGCGCAACAACCATGCTAAGTCCCATAGTGAGTCTTCAGTGAAGCGGGTGGTACGGATCCGGTTGCAGGATCACGGCCTGAGACTGTAATAAACAGGGACTGTCTTTGTATAGGTTTTGTACAGGTTATCAGCACAAAGCAATGCTAATGCTAATAATAAACAAGTGTGATTTAATGTACCTGTGTCCTCCATGTACTTTCAGTCAACCTGCTCAATAAATGGAGATCCTTTTACTTTTTGTTTCCAGTTAGTTTCTGGTGAGGTCACTTGTGGGCTTTCCTCCTGCACTAATATGCCCTTGAAATAGCTTGCAAACACTTTTGCCCCTTTGATTGCCGTGAAAATGTATTTGACCCAACAGTCTATGCTGCTGCTGACCTCAAAGGGAGCCGAGAGTATTCACAGCCTCACAGGCTTGGGCCTGACTTTTCCAAATAGCATAAAGTATAAGCCAGAACTTCCCTGGAGACAGCGTGTGCTGGAGTCTGTTTGCAAACAGAGAAGTGCTGCCCCGTATCACTCTCCATCACCTGACCCTCACTGATCCCCTGGGACTAGGGTGCAGGCCAAGAGGGAGGAGGGACTGAAACGGAGCAGCTCTCCTGCAAGGCATCGGGAAAACCTGCAAACAACCAGACCCCCGAAAGTAACTCGTGACTAGCTGCACCTGTAAGGGAAAACCTGGCATCACCAGAAGGGCAGTGTTTGTTTTCAGAAACAGCTGACTTCACAGTTCCAGGACCCCTCTAATGACACCCACACTGAGATCAGATGAAGGAACAGGCCATTAGAATAGCTCAGCATTGTCATGTTGATCCCTGGTGGACTTGGGGGCAGCTTCTGGGTTGAATGCCCCCCCAGGTTCTACAATGTAGCCTGCAGCTGGCCTGGTCTTTAATACAAAAAGCATGGCCCTTGAACCTTTGCAGTCCCCACGGAGCAAGCAGCGCTGCGTCTTGATGCCTAAGGAAGAGCTGCTTGGCTCAAGGTAGCACGTGGCATGCTGGGACCTGTTGTCTCCCGGGGCCACAGGACTTTATACAAATTAAAGTCGGTCCCTTGGGCTTCTGGAAGTTGCTAATGCACAGCTCCCCGCCAGGCAAAGTTTGGGCACGCCCAGCGTGAGCGGGCTTGGGACAGAAAGTTTGTAGGAATCTTTCCAAGCCAGTTGGAAGAGGTGGCCACTGGGGCTTCTGTAAGGTTTCAGGAATGGCCTTTTCCTCTCTTGCTGTCATGGCCTGGCTTGATGCATCCAGGCAGGGAGGAGGAAAGGTGGCTATTTACCACCATCCTTGATTTTTCCCTGCTAAAACAAGAACATCCCTCTATTTTGCCAATACAGCAGCAGGCCTACACCACCTACTGGTGTTGGGAATCATTGCACGTGAAATCCGTAGGAAAGACTTTGCCCACTGTAGCGGTTCAACCCAACATCCCAGGTTTCTTTATTCAGGTGCTAATAGCCATCCAGTTCTCAACCCCACATACAGGGCGACTGGGAAGGGGGATGATGGTAGCATCAGACTGATGTGAGGCTCCAGTCAACAGCCAAGGTGGCGTCATTTATCTGAGGCACTTTGAACGGATCCATCGCCCCCGTGTCTTGGCAAATTTAAAAGCATCAGTGAAGTCAGGCTGGGCTGAGAGCCACAGGGGCCAGACAGTTTGATGGTGTGAACTGGCCCGAAGCCACAGAGGTCAATAAAGTCATACCAGTTTCCCCAGCAGCGAATGTAGCCCCAGATCCGATTCACTCAAGATACACCGATTACAGTGGGGGAGGGCATGTGAATCAGATGGGCATGTGGCCTAGTGGTGTTTGCATCCTGGAGCCTGTGCCTCCTAGGTAATTGGGTCATATGAGGACTGGTCTACAGTAGTTTAGATCGAGCATGTTACATCTCTCAGGGGTGTGAAAAATCCACACCCCTGCTTGATGTAGGTAAGCAGACCCAAGTCCCCCTGTGGACATTGCTGGGTCAAAGGGAGCCATTCTCCCTCCAGATGGCATAGGTAGTGTCTACACTGAAGCACTCCAGAGTTTCAAGTGTAGATAAGCCCTGAGTTTCCACCTGGCTCCTGGTGGCTTGGCTGCAGGGTTGCCAGGTGTCCGGTTTTGAAGAAAAGTTGAGAAAATAGAAATGTCCGGTATTTTCGAAATAAGATGTAATGTAGATTGTGATGTAATGTCAAGTGTGTCCGGTATTTTTGTTGAAACCATCTGGCAACCCTACTTGGCAGCCGGTGCCCCACACTAATCTGTGTACGTGGGTTTGGCCCTGGCCTTGTTTGTGGTCAGTGGACATGTGAGATCCCCCAGCCGCCAGCATCAGTGTGTGTGACCGGGTTGGAGTGGGGAGCATTTCTCTCACCTCGCTTGGCGGATAAGGAGGGCGATAAATTTAGCCTTTGTCTTTCCAGGGAAGCAACACTGATGAATGGGCAAGATGGATATCAGCTTTCCTGGTGGCAACCGCCGGCTGTTAAAAATAGTGCCAAGGACAGCAGAAGCAGGAGCTGATTTAGCAAAAACAGGCCTGGGAAGGTGAGAGCTCAGCTCAGCATCACATCAGCCTGCCAGCATGGAATGAACTTGAGTAGCCCCTGAGCTGCCAGGGTGTCTGCCAGGAGAGAAGTACTTATGCTCTGCTACGGTTCTGCTCAACAACCCCCGCACAGCACCGCTTCTCCTGTGCTAGGAAGCCGGGGGCCCCATGACCTCCAAACTCCCTCTCAGTGACTGGAAATAGTGACCACTCCCCCTCTGATACACAAACATTCCTGTCATCCCCGAACAACCTGCCCCGCCGCACCCAGTGCCCAGCCCGGCACTGAATAAACACACTTGCACTCCCCTTTGCAGGAGACAGGAGAGTGAAGAGCTGATCAGGACAGACCAGGTCAGAACTCCGCCCCATAGATTCCAGCTGGAAAGCAAGAACATTTAGTTGGCCCCATGCAGAAGTCTGCAGATGACTGGCAAAGGGCTGCACACAGACAGGTCTTCTAAAATATGCCATGGAGGGGGATTGTCAGAGACCCGAGGAACACAAGTTTTCTGGCCTGTGGTAGGCAGATGATCAGAATAGCCCCTTCAGCCCTGAAAATCTATGGGTGGAAGTCTGGCTACAATGAAGTCATTAGAAAAACTCCCACTGAGTTTAACCAGACCAGGATTTCGCCCTGGGAACCCACAAACTAGCACAGATCCAGATGAACGTCTGTGGCATTGGAACCCATCTTTAACAAGGAGTCTAACATGGTCACAGAGGCCAGACTCTGTTCCCCTCTAGCTCACCTTCCCCTTTGGGGACTTCTGCCTCTATTCAGCTTGATGCGCACATTGGAGCACCACTGATGAAGGTCCTACAATTGCCCCACACTCAACGGGGTGGGAAATCCTGACATGCCAAAGCCCTCAGATCTCTGTGCACCAGGCCAGGGTGAATGGGGCGAGTTCTCCTGCCATGCTCCAAGGAGAACTCCTTCCTTAACCCCATTCGATTGACCCACACGCTGTATGGCAGAACGTTCTGTCCCCACACAGACCTTCCCTGCTTAAAGGCAGAGATCGGATGGAGCAAGGTACTTATGCACATGAGCAGCTCCATCGACTTGGGTAGGGCCACAGTCTGGGTGACTCATCATGTGCTTAGCCAGGTACCCGCTTCCTGAGTTTGCACCAGGAGCCGCGAGTGCCTGGTGTGGGAAAGTGTCACGTTGAAGGTGAATATTCTCCAGCGTCCCCTAAAATGCCATGGGCTGGGTTCAGGCAAGGAGCACAGGGGTTAGAAAACACCATGTGGGCTGCGTGCTCCTTGAACTCAGCACTCAGCCCTCTGCCCCAGCAAGTCTGAACAACCAGGCATCCTCTTAATGTGGCCTCAGGTTCTGCACCAAACCCGGGAATAATTAGTGCCTAGACAATGGTTGCAGGGAATGTACATCCATACGTTGCCATGGAGATGCCATGTGGAGGTCTCTGAAGGTTCTGCAACACCTTCCAGAAATCACCAGCAACGTGTTAGCTCCTGGTGCTAGCCAGGATGCACTCACCCTGTGACCATCGGTCCATCCGATTCCTGACGCCTCTCTACCTGGGCCCTCGCCTTCCAGCAGAGTTCAACGTGGCCGTGGCCTCCTCCCACCCTCCACCCTCAGCCACCTCTCACGTCACACCCTGCACTGATTTCTTGCACTTAGGGCCTGCTTGTGCGAGGCACTGAGCTCCCACACCGGGTTGTCCCAAGCTGGGGACCCAGAGCGGCAGTATCCAGACTCAGAGAAGAAATGGGAGAATTTAGGCCTAATTCTCTCTGAAGCCAACTCCAGCTTCTCTCTCTCCCGCTGGACCCAGACCTGCCTGGGCCTCCATGGTCTGACCTGGCCCAACAGGCAGACTTCAGCATTCGCTCCAGTCCTCCCCCTTGTGCTGGGCGCGAGGGTTGAACGCCAGGGCTGGGGTGTTGCGTGGGAGGCACTAACCCTCGCTTTCCTCCCAAAGGCTGGCCTCTCTTCTCTGCCGCCTGGCCATTCCAGACACCCCGGGCCAGCACGTTCACAACCTGGGTGTCATTTTTGGCTCATCCCCCCCACTGCATTGAAGTTTGTCACTGAGCCATGCTGCTGTTGGCTTTGTCACATCTGCCAGTCAAGCCCTCTGGCCTGCACTTCATCCCAACCCCTGCAGCTCCCTTCTCAGAGGCCCCTGCATTCTCACCCCAACCCCCTCTTCAACCAGCCCAGCAGGCTGCTGCGGCAGAAACCATCTACCTGGCATAACTACATGCTGCTCTGACCTTCAGATCTTTTCACTGGCCTTTCCTTCCTTCCTGCATCAAACCGAAGTGCCACGAAGTGTATTCAAACCTACCTCCCATCTGCCTTCGCCGACTCAGCTCACCTCTTGACCCGAGTCACTCCCCTCCCCCAGATCTTGGCCTGGGAGCCAATGGGCAGACTTGACGTGACTTCTGCTCCAGCACCAAGCCTCACACAGAACTTCTCCACTCTACGTCGTCGTTGTGCCGTGGCCATGTGGCTCTCTCCCTCCCTTGTGTGTGGCTCTCCCCGTTCCCTCGTGAACCTGCTCCACCTGGGCGCTCTGGGGCCTGTGCTCTCACTCCTCAGGTGCAGGCTGCTCCTGTGCCCACCGATGGCTGAGTTGGGCAATGGACTGCCCCAGGGGCAGGGGCAGGGGCAGGGGCAGTTCCATGCCGTGCTGCCTTCCTCGTTGCTGCTGGGAAAGTAGCCTCTGCAAAGACACCTGCTGATCAGCCATGGGGCCATCCAGTGAGCCTCCCCGGCCTCCCCCCATCTCTGCACCTGAGCAGGATGATTCCCACCCGCCGAGCCCCACCATGCCTCTGCCAGGTGCTCCCAACCTACTGAACCTCCCACCCCCTGTGCAGGGCAATTCCCACCCACTGACCCTCCCACCACTCAGATCCGCAGGCAGAAAGGCAGACTCCCACGTGTGGACATGGCATGGTGCATGCAGGAGGCGAATCGGACATGTGCCAAGCAACACACACCCGGGCACGCCCGTGCGCCGAGGTGCACTCACGACTCATGCCCCGCACGCAGGAGGGCAGAGGCTCCCGTAGCCACCTTGGGGCTGGGACTCACAGACACACCTTCCCGGCGAAGCACACACAAAAGCAAAGTCCCACAGAGATACACACAGCGACACAGAAATTCACATGCCCACCCGCTCTCACCCCTTCCCCACAACCTGAGCCATGGACACACACAGTATCACACCACACACACAATCGCACACTCTCACACCACACACACAGTATCACACCACGCACACAATCGCACACTCTCACACCACACACACAGTATCACACCACACACACAATCGCACATGCAAACACAATCACACACACACACACACATCCTGAGGCACTACTGGCTCGGATTAAGAGTCAGCAAGCGTGCACCAGGCTAATCGCAGCCCAGAATAGAGCAGGCTGAAGGATTGCAGGTTGCTTTTTATAGCAACGTCTCAGTCCTGGGAGACAGAGGTTCTGCGGAGCGTAGCTCCTCGCAGACGCAGTTGGAGCAGCTCCCTGGCTCGGGGCTTGCGTCAAGGGCAGGCATGTATCCCCTTGAGGCAGGCATCCTCACGCCTGCAGCCTGGGCTCCGTTCTCGAAGGCCCAGCCCCGAGCAGCCTCGGTGCGAAGGGACGCACTGAGCCCCGCCTCCCTGAGGGCGCTCGGCTGTTCGGCCAGCTGCTCGGTCCCAGCTCTTGTGTGGGCTGGCTGGTGAATGACGGGTGCTCCCTCTGCCTGGCAAGGCCTTGGCGGAGAGCCCGGAGCCATGCCAACAGCTCTGCGGAGTTTCCTCGGCCAAGCACCCGAAAGGCACGTAACAGGTGCAAACTGGCTCTACTAGTTCAACTCCGAAGGGCCTAGCCAGCCAGCTGCTGCCCCTGGGGAGACACAGGGAATGAATGGCTAGAGTAGGGGGGGCAGGCAGCTGCCCCCATCTACCCACCAGCAGAAGAAGCCAGCAAACCTCAGGCAGCCCCCTTTGGCGTGTGGCAGATTCCGGGTAGAGCCCCTGTCTGTACTGATGTCCCCACCCTGGCTCTTACCTGACCTCCCCGCGCCTGTGGCCATGCGGGGTTCTGGGGAGCCAGAGGGTGCGGCTGGGGCCTGCCAGAGGCTGTGACACCCAGCACACACCCCGCCAGAGTTCTCCAGGACAGATGTGGCGCTGCCCTGCCAGGGCCCTGGCCTGCCTTTGCGCCCATGTTTTCTGGCTGAATAGCCATGCAGGTGCCTCTCACATGGTGTGCACCTCCTGGCCAAACCCGGCATAGCAGGGCCTTCTCCACAGGCGCCCCTCACCCTGCCCTGACCAACAGCTGCTCCACCCTGCAGCCCCCCAGCTTCTTGCGGCTGGGCCAGCGAGCTGAGGACCACGGAGTCCCACCCTGCTGGGAGTAAAGGGAGCCCAGCTCCACAGAACCTGCCTGGCTTCTCACTGGGCCTTCAGCCTCCCTCAGGCTTTGCTGGCCCTCCAGCCCTCAGCAATGGGGGCCTTCATGCCACCAGCAGGGAACCCAGCCCCACATCCTGGGACCCTGCAGCAAGCAGCTAGCTCCAGCTAGTCAGACCCGCTGCTGCCTCCTAGCTCAGCCTGTCTCTAGGCCTCTCCTAGCCCCTCGCAAGGTCCCCTCCCCCACCGACCCCAAAGGAGGGCAGATTAGGCACAGGGACAAAGCCAATGGATCGGGCCCACGCCAGGCCCACTTGGCCAGAGAGCCCCGCCCAAGGGTGGTGTTCCCAGGCCGGAGGGAGCAGGGCCCTGACCCCTGAGGGGTGTGTTCCCAGGCCAGAGAGGGGCAGGGAGCTGGCCCCTGAGGGGTGTGTTCCCAGGCCAGAGAGGGGCAGGGCCCTGACCCCTGAGGGGTGTGTTTCCAGGCCAGAGAGGGGCAGGGAGCTGGCCCCTGAGGGGTGTGTTCCCAGGCTGGAGAAGGGCAGAGAGCTAACCTCCCAAACAGCATGTTCCCAGCCAAGGTGCAGCTGGCCCTGTAACTCTGACAGTCTGGGGGTATTTGGGGCACTTGCATTTCTTGCCTGTGGGACCCCCTGCCCAGGAATATGGCGCCTGCTGCAGATAGCAGGTTATCTGACAGGAGGGACAAAGCGCTAGAGAGGTTTTTAGAACAGCTAGCGTGTGCCTGTGTCAGATCCAGGGTCCTACCATTACCGTCCCCAGGCAGCAGGAGTCAGGCAGCCCAGTGCTCCAGCCAGCCCTCCCCCAGGCTCCTGTGTCTGCGTCTTTCCCATCTGCCCCTCCACCCCTGCATGGCCCTGAGAGCAGCTTTCAGATCCTGCCAGGTTCTTTGTGCGTCTCAGCAGGCTTTGTCTGCCCCGTCAAACCAGTTCAGTCGGCTCAGCAGGTGAGCGACCCAGATCCCATCCCCAGAACTCAGGCTGCTCTCCCGGCCTGAGCCACCTCCTCCATCCAGCCCACAGCTGCCCTAGGGAGAGGCATGAAGTTACAGCAAACAGCAGCGCCATGCAGCAGTAATAGCTGACTACACAGCAGCTCTGTATTCCTCACACTGCTCTTGGCTTTCCAGGGCGCTGCGCCTGGGCCCCTCTGCCAGAGGGGGGCGTCACGCCTTGTGCTGCTGAGAGGCACTGGGCATGCAGCCCCAGATCGGGGAAGCTCAGTCTTTAGCCACAGGACAGGCGGTCCCACCCTGGCCCTGATCTGGGGTTCGCAGTGAACGTGCCCCCGCTCCATCATCCATGCTGGACCACCGGCACCACTGGGAACAGGCAGCATTGGAACAGGCAGGCGTTACAAATCACATCTTCCTGGGCATGGGCAGTGGGGAGGCAAGCCCCTCCTAGCCCCGCCCACCAGCGCCCATGCTTGCCCCCCCCCCACTGTGGCCTGCTGGCCCCTGCCTAGCCTCCCCCCCCACTCTCCCGGTATGGCTATTGGTCCTTACCCCCTCCCTGTCCAAGGTAGCACCCCCTAACTTCCCCCCGTCCTGGAGCTGCGGAGAGCTGGCCAGGGGCCACCGCACAGGGTCGGGCATGGGTGGGGCCAGATGAGGCAGTTTGGGAAGGCCGTGCCTTCCCCTGCCTAGGATACCTGCTGCCCATGCTCCTAGCCAGAGAGACAGGCATTTTTGGATGGGCCTGTATCTCCAAGTTCTACCGCTAGGTGGCAACTCAAGAGCAGCTATTCTTTGCATTACTAGATGCCCCCCGTAAATCATGACCCCGCTGTGCTAGGCACTGTACAAATAGTTGGAGCCCCCCGGCCTCACAGCTCGTATCATCTAAGTCCAAAAGCGGAGGCGGGCGGACAGAATTCTGCAAGGTGTCCTTTGGGGCCATGGGAGCATTGCATCCTGGGACTTGTAGTCTTCACAGGCTGGCCCATGTGGTAAGGGTGACACTCACACATCCTTAAACAACACCCATGGGCGGCGAGTTATATGGGTTCGTGGTGCCCATGCTCCAGCAATATTCAGAGCCAGGGGGCCCTGCTCCACCAATATTTGGAGCTGGGTCTCTCCCCCGCCCTGCCTGAAGCGGGCCCCGGCCCCCACCTGCCGGCCCCCCCCATGCGTCCTCCACCCTGGCCCCAGAACATCCCCTCCATCCCCATCCCGTCCCTGCCGTGCGCAGCTTTCAGTCCATCTCCCCCTTGCCGGCGCGTGCTGCCAGCTGCTTCTGCCATGCACGGTGTTTACAGGTGAACGGGGAGACGCTCAGTCGTGATGTGACGTCACGGCCTGGGACTTTAAAACTGCTCAGCGCGGCGTTGCGCCGCGCGGGCCTAGCTCCAGGTTCAGAGTCCGGGGACTTCTGGGGCCTGAGCGCAGACTCCGGCCCCACAAAGTAGAAGGCAGAAGGTAAGGTAAGGGGAAAGGTAAGGGGAGGGGGAGGAAGGGGCTTGTGCGGAGGGGGAGGGGAAAAATAAGGGAAGGGGTGGGAGAGGAAGGGGCTTGTGTGGAGGGGATGGGGAAAATAAGGGAAGGGGTGGGAGAGGAAGGGGCTTGTGGAGGGGAGGGGGAAAATAAGGGAAGGGGTGGGAGAGGAAGGGGCTTGTGCGGAGGGGAGGGGGAAAATGGGGAAGGGTGGGAGAGGAAGGGGCTTGTGGAGGGGGAGGGGGAAGAAAGGGGAAGGCACCAAGGGACAGCATGGAGGAGAGACAAATTTCAGGGGGCCAAGTGCAGACAATGACGAAAAGGGCAGGAGGGGAGGTGTCAGAGGGAAGGACAGGGCGATGCTGGGAGAGGAGAGGGTAAGGGCATTGGGGACTAGAGAGAGAAGGGGAGGTGCTGGGAGAAGGCTTGAAAGAAGGGGTGGGCATGAGAAAGGTGGGGGTGGAGCAAGTCATGTGTGAGGGCACAGGGGGCATGAGGGGAATGGGGGCAGAGAATGGTGAGGGGGCAGGCATCAGGGAAAAAGAGGGCAAAGGGGACAGGGGCAGTAAGGGAAGGGGGAGGCACCAGGAGGGTGCAGGGCTAAGGGAAGGTGCAGGTGCCAGGGGATTCTGGGGGTGAAGCAGAAGGGCAGACACCCGCAGGGGAGGGACCAGGACCAGAGGAGAGAGGCAGGGCAGGTGTGTAGAGGGAGGTGTTAGAAGAGGGGATGAGGAGGGGTAGCTCACGTGATCAGAGTGGGGCTACTGGAGGAGCAGGCTCAGGGGGCAGAGAAGGGCTGGTGGAGGGGGGCAGGTTGCAGGAGGGCTGAGGGCACTGAGAAGGGCAGGAATCAGGACAGCAGAGGAGGGTGAGGAGTTGGCGGGCAGCAGGCACCAGGGGAGCTGATGGAGCAAGGGGAGGAGACATGGCAGCAGAGAGAAAACGTAAAGGGTTATAAAATATTTATTAATAACTTGGGTGCCACAGTGGCACATCCAAACAAGACACATGAACTCAGTACTGGTGCACAACACAAAATTCATTCTGCTCATGGGAGGAAACTCTTAGGCTATGTCTACACTGGCGGCTTCTTGCGCAAGAACATCTTGCGCATGGGTTCTTGTGCAAGAAGTCTTGCGCAAGAACACGCCCACACTGCCATGTGCTGTGCTTTTGCGAAGAGCATCCATGGCAGTGTGGACGCCTCTTGAGCAAGAAAGCTCCAATGGCCATTTTAGCCACAGGGGTTTCTTGCGCAAGAAATCCCTGCTGAGCATCCACACTGCCCTCTTGCGCAAAAGAACTTACACCTGTTAGAAAAGAGCGTAGCTCTTGCATAAGACGCTCTCTTTTATCACGCCGGACTGTAAATTTCCTTGCACAAGAGCAGGCAGGCAGTGTGGCTACTCTGTGGGTTCTTGCACAAGAATGGCTGTACTTGCGCGAGAAGCCGCGAGTGTAGACATAGCCGTAGAGGGAACACTTCCCCCAGCCTCTCTGCCCCCGAGTTAATGTCACACACATTGGGTTAATGCAGTTGCAGGATAGTTGCATGAGGGGGGTTTGATGGGGGCCAAACTAATCCCTGTTGGTAGGAGGATGGTGGGAAAAGTCCTTCGAGAGGGGTGACATGACACCTTTTACTTCTGGTCATGTGTCAATCTTGCCCCGAGCGTGTTGCCTCCAGAGGCCTGGTTAATGGGGGTCAGGGGGCGTGGTTAATGGGGTCAGGGGGTGTGGCTAATGGGGGTCGGGGCGTGGTTAACAGGGGTCAGGGGGTGCGGCTAATGGGGCACCACCAAAAATTATACAAACCTGCTGCCCCTGACAACACCCTCTGCTTCAGGCCAATTCGGTGTGAACTTGGGAAGCTGCCAGCGCACCCGGTGTACTCAGCATCCACGTCCTCTCACGCTGCCGTGGGGAGACCCAGCCCCCACCCCTCGGGCCCCTCCTTGCTTTGATTTGTGCCTCTGCACTTTGCCCCCTGCCTGTGCCACGGCAGCCCTTTGCTTTGCTTCCCAGGCACTGACACAGTGACTGGATCCTGGGAAGCCTGCCCAGCTGGGGTTTGTATCTGTGGGCGAGAGCAAGGGCTGCTGAGTTCTGTTCTCAACTTTGCCACTAGTTCCCATAGTGAGCTCGGGCAGGTCATGTCATTCCTTTGTGCCTCAGTTTCCCCGGCATGTGAATGGGATTCAGGAGGATCTGAACACAAAGTGCTTCGTGATCCATGGATGTCTGTGTAGAAATGCAGTAAAAGTGGCCTACTACTTCGAAGGCACCATCAGGGACCTTCCCCGCCCCTGTCAGAGACACTGACCAGACCTATTTAACCCTGCTCCCTGTTGGATCCTCCCAGCCGGAGCTCAGGGGAGCTCCCGTCACCCGCAGCCACAGCCTCTCCCCGGTAACATGGTGTGTGTGCTGGGGACTGAGAAGAACCGGTTGGTCAACTTCCAGGATCTGCCATGACCTGGGATTTGGAGTCTTTTCCTGGTCCCCTGCTGCAGCACCCAGCTGTGGCTGGGGCAGCCTCACCCCCTACTACCACCAATGTCTGGCTTCGCCCCCAAGAGGTTCTGCTTTGCCTCCCCGGGCACAAGGGCTGGGGGCAGGTGACTCCTTAGGGCTACACCACCCTGGGCAGCCCTCCCGCACACTGGCGTCCAGGTCATGGAGTGATTCAAGGCAGACATCAGCTTCCCTCCCAATGGGAGAGCCTAGGGACGAGTGACATCTCCCCGGAAACAGGGCGCCAACGGGCCTCGCCGATTCTGGCTGCTGAATTCCAACCCTGGGGGAGCACATGAGTAAGGCCCAAAGGTACCCCTGGATCATCCCACGTGACCACCTGTCTATCACAGGCCTGCAACACCCTCCCACTGAACCCAGCGCCCAATGGGAAATGGCTGGAACTTGTGACAGCAGCGGCGGGGACAGGGCCTGCAGGTGGGCAGCAAGATCTGATGTCCCAGTTTCCCCGTGAGAGCCCTGCATCCTGGGACTCGTCTCTGTAGATAATGGACAGTGAAGACATCCCGAAACCTGCCATCGGCTCAGCCAGGTTGACATGGGAGAACGGCCACTAGTTGTGCCGGCATTCGAGCACCAGGAAGATTCAGCCTGAGAGCCATCCTTCCGGACTCCTAAGGCAGGAACCGTTATTGCACATTGGCGGTGGCACCTGGAGGTCTCAGCCAAGAGGCACAGTATGTACAGAATGAGACAAGCCCTGCCCCATACACCTTACAATGGGAATAAATGAGATGGAGATGGGGGGAGAAATCAGGTGTTATCTCCGTTTTACTGCTGGTGAACTGAGGCACTGAGAGGTTAAATGACTTGCCCAAGGTTGGGCAGGAAGGTTGTAGCAGAGCCAAACAAAGCTCAGCTTCCCCCCCCCCCCTTTTGAGTGCCATGAGCACAACACCATCCTTCCGCCTTAAAGCGCTGTAGGCATACAGGGCCTCTGGAACCGCTGAAAGACCTGCTCAGCCAACAAGCAAAGCAAGACATTAAAACAGTCAGACTGTGCTAGTAAACTTTATTTACAGTGTGCACCTGGCCCTGAAACAATCAACACACATGTGATGTGCACTGGCCGGACAGTAATCGGGGGCAGCCACCCAGGGCACAAAGCCACGGGGGCAGAAAAATGATGAAATAAAACAGTACGAGGCACAAGTAGGTTTGCTCGTCCCAGGCACTAAAATGCCTGGTTACAGCTCGGTACAAGGTAAATGTCCAACTAAAACTCAGTCCCTGTTGCGTGCTGCCTGGGCTCGCTGGCATCCAAGGCTCAGGATCGTGGTGGCACCTTGAGAACGCTGTAGCCAGGGAAGAGATTTCCACCCATGTGTTCACGGTGTTCATGATCCCACTCCATTTGGTGTGGCCAGGTACAAAATCAAATGCACTGGACTTACTTTTGCCTTAAGAGCCCCAGACTTGCTCTGCAACACTCCAGGTTCAATACCATGTTCCCATCCCCCAAAGCAGATGGGCCAGAATCAGTTTAATCAAGAGAGGTTCAGAATCAGTTTAATCAACAGACTCTTCCCTGGGGAAGCTTCTGTAACCCTTTCCCCATCATGTTCATTCAGAAACCCCCCAGCTTTGTGTGTGTGGCTTTAGAAGGGCTAATACCAGCCAAAGGAGAAACCAAGCATTCCTCCAGGTCACAACCCAAAGGCAACCTGCAAAGGGTACACCACACTGGCCGTGTGTCCTTTTACTGCTTCTTTATAATGGAGGTTGGCAAGGTTTTGCCATTGAAAAAAAAATGCTGCTTGTTTTTCACAATTCAGTTCTAGTCCTATCTAACCAGGAACAACTGGACAGTGACAGAACTTGCAACATGATGAGAGCACAAAAACCAAGAGCATGAAAGCAGAGTACCTGAGAGGGTGAAACAAAGGGATTTCTAATCAGACTGAGCTGGGTTTTTTTTTGTTTTGAGGAGGGCATATTTAACTTCAATGACAAATTAACATTCTGGAGAAAGACTGCCTTTGCTAAAGATCAACACACCCACCCCTTCATGTCTGCTGTGAAATCTTGCAATGTACCTCCCTGAGACACCTCCCCTCAGGGAGACCAGACTTCACTGTCCTGTGATTTCTAAAGTACAAACAAGCAGGAAAACACTCTCCCCCTACTCACCCTTTTTGTAATCATAAAAAAGCCAAAAAAGGTATGTGTGTGCATGTCACCTTTAAGTGTCTGCCCTGGGGAATGTGGGCAGATTGCTCAGATTTCAGGAAAACTATAAAACTGGAGGAAAACTATAAAACTGGCACGATGCTCCCATTGGAGACCATGAACTGCTTCAGCAGGGGGCGCTCACACTGCCTGCAGATCCAGTTATGAGTCCGGATGAGAAATGGGAAGAAACACGCGTGTGCATGCACACATGGCTGTGCGCGGACACAGGTGTATGCACATATGCACATGCATATAGCTGAAAGCCAGGCCCGGTCCCTGATTTTACAGCACGCTTTGCAATGTGATGCATACGCACGTAAGGGTTTCATCGTGGCCTTCCGCCTAGGCAAGTTTTGCCCTTATGCTAGATGGCCGGCGCCTCCCACCACTGTCAGCAGGACCAAAGCCACAGGCTGTCCGCAGTAAGATGGCTGCCATGTCCCTTTAACACTGCAGGTGAACACGCGCCTTCCCCCCAGCAGAAACGGCCTCCCCCTCCCAGGGGGGTGGAAGCCAAACTGCCCTTGGGGGCCGGGGGGCGGTGAGGGTGAGGCTGGAAAATGTGGAGACTTTGTGGGGGCAACAAAGGGGGCAGGGAGAGCACAGTGAGGGGCCAGCGACCTGGGGAGGGCAGGCTGAGAGGGGTGCAGGCTGAGCGTGAATGGGCAGCTACCTATTCTGTCTAGGTAGGAGGGGGACAGAACGGCAGCTCCCGGCCCCCCTGGGAGCGGCAGGGGATGTGCAGACCAGCCGAGCAGTGAGGGTGGCTTTCTGGGGCAGCCGTTGCAGGTTGGGTTTTGGCCTTAAGGGGTTGTGGGAGGGGAGTTTCCCCAGAACGCTGAGACCCTCAGGCAGTCGGTAAATAGCCCCACCCCCTCAGGGCTGGCCAGGCTGTGTTTAGCCAGCCATTCCTACCTGCCACACCCTGCCCGCCGCAGCCCCCTGGCATGCTTCCTTCCCCCGGCCGGCACCCAGCCCTCTCAGCACACACACAGTTGTTTGCGTAGCCACAGCCCTTGAACTTTCATTTCCGGGAGGGAGGCCTGGGTGCCGTGGTCCTGCCTTCGCTCAGATGAGAGCCCTCACGCCACACTAGCTAGCCGGGACTCGTAACCCTCCCCGAGCCCCCGGGGGCTATTTGGCCTTTCCGCACTCACTCACAGGCTGCCAGAAGCATGGCCCGACGGTGTCCATCTTGCCCCATCCCCAGCAAACATGGCCTGCAAGGAACGCCCCCATACCCTGCAGCAGCACAGAGGCCCCAGCTGTAGCCAGCCACCTGCAGCGGCCGCCAAATCCAATCCCCGCACAACGCTCTGGGGCTGGACACACCAAGAAGGCCAGGCCGTGGGGGGAGCAACTCCCCTGCGCACTGGACGGCCCCTGTGCCTTCCCACCACGCCAGGGTCTCCTGCTGCAGGCGGGTGCGGCCGGTCGCACTCACTTAGGCCGGCACAGTCACAAAGACCATCTTGGAGGAGTACACCAGGTCGACAACGTAGGCGATGAGGTTGAAGAAGGTGAGGAAGGTCACCCCCAGCTGTCTGTTCCATGAGCAATTGCTGCCACAGGAATCGGGCCTGGGGTTGCCTCTGAAGCTGTAGATGGGCCAGACGATGGCGGCTGTCAGGTACATGAGCACCGCCAAGGCATTGTAACCCACCAGGGCTTTCTCCAGAGGGAAGGGGATGTAGGTGAGACACCGGCCGATGGTCAGGACGATGATGAGCAAGGTGACAATGAAGCAGATGCTGTAGACGGAGAGGCACCAGTGCAGGCCGGGTTTGTCACTGTATGTCCCGGGGTAGCTCACCAAGGAGAAGATAAGACAAGCCACATAGGCTTCAAACACCTTCAGCAGGCCAGGGATTGTGGCCAGGAAGCTGCTGACGTCTCCCGGCCTGGCTCGGGTCAGTCCCACCTCCACGGCATAGGCAATGAAGCAGAGGCAGGACATGGCTGTAGCGGCACCTTTGTGAGCACAACCGCTGCCAGTGCAAGGGCCGGCGAAGGTGGTGGAAGGGTACATGATGGAGGAGGTGAAGATCATGAGGGCCGCCAGCATGGAGAAGGCGCTGGTGAAGTCATCCCAGGACAGCGGCAGCTTCTCGCACAGGCCAACCAGCTCCAGCACCACGATCAGAACGGACACCGCAAAGCAGAAGCACCAGGTGAACATGCACCAGGCCCCATAGCTGTCGTGGGGGACCGAGATGGCAGCCACCAGACTGAAGGCTGTGCAGGACAGGAAGATCTCAAAGAACCGGACGATCCCCACGGGGGCGATCAAGGAGTGGGTGTTCAGCTGGATGACTGGCATGGTGCCCGTGGCACGAGAGAGCTCCAGAAGCTGGTACCGACCGCGGCGGCCTCTGCCTCTCCAAGCCCAGAGCCGGGTGGGAAGGCGAAGGAGGCAGGCAGCCTTGCCCAGAAAGCCTGGCCCGCGCTGCGTGGGGAGGGCTGGAAGGCTGTGGGGTTAGAACAAAGTGCGTTGTGTCAGCCTGGGTGCAGCCTACCTGCCCGATTCGCAGCTCCGCCCACGCGGCGCGCCAGGGTGTGATTGGCGTTTGCTCTTATCTGGGTGGGCCCCTGCTCCGGGGAGATGGCGCTAGGGAGGAAATACCTACACAATGGCCGATTATCTGGCGCTCGGCCTGGAGACAGTGGGGGTGGTGGTCACACAGTGCCACTTCTTGGCTCTCTGCCTGGTGCTGTCCCCAGGGCTGGGCGGCGAAGGACTTCTGGGCATCCGGGGGTGGCTGCCTGGCCCCCTCCAGGAGCTGAATTCAGGGAAGCTCCCTTCTCCCTCAGCCTCTCCTCTCTGCTCAGCGTTTATCATTAACGGGGCTGGTTAAAGAGCAACTCATGCTGAGGCCTCGGTTAGCAGGCTGCTGAGCACTCCAGGAAATAGGGCCCGTCACAAGCCTCCTCCCCGGCACCAGAAGCGGCCATGTTCCAGCGCTTCTGTCCACAGACACTCCTTGAGCCGGCTGCCCCCTTGCCCCATGGGCTCCATCGCACCTCGGTGACCCCTTGCCCCACAAGCCCGATTCTTATTTCCCCCGTGCTGGGGTGGGGCACGGCAGGGACCTCAGTAGGGCTCCCCCTGCCAGGCCGGGCTCAGCAAGTGTCCAGCTCACCTGGCCTGGCGGGCGCCAATGGTGCAGGGCACACGAGTGTGCAACAGCTCTCCGGAGTATCCCCTGGCCCTGTGCCAACCGCTGCTCCACAACGCAAAGGGTCAACCGCAGTGAGGCTCCCCCAGTGCTGAAGGGGGGTGGAGGCAGGGTGAGGCTGGTTAAAGCCTGTGGCTGCTCCCGAGGGCTGGAGGAATGGGAAGCCGGCTGGGGCTGGGGTTCTTCGCGGCTGGCTGCGCCAAGCCAGGCCCTGGTCCTGCAGCTGGCTCCCGGAGGTGAGCGGCCGGTTGTGAGCCTGAGGAGAGTCAGGAGTGGCCACAGGGATCCCGGCGGAGATGGTGCTGACTGGCCACTTGTCATTCTTGGGCTCACCTCCCCCTGCACCTTCATTGCAGGGCCAGGCCCCAGGTACACAGCAGCAGGCCCTGTTTGGGCGCTGGGCTGGCTCTAGAGACTGAAGCACGGGTCTGGGGCAGGACTCCTGGGTCCACCTGCCCATCCTCCATCCCGGGCGCGTCCCAGCTGCTGCATTACAGCGTTGGCGGCGCCGTCAAACAACAGTCGCGTGCCACCCCAGGAGTGGCTGCATTTTACTGCTGGCTGGAGGGAGGGAAGCGGGGCTTGCACAGGCCGTGGTGTGGGCGGTGCTATAACACCTGGGAGGCAGAGGCGAAGGCCAGCAGCACGCTCCAGGCACAGGCAGCCCGATGTCAAATGCCCCGATCCCAGGGCCGCAGCACCTGGGTGACTGGCAGCTTGAGCGCCTGGGGCCCTATTTCCAGAGGGGGCTGCAGCTCACCTTGCCATCAAGCTGTGGGGAAGGGGCTGGGCCCCACTGAAACTCAGGTGCCTCCCCAGCTCTGTGACTGCTCTCTCTGGCTGGGGGAGATGGAGACAGGCAGGGAGCAGAGGGGCCCACTGGCTCATAGCACCTCTCCTTGCCTCTGCAGCTAGGGCAGGCAGACTGGCTCCCTCTGCCCTAGGGGCCTGGACAAGCCGAGCTGCAGCTCCCTGCACTGCCAGGACTCCCCAGCCGGCCCAGTGCTGGGAGAGGAGCAGGCCAGGTGGGGGCGCAAGCCCAGACTCCTCCCCAGCAGTTTGCTACCAACTGACCAGGCCAGCGGAGGGGACAGTGCGGGTGACCCAGCCAGAGCTGGGGATGTGGAAGAAGCCAGCTCTGAATCACCCCGCCCAGCAGAGGCCAAGCCAGGAACTGGTGCCAGGTCAGAGCCTCGGGCGGGGGTCTCCTCAGCCCAGTGAGCAGACAATGCAGGCCAACCCAGAGCAGGGACCCTAGGCCGTCTTCACCAGAGAAGGGTTGGGGACCTCCTCCAGCCCTCGGGCGGTCCCTGGCCATCCGCGCTGTGCCCCTCGGGCGGTCCCTGGCCATCCGCGCTGTGCCCCCTTGGGCGGCCCCTGGCCATCCGCGCTGTGCTCCTGGGGCGGTCCCTGGCCATCCATGATGTGCCCCTCGGGCAGTCCCTGGCCATCCGCGCTGTGCCCCCTTGGGCGGCCCCTGGCCATCCGCGCTGTGCTCCTGGGGCGGTCCCTGGCCATCCGCGCTGTGCCCCCTCGGGCGTTCCCTGGTCATCTGCGCTGTGCCCCCTCGGGCGTTCCCTGGTCATCTGCGCTGTGCCCCCTCGGGCGGTCCCCGGCCATCCACGTGGTGCCCCTTAGGCGGTCCCTGGCCATCCATGATCTGGCCCCTATCAGATGCCCAGCTGGGTCCCCAGAGCAGGCAGTGCAGCAGCTGGCGGCCTGCTCCCAGTTCCTTGTGCTGCCCTGTTCTCGGGGGAGCTGCGGGACTGGGTGGGCGGTTTTACGCCCTGGCGCCCAGTCTGCAGTGCGCTGTGCTCTCCTTCGCAACCAGCGCTCGGCAGCAAGATGGGCTCGTTGGGGCGAGGGGCTGCAGCATGAGCAGAGAGGCGCGCGGGCAAAGGAGCGGTGGGACCACGCGGGCAGCCCACGCCCCTGCTGCCCCATTCAGCCCAACTCCCGGCCGGGCCTAGGTGGCGGGGCAGAGCCCCCCAGGTCTGTGTGGAGCTCGGCCGGCGTCAGGGGCAGCCATGAGCAGCGCGTTTGGACTGCTGCCCTCCAGGGTACTGGCCCCCGAGGGAGGAGGCAGGGAGCGGCGCCTCCAAGGGTTTGGCCGGGATCAGGGCTGCTCACTCCTCATGCCCGGCAGGTCGGTGCCCCGCTCCTGTCAGCACCTCGCTGTGCCGGGCACCTGGGGGGGGTGAGCCGAGTGTGGCCAGCTGGCAGGAGTGGGGCAGGCAATGGGGGCTGCGCTGGCCCCACCGGCAAGGCGGTGGTTTGTGGCTCGGGTGTGGGGAGCCCCAAGGACAAAGGGGCAGAGCGGGGTGTGAAGCAGCCTCGGCTCATGCTGGGGCTGGGGGGTGAGCTTTGCTGGCTCCAGGAGGGTGGAACAGGGAGCCCAGGGGGAGGGAGGGGACTGGCCTGGGGAGCTTCTGGGGGGGCCTGTGGAGAAGGGGGCTGCCAGGGTGGGCTGCTCCAGGCTGCCACAGCTGCTGAGGCCTCCATCTCTGCGAGGAGCTGGCTGCAGCCTGTCTCCTCAGCCGGCCTGAGACTTGTCTCCAGGAGCTTGGCTTCTGGGGGAGCTTGCTCTGGGCCGACGCCCCAGGCAGGGCCCCGCCGGGTTGGGGGAACCCCCTGGCCAGAAAGAGCCTTAAAGCCCCCCGGCTCGTTCCCTGGCAACGGCCCAGGGCCCCCAGCCTGGGCGGGAGCAGCGCCGCACTGCCCCCGTCCCTGGGCGGGGATGAACAGGCACCAGGCCACAGGCTGTGGGGGGAGCTTTAATGTGGGTCCAGAGCCTGCGGCGGGAGAACCGCCCTGCCCGGCTGTGCAGCGAGTGTCCCTGGCCAAGCTCAGCCCCAGCTCTCCCCGCGAAGGCCTCTCCCCCCAGCTGCGGCAGCCTGCGTCCAAGCCCCCTCCCGGCTTTTCCCAGTCCCTTGGGCTCGGGCTCAGCGCTGGCGGCTCTGCCCAAGAGCAGTTGGTTGGAGCTCTCCCTCCCCCCCACCATCCCACAAACCTTAGCGCTGCCCATCCCCCCTTTCCTAACCCCGTGGGGCAGCTACAGGCTCTAGCCCTCTGCAGGGTGGGGCAGAGCCTCTGTCCTTAGGACACAGGAGAGGCTGGCTCCGGGCCTCCACCTCCCAGAGCTTCACTCAGCCCCTGGCAGGAAGGGCTGGCTCTGCCCGGCTGCCCCAGGGCTCTCTGCCCCACAAGGGAGGGGTGCTCTACTGCAGGCTGCCCTTGTGGGGGATCCAAGCCTCCCGCAGGAGCTGGGGGCTCAGGGCAGCAGCCCAGGCGGGGCTCCGTGTCCACTGGGGAAGACCAGGCGCGGCTGTTTTCAGCAGCGCGGGCCCGAGGCTGCAGGGGCAGTGCCTGAGGTGGGGAAGGCCTAGCAGGGGGTGCTGCTCAGGTCTCGGGGGGCAGGCCCACGGGCCCCAGAGACACAGTCTGCCCACGTGGTAGGCGGGGGCCCCTCCAGAACGAGGGCGGGCTTGTCGAGGAGCAGAGGTGCAGGGGGCGTGGGGCCTACAAGCTCCGTGCCAAGCGGGACGGGCGCGGGAGAAGCGGGGGAGCCGTGGGGCCCTCGAGGCAGCGCCTGGCATGTTCCCTGCGCGGAGAGGTCGGGGCATCGGCAGATGGCGTCCGGCCCCGCAGTGGGGCGCGTGGGCAGGGCTGTGAGAACGGAGGGGTTCTGTCCAGGGGGTGGGGATCCCAGCAGGGCTGGTGGCTGCTCCTCCCCCCTCAGCCAGTCTGTGGGCGCTGCCCGGGGGGAGGGTGCCCCGCTCCTGCGGCTCAGAGGTTGCTCTCCATGTTGTTCTTCCCCAGCGCCGGCCGGTTGCTCTCGTCAAGCCGCTGTGCGCGGTAGCTCTCGTAATGCACGTTGTGGGTGATGTCCTTCAGATCCTGCAGGTGGGACCTGCGGGGGGGGAGAGCGAGAGGCGGGAGGTAAAGGGGCAGAACAGCTCCTTGGGCCCTGCCGCCAGGGGCCCCCGGTCTGGCTAAGTGGGTGCTGTAAAAGCCACCCCACGGTGAGAGGCAGAGCCGGGCTGCCAGCGGAGGGGGAGGGCTGCTCCAGTCCCTCCAGCACCCCTCCTCCCCCGCTGCCCATCCCCCAAGGGCTGCCCCGCTGTTCCATGGCCTCCCCTTTCAGGGCTCAGCCCCATGCTGACCTCCCAAGGGGGCAGGCCGTCACTGGCCTCCCAGGGGGCAGGCCCCCCCCCAACCCAGCCTGCCTGCAAGGAGAGCGGGTGCTCACCGGATGAGCAGGTCTCGGAGCAGGGGGAATTCGCAGTGCGCTGGGTTCTCCACTGCAAAACAAGAAAGACAGGTGTAGCCCTAGCAGGGGAGAACAGGCACTCAGAGCAGCCCCCACGCCCTGCCCCTGCCCCATCCCACCCTTGCCCCTAACTGCCTCTGGTCCGCTCTGTCCTCCACTCGGAGACTAGCTCCTGCCCTAGCCCCCGAGCTAGGAGCCCTTGGCCCCTGCTGGGGAGCTGTGGGGAGGCAGGCAGTCACTAGGGGGCAGCAGCCTCCCATGGAAGTGCACAGCATTTGAGGGGACAAGCAGGCCGCTGCACTGGCGACAGTCCAGCAGCGCAACCCAGCTCTCAGATGGACACGCAGCAACGGGACCCTGGAACCGCCCCGGTTTGCACGGCAGGCCCTGTGAGAACGTCTCCGGTGGGGATCTAGTCGTGTTGGAGGGTGGCATGTGGAGGCGTGATCCTGGGGGCTGTTGTGTGTCCATGTGTGAAAGCTGCGTGTCACACGGCAGAGGGGCTCGGCGGCTTTGCACGTGCGTGTACGAGCGCACAGTGAGTCAGTGAAAGGGAGCGCTCGCCGTGTGTGCATGGGCAGGGGATGTGAACACAGGGGCCGGCGAGGCAGCCATGGTTTAATACAGGTAAGTAACGTGCACACGTATGCCGGCTGCCCATGTGAACACAGGGGCATGGTGGGATCCTCGCCCCACACACACTTGGCGGGGGGGCCCAGGCTTGCTCAGCCCTGCCTCAGCGCCGGGGCTGGACTAGACGTCTCCTGAGGTCCCTTCCAGCCCACGTGTGCCCATGTGCAGTCCCACACGCGCAGCACATGCCCGTTGGGAGAGTCAGTGCTTGCCGAGGGGTTCGTGTGCACCAGCCGGGCCTTGCACGGGGGTGGGAGCGAGCACCCTGCCAGGTCCAGCTGCCCCTGCCGCCGTCCCAACCCCTTCCCGTCACGGTGAGACTCTGGCGAGTCTCCCTCTGGCACGGAGCACAGGCAGGCAGCAGCTGGGAGCCGTCAACCAGCGTTCTGACGACTCCCTGGCAGCCCCGGGGCCGCACGGTTCCAGCCGCCGGTGATAAACCCAGAGGCCTCTCCAGAGAGGCTCTTCCCAGGCTCCAGCTGACCCCCGGCACCAGCCAGGCGCAGGTGCAAGGTCACGGGGTGGGGGGAAGAGGTGTGGCTACTGCACTTGCTGGGGGTGGGGTGGGGGGTTCCTGATACTCAGGGCATGGTGGGCTCCACAGCATCTCTGCCTGGGGATGAGGGCCTGGCCCCTGGCACACCTAGGAGCGGGGGGGAGGAGGAGGGGGAGGGAGCTGGGACCAGGCCGGCAGATATAATGGGCCAAATCAAGCGCTAGCAGAGCCCAGGCAGACCACAGGCTCCAGCTACCCCAGTGGGCCCCATGCACCAAGGACCCCTGGGGCTGCATCAGGGCTCGGGAGGATGCCCTGGGTGTGAGCAGAGGCCCCGCGGGTCAGGCCAGATGTGGGGAAGGGAGTGGGGTGGGAGGTACCGGGCAGGGCGCTCACTGCTGGTGCCAGCTAGTCCAGTGGCCTGGCCCATCGCTGGGGGCGGCGAAGGCAGCGGTGTGATCGCAGCCCCCACAGACGCGAGGCAGGGCTAGTGCCGCTCAGCATGTGGGGCTCCAGCGTTCCAACAGGGGAGGGGGCCCGGGCCTGCTGCAGGCCCCAGAGCAAGTCCAGCACGTCGGAACCCGGGGGGGGGTCCTGGCCGCCTGGCACCATAACCAGTCAGCTTGGGCACCTTTCCTGCCTCTCCTTCCGCCCCAGTGCCCGCCGCCCTGAGCCAGCCTGGGAGTCAGTTCTAAGAGCCAGGCCTGCTGCTGCTGGGTGCCCAAACCTTGAGCCCTTGCTCGCCGCGGGGCGGCAGCCTGCGCCCAGGGCCAACGGAGCCCTGCTGGCCTGGGAAGGAGCTGGGAAGACCGGCCGAGCCCTGTGCCGGCTGTGGGCACAGGGCACCAGGGGCTGGGTGCGCGGGTGGAGCGCTGTGCCGGAGAACCCTGCGGATCTACCAGCCCGAGGCTCTACTGCCCCAGCCATTGCAGGAGCCCCCAACCCTCCGCCCACAGCCTAGCTCCGACGGGGGGCAGAGCCAGTGTTGCAGGGTCCCCTGGGAGCGGGGCAGGCGGGGGCCAGGATCTACCTCCATGCTAGGAGCAGTCAGCTCTCTTCCCCCCCCCCAACGTCCGGGAGGCCCGTTACCTTCAATGATCCCCCACTTGGTCTTGCGGCCCAGCACTCTCTTCCCGTTCACCTGATGCTCCTTGTCCGCTCCCACCACCGCAAAGGGCATTTTGTCCTGGACGGGAAGAGGGGCGGAGTCGCTGGAGAGCTGGGGCGGGGCCAGCTCTCCGCCTGACACGCCCTGGCACCGCCAGGCTCACAGCTCCAGGTGGCATCGCCCACCCCCTGGCCCGGCTGGTCGGCGGCTCCAGTGCCCAGGTTTGCCCCACTCAGCCCAGCCCCACCAGCTAGTGGCGCTCAGACGCTGCCCTGCCCCTCCGACCACGGCACCCTGGCTGATCGCCTGTAGGGCTGGCCCTGTGCCCACTGTCGGTCTCACCAGCCCGAGAAAGGACAGAGCATCCCACGGCAGCCGGTCCCAGGCCAGCAGCCCAGCTCAGCTCTGCCCCCTGCCCCCCAGCCCCCCGCACTCACTCGGATTTTATCATTCAATAGCCTGTCGTCCGGGTTGTCATCGAAATCCTCCTGGGGATACACACTGATGCCATGAGCCTTCAAGTCCTTCTGGATCTGTGGGAGAGAGTGGCCGTGGCATTGTCTGTGCTAGCAAAGGAGCTGGCTCCCGTTCACCCTGTACTCCTCAAGGGAGGCTAGCATCTCGCCTGCCGCTGCAGTATGGCCACCTCTGGGGGGGAGCGGTGCTTGGGAAACAGCACACAACAACGCCACTGTGTGCTTAGGGCCCTGCCGCCAATTGACAAGAGGGGATTTCAGGCAGGCAGGGAGCCATGGCTGGAGCTGGGGCCCTGCGTTTAACCCCCATACTCAGGTATCAGAAATGGTGAGCACGAGCGGCTGCTTCTTGCTGCTTTCCTCTCTGTCCCTGAGGGGCCTCTGCTCAGCTGGGGCGGAAGAGACACACAGACACCTCTGTCCTGCCACAAGAGACGCACGGGCTCTGGGCCTATTGGGGACCACCCAACTCTTTGGGGGCTCTCTTGCCCCGCCCAGGCCCTTTAACATCGCTCAGCCCCACCCCACCTTGAGAGGCCCCGCAAGCCAGGCTGCTAGGCCCACGGGCTCTGGGGTCCCATGCAGAGCTGCCCTGGCCTGCCCACCTCCCCGGTGAGGTCAGAGCTCCCCCAACCTGCAAGGCTCCTCACCCTTTGCTTGAACTCGGCCCGTTCCTCCAGGGTCAGGGTGTCGGCCTTGGCGATCACTGGCACCACGTTGACGATCTTATTCAGCCGCCGCATGAACTCCAGGTCCAAGGGACGCAGCCTGGGAGGGAAAGCCCTGGGTGGTCTGGCTGGCCAGAGGGGGATGTGGGGACCCTCCATCCTCACACTGCTTCCCCCGCCTCTCCCAGACACAGCCTGGGGAGACAGGGCCAGCCCCTGGCCTCAGACCAGCCGCACGGCCAGGTGTCCTGAGCGGAGCGGCCGAGGGGAACGGAGAGCCAAGTCCTCCAGCGGCTGCAGCAAGGGCAGCTTCACTCCCGCAGCCAGTCGGACCGGCTGAGACGTGGCCTCTCCTTCGCTAGGACCCAGCACGAGCGGGAGTCCCACGCTGCACACCGGCCCCCCGCCAGCTCAGCAGGTCACAGCCCGGCCTCAGCCCACGAGCAGCTCCCTCGCCAAGGGCTCTGGCTGCCCCCGTCGGGAGAAGCCAGCCCGGTGGAACATGTGGGCAGCGAGGCAGGGCCCTGGGCGCTCGGAAGCGGGCAGAGACCGATCGTGACTCACCAGTGGCCCGTGGGTGGCACGAAGTACACGCAGCCGTGGACTCTGGTGTCCGGGATCTTGCGCTGGCGGCTGATGAGGATTTCCTCTCGCAGGTACTTCTCGTACTGCTCGCTGATGTACTTGATGATGGGGTCCCAGCTGGGCGATGGGAAACAAGGCTGGCAGGGGAGGTGTTTGGCCCACATCCCTGGCTCCTACACCTGTGCCCCGAGAGTGGTGGGGCTGTGCCCCCGCAGTGTGGGAAAGAGCTCTCCCCTATCCCCGTCACTGCCTGGAGTCAACGGGTCGAGCACGTGCAGCTGGGGCAGCGTCCCGGTGCCAGGGGGTCACGTTACGGCCAGCCAGCTGCTGAGACTAAGCCCTGCCTGGTGCCCCACGGCCCGCCCCCCGCCAGTGATGCTGGGTTCCCTCCCGCCCTGGGGGCCCGCAGACCCGGGGAGCCTGGTGAGGACCTACCAGTTCTCATTGTTGATCTGGTCACCGAAGCCCGGCGTGTCCGTCACCGTCAGCTTCATCCTCACGCCCTTCTCTTCGATAACTAGTGGGCAGAGAGGGCAAGGTGAGGGTGGCTCCAGGGGTCCCCTCCCCGCCGGGCATCTCTCCCCCAGAGCCCTGCTCGGCTCCCCACCCCCGACCGGGGCATTCCCAGCCACACAGCCTGGCCTGCAGGCCTGGCAAGGGACCTGGTGACCAGCCGGCACTTGGGGCACAGCGTGGGGCAGGTGGGCTCCATGGGGCTGGATCCTGCTCCCAGGGAAGTCAGCGGGACTCTGCTGTGGCCAGGGAACTGCCGCCATGCAGGGCGGGAGCCAGGGGGTCCCTTGGGGGTCGCTCTCGGGATGGGCGGCCAGGGTGTCCCAGGGCAGCACAGGCCTCTGAAATTGTTGCTAGGAGACTAGGAAGGGCCGGGGGCTGCTGGGGACCATGGGGCCAGGGCAGGGCCTTGCTGGGCCCCAAAGTCCATTCTGGGGCTCCTGGGGGAAGGATCCAAGCCTATGCCAGGACTGCCAGGGGGCGAGGGAGGGGCCACAGTGAGGCATGGGAGGGTGGCTTCCAGAGGAACAGAGGGGGGAGAGGAAGGGGTCTTTCCCTGGCGCCGGGGATGGGGGGTTACCGTGGGTGACGGTCTGCAGCTGCACCGTCTTTGGGATGCGCTCCTCGTAGCCGGGGCCCGCGGGTTTCCGGCTCACCTTCGACTTGAAGAGGGTGTTCACCATCGTCGACTTGCCCAGGCCGCTCTGCCCTGCACGGGGACGGAAAGCGAGCGCCGGGTGAGCTGTGGCAGCGCGCGGGCCTGTGGGCCCCACCCTCATCCCTCCACTGGGCTCCGGCGCCCGCCGGCAGAGCGCTGCTGAGGGGCAGAGGAGACAGTGGACAGCAGGCAGGAGGAGACAGAGGGGCCCCTGGCCCCCAGCCATGGGGGTGAGGATGGGCAAGGCACACTGTGAGTTCCCTCATTAAAAGGGGGATGCTGGGCGCTGAGTGGAAACCAGGGCCAGCCTGCCTCTGCCCCTCCCCAGGCTGGGAAGGCACAGCCCCATTTCCCTGCAGCGGCCTTCTGCTGTGGCCCTCCAGCAATCAGCTCAGCAGCACCCCAGACAGCCCGTGCACCCCAAGCTGCATTGGTGCCCAACTCCCTTGCCAGCCCCACATGCCCCATGCTGGTCCCCACATGCCCAGCACGGCTAGGGGGTGCACTGTTGTCTCCTCGGATTCCCCGTGTGTTAGCCTGGGTGCGTTAGTCTAGGGTCTCTCCCTGCTGGAGACCCACATGGGGTGACCCCAGCTGGCCCTGTGTGCCCTCCCTGCTGCACTGGGAGGCGGGGCTGGTGCAGCCTTGGGGCTCTAGTCCTGCAGCTCTAGGGTTTCAGGGCATTGTCCCCAGGCATTAGTGTAAGGGAGCGGGATGGGGTCTCACACGCTGGAGTCTGTGCTGGAGGGAGGCTGTCAGCTGGGTCCAGGAAGGGGAAGTGAAAGGGACCAGCATACAGAAGGGGAGTCATAGCAAGAGTCTGTCCAGCTGCAAGCAAGCACCAGCCCCCCCCTTCCGCTTCTGGGGCTGGGGGCTGAGGTGGGGCAGGAGCTGGGTTCCCAGAGCCCTGGCTGCCCACCTGCCCACTCGATTCTTTGCCCCACTGTATGTTCTTCCAGCCCAGCTCACGTCCTACTTCCCACACTGCCCCCTGGCAGGACCCCTGAGCAGCCCTGTGCCCCCTCTCCCTGGCTACAGCTTCCCCCGGAGGCTCTGGGTCTCATCTTTGTGACCCTTCCAGGGTGGGGCCCAGGAGACAGCCCACAAGAGGGGAAGGGGGCTGGAATCAGTCGCGCACCCAGGGTGAGGGGAGGGCGCTGGGGGACTGCAGGGTTGCAGGAGAGGGGGGACTGAAGCCCCCATGAGAAGTGGGGCTGCTTCTTCTGGGGCCAGTCGCTTGCTGGTGCAGATCAGTGCGCCAGAGCCAGTTGCTCACTAGTGCAGGAGATCAGTGCGCCAGGGCCGGTTGCTCACTGGTGCAGATCAGCGTGCCGGGGCAGGACCAGGGCTCATGGGCAGCCCTAGGCTGGGTTCCAGCAGGGGGCTGGAGCGCATTGGAATTAGCCACCAGCTGCTGCCCTGCCCTGCCCCACATGGGCTATTTCACCCTGAGGTTCAGGCCAGCTGCCCAAGCTGCCCCATTGGCTGCCTCCCTCCCGCGTGGGCGGCCTGCGCGTTAGCGTTACGCAGCCTTGGGACTCTCCTGCCAGGAAGCCGGGCTGCTGGTAGGCGAAGGAAAGGCGCCCCCAGGAAGGGAAGGCTGGATTCACACCCTTGGGGGGGGGCCAGGTTGGCCCCTTCGCCGGCTGCACACTGCACTGGAATAACGGCACTGGGGTACCGCTCCTGCTGCACAACGCCAGGGGAAAGGTCCCTGGGCCCAGGTCGCTCCCATCTGCCACGCAGCCGTGCGGGAGTCAGACACGGGAAGCCCAGCCTGGCCTGGCCCCCACTGCAGGAGCAGCCTCAGCGCAGGGCAGGGCGGTTCTTGAGTGTCGAGGGTCCTGGGCTGCACTGAGGGGGTTTTTCAAAGCCAATGCCCCTGGCCTGGCAGCTTGCCCGTGCCCTGGCCTGTACGGATCGGGGCCAGGAGAACCATAGTTTCCATGGGAACGGGGCCCCGCCAGCTGAGCCGGGCGGGAGAACGACGAGATCTTGAAGCGGGATGTCCCGGGCTGGGTCCCCTACCTAGGCCAGGAGCGCAGACTCTGTCAGGCCCTGCCGTCCACACGAGCGGGGCAGATTGGGGGCTGACAGGCGCCCCTCCCCGGGGTGCTGCGCTGCTGGGTTCTACAGGCTCTGAGGTCGCTCGGCACCCAGGCAGCTCCACTGCCGAGTCTCCTGCGGTGTGTCGGGCTGGAGAATGCTCTGAGCTCCACCTCCCACCCCCAGATCTGGGCTGGGAGGGGATCACCTTCCTCCGGGCAGCTCACCTCCTGACCTCTGGCCTGGCTGAGGGCACAGCAGCAGCCCGGGGCTGGGGATCAAAGCTCACAAAGGGGGCAATCTGACAGCCCCACAAGCCATGGGGAAATTCAGCCTCCGGCTCGGAGCGAGGGGGGGTCTCCCCCTCCCTCTGCAGCAGGCGGCACCGAGGCAGGATTCCCAGACCCAGAACAAAGCAGCCCTTTTTCTCCCACCCACCCAGCAGCCTCTGCTCGCTCCCTCTGGGGTCGCCAGCGGGTGGTGGCCATACTGCACCCAGGGGCTGTGCCACTGGCCAGCGGGGGCCTGCCCACCAAGGAGGGCCCCGCTGTGCAGGTACCAGCGGCACCGAGGTACTCCACCCTCCCCCGGGGATGAAAGGGGGCGGCTGATCTGTCACAGCTGAGCCAGGCTGACTCGGGCTTGGTGAGAAAGCGACCGCGGAGGGGGGCACCCGAGGGAGAGGCGAGAGGAATAAGTCCAGCCCGGGAGGCTCTGCAGCCAGCCCAGGAATGGGCCGGTGCTCCCTCCAGTTGACAGGGGCTATGCCCAGCAGCCTGGCCTGCACCCAGGCCCCTTCGAGCAGCGCGGGGACAAGCAGGGCGCACTGGCGGCATCAGGGCACACGGGGCTCCGCCTGCCCTGCTCCCCGGCGGCAGTGGGACTCCCAGCCACAACAGGGCAGCAGCAGCAGGGCTGTGCTGGGGACAGCTGCGGTACTGGGCCCCCACTGGCTTCTGTGGCGAGAGGGAGCCAGGAAGGGGAGAGGGATGGCAGAGCTCTCCCCGGTGCAGAGGAGAGCAGCTGGGAGGGGCAGGGGCTGGAGCCAGCTCCCCACACAGCTGCTGTACCGGCAGGGGTGTGATTTTACGCCCTCTAGCCACTAGTGCGATGCGGTAAGGAGACGTACCTCACACCCGGAGAGCTCAGTCCTCTCCCTGCTGAGGAACAGCCCCCCAGCGTAAGCACCAATCCAACGGCTGTGCCCGCGCTGGCAGGAACACTGCTGTATGGGAGCAGCCTGGGCACAGAGCCCGGGCCAGCAGATGGCCTAGTGCGATCTCCTGTCTGCCAGGGCCCCGCACCCGCATGTGAACCCAACGGTGTCAGGCCACGGCACGAGGACCCGTAATGGCGGCGAGCCCAGGCAGAGAACAGGCAGGACCGAGGGGCAGTGCCAGAGCCCCAGCAAAGGCAGGGGAACTGACTGGCAGAGCTAGACCCAGATAATCCTGGCTAGTGACCTGCCCCCACGCTGCAGGGGAGGCAGCCCTCCCCCTCCCCCCCCGCAATCCCACAAGGTCACTGCCAATCTGGCCAGGCAAAGCGCCTTCCTGACCCCGCAGGGCAATCCACTGGCTCCCGACCTAGTGACACACCAGAGACATTTCTCAGCTCCCCTGAGTGCGCCGGCCCGCCGCGTACAGCTCTGATGCCTTAGACCAAGGAGTTAGACTCAACCCACCACAAGCAGAGACCCGGGGGCTGAAAGGTCCCCTTCCTGATCCTGCTGCAGCAGCCCTGAAGCATGCGGCTTTGGGAACATAAGACCTGAAGCAGAAGGGACCCGCCGCGCTGCCGAGCCCAGCCCTTCACCACCCCAATGGCGTGCAATTCCACTCAGCCATGTCCCCGACTGTCTCGGGTTGCCCTCACGGCTCTCTGGGGAGCCTGGACCAGAGAAAGCGTTTGGGCTGCACCAGGGCTGTGTGCGGCCAGCGCCACCGTGTGGCTGTGAGCAGTGAGAGTCCAGCGCTCCCCGGGGCCTGGGGACTTGGGGGTGCCTGTCCATGAGAGGCGCTTCGGGGGGCTGCAGATACTCAGGACGGGAAGCTGCCCCCATGTAGGTTCACTTGAAAATGCCCCTTCCTTTGCCAGGGGAGGCAGCGGCCCCCGGCAACCGGGCAAGGGGAAGCAGGCCTGGAGCCACCCTTGCAGTGCAGTGGCTCGGTGGCTGTGGGGCAGCCGTGGGGCTGTGAAAGCAGAGATCCCCTCCCACCGCTGGATCAAGCTCCTCTCCCCATCCAGGCAGCTCCAGTCTGCCTCCCTCTCCCTCTTGAGTCAAAATGTCAAGTTTGGCCGAGTGACAGTTTCCCCGGGCTGATGAGGAGCAGATGTGCAGCGCCCTGGCACGCAGCGGGGAGCCCTTCGCTTGTGCGGTCCTGTTTGCAACTGGCGCCTGGGGCCCTCCATGCCCCGCGGGCCCTGCTGCTGCCGCCCTCCTGGGCAAGCCCGGGCACGCGGAGCAGATGCACAACGGCTCGGCTCGCCTTGCCGCCGCCGGCCACGGAGCCCTCGTGGTGAGAGGGGGCCGAGCGCTTCCTCTGCTGGCACCTCCGCTAGCCCTGGGGCCGAAGGGGGTGGGTGGGGCTCGGAGCAGGGGCTGCTTGATGCGTGGGACTGTGCAAACCTGCCTCTCCGCTGGCGGGGCCGTCCCACCCCCTTTCCATTCACTGCTCGGATTTCACTCGCCAGCTCTGTCGGGATCTGCCCTCTGCCTCTGCTTCCGCCCTCCCCTCCCCGCTGAGCGGAACAGGCCTGGGGCCTGCCGAGGGGCGTCTCTGGGATGCAGGGGGTGGGGCAGAGTAGCAGATGAAGCCCCGCAATATTATCCCTCCGGAGACTGGGATGCAGAGATCCTAGGGCAGCCGGTCCTGAGGTCACTGCTCTGGGTCTGACAGCCTGGCTGGAAGGGCCCAGGCCTAGCCGCTGCCAGATCGCAGCTTGGATCCGAGGGCCAGTGCCGCCCTGGGCATGGGGACCGCAAGGCACAGAGCATGCCGCTGGCTGGAGGGCTGCAGCGCTGCCCATTGCGGAGCGGTGCCATGGGCAGCCTCTGACAACAGCACAGAGGTGACCCGGCAGCCCACGCCCGCCTCCCGGCTCATCGGTGCCACGCAAGGGCCAAGCCTGTCTGGCTTTTCTGAGGCCAAAGCGGGGTAAAGCAGCAGGGCGGGGCGGGGAGGGGTTCGAAAGTGCGATGCCGGGGCTGTAAGGGGCATGCCCTGCTGGATCCCAGCATCGCGTGGCGATCCTGGGGGAACCCCCATCTGGGACGGGGACAAGGGCGCAGCTGGATTTCCGCAGCATGGCGAAGTCAGAATGGCTCCAGGCCATGCTCAGGTTGTTCTGGGAACCCCACAGTGCTCCATCCACGGGCCCCGCCCTTTGCCCAGAAACGCCCCTCTCCCAGAGCAGCCTGGTCTATTTCGAGGCTGCAAGTTGGCCGACCACCACCTCCCCCAAGGATGGGCTCGCCTTCCTGCTTTTGGGGTGGCACAGACGATCAGCACGCGTCTCCCTCCAGGGGCAAAGAACCTAGTGTGGAGAGGGACCCCCCCGCCCCAGCCTCTGCTTCTCAAAGGATGAGGGATGAGTGGAGCCAAACCTCCTGGCTCTTTTGCTAAACAGTAATGGCCTGTGAAATTCTCCTGCAGTTACCACTGTCTCCTTCACCTGCCCCCTCCTGTGCTTGGCGGAATCCTCGGTGATTTATCTGCCTCCCTTGGGTTTGCTTCTCTTATCATTGCTTAGCTCTCTTAAAAGCATTATCCCGTAATCCTCCCTGGTCTCCGCTCCAGCAGATGCTTTGCGCTCCACAGAACTATCTTTCTCGCCCTGGCTTACTTTCTGACATCCCCACCTTGGCTTGTTTCTCTTGATCTGGGAGTATTTATTGCCCGACAGACCACATGCCCAAAGCTCCATAAAGATTTGGCTGGGTACAGCGCTACGCCAGGGCCAGAGAGAAAAGACCGTAGGTATGTCGGGGGTGGGAATGGAAATGAAGCACCGCACAGGGTTGGAAGCATCGATGGACAAAGCAAGACTCCAGATCTAAATGCCTCAGAGTTTTGGGGAAGCTTGGATCTGCAGCTGGTCCAAAACTGGGCCCGTGGAGAAAAACAATCAGTGAAATATGGTGCAGAGATGAAAGAGCTAACAGCACTGATGGTATCGGCAGCGTTTCAAGTTAGGTGGATTTGACTAACCATTGACAACCAAGCCAGGCTGTTTTAAACGCAAAAGGTGAACAGATCAAAACTCCAACTCCAGTGAAAACAGATGTTTCGGGCCAGCACTGAGGATGATTTAAGCTAATGGGGCTTCACAAAAGTCTGCTGCTTTTACACTGGCAGAGATCTGGCTTTGTTAATTTAAGGCACAGATGGGTTAACATTTGGGGATAGTAAAAACAAGGTTGTACAAAAGCTAATTGCTTTGTGGTTGTTACCGTTTCATTAAATGTTAAGGGTGGGTTTGAACATGCCTTGCGGAGGTACAGCAGCATCCCATCCCACAGCATACCCAGCGCCCGAGGGCGATGAAACGGAGTCGTTTAATTTAGGGATGTTAAGTTTAGATTAATCAGCTAATCGACTAGTTGATGGATTTTTCCATGGACTAGTTGATAAGCAGGGGGAGTAGCGGGGACTGGGCATGAGCAGGCTCTGAATACATTTAAAAGGCTGAAGCGCAGCAGGGGGGACCCGGCACAAGCCGAACCAGCTGACTCCAGGCTCATGCCGGATCCCCCCGCTGCGCACCAGCCTTACCTGTAAAAAGAGCCCGGCAGGTTCTTAATACATTTAAAAAACAGAGGCACAGCATCTGGGACTGGACACAAGCCGGGAATCAGCTGATTCCCCGTTTGCGCCCGGTCCCCACTACCCCTCTGTCTCCCCTGACCTCTGTGGAGACAGTGCTGGGGAGAACTGGCTTTTAATCCGGCACCCCCCAGCACTGGCTCCTGCTTCCCCCCTTGCTGCAAGGCAGCAAGGGGGGGAAGCGACTAGTCGAGGGGACTAGTCGACTAGTCACTTACATCCTTAGTTGGACTGCCAGCGGGGAGTAGACTGCAAGAAGGAAACTAGGTGAAGAGTAAATAGCTGTGTGTCAGCTGCTGCCCCTAGGACAGCATTAATACTAGAGAGTGAAGAGGAGTTGTTTTTAAAGTATGGTCATTGTACAGCTCTCTCCCCTGTAAATACAGAGTTTGCAAGCTGCATCCACAACTCCACGTGCCAAACTCCAGGGCGCATCTCGCGGAGAGACAGAATGTGGCTGAGCGCAGTTCTCTGGCCCCGCTCCCCACCTCTTCCCCCTTCTGTTGCTTTATCCAGTTTGATTTCACCCCACACTCCCCCCGTTCACCTCTGCTGAAATCGGATCGGACCTTCCCCGACGCAGCTCTCACATGGCTGTGGAGCAGGGTTACTGCTGCCTAGAGGTGCCTCTGTCGTCTCAAAAATCTGCGTCCCTGACGTGATTTTACCACAAATCTCATTTGTTTTAAAACGCCAGCTCCTGAAGCCGTGTGATTGTCCCTGCTGTCATTAGCCCCCCAGTTCCTAGACCTCGTGGCAGCAGAGAAAAGCTAGAAAAAGTGTCTCGTAAAGGCTCAAAAGCCACACAGTAAATACCCTCCCTCAACGCATTATTTTTAAATCTCATGATTTTTTGAGGCCTGACTCACGATTTTGGCACATGGGGCTTCCCTGTTTCCACTCCACCTCTCTCTATCCCAGGTTCTCAGACCTAGCACCAGGCCCGGCCCTACCACAGCGAAGTGCCGACACTCCCAAAGGGAGGGGGGGAAGGGTGCTCCCCACCTTTTAGTCCCCCCCCCGAAATCAGAGTCCACCCTGGCCCCGCCGAGGGGGGAGCGGACACCTCGCGGGGAGCATGAGACCTGTGTCTCATTCCCACAAGAGCGCGGCCTGCCCAGCCTCCAGCCTCGCCTTGCACGCGGCAGGTGGGCTGGGAAAGCAACGCCCATTGGGCCCGGGGCTCTCCAGAGGCCTCAGCGTTGGCGCCGTTAGCCTGTAGCTGGGCTCGGATGCAGGGCCCCAGGGCCCATTCCAGGATGTGACTCTCCCACCGCCCGCTCTATTCCCAGCCCTTCCTTCTCATTTCCAGCCTCACCGTCGCTTCAGCCAGATGGTCTCCCGCCCCCCGCTATCAGGCTCCACTGCCCGCCCAGAGCGGGTCTGGCTCCCATCCCAGGCTCCATCCAGACGCCTCCCTGCGCAGTGCAGCCCGCGGAGCCTGCGTTAAGCCCGAGCTATGTGACTGCGGGCTCCATGCGTCGCGCGCCCCTCTGGCCTCTCGCCAGCCAGGTGCCCTTCCTGCCCGCCGGAGAAATCCGGCAGTTCAGAGCTCGGAGAAGGCGTTGAACTGGGGTTTGGGCTCCCAGCCCTTCTCCCCCTCCCGCTGCGCACACACGCTTGTGTTACCTCACCAATCCCAGCCTTCCCCCACCTCACTCTTTCTTGGCATGCTTTGTCCGGCTGCGGAGCACACCCAGGGTCTGAGGCCACAGGGACGCACGGATGTCAATGGAGCTGCGCTCAAATCAGTGGAGCTCCCTCTGCGGCTTGGGGCCAGAAGCTCCCAGAAGCTATCGCTCGTGCTGCACGAGGGCCGGTGTCCCCTCTAATTTCTCCTTCCCCTGAGCAGAATGAATTTTCCTATGTGCACCAGTGCGGAGGTGACGTGCGACACAGAGAGGACATGCGACACATCACCTTCAGCCGGGTGCACATGTGGTGGGAGGAGAGCTAAGGGGTTCTGAGTGTGGGAGGGGGCTCAGGGCTGGGGCAGAGGGTTGGGGCACAGGAGTGTGAGGGCTCTGGCTGGGGGTATGGGCTCTGGGGTGGGACTGGGACAGAGTTGGGGTGCAAGGGCTCTGGCTGGGGGTGCAGGCTCTGGGGTGGGGCTTGGGGTGTAGGAAAAGGGACTCCAGGTTTGGGGAGGGGCGCAGGTTTGACTCCCTGCTGGGGATGGTGAGGAGGGGCCCCTTTTCCCCATCTGTGGCAGTGTCAGGGCTTGGGGAGAGGTCTCTCCCCACTGCAGCCCTCAGCCCCTGCGCAGGCTGAAGGGGAGGCTGCATGACCGCACAGCTGAGGGGGAACTTAGACAGGACCCAAAGGCCCCAGGCCAGATCAGGGCTTCTGGGCTAGGTTCTGCCCCCGCAGAGTTCACAACCCAGGAAATGGGACACACACGCTCAGCTCACCCTCTGCGACACACCCCCACCCCCCTCCTGCGGGGCATTTGCTTTCACTCTGCCCACTCTCAGTTCCCCTTTGCAGACGCAGCCAGGCCGACCTCCCGGAGCAACAGGAATTCAGCGATTCTCTCCTTCTGACTCCCCCCCACCCCCTGTTACCGTCCCCGAGGTTGCTCTGCCCTGGCCTCCCCCAGCACCGCGCCGGCGACCAGGGAAGCTCCCCGACCCGGACGGACAGATGGGCCTTGCGGACGCACAATTCCCCCGCGGGCGTTCAGTCCCCAGCCCAGCGTGCACAAGTAACGCAATAAGTCCGGGCTGTTTCCTCTCGGTTCCCTGTTCACCAGCCCGGCGTTAGGGAAGCAGGGGGCAGGGCCCTTCCCCACCCTGCTCCTGTCCAGCCCCCCACCTCACCTCAGTATTATGGGAACAAGGTACCAATACAACTTGCTGTCCTGGGAGGACTCCTGCAGCCTGGTTCCCACCCGTCTGGGTCCCCTTCCCTGCCCAGCCCCCAGCTCTGATTTCCCGGGTCTCTGCAGCTTGTGTCTCTCCTACGCCTTTGCTCCCCTTCCAAGTTTGCTGTGAGCTGGAATGCGGGCGCATGAGCACTGCTCAGCTGACAATGAGACAGCAGCTGTGCCGGGCCTGGCACGGCGCTGGGAGTTTGAGGCCCGCCCGGGCTCTGGGCATGCTGACGCCCTGCCCGGGGGGGAGGAAGCGTCCCGGCTCGGTGGGAGGGGACGGGCGCGATCACACGGCACAGGGGAATTAGCACCTGACGCCACAGGCAGCTGAGGGGAGACCCTCGGGGGAACCCCCCCAGGCAGTAGTGCCAGGGACAGACACGCCTCCCAGCAGAGTGGCAGGGCAGGCCAGGGCCCTTTATTTACCGAGAAGGCGCCCGCTCTGCCCTTTGCCCGCTTGGCAGGGCCATCGCAAGGGCGGCCCCTACGCCGGGAGCCGCGTGGCTCCATGGGACACAGGCCAGGAATGCCCCTTAGCTGCTGGCGCCTCCCTCCTGCCGCAGGCCCTGTCTCAGGGACTGATGTGATCCTGGAAGAACAGAGCCATGGTGGGGTCTCAGGCGCCCCCGTGGTGTGAGATCCTTGCCAGGCACTGGTGACAGCACCAGCGGGGCCTCCAGCCGTGGGGTTCCCCCCAGCCGCCCCCACTCTGCAAAGCCCGGGGGGAGCACGCTGCCCCGGGTTAACCCTGTACTCACCTACAACCATGAGGTTGAATTCGAAGCCTGTTTTCATGGTCTTGATCCTCATCTGATCCAGCACGGCCTCGATGCCCACGTAGCCAAAGAGCTCCAGCCCCCCGCTGGCTGGGTTAGCGCCGCGGGGCGTCTCCTCGGGCGCCGGCTGGCCCGGCTGCCCCTCCATGCTGATCCACCCGGGCTCCCGGCTCCGCCCTGCAAGGGGAAGGAGATTCCTGAGTGAGGGACATGGCAGCTTCGCCCAGCGACAAACCCAAACCCACACAAACCCGCGGGAGTTAGGGATCATCTGAAAATCATTAGCGCCAACCCCCGCAGCCCAAAGAAAGTCATTAACAAGGGTCCTGGGGCAGTGATTCTGCAGCAGGGGACGCATTGCCTTGAGCTACCTCTGAGTAGCTCAGGGCAATGCGTCCCCTGCTGCAGAATCACTGCCCCAGGACCCTTGTATGTTAATTCATCTAGATCCCGGGGGTATGTTAATTCATCTAGATCCATGTTTCTCAACCTGGGGGCCATGGAAGGGCGTGGGGGGTTGCAAGTGCAGGGTGGGCAGTAGCGGGAGCTGGGGCCCTGCACCCTGAGGGGCCGCGCCGGCCCTGGGAGGTGGGGCATGGGCTCTAAGAGCCCGATAGTCTGGAAAGGTTGAGAACCGTTGTTCTAGAGCATGCTGAGTATAGCGGCTCCCTAAAGAAGCCATCAGACTGCCAGGCTGTGCCTGGGGGGTGAAATTCTCCTGGCCTGGCCTAGTGCCGGTGAAGGGAATTCCATGGGCCCTAGAGGGGCTCATAACATCACTGGCCCCCTCGGCAGCTTCACAGCTAGTTTCCCAGTCTGTCCTCCGGGAGCGTAACCGGCCTTCATCTGCCGTGCTGCCAAGAGCGAAGGAGAGGATGGCCGAGCAGGGGGGCTGAGCTGCCCCCTCGGGGGTCCCACGGTGCAGCAGCGTCCCCTGAAGAGGAGTCTGAAGCTATGGAAGGCTTCTATGAGATACCCACCCTGGGGGAGGCCCCGGTCTGGCTGCAGCTGGTTCGGATCAGGCGGATCCTGTCTGGGTGCTCGGGCTGCCTCCCGCCCGCTCGAATTCACCTGAGCAGCCCTAGCCAGAGGCACAGAAATGGCCGGGGGGCCTGGTAGGACCCTCCTCGTTCCATGCAGAGACTGCTCGGCCGAGGCCTTGCTGCAGCTTGCAGCTCAGGAGTCCGAAAACATTTTGCAAAAATCGCTGGGGAAGTGAAACTCCCCAGGCCCGGCTCAGGCTGTCTGCAGGGCCTGGCTGCTGGGAGACCAGCAAGTGTGTACAGAGCAGGAGCCAAAGGCAGGGGGGTGGCAGGTAAATGCGGGCGGGGAAGGGGGAGGCGGAGGCTGGGGGGAGGAGAACGGGGTCAAATCACAAGGATCTGTCAGCGCCCCCACAAAGGGGCCCAAAAGACGCCCTGCCGCAAGCCCTTTCCACAGGGTGTGGCTCCTGCGGGAGATGGGGGAACCTCGCTCATCCTCCTGGCAGCTCCCTCGGGCCGTGCTCCGCCTCGGCCTAACGGTCCCACCACAAGACGTAGCCCACAGGCCTGGGCGGCCCGTAGCTCCCACACGTGGGCCACGCTGGGACTTGGCCTGGCTCTCCTGACAGGCCGTGCAGGCATCCCAGCCTCTCACGGGAGTTAGGCAAAAGCCACAGGAAGCCACTCGGCAGCTCGATGACCATGGGGTGTCCGCAGTGGAAGGCGTCGGCTGCTGCGAGGGTTCGCAGGCTGGTGGCCGCCTGGGCCCTTCGGTCACTAGGGAGCAAGCACCACCCGCCTCGTTTGTTAGCTGCCTTCTGGGAGCGCGTCGGCGCCGCCCACCCAGAGCGGAGCCCTGCTGCGCCAGGCGCTGTACAAACACAAGCCTGAGTGAGCGGGCCCTGCCCGGGCCCATGGCCACGGCTGCCTTCACAGGCCGAGGATTCCAGCCCCTTACAGAGCGTGGAGAGGTCCACGCAAGCGCAGTGCGTGGGCAGCATCGTCTGTCCTCCTGTGCCAGACCGGGGAGCGCATCCCTTCCCCTGTCCCCGCCCCAAGGCTCTGTGGCCCGCAGAAGGGCTGAGATGGTTGCGGGCAGCGCCAGCGAAGGGCTCCCGTCAACGGCACGCGGGAATATGCCTGTCAAAGCAAACTACCCTTTACAAGGCGTCACCATTGGATTCGGGGGGGGGGGCTTATATAACTGGTATTACAGTAGTACCGAGTCGCCTGCAATGTGACTGCCTTGTGCTAGGTGTGGTGTCTGACCCCATAGGCATTAATCTGCCCCCGCCCAGAGCACCTCCCAGTGTTTAATCTGCTACCCGGCAAGCAGGGCGCTGCTGTTACCCCAGTGCACAGATGGGGAAACAGAGTCACTGAGCGGCCAAGGGGCTTGCCTGAGGTCCCGCAGGGAGCCTGCGGCAGGGCAGGAAACTGAATCCTGGCCTGCCAAGCCCTGGGCTAGGGCCCTATGCACTGGCCCCTCCATCCCCTCCCACTTCGTACAGCCCAAGAGACAGCCCCCACTACTGCTGGCTGAGAGACTCTCCCCAAGCTGTAACTGACACCCAGGCCGCAGCAAGTCACCATCAGACTCTGCAAACACTGGTGGGCAGAGAGGCCAAAGACAGCAGGAACCAGATCCTGCCCAACCTTCGTGGCGCGGCTGTGGGGAGGGATCCTGCATCCTCCTCCGTGCATTAGCCAGGCGAGCTCACACGCATGAGGCACCACACAGATGCCGGAGCACTACGTCTGCAGCGGGGATTGTTACAAGCCACCAGGGACGGGCGTGATGCAGGAGCAGGAGCAGAAACTCAGCAGCCTCGGCCCAAGCCCCAGCAAGCGCCTGCTAGGCCAGTCTCTGCTTGGCCAATGACCGGATCGCCCTGGCAGGGCTACTGCCTTGCTGCACAGCCCAGGGGACTGACACGCCCAGAGCCACAGAGGGGTCTGAAGGCTAAGTGCTGGGGCACAGGCATAAGACCCCACACCTGGGAGCTCTCCTGCCCCCTCCCCGTGCCTCCTGGTTTGGACTATCTCCTTGGCCCTTCGATGCAGCTTGTGCGTTTCCCCCCTTCTATCTCTAGCGACTGGGCCAGTGCTGCACGGAGAGTAGAGAGCAGCAGCCATGGCATCGGCACACACCACACGACAAAGGGAACGTGGCAGTCCCAGGCACCCTGCCCACGTGTTGCTGTGTGCTGCAGCAGAGGGGGAAAGACAGAGCTGAGAGAGTGGTCCATGCTGATGCCCAATCATGGGAAGTTGGGATCAAACCAGGGCTTCCTGGAGCTAAAGGCATGAGCCTGAGAGTCTACTGCATGAGCATGTGGCTCTTAGCAAAGGCTGCCGCAGACTCACTGATCTCTCTCTCAGCAGGCCAGGTCAGACCAGACAGGACAGCACATCAACATTTGCAGGTTTACTCCTGAGCCTTTGCACTGTCCTCCAGCTGCAGCAGGGATCTGGCTCCCCTCCCATGGCTCGTGCGCACAGGGAGAAAGGCAGCAGGGATGTGGACTGGGAAGTGCCTCTTCCCAGCTGCCCTGGCAACCTCTTAGACACAGCACAGAAATGGCTGGGAGCTCATCAACACTGGCCTCACAGGGTCTGCCTAGACTGAGGCTGGGGGAGCACCCAGGAGTTTGCAAGTGTAACCACCACAGGGCAGATTTGAACCCGGGCCCGCTGGAGCTGAGTACAGGAGCCTCACCCCTCTGAGCTAAAGGCCAGCTGGCGCCCAGCCTGTGCTGTAGCGGTCTCTTGGTCTTATCTGTGGCTGTGGTCTAGGTGCCACTGCATGGACAGTGAACCGCACTAGGTGTGTGGGTTACATAAGCCCAGCCCAGGCGCTCGGGTGCAGGAGTCAGCAGAGATTTCGTGCTATCAGGCTGGCTCCGGATTGTTACACGGCTTGGCCCAGGCTCAGACACCAGTGCTGCATGAAAAGCTCCTTGCCCTGGGTTTCAGGGGCTGGCGTGTGGGAAGGGAAACGTGGGCACAGGAGTCACCAAACTTCTACGAAGTTGGCCTGGAGTATTGGGAGCTCCATGAAACATGCCAAATTAACAGCTGTGATTAGGCCTATAGCCGCCCGATGGACCTCAGCCCGGGGCCACTCAGTGCCAACCAGGGCCACTGAACCCATCAGCCCCGGGTGGCCCTTTGCGCTGGGAACATGCGCCTGCCAGAGAATTAAGCTCTCTCAATGCCCAGCCTGCCTTCTGCGTGCCCACAAATCAAACTGCACAACACACGTTGCTGGCCAGACAGACGGAGCCCTGACGCCTCCAGACTCAGCCAGGGCCCTCCCCAAACAGAGCCAAGCCCTTGCTCTGGCGGATCGAAGGAGCGGACTCCAAACCTGAGGACACCCCTGGGACAACTTCCTGGTGGTAGCTCCCTGGTTTGTACTGGAGGGGACTCAAGTCCCACTGCTGATCTCAGCCGCGGCAGCACGTCAAGGCCTGATGTCCAGGGCCCACACCACAGAGGGATTCCCGAGTTAAGCCCAGTGCTTTGAATTCCACCTGGAAGCCAGCTGCAGGGTTCTGCCCTACCCCCGGGGTGCAGCTGCCTAACCGCCAGGTGATGGGCATGGATACCTGTGGCGAGGTCCCTCCTGCAGGGACAAGAGGGCGCACTCACCTATCCGAGCGCAGAGGACAATACCAGAACTCCTGGCCAGCTGCACCTCCAGCAGCGGCCTAGGATCTAACACGGCGCAGAACTCAGGCTCCCGTTTGGCAGACACTGTCCCCCGCTCACGCCGGCCTCCCCGTCCCTGGACTGCGTCACAGCCGAGAAGCCCTCACGGGAGGCCTGGCCTACAGAGGCGCTGCCTGGGTTTACCTCCAAGGTGCTACGTTCAATGGGCACATCGCTGTGTGCGGCCCCTCGGGTTAGTCTACACCCGGTTTGCGTTACAGCTGCAGGTCTGGCTATCTCAGTTTGTTAAACTCAGCTCTTGTTTAACTCCGAACAATTCCTGGACTTAGAGAGGCGCTAAGCCCCGAGCTCAGCTAGCCCTTGGGGGTTTCATTCTTCTGCTCTGCTCAGAGCGAGATGCCGAGCTAGGGTCAGCAATCCGAGGCCTGTTCGTTAACTCTCCCGGCATCACTGGGATCTTCAGGGGAGAGCCCCTGGGGCAGAAGGCCTTCCCACCGCTATTCTGAAAGGTCATGATGGAGCCTCTTCCCCAACCCCCGGTTCTCCAAGTACATCAACCAAAATCTCCTTATCAACCGCATCAGAGGCTGACGCGTCTGAGAGAACTGGCACAACGTGTCTTCTTCCGTCGCTAGGAGATCATCAGTGAATTCAAGCGGCGCAGCGCCTCCCCCAGATCTTGGTGAACTGAGGCTAGCACGTCTGAGATGTCAGGAAGCCACCAAAGGTACCCCAGTGCACACACCTGCTTGATCACCTGGCCTAAACGTAGGGACGATGACATCGGACAACAGGCAGCCAGACCATCAGTGTCAAGAGCTGGTTTCCTGAGCGTGGGCTTCCCCATAGGTTCCCTAGCAGCTGCTGGCCCATGTCACTAGCCTGGACCCGCTGTAGACCCCAGACGTCGCCGCGGGCCTTCCCCAGTGGGAAGGACACGGCTCCAGCTCCTGACTTGCAATGCTGGCACCGTCACCCCCTCAGCGAGCGACCCCAGCGGGGGAGATGACGCGCCTTCCGGCCCCGCACACTCAGCGCCGTTTCCATGGCAGCAGACAGCTCAGTCCAAACAACGTTCTCTGCAAAGCGGCCTGAAAATTCTTCCCGGTGAGAAAACGTGACCGGGGAACCCGGCGGGCCCAGCGAGGAGTCCCCCCCCGTCGCCCAGGACAGCTGCCTGGTGCTACGACGGAGGTGAAGAAGCCTTTGCTTCCTGTACAGGCACCAGGCTCCATCAGACTCCGCACAGGATTGCTGCCACCAGCGCGCTAGCGGCCTCCCCTCCGTAAACCATGGCGACTGGGAGGGGGCTTAGGGGCCACCAGAGCAAGGAGGGGAGGAATGAAAGACGAGGAAATCCCCAACCGCCAGTAGAGGGGGCCTGCTGGAGAAGATGGGCCATCACACGGGACCCTGGGCGTTGTAGGGAGTGGCGGGTCCCACCTCAAAACCAAGAGCCCACAGGTGGTCCACACCACAGGGCAGTGGCCGCTCCTCCAACATGTGCTCCCAATTCACAACCAGACCCAGCACAGCCTGTCAAGGGAGCCCAAAGCCGCCCTCAGCAGTCCACTCGCTGTCCTGGACCGTGCCCGGTACAATCAGTCAGCCCTCGGCTAGTCCATCGCTGCTGCTGTAGCCAGCCACAGACCACTGCCCCAACGAGGTGCCTGCAGGGGCTCCGTGGTCGTGCACACAGAGACGGGGCCTCATCCTTTATCGAATCAAGGACGATGTTACCTGCACTAGCCAGCAACACAGCATTCACCAGCCCCACCAGCCAGCCAGAGCCCTGCTCGCCAGCATGGGGAATTGATACCCAAAGGGACTGAGTCCAGACACGCTGCCTCTTGCACTGAGAAGCGTGATGGATTCTTCCTGTCTCCCCGCCCGCCCCGGCACACCACCAGCCCTCACAGGGCTCCCTTGGGTACTCCCTTGCCTAGGGCGCAGCGGCCTTGCTCAGCCTTCTCCGCTGCCCGAAGGTGCTTGCTGGAGGGCGAATACTGGGCTGGATGGACCGTGGGTCTGACCCAGTAGGGCCGTTCTTATGTTCTTAACCCCCCAGGCAGGTCTCAGTGTCCATTTCAAGCAGCCCCCAGTCTCACAGCTGTCCTGCCCAACCCTCTCCCGCAAGATGCCGACTGGAGCCCCCCCCGTACTCACCCCCGTGGCTAAGAAGCAGAAATAACTAAAAACCCCACGATCCCAACCCACCCCCAGGTAACCCTGCTGGTCTCTCTCCCCCCACACAAACTGCCAAGCTCTGCTGGGCCCCTCCCCAGACCCAGCTGCCGCTTCCCCCCTCCCCCCGCTTTGCCAAGCCCTCCTGCTAGAGGGGCCGCCCAAAAGGCTGCTGAGCTCTGGGTTCAGTCCCAGTCGGCAGTAAGGACCAGGCGAGCCCACAGACCCTCACCAGCCCAGCTGGAATTCCAGCTCCGGGTCTCGGCCTCTGCCCCTGCTCTAAACACGCCGAGCCCCCAGCTCAGGGCAGTCTCCAGGGCAGGGAGGGCCAGGGTGCCGGCTGGCTGCGGGGAGAGTGCAGGATGCTCCATCTCCCTGCTCCCACTGCAAAGACATCAGGCAGGACTGGCTCTGACCTCCTCCACGGTGGAGCTTCAGGACGGAGGGGCGTTCAGGGCAATGAGGACCAGGCTGTGGAGCCCTCTCAAAAGAGGGAGAGGCCGGAGTGGCAGGAGAGGCTGGGAACCACACGGCCCAGGAGTGGGCAGACACGCTCCCTGAACGCGGACACCCCCCGGGGGATTCAGAGCCCTGACAGGACTCTGGGGACACGGGCTGGCAAGCCCCACGGGGGGTGAGGACAGCAGCGCCCCGGCCAGGCGGCTCTGCAGCTCCAGGGCCGGCGGGGAAGCATCCCCAGCCATGCGACCAGCCACCTGTGCACCATGCAGCCCACAGCGGGCACGCACACAAGGGCACAGCGTGTAACCTGTAGTGTAACCCCCACTGCACCACAGCTTCATCCCCCGCCCCCCCCCAGCCTCCTCCCAGCTGCGGGAGATCCCACCCCCCAGAGCTTTTCAAGGGCTGCCCTATAGACCCATCACCCCTCGGGGCAGGGTGGCCCCTCACTCCCCATAGAGATGGCCCAGGACCCCTGCCTGCTCGGAGGCAGAGACAAAGGGGCGGGTTGGCAGAGTGGAGGGACGATTCACCATCTTTCTTCTTCCCGGAGCTCTTTGTCTCCCAGCTCCCGAAAACCTCCACAGCCCCCTCCCCATTTCCACTGTCCGGGCCCTACCTCCTCCGTGAGGTGCAGAGACCCCAGCCCAGAGCTCCCAGGCAGGCAGCGCAGGGCGGTCCCTGGGCAGCACGCGGCACGGGGCAGGCCCGCTGCTGCGGCCGGTCTCCCAATGCGGGTCTCCCAATCTGCTCCGTGTCAGTGCACTGCACAGTCCCCTCCCCTCCGCCAGCTCCCCCACCGGGATCAGGGCTGTCACACATGACCCGCATGGTAATAGCCCTCCCCACCCCCGCCCTCCTTCCCTGGGATTCCCTCCTTCCTCAACAAACCCAGTCAAGAAGTTTGCCCAACTGCCCAGGCATGCTCAGTGCGTCAAGCCAGCCTGGCTGGAAGCAGCCTGGCCGCACGGCTGGCCTTAGACAAGAGCTGGCCAGTAGGGTCCGGCAGAGTCACTCCGGCGAGGGCCTCCCACAAGAAGCCCCCGTTTCCAGCCACCCACGTCCTCCCGAGGCGCAAACCGGTCTCTGTGGCTCCAAACCTCCCTGGTACCGGATGTCGCCAGGTGAGCTTTGGACTCGCACCCGGCCCCGGAGCTGCCCCGTCGGGTTGGTGCCACGACAAAGAAGCACCTTGGCCCATGTCGGGCTCTTACGGCGGAGCTCAGACTCCGGTGCACTTCAAAAACCGACTGAGGGGCTCAGGGCCTCCCCCACGTCAGCACAAGGAGCCTGCACTGGGGGCCAGCCAGCCCCAGTTCTCTGATCTGCTTTAATGAGGGCGCACGTCCGGCGGCTCATTGTTAACATCCCCGGAGCAGCTGGCAGCCGGCAGCGCTCCTCCCACCCCCAAGCCCCACAAGCTGCCTTTATCCCAGCCTCTCCCCGGGGCACGTTGGGCTGGTGGCAGGCAGCTGGGGGAGGGGAGCGTGCCAACGTTAAGCACCCCTGTCTTCAGTCGATTCCAGCAGCAGGAACCCCCTGTGTAACCAACACACCCATCCCTCTGCCACATCCTGGAAACAGAGGGCATGAGTGACTGGGCTGCAAGAGGCAGCTGGCGGAGGACACGCCAGAGAAGCAACACTGTGGAAGGAGGTGGGAACAAAGAAACCACACCTGCCAGAAAGTCCCCCTGTCCCACCTGGGGAGCTTGGACAATCAAAGGCTCGCCTGCGCTCTAGTGCCTTATGGAAACAGGAAACCATGGGGATTGCCACCTTCACCTTAGTGGCATGTGCTTGGCCCATCCCCGCGGGTCCCCCACCAGCCCGGTGCCTACAGACCGCTCTAGTGGCACAGCAGGAGGGCAAGAGGCAAACAGCTGCCAGGTATCACCGGAGCGATTGCAACGGTAGGACATAACCAGGGTGCCTGTTTGGCACCTGTGCGTGGCAGTGCCGAAATCTCACTGGACCCGCCAGCCAGGGCTGTGGGCTTCATGCATCAGAGCCTTCCTGGCAGTGCCAGCCTAGACCGAGTTTCCATTGCCACCGCATGAGGGAGAAATCCCACAGACGTGGAGACGGGCCAGAGCCGAGCCCTGCAGAGGCATCGGGGCGCAACAGAGCCCCACGCAGCTCACCGTGAGTCCCATTCCTGCAGCCCACAACCGCCTTCCCCCCTCGAGGCAGGCGGGTTCGAAAGGGGGAGAGGGCAGTTACCTCCTAGGCTCAGCAGGGCCGTCTCCCCAGCCCCGGGCTGCTCCGGGGCTGCTCCGTCCGCTTCTCGTGCGTCTGCTGCTCGGGCCAGAGTGGGTGCTGGCGAAACCGATGCTGCACTTCCTGCGTTGTGGCTTCGGCTTCCTATCAAGAGTGCTGAGCTGTACTGGGTGGTTGCCACGGGAACGTGAGCGTAGGGTGGAGGGGAGCGTCATGGCACCAGGAGGGGTTCCAGGGTGGGCTGACAAACGGTGGCAGTGGCAGGGCAGGGAGCAGGGTAAGGACAGGGCAAGGCAGGGCAGGGCGTGAGCCCAGAACCGAGCGTGCCTCTGACCAAGATGCTTCCAAGAGCATCACCCCAGGGGCCTCCTCTCCAGCCCAAGCCGAGCTTGGCATGCTGACGTGCCGCAGCAGCCGCCTTCGAGAGCGGGCGGGCAGCTGAGCTCTTCAGAGCCCTGTCGCAAGGGGCCCCCCCCCCAGGGAAGATGGTGCCCCTGAAAGTCCTCTCCGAGGCCGACGCTTATGTCTCGCCCAGCCTCTCTGTCTGACTTGTGAGGCCCTTTCCTGCCCACCACACACCGGGGAGAGCCCAGATTTGGCCTCCGCACAGGAAGCTTTCTGCAAATGTGTCTTCAACCGGACGTTTGGCTGGCTGGGCTCAGACGTTTTCAGCCACCAAAAAGCCACTGAAACCCCACACGCTCTGTGCAGCTGCCCCATCCTGCCCCGGAAGCCCGAAGCCGCAGCTCCCCCCCTTTGCCCACCAGGCCCCTGCCGCCATACATCTTCCTGCCTGATGGGAGGGGCAAGGCGAGAGAAGAGCACCGCAAAGGTTTCGAGCCAGAGAGGCGGGGCTGGGGAGGAGAGGGGGAGCTGGCGAGCGAGGGCGTCTCCTGACATGGAAGGCACATCAGAGAAATGAGCCGCATTCTTGCCATGGTGCCAGGGGTGCCAAGAGATCCTACCACTGGGAGGGGAATTCCACCCCCTCCAAAGGCCTGTTTGCTCAGGGCTCCTGGCTCTGCCGGCTCCCAGCAAACATTCCAGCCCTTGAGCACAAAGCAAGTGAGGATCACTGCAGAGCCCTTCAGACAGGGCATGGTGCTGATCGGCATTCGCCCTGGGCTGGGGGTGCCAGCCTCCTCCTGAGCCTTTTGGGAACGCACTAAGAGGTGCTGGAGCCGGGTGGTCTTTGATGGGAGACAGGCACAGCCATGTGAGTGTGCAGTACAGCAAACAAGCCAGAGGGGGGCGCTATAGAGCACGGCGAGCGGGCCGCCTCAGTGTGTGTGCACGGAGTGGCGTTGTGCGAGAAATTCCACATTTGCACTGCCAGAGGCCATCACTAGTCACACGATGACCGTGAACTGGAGGGAGGGAAGGGGATTTGCATCACCACGTGCCAAGACCTGTATTTCGGTGCAGAGGGCAATCTTTGGGCAAGGGTAGGTTCCATTGCTGACGCTGACAGACGAAGGCAAGGCAATGGCAGAGAGGGGGGGGAAACGTCCGACTGTTGCTCCGAGGAAGCAGGGCTTCCCTCAGCACAAGGACGGGGTTACAGGCCATTTTCACCAAGGAGAAGCCGGCTGGGCGGCTGTGACTATTTCACACAGATCCTAGTGCACCGCATGTGTGACACGGGGTACACCCAGGAGGCCTCTGTCCTCATAAGATAAGGCGGCCTTTCCAGGAAGCCTTTGTGCTTTCTGTCAGTAAGTGCGACTAGGAGCCTAGGTCTGTCTAACCCGCACTCTACTTCCTACTTCTGCTCCATCAGCACAGAAGCCCTCCCCAAATGTGACCCTCCGCAGGAGGCAGAGGGGAACTTAATGCGAGCACAGGAGTAATGACCCTGCTGGTACAAGGCCGAGGGAGCCTGGAAGGAACACCAAGAGGAGTCTCTGTACCCCATGTGGGTCTCCCAGACTCCCCAGCTCCTCCGCTGCCCCACACACTTGAGGGAGGGGGAGGAGAGTGAGAACGGCCGAGGAATCGGGAGTGGGGAAACGACTGGCAGAGGAGAAGGGCGGGGGAGGACGATGAAGGCAGAAGGGCTTTGGGCCCAACCCCTCCCGCATGCCCACGGAGCAGCGCACCTAAGAGATTGCAGAGCGGCACAGGCTGCAACACCCTTTGCCCCCAACAGCCGATCGCTGCTGGCAGCAGAACAGCCCAGCCCCAACTCCCAGGTGCTGGCAGTGAGGGGTGGGGGAGACCCAGGCACAGAGCAGCTCCCAGGGTCGGGTAGGGCAGGAGGAGGGGGGATGGCAGAGCTAACGGTTAGTAAGGGGCTTACTCAGCTGGGGTGCTGGTGCCGGACATGACTCCTCCGCCAACAGGGGAGGGCAGCTGGGCTGTGCCTGAGAGGAGGCGGGAGGACATGAGGGTGGGAAAGCCCCCGCCTTTGCCCAGTCCCAAAGGCCCGTTAACCAGGGACCACTATTCAAACGGATGGGGGAGGCCCGCAGCTGACTGGGAAGCCCTGCAGGGCCCCACGGGGAGAGGGCGGGTGGGCTCCGGGCTGAAGCCTGGGGAGGGCAAGTCCCTAAGCCTCCAAGAGCCCCCCCCCGACTGCACCAGGAATAATTATCCCTCAGCGTGCCCCTCTGTCACCCCTGGGGGGATTGCTTCTCCCCCCTTCTACTCAGAGCCCCTCTGCCCCCAGCTGGGGAGCACCTGTGCCCCCTCTCAGCCCCCCGAGTCCCTTTGCCCCCAGCTGGGGGCTGTCTGTGCCTCCCTCTGTCCCCAGAGCCCTCTGCCCCCAGCTGGGAGGGGCTCCTGTGCCCCCGCCCTCAGCTGGGAGAGGTTTCCGTGTCCCTGCCACGCCCCGGCCCCCAGGCCCAGAGGGCTGCTCCCCCCTTACGTTGCTGTGTCACAAGCCAAGCGCGGCCCTTCCCTTGCCCAAACAGCCCTGGAACCTCGGGCCCAGCTGGTGCTAACTGAACTCGGGGAGGCTGGCCATGGTGCCGGGGCGGGACCAGAGCACAGGTGAGGCGACGGTTGCCAAGAAGCGGTGAAGTCACACGGGTGTCTCTTAAAGGGATACTGCCGCCAAGCAGCTGCAAGCCCGGCGGTCCCAGTGCGCGCAGCGCTCTGTGGGGGCAGTGCCACGGGGCCGCCTCGCTCCCCCGCCAGCACCTGTGCTGGACTCCCACCCCGCCGCGGGGAGATGCCGCCTTGCACAGGTGTCCGGGTGCTAACCCCAGGCGGGGCTGGAGGAGCCGCAGGGTGCGCTGGCATGGGTGAGAAATAGCCGCCTCTCCTTTCCCCGCCACTGGACTGATGCCGCTTTTGAGCTGCCATTTGTTTCCACCTGCTTTGGCCGGGCCCTCTCACCGCGAGGGGGCAGGGATCCGGGGAAACGGCAGCACTATGACATTGCCCAGACTGGTGCAACTTTTCGAGGTTCTCGCCTCTGGCCTGGTGCACAGGCCGGTTTTGGGAGGGCCCGGGGCTCACGCTGGCATCGGGCATGCGACGCCCTGCTTGCCGTTGCGTTCCCGTGCCGGGCCCATCCCGGCTGAGTGTAGACCGGGGGGAGGGAGGGCTGCTCCGCAGGCAGGACGTGCTTTGGCAAGCCCCTTTATGTGAAGGAGGGCTGAGCAAACAGCCATTCTCGGCGTCTAGCTCTTCCAAGCTGTTTAGAAAGAGGAAACTCTTGGCCCCCTGCCCGGCCCGCTCCCTGACAGGCACAGTGACTGGGGATAGCACTGCTGCGTGGTTAACACCACGCTACCACGGGCGGCGGGGAGCTAGCGATGTGGGTTCTCAGCCCAGCCGCTCACTGTGTGACTGTTGGTAAGTCAGAGGCAGCAGCTGATTTTGGGTGCCCAACTTGACAGAGCTGGAAATCGTAACAGACACTTCTTTGCTCAGGCTTCTAGGCCAGTGGGTCTCCACCTTGTGGGCTCAGGACCCATTTGTAAATGCTTATGGCCTGTCATGACCTGGTAAATAGTCTGGGAGGGGTGGCCCTGGGGTGGTTTCAGCCGGGTCCAGCCTGGCATTCACCCCACAGTTGCAGCCCCCATGCTGAGGGGCTGGCTGGCTTGGCTCTTCGCTCCAGGCATTGCAAACTCTGGGCTTGCAGAGCTGCTCGGGTTAGGCCCCGGGCCCCTGACTGGACCAAATCTGAGTGGAGCTGTGACCTGGCTCACGGGGTGGCAGAGCCACTCACTCAAATTTGGCCTCCCCGGACGCCCGTCGTCATGACGACCGAGTGAGTGGCGCTGGGCCCCTACAGACTGCAGTGCCTGGAGCAGGGAGACAAGCCCAGCCAGTGCCCCAGGGCGGGGCTTCTGTGACTCAGCCCGCCCCTCTCACGGGGAAGGGTGCCCCTCGGGGATCCCCGCTGGTACTGGGGAGCTGGGCTCTGACGCTGGTGCGGGGAGGTGATTTTAGGGCAGGGTCTCAGGCGATGGAAGGAGCCAGACGGGGGCTGGGGAGGTCTGCGGTTGGCACAGGTGTGCCTAGCTCTGCAATCCAGGCTACAGACTCTCTCGCCCTGCCTCGCTGGACTGGGCTGAATGCTCATTCGATGCTAATCCCGGCTCTAAATTCTCCAGCCCAACTTCCCCAGCACAAAAACAGCCCCCTCCTGCCAACCCCCAGAGAGGAGGGAGGAGACGGGAACTAGCGGGAGGGGCTGGGGGGCAGAAAGTTCCCCGCTGGGCGGGCAAGTTCCAGCATGACTTTCCTTCACCTCTCCGAGTGGGGAAGGGGAATTCGAGACCCTCTTCACTGGTTCTGCCCGTTTTCCCACGCTGCCCAACCAGCAGCCTTCGAGCCTGGCCCCCAGGGACCACTTTATGTTGGGGAGGGAGAGGGGGAATCGGTGTTCGTAGCCCACAGGGCCCCCTGACCCCCAACCCCCCTCGTTACGTACCCAGACCCCCCATCCCCTTCGCCCCTCCAGCGTGTTCTGCAAAGCCAACAGCGCGGGGAGCTGAGGGCTGTGAAGTGGTACTCCGGGGCGCGTCTGGGTGCTGGGCGCTGTTCAGCACAGACAGCAGGTCATGAGATGGAGGCCTTACACTCTGTGCCTCTAACTCTACTCCCTGTGGGCCCAGGGCTGAGAACGGGGGAAGGAAGCTGTGGCTCAGGGTTGGTAGGGAGGGGGAAAGCCCAAAGCGTTCTGGTTGCCACACCCAGATCTCTTTACATGCCCTAATGGATGAATCCCCACAGCTCCCATGTAAGGCTTCCCCTCAGCCCCATTTTACAGTGGGGGAAACTGAGGCATGGAGCGATTAAGACCATCATTATCAAGCCAGGACATCAGCAGCTCATTTGAACGGAGACACCTGATTTTCAGAAGTGCTGAGGCACCTGAAGCGCTTTGGCCAAGTGGTTGCCCAGAGTCAGCAGTGGAGCCCGGAGCTCCAGCTTGTGACACCCAGGGCTCGGCCCCAATGGCGAGACACCGCTCTCTCCTGCAGGATGGCCCTCGCTAACAGGCTCACTCAATCCCCCTGAAATCAGGTTGCTCAGGAAAAGGGCTCCCAGGACTGGCCAGGCGGCACCTGGGCCAATCACCTGGCAGTTCGGAAAACAAAAGGCGTGTCTCCTTTGTGGGTGTGCCACATGGGGTGGCACCCTAGGAGGCTCCGCCTTTGCTGGGGAAGGGGCCTGTGGGGAAGGCTGCGCCATGGCGAAAAGGCGAGTTGGTTTGTATAACGCTGCACGTCTGACACCAGCCAGCCTGTTCTCGTTCCCTCGCCTGGGGGCTGCAGCAGGAGCCCCAGAGCTCCGGTGATGCCTTCTCATCCCAGAACGAAGGGAGCCATGGGCCTGGGGCGGGCGCTCCATGTTCTCCTTTGCCCTTGTCCTTCTAGGCTGGAGACTGGCTTCTTGAAGCAAGCTGATGTGTGAGCCGCTGGGTTGGGCAGGTGGCAGCCAGGGCTGAGAAGGGCACATGGGACACCAGAGCTGATGACAGACTCAGCCCGCGGCTGTTACCCTGTGCTGGGGCTGGGAGGGGGTCGGTTAGCTCTGCACAGATGTTGTAAACCAGTGGAAGAACAGCTGCTGACTTTGGAGCATCACCGGCGACTCTTTCCCTGCTTGTAGCTAGTGCCTGCTTCCGGGTTTGCCCGCCCCAGCTCCAAACACATGGCTCGTTGCGCCACCACAGCCGACCTCCCCGCTCGCCTTCCTGCGTGGAACCAGGCCCCGCGACTCAGGAGTAACAGCTGGGGCACACATGCCAACCCATTAAAGGGCTGCTCAGTAAGCGCCAGTGTTGCCAGAGAACCATCTCCTGTGGGCATGTCCGTTCAGGGACTCATTTGAGTGTTTTCCTTTTCCAGGCAGGAGGGGAGTAATCCCAGGGCCACGTTCTATTACGGTGATTTAATTATGGATGAAGGTTTAGTCAGCTGGGATCTATGGAAGCCCAGACGTGACAGACACATGGGGTACTTAGCCCTACCAGCCTTCTCGCTGTGTTCCCAGACTACCGGAGGAAGCACTAACTCTTGGTCAGAGCGCAGGGCAGGGTGGCAGGAGGCCCGGCTCACCGTGGCTGACCTTCCCCCAAGGCCTGATCCTCAGAAGCAGCAGGGACCTGGACCCTCTGCCAGGCGGCCCCGACTCCTTCCCCAGAGGCACCCCATGGCTTGACTGCTCCCTGCGTGTGTGCAAAGCACTCTGGGAGGGGCTCCCTGGAAGCATCCATGGAACTCCCTCCTGCAAATCCCCTGAAAACTCTCCTTTGTTTCTGTGGCAACAGAAAACTGGGCAGTGCTTGGGCACCCACACCACTGCCGGCCACACTGATCTCTGCTCTCGCTCCCCGACGGGTCCATCGGACTGTAAGGGCTCTGGGGAAAGAGGAGGTTTGTACAGCACCTGACACCGTGACGCTGCAATGTTACTAATAAATAAGTGCAGCTGGGATGCACCCTGCAATCAAGCTGTTTTCCAATTAGCTGCCGCCCCTTTGCTTCTCCTTGTATTAATTAACTTCTGCCGCCTGGGGATTGCAAAGCACTTTGAAAAGGTGAGAGCTTTTGCACATTATTTGTATAGATCAGTGAGAATCCAGCCACCCTGCCCAGCTGGGCACAGATGCCAGCCATTCCAAGCAGCCGGGCACAGAATCCAGCCACCTTTCAATGGCCTGGTACAGATGCCTGACGTCTCATGTGGCCTGGCTCAGAATCCAGCCACCCGGCATGGCCTGGCACAGAATCATAGAACTGGAAGGGACTTTGAGAGGTCATCAAGTCCAGTCCTCTGCCCTCACAGCAGGACCGGGCACCTTCTAGAGCATCTCTGACAGATGTCTATCCAACCTGCTCTTAAATATCTCCAGTGATGGAGATTCCACAACCTTCCTAGGCAATTTATCCCAATGTTTAACCACCCTGACAGGAAGTTTTTCCTAATGTCCAACCTAAACCTCCCTTGCTGCAATTTAAGCCCGTTGCTTCTTGTCCTGCCATCAGAGGCCAAGGAGAACAATTTTTCTCCCTCCTCCTTGTAACACCCTTTTAGATACTTGAAAACAGCTAAAACACGTCCCCCGAAAGAAGCCTGAAGTCTAGACATAGCCTCAGACTTCTCTTTTCTAAACTAAACAAGCCCCATTCTTTCAGTCTTCCCTCACAGGTCATGCTTTCTAGACCTTGATTCATTTTTGTTGCTCTTCTCTGGACCTTCTCCAATATCTCCACACCTTTCTTGAAATATGGTGCCCAGAACTGGACACAATATTTCAACTGAGGCCTAATCAGAGCAGAGCAGAGTGGAAGAATGAATTCTCGTGTCTTGCTCGCAACATACCTGTTAATGCATAAGAATCCAGCCACCCAGCATGGCCTGGCCCCAATGTCAGATGTCCCATGGGGCCTGGCACAGAATCCAGGAGGTTAAGGGCTCCCCCAGCTCCATAAGTGAGGCCAGTGGAAGGGCAGACAAAGCAAGCGGGAGCAGGGGGCCGAGGAAGAGAAAGAAGAAAAGAAAAGAAACACCCTAGCTAGCTAAATATGCTTCTCTCTGGGCCACTTCCTCTCTGGGCCTCTAAGGAGCAGGAAGCTTTTCTAAACCACTTCAGTCCAGCCTACATAACCCAGAGGAGGGGCCCCTTTGCACACCACCGGGTGCCAACCCTTCTGGCATCCCACTGGCGCAGGGGCAGGGACTGCTCCCGGCCCGGCCTGCTCGGCTCTTCTAGCCCCATCTCTGGCTGCTCTGAGCCCGGCCATAGCGAGCCCCCACCTCAGCCCAGGAATCGCTGGGCTTTTCCGGGGGCTGGCACCGGAGCCTGGGGAACGCCGCTGAGCGCTCCGGCGAGTCCAGGAGGAAACCGGTGAGCGTCTGGGCACGTTGGCGCCCGAGGCAGGTGTCTGGTCGTGCCGAGGAACTGAGTGGCGGCGCTGAGGGCAGCGGGAGAAGCGGAAAACTCCTGCGAGGGTTGATAATGTTTGTGGTTCCCCTCCCCCTGCTCCCCTTTCGCAGCTGAGCAAGGCTGCTCTTTGCAGGGCTGGGTGGGAGCAGAAGCAGAAGTGGGAACTGCCCTCAAACCTGTCCCTCATGAAACAGGCCTGGAGGGGCAGGGGCTGTGGGAACCACCGCGGCGCAGTTTGCTCAGGACTTGGTCCCAGCAGAGTGGGAGCCCAGCTCTCCCAGGGGAGCCAGACACCTGCCCGGCCTCGGGCCTGTAAGAGTGAGTGGCAGGTTTAAAGGGGGATAAGCAGTCGGAGCGGAAGGCGCCAGGGAATGGACAACTCGGAGCTCGTTGGTGGGGAGGGCGTGTGCTGAGATTTGCCAGCAGTGATATAGTGTACTTAGATTTCCAGAAAGCCTTTGACAAGGTCTCTCACCAAAGGCTCTTGTGTAAATTAAGTTATCATGGGATAAGAGGGAAGGTCCTTTCATGGATTGAGAACTGGTTAAAAGACAGGAAACAAAGGGTAGAAATAAATGGTAAATTTTCAGAATGGAGAAGGGTAACTAGCGGTGTTCCCTAAGGGTCAGTCCTGGGACCAATCCTATTCAACTTATTCATAAATGATCTGGAGAAAGGGGTAAACAGTGAGGTGGCAAAGTTTGCAGACGATACTAAACTGCTCAAGGTAGTTAAGACCAAAGCAGACTGTGAAGATCTTCAAAAAGATCTCACCAAACTAAGGGTACGCGTCTACACTTGCTCCCTACTTCGAGCTAGGGATGCAAATGTAGGCGACCGAAATTGCTAATAAAGCGGGGATTTAAATATCCCGCGCTTCATTAGCATGATCTCGCCAGCGCATTACTCCGCTCGCCAGCTGATTCGAACCAGGAAGTGCGCTCCTGGACGCGTTACTTTGAACCAAACCCCTTGGTTCGAACTAACGTTACTCCTCAAAAAATGACGCGAACTAATGCGTCCAGGAGCGCACTTCCTGGTTCGAATCAGCTGGCGAGTGGAGTAACGCGCCAGCGAGATCATGCTGGTGTGGGTCAGAGGAGCTGGTCTGACTCCCCCCCCGGGGTTGGGCCCAGCTCAGCGCTGGGTGGTGGCTCTGGGCCCCTCTCTAGATGAAGTCTGCGTTAGATCTCAGGACAGTGTTATTGGTGAGAGACTGGCTGCAGGTCAGCAGAACCTGGAGGGGGACCCTCAGGACCTTACTGAGGCCCAACAGAACCACATCTCCGGTAGCCTCCCAACTAGGCCCTTGGAGTCTGGCGAGTGGCAGCCCGGGAGAGGAGAGGAGAGGGAGCCCCAAGGCCTGAGTTCTTGGAGCCCAAAGGGGGTAACCAAGAGGCCAGTGTCGGGGTCAAGTGCCCCGTCACGCTCCCCAGCCGCACGCCCCCCAGCTCTTGGTGGCCCAGCAGCAACTGGAACTGACTTTCTTCCAGAAAAAGGCAGTTTGGGGAACTCGGAGCCGCTCCCCTGCTTAGCTTTTCCACCTGGGCTGCAGGAGCTGCATGCTTCTAATGCACCGGCAGCCTGGCACTCCAGGGGCTGCACCATCTCCTCCCCTTCCTGCCTCTCTTCACTCCGCGCCCAGCCCGGGCCCTCCCGACCCAAGTATCTTCCCCCCCCCCGCCCCATTCAACCGCCAGGGTTGGGGTCTGTGACTCATGATGAGGACCCAATGGGCGGTGCTGAGAGTGGTCACACCGTCAGAAGAGCCAGACCAGCCAATCACTGCGTGCAGCCAAGGCCACGCCTCCTCCTAGCCCCACTGTGCACACGTGGTGGAACACACCCCCTGTATTCACACCCCACACTAGCATCTTTGTGCAAAACATGCCTGGCCAGGTAGCACTGGAAAGCGAATATCTCCCTGGCCAGCAACGTCATGGGACAATGGACGCAGCAACATTACCTGCCAAGTTATGAACATCAGCTGGAATCGTGACTGTACCAGACTGTACGGGGCAGAGGGACCTGATTCTCAAAGACAAAGGACAATTTGACGCCTGGCTAGGTGGCATCCAAGCTGAAGGGTAATCACCTATCAAGTGGCCCTTTATGGCACGAAGGGAGCCAGGAGCAAACCGACCAGCATCTTAGCAAACAATTTAGCAACTTCCCCTTCCTCCCGCCACCGCAAGACTCCACATTCTCCTTGTTTTCCACTGGAAAGAACTCTGCCCCAGGGGCCACTCTGGGGAAATGCATTTCAAAGGACGACTGAGCTACAAAGGCGAGGGGGCAAAACCGCCCCAAGTTTTCCCTCCCCGGCCATTTCTCTCATTTCCAGCAAAGACACCAGACGTAGTCCGTGGGCTCTGGCTGCAGAGCCTGCCCTGAAACGTGGCCAGCGATATGCCTGGGAACCTGTGGTAAGAACCTCACTTTCCACCGAGCCTACTTTGTTACGCTGAGAAAGTGTCTCATGCGTGTTCTCCTCGGAGCCCCAGACATGAACCCCATCTTGTTCCCCCCCCCCCCAAAGAGCAAGAGAAACCTGGGAACGCAGGTGTGCTGCCTGTCCCTGACTCTATCATAAACAGAAACCAGACAGTAATTGGGCTAGCTGACGACCCGGGGCCTCCTGCCGCCCTGATGGCTAGTACCAGTAATTGACATGCCTGCACTGTCCCAGGAGAGGAATCTTCGCCCATCACATACTAGAAGTGCCCATTGTCTGCATTTTCCCAGGTGTGAATTATGCTTTGCACCCTTCGTGAAACTTGGCATTCAAAGCCATTTTCCTAATTGGCCACTTGAGACCAGGAAGAAGCCTACATGACCCAAGGGGTATAAAGAGGGTTGAGTAGCCCACCCCATTTGAGCTCCAATCATCTACACCTGCTGGCAGGTATTGATTGTCTCCGAGGTCTGTGGGGCGCCCAACCTCGCCCTACTTCTTCCCAGAGGATTGAGAGAAAGGCTGGCCACGCCAAGTCTGGAGCATGAGGTGAGAATATATACCTGCTGTGTCTATTTTGCATGCATTTAATAAGAGCTCAGAGAACCAAAAGGGTTTCATGGTACCTGTAAGTGACTTTTGTTTTAAGTGTAATTTCTGTCCTGTCCTTTTGTAGTGGCTGTGTTATCTGTAACACAGCAGTAGCATTTAACAGCTAAGTTTACCCTGTAACAATAAAATAGTAACTGTTTAAGCTTTAACCTGACTCCTTCAGTTGCTGTAACAGAACCAAGCACAATTTAAAGAACTCCAACCGGTCATAAGGGACAGATCCGTTGGGCGCCGTCAACCTCTTCCAGGTTGCCTGCTGCTAAGGACCCTGGTCCTGGCAGTTGAAGTCTCGGGTATAAGCTCTCCTGTAAACTTATTGGGGCGCCCGTCAACCTCCTCCAGGTTGCCCACTGCTAAGGACCCGGTCCTGGCAGTTGAAGTCTCGGGTGTATAATACACACACACACACCACTCACTGCCTGACCATCGGCTGACAGAATTGGCGTAGTCGGCAGGATTGTGTTATAGGTTTAAATACAGCAACATGAAGCTAGTCATGGTAAATACTGATTTCAGTAAAGTAGAAATAATTTTGCCCAGGAAGGTTGGGGCAACCCAAAATGGGATAGAGAAATGTTAGAAAAGGATTGGGAAATCCTGAGGAGTTGTGGGTGCAGTTCTGTAAGTATAGAACTGCCTGCAAGCTAAAGAATGGGACAAAGGCTGAATCTGTGGAAAGGAGCCACTTTCCATTTAGCAGGAAAACAGGATCAGGCCCAGACAAGCAGGCAGGTAACAGATAGATTGAAGGCCTTGTGGTAGAACTGAGAAAAAGGCAGTAAGTACATGTACTGGAAATCTAAATCCTTAAAACAATACTTACAAGAGTAATATCTGAAACAAGGGCCAGTTTTTTTATTTTTAGAGATAAGAAAGTGTTTTAAGAAAAGAAAAACCCACAGGGAATTTAACTCTACAGAGAATGGAGAGAATTGAGCAGTTGTGCAAATGCTAAAATGGTGTAGATAGAAAATTGTGGTTTCTTTGCAGCCATTCTGAAGGAAAAATGGGCCCTTTTTCCAAAGGAATGTCTGTAAATAATCCAGGCAAATTTGATGACTCAAATCTGTACATTTGATTATAGATACTGCTAAAAGAACTCTAAAGGGAGGGGGTTCTATTGGAACTTAACTACCCCAATGAATAAAAGGGAATGTAATTGTTGTACAGCTATGTAGAAATAGTGTAAGAAAGGTTCAGAGAGAGAATGTATGTGTATCTGTGTGTAAATATACATCTATATAGTGTAAATAAATGAGGTTCTCAAGGTCCAGTAATCTTGTTTGTAGGTTTAAAACAAATTGGTTTGGTTTATTTTCAGTAAGACCATTTCAGTCCAAGTTGTTTAATGAAGGTACAGGAAAACTGTAAGCATAAAGAAAGAGTTACACCCTATGCAAAGTTTAATGTGGCTAAGTAGTGTTGTAAACAAAGATTGCACATTTTCCTGTGACATGCCATGTATACTGTAGAAGGGTAAAACTGCAAACAAATTAAAATGCTGTGGAGGCTCCAGGAGCCACAACAGGTTGTAATTTCCTTTGTGATGCAAATGCCTAGCTGGCAGCACAAAGAAGCTTTGCAGGTAACAGCTAAGTTTGATCAGCAAACTACCTGAGATCAGAAAGTTCAAATTGTAGCCCTCCAGAAAGAAAAAAAAAGGAGGTATTGGTATTGCTATTTTAGTCCCAATAGGAGGTTGGGTATACTAGAAAATGTTTAAATGTAAGCAGTCTTTTAAGAAGGCTCCCAGAGAAGACTGAGAAATTGGCATTTGTAAAAGATGTTACCCCTTTTGAACAAAATCTTGCAAAGGTTCAGGCACAGCCCTTGGTCTGATCAAGTGTTAGCTGCTGTCCATACAATTTCAGACCTAGAAGACAAATTGGCTAACTGCTTGTGGATATGTAAACCCTTGGCTCCAATGGAGAGGAAGCACAGCTGCAGCTTGACTTCTATGGAAAACCTGTAATGAGGTGTTCTTCAAATTGACTGAATATAAGAATGCAAATATGAAACTGCAAAATGTAAAAGCCTCTGCTGCAGAAGTGGAGAGGTAGAAATGCATGTCCCTCAGATGAGCTAGATTCCCTTAAGAATGGGTGCTGAGAGTTAAAGCAACTCTCAGATTTATTTTTTTCCCTCAGGAATATGCTTGAAAAGGACCAGGAGGTATGAGGCTTAGTGAACAAGCTCACCCTCCTTACCAAATTCATAGTAGACAAACCTGTGTCATTAGGAAAAGTCATTTACCAGGAATTAGGATGGACCATAAGAAGGAAAAAGCATGTGAAAAGGGAAGGCAAAAGTTTGGAGCCCTATGGGCGTAGTTGAAGGAATAAGGAAAGTGGAGCAGACATTGGAAAGTTACTAGGAATGAGAAACATTTTCTTTGAAAGGACAAAGCAAGTGATTTGAGGAATGTGAAGATAAAAGGTGGACTCCCGTGGGCGTGTGAAAGGAATTAAGTGATAGTTGTAATATGTGAAGGGAAATCTTGTTTTAAAAATGACACCTTGTTTCTTTGCAGCCTCTTCCTTAAGCACTGTGCAAACCATCTAGGCAAAGAAACAATCAAATGTAAACATTTTATCTATGGACACCTTTGTTAAATCTGCAAAGGAAAATTAGGGATTCTACTGAAACTTAATTGGTCAACTGCATAAAAGAATGAGCTCTATATATTGTAACTCTATTTTGTGGGTTTCAAATGAACTAGTTTTATTTTGTTTTGGATAATGTCCTCTTGCTTAAAATTGCAAACAGACAAGGCACAAATTGGTTAGTGCTTCTGTTGGGCATTCAACTTTTAAGGTTAAATTTAACTTTCTAGAAACCAAATGATTAGTTTAGAAATTCAAGCTTTGAAACTTAACTGTCTCTTTTCAAGGCTGAGTTGATAACACTTTTGGCTTGCTTTTAAATTCAACATTATATGTGAATACAGGCTGCCTGGCTATTTCAAAGGAAAGTGGACAGGAAGGCTGCTGCTGTCTCAGCAGACACATCCTCTGCACCCCTGACCACAAACATAGAAGGAACAGCTCAGCTTGCAGAGCTGGCAGCAATCAAACTAGCTTGTGAGGCAGGTGCCAGTACCATTTACACTAACTCCTATGCTATATGGGCTGGAGCCACCCAGTGGATAACTAACTGGAAGAATAATAACTGGAGAATAGGGGGAAAGCCTGTTTGGAGATTGGAATACTGGAAATGGATATACCAGCATGCAACCCAACATGCCTTAAGCATAAGTCATGTGTCAGCTCACCAAAGGAACAACACCCCGACTGCACAGCTAAATAACCTAGCAGATGCAGCAGTACAAATTTTGCTGCCCAGGTGGATTGGGAACGCCTGTACATTTGGCTACATGAAACCTTGGGACACACAGGAAGCGATGAGCTGGTGCGGCAGGCACATGCCAGGGGGTGGCCTATCACCCACAAACAAGCCAGAGATCTGGTACAAGCTTGCACCCTATGTGCTGAACTCAAGGAAACATATAACAGAAGGGCAACAGTTTGCCAGGCTAAGAGATGAAAAAAAATACTATGGGCAACCTGGCAAGTAGATTATATTGGTCCACCACCCACCAGTAAGCAAGGGTGGAAGTACGTTTTAACTGGAGTAGAAATTGTTTCAGGAATTGGTTTTGCTTACCCAACCCGATGGACAACAGGGTTGTCTACAATCATGGGACTAAACCGCTTAATAGCCCTTGTCCCAACACCCCAGTTTGGGGACACAAACCCACGTACTGCACTCCTACAAGGGAAAAGGAGTCTGGACCACTGCAGACGCTGGGCTAACACCAATAACCATTACTGAGGCTTGGATTGTATCCAAGACTGGCAAACTTTATGTTTTATTACAGGAAACTGAGGCAATAGCCCTGAACAGTGCTCCAGTGGGATGGATCCCTCCCAATGCTGGTGTGGATCCGGGAAACCACCATGAACTTTTTGTATATATATACCGCTTGCTGTTGTAGCGCTTGCAACCACTGTTGTTAGTTACAGACTATTGAAATGAGACATGGTACTCCAACTCGCGATGGTCTTCTTCCTCATCCCAACTGCTACTGCTGTACCAGAACACCTTACTTGACTCCTCTACTGGACTGGGAATCGAGTTTGTCCCTCTCAGCCCAAATGACTGGTGAAACAAGAGTGACATCTTCCGATGGGGACCGGTATGGTTCGATGACAGCGACTACCGCAGTCCTCTAAATAACTCTGAGGGGAGTATGTGCGATAGTTAACCAATCTTGCTGCTTACACGCTGTAACTGAGAATGAAAAAGCCTCATGGCTAGATCGACTAGCCCAACACCTAGGACTTTCGTTAACTCCATTCCTTCACTCTATTGTAAATACTATATTAACCATTTTACTTGTTGTAATTGCTTGCTGCATGCTTCTATGTATTGTTAGGCGTTTTGTGTACACTGCTACCTCCTCTGCACAAACTGGTATATGGCATTGGGAAGTGATCCCAATCAATCCCTTGATCCAAAATTATCTGATCAGACCCTGCCGATAGGGCGATTTTAGCTTCCTCCAAGGAGGGCAAAAGGTGCTGGCATCACCGCCATCTTGCGTTCTGTGACATAGTGAGGCGTGTCAAGGGGGTGGAATGTAGCCAGACATGAACCCCATCTTGTTTCCCCCCCCCAAAGAGCAAGAGAAAGGCAGTCAGCCTTTGATGCCCTGGGAACGCAGGTGTGCTGCCTGTCCCTGACTCTACCATAAACAGAAACCAGACAGTAAATGAGCTAGCTGACGACCGGGGCCTCCCGCCGCCCTGATGGCTAGTACCAGTAATTGACATGCCTGCACTGTCCCAGGAGAGAATCTTCGCCCATCACATACTAGAAGTGCCCATTGTCTGCATTTTCCCAGGTGTGAATTATGCTTTGCACCCTTCGTGGGAAACTTGGCATTCAAAGCCATTTTTCCTAATTGGCCACTTGAGACCAGGAAGAAGCCTACATGACCCAAGGGGTATAAAGAGGGGTTGAGTAGCCCACCCCATTTGAGCTCCAATCATCTACACCTGCTGGAAGGTATTGATTGTCTCCCGAGGTCTGTGGGACGCCCAACCTCGCCCTACTTCTTCCAGAGGGATTGAGAGAAAGACGCTGGCCACGCCAAGTCTGGAACGCAGGGGTGAGAATATATACCTGCTGTGTGTCTATTTTGCATGCATTTAATAAGAGCTCAGAGAACCAAAAGGTTTTCATGGTACCTGTAAGTGACTTTTGTTTTAAGTGTAATTTCTGTCCTGTCCTTTTGTAGTGGCTGTGTTATCTGTAACACAGCAGTAGCATTTAACAGCTAAGTTTACCCTGTAACAATAAAATAGTAACTGTTTAAGCTTTAACCTGACTCCTTCAGTTGCTGTAACAGAACCAAGCACAATTTAAAAGAACTCCAGCCGGTCATAAGGGACAGATCCGTTGGGCGCCGTCACAACCTCTTCCAGGTTGCCCGCTGCTAAGGACCCCGGTCCTGGCAGTTGAAGTCTCGGGTGTATAAGCTCTCCCTGTAAACTTATTGGGGCGCCCGTCAACCTCCTCCAGGTTGCCCACTGCTAAGGGACCCCGGTCCTGGCAGTTGAAGTCTCAGGTGTATAATACACACACACACACCACTCACTGCCCTGACCATCGGCTGACAGCGCCTTGTGGCTTAGACTCCCCTCAGACTTTGCTCTTCCATACACCTCTTCTGGGGCCTGTGTGGGTCTCTCTGTTAAGGGGCAAACTGCTGTGTAGCGTTTCCTTCCAGGGAGAACGGGCCTTTGTTATTTGAACTCTCCAGGAAAGGGCTGGAAAGTGCAGGTCAGAACTCACGTTGGGGGAGGGGAAGGCAGGACTGGGGGTATGCTGGGGTTATCCTGCGTGTGGTAACCCAGGCTGGTGGAAGCCACAGGGGAGCAGCAGACAGCCAGGGCATCATGCTGGCAGGCTGCTTGTGAGTGGCCCACGGGGGAGATACCACAGCAAGGCACTGGGAGGCAGCCCAGGCTGTGGGACGGGGTGACACAGCATCTCCCCACTCTGGCCGGCCCCCCGTAAGTTACACCCACTCAGACTCCCACCCGTCCACATGTAACCTGCTCTGCGCCACATCTCCCAGCCCCACATCTACCAGAGAGCCGAGCAGCGTGAAACAGAGAGAGAGGAGGCACATGCCTCCCCGCAGGTCTGGCCCCCAAAGCCAGAAGAGCAGCTGACCTAGGGAAGAAAGGCTGGCTCAGAGCATGGCGGGTCTCATTCCCTAGCTGAGACCCCTCCGAGCATGGAAGTTCCCATCAGCTGGAGAAACAGACCAGCAGGGAAAGAGAGAGACCAGCTGTTTGGGCCTGGCCGACCTGGCGCTCGTCAGAGGGAGCATCCCAGCGGGGGATCCTGGCTCGTGCTGCGTCCTAACCCCCCCAGTGAGGAGAAGAGATATGTGACAGAGCTGCCCGTGCTTGGCTCACTGACCTCAAGTGGTGCTGGGCAGGGCACAGCGAGGGAGAGGAGAGAAAGAAAAGTCCTACCTTCCGTTGTCTTCTCTCGGCTGGGCGGCCCCTCGCTCACAGAAGGGGCCCCCGGAGAACCTGTCGGACCCATGTAGGGGGCTTCCCTTGGGCAGGAACTGGGAGCCGGAGCCTGGAGGCCTGTCTTGGAGCAGAAGGAGTTGCCTCTCTCACCCATGGATCTGATGTGTTCCCTTGGGTTGGGCACCGCCGGGCCCCCGAGGAAGGAGGGCTGGGAAGTCACTTGCATTATCTGAGGCTGAGACAGGAGCTTGAAGGGAGCAGCTTGCGCAGGAGACAGAGACGGCGGCCAAGGGCTCTCATTGACCTGGGCACTTGGGCACCTCCCCAGAGAGGGTGCTGCAGAGACACCACTCCCGGCGGCTGCCTCCCCTTTGGCCATACCCGGGGGCTGCCGGGACAGGCGGGGGCTGGTGCCGAGGCTGACCTGGAGCTGCGTCCTTGGCAGGGGTCTAGACACAGAATCAGCACTTGGCGCTGGAGCAGAGCCGTCCGGGGGCTTCTCCACCAGGCCATCCAGGCTGATGGGGAATTTTGGCAGCTTCGTCGGCTGCCTGGAGGGCGGTGGAGGGGGGCTGAGGCTGGGCCGCTGGGATGCATTGGCAAGCGGGGGGGAGGAGGAAGAGGAGGAGGAGGACGAGAAGGAAGGCTCCCTGCTGACGGGGGTGCTGCTCTTCCCTTGGAGCAAGGCACAGGTCTGGCTGCCGGAGCTCCAGGCGGCAGCCGAGGGAAAAGCCGGGGCTGGGGTGAGCGGGATGAAGGGGCCCTGATCTTCGGCAATGTGCAGGTCCAGAGAGGGCAGCGAGCCATGGTTCGCGCTGGCCCTGGACACCAGCTGGGCGGGCCGCTCCGCCTCGGAATGGAAGACGTTTCCGTGGGAAGAGAATTTCTTCAGAGGCGGGCTGGTGACCGGGGTGGCCCCGAGGCCCCGAGGCGCCGGCTGCCGGGCGGCGCTCTGAGGCGCGTGATGGGGCGGGCACTCCAAGCTGGAGGAGGAGCTGCGGCGGCTCTCGCTGTCTGGGCCCCAGGCCGCAGAGAAGCCATTGGGATCGGGCCTAGCCTGGAAAGAGGCGACACGGGTCAGGCTGGAGCTTACGGCGCCGTTGGCCTTGGCCAGCTGGATGGTGCCTCTGTTGAAGGAGACGCTGGTGCTTATCCTGGTCTTCAGCACGGGGCTGTGGGCTGGGCTGAGGCTGGAGCAGAGGCGGGATCGATAGGTGGGCGGCCCAGGGCTGGCCGGCCGGCCGCTCTCCTCCTGGCCCGTGGCTAGGCTGGCTGCAGGCAGGCTGGGGCCGAACGGGGCGGAAGGCGGAACAGCCTCTGCAGCATCCTCCATATCGAACGACCTCTTCAGCGCTGCAGGGAGCGAGCAGAGGGGCGGGAGAGTTAGAACAGCACCCCCAGGCCATGCACCCCATGCCGCACCGAGCAAGCCCAGCACCTGGCTCCCACGGGCCCGCTCCGGCCCCCAAGGGTGGCCACGCAGCCTCTTCCCGGCCAGTCCCACCGGCCCTTCTAGCGGGCGCTGGAGCTGTGCAAAGACATTGCTGGGAAAGGCCCAGATGATGCCCCTTAGGCCCAAACCCTCCCCTGAGCTTTGGGGCCTTAGGGTTCAGTTCAGGTCCGGGCCCATCTCGGTGACAGCCGGAGCTGGAAGCACAGGACACTCGCCCGCCCAGTGGGGCTGCATTCACACAAAGGGCGGGGGGCTTTGGAGGACCCTGGGCCTGGCTTTGGGCAGAGCCAGGCCCCAGTTTAGGGGTGTGGCCCCCACCTGGCACTAGGGAAATATGGGAGATTCAAAGCCCAGACTCAAAGTGGGACTCTGAGGGTGTGAATCCCCCCTGGACCCAAGCAAGGGAAAACTTGGTACCAGCCCCATCCCGGGAAATGAACCCAGCCCCACTTCACACAGCATGCGCGCTGGCTACCCAGTGCCTTCCTGCATTGCCTTTCAATCCTCCGCCCAGCAAGCCCTCCCAAGGGGGCAGAGACCGCCCAAGCTCTCCCCAGTGGGGTGGAGGGCTAGGCCAGGGTGGGGAGGCAGAGTCGGCTGGGCGCTTCCTTGGCAGCCTGCAGAGGGATTTGTTAGCAGTTCCCGAATAGGAAACCAGAGCCGTGTTCTTGGCTCCCCTCCCCAAGGTCCATCTCTCCCAGCTAATTGTGTTTGGTGGTTTCTCACTTTGCTGGATTGTCTCAGGTCACGCCCTGCAAACATGCCCACTGCCGTGTGGAATACTGTTTATATTTCTATTATGGTAACATGCAGCCACCCCCGCCAGAATCAGCGCCCCATGGTGTAGGTGCTGTTACAAACACATAGCAAGACTCCCTAGAGGCTACAACTCCGCCGCCACACAGAACTCTCCCTTCCCTCACAGCTAAGCTTCCATTTTAAAAATGTTTCCAACCCGCCTGCATGGGAGGACAAGCTTGAAAAAACGACCTTGCTGTAACGAATGCAGGGCTGCCTGCCGGAGTTTGCAGGGAGCCTGACAGAAGAGCTTGGAGAGTTGTTGACGGTCCCATTCGTACTAGGGGACCGTTAACTCTGAAACCTAAAGATGGTGGCGCAGGGTCAACCCATTACACAACTTGGCAAACCAGTCCAGCAGAAAACTTGTTTGTATTACAGCGTCACTGCGGCCCTTTGGTGCTCACCCTACACAGACATAGCGAGACAATCCTTGTCCCACAGCGCTTGGCTTGCCATGAATGTAAGGGGAGATCCAACAAGCAGGTTTAACAAACAGCTGGATAGGAAGCTGGCTCCTCCAGGAAGAGCGTGTGGGTGGCATCTCTACCCAACTGACTTCAGCTCTGTCCCACTGCCACGGAGGAGCCGCACAACTAGAGCCGACACTTCCTAAGTGATGGCCCAGAGCGTTTTCTCCGGTGATTGACACTGCCAGCAGCAAGCAACACCCTGCTTGCTTTCCTGCTCTCCTTGAAGCCCAGGGTGGCAAACTGTTCTGAGCTAACTGCCAGACGGGGTCTCTGCTTGGCCACTTCCCGAGAAGCATTGAGGTCTGGGAGCAGCTCAGCTGATGTGGCTAAGATGCTCTGCTCCTCACGGTAACTGACACACACTCCAATAAGGGCAGGTTCTCCCAGAGCGAGAATTGCTAGTGCCTCTCAGAGGGCGGGTAGAGCAGAAGTAGGGCATTGAGGGTGCATCGGGGCAGAGGGCACCGCCTACGACAGCTGATGCAGGAGACGCTGAGGGCCGTAATGTGAAGAGCAAAGCCAGGAGACACTGTGATCAGAACTGTGCAAAATATTTCCAGAGACAGCGAATATTTGTCAAAAAGTAGCATTTCAAAGAATGCAGAAAGTTTCGTGCAAACCTTTCGATTTCTTTGCAATTCTCATTTTCCTCCACAACCAGGGGGGTAACCTTCACTTGCTTTCACTTCTTTGCAAAATGTCCTTTGTTTTGATTTTCAAAATGCCCACATTTCTCCGTTTATGGGACTTGATTGGAAACATTGGCTACGTCTACACTGCAGCTATTTTCCAGGATACCGGAAGTATCCCAGAAAAGCTATGCTGCATCCAAGGAATGTGTCCACTTTTCTGAAAAAAAATTCGGAAAAGCGGACACGTTCTTTCACCATCCCTGTAAACCTCATTGTACGAGGAAGAAGGGATGTGCCAAAAGAGGAGGTTTTTCTGAAATTTGGTGCCGTGTAGATGCACCAAATTTTGGAAAAGACTCTTCAGAAAGAAAAGCAGAAAAAGATACACAAATTGCGGTTTGCAATTGGCGTATCTTTTTCCGACTTTTCTTTGAAGTGTAGACACAGCCATACTGAAACGGTAAGTGGCATGGACAGCCTCGAACTCTTGCTGTACCGTTCTGGTTTGGAATCAAACCAGTCGTCACCGTTTCTTTGCTGGTGAAATTAACTTTCTGGTTTCCAGCCAGCTCCAACTGTAACTTACACAGTCCGTGCTCTGCAAAAACAATGCTGTGTGTGTGCTTGGACCGCGCCCAACCCAACGGCGGCGGGAGCCTCACGGAGCGCCGTAGGGGCTGGTGAATTCAGAACGATGTCGGTAATAGACACATGCTTATATCGAGTCTCCAGGGGCTGCTCAGCTGTTGAGACGCGCGCACACACGCCGTTATTTCCCTAAAATGATCCCAACCTTGCACCAGCCAATCGTGGACTGACATCCTCTCCCACCACTCCAGGGAACCTGCCGCTCATTTTTAATCCCTTGCATGCTGTAAACATTGGCGTGTGGGCGTGTGGGTGAGTCCCTTCCCTCCCCGGGGGACAATCTCCCGCTGCCGCAGGGCTAAGGAAAACCTGGGGACTGTTCCACAGCTGAAGGTGCTGAGCTGCTGGGAGGGTTGGAAGCGGCCTGGGAGCTAGCAAACTCCTTGTCAAGAGCTGGGGGGGAGGTTCTTTGCAGCAGTGCAGGTCATCAGCAAACCAGGGCAGGGGGCTGAATTCCACTCTCACGTGATCCCCTGCAAATCAGAATCAGGGCCCTTGCATAAAGGGGAGAGAGTGCGGCGCCCGGCCCGGAGCACTGGTCACAGGGTGGTCTCTGCCTTGGCAGGCAACGGGTCTCCCTGGACCCGCACAGCTGGAACCCCTTCGTAAACACATCTGGACAGGAAACACAGCATCCAAGCCTCAGCCTCCTGCCAGGCCAAGTGGCGCTGCTCCAAGGGGGCCTCCCCGAGATACAGGCTCATCAGCTCCCCGCCCCCACACGCTCTGCGAGAGCTCAGCACTCCCCAGCATGTGGCCTGCCATTTGCTAGTCCCCCCCGCCCCCCACCTCCAGGCTGTTTCTGTGGATAGACCAAAGGGTCCTGGTTTCTCCCTTCCCACGGCTCTGCCCATAGGCCCTCCCCCCAAATCCGAGCCGGGGAAGGGGCGCATTCTCAGCGCAGACAGAGGGGCTGACCCTGGGAAGGACCCAGCTGGCTCTGCTTGCGGGGGGGGGGACTATCCGCAGGCCTGCGTGGAACCCCGCACCGAGATTCGCACCATCTGTGCCCACAGGGCTCCCGTAACGCCCCCAACTTCAAAGGTTTCAAAGAGCGGGGGCCCGAGCCCCTTTCCCTGGAAGGGCCCCGCGGCAGGAGGGAAGGATGGGTGGGCGGGCAGGCCTGGGGCTGGGCTCCTGGCTCCACGCTCTGAGCCGGGGGTCACTGCTCTGGGTCGGCGCTTCAGAGGTTTCATTAGACCCAGGCCCTGTGCTGCTCCCAGGCTTCCCCCGGGGCTCAGCACACGGCCCAGGCTCTGGTATTTGCCAGGCGGGCGCGTCCTCCTCCAGCCCTGCAACAGGACACAAGCAGGGTGCCACTGCTCCCCGGCCACACAGCAGGGATGCCCTCTCCAGCCCGGGACCACCTCGGCAAACCCTGGGCGCGGCGAGGTCTGCCCCAACACTCCCCGCTGTGCATGGGGGGCAGATGCCCTGCCTGCACCCACTGGGAGCGAGGGGACAGAGCGCCCCTCCCTGAGACCCCCCCAGGTTCCATGCCGCCTGCTGGCTCATGCTGTGCCGCACGAGGGGCTGAGACGCAGACAGGCGGGCGGAAGGGTTCCCCCTTCCCCTCCCCCACCCTGACTCTCAGAGCGCCCTAGGAAACCAGAGGAGACTAAACCCGGCAGGCTGCAGGCGAGAGGAAACCCCCCGGGCAGGAGAACCTGCCTGCCCAAGCCCTCGTCCTGGCAGGGCCGGCTAGGACCAGGCGTGGAGCGCGGAAGGACGGTGCTTCTGCCATTCACCCATCAGCAGGTGCTGCGTTAGCGGAGGGGCCAGTCCCTTTGCATGAGACTTTACTCGGCTGCCTGCCCTGGTAGGTAAATGGGAGCCCAAAGCTCCCAACACATAGTGCACCACGGCCATCGCCTTAGCCTGGCCCTGCGCTGCCAACCAGCCTCCAGGCTGGCCTGGTGGCAGCCCTCGCAGGCCTAGAGAATGCCCACCAGGGTGCCAGAGGTGGGGGGGGGGGAATGTCACATGGCCACGTTTCCACTAGGAACTGGCCTGAACCCCCCGGTTCATTTCACACAGGCCACCACAGCCCCACGGGAGAGCAGCTCCCCTCACTGCTCACCGGCGCAGCCGATGCAGCTCCTATGAACGCGGATGGGTGTCAGCCCGCCCCCGTCACACCTCTCCCTGCAATCCAGTGCTGCCCACCAGTGTGGGCTAAGCACAGCGGAGCTGCAGCGCCTGCCTGCGTGGCCGCCTCCCTGCCCCTCGCTCTCAGGCGCAGGGCTAGGGAAACACAGCAGGAGTCTCCTCAGCTGCTCCCCAGAAGGGGCTGGGAACGCAGGGCGTTCACTGAGCCCCTCAGAGACTGGACACAGGCCACGCTCTGCGGGGGGGAGAGAAATTAGACATCCCCTCCCCTCCTTCTGAGCGCCTCTCTGAGCCGCCAGGCTGTTCTCCTGGCGCTGACCTCTCCCCCCGAGCTGCCCACGGGGCATGGAAACAAGGATCCCGGTGGGAACAGAAGGGAGAGCCGGCTGGGGGTGCCCACGGCTCTGAAGCGCGGAGGCTCTTGGGGCTGCTGGCACCGTACATGAGCCCTGCACTATGTGGGGAAGCGGAGGGGAGAGGGACGTTGGGGATCCAAGCAGAAGGATCAGCCTAAAGCCGCCCTCACGGCAGATGGAGCGTCTAGGGCCGCTGCTGCTGAGTCACGTGGGAACGGGCTTTCCAGCAGGCAGCGCCTCAGAAACACGGCGCGTCCCAACGTGAGAGAGGGCAGGGGCAGTGCAGCCCCCACTTCTCCTCCTCTCCCCGCCCAGCCACATCAGCGGCTCGCTGCCAAACTCACGCCTCTCCGCCCCTTTGCTGCTATGCCCCAGCCACCGAGGGGCGCTGTGGTAACCAGGACAGCAGCCAACTCCCCTGGGCGCTGCTCAGAGGCCGGCCCAGTGCTCCACCGCACAGCACTGCCCCGCTGTGCCTGCGCACCCCTTGCCTTAGGGCCCAGCTGGTGCGGGGCCTACCCCCCAGCAAGTTCGGGTCGGGGGCAGAAGCCTCCCCATGCAGGGGACATGCTCCCTGCCCAGCTCAGCGGCGGGGTCCTGTCATGAGTTCCCTTGTCGGGGTCACTCTCTGCTCTCAGCCCTGGAGAGCCTGCTTGGTAAACGTCCCTCAGCTCCGGGGCTGTGGACCCAGTTCACGTCTTAGGCTTTCCCCTGGCAGGGCAGGGATTCCCTGTCACTCTAGGCCCGCACGTGGTTGGCTTGCCCCTGTGCTGTGCATCCGATGGGATTCTGCAGCTTCATGGACCCAGGGCAAGGGGTGCGCACGTAGCTCCGTCAGCGTAATTCATGGGGGGCATGTAGCACCCTGAGGGCTGGCTGTCCGCGTGTCCTCTGCACCCACACAGCCACCGGAGCTAGGCCCAGGCGCCCCCTCGCCAGGAATTCCCCAGGCAACTAGTGACATGAAGTATTCAAGTTTTGCTCTCCTGGGGACCTTTCAGCAGAGGGTTGCAATGCCCTGCACGAAAAGGTGGGTGGCCTCCACTATTTCCCTCGAACAAACGATGTAACGGGTACCTGAGGGGCAAAGGGACTCTCCTAAGGTCACGCAGCTGGTAAGTGGCAGGGAGAGAAACAGAACCCAGCTCTGCCCCTTGAGCAACACCACTAGGCCACGCTGCCTTTGTCAAAAAGGCCTGGGAGCTCGGAGGGCTTTTGGTACCAGGGCATATGGGGATAGGCTGCATCATCTGAGGAAACAAATGCAGAGGATGGGAGAGGGGTTGGGACACTGTCCTACAGAAGCTCAGGGACTAGCAGAGAGGTGAGCCCACAGGCTGAAACCAGCCCCAAATACGCACGTGGGGACCCCCACCCCTCCACACGGAGCTCTCCTCTGGCAGGCAGCATCACCCAGGCCAGACCCGGAGCAACTACTGAGAGGGCTGGGGGAGGGGCCGACATGGCACCTGGGGGTGAGCGGGGCCAGCAGCGAGCAATGGGGCGGGGAGCATGAAGTCAGTGGCCAGCATCAGGACGCTGGGGAGGAAAGGGGCCAGGAATGGGGGGGGAGTGAGGGGGAGCGAGAAAGAGGGGGAGAATGGCAGGAGAGGGGAGAAGGGGCTAGGCCATGGAGGCATGGGGGGAGGGGAGAGAGCTTGCAGTCCGGGCCCTGCCTCTGGGCCCTGCTTACTTGGCATTGTTAGCAGCGATGCCCAGCCTGCACCCTCTGCGCTCACTACCGGATGCCCACGGCTGGACCGTGTCCCTCTGGCGCAGGGGGCGCCCTGGGAGCAGAAGGGTTAACCTAGGCCATTCTAGGTATGCGCATTCTTTCCCAGGCAATAACAAGCTGCCAGTTTTCCAGGAGCCAGGCATCGGGTTACGCTCTGATCCTACCTGCCCTGCCCTGCTCCCATCCTGCGGCCACTGGCTCCAGGAAAGAGCAGCGGACAATGGGAGGGGGGAATCCTCCCCCTTCCGCCCCCCCCTCGCCCCACTGCCTTTCTACTCTCCGTAAGGCCAGGCCATGTGATCCCACCTGGAGAGGGACTTTGGGATCTCAAGGGGGACAGGCCAGGACATCTTAACTGCCACGGATTTTACTGTCAGCCCACAGGCCCCAATCCCCTGCAGATCCCTGTCCCAGAGAGGGTGGGTGCTGCAGTGCTTATCCCATGCCGCCTGCACTCCCGGCTCCCCGCTTTCCTCTCTAACCAGAAGGGTCAAGAAACTGCTGTCAAAGAAATGGAAGCCGAGAGTCACTTGCAAAGTTCCCTCTAATCTTTGCCTTCCATGTGCAGATTTTCCCATCCAGGGGCAGAATAAATTTTTCTATGTGCACCAAGGCATGTGCAAATGTGCACCACCCGGCAAAATAAAAATCCTGGGCGCTCTGCTAATCAGCTGGGCGGCATCGGAATCTTTCACCAGCGCACAGCTGACAGGGAACACTGGTCCCTTCCATTAACCTGCCGGCAGGAGCTGGGGGTTTTAGATCACCCCCAAACATCACAAGATTCACACTGGCAACTGAAAGTGGCAACACTGCGAGCTGTGAATCACCTCCTAGATTCACCTCCCCAGCAGCGGCTAACACAGCAACAACCCTCGGCAAGAAAGCGAGACCGTGGGCCAGAGTGCAGGGATCTCAAAGCACTTTACAAACACCACTCCTTTAAGCCAGTGCCCCCAAGAGGTAGGCAAATCGGCATTTGCACCCCCACTTCACAGAGGAGGAAACTGCAGCAGAGAGACCAAGGGCCTGTCCGCGGGGGAAGGTGCCCAGGACAGCTCTCCGGCAATAGCTGCCCCCGGACGCTCTGATACAGACTAATGATCAGCTTCGGCGGCGCAGTAATTGTTCCAGAGGGCAGAGACCTTTATTAGGAACAGTGTCTCCACAGGGAGCTATTCGCCAGTCAATTGCCCGGGGGCAAGGACAGAGCCAGAAATCAAACCCAGGGCTCTGGATTCTCACGTTCCCCCACTCTTAGCAGCAGCCTGGCGGCCAGGGGCCCTGAGAGCTTAGAGCCCATCCCTCCCCCAAAGCAAAACCCAAAGGGGAGATTTGCTCTCGCCTCAGTGGCACTTCCTGTGGACTAGTAACGCTGCTTCCCTGGCTCATCCCTGGCACAGCCTGGGATCCTTTCCAAGAGCCGGGAGGGGGGAGGGAACGCCTGGGCCCAGATAGAGGGGGGGAGTGTAACTCCCCCCTCACACACACATGCCCACTTCCTCTCCCACCTCCTGCACCCTCAGCCCTGCCCCCAATTTCTATGAGAGCCAGAGGGAGCAACAGAGAGCTGAGAAGGGAGCAGTTTCCTGTTTCTTGTGGGGGAAGGGCACCAAAAGGAGTCTTGGGCCCAGTTTTCTCTGCTCCCATTCCCCTGCCCCAGCTCCCCTACATCTACCACCCTCCCAATTCCCTCCCCTGGGAGGCTGCAGCCGAAGCCCGGGGGTGCAGAAAGTGCAAAGGCTGGTGAGGGGGTGTTGCAGGCCAGTGATTTGCACCGATTCTCCTTGGAGCTTGTCTACATGGGAGATTTTTCCAGTTACACCAGTGTCACTGACTCATTCTAGCTCTGGAAGAACCCCTCAGGGGGACACTCCGGTTCCAGACCAAGATTGGCTTTTTGCAGCGTGTTTACACCACTTCCAAGGGACCCACGTGCCACCAAACAAGGCCCCCCCAGATCAGGAGCCAGGTCTCCCCTTGAGAGGCTGTGCTGGTGTAACTACTTGGCTACACTGGCACAGTGCTCCTGGTGTGGACACAGCTGGAAAGGGGGCCGCAGTCCCAGGACAGCTGCTCACGCTGGGGGCTTTTGCAGGACAGCTGTTGATCAGGATCACAGCTCTTCACCTCCCTGCTGACACAGCTGGGCTAGCACAGCTGGTACACATTGGGGGTTGGGGGGAGGCTATAACTACATGTTGAACCTCTCTGGTCCAGCTCTCTCAGGACCTGAGCGGTCCTGAACCAGGGAATTTGCTGGACGAGGGGAGGTCAATGCTCCGCTTCTGGCTACTGGCCCCCAGGCTCCACTCCCAGCTGCCGGCCCTGGGGTTTTGCTCCTGGTCTCTGCTCCCGGTTGCTGGCCCCCAGGTAGCTGGGGCTCCACTCTCCCCACCAACCCCGGGGCTCTGCTCTTCCCTAGTCCAGCAATGCCCCTGGCCCTAGCCGGCCAGTTTCCCCCTTGAGTGCTCCAGCCCTGGAGCACCCACAAGGTTACCTGTGATGCTGGACAAGGTGTGATGCCGGACTATAAAGTCCAGATTACAAAGGTTCAACATTCACTCTACCTTACACCAGTCTAGCTTTCCCATGTAGACCAGCCCTTAGGAACTAACTGGCCCCCCTGTGCTGGGAGATCCCAGCTCTGCCAGACTCCCTGGGTGACGGCCCCATGCCTCAGTTTCCCCCGTGCAAAACTGGGAATTGCACGTGCATGCACACACACGCACACACACACATACACACTGCGGCTGCAAGAGCACACGGCCACTGAGCTGAAAACACGGGGCAAGTCTGTCCAATCCCACAATGCCCGGGCCCCTTCTCCGCCCCTCCAACAGAAACTGCAGGCGGCCTGGGGATGGCCTGGCCCCCGGCCCCAGCCCCTGGGTTTGCTCTCAAAGGGAGCTTGTTCTCCGGCTGGCTGGGCTGCTGGCTAGGCCAAGAGCCCGGCTGGGAGCCGTCTGCAGGCTGGCGAGCGCCTGCCCTGCCTCCCCCGTGCTGCAATGCTGAGCGGGCAGTGCCAGAGCTGCAACTGGTACTGGGAGGCTTTTCCCCCTCTCCCTGCGTGTTCCGACAGACACGGGGGTGTAGCCTCCCCCCCAGTGAGCCCCCCCGGGGTCCCCCGGGATCCTCCCCCCCCGACCCTCGGGTTGCAGGGTCAAGTTGTGTCTGACTCCTACCGCTGGTTGGGTTTAGTTACCAGCATTCGTCTAATGCCCGAGCCAGCCTGTGCGCCCAGCTCTCCCCAGCCAGCCCAGCCCGTGCTTTCGGGCCTCCACAGGGCCTGATCCCAGGCCCAACCCCCTGCACACACCCAGCGCTGCTACATACGCCACACCTATCACACTCCCTCACACAAGCACACGGAACTACGCACAACTGCGCACACACACTACGTGCACTCCCTCTCACAAGCACACGGAACTACACACACAACTGTGCACACACACTACGTGCACTCCCTCTCACAAGCACACGGAACTACACGCACAACTGTGCGCACACACTACTCTACATGCACTCCCTCTCACAAGCACACAGAACTACATGCACAACTGCGCACACACACTCTACTCTACGCGTACTCCCTCACACAAACACACGGAACTATGCACAACTGTGCACACACACTCTATTCTACATGCACTCCCTCTCACAAGCACATGGAACTATATGCACAACTGTGCGCACACACTCTATTCTACGCGCACTCCCTCTCACAAGCACATGGAACTACACGCACAACTGCGCTCACACACTCTACTCTACGCACACTCCCTCTCACAAGCACACGGAACTACATGCACAACTGCGCGCGCACAGTCTAGTCTATTGCACTCCCTCTCACAAGCACATGGAACTACAGGCACAACTGTGCACACACACTCTACTCTACGTGCACTCCCTCACAAGCACACGGAACTACACACACAACTGTGCACACACACTCTACTCTACGCACACTCCCTCACACAAACACAGGGAACTACGCACAACTGCGCATACACACTCCATTCTACGTGCACTCCCTCTCACAAGCACACAGAACTACATGCACAACTGCACACACATACTCTATTCTATGTGCACTCCCTCACACAAGTGCATTGCACTAGATGCACAGCTTCACACATACACAAACACACTATACAGGATATTCTACGTGCACTCCCTCACACAAGCGCACACACACACTATAGTCTATGTACATTCCCTGACACAAGCGCATCACACCACATGCACGGCTGTGCACATGCACTCTATTCTATGCACACTCCCTAATGCAAGCGCATGGCACCACATGCACAGCTGTGCACACGCACTCTATTCTACACACGCTCCCTGGCACAAGCGCATGGCACCACATGCACAGCTGTGCACACACACTCTATTCTACGCACTATCCCTAACACAAGCGCATCACACCACATGCACAGCTGTGCACACGCACTCTATTCTACGCACGCTCCCTGGCACAAGGGCATGGCACCACATGCACAGCTGTGCACACGCACTCTGTTCTACGCACGCTCCGTGGCACAAGCGCATGGCACCACATGCACAGCTGTGCACACGCACTCTGTTCTACGCACGCTCCGTGGCACAAGCGCATGGCACCACATGCACAGCTGTGCACACGCACTCTGTTCTACGCACGCTCCCTGGCACAAGCGCATGGCACCACATGCACAGCTGTGCACACGCACTCTGTTCTACGCACGCTCCCTGGCACAAGCGCATGGCACCACATGCACAGCTGTGCACACGCACTCTGTTCTACGCACGCTCCCTGGCACAAGCGCATGGCACCACATGCACAGCTGTGCACACGCACTCTATTCTACGCACGCTCCGTGGCACAAGCGCATGGCACCACAGTTCCAGCGCAGCTGATGCGCTATCACTGCCATTTACACGTGTGCCAAGTTTTCCGCTCCACGCAGTTGGGCCCGAGTCCCAAAGAAGGCCGGAGCCACCGCCCCCGAATCTAGAAGGGGCAGCTTGGGCGGGGCGGCCCTTCCCCCTCCTCTGGCTCCTGTTGCATGTCCGGCTCCAGGAGCTCTGCCGCCGGCCCTCGGGCAGGACGCCGGCTGGCAGGGGCGCAGGGGCTGTATGCTTGGGGGTGGCGGGAGGCACCAGTGATGGGACAAACTGCCCGGCCTGGACAAGGCAGGCGCCCGGGCGCCCCATCCCCGCCCTACCTTCGAAGTCGGAGAGGATCCCCTCCAGGTGGTCTTTGACGGACAGCTGGGCCATCCCGGCTCCCGGCCCCACAGCAGAGGGGGCGGCTCAAGGCTGGCAGGCCGAGCCAGCGGGGCCTCTTGCTGCCAGCTGCGGCTGTGCTCCTGGGCTGCCCGTGCCCTCGGGCAGAGCTTGGCCGGCCGGCAGACTGGGGAAAGGGGGAGCGAGGCCCCTGCACGTCCAAGCCACCCGGCCCCCTCCCGGCCCCAGAGGGCTGCTGCTCCAGCCTCACTCGGGGAGGAGTGGCAGAGGCGAGCAAAGGGAAGAGAACAGATTCCCCTCCCCCTTGCCCAGAGGAAGAATGACAGACCCCTTCCCCCCCCCCACAGCCCACCCCCAGCGAGGCCCTGGCGGGGATCACATTGGCTGCACTGGGTTGCCTGTCCCTGCCCAGCGCTGGGAGGGGAGGGGAGAGGAAAGCCGGAGGAAGGAGGGGTGGGAGGCGGGGGACTCGGGCCCAGAGCAGCTCTTGGCAGGCAGAGGAGTCAGAGAGGGAGAAGGGGAGGGGCAGGCTCTGCGGAGACTCCAGCAGTGAGAGGAGAGGGGGGCCCACGGCTGCCCCTAGCCCCGAGGGAGTGGCAGCGCCCCACATGCTCCCCGGCGGGGTCTGCCACCTCCAGGCGCCCCCCTGTGGTCCCAGTGGTCAGCGGCTGCCACCAACGCGCCCACGGCAGGCCCCGCGCCCACCTGTGCCACTCGCGGAGGCCGCAAGCCGCACGGGCCACGCGGCTCATTGGCCGGCGCGGCACATGGTCCCAGAGGGGCTTAGGGCGAACAGAGACTGGGCACTGTAGGGAGAAAGAGGGTGGGCTTGGCTCTGCAAGGCAGGTATTTCCCCAGCGCTGGGACCCACCGGTCACGGATCACCCAGTGCTTCATCCCCACCAGCCAGGGGCCCGTCTCCCGCAGCCAGGCGGGAGCAGGCCTGGCCTCGCAGCCCCTGAGCCGGAAAGGGAACGTACAGCGCCTGAGTCGGCTCCGCCGCCGTGGGAAGAGAGGCGTTCAGGGATTCCCAGCCCCCCGCTCCCCTCTCTGGAATCCCTGAGGGGATCTGTGGGGTCGCCAGCAGTTTGGGAATCCCCCTCCCAGCCCGGCTGCAGCAGGAACTGGCAGGAAATGGAGAGGGAAGGATCTTGGGGCGACAAGCCTTTGCCTCTCTCCCTGGGGATTGACAGCACCCACTAGCACAGCACATGGGGCATGGAAAACCAAGCGCATTCTTCCCCGCTGTCCCCATGAACAACCCCCCCCCCCCAGTAGATTGGGAAGGTGGGTGAAGTAGGATTGGGGTGCCCTGCCAGGCTCCCCAGGCATGGCGGCCCTTGGGGGAGGCTTCACAGCTCTGCCAGGCTCCCCGGGTAGGGCGCCGCAGTACCTCTTCACTCTGCGGGGCTCCTTGGGCGTAGCTCTTCCTCTCTGGGTCTTGGCCGCCCCTCCAGGATCTGGGGGGGGTTTGGGGCTTGGCTTTTTCCTATGTGGACCCCGCAACGGGCTTCCCAGCAGAGCGTCTAGCACAGGAGCCAGATTCTTCTGCCTGACAGCCACAGCATCAGCCGCACGGGGCAGTTCTGGGAGTTGCTGGAGACCGCGCTAGCGCAAACTTTCATCTCCTCTCTCAGAAGCTGCTGCCTGGGGCCCGGTCTCTCCCCGAGCCTCAGAAGAGCTTTGGTTGCCAAAGCAAGGCTGGCATCTACCCTGAAAAGCTGCGAAGGGCTTGGCAGCAGGTGGGTTTCCTGAGGTGTCATTGCTGCGGACACGTCCCTGGAGAAGCGGCTCTTGCCATAAGAATCACCTTCCTTGCTTAGTAGGGGCCTGCCTATCCCTAGGTTGGAGGGGAACCTTGCATCCCCCCTCAACACCTGGCTGGGTCAGCCGGGGACCCTACACACCAACCCACACCCGGCTCAAGTGAGATGACCCCCCCACTAGGTTAACGAGGGCTGCTGCACTCCCTACTGCCCCACAGGGCTACCGCCAAGGCACAGTAAGTGGGTGTTTGGCAGGGAAAGGGTTAGTTCTCTGGAGGCCTGGGCAGGGTTGGGTGAGGGGGGTTCACAGCCCAGTTGGGAGGGCGAGAGAAATCCCTTCTCCAAACACAGGATCCCCCTTGCCTAGGCTTTCCCCAAACTGCCCAGCTTGACACCTTTGAACCTACAGCTCAGCTGAAAGTAAACAGCCAGGGACTTAAAGGGATTCCTGGGCCCTGCCCACATGGGGGTTGGGGGAGGAAAGAGGCCTCCAATCCTCTGTGGGGGAGAGCGGCTTTCAGCAGGGCGTGGGGCACAGGGGGAGACTTCACCATCGAAATCACCAGCACCACATTCAGGGCCCGGCTGGGGAATGTCTCCAAGGGCCTTCCGGTGTTGCCTCAGGCGCTGGTGCAGTTACCAGGCAGAGCCGTGTGCCCGCTGCATCCAGGGCTCCCCTTGCCAGCAGGAGCTCTCACCCCAGGGTCCGGGCTGGCCCTTCCCGCCAGGGAAGGGCTTTTGACACCACGCCTGACTCCCAGCACTTGTAGGAAGGGACAAAGCTTCACGCTGGTCACAGCTGACTTTTGTGACCAGAACTGCCTGGGCTTCCCATTTGAGAGGACTTTTCACCTCACAATTTAACACACTCCTGTCCCCACAGGAGGAGGCAGGCTCCTTCCGGGGGCCAGCGCTTGCTCTGCCTCCTCTGGCCTGCCTTCGCCCCGAACGCATCTGCCACCTGGGCTGCCTTCGCCCCGAGCACATCCCAGCTCAGCCAACACGCTGATCCCGGCTCTGCGCCGTCGTCATGAACCCGGCCTGGCTGGTGATAGGGTGAAATCAGCCCTTGAGGCTCCGCAGGACCACACCTCTTGGGGGCGGTGGGCTGTATCCCTCCATCCTTGTCTCCTGCTAGTCCAGTAGATAATTAGCTGTTTTTTTCTTGCCTGAAAAGACTGGAGAACGTGGCTGTGAGAGCACAGCTAGCGCCCTGGCGAGGGGCAGGTGGGGAGGGCCTTGACAAAGTAACCGGGGCTCAAAGGACACCCAGAGCAGGCTCCATGGAGCAGCCCCACGATCACAGCCACCGGCACTCACAGAAACGTGGCCTCTGGCCGCCCACAGCTCTCCGTTTTGCTGTGGCTGACCAGTTACTTATGATGCACCAGCCGTGTGCTCGGCCCTGTACATTTGCTGAGACCCGTCTCTGCCCTGACGCGCTTTTGTGGGAAGAGGGGATCTTGGTGGCCCCTAGAAGGTGGAGGAGGGCAGGAAGCACCAGAAGGAAGGACTTGGAGCTTGCTGGGTTTTGTTCAAGCTCACAAGACTCGCTCCTTGCAGCGGCTGCAGCAGCAGTGATATATTCAGAGGGATCTGAGGGAGGGAGGAGTCGGCGGGCAGGGCGAGCAGAGACTCCGGAGACCCATGGGGGACAGAGGTGGTGGGCCCACGAGAAGGCTTCTTTCTTACCAAGCAGAAGGGGCGGCAAACCCCGGCTGTAGGTTTTGCTAGGCACGGAGGCGCGCCACTGCCCGTCCCAGTGACAGGGTCTGTCCCACAGGTGCTGTTTACAGCTCATCCAGCTCTGTCTATGTCTCCTCCTTACAGCTTGGCGATGGTGCCTGCTGCAGAGGCCACTTACACCCTTTAAAGAGCCCACAATCCACAGGAAAGTGCAGATCAGACCTTACGTCTCAAATCTCCTTTGTTCCCACAGGGCCTGCCCAGCCCGGGATGGCCAGGGGCACTGGTTGCTATGGGACTGCAGCCTTTTCAGCCCGGCTCCTGTCTGGTCACCATGGCTTCTGTTGGCAGGAACAAAGCAGCCCATTCTTTGCCGCTTCCCCACCTGAGCCGGGGAAGGTAGCTAAGCAGATGTCCTGCGAGGAGAGGCCCATAGTACACACCTGCCACGGAGCAGCAGACAACTGCCCCCCCGCCCCGCCGTTCTTCTCTCCAGGTCTCTCTGCGTAGCTCTGCCTGGTAACAGCCTCCGCCACCCCCTCAGCAGCACTGCAGCTTGGGAGGCAACTGCCCTTGTAGCTCTGGCAGGAAGCCACGGCCATGCCAACTGGGAGCAGAACTTGGGCCTTATGACAAGGGGTGGGCAGGGGGTAAGCACCCAGAAGAGGGGGGCCTCTCTTCATCATGGAGGAAGAGCAGCTGGGAAGACCAGGCTAAGGTGGGTTTGGGGTGGTTGGTAGAAGCAGAGGGAAGCCCCGTCACAGGAGACAGGAGATCTTGGATCAGAACAACATGCCCTTTCCCCCTAGGGGGTACCAGGACTTTGTCTGTCACCGTTGCCCAAGACTATCCATTCCAATCCAAAGGAATTACCGTGGGCGGCACGGCCCTTTTGCGTTTGCCAGCAGAAAGGCTACAGGAATGTCAGCAGACTGCTGATTTCGGACTCCAGCGTGAGTCCCAGCGCCAGAGAACAGGGTGTAGGCTCACTCCCGTGAGCTAGGAGTGCAGCCAGAACAGCTGCTGGCACGCTGCTTCGAGACAGTCGCTCAGCGCTCGCCAGTCACTGATCGTGTGGGGCGGCTAATTCTCAGCGACAACTAGGTTTAGAGACAGTCGCTGATGGGAGAGAGTGGAGCTAAGGGACATAGACAAGGCCAAGGAGGGGCAATGCAGCTCTGCTGTTCCACCCCATAGGAGCAGGACTATGAATGGGACAAGATCTGAAGATCAGGAGTAAAATTCCACCACTTTTCCTCCAGCGTTGCAGCTCCAACAGACTCCCCCTGCCTTCCGCTGGGTGCGGTGCTGTGGCCAGGCACAATTCGGCCTTGACTCCTCTTATGCTGATTTTTGTTTTATTTCAGGGCCCATCCGCTTCTTTCCTAACTAACCCAAGGCCTCCCTGCCTGCGGATGTTGAGAAGGCCAAGACTTTAACAGGGTTCAAAAAAGAACTAGATACATTCATGGAGGCTATTAGCCAGGCTGGGCAAGGAGGGCGTCCCTAGCCTCTGTCAGAGGCTGGGAATGGGTGACAGGATGGATCACTTGATCCATCACTCCCTTTGTGGCACCTGGCATTGGCCACTGGGCTAGATGGACCTTTGATCTGACCCAGTGTGGCTGTTCTCGTGTCTCCTCCTGCTAGCCCTGCCAAGCCAACAGAGAGCTGGATCCTTACCCAGCCTTGGGCATCTTCCCCCCCAAGATGCTTTGCAGACATTCTGCTACTGGCCACGACGCAAGAGGCAGAAACATAGCCGGCTTCTTCCATGCCCGGTGGAGCTGGCAGCGTCTTTCGCCTCCTAAGCTGCAGCCCATTGTCTGGGCCTCCTCGAAGGAGGAGAGAACCCTGCAAAGGTGAACGAGCTGCTTTCCCCTGATCGCTTTGATTTTCAGCCCTTTGGTCTGTCCGTGGCTCATCACCAAATACCTTTCAGCAGAGGAAGATTTGTCCTCTTCACCAGCAGTGCTTCATTCCCAATTCCTTCGCCTCACGCCCCCGCGGGATCGCCTGCTCAAAGGCGCTAGGCTCTGCATCAAGGCTGGGAAGAATTGAGCTGGACAACCCAATCCCAGCATAGCCATCTGTCTGCCTGGAGGGGAGCATTTCCACGGGCCAGACAAATGAGCCAGCCTCGGAATGAAGTCTCTCTCCTCCAGCAGCGCCGGCCAGCCAGGAATTTCCTAATGATACAGCTGCTGCCACTCAAGGGCCAGTTAGCTGTGCCCCTCACTCACACAAGAGAAAATCAGGGCTTGCTGGCTAGAGATCTTCCCTTCTGTCCCATCCATAGCAGAGGAGCAAATGGCTGTCACCCACGAATGTCAAAGCCGTCCCTGATGCTAACGACTGATTTTTGCATAAGGGCAAGGCGGGCAAGTCTGGATAAATAAGAGCCCCTTCTGAGCATCAGCCAAAGCTAGAGACGCAGGATGCCCTGGGATGATGAGGAGGGATGTTAAATATCCGTTAATTGAATAGTCGAGTAACCTCATGAAATTGTATTGGTTAGTCGACTATTCTGTAGTCCCCAGGGGCGGGGCTGGCAGCCCGTGTATCAGAGGCAGCAGCCCGGGATGCCAGGCGGGAGCTAGTCTGGGAGGGGAACCAGTTTAAAACCCAGCTCCCCTCGCGGACCAGCTGCCTGTCACTCAGTGCTGCTGCTTTTGGGAAAGAGGCAGCAGCACGGGATGGCAGCAGCCCCTGTCTTTGGGGAGGGGGTCTGAGCTAGGGTTACCAGATGGGTTTCCAAAAAATACCGGACACACGTGATCTCAGAATGGGGTGGGGACCTGCCGGGAGAGGAGTGGGGCTGGTCAGGGGAGCGAGGGAACTGGCCGGCGGGAAGCAGGGCTGGCTGGGGGAGTGGGGTTGGCTGGGAGGAACCGGCCACCGGGAGCAGGGCTGGCCAGGAGCGGGTCAGGGGAGCGGGGCTGGCCGGGGAGAAGAGCGGGAGGGGGAAACCGGCTGGCAGGAGCGGGGCTGGTTGGGAAGGGGTCGGGGAGCGGGGCTGGCCGGGAGAAGAGCGGGAGGGGGAAACTGGCTGGCAGGGAGCGGGGCTGGTCGGGAAGGGGTCGGGGGAGCGGGGCTGGCCGGGGAGAAGACCGGGGAACTAGCTGGCGGGAAGTGGGGCTGACCCAGGCACACGCTGCCCGTCCCATGCACGGTCCTGGCTGAGCGCACGGGCAAGTCCGGCCCCGGGGATTCCATCCCGCCCGGCCCCGCCCCTTTCCTTTCTACTGCGTAGTTGCGTACCGCCTGGCTGATAGGCACACTCACGCAGTGTGAGCGTGTCTACCAGCCAGGCAGTATGCAACTACGTACTGATACTCATGATAATAGTAAAACGTAATTAGAAAATACCAGACATTTCTGTGTCCGGTATTTTCTCAATTTGTTTCCCAGACAGAAAGCTCAAAACCGGACACCTGGCAACCCTAGTCTGAGCTCCTGGCCCCAATATGAGCCAGAACTGAGCTGGGTTGCCTGCCCACCCGGCTCTAATACACTTTAAATGCAGGGCTGCAGCAGGGGTAGGTCCTGAGCCCCTTGCAATCCAGGACTGAGCCAGGCTGCTGGCCAGCCTGCTAAAAAATGTCCCGTCAGGGAGTGGGGAGTGGGGAGGGAAATGTGCATTGTCTATTGCATTAACCTAAGCTTTTGCTTAGTGGTGAATTGACTACGCTATTACATCCCTACCCTGGGGTGGGGTTCAAATGAAGTGGGAAAGGTGAGGGACCAACCTTTTGTCTGGGTTCATTCCACTTGCATTTTGCTTGGACTTGCAGGCTCTGAGGCTGGGAGCGACCAGGCCACTGAAACGATGAGTGTCTGCCAAAGCCTCCACCCCAGCCCATCTATACACAGGTCCACCCACTCAAGCCATTGGGAGTTAGGTACCTGCTCACCCCTAAGGGTCTGGACCTCCCCCCCATCAGCAGGTGTCCAAGGCAGGCACGTAACGCCCTCACTGTACAGACACAGGAACCAAGGCATGGGGAGCAAAAGCAATTTGGCCAAAGCCACTGGAAGAGGTGGGACTAGCACCCAGGTGTCCCGGTTCCCATCGCCCATCTAGTCCTCACAGCTTCCGAACTAACCCCAGAGCCAGGTAACGCTTGCCCAGGCCCAAGGCTCAGGTGGGCTGGCCGGGTCTCTCCCCATTTGTGGGTCCGAGGGCTGAAGCACACGCCCACCCTCCATGCAGAAAACAACCAGCACTCGGAGCCGGCCGGCCGAGCTTCCATGGACTGCACGTCCCCACGGCTGGGAGAGACGAGCCCAGCACATCTGCAAGCATTCAACACCACCCCAGCCTCCCTCGTCTCTTCTTCCCTCAGCAGCAGAGCTCTGGGCAGGGTGGGGGAGGAGCAGTGCGGGGCCTAGCATGGCGGGGAAGGCTGCACCCTCCTGCTTGCATAGGAAGAGTCTGTTGAGCTCAGCGTTGAAGCCCGGGCGGGAGAGTCCCTGAGGGGCTGAGGAGGAGGAAGGCTCGTTCCTGGGAGCCAGGAGGAGGTGGAGCAGCAGCGTGAAGGCCGGTATGGGTAGAACCATGCCTGGGCCCCGAACGCTAACCGAGTGGGTGCCCTGAACCCCGGTCATGGCCCAGAAAAGCCCAGAGGGCCTCACTGAGCTGTTCTCTGGTCATTGCCTCCTCCCCAACTCGAAGGGGAACCTCCTGGGGCTGTCTCTGTGTCATTGAAAGGGGGGGGGCCTACATGACAGCCCTGGAGCAGCCCACCCAGAAGCCTGCACAGCCCCGCGGACTGGCTAACCCAGTCCCCAGCCTGGGACTCCGAGCATCCCGGGAATCCCTGGCCCCTCTGGGCGCCAGCCCGACTGGGGACTGTGGGCTGCACAGGCCACCAGGACTGTGTTTCCCTGCCCCTGTCCCCAGGAAGGGTGTGGGGGTGAAGGAATTAAGCCAGGTCTCTCCCGGGCATCAGTGAACACTCCCGGGCCAGGGACAGCAGGGGGACTGCTGCTTAGCTCGCACTGCCCCCTCTTGGCAGAATCCAGAACTTCAGCCACCGCTGTTTGGAGGTTCAGCCAGGCCCAGTTCGCAACCCCGGGAGGGTGAATCACGCTGGCAGGATTGCCCAGGCTGGGTCGGTGCCTGGGGGAGGACCCAGGAAAGTGGCCCCAGCCAAGTGCCCTGCTCATTCAGAGCCGATGCCTGGCTCAGATTTGTGCTGGGCTGCCGAACCCGTTGCCACGCAGAGGGGAGTTGGGAAGCAGCAGGGAAGGAGGGCTTGGGAGCCCCCTTTAACTAGAATGTCCTCCCCCTCCAGCCTGGGGTAGGCCCAGGGGGCACATGGGGGGGAGAAGAGGTGGTGGAGAGACGCAGGTCCAGTGCTCCTGACTCTGCCCAGCTGGTGTAAGCACATTAAATACAGGCTGACCCCCTCCCTCCCTGGCCAACTCCCCCAACAGCTCTGACATTATCCCCAAGCAGGGGTGGACAATAAGTGGCCTGCAGGCCGCCAGGTGCTCTATTTACCTGAGCGTCTGCAGGTACCGCCGCTTGCAGCTCCCATCGGCCACAGTTCAGCGTTCCCGGCCAATGGGAGCTGCAGGAAGCGGCAGCCTGGCCCGCGCCATTTCCTGCATCTTCCATTGGCCAGGAATGTTGAGTCGTGGGCAACGGGAGCTGCAGGAGGTGGTCCCTACGGCTGCTCAGGTAAACAAAGCGCTTCCGGGGCTATCCCTGGCCAATCATGTCCGGCCCGTCAGCTGCTTCTTCCCTGTCCCTGTCCGAAAGCCTGCAGGGACCTGCTGGAGGCTGGCCAGGCCAGAGGGATGGAGCCACACCGCCCACAGATGCCTTCAGCAAGTCCACGGAGCTTTACCAGCGTGGCCCAGCGGAGAATCCAGACAGTTCGGGGGACCGAGAATGGCTGCTGCTTTGGGCACCTGTTTGCCCATTTCAGGCCAACTGTGCTAGGAAGCTGCCACCACCTGCCGGTCCCATAAAGCACCCCAGCCCGGTCAGGTTGGTGGGAGGCTTTGGCAGTCACGGAGGCTGCTCAGTCCAGTTACAGAGGAGAGGTCTCCATGTTCTTGTCCCCCCCTCCCAGAGGCCAAGGACCGAGTGGCCATGCAGCCTGAATGACCCTGTCCCGAGAGGTGGGTTGGGCACTAGGGGTAGCAGTTCAGCAGGCAGTGAGGCGGTTCTGGGTCCAGGTTGACACCTTTGCCAGCAGCACATGGTAGGGATGCTAAATATCGGTTAATTGAATAGTCGACTAACCTCATTAATTCGGTTACTTGACTATTTTATAGTCCCTGGGTGAGGGATTGGCAGCCAGTGGGCTCCGGCCCCACTCCTGAGGAGCCCCCTGCCACTCCATGCTGCTGCCTCTGATACAGAGGCAGCAGCTGGTTTGCAAGGGGAGCCAGTTAAAAAACCAGCTTCCCTCATGGACCAGCTGCCTGTCGCCCTGCACTGCTGCCTCTGATACAGAGGCAGCAGCATGGGGTGGCAGCAGCCCCTGTCCGGGGGGGAGGGGTCTGAGCTCCTGGACCCAGCATGAGTTGCAACAAAGCCAGGCTGCCTGCCTGCATGGCTCCTAATACACTTTAAATGCAAAGCTGCAGCGGGGGCAGGTCCAGGACCCAGCACAAGCCAGAACTGAGCCGGGCTGCTGGCCAGCCTGCTAAAAACTTTACTGGCAAGGGGGAAATGCATGTCATCTATAGCATGAACCTATTGGTTAATCGACTACACTATTCCATCCCTAGCACATGGGTCTCTTCCACTGAATCCCAGGAGGAGGCAGGACGCCTTCCCACAGTAGGGTTGCCAGGTGTCCGGTATTGTACCGGACAGTCCGGTATTTGCAAGCTCTGTCTGGTAAAAAAAATCAGAAAATACCGGACATGTGCAATGTCCGGTATTTTCTGATTTTTCCGGCTGCGCACTGGACAGAAGCCTGGCATGGGCAGGGGGAGCAGCTGGGAGTCTCAGCTGGGAGGCGGGGCCGCGATTGCCGCTGGAAGCCCTCAGTCGGTTGAGTGTGAGGAGGAGGGGAAGCCTCCTCCTTGCTCGTGCGTCACCGGGAGCCTGCACGGGACAGACAGCAAGTGCCCAGGTCAGTCCCACTCCCCGCCGGCCAATTTGCTCACCGCCACCCCCTTCCCGGCCAGCCGGTTCTCCCCACTTCCCCTCCTGATCTTCCCCGGCCAGCCCCCCTGCACCACCCCCCAGCTCTGCTTCCTGCCAGCCCGTTCCTTTTCCTGATCTGCCCCGGCCAGTGCCGCTGCACCTCTCCCCGTCCCTGCCAGCACTGCTTCCCGCCCCCCCTTCCTCCTGGCCAGCCCCGCGGCCCCGACCTCCCCAGCTCTGCTTTCCGCTGGCCCGTTCCTCTTCCTGATCCCCGTCCCAGCGCCTCTGCACCCCGCCAGCTCTGCTTCCGTCCCCCTTCCTCCCGGCCACCCTTGCGGCCCCGATCCCCAGCTGTGCTTCCCGCCCCCTTACTCCCGGCCAGCCCCGCCTCCAGCTGGTTCCCCCTCCCCGACATCCTGCAGCCAGCCCTGTCCACCCGACACCCCCCCCATGAAGCGTGTCTGGGTTTGTTTTTTTTTTTTTGCTCAACAACTTTGACCCCCCCCCCCTTTTTTTCCTTCAACAAAATTTTTTCCTGGTGGTTTTTCTTTGGGGGGTGGGGTGTTGAGTATTTTTGTTTCAGCCATCTGGCAACCCATCCCACAGGGTGGCAGCAAATCCCTGGGAAGCCAGTGTGCGTGATACCGCTCCGGGGCTGGGCCTTTGGGGAGTCTCTGGTGTCCCGAGGTAACCCCGCCAGAGGCCCCCTGCCCGGCGCTCTAGGAGACTGGAGCAGCACCCCGCGGCCCAGCGCCAGGTGGCTGCTCTGCTCCTATTGCAACACACAGACTGAGGCCTCTGTCTCCAGAGCCACGGGCTCTCTCTAGGCCCCTCCCCGGCCCACGCACTGCCCCCAGCACGCCACAATTTGCCACCCTGCCTCTGCTGGGTTAGGGACACAGCCGTGAACAGGGCTGCAGAGACAGCAGGAACAGTCCTCCCTGCAGCCAGTCTGTGGCCCACGGCGCCAGTGTGGCGCTCTCCTGGGCACATGCCACGGAGGGGCCCTGCCACGGGGAATTTCCCCGCACCGCTCAGGCACAGCGGCTGGGCTCTCGCCTTGTAGCTCCCAGGGAAGCCAGGAGGTGGCACTGCCAGACAGCTGAGTGGCTGGGGCAGCACTGAATCCTCCCCCAGGCTCCCAGCCCCCCCGGGAGTAGGCCAGCAGCCCCGGGGATGAGCAGGGCTGGATCGCTGTCACCCTTCAGTAGCAGAGCCCAGCAGCAGGGCCCCACTCAAAGGACCAGGCTGGTCTGGGATCCCACAGCAGCAGGCTCCGGTGTGGGGGGGAGACTTGCCCCATAAACCCCGCAGGGCTTTGTCTGTCATGAAAGATGTGCCGGGGCTCGCGCCGTTTTTTGCATTCACAATGGATGCGACCGGAGGGGCCGGGGCTTGGAACTGCCAGGCCCGGAGGGGGGCACAAAGGAAACGCTGAAAATCCTCCTGGTGCAACATGTGCCCGGAGCAGGAGCAGCTGGACAAGAGGCAGGCACGCTGGCTGGCCTAGGGGAGGGCTGGATGGCAGGTCAGGACTGTGGGGCCCTGGCAGAGCTACGGGGGTGGGAAGCTGGAGAGGAGGACTCTGATGCATTCACCACACTGGGCAGGGCAGCTGAAGCAGGGGCTGCCGCGGTTCACAAGAGCCTGGCTGGATGGTGTGTGCATCTGGGGTTTGGGGAGGAAGGGAGACAGAGCTGGGCAGGCAAGCGCTGCCTGGCACTGGCGCATTTGCCACTCAAAGCCTCAGCTGCCACTTTGCCCCCTTGGAGCAGAAGTCTGGCCACCCACCAAAGCGCCCGCTGCAAAGCAACCCAATGCCAGCACTCCTACACTGCTCCTCTGGTGCCAGCTGTTCCTCCTCCCCAGCTCTATGGCCTGTTCTCTTGGGGAACGGCCCCTGCCTAAACTCTCCACTCCATCGGAGTCCAGAGGGATGGGCAGCAACCGAGATCCAGCTGCTGCTCCGTGATCCTGGGGGCCCGTCTGGGCTGGGTCCTGCTCAGGCACGAATTATAGCAGCCTAGGGGTGGCTCTAATTTATGCCACTGGTTTAAGGTAAGGATGTTAACTAACGAGTAATTTACTAGTCGAGTAGTCGATGGAATTTCCATCGACTGCTTGACTATTCGATAGGCACTTGCGTGATCCTCCTTTGAAATGTGCAAGAGCCCAGAGGGCAGCAAGGGGGGAGGAATTGACTAGTCGACTCGACTAGCCGATGAGCATTTGCTTACTGGATAGTCAACTAGTCCTTAACATCCTTAGTGTAAGATCCCTAGAAGATCCTCCAGTCAGCATAGCACAGCTCGGACACACCCTCTGCACCGGTATCCGGGTAGGTAGGGGGCTGGCAGGGGTGGGAGCTCTGTTAGCTTAATAAAGAAAGTTCCCCCTCCACCAGTAGGGTTGCCAGGTGTTCGGTTTTGAACCGGACAGTCCAGAATTTGAGCTTTCCATTCGGGAAACAAACTGAGAAAATAGAAATGTCCGGTATTTTCTAACTAAGATGAAATGTAGATTGTGATGTAATGTCAAGCGTGTCTGGTATTTTTGTTGAAACCATCTGGCAACCCTATCCACCAGGGAGTTGACAGCCAGAAGCCACCCTCTTTTGCACACACACCCCCAGCAGTGCGAAGGGGCCAGATCACAAAGGAAAAACTGGGTGGTTGGTGAGAGGCAAAAAGAAAAATCGTCTCCAGGCAGAGACAAATGCCTAGAAACTGAATCACCTTGAGGGATACGTCCTTGGAGATGCTGCTGCTGCAGGAGGGAGTGAATACGGCTTTGCCTTCTGAGGTTGCCAGCTCCACCGAGTGCTGAGAAAGGAGCCTTGACCCACCAGGTTGCTGGGTGGATAAAATAAGCTGCTTTGAAAATCTTTACAAGACGCTCACAATGCTGAGTGCACTAGGGGCACACGGCAGGGGCAGGGAGGCACCCGGATTCTATTCTGCTGAGCACAAAACAGTGCCAAGCCCAAGAAGCAGGAGGCAGCATTACAAACACACAGCCCAGGTAGACTTCAGAGCCTCTGAGCCATACTCCTGCAGTCTGGGACAGGCAATGCTGTGCAGTGTGCAGGGAGAAACCGGCTGCTGCCAGCCGTGTGCATGTCACTGCGTTGCAGCAGGCAGACGGGCACTGGGCAGCTTGGATCAGTTCCAGGAGAGGAAGAGGATGGAAAGGAAAAGGACAGGGCTAGATCCTGGGGCAAAGCAGCACCGCTCCAGCCAAGTCCAGGTAGGTAGCTTGATAGTAAAGTCAGATGTGCAGCCCAGAGAAGGTGGTTTTTTTAGAACCCCTCCAGGCCTTGGTGCCTGCTCTAAAGAGGAATGATTCTGGGGGCTACTGAAGAGTGGGAGGACTGTTCCTCCCTCCCTCCCTGGGGGTACGGCAGGATTGTGGGTGCAGGAGGAGAGGGCTCCCCACTGGTGAATTCCCCCCTTCGAGACAGTCAAGCCCTTTTCTCCTGCTTTGAGACCCCAAAATGCTTCTTCTTGTATTAACCTCCCACATTTTTAACTATGAAGACGAAATACAATTGCCTCTGTGGGCACTGCACATGCTCCCAGAGCGACACGGGTCCTGCCCCGGGCAGCTGACATGCTGCCCAACCTAGGCTGAATTCCCTCCCCTGCTCCGCAGCCGGGCCCGTGAGGGGCCAAAAGTGACTTGGCCAAGGCCATGCAGGGAGTCGGTGGCAGAGGCAAGAACTGAACCCAGAACTCACTCGTGCTTCATGGGGAAGCTTCTCGGTGCCCCCTGCTTTAGAAAGGCTGAATCTGCTGCTAAAAGGGATGATTTAAGATTAAAGTAAAGGGGGTGGGGCCACTATTTGAAAAGCAAGATTGGGAGCAGGTTTCCAGCAAAATAGGGTGGGGGCTAACTCTTCGGATTTTATTTTAGGCCTTTTTACCTCGAGGGCCACTTTGCTTCAACGGGGGGCAACAGGCCAATAAGAAGATGGAAAGGAACATTTAGTATAAATACCTGCGTAACAGCCAAAACCTGCCCTCTGGCCGTTGCCAGCTTGAGCCCATAAGGACTGAAACCCACCGGTGCCCACCCCCCAGGACAGCGGCCTCAGCAGCAGGGAGAGATGGCTTTCATCCCCCATGGCCCAGCCCGGGGACCAGCTCTACCCTTCACGGACAGTGCCAGCTGCCCCGTTCTCCTTGTTCCTGCAGATCACCGCATTCCCAGCCAGCCCCAGGCCGGACGAGGAGTCAGTGAGCCCTTGTGTAAGTAACCAAACCGCACGCACAATACTGGAGCGGGGGGGAGGGGGGATCATTTTAACAAGCTGAAATGACCAGCAAGACCCCGTTAGCAGGCTGCATACAGCAATTAGCGGCTAATGAACGCTCTGCACCACCCAGCACTGGAGAATTCTTTTGTCTCCCTCCGTAATGAGATCAGAGGACAGGAGAGTGTGAGTGTGTAAGGGGGTTTTTATAGGCTTCCCCCCACCCCACAGAAGTAGAGATTTCCACTGAAGAGCAGTTTGGGCTGGAGCGACACAACTAGCCTGTATGGGGATACTCCCGACTTCTCTCCCACCCTAGGGTCTGTGTGTTGGGGCGACTGTATCAGTCCTTGAAAGGGGGAACCTTTCCTGCCCCTCCCAGGTGCAGTTGGCAAGGCTGTTGGGTGTGGAGAGGAGGGATGAGTTTGTAATTAAGACATTGGCCAGCAATCGGGGGGCCAGTTCCGGTTCTGCCACAGACTTCCTAGATGACCTTGGCCAAGTCACTTAAGACTTGGCGTACAAGGGCAAGGAGTCTTAGGCAATGGCAGATGTCTCTGTTAAATGGCAGTTATTATAACACAGCCAGAAAACACCACTGCAGAGAGAACCTCCCAGAACCGCTCCCCCTTTGAGCCGCACCGCGGACAACATTGGCACAGTCTGAACAGGAAGATGAACCCTGGCGTTCGGTCCAGTGGCTTCAAATGGTAGACTTGGTGCACGAACACGCTCCCAACGTGTGCGTGTTAACACGTGTGACCTTTCTGTCCTGTGTTTCAATGGTAGGCGAAGCCAAAAGAACTTTCGCTCACCCTTCCCACCAGACAGACTTTTGGGCCTGGGACCTAGGACACACCAGGCAAGACCCTACTTCCCAAGTGGATGCATCTCCCCTGCAGAGGGATGTATCAAGAGCTAAGCTCGTAGGTTTATATGACCCCAATGATACAGAACCTGAGCGCCCCGCAGCTTCAGTGCATCGATCCTCCCAACATCCTGGTGAATTAGAGGGGTTATTTGCTCCATGTTAGAGATGGCTCCTAAATCCCTTTGTGGATCTGGGCCCATGAAGTCCACGGCAGAGCTGGAATGAAACCCGGGTTTGGCCCACCATGTCGGCAAACAGCCCTATACCTTTTACTGAAATGTGGCCGGCTGCTGTGTCTCTCCCCTCCAAAAGAAGTAGCTAGACAGGAGTCATGGGCGGGAAGAGAAAACAAAACTGCAAAGGGACAGAGTTCCGGGAATGAGACATGGGTGGAATTTGGCCAGAAAAATGGTGTTGTTATTGTGACATGGTGTTAACAGCCTTGAAAAAAAACCTTTGTCCCATCCCCAAACCAGAGCAATGGCCCCAAGTCCTGCAGCATCATGACAGTAGGATCTGGAGCACTGTCGGAGAACCCGGTGGGGTTTGGATTGTGCAGGAACAATGGGGCATGCACCTGGGCACCACACAGTCGTACCCTTACCTCCCAACCCACCCAAAGTGGACTCACGAGGCAGCTAGCCATGAGTTCAGGAAGGCCAAAGTTGTATTCCCCCAGATTTCCTGCAGCTGCGGATAGAGCCGAGCCTTCCTGACGGTCAGTGCAAGGCTGTAACCAATGGGCCGTCCTCTGCGACTCGGCCAGCTGCTGAGGTATGAGAGCACCTGGGAGGGGACCGCGTGGCTACTGGAAAAGCGTGAAACTGCACAGTGTATGAATAGCAGCACTGAACGCACTGGTGCTACCCCTCTGTATGGCGCTTTGCAAGTCACGCTCCCCCACTTAGGAGGAGCCAGGTGCTGGCCAGAGAAAAGGGAGCCTGCCGGCTTCAGTGAGCATTGGGGACCAGGCTGCGAAGAGTCTGGTCGGCAGCGCAGCGGGGCTAAAGCAGACTCCCCCTGCCTGAGCTCCATGTGGCTCCTGGAAGTAGCTGGCATTTCGCTCCAGCTCCTATGTGGAGGGCAGCCAGGGTGCACTGCCCACGCCTCCAGCACGGACTCTGCAGCTCCCATTGGCCCAGAACCCCGGCCAATGGGAGCGGTGTGTGTGTAGGGCCCCCCTTATCCGTCCTATGTCCCAAGGGTGCCAGGTCTACCTTGGTTGAGGGTGGGGCTCGAACCCTTGACCTTTGGCTCCCAGAGTGGCAACACCTCCAAATACAGGTCAGATACAATGGATACTCCTGAGAGTAACATGCATCCAGGGAGCTTGCCTTAGCCCTGTTGCGCTGACAACTGCCTGAGCTAAGTGCTGCCTGGCTGGAGCCCACACCTCTCCCCCCTCCCATACCCTGAACCCCCTGTCCCATTGGAACCACCTTCTGCATCCTAACTCCCTGCAGGATCTTGCACACCTACCTGCATCCCAAACTTCCTCCTGGAGCCCACCCCCCCTCCCAAACACCTGGCCCATCCCAGAACCCCCTCAAGTACCCCAACCCCCTCACCTCCACCCCAGAGCTTGTGCCACCTGACAGCTGGGGCCCTCACCCCCTCCTGCACCCCAACCCCTTGCCCCAGTCTGGTGAAAGTGAGGGAGGGTGGGAAAGAGCGAGAGACGGAGGGCTGCAGTGACTGGGGGCGGAGCTTCAGAGAAGGGGCGGGACAGGGACCGGACTAGGGGTTGGGGGTGGGGCAGAGCTAGGGTGTTCATGCAATTAGAAAGTGGGCAACCCCTCCCCAAACCACGGTGTCCAATTTAGACATCAGGTGTCACCGCTATTAAACACATTAGTGGGGTGCTTCCAAAGACACAGCCACCTGCTTTACCCGAATTACCAACCTCGCTGGACAGGGAGACATCAGCCAAGAGTGTGCTGAGTCAATACACACAGAGAGAACCTGAGAAAAGCCATTCCAGGTGTGACGTCCCTTCCCCCCAACGCTGTATGAAACTGCCTTATGGATACAAATGTGCATAACTCAAAGACACTTTGGACAAAATATATCACGTCACCTATCAGCTATAATGTCACAGTGATGGGCACCAGTGCCACCCCACAGCATCGGAACGGCTCACAGGCTGCCTGCTCACCCTCCCAACGTCAGCTAAGGAATAGTTACTATTTCACAGGTGGGGTTCAATCTGTACCTGTATCCCAGATCAACACCTTACCTGCAAAACAGCCCTCCTTTACAGAGGAACAGGCAGTCCGGAGCATAAGGAATGCCACAGAGAGAATTAAATAACTTGCCTTCCCTAGAACGTGAGGCGGTGTTAAAACACGACATTCACAATCATGCGAGCTACCGTGACTCCTTCACACAACTTCGCAATCAGTGCAGACAAGCGCAGGGCACGTTTACCATTGCACCTGCAGCTAACCCCTGTTGGATCCATCGGTTTGATTTACAGCCAGCGGACATGACGTTCAGCATGACGGGGCCCTGTCTATACTTGGCTGCAAAGCCACATTTAATACATTAACTAACCTGGATCCTCAAGCCTGTGCGTTAATATCACCTACTTGTCAGCGCAGGCAATTGTCCCACGAAAGGTCAGACCTGTGTGGTTATCACTGTCAAACAGAGGGTGTATTCCATGAGGCCCTGCAGGGGTCCGTCCTGGGTGTGATACTATTTAATATTGGCGTTCGTGACTTGGCTAAAGGGGCAGAGAGCAGGCTGATCAAATTAGCGGGTGACACCAGGCTGTTTGGAGGACAGGCTCAGAATTCCATGTGATCTGGACACACGAGAAGATGGATGTGAAATCAACGAGAGGAAATTCAATAAAGACGAGCCCTGCATTGGGAAGGAGAAGTCCAGTGGGGACTTCACTGCTGATTAGGGACGGGGGGAAGGGAGGGGATAAAATGGCTCACAAATTGAACGAGAGTCAATCACGCGATGCAGCAGCTAACACAAGTGGCATCGGTAAGACACGGGAGGTCACATCCCACTCTCCGTGGCACTGGAGAATTGCATCCAGTTCTGGGCCCCCCTTTCACGGGGCAGACTCACCACCACGGCGCCTCCAGCGGGTTGCTCTGGGAATTAGCTTGCTGACTCACTGGATGCCTCCCTCTCGCTGGTGTCTCCCCGTGTTCCTCTTTGACCATGGCGTCCTCTTCCGGACACGGCCCTCCGGCAGTGCCCACGCCAGTCTCTGAGCCCCCTTCTGGGGGGGTGTTTACCCAACTGCGCACTCCAGGGTCCTCCCCTCCCAAGGGGCATCCAGTTCTTCTATCAGGGAATGCCCAGTTCCCCTGCACCCCCCTTGCCTCAGTCTTCATCTAGCCCCTGTCTCAGGGGCAAACTGCAGTCTGTAACGGCCACTCATCACTGGCAAAGGGGGGTGGACCTGCTGCCTTTGCCTAACCTGGCTGCTTCAGGCCCTGTAGCCTGGGAGCTTGCTTGGCCAGAACTTCCCAAGCCCTGCCTTCCTTCCCCAGCACTGCTCCGCCTCCAGGAAGCCCCCTGGCAGTCAGGTCCCTACTGCTCTCTGTCCAGAGCGGCAGTCAGTTCCCCCCTCCCCCTGGAGTCCTTCTTTATACAGCCCCCAGCTGGGCCCTCCTTAGCCAGAACTGCCTCCGCTCTCAGCCCTCACTCAGGGCTGGGGTTTTGCCCTTAAAGGGCCAGTGCAGGGCAAACGCCCTGTCACCCCCCCATTACAGAAAGGATGTGGATGCATTGGAGAGGGTCCAGTGGAGGGCAACAAAAATGATGAGGGGGCTGGAGCACAAGACCTACAAGGAGAGGCTGAGGGATTTGGGTCTATTTAGTCTGCAGAAGAGAAGAGTGAGGGGGGATTTGATAGCAGCCTACAACTGGAAGGGGGGTTCTAAAGAGGATGGAGAGAGGCTGTTCTCAGTGGTGACAGTGACAGAATGAGGAGCAACGGTCCCAAGTTGCAGAGGGGGAGGTCTAGGTTGGATATTAGGAAAAACTCTTTCCCGAGGAGCGTGGTGAAGCTCGGGGATGGGTTCCCTAGGGAGGGGGTGGAATCTCCATCCCTAGGGCTATGTCTACACTGGCAGGTTCTTGTGCAAGAACATCTTGCTCAAGAACACATCCACACTGCCACGCGCTTTTTCGCAAGAACATCCATGGCAGTGTGAATGTTCTCTTGCGCAAGAAAGCTCTGATGGCCATTTTAGCCATAGGGCTTTCTTGTACAAGAAACCCCTGCCGTGCATCCACACTGCCCTCTTTCACAAGACCTCTTGCACAAGAGGGCTTACACTTGTTAGAAAAGAGCGTAGCTCTTGCGCAAGAAGCCCTCTCTTCCCACGCTTTACTGTAAATCTTGCACAAGAGCGGGCAGTGTGGACACTCCACAGAAGAACAGCCATTCTTGCACAAGAACCCACCAGTGTAGACATAGCCTAGAGGTTTTTAAGTCCCGGCATGACAAAGCCCTGGCTAGCTTTGGGCAGGGGGCTGGACTCAATGACCTCTTGAGGGCTCTTCCAGCCCTGGGATTTTATGATAGAACTTTTAGAAAACTTGGCCTATGGCAAAAGGTTAAAAAACCTGGGTGTTTAGTCTTGAGAAAAGAAGATTGAGGGTGGGTGGACCTGATAACAGCTTTCAAATATGCGAAGGGTTACTGTAAAGAGAGCCATGACCCATTGTTCTCCGTGTCCACTGAAGGTAGGACAAGCAGCAAGAGAGATTTCAGTTTGATATTAGGAAAAGCTTTCTAACTCGAAGGTGGTTACGCTCTGGAAGAGGCTTCTAAGGGAGGCTGAGGAATCCCTAGCATTGGAGGTTTTTAAGAGCAGTTTGGACGGACCCCTGCCTGGGATGACCTAGGTCAGGGGCTTTCAAACGTTGGGTCGTGGCTTGTAAAGATAAGCTGCTAGCTGGTCGCCAGATGCTTTGTTTATCTGAGTGTCCGCAGGTACGGCCGCTCGCAGCTCCCCGTGGCCACGGCACACCGTTTCCGGACAATGGGAGCTGCGGGAAGCAATGCAGGCTGGGTCACCTCTTCCCACAGCTCCCATTGGCCAGGAATGGCGAACCACAGCCACTGGGAGCTGCGAGCAGCCGTACCTGCGGACACAAAGTGTCTGGCGCCTTCCCCTTACAAGTTGTGACCCGAAGTCTGAAAGCCCCGACCTAGGTTTCCTTGGTCCAGCTCAGTGCAGAGGGCACTAGATGCTTTTTCAAGGTCTTCTCCGGCCTGACATTTCCATGACAAGACAAGGGGTGAAACCCTGGCCCCACTGATGCCGGCGGAGCAGTGGACAGATGGAGTGTCATCTCGCATCTAGAGCCGAGGGGGACCTGGGATTCCGAACACCTGGATTCTACGCCAGCTGTGCACTGAATTGCAGCCTGACACCAGTTCCCAGCCGAGGTGGGATCGGTCTCATGTCCTGGGGTGGAGTTAGTTTTACAGCCCTGAAAATACGGTGGGGTTGGCAAAGCATCATCCAGGGGGAGAAATTAGACACTTACCGGGAAGGCTCGGCTTCCAACCCCCCTCTGCCTCCAGCACGGCTGAGAGCCAGGCCAGAGCACCAGGACATCTCTCCTCCGCCAGAGAAGGAAGCTGTAGATCAGCTGTACTGAGCGGGCCAGCCCTGCGAGGACAAGGAACAACTGGTAATGAAACTGCCACCCAGACGGCATGGCTGTAAACACTCTGCAGATGCCCAGCCCCAGGGGTTTCATCGCTCGGTCCCAGCAACAGCCTCTGCAGGGAAACGACTCCGACAAAATAATTCATCTCGGCTAGCGGCCATTCCAATGGAGTGGGAAGAGAAGGGTTTTCTCTAATCTCAGGATGATGGGCACTCCACATCCCATTCTGCTTGCATTTAAAATCACCTCTGATCTTCACATCGGCACACTCAGACCTGGAGCGTGTGGCTGTTAGAAATACAAAAAACCTCAAGTAAAGCCTGTGAAGGCGGCGGGGAATACGTTTGGTTGGGGAAGGCTGGGTGGCCTGTCCAGGAACATATAGGGGCTACACCCACCTGGAGGAGCCTGAAAGGCAAGATTGTGGCTTGAGTTACAGCCAACTAAGGCCACGTTGCTTCTCGTGCGAGCGTTCGCTTGACAGCTTCCCGTGCTGTCAGGTTAATTTCACTCCCCAATTCACCTGATCTCGCCCAGTTGTTGAGCCCTGAAACACAGAGCCGGCGAAAGGTAGAGGACAAGACAGTAGATAACATACAAGGACAGTAGAAGTGTGGTGCAGCTTGGTCAGTTTCACGTGTGTTGCATTCAGCATGGCAAACTGCAGTCATTGAAGAAATCCAAGACCACCCAACCCCCCTCCTTCTGAGAGGTGGTTTGTAAGTCAGAGATTTAAAAATACACTTTGGCTTCTTTCCTTTTGGTGAACCAAAGTCATAATTTCCAGCTTTTCCCTCCCACAAGCATGATGGCAAGAAACTTCCCTTTTATCTGAGGACAGCTGAGAGCCCCATGCAATGTCTTGCTACCAAGAGTTGGGGCGTTAAGAAAAAAGTTGGCAAAATCTCTGATTTTTCATTGGGGTAGAGGTACAGTGGGGGTTGCAAGAAAAAGGGAATAAGATGGAAGAGGAAGCTCTTTACTAGCCTGGCTATGAAGGCTTGGTAGCCCCCACTTGGCAGAGCACAGTTGAGATTAACCCTCAGAGCTGTCAGAACAAATTATCTACATGCATCTGACGAAGTGGGTCTTTGCCCACGAAAGCTTATGCTCCAATAAATCCGTTAGTCTATAAGGTGCCACAGGACTCCTCCTTGCTAGAACAAATTATGGTTTTCCATTTTTTTTGGCTTCTTGGGATGGGGGGCAGGTTTGCCTGAAATAACAAAAAGCAAAAAGCTTTTATTTCCACAACCAAAGGCTATCCATGTAAACCAAAAAACCTGGGGTCTCAGATGCTGAACACATGCAAAGTTAGGGGAGAAGGAGAGAAGTTCCAAAGTTTCTATGAAAACCTGTGCATTTGCACCAAAAAGATGATTTTTCATCCCATTTTCCGCTCTGGGCCAAAAGCCATTGTTAATGAAAGAAACAAAACCAAAAAAATCCGCAAGTTTAATTACTGACTGAAACAAAACACAGCCCAAACTGACAAACACGATTCCCCAGAAGTGCTTTGGCTGGCTCCCGCAGCACCTGAGCGCTGGCACTCAATCCACAAAGACGGAGCTGCCCAGAACGCGACATTCCACTGCTGCATTATTATCTGGGCAAATGATTCAGTATAAAGTGTAATTGTTCAATAAAAAGCTGGAAATGTGGCCATGCCCCGGGCTGGGCCAGCCCCTGCTTTAACTCACTCACCGTTCAAACCGTTCAGCACAAACTTTGCAGCAAGCGATTCCACCTCCCCTTAGCGCCAGAGCGGGCAATGGAAAGCCAGCCTTCCGGATGGGTTCTCGGGGAGTGCCAGACATCCCGGGCAAGCACCGGTGCGAGGTCACACGCCAGAGTGTCCTCCAGATGCAGAGGGACGGGACTTAGACCGGGAGTGCAGCCAGAACGAGAGTCGGCCAGCAGCAGGCGGCTTTCCAGCCTGGAAGGCATTAGGAGGCTGAGTGGTGAGGATGACAAATAAACAGAGCTGGAAAGAGACCCTGCCACAATGCTGAAGCAGGGGTAAATGCAGCTAAGTGATGTTAACAAAGGGCAGGCACGGGAGTTTAGCACAGCATGGAGTCCATTGATGGACTGCAGGAAATGTCTAGCTAGGGAATGAGTCTGTGGTTTCCTTCAGCCCCCATGGGGAACCCAGCGGCCATATGGGCATATTTTAAAATCTCAACAACCAAAAGCAACACACCCACTCACCCACAGCACAGCAACCAAAATGATTAGGGGGCTGGAGCACATGACATATTAGAAGAAGCTGAGGGATTTGGGCTCATTTATCCTGCAGAAGGGAAGAGCGAGGAGTGATTTGATCACAACCTTCAACTATTGAAAGAGGACGGAGAGCAGAGCCGGCCCAAGCTACGGGCTGACCGGGCTACTGCCTGGGGCACCCCATTGTAGGGGGCGCCCCGCGGGGCTGCTGCGCATGTGCCGGGCGCCCGTGGCGGGGCCGCACATGTGCCGGGCGCCCGTGGCGGGGCCGCACATGTGCTGGGCGCCCAGGGCCGGGGCCGCACATGTGCCGGGTGCCCAGGGCGGGGCCACGCACGCGCTGCACTCCCGGGGGCAGCGCCGTGCTCCCAGGGTGCACAAATGGCTCGGGCCGGCCCTGACGGAGAGAGGCTGTTCTCAACAGTGACAGATGACAAAACAAAGAGCAATGGTCTCAAGTTGCCATGGGGAAGGTCTAGGTTGGATATTAGGAAAAACTATTTCCCTAGGAGGGTGATGAAGCACTGGGATGGGTTCCCTAGGAAGGGGGTGGAATCTCCATCCCTAGGGGTTTTGAAGTCCCAGCTTGACCAAGCCCTGGCTGGGATGATTGAGTTGGGGTTGGTCCTGCTTTGGGCAGGGGGCTGGACTCGATGACTCCTGAGGTCTCTTGCAACTCTGGGATTCTATGATTCTAGGAGCTAAGCTCACATTCAGTCCCACTTGCAAGCCTGCAGGCGCCTGTGCCTGGACCACAGAGCTTCCCAGCGGGCTCCCCAAAGGAGCGGTCAGTCGCGGGAAGGTTGTTCACGCCCCGGAGGGGGTTAGGAGCCAGAGGTCTCATTCTTTCTTGCAAATGCCACTGTTCCACTACTGGCTTCAGGGCAGGGACCTCAGTGACCCCAGTGTGAAAGGAGAATCCGGACCAGGATCCCAGTGGAGCCCGGGTGTGACAATCACAAAAGAGGAGGCCAGCCAGGTACAAGCAAAAAGCATGGCTCACCCTGAGCATCCCCAGTGAATCCCGGGCTTGAGCTGAGAGCGCTATAGCCTGGGAGGTTGGATGCTGAGGGCCCCCTGCCCCGCTCCCCATGGACGTTTCCCGTCTCCTGCCATGGCTGGTAGCTCAGAGGTCACAGCAGCCATGCAGGGCTGGAGGCTTAGCCGTGATGTGCCCCCATGACGAGGGCTCCCAGGAATGACGGGAGTACAAATGAATCAGGTCAGGTTCCTCCAGCGCACAGGGGCGCGAAAGCCAGCTCAGCAGGCCGTGGGATGAACGTGGTATCACACAGGGCAGAGCCGCTGTAGGGGCTTCTCCATCACCGGTCAGTGTAGAGGGGTGTGACTTGGGGCCTCCTGTGCTGGTGCTGTAACGCCCACGTGGGGCTCTAGGCAGCTAGCACAAGTCAGGGCTCTGTCCCATCACGGCTGCCTGAGGGCCTGGCCTGGTGCAGATGGGGCCAGTCACAGGAGCACATGAGAAGATCCTTCCACCAATCATGCTTGACTTGTTGAAAAGCCTGGCCTCCTCCCCATCATCCAGGATGTGATGGGGGAAAAGAAACTGAGGAAACCAGGCACTTCCCTGCAGAGTTTCACCTCATCAAGCCCTGGGCAGGGCTAGTGTCCCAGCACCAATTCTTCAGGGCTGTGTGTGAGGTCAGAGCCTCCCTTAGTCTAGGCGGCTTCTGCTATTTCTCCTGGTTGTTAGTGCCCATCACATTGGGGGGTTTTAGGATTTAGAAACTTTCCCCCTAGGAACTGGGCTGAATTGACATAGGATACTGAGCAGACTCTAGATGGCCAGAGCTCCGTCACTGAATCCCAGAACACTAGAACTCGAGAGGTCATCAAGTCCCAGTCTGACCTCCTGGCAGGACCAAGCACCGTCTAGATCATCCCTGACAGATATCTGTCTAACCTGCTCTTAAATATCGCCAAGAATGCAGATTCCACAACCCCCTCCCCCCACCCTGGGCAATTTATCCCAATGTTTAACCACCCTGACAGTTAGGAAGTTTTTCCTAATGTCCAACCTAAGCCTTCCTTGCTGCAATTTAAGCCCATTGCTTCTTCTCCTGTCATCAGAGGCCAAGAAGAACAATTTTTCTCCCTCTTCCCTGTGACACCCTTTTAGATACTTGCAAACCACTATCATGTCCCCCCCTCAGTCTTCTCTTTTCTAAACAAGCCCAATTCTTTCAATCTTCCCTCATAGGTCATGCTTTCTAGACCTTTAAATCATTGTTGTTGCTCTTCTCTGGACCCTCTCCCAATTTCTCCACATCTTTCTTGAAATGTGGTGCCCAGAATGGGACACAATACTCCAACTGAGGTCATGTCCAGCTTGGGCTAGCTGAAACAAGGAGTCCAGCTGCACCTTAAGGACTAACCATTTTATTATGGCATAAGCTTTCCTGAGCTGCAAATCACTTCATCAGATGCAGGAAGTAAAAGACAAAGGAAACAGATAGTAGGGATACAGAGATGGGAGTGTTACATCAAAGCTAACTCAGTCAGAGTGGAGGTGGATAAAAAGGTGATAATACCTAAAATGAAGAATTACTTATGGTAACGAGCTAGCCATTCCCAGTCTCTAGTCAGACCCATTCTGATGGTGTCAAATTTGCATACAAATTCCAGCTCAGAACTTTCATGTTGCAGCCTGTTTTTGAAGTTTTTTTGATAACTGCGCAACCCGGCGAGTTAGAAAGGAAAGTCTTTGTGCCCCGATCCCCTTGCTTCCCTGGTCCCTATTCCCAAACTCTTTGCTGCAAGGGCTTTACAATAGTATTCTCTATGCAGGTGTGACGTAGTGGGGGTGCTGTCTGCTCTGTAACTCAGTGCCCCCCCGCGCTGTGATGTGTGATTCCCATGATTCAGCCACATGTTGTGATGTCGTGTCAGTTCCTTACTGGCCTCTGTTTGTGAGCACTGCCCAGCAGGTGGGCTGCCTTGGTCATGTGGACAAAGATCCAACCGGTCAGACCAGTTGAGGGCAGCGAGGGAACTAAGGAAGTGAGTGTGCGGGGGAAGGGGCAGTCTGGGGCTGGAACCATGAAGGAGACAGACTAAGGAGGGGGCTGGGAATCTAAGGGCCCAGGTACCCCATCTCAAGGGGATCTGAGGCACTCTGGCCCAGACTCCTGTAGCCACATCACGTCTATGCTGTGCTGTATCCTGGAGAAGCAATAAACCCTCTCTATTCTACTGGCTGGCGGAGTCTGTTCTGGCTGCTACGGGGGTGCAGGATCGGAGGAACCCCGACTTGTCATCACAGCAGGGCACGCATAACACATGGTACTCACTTCCACAGGGACTCCCTAGCAACATGTGTGAACACAATTCGTCAGGCGTAAGCATCCACATGAACACACTTGTCATGTGTCACAGTGCGGCAACTCCTCCAGTTCTCCTGACAGCTTCATGTGCACCACACACCCACGAAATCCCGCGCCCTTGGACGGCTTCACACCATTTGTAAATGTCAACACATCGGTTGGGCTGTTAGCCACTTGACATGTCTTTTCACACCCCTAGGCCCATGGAGACACATGTCAGAGACGATCTTATTAGCAGGGTGTTAACACATGTCAAAGGCGCCTATTGCTTGTTTTGTATTGTACAGAGATTCTTCTACCGTTTTCAAGAGATGGGAGCGGAGAGGGGCCCATTCAGCTGTGTATCCCTGCCGGGCTTAAGTGGTTGTCTCTACAGAAGGGGAGATCATGTTCATGGTACACATATTAGATACAAAACACAAACCACCCTTCTGGCAGGGGACAACCCACCACTACTTTATATCATCAGAACCCCAAAACAGAGCAAACCCAAACTGGCTGCTCCCTAAAACAAAATGGTCCAACTTACCCCACCTTCTTCTAGGCAGTCTGCAGACTACTGCTGCTCAGACCCTTCCCTACAGAACCAGCAAAAAAAAAACCCTGCATTTTAAGCAGTTTTCAGTCTATTCCAGAGGACTGACAAGTCTGCTGTGTTTTGGGTTCTGGTCCTGCTCTTGAATTCAAATTATGTGACCCAAAGATCTCTCTAGAAAGGGTGGAATCTGAACACACCGTCCAAACAGGCTCTTGGGTAGTTCTGATCCAGTTACAAAGAATTCTACTGGAGCAACCAAGAAACAAAAATATTCAGAACTCAGAATAGGGAGCAAACGGGAAGAAATATCCAAAGCCAGTCCAGGTTTGTTCACATTTATACACACTGGGCCCTTTTCTGGGGAGTAAGTGAGAACAGAATTTGTCCAGCTGATTAGAAAAATACATCATCACACCCTCCAGATTATAAGCAATATGCTGAATCCTGATCGATTTTTATGTGGTACAGCAGGCCACATTACCTAATGTAAGAAACAAAGGCATACAGGGTACAGAGGAATAATTAGAATTTCTCACTTACGCCATAAAATTGGATAACAAATGTATAATCATTCTACAGTCAATGATTCTTAATCAGGTTTATTGGGTTCCTTTTCTGTGGAGGACGGCAAAGTAGGCCAACATAAAAAACAACCCCAAATTTAATCCAATTTGTTACAATGCTCAAAATGGTTCTTTTTAAAAAGCCACGAGCTGGGCTCCAATATTTGCATTACAGGCAAATATGTGACAGTTCCCATATTTGCATGCGTCTAATGCCACGGCTAAAAGACGCTGCAACATGCTGAAAAACTAACACGAAATCAATCAAACCAAACTTTTGCCAATGCTCCCGTTCAATGCCGTGTGTACAACAGAGACCTGTGGCTACATGGGGAAGACGTAGAGTCCTAAGGTGCAATTTTCAAAGCTGAAGAAGGGACTTGGGGCCAAATTTGCAATGGTATTTAGGCTTCTAAATACCTTTGAAAATCTGCCTCTTGGCTACACAGTCCCCGTTCATTTTAATTCAGTGCAGGGAAGCGGTCACCAAATTAAAAGGCTAATTAGAGACAAAGGCTCTGTACTGGGACTCACCATACCCGGGTTCAATTATGGGCTCTGCCCCCAAATTTGGGGCTGATTTTCAAAGGCACAGATGGGAGACAGTCCAGGGGGAGTCGGTACCCTGGCGGTTTTGAAAATTCCCCTTTCTTACATCTGAGTCTAGTGGACAGAGTCAGGAATGAATACTGCCTTGCACTAGGTGCTGTACACACACAATGAAAAGACAAGTCCCTGACTCAGGGGGTCTAATGATTTGGTGGCACCTTGGCCAAATCACCTATGGTGGGCTATTCAAAGCAGCCTAAGGGAGTTAGGTGCAAGTCCTTTGCAGTATAGTGAGGGTTGGGTATCTAAGGGGACAGCTACACAGCAGCTGGGAGCAGGCTTCCCAGAGCGGGTGGACAAACAGGCGTTAGCTTAGCTGGAGCTAGTGTGCTGAAAATAGCAGTGTAGCTGCAGAGGCATAAGTGTCAGCTGGGACTAGCCACCCAACTACCTACACACACATCAGGCAAGTTCATAGACAGGTGGCTAACCCAGGCCGCTCCCTGTACTACGCAATCACAGTGCTATGTTTAGTGTGCCAACTCCAGCAGAGCTGAGACCTACCTTTAGGTTCCTCAAAAATGCCAGCCTCCATCTCGGAGGCTCAGGTCCCCATGGGTCGTAACGGGCTAACACACCTTCCTCGTCCCCACTGGTTGTGCGTTGTGTCTCTCTGGGTATGGATCGTCGGTACAGCGCCTAGTACAACAGGCCCTGATCTCAGCTGGGGCCTGTGGTTGCTTAATGCAAAAGGGGGCTGATCGGGAGGGGACCGTGTTTTACAAACAGCAGAAGGAAAAAATAAATAAGAGAAGCAAATGAAGCTCCAGGGAAAAGTCTCTCCGAGTTGACAAGCAGCCCTGCGACTGTGAATGCGAGCGCCAGCACTGCTGATTACAGGGAAAGCCAGACACACGCAGCACGATTTGCCCAAGAGATGGAGAATGACAGGCCACTCGGGGGAGATGAAAGGAGCAGACAGGACTCTTTCGCAGTCGCCTGCTGCAGCCTATGGATAGGTGGCGGGGGGAGGAAGTAGAGGGGTGGCAAGGAAAATCTACACAGCTACCAGCTCATAAAAAGCCTCTGTAGGCAGGGCAGCACCAGGGCTGGAGTCTTAGCCCCAAAGGGACTGGCACAGCTGCTGAGCCATGCAGCGGCCCACACTGGGTCTGATCACAGCGAGATAAAGGCCGGGAGCAGCCGTGTGTGACGCTGCACAGCGAGAAGGGAGATGCCTGTGCTGTGCTGTGAGCGAGCGAAGGAGGGAATGGAGGAGCCAGGCAGTGCTAGGGAGTGCTGGAACTAATGGGTAGTTTACCAGGTCCCCAGATGTGGCAGAGGAGCCCTTTCTCCTCAGACAAGTGCCCACAGAGGGAGCCAAGGCAACAGAAAGGCAGCGCATTCATAGCGGGTACAAGGCAATACTGTTATCACAGTGCCTTACTAACCTGTGGAACTCACCGCTGCAAACAGCACGCAGGCAAAGAGCATAGCAGGATATGGAACTGGGTTAGGCACTGGGATAGAGAATGAGAATGTCCCGTCCCCTGCCCAGTTACCTTAGACAGGGAAAAGGAGTCTGCTGATTTGGAGCATGAACTAGTTGATGGAGAGTGATGGTGAGGGACTAGGAAGAAACAGCCCCTACTCCCTAATTTCACTGCTGGGTTTTACCTCTTCCTCTGATGCACCTGGTGCTGGCCACTCTCACAGACAGGAGACAGGATTAGCTGGACCTTGGCTCTGGTCCAGTTGGGCAGCTCCCGTGTTCCTGGGAGCCTGGCCCTTGGCTTCACCTCCTGCTGGGGAAGGGCACGGTGGACTCTGAGATGCCATTGCTCTGCATCGGAAAGCATATGCTGCATGGGCACGGGGGAGGGCAGCATCCCCAGCACCCCTGTCTTACAGCTTTCTCACAAAGACCCCCAACTCCTGTCTGATGTGATGGGGCCATGAGATGGGCAGGGACAGCAGCAGAGCTCACAACTCCCCCTGTCCCAGATTCCACCTGCCTGCCTTCCCCAGCCGGGCGCTGCCCTCAGCCTCCTCTGCACTGGCCCAGCCTTCACACTCCCAACACAGGAGACTTGACATGGCCAGCCACTGTGCAGCCCTTCCAAAGGCATGAGACTTGCCTCCAAACCCAGGGCATAGCCAGGAGTGGGCCTGGGTGGGCCAGGGCATATAGACCCATCCCACCCCAGTCCTGCCTCTGCTCCCACTGGAGCCCGGGGGCTTGCCCCCTTCATCTGGTGCTCCAGCTGGGCCAGGGGACTGGATTCGGAGGCTTGCAAGTCTCCCTACCCCGCGCCCGCTCCCCGACAGGAGTGCAGGGCAGGCAGACTAGGGCAAGCCCCCTGTGTCCCGACCCCCGTCCCCAGCAGGGGCGCCCGGCTGGCAGACCAGGGCATGCCCCGACCCCTCTCCCTTGCTGGAGCACTGGGCAGGCGAAGAAGGGCAAGCCCTGGTGCCCTGACTTCCCTCCCTGCAGAAGTACCTGGCAGGGAGACCGGGGGGGCAAAGGGAGTGGGGGTTCAGGGCACAGAGCATCTATCCCTCCCCCTCTTCCAAGGCGGCATCGCTCCTTCCCCCCAGTCATTGCCCACCCACCCGAAATTGGGGCCAGACTGTCCCACTGTGGCTCTGCCACTGCTCCGGTCTCAGTGCTCTGGCTTTGGGGAGGATCCTGGAGCCAGACGGCTCTAGTCCTGCAAGCCAGGGGAAGGGCTGCTGGCAAAGCGTGCTTGGACACATCCCACCTGGGGTGCCATTTGCTGCCAACTTCTGGCAGCTGCACGGGGGACATCTGGGGCCAGTTTTGTAGCTGCCCTTCGCTGGGCCATAAGCAGGGCCTTGGTGACTAGCACCAGCCCTGAGTGCAGACCCACCCCGCCGGCCTCCTGGCCCCTGCTACAAGGGATGTCCGGGAGGAGGCCAATATACCTGCTGCCACCAGCCCCATGGTAGCCGTGGCAGCAAGAGGCTCTGGCTAGCAGGGGGCTCACGGGTGTGCCAGGCATCCAACCTGCCCCCACCTCCCCAGAATCGGCCTGTCGCCCCTAAACTGGCTTTGCCTCCTGGAGAGAAAACGCGGGGTCTCCGATCTCCGCACCCCAGGCGTGACTCCGGAGTGACTCCGCCGAAGTTCACGGGGTTTACACGGGGGCGGGAGGGGAGAGAACCTGCAGCAGAATCTGCCCCTCGCTCCCCGGGAAGCCGCGGGGGGAAGGCTCGATGCGTGTGCCGGGCGCTGCCTCGAAGGGGCGAGCGGGCAGGGGGCGGAGCCCGCGGCCGGCCCGGGCGGGGCTGGAGCGGCGTGGCGGGGACCGGCGCGCTGTGCCAGGGCTAGTGCCAGGCGCAAGCAGCGCGCTGCGCGGCAGCAGGTAAGAGCGCTGCGGGCGGGCTGCGCGGGGGGAGCTGGGCAGGGCGCGGGACGGGATGGAGCCCAGGGCTGGGCAGGGGCTGCCGGAGGGGGGCAGAGATCGAGCCCCCGCCCTGGGAGAGGCGCTACCGCCCCAGCTAGCCCCTGCTCTTCGGCCCCCGGGGTCTGCCCCCCAGCAGCACCGCGGCCCGCCCCCTCCCCGGCCCATGGGCGGAACAGCATGGCCGGGGGGCTGCAGGGACAGGGGCGAGGAGCCCAGTGACTGGCCCTGGCATCCGGGGGTGGTCGCAGTAGGGGGAGACCCAGCTGGCCAGGCAGGAGTCTGGGGGCGGCTAGCCGGGAAGGACTCACTGCCCTGGGCACTAGGACAAAAGCTGGGTACGCGGGCCCCCCGGGGGGGGGCAGGATCCCATTCCAGGGAGCTGGGAAGGGCAAAGCCCCAGGAAATGGGCTGGTAGAGGAAGCTGTCCGGGAACTAGCAGGTGGATGGGAAGGGGGGACCCCAGGACATTGCCCCTTTAAGAGCCCAGCACCGCTTCCGCTCACTTGCTCCCGGGCCGCTGGTCAGTCCAGTTCCCTCTGCTCTTAAAGGGCCAGTGCACTGGGTGATGTGGGGGCATGGCTGTAGCCTCGCAGTCTGGGTTAGGGTGCCATTGCCATGAAAATAGCACCCTGATGCTGTGACACCAGGGAAAAGAGCCCTGGTTATGCAGGGGCTCGGAGGGAGGGGTCAGGGCATGCGGTGTCCTTTGAGGGCAGGCGGCTCTGCAGAGGGGAGAGAATGCGCCTTCCCTTTAAGAGAAGTCGATTTGCTGCTGGGTCGCAAGACAAGCGCTTGGAGGGAGCTGGGCATTTGAGCCAATCGCGCCTTTGCTGTCCATTATAGACCCACCAGTCCCACTTGGCACCCAGGCAGTGCCTCTCAGCCGCAGGTCACATGCTGCATGGGGGGAAACTGAGGCAGGGGGAAAGGAAATGACTTCCCCAAAAAGAGTCAGTGGCAAAGCTAGAGCCCAGGAGTCCTGGCACCCTACCCAGTGTTGCCTTGTCCTTTAGCCCACAGCTGCTCTGGCCCCTCCTTTCTTTCTCCAACTCCCCCTTACTCTCTCCCCATGCCCTGCATGCCTCCCTCTGCCGGCCCTGAGGGGCCTGTCCTGGTGCTGATGTGGCTCCTGGATGACTCTGCAGCTGCCCCTCTCCTGAGCAGTAAGTGGCTGAAACTGATGCCACTAACCCTGTGCCAGTCTCTGCCTGCAGCCAGCTGTGGCAGCACTGCCCTTAGCAGCTACGTCCTGCTGAATCTCAGAGCTTTCCCCGTTTGCTCCCCTCCGTGGCCCTGCCAGGGCCCAGGATTCATGCTGCGAGGCAGGGCACCTATTGCTGCAGAGAGCAGGGCTGCACATCCACCACACCCGGCTCGGGTCGGTTCATCCCTGCACTTCACTCCCAGGTTCCCTCCCTGCTTGGTCTCTCTTCCTCTCCCGCTGCCAGTCAGGACTCCTGGGTTCTGTTCCTCACCCACTGGACAGCTTGGGGCAAGTCACTTCACAGCCTCACTTGTAAAATGGGGTAACGGTGCCTCCTGAAGGCACAGGTACCATTGTAAGGTGCTCAGCATTGGGAGGCAGAGAGAGCAGTATTCCCCATGGAGTCAGGGTCTGCCTGTGGCTCCGGAGCACCCCCGCTCCCCGTTCTTTTCCCTCGGGTCCCTCTCACTTCTCCATTCAGGCATAGCTATTTGCTGTCAGAACCAAGGGCAGGCTGCCACACCCAACCTGCTACACTGGAGGTGTGAAATACTTGGCAACTGCTCCCCCCAGTCCTCTGGGAGCAGCATGTGGAAGGACAGACCAGTGACTGGGGTGTTAGAGGGAGACTTGGGCTTAAGTCTCTGCTCTGCCACAGACTCCATGTGGGACCTGGGGTAAGTCACTTGGCTCTGTAGCAGGACAGATCAGTATCTCCCCACCTGAGGTGCTAACCGGTATCTGGATTGCTGGAGGGAGGAAGGGCACCTGGGTGTTGAAATTAAGTGGTTGAGGTGTGTGGCCGTGGCTGCTGCCGTGGGACACCGGAAATGTCTGGGCACATGCTGATACAGCGTTGCTTTCTGGTGTTCCAGCTCAGAGCTGGGAGCTGGACTCTGACTTCACTACTAACCCGGCTCTGAAGTGTATCTATGGGGCCAGGGGGGAGCTCAGTCACTGCAATGTAAACACACAGGAAGAGGTTCTGGATTTACACAGGTGTGAGGCAGGTCAGTACACGGGATGTAAAAATGCGGCTAAAAAGGTAACCGTCTAACCGCTAAAAATCCTCATGGTTACGCGCGCTGCAGGCTCTGCACAATAAGCTTTATGCTGCCGAGCCCACAGCAAAGTCTCCCTGGAAATGGGGCTAGCCAGGGATGCTGCTGGCCCCATTCCTAGGGAGGCTTTGCAGCCTGCTCCCGGGGGGCCAGGATGTAACCAGTGGCGGGAGAGTGTGTGTGTGTGTGTGCGGGGGGGGGGCCTGCCCCACCCAGGGGTTGCTCCATCAGGCCCTACAGGTTAACCAGCCCCTACCAGTTAACCGGAACCAGTAATCCTCACCTGTTAAACCTTTTACATCCCTAGTCACAGCTGGGCCCATTCTAGGACAAAAGAACTGGGCACGGGCTGCACCTTCTCCCCCACATTGCTGCACCGTGGGGTCACCCTTTCATGGTGACACCCCACTGGAGAGAGGACAAGGGCGAAACCAGCAGAAACCCCCCCGTGGGAGATGAGACGGTCACCCCAGAGTGTGACAGGGCCACCCCCACTCACCTCTCCCCCCGCAGGACAAGAGCTGTGGCTGATGCTTCCTGGGTGTTCAGGCGCTGATCCCTCAGTAGAGACCTCTGTAAATTCATGTTGGTTGGCGCCTGCTTGTTCTGCTAGGCCGTACATGCTGGGATTGCAGACGCACGGCCGGAACAAGCCCCTGCTCTGCCAGTCTAATAGGCTTTGTTCCCGCAGGCAGCGCAGATTGAAATCACACTGAACAGAAATACGGGGGGGCTAGTTCTAGTGCTGGCCATCTGTGAGAACGGGGCTGTCGCCCTCCCCAGCACATCTCGCTGCCCCCGGTCTCGCGTCCATTCATCTCAGCCGCGAGATGAAACAGATGGAAGGGGGTACATCGGATTTCAAAGCCACAAGCGCCTGAACTTGGACCTAGTTGTCTGTGTAAGACCCAGTGTCCCAGGGGCTCAGGGTGAAAAGCCCCATGTGCAGAATTTCTCCCCACTCCGCATTTCTGGCATGAACACACGGGGCCGGCTGAGGTTGTTTTGTTGTGGGGGGGAGGGCTGCATGTGGGCCACGGGTATAGAGAAAACCATACCTGCCCTTCCTTCAACACGCACAGCCAGGAAGAGCCGCAGATACAGCGCGATGCTTTTCTGTGGTGATGCTGTTCCCCAGGTGGGGGCAGCAATCCTTTGGCTAGTCCTCTTCCCACTGGCTAGCGCCTTCCCAGCCAAGCCTTGGGAACCCAGCAATTCCCTGAGCAGGTGAGAGAAAACAATGGCGAGATCCTGACTCTCTGCAGGGGCTGACATGATGCTCCCTGCCTGGTGAGGGTGAGATGAACAAGCTGTTGCTGCCAAGGTGTTCTGGTCCAAGGCTTTGCAGAAAGGAGACAAAGGGAGCTCGTGGGTGTGAACTAAGGATTGCTGTGTGCAAAGCATGGCCCTTGCAGGCTTCCCCCAGCTCCAGCCAGGAGGAACAGGTGGAGACATTTCTGTAGAGAAAGCACCCCCTTTGATAAGTATGGGAGATCGGCTCGTGAGAGTTCAAACTCCTGGATTGACATTCTAGCCTTGATTCAAACTCAAATGCCAAACCTTAATCCAGAAGCCCATGTGCTTGTTGCCCAGTTCTGTCTACACAGCACAGACCCACTCCTGTCTCACCGGCCCTCGTCAGGTTTGCGGGTTATTTTAAATCTCAGATAATCTCCCAGAAATCCTTCCAAAAAGGAGCCTGGTGCCATGCTGTGCAGCCAGACCATCTCCGAGGTGTGAGCAGCCCTCTCTAGTGCAACAGAGTTAACTCTGAAACCTAATGATCACGGCAAGTAACAACATGGTTAACTACTTCACTGCCGGTCCATTTAGTGGAAACATCCCCCACTCTGGTATAGGGAAGGTGCCACCATTTTGCCCCACTCCCTCCCTACCCGTCAGATCTCTTCCAGGTAGATGGACCAATTCCTATACACAATGTTACTCTTGCAGGCTAAGCGGCCTGTTTTGGAGGCAGAGAAACCACACAAACCACAATAAGAGCACGGCTGCGTGTGGGAGAGAGCGAGCACGCCCATACAAGCACCGCTTGTCGGTCTCCTCTGTAACACACTGCATCAGCTTGGCACCTACTCCTTTACATCCGCTGTCGGAGAGAGGCACTTACAGCCCTGTGTTTTGTGGTCCTATGGTTAATCTAGCCGAGGAGGGGAGGGAAGGGGGGAGGGGAAAAGCACACTGTGTATTTATATGGTGCAATAAAACGCCCGGGCTTTGCCCGGGTGTTGATTTACCACAAGAGTCTCATTGCTGGAGTGGGAACACTGCTCCCCTGCTGTAATCAGTCAGGCTGGCTGGCACAGAGCCACTGCAGGGCCTGGGTCCATAAATCGCAGCTCCTCCATCACAGAACGGGGGAGCCCTGCTTTATCGGGGATGGGGGCAGGCAGGGCTGCCCAAGGAGATGGCCTCTCCAGCGCTGTCCTTCCAGGAGTGCAGCCAGGTGCATGCTGCAGCTTGAGCCCAGGTTCAGGGGCATGGGGGAGGGATTATCAAAGGGGGCAGAGGTTTTGTTGAGCCAGAGCCCAGTCTCTCCCTATGGGTCCCCGGAGCCCCTAATTGCTAGCACTTGGCCACAGAGCTGCTATTGGGGTCTCACCTTCCCCGTTGGCAGAGTCAGGGGCCGTCTCTTCTTTTTCTCATGAAGATCTCATCCCTCTCTCTCACTGCACCCTCCAGGCGTCCTGCATCTCCCCGCCGGCAGCATGACGGAGCATGAGGACTTTGCCAGCCTGGCCGGGTACTGGAACGCCTCGGACAGCTCTCAGTTCAGCCCCGCCAGCATCATCGTCCCCGTGGTCTTCTCCCTCATCTTCCTCCTGGGCACGGTAGGCAACAGCTTGGTGCTGGCGGTGCTGCTGCGCAACGGCCAGATGGGCCACAACACCACCAACCTCTTCATCCTCAACCTCAGCCTGGCCGACTTCTTCTTCATCATCTTCTGCGTCCCCTTCCAGGCCACCATCTACTCGCTGGAGGGCTGGGTCTTCGGCTCTTTCATGTGCAAGGCCGTGCACTTCTTCATCTACCTCACCATGTACGCCAGCAGCTTCACGCTCGCGGCCGTCTCAGTGGACAGGTGAGCAAGGCCGACACCTGCCCTGGGGCCGCTGGGCCTACCAGATGCCCCACAAACTGTCTTTTAACCAGTTATCAATCCATGAGAGGACCTTCCCTCTTATCCCATGGCAACTTACTTTACTTAAGAGCCTTTGGTGAGGGACCTTGTCAAAGGCTTTCTGGAAATCTACGTACACTATATCTACTGGATCCCCCTTGTCCATGTGTTTGTTGACCCCCTCAAAGAACTCTAGCAGATTAGTAAGGCATGATTTCCCTTTACAGAAACCATGTTGACTTTCCCCCAACAAATTATGTTCATCTATGTGTCTGACAATTTTATCCTTTACTATAGTTTCAACTAATTTGCCCGGTACTGACGTTAGACTTACCGGTCTGTAATTGCCAGGATCACCTCTAGAGCCCTTTTTAAATATTGGCATCACGCTAACTATCTTCCAGTCATTGGGTACAGAAGCTGATTTAAAGGACAGGTTACAAACCACAGTTAACAGTTCTGCAGTTTCACATTTGAGTTCCTTCCAAACTCTTGGGTGAATTCCATCAGTCCCGGGGACTTGTTACTGTTCAGTTTATCAATTTGTTCCAAAACCTCCTCTAATGACACCTCAGATAACGTGGTGCTAGGGTGAGATAAAGGGCATCAGATAGAGAGATTCTAGCTCTGTGGGTTAATAGAGGACTTGCCTTTCCATCACTGTCAGACCATGACTAACACACGTTGACGAATGAGCAGTTTAGAAGCCCCAGCATCTGGGCCAATAATGCGATGCACAGATGGTGTGTTCAGACTGGGGGCCAAACTCAATTCCTGGTATAATCAGCGAGAACTCCGCTGTCTGCATTGTGCCTGTTTACAGCAGGGCTGGCTCTGGCTTTAGCTTACAACGGACCCAGTGTCATCTCACAAAAATATTAAGCCAGATGCTCTGCTGGAATAAGTCAGCAGAACTCCCCTGACTGCCCCAGCTAGTGTAAATCAGCATCAATGTGCTCGTTTGGCCCATTCTGCCTTATATGCAGCATTCAGAAACATGCTTTGGTTCGTGCTGTGTACTGGGCCCCGAGCCCGACTTCCTGTGCCCATACAGCAACTGCTGGACACCTGCATAGTAGGTCAGAAGGAGGCCCATGGGTTTGTGACAGGACAGCTGCCCAGTTTGGGCTGTCCTGCCCCGATGTCACCCCATGTGCCCGACAGTGGGAAGTGCCTGTTCTTCCCAGGGACCGTGCTTCGGCTTGGCCAGACCAGCACATTATTCCGGTTTGTTACATTCACTGCTGGTGGGGGTGAGGATGGCACATTAGCTCTGCAATTCAGAGATCTGCATTGGTATCAGAGGCGGAAGGTGGAAATGAGTTGAGCTCTGCAGATACTGCTTTGATTGCTGCTGTATAAATACTTGCCCGTCGATTGAGCTAGTCTGTGCCTCAGTTTCCCCCGCTGCAGAATGGAACTAAGGATACTGAACTTCTTTAGAAAGCAACAGATCTCAGAGAGCTTTACATCAAAGCTACCCTCTGTGCACAGATAATTAATGACTATTGCTATCTTACCTCCCATGGCACCTCTTTTTAAGCTCTTCCCAAGCTTTATAGGACTATTACTAATCTATCGCAGGGGCGGGCAATCATTTTCACAGGAGGGCTACTTAATGAAATGTTGGTCCATGGTCACAGGCCAGCTTCACCCCCTGGAAGGGGCGGGGCTGAGGACTAGCCTTCCCCCCAGAATTGTCTGGGGCTGGAGGCTTTGAATTAAAGAACACAGCAAAGGGCTTGTGGCTCCCGGCCCCACCGCTATCACGTTGCCTGGCAGCTGCCCGGGGTTGCTGTGGCTATTTAAATGGCTCACAGCTCCAGCCCCTGCCAGAGGCGACCAGGAGCCATGAGCCATTTAAATCGGATCCTGCTGCCTGAGCCATTGCCTGGACATTCAGTGGCACAGGCAGCAGATTATCACTAGAAAGTGGCCAGATGCAGCCCATGGGCTGGATCCAAATGTTTGGCAGACGGGATCTGGCCTTCGAGCCGCATCTTGCCCAGCCCTGATCTGCTGAAATTCTTTCAGGGGGTCAACCGACATGTAGACAAGGGTGATTCAAAATGGATCTAGTGTACAGGTTGAACTGCTCTAGTCCAGCACCTTCAGGACCGGACCGTGCCGAACCTGAGAATTTGCTGGACCACGGGAGGTCAATATTGTCTGGCAGCATCACAAACACTTCCACTGCTTGCTGGGCCCTTAGAAAACATTTGGGGGTACATTAGAGCCAAATAGCAGCACAGAACACTGAGAGCCAGGACTGGTGGCTGTAAACAAACTTTATGGGACTGCGGGAAACTTGGCCACACCCATGCTAAGTGGACATCTGGCTCTCTAAAATCATGCTGGACCATGGGTGTTGCCGGACCAGAGAGGTTCTTTTTTAAGGTCCCTCCCCAAAGGCTCTTAAGGATAAAATAGATCAATAACTGGTTACAAAATAGGATACGAAGGGTCAGTTTTCACAGTGGAGAAAGGTAAATAGTGGGGGGAACCTTATTTGGGCCCATACTATTCAGCCTATTCATAAATGATCTGGAAAAAGGGGTGAACAATGAGAGGATCAAGTTTGCAGATGATACACAATTACTCAGGATAAGTACATCTAAGTTGACGGCAAAGAGTTAAAAGGATCTCACAAAACTGGGTAACCAAATAGCAGATGAAAGTGAATGTTAATAAATGCAAAGTAACATAATCCCAACTATACATATACAGCGATGGGGTCTAAATTAGCTGCTACCATTCTAGAAAGAGATCTTGGAGTCATGGTGGATGATTCTCTGAAAACATCCACTTAATGTGCAGTGACCGTGAAAAAAACTAATCGAGTGTAGGGAACTTTAGGAAAGGGATAGAGAGGACAGAAAATAGCCTCATGCCACTGTATAAATCCATGGTACGCCTACCCCATGAGTACTTTGTGCTGTTCTGGTCACCTCCCCCTCAAAAAGGAGATATTAGAATTGGAAAAGGTACAGAGAAGGGCAACAAAAGGATGAGGGGCATGGACCAGTGCCCATATGAGAGGAGATTAGAGACTGGGTTTGTTCAGCCTAGAAGAGAGATGTCTAAGGGGGGAGCTATGAGGGGGCTATACAATTGTGGCTGGTGTGGAGAAAAACGTGCCATTTGCCCCTTTACATAACACAAGAACCCAAAGAAATTCACAGCCAGGAGGTTTACAGCAAACATAAGGAAGCTTTTCTTCACACAACACCCAGGCCACCTGGGGAACTCACTGCCTAGGGAGGTTGAGAAGGCCACACGTGGAAAATTTGGTAAGTTCCTGGCAGACAGGTCCCTCATTGGCTACTAGCAAAGATGCTCAGGGACACAACCCCATGCTCTGGGCATCCCTAAGCCTCTGCCTGCTGAGGGGGCTGGGCGACAGGCGAAGAATCACTTGATAACCCCCTAGTCAGTTCATTCCCTCAGAGGCATCGGGCACCGGCCACTATCAGATGACAGGATTCTGGGATAGACAGACCATCGGTCTGAGCCAGCATGGCCATTCTCGCGTTCACTTCCCTCACCATGGCCACATCGCCCCCTACAGGAACGCCCCAGCAGTTATTTGTTATTGGTACTATGGCGTCAGGGACCAGAATCCCATTGTGCCAGGTGCTGTGTGGGGTAAGAAGAGAAGAGCATCCCCACCGGAAGAGCCCAGGGGCAGTAAGATAGGCCAGAACTGGACTAGGACCTCAGGGACACATCCCAGGACTGCCGAGAAAGATGCTGGGAGGACGTCAGTGATCCTAGGTAGTCAGGCGCTTAGCGGTATCTCTGGGACAGTGATTGATAAATCACTAAAGCCGCTTCTCCAGAGGTGGCTTACAGTAAATGCTGTGGGGTCGCCCACCTGCATACTGGCTCAAAGCTGACTCCCGGCAGCCCATGAGGTTGGGCTGAACCCTAACACGAGGGGAGATGGCTCATGGTGCAGGAGGCTCCTCGCTACAGGCAGAAATACAAGTTCCAGGTGTTGTGGTGGGCGAGGGCATTTCTCCAGCTTGCTCAGTCTCGTAAGGCCCCAACAGCTGCCCCCACTGCAGCGCCCCGCCCGCCTGGGTTCAGGTTATTCTCCGCCTCCCCCGCTCCGTAGCATTGCTGTTGCAGAACGTTGCTGTGCTCCACCCCAGAGGTGGCTGCGCATCAGCAAAGGACGCAGGCATCCTTGTGACAGGCGAGCTGTGTGGCTGCAGAGGGTGACCCTTTGTGCTGGCTGAGTTATATTCCTGAGCTGGCGGCTGTGTGTGTTGCCAGGGCTGAGCTCCTATAGCGTGTGGCAGCTGAGCCTCGCTCCCTGCTTGAGAAGGACAGGGTTAGACTGGAGCAGTGAAGGGCTTGTGCGTGCATTGACAGCTACTCCCCCTCTCTCCCCACCCCCGCAGTCTCCTGGCCACAGGTCAGCTAGGATCCCAGCTGTCTCCCTTCCTAGCTGTCCCTGCAGGGACTGGCACACTGAACGGTTTCAGCTCTCCGGTGGTCCTGCAGACAGATGTTCCCACTTGGCCTCTCACCTGCTGAGGTGGGGGAGGGAGCCGAATGCAGGGCTCCTCCTGCTTGCAGCTCTGCTCTCCCAGCCTCCTGGTGCTTGCAGGAGAGCCAGGAGCAGCACACTGCTGGAGGTGCCATGCTGGCATTTACTGGCCCCAGAAACCAGCCCAATTCTGAGAGAAAGAGTCTTCGTTTCTGGCACCTCCAGCTCCTCCCCTCTGGGCCAACGCAGTCCAGGCCCCAGGGAGCAGCTCTGCCAGATCCCAGCCCCATGGCAGGCAATGGAATGATTCCCGGGGCTGTCGATTGGGACCCTTATCTCTACACCCATCCCATCCCTGGGACACTCATGAACTTAAAGGTCCCGAAGGTCTCACACCAAAGTTCAGGGCGGGGCCTGAGTTTGATCAGTTCCCGGCCTCATTCTCAGCCAGGCAGAAGCACAAAATCTTCCTTTCAGTGGAGGGGGGACCCTGAGGCAGCGTGGGCTGCCACGTGAGGGGTCTGAGGCTGGGACCCGTGTGTGGGGTTCTGCCCTCCCCTGCTCCAGCCAGACCTGGGAGAGCCACGGAGGGAACGCACTCCTTCCCTGAGGAGAGGGAGCATCATGTGTTATTCGGGAGTGGCCTCCTCTCTCCAGCCAACACTGAGGGGGAAAAGGCCCAGCCCCCAGTGTCTGGAAGGAGCGGATGGGACCTAGGTTAGGAAAACCCCACTAGGGTTTAAAATGCTGCCCTACCCAGGGCCGTTTTCCCAAGGGGCAGCATGAAGAGGTGTCGACAGGGCGAGGGCCCTTCTTTAGTGATGTCATGCCCATTTGCTGAGGCTGGATGTAGGCCTGCAAGGAATCCCAGCAGGAATCCCACGGCCACAGTGTCCAAGGCACAGTCCTCCACGTCCCTGACCGCAGCCCGTTTGTTTCATCTCCAGGTACCTGGCCATCCGCTACCCACTGCGCTCCCGGGAACTGCGGACCCCCTGTAACGCGGTCGCTGCCATGGCGGTGATCTGGGGCCTCTCTGTGGTCTTCGCGGGTCCGTACCTGAGCTACTACGACCTGATCGAGTGGGAGGCCAGCTACATCTGCATGCCCGGCTGGGAGGAGTGGAAGCGCAAGATCATAGACACCAGTACGTTTGCCTTCGGCTATGTGATCCCCGTGCTGATCGTCAGCCTCTCCTACACCAGGACCATCAAGTACCTGTGGACGGCCGTGGACCCCCTGGAGGACATGTCCGAGTCCAAGAAGGCCAAGCGGAAGGTGACCAAGATGATCATCATAGTGACCATCCTCTTCTGCCTGTGCTGGCTGCCCTACCACGTGGTGATCCTGCGCTACCTCTATGGGGACTTCCCCTTCAACCAGGCCACCTACGCCTTCCGGCTACTCTCTCACTGCATGGCCTACGCCAACTCCTGCCTCAACCCCATCGTCTACGCCCTGGTCTCCAAGCACTTCCGCAAGGGCTTCAAGAAGGTCTTCAGCTGCCTCCTGAGGAAGAAGGCCCGCAACAAGGTCCACGTGGTGCACGCTGCCCACACGGTGCCTGGCTTCGAGGCGGGCTCCACGGAGGTGTCCCAGATGAACGAGGAGAACCACGGGCAGCGGAACGGGTGCGAGCTGGATGCAGGAACCCTCATGGTCCAGTCAGGCGCCTCCAGGCCTCTTTGCATCTCCTAGTAGTGAGGCTCCGTGCTCTTGGGCAGCTGTACCGTGTTGCCAGTGGCAGGGAGAGGCCTCCTCTGCTCGCTGGATGATGGAGAGGACGTGAGGGACAGTCCCAGAGAGTCCCACTCCTACCCCCGGACTTCAGTTTGTCCTGGCAGGCCATGGGCCTAGCGGTGTCCCGAGCACTGCCGCGGAGTCTCCATGTGAGAATGGGCCTGCCCAGGAAGGGAACAGACCTGGGCTTACACCAGAGCCACGGCCCTGCTGGACTAAAGCTCCCTGTCTTTGTGAATGGAGCAAAGACTGGCAGCACCGGCCCAGCTCCTTTGACTGCGCCCAGGTTGGCTGTCAGTGCTCTCTGCTCCTTCGTTCCAGCCTCACTCACTAATGCCCGTCCCTGCCTTGCTCTGGCTGGGCAGCCCTGCTTTTTGCCTCATTGACGTGGCTTCTTGTTCTGCCAGCGTTTCTTCCCAACTCCTGCTCCTGACAGTCTGGCTGGGGGCAGCTTCCCAACCCTGTGCTCCCATCCCAGGCGAGGGGCCTTGCTCGGAGAGGAGAACACGGAAACACAGACCGTGGCATTTCCCACCGCACCACTGACTCCACTGTCCCAACCACGTGCTCGTCCCCCTGCACCCATGACCGTGACCACGTGCTCGTCTTCAGACCCATGATCCTTGCCCACCTACTCCCCACCAGCCCTGCGCAGCCCAGCTCCTGCCCACATGCCCCCCCCAAGGGTGTTGTTCACCCTGCAACACCTGCCACAAGCTCTCCACCTGCCACGGGCCCAGCTCCAAGCATGGGGAGAATCCTCCCAGCGCAGCCTTTGTGTTTGATCTGCCCGCTTCCCCGGCGCGGCCTTCCTTGGTGCTTGTGCTCTGCAGCGCAGGCGGGACCTCAGCAGCCTACGGGCAGATGGTTGCTGGGACAACTGTGCCAGTTTACTGATTAGGCCGTGGCTAAGCCCGACACTGTAACCTGCGTGCCCCTCCTGCAAGTAATCCCAGCACGGGCGCTCGGCTGCATCTGGGGCTGCCCGTGCCAGGGCTCTCCTTTGCACGCGCGAGGGAGACGGGGCTGTACAGACCGTAGAGGTGACTCTCTAACCCCAGCAAATAAAGGTGGTTTCCTAATTTGGATAGCGATGGGTCCTCTGTCGCTGTTCGTTGTGCCAGGAGCAGCGATGAGTCCAGGCTGCAAAATCCAATCCGGGAAGGTGAAAAAGGCAACCAGGACAGGGCCTTTTGAATGCTGGATCAGCCTCTTCCCCTCCCAACCCCACTCCTCTGCCACCAGGCCCTGGGAATGCCGGATCCCTGGGCAGCCCCCGTGGGGAGGGAGAAGACGGTACTGCTACTGCTTTGTGAGCGCCCTGAGCTTGGTCCATGCCACGTTGTTTGGATCAACCCCTCCCTGGCTCACACAGCTCATGGCAAAGCCCCTTCTTCTCATCAGGGCTTTTCAGTCTCCTGCCAGCGGTCACGTGTGCAGAGTGCACCGGGCTAGCAGACATCTGCAGGGCCACCTCCTCCCCTGGTGTAAATCAGAGGGTGCTGAGCCACACCTGGGGAGGATCTGGCCCATTGGCTCTGCTATCCACCCTGCCCTTCATCCATCGGCTACAGCTCACCTGCCCTCCTGAAAGGAGCGCAGTTAGCTGACTGGACCCTGCGCCTGTAGTGGTAACCTGAACCAACTCAGGCGGCCACCGCTGCCCTAGAATGCACAGTCGGCAGCCAGGGACAGCTGGTTCTAGAGCCGCCTGAGGTGGGCCTGCAAGCACTCAGCACCCCCATGTGACAATGGTAGGACTGTGTGAGCTCAGGCCGAAACTCGGCACCATTTCAACCTGCCTCGGGAAGGGGGGGAGGAATGGGAAGGTGCCCGTTGATGTTCTCAACATCGAGACGTTATGGTTTGTCTTGGCAGAAGGGCTAATGACACTGCTGATAAATATTAACAGCCCCAGGGTCCCAGCGACGGTCTGGCTGGGGCCTAGAGATTAGGAGTCGGCTGCTTCGTGGATTGGAGAGAAGATGGAGCTGGCATGGCCCAGAACAGAGCGCCACATGGAAACCTTTCCAGAGCCTGTTTTTGGTATTGCTGCCAAAGCGCCCCGGCCCCTCCCCCAGGCAGGAACGTCTCAGCGGCGAACTGCACAGTCAAGTAGCTTCAATGAACTGACCAGCAGCTTGTGGAAACCCCTCAGAGCTGCTGCGTAAAGAGGAGCAGTGACTCAGGAGACAGTTTATTACAGAGCCCAGCAGAAGCTCCCTAGTTAAGGCTGAAACCCTCTTCCAGCCCTCACCAGTCAACTTCCCTCCAGCTTGGGAAGGGGGGAAATGAAAAACTCCTACTGAGATATGCCCTGGCTCACTCCCATGCCCTGGGAGTATTGCTGGGCAAAGTTACTCCAGAGGAAAATGGCGGGAACCTTTCTGCCATGTGGAAACAAGGCCTGGGTTCTAGGGGATACCTGACAACATAACCCAGAACTGCCTTAAGCCCTCACTCCGTCAGCTGAGAAAACTACACCCCAGCCCTGGGGGCCACCAGGAAGTACAGCTTCCCCTCTGAGAAAACTACACCCCAGCTCTGGGGGCCACCAGGAAGTACAGCTTCCCCTCTGAGAAAACTACACCCCAGTCCTGGGGGCCACCAGGAAGTACAGCTTCCCCTCTGACAAGCACTAAGGCTATGTCTACACTGGCGCGATCTTGCGCCAGAGCTATGCAAATGAGGCTAAGCGTGGAATATCGCCGAGCCTCATTTGCATACCCAATGAGCCGCCATTTTTGCGGAAGAGGCTCTTGCAAGAAGAAGGAGCTGTCTACACTGCCCCTTCTTGCGCAAGAAAAACCTCTGCGCAATGCCGTTATTCCTGAAAATAATCAGCGTCAGCGGCATTGGCAAGAAGAGGTTTTTTCTGCGCTAGAAGGGGCAGTGTAGACAGCTCCTTCTTGCGCAAGAGCCTCTTCCGCAAAAATGGCGGCTCATTAGATATGCAAATGAGGCTCGGTGATATTCCACGTTTAGCCTCATTTGCATAGCTCTGGCGCAAGATTGCGCCAGTGTAGACATAGCCTAAGTGTGTGGGTGGAAAAGAAAACTTAGACCAAAGAGGGGAAAGGACCCCAGCACTGGTTTGGGAAAACACCACAAGCATGACTGGAAAACGTAGGCCCAGGAGCAAAACCTCCATCCCAGAGTCTGCTGGGCCGTGTCCTTTGCCTCAGCCTCTCTCACCTTGTGGTGTGGAAATGTGACAAACCACAGTCCCTTTGTCGCCCTGTCCTCGCCCCCCCATTGCACGCCACTCACCATTATTGTCCTTCCCAGCCAGGGCAGGGAGCTCTGAGGTGCCTTCGCAGGAGTTCACCTCCCACCTCGGGAGGGAGGCAGGGAAGGCGCTGAGCAATGCCACAGCCGTGGTTGCATGTGCCACTCACCTTCCACCACCGACCACTTTGCAGCTCTCTCGGGGATTTCAGCTGTTCCGGGGGGAGCCTCGCTGCTACTGCAGGCTGGACAGTCTCTTTCAGCAGGGATGCCATAAGCAGGTCTGAGGCTTGACACTCGACTCTCCATCAGCAATTTCAGCGCTACTGAGCCACAGCAAGACTCTTAACTGAATTGTAATCAGGGGCAAGGGGAAGGGTCACGTAGCACCTAGGCCCTTAGGAAAAGCACCTCCCTAAGTCTCTCTCCTGCCCCACTGGGCTTTGGGACCCCTACCCCCTGCTTAGGGTGTGCAGTTCAGTCGAGCCTGCGCCCCTCCAACGGCACGCCAAGCTCAGGTCTGCTGCTCCTTATGCGCACAAGGACGGCACTTCATTCCCCCTGCACCCACTAACGCCGGCCCAAAGGGACGCTTTGGACAAGGCAGCTCCCTCATGCAGCGCGCCTGGGCAGAGTGGGCATGTCTATGCAAACAAGGCTGGTCCTTGACGGCTCCTCCCCCAGCTCATCACTAGATAGCAGGGGCGCGCTCACGGAGACCCTGTTTACGTGACCAGAGCCGTCCTGTCCATAGGTCAGTGCAGGGTGGCCTCCACAGACCCTGTGTTTTGGGGGGGGGGTGCGAGGCTGCCTCAATAGCCCTATGGATGGGACAGCCCCCCATATTGATGTTAGCCACAGGGCCCATGATGGCTCGAGGGCGGGGGTTGGCAGCAGGGGTCGGGCCCCCTGCACTCACTGAGGGGGTGAAAGCAGTGGTGAAGTGGAGCGCCCCAGCTGGGAGATGGGTGGCAGAGCGGAGCAGACTGCTGCATCGCTCCACTTCCTGCAGCTCCGGCCACTGCAGTGAGTGCAGGGGGGGCCAACCCCTGCTGCCGCCCACTGTCAGGCCTCCATAATCCCCTGGGGTGCAACAGGGACGGGAGGAGGCAGGACGGGGCCTGGCTGTGGCTCTCATTCTCTCTCCAGTCGCTAGGCCATGTGCCCAGAGCTCAGCAAAGGCTCACGTTTGCCCGTTCAGAAATCCTACAGTGACCCAGTCAGGGGCACCGCTGCAGATGCCGGAGGACACGTCAGTCTCTGCTGCAGTTGCCACAGGCGCAGGAACTAGGGTGCAGGGGGTGTGCGCTGCAGCACCCCCCAGGTTTGGCACACGTCCTGGCTGCTAGCCCTGCCTCTAGGGATTCTGCTGCTGGTCCAGGTCTTGGCTGCCACCCTTACTGCTGGGGGCTCCGCTGCTGGCCCTGGTCCTGGCTGCCAGTCCTGCACCCAGAGGGCTCCACTGCTGGCCTGCGGGTCCCAGCAGCTGATCCTGCGCCCAGCTGCCAGTCCCGCACACAGGACACTGCTCCTGGCCCTGAGCCCAGGGTCCAGACTGCCAGCTCCATGCCTGGAGCCCTGCATCCACCCCCAGCTCTGGCCCCAGCCTCGGCCCCCTGATCCCATCCACATTCCCCCTCCCTATGGATGGGACAGCCCTGCTCCAGGTCCCAGCTCTAAGAAGTGGTCAGAGGCATGGACAGAAGCAAGGGGGGGTGCAGCTGAGCACCCCCACTTCAAAAACTGCCCTGCCCTGGAAGCACAGAAGGCTCTGACCTGCACCAGGTCAGAGACTAGCTCCTGCTGCGAGGGGTTGCCTCCCCTTGGCGAGTGTGTTTCGTGCTGCACTTACTCACTGCAGGGAACATCCCCCTGGGCCTGCTCCAGCCAGCAATGGATCTGCCCCTGGGGTGTAGGGCTCCACGTCCCAATTGCAGAAGTTCAACTCCCCTCAAATTAAGGGCTTATCATCACAACAGCTGCTGCAGAGCCTCAGCTCTGTAGTGCCGAGCGTCGCAGCTTTCTTCATCCCCAATGGGACTTGTCTGTTAACAGCCTTAATCCAACTTTCCCAGAGGGGGGAGGTAGGCCCTGGGAAGGACCCTTCCACCCACCTAGCTGAGAGGACACCATGGGTCAGGAACTCAGGTCGACTTAACTACCGTGCTGGGGGTGTGTCCTTTTCCAGATTCTAGGTCAGTCTATTTTTTAAGCACATACAGTGCGGTTTGGGAATCCACTCGCTCATTCCCCCAGCTGAGGGCTCCCAGCCAGCTGCCTATTAGCGGCTGGTAACCAAGAGTGCTTTAGCATAACTCATGTTCTTTTCCGGCTGCACCAACCCAATCGCGCTGAACGTGAGAGAACCAAAATAGTCAGTGAAGCAGCTGTATGGAAAAGTCCCCCCGGATCCCATACTCCATGACAGCGAGCTGCTTGGATCCAAACACACACATGCCACGTCCGAGCTGTAACTCAGGGAGTTGGGGTGTGGTTTCACTGGAGCAGATGGGGCCGGAACACTACCCCAGCCTGCTGAGTTTAGATAGGTCACTCCCATTAGTTCCTGTTGCTACCCTTGTGTGACCCTGAACACACCTGAATTCACACCCCACAGAACAGTGTAACAATCTTTGTACAAAATAAGCCGTGCAAGGTATCATGGGCAAAACTAGTAACACCATGGCCATGAACACTCCGGTGTGACATATGTACTCAGTGGCTATTAAGAGTTATGGCTATAGGCTAGAATTATAACGTATTTGAACTAGGTATGGCAGGGGAGTTGTTAATCAGGTCTATGCTAAAGGGAAGAAGGTGTGTTTGCCTCAAAGTACACATAAGTAGCAAATAGGCCCCACAAGACAGCAGGGGAGGAGATGGCAGGAAACAGGACAATAGCATGACAACAAACACATCTGGGGGAAGAAAGCGTGGTCTTTCCTTCCGCACCAGCCTCCATGTTGCTTTCCTCACAGCTTGAATAAACTTTACCTTGAGGGTAACCCTCAGAAGAATCCATTTCAAAGGCCCTTTGGCCTATAAAGACAGGTGGGCCTGAACCTCAAGTGATAACTCAACTGACTATATGCAATACCACTGTATTCTGCAAGTATACAGAGTGAGGTCTTTTCTGAAAGCTACTGACACGCTGGTGATTAATATAATTGTGCAATAAACGTATTGACAAGATGAGGAAATATGGATCCATAATGACTTTATGCTTTGAAGTCTGTGGCCAAATGGGAAGAAAGAGATTCCCTCCCAGATCAGAGAGAAGTTCTTCTAGATAACATAAGTTTGGTGTCATCAAAACCATGGAATCCCCACCTACATACAGGGGGACAGGACGCTCACCTGGCAGGGAAGAAAGCACAAGGTCATCCTACTTCTTGAAACAAAGCCATCAAACTCTGGAAGATACAAACAAAGCCAGGAGCCATCTTTGACCCCCCTGCCCTCAGACAAACACAGCTATGGGACCCAGATAACAATTGTGGAAAATCAGGACACTTTGGGTGTGTCTAGACTACAGGGTTTTGTCGACAAAAGAGGCCTTTTGTCGACAAAACTATACCTGCATCTACACTACCGCAGAGTTCTGTCGACATAACATCGACAGAACTCGGCAGTTTTGTCAACGGCAGTAAACCTCATTCTACGAGGAATAACGCCTTTTGTCGACAGAGTTCTGTCGACAGAAGGCATTATTGCATCTACACTGTCCTTTGGGTCTACACTCTCGTGTCGACAAAGCAGCTTGCTTTGTCGACAGAACTGGATGTAGTCTCAGTGTTTCTCAACCTTTTTTTGCGCATGTAGTCTCAGTGTTTCTCAACCTCCTGAGCCTCGTTTATCTCTGTGGCCCCCCTCATAGTCGCTGTTAGTTGGAAAAAAAGGTACATAATTTACCGAATGTTCCATTTTTTCCATGTGGCCCCCTAGAGGTAGGGCGTGGCCCCTGGGGAGCCATATGGCCCACGGTTGAGAACCACTGGTCTAGACGCTCTTCGTCGACAGAAGCTTTGTCGACAGTATCTGTCGACAAAGGCTCTGTCAACAAAAGCCCTTTTTTGTTATTAGAGGGGCATAGTTGCCTATTAAGACAAAGCCCCTAATATTGGGATGGTCCTGAGAATACCAGGATATCTGGTCACCCTAAACACAGGGGAATAACGTTCTAGACAGCTGAGAACGATGGGCCCTTCAGCTAAACGCGTGTGCATGTGGGGAGAAGTCCAGAAACTGAATATAGGTGAGAAAAAAAATATCTTAAACAGAGTCTGTATCTTGGTAAATTAAGATTTAAATGCGTGTTTTCACTTTCACTTTCTAAGTGTATTCCTTTTCATTTGGCCAACTTGGTCAGCTCCCTCAGCCAATTGCTGATGAGAAAATGGACCTCTCTCTCTCTCTCTCTAATTCCAGCTCTGGGACCAATGTGTGCATTAGTACAGAAAATTCAGGACATAACCATTGCCCTGTGTGTGCTACTTCTGCACCCCCTGAGGATGCCCGTTCTTCCTGCCGTGGTGGCTGATCATCCAGCACTCAACTGACCTGTCCCATCAGCAGCCACTTTGACTCATTTACTTCAGTCAGCAGGGAAGAGGATTTGATTTTCTCAGCTCGGAACAAATCGATGTCTTCATTTCCTTAACGATGTCACTTCTCCTGGGCTTTCTGTGCTGCTCTTCACCGGGGCCGGGCGTGCGGGTCTTGGAGTGGAAGCTGCCAACCAAAAACTTATGGAGCAGGGTTGGCATCTCTGACACTGCCCATCACCAGAGCAGTTGGGCACCTGCCACATCAAATGGATGGGAACAGCCAAGTCCCTGATGAAGAACGCCCAGTTGTGGAGAGTTCAGTGGTCAGAGCACTGGGAGGCAGCCTCCCAGGTCCGACAAGAGCAGCTGACCTGAGAGCCAGTTCTTCAGAAAGCCCTTCATGTCTCAGAGGCAGGGCTGGGTGTGGTTCTCTCTCAAGAAGTAGGTGGAGGAGCACTTGCTCCTTTATCTCAGCCACAAGCTGTTCCCCCGGGAGACCTGCTATGGCTGCTACTATAGAAAGGGGGGTCTGGCCATCAAGTGGGTGACCTGCTGGGGAGCCCCTTTCGACTGGTCACTGACCGTACACCTCTCCGATGGATTAATAGCACGAAGGGCCCCTTGCTCCAATCGACTTTTACATGCTGCATCGATCAGGGAAAGCCCATGCAAAATACATAGACTTCCTCCAGGTGGAAGAAGTTCCACTGACTCTGGCCAGTAGGCCATGCTGCCCTGCCACAGACCATAGTCCTGTATTGGCGCCAGCTGTTAAACCACACTGCCTTACCTAGAAGGGTGCCTGTAGCACCTCGGGCGGTCAAGCTATGGACCCACTCCAAAGGGCTGCTGCACTGACCCCAACCATTAGGCCAGACTGCCCCAGGAGCCAGAACTCCTGTGGCAACAGGGGACAGCAAACTTGAGCCACCCCAGTTCTACTTCAGTTCCTCCCCAACCCAACTCCACCCCACTCCACTGGAGAGGACGTTCTCTACAACATTATTATAAAGGAAAACAATACAAACAGTGCTTGACACTCAAAGCTGGAGTAGCAGCTGTAGAAAGGTGCATTTGTTTTGTTTGGAAATCACGGAGTGAATCAGCAATTACCGGAACCTCAGATGGAAGCAACTTCCAAAAAAAGTGAGCATAATCACTATGCACTCCTAATCCAAGAGATCAGACTGAATGCATCTATGGGGGCCTGGTGATTCTGAGAAAAGATACTTAACCCTCACACACAAACAATTCCATGGAGACACACACAATATGGCTAGGCTACTGCATATTGTATTCAATTAGCAAATGCATGGTGAAATTCTAATTAACTAGCAAACATTATAACTGAATCTGCCAGATAAGGTAGTTCAAGTCAATTAGCAGGGAAGCCAATTCATTGCATCAAATTGCACATGCTTCAGGTAGAAACAGGCTCTTACATCTACATGTGGAAATATACATTATACTATGACCATGCACAACAATATGTGCCTGCAGTGATACATACACCATTCCCTCACAGACACAGCCCCATTTCTGTACATGCAACATGGCCCTTGCTGAGCCTGATCCACAGAGACTAGAAAGCCATAATGCACAGTCAACCTGTGGAACTCCTTGCCAGAGGATGCTGTGAAGACCAGAACTTTAACAGAGTTCAAAAAAGAGCTAGATAAATTCATGGAGGCTAGATCCACCAATGGCTATTAGCCAGAATGGGCAGGGCTGGTGTCCCTAGCCTCTGTTTGTCAGAAGCTGGGAATGGGTGACAGGGGAGGGATCACGTGATGATTACCTGTTCTGTTCATTCCCTCTGGGGCACTTGGCATTGGCCACTGTCAGAAGACAGGACACTGGGCTAGATGGACCTTTGGTCTGACCCAGTCTGGCCATTATGTTCTTATGTAACAGCCCATAAGTTCAGCTTGGAGGTCCCTGGTTCTTAGCAGATTGTCCAAGATGGTAACTGTCACATACACACTGGAAATATCTTCTGTCTCTTGAGTGCTTCTTTGCCAGCACATGGGTCCTTCAAAATGACATCTCTGCTAAGTGCTCTGGAGGAAACCCTTTGCATGCCCACATAAAGGCAATTGCAAAGGCCTGCTCCATCCGTAGGACTTTTTTAGGACTGATCTGCACTGGGAATTTACAGTGGCCTAGCAACGTAAACTATACCCCTGGCAGATGACGCTATACTGAGCTAACCTGCCACATGGTCAGCAGAAGGTCACTGGGAGAATTCTTCAGGTGACCTAGCTAAACCACCTCTCTGGGAGGCGGATTACCTACACCACGAGAGAACCTCCCATTGGCACAGGTAGTATCTACATGGAAGTGGTGCAGCCATGCTGCTGTACTGGTTTAAGTGTAGACATGCCCTGCGTGGCATGGAGCTGATCAGAGGCAAGTCATATCCCCAACTAAATTAGAGAATGAAGCCTCAGCCAGATGGAATTGAAGGTGGCAGGAGGAGGGGGCTGGGGAGAGCAGATGAAGAAGCAGGAGAAAAATGTATCTGTGTGTTATCACCAGTAGTTTTGGTCTAGGTCAGTGGTTTCCAATCCGGGGTCCTCAGACTGACTCCCAAAGGGGTCTGCATCTCCAGCTGAAATGTTTTGTGGATTGGCAAATCAAAGAAAAAAAAAAAGACGGTTGCAAACCACTAGCCTGGGGAATCCTTCTGATGGTACTTCAGCCTCCTCTAGCTCTGGCACTTTGGAGGGTCTCCAAGTCCTTGACAGACACTAATGAATTCAGTCTCACAGCTGCCCAGATGGGTGGAATTTCCATTTTATAGCTCAGAAACAGAAGCACAGAGGTTGCATGAGTTAGTAAAGAAACAGAGACTGTCTGATCTCCTGCCCCTGCCCCGGCCCCCATCTCGGGCTTTAGCAGCAAGGTCACCTTCCCCTCCCCACGCAGGGGTCTGTAATCATCCTAAGAGAGTGGGAAGCAACACTAGGCAAGGTCTTTCGAGGCAAAAGCAATTAAAAGCTAGAGACAAAATAAATGCAGTTCTGGGAAGAAATGATTGTATCTGTGTAGAATGTATTCAAGCGAACAGCTGTTTTTTTAACGCCAGGAGCAGTGCAATTAGCCTCAAACACACCCGCGTGCCACATATCACCAGAAAAACAGGCCAATCTAGGTCCAGACTAGACTCCAATCACACAAAGCAAAAGCACATCGGGGAGGGATTTATAGCTGGAGAGACCCCTGCGCTTTGGATGGAAGCACAGCTGGCCCACCGCAGGTTTCCCCAGAAGTAACCAGGTTAGACAGCTGTGAATCTCACGTAGCAGGGGCGAGGAGAAAAGCCCGTGGGATCACCCCATGCCGCATGTTTGGAACCAAAGGGCTGCCCCACACTTACAGGATGTAACGAGAGCAGGAGAAGGACAAAGAATGTCAATTGCAACAGTGAGCCGTGACACGCTAAGACCAAATTCCCCTTCCGCTCCTGTCTTCAGTTGCTTGGGAGAGAGTCAATCTTATGGTCCTTCCAAAAAGGTGCTTAGTAAGGAAGGGAACATCTTAACATTGGTAAAAACAGTGTTGCATTAAAGGGGAGAACATTTAAGGTATCTAAGCCTGCCTACTTTGGCACATAAGCCACCTGCTAGTTTACAGGCCATGGTCTGAGACAAGATACTGGACTGGATGGTACGATAAGTCCCAGATTGCTGGGAAACTGATTTTAGGCCAGAGGTGAAGAGCCAGGTCCCTGAGCCAGTGCAGACGGGAAGTGTTCACTGAATGGTTTAATATGGGGGAGTCTGACATTTCCTGTTAGCTAGTTTAATCTAATTTTGTGCCTGGGCCTTTCTAATGTTGTCCCCCCCATACTATAGATTTTAGAAATGTGCGTGTCTGTCCATCTGTGAGTTCAGTTGTTCAAGAATTCCTCCTAAGAACTAGGATCACCAAATTTGGGATGCAGCTTCCTCTTCTAACTTAAAGCAAGGTCAGGGTTTCATAGTGCTAGCACAATGGGATGCGCCTGGAATTTGATTGTTTCTCAAAGGGAAGGGTCTGGTAGGAGGAACTGTTATACTGTGAAATGACCATAGGGGGCAGCAAACACCCCAGCAAGAAGCCACTGGTGGCAGTACCCCACACCCTGGCCTGCCCTGGGGAACAACTGCTGGCCGCTGTGCACCTCCCCTGCCCCTGGGTCATGACTGGGGCAAAGCCAGCAGCTGGGGCGTGCGGTTCCTCCTGCTGCCGGGCTGGTCCCAGGGTGAAGTGAGTAGCGGGGGTGCATGGCCCCACCCCACTCCGGGCCAAATTGGGGAGAAGCTGGCAGCTGGAGTGTGCAGCCCCTCCTGCCCCTGGGCTGGTCCCGAAGCAAAGCTGGGTAAATTTTCTGTGCTTTATAATTTTGCCTTAGTTTATACTTTCTGTAGGACTATTTTGTGTTTCAGATCATGGAGCTGTCCTGGTTAAGTCAGGAGGGAATCTTGCCATCCTTCCTACCTTTCCTACACAGTCAAATAATTTCCTTTTGTGCTTTAATAATGCTTCTTTAAAAAGCTCCCAACCATTGGCCCCACTGGGGAAGGCAAGCCCCAGCCCCGCCCCTTCTGTCCAAGGCCCGCCCCTGGAGCCAAGCCACGCCCACCCCCAGCCCAATCCTTCCTGGCCACCTGGAGGACCGGGGCTACCGTGCTGCGGCTCCAACCCTCCCCGGTGGCCAGGGAGGCGGGCTGCCGCACCACTGCCCCATCCTTCTGTGGTGAGTGGGGAGCTGAGCTGCTGCGACCCCAGCCTTCCTGGAAGCCGGATATGTAGGCAGCTTTGGGAAGGCTGTGCCTACCCTTGCCTACACTACCCGCTGCTCATGCTTCCAGCTGTTTTTCTCCTTGCACTTGTTTCTAATGGGATCTTACCTACTAACTCCCTGAGTTTGCTAAAGTCTGTCTTCTTGAAATCCATTGTCTTTATTGTGCTGTTTTCCCTCCTCTTGTTCCTTAGAATTATGAATCACTTCAAGCTGCCTTCCACTTTCAGATTCTCAACCAGTTCCTCCGTGTTGGTCAATATCAAATCTAGAACAGCGTCTCTTCCAGTAGCCTTCTGAAATTAAAATGGTCTCCAATATAGTCCAAGAATGTGTTGGATAATCTGTGCCCTGCTGTTGTTTTCCCAACAGATGTCTGGGTAGTTGAAGTCTCCCCTCACCACCAAATCCGGGGCTTGGGTGGATTGTGTTAGTCAGAGGGGGGAAAAAATCCACACCTCATCCATTTCCTCTTCCTGGGTAGGGGGTCTGCGGTAGACCCTTCCCAGTCATCACCTTTGTTTTTACCCCTTTTATCCTTGCTCAGAGACTTTCAACAAGTCTGTCTCCTATTTCCATCTCAGTCCAAGTGGATACATTTCTAATCGATAAGGCACCATCTCCTCCCTTTTCCCGCTCCCTTTCCAGTCCTTCCTGAGCAAGCTGTGCCCTGCTATACCAATATTCCAGTCAGGTCTATTATCCCACCAAGTTGACCTAGCGGTGTCTCTACTGGGGGTTAGGTTGACATCGCTACGTTGCTCAAGGGGATGAGTTTCTCCCATCCAGGAGGGCTGTACCTATGTCAGTCTGAATTTCAAGCACAGACAAGGTCTAAGTGCTGCAAAAGGTCTAACCCTCTTCTGGACCGTGGTGTAGGAAGAGGTCCTCTCTCTCTCCTGGGCACGTGAAACCTGCTCCTGGGGCCGGGGGAGCTTGTCCGTCAATTTCCCTCAGCAAGGTACTTGCTCAGATGCCAAACCCATAATCGATTTCATCGTAGCCACAAAGAAAACCCCAGAGAGGAAGAGTGTGCTGCAGGGCCTTGGTCACCTCAACCCAGCACAGCGATGGTCCAGCCTTCCCCAAGGAGTCTCAAGTGGCTCATCTCACAAAAGGCCTGCAGGCTGGACTACTCTCCACAAAGCTACAGGCTTCCCACACGGATGAGCGTGCCCCAAATGCTCAGACATCATTTGAAGGTCAAACATCTCAGCACGTGGCGATTACTGTCCATCAGGTCAACCTGGTGTTTCTCAAGAGTCCCCTGTGTTGATTAAGCTCTACACCACAGCATCTGTTGCACCCCCCCGTTGTGGGGCTGCCGGTTCCAACAGCGGCAGCTCTGTGTAAGCCATAAGACACCCACGGCTTGATGGAGGCCCAACGGCCGGCCTTCAGGGGCATTAACAGCAGCAGTGGGGACTGACATGCTGACAGAGCAGAGCTGGCAGATCATCTGTAATATTAAAAAAAAATGTGGTCTTTTCCTGTCCAAGATGGCGCTTTTCTTGAGCTCTCGTTAGCTGAAGCTCTCCACTATGTGAATTGTCCTTCAACATTTATACATTACTGCACCGAGCTGTCTGGGCCCTGACCTGCTTGGTCTCCAGGCGTCCCCAACTCTATAGCAACGGGCGCTCCGTGCCCCCACAGAGCTGCTTGGACTGCTTATTCCATTCTGTTGTGAACGCAGGCCGTGAAGACAGCAGCAGAGCTGGCTGGATAACGCAGGTTTTCCTCAGCAAAAGGTTCTGACTTTTCAGGGGGAAAAAAATGGAAAACTGAAACGTTCCAATTCCAAAATGTCACCGCGTTCCCCCTCTGTAAGCTGGGCTGCTTGGTGGAAGGACAGACACATCTCCTTGGTGGAAGGACACACATCTCCACTTTCTCCCCTCTCAGAGGCTGCAGCATGTTGCCAGTTGGCTTGCAGGGGTGCGTGGTCCACATGCTGCCCAGCTCTGCCCCATACCTGGTTCTGCAGACCTCACGAGCCATAGGACCTCAGTGTGGTTATGTGCGGAAGGCTGGCCTCTCGTTACTGAGGCTGCTTAGGCTGCTCAATACGTCTGTCCTTGAAGCGTCAGCATTATTAGTAGGTCGTGCAGCATGTTAATTCTCCAGACTTCGTTGTTACTCATTAAGACGACCGCAGGCACAGTTCAGTGACAAAGGCCTGTGGCCGGGTTTCTTGGCATCAAGGCACAGTCCTAGCACCCTGGCCCTGTGGTTACTGGCACGCTAACACAGTGCCCTGTGGCAAGGAACCGCTCAGTCAACAGTGGAATTTTCTGCTGCCCCCTCTGCTGAGCAAAGAATTAAGGAGAAGTCCCTCCGAAATTTACATGCTAAGATCCAACTAGCATGCACAACCTTCGTACTTATTTCATGACACGCAACAGCCTGATTCATTGTTTTGTCAAGCCACCTTATCTTGTACTAGACTGGGGTGTAGCTCACCAGCTGAAATACCTCTGCAGAAATATTTAGTGCCTATGACGCTAGCAACACCGTCCCTTGACCGTGGGAAGAGCCACATGCCCTCTGTGCAGGGACAGAGATGAGAGGCCCTATAGCTCGTATTCCCCTGGGGCAGTGCCTGCCCCATCCCCCTTCTGCACTCCGGGGCTGGTTGCAGCCCTCCTAGCTGCGCACAATGGCTCTGCTGTGTGACGCCATTCAGGGTGGGCATGTCTCCAATGCAATTAAAAGCCTGATGCTGGCCCACGGCCGCTGACTGGGCTTGCAGGGCTGGGGCCGCAAGGCTGTTAATTGAGATGTCAAGGTTTGGACTTGGCTGGGAGATCAGGCAATTAAGCAGCCCCGAGGCAGCTGGCACAGGCCCGGTGTAGGTTTCCCTGCCGTGGAGACTCCCTTCAGCGGCTAACTTCACTTCTCCTGCAGGAGTTTTCCCGGGCCTCTGAGCTGAGGTGCCGTGAGGTAACCGCTAGGAAGAGCTGCCGAAGGAGGCGTGAAATCGTCAGAGAAGGCGGCTCTGCCCGAACAGGCAGCCTGTCTCCCTGCATTAGCAGAGGAAAGCAGGCCCCCTCGGGTTGCCGTCATCTCATTTCATACAGCACGCCAGCCACATGGAAACAGCCTCTGTTCCCACCTGGGGTCACCCTCAGCCGGCGGGGGCCTGCCAGGCCTGGTGCGGTGCCTGCATGCGGAAGGGCAGAGGCAGAGAGAAAGAGAGACAAGACCAGCTGCGGCGGGAGGGCAGAGAACAGGACAGCGAATGGGGGAAGAAGAGGCGGGAGAAAGAGAGAGAGTGAAGGAGAGAGGGGATGGGGAGAGAGGAGCAGGAGGAAAGGCCTGTTAGGGAGGAGACGGGGCGGAGGGAGCAATGGAGCAGAAGCAGCGAAGGTGAAGCGGGGCAGAGTGAGACAGCAGAGGAGACGCAGTGCTGGCCCACACCCTGAGCCTGCTGCATGGGAGAGGGAGGGGCTGGATGAGTCCCGAAGCCCAGGCACCGCCAACTGAAGGGAAGCAAGGTTGCGTGGGGTCTTCTGCAGAGTGAGATGCTTGGGGCTGCTTCCAGCCCTCCTGCCACCCAAGGCTGGGCCCCCTGCTGCCTTTCGCCCAGGACGCTCCCCGCTATGGTACCCCACGGACCCGGCTTCGAGGCGCACGAGTGGGGATGGGAGGTGGAAGGAAGGCCTGCGGCATGGCACGTTGGTGAGGGTGGGGGATAGGGTTGCCAGGTATCCGGTTTTCTACCGGACAGTCTGGTATTTGCGCCCTCTGTCTGGTAGAAAAATTCGGAAAATACCGGACATGTGCAATGTGCAATGTGCAATGTCCGGTATTTTCTGAATTTCCGGCTGGGCGCCGGACGGAAGCCTGGCGGGGGCAGGAGAGCGACTGGGAGGCGGGGCTGCGATTGGCGCTGGGAGCCCTGTGGTCACGTGCAAAAGCCGGGTGGGGCAGGGTGGGGGCTGGGACTCACAGCCACTCCCCCCACCCGGCTTCTGCACACAACCAGAGGCTCCCAGCGCCAATCGCGGCCCGCCTCCCAGATGGGAGCCTCTGGTTGCGTGCAGAAACCGGGCTGGGGGAGCGGCTCCCAGCCCCGTCCCGGCCCCCGCCCGGCTTCTACTAGCAACTAGAGGGAGTGCCTGCCGGGGGCGCGGCCTGTTGGACTCCGGCTGCGGCCAGTGGCTGCACCCCCCAACAGCTCTGCTTCCCGCCCCCCCCTTCCTCCTGGCCAGCCCTGCGGCTCCCGACCCTCCCCGCCAGCCTCCCGCCCCTCCCTGCCGGGTCCTCCCGCCCACGATCAAGTGTGTCCAGTATTTTGGGGGGGTCTACCTGGTAACCCTATGGGGGAAGGAGCCAGGAACAGAGGTGTGGGCAGGTCTGGAGAGGGTACGTCCCCAACGGGCACCGCCTCTCTCTGGAGATGGGGGGTTCTGGGCGTGCCAGGTGGCCCCATTGGTACTAGAGACCGGCCAGCACCATGCACGGGGACAGGTCAGCCGAGGGCTGAGGCAGGCGGCCACCCTGCCGTCCCTTGTGTCACCAGCACCGATAAAGGGGCCAGTGGTGCAAGTAACAAATGTTCTTACCAATCCAGGAGGGGGAGGGCATGCCAGTGGGGGGGGGACATGACTCCCACGTGGCTCTGCCCCACCCCCAGCCAGGGCCCCCCGTGCTCTTCCCCGCCCCATCCCACATGACCTGGGGGGCGGGGCTGGGAGTGCTATGGTTTCCCCTCATTTCCATCCAAGAAAGATGGGGGCTCCACCCGTCGCTTGGTTTGGGGCCTCGTACTAAGCCCAGCGTCACACCAGGGGGGTTGGTTTTGTTCTCTAGCAAGTTCGGTTGGTTTGATACCCAGACTGGACTTAGTGTCTGTGAGTGGACACAGCTGCCCCACTCTCCTAGAGCCTCAACACGCCCCCCCCCCCCCCGCTCCTCACAGCCCCTCCCAAACTGGTCTCCCCAACTCCGTATGGCCCCTTCCTGCACGTCCATAGCTTCATCTCCCTAGCCCCCCCTTGTACCTACCCCCTGCCGCCCCCGTCTCCAGGCTCTCTGGAGAGAAGGCTGAGCTCTGGGTCGGTGGGTCTCAGAGCAGGGAAGACATGGCCAGTACAGACACTGCTCCTGCCATTTGTATTTCAATGTGCTGGGCATTTTCATGCCTTGTGGGGCCTGCGATAGCTGGAGGAGTACTGCCCAGCAGCCCCAGCCTGTGAGGAATACACACACCTGCAAAGGGCAGCTTAGCCCAGGGACTGGCATGAGTTTGACCTCTCAGAGTTACCCCGTCCACATCCACACACACAGCACGGCCCACCCTTCTCTGCACATTATCCATCAGCTAAGGGGCCAGGGGCTGGCTGAGCTGGGGCAGGCGGTTCCAGTGGACAGTGGAGGAACCTCCAGACCAAAGCAGGAGCCTGGATTCTCACCCCACAGATGTATCCAGCTGCAGGAGAAGGGAGGGGGAAGCTCATGCCATGCAGAGCTAGGATCCAGAGACCTCTGCCATGGAATTACTGTCGGACCCCGCCCCAGCGCTTCCAACCCTCGGCCCCTGCTCACAGCCGGCCCCAAGACCCGCGCAATCCCACCCCCCCCCACACACACCATCCTCTCACACATTCCTTCTGTCTTCAACAGCCTCTCCATTCTCAGGCTGCGTAAACTTACACAACCGTCGTGGGCTCCACTGTGTGTTGAAGTTGCTGTGCGGGTTTTGCTGCGCTGCAGCTTGTGGGCCTGTTCTTGGCATTCACTGATGCTTCCCCACCCCCTTCTTTAAACAAATTACCTTGCCCGCAATTAACTTATTCTGAAACTAGTTGTTTAACATCTTTAAGTTAACTAATTATAGCTTAGGCTGCACACAGTGTTCTCTGTGACTGGCCAGCTGCTGCATTGGATCAATTTGCCTCTTGCTTTATATTTAAGAAGAGCAGGAGTAGAAATAAAACAAAAACCTCCCAGGCTGTCACTGGGTGAGCACCTGAGCCCAGAGGCCACATCTGGACCAGAGCCCAGAGGCCACATCTGGACCGGAGCCCAGGAGCCACATCTGAACCGGAGCCCAGAGGCCACATCTGGACCAGAGCACAGGAGCCACATCTGAACCGGAACCCAGAGGCCACATCTGGACCGGAGCCCAGAGGCCACATCTGGACCTGCATATCAGTACCATTAAATCCAAGGAGCTGTGGGGCTGGCCCCAGAAGTCTGTGTCATACACTCCTGCTGCAATCCATGTGCATGGAGAGAGCCTCCTTCTCCCCCGAGCTGGGTCCCCACGTCTGCCCCGTCTCATGGCACATGAGCCAGAATATTACAAAGGCCCATCCAGAAGCTCAGGCGCCTGTCACAGATCTGTCCCCCCGAGGCAGCCCCCCCCCACCTCTAGAGAGCTCCAAAGTGACACCTCCCACACACGACAAGAGCAGGGTCTCACAGGTGCTGGCTTCTTGGATGTTCCGGGGCTGGAGCACCCACAGGGAAAAATTAGAGGGTGCTGAGCACTCACCGGCACCAAGCTCCCCTACCTCCTCCCCCCACACATATACCTCTGGCACGTTGGCATGGCACGTTGGCAGCCCCGTGCTTACCAACTCCTCCCAGTGCTCCTGGAGCAGAACAGATGCTGCAGGAGGGAGGGGGAAGAGGCGGAGCAAGGTTGCAGCAGGGGTGGGAGGTTGGGGGAAGGGTAGAGTAGGGGTGGGACCAGAAGCAGAGTGGGGGGAGGGTCAAGCACCCCACCCCGGCAAAATGAGAAGTCGGCGCCGATGAAGGGTCTAGTGGTCAGAACAGATCCAGCGACATGAGATCCACGTCCTGCTCTGCTGCTGACTCACGGGGGCCGTGGGGATGATTCCCCTTCCCCTCGCCCGGAAAGGGGGCTCACGTGAATGGAGGCAGGGCAGTGAGTTCTTTGGCTGGCAGGCGCTATAGCAGGGACAGGGAACCCTTTTTGGGTCGGGGGAGGCTGAGCCACAGAAAAATCAGTCGGAGGCTGCACACAAGTGAGAAGCAACCCCCCCCAAACCGCCAAGCCTCCTCACGGACGCAGCCCCTGACTGAGAAGCAGAAAGACACATTCCCCTCACCCCAGAGCCTAGGGGGCCCAGGCTAGTAGATTTGGTGTGCTCCAGCCCCGTGGTGGGGCGGTGGAGGGGCTGGAGTACCAGCACAGGCTCCCCAATACTATGGGGGGAGTCCTGAGCCTAACCAGCCTGCACTGACTCTGGCCTTGTGCAGTGTGTGGCTCTCAGTCATGCCCCTTTCCCCTCCATGAGCCAGCTGAGCTTCCCCCCCCAGCCCCAGCTCTCTCTCCTGCCGCCTGTTTCTCTCGCACGCCTGGCACCAAACAGGAGAAAGAGGGTGCCGTGCCCAGATTCACCCCCCAGCTTCAGAGTGCCGGGCGATGCTCTCGCTACAAGACAGACGTACGGACACCCCCTCTTGGGGGCATGGGCGTTACACCACAGGATGCCCTGCTAGACTCCAGCCAGAGCCATGGTCTATGGCTGTCCATCTGCGTCCCCAGGAACCCAGCACATTGTGTGCCTCCCTCCAGCACCAGTGCTTGGTGGAAGGTCTCCCCTTCCTTCCCGCATCTCCCAGAGGGGCACAGGCCAGCTGTACCGTGGCTGTGATTTCGGATCCTACCCGCTGACCCTCCAGGACTCTGGCCTCCAGTTTACACTGATTAGCAGGGCTGGCTAGAATTTCCTCCTGTTTTAGGATTTACGGCACGTTGTCGGTCTGGGCTGTTGATAACAGCGCTTTAGCCTGACTGACTTGCGTTTCCAAAAGCCTCCAACTCAACAGAGGTACAAAAAGCACCTCCAAGGACTCCTCACAGTGTGATCTCAGTGTCCCCTCTGCAGCTCCACACCAGACTCAGCTGCAGCTACAAACACTTCATAGGGAATATTCCAGGCCGTCCACTCAGCACTGGTGTAGTCACAGGCAGCCTCTACCACAGGGGTGGAAGACAAAGGCCCGAGGGCCAGATACGGCCCTCAGCTTGCCTAGATCTGGCCCCCGAGGGTTCCCCCCAGCATTGGGGAGCTTCTGCTGGCGCTCTAACCCTCTGGTGCCTCCCCACAGGAGGCTGGAGCACACAAAATCTACTAGCCTGGACCCCCTAGGCTCTGGTGCGCAAGGGGACCGTGGGGTGTGTCTTCTGCTTCTCAGCTGGGGCCACCTCAGTGCGGGTTTGGTTTTTTGTTTTGTCTTTTTGTGGTTTTTTTTGCTTCTCACTTGTGTGCGGCACCCGACTGAAATTTTTGTGGGTCAGCAGCCTCCGACTCACCCCTGCTCTATCAGGCGCCCTCATTCCCAGCTAGGCCATATCCGGAAACCCAACCAACACTAAATCCCGCTGTACCGGAAGAGCCTGTTTCATCAATCCAAGCAGAACCTACATTGCATGTCTGTATCCCAGACCCCACTGCAACCCACTCCCCACAATGCTGTCTGGGGAAAGAGCAAGTTCGTCCCACACCTGCTGCTTCACACAAAATCTTGAGTGCCCCTTGCTGCTATATCAAGAACACCCCGCGATGTCCCAGGGTCAGGCGTAACCCAAGGCAGAAGTGGCTTTAGCAGGCGAGACCAGCTGTGCCCCGACACCAGTGTATTTCATGCCACGTGTCCCTGTGCTGGTAAGAGACAGCTCTGCCCCACAGCTAGACAGAAATTGCCTCACCTTTGATCCCAGGGTAGCTTATAACAGCTGTCTCCCTACCCCTTTGAAAGCCCCGGCAAGCAAGCTGTCTGCTGGCGACTATTGGCGCAAAGGAGACTGACCCTGGTTTTGAGTTGCTTTGTAAACGGGGTCTGCACAGCACAGCAGCTCAGTGCGTGCTCCCCGAGAACCTGATTCTGCCTTGGTCAGCTGAATGATGCTGCATTGACGCAGGTACCGGAAAAATCAGAATCAGGGCAATTGAATGAGAGCAGCCGGGTTTAGGTGCAACCTCCCCTCCCTGGTATCAGACTGTATCAGATGGCTTGTAAACAGCCCGGCTGCGTGAGACAGGGAAACTGGTGAGCATGAGGAAATATCACGGTGCTGATGCACCAGGGCAAAGACAAGGCGACCCAAACGTCCCCGGAGGTTCCAAATGTCATTCTATTTCCGAGCCAGAGGGCAGCACTGCGCCGGTTCGGAGCCACCATTGCGGAGCCAGCGGCAGCGGGGACGTGCCGGGAATGCATTCATGGAGCCACGCATCCTGGTGCCACGTAGATCATCACGTGCAAGTCTGTTTTCCGAAGGGTTTTTCTTATGGTGACTGGTGGGTTTGGAGTTAGGGAGCTACCACCTTTTAGCCCAGAAGAGGCTGACGTTCAGTGGTGAAGGAAATAGTCAGAGCGTTGTTCATGGTAAAGGACCCCAAACTACATCTACAAATGGCTTCCCTCCCTACCGGAGCAACAGCCACCCCCAGGGTAGAAGGTGGCAGCCGCTAACTCTCATTCCAGCCCCCCTAGCCGATCAGTCATATGTATGGACGCTCTCGGCTCCTTTACACTTGAAACACTTCAGCAGCACCCTGGCAGCTGTACTGAGGCAGCGTTTCAAGTGTGGATACTTCCTCTGCTAATGGGAGGGGTTCCCCTATTCGCCTAGGAAATCCACCTCCCCAGAGAGGCAGTAGCACAGTCAACAGAATTCTTCCTTGGACCTCGCACACTCTGCACCGGGGTAAGTTTGCCTTGAAAACATCCCTCCGGGCTGCAGATTTCTCACGCCGTCGAGTGACGAGGCTGGGTTGATCTAACTTTTTAGCATAGACCAGGCCGTGTTCTCAGTGGGAGTGGCAGGTTGCAGAGCGTTTCAGAAAGTCTGGATGCTTTCAACTGGTGCTTAAGTGGGAGCGGCGCTCTTTGAAAGTCCAGGCCTTGCCTGGGGTCTAACCAAAAGCCAAGTGAAATCAACTGGAGCCATGGGCAGTGGGTAATGTAGGCAAGGGAAGGCACAGCCTTCCCAAAACTGCCTGCATTGCCCCAGCTGCCGGGGAGGGCTGGGGATTGCAGCGCAACAGCCTGGATCCCTGGACACAGGTAACGGCTGGGGCTGCATCACCATGGCCTGGCTTCCCCAGCCACCAAGGAAGACTGGAGCCATGGCGCAGCAGCCTGGCTCCCTGGCCACCAGGAAGGGCTTGGGACGCAGCATGGTAGCCCCAGGCCTCCAGTTGGCCAGGAAGGATCGGGCTGGGTGGGCAGGGCTTGGTTCCAGGGGTGGGCCTCGGGCAGAAGAGGCGGAGCTTTGGCTTGCCTTCCCTAGGTGGGCCTTCACCAGCCAATGACTGGCGCCTTGGATCAGGACCTAACAGCGTAAACATGGACCGGCCACAGTGGAGCAATCACCAATATCAGTCAGCCACATGAGTACCAGTAAAGGCTTGCTCTGCAAGGGGACTGCAGTGCTGTCAGAGACACCTGGGGTTAAATTAGACCACCAGAAAACTTGCCCAAAGCCTGGCGGATTCTTCTCAGAGGCTCATGCCTACTACTCCGATGCCAAGTATAATGAAATGCTCCTCTGTCTTTTGAACCAGTATTTCTGCCCATCGCCACCACTAATTGTTTGCATCACATTCATTGCAAGAGAATTAGAAACCATATTTAGAGTGTAAGCTTTGGGGCAGAGATTGTCTTTTCTTATACTTTTGTACAGCGCCTAGCACAATGGAGCCCTTATCTCTATTCACATTTCCCCTCAAACCTCCTCCCCCCCACAAACATTTGAGTTTCTCTGATGAATTTACATCAACTTGTGCCTCTTTTCCAGACATATTTTAAAGGGCATTCAGCCCAAATACTAAGAAAATGCTTGCCAAAAATATTGCAAGTACCTAAAGTAGGGAGAGTTTCCACTTGGGAATTTTACACTGTGATATGCAATGGCCATGCTGGTTAGAGAAATGATCCAGTCCAGGAACAGAAACAATTCCACCCCACAAGCAGAATGCAACATTTGCATATTTACAACAAGCCCCGCAAACAACCTGCAGACCAGTTAGGGGCAGAAAAAAATCAGGTTATTCTGAACAATTAACAAATCCAACAGGTTCGCAACCCGCCCATGGATGAGTCAGCAGAAAAAGAAACTAGTGTGATGGGTCATTAGATAAAGCATGGCCTATGAAGAATTGATCCAGCTCTATTTATTCCCAGCTCCTTCAATTGCCGTTAACAGCTGTTAGAAAAACATCTATTATTGTCTTTAGTGCACAATTGCCTTTGACGGAGATTGATTTCTGCTCCTTCCTTTATGAGTGGCTCATTCTCTCTCTGCCATCTCCAGCACTGAATAGCACACCACGTTTTTATTTGTAGACTGGTTTATGATGGATGCCAGCATACCCAGCCTCGAAGGACTGAGACGATACAACTTTCATAAGAGCACGGAAAAGGAGTGTCAGGTGCCTGAAAAGTTCCTAGGTAACATTTAAATCATTTATAGCTATCAGATCTAGCACTACCTGAGTGGATTTGCTGCATCTATATTCTCTAACTGCAGTGCACTGAGCAATCAGGGTGTTCATTGACAGTCGGTTTGAAGAGTCAAACTGTAACCTTACTTGATGATGATCTTCAATCATTAGAATTACCTTCACTCTCTCCTACAGCCAGTGCTTTCTAGATGGTGTGTTTGATTAGCCTTATAGAAACAGAGTTTTCTAGGCTAACATGTTACAGGCAGATTTACGGGGAAGGTTGGCTGGCCAACAAGAGTTCTGTGTCACCAAAGCTTTGGAGGTTTCAGCACAGGGTTTGTCCTCATTTCACAACAGAATAAAAACGGATTTTCCAAGTTGTTTCTTTTTTAATGTTTTTTTTTTAAAGGAGGAGAGATCAGCACACTCCACCCCACAATAGCTTAGTGGTTCGGACACTCCATTGGGATGTGGGGGACTCAGATTCAAGTCAAGCAACCTAGGTCTCCCCATCGCAGCGGGTGCCCTGACCATGATGATATTGGCTAATGGCAGGAGGGCGGCTCTCTTGTGTCAAGCAGCCATTCCGTTTCTGTCCTGGCCTTCACAAGCGGTCCCAATGGAAGTCGCATGGAAAGCAACCCATTTTTGCAAGAGTTCCACTTGAATGAATATGAAAAAAAGTCTCCTCAGTAAGTTCTCAACCAGCTTTCGTCCCCAGAGAAACCTCACACGACCCTTGAATAGGTTTTTGGAAGGCTAAAGCCATAGGGTGGGAGCAATTATCTTACAGGCCAAAGAGGCCAAAAGGTGGAAGCCATTTTAGAACTCAGAGGCTGCTCTTCAGAGGGCCAAGGCCTTAGGTCATCTTGGGATCATAGACAGGAGACATCACCTTAGGTTCCAGAGGCACCGCACTGGGGGACTTGCTTACCTTTGGTTTTCTTTAGGCCTGGTCTGCTCTGGGAGTTAGGCCTAGTTCCACTCTCAGAGCCCTGTTTGGCTCAGGTTTAAGATCCATAGAGTGTGAACAAGGAGGTGTGAACTCAGACATTGGTCAGATTCGGGATGGCCGAAGAGGGGCAGAGTTGACGACTCTGAAGAAAGGGGCTTACACCTGATTGAGGTCTGAGACGAGATAAATCAGCGCACTCGCTCCCAGGACTTTCATCAAAGTTCTGATGGAACATGACAGTGGAAGCAAGCTTGAGGTTAGACAGCTAGATGACTTCAGCATGACACTGCAAACAAACAACACAGAGACTACAGTTGGGATCTACAACCATAAAAGTGAGGCGTGTAGCCGGGAAGCTTTGGGTGAGTCCTGTAAAGACAACTTCAGAGCACCAGACTGTGGCCGACAGAGCCTTGCTCCTTCCTCGTGCCCAGCCTAACTGGCCAGTAGGCTGGCATGACCACCAATAAGACTGGTAACTAGAACACCAGCTGCAGGACATGTGTGTGCATGTGTGGATTCACATGCTGTATTTGCAAATAAATGTGGCATATTGCCTTTTCACCCGAAGAAGATCCCGTGTGCTTATCAGCATAACAGGGTCAATGGCAGAAGGGCAGGAGAGGGTGGAACTGGGTTCCTGGACACTTTCCTATTCCACCCCACCCCAGTGTAAGGTCTTCGGGGCAGGGTGTGGCTGGAGATTGGTGAGGATTTTCAAAGAAGATGAAAGGAGTTAGATGCCCTAACTCCATTGACTTTTGGTGGTAACTGGGTGTCTAATCCCCTTTGGTCACTTTGAAATCCTCAGCCTTTAGGCCTTGTCACAAATGGCTCATAATAATAATACTGGCTCTGATCTGGCATGGTCCATCAGCAGATCTCAGAGCACTTTGCAGAGGAAGTCAGGATCCTTCTCTCCCCAGTACCGCTGGGGGACACTGAGGCACAGAGAGGTGAGGTGACTGAGGTGCAGCTAGGAGTAGAACTCTGAGTCCCACTCCAGTGCTTTCTCTACTAGGCCACATTAAAGCAACAGCCACCTCCTGACAATCGCAAGCCAGATTCCAGCCCCCGCCGCCCTGACTCAGAGGTGTTTGGATCCTTGGGTTTGTTCAGAGCCCCATATCTAAAATAGGCATCAGGTCATAAAAACAGCCATGCTGGGTCAGACCAATGCTCCGTCTAGCCCAGGATCCTGTCTTCAGGCAGGGGCTGATGCCAGGTGCTTCAGAGGGAAACAACAAAACAGGGTAAATATCAAGTGATCTTTCCCCTACCACCATCCATCCCAGCTTCGGACAGTCAGAGGTTAGGGTTGCCTGGAGTACGGGTTGTGTCCCTGACCATTCGGGCTAATAGCCATTGACGGATCGGTCCTCCAGGAACTTCTCTGATTCTTTTATCCCTATTATAGTTTTAACCTTCACAACAACCCCAACAAGGAGTTCTGCAGCTCACCTGTCCATGGGAGGGGAACTGCGCCCTTTTGTTGGCTTTAACCTCCTGACTGAATTTCATTGGGTGACTGCTGGTTTTGCTCTATGTTATTTACTCCTTTGCATTTCCCGATGTCACTTTCCCCATACTAGTCAGATTTTATAGACCCCCTTCGCCATCTCTTTTCTGAGCCACACAGTCCATCTTTTTAACCTCTAGTCATATGGATCTGTTCCTTACCCCAACTCGTAAGGAACCCCTTAGCCACATCTTTGGCAATTCTGTCTCTTTTGAGATGGGACAGCCAGAACTGCATGGACTGTTCCAGGTAACCATGGATAGAGCCCTGCCAATATGCAGGTACCTGTTTTATAGCCATGGGCCGTTTTTGTGGATAGCCGCGTGGCTGGGGATACACATTTTGTATCTGCGCAGGGGTCTGATGGTCAGAGTCGGGTGGGCAGAGGTGAGGAAACGTGGCACAGACCCTCACCCTCCTCTGGACAGGTGGAGGGGCAGAGATATGGGCTGGGGGTTGCTTGGGCTCCTTGCCCAGGGCACGTGGGGGTCTGTGCCACGTTTCCTCACAGCTGCCCACCCAGCTCTTATCATTGGCCAGGCTGTGGCTCCGGCCAACCCGCCCAGCCAGAGCCAGGTCAGGGAGAGCTGCACTGGTAGCTGAGACTCGCCACAGCAGGTAGAGGGACCCCAGTTCCCCACTGCTGCCAGCATGGCTCTCCCCCACCCGGCTCTGACAGTGGGGGAGGGCAAGGCTTGGCGCCTCAGTCCAGCCATGGTAAATAGAGCTCTGTAATTCCATGGATGTGGATACCAGGGGAACAGACAGCCACGCCAGGCACCTGGGCATGATGGGAAGGGGGGCTGGCTCTGCGCTCCCAGGAGAGGCAGGGCTGGGGCAGCCAGCCCTCAGTGCTGCCTGCAGTGCGCCACACCAGCCCCTCCCGCTCAGCCCTTTGAGCCTCCCAGAGTGCACGCTGCAGTGCTCCGGCGGCGATTGGAAGGGCCCAGTGCTCTGAGCACCGTGGCCTGAAGCCCTGGGCCCTTTAGAATTGTCGGGCTGCAGGGCAGTTGGCCCCTTGTCCCCCCGCATTGGTGGGCCTGGCAGATACCCATTTGTGTATCCATGCAGGGCTACAGTCATGGATTTACCCAGCTGCAATATGATCATTTTCTGTTGCATTACCTACCCCCTTTCCTAATGGGTCCCAAGCTTCTATTAGCATGTTTGGCAGCTGCTGCACACAGAGCAGATGTTTCAGAGAATTAGCCACAATGATTCTACCATCTAATTTGGACCTCATCATTTTGTATGTATCACCGGGACTGTGTGTTCCAATGTGCATCACTGTGCTTTTAATCCACAGGGAATTTCACCTGCCTTTTTGTCTCTCGGGCTATGTCTACACTACAATGACCTATCAGAAAAAGGTACGCAAATTGCGCTCTGCAATTTGCGTACCTTTTTCAGATAGTTTTTTCGGAAGAGGCTTTTCCGAAATTTGGCCTGTCTAGATGGGGCCAAATTTCAGAAAAAAAACCCTCTTTTGGAAGAGCCCTTCTTCCTCATAGAAGGAAGAAGACAGGGCTTCTGAAAGAGCGAGTCTGCTCTTCCGCAAAAAAAAGCAGAAGAGCAGACGTGTTCCTTGGACGCGGCAGAGTTTTTCCGGGCTACTTCTGCAGTGTAGACATACCCCCAGTCACTCAGTTTACAGAGTTGAGTTCGTGACTCTTGGCTTCGGATTTAATCTCTCAGGTAATTTTGCATGGCTTGCAAGTTTTGTCACCTCACTGTTTACCCCTTTTTCCAGGTCACGAGTGAATACATTGAACAGCACTGGCCCCAGTGTTGATGCCTAGGAGACGCTGCTATTTCCCACTCTCCATTGTGAGAGCGGCGCGGACCACATATTCCTCTCCTTTGTTTTCTATTTGTCAACCAGCTACTGATCCATGCACAATTACTGAACAGCTCTAGCCAGGCTGTGCATGCTCAGCCCCCTTCCCATCATGCCCCAGAGCTTTTGCAATTAGATGATTGGCTATCAAAAGCTTTTGCACTGAAGATGAGCTATAATTGCTCAGACCAAGCTACAAACCGTATCTAGGAGATTAGCCGAGTCACACAGCCATACAAATGAGAGTCTGTTCATCTAATTATCATAATTTGGATAATTATGTCTACATTAGGAAGGACTTGCCTCTCTTCCCTTTCAGATCATTAGCTACTTACAGATTTCCTTTATTCCTTAAAAGGTATACACTTCAACAGACATTGTAACTGACCCAGAACTCTTCCATCGCCAGAGAGCAAAAGAGAACGAGCACCACAAAACATAGGAGTAGTTCTTTTTTAGCTGTGCTTTTGGTTTTGTCTTCACAGTTTTCAGATGTGTTGTTCCCCAAACTTGAAGGTCTACATTTAGGTCCCTAAAAATAGCCTGATTTTCAGAGGCATGAGCACCTGCAGCTCCCATTGATTTCAGTTCAGCATTGAGTCCCCAGGGCAATGAATATGTTTAGTGGCAATATATTATTTAGCCATTAGGTTTCTGTGCTGTAAAGACTTCCAGACAAGGAATGGCCCCTGGTAAACACAGGTGACAAAGTTGGAACTCAAGCCATGTGGAAGCCTGTATGTCATGTCTGATTATTAAACAAAAGAATGCAAACATCTCCTCTGAAAGACACATTTCAAAATTATATTTTTAGACCTCAAACACCTTTGAAAAGTCAGGCCACATTTTAAACAGAGATAGAAAAAGAAAAATTTAGGAGTTTAACATTAGCCATTACCAGATCTGAAGATTTCACCCCAGAGAGCACACTGAAAGTTCACTACTTTGAGGAAGCTCTCAATACAGAAAACTCAACTCAAGGTGTCCAAGTGAGGTGTGTAGCAGCAGCCTGCCACAATGCATGCTTATATCTGAGGTTTGCAGAACAGTATTTGTAAGTCAGGTAATAGATGTCCGAGTTCCTTTTCACAACAAACAGAGCTCAGATCTTGCCACACCCCAGCTCAAACCTGTACCTTTAACCAACAAGCCAAGGAATTAACTGCACCTGGCTTCTTGCGCAGTGGAGTTTGCAAGCTAGCCCCCTAGAGCGTTTTGGAGAATGTTAGACTTGCTACAGATTTCACCCTACTGCCAAGGCCTCTTTGGGATTTGATCCCATTCTTCCAATACCAAAAATCAGACCCAGGCCCTAGCAACCAGGCAGCTTTGTGTCTTTGCCTCTTGTAGGAAGGAATTTGCCATAAGTATGAGAACTTATTTCAGCACTTGGATGGTACCACAAACGCCGTAGCTGTTATCCAGGAGTTTGAGAGCTCTCCTGCCCAAAGCCAGCATGTCAGCCTTTTGTTCTCATTGCACATGGCCGGCTCAGCTCAGAATTCACAGACACCACCAAGCCAAGCACTCATCCGCACTTGAAATGGCTGCGCCCACGCCGAGGCTCGCTGTTTGCACACAGCCTACCGCAGTGCGGCCCTGGCCCATGACTTGGCTCTTAGATCGTTTAACCGGAACTTGCCTCAACTGCTCTGGGATTCCCTCTGCTCCCCACTGTCCCATGCTGGGTATTTTGATAGAGTCACTGCCCCACTGTCGACCATGTAACTTGCTCCTCTGATTGTTGGCTCTCACTGACACGGGCCCTCGTCTAACCAGATGGAACAACACGGCAAGGCAGGGCCCAGGGTTATTCTGAGCAGCTCTCACTCTCTGCTGGTTCACATCCTCCTCTGACTGGGAAGCCAGGCTGCTCTCCTCCTGAGCTCTGAGATGCCCCGGCAACCTGCCCATTCATCCGCTCCCTGCCCTGGTGAGCGTGGCGTTCGGAGGCAGGAGCTGGCCTGTTTTACTCGGGCATTAACCCAGCATTGAAGGCAAGCAGGAGACCGGGCTGCTTCCTGCTTGTGAGAGGGGCCTTGGGGAAGTTTGCAGACAGGTTAGGCCCGGCTGGCCTGCCCCCTTCAACGCTCCCACAGCACTGGTGAGCCATCTCAGCCTCTCTCTGAGGAACCCCCTCCTTGGACCCTCATGCTGATGGACTCGAAGGGGTGATTATAACACAAGGGAAGCCACAGGGCTCAGGAAAGGCAGAGCCTTCACCCCAGGCTGTGCTCCTGGCCAAGCTAGGATTATTCGGGAGAACAGAGCAGGGTTTCCATAGAGCGTCACCTCCCCGCCTAGGGTTACCAGGTAGGTTTAGAAAAAATACCGGACACACTTGATGGAGGCGGGCGGGGCTGGCTGGGGTCGAGGGCAGCGCGGCTGGCCGCGGGAGATGGGGGCCGGAGGGCGGGGCTGGTGGGCGGGGATCGGGGCAGCGCAGCTAGCCAGGGGAGATCAGGAGGAGGAGAACCGGCCGGCAGGAAGCAGGGGTGGCCGGGAGGGGGTCAGGGTAGCGGAGCTGGTCGGGAAGGATTGGGGAAGCCGGGCGGGACTGACCTGGGCACGTGCAGATCCCGAGGCGCTGTCAGTCCCGCGCACAGTCCGGAGAAGCGCGAGTGAGTCCAGCTGCGGCTCCACCTCGCGCTCAGGAGCAGGGACAGGGCTTCTCCTCCTCCTCAAGGTGTCAGACGCAGCCAGGGCTCCCAGCGCCGATCGCGCCCGCCTCCCAGCTACTCCCCCCGCCCCCGCCAGGCTTCCGTCCGGCGCCCAGCCAGAAATCCAGGAAATACCGGACATTGCGCATGTCCGGTATTTTCTGGATTTTTTTACCGGACAGAGGGCCAAAAACCGGACTGCCCGGTAGAATACCGGACACCTTGCAACTCTATCCTTGCCCCATTTCCCATTGGTGGGTTAGCACAGCTAGGCAGAGTCCCAGGCATGACACAAGCACAAGCTCAGTAAATGGAACCACATGTAGTTATAAGCAGAGGTGGATGTGGTGACACCTCCCTTCCTGCTCCAGGACAAAAGGGTGCCCCTTTCTCCCAACAACAGGAAGTCACCCCCCAAATTTCCTCCATGTTACTTCCCATGAGAGGAACTCTGGCATGCTGGGAAGACCAGATCCTTTTGGGGGTTCTCTCAGGGCGTGCCCAGGAGCACCCACTCCCTAGGTACTTATAGGGCCCTGTAGTGCTGCTCCACTCTGGCTGGAAGGGGTTAAAGCAGGATGGAGGAAGCTGGGCCAATCAGGGAAGGGCCTAGAAGGAGCCAATCAGAGGGCGGCTTGCTGGAGTGGCCCTGTTTATAAGGAGCTGCTCAGCAGTGCACTGGTCAGTTGGGCACTGACCAGGGAAGGTGTAGCTGGTCCCCAGAGAAGCACTTTGGCTAGGGCAGTGCTGGGTAGGCTTGGGGGACAGAGCAAGAGCAGCTCCAGCCTGATACCTGCCAGGTGCAGGCCTTGCTACAGGGGCCAGGAGGATGCCAGGGCCACAGGGGAAGTGGACCAGGGGGCAGTGAAGGGAGAGCAGAGGGCAGGACAAAGCTGCTGCCAGAGGGTCCCTGGGCTGGGACCCAGAATAGTGGGTAGGCCGGTGTCCCCCAGCCCCGTTCCCCTTTACACCACACCTTGCCACCAAGGATGGTGGCTGACAGTCTGCAGCTTACCCCGAGATGAGGGGCTAGATCCTGGCTGCAGCTGCCTGGAGGCTGCAGCTGGTGGCCACAGTGGACGGTGTAGAGCCTGAGGCCTGCCGATACCCTGGGGTGGGTGGGTGGGTGTGGGTGTGTCTGTGTGTGAGAGTGAGTGAGAGAGAGAGGGCACTGCAGGAGGGCAGCCGCTGAAGAGGACACTGTGATCCTGGGAGCAGGTCCAGATAGGGTTGCCAGATACTTTCACAAAAAAATACCGAACACGGGGGGACCAAAGTTGATGAGAGAGAGAAAAAAAAAAAACAACACAAAAAACCACACACCAAAAAAAGAGTCACTGCTCCTTTAAATCCCCACACTCCTCCCGTCCCTCGCCAGACGCACCGGGGGAGGAATGTCCCAAGCGGCCTTCCGTCCGAGAAAAATATTATACATGTCCGGTATTTTCTGGGTTTTTTTTTACTGGACAGAGGCCACAAATACTGGACTGTTTGGGCCAATACCGGATACCTGGCAACCCTAGGTCCACAGCAGAGTGTGGCTAGGGTTGCCAGGTGTCCGGTATTCACCCGGACAGTCCGGTATTTTCGCCTCCTGTCCAGTAAAAAAATTCAGAGAATACCGGACACCTGAGATGTCCAGTATTTTCTGAATTTTTCCGCGGCCAGGAGGTGAAAAAGCCAGGCACCTGGCAACCCTACACACACTCAGCACCCAGCCTCCCCCCCCAAACACCCCCAGCCCCCTGACCCTAGCCCCCATGCTTACCTGGTTCCCCAAGGCTGCCGGCACAAAATGGCTGCCGGCCAAAAGGCCTAGGGGAAGCAATGCTTTCCCCTGGGTCTTAGTGCTCAACCACTCCCCTGTTCCTATCCCTGCACTCACTCTTAAAGGGGACATGCTGTTTTAATGCTGTTTTTTTTTTTGCTCAACAACTTTGGTCTCCCCCCTTTTTTTTCCCCTTCAACAGAATTTTTTTTTGGGGTGGGGGTGTTTGGTATTTTTGTTTCAACAATCTGGTAACCCTAAGTGTGGCAAGAGTGCAGAGGAACACTGGGCGAGACACCGGCCAAAAGAGGGCCCCCTGCTGAGAGTCCGAGCTAGTTCCCAGCGTGACCAGCAGGAGGCGCCTTGGCGGCCACGTTCCAGGCCCCCATTAGGGAAGGATCGAGGGCCTCCCCCAGCCGCACGTGGACTCTGAGCCCTGCCTCTCTTTGCCGGACAATTAGAAGGGTTTTCCTTCGCTTCTCCAGCCCCAGGCACTCTGCTTGGGGCCCTGCTCACATGCAACAGGAGACCCTGTTCAGCCCTTAGTGTACAGCCGCCCTGCTCAGTGCCCGAGGGCTCTTGTACGCTTCTCCACCCCATCCTTACCAAGGCGCATGATATGCAGCCGCAAGGGGCACCAAGTTGCCCCAATATTTGTGATGCCCTACACAGCTGTGTATGGGGTGGCACCTGCTCTGTGGCCAGCCCTCCCTGCGGGGATGCCCCCCACCCCGCCCCCATGCCACTCCTTCCCTCAGCCCTCCTCCCCTGAGCAATGCAGCCCGGGGGATTAGCAGGGGTTGGGCTTGGCCCCATGCTCACCACGGGCAAGGGGGAAGCAGGACGACCCAGCCCCAGCCCCAGCCCCAGCCTGCTCCATGCCCCTGGCTCCCAGCTGCGTTGCTCCACTTCTCGCTGCCAGTGAGTTCATGGGGTGGTTCCCAGCCCTTCCCCCACAACCCCTGCCTTGAGCAACCCGGCTGGGAGATGTTGAGACAGACCAGTGAGGGCAGGTGCGGGCCCGACCTGCTGCCTCCCTGCCCAGCTGCCCTGCTCCTACCCCCGTGGCTCTTGAAATTGGGGGTGGGGAGGGCAGGACTGGCCTTACCATGAGGCGAACTGAGGCGGCCGCCTCAGGTACCAGACTGTGTGTGTGTGGGGGGGCAGGGCGGGGAGGTGCCACTAGGACCCAGAGTGTAGAAAATTGTGTCTGCTGCTGGTGCAGATGTATTCTCTCTGCTCTAGATGCACAGAGATGGGGGAGTGCTGTGCTGGAGGAAGGAGGGCACAAGAGACATAACAAGCAGGCAGGAGAAAAGGGAGCATGGGGGCGTCAGTTGAGCTCCCTGCCTCAGGTGCCAAAATGTTGTGGGCCAATCCTGGGGAAGGGGGGCATGGAGCAGTTCCCCCCACCAGGTCCTGCATAGGGCACCAAAACTTCTATGGATGGACTTGCTCCCCCACAGCAGCCATTTTTTTCTAAACCCTTCCCTATTTCCATTCAGTTTACTGAGACAGTAACTTCACGGGCCAACCACATGTGTTTGCAGTTCTCCCTAAGCCCTGTTTACTCCCCAGTTGCTTCACGTCCCCCTCGCCTCCCACCCTTTCACACCCTGGATCTGACAAATCACATCATTTAGTCTCTTGCTGCTCCAGTAGCAGATCAGGTTTTCATCCCCTTCGTTGAACCAGCCCTTCAGTCAACCATCTGCATGAGTAAATCCATCCATTCATAACCCCTTCCCACCCTTTTCTCCTCCACTGGGCACTCGAACCCATCCGCCCATCAGCATGTGAAGAGACAGGCGTGCAGCAATGGGACAGAACTATCGGTCTTCCAGCATTCAGGCATGAATATGAAGTCCCTCTCCGCTTTCCAAAGTAGAGTAGTTAGCTTGTGGCTAAGAAGCTGAGAAGAGATTCCTCTGCTCAAGTTAACCACTGTGGAGTCTTTTCGGAGGGATACTTGAATTCTAACTCATCCATGGAGATGGTGTAATTTTCCAAATTAGATGCTCCTGTGTCTCTGCAGATTTTACCCACCGTTGTACACGAGTCAGGGATAGTTCTCTTTCTGGGGAGGTTAGCAGGTAATATACCACCATTTCTTTCACACTTCAAATATCTACTTGCTCATACTCAGAGCCATACGCACAGAGCCCCTTGCACGGAAATGCACCGGAAGAGACACCCATCCATGCGCAAAGACATACTCCAATGTAGAGGCCCGTGGGCAACCCAGCCCATTGGGCAGACGTGACACATGTACTCCTTAGCCCAGATTGTATGTACCCTGCTATGTCCCACCGATTGCACACACAGACACTCGCAGTAGAGTGAGGGGGAAATGGCTCTTAGCTTGCGAGTTTGAGAATTCAGAGTTGCTTCCTTTCCCAAATCAGGACCAAAAGTCAATTGGTAAGAACCAAAAATCTGAACATCAGGTCACTCGACGTGTTCCATTTTGACTTTTTAAAAATGTGGTAGCACAATTAAACTTCACAGAGAAAAGTCATTTCAAGCCAAAATACCGATTTTTTTTTTGAAAATGTAAAAAACAGGACACTTTGCAACTTGGTTTTTTAAAAAAAATTTCAAGTTGAGAAATTCATCAAAACCCACCCTGGGAAGAATTTTTGTTTCAACAAGCTGGCATTTTTGACAAAAAAATTAGTTAAAAGCATCCCAACTAGCTCTACTGTTCATTCATGCAACAGAATCCATCCATCAACCTACCCACACGCTTCCTGTGCACAGACACATGGTAGCACAGTTCTAAATACAGTTCACGTTCTGGAAACACAGGTCGGCTGTAAGTAAGAACAGCCGTCGGGGGGGGGGGCAGTTGGGTGACTGCCCAGGGCACCATGGTGAAGGGGGTGCCATGCAGCAGTGCAGAGGTGCACCTTGCTGGTGTAGTGTCAGAAATTGCTCCCGAACGCTGTGTGCGTGTGTGTGCGCGCGTGCACGCAGATTTCGCCCTCCTTTCTCCAGCAGAGGTGCATGCAAGGGAGGGGGTGAGCGGTGACACATCCCCCACCAACATTTCTCTCTGCCCCCTTAGGGATCTGTGCGTGGAGGAAATCTAGGGGTAACACCAAGCATCCAGCTGACTTTGCCCACTTGGGCTGTGCTGTGAGGTGAGCACCAGGAGCTGCTGCTCTCCTGCCTGCCCCTTACGCAGTCCAGGTGGAGGAGAAAGTGACCTCTATGCAGGGAGTTCTGACATTGCTCCCTCCCCCGCGCCTCATAGCCCCTAGGGGTGCACAGAGTAGCAGGGTTGGGGGAAGCAGCAATGCCAGCTGCTCAATGCATCCTGGTCAGTTTCCTCATGGGGGCGCAGGAGGGTGGTACAGAGGTTGGGGCAACAGTGGGGAGTGCGGGGGCTAGGGGGACACTCAAGATCTTGGCGTCACTGTGGCTAGTTCTCTGAAAACATTCACTCGGTGTGCAGCAGCGGCAGCAGAAAAGCGAATGCTGGGAATCATTACGAAAAGGATAGAGAATAAGCTAGAAAATCTCTCACTGCCTCTGTATAAATCCACAGTACACTCACAGCGTGACTACTGCCTGCAGATTGGTCGCCTCATCTCAAAACAGATATCTTGGCATTGGAAAAGGTTCAGGAAAGGGCAACAAAATGATTAGGGATTTGGAATGGCTTCCGTATGAGAAGATATTAATAAAACTGGGACTTTACAGCTTGGAAAAGAGACGCCTAAAAGGGGATGTGATAGAGATCTATAAAATCATGACTGATGCAGAGAAAGTAGATAAGGAAGTGTTATTTACTCCTTCTCAGCACTCAAGAACTAGGGGTCACCAAATGAAATGAATAGGTTGTAGGTTTAAAACAAAATGAAGTATTTTTTCCCCACACAACACCCAGTCAACCTGTGGAACTCCTTGCCAGAGGATGTTGTGAAGGCCAAGACTGTAACAAGGTTCAAAAAAGAACTAGATACATTCCAGGAGGCTAGGTCCATCAGTGGCTATTAGCCAGGATGGGCGGGAATGGTGTCTCTAGGCCCTGCTGGGCATGAGCAAGTGCTCTGTTAAAATGTCATTGATCCGCACTGTGCTGCAGGCCTCAGACTAATCAAAACACGGCCACTAGCAATAGCCTTGGAGCAGAGCGCAGCAGCCTCACGTTCCTAGTCTGCAGATGCCAAGAGCCTGGGAGCTCGCAAAGCAATAAGTCAGCATTTTGGGGTAGGATGCCAGCTCAGCCTCCCTCCGTGCAGCAGGGCCCACATGAGGTTCTCTAGCACTAATAGGTGACCAGATGTCCCGTATTATCGGCACTGTCTTGCGATTAGGGGCTTGGTCTTCTAGATGCAACTATTCCTCCTACCCCCACCCAATAAAAAGTGTCCTGATTTTTCACACTTGCTCTCTGGTCACAGTAACCAGTAGCTGCAGGGCAAAGCTGCTGAGTTCACAAGGGGTTTTACCGCTAGAGCAGTGGGTCTCAGAGTGGTCCGTGGACCACTCGGTCTTGCAGGTGGGCCGTGTCGTCTCCCACCCCCCCCGTGAGGTTGGAGCACCAGCGCCAGCTTCCTGCTGTGGGGAGGAGAGGAAATCAAGCCTCATGGGCAGGATCCAGCTTATGGGGGAACAATAGTGCAGGAAACTGCTCAACTGGAGGCTTTTCCCGCTGCTCCCATTGGCTGAAATCATGGCCAATGGGAGCAGCGGGGGGGCGGTGCCTGGGAGTGGTGGGAGACACGGAGCTAAATAAGCACCTCCCATTGCCCTCATGCCCAGACCCTGAAACCCCAGCCCGCTCCTGCACTCTCCCTCCCAGACCTCCCACACCCAGCCCACTCCTGCACCCACCTCCCACCCAGACCCCGCACCCTCAGCCTGTTCCTGCACCCACCTCCCACCCAGACCCCGCCTCAGCCCGTTCCTGCACCCACCTCCCACCCAGACCCCGCACCCTCAGCCCGTTCCTGCACCCACCTCCCACCCAGACCCCACCCTCAGCCTGTTCCTGCACCCACCTCCCACCCAGACCCCGCACCCTCAGCCTGTTCCTGCACCCAACCTCTTACTCAGACACCCCACCCTCAGCCCGCTCCTGCACCCAACCTCCCACCCAGACCCGCACCCTCAGCCCGTTCCTGCACCCACCTCCCACCCAGACCCGCACCCTCAGCCCGTTCCTGCACCCACCTCCCACCCAGACCCCCACCTCAGCCCGTTCCTGCACCCACCTCCCACCCAGACCCCGCACCTCAGCCCATTCCTGCACCCACCTCCCACCCAGACCCCGCACCCTCAGCCTGTTCCTGCACCCACCTCCCACCCAGACACCGCACCCTCAGCCCGTTCCTGCACCCACCTCCCACCCAGACCCCGCACCCTCAGCCCGTTCCTGCACCCACCTCCCTCCCAGACCCCGCACCCTCAGCCCGTTCCTGCACCCACCTCCCACCCAGACCCCACACCCTAAGCCTGTTCCTGCACCCACCTCCCACCCAGACCCCGCACCCTCAGCCTGTTCCTGCACCCACCTCCCACCCAGACCCCACCCTCAGCCTGTTCCTGCACCCACCTCCCACCCAGACCCCGCACCCTCAGCCTGTTCCTGCACCCACCTCCCACCCAGACCCTGCACCTCAGCCCGTTCCTGCACCCACCTCCCTCCCAGACCCCGCACCTCAGCCCGTTCCTGCACCCACCTCCCACCCAGACCCCGCACCTCAGCCCGTTCCTGCACCCAACCTCCCACCCAGACCCCCACCCTCAGCCCGTTCCTGCACCCAACCTCCCGCCCAGACCCCCACCTCAGCCCGCTCCTGCACCCAACCTCTTACTCAGACCCCACCCTCAGCCCGCTCCTGCACCCAACCTCCCACCCAGACCCCCACCTCAGCCCGCTCCTGCACCCAACCTCCCACCCAGACCCCCCACCTCAGCCCGCTCCTGCACCCAACCTCCCACCCTTAGCCCGCTCCTGCACCCAACCTCCCGCCCAGACCCCACCCTCAGCCCGCTCCTGCACCCAACCTCCCACCCAGACCCCCACCTCAGCCCGCTCCTGCACCCAACCTCCCACCCAGACCCCACCCTCAGCCCGCTCCTGCACCCAACCTCCCACCCAGCCCCCATCCTCAGCCTGTTCCTGCACCCACCTCCCACCCAGACCCCGCACCCTCAGCCCGTTCCTGCACCCACCTCCCACCCAGACCCCACCTCAGCCTGTTCCTGCACCCAACCTCCCACCCAGACCCCCACCTCAGCCCGCTCCTGCACCCAACCTCTTACCCAGACCCCGCACCCTCAGCCCTTCACCCACCTCCCACCCAGACCCCCCACCTTAAGCCTGCTCCTGCATCCATTTTGTGATCATGGCTGGCTAGCTGGTGGTCCGCAGAAACGGCTGCGTTGAGCGGGGTGGACTGTGGGCCAAACAGTTTGAGAACTACTGCCCTACAGTAGGGTTTGCATTCCCAGCCTCTGAGTGTGGCTGGCAGAAGCCCCACGCCCCGTGTCTAGATGGGTGCCACAGACCTGCCTGCGGTTGATCGAGGAGCAAAATTAAACTCTGGCGCCAGCTGCTTTCATTTGGTTGCCCACTCTCTCTGCTCACCAGCCTCCTAAGGCAGAGAAGTGGCGAGAGGCACGAGAATCTGCCCGGGCACTGCGGAGGAACTGCCGAGGACTTAGTTTCCTCCTCCCCACAGGAGGCCCCATTTCTCCATTGCTAGTGCGGTGGTGATAACCCCTGGCAGGTGGTAGGACTCCAGCAAGGAGTCGGGCAACAGGCCTTTCCCAGCTCACTGCACATAGATGGGATCTAGACCCCGAGGTCTGAGGCTGTCTGGCAGCACCTTCTTCCCTTCCAAGGACACATCATTGCCTTGCTGTGCCTCGGGCTCCCCATCCGTCACACAGAGACAATAACTTCCCGGCCGCCTGCAGAAGGATTCAGAAGGACTAATGGACATTTGTAAAGCGCTTTGGAGATGCAAAGTGCCACTTATTCTCTTCCAAGCTGGGGCTTGCTCCTGGAACAGATGGGCTTATTTAATAGGAAAGAAGAGCCCCATTTGGAAGCCATCACACCAGGGTATTAATTTGGGGGCAGTCCCACCTGTGTATGATATTATCATGCTTAAACTGCCTAGGCGCTTTCCTCCCACACTGTGATACACTGGGAGAGGCCACTCCCATGTTCATTATTCAGCCCTGAACTCCCACTGACTCTGAGTGCAAGATCAGGCTCTTGAAGAAACTAACTTTAGGATGTCTCAGAAGGGTAGCTGGGTTAGTCTGTAACTTTAAAAAATGAGTAGTCCTGTGGCATCTTAGAGACTAACAAAAATATGTAGATAGAATCATGAACTTTCGTGGGCAAAACCCACTTCCTCAGATGAGCTAAAGTGGAAATACCAGGAACCCAGAATTTATAAAAGAAAAAGAAGGGGATTGGGGAGGTACCTGTCAATTGCAGGACCGGTGCTAATGAAGCTAATTGAGTGGGCTGGAAGTGTCCCATACTTAGCTTTTGATGTCAACGAGGTGTTCAATGCAGGGAAGGCTGGCTTTATAATGCGACATCCAGTTGATGTCTTTGGTCAAGCCCAGGGAAACGGTCACATTTGCAGATGAAGGTCAGTTCCACCCCCTCGCTCTGTAATTTGCTGGTGAAATTCCTTTGTAGGAGAATGGCTACTTTTACGTCCATGAATGAGAGCCCAGGCAGGTTAAAATGCTCCCCTGCGGATGTTCGGGTGTTCCCATTTCTGATGTGACTTGTGTCCATTTATCCTTTGTGGTAGAGACTGTCCAGTGTGGCCAGTATACATGGCAGAGGGGCCTTGCTGGCCCCGGGTGGATACATCAAATGTGCAGTTTAGAAGTTTAGAATGTTGCACCAGCTGACAGCAAAGTGAGCAACACAGCACCCCGATCTGGAGTCATGCGGATGCCTACGTCCATTCCCTTCAGGTGGGTGCGATCCTGGGGCTGTCACTCATGCCCTAGTTCTCCAGAGAGACCCAGCTACTAACCCAGTGGCATCCAGTCCATGGGAAGCTTCCTGTAAAGCTCACAGCCTTGTCTGAATGCCACATGCTGGTGCCCTTCGCCGACAGGCCAGTCACGTCCGTCCAGCTGACCAATCTGCAGGCAGGATTGCAGCAGGAGAAAGAATCTGAGGACGCTGGATTATTACAGCAAAACCAGAGGCGTGACCTGGCCAGGAGACCCAAGCTGCGAGGCCAGGAGGGAACGTAAAACCACATGAAGAAAATGAGCGGGCAAGTGGCCATTCGGCTCAGCCTAGCCGCTGTGCCAGTCCAGATCGTGGTGTGGCTGGATGCCCAGGACCTGCCGTGATGCGGTGGGGGCAGGGCTGCGTTCTGGGGGCTGGTTGCAGACTTGAACGTGGGCAGTGGGCTGGGCTGCATGTTTCACGCAGAAGCCAAGGAAGCCTTTAGCTACGAGGTTCCTTCTCCTCCAGGGAGCTCTGGCCCGCTGGCACCGAGCACCCCTTAGAGACAGGGCGCTGGGAAGGAGCCTCTTCAGCACCCCGCTGCCTGCAAGCAACGCTCCCCAGAGGACAACTGCCCTGCTCATTTGGACGCCGTTTCCAGGCTGACCTGAATGGAGGAAGCTGGTGTGACCTCAGAGTAGCTCCGCAGAGTCCTGTGATATCGGAGCCTCCAGATGCCAGGCCTCAAATTGACAGCCCCACCCTGCTGTGCACTCGCGCTGGGTTTTTAGCCTCCCGCTCTCCCCTGACCAGAGAGAACGCGCCTGCTGGTGCCCACCGGACACGCTCCGCCTTGAAGCGGGCAGGGAGGAGGAAGCAGCGCAGTGGTGACACTCCAGCCTCAGCCACTTTGAGAGGCAAGAAGAGGCCTTGAGAAAGTCCCCCTCTAACCAGCAGCCTCTCTCCAGGTCATTGTGCAAATGCTCTGCCCTCCCCTGCGGCATTTCCTTCCTCTTCCAGCTCTGGGAATGGGATCAGACAGGTGTAAAACGCCACTCAGAGGGGACAGCAAACCGCCTGTCAGATCCTCTTACGCGCTGTCAGATCAGATCAGCCCAGCCCTGGCTGCCCAGAGACCAGGCAAGCAGAAAGCTCATCTCCAAGATCACATCCTTGCAGAGACCCGCCCTTTGGTCCGGCCCCAGCGCTGGCCCATCAGGACATGCTACGTGTGGGGAAGAGGCAGGTATGTAAGGACTGATAATGGTCTGGTCTGCAGCACCCTGCGAGATGCTGCGGTACGTCTCTTCCCCCTCATCGCCAGCTCCGAGGGACGGATTGCATCTGAGAAACCTCCCAGCAGACAGCAGAGCCAGCGCCCGCTCTCAGCGCCAGCACCGCAAACCCATCGACATGAACGGAGCACGTGGAATTTAGCCCGAAGGGCTCACTGTGCCTGAGCCACCGCCCAGACATGCTGAGGGCTTCGGACCAGATCCGGGGACTCCAGCACTATTACTCCAGCCAGGGCTTCCCGAGGAGGGCACAAGGCCCGGGATTACGCCCCACCCCCCCCGCCACCACGGGCTCCGTCCCCACCCCACACCTTCTCCACTCTGCCTCCTTGCCCTCTCCCCCGAGCAACGCAGCCGGGAGGATTGCGAAGGTCTGGCGCAGCAGCAGCAGGGGTCTCCCCCCACACACTCACCATGTGGGCAGCAGGAGTTGGCTGCCGTGGAGAAGTGGGGCATAGTGGGCTGGGACAGGGCGCCGTGGCAGGGCGGAGCAGGCTACCGGCCTACTATGGTTCCCGCCACCCACATGGTGAGTGTGGGGCAGGGGTGACCCCTGTGGCTGCCACACCAGACCCCCAGGCCCATCCCCTCCATAGGGCAGCAGGGCAGCCACTATGGGGCTCCGAAAAATGCAAGGCTTGGGGCAGCCCCTCCGAAGCGGCCTATGGACGGGATGGCTCTGACTCCAGCCCTACTGCCTAGAACACCTGGGCTAGGAAGAGGACGTAGATGGCCCATAGGTGTCCGTGACCGTTAGGCCATCGGGGCCACAAGATTTCAGTATTATTGAGTCAGAACCCAAACCCCAATGATCCCTTGACTCTAAGCGAGTCCCCCCCTCCCCCAAAGCTGGAGCGGAAAGGCCACACCGTGTCTGCTCTCTGCCCTAGCTGCTCCGCATGCCGTACGCAGAAGGGGACCCATGCTCCAGTCTCCCCCAGCAACCGCGGTGCTTCCGGACCAGTTCTTACCGCGGGGTCCTTTCCCTGCTGTGCCGCACGACCCATCGCCACGCTGTGTTTTGTGTATGTGGTAGCGTCCCCTTGGGAACACGGCGTCTCGAGTGACACACGCCGGGAAAGAAAAGGAGAGATTCTTCACGTGGGTGTGAGATTCAATTATCGGGGCCTGAATTTTAAACTTACTTTGGCACCTTTTAACGGCAAGCAACGTGGAACAGCACAAGAGGCAGAAGCCATTGTCAAGAGACGGGGGTGGGAGGGAGGGACAAAAAACCAGAGCAGCGCCTGTAGCCGAGGGGCCTCTGAATGCGCCTGTTCAGAATGTGCAAGCGGGTGTGGGCAGTCTAAGGCCAGCCACACGTATTAAAAGCCAATCTGTCCATGGGCAGCTCGGTTAATGCAGGGTCTTGCATTGGTAAGCCAAAGAGCTGGGTGCAGAGAAGAATCGCTTTTGCGGAAAAACTTGCCAGCTGTCTACACTGGCCGCTTGAATTTGCGCAAGAACACTGACGATCTGATGTAAGATTGTCAGTGTTCTTCAAATACTATGCTGCTCCCGTTCAGGAAAAAGCCCTCTTGCGCAAATGTATTTGCGCAAGAGGGCCAGTGTAGACAGCTCAGGACTGTTTTGCGCAAAAAGCCCCGATGGCGAAAATGGCAATCGGGCTTTCTTATAAAACATCTAGACTGGCACGACGCTTTTCCGCAAAAAGTGCTTTTGCGCAAAAACGTTCATGCCAATCTAGATGCTCTTTTCCACAAATGCTTTTAACGGAAAAACTTTTCCGTTAAAAGCATTTGAGGAAAATCATACCAGTCTAGACGTAGCCAAAGTGTGTTTCCCTTTTAACCTCAAGCCAAGCCCAGGGTCTGGGCTACATCACCAGAATACAGACTCTGCAGGCCACTGTCTCGGAACGCCTGATCAGCCCAGGCCGGCTTTGCACAGCTGCAACCCCTTGGCATTCACGAAGCCCAGCTGGTCCCCCGAGCAGGGCACCAGGAAAGCAAAAGGAAGCTGGCTGCATTGGCCCTGCCGCCTGTGCGCTGACAGCCAGGGGAACCCAAGCCACCGCCCAGAGCAGCCCTTACTCTGGAAGCAGAGCTCCTTGACGGTCCCTGGGCCACATCCACAGCTAGGGAAGTAGTGCCGGTTTCAATGCCAGCGGGGGCCCTGGCCCGTTCTCCACGGGGCTTGTCCTCACGGCACCGTTCGCTGGAGCTCGAAGGCAGGGGCTGCCCCACTCCCACTCCCATCCCCCCCGCACGGGTCTCTGGCTTGCGTTAAGTGGTGCTGTAAACCTCGGCTTGCTGGCCTGGAGGGTGTGTGTGTGTTGATGCTTGTGAACTGCTGACACTGGGGGTGGAAGGGTTCCAGAGACAAACTCCAGCCCCAACTTGGAGGTCCACACAGCAGTGCAATAGCCCCGAGCTCGAGTCGGCTGGCCCGGGCCAGCCAAGGGCCATTTACGGTGCAGACCGGTGGGCTGGGCTGCTAATCCCTTCACCAGTGTTGCTCCTGTGTAGTTTGCAGCATGACCACTCCCATGGAAATGGGATAACACCAGAGGAGAGACCTTGGCCTAACTGCCATGCAGACCGGGCAGGGCTACTTTCCAGCCAGCAGCCTGTCACTTGTGTCGGACGCCGCAGTAACAAACCCATGGGGCTGTAGCTCACAGCCTGGACCACTGGTCTTGGGCTAAGGGTGCTGCAAAGAACAGTGCAGACAGCTTGGGATGGGGCCAGGCTCGGCTTCCTGAGCAGGAGGGGCAGCTTCAGGCCAAACGGGACCATCTACACTATTTTCAGCCCTATAGCCAGACCCACACAAGCCCAAGCCCACTGATCTGGGCTCAGACTCGGTGCTCAGGTGGACGGCCCCACACTCCTGTTGGCTGGAAACCCAACAGGGCAGGAACTGGCTCCCAGGCCTGCTGTAGCTTGACTTGCTTTCTCGTAGCCAGGGAGACATGGCACAGATGTCACAGTGACACACCGCCCTTTTGCCCACGGTCACGGGGCGGACACTCAACACCACGGCACCTCCTGCCGGTAGCACTGGGAACTAGCTCATTAGCCTGCAGGGCACTTCCCTCAGACTGGTGTCTCCTTGTGTCCTCACTCCACGCTTTCTGTTCCAGACCCACGTTTGTCCCGTACCACGGCATCCCCTCCGGCAGTGCCCACTCCAGTATCTCTCAGCACTCAGTCACTGCACTCTGGGGTCCTCCCCTCCCAGGGGACCCCCAATTCCCCTGTACCCACCTTGCCTCAGTGACCCACTGCCAGGCATCACCTAGCCCCTGCCACAGGGGCAAAGTGCATGAAATGGCCTCTCAGCATTGGCAAGGGGTTGGACCTGCTGCCTTTGCCTACCCTGGCTGCCCCCCCCGCAGCCCTAGTCCCCTCAGGCCTTGCCTCAGGCCCTGCAGCCTGGGAGAGAGGTCAGGCCAGAACTGCCCAGCTCTGCCTGCCCCTCCCCAGCACTGCTCTGTCTTGGGAAACCTCCAACTTCCCTGGCAGCCAGGTCCCTTCTGCTCCCCCCAGCTAAAGCAAGAGTGTTTAGCCACCCTCCTGGAGCCCTTATTTATACACCCCCAGCTGGGCCCTAACTGCAATATCAGCCTCAGCTGGGGGCTTTGCTCTCAGCCCTCTCCCAGGGCTGGGTTTTAGCTTTAAAGGGCCAGTGTGGGACAGACGCCCCCATCACACGCCCTCACCCTCCTCAGCAGAGAGCATTGCGCCTTACTTCCCCTTCTGATGCTGCTAATTGCAATAGGCTTGCTGCTTCCCAGGGCATTGCTCCGGTCCGGCGCTTCCCCACCGTGGCTGCTGAGAAGCAGCGATGAGTGAATCATTTTCCTTCCAGACATGTGCTGGAAAGAAAGTGCCGTATTCGTCCCACCATTCCCTGGGGCCAGGGAATGGGCCTGCCCGAGGCTGTTGGAATAAAGCCCTTTAAACAGCTCAGGATGTTTCACACTCATCCCTCAAAGTCCGAGTTTTCCGTGGGGCTGCTGTACACGGATCCCACCCGCAGGGGGTTAAATGAAGGCCTCTCGCTGTAAGTATTGTAGATGGCACGCAGCCAACCAGCAGTGGCTTTTTGGACTGCCCTTTAAATCTAAGGGGTGAAACTGCGCAGTGGTCAGATGTCAGGCTGTCCCCTCCCAGGCAGAGCATGTGCAGTTGCTCCCCTCGATCCTGGCCTCCCACTGACTGAGGGTGGTGTGGGAAACTATTATCATCATGCACAGGCCACCCAAAGACTTTAGCTGGAGCTGGCTGTTGTGTTCCAGGGAGCCGCCACAGGAGGAAATGGCTCAGGTGACTTTTCTGGAAAGCAGGATGGCCTAGTGGTTAGCGTGGCGGAATTGCCGTCAGGAGATCTGGGTATTGGTTCCTGGCTCAGTTGCTAACTCGTGCCATGACTTGAGGCAAGATACTGTCCGGGTTTTGGTGTCCACATCTGTCAAATGGAGAAAAAGCTGCCTGCTTCCCAGTGGGTAGTGAGGCTGAATTCTCTAATGCGGTGGTGGGCGACCTCCGGCCCGAGGGCTGCATGCGGCCCATCAGGGTTCTGTGTGTGGCCCACGAGACAGTTTTACTGTTGCCCATGCACCCAGCTGTCAGATTCTGCTGGTGTCTGTGTAGGTTTTTTCCCTACCGGTGCTAGTAAAGTGACACGCACGTAAAGCAAAGGCAGGGGAAGTCAGGTGTGTGCTGGTTGCACATAACATTGTGAGAACCACGCGCTCCCTCTGCATCCCATCCAAGTGCGGCTGCGGTTCAGTCTGCGCAGCCCAGAAATTCTAGACATTCAAGCGCAATTAGCAAAACTAACCTCTTCCGGGAGACTGTCTTGGGACGGCAATCCACTCGGCTGACGGAGGGCCACTCTTGCGGCCCACTCACTAGCCTCGGTTGCCCCTCTCTGCTCTAATGCCTGCACCGCGCTTTGAGATCCTCGTGCAGACGGCACTAGAGGGGCGCTGGAGAGTTCCGGAGGGGCGGGGAAAACGGAGAGATTCAGTGAGGCGAAGGAGACCAAACAGAGTCAGAGAGAGGCCAGCAGCGGCCTCTGCAGGAGATCAGCTGCCGCCAACGCTGCCGGCTGTGGTTCATTCTGGGGGACTTGGCCTCACAGACGTGGGTCGGCCATTCACTGTAAGGGCCATGCTGGGGACAAGCGGCAATGCCCGATGGCAAAGGCTGACTCCCCAGAGACCCAAACTCTCTCTGTTGGCTTCAAAAAGGAGACTCCAGCTGGGAGCTGCCTACAGTCTGCAGAGGCAGGAGCTCCTTTTGCTTTCTATGCCTCGTGTCCGGAGCGCGTCCGGCCCAGCAGGCCGGAGGAGGAACACGCCCACAGCTGCATCATTGCTCTCCCATGGGGAATTCAGCCCTGATCCATCGACCTGCTTGGGCACTCCCAGCATCTGCCCCAGTCTCTGCTTTTCATGTTCCCTGCCTTGAATGGAACCAGGGGACGGGGGCCTGGGAATCGGTGGGAGGGCAGGTTTTTCTGAGTCAGGTCATGGATTAGCCCATCCAAGGCTGCTTTCTCTGCCGACACGCCCACCACGGCAGAAAACTTCTCCCAATGCCCCAGGGATCTGTTCCTCCTGGGAGGGGAGGAGGACTCACCGCATGGGACAGGTGCGCAGGCCTGTTACTTAATGCACGACTGGAACATGTTCAGATTCTAGTGTGATGATGAGTGAAAAACAAGCCCCTATGCAGCAGAGATGAGCAACTGTCGGTCCGGGGGGCCACATCCAGGCTGCCAGGTTATTTCATGTGGCCAGCCCCAGACCAGTGCAGAGCTGGGGATCTAGCAGTGCCTCCCATCCCCCCACCCAGGGGCAGGACTTGACACTCTCCTCTCTCCCTGTCACACCCCGGCATCACACCCCCTGCGGGTTTTAATGAACTTGTGGCCTTTACTACCGTAAAGCCGCCCATCCCTGCTATACGGACTAGACTTCGTGTCTCTCCACCTCCGGTATAGTTTAACCAGGCTCAGCAGAGCAATGTGGGAAAATCTGAGCAGCTCTCCCATAGTGCCCCAGCACGACACACAGAGTCCTGAGCGGCACCAGCAGCCGTGCATTGTGGGATGCCTTATTGCACCGTGAACAGAGCGGGAGCAAGGCCAGCTGAACTGGTATCACCAAGCTGATTAGAGGGCGCTGGCCAGAGCGGAGACCAGCCTGTTACAGGGGGGACAGGAAGACAGCTGGACGCCAGACCAGGCCTCTGTCAGGCAGTGCCTTTGGTTGCTAACCGCCTTCCAACCCTGCTGCTGCGGCGCCATAGTCCCCACAAGTCAATGCTCTGACGGGGCACAGTCCCACGTCTCTGATGCACACGGTCCCTGCTCCAGGCCGACTTTGTTAAGTCACAGCGGGGCCTCGGCCGAGAGCAGCCCCCAGTGCCGGGGCTGAACACACACAGCAAGAGCCGGGCCCTGCCTGGAGACCTCCCCTTGGTCTGTTCAGAGCGTGAGGGGGCAGCAGAGGCCCAGTGGGGAAGGCACTCGCCCAAAGGCGCGGCAGAGCCAGGAGCTGTTTCCCGAGGCCCCGCCGAGGGCCGTCTCTGGACATACTGTGGGATTTGCTCTGGCCTTGGTTTCACCCATGCCTCACAGCTGGACACAAGCGTCTCCATCCCACACAGACTCTGCGTGCCAGAGGCAGCAGGCCCACAGCGAGGGGGCCGTGTCGCCAGGAAGGAGGAGCCAGGGCCTGCCAAAAGGGGAGAGGGGAGAAGGCAACACGGCCCGCGGGTGCCTCCCAAAGAGATGGCGAATGCAGGCAGCCAGAGCAGAGCGGGCCTCAGAGCCACGTGCGCGCTGCCCAGCCTGCCAGCGGTGGTAAGTGCGGTGTGATGGGGCCATCTGCTGGAGACCGGGCCCCCTGCTCCCACAGAACCTCAGCCGGCTCTGCACAGCAGCAGTTGCATCTCTCCCCTCTCCCGCCGCGCGGGAAGGAGCCAGGCACTGGGCACCTCTTGGTGCAGTTACAAGGCGAGCAGTTAGAACAGGGTTCCTCTGAGCTGGGTGCCAAGGCAGCTCGTTTACCCAGCAGTGCCTGCTCCCTCGCAGCCCTGCTGAGCTAACCTGCAGCCCCAAGAGGGCTGATCCCCTGTCTCTGTTGCTCAGGAGCTAATTCATCAGGAAGGGCACGGGCTTGCGTGTGGATGTGAGGACGCTCCAGGTGTCCTGCTGGCTGTTACGTGGACACAGGAGCTGCCAGATGGGAGTAGACCTGAGTCCATGTAGTTCAGTGTCCTGGCTCCGCAGTGACCAGTAGCAGGTGATTCGGGGCAGTTGCCCTAGAGCCCAGCAAGTCAAAGGGGTCTGGGGCTCCTGGCCACCACTGCAGCTACTGTGGCAGTGGCTGGAGTCCCCGGCCCTTTAAATCGCCATGGGAACACCACACGGTGCATTCCAGGGCTGGCTGGCCCCAGCCCTGTCCCTTCCGCCCGAGGCCCTGCCCCTTCTGGGAGCGCTGAGCAGGTCCCCCCACGTGGCTCAGGGGCCCAGCAAGTCTGTCGGCCCCCCCGCTTCAGTGGAAGGTGCAGCGAACCCCGCAGTAGCAGGTAGGGCTCACCTACCCCCACCTGGAAAGTTTCTTCTTGATCCCCGAGAGTGAGAGCGCGGCTCATGTCCCGCAGCGGGAGGGGTTGTATCCTATCCCGAACTCTTTGTGTTCAGTACGGACTCTGGGCGGCCACAGGAACGTCCAGTCCTTTGCTGAATCCTGCTCATCTCTTGGTTTTACTGATCTCCAGCAGCAGTGAGTTCCACAGGCCGACTGCATCTTTGTTCCACATCTGAATTTACTTTGTTCTTTGCATTCGAAAACCCTTATAAAAATGTCTGACCATCTGCAAACTGTTGTCCCCATGACCAAGGCTGGAGCAGCACCCCTGCCTATTCCCTCTCACCTCCCATGGCAGGCCCCTGCCTTTCCAGCTGTAGTTTCTCTCACTCATTTTCTCTAGCACCGGGATGCCTATGATGCAGGAATAATCTCACTTGGCTTTTCCTAGCCAGTGTGAAATCCATACAGCTGGTTAGCTGATCTCCCCAGTTGCCGTCCAACCTGATAATGACTTCTCAAGGCCCCTGCCTCCTGCCCCCCCAATCCAGCCAGTTCCATTTCCTCATAGCCCATCTCCTGGCCTCATGTCTGCAGGGTCACCCGAGTTCCCTTGAGCTTCCCGGGGCAGGAGCAGGGCTGAGCCACGTGCCTGTCAGCCCCATAAAAAGTGGGTCATCAAGCCATGCCCATCCCAGTGGACGTCACTGCTCCTTGAGCCTGCTTTCCAACTTGGCAGGATTAATCCTCGGCACCAGGCACCAACTGCTGGGCAATTGAGAAGGGAGAATGTCTTGTTGCAAGCAAAGTTAACGCCACCCCATGAAGTAGGGCTCTGCTATTGTCCCCCCTTATACAGAGGGGGAAACTGAGGCACAGAGCACCCAACGGACTTGGCCAAGGTTACACTGAGAGTCTGTGGTGAAGCAGGGAATTGATCCTGGGTCTCCTATCGGCCAGAGGAGTGACCGAACCACTGGGCCACCCAGCATCTATTGTAATGTGTAGCACACCCCCTTGCTCCACACCCTCCTGGAGTGACTGTTCAGAGGAATCAGTGAGGGACTGAGTAGAGGGGAACCCCGATCAGCGTGGGGGCAGCCAACATCCAAGAGGCCCTGCTAGCAATCCTTCCAGGCAATTAGTCTCACTGTCCCTGTCCCTCAATCAGGGCGGGGGCAGCCAACAGTTAGTTTTCCTACTCTCCTCCCTCCCAGGCAGGAGCTAGAACAACTGTGTCTGGTGCCCTAGCCCCAGTGGGCTGCAGACCTAGCCAGGCCTCCTGGCCTATCGGTGGGGAGATGGGTGGCCAGGGGAAGGGGACACAGGGCCCTATCAGTGGCAGGGTAGTTCACCCGCAGTACACTGGCCAGGCTACAAACAGTCCCACAGCCAAACCCTATTTGGCTTCCCTGGCTCCTTCCTCCCCTCCCACTTTCGGGGTAACTTGGTTTCCTGAGTCATCTTCTGTCTCCTTTGGGGTGACCAGGAGTGGCAGCCCTAGGAGCTTATGGGGGTGGCTGGTTTCTAGCACCTCCGGCAGTGCTAGGTCTCTGGCTGCTCCCAGCGGCTTAGTGGCATCTCTGGGTGAATCTCTGCTTTGTTTTTCAGCCGCGTCTGCTGGAGACTCGGCACAACCCGCCGAGGCTGGAAGCTACGCTGCTCGCGCCGTCTTTCAGCCCCTGAAGAAGCAGAGCCGGGTGTAACAGACGCCCCAACCCCCAGTGCCTTGTTTGATTAGCTCGCTGCCACACCCCAAAGCTCAGCCTCCACCCATCAGCTGCCTCCTGGGAAGGGTCTCCAGGGAACCTGCAGGTCAGGACATGAGGCGCGCCCGGAGCGGGGCAGGGCAGAGAGCTGCTCGGGGTGGGGGCCGATAGTGTGTACGAGCCAGACATTGCTCCATCCCAGCCTTGCATCAGTGGTTCCTTCCTCCTCTTCCCAGGGCAGGGCGGGGTTCTGCTCTGTGGCTCCCTCTACTTCCTGTCCAGGAAGAGGGGAGCCAGGGTGCAGTTTTCCTTCCCTTCCCTGGGCTTCTGAAGTGACACTGATGTTGGTGGGATGCCCCCCGGGACCCTTCAGCCTGGCTTCTGCTGTCTCCTCCCACTCAGCCTGCTCCCCAAGGGCTGCAGCAACCTCCAGGGTGGGGCCCGAGGCCCATTCTGTGCACATCCCCCTGGCTCCCGCTGCAGCCTGTTAATTGCTCCCTCCTCTGCTCACCCCCAACCTCCTTTAATCTGGTTGCTTCTCCCTGCCTGGCTTCTCAGCCAGCCTCGCCTTTGGGCTCTTCTCCCCTCCCAGCTCCCTCCGTTGGCATCTCTGTCGCTGGCCTTCCACCTGCTCCCCTCTGGGGGCGCGGTGCCTCCAGCCGGCTGGGCGAGCAGCATTGCAGATGCCCCAGGCCGGTGCTGCACTCCCAGGCCAAGGTAAGAAACAGAAACAAGGGGGGGCCATGAGTGATAACGGAGCTTCCCGGGAGCCAGCCTGGCAGTGGGAGGCCTCGTTCATCCTGGCCCCTAAAGTCCTGCTTCTGCCACGCTGCTTCGTCAGGGGAACAATCTCGGGAATCCCCTCCCCCCCTTTGCCTGCCGGGGGACACTAGTGCAGAACGCCCCGGATTGGAGCTCTGCAGCCTGCCGTGCGGGACATTGCCCAGTGCCCTGCGACAGGAGCTGTCCCGTGCACCCCTAACCCTGGCCCAGCCTCTGGGAGGAGGCCTTTCGCTCGGCGGAACCGGTATGATCGACCGCAAATGGGAAGCTACGCGCCCAGCCCTGTCCCAGTCTGGCAGCAGAGCCTGGTGTTGGCAAACAACCCACGGACCTGGCAGAAGAGGCTCGCGAAGCCCCGGGCCAATGAGGCTTGCAAGGGGCCCAGCTGGATCTCCTTGAAAGCTCTGCCTAGGGCAGGTGGGTGCTGCCAGGGCGACGCAAAGCAAAGCAAGCAAGCGGTGCTGCCACCGCTTCCTTCCCCAAAGAGGGAGGAGGCTGGGGGTGTGTCTGCCGCTCCTTGGACTCAGGTGGATGCCAATCAGCAACCTTGTGCAGCTGGCACCAGGAGGAACCAGGAAGCAGCTGGCTGCGGGGAGGTTGGCTGGAGACAAGCGCTCAGAGAAGGCCCCAGGTAAACACTCTGCTCTGGCAGCTGCCCGCTTGGAGGGGCAGGGGGGTTGTTTGCCCCGGGCAGGAGGGGGGTGTTGTGCTGCTCAGCCAGGCTGCAGTTCTGGGTCTGTCTCAGAGGCGAGTTTAGGGAACTGAAGCTACTTCCTCCTTCTGGGAGCTCTGCTGGCCAGGAGCCAGCTCTGGGGTTGCAGATCCCCGAGGGGCAGGGGCAGGGGCAGGGGCAGGAGCTGCCACATTGCGCCCCGGGGACGGGACAAGGCTGGTGCGAGAGCAGCCGCCGAGTGGGCTGGGGCTGCTAATGGAAAAGATGGAGGCTCTCCCAGGGGGTTCTCTCTGCGGGGGCCAGGGCAGGGCCGGGTGGTGAGGAAGTGCCTGGCTGGGGGCTTGCAGAGGTGGGATCCCAGGGCGCCCCACAGCTGTTCAGCACTGTCCTGGGGGAGTTAGGAACCCCTGGCAGGATCTCACCTGCCAGGGTGTTTGGGTTGGCGCCACTGGGCGTGCGCAGGCTCTCGGCATCTCGGCTCAGGAGCCCCAGCCCTGGGGTGCCCACAAGCAGGGGCTATATCTGAACATGTGCCAGGGGGTCTAGCTGGGGGCCCATAAGGGGAGCTGCTCAAATCCTCCTTCCCCCATCTCAGAGCCCTTAGACCCACTCCGTTTCCCGCAGCTAGGCCGCCCGGCAGGGGCTATGGCAGGGGGCCGCCCTGTGGCCAGGCGGGGAGGCTGCAGGTTGGCTGGTTAGGGAATCGGTGCTCTTTTGGTAGGCGGGTCTCCCCGGAGCGGTGGTCTCTCCAGAGAGGGGAGGTCTCCCTTGACGGGTGGAGCAGGGTTCCAGGCTCCCTCCCCACTCTAGCTTGTGTCACCCTAGCCTGGCATTCGCGGGCAGGCTCCTGTGAGGAGAGAGGGGGGCGGCAGTGCTCGCAGGACTCCCAGCTGCAGCAGCCGCTCCGGGGACGGGAGCTGGGAGAACGCGGCAGGACAGCCTGGCCCTTACACAGGGCCAGTGATGCTGGCTGGGGACAAAGGAGGTCACAACCGCAATGCAGTGAGAGCAGCCGGCACCGGGTCCCAGCCTCCCAGAGGGCTGGAAATGCTGCTAGGACGGGCTGGCCTGGCACCTTTGGGCCTGAGAACCAGCCCCCCTCCAAATCTGATTGGCTGCCCATGAACACAGGGGCTGGGCTGAGGGGAGGAGCCGGGAGACGGATCCGGGGGAACCACCCCAACCTGTGAATTTGGGGATCGTTAGCGTCCCCCATTCCTCTCCGCTTGGCCGCTAGCTGCGGAGCAGAGCGCAGCTGCTGTTTCCTTTCTGTCAGCCCCACTTTTAAGGATTTTCCCAAAGGAAAAGAGGTGAGAGACTGAATTCTTTGTACCTGGAAACTGAGCCTCTCCCTAGAACCAAAGGCTAGGCCTGCTAAGAGGGGGCGTGTGCGGCTCCTCGAAGGCACCAGCGTACAGAGAAAGAGAGCCCTCCCCTCCCCTCTCCTCCGGAGCTCTGCATCTCTCCCACCATACCCCAGCGTACAAGGGGACACAAGCGCTAGGCAGCAGGCTAGAGCCAAGCTCTGCTTGTACTTTGAGCCTCCGGGAGCTGGGCAGGCCCAGCAGCAGTTTCACTTGGCACAGGCAGATGTTTGTCACCAGCACGCAGGGCAGCTGCATGCGATCTGGAATGCACTTTGCGCTGGGTTTGTTTCTGAGGCCTCTTAGCACTCACCACTATCTGACCGCGCCCGGGACAATGACTTCAAACACATGGGCAGAGCTGGCCTTCGGGACGTGCCCATGGGGCAGCGGGGGATAGTCCAGATTCAGTTTCCATTTTCAGATGTGTAAAAGAGAGTCACATTCACCACTCAGATGTGAGGCAGCAGTGAACGGTGCGGTGCTGTCTTCCGGAGCCTCCTGACAGCCTGATGCAGGAGCGTGCTTTTGTCATCAGCATGGAGGGTGTTGACTCTGCAGCCTAATAATGACACCTTATATGGCAGCATTTGTAGCAGCTGGAAAAGGGGGAAGCAGTGGGAGGGGAGCCCCTGGTCTGGGAAGAACTGGGTGTTACAGCTGGAAGCTGTGCACTTAAATTGCATGGCCTTATGACCTTAACACAGGATCTGACTAGGGCCAATGCAAGAGAGGAAACATTCACAGCGGCTGCATATGTGCGCTTAGCTGTATCCACATCCACATCACCCTAGTAGCTGAACACCTCACATCATTCTTGGGCACTAGGTCTGGGTTGATCTCTTTTTTACAAGTGGGAAACTGAGGCACCGACCGATCTAGTCTGCCCAAGGTCATGCAAGGAGTCTGTGGCAGAACCTCAGTCCGGTGTTTAATCACTAGACCCGCACTGTTCTTTTGCTCTCCAGCTTTCCCCTCTCCGAGCCATTGTTTCCACAGGGCACCATACCCCTGCTGCAATAGCCGAGCTGGAATCGGTGTGAAATTGGTTTATTTCCCCACGGTGCATTGTGGGTCAGTCACTGACTGGAACAGGGACTAGCCTGGCCCATAAGGGGCGGTTTGCTCTTTGGTGTGGGGGTTTTCTAGCCGGCCATGCCTCACCCTGACCAGAATGCAGCTCTGGTTCTGGCTGCAGCATCAAGAACTACAGGGGCTTGTTTGAGACTTGCTGGGAGTATCCCTAAGAAATCTGTGGAGCCGGTTTTCCAAATTGTGGCTTTTCCTGTATGGAGTTGGCAGAGCAGAGGAGGATTCCTTGCTTCTTCTCTCTCTCACTCGCCCACACACCCCCTTCCAGGAATAGCAGCCCAAGTACTGCAGGGATCAGCCTAGCGCTATAAAATCAATCGCATTTTCAGGTTAGCAATAGTGGTAGCTTCCAGGATGCATAATAGCCAGCTTTCTGGCTAAGATAGGGAAATACGAATCTACTATACGTTTTAGAATCTTTGTCGGTGTGTCCATTCATCCTTTTGTGATAGTCATTCACTCGAGAACTCCTCTTAAATGGTGAGAGCTAGGACCACCACATTTAGCAGGCAACTTCCTCTTATCCTGACTTAAAGCGAGGTCAGCGCTTGGTTGTGCCAGAACACTAGGATGTGCCTGGAATTTGGTTGGTTCTCATAAAATG